>OU426880.1:5737698-10737698 GCA_911387805.1 Cantharis rustica | reverse complement strand
AACTTTTCTTCGATTCTGTTGATTTACAACATTTTTATAATATAAAAATGTTATAATATAGTTCATAATATAAAAATTTTATATTATAAAAATGTTGTCATAAAAATTAAAATATTGTTTATAAAAAATTTTTTTATGTAAAAATATGTTTGTACAAAGAAACCAAAAGATATCAAAATGTCGCCCCTAATAATGTGCCGCCTCTACCCCCCCCCCCCCAGGTACACTAGTGAGGCCGAGTATCTCTGAATGAGTGCAACGATTCTAAGTAATTACCCAAATAATAATTATTATTAAACCCATCATTAATTTTCTAGAAATTTCTAAAAATTTGTTAAAATTTCAGAAACAATTGCATCTATTAGCAAAAATTTTCAAGCAGTTCCAAAGATTTCAAAAGCAATTCTAAACTACTATATCTAAATAAATTTCAATATTTTTCGATTACTTCCATTGATGATCAATGAATTTCGGAGATATCAAAGAATTCCCGTGTTCAGTAATTTTCAATGTTTCCTAATTAATTTCAGTATATTCCAAGGATTTCTAAAGCATTGCAGGGATTAAAAACAAAACGTTCAATTTTAAAATATTGCAATGATTTTCGATGAATTCCAGCGAATTCAAAGGCATTCCAAAAAATTCCATGAATTTTCTAATAACAAAAATTTTCCAAACATTCCCGATTATTTACCAGAAATTCCAAAGATTTCGAAATCAATTCCAAAAATTTGCAATACTATAGATTTCAACGACTTCCAATTAATTTCAGTAATTTTCAAAAATTCAGATATTTCCAAAACATTGTAATGATTTCCAAATAATTACAAGAATGACCAAAAATTTCCAAAGATATCCGAGAAATTCTAGCTAAGTACAATTACTTCCAATTAATACCAATAATTCCACAGAAATTCCAGTGATTCCAAAGAATTTCATGGATTTCCAAACAAGGCAATTCTAAAAAATTTCAATGATTCCCAATTAATTCCGGTACTTTCTAGCGATTTTAAAAGAATTTTTAAGGATTTCCAAAAAATTACAGATATTTGCAAAGATTTCGAAAACAATTCCAAAAAATTGCAATCGTAAAAAATTTCAATAATTTGCCATAATAATTAGGTTTTCAAAAGAATTCCAAGAAAATTCAAAAATTGTTCCAGGAATTTCAAAGGGAATTCTAAATAAGTACATTTTTAAAAAATTGCAATGACTTCAATTATAATTCCAATGATTTCCAAAAAATTCCAGTGGTCCCAAGAATTTCGGGGGTTTCAAAACAAGTGCAATTCTAAACAATTTCAATGATTTCCAATGAATTCCGGTGATTTATAAGTAATTTCAAACAACCGTACACAAAAATTTCGAGTAATTTACAAAATTTTTAATTTTTTTTTTAATTCTGAATTGCTCAGCAGCCGAGCAAATCTGAGTTTCCCCCAATAAGCTCAATGATTCTGAATAATTACCCAAATAATAATTATTTATTAAACCTACCATCCACTTAAAAATTTATGTAGATTTCTACAATAATAAAATTCTACATAAAATTATTTTTACACAGTGTTGTCGAGCAACGTGGGGGGGGGGGGGAAGCAATTAAACATTCAATTTTATGTTTTTAAAGTTTATCCCAATTTAATACATTTAATCGCAACTTTTTTTGGTTTTTGGCTAAAAACACTACACTACAAATTTAAAGAGGTTTATTACCGCGCATTTAAATCTTATAACATAAAAGGCCTTAGCGACAGTAGCAGGTAATGCGTATTACCATCCAGTGTTTGTTGAACAATAAAATGATGCAATTTCATAATTAATAATCAAAAACCAAATTGTCGCACTTATACCGCAATTCTTAAAATAAAAAAAGATACGAAAAAAATAAGAAATCCTACTTTAAATAAAAATTAAGGTATAATTGACCCTTGGGCATTGGGGCCGGTTTACTCTAATTGCAGCAGAGAATTAAAATAAAATTGATTAATAAAAAATATTTGGTATTAACTTAATTCTCAATTAATTTTAAGAAAATAAAGTTGAACAGTCATTAAGAATTAATTTTTATACTTTGAAAATTCATAAACGAACTGTTTGACCTTACGTCATAGTGTAACTTAATATCTGTCTGCCCGGTTGCGACTTCAGCACCGACGAGGGTTTTCCCCTTTTTACTATTTACAAGAATAGAAGCCACACCTGAAATTTCTTTGGAAAATTGACCCTTATTTTTATTCACTTTTTTGATAAAACCACGAATCTTAAATTCGTATATGAACAAACTTAAACGACGGCGACGTACCGATCGGCGAACGTGAAAACCTTGAAAGAAAGACGGCGGGTTATAAATTTTGATGGTCAAAGGAAAACAAAGACACGGGAGAAATTTTACTTTATAACAAAACAAAAAAAAGTACTTACATTACTTGATATTATTCTAACTGATTTTCAATTGGGTCCTAAATTTTGAAAAAAAAGTACACAAATACCACAAGTTTCACAACTGCACTACAAATGCGTCGAACTGCACTGTTTAGGACTCACGTGAATAAATAACGCGCCAACGAATCCATGTCCCTGAAGAAAAACAGCATCTTCAGCATTACCTTTATTAAGTAGACCAGTGGTAACCAAACTGTTTTGAAAATAAAAATTGATTTTAAATTTTTATAATATTTGAATAATTGGAATACTTGGCCACGTGAATATGTGAACAGTCGCATAACAATATTTTCACGACCGAAAATTTAAGCAAAAGTTAAGCTAAGTACTCGGGAGCTCCTATGTTAGCAAAGTAAAATGTACTTTTTGGAAACTCTTTTCGGCATATAAAAATCATTTTCACAAGAAGACATTTTTTGTAGATGATTTGTTTCCTCTCATTTTTGTTTCCATACATTTTTTTATTCGTCGCTTCGTTTTCGACCGAGAATGTCTGCTTTAAGTCAGTGCTTCTCAAATTTTTTAATGTGGCGGACTGGTATTATTTTTACTCATGTATGACGGACCGCGACAATTTTATCGAAAGTAAAAAAGTTTCTTTACAAATAAAACAATTTTTACAATTTTATGTGATTTTTGTTTAAAATGGTTCAACATTTTGCTTACGGACCGGCACCGGTCCGCAGACCACCTATTTGAGAAACACTGTTTTAAGTCATTCTCCGTCGAAAACGAGGCGACAAAATAAAAAAATGTATATGAACAAAAATGAAGACAATAAAATTTGTCACAAAAAAAGGTTAAATAAATATTGCTGTAAAAACGATTTTTATATGATAAAAACAGTGTTAAAAAGGAACAATTTACATTGCTAACATATAGAAACGTCCAAGTACTTTTGTAAATAACTGTATATTATTTTCGATATATAATTTTTTGAAAATCAAACGGGTTGGCGCGAAAAAATCACTATTTCAAAAACCTTCGCGGGCTGGATAAAATAACCTGCCGAGCCGAGTTTGGCACGCAGGCCGTAGTTTGGGCACTACTGCAGTAGACTAAATAAATACTCCATATTTTTAATTTTTTTATGTAAATTATATCGGAGGTCTGTCACATAACCTCCACCACGATTTTGAGAATTTTTTCTCTTCTATAGGAAAGAGGATAATAATCTGATAATATTAAAACAAAAATTTCGAAAGAATATCCATAAGTTGTCGAAAAAATCGAATTTTATAAATAAAAAATTTACATGTATTTTAGATACACGTTTTAACATGAGCGTATGATAGGCCGTTGTTGAGTAAGGCAAAAAAATAAAACAGACCCTCCGGGAGCCTTCGGTGCTTGTTTTATTTTTTCACCTTAGACATAACAATTTAAAAATATCCCTGAAGAATGACAGAACTCACCAATGGTGGAACTCGAAGCCATAGAACTCGTCCGGGTGTCGACCAAATCAAATCAAATCATAAATTGTCACAGTAGAGTGCCGATAACTATGTATCTGTGCTCCTTCATCTGTTTGTTGTTTTTTACGTTGTAGATTTTTTACGAGCTGTGCTCGTAAAAACCTTTTTTTTTTAAGTACAGGGTTTGAGGAAGGGAGTCTTCCGCTTTGAAGTTTGATGTTGTCGTGGCTTATGGTGATGAAGCCGCAAGGTGATTTAGAATGCCTTCCACAATGCTTGAAATTACCTTGCCGTCGATGTTATGCCGTAAGTGCGGCGATCGTGTTGGATCTCGTTGAGAATTCAACGTGGTCCCGGTGTTGGATCCTATTAGCTGGCTCCTGTCGCTGATGAGGGTGATTTTTCCTCTGTATCTTTGGGAACCTTGGGCATCCCTGGTAGCTTGCTGGATGGGCGCCTGCGCAGTTTGCGTAAGTGACTGGAGTGTCTCTTGGTTTAACACATGTAGTCGTTAAATGTGGTTGGGCACATTTAACACACTTTGGTGTTGCCTTGCAGTTTCTCTGCACGTGTCCAAATCCCTGGCATCAGTGGCATTGGGTCGTGCGGGCTTTGTTGTTTGGATTTTCCACTTGGATGTTGATATCCAGAATGGTAGTCCAATTAAAGATCCTCTGGCGTGACTTCCATAGTTACTAGGAGGAGGGGTAAAGGTTTTCTGTCCCGCCCTCTGTGCATCCTTGTGAGCGTGAAATCCATGAGGCCTTTCCTTACCATGTCCTCTTTGATGTGGCCGATATCCACATCTTGATGCAGGCCCTTGAATACGACTCGGAAGCGTCTTTCCTGTCTGGTGGCGTACGTGAAGTAGCCACCCTTGCTTTGGTCCAGATGTTGGTCAAGATACTTGGTCATTTTGCGATAGTTGTCGGGCGATGACGGTGTGATCGAAAGTCCCTCAGCTACGTTGGTGACCTTCCTGTAGCTGATGCCATTTTCTTTGAGAGCCAATCTCAGTTTCGTCCAGATTGAGACCTCTTTAAGGATGATTGGAGGCACCCTATCTTTACGAATGTTGGTCGATCTGGGAGTTTCTGGCTGCTCCTGCATCATGTTGGGGTTTAGCTGGACTTTCGTTGGCTGTCCGCGCCGCTCCCTGTGCTGCGTTTCCCACCTCTGTGTTGAGGTTTGTCTCGATTTTTTCCCCTTGTTTCATTCCGAATTTTCCCTCGGAAAGAGAACTGTCGGAGTCGTCAGGTTTGAACTTGTTCGTCTCATGTATGTCCTCGGTGGACGAGATTATGGACCTCCTTCTAGACCTCTTCTTTCGAACGAACTGGTCTTCTTGCTCGACCTCGATGCTTGAACTGGAGCTGTCGCTAGCAGTGTTGCCCATCTCCGAAGATAAAGGGGTAGATTCTCCCGAAAGGCTCGCGATTTCTTCGTCGAGATCGCTGGCCTCGGACATCAGCTCCTCCATGTTCTTGATTAGCTGGGCTCTTTGGCTCATCAGCGTCGCAAGGTGGTCGGGGGCCTCGGTTGAGACGCGCCAACTGCTTCCGCCTGATTTTCGTTGGCATAGGCTGGTTTCCTGCCGTTCTTTGGCAATATGTCCGACTTATGCGGTATTGCAAGTCGTGTTTTTAAATCAATTTGCTTTACATTAGTGAATTTTATAATTTATAAGATATTTAATGGCAAATATATAAAGAAAAACTTAAAAAAAGATTGAAATTCACTTAATTCATAATTTATTCAATGTAGGTAACTAACTGTTAAATTTTCTTTTAGAAAAAATAGCTACTGAAAATGCATCATTATTACTTTCATTGCCAAAAATATTTTATTATTTAGATGCTCTGCCGTCTTCTACATAGATGTATCAATGAGGGAGAAGCAGTTTTAAATGCCAAACACCTCATTACTTGTGGAATATTAAACACCAAGATGCCGATGCTATCAATATATTTGCTTTGTGCTTGCAGACTACTGCTTTAATGGAAAAACCTCATGAAATTCAATGTTCTTTTTTAATAATGGAGGTAATTGAAATCAAAAGTGCATTATGCACTTGCAAAGCGGAAATTCTGGTCACTGTAAGCACATTTCTGCAGTATTACTAGCATCATACCTACTATTTTTGCGTGGAAACTTATGAAAACTTAAAATTTTTGCTTGGCCCGTCCAGCTTTGACATTCGTAAACACTACAATTCATATTATTAATTTTATTTTTCAGAATTTTATCCATATTACTTATAAACATTCAAAGCGAAAACGACGTCGATTACTGCCTATGCTAGTTGCGGCTAAGGACACTACGTGGCGCTTCACATTTTGTAAAACGCGAATAGAGCACATGAAATTTTGAAATTCGTGGGGGGAGTTAACTGACAGACACCTTATATTGTTCTTCATGTGAGTGAAGAATTTCGTTTATTATGGGACATTTATCTTTTTGTTATATTTTGTATAAATAAATTTTTACAATTTTTTCAACCACCTCGATCTCTTTATTCTATAGTAATCATCGAGAAAATATAATATTGTCTCCACGTCGTTACTCTGGTGAGGGAACCACACGAAGAGGCTATCGAAAAATATCAACATTTTTGTTGACTTAAAGGTTTTTAGAGTCAAAATTTTGCTGGACAATATTTTAAATTACCGAACGCATCTAAATCTGTCCTCAAATTAGCAATTTTTTTAAATTTTATTTTGCATTTTACAGCTTATGCGATATGCTTTTGAAATTAAAAATCGGTATGTAAATAAGACCGCTACGGCTGATAATATAATATTAAAAATTTTAATTTTCTGTTCATTCTGTACGCAGTACGTGCGCTTGACGTAAATACTGGTAGGAGCGTGTTTAAGTGGATGTCGAGAATCCCGATTTTGACCAACCCAAACACGACAAAATAGACAGCACCTCCCATGAAAAGATGATCTACTTAGTAGTCAAGTATTACCAACAGCCAAGTTATCATAAATTGTTATGTCAATACAAAAAAATAAACGTTCGACGATCAAAGGCCACGTGGCCGATTAAAAGTTCAACTTCAAACCCGACAATCCAGGCCGTCCCGGACGCCTCACCTGCAACAGAAGTAAAGGCGCCCGCCAAGAAGGATCACCGATGCGAGAAACTCCAACGTAAATGCAAAGCCACTATTCGCAGTACAAAACGCGTGGTCATCGAACACCAATGCAACGAAGAAAAGAAAAAGTTACTGAATCCATGTTACGTAACCCCACCTAGAGACGAATCCGCAAGTCGCCATTTAGATGCCTGGATTCAGAAGAAGGAAGAAGTACAAATAAGTTACCTGCAAATGAAAGAAGAGGCGAAGGAGAAGACGAGCGCAGCGTCCGTACTACTAAGTCAATCAAGTACTATGGAATCGTTCATGCGATCCAGCGACCTGGACGCAGAAATTGAAAGCCTTGCCAGTCTGTCGCCACCAAACTCTCCAAAAATGGACGTTGTCGAGGCGGGAGCAAGCGACTTGACGAAAGACTTCACGACGGTCAAAAGCAAGGGCCGCAAACGAAAAATCCAACCTAACCAAACCGAGCAAGTAAGGAAAATACGACTCACCAACATATTTCTTCCCGACGAACATCTCGATGCGAAACAAAAAGAAGAAGTCGCGATGAAACAGAACCCGACTGAGGCCGAAAATGAAGAGACAGGAACGGCGCGAACAGCAATTGAAAGTTCACCCCCTTTCCAACAAACAACAGGACCGGTCTCAAGGTTGGTCAAGATCAACCGGTGGTAAGCCAACCACCTGAAAGTAAAAATGCCACATATCATCCTGGAGGAGGCACACATCTGGTCAGAACTAAGGAAGGCGCTACGCCAACAAAATATCCAATACAGGAAGGTCACAAACGTAGCCGATGAACTAGCCATAACACCATTATCGCTCGATGACTATAGCGCGATGATAAACCATTTCGACATAAAGCTGGACCAAACCAAGAGTGGATACTTCAATTACTCCATCCGAACTGAAAAACGGGTCCGAGTAGTAATCAGAGATGTAGACATTGGCCACATCAAAGAAGACTTAATAGTACAGAAAATTACAGACATCTGAATGGCCAGGATACACAGAGGGCGTGACAGGAAGCCTTTACTCCTACTATTGGCTACGATGCCAACTATGCCGTCCAATAAGAACATATATAATCTGACAACCATCCTGGACATCAACGTCCAGGTGAAAAATCCCAGGAACCATCCTAGAACAACCCAATGGCACCAATGCGATGGCTTTGTACATGTTCAGCGAAACTGTAGGGCAGCACCACGTTGCGTCAAATGCGCATAACCGCACCTGACGTCAACATGTGCTAAACCGAAGGATATACCAGCCATCTGCGCCAACTGCGTAGGCGCCTAACCAGCCAGCTATCAGGGATGCACAGAATTCTCCAAGCCGGCTAGAAAACACCCCGACCATCGCGAAATAACCACCATTGGGAACAAAAGGCATCCTCCACGGACTCCAACAAGACCCGATCAAGCCAGAAGTCGTCTCAACGCCCCTGGCACAGCTGCTCCTACACAACATCGTCAGCCAAGTTGTCTCTAGCATTATTCAAAGCTTGAAGGGCCAACTCTAAAATCCGTCAACATGCCCAAACTGAAGCCTCCCTTCCTCGACTCTATATACAAACGAAGATAACGGACCGACGTCTGTTCTGTGTTCTGTAGCGCCCGGTGCAGACGGAATTTCAAACGAAGTCATCGCGGAACTGTCTAGAGCGGGGAAGGGGCAGCGGTTACGAGCATCCTCAATGCCGTACTAAGACACAAGCATTTTCTATGTCGTTAGAAAATGGCTGATGTCACCATGTTAACGCAAAGCTTGGAAAAAACCGAGACTTCCTGTCTTCTATAAGCCTATCAGCCTGCTACCATTCCTTAGTATGCTCGCGGAAAAAATCACGGTCTTGAAAAAAAACCATTCTATCCCGGAGGAATAGTTTGGTTTTCGTTCAGGTTTTTTGTTTTAATCCACGGCGGCATCGACCCAGCACTCGTAAGTCTGATAGCGCCCTACTTGGCGGACCTGAGATTCAGCGTAAAAGTAAATGAATCACATTCGTCTAAGAGAACTATAATGGCTGGAATCCTGTAGGATTCAATCATTGCTCCGACCTTGTATATCTTTTACGCTCGAGATGTGCACATACGACCCTTTTTGCGCAATTCATGCTGTACGCAGTCGGCACCGCGTACTTCGTGAACTCTCAAAAACCGAAACTAATAATACAGAAATTACAAACTGCACTGGACGGTTTGGAGATGTGGTGCAACGGCACCACACCACACCACGGCAACATACTTCACCAGATCGACAGCAATAATAAATCCACAAAAGTGCTCCTCCCTTAGGAAAAACGTACAATGTTCAGCACAGAGATCCCTTGGATTAACACCTCCAAATACCTGGGGATGACGTTAAACAGGGGTCTCCGCTGGAGGAACCACATCAAATAAGTCACAAGTAAGGCAAAGGAAGCCATTGCCGCTCTGGGGTCGCTGCTAAACCGATATAGTAAACTCAGCGTCAAAAATGGGTTGACGCTAGTTAAAACAATAATCAGGCCGATTATGAACTATGCATCGCCAGCCTGGGTGTTTGCAACTGCTGACCAAATAAAAACATAACCGCGAAGACGCGACGAAGGCAGACTGGTATTTATCCAAGGAGGATGCTGAAATTGAATCCATCAGAGTTTTCGAAGTATGGCGAATAAACTCTACGACGCCACGGCGGCTTCCGAAAATCCAGTAATCCGAGGGCTGGGTAACTACCAACCCGAGGATTACCTAAGGTATAAGAGACAACGAAAACTCTGTTGAGATGGGGGTCCCACAGGGTTCAATTCTGGGACCGACACTGTTCATTATTTTTTTTAATGATCTGACAAAATTTATTCTTGAGGTGATTATAACGATGTACGCGGATGATACGTCTATAGTAATTGATGATATTGATTTGGATAGTTGCTTTAGACGAGCACAGGAAATCCTTGATATTTTATTTCAGTGGTTTTGTGCCAATGGCCTTTATTTGAATTCTGAGAAAACTGTCTATATGATTTTCCAAGAGTACACGGCCGCGAGCTTTGCCAGGTTAAATTCACTAGGTTTCTGGGTTTGCATATTAAAGTAACTCTGCAGTGGGGTGATCATTGTACTTCGGTAGCAAAGAAGCTTAGTGATGTGTGCTTTCAGGTGAGAACGCGTAAGTCGGTGTTGAACTTATCGGTTCTCAAATCCTTTTATTATGCGGAAGTACAGTCGCGTTTGGCTTATGGTTTAATTTTTTATGGAATGTCTGGGCATGCTAAACAGCTTTTCATTGCTCAAAAGCGTATCTTACGGTGCATGGTGGGTGTGGGTAGGTTGGAATCATGTAAGCCCATTTTTAGATATCTCGGTATCATGCCATTGCCATGTTTATACATACAGATGATTGCTATGTATGTTAGTGAAAATTTGTCTGGTTTTACCACTTCTTTTGATGTACATGGTCGTGACACTAGATTTGGTCACGAACTGTTGATTCCCGGGCATCGCCTGAATTTCTCGGATTTGGGACCTAGATGCATGGGAATTAGAATTCACAACAAGCCGCCTGCCGATATTAAAGGTGCTGCGACATTGTCAATTTTTAAGTCTAAACTTAAGCTTATGCTCTTAGAGCAGTGCTTTTACAGGGTGGAGGAATATTTGACATAGTGTGTGTTTTTGATGGCTCTTTCGAGTTTTGATGTTGTCTTTCTGTTTTTTTTTTATTTGTTATTTGTGTTTTTTTTGTATTGCGAATTTTGACTTTGACTTATCCGTCCATATGTACCTATGCGATGAGATTTAATAAATTGATTTTTTTTTTTTTTGAGACCGAAATCAATCCTGCAGTCCCCCCCCCCCCCTCGAAAGTTGGTAGAGCGGAGTTGATTGCGCCTCTTTCACATGCCTAAGCCAACAAAACCTCTCCGCGAATGTTCAAAAATTGCTCGAACGCGATTGGAGATAGATTCTAGATAATGAGCTCGGAGCGGAGGGTGCGGAGTACGGCAAATCTCGGATACATCCTGAAAAAGTGCAATGATATGTTCAAAAATACTTTTAATCTTTTGAAAACAGCCAATACAGTAGCCGTTATCTAATTTTACGGGTTTTTGGTCTTTGTTTCCCGAATTTTTAAATAATCCATACATTTTAATGTTTTTATTCGTAATTTACCTATAAATAAATAACCAAAATTTTTAAATGCGTGGTTGTATTTTTGCATCTATTCCCCAATCGAGTTAAAATATTAAATTTCGGGTTTGGGAGGTTGGGACGTTTATAAAACTTCATAAATAAATAGTATGCAATAAAATTGAGTTAAAATATTAAATACCGGCTTTGAGAGGTCGGGAACAAATGTTTTGTTATTCAAGCTTTTTTAAGACGTTAGGAATAAATCGTCAGTAATCCACTCAATTTAAAATATTAAGTGCCAGCTTTGGGAGGTCGGGAACAATTATTTATTAATTGAGCCTTTTTTAAAACGACAAGAATTAAACGTTCGTAATAAAATAGAGTAAACTGCATAAACCAAGAAAGAGTTTGTGCATTGCGAGTTGCTTTTGAAGGAGGGTCCAAATTTCCATAATTAAGTTAATCAAGAGAACAACATTTTATTAATGAATTTTATTAGTATATTAGAAAATATATTATTTATTAATTTTTATAACTTAATATTATATAAAATTGTTACAATGTTTGATTATTATGAAAGCCTATATTCTCCTAATAATTAAGTAAGCAGAGATACAGATTGCGTACAGACCTTCGGATAAAAGTCATGCTCTCCGCTGATCAGTTTTGATTAACACTCAAAATCAATTGTTTGCGCAATTTATTTCATTGCAACCTTCTACTAGCGCTTTATCGAAATCTTCAGGCTTCCTTATTTTTGTAATTTTGTCCTGATGAAATTTACAATTAACGGTTAAATAATTACCCAAACAGTTTTGCCTTGTCAAAATTTCCTTAATTTTTGGCCAAATCTAAAAACAATTAAAATTTTTTCGATACAAAACTTGATTGAAATCCAAAATATTTACCTCGCTGTTCTGGCAGAGCAAGTCCATGTTGCCCATAATATAAAGACCTTCTTTGGCTCGAGACAAAGCGACGCAAACGCGATTCTCAGATCCCAAAAACCCAATTTTGCCATTGCGGTTGTTTCTCACCAAAGAGAGCAAAATAATTTTATTCTGTTCGCCTTGATAATTATCGACAACTTCGATTGTGACTCCGTTAAGCAAATCCCGGTGTTTTTGACTTTCCTTCCGTAAGGATTGCATTTGACTTGAATAAGGAGATAAAATGGTGATGTCTTCCGGTTCATAACCGATTAGTCTCAAGTAACACGCGAAACTGATTAAATATTCAGATTCGAATAAATTCAATTTGCTTTTGCCGTCTTCAATTTCTAGGTGCTCGTGGTGAATGAAAAACAGACTGGAGTTAATTCCTGTAATTGGCGGAAAGTTAGAAACGGAATCATGGTTTTTCAGTTGCGGATAAATGTGAGGAACGATTAATTGAGCAATTTCGGGACGCATGCGGTGTTGAACGCCCAAAGTATTGCACTGCATTTTGTTGATGACCATTCTTTCAAACATGCTGATTTCTAAATTGAATTTCTTTCCGATGCGATAGTCAGCCGTGCTGGGTCGCAACTGTTGATGGTCACCCGTTAAAATTAAATGCTGGCAATGGCTAGTTAAGGAAGCCGTAACGTGGGATTCCAAAACTTCTGCGGCTTCCTCCACAAACACAATCCGACACTTAAGCTCTTGCAGGGTAGTTTGAAGACGTGCAGCTGTAGTAGTGGTCATACCAATAACCAACATATCTTGCATTATAATTTTGTCTTGATTGTTTCTGACTTTCGTGTACTTTTTATTTAATTTCTCATATTTATTTTTTACATTTTGATTGTATAAATTCAGCCAATAAAAGTACAAATTCCAACGATCGTTGAGATGCATTTGGTGGGGTGAATGATAGTTTACGTTGGGTGGTTCTGTCGGGGGTGGGCAATTGACTCTATCTTGAATTCTCATCTGAAAAATAATTTGGTAAAAATTAATAGTAATATACAAATATTTGGTTTTACTAAGGCCACAGAAGCCCAAGTTCCTTACAAGTCAAATTAAAATCTGACAGGATTACTGACCATTAACTTTACAATCACTCGAATAAATTAAGATAAATTATGAATAAAAATTTACGTTTCATTATTATTCAACAATCGAAGACGCAATTTAACGTACACCTCACAAAATTTGTTTGTTTAGGGATTGGTTTAGGTTTGACCTCTTCTACAATTAATTTCATTTCTAACCAATTGTCGATAAAAAATACATTGGCCTGTACATACCTTGAAATACTTTAATTTTTGTTCTAAATCTTCCAAATACGATTCCAACTCCCACTTTTTAACGAGGTCGCTTATTTGAGTAATATTTTTAGACTTCATGTCTCGCAAGCAATTTTGAATTTTGGAAATTTCACGTTCAATGCTCGATATAGACACCAAAATTATTGGTTTACATTCAGCATCTACATCGTCCACACCATTAAAATTATTTTCATCATTTCCCTATAACAAATTTAATAAATATTTTTAGAGAAAAAGATGGTTCCAAAGTAAGTCACCGTAAAGGTCTGCGAATAAAACTGAGAGTTTGCACTCGTTTGACATGGGAATAACCAAGCCAGAAGTTCCGAATTGGAAGCGTGAAAAAACCAGCTATGTTCGATATTCTGGTCAACATTAGCAAAATATTTAAATACTATTATATAATTATAATCTTGAAAATACTTTAAACTTTCGTTATATGTGACAAGGTTCTCTAGCTTACAACGAATTTCGTTCTTCGACGAATTATAACCTTTGTAATTTCGTCTAGCATTCTTTAAATTAAATTTCTCCAACTTTTCATTTTTAGATTGCCCACCTACCCGAAGGATTCGTTCGGTAGTGGACATCAAGCCTTCCAAAAATTGATCCAACGCGTGATTCGTCAAGGACACTATCAGGATTGGAGTTTGATCATACCAAAATTTCGAGTTACGCAAAAGAGTTTTGACAATTCGTAAACCCAAGTAAGTTTTGCCAGTTCCAGGAGGACCTTGAATCACAACAAATTTTTGAGTTAGAGCAGCTTTGAAAGTGGAGTACTGAGTCGAGTCCAAATGGAGCTGATCGGCAGTGGGCCAATTATCGCCAAATAGATTCACATGCTTAAAACCTTCAATTTCATACAGAGAAGAGCCAGTATCCAAATAGTCTGGGGATTCCACAACAGGAACCGCATCAATCAAGTAACTTTTCATGGGAAAATCCAAATGGGACATCATCTGCAATGCTTTCAAGACCTGATAATACGGTTCGAAGAAAATCTTGCACTCCACCATTAAGTAAGATACGTTAAAATCGTAATTGTTATCTTCCGACTCAAAGCCTACTACGATTTGTTTTTTCGGTAAATTCTTGTCGATCACTCTTCCACACAAAATGGAAGAAAAATTGTCTTTGGTGAAAAAAGTTAACGATCCGTTAATAAAACTATTAGAGTCCCATGAAAAGCTTTGATTCGAATCTCTTTTGACACACAAGTCTAAAATTACGCCCGCTGTACCTTTCTCAATAACTAGCGATCGGAAAACTACGTTTGGATAAATTGTAGCGTTGGAAAATTTCGTGGGACGACTGATTCTTCTCTTGCGCTTCAAGTATTCCGCCATGCCTTGACGTAAAGGTGCAAGAAAGTCCTCTTTCAGCAATCTAAACTGCACGTCCAAATAATGATGCACACTATCGTAGCTTCCTTCAATTATATTCTTCCGGACAAATGTAGGTATGGAAGTCAAAATTTCTTCACGAGTCGGATAAACAGTCAGCTGCTTAAAATCATTAGGTGGAGATTCCTTCGGTTCATTAGTATTTTGTTTAAACTTTTCTTTGTGAACATTCAATTTCTCGATCAGAGTTTTTATTTTCGATTTCGTCGAATCGCTCACAACAACCGAGTGCCGTTTTTCGACTGATGAAATGCTAAAGTCAGTAGCTTTTAGCAATTTAGGAAGAAGTTTACAATCCGTAATCGGAATTATTTCTATCCATGATTTAAACACTAAAATCAAATTAACAAAAAATTCTTCGACGTTGCTCAAAAACTGACGGTTTTCCTGTAACATGACCAAATAATTTTCAAGAATCCGTGTGAACGAAACTTTTGCTGCAATGCTCAGTATTGTAAATTTATCTTCGGACAAAGAAGACGAGCACACTTTGGAAAGAATCGCAACTGTTGACACAATCCAATCGGGGTCTAAATTAGATTCCAATAGCTCTGCGAAGGCTTCCTGCTGCGCAATAAGTATGCGTGTTACTTCGCTGGAGTTTTGCTGACTCAATTCAGTCAAATATTCCAAACTACAAAACGCGTTTGGTTTTTGTCTTTGTAACGAACGACGATTAACTGCGACATTTGAACTTGAATTTGGAAGATACCGATCATATCTTGCTCGCTTGCTTAAAATCGGACAATATTCGATAGAACGTAGCTTTCTCTTGGCCTGGGCCATGTTGAATCTAATCTACAAAAAAAAAGCAATAAAAATATGAAGTGAATATTAGTTACGTATTTAAAATGTTCGTGAACTTCGAGCAAGTTATTTTACCTACTATACTACTTTATATTTCATTAAGCTTAAAATAAATTCAAAACTGTCCGGAACTGTAACTTATTTTTACCTTTCTTCGGATTTTAAATGTTTAGAATAATCAAACTTAACAAAATGTTAAAATAATAAAAATTTTAGCTGCTAAGTAAAGAATACATACATACTAAAAAGAAAACATAATATTTAAAAAACATTAAAATGACAATAATTCAAATTTAACAGGGTTGAACTTAGAATATTAGAGTAAGTAAGAAAATAGAATTCTGAAAAAATTACGCTATAAAAATGATAAAAATTACTTAAAAATAAAAAACTCTGTAACATAATATAAAGCCCATTATTTCACGATTATTATCGTTCCTCAGTCATATATAACAGTAAAAATAACAAGTGAGAGCAAATATACCAAACAAAATTTAAAAAATTTTAAATTTAAAAAAAGCAAGAAATGAAACAAACTTTAAAAATGTGCTTACCAAATAAGCAAACTAAATGAATCTGTTTTTTATTTTTAAGTAATTTTTATCATTTCTATAGTGTAATTTTTTCAGAATTCCATTTTCTTGTTTATTCTAATATTGTAATAGTGTTTTTTAAATTATATTTTCTCTGTAGTATGTATTCTTTACTTGTAACTACTTTACAGTTACTAAACCTTCAAGGAATTTTTATCTTTCAAATCGCTCTCCCGAAAAATGGTAAAAATCGGTTACGGCTTTCATCCTTGGGAGAGTCTATTATTCTAGTGATTCCAAGGAATTCCAGATATTTCCATAAAATAACAAGGATTTTCAAGGAATACGACTAATTTACAAGGAAATACAAATTTAAAATTTAAATGATTTCTATTTAATTTCAGTAGTTTCTAGTGATTTTAAAGGATTTGCAAGGATTCTCGACGAATCTCAATGATTTTAATGAATTCCAACGATTTCCGAGAAATGTTTTCCTTTCAACTTTTACGTTCCCACCTTATTTACACAGCAAATAATTTAACTATTTTACACAATATGATACAGATAAATAATAAAACAAATTTCAACTTTAAAATAATTTTCAAACATAAATAATTAACGTTTTTATGGTTTTCGAAACACGACATTTTATTATCGCAAACGTTTTCACCATACTATTGCATCATCAGGCGATGAACTAGATAATAGTTGAAAATAGTTTGCGATAATATACATACGGTGTATTTATATTGTGTTAACTTAAACATTTTAGTTCTAAAAAGAGTTTGTGCATTTTTTGGTTTATTCTAAAAATTTGATATGATCTGAAATAATTCCAAGGATTTCCAAACAAGTGCGAGTCTAAATGATTCCTAATTAATTCCAGTAGTTTTCCACTAATTTCTAATAGATTCAGTGATTTCTAAAGAATTTAAAAGATTTAAAAGATTACAAAAGAACTACAAAAATGTTTCAAGAATTTTCAAAGAATTCCAAATATATCCAAGGAGTTCAAGGGATTTCGAAAACAATTCCAAGCATGTGCAATCCTAAAGAATTTCAATAATTTCCCACAAATTACAAGGATTTCCCAAGAATATTCAAAAATTTACACAAGTTTCGGCGATTTCGAAGGGAATTCTAGAAAGTTTCAATGATTTCCGGTGAATTATAAAAAATTCCAAACTGTAAAGTAACTTTTGATACATTTATGAATTGTTAAAATTTTTTTTGAAATTCTGAAGTGCTCAGCAGCTGGGTAAGATTGAGTATACCTAAATAAGTCCAATATGATTCTGAATAATTGCACAAATATTAATTATTTATTAAACCCATCGTTCATTTAAATGTTTCTACGATTTCTATAAATGGGGTCGAGGGGGGGGGGCAATTAACCTTTATGTGATTGAAAAATAAAACACCTACTAATGACGGCATGGGTACCGGGGTATCCCAACACATTACATGCACCGATCAGCGCCAAAACGAAGTTTATATTGTCTCCGAACCAAAATTTTGTCTACCTTGTTAATTTGTTATTAATTTTGATTTAATTTATAAAAGATTTCAATATTTGAATTTTGAGAGGTAAATCTTTGAAAATTAAAGTTGGTAGAAGTGAAGTTTTTATCGAGGCTTTTTAATCAAAAATGGTCTAGGTGATAGACGTGTAAATTTTGTGTTTGAATAATTTTGATAAGTTTGTGAAATTTTTTGAATATAAGAAGGATTTTTCTCAAAAAGTGTTTTATTGAAGATTTATTATAATCGGATTTGTTGATTTTTGAAAGATTTTTTTGATAATTTTGAAAGTGAAGATAAAACAGAAGCATTGGCCGATTAATTAAAGATGGTAATGGAGATCAAAATTTAAGACTTATATTGAATATTTGGTAGAAAAGTTTCTATTTTGTATTAAAATTTGTTATAGGAACTATAAAATTTGGATTGATAAGCCGGACTGCATTCCGGTATCGAATAATTTTTAACGTCCTAATTATTCAAATACAAATTAAATTTAATGTAATATTTAAGGAAGAAGGTTTTATTTTGAAAATTAATTAAAAATAAAATGCTGGGGGCATAGCAATATATTGTCACGAAACAAAATATTTCGACCCACCCTGTGCTAAATTGAAATAATTTGTTAATTTTAAGTTTAAACATTTGACTTGGAAAAGTGCAGAGTGGGGAGAAAGACAGAGAAAAGGGGCTTTTTGTGCCAGCCATGGCGGACAGCGGGTGAAAATTTTGTATGCCCGCTGAGTTTGAGTTTTGACATGAGATTTTGTTATTTGAAATTGTGAGTAACATTTTGATTTGATTGATTGAATAAAGTGAATTTATGCGTTTGCGTTATTGCGTAATTTTTTGGATGATAATTTTGAGATTTGAAGTTAGTTTGGATATTTTTGATGCATTGCTACCGAACGGTAGTTGATTTGATTGGTTTGAAAGGTTTCGATGGTTTGGTTAATTTAACAAGAGCGGTTAAAATTATAAAATTTGAAATTGGTATAAAATTGAAAAGTAACATTTGCATTTGTACGAGCGCGTGGCCAGATGATAGATAAGCCGACGTTGTGGATACGCGTAAATTTAAAAGTGCGAGCCCATTTACAATTTCACATGAAATTGAAGTTGAAATTAAATTTACGATTAATAAATTTGGATAATTAATTTTAGAAGAAGAATTATTTTGGAATATCGTCACAGGAATTCACTCCTGAGGTCGAATTGCTCCACCGCAGAAAAAGAGCTAGTCGAGGTATTTTTTTTAGTATGGTAAAGGATTTGATTGTTTCAAAAACAACTCAAATACCACCACAATATAGTAGTAAGACGGTATTTTTTTATTGTGCTAGGGCCGTCCTACGATATATGACGTCTTTGGACTGCTAAAATTAATGCGCTCCTCTTCATAAGAAAGCACACAAATACAAAATAGTAAAAGTCAATTTATTACTATTACACTAAACAAAACATTAAATTCGTACAATATTAAAAAAAGTAAAATATAAACAAACTTTAGAGTATAATCAAAAAGCAAAAGTCGTTAAATAACTCATTCTTAATATACAGGGTGTCCCCGTTAACGTAGAGAACCTTTAAGGTGGTGATAAAAAACACTTTTTTAAGACAAATTTTGAAATAAAATTTTTGTCCAAGTCCAAACCCTTGTGGGTACCTCCCTTTAAAGCAATTTTTTGAATTTCTTATTTCAAACAGCCATAGCTCCGATATTATTGATTTTTTAGGCTTAATAGATTAGAACTTTTTTAAAGATCATTCGCTTATCTACAAATTATGTTATAATCCCTTATGGTCTAGAATCAACGAATTTCGAGTTACAAATTAAATTAAGGGAAATGGAAAATGTTTTAAAAATTCTAGTCTAATTTTTTTTACTTTTACATTTTAGTGTCTAATAATGAAAAATAATAGCCTTAATTAAAATTTAAAAGACCGGCAAGTACATTAGAAGATAGGCACGTTTGCTTTATGATAGATAATATTATGAAATCGCAAGTTCGACCCTTTAAAGAATTATTAAATTTTTACATTTAATTTTTGAATTCAAATTATATGGGATTGGAAATATTAATTTGAATAATTATTTTTGGAAGACAATTTATTTAATAATAAGTTTGTGCTATTTTTTTTTTGATAGAATATAGCAATATTAATTATTAATAAAGTACTGGAATCCTAACTGCAATCGTAAAAAAATCAGAAAAAAAAAACAATCTTTAAAACTGTAACAAGAATATTAAACTTGAAGTGTTTAAATAAATTAAAACTAAAGAGATATTTCTAATAAATTAAATCCCAAGTAAACCTGTAATCAAAATTTGTCGCTCCCTCGACAAAAATCGAAATTTCTTCTGAATATCAAATAAAAAAAAATCGCTCAAAAGAATAATCACTTTAATTAAATAAAAACAATCTTCTCACAGAATTTCAAGTTTCTTGTGGTCACTTTCGACCAAAATTTTCCAATAATAATACTCAAAAATAAAATCTTAATTGCAAAAATACTTGCACAAAATTAAACTCATAAAATCGGCGGAGCAAAATCTAGACCTCCGTTGTTTCCGCCATCTTGGCAAGAAAAACCTCTCTCTATTCACTTTTCTGCAAATATTACATTTCAAATATTAATATAACCAAATTTAAATTTAAAAAAATCTTTTGTATTTTAATAAATTACCTATTTATTTTTGAATTTTTCTACCGTCCCCTCCCGAAAATCTAGTCTAGCAAGGGAATTATATGACTTCCGCATTTTTGTAATTTTTGCCACTTATTGTACTGAAAGTTTAGCCCTCCAATAAGAACTCCTCAAAGCAGTAGGGCCAGATGGCCAGAAATTTTCGAGAAAATCGACTTTGAAATATTGTCGAGGGAGTTTTGAAGAGAAGATGTGAAACAATCAGCAAATAGTTCGTAGCACAGGCAAGAACAAGTTGGACTAGGAACAAGTGGGTCTACGGTTCTATTCCCACCTTCGCTAGTTTTTTCTTATTAATTTTTTTTCTCTAGTCATTTAATTATTGTAAAATTGATTGATTAAAATTGAATAAAGATGTTAGCATTCAAAGAGCCATCTTACTACGAGCGGATCACAACGTGTGCAGTTTGTTTGACGATCACAGCTTTGGTTGGGTTTGAAACTTTAATTTGAGAAGGCGGTTATTCAAATTGAAGAAACCAAATATTACAAGTTAAAAATTAGAACTGTTTTTAGGAATTATAAAAATTATAATTTCAACTAAGATGTCTCATAATGAGTCTGGACCAAGTCACGGTTCTTTTTGAAAACCGAGATTGCGGAAAAAGAGCTAAGATAAATAATTATTATTGTAATTACAAAGTGTTGATTTAATATATACAATTACACGCAAAAAACTCGGACTTTCCTATTATTTAGTTTACATAATTAGTCATAAAATTTTTCAATTTCTTAAATTTCAACAATTAAAAAGTCATAATAATGAAAATTCTGTTTTCAAATATAAATAACTTTTAAAATTTTTAACAGACGTTAACAAAAACATAATAAGTAGAGCCCGGATTCTAAGCTTTTTGCTTATTGTTCTAAATTATACGCAGAAGATATTCCTTTTGGATCTTGACGTCTTATATTATAGAAAAAATTTTGAAAATTTTCTAAGATTATTGTTTCTGAATTGTCAAAATTATCGTAGAAATTTTTAAGAATATAATAATTAAAGGTATTTGCCTTTTTTAGGTGAAATCTGTAAAAATTATAAATATTATCAGAAAGAAAACTTTAGAGGTGCAAGAGACTCTGGGACATCAAAGCTATGCCGAGTTTTACGCGTCCCCTGAATTGCAAATTTGAAAATGCCGATTTTGTTGAAAACTAATGCCCAATCTTACAAAATTTTGTTGCAATATGCTTAGAAAAGTGCCCTCTTTCTAATAGTGCATAGGAAAAAGTTCATGGGCTTACGTCGGTTGATGTTGAGCCAAGTTTTTCGATTTATAAGCAGGACAGACGACAATTTTTCATCATGAAAAATTTGGAAAAATATATGTCAATTATTTTTTTTATAATTATTAAACGAATTTCTAATTCATATTTAATAAAAATTACATTTTGATGTTTGATTTTTAGTGCTTTTTTTCAATTTTATAGAACTTTTTTCTTTGTTTTTTGAAACTTTTTAAAGTTTCTTTTTCTTGAATTTCTTGAAAATGGATAAAGTATTCGTCACGTAGGCAAAATAATTGGAATACCAAAATCAACAGTTTTTAACATTAAAAAAATAAACATAAAATTAAACATTTCGTTTCAACTTCATTTCAAGGGCCAGGTATATTATGATTTTAAAGTGAAATTTTGGAAAAATTTGAAGAGCCTTATGCATAGTCGTACTTTTAAAATGGTTTTAAAATGAATTAGTAGCTACTAGTTAATAGCATTCTAGAAGCTAGTAAAATTTTGTTGTGCGTAGTTCCTTTAAAAAGAAAGTTAGTATCCTTTTAGTTGGTAGAATACTAAAGTATGGTTTTTGAAATATTTATTTGGCAACACCGCAAATTGACAGCCAACAACTTAAAAATAATTATTTTTACCTAAAACAGGTACCTAAAAACAGCTTAATATTATTTACCCTTGGCAAGTACATTGTTATAATAAACCAAAGAATTTATATGATTCACATATACTTTTGGCCTCCTATTTAAATTTAGAATAATATCTTGAATTATTTGAATTTCTTCGATTTCTTCATCAACATTTATACAATCTTCCATTATTTTTAAACGAATTTTTTATTTAATTAATTTAATTACTTTTATAATTCAGCATTTTCCCACTTAAAAATATTACTTTAAATACTTATTTTATGTATAATAAGAATAAATTCAATAATTTGTAATTGAACAAGTTAACTAATAAATACTAAACAATATTTGATAATGTTTTTTATCACAAGTTAAAAATTAATATATTTTGTATAATATGGTATATTATGACTAAATATAATTTTCAAAATTGTCTATTCTTTGTAAAAAGTAACCTTAAAATGGTCTTAAACATGCTCAAAACCCTCACTAAATATTTAGTAGCAAACCAACAATTTTAGTAGTCCTACTAAGGTTAGTACCCTTTTAACTCGTCTAAGCATACAAGTTGCATGCTCCACTACTACCTGACCGCGTTAGTAGCTACTTACATGACTATGCATTATAGGGTGGCAGAGCTGGCAAAATACCACGGGCCCGCGAAGGCCGGGGCCACTGCCCGAGAGACTACAAACACAGAAGATATCACGTCAAAACGCCGTCCCCAAAGTCGCCGTTTCAAGAACGCCGTGGGAAAGATGCCGTCCCCAAAGACGCCGTGGAAAATCCGCCGTCACAAAATGGCCGTTGTCCAATAATGTCGTATGGCAAGATGGCCGTGCCTAATTACGCTGTCTTAATAACGCTGTGAGGTATTATAAATAATTTATTCATTTAATTCATTTTATGGGTTAATAATCTATTAAAGATTAATCTATAAAGTTTATAAATAAATCCAAGATTTGCCGTGGTTGTGGTAAGCGCAACAGAACTCGAAAATAACAGATTTGTGAAGGGGTTCGTCCAGGATGACAATAGATCCAAAATTTGCAATGATTTATGATTAATTATTAAATATTTTTAATTGTGTATTAAAAAATAATATAATTATTGGTAGATAATTATGGTATAATAGTTATGGTATAGAGGCCGTTCATTAATTCACCCCTTCAAACCCCTTCACAAATCTGTTATTTTCGCGTTCTGTTGCGCTTACCACACCACGGCAAATCTTGGATTAATTTATAAACTTTATAGATTACTCTTTGATAGATTTTTAACCAATAAAAATTAAAGTAAACAAATTTTCGCCTTACTTATAATAGTCAATTAAAACGGATATTGGGTATGAAGGGAAGTAAATCAAACAATATTATCTGCTAGCCGACGTTTCGAACTATTTATTAGTCCATCCTCAGGGCTGACAGTTTGAGATGGTAAACGTAAATAGTTCGAAACGTCGGCTAGCAGATAATATTGTTTGATTTACTTCCCTTCATACCCAATATCCGTTTTAATTGACTATAAAAAAGAATTAAATAAATTAATTATTTATAATAGGGTTATCAAGACGGCGCAATTGGGCACGGCCATTTTGTGACGGCGGTATTGCCATACGGTATTATTGGGCAACGGCCATTTTGTGACGGCGTCTTTCCCACGGCATTCTTAAAACGGCGACTTTGAGGACGGCGTTTTGACGTGGAACCACACAGAAGTAACCTAACATTTTAAACAAAATTTAGTTAAAATTATAAATTTTATATAACAGGGTTCCACTGTATGGAAAACCTGGAAAAGACATGGAATTTAAAACTTGTCAGGAAAAGTCAAAGAATTTAAAATTTTTAGCGCCGATGCCAGGAAAAAAACATTTTTGTCAAGGAAATATTTTTAAATTTTAAGGAATAATATACTGTTGGGTAAACTTCTTGAGTGATTTATTAAAATTCAATTATAACGTGACGATTTTTACTGACATGAGGGGCAAATTCAATGAATTTGCCACGGGCCTCAGATGATATAGTTACGCCACTGCTACTCCCCTAATTACAAATTATCTGTTTACAGGTGATTTATGCGTCACGTTATTATAAATGCTTAGTCCACGGTACGAGATCTTGTGTATAAAATATTGAATCATTGACCTTGAAATGTAACCCACACGTAGAGATGGCGCTGGAAACCAGTTTTTATCCTTTCAAGGTCATTTGCGGTGGCCAGGAGCGGGAATTTTAAAATTTTATTTAGTATTGTAACTTTACAATCATAAAATTTTATTAATTCCTTAAGTAATGTATTAAATAGCAGTAATAAGGTACATATACATTACTATAAGAATTAATGAAATTTTATAATAATAAAGTTAAATGTCCTTAATTTTGATGTAATTTTAAAAATAGACATTTAAATTTATTATAAAATTTTATTACTACCTAAATAAACCTAACAAAATAAATAATTAAATCATAAATTACAAATAAATACAAAATATATCCTAAATAATCTACATAAAATTTAATAATCTGTAATTGAAAAAGTTAATTTTAAAATTAAAATTTTGTTACAATCTAAATAAACCGAACACAACATAAAATAAATAATTAAATCATAAATTACAAATAAATACAAAATATATCCTAAATAATCTACATAAAATTTAATAATCTGTAATTGAAGAAGTTAATTTTAAAATTAAAATTTTGTTACAATCTAAATAAACCGAACATAACATAAAATAAATAATTAAATCATAAATTACAAATAAATACAAAATATATCCTAAATAATCTACATAAAATTTAATAATCTGTAATTGAAGAAGTTAATTTTAAAATTAAAATTTTGTTACAATCTAAATAAACCGAACATAACATAAAATAAATAATTAAATCATAAATTACAAATAAATACAAAATATATCCTAAATAATCTACATAAAATTTAATAATCTGTAATTGAAGAAGTTAATTTTAAAATTAAAATTTTGTTACAATCTAAATAAACCGAACACAACATAAAATAAATAATTAAATCATAAATTACAAATAAATACAAAATATATCCTAAATAATCTACATAAAATTTAATAATCAGTAATTGAAGAAGTTAATTTTTAAATTAAAATTTTGTTACAATCTAGATAAACCGAACACAACATAAAATAAATAATTAAATCATAAATTACAAATAAATACAAAATAGGTCCTAAATAATCTGTAAGTCGATATTAATTTTTACTTTTTCATGTTTCAATCTCATTCACGATTCTACTCGTGAAACTGATATCTTCAGACCCGTACTGGTTTTATGAAAATACAACTTTACTTAACAATTTTTCAAAAAAACCTCAAACCTTCTGATCATGACTGCGCAATTATTTTTGTGATAATGAAATATAAGAAAAGAGCACTTGTGAAAATAGATGAAAGTTACGATTCAAAATTTGAATTTAAAAATATATAATTATTAAACTGTTTAGTTGACTCGACTAAAATAATCAATAGGTAATAATTATTATGACCTATTCTCATCTATGAATAAATGTATAGAAATAATCTGCAGGTATAATTAATTTTTACTTCTTACAAATCATGGTAACAAAAGCAACCCTCTTTAAGATTCGACGTTTATTGAAACAATTAGCAAGAAAAATTATAAAATCAAAGAACACCTTACCGGATGACATGTTTTAATATCATTTACATGTTTTGAAAATAAGTTTAAGTAGCATTTCCTCTACATTTGATGTAATAAATACGGTTATTCCGCCGATACTCGGACGCCAGAGCCTCGTTTGTATTATACTGGTGAGGTTGACATTTGAGTATGAGAGGCTATACTATATTGCGCTTCACTACTCCATTACTAACCATCAACATTAATAGCACTATCTCTTTTTAGACTTTTTAAACATTTCTGCTGCTTTCTTATATATAGAATTAGCTTTATCAATATTTCTCCTATCTTTTCCTAGCATAATATTATTTAAAGTTTTAATGTTGTGTAATATTAAAATTCTTGTGAAAGATTGAATTACCAAATCTTCCACATCTTTATTATGTCCGCAGTCATCAGTAAAAGGGAATTTCACATTTTCCCCGATAATTATAGCAATTCTTTGCACTATATTCCCTAAATAACAAATAATAGGAAATATGTGGTTAAAAATATTGTAGATCTTGGTTAAATAATCGATGAACTTGCTACTACAATATTTCAATTTTCGTTTTTCTACCCCTTTTTCACCAGATAAAATGTTTCTTTTGCAGGATTCACAATCTTTTACTTTTGGAAAAACTATTTTTGAAATAAAACCACCCATGTCTTGCAATACAGTTGCTTCCAACTCTTTTACATTTTCGAAAACTTCAGGAATCTCAAAGTCTTCATTACTGAGAAGTACTGGCCGAACTTCAACTTCTACATCCTAAAATAATAAGTAAATTAATGTAGGATCCTTACATCACATTTAAATAATTACCTGCCGCACAAATTTCTTCAATGATACTAAAATATCTCCTTCGTCGTTTTCACAATTACTGCCTTCCGAATGACCCTTGCTGTAGTTATTTACTAACAAACTCTTGTAAAATGGAGTAAATGCAGCTACCGTTGGATTTGTAAATCTTACTCCCCTCTGTCTTATTTGCCCAAAAAAATTTTCCAAAGGATCTTGATTGAATGTCCTAGGAAACATGCATTTGAAACCAAAACCTTTCATGTTTTTATAAATGTCAATGAAGCCCTGAAAATTGCGAGATATTAAACATTAATTATTTATATTAGAATTATTTTATCATTTACCTCTAGCGTAGAGATCCAATTTTTTATGGTTGGTGGTGTGAACTCCTTTTTGGGTTTCTCACTTTTGTTTGTATCACTGGTATCGTTTTCAGCATCTTTTTCAATATACTTCATCGTCTTAAAAATTTCAATAGCTCTCTTCCAAAATGCAACATGAGCAGATTTATCGGTGACGCAGGTTCGCAACTTCTTTCCTGCAACTTCAACTTCGACATGACCATTAACACTGTCAAACAATTTGTCGAAGAAGTCAATAACTTTTGCAGTTTGTTTTGCTTCTGGTTTCAACTTTATTATGTTACCATCACACTCGTAGGTTGTTCCTAAATAAAACAATAAATTCTGTAAAACTTTTTTTCAAAAATAAACTTGCTTAATACACACACCTGTTGTAGCCATGACATGAATAGCAAGAGAAACTGCACCGCTGAAGACCTGGGTGCAAGAAGAAACCTTCATTTTTTTGACCATGTTTGGAACAACGTGATAATCAGTTAATTTTGGCATCATCCTAACTTCTTCAAACACGGGATCTATTAAATACGCTTTGTAAATATCATCCCACTTGGCAATAAGTTCAACTCCATCTATAGTGCATTTTAAATCTTTTGTAAGAAGGTTGTTTCGAATACACTTCAATAAATGAGGAGGGTCAAAGAGAGGTACTACAACTATATCTGCAACTTCAAAAAATGTACCTCTCATCTCCTCGCCACGTCTGAGATAGCCTGCTTTAGTATCTGCAATTAAGTTCTTAATTGCAGATGTATTATTAGTTCCCTGATCACACACTGTGGCACAGACAATCAAACCAATTGTAGACAGTTTTTCAATCAATAGTTTCAAAATACGTTCTATTTCAGAGTGATGGGTAGCACCGTTTACGAAGTTATAATAAATGGGCTGCTTCCATTTCGATTCTATGTTGCGTAGCATAAATACCTAAAAAAAATATATAAAATTTAATTTTAATGTAATTAATTTAAAAAACATCAAAAAGTATACCTGTACATGATTTGCAATATTTTGAGTCCTCCTATCTCCAAAATCTTCAAAGCCTTGTATAATATCTCTCTTTTGGTCATACGAAAAATTTGGACAAATCGACATTTCGTCAAACATTAAAATACAATATTTTCCGGTTTCCTTCTTTATCGATTTAACTTGACTTGCCAAAACTTCAAATAAGTATTCATTAATTCCGGGTTGCATTGGTATTTTGTTCAGATATTTTGCCAATGTATGTCTAGATGGTAACGAAAAGAGTTTTGACAAAAACTTATAAGCAGGGCCACTTTGCTTAAACAGTGCGAGAGCTAACACTTTATCGTCTTCGCTAAATCTTTTACCCTTAGGTTTCTTCGAAACATTTTCTACCTGAGATTTAAAAAATCTCGATACAATACTCTGCATTACCGATGAACTAGATTGTGCAAAAAGTTCAGATTTACTACATTTTGCTGCATATTCCAACCTTTTCTTACAAGCAGCATGTCTAAATTGAGCAGTTCTCAATTGACGTTTTAAATTTATTGCTTCTTTATACATTATTTTGGCTTTAGGGGTAAGTTCACCTGCTCTTCTTGCATTAACAGTTCGAAGAAGTGATGCTAAAAATATTTTAAAATTAATTTTTCAGAAATATGAATTAAGATTGCTTATTTAAACCTTTTGAACTTCTAGTAGTACATGATTTTGAAGCCTGTTTACTCTGCTCTAGACCAAAATTACTTGTTGAGGGACCATAGAATGCTTCAGGTATTGCTAAAAATAGTTACAAGTTAATTTTTCATAAAGTTACATTATTGCATCCAATATTCATACCATTTGATGGTGGTGGGGTACTACATTCAATTATATTCTCTTCTCCTTGTCCGAAAGTACTTGTAGAGGGACCATAGCATACTCCTTCAGGAGATACTAAAAAAAGTTAAAGTTAATTTTTCATAAATTGGCATTCACATTGAATTTTATACTAACCTTCTGATCCTGGTGGAATATCATATTCAGTTATCATGTCGATATCTTCCTCTTCCTTGATACTGACAACTAAAATCAAACATTATTTTCAATGTTATGAAAAATTATTTTGAATCAAATAACAGTAAAATAAAACGTAATATTTACTTGACAAATGCTCAGTTGGGAAAGCATCAAATCGTAAACGGTTATTCGGCTTGAAGAAACATTCCTTGAAATGACGACGGCATATTCTTTTCCCTTCACGTATCCTATGGGGTTCCAATGCTTGAATTTCTTCGTTCCCAGAAAATGCGACCCATAACTTAAATCTTTGTTCGTCGAGAACAGGATCTGGGAACCGATGCAAAATCGATGAAGACCTGTAACAATTGGGAACGCAACACAAACGACGACCCATTATGATTAAAAAAAATTATCCTTAAAATTTTAAGGATAGTGTTAAAACTAAAAATTAAACAATAATACCTTTTAACAAATACAATACCTTGCAAATAACACAATAATATAAAATATATATTTATCTATAAAATTATTTAGTTCTGATAATATTTGATAACTTTTGCAGAACGTATTCGCTTTAGACAAAAGTGTAACAAAATGGACGATCGTTCGTTGTTTGTAGAGAAAATTGCGCAAAAAACAGAGACAAAATATACAAATAAAGGAGCGCCATCTCTACGTGTGGGTTACGTTTCAAGGTCATTCATAATGATTCCATCTCCCCTATATAAGAAATCATACCCTGGCTTAGTCGGTCGCGGGTATTCCCCGAGCTTACTACTGATAAAGCGACAACCATGACGTAATAGAAGCCAAACCTGAAATTTCATTTTGTAATTCACCCTAATTTTTTTGCATTATTTTATAATCCCGCGAAACTTAAATTCGAATCTGAACAAATTACAACGATTTCGACGTACCGGCGAGCAAACATGAAAACCTTGAAAAACAAACGATGATTCATGAATTTTCATGGTAAAAGAAAATCAAAGAAATGGGAGATATTTAATTTTGAAATAAACCAGAAAAAAGTACTTACATTCAATTAGGCACATAAATTTGAAAAAACAGTAACGCAAATTCTACAACTTCCGCAACTGGCAATAAAATTGCGTTGCATTACACCGATCACACCGATCAGTACTCACATAAAAAAAATAAGACGACCGCATGATACAATAAATTTACAAGGTATGATATTGCGCAGGCGCATGTTACCTACGTAAGTCGTGGTAAGCGTTTGGGCAGGGGCGGATTAAGGTACCTCTGCGCCCTTACAAGGGAAACTTCAGGTATGCGAAATTTTGTTTTGGTTTATACTTACATTACGTAAAGATTACACCTAAGGCATTACGTGAACGAAATAGTAGCGCGCCATATTCAGCCAATTTTGAGAAAATCGAATTTGAAAATTTCTTCTTTTTGCACGAAATAACTAAATAATAAAAGATAAAACTTGCAACAAAGGTTCCGTGGTAGAGGAACCTAGGTAGAGTGGTGGCTTTAATAAGCAAGGGTTCTAGGTTCGATTCCAGCATCCGTACTTTTTTTTTCAAATATTTTTTTTTAATTAATTTTCTTTTTAAGTAATATGTAAATTAACAGATATTTAATAATTATTCGAAATTATTAATTTTTAATTAATTATTAATTACTAGATCCCGTAAAACTTACTGTTTTCCCTGTTTTTACGATGAATACCACCCGGGATCGTGCGAAACGTCGGTGTAAAAAATTATACAATGTAAAATGATCAGAAAATAATTAATATGTATAATAATAATATACTTCATATAATATGTAAATACTTATTCAATTATGTAACTTTTCATTTCTTATTAAATATATAAATAAAATACGAAAAATATATAAATAAATACTTATTTAATTAAAAAATATAATTTTTAACAAATTCCAAAAATTTTTGAACGTTTCGAATAATAATCAATTTAAGAAATGTTTGAAAATACTGTTAGTAAGACAAAACGATATCGTCCGAATGTTGAGATCTGAAAAATTAATAATTTCGAATAATTATTAAATATATGTTAATTTACATATTACTTAAAAAGAAAATTAATTAAAAAAAAAATATTTAAAAAAAAAGTACCGATGCTAGAATTGAACCTAGAACCCTCGCTTATTAAAGCCATCACTCTACCACGTTACCACGGAACCTTTGTTGCAAGTTTTATCTTTTATCACGTTATTTCAGGCAAAAAGATGAAATTTTTAAATTCAATTTTCTCAAAATTGGCTGAATATGGCGCGCTACTATTTCATTCACGTAATGTCTTAGGTGTAATCTTTACGTAGTATAAGTATAAACCAAAACAAAATTTCGCATACCTGACGTTTCCCTTGTTAGGCACACATGTATGGTGCGCCCCCCCACCCTTAATAGAAAATATAAACAGTTATTTTTTATTATTTTATATATATTGCTGTGACCACTCCACACCAAGCGGTAAAAGATTGGTTGCGTATTTAGTGATATATTGCTGTAAAATTTCCGAAAATCAAACACTTTTTTGCTCGGCAAGCTCTAGTCTGCGGGAGCAGTTAGGCTTACTCAAGGTTGTCGATTCAAAAAATTTGTTTCTTCAATAATTTTAATTATTTCTTCTCGGAAAATTATTAGCAAGTTTCGATTTTAAAAATATTCGTTCCAATTTAATTTAAAATGGTATCGTTGAATTTTATGATACCGGTCCGCAGCCCGGCTTCACAAAATTCACAAAATTCACAAAATCAAAACCTTAGCTGCGGCCACTTTTAACCAAAAATACTCTCATAACAAAATTCAAATTCAAATACAAGTATTTTATAATCAGTAAATAAAAACTCAGTAAAAAAAACTATAGGTAATCATTGTATATTTTGATACATTTAATTTTTGAGAATGTGATGTATTTGCTTGGTACATTGCGCCCCTTTTTTCGTGCGCCCCTAGGCACGAGACTAGCTAGCCTAAACGGTAATCCGTCTATGCGTTTGGGTATCGTATTATATTTAATTTTACGTACGATAGCATTCTAGGGTTAAACAAATAGCGAGAACGACAAGGTATTGGCGGTCAACTACGGCGGGAACTATTCCATTTGATTCTTTAGAACCTAGATACGTCAAAATGACGTCATGCGTCAAACGGACGAAAATAGGTTCGTAAAATATCACACCTTGTAAATTCATTGTATCATGAGACGACCGCACGTTCTTGGCGCTTTACAGTAGACCAAACAAATAATGTTATTTCACAATGTTCACAATGTTCCTAAATTAAAAATACAAAACAATTCTTTTTTTTTAGTTAAACAGAAGTAATTGAAACAGAATATTTGAATTTGCTTGGTAAAAAAATAGGGGATGATGGAGCACAAATTTTTAACTTTTGTCTAGATCATTGCTACAGGTTGATATTTGTTTATATCAAAACAATAACTTAATATGACAAGTTACTACATACCACGGCCTTACAACATCTTAACATATAGGGGGGGGGGGTTGCTTTTCACCTATAAAAATTAAATAAATTAATTATTTTGGCGTTTAAGTTTTTTACCAGCTGATATTCTACGTTAACTCATTAACTTCAAGTGAAGAAGATAAATTTTTCTTGCAAATTAACTCAAAAATTCTTGAAACATTTACAAAAAGTAAATGAGAAGCTCCAAGAATTGGGTACTCACCTCGGAAGGGGGCAAAAGGACATACCCAAACCAACAAAACCCTTAACATGGATTCCGGCAACCGTTGAGGAACCGGAAGCTGTGTCGAGTAAACTGGCGATTCAAAATCCAGGGTTCAAGGCTAGAACCTAGACCGACGTGGGTCGCAAGCAAGGTGACAGAAGTCAACAACTCAACATTTTAATGGATGAGAGTTTGTCCAAGAACAAAAGAGCAAGCCATACCGTAACTTCCCCAGGGTTAGCTTTAAATCACTAGAGAAGAAAAAGAATGGCGTTATAGAGGAGATAAAGGTGGGGGTGGGGGACCTAACGCACCCTGAAACCACCTTCTCGAACACTACTGAACTTCAAACTGCTCCCTACAGTACTGAGAAGGCAAACTAAAAGATAAATGAAATCCTTTTTAGGTTTGTCAAAATAAATCTTCTCCACTGCAGAGAAGTTTCGGCGGCTTTGCAGAGGTGCATTAGAAACAATAACTGTGAAATTTAATTAAAAAATTTACCTTTAATTTTCAAATTTTCGTTTTACAACCATTACTTTCCTTCCGTTTATTTTCTTTCTTCTATCCCCAAGCTTCTGAAAGTAACCTTAATATTTTTTCTGCAAATCCAATTTTATTTTATTATTATCTTGTTTAAATCTATTATATAAGTCAAATTATTGGAGTAACTTTTTATAACAAGGCCGCCAACAAAAGGATTTGTTGCTTTAGCAAACTTTTAGTAGCTATCACTGCAACAGAGTTTTTTCTCCTACAACAAATTTTATGTTGTCAATAACAAAGTTTTCTGTTCGGAAAAAAATTTTTTGAATGAACAAACATTTAAGTAAAATTAATACAAAAATTTGTTGATCCAACTAAATTTTTTCTCTGAACAAAAATATGTTTTTAATGACAAATTTCGAAAAATTCCGTTGTACCTATAAGCGTTTCAAAATAAGCAGTACGCTACCTCGCGGCAAATTTTTAAACTAAAGGAGGCGTATGATGTTAATACAACTACCTAGTAGCCATTACGACGTTGCGATCTTAAATTGAAACGCCTATAGCTACCAAAGTCTTTGTTAGAGCGACAAATCCTGTTTCAAAATGGATTAATTAAGCTGCTCTAAAAAAATCATATTAAATTTTTTAGCATAAACCAAAAAATGCACAAAACACTTTTTCGAAACTAAAATGTTTAAGTTATCACAATATATAAATACACCGTATGTATTGCTATGCCCCCAACTTTTGCAAATTCATGTATTTTCACCCTCTATTGAAAATTGTTGAGGTAACACAGATTTTTGTGTAGCTATGAGCTCTTCAGTGTTTCAAATCTGTAAATTAATTTAAAATGCTCACTTTCTGTTACCTTGTAATCTGGTATTGGCTTCACGTGCGCGCTCCACATGTTATATTATGCAGCTGGCCACGCCGGTCTAATAAGTTAGTTGGTGCATTTATTTTACAAATAACCAAAATTTATCACAAACTCCTCAGTTTCCTTAATTTTTTTGCACTTCACTTTATCAATTAATTAAAACAAACATTTTCAAACAATTAACAATTTAAACCTTTATTGCGGGAATGATGTTCGTCCGCAAATCTATTCGACGCCAAGGCCTCAGCCCAACTGTTCTACATTTTTAAGTCCCACTTTTTCTAGTTCTCTTCTCTCCCCACTTTTATTTACATAGCAAAACTTAACAAACATTTTTATGCACACCGATAAATAAATAAATACCAAATCAAATTTAAACTTTTAAATTTTTTTTTTACAAAATACTAAATGAAATTAATAGTTCTATAGCATTTCGAAACACGACAGTATATTATCGCAAACGTTTTCACCATACTATGGCATCATCAGGCGATGAACTAGGGAATATACATACGGTGTATTTATATATTGTGATAACTTAAACATTTTAGTTTCGAAAAAGTGTTTTGTGCTAAAAAATTTGATATGATTAATATCAAGTTACACTACCTAAACCACTTATCTATTGATTGCTCTAAAAAAACATCTGAACTTTTCATCTAGCTAAGAATATTCTAACAATTGAATTTTTTGTGCAATTACCAATCGTCATTATTAATTCACAGGTTTTTAGGAATAATTGAAACGTATTAATTTTTTATAAAAGAGTAACTTTTACAGAAAGACCGTTAGGAAAATCTTGAAAATGTCACAATTTACATAGCGCAGAGCTAGATTATAAATGGAACACGTTGATTTCTCAACCGTATCTTCAAATTCAATTTTTTTACTGCACTAATTTTACTCTAGTGCAAACCATCCTAGAGAATTTATTGAGAAACATTTTTAAACTAAAATACTATTTGACGCTAGATAAGCCGGCCAGGATGCAAGAACATACAGCTAAACAAAAACGCTACTAACCCAAATAGTCATCGACCAATAACATTACTAATTTAATTTAATTACCGATAATATGTTAGATAAAAAAATGAGAACATAGAACAAAATCTACAAAAAAACCTGGCCTTGTACGCAGATGATACAGCTATTTACCTTAACTCATTTAGCGCTCAGGTAGCCAGTAAACAAACTGAAATATATATTTAGACATTATAAATAGAATTTATTGATTTTTTCTACAGTTAAATACCCAGGGGTAACTACGGATGCGAGATTGAACTTTGACACCCACCTACAAAGACGAATACGACTAGCGGACGCTGGAATGCAAAAGATCACAATTCAAAATATGACAACTTTTTAAGCATCGGTGTCCACATTTTAAAGCACTTGTACATATTTCATTGCAAACTCCATTTGAGATCTTATCAAAATCTTCCGGCTCCTTTATTTGAGTAATGTGGTCTGCATTCATATCACAACAAAGAGGAAAATAATTTCCTAAACAGTTTTGTTCTACCAATACATCTTTGACTTTTGGCCATACCTAAAATATTTAAATGAAATCATATTTTAAATCAAAATTAAGAATATGAAATGCTTAGCGCTATTCTCACATAACAAATCTATGTTGCCTATCATGTAAAGAGCTTTTTTTGCTCTCGACAGAGCAACATTAACAAAACTATCAGATTTCAAGCATCCAATTTTGCCATCTTGATTATTTCTTACCAACGATAGCAAAATAATTTTGCATTCCTCGCCTTGGTAAGTGTTGACAGCACGAATTGCAATATTTTTGAGAAGATTTTGATACTTGTCCCTCACGTCACTCAAGAGATGCATTTGACCTGAAAAAGAAGCCAAAATAGTGATATCTTCCGGTGAATAACCAACTAGTCTCAAATAACGCGCAAGATTAATAAGAAATTTTGCTTCATATAAATTTGTTTTGCTGTTATATTGTTCAATATCCAGATGATGTTCCTGATGAACAAAAAAGACGCAAGAAGGTATTCCTAAAATTGTAGGAAGATTAGTAACGGTAGGATGGTTTTTCAGTTCAGGATAAAAGTAAGGTGCGATCAATTGGGAAATTTCTGGTCGCATACGATGTTGAAAGCCCAAAGTGTTGCACTGTACTTTATTCAGCATGCGTTTCATTATGCTGGCACCTGCATTAAGAAATTTGGAGTAATTATAAAATGAAGTTAAGTTTATCTTCTGTTGATCTCCCATTACAATTAAGTGTTCGCAGTGTTTGGTTAAGGAAAGCACTGTTAGATATTCCGAAATATCACAGGCTTCCTGCACTACCACAATTCGGCACTGGAGGGTTTGCAAAGTTTTTCGCAAATGTGCGGCTTTGGTTACGGTCATGCCCAAAATCAAAGTGCGTTTCATTATTTTTAAATTTCGAATTTCTCCAATTTCAGCGGCAATCTCGCACTGTCTTTCATATTCAATTTTAAGCTCTCGAAACTCTTTCTCCACAAACTGCTTGTACAAATTCAACCAATAAAAGTACAAATTCCAACGATCATTGGGATCCATACTGTGTGGTGAATGGTAGTTTACATTGATGAGTTTAGTGGGAATAGGGGAAACCTTTCGGTCGGCCATCTTCAACTAAAATTTTTTGTGGTTGTTAATATCACAAATCAGCGAACTGTCTGGACACTGAACTTACCTTGATATATTGGTATTTTTGCCACAAATTTATTAGTTGTGTTTTCAATTCCCAATTCTGAAATTCATCCGTTCGTATGTTTGACACTTTTTGCACTTTATCGTTAATTTCTGCAATTTCAAGCCACATCTGCTCTTTAGAGTATAAAAGTAATCCATTGGGCTCAAGCGAAATGTTCCCATGAACTGCGGTATTATCGTTCAAATTAGCAACAAATTCTTTCTCTTCCGTTATTTGTTTCATAACAACTGAAATCTAAAATTTCATTGATAAATGTGAACAGAACCTTAAAAAGAGACGCAAAGTTGACATGAAAATTTTTTTTAAAGAAATAGGATTTTGAGTATAAAGACAAAATAAGCAAACAAAGGTACCTCGATTGAGTGCAGATCATGATTTTGTTCGTCAAATAACCATGCCAAATGGTCTTCATTGGAAGCGTGGGAAAACCAGCTAGTTTTCAAATTATAATCAATACTTTCAAATTGTTTGAAATTTAGTATATTATTAAAATCCTGGATATGATTTAAACGATTACTGCAGTTATTAAGCATCTCCTTCAAATATTTTATTTCTTTATATTTTGAATCAAATCTGGTTCTGGAACTTTCTAAAGTAAAATTTTCCAATTTTTTACTTTGCGATCTTCCAACTCTAATAATTCTATTCGTTGTAGGTGTTAAACTTTCCAAAAATGTATCCAACGTTTGGTTTGATAAACAAACTATCAAGATTGGGTTTTCATTATACCAAATTTTTAGGTTTTCTTTGTGCAAAAGAGTTTTTATGATCTCAATGCCCAAGTAAGTTTTTCCCGTCCCAGGAGCACCTTGAATCATAACAAATTTTTGGGTCAAGGCAGCTTTGAAAGCAGAATATTGAGAAGAATCCAAATTGAGTTGATCGGCTGTCGGCCAATTATTGCCAAATACATCTACCCTGCTACCACGAATCGTATAAACCGAAGAATTATGTGCCAAATAATTGGGTCGTTCAACGTTAAAAACACCATCTATCAAGTAACTTTTCATAGGAAAATCAGCATCGGACATGCATTGCAAAGCTTTCAAACCGTTATATAAAAACTGGTAAGAAATTTTGGTCTCTGCCATGGTGTACAAACCGTTTAATACACAACTACCGTTGTCATTCTCGAAACCGATTATTAAATGTTGCCGATCGCAATCCTTTGCCATAACCCATCCAATCAAAACCGACGAAAAGTTGTCTTTAGTGAAGCATACTGCGGATCCCCGGTAAAAACATTTTAAACGTGGTGAAAATATTTCTTCAAGACTTTGATGAACAGAAAACTTCAAGATTACTCCTGCTTGGTGGTAATCGAAAACCATTGGTCCAATTACCACATCCAGATAAATTTTCATGGAAGTAGATTCGATTTGCGTATGTTCAATAAATTTATCAATTTCTTCTCGCAAGGACACCACAAAGCTTTTTATAATTAATTTAGATTGCACTTCCAGATAGTGCTCTTCATTAACTATAATATACCTTCCCTCCACAATATCTGCACTCGTAAATTCACAATTTGAATTTAAACTTTCTTTACTCGTGAAAGAAGCACAAAGTCTTCTAAAATCATCAATCGCTGATCTGTTGTTTGATTGAGACTGTTTTTTACGTAAATCAAGTTTTTTGGTCAAAATTTTAATATTCGCTTTTATATTTTGACTTCCTTCAATATTTCTCTTCTGTGACAAATATGAAACTACGGATTCGGCAGCTTCTAATAATTTTTGTAAAATATTTACAACCTCAGTTGAGATAATGTCCATAATCGGATCGCATACAATCAGAAGATTAACCAAAAACTCTTCTGCAGTTTTCGTAGTTTAATTTTTAATGAAAGAAGCGAATTTGTCAAACGTTTTTTTTTTAAATTCAATGAAGAACGATATATTTTAATAAAATAACAAAATTTCAAAATAAAAGATTCCTACTTTGATACTAAAAACTGATCTCAGCTTATACCACAATAAATACTCAAAAATTTCATTTTTTTTGTGTTTTTTAAATATCATGTTTCTATATAAGTGTGTATTCTTTACTGAACCGTTAAAATTTATTATTTTAACATTATTTTCAACACAATCCTGTCGGTCAACCGGAAGGGGGGAGGGGCAGAACATTCTATCTTATATTTTTAAAGTTTATCCTAATTTAGTGCATTTAATCATAATTTTGTTAGTTTATGACTAAATTTCATAATTTTCGGAATGTCAAAATAATTTCATAATTAATAAACAAAAACCAAATTGTATTCCACATTCGCCGCACTAAAACCGCAATTATTAAAATTTTGAAAAAATTAAGTAAAAAACTAGAAATCCTTCTTTAAATGAAAAAATTTTAAGTAGAAAATATAAGTATTATTGACCTAATTTTATCTTAAATTTCTTTAAAAAATTGACCCTTATTAGAGCGGGTGTAATATATAAATTTAAGGTTGCATTTGAATTCAAGTAGAAAATTAAGATAAAATTCATCAATGAGAATCATAGCTATATTAACTTAAAATTAATTAATTTTTTATTAAAAATTTAAAATTACTATCAAAATTTATTTTTGTATAATCCTTAAAAATTAATTTTTTTATTTGTAAATTACACCATAAACTACCATATTAATTACCTTTGGAAATCTCAAAATTCGTCGGTCGGGTGAACGGGCTACTCCCCTAATTACAAATTAACTGTAAACAGGTGTTCTATGCGTCACGTTGCTAAATATGTTTTCTCGGCCGCGGGTATTCCCCGGTTTTACTACTTACAAAGCGACAGCATGACCTAATAGTAGCCACACCTGAAATTTTTTTTTTATTTACCTTAATTTTTTTGCATTATTTTATAAAACCGCGAATCTCAAATTTGTATCTGAAAAAACTTCAACGACGCCGACATACCGGCAGACAAACATGAAAACCTTGAAAAAAATACGGTGAGTCATGAATTTTCATGGCCGAAGAAAATCAAAGAAATGGGAGAAATTTCATTTTGAAATAAAACAGAAAAAAGTACTTACATTCAATTAGGCACATAAATTTTGAAAAACCAGTAATACAAATTCAGTAGCACAAATTTCAGCAACTGGCACTAAAATTGCGTTGCATTACACCGATCAGTATTACTCACATAAAAAACATAAGACGGAAGCACGTTCTTGGCGTTTTACAGTAGACCAAACAAATAATGTTCCATATTTTTAATTTTATTGTATTATTTCTCCCATTTTAACATGTTCCTAAATGAAAAATAGTATATAAGAATAAGGGATCTATACATATTAACAATGAATATAGACGATGAACTAATAAAAGAAGAATTCATTAGCATCAAAAAGATGAGTTTAAATTACTATGATACTGAAAAATTACAGGAACTACTATTGAAAAAGGAACGGAGTGGTAATATATTAGTAGAAGAGCTAGTGAACCATCCGACTAACCCGTTTCCCACAAAGCTAAAAATTTTGAGGGCATGTTATTTTAATTGTAGAAAAAGTATATGTAAGCAGCTAGAATATTTCAGCGGAATATTTCAAATTGGAAATTCCATAATCAAAAAATTTAAGCTAGATTTTTTCAAATCTATCGATACTATCTTATTTACGATTCGCACAGCGAAAGTTGCTTGAAGGAATTACTTTGTAGTAGTGTTATAGTTTATAAACTATAACGAGAACCTTAGTTCTTACGACAAACAAGGTGGAACTTGCGATTCGATTTATAAATAGAATCTATCAGACAAACAGACATGGCAACCAACAACGGCTCCGAAGACATCCACGCTCTCCTGGCCCAACTGCTGAAGAAACAGCAGCAAAGAAGAGAAGATCTCCGGAAATACCAGAGACAATACGATCTTGACATGGAACGTAACAAGAAACAAACAGCAAGCTTGGAAATCAAGATCAAAGCGCTGGGGAAAATGGCGAAAGCCACAAACCCCCAACCACCTAAACTGATGGCCAAACCAATAGCGCCACCACCAGGCTTCGAACAAATCGCCGTTCCCGCAACTGAAGAGCCGTTCCTCCCGGCAAGGAACCAAAAGAGGAAGAAGGTGACAACCCGGGACGTCTCACCGGCATCCAGCACCTCATCGGTAGATATTACCCATGCTAATAAGTATAGGGTACTCACAGACCCAGCGGACAACGAGGAGAAAGCTCCCGCAAACACCGACCCCCATGACATGGAGACGAACCAGGAGGTTCGTACCAAGGTCCAAGCTGCCCCTACAAGCAAGGCACCACGAGACCAAAAGCAGCCAGCAAAGAGCGCCCACTTTGCCCCAGCAACGCAAAGAATCTCGCCGATCATTATTCGATCCAAGGACTCATGGGCTAAAAACTGCAAGCTGATCGACAAACAGATCAGCTACACCAAGATACGGACGGTCAGAGATGGCATGGAGGTCCACCCAGCCACCGCAGAAAACTACAAGAAGCTGAGCCGCATCCTGGAAAAGAAAAACGTAGAGAGCCATACATACATACTCCCGGACGACAAACCCCTGAAAGTTGTGATCAGGGGGCTCCCCATCTCTATAACCCCCGACGAGCTGAAAACCGAACTCAGCAACCTAGGTCTCCCGGTGCAATCCGTGCACCAGATGCGGAGAGGAAGGGACCGCCGCCCGATACCCCTTTACCTTGTACAACTGGAAAATCCAGAAGAGGGAAAAAAGATATTCTCCACCACTGAAGCCTTCGAGGTAGGCTTCAAGGTGGAGTCGCCGCACCCAAAGACGGAAATCGGCTAATGCCATCGCTGCCAGCGCTATGGCCACGCCCAGCGATGCTGCCGGGCCGCAGCAAAATGCGTGAAGTGCGGAGAAGAGCACCTCACGCAAGAATGCAAGAAGCCACGGAAGGAACCCGCAAAATGCGCTAACTGTGAAGACGCTCACCCCGCGAACTACAAGGGATGCCCGGAGTATCCCAAAACGAAAAGATCCGGCTTCAACCGAGGCTTCCACACAAGGCTAAGAGCCCAATCGATTCCCCCGCCAACCATAGGTCAGCGCAGATCACCGTGCTACCTCGAAACGGCCCGCAGACACGCCCCTACCAAAGAAAGCCGCGAAAACACGCCACCACCAGGCTGGAAACCACACTTTGACATCAAAGCGATGTTCAATTAGCTAACTTGGGCATTTGCAAGTGTCCTCAGAGAAGACAAGGTCGGCAACGCAACAATCAACAAAATTCAGATTGCGACCGATTCCGTCACCGACAAATACCTGCAGAGCGTTAATATCTAGACGCCGGTTCCAACCATCATCGCTGCCGATGGCATTTTGGAATGCAAATGGACTCCTTGCAAAGAAGTACCTGCTGCTCGACTTCGCCCATACCCACGACCTGGACGTCATCATGGTCAACGAGACCCACCTACGGAAAGGGGACAACGCCAAACTACCCGGATACACCTTGTACCGTACGGACCGACAACACGCCCTAGGTGGAGGCACCGCCATTTACATCAAGACCTCCATCGAACATCACGAAGGACCCCAACTAGACCTAAACCATCTCGAAGCCACAACAATCAACATCCGGACAAAGAACCACGGCTGGCTCCAAACATCGTCAATTTATAACGCTCCCAACAGACAAATCTTCCAAGAAGACATTGCCGCAGTCCTGGACGGACCCGGAGGAAAAATCATCGCCGGCGACTTCAACGCCAAACACACGACCTGGGCCTGCAGGCACATAAACCAAGCAGGAAGAACCCTCTCCACGCTTGCTACTGACCTGGACTTTATTATCGCAGCCCCGGCAGCACCAACACACTACTCCTTGGCCGGTACACCGACCATCATTGACTTCGCCCTCATAAAGGACACCCAGATGCAGTTTCATCTAACAACTGTACAAGAGCTCACGTCGGATCATTACCCAGTACTACTTCACCTGGGAGACGACATAAGATCAAGATTCCAACCGACAAGATCAAAAGTCTCATGGCCCACCTTCCACGACCACCTTCTGCAAAATATGGACGCAATTCCGGTCATTTCCAACGAAAACGAATTGGAAAATTACATTGAAGTCCTTCAGGACAACATTTCGCGATCCATTCAACACGCAACGACGAAAATCGACGTTGCGGACATCAAAGATCGCCTCCCTCCGGAATTGAAGGCACTCATACAAAAAAAAATCGAGCCAGGAAACGCGCCCAACGCACCTGGCACCCGGACGACAAACAACGATACTACCTCCTCAAAGAGCAAGTCTCCGAAGCAGTCAAAGAGCATCACCTGGGGGCCTGTTTTATTTTTTCACCTTACGCAAAATAATTTAAAAATATCCCTGAAAAATGACAGAACTCGCCAAGGGTGGACACACCCTTGGCGCCATAGAACACGTCCGGGTGTCGACCGCGACTGACAACAATATTAAGAGTATATCAAAGCACTCACATGTCGTTTTTTTCGAAAACTAATGCCACATCCTCCCATTTTTTTTAATGTATTCTACCTATAAAAGTGTTCTCTTTCCTATAGTGCAGTTGAAAGTCTTTCTATGTCATCAGGGCCTGGTTAGGCACTAGACAAACTAAGGCGACTGACTAGGACGCAAACGATAAAAGGGCGCAAACCAGATCGAGATGCAAAAATTAATAATTGCAGTGTGCAATATAAAATGAAATATTAATGCTATAAATTTGTCTCTTACGTAGGGCTGCCAACTCTCTGAAAGACCAATCCTGGAGAATTTAAAAAGTCGAGTAGAAAGGGGGGGGGGAGAAGGATTGAAAGAAAATTTCAATAATTTATTAATTTTTAAATTTATATTTACTTTGCTGTCGAGCAGCATCTAATATTTGACGGTTTTTTACCTCAAAATCATAAAGGTTTTTACATGAAAAATCGAAGTTTGTTGGTATTTGTAACTCTGCTTTTACTATAAAAATATTCATTCGGCTTCTTTCTTTGCTCCATACTTGTTCCATCATGCAGAATACGCGCTCGCAAGAAGCATAAGAGACAGGAGTGGAAAGAACAAACGTGACAAGTTTTTTTAATTCGGGGCAGGGATTTCTGTTTTCGATTTCGTAAAGAAGTCAACCCAGCGTAAATCCACTCGATTTTCTTCAACAAGATGTGGTTGCATATCTCGCAAAATCCAACCTCCTCGCACAGTTTGTCACTATCTAAGTCAATATTTAATAAATAATCAAACTAAGCAAATGTTAAAATAATAAAATTTAACTGTTCAGTAAAGGATATTAACTTACATAGGCCCATTTTTTCAGCCGTGGTTTAAACCAAATAAAAATAGTTAACTACAAAATTTTTTAGTTAGCAGTTTTTCAGTTTTGGGTTAGCAGTTTTTTCTAACCAATTACTTAAACCAGCACATGTGGTGGTTTAACTAAATTATTTTACTTAACTATGGCCCAAGTTATTCAGTCGTGGTTTAAACTAAATAAAAATAGTTAACTACAAAATTTCTTAGTTAGCAGTTTTTCAGTCTTGGGTTAGTAGTTTTTTTCTAACTAATTACTTAAACCAGCACATGTGGTGATTTAACTAAATTATTTTAGTTAAGCAACTTAAAGTGACGTTGACCTGCATAACCTCGCAATTTGTCATAAATACCAGAAATACGCACACGTTGTTTGTCAAATTGTGAAATTTTATTACTTACAACTGAAAAACTGCCCCTAATGGGCCAGTTTTTGGTAATACGACTTATTTTGTTTACGGGGGGGGGGGGAATTTACAGTTTGTATCGGTAAAAACAAAAGAACATTCTCGTAATAAAGTGTCAAGCAAGGGGGCAGTCGCTGGGGAAATTCCAAAAAATGCTAGGAATATTAAAGCTGAGTATTATTCCGAAGAAAAATCTTAGGGCAATTCTAGAAAATATTCATCGAAGATATCGTAAATGCAAATTTGGTGTACAAAAATTTATGTTGCAATTCTTTTCTTGCTGTTACCAAAGAGTATGTAGTGTACACTACATACTCTTTGCTGTTACTGAATTTCATAAATTTTCTTGCTGAATTGCTGAATTTTATAAATACGCTGAGAAAACTGTCTGCCTGTAAATAATATGATCCTTGTCGAGAAGTTTACGTGAGATCAAGAAAGTGACATGATTTTGGTGGGTTTTTACGTAACTATGACAACTGGGTGGTGTATAAAATGTCATGTCTTTCTGCGGTCCTACCATTAGGGTAAACCACCAAAATTTTGACAAGGGAAAATCTGGTATACAAGTGCAGGAAAATCTAAGAAAATGCGGGGAAATTTGAGAAAATCTAAGGAATTCTTAGAAAATTCGAAATAATGTAGACTATTTCACTCAGCTGTCATTAGACCAATGGAATGAAAAAACAACGAAACATTCAACCAATAGCAATCGAAAATCCAAGGAATTCTATGGAAATCAGAAATAATGAAGAAAATTCCACAAATTCTTAGGAAATAGACAATTCTAAGAAATATAAAAATTCTAGTAAAACTAAGAAATAGAAAAAATAACTTAAAAAATGAAATTTTTAAGTATTTATTGTGGTATATTTGCGTAGTATGCAAATGTATAATCAAACTAAACAAATGTTAAAATAATAAATTTTAACTGTTCGGTAAAGAATACATACTTACATCATTGAAACATAATATTTAAAAAACACTAAAAAATGACAATAATTCACATTTAACAGGTTAGAACTAAGAATATTTTAGTGTTTTTAATTCGCAATTACCGGAAGATACATATAGATTACATATAGTAAAGAAATATAGAACAGAAAGAATCCTCGACATTAAATTTGAAAGAACTTGTAACAACTTTTGCCGCAAAAAAGCTAGAAAACTTAAAAATAGATTATTTTTTTTTTTTAGTTTTATTTTTGTTAGAAAGGTATATTTTTTTTTAATAAAAATATGTAAATGTAAGTATTTTTTTAAATATCGCGGATTTTCATCCCCCAGCTTAGTACTGCTATATAAATATGGGGGGGGGGGGGGGCACTGATAAAGTTTTGCCTAGAGCGTCAAATATCCTAGCGCCGGCTCTGTATGTCATAAACAGATAATAATTAATTCCAAAAGATAGTTTGGTTTGTGATTTCGGTAACCCAACCAACCCTATTTTTACGCGACGACCCTAGTGCTTTTCTTCACATAATTTATTTTGAACTAATTCTTGAGTTAATTTTTATTTCATATATTATTATGTATTTGATGCGTATTACATTGAACTATTAGGTATTATAAAAAAAATTTTAAAACAAGTCGATCGACCAACCCTATTTGCTTCGACGGTGTTAGCAAAACCAATAAAATTATTATTTCTTAATCTGGACAGTTCTATGAAAGAAACTTTTTCGAATTCCAGCTATTCAAATCCACCAAATTTGCTTTATTTAAAAAATTAATCTTAGCTGGGCATCCATTAATTAGCAATGAGCTCTTCAAATTATTTAAAATTTTGTAAATTAAAATGCTCAAACTTTGTTACTTTTTGTGTGGTATTGAAGCGCACATGGCATCCCAGCTGGCCTCAGTACGCCTGGTTACACTCGCTGCGTTGTAATGTTATGCATCTATATTATCGCCAATTCTTCAACAATTTCGATTTATTTTCAGCACTTCACTTTTTATTAATTAAAATAAACAAACATCAACTCAACTTATTTATTAACTTTCAAAAAAACAATTTTAATTATTTCGGGAATGGCGTTTCCTCCGTTTGACGCCAAGGCCTGAGCCTAACTCTCCTACAACCTACGAGCCCCACTCCTTCTAGTTCTCGCTCTCCCTTCCTTTCCTTTTATACAGCTAACATCTTTATGTACAATTTTATACAACATGTTATAAATAATACTGAAATAAAATTCAAACTTTAAAATAATTTACAAAATAATAAAATTAATGTTTTTATAAAATTTCCAAACACGACAGTATATTTAAATAAATTAAATAAATATATCAATATAGTTGCCCCCATCTTCATTGTTTTGATATAAAAAAATATTGAATCGTTAGGTCTTGAAAAGTCACCCTGTTTTAACTCTAGTCGCTTCTAGTTTAAAAAAAAATTAGTACATTTTCAAAAATTTTTCTTTCTAAATTACTTCTCATTTACACTTCTTCAATGTAAACATAAATATTTTTGTAAAATCAGTTATTAATGCAAATAATATTATAATCCATACAATACGACCCTTAATAGCATGGAATTTTCTATTTAAATATTTTATGATGGGTCAGTATGTTTCCTTGCTTGAAGTCGTGATGGCTGCGCAGTTGCCGTACAGCTTGGCTGCATGTTTTCGTGCACGATTTCTGTAATAGAACCGGTGCTCTTTTCTGTGATGGTTTACGTGCATGTTTTCAGCGCTAACCAATAATAAAGCCGCATCGTGCGAGTACTACTGAGAAATGCCGAGTTTGAATTAAAATGATGTAAACAAATAAGTTTATTAGGTTAAATAATCTAATTTATTTTAATATTAAAAATAATAAAATATTTTTATTATATTGGTTATTATTATTGCATCTTGTTGTTTTCTTTATTTTATAATTTTTTCGAAATTATTGTTTTTTGGTTAAATATATTTGAAAGAGATTATCATTCTAAATCTAAAAGTTCGATTTGTATATAATTGCAATTATATTGTTTTGTGTATTTTGCACAAAAGTATGCTAACAGCTAATATTCTACGTTAAATTTCTATTAAAAGAGCGTTCATTTTTACAAACTTGAGACTGTCACTGCGTGCGCATTGAAGCTTGAAACCATCATGCACAAAAACCGTGTAAAGCCAACCATGCACAGGAGCCATCATGCTAGGTACCATGCAAAGAAACAAGCAAGGAAACCATCAGAAAACAAGCATTGTGTGAGGCGAGCTTTAGAGTAAGCCAAGTTTCATACTCAAAACTGAAGTTGTATTGTCAATGCTTTAATATTTGACATCTCAGTTTGAGACCGCTAGGTGGACCCACTCGCTGATGCAAAAATAGACTAACTTTTAAACACCCAGCGGTTAAAATTAAAGTATTTAATAAATTAATTTTTTAACTTGTGAAAAATAATTAAATAATCTTGGAATAAAATTATTAAAATATTCTGACGAAGACGTTTACCAACGTCGAAAGCTCAATAAAAACATTATTATAAAACGTTTAATTAACTTGTTTATTCCAAGATTATTAAATTAAAATTAAAGTAATAGATTACTTAAAAAAATTTTAATTATAAAATTATGTCTTATTGTTAAGAGCCTTTGTGGCATAAATATCATAGTAAAATTTCAAATTAATTAGTTCAGCCGTTTTGAGTCTGAAGTTTCCAGAAATTTTCAACTTTTCAATGAATATTAAATTTAAATTTTTTTTTACTATTGTAACGAAAATTAAAACGTTTATTTAATTTGTAAAGGGCTACACAAATTATACAGATACGGTTAATAACAATAAAACAATTACTACACTAATATTAACATTAATACTAAATTACACTTCAATGTATTTAACACTAGTCTGGATTTATTTAAACACTCCGTATATTGTTTATCACCTCAGTATTTATTTACACTTTATTTATGTTAACACTTGTACGTTCAAACTGGAATTCATCCGTTACAGGAGACCACTCTGCATTTATACCTAAATGCAGCATTCCAGAAACTTCCATAGAATTCCTATACGTTTCTATACATTTCTAGAGTGCAAGCTAAACAATATTTGAATGACTAACGATGTTATCATGTATGATAATAGGTTTATAAACCTGTTGTAACTTTTTATGAATACAGCTGTAAATTTTTACAGATCAATCAGAATTTCGGTTAAATAAGACAAAATCGCTAATACGTTTATTAGACTTTATGTAGCTCCGCCCATGGCAAGACATTTTGTTATACCAGTATTTTTTGGCACAATATGATCTTTTATAAGTACATATTTGCTCTAAACAGATTTAAGAACAAATCAGGACATGCGGTAAATTAGTTTCCGCGCCATTCTTTTCACAAAAAAACCATTGAAAGCCGCCAGAACTCGATAATTACTGATATTGAAAAACAGCGATTTTCTGAAGTTAAGCAAAGGCTGGAATCCGTTTTAGGTAAAAATTTCGGCTATAATCAACATAATTTAATTTAAAATAAATTTATAAGTTATTAGCAATTGTATGGCTAGAAGACAACTGCGGCCGGTTTCGCTCACTAAACTTCGTCGCTGCACCAATGTAAGTCGCGCACACCGACTGTTATGTGAAAAATTGAAACTTTAAAATCGCTAATTGTCGAAAATAAAAGAAACATTTAGGTTGATCCAAACAGGAATTTCAGAGATAACTATAAAAATCTGTGGGCGCTGAAAATGTGCTAGACGTCACAATTTTTGCCTTGTTTCACCCGATTACTTGAAGACTAAGATACAAGAATTGAAAGTCACACTTTCAAATTTAATTTACATGTTAATGTTGGAAAAAAATTATTTTATTTAAATCTGGTCATTTTAGGGTTGGTAATCTGCAAAGTCCTACTTTAGGGACTGCATCAAGTGAATCTAGTGTGATCACAATTCAAAATGTGATAACTTTTTAAGCATCGGTGTCCACAATTTAAAGCACTTCTGTAATATTGTAAATTTGAATTTAAATATAATGGGCGCGAAATTATAAATTTAGTTCATTTTTGTTTACTTTAAAATACAATGATTTGGCAACAGGATGTCGATTTCCGTTAGAAAAAAGTTAGCGTTACGATTAAGAGAGTAGGTAGAAGCCCTTACGTTTTTAACCATCGAGGAAGCAAGGTCGATTTTAGTGCAAACGAATGTTTTAAAAGTTATTCAATAATTGAATTTAAAATTGTTTCAAATATATTTTAGTTATCAACAAATTTAAAATACGTAAGTTTAATACATTTATTAATTATAATCTCTTTTAAATAAGGACAGGATGAGGTGTTAGAATTTTCAAGTTAATACGTAGTAACTTTAATGGCTTCAGAGGCGTAGATGTTGATTTGAGTTTAAAACTATTTTAAAATTACTTAGTAATTTTCAGTTTTAAGATTATGATTTATACATTATTATATTTAAACGGGATGGGGCTAATGTAATGATTATTCATATGTGACCTAGGAGATATCTTTATAATACAAAATATTAGTGTTGATTGGAGATTAGTGGTATTTGTTTATGATTATTAATATGAAGGCGGTTGTTTGCTGTAGAAAAATATATTGCATTAGCTAATTTAATTTAGATGAATTACACAACAGGAAAGGGGACGCTGCCTATCTTAAGATGAACGTCTCAAGATGTCGTCGAAATGTCTGATCACATAGAAGTAGTAACCGCAATTTACGACCTTTTTATGTGCCAGCAAATTATGTAAGCAAGTTGCTTGATTTTCTCTCAATGAGATAATATCAATAATGATATTTAACAACTCTTAATAATATTAACAAAGTTTTATTTTATGAATATTTGCGATTATATAATAATTTAGGATGATGACGCTAGGTTTAAGTACTGACGACATAATAATTAAGTGGTGGCGATCTTAGATTTAAGTTTGACGAGTTAGTAGTTAAGTGCGGACAATTTAGCATATAAGGGTTTTTTATTTAAAAGTGAGGACATAATAATTGAAGGTGGTGTTTAAAAGATCTTACATAAAATAAAATAATTTAATTGATCATCGAAAGACATATAGGCGCTTCTTTACAAAGTATTATAAAGATTGTGGTTGGTCATTACCAGGGCTCGGAAGTTATAGCACTAAAAAAGTAAACTTTTAGCGCTTTAATATGCACTTAAAAACACAAAAATTAGCGCTATAAATAGCATTAAAAAAATGAAAATATGCAAAATAAAATAATTGTCAACCAATTTTTTTATTTATTTTTATTTTATAAATAAACTAAATACCGCGAATCTACTAATTACATTAATATGCATCGGACATAATTTAAAAAATAATCAAATTCCTATTATTTGAAACCTGATTTTAATATTAAAATACATGTTCGCTTATTTCGTATGCGGCCATTTGGTACACAATTTATTTTTTTCCCATATTTTTTTTTAATATATTTAATATAATATCATATCATATTTTTTTATAACGCAATTTATTATTTCAAAAATTGTTAGTTAAAATTTAAAGATTTTTTATCAATTTTCATTTTTATTTTTCTTGCTTATTTAAATATTCTAAGTCCAAACCTTTTAAATGTTAATTTAGGTATTTTTTATTGTTTTCTAAATACTATTTTTCTATGTAAGTACGTATTTTTCACTTAACAGTTAAAATTTATTATTTTAACATATTATTTAATTTGTTTATTTCAATAAATTTTGTTTATTTCATTTATTATATAAAAATATGCCTGTAAATAGCATTTAAAACTCTAAAATAGCAAAATAGCACTAAAAACCGTAAATATGAAAAAATTAGCATTATAAATTTCGTATACAGCATCAGGGAAGTGTGAAACAAATTTGTATCTTACTTTGAATATTCTAAGACTTACCAGAAAATATATGCATTTGCTAGAACTTCCGAGCCCTGGTCATTACATATGAATAAACAATTACAAATGTTACAATCAGTGGGATTAATTATCGAACAGTTACTAAATCAAATTTCAAACTAAACTATTCTGAATTAAATGATATCAAGGAGATTAACTTTGCTGGTAAATTGGTTGTTGGACCACCTTTTTTTTTATCTTTTCGGTCAAATAAATATTCATCGTTAAACCGAATCCTGTGTTTTATTTAATTTGTGTGTACTAATTATTCCTTCAGGTACCATTCAGTGGTTACGCCACTGACACAATTAAGTATAGGTGAGAGATTAGAAAATGAGGTAAACAAGGTAGAGACGGTAACATTCAAAAAGCCATCCGCAGATTTAAAAGGACTTGTAAGTGTTACTACTAGGGGGATCACAACGTGCGAGGTTTGTGGTAATTCAAATTGAAAAACCAAATATTACACTTCTACATTTTTTAATCTCCATTTGGGATCTTAGCTTTTATATTTTTAAATTTTAATTTTAATTGAAAAATTTACCTTTAATTTTTATGTTTTCATTTTACAAATTACAACCATTACCTTCCTTCCATTTATTTGTTTTTTTCTATCCTCAAGCTTTTAAAAGTAAATTTTTCAAAAATATACCATAACATTTCTTCTGGAATTTTAATTTTATTTTATTATCTTGTATAATCTATTATTTGACTTACTATGACTGCAACAGAGTTTTTTTCTGCCACAACAAATTTTATGTTGTCATAAGGTTTTCTGCTCGGAAAACAATTTGTTGAATCAACAAAAATTTAAGTAAAATTTGTTGATCCAACCAATTTTTTTCTCTGAACAAAAATATTTTTGTTATGACAGCATATAATTTGTTGTAGCAGCAAAAAATTCCGTTGAACCTATAACTACCAAAATCATTGTTTCACGTCAAATCCTGTTTCAAAGAGGATTAATTTAATCATGTGACATTTTGAATGAAAAAAATCAGAAATCAGGAATATGTTTGATAATTAAATAATTTTGAATACGTTTTTTAATTTAAATTAAATAATTAATTAAGCTGCTCTAAAAAACATCTGAACTTATCATCTAGCCAAGAATATTCTAATAATGGAGTTTATTGTGCAATGACCGATTGTTATTATAATTTCTGATGGGTTTTTAGAAATAATCTAAATTTGTAATTTTATTATATTTTTATAAAGAATAACTTTTACAAGAAAACCGTCAGGATAAATATTTCCCGGGTCAAACAATTAAAATTTTTTTAAAATAACAAATTGAAAATGTCCACAATTTGCACAGCACATTGCTCGATTATAAATGGAATACGTTGATTTCTCAGCATTATCTTAAAATCTATTTCGTTGACAATTCCTGCTTTAATTGAGAACAATGTCTCATTCTTGATAATGTACATTATCTCAATGAAAGCATTTGTACAACTAACATAACATAATATAATAAAATACTATTTTCAAATTCAAATACTATTCGATGCTAGATAAAGACATACAAAGACATACAGTCAAAAAATTCGCTACTGACCCAACTAGCAATCGACCAATACTATTACTGAATTTATTATTATTTTACTCATACTCATACACAAACAAGATCAGGATAATAAAAGTAAACGAGTATAAGTAATAGGTGTTGGCATCTAAAATTTCGAACCTCTTCGCAAAAAATTATGCCTATGTTTACTAAGAGAAACATGGCCCTGTACGCAGACGATACAGTTCTTTACGCTAAGTCATTTAGTGCTCAGGTGCCAGTAAACAGACGCGAATACATTTAGACATCGTAGTAAGAAATTATTGATTTTTTTCCACGGTTAAATACACAGAGGTAACTATGGATACGAGATTGAACTTCGACACCCATTTACAAAAACGAAAGCAACTAGCGGGCGCTAGAATGCAGATGATCACAATTAAAAATGTGACAACTTTTTAAACATTGATGTCCACAATTTAAAGCAATTCCACATAATTCACTGCAAACTCTATTTGGAATCTTATCAAAATCATCTGGATCCTTTATTTGAGTAATGTGGTTTGGATTCATATCACAACAAAGAGGAAAATAATTTCCTAAACAGTTTTGTTCTGCCAATACATCTTTGACTTTTGACCATGCCTAAAATAAATAAAATTAGATTTTGAATAAAAATTAAAAATATTAAATGCTTACGTCGCTGATTTCACATAATAAATTTATATTGCCCATCATGTAAACACGTTCTTGAGCTCGAGAAAGAGCAAAAATAAGGCTACTTTCGCTATTCATATATCCAAATTTTCCGTTTTTCACCAAAGACAACAAAATAACTTTGCATTCCAGACCTTCGTATTTGCTTAAAGTGTTAATTCGAACACATTTAAGTAATTTTTTACTTTCTTTGTACAAAATTTCCATTTGGTCAAAACTTATAGCTAAAATTGTGATATCCTCGGGTTCATAACCAATTTGTATCAAATAACGTGCAAGATTGATCAGAAATTTTGCTTCATACAAATAATACTCCGTGGTTCTACATTCATCAATGTTTTGAAGTTCATGTTGGAAGAAAAATATAGGGAAAGAAATTCCTAAGAATGCAGAACCTTTTGTAGCCAAACAATAGCTATCAAATTCTGGATAAAAGTGAGGAACCAACAATTGGGAAATATCGGTTGACATGCGATGTTGGACACGCAATACGTGACACTGCATTTTATTGTATGCCATACGCTCTATCAAACTGAGTGCAGAATTCATGAAACTTTTGATATTATCTTCGGCCAGGACTGGACATAACTTCTGATGATTACCCAGTAGAATTAAATGTTCGCAGTGTTTGGTTAAAGCAAGAACTAGTTCAGATTCCAAAATGTGGGAAGCTTCTTCTACCACTATAATTGGGCACTTGAGGGCATTCAAAGTTGTTTGCAGACGAAGGGCTACGCTTATTGACATGCCTACCACCAGCGAACGTTTTATTATCTGGAAGTCGCATATATTTCCTATTTCGGCGAAATTTTCCAAGAGCTCTCGGTGCTCACATTGAAGTTCCACAATCTTGTTTTCAACAAAACCAATGTATAAATTAAACCAGTAGAAGTATAAATCCCAACGATCTTTTGAATCCATGCCATGTGGTGAATCGTAGTCAACATTGATAGGTTTGATTGGAGATTTTGAAAGCGCTCCATCACTCATCTTCACCTAAATATGTTTGTTATTAGTAACATAATTAAAAATTATAAAAGCTAAAAATTCTAAAAACAAGTCTCAGAAAAAGCAAAGAAAGGAAATTCTTCTAATGGGAGACCTAAATGCAAGAATTGGAAAAGATCAAAATAGTAAAGTAGTGGGAAAATTTGGAGAAGAAATAATAAATGAGAATGAAGAAATATTGATAATAATTGACTACATAACATAAAGACAAAAAATAACTGTAAGGACCAAAAAGAATACAATAAGGAATGCAAAAGAAGCGCTGGGCAAAAAGGGAAGAAGGAAGAGAATAGAAAAGTTCTGGTGGAATGCTGGTGTAAAAGCTGGGAAAAGATAGATAATATATAGGAGGTACGCGAACTTAACAAACGTGGAAGACGGTTAGAAAGCCTTAAAAAAAATCTACATCCAAATAAGGATGGAAAATTGGAAAAAACACTTTGAAACATTGCTGAACGAAGAGCTGCAAGAGGAGAGCCATAGTGACCACCGTTATATCAATTTTTGGATCTCTTCGGACCGGCCCACAACCGAGACACAATTCAGGTGGGCATGGAGAAGCTTTAGCGAAAACAAATTCCAAACCTTCATATAACAAAATATCTTGAATGAGGGTACGGTAAAATGAACGGAACAGTATCTGACAAGAATGAGAGGAGCCTGCATCCCCAAAATCATGACGGTCTCCAGTGTATTGGTCGACTCCAGAGATAGGTACTCTAACAGAAGCATACAAAACGAGCAAACAAAAGATGTTAAGAGTTGCAGCAATTCACCCTGAAATAGCAACTGAATTAAAAATAAGGTACAAATCAGACAAGAACAAACTCAAAATGACAAAGTCAAAAAAAAACAAATGGTAAGATCTGTTCAATGATCTGGAGAGCGACGTGTAGGGCAGGAGATACAAAATAGTATGTAAGAGACTTGGAAGAAGGGTAACATTAGACCTGGCTCCCGATCAAAGAGAAAGAGTGGTAACTTCCCTGTTCCTCATACACCCCCATTCCAAAGAGTGAAAAAAGAATTCGAGAAGAAAATGGTTGAATTCACAATAAAAGAACTAATAGAAGCAATAAAGAGAATTAAAACTAATAAAGCATTGGGCCCGGACGAGATACCGTCCCTATTAATAGAAAGACTATGTGAGGAGAGGCCCGGGTTGATATTGGACGTTTTCAACTCATTGGCTGCGAGGGAGGAGTTTTCCAGAGAGTGGAAATACGCCACGCTCATATTATTAAAGAAGGATAAACCAGTGAACATCCCGTCTTGCTGAACTATCTTAGCAAAGTATGAAAGTACTAAAGGCTCATCTTGGCCAGGCTATACAAAAGGAAGTCGACAACCTTGGGGGTTTAGCATAGAACCAATGCGGATTTCAAAAATCCTAGAACATCTCAGTCTTAGTGAATGAGGTCAGAATGGGGACCTGAAAAACAAGGAGATACGTAATGGTGATCTCTCTTGCACCGACCCATATGCTTCCGGCTGACAGATGCAGAGATCGTCCCAACCAAATGCATCACAGTACTGGGCATTTGATTGGATGAAAGCCGCACCTTTGAACTCTACATCTTGGGAGCGGCAGAAAACATTATGCAGAGTGGCAGAGTACATTATGCTCTGCGGAGCTCTTATATAGGTCGATGGTCTCAGGATTAACAAACACGCTGAATATCTGACAACGGTTCAGAGAAAAATGGCATTGAGGATCATCAGAGAATACGGGACAACATCAATGGCGAAGGAGAGAAAGGCCACTTGCAGATCAAAGACTGTCTAGGAGTGAGGTTAGTGGGCCAACTCTAACCATTTGGCAGACGACATGGAACGTTAGTAATAAGGGCAGATGGACACACCGCCTCATACCAAACATAAAAAGCTGGTATAATAGAACACCGGTGAACTAACATACGACATGACCCAGGTACTTACGTTTTACCACCTAAGATAATACTGCAGAACATACGTTTTCTCATTACGTGCGCTGGGAAAAACAGAGACTGGAATCTGCCATAAGATTGGAACAAAGACTCCCATCCCAGAACTTGGTGAACTCTATGCGCTCTACACGTGAGGCGTGGAAGGAGCTTAAGATGATTAGAAACATGATAATGAGCAAAGAATAAGACAAAGGCTACAGTACCACAGCAAGAATCCGCACATACACAGGAAGATTAAGAAGAGTAAAGTAACACACTAACGGGAGGGGATACGGAGAACCCAGTACGGGCTGGTGACGTCTTTTAGAAGATTTTCCTCCTTCCGACGCAAAAAAAAGATCTAAATAGTTTGCGGAATACCAAGTAGTAATAGCCCAAGATAAAGACGACATCCCATACATAATGAAAAAACCTATAGAACCTATTAAAAATGAGGTTTACAATGTAAATTTCGACAAGGAAGAGGACCTAGACATAGAGAGTGAAACTATAAAAGCAAGCGGGAAGTACAAACATTTGGCTGTGATTATATCTGGGGAAGGAAACTGTCAAAAAGAGATATCGAGCAGAATAGCACAAGCAAAACAGGTCACACAAAGATTAAATGAACTTCTCTGGCTGAAGGATCTAAGCAAAATAAAGAAAAACGAATATATAATAAAATAATCAAACCTAACAAATGTTAAAATAATAAATTTTAACTGTTAAGTAAAGAATACATACTACACAGAAACATAATATTAAAAAAAAACACTAAAATAACAATAATTCACATTGAACAGGGTTGAACTTAGCATATTTGAATAAACAAGAAATAGAATTCTGAAAAAATTTACGTTATAGAAATAATAAAAATTACTTAAAATAAAAAACTCTGTAATACGATATAAAGGCCTTCATTTCACAATCATTTTTGCTCATCAGTCGTTTATAACATTATTTTTTTTTTTAATATTGTGTTTCTGTGTAGTATGTGTTCTTTGAAATACATTATTAAAAACAATATAAATTATGATACAATCTATATTAATATGTATACCTAAAATAGAAAATAACTTAAAAAAGTTTTAAATTTTTTAAGTATTTTTGTGGTATTTAGTAGTATGTGATGTTAAAATAATCAAACCTAACAAAATGTTAAAAAAACAAAATTTTAAACTGTTAAGTAGAGAATACATACTACAAAGAAAACATAATATTTAAAAAACACTAAAATGACAATAATTCACATTTAACAGGATATTAGAATAAACAAGAAAATAGAATTCTGAAAAAATTTACACTATAGAAATAATAAAAATTACTTAAAATAAAAAACTCTGTAACATAATATAAAGGCCCTTATTTCACGATTATTTTCGATCATCAGTCATGTATAAAAGTAAAAATAACAAGAAGTGAGAGCAAATATACCAAACAAAATTGAAAAAATTTTAAAATTTTAAAAATCAAGAAATTAACCAAACTTTAAAAATAAATGTTGTGCTTACCAAATAACCAAGCTAAAAAAATTCACATGTCTAAATGAAATTTTAGGTTAAGTAAATGAATATGAATCTTTTTTCCACTATAATAAAAGAATATGAAGTAGAGACATACAATGCCATCTATTACTTCGAAAACTAAATTTGAAAAGAAGAAGAATTATTTCTATAGCGTAAATTTTCTTGTTTATTCTAATATTCTAAGTTCAATCCTGTATATAACATTATCTTTTTTTAATATTATGTTTCTGTGTAGTATGTATTCTGTACTTAACAGTTAAAAATTTTGTTTTTTTTAACATTTTGTTAGGTTTAATTATTTTGTATACCTGAAATTGAAATACTCGAGTATTTGCCCCAGTGCCTTAAATACCTGAATACTTCCATCATTTGTTCAAATTAAAAAATACAGTGATTCTATTGGTAGAAAATTTCAAAGGGAAATACTCGCAAATATAATAATAAAAATTATTAAATTAATTGTATAAGAGTAAACATACTAACTTTGAACATCTGGTAAATCTGCCATAAATCTATTAGCTTTGCTTCTAATTTTTCGGCATTATCGGTTTGATCATCCTGAGTTTTGTGAGTTTGCAACTTTTTGATAATTTTTACCATTTGATTCCACAAGTAAGATTTTGAAAATAAAACTCTTGGCTCTCGCTCAGTGGAAGTAATATTTTGCTCTTTAATAGAAGTTACGTCGCCCTTACAGCCCAAGTTTTTTCCTTCTGCTGTTATAGCATTTATAATTTTGGAAATCTAAAAATGTAAAATGTAAAATACTATGATTGCAGTATTTGGAAAAAATTTAAATGCCTAAAAAGGTACCTACCTCGGTTGAATGTAGATTTACATTTTGGCTTTCTCGTCCATGAAATAACCAAGCGCGAAGATCGTCTTTAGTTGCTCTGGAAAACCAGCTCGTTTTCACATTTTCGTCAATACACGCAAATTCAGCAAAATCTATGATAACATTAAATTTTTTTATCTGAATCAAGTGACGAATCCATATTTCAATAAGCTCCGAAATTTTTGTAATTTTTCTCTTCCAAGTTTTCACAGTAAATTGGTAAGTTGGACTTTCTTTTCTGGCAGTTCTTAATAAAAAGTTCTCTAACTTTTTACTACTTGTATTTTCACCAACGCGGATAATTTTATTCGTCGTAGACAATAAACCTTCCAAAAATGTATCCAAAGGTTGATTTGATGCACTAAGTATTAGTATTGGACTTCCATTATACCAAATCTTCCTGTTGTCGTTGTGCAAAAGTGTTTTGACGATTTGAAGCCCCAGATAAGTTTTACCCGTCCCAGCAAAACCTTGAATCAAGTTAAATTTTTCGGTCAATGCAGCTTTGAAAGCGGAATATTGACAAGAATCCATTTTGAGCTGATCTGCGCTAGGCCAATTATTTCCAAAAAGATCCACCATGGTGCCTTGAATATTATAAACTGAACAACTGGAATTTAAATAACCAGGTCGTTCCACAGTGGGATCCACATCGACTAAGTATTTTTTCATAGGAAAATCAACCTCAGACATGCATTTCAAAGCTTTAAAAGCGTAATAATAAGGCAAATAAAAAAATCTTGTCGCTGCTATTGTGTAAGAACCGTTCAGATCGTAATTGTTGTATTCGGGCTGGAAACCAATTATTAAATGCTGCTGTTGTAAATCCCTGCCAACGACACGTCCAATCAAAACCGTGGTAAAGTTATCTTTGGTCAAGAAAACCAATGTGTTAGGTCGAAAATTGAGATTCCTTAGCCTAGAAAACACTTCTTTGTTCGTTTCCTGTTCGGAATATTTAAAAATTACCCCAACTCCATCGTTTGTAAAATTTATCGATTTGAAAACGACGTCGGGATAGATTCCATGTTTAGATAAGTTTTGAAGAACGTTAATTCCATTTATATGTTCAATCCATTTAGTAATATTTCCTCGAACAGATGCAATAAAGTATTCTTTCAATAATCTAAATTGTACGTCTAAATATTGCTCGACATTATCGTACCTACCCTCAACAAAATATTTGCTAACCGGTATATCATTCAACTTCAAAATATCTTCGCTAGTTATACCAACATTCGACTTTCTAAAACTAGAAAATGAGGAATCTCCATTTTTGTCCTCGCCGTCTCCTCGCTCATTTAATGTTTTTATCAAAGTCGCAATATTCTGTTTTGTTTTTTGACCAATTTTCACATTTTGTTGCTCTTCAAGGTATAAAACAGTCATATTTAGGGCTTCTGCCAGTTTGGACAAGATTTCGCAAGCTTCCTTTGAGAGGACTTCTGTGAAACAATTACATACAAATACCAAATTATGTAAGAATTCTTCTGGGCTATTCCAAAAATGTTTATTCTTGTCTAGTTTTGAGCCCTCTTCGGAATTCAAAAGCTTTACGTATTTGTCAAGTTTTTGGATAAACGAAGCATCCGCTGCTGTTTTCAGTATAGCAAATTTGTTTTGTCTAAAAGAAGATGAACACACTTTCGCCAGAATTGCGATTGTCAACACAATGCAATCGGCTTTCAAATTGGATTTCAAAACCTGGGCAAACTCCTGCAGTTTCCGAATTACCTTCAGTATTATTTCATCAGAATTTTTATTATTAATATCAATTAAATATTCCAAGGAGTCGAATGCGATCAAACTTGCATTTGGACTATTCAAATAGGTTCTATTCCTCCAGTTTTCCATGATCGAGTAAAAATTGTTTTAACTAAAAAAATATTGTAATTAATAAATTTTCTCTTAGATTGAAATATAGAAGGTTAATTATAGGAATAAAAAAAATTTTTATTATAAAAGAATTATAAATTAGACCACAAATTTAAGATTATATTGCGTGTGTAAAAAAAATGGGAAAATTGCCAAAGAATTACATAGACTTCCAACTATTTTGGATAGAAATTCAAATAAGTGTAATCCTAAAAATTTCAAGAATTTCTAAATACCGGAAATGTTCAAAAATTTCAATGATTTCCAATTAATTCCATGGAATATCACTGATGTTCAAATAAAAGCAATTCTAAAGTACTTCAATGATTTTTGTTTAATTCGAGTGATTTCCAGGAATTTCTAATGATACCAAGGAAGAATTCCAGAAATTTTTAAACAAGGGCAATTCTAAAAACTTTTAATTGTTTCTAATTAATTATAGTAGATTACGCAGTAATTTTCAAAGGATTTCAAAAAAAGTGCAATTTAAAAGAATTTGAATGCTTTCAATGTTTTACACTGATTTCCAAAGAAATTCCAGATATTCCAGATATTTCCAAGACTTGAATACTTCTAAGTTTAAAGAATTGTACTCCAAACAAGTACAAATCTAAATAAATTTCAATGATTTCCAATTTATTTTAGTACTATCCAAAGAATTACAGGATTTCAAAAAAATTGATTTCCAAAGCATTCCAAAAATTTTCTTCAGTTCCAAAAATGTACAAGAAATTCTAGTGATTTCGGAATCAATTTCGAAAGTGTAATCATAAAAAATTTCAATAATTTCAAATTACTCCCAGTAAATTTTAAGGAATTCCAATGAATTTCAGGATTTATAAAAAAATTATAAGGATTTCCAAATTCCTAGAATATCTACAAATTATCAAAAAATATTAACGGAATTCTAAAAAATTTCAAATTAATACCAGCAGTTTCTAGTGAATTCCTATACTGTAGGAATTTCAAAAATCTCCGAAGAATTCCAGATATTTCCAAAGTTCCATGAATTTCCAAAGCAATTACAAAAAAGTAATTTTCAAGGAATTCTAGGAATTTCAAAGAAATTTCCAAAAAAATTGCAGTTTTCCAAAAATTTCCAAGAAGTTCCTAGGGTTTCCCAAGGAATTATTACTAATACAATACTAAATAAAATTTAAATGATTTTCAATTAATTCCAGAGATTTATAGTATTATACAAAGGTTTGGTCATAAATAATAGAACCATAGAGCAGGTAATGACATTCACATACCTCGGCGTTGAAGTGTCTGCCTATGGAGACTTGGCAAGACAAGTATTTAGTCAAATTATAAAAACGGCGGCAATAGCGGGATGCCTAAGAAATGTAATATGCACAAACCAATTTCTCAAGACTGAAGGCAAAGTGCGAATTTACAAAACCTGTGATGACATACGCAATCGAAACTCGTGCCGATAACACCAGAACTAAAGCATTAGTCAGAACAGCTGAAATGAGGGTACTGAGGACCATAGCTGGTAAAACGCTCAGAGATCGTGTAAGAAACAGCGCCATAAGAGAAACTTGCCAAGTCCAAGATATTGTGAGATGGGGCAGACAATGCAGACGAGAGTGGAACGCCCATGTTGGAAGAATGAATCGTGACCGATTAGCAAGAATCGCAAGAGACGGAAAGGTGAATAGTCAAAGACCGCCAGGAAGACCACGAACTAGATGGCGAGATAGTTGGCAGTCAATATCGCAAGATAACACCACAGATTGACCACATGCTGGAAATAACAAGCCTTTAGGCTTAAATTCAGTTGAAGAAGAAGAAGAAGAAGGTTTGCAGGGATTTCAAACAAATGATGCTATTCTAATAGTTTTAATAATTTGCAATGAATTTGGGCGATTTCCAAGAAATCTCAGATATTTATAAATAAAATTGCAAGAATTTCCAAAGAATTTCGTGAATTTCTAAAAATTACAATGAAGTTCCAAGGGAATTCTAAACAAGTATTCTAAAATTTCAATGACTTTTAATTAATGCCAATAATATCCAAGAAATTCCAGTGATTTCAAATAATTCCAGGGAGTGCAATTCAAAAAAAATTCAAATGATTCCTAATTCAAGGATTTCTAAGGAATTCCAAAGAACTCTAGAAATAAGAATAAGAAATAAATAGTTGAGATAGAGGTCGTTATAATCTACAAAGTAGATGAATTTCAAAATACAAATTTGTAGCAGGACATCGGTAGTCAGGACCGTATTAGGAATCAATAACGAATGAAACAAATAGAAAGAAAAAAATTATTAAATTCAAACGCCTTAACGAACGACATGTTTCGGACTTATTCGTGGTATTACCCAACGAAATTGACCTCATCGGGCTCATATTGACAAAGAACATATAAAATTAAACTTACCATTCCATTCAATCGTTCATGTAAACCTTCCACGTGCTCTACACTAACCGAATGCCATACTAAGAAAATGTATTTTGAAAGTTAGTAAGCGTCCACTAGGGATATCTAAACTTACAAGTCTGTTATCTCACCAAACTAAAAAAATAACGGTAAATGAAATGAAATTTCAAAAATCCTAATTGTCGACCGTAAAAACTAAGAATAAGAAATAAATAGTTGAGATAGAGGTCGTTATAATCTACAAAGTAGATGAATTTCAAAATACAAATTTGTAGCAGGACATCGGTAGTCAGGACCGTATTAGGAATCAATAACGAATGAAACAAATAGAGATGAATGAGATAGAATGAGATAACAGACTTGTAAGTTTAGATATCCCTAGTGGACGCTTACTAACTTTCAAAATACATTTTCTTAGTATGGCATTCGGTTAGTGTAGAGCACGTGGAAGGTTTACATGAACGATTGAATGGAATGGTAAGTTTAATTTTATATGTTCTTTGTCAATATGAGCCCGATGAGGTCAATTTCGTTGGGTAATACCACGAATAAGTCCGAAACATGTCGTTCGTTAAGGCGTTTGAATTTAATAATTTTTTTCTTTATATTTGTTTCATTCGTTATTGATTCCTAATACGGTCCTGACTACCGATGTCCTGCTACAAATTTGTATTTTGAAATTCATCTACTTTGTAGATTATAACGACCTCTATCTCAACTATTTATTTCTTATTCTTAGTTTTTACGGTCGACAATTAGGATTTTTGAAATTTCATTTCATTTACCGTTATTTTTTTAACTCTAGAAATTTTCAATAATCTCCAAAAAATTCCAAATATTCCCAAGTTTCGTGAATTTCGACAGAAATTCCAAACAAGCACAATCATAGAATTTCAATAATTTCCAATTAATTCTACTGATTTCCAAAAAATTCCAGTGATATACAAAATAATACAGGAATTTTCAAAACAATTACAATCCTAAAGAATTTCAAAGGTATACAATTAATTGAAAGAATTAGAAGGATTTTCAAAAAATGGTAGGGATTTCTAAAGAATTTAGAGAATTTTCATAAATTTCTATGATTATTAATTAATTCCGGTGATTTCCAAACTAGTGCAATGTTAAAAAATTTCAAAAATAATGCAATTCGAATAAATTTTAAAGACGTTCACTGATTTCCAGTTAATTTCAATAATCCTCATGGAATTCCAGAGATTCTCAAAAAATTCCAGAAATTACCAGATTTCTACGAATTTTCCAAGAATTCCAAAAGTTTCTAAAAAATTCCAAAAAATTCTAGTAATTTCTAAATAGCTCCCTTGATTTTCAAAAAAAATCCAAACAAGTAGAATTCCAAAAGAAATAATTTCCAAACGAATTCCAAAGAATTTCAATTAATTCTAGCGAATTTTACAAAATTACAGAAATTTAAAAACAGGTACAATTCCAAGAATTTTAATGATTATTGATGCATTCCCCATTTTCAAGAGATTCTAAAAATTTCGAAGGATTTCCCGCGATTTTTAAGAATACCAGATATTTTCAAAAAATTTGGTCAATTTCCAATTCATTCATTTCAAAAAAATTCCAATGATTTTAAATAATTTTTAATTTTTTTCCGGAATTCCAAAAAATTCAAGTGATTTCCAAGAAATTTTACCCCTTCTTGAAAATCTGAACTACTCTCAGCTGCTAAGCAACTCTGGGCGGAGAATAGATGCCAAAATGTATCCACGAAATTAAAAATTTTCTAATGAAATATGGTAGATTAATGGCGTAAATTACAAAAAATACAAACATTAAAATTTATACATCATTCAGGAATTCGGGTAAAAATGCCCAAAAACCGTAAAAAATAGAAAGCGGCTACCATTATTGGTTGGATTCATAACATTGGCACCGCTCAAGGCGTGTCTTTACTTTATAATAGTATTTTTGGGCATAAATTGCACTCAAAAATGACAGATATAGTTAGCCAGTAAACCTTTGAGTCGCTCCACACAGAAAAATCACAGCAATACTCGGAATCCGGAGACAAGAAGCAAGATCCGCACAAGGGGAAAGCAATAAAGAAATGAGCATCTCAAGACGGCACCAATAAAGGATCCCGCCCTTCATTGTACGCACAAAAGAATCATGGGTCAAGAACTACCACTTGATCAAGGAGAAGATCCAACCAGTTGCTGACGAAATGGAAGTTCACCCATCCACCGAAGAGGATTATAGGAAGATGAGCAGAATCCTAGAGGACAAAAATATCTCCAGCCACACGTATATGATGTTACAGAACAAACCATTGAAGGTGGTAATCCGAGGTCTCCCCTTCACCATCACCCCCGATGAACTGAAGATGGACCTCACGCCAATAGGAAACCCGAAAGCTAACTTTTCAACTATTTTTAGGTCTTGCCGTTGTTTTAAAAAAGGCAAAAGTCAGCAAACTCCACCATCGCCAAACTGCAAGCCGCTGCAGATTACGTAACCAGCAAATACTCAAACGTCAATGAATACACGCAGTAAAATACTCGGTTGCGCCCACACTCACGGTTTGGATGGACGAAACTCATCTGTACCGTACCGATCGTAAACACGCTCGAAGCGGTGGTACCGCTGTCCACCAAGATCACCATCAAGCACCACAAAGTACAAAACATGAACCTACAGCCACCACGCTAAACATCCACACCCAGCACTACGAATGGCTCCAAATATCATCAATGTATAACCCCCTCTCCAACAGAGCAATTCTCTAAGACACCTCCTCGCCGCTCTCCTGGACAGACTCGAGAGAAGTCATCGAGGAAGACTTCAATGCCAAATACACACTGAGACTGTAGACACATCAACACGTCAAGAATTACCCTCACCATGGAACTGAATTTCACCATCGTATCCCCGGCAACTCCAACCTTTTACTCGTCTACCGGCACCCCAATTGTTCTGGACATCGCCCTCCTGTAGGATATCCAACTAGTCTCATCTAACGACTGTACAGGAACTCACTTCGGACCATTTCCCAATACTTCTTCACCTGGATGACAATTCAGGTCGAGAACCGCGACAACCCGACCAAAAATTTCATAGTCAACTTTTCACGATCATCTACTTAAAACCATGGATGGTTTTCACAAGCGCCACCGAACTGGACAACTACGCAACCACACTTTAATTGAACATTTCACGATCCATTCAACATCCAACGTTGCGAATATCCGAGATCCCCTTCGTCGATCTAAAAAGCGAGCCACCTGGACGACAAAAGACGGCACAACCAACTCAAGAAGCAAAGTTTCCAAAGAGGTCAAATACCATCTCCATCAAGAGTGGACCGCGAAGACCGAGTCATTAAACTTGCAGGACCAATCCGTATGTAATATGGCGAACACCCACATAAAGCCTAAAACCCGATGCATGCCTTTATCCCCCCCCCCAAGGTACCAATGGTAAAAGCGAGTAAAAAAAAACTATCTTCGCAGTAAACCTGGAAACCCAGTGCAGACCGCACAACAGAAGAGTCGATCAAGACCACATCGACACGGTCCACGAATTCGTCGTAAGAAACCTCCCCATCGATCCAGCCACCGCAATAGAAGTCACCTGGGTCATTCAATCAGTCAAGAACAAAAAAGTCCCGGGACCCGATGACAAAACCAACTGTTCACTAAAGGAAATGCCCCATAAGGCATTTGTCGTCCTTACCGGCATCATCGACGCCTCATTTCGCCTTCGACACTTCCCACAAAATTGAAAGCTGGCCGACGTAGTGGACATCCCCAAGCCAAGGCAAGATCATCAGATACCCTGAAGTTATCGCCTATCAGCTTCCTCCATCCATATAAAAAGAATCATCACCATCCAACTCAAACAAGTCATCTTTCACAACGAAATCCTCCAGGACACAGCACAGTACAACAAATCCTCCGCCTCGTCGAGCACATTAGCACCCTCCGTTATACCAAAAACTTATACACGAGATAGGCATTCCACAAGGACTCCTCTTCAAGACCTTTGCTTTCCGCGCCTGGGACTTCCGTAGCAGGTTTCCAACATTAAACGCGCAAATTTCTAACACCCTTTACCCTTTCAAGATCCACAGATCCAGCCTAGCGCTAACCAAAGAGGAAAATTTTCTACTCAAATTCCACCGCCCGCTGCCAACATCAGTAGAGAAATTGAGCTCGTCGCTGGAGCTTCACATAACCAAATTCATCATTCATTACTTTAAAATCGATTATTTTTTTTTATCAGTTTCTATAATTTCAACAAAAATAAAATTTTATATTAATTATTTTTAAGACAGTGTTATCCGGCAAAATGAGCGCAGGAGGGGGGGGGGGGGGATAACCATTAAGTATTCTAAAAGTTTATCCCAATTTAATCAAAAGTTATTTTTAGTTTACGACTAAAAATTTTAACTCTATATTAACTACCCCTTGATCATATAAATCTTTTACATAAAAGATTTTAGTGACAGTAGGTAAAGAATAATTTCAAAATTTTTAACCAAAACCAAAATTATAAAAAAAAACTGAAAAATATATTTTTTAAGATAATTTTTGTGGTAATTAGTAGTGTGTAATGTTAAAAATAAACAACCTAAACCAAAACGTTAAAATAATAAATTGAAATTGAAATAAAAATTACGTTATAAATTTATTTTAAACATTCTTAGTCAATATTTAAAAAATTCTATCAATTTTCATTACAGCAATTTTTATTTTTCTTGTTTATTCAAATATTCAAGTCCAAACCTGTTTAATGTAAATCAGTGTCTTTTTTATTGTTTTTTTAAATAATATTTTTCTACGTATGCATTCTTTATTTTTGGGGTTAAAATTCATTATTAAAACGTTTTTGTTTTGTTTGTTTATTTTTAAAAATAAAATTGTATTCGCACTAAGGCCCAGTTTTTAAAATTGCATTAAGAAATTGACCCTGGGTTTAATAAAGAAATTTAAGGTAGCATTAAATTTCAAGCAAAAATTAAAATAAAATTGATCAATAAGAATCTTCAGTATTAACTTCTCCGCTCAAATATTAATTAATTTTTGTAAATTACCCAGTGGAGGAACTACCGGGGTGCGATGGGTGCCACGCACACGGGCCCCCGGTTTAGCTGTGACTACTCAATCTTTAAAAAAAATTTAATATTATTGAAAATATAATATGTTGTAGTTTGTATGTATTGTCGTGTTCCAAAGTGATTTGGACTCACCCTGTGCATTTTAGTAAAATTTTTGTATTTCTTATTAAGTTGTAACTTTGGAAAATTTGCTTGGTGGAAGCCCGCCTGAGCGGTTGTTTGAATTTTTGGCTGTGATTTAGAAAAATTGAATTGCGAGATTTATATGAAATTTTGAAATTGTGAGTAGTATTTTTATTTGAGATAAATAAAGTGATTTTGATGCGTGTGCATTATTGCGTATTTGAAAATATGAATTGATTTGGAGTTTTTTTTAATATTCTGCTACCGAATAGAAATAGGTTGATTTTTGATTAATTTGAAGAAAGAACAATTAAAATTATTGATTCGAATTTAGATCTTTGTAATTGGAAGGTTAAAATTAAAATTTATAACAGCGAACGTAAGCCGTCGAATTGGATAAGTTCGAACCTTCAAAAGAATAATTTAATTTAAAATTTGCGAAATGGAATTTAAATTTTGCAAGTAATAATAAGAAAATAATTTTTGATAAAATTTCCTCTCAACGGTAATTGAGGACTACCACAGGAACCGGCTCCTGAAAAGAGATCTTGCTCTCCGACAATTACGTTAGCCGAGGTAAAATTTTTGGTTAGTGAAAAATTCCCCAGAGTTTGCTCCAGAGAATACCACTACAACTAAATTGGCGCTCAATGTGTGGCTCGTTTTTTCTATTACATCTTAATTAGCAATACGCATCATAACATCTAAATTATTGCACAGACTGTGGGACAAAATTACAACAATATTTTATTGAAACCGTACCGTAGAGCAATATTTAATCACAAATTTTGGTTCGATTTGGATTACGCCCAACTTTATGAAGCCAGAGAAACCATGGAAGAAAACCGAAGACAATTAGAGGAGTGTGAATTGGATAGTTTAAACAAACAATGACTAAAGAGAGAAACGAAGAGGAAAGGCGGGCAAGAGAACACGAAAAGAGAATGATGAAACTGCAAGAAGAATTTGACAGACAAATGAAGATGAGGAGAGAAACTGAAGAAGGTAGAATAGAGATTTGAAAAACGAAAAGCTGCAAGATTAGAAATTGAAAAGCAATCAATTAAAAAATTAGAAATAAAAAAACTGGAAGCAGCAAAACGAAAAGCAAAAGAATTAGAAATAATGAAACAATTAGCAGAAAGATTAGAAGCTGAAAGATTGGAAAGAAAAAAATTAAACACTGCAAGTTCGGAGGCTATAAATTTAGAAGTAGCAATACGAAAAGCTAAAAGATTAGAAATTGAAAAACTAGAAGCTGAAAGATTTAGACAATTTAGTGGTATTCTCTGGGGTAAACGAAAACCCTACACTATATAAAAATTTATCTCGGCTTGCGTTATTAGTCGGAGAACAAGAACTCTTCTCAGTAGTCGGTTCCCGTGGTAGTCCTCAATTACCGCTGAGAAAAAAATTTCTTCTAAAATTATTATTTTTCTACTTGTTCAAAGCTTCGAACTTGCGATTTTCTACTAACAATTCGACGCTTATCAATCACGCCACACTGTGCGCTCTTACAAATCATAATCAAATCTCTTTACAAATTAAACCAAATTAAACTTCCAATAATACAAAACAAAATCCAAACTCGTAATTAAAAAAAAAAAAATATCGGGCATCAAAAAAATCTTTAATAAAAATAATATCCAAAAATCCAACTCTCAAAATTTTTCAAATTCACTGGCCACATCCGACCAAAATACTTCCAACAATTCAAAAAAATCAGTATCACTTTAATTTATTATTCGAAAAATAATACTCGCATAAATCTTCACAAAATATCAAAAAAATCTCAAGAGCCAAAACACGAACAATCGGCTCAAGCGACCATTTTTGGCAAAAAGCCTTGAATTTCCCCGTGATTGGCCCCCACCTAGAAAATTTTTCAAAGTTACAACTTAATAAAAAATATAAAAATTTTATTAAAATGCATTTTTCGATTGATTCTCTGCCTAGGCTGGGACAGTAATAACTAGATATGGCAGTATTTTAATAAAATTTTAATAAATTGAACAATTTATTGGTATCTATCGTTTTTAAAAATTATTTTAAGTTTATCTACCGTTTCAAATATAAAATATTAGACCGCAATTTAGAAATAAATAGATGTAAACTTTGACTTTGACATTTAAATTCTACAATATACCAACTTAAAATTTTATTTTTAACCAAATAAATAAAAATTTTGTTTTTTTAACCTAAAATATTTATTAAATGTCACAATTGAAGTTGACAGTTGCGAATTACATTTAAATATTACCAACATAAATTGAAAATAGTTAACAGATTAAATCATGGCAGCGTATTTTTGTTTAGTTTTATAAAATATTGCTAGATTAAATTAGAAATGTTGACATTAGTTTTTGAATTTTCTTTGTTTGAAGAAAAAGTAACATGATTTATTCGGGTGGAAAAGTAACTTTTCCTGCCTAGCAAGTTTTTTCAGGTGCGAGGGGAGTGAAACGACCCGAGCGAATGGAAAACTTGCGTAGCAGGAAAAGTTAAGCTTTCAATCTTAATAAAACAATATACTATTTTTTTGTTTATTTTCAAATTATGTGTAATATACGTTTTTTATTTTTGTTTGTTTTTATCTTGTTAACAAAACAAGGCTCCTCTATCCAACTACGCACACGGGCCCCTCAACTGCTTGTTACGCCACTGAAATAACCCCATAAACAACATAATTAATTTTGGAAATATTTATATTCATGTGCCGGATTATTGTGCTACTCCCTTCATTGCAAATTATTATTTGTTGACCTTCAACAGATCAAGGTATATTATTAAAAATGTTGTCTTAATCGGGGGTATTCCCCCTTTAACTACTTGCACAGCAACAACCAAACCCGAATAGAAGCCAAAACTGATTTTTTTTTTTTGAAAATTACCCTTATATTTTCTTTTAACAAACTTTTTTACAAACTTCCATGGCGTCGACATACCGGCGACAGGTGTGAAAACCTTGAGAAAAAAAGACGACGAGTCATGAATTTTCATTGTCTTTTATCAACCAAAGCAACGGAAGAAATTTCAGTTTGAAATAAGACGAAAATGTACTTACATTAATTTTATGGGATTTTCAATAAGGTACATCAATATTGAAAAAAAAAACTTGATACAAATGCAACCAATTCCACAACCGCCACTATAAATGCATTGCGTTGCACTGACCGGCACCCACGTAAATAAGGCGACCACACATCCCTGACTTCCGCTTCAAGCGGAACAGTCTCCATTTCAATATTTCGTCCCGCTGATTTTAAAATTCAAAAGAATTCAAATTTCACCAATTTACTACAGAAAATTTTAATAATTTACTATTAATTAATATTTCTTTTAAATGAAAAAAAAATTTAATTTTAAATCAACAATTTTGTAATTTTACAGTCTGTATTATTTTTTATACGCTTCTGACGACAAATAAAGTTACTATACTTTAATCATCATCAAATCAATTAAATTCAAGATTCAAATTAAAAAAATTAATACCATCAATATCAGAATAAAATATGCAGGGCGCTTAGATTCCTCTGGAAGTTTTGCGTTGTCAATGGTTTGAAGACTGTTGTAGAATTTCACTGTGGACTCTTCTGAACATTGGAGTCTTCTAGTAACCTTGGACTTGATGAGGCGGATTATTGTCTTGAATATTTGGTTAACGGTTAGTGAGTTTGGAGCTTCTCCCGATGGAGCGGGCCCCCGCCGATTGTCATCTAGTTACTGCTCTGCTCCTCCGATAGCCAACCAGGCCGGGGCACTGCAAATGGTTACTGGCACAAACGAGGGGAAGACCTCACCGCGGAAGAGCGGATTCAAAAAAAACTCGGTGGCGGAGAACATCATCGCTGGTAATAAAAATCAACGATAGAGATCAAGTCGGTGCCCGGCCAATTTAAAAACCTGGTTGTCAAGCACCTCCAGCTAATCAAGCAGTCTTATAAACAAGAAATGAACCAAACAGCGACGAACTACAGCAAGTCTTGGACTTGATTGAACGTCGGAAAACTTAAAAAAGTAACAAAGAACTCTGGACAAAGTCTTAACAACAGTGAAAACGCGTGAAACGACGATCGAGAAGTTCCAACAGCAAGACAAGGTCCTATCAGAAAAAATTGTTAAAACAAAAACAGATAAAACGCAACCAAGAGCAAAAATGCTGCCAGAGAAGTCAAAGCAGCGACTTAAGAGCAGGCGATGCATTTTAAGCATCATATATAACAAAAGCATTTTAAGAATATGGAAGAAGCCAGAAGAAGAACCTTGGATAGAAGCCATAGCCGGAATAAACACAGCCGGTCTCAAGACCTCTTTCGCATCGGAGTAAACCAGCAAACTAGACGAATTAGTGACACGGTTAAGAGACAAAATAGGCAGCTTCGCCGGAGCTTGTTCCGGCAAACAAAAATCTTACATAATTTGGCCGAAGTTCTACTTGGTGGCAGCAACATCTGCACAAGGCGACTGAAAGAAGATACCAAACTGGCGGAAAAACATGAACTGAAAGAAGTGTTTTGCCATATGTTTCATTGAAGGCGAAGTGAGTAGGGAGGAAGTTTATGCAGACCTCTATAAAGTAGTACCTGAGAGCAAAGTTACGCTACTGGACTTGCGGCCATACTACAGATGCAAGCAAATCGCAAGTGTAGAGACCACTGGGACGGCTAGTGTTACCCTTAAATGTAAAACTGGCATCAGGATTGAGGTGATCAACTCGTGCAATATAAGAGATGACAAAATCAAGTCGAGATGTCGCCGTTGTTGGAACATGGGTCACATAGAGGAAAAATACAGTAGAGAACCGATCAAAGAGATGTCACCAACATGTCACAAAATGAAACAAGAATCATTATCGGGAACGGCCTGCAAGGCAGAAAAAGGTCAATAGAGCAGTCAAAAACTTGCTGGAGATGCAACAAACGCAGACACGTACAGAGAAACTGTGAAGAGACTCGTCCGGGAGCCTCAACAAAGCAGGTGAATTCCAGGAACTGCTTCTTCTTTTCTTCTTAACATTGAGAATAATAATAATAATAATAAGCCTTTTATTCTTGTAAGAATTTGACTGTCTCTATTGAGACTTTACAAATCCATTTTTTTGAGGTGGATTAGCCCTCATTAACTTAACATTTCATTCTATAAAAGTATATGTAATTCTATAATCTATCGTCTGTTTTTGCATCCAGCACAATTTTCCTCCAGTACCGTCTGTCTTCCGTTTTTTCTCTCCAGCCACTGATGCTCATAGCTTTTAAATCCTCAATCACCTGATCCCACCATCTCAGATTTGGTCTTCCTCCTATGCGGCCCTCAGTGGGTTTCCATTCTGCGATTTTTCTTACCATCGCCTCCTTGTCCCTCCTCATGATGTGGCCTAACCAACTTATTCTTTTCGACTTGATTACTTTTACTATGTCTTCATTACTCATTGTTGTCAATATTTCATCATTAGTCATTGGTCTGTTTTGTTGTCCGTTCTCACGCACTGGACCCAATATTCTTCTTAATATCTTCCTTTCGAAGATTCTCATTTCATTCTCCTCTCTCTTGCTTAAACATGCTACTTCCATTGCATTTGTAATTACAGGGCGTATCAGGGTCTTGTAGATTTTCAACTTTGTTCGTTTCGATAAGTTTCCGCTCCTCAGTAATCTTCGGTTCGCGAAATACGCCCGGTTTCCTTGCTGGAGTTTACTTTTTAATTCATGTTGCCTCTCATTCTTATTATTGACTTGCACTCCCAGATAACAGAAATCATAGACCTCTTCGTACTTCTCGTTGTCAACTACCAGCTCGGATTTTCTTCTATGACACTTCATATATTCAGTTTTTTCTTGGTTTATCTTTAGTCCTTTCGTTATTGCTACGTTTTTTATTTTTCTAATTATTTCCACTAATTTTGCTACTGTTCTGGAAATTATTAGGATGTCATCGGCATATGCTATTATTTGTATTTCTTTGTTAATTATTGTGCCGCTAATCATTACTTTTCTTATTATCGCCTCCAGGACCATGTTGAACAGCTTCAATGACATCGTATCTCCTTGTCGGACCCCAGTGTTTATTGTAAAATTTTTCGTTGTTCCGTTTGACGTTCTAACGCATGCTGTAGTGTCTTCTAATGTCATCCGTGTTAGATTAATCAATTTACTTGGTATTCCTAGTTCTTGCATTACCTTTCTCAATTCGTTTCTGTTCACTTTGTCAAATGCTTGTTTGAAGTCGACAAAAACCATGTGCAAATCGATGTTGTGGTCTTTACTTTTCTCCATTATTTGTTTCAAGCTGAAAATCGAGTCTTCTGTCGACTTTCCGTCCAAGAAACCGCATTGATACTCTCCTATCGTTTCCTTATTGTATTTTTTTAACCTGTTGTTTATCAGCGTCGCCAACACCTTGTAAGCGACATTCAATAATGTGATTCCACGATAGTTCTCGCATCTGTCGGCCTCTCCTTTTTTTTTATACTTACTATAACGCTTTCTCTCCATTGCTTTGGCATTTTTTCTTCTGTCCACACCGTTTTTATAAGTTCAAATATTCTTTTATGCAAAGCTTCACCCCCATGTTTTATTAGTTCTGCATTAATACCATCTTTTCCAGGTGATTTACCACTTTTTAATCTGTTTATTATTTGAACTGTTTCCTCGAACGTTGGGTCTTCCGTTGTCTGATCTTCGTTTGTTATGAGGGGAGATTTATTTATTAGTTGTTCATTTAGTAGTTCTTGGAAGTGTTCTACCCATATTTGTTTTATCTCCTTCGCACTGTCTTTCATTTCGCCTTGTTTATTTTTCATTCCTCTTGTTCTTACATTATGCTTCCCTTTCTGTTTCTTTATATTCTCATAGAAGGCCTTACTATGGTTCCACCTATAGCTATTTTCTATTTCGGTTGCTGAATTGTTTCCCAGTGCTCCGGGCTACCTAACATCAGCCTCGCCATATTGGAGAAGGTGAGATCCTAGCCCAACTATGCTTGGGTCCGACTATTTGGTGCAGCAAAAGATGGTGTGTCGCGCATCGTCTTCTTCCCCGCAGAATAGGCAGTTCGGGGTGTCTGAACGCTTGAAGCGATGTAGGTAGCTCCGGAAGTACCCGTGTCCGCTTAGAGCCTGGGTCATCTCATAGGTGAGTTTACCGTGGGATCTGTTAACCCACGGCGCGATGTCCGGGATCAGTTCGTACGTCCACCTTCCTTTGCTCGATGCTCTCCAGCTTCCCTGCCATCTTTCCTGGATTCGGTGGTTCTCAGAGCGAGCAGAATTCTGTTAGCAGCTCTGTATTTCACGTAGGGCAGCTGTACCTTGAGGTGAATCGGCATGAAGGACGCAATTACCAAGACCGCGTCCGTAGAAGTGGTTCTGTACGCGCTGCTTATTCTAAGTGCGGCCCTTCTCTGTACTGCCTCCAACATACGTCTGTACGTCATCTTTTGAAGGGCAGGGACCTATACTGAGCCTGAGCACAAAAGCCTTCTTTTTCACTCTCTCGGACTTCTCATGTTTGGCATAATTTTGCTTAGGGCTGCCTTCGCTGCCGCTACCCTGGCCGCCATCCTCGTAATGTGGGGCTTGAAAGTCAGGCCCCGGTCAACATCCACGCCCAGTACCCTTGCATGGTTTCGCATTTGTATGCTCTGCCCTCCCACCAGAAATTGGATGGGCCTGGCCCATCTTTTTCCCGCCACAACGACTGCTTCTGTCTTCTCGGGGACAAGTTGGAGGCCCCTAGTTGACATCCAGTCTTGTATACCTGCCACTGTAGTATTCACCAGATCTTTCAGTCCCTCTTTCGTTTTGTCTTCTACCACAATCGTGATGTCGTCCGCGAAACATGTAATGCTCACCTCAGCTGATATGGGGAGCCTGAGAACGCCGTCATACATCACGTTCCAGAGGAGAGGACCCAGTACCAACCCCTACTGGACACCGCTGTTTACCGGTTGTGTGTGCTGCCAAAGCATCTCATCAACCTCAAGAAGATGAGAGAGGTGGTCGATGCTCTTTTCCCCTCCCACAATAAGTAGAAGCAGATCTCTTTACGAAGGAAGAGTTGAGAGACGCAGCGAACAAAATTTCCAGTAACAAAGCTCCGGATCCAGATAGGATACCATCGAGGGTCGTCAAGAGAATGGTGATACAGTGTCCACAAGAGCTACGAGTGTCTTTAATAATTACCAACTTAATATTGCGTAAATACCCAAAAATATGGAAGAAGGCGAAGCTAATCTTGTTGAAAACAAGTCTCTGAACTTCTCTAACTCTTACAGGGCGGATTCCACACTCCTAAAGTTAGCCTAAGTGGAAAGGGATTTAGTCGGTAAGAGTCCGACATTATTACCTTCGGGTGGTGTCCACGAGGATTTCCCCCTCCCCAACGCAAGCAAAAACAGCTTATAAAAAGGTAGGAAGGAATACCATTAGGGGTTGTTGCAAATTTAAGCATGTGGGATTGTCGGTAAATCTTCCGGTTTCCTGTGGCCTAAAATTTTGTGTTTTGGATATTTTGAAGTCTTTTTTGACAGAGATCTAATGGTAAGGACATTCATCCGAAGAACTATAGATCAAGCAGAGTGTTCAGGTTGTTAAAAGAAGGAAGAGAAGGTAAATGAAGTGGATAATGCTGCCTTGGAAGTTGTGATGCGCCTGCTGGGATAAGAGAGATGTTATGCGGGTTTAATTTCTTTAAAGTGGTAGAGGTAGCAAATATTTAGTGTTGTTTTAAATGTTTAGGCTATGGTTACATCTTACGGAAATGTAGAGAAAGAAAGCTAGGTTAGGGCAATCGGGCTCTAGTCTAGGAGCGCTAGAGAACTAAGCAAAGAGGAATTTACCAAAGAAATTTGGTAAAAAAAAGTTTGTAACAAAATTTTAAATTTTGTTAGATTTTTTGGCAGCACCTCGTATTTGTATTTTGAATGATATGAGAATTTTATTTCGTGGCAAGACGATTTTGAGCGCATGACGGGGAGATATGAGAGAAAAAGTGCCGGACAATAGCTAACGCACTAAAGCATAGGACTGCTATAATGAAGTCGAAGGTTCGAACCTCGGCAAGGTGTAAAAATTTATAAAAAATTATAATTGTATAATTAAATCAGAAAAAAAAATAGGAGAGCGAGATTTTTGTGGAGTGATCGGTAATTTTTTGTGTAGTGAGAATTACCAGAGTTACTACCGCTTCTTCTTCACAGCGGATTTGCGCCAATTTGAAGGAAATTGTGTTCTTTTGATTTTTTGTCATCATTGGATCTCTTGAACACCTGAAAGATCAAGCGATAGCGACCACTCAAGAGAGAGAGTGCAAACTTGTTGCAGTTACGCCGGATTCATCCTTGGCTTCTGCAAAGAAAAGAGCTAGTTTCTTCCACCTTGGGTATCCTCACCACATAAAAAGTTGGGAATTAAAAGAACTAAAAGAGTCCCAGCCATGCTATTTTTTTTCTCTTTTTTTCGTGTAATATTTCCGGGACAAAAATAAATCTAGTAAAAATTTTCTTAGCTCAGGGCGCTCAAACTGATTAAGTTGCCAGAGCGAACAAGAAAAAATACTAAATACAAATTTAACGAGGAAAATTGTATAAAAATAAATAAAACGATCCAGATTAAATAATTAGACTAGGACGGATGCCGTGAAGCAATTTAGTTCAAAAAAAGTAAAATAAATTAAACAAAGCTCCGAGTAAAAAAATGTAACGGTCAAATAAAACAAATAAAATTAATTTTAACTTAACGCAGCGTTGTCTTTTAGAAAAAGTGCCGTCTTCGAAGATTGATTGATCTCGACTGATTGAAGGCCAGTACCTCCAGTTGGGAAAGAAGTCAGAAAAGCCAAATATAAGGTCAAAAACCTTTATTATAATTAATTTTCAGGTTGCATCTTTAAAATGTATAAAACAAATTGTACCAACACTAGAATTAAAATTAACATATACAAAATATGTCTCGGAGCCGTAGCTCTGAACTTTCAAAGCTGATTAAAGTTTAATCGTTTTAGGTGAATCGTACAATATAAAAACAAAATCTCCAAGCAAAACTTGGTTTAAATGACCGAGTTTTATAATTTTTACCAAAATTTGAATAAAAATTAAGATTCTCTAGAAATCGGTAACTACAAAAATATTCGGGTAATATTTGCATTTTTTATTTTATGGAAAATTTTACTCTTTATACTTAGATTATCTTCATTTTTCACCTCCCGATGTCCTATAGTGTAAGTTCTTTTGTAGATGTTTAAATCACTCTTATCGCCAACAGAATTTTTTAATTTTCTTTACGAACACTTCAGCCCGTGATCCTTTTTATCACCGAGTGAGATTTTAGATGTATTTTCTAAATTGAACTGGTTTCAAATTATACTATTTCTCGACGATGTGGATTTCCGAATGCCACTTTAAATTTGATAATTGAGCTGATTTATAGCTGAAAATTTTACAAACATATGGTTTGTGGCCGGTATGAGATTTTAAATGTGTTTTCAAATTTGTACTGTGTGCAGATTTATACCCACAAATTTCACAAATAAATTTTTTCTCGCCGGAGTGAATTTTCAAATGCGCGTTCAGAGCTCCAATCTGTCTACATTTATGTCCACAAATATGACAAGTAAACGCTTTCTCGCCTATGTGTCTGCTTAAATGTCCCTGTAAGACCCACTTCTGTGAAGATTTGAAGTCACAAATATCGCAGAAAAGCGGTTTCTCGCCGGTGTGAGTTCTTAAATAAATTTTTAAATTTGATTTTTGTGTACACTTAAAATCACAGATATTGCAAAAAAACGTTTTCTCACCTGCGTGAGTCGTTAAATGTCTATGTAAGGTCGATTTTTGAGTAAATTTCCAGTTACAAATTACGCAGGTAAAGGGTTTCTCCCTGGTGTAGACTTTCAATTTCTGCTCGAGTGCACATTTGTAGTCATAAATTTCGCAAACATACGGTTTCTCGCCAGTGTGAGTTCTAAAGTAAAGTTTTAATACACACTTACGTTTATTTTTATACCCACAAATGGCACACTCCAATAATCTTGAACTCGTACATTTAATAACACTTTTACCGTCTGTTAATTGATCAGTTTTAATGTCTTCTTTGATGTCAATGGAATGATGTAAACCTTCTAAACTAAATTTCACTTCTTCCAGCTCTCCTGTTTTAGTTTCGTAACTGCAACTTGAATTGTTCGGAGATTCCAAAACTTGACCGATATTTTCCAAACTTTGCAACTTTTCCAAACAGATCACTTGTGCCATATCTGCAGCTGCTGTTATGCAATAAATTTTCTAAAACTGAACAATATTATAATTTAAGTAACACAAAATACAAGATCATAACATTAAAAAAATGACGTACGAGGTTGTCAGTAATATTTTGTAAAACAGCGCCTTCTAGTGTAATCAAATAAAAATTAATAATAATGGATCCGTTTATTGCAGTGAAATGCAGGTAGGCCCAAATTTGAATTGCAATAATCAAAATTAGTACTTTTGAATAATATTAATCTATGAAGATCATTAGATAACTCTGTTTGTAATATTTCAGCAACTACAGTGGCAATCAAAACATAACCTCACATAATATTTTGATGATTGATCGACAAATCTTTTAACGCCAATATGGAAACAAAATTCGAGTGGTTTGAAGTAAAACAAGAACCCGAGGAAGACATGGAAATTAAATTGGAACGGTTGGATTGCTCGATTGAAATTAAGGAAGATACAGCTTTTAAATTTGATGGAGAATCGGACATCAGCAAACCGTTCGTCAGCACTTATGCGGACAAGCAGTTACTTTTCGAACAGCACTGTGAAATAAAAGCAGAATCAAAGGAAGATGTAGAATTCAATTTTGAAGACTTGCATCACTCGATCGATATTAAGGATGACTTGACTTCTTCCGTGACAGCTCACAGTAACGGTAAACCATTCGCATGTGAAATTTGTGACTACACTTGTTCGACCAAACAACATTTGAAACAACACACCGTAACCCATACTGGTGAAAAACCGTTTGCATGCGAAATTTGTAGTTACACATTTTCGATGAAAAATAATTTGAAACGGCACATGAAAATTCATACTGGTGAGAAACCGTTTGTTTGTATAGTTTGCAATTATAAATGTTCAGCCAAACGGGATTTAATGGTGCATATGAGAACTCATACCGGTGAGCGACCGTATGCGTGTGTAATTTGTGACTATAAATGTTCACTCAAACAACATTTGAAACGACACATGGCAACTCATACTGGCGAGAGACCGTTCTTGTGCGAAATTTGTGAATTTAAATGTTCTCGGAAACATGATTTGACTCGGCATGTAAGGATTCATACCGGTGAGAAACCGTTCAGGTGCTCGATTTGTGGTTTTAAGAGTGTGCGTAAGTATACTCTAACGGAGCATTTGAAAATACATTCTTGTGAGTAAATGTTTGCATGTTAAATATAATAAAACAACTATTATGGAGTTTTTCACCCTACATAAAAGTTACTGAGACTTGCGGCAGCAAGCACTGCGAAGTCGATGGCCAAGATTAGCACGATCACCGTATTTATTACGTATAAAAAATGTTATATAGTATACAAAAATTTATATTATATAAATTATGTTAGATATTAAAAGTTTTAAACAGAAATAGTAAAATTGCGCTGTTCTTGTTTTCATTTCACCAAAGTTATCATCATTGTATTAGCCGATTTCTCTTTTATTTTGATCCACGGGAGGAGAAAGTATATGCAGAGAACTATTATTTAAAAATATTTGAATAAGTAGTACGAAATCTGTTATGAAAACTGATAAAACTCAAAAATTAAAATTTTTCAGATGTTTATTTTTTCAAGTTAAATAGGTTTTTTTAAAAAAAAATATATATTTCTACGGGCCGACAGAGTAAGAAATAAGTAGATTTAAGGGTAGTTTTATTGCTTTATTACCATAGTTTACTATGCCTCTGCTATTTGGTTTACTTAATAACTGAAATATTTTCACAAACGTGCATTGTGAAAAATTTTTAAGCATAGAAAATAAAAGAAAAGATTTTAATTATTGAATGATTCAAATCAGGGACGTAGCAACAGGTGGTGCGAGTGGTGCCGCGCACCAGAGCCCGGGCTCCGCTGGGGCCCGGCCGCTCTTCATCACAATATCAAATTCATTCAATCTACAGAGTAGAAACTTGAAAAAAAAAAAAAAAAGAACACAAACATCCCAAGTAACATTTTTCCCTGGTGAAATTAAAATTTATCTCTTAGGGTATATGCTAACATGTACCAGGTAGTTATAACAGGGTTTCTTTTGACAGATCTCTTGTAACAAATCACCTCCAAATCTAAAGCTAAGACGAAGGTAATTTATGCGAAACCAACTCAAACGTTTATATGCATCGCTAAAAGCGACTGGTTAAAATTCCTTTTTTTTTGTAAATACAAATAAACTACCTTCAGCGAGCTAGAGACTTAATTAAGTATGATGCAATTAAATTTGTGTGACAATAATTTGGAACATTCTGGAAATACACACTACATGAGCACATGTTGAAATCGGTTAGGGCAGGTCAGACCTTTTTATTACCGAAAAGCCCATAAGATAGATAAGTTTTCGACTTTTTATGACAGGTCACATTAAACAATTTACACACTAATTGCCAGTAAATGCGAAACCCGCGACATTTCAGAGTCGAAATTTATATGAGCTTGGAGCTAATAAAATTGCAATCGGGAGTATATAAAATTGAACTAGCGGATTTGCGATTTAGATAAGTAATTACCAAATTACGAAGTTCACGCAAGACATCTGGAGATTGTAAAGTCATAAAAAAAGGTACAGGCGCCGGGAAGTTCCCAGCGGTAATTCAGAAAATAAGGTCATAAATCTCTCGATAACTAAACAACGGTGATAACGGCGCTGGACTAGAACAGTGAACCCAAAACCATCTTTAAAATTATGTGTTAAAGTATGAATTTTGTATCAACTTTTGATACGCACTGGTTTTATTACACCGTTTCATGATCAATTTGCTGGATTTGAATTAAACTCAAAATATACATCTTCTTACTCATAAATAACATAATAAAATTGTCATTTTTGAGTTTCCTCGATTTATTCAGTTTTCGGGAAAATGATACCGGTTAAGCGATTTTAGTCTTTATCGACAACCCTGGGGATTTAACATAAAAAGGGCGCTCCTGACTCCCTGCATCATTCAACTTTTCAATTTTGTTAGTAACAGTCACTCATTCTATCTTCAATTTTTGTCAGTGACGGCCATCAATTCATTCCATCTTCAACTTTTGTCAGTCACGGTCAGTTTATTCATTCATTTTTTTTTCTTCAAGTGTCTAGTTAAATTTTAATATTTTTTTTCTTTGGTGACAATCGAACAGTCTAAAACAAATTCTTTTTTTTATATATATACACATCCAAAGTGTAATTTTATTTTATTTTAAACTCGTGAGTGTGTGTTTCTTCGATCGCTAATTTTAGCAAAAAGGTAACATATAAACAATCTATGTATCGAAAATTGTTCTTTTTCAGATTTGTGTCACAACATAGCCAAAATTGTTTTTATTAAATATTAGTTGTTACTTTCAACTAAATAATTTCTTTCTTTTGTATTTTTGTTTATGAATTTCCAGTGTATTATTTCCTTTGCATTATATTGATTAAATAGATATAGATTTATATGATTTTATTCTTTTCTTGCTATCGCAAGGTGATTAAATTGTTAATAATCCTACGTCTCCGACCTTCAATTTATAAGTTTGGAATTGGCTTCAATCAATTCTTGGTGGCAGCTCATTAACATCCGTTACCACACGACGGCCGCGATTATTTAATTAATCAAAGCCTACCCGTGTTACACTCTCACAGAGACTTAAATATCTGTGGTAGGTCTCTACTAGACACTCTGTTGCAGGAAATTTACAAAGCCCTGTAGTAGGGCCCTACTATAAAAATAGGTATTTTGTTGTAGGTAAATGCAAAGCTTTGTTGTAGGTACTTTGTTGCAGGTTATTTGTAAATCCCTAAAAAAATTTGTGAGAGAACTCTACGGGTACTTTTGTAGGTTATTTACAAAGACCTAAATAATCTGTGGGGAGCCCTTACTAAGTACTTTTTTGCACGTTTGTGGTCTTCATAAAAGTTAGCATTTTTACCATTTTTCAATATTATACTTATTTATATTTGTTTGCGACGGGAACTGCCAGTTAATCCACCCCACAATTTGAGCTTTTTCCTATGCACTGTTGGAAAGATAACGAATTTGATAAAATCCCTGTAGAATGACAGAACTCGCCATAGGTGTAAGTGGAAGACACAGAACTCGTCTGTGTGCCGACCGCATCTGACAGCAAACAGTAAGAGTAGTTGAAAACACACGTACCATCAACAAAAAACAGAGCGAGGCGCTTAATGTGCGAGTTCCCATGGCGCAACCTGTGGCATTGCTATGTCACGTTTTACAAGTCCTCCTTTTTCAAAATTTAAAGTTCCGTTTCTTCGAAAACTAATGGATATTCCTTCGAAATTTTTGTTTTAAAATGCTCAGAAAATTGTCCTCTTTCCTATAGTACATAGAATAAAGTTCAAATCGTGTGGTGGATTAACTGACAGTAACCATAAACAAAATAATACTTATTATAATTTTAACAAATCAGAATCAAGAATTTTGTTAATGTTGAAATTTTTCTTTATTCTGTTTTTATTTACTTCTATTGGTCAATTTTTTCAAACCAACTAATTAAAATCGACTTTAAAGTTAAATACGATATTTTTTTATGTAATAAAATTGTAATTCTAAATTAAAGTTTTTTTGTGAAATGATGAAGGGAGCCCGTGTGGTCTGCTTGTACCAGCGCCCGGCTTTGACTTGCCACGTCTCTGATTCAAATCGTATTTTAATCTCGCTGCTTATGCCGTGTGCTTATGCTTATGTGTGCACCTTGCATCCGCACTCTTGACAAAACATTTGTTCAATTGTTTTGCGTTGCGTTCTGCTCGCTTGCGTTGCGTTTATAAACTCACCAACGGCTTTTGTAATAAAATAGTCGGCTTTTGATTTTGATTTTAACGCAGAACTTGTAATTAATGTAACTTAAAACCCGAAACATAAACATTGGGTCAATTCAAATAGTGTAAAAATAATTCGGTAAAAATAATAATTGACGTTGGTATTTCATACGGTCTCCAGCGGCGCTCCTATTGCCTGGGCGCCTGTGTGCGCCGCACACATGGGCGGCTCGGCTCTGAATTTACGGCTTAACTGTAAGATTTCAAACTTGGTTTTTTTGGCGCTTTTTTGCTTTTTTTTGCATGTAGCTCAATTTCAGTGCATCTTAGGCTAAATATTAACATTATCTAAAGTGTAGAAAAAGAAGGGAACTGTCAGTCAAACCCCATCACGAATTTCAACTACACTATAGGAGAGAGGAGTATTTTCTTAGCAGTTTAAAAAAATCTTTGGATCATCCATTAGTTTTCGAAAAAATCGAATTTAAAAATCAAAAATTTAAATGTATTTTAGATATACGTTTTAACATTGATTTACGATAGGCCGTGGTTGAGTTGGTCAAAACATCTCTAAGCGTGTATTTTGACAAACACTTAACGAATTTAAAAATATTACTGTAGAATGACAGAACTCGCCACGGGTGGAACTCAAAGCCATAGAACAGCGAACATTAAGAGTATATCAAAGCACAGGTACAGTCAACAGAAATGAGAGCGGGGAGCTTAACGTGCGAGCTATTGTCGAGCAGGGCCACTCTAACCACAGTGCTAAATAGGCTATAGCCCGGGGCGCAAGCCTTTGGGGGCGGCAATTTTTATTTTGATCTTTTTTAGCTTTAAAAAGGATAAAAAATTATTTGCGATCTTTTTTGGGACAGAGCAAATTAACTGATATAAGTATTTTATATTGTCGTGTTTTGAAACGTAAGAAACATTAATTTATTATTTTGTAAATTATTTTGAAGTTTGTTTTTATTGTAAATTAAAAATTTGTAAATACACTATACATAGAGTTAAGTTTGGGAATTTTAAGGTTAGCAATAGAAATAGATGGGAGTGTGAAAAGCTGGCAGACGCCGTGTGCGTTAGCGAGACGGTGGGAGTATTTTTTCCCGCTAAGTTCTAATTTTGATTTTTTAATTGTTTAAAAAAAATAAAAAGCAATTTAATTTGATTTGAGAGTTATTTTTGTTTAATTATTTAAGTGAAGTGTTTAAATAAAGGTAAAAATTGAAGAAAATAAAAAATTATTGAATAAAATTTGGTCGTTCATGAAGGTACGCCGCAACGAATTTGTTAGACCGGCGAGCATATGTGTATTACACATGTAAGTCTGATGCCATAAGGTAACAAAATTTACGACATGAAAATTTATATAAAATTTAAAAATGAACAACTGCAAGAGTCTCATTGCTTTTTAATAAATAATGAATGTACCTCAAGCGAAGAACAATTTTGAATTACTTTTCGAAGTTTTCCTTCGAGAGTTAGGTCTCTAAAGCATTTTTTTTTTTAATTTCCACCTTCAAGTGGTCATAGACCAGAAAATATTGATTTTTGGGTAAAAATAAATTAGTGGTTTTTTAAAGAGCGTGAAATAATCTACAAACTAGATTTAAACCTTCTATTGTCTAAAATTAACGGCTTTCGAGTTATAAATTAAAGTAAGTAAAAAAATGTTAAAAAATTCGAGATTTTTTTATTTTGTTGTTTTCAAAACTCTATCTTTTACACAAAACATTTTATATTACAAAAATTCTGACGCTCCATTTCGGATAGGAAATTTAACGGACTACAACTTCTGTCTAGTAAAATTTTTTGAAAAATCAAACTCTTTCACAGAAAATAGTAAACAAGGCAGTTACAAAACAAAAAATTAAGTTAATTAATTTTATTGAAAAATTATTTTATTAACTAATACATCTTTTAAAACAATCACGACTGTGTATTGAAAATGAGGGTAGTCATTTTGAAGATTTACTTATAATGTAACCTTAATTAATAAAATAATTTTTCAATCAAAATAAAAATTTTGTGAATTTAATGTTTTGTTTTGTAGCTGCCTTGTTTATTATTTTCTGATTTTCTTTGAAATGGATAGGTTTTTTAAAAAATATTACTTGACAAAAGTTGTAGTCCGTTAAATTTCCTATCCGGAATGAGGCGTTAAAATGTAAAAGGCGTAAAATGTTTCGTTTAAAAGATACAGGGGTTTGAAAGAAGCTAAATAAAAAAAACTGCAATTTTTCCACATTTTTTACCCACTTTTATTCATAACTCGAAAGCCGTTGATTTTAGACAAAAAATGGTCGAATCTAGTTTTTAGATTACTTCACGCTCTTTAATAAAGAACTAATCAATTTTTACTACAAAATTAATATTTTCCGGACGATGGCCGCACGTGAAAGTGGAAATTAAAAAAATAAGAGGCCTAACCTTCGAAGGCTTGAATTTATAAAACAAAATTTATTAAAAATGTTTCTTAGAAAAGTGTCCCTTATCACCACTTAAGTTATGTAAAGTGTATCTGGAGAGACCCTTTATATTGTCGTGTTTCGAAACACAAAAAAAACCATTAATTGATTTGTTTTGTAATCTTTAAAATTCAATTTTATTACTTATTTATTTAAAACATTGTACATTGTATAAAATAAATTGTCAAATTTGCTGTGTCAATAAAAGTAGGGGAAGTAAGAATAGGAGGACGGCTGGTAGGTCGATGCAAGGACAATTAGGCGAAGGCCGTGGTGCCTGGCGGATGAAACGCCATACCCGAAATAATTAAAATTGGTTTTTAAAAAATAAATAAGTTAAATTAAGTTGAGTTTTTGTTTTTTTAATTTAATTAATAAAGTGCAAAAACAAATAAGATTGGAAATTGAAAGAATTGGTGATAATATTGAATGCATGAAATTACAACGCAGCGAGTGACCAGGCGTACTTAAGCCAGCTGCAGGATAACATGTGCTCTCCAAAATACAACGCAAACCAACAAAAGTAAGCATTTTAATTTACAATTTTTAAAACTTTGAAGAGTCGATTGCTACAAAACAATGGATGCCCAGTTATTGAATTAATTTTTGAAATAAGCAAATTTTTTATAAGATTGACAAGACCGGGGCATGTCAATATTTTTTATTTTTGTATGAATTTTGTTTTCGTTTAGTCTAATAGTTAAAAATTACATACTACTAACTACCACACTATAGACTTAATTACTATTATAATAGAAGCAAGGTAGTAAGTTTTTATAGTTTTAGAGATACAGCTATGCAAAATACCCTAATTTTAACTTTATATAATAGGAAAAACCAAGACATCTAAAATTCTAAGGTTTTAAGGAATTTTTATTAAAAATTTACACTTAATTACAAATATAAAAATTTAATTTTTGTTGAGCCGACGGCGAAGTCGCGACGGCGAAATGTCTTATTCCAGCTTCGAAGCCCTGGCTTAAATTATTTTTTTATTTGGTTTTTATGATGAGAGCTTTATATGTATTGTAGTGGTATTCTTTATAAAATCGAAAACTCTTTACTATACGAAAAGTTTACTTCGGCTTACTGTAATTGTCGGAAAGCAAGAGCTCTTTTCAGGAGTCGGTTCCCGTGGTAGTCCTCAATTACCGCTGAAAAGAAAATTTCTTCTAAAATTATTTTATATTGATACAAAAATTATTACTGACGAAATTTAATTCCACTTCGCAGATTAAAAATTAAATTATTTCTTTCGAGGTTCGAACTTGTGATTTTGATTTATGCAATTCGACGGTTATCTATCACGTCACACGTTCGTTCTTACAAATTTTAATTTTAACTTTCCAATTACTAAGATTAACTTTCAAAATTTCAAAAATTACACTCGTACTCAAAAAATTCTACTCATCTCAAAATTATCTTCTTAAAAAAAATTAACAAAAAAAAAATTCATAAATTTACAATTTTCAAAAATAACTCTCGCGGCGGTCACATCCGACCAAAAATTATAAAATCGCAATCTTTACAAATTTCACTGTTGTAAAATAATACTCGCATCAACAAGATGGTATCCGTCGTTAGACATTACTTCAGCGCTTCCGCAGATTTAACTTATTAAGTCCAGGGCCACCCTAATCACAGGGCTAAATGGGCTATAGCCCCGGGGCGCAAGCCTTTTAGGGACGGAACTTTTTATTTTGATATTTTTCAGTCCTAAAAAGGAAAAAAACTTATTTACGTTTTTTTTCGGGACAGAGCAAATTAAATTATATGAATACTTTATACCGGGTGTCTCCATGACCGTGAAGAACTTTTGAGGTGGTGATAAAGGACACTTTTTATTTTTTTGAAAAATTTATTTTTTTATCTACACCTTGTTCATTATTTTCACAATTTCTGTAAAAACGGTTGGTTTCCCAAAAAATTTATTTGACAAAAGTTGTAGCCTGTTAAATTCTCTATCCGACTTGGGCTGTCAGTCTTTTCTAAGACGTTTTGTTTAAGAGATCCGGGGTTTGTAAGAAAAGTAAACAAATAAAACTTGAATTTTTTAAATATTTTTTTCCTTAATTTAATTTATAACTCGAAATCCGTTGATTTTATACAATAAGGGGCTATAACCTAATTTGTAGATAAGCAAATGATCTTTAAAAAAGTTCTAATCAATTAAGCTTAAAAATCAATAATATCGGAGCTATGGCCGTTTGAAATCAGAAATTAAAAACATTGCTTCAAAAGTAGCCTTTAAAGGTACTCCTTAAGGGTTTGGACTTAGACAAAAATTTTTTTTATCACCACACCTTAAAGATTCTCCATGATCAGAGGACGGACACCCTGTATATTTTTTGTTGATATAACTTTTTTTAATTTTATATGAATTTGATGTTTTGTTTATTGTAATATTAATAAATTGACTTTTACTATTTTTTATTTGGATGTATTTGGATGGAGCGCATTAATTTTAGCAGCCCAGGAGCGTCGTATATCTTAGGACGGCCCTGTTAAGTTCTTGTTCGCCTTTTCGGGTCTTTCAACATTACAACATCCAGTGGGGGTGCTAGGGTTTTTACAAAAAATAGTGGGGTTAACTATTTTATTTTAAAAATCAGTAAGTCACTTTTAACGCATTAATTCTTATCAAGTAGGTAATTTTGTAACGCAAATTTATGCTGATAATGCAATTTTTAGAGTCAATCATTTTATATTTGCCGCCTTTCCAAACTATCAAATTTTTTTGTGTTGGCATTAAAAGTGAAAAGTTCAGGTTTTGACAGTATGCTAGTGTTGAGAATACAATATTAAAAATTAATAGTAAAACTGTTTACTGCCAATATGGAAAAACAGGTACCATCAGAAGAGAACCATGAGGTGACAGAAGCGATGAAGGAAGACATAAAAATCAAGTTGGAAGACTTTCACCACTCCCTCGATATTAAGGAAGATACCTCTTCGAAACTCACTGGGGAAGCAGCTGCAAACTACATGGAGAAGCAGCTACTTTTGGAACAATACAGTGAAATAAAAAAAGAAGTAGGGGAAGACACGGAAGTCAATTTAGAAGACCTGAATCATTCGATCGATATCAAAGATGACCTGACTTCCTACGAGACTACACAGGACGATAAACCATTTTCGTGTGAAATTTGTATCTATAAATGTTCAACCAAACATTATTTGAAGCAGCATATTATGATTCGTCATTCGGGCGAAAAACCATTTGCCTGTCAAATTTGTGACTACAGAAGTTCGCTTAAGAAAAATCTGGTAAGACATATAAAAATTCACACTGGCGAGAAAATGTTTCTTTGTGGAATTTGCGAGTATAAAGGTTCAAGCAAGCAGTGTTTGCAGCGTCATATTTTGACTCGTCACACCGATGACAAACCGTTCGGGTGTGATATTTGTGACCATAGTTGTTCGACAAAACGAAATTTGAAATTGCACACTGCAACTCATTTCGGGGAAAAACCGTTTGCGTGTGAAATTTGTAAATATAAATGTTCGGTTAAGAAAAATTTGGAACGACACATGAAAACTCACACCGGCGAGAGATCGTTTGTTTGTGGAATTTGCGAGTATAAATGTTTGACCAAACAGAGTTTGCAGGGGCACATCAGAACTCACACCGGTGAGAAGCCCTTCTCCTGCGAAATGTGTTTCTACAGATGTTCGCTCAAACAAAATTTGAAAAAGCACATTGCAACTCATTCAGGTGATAAACCGTTTTCATGTGAAATTTGTGAATTTAAATGTTCGTTTAAAAATAATCTGGAACGACACATGAGGATTCACACTGGCGAGAAACCATTCGCTTGTGAAATTTGTGAGTATAAATGTTTGGCTAAGCAAGATTTAATGGTGCATATGATCAATAGTCATAGTGGCGAGAAACCATTTGAATGTGCAATTTGCGACTATAAATGTTCACGTAAACAACATTTTTTGCGACACCTGAGAACTCATACCGGTGAGAAACCCTTTGGGTGTGAGGTTTGCGAACTTAAATTCTCAACGAAAGAACATTTGAAGAGACACACGATCACCATCCACACCGACGAGAAACCTTTTTCGTGTGAAGTTTGTGACTATAAATGTTCCATCAAACAATATTTGAAGCAGCACATGGCAACTCATATTGTCGAGAAACCGTTTTCGTGTGACCTTTGCGACTATAAATGTTCAATCAAACAATATTTAAAACAGCACAGGGCAACTCATACCGACTCGAAACGGTTTACATGTGAAATTTGTAACCATAAATGTACAATGAAAAAAAATATGAAACGGCATATGAAAATTCATTCTGAGAAAAAATTGTTTAGACGAAGAGAAACAAAACAGAAACAAGAAACCGGTGAAACACAGTTTCGTGTGGAATTTGTGGGTGTAACTGAACAGATAAACAGAATTTGAATAGTGGAATAAAATACCTAAACCTAAATGCCGAGGAGTTTCATTTGATCAGATTAAATTATTATTTATGTTTTATTTAATTTGTAAGTATAATTAATTAATAATTTTTTCCTCGCAGTTACAATAACTTCTGTGATCTTTCCTCATTATACAATTAATGATGGAAAATTGGCATTTTGTTGTTGCGGGAGGTGGAAATGGAAACTTCAAGACGAGATTTGTGAATAAGTCTGTTGGAAATATTTTCTGGCATACAAAAAATTGAAAGATTACGAATTGTAATATGAATTACAGATTATATCAATAACTTTGTGTTTGATTGATGTGTTTTAAGTATAATAATTAAATTAATTTTTTAAGACGTTAAAAAAATTTGATGAAATGTGGTCTTATATCCGCTCTGCTTAACTACTATAAATATACCAAAAACTGGTAAAGAAAATCATGATCAACACACAGATTTTTCTTTTGTTTTAGTCTTTTCCAGACTGACAATTTTTTGCCTGCTTTAGTTCCGTTTTCTTTCAAGCAGGTAAATAATTCCTTCCCTTTTTGTGGACACTAGGTGATTTGGTTCCTGGTAATTTGACCTCGGTTATTTGATCCCCTGGTTACTAGGGCCTGGTAATTAGATTTCCTGGTAAGGTTGGTTTTCGGTAATTGTACAGCTTTGCTAAATAAACAACATCAACTAACATTAACTTACTGACAGATCCATGTCTTCGCGTAGATCTACCTTTTACGTACAGTTCAGCTAAACAGATAACATAAACTAATACTAACCTACTGACAGATCTATGTCTTTGCGTAGATCTATCTTTTACGCAGGGCCGTCCTAAGATATACGACGCTCCTAGGCTGTTAAAATGAATGCGATCTTCTTCATAAGAAAACACACATACAAAATAGTAGAGTTAATTTATTACTATTACAATAAACAAAACATTAAATTCATACAAATTAAAAAAAGTTATATAAACAAAAACAAACTTTAGAGTAAACAAAAATTATACAGGGTGTCCGCCCTCTGACCATGGAGAATCTTTAAGGTGGTGATAAAAGAAATTTTTAAATATAATTTTTGTCCAAGTCCAAACCCTTAAGGGGTACCTTTAAAGCAGTGGTTCCCAAACTTTTTTTGTCTCGTAGACCCCTTAACATGTTTTTCGGTTTTGGGCAGACCCCCTACTTACATGGTATTGAAAATTAAAACATACCAAATTAATATTTATTATCTGTTATCTGTTAGCAAAAAATTAATGTTTTTAGTGGAAGGGATGAACCTGATACTTTAACAAATTTTCAATATTTAGCATCAATTTAGTTAGATTTAATTTCAAACCTAAAGAGATAGAATAATCAAACCTAACGAATGTTAAAATAGTAAATTTTTTTAACTGTTAAGTAAAGAATACATACTACACAGAAAACATAATATTTAAAGAATTCTAAAATGACAATAATTCACATTTAACAGGGTTGAACTTAGAATATTTGAATAAACAAGAAATAAAATTATGAAAAAATTACGCTATAGAAATGATAAAAATTACTTTAAAAATAAAAAATAAGGGCCTTTATATTATGTTACAGATTTTTTTTTTATTTTTAAAGTAATTTTTATCATTTCTAAAGCGTAATTTTTCAGAATTCTATTTCTTGTTTATTCAAATATTCTAAGTTCAGCCCTGTTAAATGTGAATTATTGTCATTTTAGTGTTCTTTAAATATTATGTTTTCTGTGTAGTATGTATTCTTTACTTAACAGTTAAAAATTTTTATTATTTTAACATTTGTTAGGTTTGATTATTTTAACATCACATACTACTAAATACCACATAAATACTTAAAAAATTCTAAAACTTTTTTAAGTTATTTTCTACTAAAAAGATAGGATAGCAGATTGGCAACCGCGCTGAAACCCCTTTTTATACTAGGCATGAGGAAAGGAGGTTAATTTATTTAAATTAACCTCTTTTTTTCAACCCTTTCCTGAGTTATATTTATAACCCAGGGGCGTATCAGGTACTATAATAGTTTCTGCAATAGTGCCTAACTTTCAATTAGGTAACTACTACTACTAAGGCTCAGTTGTCAGTTGTAAGTTAAACCAGAAAATTTGGATTAACCAATGAAATACATTGAAAAGCTGGTTTTTAAGTAATATTAATGGTTAATCTAAATTTTGTGGTTTAACCTGCAACTGAACAACTGGACTTAAACGAGATCCACTATTGTTGATTCCCATTTACATCTCATGGACCCCCAATATTTTTTTTCGCAGACATAGACTCCTTGCAGTCCGTCGTCGACCCCTGGGGGTCGATATAGACTACTTTGGGAACCACTGCTTTAAAAGCTCCTTTTAAAGGCATTTTTTAAATTTTTGATTTCAAACGGCCATAGTTCCGTTATTATTGATTTTTTAAGCTTAATTGATTAGAACTTTTTTAAAGATCATTTGCTTATCTACAAATTAGGTTATAACCCCTTATAGTCGAAAATCAACGGATTTCGAGTTATAAATTAAATTAAGGGAAAAAATGTTTAAAAAATTCACGTTTTATTTGTTTTGCAAACCCCGTATCTCTTGAACGAAACTGATACCCCAAATCGGATAGAGAATTTAACAGGCTACAACTTTTGCCCAATAAATTTTTTTGGGAAACCAATCGTTTTTACAGAAATTTTGAAAATAATGAACAATGTGTAGGTAAAAAAAATAAATTATGCCAAAAATAAAGTGTTCTTTATCACCACCTCAAAAGTTCTGAAGTACTCATATAATTAAATTTGCTCTGTCCCAAAGAAGATCGTAAATAAGTTTTTATTTTTTTTAGGACTGATAGAGATCAAAATAAAAATTGCCGCCTCCAAAAGGCTTGCGCCACGGGGCTATAGTCCATTTAGCCCTGTGTTTAGGGTGGCCCAGCTTTTACGTACAGTTTCGCTAAACAAATAACATAAACTAACACTAACCTACTGACAGATCGATGTTTTCGCGTCGATCTACCTTTTACGTACAGTTTAAAATTCTGGGGGCGAAATTACCAAGGAATCAATTTACCGAGGATCAAATTACCGTATACGCTTTTGTAGTATCGAAACCACGGGTTGTCGACCTGTACCTTTGGCTTGTAAAAGTTTTCAGTTTGCTCTAGAAGTTATGCTAATCTTAAAAAAATATCGCCGGTTTGTCGTCGTCACTTTCTTGGCCTATTGCCAAGACACCTCCATCATTATTGGGGGGGGGGGGTAGACACCTACTTCATACTAGTCAGACTGGGAGCCCCAATGGAACGCGGGCAGCTACTGTAGAAGCTGGTTTTGTTAGCTCAGTAAACGGCGGCACCCGCCTACAAGAATAGCCTCAACCGGGATTCGAACCTGAATACTTCTATATTCAATACATGTAAAGCTTTCACCCGGCAACCTTTACCCTTAAGTGGGTTATAACCACCCTGAGTGACCACTGCGGTTCCTGTTTGGGCGTTTAAGTTAGGTTCCTACACTCTGATCCTGAGGAGTCGCAATTTGGGAAGAGGTTTGACAGGTTGTAGAGATGAGGCTTGCGGAATGGGTGTCTTGTAACAATTCCAGTCTCATGATACCCCATTCGAAGCATCAGTGGCATACCCTCATTTGTCTGGGTAACAGAGACTGCGTTTCCGCGATTTGTATCGTTCTGATTGCGCTACATTCTCAGGTCTAAAACAGAAGAAAAATTTATTGTTAGTTAGACCCTATAGTGTAAAGGGGGGGGGGGATTGTTTTGGATTTCTTGTATAGTAAATAATATTTATTGGGATTTCGAGGTACTCGCGGCGTTGTAAAGTTTGTTCCCACGGGTTCCAATTTTGAATACTCCTTCAAATTTTTCCTTGAGACAAACTACGTAGCTTTCGGCGCACGTCTAAAAATATATTAAAGTTGAATTTTTATTATTTTTAGTAAAAACGAATTGGTCTCTGGATCCAAGCTTTTGGTAAAAACATCTTTGAAGGCAGAGCATACTAAAACGTCACTGATCTAAGATGGCAGAGTCTCTGAGCGCACGTATATGTTCAAAATATCTCTGAAACTGTCAGAATTAAAAAATTATTGATCTGGAAAGACGGGGTCTCCGAGCCTACGCTCTTTGTAAAAAACACCCCTAAAGCGGCCTAAACTTCAAAATTATGGATGTAAAAAGACGGAGTTTTTAAGCCTATACACTTGTTAAAAATATCCCCGAAGCGGCCTAAACTCAAAATCATGGTTCTAGAATGGCTGGAATCTGTTTTTATCGAAAAATTCATTTATAATTATCGAAATCTAATTTTAAATAAATTTATGATGTAATGTTAACAGTTGTGCAACTAGACGGTAACTGCGGCCGGCTCCGGTTCTTAAAAATCCTCTTAATTTGAATTACTATTATTTTATTTCATAAACTAGTAAAATTGAAATATAAAATTTCACATTAATCGTTTCATTTTAATTATTTAAATCATTTATCGTATTCTGCAACATTCTGTCGGGGCCCATAACGTACAAATTTTATCAGTTGATATATCACTTTCAAAACTCCATATACTAAATTTATTTGTTAAAATAAAATATTTGAGTTTTGAATTTTGCGCGGAAAATGCTTCATCCTATAGCAAAATTTCCGATAAATGCTTAATGGGGGGGGGGGCAGTTGATTTCGAGCCGTGAAACTGCCAAGGACATTTTATAAATTTATTTAAAAAACAATTTTATTATTTATAGTGGTTCAAAGATTTACCGTTGGTAGATCCTCCATTTTCGAATGCAATTTATGCCTAAATATACTTGTATAAAATTAAAACACGGGCGGGGCTAACATTTTGAAAACAGCCAAACGAATACTCGCATTCAGTTTTTTGCATTTTTACGCCAATTTTGAATTATCTATAAAATTAAATGTTTGTATTTGTAATTTAATCATGGCTGCGCTTAGCAATGGTTCTGGTTGCCTAGGTTACTAAGTGAGATTCTGAGTAACCGCACTGCTGCTGTCGTTCAGGGTAGTGACGATTTCCTAAATATAGACGTTTTTCTTACGCTTTCAGGTAAGCAGCTTGCGAAAATTTACTCGGATATGGCATACTAATCTATGTATCTATGTCTATCACTGGCGCGCACGCATAGATTAACGATATTTTATTTACAACATCACTAGGTTACATTTGATCTAATAGCTCTGAATCCAAGCACTTGGTGAAAGCAACCCTGAATCAACTGAGAAAATAAGGAATCTCGTTAATCTGTTCATGCGCAGGAGAAGAATCTAATGTAGTCTGGTATATAGAATGTTTGCATGAGTATTTTTTGTAAAACTGCCGGCCACTCATCGAGCACCTGTGTAAACGGTTCTATTTTTGATTATTTGTTATATTTTGGAAAATAGCTCAATTTCAGTGTATATCAAAAAAATAATATTTAATAAAATACTTTTTACGATTTTTATCAAAAATTGGTAGTACTAAAGAATCAAAAGTTGATCAAGTTTGAAAGCTTATAAGCTTATATTTATGCAGTGTTTTATTTTTTTAAATTTTGGTAAGACCAATTTTGGGTATAGGCTATACAGGAAACGGCCAATTTAAGCTTTTGTGATTGTGGTGAAAGTCATTTGTTTTTTGCCGATAATCAGAAAATACAAAATATACCAAAAGAAAAATTCTTCAATATTACTAAAAAGAATTTAATAATTACAGGATTTCCAAATTTTGAATTAATTTTAATATTAAATTTTTGGTTTTGTCACATTATTCAAGTAATTAATTCGCTCATCTTTAGTTACGCTACTGCTACAGTAACTACTACAGTTACGCTACTGCGATGGACGATCGACAGCCAATCAAATAATTCACAGATAAAATGTCGTTTGGTTGTCATTTCTTGACGTGGAAAAGTGTAAAATACGTAAAACTACGATAATATTATTCGCCAAATCGATAATTTATATAAAAATTTTTCATATTTAATCTTGCGGAAGTATAAAACATACGAAAATTAACGGTAAGGTATTTAAATATTTATAATGATATTTAAATTTATGATGAAACCGTATTATTTTCTAATCCTAACCAAATGTTTCTAGGGTCTACGATTCTCTGTGTGCTGCCATAAGGAACCTGACATCGTGGTAGGATTGCTAACTTACATTTTCAATATGAATAAGGTGGCAGTTTCGGAAGAGTTTAAAAATGTCATCACGGAAATTAAAACGGAAAACATGGATCTAGAAGAATTACATCATTCTATCGACATTAAAGATGAATTTTCAATTAACGAAGAGGTATTTTCAGAAGCGTTGGAATATGGTAACCAAAAAATTAAAATAGAAGATGCAAAAAAGGAGGTAGACGATTTACATCATTCCATTTACATTAAAGAAGAGGTTTCGCTTGGAAAGAATAAAAAACGTCGTAGTAAAAAATTGTTTGAATGTCACATTTGTGATTATAAAAGTTCTCAAAGAGGACATTTGGAGTGTCATATACGAAGACATATCGGTGAAAAACCTTTTGAGTGTTATATTTGCAGTTATAAGTGTTGTCAAAGGGAAACTTTAATTAGGCATATACGAATTCATACCGGTGAGAAACCGTTCAAGTGTGAAGTTTGCGACAAGAAATTCAATCAGAGTTCGGATTTGAAAACTCATTCCCGAGTACATACCGGAGAGAAACCATATGAATGTACTATTTGCGATTATAAATGTTCTCGAAAAGAATCTTTGATAGTTCATTTACGAACTCATAGTGGCGAGAAACCCTTCGAGTGTAACATTTGCGATTATAGAACTTCTCGAAAGCAATCTTTAAAAAGTCATTTACGAACACATACCGGCGAGAAACCTTTCGAATGTGAGTTATGCGATTTTAAATGTTCTCATTATGCAAGTTTAAAATGTCACTTAAAAAGTTACACACATGACTTACGAAGTCATCTGAAGGCACATGTTAACTCATTAAAAAATTCGTGAATAAATTACTTCCCACGAAAAGAGTTGGCGGTTGAACCAGTACGTATGAATTTACAAAATAATAACTTTCATGATTTTCTCAATCATTGACTTATCATGGCGAAAGAGAAATTAAGGGGGAAAAGTAGTTATTGTACAATTTTACGTTACAATATTACAGAGCATGAACGGAACTGTTCATAGGGGAACTTAATATTTAAATCCTCGGGTTTATCTGTCTTTTGGGATGTTTGACTTTTATAATAAATTAATTTGTACCTACTGGATAACTTTCTACGTAACTACAAAATTACATAATTTCTCAAGTTATATTTGACCAGTTAACTTTGAATTTGGTGTGCACTTTCAGTATAATTTTGTTTCTAAAATTCTACATGGCCCATACCTTGGAAATTGTTCAATTATTATTATTCCGTATCAGCTGATCTTTTAAAAATAATAATTTATATAAGTAGCATAATTATACTGAAGGTACACAATCAGTCAAATAGAACTTAAAGTAGCATGTCAGCTACTTTGAAAAATGTACTTTCGACTTCTAAGAGTATGTACTTTAAAAAAATTGAAAAAAATAAGTTTTTCAAATTTCTGGACTGGAATACCGCCTTATTTAACTAATAACCTGATGTGACGTCACTATGTCTAAATTTGGTTCATAAAATTAGCTTCCGTTGTCAATTACGCTTGCTAATTTTAAATCAATTGACGTTTAAATGCGAATTTTTAGAACTTACACGAATTGCTAGAATATTTTAATAAATTAATAAATAATTGAAGTCTTATAAAATCTCTATTTAGTCTGTCTCCCAGCATCTCGATTCGATCTCTGTAATTTCAACGAAAACATTTTATCCTAGATCCCAAACATATTATAGTTATTTTGAAGATCGAAAAGCAGTCTTCGATTTGTTGCTGGATTTGAAAACTCCGTTGTTGTGCAGTTACTCACGGAAGGTAGTTCAAGTGTAGTTAAGGTAACTAACTTTTCAAAAAACTACTATATCTTTTGTTGCTAATTTTTAAACCATATTAGTATTTTGGAACAACCAAAAATATTTAATTTTAAATAGCATAAATAAAATAACTGATATTGCTAGGATGTCCTAGGCTCCAACACACTTCCTTGTAGGACTCCAGCTTGAATTGGATAAATCTTGGTGCTTTCCTCTTGGAACTTGACAATTCCGTCTGCCAAATCTTATCAAATGCTCGGCTTACATCGATGAAAGCACCCAAGCAATGAATTTTATTAATTTCTGTGTTATGAATTTTATGCCAATATGAGGAAGTTTTAAAAGGGCATAACTTTTGACGGCTAAAAAACGGTGAGAAAAATTATACTTTTTCAGTTTTTTGCCAATATCTCCGTTCCTGTTAATCTTACCGCTATGAGGTATACTTATATAAAAGAAAGAATCAAAAGTTTTCTACAAAAAAGGTAACATAAAGTTTATCGATGAACTGGGGACTGGAGACTTTTTTCTTCCTTATTCGGTTCCACCTGGACAGTCTTCAAGATGCAGCCGGTGTCTTCGTAAAATGCACCTACCTTTATCATCTTGTTCGTAGTTTCTTTAAATTGGATTATTTTGCTCAACATCAAAAAATTTCGTGTGGATTTAATTTTCGAAAAACAACCGAATTCTGCTTATGGGTATTTTAAATTTTTATCTTTTTCCAAAATTTACAGATCAAATTTGAGTTCGATCCATCTTGCATCTTAGACGCCAACGGCTTCTAAAGATTGAAAAGTTTTGGCTTTTGGTTCCAACGATCTTGGTGAACTTAGATAACAAATAAAGCTGTTCAACAGTTAGCATTCTGAACCGTACTAGGCTTATTAATTATAAATACTTTTTATAATAAATTATTCTCAATATATTTACTAAAGATGTTTTTCATTAAATTTGAATGTACTTACAAATTAAAAAAAGTGATATAGGAATTTAAATTCTGGGATGTGTTGCTAAGTTCAAGGCACGTTGCAACTTACCGTCCAATCAAATAATTACCCACAGTTAAGGTTAAGATGGCGTCATGACGTTTTGGCTGTCGTTTGTTTAAGTGAAGTAGTAAATACATACAAAAAACAGTTGTTGTATAGAATATTTTTTATATAAAATAAACTGATTGTTGAACGAATGTACAAAACCATTACTTATTTAATATTGCGGAAGTACAATCGACGACGTCTGGGTAGCAGAAAGCAATCGGCCTCAAATGATTCCAAACTACGGTGAGTAAAAAAACACTATTTTTACTTGTACAACAGCTAACTTTTGTACTAAAAACTCGCAGGCATCAAAATATTAATTCTACCAAAACTCACGTGATCGATCGATGGCCTTTGTAGATATTTTCTTTTCGCTTTCTATTTAAGCAATATACAGATTGTGGAAAGATCAATAGTAAGTAATAAAATTAATTATTGTGTGATAATATTTAAATCGATAAATGTTTCAGTGCCTAATACTTACATCAATATGAAGGAGGTGGTACTTTCAGAAGAGTTACAAAATGGTAGCAAAAACATTAAAATGGAAATCGTGAAGGTGGAAGATAACGGGAGGGTATTTACAGAAGAATTACAATATTGTAGCAAGAATATTAAAATTGAAGATACGGAAGATGAGATAGACAATTTACATCATTCCATTGACATTAAAGATGAGATTTTACTTGGAGATCATACAAAAATTCATTCTGTTGAGAAATTGTCCGACTGTTCACAAGAAGACAGACCTTTTGAATGTAACATCTGCGGTTACAAGTGTTTGCATAAAAAAACTTTAGAAAGTCATTTACGAGATCATACAGGCGAGAAACCTTTTGAGTGTATCATTTGCGATTATAAATGCTCTCGAAAGGGATATTTAAAATATCATTTACGAAGTCATACAGACGAGAAACCGTTTGAGTGTAACATTTGCGACTATAAATGTTTTCAAAAGGAACGTTTAAGAAATCACTTACGTAGGCATAACGGTTACAAACCGTTTGTATGTAACATTTGCAATTATAAATTTTGTGTTAAAGAAACTTTGACGAGGCATCTACGAACTCATAGTGGTGAGAAACCATTTGAGTGTGAAGTTTGCAATTATAAATTTGCTCAACGAGCAGATTTGAAAAATCATTTACGAATTCATACTGGTGAGAAACCGTTTGGGTGTAACATTTGCGATTATAAATGTTCTCAGAAACGATATTTAAATGCTCATTTACGAACTCATACTGGCGAAAATTCGTTTAATTGTAACACTTGTGATTATAAGTGTTCCGATAAAAAGAGGTTAAAAAATCATTTACTAGGTCATTCTGGCAAGAAATTGTTTGAATGTAATATTTGCGATTATAAATGTTCTCGAAAGGAATATTTCAAAAGCCATTTACGAAGTCATACTCGTGGGAAGCCGTTTATGTGTAACATTTGCGATTATAGATGTTCGCAAAAGGGAGATTTGAAAAAGCACTTACGAATTCATACCGGTGAGAGACCATTCGGGTGTAACAGTTGCGATTATAAATGTTCTCGAAAAGAGTCTTTAAAACGTCATTTACAAATTCACGCTGTCAAAAAACCACAGAACGCAAGTAAGTTGCAGTTACTTAAAATTTGAAGTTGATCTGAATGCATTTTCCATTGGAAATGTGTTTTTAATTTAAATAATTATAGTGCTGCGGTTGTCAGCGTGATAACTGTAAACAACGGCTCTGACACATTAAAGTGTTGACGAGGTGTAGAGATAAGGTGATTAGATATAGAGCATAAACGAAGAGTAGAGAAATTACAAATAAAAGTGAGGAAGAGTTTTAACTTGAATGTAAAAAATTAAAATAGTTGATTAGGATATAGGCAACACACAATACATAATGATTTCTAAGAGGAGGAGGATGTGCTAAGATCGAATAAATTGAATAAGATTCAATTATTAAATAAGATCAGAATTACACCTCTTGAGCTGTGGATTTAAATATAATAGTAAAAGGAAACATGTAGAACAAACAGTGTAGAAAGTCCGGATGACTACATTAACAAAAGATCGAAAACTAGTCCTGAGGTTTATAAATAGGTTGGACGCATTCCCATTGCATTGCAAGGTAAATTTTTGTACACTAAATTTGCTTTTACGAAATTTTTGAAAGATTTTCACGTATTTCTTCCTGGATTACCTTCAGATTTCCTTTCGAAACCTTTGAGAAAGAAGAAAAAAGCTGTTTGCTGGATTTCATCAGACTTCCCTTCACTTGTACATCAGCTTTCTTTGGTAATTTTCTCCTTGTTGAATTTGCTGGAAAGGAAAAATAGTTTAGGTGTGATAGAAATGAAGATCAATGGAAATCTACAGGCGCTTTTAAAGTTGAAATGGAGCATCAGTAGCATTTTAACTAGAATAACCCAAAAGTTAACGAAGATTGCAAAAAGAAAATTGAAAGAGACTAATAATAGCAGTAAGTAAAATAATATCCAACCTAGGGGTTGCTAGGAGAAGAGGAAGGTCAATACACAAATGGAGAGATTTGGTTGGAATTGGTGTGTAGTCCGGTCAATCTAGACATTCGAAGGTACAATAATTCACAAAAAAATAAAATTTGTAAAATTGTTCAAAACATAATTATATATGAAATTTTAAAAATCCTCATCGATCTGGTACCTGGAAAAAAATTTATTCGAACCCAAAGGTCAAAAAAATTGTTTTTTTGCGATTTTCAGCAAAACGGTAAGTTTTATCATAAAATTAGTTCAGACAAAAATTGTAGATCATGTAATTATGTATAAAAAATGTATCAATACTTTTTTTCCTAAGAGCAACCGTTTCTGAGATAGAGCGATTCAAAAAGTTGGATCTTTCCGATGCTATAACAAGAGCTGTTTTTGTTCGAGTCGAATTCGAATATGATTTACCTAGTTGCTGCTGAAGCTAAGTATCATTTTTTATTACTACATTTTTTATAGATAATTACATGATCTACAATTTTTGTCTGAGCTAATTTTATGATATAACTTACCGTTTGGCTGAAAATCGCGAAAAAACAGTTTGTTTGACCTTTGACCCCGAACAAATTTTTTTTCCAGGTACTGGATCGATGAGGACTTATAAATTTCATTATTTTACAAAATTATAAATTTCATTTATTCATTTATATTCATTTTTCATTATTATTCATCTATAATTATGTTTTGAATAATTTTACCAACTTTTAGCTTTTTGTGAATTATTGTACCTTTACCCTTATTTTTTGGAGTAATTTGACCGGACTAGTGTGAGATTGGAATTTGTATTTGGCTTCGTACTTAGTACTTTGCAGTTCGTAAGACTACATTTAAGTTTTGTCTAAAAGTTTTAGATATAAGTTATGTATGAAATTTTAAAAAGTATAATAATAGTTGAAATACTTTGTATTTGTTTTTTGCCGATAATCAACATCATTTAGGATTCAAATTTAGGATGAAACTTAAGAAAGTTATTCTAGAAAGATTAATTTCAAATTAATCTTGTAACAGCTTTTACCACAAAAAAGCCAGAACAGTTAAAATTTGATTATTTTTTTAGTTTTGTTCTTTTTTTCTAATTTTATTTTTATAAAAATATGTAAATGTAAGTATATTTTTTTTAATATCGCGAATTCCTCCCCCCCCCCCGGGTAGGAATGCTATATAAATGGGGTCAAATATTCTAGCGCCGGTCCTGATCGTATCACCAATCAGACTGTTATAGAAGAGAGAATTACTTCTAATCATAAAAACTTGCAAATTAGAATATCTATGGCACATTATGAGAAACAGCCAGCGATACGGATTGCTACAAATAATTCTACAAGAAAAGGTAGAAGGAAAAAGTGGACCGGGAAGAAGAAGAATATCATGACTGAAGAACCTGAGAACATGGTGCAACACAACAGCAGTGGGTCTCTTTAGAGCCATAGCAGACAAAGTACACATTACCATGATGATCGCCAACATTCGAAACGGATAGTCACTAGAAGAAGAATCAACATCAAATTGCAAAAACATCAACATGTTTGGGATTTTAATAGTTAAATTTTTTCAAATTTTCTAAAATAAATTTGGTAATCACAAGATTCCCAAATTTTTGATTAATTTTAATATTTAGAATTTTTCACCTATCTTCAGTTACGCTACTGCATTTCGGTGAACGATATCGTCAACCAATGAAATAATTCACACGTAAGATGGCGTCTGGCTGTCATTTCTTGACGTAAAAGTGAACAATACATAAAATTCGCAAAATCGATAATTTTATATAAAAACTTTCCATGTTTAGTTCTAGGCAAGTATATATTAATATGTGCAATAGTACGAAATTGATGCCTTTTTAGTAAACTATAATATTGGCATTGAATAAACCCAAACTATGGTAAGGAAAACAAATTTTTACTTCATCAGCTAAAAGCGAAAATTGTAGGTATCCAAATAATAAAACTTATGATCATTAAATTTGGACCAATATACTGACCGCGAAAAATTAACGAAGAGGTATTTAAATTAATTAAACCGTATTATTTTTTTAATCCTAACCAAATATTTCTAGGCTCTAAGATTCTCTGTGCGCTTCGATTAGGAACCTAACATCGTGGTAGAATTGCAAACTTATATTTTAGATATGAATAAGGTGGTAGTTTCCGAAGAGTTTCAAAATGTTATCACGAACATTAAAACGGAAATCATGGAGCTAGAAGAATTACATCATTCCGTTGACATTAAAGAGGAATTTTTAATTAACGAAGAGGTATCTTCAGAAGCGTTGGAATACGGTAACCAAGAAATTAAAATAGAAGATGTAAAAAAGGAGGTAGACGATTTACATCATTCTATTTACATTAAAGAAGGGATTTTGCTTGGAAAGAAAACAAAACGTCGTAGTAAGAAATTGTTTGAATGTCACATTTGCGATTATAAAGGTTCTCAAAGAGCACATTTGGAGTGTCATATACGAAGACATATCGGTGAGAAACCCTTTGAGTGTTATATTTGCAGTTATAAGAGTTGTCAAAAGGAAACTTTAAGTAGGCACATACGAACTCATACCGGTGAAAGACCCTTTAAGTGTGAAGTTTGCGACAAGAAATTCAATCGAAGTTCGGATTTGAAAATTCATTTACGAATACATACCGGAGAGAAACCGTATGAATGTACCGTTTGCGATTATAAATGTTCTCGAAAAGAATCTTTGATAGTTCATTTGCGAACTCATAGTGGCGAGAAACCTTTTGAGTGTAAGATTTGCGATTATAGAACTTCTCGAAACCAATCTTTGAAAATTCATTTACGAACACATACTGGCGAGAAACCTTTCGAATGTAAGTTATGCGATTTTAAATGTTCTCATAGCTCGAGTTTAAAAAATCACTTACAAAGTCATACCGGCGAAAAGCCGTTTACCTGTGAAATTTGTCACTATAAAAGTGCAGTGAAACCACAGCTGAAACGACACATGCTAACACATACCAACAAAAAACTATTCTCGTGAAGAATTTGCGAACAAAAATGTTCACTCAAGCGAGATTTGATTTGGCATATCAGGACCCATACTGGCGAGAAGTCATTTGGTTGTGGAATTTGTCGATATAGATATTCCAAAAAAACAAGATCTGAAAGTACACATGATAATAATTTAAATGTTTTTAACTAGAGTTATTTATTTACATTATTTATTATTTTACACAATTGTAATATTGACGTCTTTAATTGTGACCGATTGTTGGCCTGCGTTTCGCACCTTATTCATGTATTTTCTTACATCAAACAAATTGCCATCTTTCAATTTCTTGTCTTGAGAATGGATCAATAAATAATCCGAAACGTCGACAAATTGAAGTTTTTGTTTGATTTGAAAACCCCAATCAACCTGTAACTTCTTTCAGCATCAACTAAGTTTTGGGTGAGAGTATTTTCCTATTTACATGGTAATTTATTAAAAAATTCACGTTAATAAATTCCTTCGCAAGAAAATTGTTGGCGGATGAACCTGTACGTATGAATTTACAAAATAATAATAACTTTGTGTTATTCATTTTCTTTTCTCGGGTTTACCTACCTTTTGAGAACTTTCTACGTAACTACCAAATAACATACCTTTTTTTTTTCTATTAAAGTCGAGGAACGCACTTTTTTCAAAGTGGTTAAGGCTAGGATTTTGCAAGTTGTTTCACTAGAGACGGTTTAGCTCAAAAACAGCTTAACGGGTTAATTTAAAATTTAGAGGGTACATGCGGAACACATGAGGGCACAATAAGACATATTTTATATTTCGGTATTTAAAAAAAAATCTGTTTTTAGTCAAAAAATCTACTTTAAAATTATTTTTTTTTAAATTAAACTAAAACATAGTTTATAATGATTTATACCATGATAAAAGAAAATAATAAAAAAAATTTAATTTTATATTCATTAAAAAGTTGAAAATTTCGGGAAGGTTTAGACTCAAAACGACTGAACCCATCAATTTGAAATTTGAATATGATATTTATGTCATAAAGGCCTACAATAAGATATATTTTTAAAATTAAATTTTTTTTAAATAATTTATTATTTTAATTTTTATATTTAAAAAAACTGTTTTTTTTAATATAGTCCATATATTAGTGATATATTGTCAGGAAATTTTATTTAACAATTCACAGAATTTTTTTATTTTAATACAAAAGGTCTTCAGAGTGAAAGATTTACTTCTACGGGGATGAGAACTCAAAATTTTAGTTAAAAATTGAATAATATGTTGATTAATTCTAAAACAAAACAGATTTTAGTTACAAAATTTATTTCAAAATAAAAGTTTTACTTGCCTGGAAAATCGTTGAATTTACTACGTTTGATTTAAAAGAAAGATATTTTTAGAGTAAAGAATTCTCAAATGACAGGACAATAAAAGTTAATGACTAGCAAGGGCTGAAAATGATAAATAAATTAGGGCTTAAAAGGTTGTAAGATTTTAAAGTGTTTGAAAACCATAATAAAACAGAAAGTGCGGTGAACAACATTAGATTGGTTAACCATTTGAACTTCGCTCTGGGAAATCGTCTCTAGGAGGGGACAAACTTGGAATATTTTGCAGCAATACTGCGTAAAGGAGAATTTGTTAAAACATTGCGGTAGGATTGAGCAAACGAGAAAGTCGTTTTAAAAATTTGTAGCTCCAATAAAATTCGGACATTGTTATAACAAAAATTAAAAACTTGAAATAATAAATAAAACAGGCCGCAATAAATAAAAGTGAATACCATTTACATGGAATGGACGGTGAGTCAAAAGATACTCCAGATCAATTACGAACAGTAGCAGAGAGGATCAGCAAGGAAGACCAGATGCTAAACCAGTAATCCACAACCAACATTTAACAACATATGGTGAGAAAACTATAGTGCACGTACGTCATTAAAACTTTAACAACGAACACCGTAAAGTTAAAATTTTAAAATTTGTATAAAGTCATTCAGTGATAATTTTCTAGAGCACTTTGAAATAATTACGAATTAATTATTAGAAAATTAAAACTAACCATTAACTGTTCTTAGACAAAAAAAAGTCTAAAAATATCGACTACATCTGAATTCATAAAATATTGAATTGTGGTAAAACTTTATATTGAAAATTTATGATTGTGTTTTTAAGTATTAAATATCTCGTATATCTCCTTCATCTGATGTGGGCGGCGGGCGTTGGGATTTATTGAGGTGTGATTCCTCATTTGAAGCGCTAAGCTTGATCGGGCTGGGTTTATGGTCCATGGGGATAATTTTTCGTGATTTGCGGGATCCTAGGTGTTTCGAAGAACTTTCCTGGGGGCGTGGTTATGTGGCGAGAAGGACGGTGGTGCGATGTGCGTCTGCGATCCGTGGGCTGGGGTCCCTAGTATTTGATAAACTTGGTCCCTTGGTATCGATGGGGTGGGGCGGGCGAATTGGTGTAATTTCGGGCGTCTTTGCGTGGTTTCTTGGCAGCCGGGTATTTGATGAACCCGGTGCTTGGTGGGAACATAAAACAAACTTGCAAAGAGATTAGAATTACTTACACTCCGGCTGACGGGCGGATGAGAATGTCCTTTGGCCGGCTGTGTCCTAGATTGTGGCCGGGTTGATATTGCCCTAACTGCGAGATAAGAGGGTTGTCCGAGAAACTCGCGGTCTTGTATAATTTTTCTGCATGGTATCCATTTTTGCTTCGGCGTGAAGTTTTCGACTTGTTACGTAGTACGGACTGGAGAATGCGTGACGAATGCATTTGTTTTCTACCACTTTGATCTTCTTTATGTGGGTTTGGGCTGCTGTTCTCCACACGGGCGCGGCGTAGGTCATGGTCGGTCTGATAATGGCCTTGAAGATGCGCAACTTGTTTGCGGGAGACATCTTGCTGTTTGAGGCTAGGAGCGGGTAGAGCTTTCAGAAGACGGCTTTTTCCCGGTTTGCGGCGGATTCGATATGATCTTTCCGCAGTAATCTGTAATCCAATGTGACTTCCAGGTACTTTGAAGAGTTAGTCCATGGGATCGGTTTTTCAAACATGAAGATGTTTGTTCGAGGCGGGGCTCTCCTTTGTCGTTTCTTGAACATTGTTGCGGTACTTTTTGATGAGTTTACCCCGATGCGCCACGTTTCGAACCAGCCTTCGAGCTCGTTGACGGTTTTTTGTAGGCGATCGGTGGCAAGGTCTTGACTTTTGGAGGAGGTGTAGACTGCCGTGTCAACCCGCATAAAGCGAGATCTTCGTCCTCGGTCGGTTGGAGCTGGCATGTCGCTCATGAAAATGTTGAAGAGGGTCGGGGCGAGAATAAATTCTTGAGGTACTTCGGCGGCGATGAAGCGCTCGGTTGATCGGGTGCCTTCGAATTTGACCTTGAATTTCTGATTTTCTAAATGTGACGCCACCAGTTTGACTATTGCTCGTTGGATATTGGGGTTGAACATCTTGTAGAGAAGACCTTGGTGCCACACTTTGTCGAAGGCCTTTGACACATCGAGTAGAACCACCTGTTCTCTTTCTTATTGAAGCCGAGGGAGATGTGTTCGACCTGGCGGGGGATTTGCTGGACCGTGCTGTGTCCTGGTCGAAAACCGAACTGCTCTTCTTGCAGGATACTTTTGTCGAAGATGGCTTGCTTGATTCGAGTGAAGATGACTCTTTCGGCGACTTTTCTTAGCGACGGGAGGATGCTGATGGGGGTAGCTTTGAGGCTTCCGGGGTCTTCTTCTGTCTTGGGGATGACCACTACGTCGGCAGTTTTCCATTTCTGTGGGAAGTGAGGGAGTCGGAGTGAGGCGTTGACGATGCCGGTGAGCGCTACGACTGCCTTGCGCGGCATTGCCTTGAGAGATCAATTTGTGATCGCATTGGATCCGGGTGTCTTTCCATTCTTTAGGGATCGGATGATCTAGGTGACTTCTGTTGTGGAGGCTGTGTCGATCGGTGTGGGGTCTTTGATTGGGAGGGTCCTCGCGATGAAATCATCAACCATAGCGATATGGTCGTGATTGTGGCGCTTGTTGAGTGGGCTACACTGGGTTTCCAGGTTGTTGGTGAAGGTGTCGGCTTTTTTTGGTCGCTTTTGGCTTGCGTCCGTCGGGGCGGGTGATGGCGGGCGTTTGGCGATTTTTTGGTCGTATGAGGGCATTGGCCATTTTTCAGGTGGATTGGTCCTTGAAGTTGAGCGATTCGATCTTGTTTGCCTATTCCAGATCGTGATGCGCTTTGACTTTCTCGGTGACCTGTTTCTTAAGACGGTTGTATCGTTGTTTATCGTCCGGATGGAGAGTACGTTGGGCGCGTTTCCTGGCTTCACATTTTTCTGAATAAGTGTCTTCAGCTTCGGAGGGAGGCGATCTCTGATGTCCGCGACGTCAATTTGCCTAGTTGCTGGATGGATCGCGAAATGTTGTCTTGAAGTATTTCAACGTAGTTTTCTAATTCGTTTGCGTTGGAAATGATCGGAATGACGTCCATGGTTTTGTGAAAGTGGTCGTGGAAAGTAGGCTAGGAGACTTTTGGTCTTATCGGTTTGAACCTTGACCTTATGTCGTCTCCCAGGTGAAGAAGTACTGGGAAGTGGTCCGAGGTGAGCTCCTGTGCAGTTGTTAGATGAAACTGCATCTGGATGTCTTTGATGATGGTTGGCGTACCGGCCGGGGAGTAATGAGTTGGAACTGTCAGGGCAGCGATGATGAAGTCGAGGTCCGTGGCGAGTGTGGAGAGGGTTTTTCCTGCTTGGTTAACGTGCCTGCAGGCCCAGGTCCAACGATTTGTGTTGAAGTCGACCGCGATGTTTTCCCTCCGGGTCTGACGAGGAGGGCGGGGATATCTTCTTGTAGGATTTGCCTGTTGGGTGCATTGTAAATAGACGAGGTTTGAATCCATCCGTGGTTCTTCGTGCGGATGTTGACTGATGTCGACTCAAGGAGATTTAGGTTCAGTGGGGGTCTTTCATGATGTTCAATGGAGGTCTTGATGTAAATGGCGGTGTCTGATGACGTCCAGGTCGTGGGTGTGGCCAAAGTGTAGCAGCAAGAATTTCTTTGCGAGGAGACCGTTTGCATTCCAGAATGCAATCTATAGAGATGACGGTTGAAGACGGTGTCTAAACATTTGCGATTGGATATTTGATGGCGATGGTGTCTGCGGCTGATTGCAGTTTATCTATGGAAAAGTTCGTAGACGAACCCTTGAATTTCTTCGTTGTCCTTTTGGGTTGTTTGTTTGGTTTTCTGGGGTTTGCTCCTTTCTTGGCTTGGGGTATGGCTTGGTTGCGTGCTATCGTTTCTGCGGGCGTGGCTATCTTGCACGTTTTCATGATTTGGGGCGTGACTTCTTTGAGTTATTGGGGCGTGTCCTGGCGGCTAGGGGAGCGTCTTGGTGGCTGCGAGAGTGTCTTGGCGGCTGGGGGAGCGTCTTGGCCGCGTGTTGCGGTAGTTGGTGGAACGTCTTGTTCGATTGGGTGGCGGGGGGACCGATAGGTTCCTTGGTTGGTGGTATTATCTTCTTATTTTGCCAGATCTTCTTTTTTGCAGGTATTGGTTGAAGTTGGCGGGGTGTGGTCCTTGGCAGTTGGCACATCTTGCCGGCTCCTCTCTGGGTTTGCTGCTATGGGAGTGCAGGCGCATTAGTGCAGACTTAAAACGACTGCTCTATTTAATGTGAAATTTGAGGAAAACATTTAAAGGGAGAAATACGTGTAGAGGCTTCAAAAAGTTATAAGCATTATGTGATGATGACGTTCACATTTAAAATCAGTCTTAAACCAACCTTTATTGCGTGCATTTTGCTTATATAGGGTTTTCCATTAAGGTCGGTACATTTTAAAAATAAATAAAACAAGTTATGTGTGAGATATCATCGAAATTGCAACATGGAGCTGGAATAGCTGATTAATTAGTAAGTTGTTCAAATTGAGTTTGCAGTTTTTGAACAAATATTATGTAAGTTATGAATTAATAAATTAATTTTTTAACTTGTGAAATATAATTAAATAATCTTGGAATGAACAAGTTAATTAAACAATTTTTAATAATGTTTTTATTATTCAAAATTAACATTATTATAATTATTAACATTACCAAAGAGTATACATTACTAAAAATCGTTTAATTAACTTGTTCATTCCAAGATTATTTAATTGTAAGTTATGAATTAAATTTAATTTCAATTTTATGTAACATGTTAAAATTAATTTTATATAAAATAAATTTGATAATCACAAGATTTACAAATTTTTGATTAATTTTAATATTTTGAATTTTTTAATTTTCACCCATCACCAGTTACGCTACTGCTTTTCGGTAGACAATCGACAACCATCAAATAATTCACAGGTAAAATGGCGTCTGGATGTCATTTCTTGACGTGTAAAAGTGAATAATACTTTAAATTACGGTAATAATATTCACAAAATCGATAATATTATATAAAAACTTTTCATATTTAGTTCTACAGAAGTATAAATCCTCAATCTTTTTAATAAAACTTAATCATTGCTTTTGTAGTAAAATGTAATATTGGCCTTGAATAAACCCAAACTATGGTAAGTAAAACATCAATCTTTACTTCAACAGCTAAAAGCGAAATTTGTAGGTATCCAAATAATAAAACTTACGAACATCAAGCTTTGTGTTAAAATTTCCTCAATATATAGATCAGGAAAAATTATCGGTAAGGTATTTATATTAATAATTAAACTGTATTATTTTCTAATCCTAACCAAATTTTTGTAGGGTCTAAAATTACCCGTGCGCTCCCATTAGGAACCTGTTATTGTGGTAGAATTACTAACTTATATTTTCAATATGAACAAGGTGATAGTTTCCGAAGAGTTTAAAAATGTTATCACGGAAATTAAAACGGAAAACATGGATCTAGAAGAATTACATCATTCCGTTGACATTAAAGATGATATTTCAATTAACGAAGAGGTATTTTCAGAAACGTTGGAATATGGTAACCAAGATATTAAAATCGAAGATCCAAAAAAGGAGGTAGAGGATTTACATCATTCCGTTTACATTAAAGAAGAGATTTCGCTCGGAAAGAATAAAAAACGTCGTAGTAAAAAATTGTTTGAATGTCACATTTGCGATTATAAATGTTCGCAAAGAGGACATTTGGAGTGTCATATACGAAGACATATCGGTGAGAAACCCTTTGAGTGTTATATTTGCAGTTATAAGTGTTGTCAAAAGGAAACTTTAAATAGGCATATACGAACTCATACCGGTGAGAAACCGTTCGTGTGTGAAGTTTGCCATAAGAAATTCAATCAGAGTTCGGATTTGAAAACTCATTCCCGAGTACATACCGGAGAGAAACCGTATGAATGTACCGTTTGCGATTATAAATGTTCTCGAAAAGAATCTTTGATAGTTCATTTACGAACTCATAGTGGCGAGAAACCTTTCGAGTGTAACATCTGCGATTATAGATGTTCTCGAAAGGAATCTTTAAAAATTCATTTACGAACACATACTGGTGAGAAACCTTTTACATGTGAGTTTTGCGATTTTAAATGTTCTCATAAAGGAAGTTTAAGAGGTCACTTACTAAGTCATACAGGCGAAAAACCTTTTGAGTGTTACATTTGTGATTATAAATGTACTCATCGATCATATTTAAGAAAGCATCTAAGAACTCATACCGGCGAAAAACCGTTTAGTTGTGACATTTGCGATTATAAATGTTCCGAAAAGAGAGTTTTAAAAGGTCATTTACGAATTCATACAGGCGAAAAGCCGTTTGCGTGTAAAATTTGCGATTATAAAAGTTCTCATCGAGTAAGTTTAAGAAATCACTTACGAATTCATAGCAGCTAGAAATATTTGTGCAATAATAAGTATTCTCTTACTTGATATTGGCACAGTCCTTTACGAATTCATACTTTTAAGGAAACACATAACATAAGTTAGAAGCAGCCACTTTGCATCTAGGATATTTGTCTATTTATAGGCCTTTTTGTAATCATTTCAATTTTTTGTCGTCACTTAAATTTTCAAATTTTTATTTGCCGGACAACCAAATGGCTACGTTAGAATAGAGATTCACACTTTTAAACCTGGTTGAAGCTAAAATTCATACAGTATAACAATTTGATGACATTAAGTAACTCGGAAATATGCAGAGTTACCTATAATTTACAGTAATCATCTTTCCGGGGTTTTTCTAATTTTAAGTGTTAAACAATCGTTAAATTGTTCTAATGATTTTGCTTGCATAATTTAAGGGAAACCTAATTTTAAAATATTGTTATTGTATTACATTTATTAGATATAATTAAGAAACTAAATTAATATCAGGTTTTTGAGTGCATGAATTATACGGAAACTCATTTCAGTGCAGGATCATTGATCGGGATGATTTTGAGGTACAGCTGTGCTTACTCGAAACCGCTAAATTTATGAAACTTACAGTAATCCCATGCTGATTTCCTAATGCAGCCCCAAAAAGTAACTCTTCCATTTCTTTTTTTTTATTCACTTTATCTAAATTTTATTGATGTGTAACATCTTTCCGCTCGCTTATGGGAGTGATTTTGCAAAATGGGACGGAAGTGTGTAACAGGAAGCCAGAAAAGCGAGCGCTATTTGATTTGACTAATGAGCGCGAAAATTATTTTATCGGAATACATAGACAAAGCGATGCTTTCCGAAAAATACTGGTCGCTTCTGCCACTTCTGCATGTCACATCATTTGTATTATAAAATGTCATTAAAAAAACTATGTCCGGTGTGAGGTTCGAACGAATTTTTAAATGATTTTTAATTATTAATTATTTCAAAAAATAATGTTGCTTACTACCAAGGTGAGATGTCAGATGTTACACATCATATACGAGTACTGTAAGGTTCATTTTTTTGTAAAATAGAATTTCCCTCAATAGTTTATCCAAACGGAACCTTAATCATCTCTTTTTTGGGTAGCCTAAATTGGGCGTAGCACGCAAAGTGGCCCCACAGGTTTTTATAGATACAATTAAAATATTGTAGAACTTGATTTATTTTAAACTGGGTTATAGATTCGTGATTTTCAAGTTTTGGCGGCTTCAGGGATGTTTTTAATAAATGCGTGAACTCCAGAGTTCCCGTCTTTTCATATCCGTATTTTTCTACTTCTGGCGACTTTGTGGATGTTTTTGATTAGGACTTAGACTTATATGTAGACTTTTCGAATTTAGGAGCTTTTAAAAATGTTTTTAATTAGTGCATGGACTTCAGAGCTCCTATTTTTCTATATATTTTTTTCGAGTTCTGGAGGCTTCAGATTCTAAGGCCCAGTTGTATAACAGATGATCAACCTTGGATCAGAGTAACCAAAACTTGGGAATTCCGTAGGTTAACTCTGATCTAAGGTTAATATTCTGTTACACAACTGGGCCTAAGTGTGGACTTAGAAACCCGTACTTTTCGAATTCTGGTTATTTTAGGGATGATTTTAATGAGTGCAGGGACTTAGCTATCCGCATTTTTCGGGTTCTGGCGGCTTCGTAGATGTTTTTAATTAATGCGTAGCCTTAGATATCCCGCGCCTTTCTAGATCCGTAATTTTCGAGTTCGGGTGGCTTCAGGAATGTTTTTACTCTAGATTTTCCGTTATTCCATATCCGCATTTTTAGAATTTTTTTTATTGGCTTAGACACTCTAAACCGCCAGAAGCTAATTACATAGCGTGTGTAACATCAACGGGACCAACGACTTAACGTGGAATCCGAACCACGACGGAGGACAGACCAACTAAATTTCAGCCCGGATAGAACTCGTGGTTTCTAAGAAAGAGTCGTCCTAGGGGCTACTAAACTAGCTTCCTCCGTTGTTTTTTTTTGTTTTGGCGGCTTCAGGGATGATTTTAATTGGTGTGTGCTCTTAATCTAGTCTTTCCATATCCGTACATTTTTAGGTTTTCGCTGCTTCAAAATGCGTGGACTTAGGGATTCGTACTTTTCGAGATCTGGTTGGTTTCAGGGATTATTTTACGTGAACTTGGGTAATCTGTGTTTTTCTCTCTCCTCCTCGGTTCTTTTGCCCCGATGAGGGCTTAGTAACCACTTTTTATATAAATGTATTCTCTTGTCAGATACCGCGGAAGAATGCGTACCGATGGAAGAATGTCAGAATAAAGTTTTAACTTCGCCCGCGATCGAACCGAGGATCTCGGCTTAGCAGTTAACGACATAAGCATCAGGCCGTGACCGTCTTCTTTTTTTGTTTTTCTATATCTGTAATATTTGAATTTGGACGATTTCGGGATTGTTTTTAATAAGTACGTAGACTTCAGAGTTTCCGTCTTTGCATATCCGTATTTTTAGAGTTCTGGCTGCTTCAGGGATGATTTTAATTAATGCATGGTCTTAGTTATCTAGTTTTTATAATTTTGATATGATTGTGGGCATAACAGCTTCGATAGTCATGTATAAAATTTAATATTTTTAATTTATGCTACCAGCAGTGTGGAGTAAGGCTTAAATCGACATGCTGAGATGTGGGAGATAGCGATTTCATGATTGGTCGCGCCGACTACACTGTTGTGATCTAACGCCCAATATCAATTTGCGGGCTATGGAGAAAGCAACGGGAAACCACTCCATTAGTAATTTCCTGGTATGTCACTGTTTCGAGCTTCTGCCAAGTTGATCGTCTACGCACTGCACGGTGTATGACACTCAAAACAGAATTTACGCTATAATCTACCATAATTTCATTAGAATTTTTTTTAATTCGTCCACTTTGCATGCTATCCTCCGGCATTATTAACTCAGCAGATGTTGTATCTTGTATAGTTAGTGGTCAGGATCAAAATTCAAACGAGTATCAATGGTCTGGCGTTTTGCTTTAAAACACTTAAATTCCTGCTAAAAAATTATCTATGTAGATCGTTGCCATTTACAGCTATTATATCTTCAACAAGCCATATTATAATTTTATTTTATATTTATTTTAAGTTTAGATTTATAATTACCTTAATAAACGATTTATTCTTTAATGCAAAATTTTACTTTTATTTCATCACGTAGAATCTCGTGTAAGTTAATTTACCGACTGAGCTGTGATTATTGAATTGCACGTAATCGCGTGGTTTTGTTTTTATGGTTGGACTTACGACTGTGGGAGGGAGCAAGATTGGATGTAACCCAGGTGGGAGAGCTGTCCAAATCCAGCATTTGAATTTCGGGGAATCCCGAACTGATTGGACGGTTTTGGGTGTATGTTAGTGAGTGATGCAGTAGTCTTGGATTACAAGACCCATATTGTCTTCGGTGTTAGTAGGGCTTGGATAAAGGAAGGAGAGGCTGAGCTACAGATTTTCAAGTGACTGCGACCTAACAGTTTTTCGGCTAAGCTGTCACTTTGGGGAAGGTCATAAAAATGTGGTGATGGCACAAGCTGGTGAGGTATTATTATTGTGGTCAACACGAAGACTACACCAACGTTTTAACAATCAAGGTGAAATCTAGGAAGCTGGACAGTTAAGTCTTTTTGGAAATCTTTTTTAGCACCTCTGAGGCTAAAATGCAAATTAGACAGGACTGATAAGATTGAGATATGAACAAATCTCTTGAAGCCATGGGTCAGCTGACTCAGATGCGTGCAATACACCGGATCGGTTTCTGAAATAAGGCTACGAGATTGAAAACGGAATCCTACTAGGAAGAATTTAAAACCCTCCGGTTAGAGTACAAGTTGATTCGCCAAAAAAAAAGAAAGTCTTGGAGAGACTTCTGCAGCGGCATTGCGTTCACTACGGATGCTGTCATGCTGAAGCTTTTCTCCGAAGACCCAAATCAAGAGCCTTGAAAGGACTGCCGAAGTTCTACTTCCCGATAAAAAAAAACTATCGGATTATGAGAATGGCTAAGCAAAATCGTCAGAAAGTAATTGAATAAAGTAATTCAAATACTCAAAAGTAATTCAATTACTTTACATTAAATATAAAATAAAAATCCGTTTTATTTCTTAAATTTTTTTTTATTGTAGTTACCAAAACTGTAATTTTGATGAATGATTTGTTGAAACTTGAGATAAACATTTTTGACATTACTCCCTCCCTTTTTTTTTATTTGCCCTCGATTGAAAAAACTAGACTGTAAAAACGTTTTTATTTTAATCAAAAAATTAATTTTTTGCAATTGCAGGGCTAAAGTAGTCACTTTCCACCCAGATTTACGGGTGTAAAATAGCATTTTTTGCCCTATGGCTAAAGCCTCGTACAAACAAACCTTTACCCTCAGGTTTTTTTTGATTGAAACAAATTTTTGTTTACCAAAAATAATTTATTTAAATTAATGTTATTTTTTTTATACAATGACGAGCAAAAATTGCTAATTTACGATGGAGTTGAGTAACTAAAAATAAAAAAAGTAAAGAAAAAAAAGTCTGCTATAGAAAAACCAAAATTTGTTTGTTTTAAAAAATCTTTTTTGAAAAATTACTTTGGGTAATTGAATTACTTTCACCGAGTGCTTTGTACAGCTCTGAACTTGTCCGGGAAAAGCATATCCGGGGCAAAACGATTTAAATAATTAGTCATCGTAAGATCATGTCAGGCCTGGTACTGGTACTAATATCCTAATTTTAACCCGAGAGGGTTGGCGAGGCTGAGTTTGGATAACCCGGTCCCGAGCTTTTCATTACACCGATCGTTAAAACTTTAGATACCAGCAAAAACCTGCATGCGGTTAGATGGACAAATGTGTTTGCTCTCTGAGAGTCATACAAAATACTGTCTCGAGATACCGCAAGCTAAATAAATATCTACACAGAATAAGAGTGGTTGACAGTTCAACTTGTCGTGGGTGTAACGATGGAGCTGTGCTAGCGCCGAAAAGATGATCAATGTTGCGGAAAGCACCGCCTCCTGATGTCCTACATTTAGTGTGGTTTGAGAAATTGTAAAAAAGTGGGCTGCCACAAAAATCGAAGGTAACATAATGAGTCCGATATTGGCCCTCCCTATCCAATCTAGATTCCAGAATATGTAACGATGGTTTGAAATTAATTATTGTAGATCGTACAGTGCCATAATTATATTGGCATATTAGAAATGTCAGGAATTCTCAATTAATATAAACAAACAGTTAGTTATTAAGTCACACCTAGTATAATTTCTTACATCATCGTCTAAAAATAATTGAAGTTCTCAAAATTCCTGTCAAATTAACCATCGACAGGTTTATGTATTTTTAAATGAGCCTGGAATCGTTGACTTTCTTGAAATCTCTTATAGCAAATTTCACACGTAAAAGTTACAGTGCTCGTGTGAGTTTTTAAATGACCTTCGAAATCATGTTTCAGTGTAAATTCTTTGTAACAAGTGGGACATACAAACGGTAAATGACTTTCAGAAATTTGTTCTGCTGCATTTTCTTCGGAATCAGTTTGATATACAAATGGTCGTATTTTATGAATTTCTAAATGTCGTGTGAAGTTATCTTTTCGTGCATGTCCTTTAAAACAGGTTGGACATACAAACGGGTAAGCACATGCAGCCGGTTGACCTCTTTGCCCTTCGTAAATTAAAGCATCTTCATCTTGAATGTCAGTCGATTGATGTAAATCTTCTAATTTGATGGTAATATCTTCTACTGGTTCCGATTTCATTTGCACAGGCCCAATCGAGGTACAAAAGGGATCGAACACATCGGAAGGATTTTCTAAATTTTGTGGTTGATCCATAAGAAGTTATACTAAAAAATTCATCTTAACACAATAAATAATCAGATTTGTGGTTCGCTTACAAAATAAAATTCCTGCCGAGACGAAAACAACACAATAAAATCTGACAGCTGACATTGCATTAATAACAGCAGTTTTCTTGTCGCTAGAGGACGCCGATATAAAAATATTTGACAACCGTTGATTTTGATTGTCATTTTAATGTTTGTGAACTTGTGATTATTATTCGGCTAGAAAAAGGTAATTGTACCATTTATGGTAACTCTAAATGTACCAGATATGGCACAAGTGATAGTTTCGGAAGAGTTCAAAATTATGGATAATTTAATTAGCAGTTACGACATCAAAACAGAAGATTTGGAAGACGTGAAATTTAACGTGGAAGATTTACATCATTCCATCGACATCAAAGAAGAGAGCGGTGCTGTAAAATTATCCCAGGAGGAAGCTATTATTAAATATACGAGCTCAAATTTATCGGAGTGTGCAATTTGTGGCTATAAAAATAGGAATAAACATGTATTAAAACTTCACTTAAGAAGTCATACCGGTGAGAAACCGTATGCTTGTCAAATTTGCGAATACAGAAGTTCACTTCAGCATCAGTTGAAAATGCACATGAGGACTCACACCGGAGAAAAACCATTCACTTGCGCGATATGTGACTATAAATTTACTCAAAAATCTGCTTTGCAGAGGCATTTACAGACTCACACAGGTGAGAAACCATTCACTTGTGATATCTGTGATTACAAATGTACACAAAAATCGCATTTAAAAATGCATTCGAAAACTCATACCGGCGACAAACCATTTACGTGCGAAATTTGCGACTATAAATCTACACATAAATCGGTTTTACAGGAACATTTAAAGACTCACACTGGTGAAAAACCATATACCTGTGATATTTGTGGTCATAAATGTCGACACGTGGGAGGTCTGAAAGTGCATTTAAAAATCCACACCGGTGAGAAATTGTTTGTTTGTGAAATTTGCGGATACAAATCGGCGCACAATTCAAATTTGAAAACGCACTTGAAATCTCACACCGGCGATAAGCCGCATGCTTGCGATATTTGTGGCTATAAATCTGCACAACTATCAAATTTAAAGAGGCATTTAAAAACGCACACCGACGAGAAATCGTACATTTGTGATATTTGTGATTATAAATCCGCGCACAATTCAAATTTGAAAACGCATTTAAAATCGCACACCGGCGAGAAACCATATGCTTGCAAAATTTGTAGCTATAAATGTGTTAAAATGTCATATTTAAAGAGACATTTAAAAACTCACACCGGCGAGAAACCGTTTGCTTGTGAAATATGCGATTATAAATGTACACGTAAAGAAAATTTAAAATTACATTTAAATATCCATGTTAGAAACCGTTCGTCTGTGCCATAAACTCACGCTGTAGCTCGTAGAGAAAGACAAAAGTTGTAGAACTTCGTTAATTCTTATGCGCGTCACCGCTTTAGAGCAGTTTTTTGTGTGTGGAATAGTGAAGGAATAAAAGTTCAAAATTAATAAATATGCATTTGCCAGGAGAAAGCATAATTATTAATTTACATTTAAAAAGGAAATAAAATGGTAAAATCTTAAATATCACATAAATAAATTGTAAGGGTCATTGCAATATTTATATAACAAAACGAATTAAGTTATGTTCAAATTTTTTTTAATAAACAATTTTTTTCAATAGAACATCAGTCGAGTATTTTTAAGCCAATTATAATTAAATCTTTTTTTTATGTAAGCAGTTATCTTTCTAAGTTACAATAATTTGATTAAAAATTTTAAAAAAATTTTAAGTAAAAGAAAGTTAATCAGCAATAATCGGAGAGTAAGGAGATTTTTAACCTGGGTCTTACCTTTAGGTTACGGTCAGATTATCATTCCCACGATTTAAACTTTTTCTTATTGACTATAGGGAAGAATACACTTTTATAAGCATATTGTAACAAAAATTTTGTAGGATTAAGCATTAGTTGTCGAAAAACCAGCATTTTAAAATTTGGAAAAGCAGGGACTTATAAAACTCGACAACCGTGGTGCGCGAGGGGTATCAGCTAGGAAGCTTTCCCGCTCCGAGCGGAACGATTTTTTGTTGACAGTCCGTGCGCTTTGAATTAGTCTCAACCATTACAATTTAGTGGAGAATGTATCAGATCGCTTGCTCGAGAGTGGCACCAGAGACAACACCCGCACCGGAAAAAACGACGATATCTCCAAAAAAGACGACGAAGATCGTACCTACTTCCCGAACATGCCAAGCAGCCGTTCCAGCTCCGTGGCATCAAGGCGTAGCCAACAAAGGACAATCACGGATTCTCCCCGTCAAGACAACCGGCCAAGAAGACGAGAATACCTCTCCTCACGCTGAGGGACACTGCAAAGTGGCTCACCCTTTGCCAAGAGATGGACAAAAGGAAAATTGCGTTGACGAAGGTCAGGAACGTAACGAGCGGATTTGCCATCACGTCTGTCTCCGCCGAGGACCATCGAAGGATGTTACGATTTTTCCAAGAATTCCTCAAACCAGAAGAATGTGGCTTTTTTCGGCGGATGTACCGCGGTCGGTTGAAGACGTCAAAATGATCTTCGACATCGAAAATCTGGCAAAAATTGACATTGTAATAGAAGCCCTACACAGGAAGACGGCCAATGCCACAATTGCCAATCGTTTGGACACGCCTAGAAATACTGCCGTACTGGCTCCCGCTGTGTGAAATGCGCAAGAGTTATCACACCGCGACCTGCATCAAATCAAGGGAGGAATCGCTCACATGCGCAGCAACCTCAAGCTGAAAAGATTTGCCCCACATCCTTACAGAGGACAGGAAAGAAACCGGACAGACTTCTATTCCCGTTTTCAACTGCACCGGGCATCCCGGTCCCAAACATATAGGAGAGGACCCGGTACAACAAGCAGGAGGAACCATCTAACATACAAAGAACCGAGGACCAAACGGAGATCACGTCAAGAGCTCTGGCGTTCATTCTGGCCAGTCTCACAAAATATGGAATCAACCAGAATACAATTGCTGAAGTTGTAAGAAACTTCAAAGCCACCAGCTCCACCCGCTAAGAAGCCCCAAACACACTACCAAGCCATTCGTACATCCACAAATAAGCTACAATCAAAAAGAACACCAAAACTCTTGAAGATGTCATACTGGAATGCGAAATCTCTCAACCAGGAAAGACGACTGGAACTGCTCGACTTCACCAAGTAACACAAACTGGACGTGATGCTAAGTCCTGAAACCTTCTGGCGCACATCCATCAAATCCAAATTGCCGAACTACACGCTTTACAGGACAGACAGATCCCACGAAGAAGGAGGAGGAACCGACATCTATGTCAAGAGGAATCTACAGCTTCACGAAATTGCAACCACGGGACTACTTTTGGTAGAAGTCACCACCATTGGTATCGATGTATAAAGCAATGGTTTTGTTCAGGTGTCATCCGAGTACCACCCTCTCAAGGGTCAACACCTAATCGAAGACATCGCCACCATCTTTCAGGACTACGACGCAAAGATCATTGCGGGCGACCACAATGCCAAACATTCCAGCTGGCACTCAAGGAAGACGAACACTGCTGGACGAAACCTACTGGTTTTTTCTCTGCAAGACGGCTTCCACATAGACGCTCCAACGGAACACACACACGAGGCGTACGAAGGCCCCAACCACGACAACGTATTTGACATCGCACTGTTCAAGAACATCAACTTCCTATACGAACTGTCAATAGGCGACCATCTGGACTCGGACCATCATCCAGTGCTATTTCAATTCGTCGACACCGTATTAACCGGATCCCGAACAAAACTTTATCGCCAAGGTAGATTGGACCACCTCCAAATCAACATGTAGAAGACACCGGTAATTAAAACCAAAGATGAACTAGAAGACTCTGTGTCAATCTTCGCAACGCGTACAAATAAAGCACTAGATGCAGTCAGGTTCCCAGCACCGGACCCCAGACGCCTACTCCGTCCGTCGCACGTCAAGGAGCTAATCAAAGATGCAAGACGAGCACGAGCAAAATCCACCCGTCCGACCGATCCAGGGCAAACCAACTGAAAGTGCAAGTCAGGAACGCACTAAAGAAACTCAAAAACGAATCGTGGTCCGAGAAAATCGAGAGCTTGTCCACGCAACAACAATTAAAACGATAAATGTAACAAGTTTGAGAAACGCATATTTAAAGATATATCGAAACGGTTGACAAATTTTAACCTAAGAACTTTGAGAGGGAGTCATAGAACGTCTGATTTATGGGACAGAAATGTCTTTTTAAAAACTAATTAGGACTAACGAATTTTTACGTTATTGACTCTAAATTCGAGCAAATCGGTCATGCACAGTTCAAACTTACACACAAAAAAAGCGTAATTTTTTTTGCTAGGAAAATTCCATGTTATGTGCCAAAAATCTGGCGAAGTAAGTAAGAATTACGTTAACAAACTAAAACCATTTAATCTAAGTACGATGTTAATAGAACTATAAATCAACTATTAAATAAACACATTTTAAACCATAAAAGTTAAATAAAAACCAGCCATTTCAAAACTATTCTAAAAACTATATAGTTAAGATCGGAATTATATCCAACTATTAGAAATCACCGGGTAAACTTAAATTAAAGGAGAAGATAAGAGTAAATCCATTACATTATCAATTTGAAGTGGTGATCTCGATTACTAATTAACCGTGTTAAAAGATTTATGTACATTCACAAACAGTGACTTACAAACATTTTCTTAATACGTACACACAAGCTTGAAATTCGGATCAACTTTTTATGTGCACTGATTTAAATTCAACGTTTTGCGAATATTTCGCTAAAACTTTTGATTGCAATCAAAATACATTTTAACCTGATTTTGGGCGATGCAATGAAAATATCATTCGCGATTTTTCGAGATTCAAAAGTTAATTAACTGCGAACATTTGCTAAAATTCTAATTAAAGTCGAATATGATTATTCCCTATTTGTAACAACAATTAAAAACGTTAATACTAATTTTTATAATTAAAAATCCAGTTTTTAAAATCCAAAATTCGTCGATGAATATACATCAACATGTGTTCCGAAATTTCATATAAATAGAGCGGGTTCCTTTAAGGCACCAACCAGTTCATCTCCGACAAGACGCTCAGTTCAGCTAATCCGTTTCCAAGGCGTTAAAAAGTGTTGTGCTAATTTACATAAAATAATTTTTTTGTTAAAGTATTTATAATTAAATTTTTATTTTTTTTTAAAGTGGTTCAAATAATTTCCTCTTTTTTTAATCTTTTTTATTTGTGTGCGCTCCTCAAACAACAAAAGGTAATAAGTAAATTTATGTTCTTGAAATTATGTTTTTTTTATATTTTATTTAGTCTGAGTCCAATGATTTAAATATAATTTTTGTTTGTAACAGAAAGTTAACTTAGTAAATTAAATCTCAGAATTATATTTTATTTTGTAATTATATTTTTTTTGTACCGTTTTTTTATTATGCTTTTGTGTTAAATAAATTAGTTGTGATTTGCATGTTCTTCATCTTTTCTTGTTGTTAAAAAGGCGATCGACTTGGTAATAATCCTACGTCTCCGATCTTCGATTAAAAAGTTTGAGTCTGGCTATAAACAGGCTCTGATGGCAGACACCTCTACCTTTTGTTGACAAGCGACGGCCGCGATTATTCAATTAATCAAAGCCTACCTTTGTTACATTTTCTCCCTCTAAAAGTTAATTTCCACCTTAGATTTTTCTTCGTTGAATCTGAACTGTTATACACAACCACTGGTTTTTTTTTATATTTTTGTAATCTTCTGTAGATTAATGTAGAGTGCACTTCGTAAGCTGAGTCGAGAAGCATTATGCCTCGGTAGTGTCTGCAATTGTCATCGGAACCGTTCGTTTTAAGTAGAATTACGCCTTCTCTCCATTTTTCTGTTCATAAAAGCTTTTCTTCTTTTTGACTATTTTATTTACTACGATGAAGCTGTACCATTTCTCCAGAGAAAATTAATGTGTATTTTTGAACATAAAATAATGAACAAAATGTAGGTAAAAAGAAATAAATAACAAACTAATTAACAATAATAAATAAACAATATAAATTAATAAAGTAATTAACGATAAACTAATGCGGTTTATAACAATGTTGCTCAAACGTCAAACGCTACAATACGTTTTGACATTAGAACAAATTGTAAAACAAATGAGATTTTTAGAAATTTTGTAAATTTATTTCTATTTTACCTACACCTTGCTCATTATTTTCAGAATTTCTGTAAAAACAGTTGGTTTCCCAAAAAAAAATATTTGATCAAAGTTGTAGCCCGTTAAATTCCCTATCCGGTTTTGGCTGTTAGTTTTTTTCTAAGACGTTTTGTTTAAGAGATACGGAATTTGCAAGAAAAGTAAAAAAAATAAAATCAGAATTTTTTTAACAATTTTTTCTTTTATTTAATTTATAACTCGAAAACCGTTTATTCTAGACGATAAGCGGATATAAACTAATTTGTAGATAAGTAAATGATCTTTAAAATAGTTCTAATCTATTAAGTCTAAAAAATCAATAATATCGAAGCTATAGCCGTTTCAAAACAGAAATTTAAAATATTGCTTTAAAGAGAGGTACCCCTCAAGGGTTTAAACTTGGACAAAAATTTTATTTGAAAATTTGTCTTAGAAAGTGTTCTTTATCACCACCTCAAAGGTTCTCCATGGTCATGGGGACATCCTGTATATGAATCGGAGATAATACATCTTTTATTTTACCGCTGTATGCTGCGCAAGCACTGCCAACTATGAAATGTCAGTTTAATGGCCGCAGTATGTCAATGTCAGTGAGGTCAATAATGCTTATATTTACATTACAGTGAATGCGGTGGTATTTTCAAAGAAAATTTTTCGAGCAAATGTCTTAAAACAAATGGAGCAGAAGTCATGGATATCAAACTAGAAGACTTGCAGCAATTCAAGGACATCCAAGATAATACATCAGTTGTTAACGGAAAATTGGAAAATACTAGTGAAGAAGTTAAAATTGAAAAGATCGAAGATGAGAATATCAAGTTAGAATCCTTGCATCATTCCATCGATATTAAAGAAGAATCTTCCGTTGGCGAATTTCAACAGGATCAAGACTGCGGAACACAAATATGCCAACAGTTTGAATGTCGGGTATGCAATTTAATATTTACCAATGCATTGCTACTTCGAGAGCATAACAAAATCCATATCATTGAGAAACCCTTTGAATGCAATAATTGCGACTTTAAATGTTCTCGGAAGGGAAATTTGCAAAGTCATGTCTCACGAACCCATACTTTCCAGAAGTCGTTTGAATGTAACATTTGCAATTATAAAAGTTCTCGAAGAGAAAACTTGGAAAGACATTTACGATGCCATACCGGTGAGAAACCATTTGAGTGTACAATTTGTAATTTTAAATGTGCTTATAAGCAAACCTTAAAAAATCATTTACTAAATCATAGAGGCAAAAAACCATTTGAGTGCAGCATTTGCGACTTGAGATATAATTCCAAGCGGACTTTGCAAGAACATTTACGAAACCATACCGGGGAAAAACCGTTTCAGTGTGACATTTGCGATTTTAAATGTTCTCGAAAGGGATATTTAAGCCGGCATTTGCGAACTCATACCAGTCAGAAACGCTACAGGTGTAAATTTTGTGATTATAAGTGTACAAAGAAACGTAGTTTGACCCATACCGGCAAGAAACCGTACGATTGTGCTATTTGCTTCTTTAAATGTTTTCACAAACAGATGTTGACGCGTCATTTACAAACCCATACGGACGAGCGACCGTACGAGTGTAAAATTTGCAATTATAAATTTTCTCGAAAAGAGAATTTGGAAGGACATTCATCATACTGTAAGAAAAAAACGGAATACATAAGTTAGTTATCGGAATGACATACTATTTGGAGTTTTGTAAGTTGTCTTCCAAACTCAACCGAAGGCTATCCTTCGAGCTGGCACTAATTTCACATACGGTACGATTCGTCCTCTTAGATCAGTGCTTTTCAAGTTCGGTCGCCCTTCAGAGATTTTTGTACATGCTACGTGAAACCAAAGGACCTCGTCTGTCTAGATCAGTGACTTCGGAGTACGTTTGGTCTTCCGAGATGTTTTTACTAATTGCGTGGGCCCAGTAGTGGAATTACGTTTACATCGCTACTATAATTTCTGAATGTTGATCAAAATTATTTGTCGGATCGTTGTCGGCAAAAGTCAGAAGAATGCTACAATTAAATAATATTGTTACCGTTCTATTTTTAATATTTTTTAATTAAATTTTAATATTAATTATTAATTAAACTTTTAATGTTCTTATCTATTATAACAAAATTACGTTCATTTACATGAATTTTTGATTCATTAAAAGAAATTTAAAATCGAATAATCTTAGAATGTACTGGGAATGTGTGACAGCTATCCAGCGGCCACTTGTCCGAGAAGGCAATGGAGGCATCGCCCCTTTAAAATTATGAATTGTTTAAAATTTTGTGTTTGCAAACATTCCTGAATTACCCATATTTTAAAATTAAAATTTTTTGGGGTTTTGTACGTTTAGTTTCATCAAATAAAAAAAATATTATTCATGCTTTAAAATTCTTTTTTTGGGTTCTGCTTTTTGCTTGTCATATTACATTAATATTACATATTAATTTATTGCAATTATTGTTTTAAAAAAGTTCGATTTGTTTTTTCGCAATTCTTCTAAAACTGAATGTTTTATATTTATTGCATGTGGAGTAACAGATATAAATCTTTCATATATTTGTAAACTAGATTTACATTACAAATTTTATTTAAACACTTTAAACCAGGGCCGTATTTAAGGGGGTGGTTTTAGGGGTTACAACCTCCCCCGAAATTATTTATCAATTAATAAAATACTGGAAGTTCGACTGCAATCGTAAAAAAATCAGAAAAAACAAAAACATTAAACTTGAAGTGTTTAAATAAAAATTAAAACTAAAGAGATATTTCTAATAAATTAAATCCCAAATTGGAAATTCGTATTATAATCCGGCGATTGGCGACACTGGATTAAATACACCTACCACTAAATTGCAAAAATATAAAAACCGAAGATGAAAAATATAAAAATGCCCTAAATATTTACAGTCCTGTGTAAAAGTCTGCAACCACTTAGTTAATTGTTAGTTATTACTCCTATTAATTAATTTTCGATTTTTTGAAAAATAATTATATTGAAATGAATAAAATAGGTATTTTATCTTAATTCTTACTATTATGGTAAAAATTTTAAATTGCAATAAATTGTTTGAACCAAAAAGTTTAAAGGGAACATAAATTTTATGATCATCATGGGCAGCAAAATAACACTTCCGCAATAAATTAGAATGGGCATTGTAAACCCATAAATTGTTTTATATTTTGTACATTTTTGTACATAAGTGTATATTTGCTTAAGATTTGTGAAATTTTCTTTCAATCTAATTTAGTTCTTCGTTTTGACAACATTATTTTACTATCGCCATCGGTAAAATAAGAATTTAGTTTGTGATTTTTATTCAAATATTAAAATTAAAAAATTTTATTTAAAAACGGTTTTTTACATGAGAGTTTAAAATTAAAATATGAATAAGTTTAAACTTATTAAAAATATCGTAGTAAACAAAACTTTTAAAATTATATAAACAAAAACGCCCCCCCCCCCCAGAAGTCAACCTGTAATCAAAATTTGTCGCTCCTTTGACAAATTATTTTCAACCATTAAATAGAGTTCATAAAAATCGAAATTTTCTCTGAATATCGAACTCAAATAAAGAAAATTGCGCAAAAACATAATTATTTTAATTAAATAAAAACAATTTTTTCACAAAATTTTAATTTTTTTTTGCGGTAACTTTCGATAAAATACTTTCAAACAAAATTTTCTAATAACAATACTCAAAAATAAAATAAAATCTTAATTGCAAAAATACTTGCACAAAATTATACTCAAAAAATCAGCGGAGCAAAATATAGGCTTCTACCGTTTCCGCCATCTTAGTAAAAAAAACCTTCCTCTAGTCACTTTTCTCCAAACATTACATTTCAAAAATTAATATAACAAAATTTAAATTTAGAAAAACTTCTTTTGTTATTTTATAAATTAGCTATTTATTTTGCTATTTTTTTAAAACCCTCCCCGAAAATTTAGTCTAAATACGGCCCTGCAACAGTAATCAGTGCAGTCTTCAAAAAATTCAAAACAAAAATTTAAAAAACAAATTAAAAAATGAAATATTTAATCTTTGATATTTAATATTATTAAATAATTTATAGTATAATTTTAAATTATCGGATTTATCGGAAATTGATCGTATCATTTAAAAAAATTATCGTACGATAACATAATACTATCGTATAGACCAGTCCTGGTATATACTATAAAGCAGTGTTTTTTAACCTGTGGGTCACGATCCCCAGAGGGTCGCGATGTTTTGCTCGTGGGGTCGAAATTTTTTTTAATAAAATTAAATTATAAATTTACATAAATTATAATAACTATTTACGATATAGGTGTTAAAAGTGAGATTTTATTTTGTTAGTGGAGAATTTCGCGAAACGAGCGATAGCGAGTCCAAAAAATTATAAACTAATAACACTAGTGTTAAAAATCTTTTTCTTACTAGTGTTAAAATAATTATTAATTATATAAGGGGATTAAGAAGGCTCTATTATTCTCTATTCGATAAGGTTGAAAAACACTGCTATAGAGGATACAAATTATCGTATTGTTTTATATACAATAACTACCGTATGGTGGTTACACTGATTGTAATGTTTACTGCCCTATTTAAAAATTTCTATGGAGACCCCATGATAAAACCGTGTTAAAAAACCTTTTTTCTTACTTATCCACTTCAGGTACGAACAGTCGCCAAAAAGGTATACCTGCAATTATCGATATAGTAGCTAACTTTATATTTAGGTATTTAATATAAAAATTTTCCCGGCCGATAGATGGCTTTGCTACGCCCTCTGGCTGTTCCTCTATACACTACATACTCTTTGCCAAGACAAAACTTCCTTAACATTATATAAGAAAAACCTAACCCCGCCACTGGATATTGAAAGTCTTGAAGATATATCTGAATGTCCGTCCATTTTGATTCTTTAGCATGCTATAACTGATGTTTATAATTCAAGTATCTAATACCACAGCCTACTTATAATTTATTAGTCGCTAACGTATTGATTTGTTGTAATTAATTTCATATATTTTATATTAATCGTGTGCGTTTTTTAGAATTTATAACTAGAACTTCAATCTAACCTCAAAATTTATACTACAAATTGATGCTTCCAGTGTGGATGGTGTAATACTTTTGGAGGTGTTTAATAAATTCGAAGAAAGTATCAGTGGTTTGTGAGTTTCCAGTGATAGTTATAACGATAACGAAATGGAGAGCATGGAAGTCGAGTTAGAAGTATTGCATCATTCGATTGATATCAAAGATGATTCTATTTTAGAATATCAACAGGATAATAATGAGGTGAACTATAAATTATATCTAGTATAAAATGTTCATATATAAAATTTGGGGGGTGATATCTTCTCTACCGATGTATTCTACTTTAATTTCTTTATCTTCTATCTTTGATCATATAAAATGATGTTGAACATTGTTATGCTTTGTACTCATAAGAGGATGAAAAATTCACTTTCGAACTGTTTTTGGACAGTGTAATACTTTCTTAGTTGTCTGACTTGTGGAAAGTGCTACCGTTGGTAGTCTTTGAATGTTTCAGAAGATTGCTTTGTGCTGCACGAGCGTCGATCATCTTTATCGTTGACCCAATCGGCACAGAGTACAATAACTGTGGCATTGCTTAATTTCGAGTATTCCAAGTTTAGATATCTAAAAATTCTCTTAACCCTTCAGTATTAACATACTTTTTTTTCTAACACGAGTTCTAACCTCTAGTTTTTAATTTTTGTAACCCAGTGTTTACATTTTTTTTTGCCCCTAATGGAATAATGTCAGAGAAAATCAAATCAAAAGAAAATAAAATTCGACTACAACTGATATTATACGTAAAGATAATACTGTTATTAAAGAAAAAATTGTTATAATTTAAAAAAGGGTCGATTCCAACTATTGGTCGATTTGACATGGAATGACCCATACGTATTGTAATCGGGTAAATTTTCCAATTGCAAACAATGATTTATTAAAAATTAAAATGTTTTTGTAACGTTAGTACTAACGTTGGTCTGTGAGACCGATATTGCCTATAAATAAGAAACAAAAGAATTCTTTCACTTGCCGGATGTTACGAGACGTACTCAACCAGTTGATTTGAAGGTACTGACAACCCACATCCCTCGGCTGTTATTGTTTTAAATTTACAGTTAAAAATAGAAGTCGTCAGTCTGTGAGACCGATTGTTAGTACTACAGTCCCCCCAGTGATCTGAACCTGGACCTAATATTGGTTTGTGCAATATTAGGTCTTGTTGCTTACGACAAATATAATAGCGATCCAACGGCTTTTCAATACGGAATTCTCTCCATTTTAGTGTCTTCCGATGAGCATATATCTTTCGTTACCTGCTGATTGGGACCAAAAAGTGTCTTGGCTTCACCAAGATCATTCATCTAAAAAGACTTGTTTAATGCGTTCTTAAGTTTGTCGACTTTTTTTAATTACTTATTTGAAAATGTTTCGGAAATTCTAATATTACATACACAGGCCCATGCTTGGTTGTTTTAATCTTATCCACTTCAACATATTGTCGATATTTTTATTCTCTGGTCGACTAGCCTGTTTCGATCTTCACCTAAATCTGCCCGTAAGAACGGCATTCATTTGATTACTTCTTTTTCGAAACTTCGAAGTTCTGTTAATTGTTACTTCTGTTCTCAAGAAAAATTTCTGTTTTCACGTTTATAATACCTGCAGCAACAATTGGTACCTATTATTCACTCGGTTCACTCGTTGCCAATGTGAATTTTCAACTTTCTCTTCCAGTTATGTACATCTTTCTAGGCTGCATCCAGTTGCAGATTTCGCACGTGTCACTTGGTCGCCTGCAATTTAACACTTGCCAGCCTGGGACTGGTCGCTAGCCGTATTGTTCGGCATATCATCATCTTTATTTGTGTCTGTCATCAACTTTGTTTTTTCAACTTCTATTAGAGTGGTTTTCCTTAATAATTTCATTGATCGGCTGGTCTGTCAATACAGTGGACGCCGCTTAATGTGATCAGATTGGGATTCGGTTTTGTTTTATAACAATAACCAATTGATAACAATACACGAAAAGCTGCATTTTTAGTTTTACATAAATATGGTTGCAAAATGTTCAATTATTGTGATGCATTCCGCTGGCTAATTTTTCGCAACTTATCTAAAAATGTTGCAATTATACACAAATTGAACTACCAATTTAAAATAATAATCTCTTTCAAATATGGTTAACCAAAAAACAACAATTTCGAAAAAATTATGAAATAAAGAAAACAACAAGAAACAATAATAAATAAATAATCTTTGATTAAACAAGTTAATTAAACGTTTTAATAATAAAGTTTTTATTGAGCTTTCGACGTTGGACATGTCTTCGTCAGAATAATTTAATATAATACAATGTTTACAAGTTTATATGGAAACCGAATGATAACGTATTGTCATTTGAACAATCTATGATCTAAAATATGTGATTGTGTGAGAAGAAACAACCTTGCTGTGAGTTTCCTTCAAGGTAGGAAAAACTTAACACCAATACGTGATGGTAATTAGACGAGTAGATGGCTGTATATATTGCTCAGACCATCAATATCAGTTTTTCTGTTCATTGAATTCTTTTCTCTTTTGATGCTAATCATTTCGTGTAGAATTCTTTCTTTATAATTAGTAACAGATTTAATAACTCTATAAAAACTTTTTGCAAGCTACAAGAAGATACATACAAGATATTATAAAGATCAAGAAATTCGTTAAAGAACACCCCGAATTACTAATAATAAGAGCCGACAAAGGGAATACCACCGTTATCATGGAGAAGAACGACTATGAGAAGAAAATGGATATTTTGGTCAACGACAATACCACCTACAAGGTTTTGAAGAAAGATCCAACGAACAACCTACAGATAAAAAATAACCAACTTATATCCGACTGGGTTAGAAATGAATATATTGACAAATCTACCTCCATAAGACTCAAAGTAAACAGTGCATTACCACCGAGAATATACGGACTACCAAAAATACACAAAGATGGAACACCGCTCCGGCCTATTGTCGCAAGCATGAAGTCACCTACATATAAACTGTCAAAATATCTATCAAAAATAATTTCAAACATATTGGGTAAGAGTAAATACTACACCAAGGACTCATGGACGTTTATAGAAGATATAAAAAAACAAACCGTACCTGATAATTATATACTGATTTCACTTGACGTTAAATCTCTCTTTACTAATATTCCCATCGATTTGGCAATCAAAGCAGTTGATGAAAAATGGGACGAAATCAAGAACCACACAAGTATCCCCAAAGGAAAATTTCTAAATGCGCTAAAACTATGCCTGAAAACTTCATACTTCCAATATAATGATAAACTCTATCAACAGATTTTCGGTACAGCAATGGGAATTCATTTACACATTCAATAAACGTTTGTGTATAAATTATGTACTTAGATTAAATAAAACAAACACAGTTATTCGCTAAATCATTAAAATAAATTATCAAATTCCATGAATTATATTCTATGGTTTGTCTAATTTTTAAATTTCATCTAATTTATATTAAATGAATTGATTACTTTGAGTAAATGGCTAAAATTCTTTCAATTTTTTTCTATGATATTGATGAATTTTTAAATGAAATCGCGAATTTCTTTCTTTCTGTGAATATCAAAAAATACGCATTATCACTTAATTTAATTCCAAATTAAATCATTACTCACAATTTCAAAATAACAATTTCTCCAAAAAAAATCATCTCACAGAGCCAAAATACGCACAACCGGCTCGTACGGTCATTCTTGGCAAAAAACCTTGAGTTTCCCGTGATTCCTCCCCACCCAGCGAAATTCACAATCTTACAACTCAATTATTAAAATAAAACTTTCACCAAATTGCATAGGGTCGATCCAAATCACTTTTAAACACCACGATATATTTGTTACAGAAAATCCCAACTAATTTAAAGAGTTACTTTCAAATTAAGAAGGAAGAAGAAGAAACGGAAGTAAACTTGGAAGATTTGCATCATTCCATCGACATTAAAGAAGAAACTTCACTGAACGAATCTCAAGTCGATCAAGATTGTGATAACATTTGTTATTATAGTTGTTCGAAAAAATCAAAATTAAACCGTCATTTACTAACTCACACGGGCGAGAAACCGTTTGAGTGTAATATTTGCGATTATAAATGTTCACTAAAAAGTAGTTTAGATAGATAGATATTTATTTGTTCAATTTTAAATATATACATAAAACAATGTTAATAAATAATTATAAATATATCATCTATTATTAGGTTAAACCCTTTCTTAGAATTAATTATTTACAGTAGTTATAAGTTTTACATATCATATACATTATTTAGTTTCAGGACAAAATTTTCAAAAACCTGATAAATTAACTTTTATAAAATGTTAATATAAAAACAATAAAAAAGGAATGGGATAGGAAAGGAGGACAGGTTTTTAACAGAGGTAAGGTGGGGGATTTATATTTAAAATCGATACAACACATCACTACACATCACTGTATTGCACTTTAGTTCCGGGAAGGATTGACTACTTATAGAAATTGAGACGACGCACTAGAATTGATTTCAATAATTTGTCTTTCTTTCTCGATATAATTGTGTCTGCCAGGTTATAATTTCCAATGCCTCGGATCAATTCGTTTTCGTGCTTGGAACAATTTTTCAGTAGCTTCTCTGTAGTTGTTTTAATAAAGTCGCTAACAAAGTTTATCTTGTTATCGTCGTGCATATGTTTAATATTGGTATACATTGGATAGTTGTTAATAATTTTTAGAAATTTGTTTTGTGCACGTTGCGCTGCAATTAAATTGCTTTTTGCAGCAGTTCCCCATATAGTACACCCATAAGTTAAAACCGACCTGGCACAAGTACGATACAGAAGTAATTTGTATTCTTTCGGCAGGCTTACGTCGTGCTTGATCAGTGGGTATAGTAGATGTAGTACGAAGTTCGTTTTTTGCACACGTTCGTTTATAGTTTTCTTCCATGTTAACCGTTGGTCTAGAATTAATCCGAGATATTTTATATCTTTTTTCAATTCGATGTTTGCACCATTGATTGATATATTGGTTGTTGGGTTCTTTCTGCTGTTTGTAAACATTGTGGCTTCGGTTTTGTTCACATTTAGTTTTAGCTTCCAGTCGCTAAAAAATTTGTGGATTAACGCAAGATGTTCATTAATATTTTCGATAGCAATTTCCTTATTTAAACATGATGAATAAATTGCCGTGTCATCAGCGTATAATGCAAGATTAGTGTGCGCGTGCTTAGGAATATCGTTGATGTAAATAGAGAAGAGTGTAGGTGCCAATATCGAACCTTGCGGAACACCCGCAGGAATGTGTTTCAACGAAGATATGGCTTCTACTAATGAAACATAGAAGCTACGGCCATGCAGATAGTTTTGAACAATCTTTATTATCGCAGTTGGAAAGTTCATTTGTGACATCTTGTAAATTAGACCTTTATGCCATACTGTGTCAAATGCTTTTTCCAAGTCTAGTAACACCATTCCTGTGTGATGGTCATTGGCGGACTCCAAGACCACATCTTCGACTACTCTAGCGAGCTGATGAATGGTGCCGTGACTTTTTTGAAAGCCAAATTGTTCTTTAATAATTATATTATTACTCGATAGATGGTCCGTTATTTCCTCTTGAATGATCTTCTCGAGAATCTTACTCAAAGATGGAAGCAAACTTATTGGTCGATAATTCGTAGCTTCGCTCTTATCTTTATTTGGTTTAGGGATTGGCAGAATCTTAGCTATCTTCCATATACATGGAAAATAACATAGCTTTACGCATGCTCGCAGAATATAATAAAGCTGTACTATTCCTTTTTTCGGAAGATGTTTGATATGCTTGTTTGAGATTTTATCATCTCCGGGAGCTTTCTTCGTTTTTAGTCTACGAATAATCTTTTTAATTTTATTTGGGGTAATATTAATGCTGTAAGGCATATCGTTGGAGTTTTCGGGTATAATATTGTTTGCAACTGGTATATCCATTGGAGAGGCTAAGTTGATAGTAGTTTGGTGCACTTCTTCAAAGATGTTGGCAAATGTTTCTACCTTTTCTTGGTTAGAATATTGTTTGACGTTTTTATAATTAATAGTTGGTGTGGGTACATTTTTCCTTCTTAGCGCACTGTACACTTTCCATAAGGAATTGTCTTTTATGGTTAGATCTCTGGTCTTGTCAAGCCATTCCTGGCCTTGAATGGTTTTTATCCTTGCTTGTATTTCTTCGCTAAGTTGATTTTTTTCGAGTCGGTATTCAACTTGACCTGTTTCTAGCCACTTCCGTCTCGCTTTGTTGCGTCTTCTTTTGAGATCGATTATTTCTGTGTCTACCACAAAGTTTCTTTTTATAATTTTAGATTTAGTTGCTACTTTATCGGAATCCGTAAGTGCTTTTGTAAACTTAGCAATTTCATCGTCAATTGTTTGAACGTTATCGATGTTAGGTGAAATTCGAATTCTATTTTTGCATTCGCTTCTAAATTCGCTCCAATTGGTTTTCGAAATGACAATTTTTGGTGAAAACTGATAGGCGAGTTTTACCATGACAGGCCAATGGTTGGAGTTTAAATCGTTGAAGGTTTCCGGTTCTGTATAATTTGCTATGCCTTGCATCAAGAATAAATCTATCGTGGACGCTTGTAAGCCGGGCGGACTGAAGGTAGGCGTAGGTGGGTATAAAAGCAAGTAGTTGTTTAGATCGCAATGAGCCTTTAGTACGTTTCCATTTCTATTAGGATAACGACAGTTCCACTGAGTGTGCTTGGAATTTAAGTCGCCACCAATGATTAATTTATTATATTTGCTCATGATATTGTCGAGTTCAATAGTAGTAAGTTTTGTCAACGGAGGAACGTACAGGGCACCCACGTAAAATTGTGTAGTTAATTTAATTTTAACAACCAACAATTCTGCCGTCGTGTTTACCTGCTCGGTTAATTCGTGAGGTAAACCTTTTCGTATGAGAACCGCTACACCACCACCCCGGTCGCCGAGTCTATCCTTTCTGTAGATGTGATAGTTTAAAGACTTTGCAGTATTTTCTGGTTTTAACCACGTCTCTGTTACCAGAGCGATATGTACATTATGTTCATTTAAAAATAATTCAAGATCTTTGAACTTGTTTGAAACGCTGGTAGCGTTCCAAGTAATTATTGTTATTTCCGTATTGCTGGAGTTAGCCATCGAATTCACTGATGCATTTCATGAACGCCGACATTCTAACGGCCCCATCCTTAGTACTGTCCATGACTCGATTTAATTCGCGTACAGCGTTTAACATTTTGCCAATATCACATTTGGCTTTCAGTTGTCTGAATTCGCTGAAAAGTGAATTCATATTTTCGAGACCAGCTTGATCATTGGTTCTTGAAGTGCTGCCATAATTTGCAGGCTGTTGACGATGAATAGTCGGATATCTTTGTTGTCCATCATTATTAATTAGTGGAACTCTTGCATTAGTTAATGCAGCATATTGCTGATTTTGTATTGCCGGTTGAGGTGTGAAATTATGAAGTATTTGGGGGTTTGAGTTGAGCGTAGGAAACTGTTCCGAGCGAATTTGATATCCACGTGATTTTAAAAGTTTTGGTGTTGGTTTCGACTGTTTCATTAACGTTTTAATATAAACCTGGCATTCTTTCGAACTTGCAAGGTGGGGCCCTTGGCAGTTCGCGCATTTGGGAGTCGTGATCTCTGTAATGGAACATTCGTTTGACAAATGGTTGCCAGCACATTGTCGACATGCAGCCCGAACATTGCAGTTATTAGCTGCATGTCCATACTGTTGACATCTGTAGCATTGGATAAGCCCCTTTCTGGGTCTGTACTTTTCCCAATATACTCTAGCGTTAGCTACGTACCGTATAGCTTGGATTTCTCCGAATGTTGTTTCGTTTTCAAAAGCTATTTTGTATTTAGGATACATATTGTTATCTTTATTTAAGAGTTTGCAGCTCACTGCTTTTTGATTTTGTATTTTTAAGCATGCCAGAACTTCTTCCTCGTTTATGCGATGTAGGCCTTTTAGTACAGCCATGGTTCTTCTCTCACTGTCGAGGCTGTATGTGAAAAATTGCCGATTTTTCTTTCTGAGCTCTTCCTGAATTTTCTTAAAATCATCAATGTCTTCAGTAACAATCTTTACTTTGTCACCTAAGTATTTTAAGTGAAAGTTCTTTTTCACGACGCTTTTAATATCGTTGGTGAAACTCATGTGATTTACTGGTAAATTTGATACCACAATTGGTTTAGGTTTAACTGGTTTTGTATTGGTGTTAATAAGTACAGTTTGTGTTACCTCGGTAGTTTCCATTGTTTCTTCATTTTCTAAAATGCTAAATTTATTTGTAACGTCGACGTTATAATTTGTTTCTAAGTCATTTTTCGACTTTTCTACTTCGATTTGTTTGCTTGTACTTGCGGAAGAGCCTACCGAATTGGTACCTCGTTTCAATTTGTTGGATTTTGCCATTATTTCATCCTTTTCGAAGTTGCTTTCGCAAGTTTTAAGAAAATTCTTTATTACATGAGAAAGATCCTCGCGATTTTTAGGGTTTAATTTTGTTTTTGCTTTAATTGTTCTAACTAGTTAAAACAGCGCACTTAAATAATAAGTTAATAATGTTGCACAATAATATTATTAGAATACTATGATGCGACCGGATACACACGCTTGCTAAACACAACCGTACTGTAGCACTGCTCGACACCGAATGAAAAAGTAGTTTAAAATTACATTTACGAACTCATACGGGGGAGAAACCGTTTGAGTGTAATATTTGTGATTATAAAAGTTCAGTAGAACTTAATTTTAACCGGCATTTACTTACTCATACAAGGGAGAAACCGTTCGAATGTAATATTTGTGATTTTAAATGTTTACAAAAAAGTAATTTAAAAAATCATTTGCGAACTCATACGAGCGACAAACCGTTCGAGTGTAATATTTGTGATTATAAGTGTTCACGAAAAGGTAATTTAAAACTACATTTATTAATTCATACGGGCGAGAAACCGTTCGAGTGTAATATTTGTGATTATAAATATTCACGAAAAAGTAGTTTAAAACTTCATTTACTAACTCATACAGGCGAGAAACCGTTTGAGTGTAATATTTGTAATTATAAATGTTTACAAAAGGTTGGTTTAAAAAATCATTTACTAACTCATACGAGCGACAAACCGTTCGAGTGTAATATTTGTGATTATAAATGTTCACGAAAAGATAATTTAAAACTACATTTATTAATTCATACGGGCGAGAAACCGTTCGAGTGTAATATTTGTGATCATAAATGTTCACGAAAAAGTAGTTTAAAACTTCATTTACTAACTCATACAGGCGAGAAACCGTTTGAGTGTAATATTTGTGATTATAAATGTTTACAAAAGGTTGGTTTAAAAAATCATTTACTAACTCATAGGAGCTACAAACCGTTTAAGTGTAATATTTGTGATTATAAATGTTCACGAAAAGGTTCTTTAAAATATCATTTACTAACTCATACGGGCGAGAAACCGTTTGAGTGTAATGTTTGTGATTATAAATGTTCACAAAAAAGTAATTTAAATAATCATTTGTTAACTCATAGGAGCGACAAACCGTTTAAGTGTAATATTTGTGATTATAAATGTTCACAAAAAGGTTCTTTAAAATATCATTTACTAACTCATACGGGCGAGAAACCGTTTGAGTGTAATGTTTGTGATTATAAATGTTCACAAAAAAGTAATTTAAATAATCATTTCTTAACTCATAGGAGCGACAAACCGTTTAAGTGTAATATTTGTGATTATAAATGTTCACGAAAAGGTTCTTTAAAATATCATTTACGAACTCATACCGGCTAGAAACCGTACGAGTGTTTGCTCAGCTTGGCTGGTGTATGAGCTTCTTATTCTTGGTTTCAAGCATCAGTTGTAAGATTCATTTAAATGAATGATATAGCTTGTGACACTCTGTTATAACTGATGTTTCATTTTAATAATTTTTCCAGGTTTGCCTGATGAGATTCTGAAATCGAAACATCAGTTATAACAGGGTGTCTCAAGCTATATCATTCATTTAATGGTTTTTGAATATTTTATTTAAGTTATGAATTAAATTATTTTTCAATTTCATGTAACACGTAAAATTAATTTTATTAAAAAATATAAAAATAAAAGTAATAAATTTATTATTATGAGAAGAACTAACTGAAAAAAAATTGCGCGGTTCTACTTTTTAAATACAGTTACGCTCAGGCCCGTAGCCGGGGGGGGGGGGCACGTGCCGCCTCCCGAAATTTGCAAAAGGAAAAATTCTTTGAAAGTAAAAAATTTGAATTTTGAAAATAATAAATGATAATAAAAGGTATGCCCAGGAATTTTTGAAGAAGAATACGATTTCTGGAAACAAAAATGGTTAAATGTGAACGATTTGTCAAAGAATTCATTTACATTGGCAAAATGTTCTGAAGAATTTTTTTCCAATGTCAAAACACTATCAAAAGCTATACAGCAACTGCCGAGAGAAGTTTTTCTAGCTTAAAACGAATAAAGTTTAATAATCAATAATTTCAATATTATTACAAATAAAATTTGTAATAATAAAAATCCTGGAAGGGGAATCCCCGAAAATGTTACTTTCTACAAGTGCCCCCTCCGAAATGAAATCCTGGCTACGGGCCTGTTTACGCTAAACAAAAAACATAAACTAACACTAACCTACTGACAGATTTATGCCTTCGCGTGGATCTACCTTTTACGTACAGTTTCGCTAAACAAATAACCAGAGCTAACTGACAGATCCATATCTTCGCGCAGTGTGATAAATTTTATCTTCGTTAAATGTATTTATTCTACCTTATATTTAATGTACTATAGTCGACCCAAGATATGAATAATATAGGTGGCACGTTGTTAGTAAAGTTAAATTTACACCGGGAAACTTCAGATAATTTAAATAGTACTTAATCTTGTAGTAATATTAAATATTCAACACAAAAAAACGAAATGTTATAACCAAATACTACGTCTATTCGATATTACATTTAACTCTGTCCACATCTATCGTATTTATGACTTTGCACGGTTCAGTTTAGGCAACACACAGAGCACTTCAATCGCAAAAATTTCGTTATTGTAATACCGTCTATGCAAAAAATTATCGATTTTCTTTTGTTCACAAACAGGAAGTACGCAGACAAATTGGCGAAATGTTAGATAAGGATATTAGAAAACCCTTCTCTGCTTGGTTCTCCCCTATATGAATAGCACTAAAAACATTAGATGCTTCAAAAATGGCGCTTAGTAATAGACTATAGGAAGTTAAATTAAAAAACCGTCGAGTCGAAATTTCCTATTCCGAATATTACCGATTTGTTAGACAAATTATGTAAATGTAATTAGTTCTCTACTTTAGATATAGCAAGCGGTTTTCATCAAATTCAGGTTCACCCAGATTCAATACAAAAAACTGCCTTTAGCACAGAAGACGGACATTTTGAATTTCTTCGAATGCATTGGCCTTAAAAATGCACCATCTACCTTTCAGCGCATGATGAACCATGTCTTATGAAAATTTATAAACAAAATCTGTTTGGTTTATATGGACGATGTCATAGTGTTTTCAACTAGTTTAGTGGAACTTAGACAAAATACTTACAACCCTTGAGAAAAAAGCTACTGTGAAAAAAATGCACTAAAAAGTAAAAAATAAATACGTTATTTATTTACTTCAACTATCTGGCATAGGCGGTCAATTATTGTAATCTTTGCAGTCGGTGCCGGCCAAGCTTTTAAGAAATTTAGTTTTAGTAATTTAGCCAGATTGACTGGCACCGACTGCAAAATTTACAATAATTGTCCGCCTATATGCCAGCTAGTTGAAGTAACTAAATAACGTAATTATTTTTTACTTTTTAGTGCTTTTTTTTCACAGAAATATTTTTTTCAATAAAGAAATTAAGAAATGAATTCAAAAATGTGTAATGGCGCGAATTATTTAATAGTATATTATTTAACGAGCATATAATTGGCGAGTGTATAATCATCCGACTGAATTATAGCCATTATGTGCTAGTCAAATACGACGTTTTATCTATGACTATGTGGTGAACATATTTAAATTTAAATTTAGTTACCAACATTAAAATTGGTAATACTGACGCAGTAGCGCCACCTTTAAGGAAGGAGAGAGAGGCGAGAGGAAAGGAAGACAAGGACAGTTAGTTACGAACACCAGACAAGCAAGATACATAGTAAAACGAAAGTGTGAAGTGAATTGTTTTATTTATATTTATATTTATTTGTATTAACTTTATTGTGAATAAACGTTATTCCAAATTGGTGACCCCGACGTGATCAAATAATAAATTAGAACAATGTCAAATCCAGTTGACAACACTGCAGCAACACCCTCAAACACACAAACGATCGCCAGAGTGTCCATCAAAATTCCGCCATTTTGGGAACAAGATCCCGAAACGTGGTTCGCTCAAATCGAGATGCAATTTGCACTCAACGGCATCACTCAAGACACCATAAAGTTTTACTATGTCGCAAGCAACTTAGAACAACGACATGCCAAAGAAGTGCGGGACATAATACGAAATCCTCCGGCTTTGGAAAAATATTAGAAATTAAAAACAGAGCTGATCGCTAGATTATCGGTGCCCGAGAAACATAAGATAAAACAATTATTAGAACGCGAAGAAATAGGAGATAGAACGCCATCCCAATTTCTCCGTCACATTCGAGACCTCGCAACCAACATACCAGACTCGCTATTGAAAACTCTCTGGTTAGGCCGTTTACCCGGAAATACCTAAGCGATATTAGCCTCAATGGACAACAAAAGTTTGGATGAAATGGGTCGAGTAGCTGATAAGATTCAAGAAACAAATCCAACAAGAACACAGATAGCAGCAGTTAATTCTTCTGAGATTACAAACATACAACCAGGCCAGTTCGATCTATTGATGGCAGAAATCAATCAGTTGAGGACCGAAATAAACGATAAAAGACGAAGTCCTAGCCGCAGAAGAAACAAATCCACGAGCGAACCAAGAAACCGAGAGAAACCGTGCTGGTGTTATTATCACAACAGATTTGGTAACGAAGCTCGAAAGTGTAGACACCCGTGTTCGTACAACAATTAGGAAAACTCTTTTGGAGGTCAATAAACGCGGGAATCGACCTCCGTACCACAGCACACCGCCTAGTCATAACCGATAAAACGACAACTACGAAGTTTCTGATCGACACCGGAGAGGACATCAGTGTATTTCCGAAATCAGCTTGCAAAGACAAACGCGTGTTGCAAGATTTCAAGTTATATGCTGCTAACAATTCTGTCATCAATACTTACGGATTTATCACACTCAACCTTGACCTCCAGCTAAGACGGCAACTGACGTGGCGCTTTGTAGTGGCAGATGTAAGAAAAGCAATAATTGGTGCTGACTTCTTTCATTATTTCCGTTTACTGGTTGATATCCGCAATGGCCGGTTGACCGACGATACCACGGGCCTCAAAGCAATCGGTGAACTAAGAAAAGAGATGCATCATACGATCCGTACCGTCAACTCTGGCAACGAGTACCACCAAATCGTTAAGGAATATCCTGCCATAACAAACCCAAACATGGTGAAAGCAGCAACTTCACACCAAACCATGCACAGAATCGAAACGTTGCCCGGACAGCCCATTACCTGTCGCCCAAGAAGACTCGCTCCAGACCATCTTCGCATAGCATAAAAGGAGTTCGATTATAAGCTTCAACACGGCATCGTTCGACCTTCAAAGAGCAATTGGTGTTCTCCGTTACACCTCGTTGAGAAGAAAAACAAAGAATTCCGACCCTGCGGGGATTATCGTGCTTTAAATGCCAGAACGATTCACGATTGCTATCCTATACCGCATATTCAAGACTTCGGCCCATTGCTTGCTGGTAAAACCATATTCTCAACAATCGACCTCCTCAAAGCATTCAACCAAATACCGGTCCATCCTGACGATATCCACAAAACGGCAGTTACAACACCATTTGGCTTATTCGAGTTCACACAAATGCCATTTGGTTTACGAAATGCTGCACAGACCTTCCAACGCTTCATACACGAAGTCACGCGAGATTTGGATTTCTGTTATGCATACATCGATGACGTCTTGATCGCTTCAACATCACACAAAAAACATGTTGAACACCTACGACAATTATTCCAACGCCTACAAGATTACGGGATCGTTTGTAAATATAAATTCTACCTGCCCTTGCAGGAAGACAGTATTTTCTTCACACTCTGGAAAAATCCAGATTTTTAAAAAAGTGAAGAGGCCCACGATGTTAAAGCTAACCGATTTAGGGCGGTGAGCGAGAGTGTGAATTCAATTGAATACTGCAGTACGGCTTCCCCGAAAAGAAACACAAATTAAAACAAAGCGTATTTATTAACTCCAAATACAAGAGATCAAAAAAGTATACAAGGTTGTCAATCGTTTACAATTATCGGCGTAGTTGGCAAAAAGTTATGACAAGGAAAAATCGTCCTCAAACGAATGTTCGGGTGCACTGACAAACCATTGTCGAGAACTATGATGACACTCAAAAATATTACAGTGTCGAATGAGAAAATCAAAGCTGCTCGCAAAAGTGGCTCGTTGGGTTAGAAAAGAAAAAACACTTACCCGGGTAATTACAAAGTTTATCAATACAAAATTTTCCACCTAACGGAAACCAACAGCTTATAAAGTGATGCAAGTAATCGCAATCGTTGTCCAGCTCTCGAACTTCGGAAAAAAAATGACGTTGAGCAGTTAACGCTTGGAAGTCTGCGGTACCTCTGCACTTGAACCAAAAAGGAGGAACTTTGGGAGTCACAACTTCGAGACGTGATGGAAAATAAAGAATCTTCAACTGCGTTAAAAATTTCCGTCCGTAATAAATCCAAAATGGCACAAACCAAATTATACTGATAAGCAGTTGTGGTTAAAAATATTTCAATTCTTGCAATTTTCGTTCTTATTCAAATATTATCGGAATAGTTGGTGTATCCAAATTTATAACAAAAAAGAAAGGTGCTTCCTAAAATCATTAAATGATAAAAAACCGATGTAAAATTTAAAATATTTTACCTAATACAGACGAGATATCACCTTAACCGTGTCAAACGTGTTATCAAAACGACCTAGCGAAAGCGTTATCAAAACTCGCAGTTTTTGAAAAATCATAGGCGTCGCGCTAAGCTTAAACGCAGTGACGTGCGCAAGGCAAAAAAACAAATTTAATAAAATTTGTTACACTGCCCTCCCCTAAAATGTCTGACTCGGGTCAAGACGGTCTCTCTGCCAGATAAAAGGCTCATTATACTGCTCTGATGTGTAAGTGTGTACTGTCGTCGAAACCGCTACCGCTACTACTGTAGAAGAAACTAAAAACTCTAAATGACCAAGTCCTGATAAACATCAGACTTCTTAACCATAAATAAACCATAAATAAAAAAACTAAACAAAAGGTGAGAATTCTCTAGAATATACGTATCGTAATATTCTACATCCGCCTAAGCGCGAACCTCAAAAAATGACTGAGCGCGTAACGCTTTAAGTAGTCATGTAAAAAAATGCGACCTCATTGTGTTTGCCAAAAAACATCAACAAAAAAACAAATGAAATACAGCACCACATAGGACCTGTACTCTAACTCAAAAAAAAACTCAGCAACAACACTAAGGCAATGCTAGCCATTTGCCATTAGCGCTAGGTAAGAAATGGACCAACATCGGACCCATTTCACACAGCACGAAGGGTATCTAGAAAAACACCCCCAGCTGTACAAAAACGTTTCAGACCAAGGCGATCAGCGTCCTTGAAACATAGAAACTAAAGCATAAGAAACAAAAAATTGAAAAACTCGATTCCAAAAGGATCAACAAATCTAATCTACAGCAGTATTAGCAACGATTTTAGTACTATGAGATAAAAATCTCTGATAGCGCAAAATGGAACTTCTGAAGGCATGTTCACAAATTGATAAAAAAATAAAAAAAGCACAAAACAATAAACAATAATGCAAAACAACAATATTGTAAGTCCGATGTTTGACTTGTACCCCTGCTCATCCCTTCACGTCCGTCTCATCTATCATATCCTGGGGATGCTGTTTCAAATCTTTTGCATGAAAGATACCCACATCTTTACCTCTCTCGTTAACCAGGCGGTATGTTAACGGACCCGTCACTTCACGAACTCTACATTTGATGTACTTGGGAGCTAATTTACTAGAAAAATTATCCACTGCTTTGGATAACGCGAAATTTCTACGCCACACAGCATCTCCCACCTTAAAGCGTATGGTGCGCTTCCTAAGATTGTAATGTGAGGCATTACGTTTATACGCCTCATTCAAGCGTTTAATTATATCCACATAGAGCTCGTTTAAACGGTTCATATCTTGAGCTAGCTTCTCACGGTTAGCAATAGACAAGTCCTCCTCCGCTAAATCTCTGACTCGACTATAATAATCTCCCCTTGCGGGTACCGTACGTCCTAGATTTAAAAAGGATGGAGTAAAGCCCGTCACCTCGTGAGTAGCAGAACGTAAGGCATGAGCGATCTTATGTATTTGTTCGTCCCACGTCCGATGGTTGTCGTTTACATACGAACGAATAGCGGTTCCCAACACTCGATTGTATCTCTCTACAAAGTTGACCTGTGGATGATACGAGGCGTTATACCACAGATGGCTCACATTGTAGTTGCTCATTAGTTCCTTGAACTCTTTACTGGTAAACTGTGGACCGTTGTCCACCATACATATTTGGGGCACCCCAAAAATCAAGAAAACCTGGTTTTCCAAGAACTCACAAACCTTCTTGGTAGTTGCTCTACGCAAAGGTTGCACCAGCAAGAATTTTGAAAACCAGTCGCAAACTACAAGTAACATAGTGTTTCCGTTAATTGACCGCGGAAATGGTCTCATTAAATCTACAGAGATACATTGGAAGGGAAACCGCACCTTCTTTTCGCTACCCATCAACCCGTATCGCCCACCTTGTGAGGCTTTAGACGCTAAACATATCTGACACCGACGCACATACCTTCCCACATCCGCACGCATTTTTGGCCAATAATATAATTCTAAAATCTTATTGAAAGTTTTAAAAGTGCCCAAGTGAGCCGAGGTCGGATCGTCATGACATTGGTGTATAATTTCGTTACGCCGAGATCTTGGAATCACTTGCTTCCATTCAACTAAATTCGAAGTTACATCATGACGGTTAGTTATGAGTTTAAAAAGAATACCCTCATCTATACGCCAATCAGGAAATTGCGGAAGATTTTGACTAACTTTAGTCAACATGCGCCGATACCAGATATCAAAATCGTTTTCGGATAACTCCAGAGAAGATACTTCCAAAAGAGCATGAGACTCTTAATCTCAGGGTCGTGGGTTCGAGCCCCACGTTGGGCGCCAGTGTAAATATAAATTCTACCTGCCCTTGCAGGAAGACAGTATTTTCTTCACACTCTGGAAAAATCCAGATTTTTAAAAAAGTGAAGAGGCCCACGATGTTAAAGCTAACCGATTTAGGGCGGTGAGCGAGAGTGTGAATTCAATTGAATACTGCAGTACGGCTTCCCCGAAAAGAAACACAAATTAAAACAAAGCGTATTTATTAACTCCAAATACAAGAGATCAAAAAAGTATACAAGGTTGTCAATCGTTTACAATTATCGGCGTAGTTGGCAAAAAGTTATGACAAGGAAAAATCGTCCTCAAACGAATGTTCGGGTGCACTGACAAACCATTGTCGAGAACTATGATGACACTCAAAAATATTACAGTGTCGAATGAGAAAATCAAAGCTGCTCGCAAAAGTGGCTCGTTGGGTTAGAAAAGAAAAAACACTTACCCGGGTAATTACAAAGTTTATCAATACAAAATTTTCCACCTAACGGAAACCAACAGCTTATAAAGTGATGCAAGTAATCGCAATCGTTGTCCAGCTCTCGAACTTCGGAAAAAAAATGACGTTGAGCCGTTAACGCTTGGAAGTCTGCGGTACCTCTGCACTTGAACCAAAAAGGAGGAACTTTGGGAGTCACAACTTCGAGACGTGATGGAAAATAAAGAATCTTCAACTGCGTTAAAAATTTCCGTCCGTAATAAATCCAAAATGGCACAAACCAAATTATACTGATAAGCAGTTGTGGTTAAAAATATTTCAATTCTTGCAATTTTCGTTCTTATTCAAATATTATCGGAATAGTTGGTGTATCCAAATTTATAACAAAAAAGAAAGGTGCTTCCTAAAATCATTAAATGATAAAAAACCGATGTAAAATTTAAAATATTTTACCTAATACAGACGAGATATCACCTTAACCGTGTCAAACGTGTTATCAAAACGACCTAGCGAAAGCGTTATCAAAACTCGCAGTTTTTGAAAAATCATAGGCGTCGCGCTAAGCTTAAACGCAGTGACGTGCGCAAGGCAAAAAAACAAATTTAATAAAATTTGTTACACGTTATTAATCCAGCCAAATGTATTTTTGGTGTAAAAGAAGTTACCTTCCTTGGACATACGATTGGCAAAGACGGGACCAAGCCTTTGCAAGAAAGAGTAGATGTCATCTTAAACAGCGAAAAACCAACAACGATTAAGCAGTTACGTCGATTTCTCGGAATGTGTAATTTATATCGACGTTTTATATCATGTTCAGCATTAATTCAAGGCCCGTTAAATAAATTGTTGAGTGGAAAAAAGTCAAGCAATGCAAAAATCGATTGGTCTGATGAGACCGCCACAGCTTTCGTCAACCTCAAAAATGCACTTGCAAAAGTTGCCCTTTTAGCGCATCCTTCACCAACTGCACCTTTATCTTTAATGGTAGACGCATCCAACGATTCGATGAGCGGAGTCCTACAACAAGAAATCAACAATGAATGGCAACCGTTAGGATTTTTTGCCAAGAAATTTACCACCGCACAAACAAAGTACAGCGCCTACGATCGAGAACTACTTGCTGCATATTCAGGTATTAAACATTTTCGTCATTCTCTAAAAGGACGTGAGTTCACATTGTTTACGGACCATAAACCTTTAGTTTTCGCATTTAACCAGAAACCTGAAAAATGCACACCACGGCAATTCAGACATCTCGATTACATCGGACAGTTTACAACCAACATTGTACATGTGAAGGGTACAGAAAATATCCCAGCAGACACCTTATCTCGATTAGATAATGTAAATAATATCAGCACACAATCGCTTAACGTGAAAGACTTATCGAAATCACAAGACGTTGATCCTGAAATCAGATTATTTTGTGACCAATTAAAAAGATAACTACAGCTCAAAAAGATATACTATCCTGAGCATCATGTAGCCATTTATTGCGACACCTCAACAAATAATATTCGCCCATATGTAACCGAGCCATTCCGAAACCAAGTGTTCAACAGCTTGCATGGATTAGCGCACCCCGACATACGTGCAACAACAAAACTAATCTGCTCAAAATTCGTCTGGCCTAAAATGAGAAAAAGCATTAGAGTTTGGTGTAGAAACTGCACTGCCTGTCAACGTTCAAAGTCCAAAGGCCCACAGTGGCTCCAGCCAGTAAGTTTACACCACCCACACGACGATTCGAACACATCCATTTGGACCTATTTAGTTGGACTCTTACCATGCTCGAAAGGATATACGTACTGCCTGACAATGATCGACAGGTTCACAAGATGGATCGAAGTAATACCAATTGTCGATATAGTTGCAGAAACTGTTGCCGAGGCATTCTTAATTAATTGGATTGCAAGATATGGTGTTCCCCTTCGAATAACAACCGATCAGGGCCGGAAGTTTACGTCAAATTTGTTCGCAAACCTTGCAAAATTACTTGGTATGAACCACATCCAATCAACTCCATACCATCCCATGGCCAACGGGATGGTTGAAAGAATCCATAGGCAACTAAAATGTGCAATTAAGTGCCACGCCATCAACAATGACGAATCATGGGTAGAAGCTCTACCGATTGTACTACTCGGCATGCGAACTGCCTTTAAAGAAGACCTAAATTCATCGTCAGCTGAACTCGTGTTTGGCGAAACACTTAGAATACCCGGCGAAATTTTTCGGAGCAGTCAGGATTCGACAGAACCATCCTCTATGGTAGCTAAATTGCGACAACATTTTAAGCAAATGCACTCATCGCCTGGAAGTAATCATGATATTAATAAACAAACATTCGTACATAAGGATTTAGCAACCTAGTAGTGTGTATCGTTCGTAGTGTGTATTGTTTCCTTTACATTTTTGTAAATTAAATTTAATTTACTCATATGGTCATTGACGTATTCTTTGTAAAACCTAGTATCCAAATATAAATCGAACGGATCTCGAGAATTCGTATGACCTAAAATTAACTCGAGGGGGGTGTAGTTGGTGGATGCATGAATGGAGTTATTATATACAATAAAGGCATACTTCATTAAAATTTTGATGTTTGTTTTTTTATCCTGTGCTCTCAAAATTCTTAAATGTTCTATAAGAGTTGAATTGAAAGAGTTGAAAGACGGGGATGTATAGAAAAAGAAAATGAAGAAGCTCTTCTACAGCATTATCAGCACATCACATAGAAAGTGGACACAGCTTTGATTTTGAAAATGTAAAAATATTGGATTTCGAATCTTCAAAGTTGAAAAGAAATATAAGTGAGATGTACTTTATAAAAATCAAAGATTGTGTCAATTACAGAGAAGATAGTATGTGCCTTAGTAAAATCTATAGTGGAATTTTGTAATCTTAGATTTGTTGTCTTAAATGCTAGGTCACACAGTAGTTGTGAGATGGGGGTTTAAAATTGTGTTATATGGATATGAGCGCAAACGTCTGAGGGGAATATTAGATTGGTTATCATCGTTTATGCTATCAAACTTTTATAGTACAACGTGCGTATTTTTAAAACTTTGACAAAATTTTAGAAAATTTTTAAATCTTTGACAAAATTGTATGGTTTTGGTAGTTTTTTAAAATTAGTAATATATAAGATAATTAATTTAGATCAATGTTATTTCTTCATGCTCTCTTATGATTATGAATTTTGAATTGCTTAAGACTATAACTTAATGGTAAATATCTGATTGTTATCTTTGTTCTTGTTGTGTTATATGTGATTATTTTAGATCCTGAAGAAGAAGAAATAATATATCTTCGAAACGTCGATCATTGAAAATTAGTTTTATTTAACACCTACATATTGTCCAATATTCCCCACAAATTTTCACAACTTAAATACGTAAGTTTAAATATTTGATTTATTTTTCTAAAAGAATTTAATACAGGATTACGTTAGGAAGTTATGTAATAATTTCCCATCCACGTGGTTGGATAATTTTAAGACGGGTTTGAATCATTTTTTATTACTTCATCTTCAGTTTTAAGATTTAAATTTTAGTTTGAAATTAGGATTAATATACTATTATATTAAAAACGGGATGTGCTGATTTAATGGAAGAGATTGATGATTCATATTGTGTGACCTATGGGATATCTTTAATAGTACCAACGAGCGTGATTAGTTCTAAATAAGAAGTAAGAATAGTTGTTTAAGGTAATTTAAAAAGAAGCCGGTTGTTTGAAGTGGGAAATATATATATTGTCGTGAAACAAAATATTTCGACCCACTGGCAAATTGTAAAAATTTTGTTAATTTCATTTTTAAACGTTTAAATTGGAAAAGTACAGAGTGGGGAGAAAAAATAGAGATAAGGGGCTTCTTTGGCCAACTTTTTGAAGAATTGTGAGTAATAAACATTTTGATTGAATAAATAAAATGAATTGGATGCGTTTGCATTATTGCGTAGTTATTTTTGATATTTTGATAATTTGGATATTTTTTGATACGTTGCTACCGAACGGTAGTAGATTTGATTGCTTTGGTTAATTTGGAAAGAGCAGTTAAAATTATAAATTTAGATTTGAATTTAAAATTGGAAAATTTAAAATTATATTTGTGCGAACGAATAGTGCAATTGATAAACCGTCAATTTAGATAAAGGCAAATCAAACTTCATTCCCATCGAATAAAAGTAAAATTTTACATTATAGAAAATTTAAATTAAACTGGATTGAAAATTTATTATTGGAGTATTTATTTTTTGACAAGAAGAAATTTTTTATTTTATTTTATTTTGGTACAAAATTACCACAGCAACTTTTGGCTGTAAAAACGCAAAAACCCTTCGACCCCTAAAAAATTCTCAACTGCTCCCGCACTCCAGGGTTAACCCGAGGCAAACAATAGGTTAAAGATTTTCTACGAAACTACCATTACAATGTATATATAGCATTAGATAACTTAATTTAGATGAATTGCGCAACAAAAGAGAGGTGGACGCTTAAAATCATAAGATTGCCGTGGCAATATATCGCAGTAATGGCTAATCATTGAAAAGGTTAAACTGTATATTGTAATGCCCCGATCTTTACAAAACTTATAAAAATTTGCTATAAAATTTTCTTAACCAATTAATTAATCTTCAGCTTGGTTTCATCCATTTTTAGTAGCAATGAGCTCTTCAAGTTTTAAATTTTTAAAATTGTAAATTTTATGCCCACTTTTGTCTTTTGTTGTATTGCATCTGGTATTGGAACGCGTATGTTATGCCAGCTGGCTTAAGTACGCCTGGTTAAATAAATTTGTTGCGACGTATTTTCGCACATTAACCAAAATTATCATCAATTCTTCACTTTTTATTTTTGTTTTCTGGCACTTCACTTTATTTAAAATAAAAACAAACATCAACTCAAATTAACTTATTTATTTTTTTTTTAACCAATTTTAATTATATCGGGGATGGCGTTTCATCCGTTTGACCTTTCAACGCCACGGCCGTAGCCTGTCTGTCCTTGCATTGACCCGCTGATCGTACTCCCACTCTTACTTTCCCTACCTTTATTTACATCAAATTTACAAACTATGTTAATACAATGTACAATGTTTTAAATGAGTAATAACAAAATTGAATTTTAAAAATTATTTACAAAATAAATCAATCAATGGCTTTTATGTATTTCAAAACACGACAATATATAGGGCCGGAAATGATAAAGCAAATTCTGTGATGTTTCTCATTTTTTCTTTTTTCAAATATCTCTCAATGAGGTAGTAACAAATACTGATATTTCAGAACAGTTATTAATAAATATTAACAAAGTTCCTTATGATTATTTGCGACCACATATAAGGTAATACCAATTGAATTACGATATTAAAGAACTGTTTTAACAAAGTTCTTCATGATTATTTGCGGCTATGATTATTTGCTAGATTAAGTACGGACGGCTTTTAGATTTACGAAAATGACCAATTAGAAATTAAGGTGACGACATATTAATTAAGGTGACAATCTTAGTTTTAAGATGACAATCTTAGTTTTTTTAAGTTGACGAGATATTAGTTATAATTATAAGAGCGGATAATTTAGCATATCATAAGGGTTTATTATTTAAAGATCTTACATAATATAAAAACAATGGAGTTGAACATCGAAATACATACATGCGCTTCTTTACAAAGTACTATAAAGATTGTGGTTGGCCATTAAATATGAATAGTCAATTAGAAAACATTACGATCAGAGGGATTAACTATCGAACAGTTATTAAATTGAATTTCAAACTAAAGTATTCTGAATTAAATGATATCAAGGAGATTAACTTTGCTGGTAAATTGGTTGTTGGACTACATTTTTTCTTTTCGGTTAAATATATATTCATCGTTAAACCGAATCTTGTGTTTTATTTAATTTGTGTGTACTAATTATTCCTTCAGGTGTCCTAGCAGTGGTTACGCCACTGGACAGATATAAGTTAGGTTTGAGGTTAGTAAACGAGGTAACAACGTTAGCATTCAAAAGAGCCATCTGCAGATTTGAAAGGACTTGTAAGTGTTACTACGAGGGGGATTACATCGTGCGAGGTTTGTTAGACGATCACAGCTTTGGTTTGGTTTGTAACTTTGATTTGAGAAGCCGGTAATTCAAATTGAAGAACCAACTATTACAAGCATAAAACATAATTTTGACATAAACCGCAAAAGTGTTCACAATGAACATAAGAAATATATGAAACTGCGCATGCGTATAACAAAAAAATAAACGAATAAACTTTCAAACTTTATAACAAAGGTTATGTTTATGTCAATTTATTTCAACTTATGACCAAACCAGGCCCGGACTGGGACCTAAAACCGGCCCGGGCATTTTAGAGACTATCGGCCCCCTACTTTCCACAAAAACGCTACATATACTCGTATACCTATACATACACTACGCGCACTTAAAACCCTCGCACTTGAACTTTTACCTGCTACCTGAAAAGTTTAATCTTTTACACCTAAGGAACATTGTTTATGGCCTTTTTGGTAATAGCTTAGGTTTTTAAGATAATTTTAGTTTGTATTTTAGTTTTGCTCAACAGGATTGCTGTAATAATACGCTCAAAAAGGGGTGCTACAAAATATTGAAGAATAGTGTTTGTTTAATAGTGTATTTATATCGTTTACCCTCCCTGTAACAAAAAATTTTGATTTAATTTTTATTTATTTAATATTTATTTTTATTTTTATTTATCAGTTCATTTATGCATTTTTACAATATTTTTACCTGTTTCCTATGGATTTCATTAATAACAATTTTTTTAAAATTCTTTATCACTTAAGTTTATTACCTGTACTAAAACCAGCATACAGGTAATTTTTAGATAATTAAGGGTGCACTTTAAAATTATCACAATGAAGGGGTTAACTGTATTATGTACAGACAGTCTGATGACTGTATGGTTATTTTATTCTTTTTTCATAGTTTAAAATATTCTATTTTAATAGCTTAAAATATCTTAAACCTAAAAAAATACAGGTGCGAGGGTTTTTAGTGCGCGTAGTGTACGTATATAGTGTCGTATATTTCCCTACAATTTGGTATTTTGAAGTTTGAAATGATTTTTTTATATGGTTTATGTGTAACAAACCGCTCATAAATTCGCAAGCATAAACAAAGGTAATTTATGCAAATTTAGCATAAACGCAGTAAGCGACTGATTAAAATCTTTTTTTTTATATAAGTTACCTTTTTCAAATTGCGAATATAAATAAGTAAAACGTAATTAGTTGATAATTATTCAATTAAAATAATAAATGTAAAAAGATTGGGAAGCGCATATTTCAAATTATATTGAAACGGCCACAAAGTTTCACAACTTAAGTGGTTGACGAATTTAACCTAAGGACTTTAAGAGGGATTCATGAATTATGGGACAGATATGTTTTTTTAAAAACTAATTAGAACTAACGAATTTTGACCTTATTGACTCTAAATTCGAGCAAATCGGTCATACAAAGTTGAAACTTACACTAAAAAAAGCTTAATCTTTTTGTTAGGAAAATCCCATGTTATGTGAAAAAAATCTTGCGAGATAACTAAGAATTACGTTGCTAAATTAAAAATCAATTACTTGAAGTACGACGTTTGAGAAAACTATAAATTAATTTTTAAATAAACACATCTTAAACCATAAAGGTTAAACAAACCAGTCACCTCAAAACTTTTCTAAAAACTATATAGTAAAAATTTAAATTATAGGCAACTATTGGAGATCACCGGTTAAACTTAAATTAAAAGGGAAGATAAGAGCAAATACATTAGATTATCAATTTGAAGTGATCGTCTCGACAACTAATTAACACGTGTTAAAAGATTTACATTCACAATCTGTGACTCTCAAACATTCCCTTAATACGTACACACAAGCTTGAAATTCAAGTCAACTTTTTATGTGCACTGATTAAAATTCAATGTTTCGCGAATATTTCGCTAAAACTTTTGATTGCAATAAAAATACAGGTTAACCTGATTTTGGGCGATGCAACAAAAATGTCATTCGCAATCTTTCGCGATTCAAAAGTCAATTAACTACGAATATTTGCTAATTTTTCAATTAAAGTAGAATATGATTATTTTCTATTCATAACAATTAAAAACGTTAATAATACCAATTTTTATAATTAAAAATCCAGTTAAAAAAAAACAAAATTCGTCGATGAATACACATCAACCTTTGATCGACATGTGTTCTGAAATTTCATATAAATAGAGCGGGATCCTTTAAGACAAGGCAGTTCATCTCCGACAACATGCTCAGTCAACCTGTCAGTCCGTTTCCAGGGCGTAAAAAAGTGTTGTGCTAATTCACATAATATAATTTTTTTTAAGTATTCATAATTAAATTTTAATTTTAATTTTTTTTGTGGTTCAAATAATTTTTTTTGTGTGTGCGCTTCTCAAACAACAAAAGGTAATAACCAAATTTATGTTAACTTAGTAAAATAACTTAGAAGTTAACTTAGTAAATTAATTAGTCAATTAATCAAAGTCTACCTTTGTTACACTCTCTAATTATTCCCTTCAGGAAAATGACATTTTGGTCTCTTTGGATGTTTCCTCTTTATTTTCTAATGTTTCCGAGAAATTGTTATCGATTACATTCAAGATCAAATCCCTAAGCTACAAAATCGTTTAAACATCCCTGATGATATCTTAATGAAGTCCTTAAGACTCGTAACAGCAAAGAACTATTTTGTAGCCAACGGAAAAACTTATTTGCAAAAGAAGGGTGTACCAATAAGAGGCAGCATATCTGTCGATTTTGCTTCTAGATCACTTTTATGACTTTCACGTGGATCTTCAATTTACTAAGGAATTAGAAAATAATAAGTCTCTTCCTTTTTTTGATTTACTCATCGTTAGGGATCCTAATGATACTCTAATCACTGATTGGTACCACAAACCTATGTACTCAGGGAGACTTTTAAACTACTTTTCAAGTTACCCTAAATACCAGATCCTTAATGTTGTACGTAACGTCATTCATAAAATCCTGACCACATCACATCCTTCTTTTATATTCAACAATATTTCTAGAATTACTCACATACTTGCTTGTAATAACTTCTCTAAGACAGTTATTACTTCCCTTTCAAAATCAGCCCTTACCAAAAATAATAATAAGGAGCGTATATTACTATAATACTGAAACGAGATTTTATAGCTTCACTTACGTTTGCGGTCTCACGGAGTAATTAATTGCTATCTTGAAATCCACTTCAAGGATTAAACTCGGTCTAAGTTGTCCCAACAAAAACTTCAAATTTTTCTCTAGGACCAAAGATCCGGTACCTGGGGATCACCATAGTGGTTAATTTTTTGAAATATGGTTGTCTTCTTACCTCCATTTACCTCATATAAAGGTTAATATTTCATATGAAGTTCTTCAAACTGTTTTCATTTTTTAAATTTATATTAAATTAAACTAAAATTTGTAATTGTTAATTCTGTATTTCAATATTTTACTATTTTTATATTTTTATTTTTATTATTTTCAATTTTTTAATTTATGTAAAATCTTTAATTATTTGTATTTATTTGTAGCCTTGAAATGGGTCAATAAAGACTCGAAACGTCGGACAATTTTATTGTTTTAATACTGACCCCTAACTCAACTATATTTCTAATAATAATTATGGAGGGTCAACGATATAAATACACTATTACTTTCTTTTGTTTTTATTTTTATTATTATATAGAGGTAGTAGGTGCTTACTTATTAACTACCGTACTTGTTTTTTTTTAATGTGAATGTTATATTAATAGAATATTTTATTTTTTACATATAATCGTTTTTTTACATAAATAAACTTTATAATATATCACATTCTAGGTATAAATTGAGGGATAAGCAATCCATCTAAAATTGGGCAGATATACCTGGAAGAAGTTTATTCTTGTTTTCTATTGGTCAAATCTAATGTAAACAATAATTTATTTTCAGGTAGGTATTTGAATGTAATAATTTGGAGATCAGAATAATCAACTAAAAATTCAAATTTGAATTTTTTTAAATTTAAATTATACAGAACCGGCATAGCAAACTAATTTTGTGTTTCTCGAAAACACTTTTTTAAAGTAATATTTCAATTTATGCATGTTTTGGTTTTTCTAAAAAATTAAATTTGATATGATTCATAAAAAGTTTAACCCCGCCACTGGATATTGAATGTCTTGAAGATAGGTCTGAACGTCAATTTTGTTTGTTTAACAACGCTTGACGGAAGTTTATATTATTTCAAGTATATCTAATACCAACGGCCTACTTATAATGTATTAGTCGCTAACGTATTGATAATTTTATTGTAATTAATTTCATATATTTTATAATTACTTGTGTGCGTTTTTGCAGAATTTATAACTGGAACTACAATCTAACCTCAAAATTTCCACTGCAAGTTGGTGCTTCCAGTATGGATGGTGTGTAATACTTTTGGCGGTTTAATCAATTCCAAAAAAGTATCAGTGGTTTGCAAGTTTTCAGTGATAGTTATAATGATAACGAAATGGAAAGCATGGAAATCGAGTTAAAAGAATCGCATCGTTTCATTAATATTGAAGATAATTCTATTTTAGAATATCAACAGGATGATAATGAGGTGAACTAAAAATGATATTTAGTTTAAAATGTTTATATATAAAAACTGGGATGTGATATCTTCTTCACTGATGTATTCTACTTTAAATTTCTTTATCTTTGATCGTATAAAATGATATTGAATATTGTTATGCTTTGTACTCATAAGACGATGATTTCTTTGCAAGTAAAAATTTATTTTCAAACTGTCTTTAATAGTTTCCTAGTTGTCTCACTTGTGGACAATGCTATCGATGGTAGTCTTTGAATGTTTGAGAAGATTGCCTTCTGCTGCATGAACGTAGATCATCTTTATCTTTGACCTAATCGGCACAGAATACAATAATTGTGGCATTGCTTGATTTTGAGTATTCCAAATTTAGATATCTAAAAATTCTGTTAACGGTCCCGCCAATGATCTAAACCTGGACCTGATTATAGGCTGATGTAATATCAGGTCTTGTGGCTTACGACAAATATAACAGCAATCTAACGGCTTCTTGATACGGTATTCTCCATTTTAGTGTCTTTCGTTGAGCATATATCTTTCGTTACCTGTTTGGGACCAAAAAGTGTTTTGGCTTCTCTAAGATCTTTCATCTACAAAGACTTGTTTAATGCGTCCTTAAGTTTGTCGGTTTTTTTGAATTACATATTTGAAAATGATTCGAAAATTCTAATATTATATACACGGGCAAATGCTTGAGTGTTTTAGTCTTATCCACTTCAACATATTACCTATATTTTTATTCTATCAAAATTGAAAGGGTCGACAGCTAATTTTCTTCTCTTTTGTGACGATTACTATGTTATTGTAACACAATAAACCTAAACGTGTGAAGGAAAATATATTTTATTAGGTTATATAGTATAGAAAATTCTCGTGTCACAGTGTTTGTAACAAAACTCCTCCGAAACGGCTTGACCGATTTTTATAAAAAATTTTGTGTATATTTGGTAGGTCTGAGAATAGGTTTTAAACTATTTTTTATACCTCTAAGTGATAAGGGTGTCTCCATCCCAAATAAATTTTTTTTTTATTTTTTGGACAAAATTTTTTTTTTAATATTTTTATGATTTGGCATTGAAAATACATGTAACCCTTAATTTTCACCCTTCTACCACCAACCCCCATTTTTTAATAGCGATATTAGTACTGTAATAATCTTCAACTCTCAGTGGTCAATAATTCATCAATTATCAATTGATCTACCGGTGTCACTTCGCACCCAGCAAACAGCACGGAGTAGGGATGGAAAAAATATAGGACGCGCATGAATAGATTAAAGAGACTTAATAAATAAAGACGTAGGATTAAAACATCCCTGAAAGTTATTCAGTTTTATTTGGTAAGTCACATTCAATATAAAGCAATTTTTTAAATTTCCTGTTTTTCAATTTTGTTTGGTATATTGTTTTCTTGCTTCATTTATTTTATTTTTACGTTTTTCTTATGTTACATACGACTTCAGATCAATAATAATTGTGAAATAAGGTCCTTTATAACGTATTACAAAGTATTTATTTTAAATTTTTATTATTTTTATACCGTAATTTTTTCAAAATTTATTTTCTTGTTTATTCAAATATTCTAGTCCAACCCTGTTAAATGTTAATTATTGTCGTTTTTGTTGTTTTTAACCGATTTCAAAAAAGGAGGAGGTTATCAATTCGGTGCTTTTTTTATGTTTGTTACCTCAGAACTCCGTCATTTATGAACCGATTTTCAAAATTCTTTCGGCGTTGAATCAAGTATAGTTTCAAGTTGGTCCCATTATAATTTCATTTGTATTGGACCTTAAACTTCGAAGATAAACTGGAAAAACCGTCAAATTTCTCCTCAACTCTCCTCAAAATCGGCTTAATAATGCAATAAGTACTGAGTACCTGTTTTATATTACCTGTTCTTGCCCGGTGGGTCACAATCTTTTCTTAAGTACCTTACTTTTATTAATCATAGTAGTAGTACGTTAAGTATAAGGTAAATAGTAAATACATTTATATCAACTATGATCGGATTTTCAAAATTTTTTTTGAGTTTAGTAGGTCTACCCATACTCCTTTTCGATAAATAATTACGAAACGCAACATGCACTAAAAAGGATGAAATAAAAAAATTTAAAAAAAATAAAGGTCGGTGCCGGCCAAGCCTTTAAAACATTTGGTTTTAGTAATTTAAAGCTTGGCTGGCACCGACTGCAAAGATTACAATAATTGACCGCTTATGCCAGCTAGTTGAAGTAACTAAATAACGTAATTATTTCTTACTTTTTAGTGCATTTTTTTCACAGTAGTTTTTTTTTAAGTCGGTTTTATTTTTTTCAAACATTATTTTCTCTGTAAGTATGTATTCTTTACTTAACAGTTAAAATTCATTATTTTAATATTATGTTTAGTTTGTTTATTTTAACAATACATACTACTAACTAGCACACTATAGACTTAAAAATTCATTTTTTAGGTAAATTTTCTATTATTAATAATTTGTCAAGCCTTTGAGCAAGGGAATTAATAAATTTGAAGAAAGTATCAGTGGTTTGCGAGTTTCCAGTGATAGTTACAACGATAACGAAATGAAGAGCATGAAAGTCGAGTTAGCAGATTTGCATCGTTCCATTGATATTAAAGATCATTCTATTTTAGAATATCAGCAGGATGATAATGAGGTGAGCTATAAATCATATTTAGTTTAAAATGTTCATATATAAAAATTGGGAGCGAAATCTCCTCTACCGATGTATTCTACTTTAAATTTTTTTATTTTCTATCTTTGATCATAATTATGTATAAAATGATGTTGATAAAAGGTTTATTGGTTTGGTGTTATGAAAGTCAGTTTAAATTAATTTAATCAAACTAAACAAATATTAAAATAATGAATTTTATCTGTTAAGTAATGGCGCTGGGCGTCTCCGCTTTATATCCAGTAGTACTGAATAAAAGATTCTTTTTATTTATTTAACCTGAAAATTTCATTTAGACATTTGACATCGTTTAGTTTGCTTATTTGGTAAGCACACAAATTCATTTTAAAGTAATATAAATTTCTTGATTTTTTAATTTTAATTTTTTCAAAATTTTTTTAGTATATTTTCTCTTGGTTCTCATTATTTTTACGTTTTGCTTATGTTAAATACGACTGATGATCAATAATAATTGTGAAATAAGGGCCTATATATCGTATTACTAAGTTTTTATATTAAATATTTTTATCATTTTATAACGTAATTTTTCGGAATACAAATTTTTTGTTTATTCAATTATTCTAAATTCAAACCTGTTAATTGTGAATCATTGTCATACTTGAGTATTTTATAAATACTGTGTTTCTATGTAAGTATGTATTCTTTACTTAACAGTTAAAGTTTAAAATAAAAAAGTTTGTAATACGATATAAAGTCCTTTATTTCACAATTATTTTTGATTATCAGTCGTATATAACATAAGAAAAACGTAAAAATAATTAGTAGTAAGAAAAATATACTAAACAAATTGCAAAAATTAAAATTCAAAAATTCAAGAAATTTATTTTATTTTAAAATGAATGTGGGTGCTTACCAAATAACCAAAAACTAAAACATGTCACGTGTCTGACTGAAATTTTTAGGTTTCTATACTTTAGAATGAGAATTGGAGACGCACTGCGCCATCTAAATTTAGCTACATTTCTAGTTTACGTAACAAAATAGCAAATGCAATGTTGCAACCCTTTCGAAGGTCTCTCTTTACCATATACCATTATATGGCAAGGTTAAGGGCTCGACTTCATACGGCATTTTTTTAGTACCGAAAGGCGGCCGATCGTAATTAAATTGTAAACTGCTACACCAACGCCTCACTCGAATGGTTTATCGTCCAAATGAAAAACGAACTTTTAACTGAATGTGCTCTGTATTCATTAAATTAGAAATTTACCAAACTATTTATTTTTAATGAATTAGAAATGTAACAATATAAAAAAAATCACTTACCTAAGATATATTTGTTACAGGAAACCCCAAGTAATTTAAAGAGTTACTTTCAAATTAAGAAAGAAGAAGAAGAAACGGAAGTCAACTTGGAAGATTTGCATCATTCCATCGACATTAAAGAAGAAACTTTGATGAACGAATCTCAAGTTGATCAAGATTGTGATATACCACCAATTCACACTGGTAAAATATTTCTCCAGTGTAACATTTGTGATTATGGTTGTTCGACAAAATCAATGTTAAAACGTCATTTACTAACTCATACGGGCGAAAAACCGTTTAAGTGTAATATTTGTGATTATAAAAGTTCACGAAAAGATGCATTAAAAATCCATTTACTAACTCATACGGGTGAGAAACCGTTTGGGTGTAATATTTGTGATTATAAATGTTTACGAACAGATTTGTTAAAAAGGCATTTACGAACTCATACGGGCGAGAAACCGTTTGATTGTAATATTTGTGATTATAAATGTTCACAAAAAAATAGTTTAAATATGCATTTACGAACTCATACGGGCGAGAAACCGTTTGAGTGTAATATTTGTAATTATAAATGTGCACAAAACGGTGCTTTAAAAATTCATTTACTAACTCATACGGCTGAGAAACCGTTTGAATGTAATATTTGTGATTATAAATTTTCTTATAGACGTAGTTTAAAAAATCATTTACTAACTCATACGAGTGAGAAAGTGTTTGAGTGTAATATTTGTGATTATAAATGTTTACAAAAGGTTGGTTTAAAAAATCATTTACTAACTCATACGGATAAGAAACCGTTTGAGTGTAATATTTGTGATTATAAATGTTTACAAACACATTTTTTAAAAAGGCATATACTAACTCATACGGGCGAGAAACTGTTTGATTGTAATATTTGTGATTATAAATGTTCACAAAAAAGTAATTTGAAACGTCATTTACTAACTCATTCCGGCTAGAAACAGTATGATTGTTGGCTTAGCTTGGCTGGTGTATGAACTTCTTATTACTTCTTGGTTTCAAGCATCGCTTGTAAGATTTTGTCTTTTTAAAACCGCTTTCCGAAAATGTTATCGAAAAAGCTGAAGGTATAATTTTCTTCTCTTTTGTGATACTCACTATGCTATTGTAACACAATAAATGTATACATGTGAAGGAAAATATATTTTATTAGAATGAATTTAATCATTACTGTGTAACACGGGTAGGCTTTGATTAATTGAATAATCGCGGCCGTCGTTTGTCAACTGAAGGTAGAGGTTGCTGCCACCAAAAACTTTATAGCCAGTCTCAAATATCGTAGGATTATTACCAAATCGATCGCATTTTTAACAGCAAGAAAAAAATAAGAACATGTAAATCACAACTAATTTATAAAACACAAAAGAAATATGATAGAACGGTACAAAAAAAAAATAATTACAAAATAGAATATAATTGAAAAAAAAATAATTGCTGAGAATTAATTTACTAAGTTAGCTTTTTGTTACAAAAGTGAGATTACATTTAAATCGTTGGACTCACCTAAATAAGTAAAAAAAAAATATATAATTTCAAGTATATTGTCGTGTTTCAAAATGGTTGCGACCTACCCTGTACACATTTTTATAAAAATTTTGTTTTTAAATGATTTGAGTTGTAACACTGTAGAAGTTGGACAGGTGGGGAGCGAACCGACGAGGATTTTAGCTGTTGCCAACAGGTCGCCGCGCGAGTGACAGCGCCGACTTTTGGCTCGTAAAATTTTGACTCGAGTGAGTTATTGTGGCAATTTTTGAATTTTGAGATAAGTTTAAATTGTGAATATTTGTGAGTACTTTGATTTTTGATTTGAATAAATGATTTTGATGCGAATGCATTTATTGCGCAATTTTTGAATGATATTTGGATAATATTTGGATTAATTTTGATAAATTTGGAATTTGGATGATTTTTTGATACGTTGCTACCGAACGGTAGGAGATTTGATTAATCTGGATAATTTGGAAAAAAGCATTGGAAATTATAATTATCGATTTGAATTTAAAATTGGAAAATTTAAAATTACATTTGTTCGAGCGTGTGGCAGATGATAGATAAGCCGACGATTTGGATAGGCATAAGTTAGAAAGTGTGAGCCCATTTAAAATTTCACATAAAATTGTTTTTGAAATTAAATTTAAGATTTATAAATTTGGATAAATTAATTTTGGAAGAAGAATTATTTTAGAATCGTCACAGGAATTCACTTCTGAGGTCGCATTGCTCGACCGCAAAGAAAGAGCTAGTCGAGGTATAATTTTTGGTATGGTAAAGGGTTTGATTGCAACAAAAACAATCAAATACCACTACAATATATATGTATTTGGTTATTACCTTTCAGTCGTTTGAGGAGCGCACATAACAAAAAAAAAGATTTAAAAGAAAATAAACTATTTGAACCACTTAAAAAAATGAAAATTGAAATTTAATTATGAATACTTAAAAAAAAATTATTTTATGTGAATTAACACAACACTTTTTTTAACACCTCTGAAAGAACTGACAGGTTGAACTTAGCGTCTTGTCGGAGATGGACTGTTTTTGTCGGAGATGAACCGCCTTATTTATATGAAATTTCGGAATACATGTCGATAAGGTTATGTGTATTCATCGACGAATATTAGTTGTTTAAAAACTGGATTTTTAATTATAAAAATTGGTATTAACGTTTTTAATTGTTGTTACGGATAGGGAATAATCATATCCGATTTTAATTGAAAAATTGGCAAATATTTGCAGTTAATGGACTCTTTGAATCGCAAAAAATCGTGAATGACATTTTTATTGCATCGCCTAAAATCAAGTTAACATGTATTTTGATTGCAATCAAGAGTTTTAGCGAAATATTCGCGAAACGTTGAATTTAAATCAGTGCACACAAAAAGTTGACTTGAATTTCAAGCTTGTGTAAATGTATTAAGGGATTGTTTGAGAGTCTCTGTTTGTGACTGTAAATCTTTTAACACATGAAAATTAGTTGTCGAGACGATCACTTCAAATTGATAAACTAATGGATTTACTCTTATCTTCCTTTTTAATTTAAGTTTGACCGGTGATCTCCAATAGTTGCCTATAATTTGGATTTTTACTACATAGTTTTTAGAAAAGTTTTGAGATGACTGGTTTTTTTTAACCTTATGGTTTAAGATGTGTTTATTTAATAATTAATTTATAGTTGCTCACGACGTCGTACTTCAATTAAATGATTTTAATTGAATAATTAATTAATTAATTAATTAATTCTTACATATTTCGCAAGATTTTTGGCACATGAAATGGGACTTTCCTACCAAAAAAGATGACGCTTTTTTTGGCGTAAGTTTAAACTCTGCATGACCGATATGCTTGAATTTAGAGTCAATAAGATCAAATTCGTTAGTTCTAATTAGTTTTTAAAAAGACATATCTGTCCCATAATTCAGACGTTCTATGACGATGAACGATGAACTTCTTGGCGTTATGGCGTTATCAACCACTTAAGTTGCGAAACCTTGAAGCCGTTTCGATATATCTTGAAATATGCGCTTCCCAAACTTTTTACATTTATTGTTTTAATGAGCCTTTTTCCTGAGAATAGTGTGGCAAATTTGTCACGAGAGGCAGCACTTGTGGTAGGGACAAACATCAAACTTTCTACATTTAGGTTACAAATTTTTGAAAAATTTTGAATGACGTTTGATCATAGAGGTACAGTGGCGGCAATATGAAAAGCCCGGTCATAAAAATTTAAGTTATTAGTATTTTTTTTGGAGATGTTGTATTAACATATAACTAATACTTATATTTTTTAATTAACTAACTATAATATTCATAAAAATTACAAATTCGATAATTATAATATATATTTATCCCCTAAATTCAACCCTTTAATAAGTAGTACGTTTTTCAGATATATTTCTGCAAATCAATAATGACAGAAATTTCAATTAAAAAAATTATTTTAAGTAAAAATTATGTTGTATATAGTTTATTAATGAATATTTGTTTCATTAAAATTTTGTAGAACATCATCGTACCTTTAGGACATCTTTTAAAGAGCGAGACAATCGTTACGCTAACTGTTGCAGGTAGTCGACCCTTAAATTAATGTCCCATACAAATTTCAATACATGTATTACGTAGGATTACTCTTTGAAGAGTTTTGAAGCACGTACCGTTTTATTAGTGTCCACCAATTCTTAATTCTATTCAAATTTTGGCTATTACCTGGCTAATCGATTACATAAATTGCATTATTAATTAAATAATTAATTACATGTAACAAATAAAAAAATATCAATTGGATATTTTTGCATAATTTGTTACTTAAATGTACTAAAATTATTGTGTGAGTAATAAATTTTGAAATAAAAAATTATTTACAAAAATATTTCGTACGATTTTTGCACTATACAAAACTGTGTTAATTTGCAAAAAATATCACTCTTCATTTTCTGCGTATAAATTTAATACCGACGGCTGTAAACTGCTTTTCAGTATACCTAATATAATTTTTGGCATTTATAGAACCTTGTAGAATATTTATATAAGTATAAGAAGAATATTTATATAAGTATAAGAAGAGTAGAAGAAGAGAGAGAAGAGAATATAAGAAGAGAATGTGGACGGATCTGGACAATTTGAACTTTTTAATTGAAGCTGGAGTCCGACCGAAAACATTTAGGATAGGAAAATTTATACCAAAAGATGCAGGATTAAAAGTTAATGACTTTAGATAACTTTTAATCTCAAGAAAATTGTGTTGGTGGATACACCAAGTGAAATTAAGTACTTTAGTTAGTACAGAAACGCAAAATTTTGGCATCCTATGGAACCGCGAATTATCATTGGCCGACGCGAAGATCATCCACCACCCTAAATTTTATATGTGATTTAGTGAATTTTTATTGGTAAATGGCATTATCGATGGACATTGGTCAATCAGCCATAAAACGAATAATTTGGCCCGGATTCCGTATAAAAGGAGGTGCGTTTGTAAAAATAAGTGAGTTCGTTTCCAATTTTTGGACTAATTGCTGCGGGAGCTTCTGCCCGACAAATCGGCAAATTTAAATAAAGTACTTTTCGGTGATAGAAAAATTTGATGAAATTTTTTTGATAATTAAAAATTAATTTAATTATTCATGTAGTGAAATTATAATTGTCGAGCAATGGCAATTTAAATAAAATAATTACAAAAATTATTTACTATGAAAATTTACTTTCAATAACCAACAATTCTTCAAAGAAGAAGACGTTAATGGAGAAGATATAGTCAACTATAATTTCAAAAGGATTACGTGCAAATTTACCTGTTGGTTATGTGATAGTGCCGTCCTGAAATTTAAGTGATTAGGTTTTGTTGAAAGAATTACATAAGAAGAATATAAGAGGTAGATAAAACAATTTTGATTGTAAAAATGTTGTGTTTTTTTTTAGGTAAAAACGTTTTTTTAGTTTAAGTTTTAAAAATATGTGGGGTTTGGTTTATGTTTTTGTTTAATTGTAGAAAAAATTGTACTTACGTGTGTTATGCAATTAAACCAGACGACAGAAATTTATAGTATTTCAATTCACTCCACAGCACAACGTTTATAATTTGTTTTCAGAAAAGTTTGTAAGACTGTCACGAAATTTTGCACAGGTACACATTTGGCGAGATGATAACGAGTATTGGTGGTTGCTAACTTACTTTCTTAATCATAGTAATGGAATGTTCAGTGGCGTGTACATGATAAGTAAGATAGGTAGGTCTGCTATAGTTTAGTTTTTTTATTATTGTTATCAATAAATGATAACTGGCGCCGGGCAATTTTAGGAGACCATAGTAGCTTATTTGTAGCGTATCACAGCAATATATATATATAAACGAAATATGTATATCGAAACGAAAAAAGTGGTTGACAAATTTTAACCTAAAGACTTTGAGAGGGAGCCATAAAACGTCTGAATTATGTCTTTTTAAAAAATAAATAAACGAATTTTGACCTTGTTGACTCTAAATTTGAGAAAATCAGTCATGCAAAGTTCAAACTTACACAAAAAAAGCGTCATTTTTTTGGTATGAAAATCCCATGTTATGTTCCAAAAATCTCGAGAAATTAGTAAGAATTACGTTATTAAACTAAAACCATTCAATTAAAATACGACGTCAAAAGAACTATAAATCAACTATTAAATAAACACATTTTAAACCATAAAAGTTAAAAAAACCAGCAGTCAAGGCAGTTCATCTCCTACAACACGCTCAGTCAACCTGTCAGTCTGTTTCCAGGGCGTTAAAAAAGTGTTGTGCTAATTCACATAATATAATTTTTTTATAAAGTATTCATAATTAAATTTTAATTTTAATTTTTTTTTTGTGGTTCAAATAATTTCTTTTTTTTTTAACTTTTTTTGTGTGTGCGCTTCTCAAACAACAAAAGGTAATAACCAAATTTATGTACTTGAAATTATGTTTTTTTTATATTTTATTTAGGTGGAGTCCAACGATTTAAATGCAATTTTTGAGAACTGTCACGTAACCTATTACAAGAATTGAACTTTTTCTTATTGATTATTGGTAAAAAGTTAAATAAATAAATAATAAAAATAAAAATAATAAAATAATAAAAAATAATAAAATAAAATAAATAATAAAAAGGTAAAAAGATCCAATCCCTAAGCTACAAGATCGTTTAAACATCACTGATGATATCTTAATGAAGTCCTTAAGACTCATCACGGCAAAGAACTATTTTGTAGCCAACTGAAATATTTATTTGCTAAAGAAAGGTGTTTCAATAAGAGACAGCATATCTGTTGATTTTCCTACCATCTGTATGAACGTTCTTCTTGACGACTGTGTTGAGTCCTTTAATCAACTTTATAACAATAGTATTAGACTTATTAAAAAATACGTCGATGATCTTTTTCTCGTAATCAACAGTAAATATGTTCCTTTCCTTTTAGATCACTTTAACGACTTTCATGTGGATCTTCAATTTACTATGGAATTAGAAAATAATAAGTTTCTTCCTTTCCTTGATTTACTCATCGTTAGGGATTCTAGTGGTACTCTAATCACTGATTGGCACCACAAATCTATGTACTCAGGGAGACTTTTAAACTACTTTTTAAGTCACCCTAAATACCAGATCCTTAATGTTCCTAAAATATCACATCCTTCTTTTATATCCAACAATATTTTTAGAATTACTCACATACTTGCTTGTAATAACTTCTCTAAGACAGTTATTACTTCCCTTTCAAAATCAGCCCTTACCAAAAATAATAATAAAGAGAGTATACTGAAACGGGATTTCATAGCTTCACTTACGTTTGCGGTCTCACAGAGTAATTAATTGCTGTCTTAAAATCCACTCCAGGGATTAAACTCGGTCCAAGTTGTCTCGACAAAAACTTCAAGTTTTTCTCTAGAACCAAAGATCCAGTACCTGGGGACCACCATAGTGGTTAATTTTAAAACGTTAATTTTTTTAAATATGGTGGTCTTTTTACCTCCAATTACCTCATATAAAGATTAGTATTTTATCTAAAGTATTTTCAAATTGTTTTAATTTTTTACTTTTATATTTTTATTAAACTAAAATTTGTAATTTTTAATTCTGTATTTCAATATTTTACTTTTTTTATATTTTTATTATTGTAACACCCCCTCCCCTTTGGTGATGAATTATAAAACCTGTAGTAGGCTGCCACCAGTTACTTTTTTAAAGAAAATAACAAAGCTTTTGGGTTGTAGCCTGAGCGTTCGGAAGACGTAGGAAATTAAGTAGAACAAATACTCGCTTTCGTAACACAAAAAAAAAAAGAAAAGAAGTTCTCAATTCAATTGCTAAATTTATTTCATAAAAATAATAATATTGTTGTAAATAATAAAATACAACAAAAAAAAAGAATTAATTGCCAAACTCACACAAAAATAAAATGATTGAAATACACAGCATAAAATAAAGACAAAATAAAATAAAATCATATATATTACCCAATTATTCGTCCTGGTTGAACGTTAACAATTTCACCAATTGTTCACATACAAAATTTAAATCACAATTAAGATACACTGAGAGAAAACTCAAACAAAACTCAATACCGTTAGATGGGATGCACAATAAAAATAAAGTATCATAATTGCTGAAAAATAATGATTGCAACTGATTCTGCTGACTGATGATTAATCTGGATGAACCGAACTAATGGCGACTGGCGGGTGACGAACGACGATTGGTTATTAACGACTGACTATTGGCGACTGACCATTCACAACTGACTATTGACGACTAACTCGATAAAAATCAAAATGCGCCCTTTTATGTACAAATTATGTTGATAATGATTAGTTATTTAATTGATAGTAATTAAATAATCTTCTAAACTTTGAGCGTCTTCTGCCTTATCTTTCCAAATTGTGTTTGAGTTAACTTTATCTGCAGTGATATGATTATTACTTTTCCTTTATTTTTGTTTAACTATTATTGATAATAGTTTCTTATGGCTTAAAGGTCGACATATTGACCTTACCTAAGTGCACTTTATACAATTTTTATTTCTTGAAAATTTTATGTTCACATTTTGAAATTATTTTTAATTTCTTTATTTCGAGATTTGGCAAATTAAATTACAATTATTTTTTAACCGACTTCAAAAAAGGAGGAAGTTATCAATTCGATTGTATTTTTTTTTATGTTTGTTACCTCAGAACTCCGTCATTTATGAACCGATTTTCAAAATTCTTTCGGCGTTGAATCAAGTATAGTTTCAAGTTGGTCCCATTAAAATTTCATTTGTATTGGACCTTGAACTTCAAAGATAAACTGGAAAAGCCCTTAAATTTCTACTCAATTCTCCTAAAAATTGGCTTAATAACGCTTTAAGGACTGCGTACCTGGTCAGAATCTTTTTTAAGTACCCTACTTTTATTAATCTTTTAAGTAGTACGTTAAGTATAAGGTAAATAGTAAATACATTTATATCAACTATGATCGGATTTTCAAAATTCTTTTTGCGTTTAGTAGGTCTACCCATACTCGCTTTCGATAAATAGTTACGGAACGCAACATGCACTGAAAAGCATGAAATAAAAAATTAAAAATAAAAATAAAACCGACTTCAAAAAAAATTACCGTGAAAAAAAATGCACTAAAATGAAAAAAATAATTACGTTATTTAGTTACTTCAACTAGCTGGCATAGGCGGTCAATTATTGTAATCTTTTTTTTTCGCAGTAGTTTTTTTTTGAAGTTGGTTTTATTTTTTTTTTGGTACCACGTAATGGCAATTGTATTAAGGGCGGTTTGTTACATTATTTTCAATTTTTTAATTTATGTAAAATTTTAAATTATTTGTATTTATTTGTAGCCTTGATAATGGGTCAATAAAGACTCGAAACGTCGGACAATTTTATTGTTTTAATACTGACCCCTAACTCAACTATAGTTCTAATAATTAATTATGGAGAGCCAACGATATTATACTTCCTTGTGTTTTTATTTTCATTATTATATATAGCTAGTAGGTGCCTACCTATTAACTAATGTATTTATTTTTTTTTGTTAATGTCAATGTTATATTGATAGAATATCTTATTTTTTATGTTTTACTTATAATCGTTTTTTTTACATAAATAAATTTTAATATACCACTCTAGGTATAAATTGAGGGATAAGCTATCCACCCAAAATTGGGCAGATATACCTGGAAGAAGTTTATTCTTGTTTTCTATTGGTCAAATATAATGTAAACAATAATTTATTTTCAGGTAGGTATTTGAATGCAATAATCTGGAGATCAGAATAATCAACTACAAATTCAAATTTGAATTTTTTTAATTTAAATAATACAGAACCGGCATAGCAAACTAATGTTGTGTTTCTCTAAAACACTTTTTTAAAGTAACATTTCAATTCATGCATGTTTTGGTTTTTCTAAAAAATTAAATTTGATATGATTCATAAAAAGTTTAACCCCGCCACTGGATATTGAATGTCTTGAAGATAGGTCTGAACGTCAATTTTGATTGTTTAACAACGCGTGACCAAGCGTGACGGAAGTTTATATTATTTCAAGTATATCTAATACCAACGGCCTACTTATAATGTATTAGTCGCTAACGTATTGATTATTTTATTGTAATTAATTTTATATATTCTATATTACTTGTGTGCTTTTCTGCAGAATTTATAACTGGAACTACAATCTAACCTCAAAATTTCCACTGGAAGTTGGTGCTTCCAGTATGGATTGTGTGTAATACTTTTGGTGGTGTAATCAATTCCAAAAAAGTATCAGTGGTCTGCAAGTTTTTAGTGATAGTTATAACGATAACGAAATGGAGAGCATGGAAGTCGAGTTTAAAGAATTGCATCGTTCCATTAATATTGAAGATAATTCTATTTTAGAATATCAACAGGATGATAATGAGGTAAACTATAAATCATATTTAGTTTAAAATGTTCATATATAAAAACTGGGATGTGATATCTCCTACACTGATGTATTCTACTTTAAATTTCTTTATCTTTGATCGTATAAAATGATATTGAATATTGTTATGCTTTGTACTCATAAGACGATGATTTCTTTGCAAGTAAAAATTTATTTTCAAACTGTCTTTAATAGTTTCTTAGTTGTCTCACTTGTGGACAATGCTATCGATGGTAGTCTTTGAATGTTTGAGAAGATTGCCTTCTGCTGCATGAACGTAGATCATCTTTATCTTTGACCTAATCGGCACAGAATACAATAATTGTGGCATTGCTTAATTTTGAGTATTCCAAATTTAGATATCTAAAAATTCTGTTAACGGTCTCGCCAATGATCTAAAGCTGGACCTGATATAGGCTGGTGTAATATCAGGTCTTGTGGTGTAACATTTAGTTTGGTACGGCCCTGTATATTGTAGTTTATTAGAAACAAATTCCCCCCTTTTCGAATTTAGATAGGAAACGTGGAAATTATGCGTACTCGATTTAACCAGATATTTCACTTTCAAGCCATAATTGATAGAGTTAACATCACAAATGTTGGAAACTTTGTTTAACTCAAATAATTGAATTTCCATAAGAACCGAACAACAGGTAATAATTTAGTTGAATTGTGATAGTTGACTAGGAAGTTATTGTCAATTTTTTGAATAGGTTCTTCTTTGATCTTCATTTTGGTTTATTTATTTTGCTGGAGGATTCGAATTTGATCTATGAACTTGGAAGTCAAAATTACAAGTTGCTTTTGGGAAGCCTTCCTGTCTGAGAACTATTATATCGCCTTGTCGAATGTCAATATCAAAAAGAGTCAAAAGACAATTAGAAATTCTTGCCGCCTTTCAATAAACAAGAAAGAGAAGAGAAACATATCAGGTCGTATAATAAAATTTTATGTTGCGCCAACGAAGTCAATGTCAACAATCATCCGGAACGATTAAATTATTTTTTTATTTCAACAATATATTTTGAATTTGTGATACAGAAAGTAGTAGAAATTAATTGGAAACCGGCAGGCAAAATAGCTATTCTGCGCGCGGGGTATACGTATTAAATTATTATAAAATTTTCTTGTTCTATCGTCAATTACTGTAGATGCGAATTTATTATGTATTTTGTTCAATATAATGAAACCTGTCTGACTTTGGGTTTTCTTGATACAACAATTATTTTTACAGGTTGCTTAATAAAGTCAGTGGCGCCAATATTTATAAATTTTTAGGCAACCAAAAATATATTCATAATTTCTTTTCTAATATATAAAAGAACCTGCGACTCGCTCTCCCCCTATCCATCAGAGCTACCGGCACCCGTTGTTAACCGGACAGTTCTTTTTTTGAATTAAGAAGGTTATAGTGGCTTACGACAAATATAACAGCAATCTAACGGCTTCTTGATATGGTATTCTCCATTTTAGTGTCTTTCGATGAGCATATATCTTTCGTTACCTGTTGATCGGGACCAAAAGTGTTTTGGCTTCTCCAAGATCATTCATCTACAAAGACTTGTTTAATGCGTCCTTAAGTTTGTCGGTTTTTTTGAATTACATATTTGAAAGTGATTCGAAAATTCTAATATTATATACACGGGCAAATACTTGAGTGTTTTAGTCTTATCCACTTCAACATATTACCTATATTTTTATTCTATCAAAATTGAAAGGGTCGACAGCTAATTTTCTTCTCTTTTGTGACCGTTACTATGTTATTGTAACACAATAAACCTAAACGTGTGAAGGAAAATATATTTTATTAGGTTATATAGTATAGAAAATTCTCGTGTCACAGTGTTTGTAACAAAACTCCTCCGAAACGGCTTGACCAATTTTTATAAAAAATTTTGTGTATATTCGGTAGGTCTGAGAATAGGTTTTAAACTATTTTTTATACCTCTAAGTGATAAGGGTGACCCACCCCAAATAAATTTTTTTTTATTTTTTGAACAAAATTTTTTATTTTTATTTTTTTATGATTTGGCATTGAAAATACATATAACCCTTAATCTTCAACTCTCAATAACTGATCAATTATCAATTGATCTACCTGTGTCACTTCTCACCCAGCAAACAGCACTGAGTAGGAATGGAAAAATATGGGACGCGCATGAATAGATTAACGAGATTCCTACCAAAAAAGAAGAACATTTATGGTCTACAGATGGCGCTATTTTATTATATCGAATCAAGTCTATAACCTACTCAATCAACACATACCGAAACAATAGTTAAATTGTCATACTAACAAACAGATAAAGCGAAGAGCCAGTGCGGTTGCGATTTCCCGAATTTCCCTCAAGGTCAAATCAGGTACCATCCCATAACAAATCAATTATTTAATTTATTTTAAAAAAACGTGACAATATATTTGCACCTGAGAGAAATACTAGAAATGTTTACCAATAAGAATTGCAATAAATGCGCAACGAATCATATTTTTTTAAAGATTTTAAAATTTTTCAATTTTAGGCAGGACACGTCTGCTATTCTTAATCCATTCTTTTATTATTTTCTAATTAAATCTACTTCTATCTTCTATATAATATAAAAATGAAATGACGCATGTACAGTGGCGGCAATATGAAAAGCCCGGTCATAAAAATTTAAGTTATTAGTATTTTTTTTAGAGATGTTGTATTAACATATAACTAATACTTATATTTTTTAATTAACTAACTATAATATACATAAAAATTACAAATTCGATAATTATAATATATATTTATCCCCTAAATTCAACCCTTTAATAAATAGTACGTTTTTCAGATATATTTTTACAAATCAATAATGACAGAAATTTCAATTAAAAAAATTATTTTAAGTAAAAATTATGTTGTATATAGTTTATTAATAAATATTTGTTTCATTAAAATTTTGTAGAACATCATCCTACTTTTAGGATATCTTTTAAAGGGCGAGACAATCGTTACGCTAACTGTTGCAGGTGGTCGACCCTTAATTTATTGTCCCATACAAATTTCAATACATGTATTACGTTAAGTTTACTCTTTGAAGAGTTTTGAAGCACGTACCGTTTTATTAGTGTCCACCAATTCTTAATTCTATTCAAATTTTGGCTATTACCTAGCTAATCGATTACATAAATTGCATTATTAATTAAATAATTTATTACCTGTAATAAATAAAAAATATCAATTGGATATTTTTGCATAATTTGTTACTTAAATGTACTAAAATTATTGTGTGAGTAATAAATTTTGAAATAAAAAATTATTTACAAAAATATTTCGTACGATTTTTGCACTATACAAAACTATTAATTTGCAAAAATATCACTCTTCATTTTCTGCGTATAAATTTAATACCGACGGCTGTAAACTGTAAACTTTTGCTTGGCCAGACCAAGCAAAGGCTATCCACCCGAGTCAAGCAACATATACAAGATGTAAGACATAACTCGAGCAAAGCGGGACTCTCAGAACACATGATTGACACATCACACACTTTTACGCTCGCCGATGTTACTGTCCTGACCACAGAGAGGAATTACTACAAGAGAACGTTCCTGGAGGGAGCGTACATATCCACCACACGAGAAAACATGAATAAGCAAACGGACTTCCGGAACATCAATGACATGTACAAGGCCATACTTAATGACTTTATAACTAAACATAAGGATACCACGTGATGGCTTACTTACCTGAGATGGTTCCCTTCTGCTGGTTTTCGCCGCTGCAGCTGCTGCTGCACCGGCTTGTTTTCCTGTCCGCCGCTATGCTCTTCGAAGGGTGTCGAGGTGGTCGCGGTGATGCTCTCTCTCTGTGTATGGAGTTGTATTAGCTCACCTTTATACTTCAAGTTTAATGCTTCTACAGTGCATGGGTTATCAGTGGATGGGTCACATACCTGAGATGGTCACCGCTTATATGGTTTCTTGCCGCTGCAGCTGTTGCTGCACCGGCCGGTTATAGCTGTCGTTGCGCTCTTCGTGGAATGTCGAGGTGGTTGAGGTGCGGCTATTTCTGTGGATGAGTTTTTTGGATGGTCTACTTTCTGGTTGGGTTGCTCGATACTTACCCGACGTAACGCTACCACCCGCACCGCTCTTTGCCCGTTTAGACTCAAGTACCCCGGAGGGTCAACGCACATTTCTGCGTTTCATTGGCGTTTTGGATCACAGTTGTACACTTTCACATTCCGGTGGCGTGTTTTTGTTCCCGTTACGTTTTCGCATGGCGTCATTGTAATTACAGAGCGTCCCACCAGTTGGTCATTTACAACTACGACACAATGGGTTGCCTACCCGCCGGCTTTATCTGCACACACGAGATTAGTAAGAGGATAACACATTTTATTCCAAGTTTTGCATTTTGATTTTAATTACACCGTTTTTAACATAGTTATTTATAGTTATTTATTTATTTGTACATAGTTATTTATAATAATTTTACATTTTTTAATTATTTACAATGTGAAGTCCCTTCATGTTTTATTATGTTATGTATTGTACATTTAAATATTTTTGACCTCGTGAAATGTGCTTACTTTGGGCCCTGGCAACTTTCGACACATAGGTTTATATCGAACGCACTCCATCCTTTTTGTTCTTCGGTGAGTGATACAACTTGTATACCAATGTAATCTTATGCTCGTTTTCCATTATAGTCTTGAAAATGGAGGTATAGATCCTCCGAAACGTCGACGAATAAATATATTGTTTGATTAGCCTCCCTGTACAACCCGAGACTCCTTTACTATATATTATATTGGGTGAGAACTACCGTTTTTCTTATCTTTAATTGTACTGGAATCAAAAATTCTTTTTAATTAAAGCAATTTATTAATTTCCATAGCTTCTAAAAATTAATAAATAATAATTAATAATAAATGAATAAATCTGATCTAAATAACTCATCTCTACTAAATAAGATGTTAAATAAATAAATAAGTTTTTTTTATAAGAAACAAAAATTATTATAATTATTGATTATAATTCCTATTGGTTGCGATAAATTAAGTAAAAATGGGTTTCTATTCGTTGGGAGTCATACCAATCGCCTAGGTTAGTAAAATTTAACAATTAACAGGCAATTTACATGCCTTGTTAAATAGCTCTAATAAGTACCTGCCTGTTCCCTGTTCCAGGTAAATTTATAGGCCCTGTCTCTAATAAGCTAGCTCTAATAAGTATCTGCTACGTCCCCGTCACAGGTAAATTTACAGGCCCTCTAATAAGTACCTGCCACGTCCCCGTCACAGGTAAATTTACAGGCTCTGTCAAAAAAGCTCTAATAAGTACCTGTCAGGTTCCTGTCCCAGGTAACTTTACAGGCACGGTTAAACTGGCTCTAATAAGTACCTGCCAGGTTCCTGTCCCAGGTAAATTTACAGACACTGTTAAACTGGCTCTAATAAGTACCTGCCAGGTCCCTGACCCAGGTAAATTTACAGGTCCTGTCACACTAGCTCTAATAAGTACCTGCCACCACCGCCGCAGGTAAATTTACAGGCCCTGTCAAACAAGCTCTAATTAGTACCTGTCAGGTTCCTGTCCCAGGTAACTTTACAGGCACTGTTAAACTGTCTCTAATAAGCACCTGCTAGGTCCCTGACCCAGGTAAATTTACAGGCCCTGTCACACTAGCTCTAATAAGTACCTGCCACGTCCCCGTCGCAGGTAAATTTACAGGCCCTGTCAAATAAGCTCTAATTAGTACCTGCTTGGTCCCTGTCTTTGATAAATTTACAAGCCCTGTCGAATAAGCACAAAATAAGTACCCGGCAGGTCCCCGGCAAACAAATTCAGAAATAGCCAGGGAAAAATGTTACTTGGGACAGTTAGCGTAACGATTGTCTCGCCCTTTAAAAGATATCCTAAAAGTAGGATGATGTTCTACAAAATTTTAATGAAACAAATATTCATTAATAAACTATATAAAACATAATTTTTACTTAAAATAATTTTTTTAATTGTAATTACTGTCATTATTGATTTGTAAAAATATATCTGAAAAACGTACTATTTATTAAAGGGTTGAATTTAGGGGATAAATATATATTATAATTATCGAATTTGTAATTTTTATGAATATTATAGTTAGTTAATTAAAAAATATAAGTATTAGTTATATGTTAATACAACATCTCCAAAAAAAATACTAATAACTTAAATTTTTATGACCGGGCTTTTCATATTGCCGCCACTGTATATTGGTTCATCACTTGAGAATTTGGCTGATTTTTGTTTTGTTGTGTTCGTAATTTTCAGCTCAAGGTTTGTATGAAATAAAATGTATGGAAATTCTATCCGAAAAAGATTATAGTTGCAGTTGGTGACGCGCATGAACGGATTAACGAGATTTTTATAAACAAAAATTGTGTTGGCAACAGGTAGCGCTAAAATACAAAATTTACAATAGAATATTTTAACATAAATAAATGGGAAAGTTTGTTTAATCGTTATAGGTACACTTCTAAGTCCTTCGACCGATTTGAACCAAATTTAAAACACTTGCTCACTAGGACTCGGGTTAGGAACTAACTTTACCGAAATTTACGGTCGCAGAGAAGGATGGCAGATCCTTGGTAAGAGTTGTGACTAACAATTTTTCAATTTACCTTCTTTATTACAGTTGGGCGTCGAAAAACGACAGCTTAAGCGTGCGTTTTGTGAAAAATTAATTCTTTGATGTAAAATTTTTAATCGAAGGAGGCGTAAATTTATAAAAAAAAATTTCTCGAAAATATTTAAATGTTGCGGGGGCCATCCCGAAAAAAAAAAATATTTTACAAATTTATTATTCAAAAAAGGATCCAAGGCTTGAAATTTTGTTTTGCATTTTGCGGCTTTGCGGTTGTATGACATCGATTTTGTGGAGAATCGCGGTACGCTTTCAAAGCTATTTTGAAATTAAGAATCGGTAAATAAGTTTAAGAATGGTAAATAAGGCCGCTACGACCGATAGAAAAATATTGACGATTAACAATTACTCGACATTGGTAGTGGCAAAATTTCTGTTGATCTATCGTCTGGATACATTTACATTCCCTGCCAATTTTTGTCACTTTACCGAATCAAAGACCGAACTCATCGAGATGGTGTTCCCAAACAATGCTCAAAATTATAAAAATCATGTTTGGTTGAGCGAACCTGTTATATTGGCTGAAAAAAACGTTGATGTCAACGAAATCAATTTTTGGATTCAAATTAAGATAGCTGACGAATTGACGACATACAAATCGGTTGATTCCGTTACTAACCAAGATGATGTTGTCAACTATCCAACGGAATTTTTGCATTCACTGGAATTGCTCGGATTACCATCTCATAATCTGCAATTTAAAGTCGGATTAGTAATCATTATATTGCGGAACATAAACCATCCACCCGGGTGAAGAAATTAATGAACTACGTCATCGAAGCAACAATTTTGAAAGGGAAGTACAAAGGCGAAGACGTTTTGATTCCACGCATTAAGAATTAATTAAGTTCAGGGTTTGTGGCATCAATCTTGAAAATCCAGGTTTTTCACATGGCCAATTGTATGTGGTCTGTTCCCGCGTCGAAAAAACATTTATTTTATTTATAATTATTATATTTTTAAAAATTACAATGTAGCAATAATAAAATCACTTACTGAAGATATATTTGTTACAGAAAATCCCAAGTAATTTAAAGAGTTGCTTTCAAATTAAGAAAGAAGAAGAAACAGAAGTCAACTTGGAAGATTTGCATCATTCCATTGATATTAAAGAAGAAACGTCAATCTACGAATCTCAAGTGGATCAAGATTGTAATATCTCTTCACCAACTCACACTGGTAAAATACTTTTCCAGTGTAACTTTTGTGATTATAGTTGTTCGGAAAAATCAAAATTAAAAATTCATTCACTAACCCATTCGGGTGGGAAACCGTTTGCGTGTAATATTTGTAATTTTAAATGTTTACAAAAAGAGCATTTAAAAAATCATTTACTAACTCATGCCAGGGAGAAACCGTTCGAGTGTAATATTTGTGATTATAAATGTTCACGAAAAGATCATTTAACACGACATTTACTAACTCATACGGGTCAGAAACTCTTTGAGTGTAATATTTGTGATTATAAATGTTCACGAAAAGATTTGTTAAAAAAGCATTTACGAACTCATACGGGCGAGAAACCGTTTAAGTGTAATATTTGTGATCATAAATGTTCACAAAAATGTCATTTAAAATATCATTTACTAACCCACACAGGCGAGAAACCGTTTGAGTGTAATATTTGTGATTATAAATGTTCATCAAAATTTAATTTAAAACAACATTCAATAACTCATACGGGCGAGAGGCCGTTTGACTGTAAAATTTGTGATTATAAATGTTTACAAAAAGTTCATTTAGAAAAACATTTACTAACTCATATGGATGAGAAACCGTTTGAGTGTAATATTTGTGATTATATATGTTCACGAAAAGATTTGTTAAAAAAGCATTTACGAACTCATACGGGCGAGAAACCGTTTAAGTGTAATATTTGTGATCATAAATGTTCACAAAAATATCATTTAAAAAATCATTTACTAACTCATACAGGCGAGAAACCGTTTGAGTGTAATATTTGTGATTATAAATGTTCACGAAAAGATTTGTTAAAAAATCATTTACTAACTCATGCCAGGGAGAAACCGTTTGAGTGTAATATTTGTGATTATAAATGTTCACGAGAAGATTTGTTAAAAACTCATTTACTAAAACATGCAAGGGAGAAACCGTTTGAGTGTAATATTTGTGATTATAAATTTTCACGAAAAGATCATTTAAAATATCATTTACTAACTCATACCGGCTAGAACCTGTACGAGTATTGGCTCAGGTTTGCTGGTGTATGAGCATCAAGCATCTGTTGTAAGATCTTGCCTTTTTGAAACAAAATGTAACCGTAACCGGCTGATGGTACAATTTTTTTCTCTTTTGTGACACTTCCTATGCTATTGTAACGCAATAAATGAAAATGTGCAATAGAAAATATACTGTAGTGATATTCTCTTTATGAAATGAGAACCCTTTACTAAACAAAATGTTTACTTTGGCTTGCATTATTAGTCTGAGAGCAAGAGCTCTTTCCAGGAGTCGAATCCCGTAACAAACCTCTATTGTCGATAAAAGAATAATGCTCTTTCTAATGTTAATTGAATCAAATTTATTTTTGAAGGATGTAGTTTTATTGAGTGACATTTCACCTTAAGCATATTTAAATTTTGGTGTATTGTGTAAATCTAATAGTGTTAATAATTTGTACAAAATAAATCAAATCAATGTTCAGAAAAATTAAATAAATTTGCTTTAAAATTTTTATAATTGGTTTTAATCTACCGGTTGAAACGCCACTGGCTCAATAAGATTTAGTATACTTAATTACATGTAGTCGTCACTTCCAGTGATCAGATGCATCAGGAACATGTGCTCTGGGTACTGTTGAAGAATTATGCACATCCAGTTGGAAATATTTAATTTTAACTTTCAAATAATTTCTAGTCTGGATTCTGGATTATAAGTAGGAGGGCAAGGACTAAACCTCACACGCACTTAGGCCTCTTAATCCGACCCATTGTACTACCTCCAATTCAGCGGCGTCCGTCCCATCACTCTCCAAGCCATCCCAACCTTAAGATGAACTCAAGAATCCTGGCAGGCGGAATGCCGCTGATTCTGACCATGTCTGGCCAGAAGTCCCTCAGCATGGTACTTCTTTTTGACGCTAGGGCTGGGCAGTGGCAAAGCACATGCTCCGCCGTTTCGTCTGATTCTTTGCATCCGCGACACGTAGGGCTATCCACGATTCCCAGCGTGTTGAGGTGCTTATTTAACTTGCAGTGCCCAGTTAGAATTCCTGCAATTGCCCATAGATTGGATCTTGACAGCTGCATATAGTATTTTGAATGTTTGCTTGAGGGGGCTTTGATTGCTCACCTCGCTTGCCTACATGCAGTTTCTTTTTCCCATCTGCTTGAGTGCAGTTTTAGAATATATTGCTTTAGAAGGGTGTCAAGGGTTTTTACGGATGGGGCAACCATCGGCTCGGGTCCGCAGGGAAGACAGTTTATGCCGTGTCTCGCCAGCTCATCAGCCCTCTCTCATTGCCTTCGTTTCCTTGATGTCTTTTAATCTAACAGAGGGAAAGGACATTTGTAGTAGATATCTCATTCAGTGCTCTAATGCATTCAAGCACCAGACCAGAGGTGATCCTATGGCTTCCCACTGCCATAAGCACGGTCCTGCTGTCTATCGATATCTGAATATTTTTGTCACGGATACTTTTATCCTAAACTATTTTTACACAGTGCAGTATACCAACGAGTTCCGTTTGAAACACAGACGCATACCTGCCCAGTGGTATGCTTATGTTTAAGTCGAATTCAGCAGAGAAGATCCCCGCCTCCGAACCAACATTGTTTTTAGAGCCATCTGATGATAAGCATGTCATAATCATTAGTTTCTGTTGGATTCAACAGAATGTTGTACCTTTAACACTTATGTCTCCAACCATATGGTAATGGGAACTCCATGTTGGTGTAGAGCCGCATTTATACTCTCGAAGGTAGCTTTATCGAAAGCCCCTTCGATATCAATAAACGCTCCTAGGATAGACTCCTTAAAGTACAGTGATCTCTCGACTCGCTCCACTACACTGTGGAGCGCAGTCTCTGTACATCTCCCCGGAATGTATGAGTGTTGGTTCGTGTGTAGTGGTCTAAAGGTTAGCGCCACATCACGAACTTCTCTGTCGCATAATTTTTCTAACGTTTTTAGAAAGAATGGAGTTAAGCTAATTGGTCTAAAATATTTTGCCAGAGAGTAGTCACTTCTGCCTGGCTTAGGTATGAACATAACCTTAACCTTTCGCCATTCCTTTAGTGTGTAGCTATGCGCAATGCACGCCACAAACACCCGTACTAGGTGACATAAGAGATAGCTCAGGCCCTACTGAAGTAGAGCCGGAAATACCCCGTCAGGTCTAGCCGATTTAAAGGGGCCAAAGGATTTGATGGCCCATGCCGTTTTGGTTTCATTTACGACCTTTTTTGCACTCACCCAGTTAGCTTCGGTCAGTGACCGAGTTTTGACGTCGGCCCAGTCAAAATCCGCAACTATTTTACTGTCGGGAAAGTGTGTTTGTAGCAGTATTTCGGCAGTCTGAGAGAGAGTCTCCGTGTATGAGCCATCTTCCCGTCGTAAGCTGCCTAGCTGCTGATTTGGATCCTTTGCTATAATCTTGTTCAGCCTTGCTGCAGCGGTGGTAGTTCCAACATCTCTGCAGACTCTCGTTGTTTTTGGTGTATCGGGCTTTTGTACTCCAATCGGTGCATTTTAAATGCTGCCCAATCGGCGTCGTTTTTAGAGTTCTGCGCCTTATTGTAAAGCTTTCTTGCCGTCTTCCTTAGTCGGTCGAGCTCCCCACGCCACCATGATATAGCCTTGCCCCGAACTCTAGATGTTAGCAACGGACAGGAAAGCTCATAAATGCTCTTGTGAGAGAAATTTGCAGCCTATTAGCATACAATTCAATTTTCTCAGTGGTTGTTAGTTGTTCTTTTGTGGACATTTCCTTAAAAGTAACAGTCTCCAAGGATGACAAGAGGTGATCTAGAAAGACCAACCTGTCGACATTCCTCGGGTTCCTATATCGTCTGGGTTCCACTGTTTTTGCTTTTAATTTAAAGCTGATCCATTTATGATCTGACAGTGTCAGTTTGTCGGACACTTGCCAGTCATATATGTGGTTTGAAATGCTTAACAAGGCCTCAGTGATATCAATCACCGAATTGCGCTGTGGTGACACATAGAACGTAGGTGTATCACCACGGTTAAGGATTACTAAATTTGTACCGATAAGGTATTCTAATAGAGACTTACCTCTACTGTTTGTTACCTACCTGTTTACTGCAGGTTTGCTTGTAGCAGGCTCTATTCTGACAAGGACGCCATTAGGCCTGCCTTGATGGACCTTGCTGCTCCGTTACGCCTCCAATCGCCATCTCCCCGGAAACATCTGTCTCCATAAGGAGCCGTGACGGTTGCCGGCTTATCTGTTGGTGCAGAGTCCTCAAACTTCAGCATTCTAAGTTTGAGGAAGGTGAACTTGTAGTGCACCTGCTCCCCTCTTTGTTTAAGAGCGGTGCTATCCTTTTTCTCGACGCCGAATACCAGGAGTTTGCCTTTCGACTTCTCTTTGTCGTGGAAGACACACCAGTCTTGGGGTTTTATCCAGGTGTTCTGGGCAACCAAACGTCTCATGACAGCCTCGGTGGATTCCGGCTTGCCGGGAATCCAGAGGATTGCCTTGGTGAGTCTAGGTAGGTTGTCCACCTGGACTACATCCAATTTAGCACCCTCCCATGGTGGCGAGAGGTGTGCTATTATATTTTTCAGCCACTCGAGAGAGCTCTGATCCATACAGGTGATCCAAAAAATCTCGCCCGAGTGGTAGAGCCCACAAAACGTGGGTGCTGGCTTGGCCTTACTTGTTCCTGCCAAAATGAATTTGTCTAAGGCATTAGTGAGGCTATCCTCAATGGTTTCCGCCTGGTCACCAGTGATTTTACCTAATGGGTTTGAGCGGTTTATTACCAGTACTCGGAGGTGCTTTGCAGCGGCCTTTTTGTAGGAGACAGTACTTGCTCTTGCAGATGGTTTTGCTTGTTGGCGTGAGGTGTTGGTTTTCGCCCTCTTCTACCAACCATGGTGTGAAAGTTGAGAATCCTGGAACCTCAGGCGTTTATTGGTGGTCTTGTTTTATTTTTACCGCCTTGAGCCGATGGCTTAGATAGCTTAGCCTGCTCGTGAGCGGTAGTTTTCTTTTTTAGACCCTGTGAGGAGGTGGAGGCGTCAGTCTCAAGCCCCCGGCGAGCTTTTTGTCTTCTCTTAGCTTCCGCCCTAGAAATTCTGTACCTAGCCGGTTTTTGTACAGTTGCAGATAGATCCTGATCAGACGCACCTGTGTGCAGAGTCGGGGTATCCTGAATGGACGTACCCGCCTGTGGTTTCGCTGATTTCTCAGCTGGTGGTTGTTTTTCATTTTTCGTATCCATGTGGGAATTCAAAAGATTCTTCTCTCAGAGCTTCCCACCCTCCATGGAGCCTCAAAAGTGGGACGTTGTAATCAGGGCCAGGGATACCCGAGAGATATAGCCCCCAGGAAGGTGGAGTAAACTCCAGCCTTCCCTAAGGACTCGTCCTGCTGAACCTCTGACGGAACAGCGTAGCCGATTGATCAGGGTAGACTAGTCCCGACCTCCCGTTGGCCTGGAAATCCAGGCCAAAGTGGAGTGTTGTCCGTCCGAGGAGAACTACTACCGCTCCTGGGTTGACTCAGCCACTAGGATCCGTTCATCCCACCGTACGGGTCTTCGCGCACGGCAAAAACACGCAGGTACCTGTGATTAGTCTGTTTTCTCCACGACGGCCGTCCTCCCGATTTATTGGCCCAGAGTCCGAACACGGAGGGTTTTAGACCTTGGCCCGAACCCAGCAGACCAGGCACGAGAGAGTATCGCTCGCTATAATCCTCACAAATTATTATGTGTCATGTGACAATTTAAAAATGATATCCAACGCAGTTTAGGTAAGTTTAATACTTTTTAAAATCTTAAATCCAAACCTCAAATATGGCGGCCGCGTCTAATTGTAAAGTGAAAAATCTGGATTTTTTGAATAATTAAGAATTGATTTTTGGAAGAAATCCCTGCTGCAAAAAGTGCTTCTCTTCGAAACTTAACAAAGAATCTCCGCTTTCAACACAAATTCACCTTCCACAAAGTGAAAACCTGTACTACAAAACTAATTTTCGGTAACCAAGCTATCCGCAAGTCAACCGGCTTTGATAACTCGTCCGCCTCGAATTCCTGTTCTTCCGTCCACCACGCCAATTTTCTCAAATTTCCTGTTTCAAACTTGACAATACCAAATCTTAACCCCTTGGCTACTTTTTGACCTCAAAAAGTGAAAGTCTCAAATCTGATGCTTTTTCGATATTTTCTTGTATATTTTGAGCAGAAAACTCGATTGGCGTACGCAAATTCCTCGTAAGTATGATATTTTAAATTTTATCTGGCTTTAAAGTGAAGAAATTCGATGACAATTTGACCTTCCTTTAGTTCACCTTACTTCGCATTTTGCGACGAATTAAAGAGTTTGCGCCAGGATCCAGCGCGTTTTTCGAACTCTAGGCACCGAAATTAGTCGATTTAAGAAATAAAAAGATCAGTGAAATTTTTCACGATTTTTGAAAAAAACCTAAGGTTAAACGTAATTCAAATTTTTCTACACTCACGAACATTTTATTTTCACTTTCTTTTTAGGTCACTGCATATCTCTCGAAAAATTGTGTTGTTAGTTTTTGTGTTACAGGTTCAACATAAAATGATTCTGCTTACTTCCTCCTTCAAAAACGGTTGCTTCGTTCAAGGCGAAGCTTTTCCTGAAAATCAACCCGAGAATAAATACTTGTCACAAAAATCCACGACAATATTTTATTAGAAGGAATACAATGTTTACTGAATTAGAACTTTTTTAAATTCTAAAAAACTAACGATTGTTGTTATTATTTGTTGTTGGAGAGGCGCGACGCCTTCGCCGTGTATTTTGAGAGCACCAAATTCAAATCAAGATATGAATTACCATAACGCCAGCTTTGAAATATGACAAAAAAACGTAATAAACGTAAAATCAAATTTAACCCATTTCCTTATACAAGAATTTTTTCTTTTGTCTTCCTCTTTCAATTCAACAAACCTTTCAACTTGCATTTTAAATTTTCAACATTGCTTGCTCTATTGAACAGAGATTTGACGTATGCGGCAAAGTGTCCTGATTGCTTCGTCACTTTCGTTCAGTTATTTATATAAAATGGATGTTAATCTCATTATATTAAACGAGCAATTCTTGTATTTTGTGGTGTTTTAAAGTGATTCGGACCCACACCATACATTTTGGTGGAAATTTTATTTTAATAATTAAGTTGCAAGATTGTAGATTTTGTTAGGTGGGGACGGTTCACAGGAAATTGAATGCTTTTTACCAGGGGTCGCCGCACGAGTCGGTGGTGCAACTGTTGGCTCCTAAGAAATATTTGATTTTATAAAGATTTTTGTGCAAATATTATTTTGTGAATGATCGGAAGTATTTTGGTAGGGTGTGGCCGCTGAGTTTTGAATAATTTGTGAGTTTGAGTGTTCAAGTAATTTCTCATTTTTATTTTTTTTTCTGTGTGTGCTCTCTCTACAAACTATAAGGTAATAAACAAACTTATGCATTTAAAATTATTTTTTTTCAGGTAAAGTCGCAACAAATAAACTTAATTTTTTTTATTACTTTTTTTTTAAAAAACCGTTGGCAATATTATAATTTTATTATTTCTTTTTACTTTACTAAACTTAGTATACTAAATCAATGGTGTTTTCACAAATCAAAATTGTTTACTTTGAATATTTGTATTATTGAGCTTGTTTAGTGAAAAGGGGTGTTTAGTAATTAAAGTGACTGGTGATCTATTAGAGTAAGTGTTATTTATTAAAGACACTGAGGATCAACATAGTTACAGACGGGATTTTAATCTATCAAAAAGTGAGGTTAAAATGTGAACTTTGAGATTAAACATGGTTCGTACTCCCCCTAAAGACAATAATCCATCCCAAGGGGTGGAAATGCACAGTGAGCCTCTTCCTAACGTATTATCGAAAAACCCAACCTCTTATAGCCAAGATGCGCAGCTGTTGCATCAACAACCAGCAGGGTTGTACCTGTCCAATATGCAACAAATACCGTTAGTGAACTACAATCAAAATTATCCTTCGATTACACAATATCCCTCATTGTCACAAATAAATCCAACAATTTATTACAACCAGAACTATCCGCATATGGCGCAACTTCCTGGAAAAGAAACCTTTTCAAACCAAGGATATACCCAATGGATGACAATGCAGGGTTCCCAATCTAGTGGCTTGCAGAATCAGACTGAAGACATGGAATGGAAACAAGTCAGATCGAAGAAGAGAAACAGATTGGATAGCCCAGAAAAATCTTCTAGAAGAGTCAATCAAAAATAGGCAACTACTGGCTTAATGCTCCACGATTATCAAATAGATTTGCAGCATTGCCGAAAAGCAATGATAACGAAGACGGGGATACACAAGAAAAATCGAAACCAGAAGAGGAGAAAGTACCCAAACCTCCCCCAATATTTGTATACGGAGTCAGGAGCATTGCACCACTAAACCAATTACTTGAGGAAATTTCTAAGGATGATTATACAACAAAACTGCAGGGGAAAGAACAAGTAAAAATCCAACCCTTGACATCTAAAAGCTATTTGTTGTATATGTCATATATTGTTAATGACGTATTACAAGATCGTCATCAGCTTTTAAGGTACAAGCACATAAGCTCCAGTACCATTCCGACATTCGACTATTACAGTACTCAGCAATTAGCATGAATAAAGATACTTAATAATTATGTTTTCTTTCATTCATCAAACAACATAACATGGTGTCAGAAGTGAAAATTTATTACTTGATTTCGGGAATTAATAGTTAAAACTTGTGTCAAGTGATAAAACAATTACACTAAGTGTAAAAATTAGAGGTGAAAAAATTTCACAATTCAAAAAAAAAAATTACAATAAGTGTAAAAATAAAGGTGAAACAATTTCACAAGACGATAAACAATTACAATAAGTGTATAAAAATAAGTGAAAAAATTTCACAAAGATTAAAATAATTTACAAAAGTGTAAAAAACGCGCAAAATGGATCTAAACCTAAATGCACCTAAGAAGCTTTTATTAGAAAATGGTACTAACTGGGTCAAGTTCAAAAAACAATTTGAAGTTTATATGAAAGCTACAGGCTATAATGAGAAAGAGGATGAAGTGAAAATAGCCATATTCCTCAACGTAGCTGGAGAAGAAGCTTTGGATGTGTTTCAAACACTTAACCTTAGTGAAACCCAAAGAGAAACTTATGACGAAGTACTGACAGCATTCGAAACTTATTGCATACCGCGAAAAAATGTAATTTTCGAAAGTTTTAAGTTTCACGGAAGAGCTCAAAAGGAAGGTGAAAAGTTCGACCATTTTGTTACAGAACTACGCATGCAAGCAAAATTATGCGAGTTTGGCAACCAAGAAGAAAGGATGGTCAGGGATAGAATCGTTATAGGTATAAATGATCCAAGTTTACAAGAAAGGTTACTGCGTGTACCAGATTTGTCATTAAACGCCGCGATAAATCAGTGTCGTGCTGCAGAAGCTGGCAAAGAGCAAGTAAAAACGCTACAAGAAAAAGTGGAAACAAGTGTACATGGACTTAAAGCCAACTTTGAAAAAAGAAGACCAAAGCAACGACCAAGCGCATCAGGTGAAATTCAGAAAAACAAGTGTAGAAAATGTGGTAACAAACACGGATACGGAAACTGCCCAGCATTTGGTAAGTCATGTTTACAGTGTAACGCCAAAAATCACTTCGCGAAAATGTGTGAAAACAGAGTTAAGCGCAAAGAAATTCGTGGAAATAACAAAAAAGTGCACCAAGTGGAAAGAGAACAAGGTCAAAGTAGCGACAGTGAATTTTATTTAGAATCAATAGGGATAATTAACAAAGAAAGCTAAAAAATGTTCAAGTTAGTTCATTAAGTAATTTAGATGAGAAAAAATGGTTACAAAAAGTAGAAATTTGTAATAATCAGGTAGAATTTAAATTAGACTCAGGAGCCGAAACTAATGTAATACCTTTAAATGTTTATAAAATTCTTAAAGATAGGTGTAACAATCTTGAGTTGAAGCCAAAAAACGTAGTACTTACGTCATATAGTGGTGATAAAATGAAACCGGAAGGAGAAATAACTTGCGTTTGTAAAATACAAAACAAAGAGTTAACATGCAAATTCATGGTAATAAATACTAACGCGACGCCGTTATTAGGGTTGCAAGATTGCATAAGGTTTGGGTTAATAAAACGGGTAGATAAAATATCTATGGGAGAATCAAAAGAAGTCTTCATAACTCAAAACAATGAAATTTTTACGGGCTTGGGAAAAATAGGGAAATATAAAATTAAACTAAAGGAAAATGCGGTTCCTATAGTAAATCCTATTCGAAGAATAGCCGAAAAATTAAAAGAGCCGTTAAAAAATGCTCTTGATTTGTTAGAAAAGCAGGATATAATAACGCGAGTAACTGAACCGACAGAGTGGTGTCAAAATTTATTAATAGTAGAAAAAGCGAATAAATCATTACGTTTATGTCTCGACCCGAAAAGATTAAACGAATATATCATACGCGAGCGGTATCCTATACCTTCTCAAGAAGAAATTTGCAATGATCTAGCAGGAAAAACAATTTTCACCGTGCTTGATTTTAAAGATGGGTTTTTTCAAGTCGAGTTAGATACAGAAAGTAGCTATATTTGTACTTTCGGAACACCTTTTGGTAGATACAGGTTTAAACGTATGCCATTTGGAATTAGCTCCTCCGCCGAAGTTTTACAGGAATTAAATACTAGGCTATTCGGGGACATTGCAGGGGTTAAAATTTATTTCGATGATGTTATAATAGCAGGGGAAAACGAAAATGATCATGATGAAATTCTCAAAAAAGTTGTAGATAGGGCCAAAAAGTATGGCGTTAAGTTCAATAAACAAAAAGTACAGTACAAAGTAAAAGAGGTAAAGTACGTGGGACGAATAATTTCAAAAGAAGGTATAAAACCACATCCAAAACACGTTGAAGCGATATTAGTAATTGAACCGCCTAAAAATGTAAAAGGGTTACAAAAGTTTTTAGGAATGACTAATTATTTAAGTAAGTTTATTCCAAAATATTCGGAAATAACAGCACCATTAAGGGATTTAATTAAAAAAGATGTAGAATGGGTTTGGGGCCAAGCGCAAGCCGATTCGTTCAATAACTTAAAATTAAGCTTAACTTGCGCGCCTACATTAAAAATAATAGACTCAAAATTGCAAATAGAAATACAAACAGACAGTTCAAATTTTGGAATGGGAGCGTGTCTTTTACAAGAAGGACAGCCAGTTTCATTTTATTCTAGAACCTACACTGAAAGTCAGGTACGTTGGGCACCGATAGAAAAAGAATTATTTGCAATTTGTGCATCCGTTGAAAAGTTTCACCAATTTATTTATGGCAGAAAAGTAGTAATAAAAACCGACCACAAACCATTAATTTCAATAGTTAAAAAAGACATAAACAAAATAAGTGCCAGATTACAAAGAATGGTATTGAAACTTCTCAAATATGATTTAACTGTTGAATATTTACCGGGAACAAAAATGTTTTTAGCCGATTTTCTGTCGCGTAACGTAATAAAAAATAACGCAAAAGATGAAGTCATAACTAGTGAGACGGTACACGCGTTAAATAAAGAATTACCAGTTTCCGAACACAGGCTTAATCAGCTCAAGGTTGCTACCATGAACGATAAAAATTTGCAAGAAGTAATTAAATTCTATAAGAACGGCTGGCCAAGCAAACGTGATAGTCAAATACTATGTAATGCAGAACTGCTTAATTATTATAAAATAAAAGATGCCATAGAATTGAAAGATGATCTTTTATTTTATAATGATAAAATTATAGTGCCGATAAAGTTAAGAGACGAAATGTTAAAAATTGTACATTCTTCACATTTAGGCATAACAAAATGTAAAAAAAGAGCACGTTCTCTCTTATATTGGAATGGAATGACAAATGACATTGAAAAATTGATAAAATCATGTAAAATTTGTGAAAAGTTTAGGCCAAGTAATGTCAAAGAAGAAATAATTTCTCATGAAGTTCCAAATTTACCATTTAATAAAATAGGTCTAGATTTGTTTCATTTTGAAGGAAATGATTATTTAGTATTAGTAGATTATTTTTCTAAGTGGATTGATTTCAAAAAACTGCCCGCTAAAGATTCCGATGAGGTCATTTATGCATTAAAATCTATGTTTAGTATTCACGGAATACCAAAAATTATTGTTTCGGATAATGTTCCATTTAACAGCTATAAAATGCGTGAGTTCGCAAAAAGCTATGATTTTGAGATCGTAACGTCAAGTCCGCGATATCCTAAATCTAATGGATTAGCTGAAAAAGCTGTCGGAATATCAAAAAGCATATTAAAAAAATGCACAAGTGACAACACCGATATTGCTATGGGTTTATTAAACTACAGAAGTACACCGGTATGCGGTACGGATTATAGTCCAGCTCAGCTGCTCATGGGAAGAAATTTAAGAACTAATTTGCCCTGTACCGCTGATAGTTTGAAACCCAAAGTAATAATAAAAGATGCTAAAAAACAATTCATAAACAGGCGGACTAAGTTTGAAAAACATTACAATAAAACAGCCAAAATAAGATCAGGCTTTAAGAAAGGGGATGATGTGTTAATTCAAGATCTACCGAAAAAGACGTGGTCACCAGGGTTAGTAGTAAGTACACATAAAGCACCACGTTCCTATATCGTTAAAAATAAAGATGGAAAAATTTTAAGAAGAAATAGTTACCATTTGAGGTCAACTCCCAATAAAACTTTTATACATCAGGATACTGATGAGGATATTTTGTTTGATGATGTAACAAACAATAACAATGTTACACAAGTGGTACCAAACTTAGACCCGCCTGAAATAGTAGTTAGACCTAGATCTACTAGGATAAGACAAAAGCCTAATTACTTAAAAGATTATCAATGTTAGTTTTAGAATGTTTTGATTGTTAAAAATATTAATTACTTAAAAATTATCAATGTTAGTTTTAAAATGTTTTAATTGTGAAAAATATTAATTACTTAAAAAATTATCAATGTTAGTTTTAAAATGTTTTAATTGTTAAAAATGTTAAAATTTCAATAAGATAATAAGGGGGATGTTGTATATGTCATATATTGTTAATGACGTATTACAAGATCGTCATCAGCTTTTAAGGTACAAGCACATAAGCTCCAGTACCATTCCGACATTCGACTATTACAGTACTCAGCAATTAGCATGAATAAAGATACTTAATAATTATGTTTTCTTTCATTCATCAAACAACATAACACTATTCAGTCATCATTAAAGCTCTAGAAGAAAATAAATCGGAGTTCCACACCTACAAACCCAACCAAGAGCGAAGCTTCAGAGTTGTCTTAAAGAACATGCACCATTCAACCGATATCGAAACTATAAAAGCTGCAATTGAAGCACATGGACACTCAGTAACTAATGTAAGTAATATAATACAAAGAACGACAAAAGATCCCCTCCCAATGTTCTACGTTGAATTAAAACAAAGTGATAATAACAAGGACATGTATGACTTAAGAAAACTTGGTAACAGCTGCGTCGAATTTGAACCACCGCATCAAAAAAGGCAGATTCCACAGTGCACAAAATGCCAGCGTTACGGTCACACAAAGGCATTTTGCTATCGCATCCCTCGCTGTGTTAAGTGTGCAGAAGAGCACCTCACTGCCAATTGTAGTAGAAAAGAAAGATCAAATCTAGTAAAATGTGTACTTTGCGATGGAGCACACCCGGCTAATTACAAGAGCTGTCAAATATACAAGGAACTTCAAAATAAGAAATATCCACCTCTTAGAAGTAAATTTATCCGCAACACTATCCCAGAAAACCCAACAGAAATGCAACAGGTCCACGTAAATAATTCATACGCTCAAGCTGCAACTAGAAATTTACAGCAACCACAAATTCCTATTCACTTAACACAACAGCCACCTACTGTAAACCATTTAGAACAACAGCAACAAATGATTCCCAATCAAACAAACGATATGCAAGAGCTAAAGCATATGATGAAAGGCTTCATGGATCAAATGGGGAACATGTAAAACCTTCTCACAAAGCTAGTCACAAAAATGGCGTAATGGCAGAGCTTCTAAAAATTGCTGTCTGGAACGCCAACGGTCTAGCCCAACACGCCAAACACATAAAAATGTTTCTTTTAAAGCACAATATTGACATAATGTTAATATCAGAGACGCATTTCACCAAAAATAGCTATCTAAAAATACCGAAATACTCCATCTATGATACCCAGCACCCTGATGGTGGTGCGCACGGCGGAACCGCTACTATTATCAAAAATGCTATAAAGCACCACCTTGTTGAAGAATTCAAAAAAAGCTACCTACAAGCCACCTGCATTTCTGTTGAAGAATGCAATGACCCAATAATCATAGTATCAGTCTATTGCCCACCAAAACATGCAATTAAAAAAGAAATGTTTCAACAATTTTATGACACCCTTGCACCTAGATTTATTGCAGGTGGTGACTACAACGCCAAACATACATATTGGGGATCTAGATTGATTACCACCAAAGGTCGAGAACTATTAAAAACTATGGAAGCAAAACATCTTAACTATATATCAACTGGTGAACCCACTTATTGGCCAACGGACCCAGCTAGATTACCAGATACTATTTGTAATGTATTCATGTAAATATTATATAGTTTAGATTTTAAAAGGTAGTAAGTTGGCGGGAGGTACCAACTGTCAAAAGAATGGTTAACCTCCTGGGTCGAATATGAAAAGCAAGTCAGTTGGAACTAGGCATTTGCACAAATAGATTAAATGTAAATAAATTATAAATAGCAAGCGGAGTTTTGATACATAACATTTGGTGACGTAGGATAAAAAGGAAATTGAAATTGGGTGAAAAATAAAAACGTGCTATTTGGAGGATAAGGTACAAGTTTATGAAGGTCGATTTTAATCATAGGATTTCAAGACAACGTACGAAGATGGCTGGAGAGGAAAATATGTGGGCAGTAGGAACAATGGGGCGAATGAACGAGTAGAAGTTAGGTGATAATTGGTCAATTTATTTTGAAAGACTTCAGCTGTATTTCGAAGTCAATGGGGTTCCAGAGACAAGAAGGGTACCATTGTTATTAACATTGATTGGGACCGAAGCGTATACGACACTTCGAGATTTGTGCGATCCGGAGTTACCACAAGAGAAGTCACTGGAATATTTATCATTATTGGGCCGACAATTTACACCAAAGGTATCAGAATTTCGTAAACGAATTGAATTCCTAAAGTTAGAACAAGAAAGCGAGGGAGTACAAGATTGGTTTGTTTAAGTCAAAAAGGTGGCTAAAGAATGTGAATTTGGAGCAATGTTGGACGAATGGGTAAAAAATAAATTTGTCATAGGATTAAAGCCAGGTCACATATTGGATAGGTTGTGCGAAGAAAAGCCTACGCAAAAGTTGGAGCAGTTCTTGGAAATAGCTTCAAGTAGGGAGGCATCGAACAGACAAGAAATTTCCACGATTAATAAAGTTGTCAGTTATATGAACAAAGGATTACCAAATGACGGAAAGCCAAAAGTAAATGAAATCAAATGTATTCATTGTGGTAGAGGTAATCATACTTTTGGGAGGTGCAAATACAAAGGGTACGTGTGTAAAATTTGTAAAGTAAAGGCTCATTTAGCAGTGGTGTGTACAAAGAAAGAGCAAGACAATAATATCTTAGAAGTACAAGATGAACTAGAACTTTTCAGCATGGAACGGGGAGTCTCTGACTGTAATTATGTAGAACCAATGTGGGTCGAAGGCAAGATAAATGTGCAAAGAGTGAAGTTTGAAGTAGATACGGGGGCCGGAGTTTCGTGTATGCCAGAGGCCATGTACTTGGGAAGATTTGAAGAGGTTCCACTGGCTCCTGCGATGGTTAGATTAAAAACTTACAATAATGGAATAATAGCAACATTGGGTACAATTGAGGTGAACGTGATGGTAAATGGAAACGAAGTAAAGGCTGAATTAATGATTTCATAAAATGTTGATCTTCTTGGGCATTAGGGGATGCAGTATAAATAAAAGACAAACGGGAACGTCTACTAGTTTCGATTTTTAATTAAATCATCATCAGGACTACAAAAAATACAACAAAGGCAAATTAGATGGGTACGAGTCGCAACAAAAAACATAATAATTGTACCTCGTAACCCAGGTGTTGAACGCTTTCTCAAAAAACTGCAATACATAAGATAAGCATGAACGTAAAGGTGTGTAAGCCCGGCATGAACACCGCAATATCAAACATACAAAATTAAAAACATAACCAGGAGAACTGTAAAAAGGATCCACCTGTAGTTAAAACAAATTGTCAAATTATTAAAACATAAACAAGATAAAGCAGTGTAAAACTAGCGCCGCCACAGCAATACGCAAACACACAAATACAAAAGTTTCTACATCAATACTTACAGCAATTAAAAAACAAGAGCGTCAAAAAACACTTTACAGCAAATCAATCAAAAGGTAAAACGACAGTCAACAAAACACTGAGGAATATATACAATATTAAAAATTATTCCACATAAACCCTCAAAAGCAGGCACAAACAGAACGCACAGCGAGAAACGAAAACATACGAACCGGTGCAAGAAGTGAAAAGGGGGGGGAGCTCAATTGTTGTCAACCCTCTGTTGGTAGATCGACAGAAGGGCCCTATACGTAGTCTCAATCTGTGAGAAATCGGTGTTCTTATTAACGTTAGAGGGCTCCATCCCGATGTATGAAGCCTCAAGAAAAGACCTCTTCTGAAAACAACTTTCTTCAGCCAGCACTTTCACATCCTTGTAGTCGAAGAGATGGTTATGGACAATAAGATGCTCAGACAAACCAGTTTTCTTAGAACCATTTTTGGCATCTCTGGTGTGTTGTTTAAGTCTGTTGTGTAAGAGTTGTTTGGTCTGTCCAATGTAAGAGCTGCCGCATTGGCAGATAACCTTGTAAACCAACTCACTTCTACACTCAAGTGGCACTCGGTCTTTCAAGCCGGTGTAGACCAAGGTTCCCAAATTGAAACGGTTGTGAAAAGACAAACAGATGCGTTTGTCACGTATGTGGTTATTAAGGATACCCTTCATCCGACCAGCCAACCAAGGGTGAAAAGTAACCTTGTGGTATTTAGTACCTCCAATATTGTCTACCAAAGACGCAAAGGAGTGTGCAGACATCTTCTTACCCGCGCCGAAAACAGAAAGGTGGGCCAGCCTGTGGGGGTAATCATTTTTGATCAATTGGTCTTTGAGACAATTAAGTCTCAATCCACGTAGGTCTGGACTCACAATGGTGAGAATACGATGTTTAAGAGTGTTTATAACTCCCATTTTTTGTTTCATGGGATGTGCCGAATGAAAGTTAAGCAATCTCTCGCTGGATGCAGGTTTCCTATATAGATCAGTATGCAGTGTGCCATCGAATTTCCTACATATCAATAAGTCCAGGAAAGGAATGGAACTGTTGGACTCCAATTCGTGAGTGAAATGTAAAAGACCATCATAGTTGTTCAATATATCCAAACAGACATCCAATTTATCGGATGGGATCCCAGTAAGTATATCATCAACGTACAGCATGAGAAAAGGGAGTTCAAAATCAATGGCTCCAAGGAAACTCATCAACAAGTCATTCATCACAAAGTTGGCAAATATAGGACTGCAAGGGTCATCCATTGCAGATCCGACAAGTTGGGAATAAAAATTACCATTATACTGGAAATAACTGTTTTCGAACACCGAAGATACCATCATCATGAAGAAACCCAACGGAATCGATGTAAAAAGAGTGATGAGATCCCAATTGTTAGTTAATGATGCTATGACCGCATCTTTGGATATGTTAGTAAACAAAGAGCTCACATCAAAAGATATAAGTGTGTAGTTATGAGATAATTTAGCATTGGTAATTTTCTCCATAGCATCACTAGAATTTCTGATGTTAAGGTGGCAAAAAGTATAAATTATTATCAAGCGCTACTAGTAGATGACTCTGTCATCAATAGATCGTAATACAATGCGAGCGGCAAAACTTACCGACGTCTACATTAGTTCGTGCTTTTTTTGCCGCTTACATATTTAGAAAGTAGTTTTGAGTACAAATATGCTCAAATTGACAATCGGTGCCGGTGAAAGAATTCAACCTTGATGTTTACTTTTTATAAACATTTCAAGTTTGAAAACTTGCGATAATTAATATTACTGCATTGGTTAATAATTTATATTATATATATTTTGAAATAATAAAACCTAACAAAATGTTAAAATAATAAATTTTAACTGTTAAGTAAATAATAAAATAAATATTTTGGTTATTATTTTAATTAAAAAAGTTTAATAAAAAAGCGGAGCATTTTGAAATTTTTAAATTTTACTAGTAAGTACAGAATATATAAACTATTGACGGTGACTTATTTTGTTATTTATTATAAAATGGTTATTAGTAAATTACAATAGCTTTTCTACGACTGGTACATCCACTGGTACCAGTGGATTATGAAAATTATTTATAATTTAAAATACCGAACCGTCTTATCAGTGTTTTAATAATTACTACTACTGCGAAACTTGTTTGGGTTTTTAGAGATAAAAATTACGGAGCATTAAATTGAGCAAATTGCCTTAGGGCCGGTATTATAAACGACAAATAAGTAATTTACTTATGAGATTGTTAAAGGAATATAATATTCGAAAACCACGAATAATCTTTGCAAATTCTTTTAGAAAAAAAATCGCCTTTACCGGGATTCGAACGCGGTGTGTCGTTAGCAGTGCTATCCATTTATCCATAAAGATTCTCGTTAAAAGTCATAAAGTGATCATACTCTTTGCGTATCGGGAATGAAGAACGCGTTAAAATTATTAAGCCGATGCATTATTAAAGAAAATGTAATTTAATAATTTTAAAAATTAATTTTCGAAGTTGAAAAAAAAGTGCAAAATTTTTGAAAATATCGATTTTGAAAAATCCACCCGGATGCAAAAAATTCTCTAAACCGCATGTTCAAAAAAAATTTCGAAACATTCAAAGATGACCGGGATGATTACGGATTTACGTCGACTTTGACAGATGCCGAAATCGCTATTTTGGCCGTCAAAATTCTATTTCAATTGTAAATTAATAAATAAAAATTTGTAAACATGAAATTTTTTATTTAGAGTCGTAGATAAAACGTCGTATTTGACTCGTACATAATGGCTATAATTCACGAGGATGAAGTTTATACGCGAGCCGTAGGCGAATGTAACTGACTGATATTATATGCTCGTTAAATAATATACTATTATTATCAGTATTATTATTGTCGACGGTCTTTTGCAAACTATGCGATCAAACCAAACAATTAAAACATTTTTGTCAACACAAAAAATTTATAAAAATTTAATACAAAAAAAAATCTTGAAATGATAACAACATGAACGGATAACGAGATCAATTACCTGACAACCTGTCGGCCGTGGTCACTGTGAAATTTTCATTAATATTATCAATTATATTTTAAATATTTTTGAAGAAATTGGCACATAATAATTAAATCATAAAGCTTTGAGATGATAAATGGGTAAAATACCTACACATTTTTAGTTTTTAAAAAGATGACAAAACTGTGAGATTGGTATTGTGGTATAATATAGACACGTTATTATCACTTCTTATGTTTACAATTTACACGATATACATAGATAAGACTATACTTTCTTCCAACTCCTTCAAATTTTGTACAGCGCTTTCAAAAGAGAGTTGTTAGAAAATAACACAAACTCAATGTGTTAAGCACGCGCCATCTAGGAAACATTTTAAAAATTACAAATTACATTAGTAACATAGGCATTAGAGGACTGACGAAAAATGTTGTTACTGGAGGCATTAATAACAGATTTTCAAAATGTATTCTTCCCTACATATCTTCTGTAATGACATATTGCAAATACAGCATGATTACTTTACTATTTTTATTACAATAACTAAACCACTAGATCGTTCTACAGGCCTATTTTGTTTATTTATTTGTGTAATAATTAAAAACGCTTTTCACCTCTAATTGTAACACATTATCAACAACAGTTGAAATAATATCATGTCATAAACTACAGCACGATATGTCATCTGTACTCTGTTTTTAATCGACAGTAGTTCTTATGGCCAAATAACATTGGTATTTGCCACCTTAAAAGGAAACAGTGGGGTAACATTGCTGAGGATAGAGGTGATAAACTTTGCCAACGGGATAGAGGGAGATCAAATGCAGCTTACTACGGGTCTCAAAGGGACGCCAGGTTTGTGAGATTTAGGCAGTCCATATGCCTTGGGTGACCGGGCATTATAGCAAGTGAGTTTTTTCCTGGTTCGATCATCAATGTATCCCGCCTCATATAAGGACTTAGCAATCTTATTAAAGGTGCTTTGCACGGATGAAGTAGGGTCCCTTCTGAGTTTCTCATAAGTAGCTGGATCCTCGAATAATGTGTCCATCTTATCTCTGTATTCTTGCATGGTCATGACTACAGAGGAGTTGCCTTTATCTGCTCTCATCACGCAAAGTTCAGGGTTATCCTTCAGAAACTTCTTGGTTTGGTAAACATGTCTTCTAATATGGAACCTTTTTTCCGTATTATCATCTCTATTTATAAAGTTATGAGTGACATTAAGTAATTTACTACGTAGTTCAGAATTGTATTCGGAAGTTTCGTCTAAATTGGTCAGAATGTGGTTGATCTCTGATTTAAAAAGCATAAATGGGAAATTCTCTTAGTGAGGGGATGATGCTGAATTTAGGGCCCAATGAGATGGTTCTTGACACTATCTCTGGGAGATGGACGTCTGATCTGTTGAGGACCCACGTAGGATCGCCTAGAGTGTTGTTATGGCAATTCTTTTTAATCAAGTTGTCAAACTTTTTGCAATTATCACCTCTCACTCTAACAAATAGGGGATCATAAGTTTGCAAGTTAGTACGTATGAAGTTATTGACTCTACTTATGGGAAGGTACGCATTAAGATATCTTCTTTGGGAGTCTAACTCTGCGGTCAGACGACGGATGTCTGAGTACGCGATTCTTATGTGCACACTCAAGATACCGACCTTGAATCTTCTTAACAATGCATCACACTCCATCAGTATACCACAATCTGGGATCAGTTGCTGCGACAAACAATTGAATTAATGATTGTTCGAGAGGGTAACAGATAATTATTAGGGCGGGATTTGTTCACAAGGTTGAAATTTAAAATGATAGGTCCAGACAGTTGTAAAGAAAGGTTAGAGATAAATCAAATGCATGCTAGTAAATTTGTAGATATTAATATTAGGCTGCAAGTATTATTAAAAAACTTTGAAAATTTGTTTAAGCCAGAATTGGGCACCTACAATGGGAAACCTATTCGATTAGAATTGATGGAGGAAACAATGCCAATATTTCATAAGCCCAGACCGATACCGTATGCATTCAAGAGTAAGGTTGAAGCGGAATTAGAAAAGTTAGAGATTGAAGGCATTATTGTTAAAGTAGAATCAGCAGACTGGGGGACAACGTTGGTGCCGATTTTAAAACCCAATGGCAAAGACTTGCGTCTGTGCGCTAATTACAAGGTAACCTTAAACAAACACGTAAAGGACTGTAACCACCCATTACCCCGAATAGAAGATATTTTTGCGGCACTACAAGAAGGTGAAAAGTACTCTAAATTGGACTTCTTAAATGCATATAACCAATTAACAGTAGATGAAGAGACCAGCAGGATGCTTGCATAGAGCACGCATAAAGGAATTTACTGTAACAAATCACCCCCAAATCTAAAGCTAAGACTAAGGTAATTTATGCGAAACCAACTCAAACTTTTATATGCATCGCTAAAAGCGATTGGTTAAAATTCCTTTTTTTTTAAATACGATTAAAATACCTTCAACGAGCTAGAGACTTAATTAAGTATGATGCAATTAAATTTGTGTGACAATAATTTGGAACATTCTGGGAATACACACTACATGAACACATGCTGAAATCGGTTAGGGCCCGTCAGATCTTTATTACTAAGAAACTCATAAAATGTATAAGTTTTCGACTTTTTATGACAGGTCACATTAAACAATTTACACACTAATTGCCAGTAAATGCGAAACCCGCGACATTTCAGAGTCGAAATTTATATGAGCTTGGAGCTAATAAAATTTCAATCGGGAGTATATAAAATTAAAATAGCGGAATTGCGATTCAAATAAGTAATTATCAAATTATTCCACTGAGAACATCTGGAGATCATAAAATCATTAAATACAAGTTCAGGGGAACTCCAACTGATATTCTCGAGAATCTAAAGGTTCGAGCATCATAAAACTTTCACTGACCGAAAATAACAGCTATAGTCGCACTGGACTAGACTAGTGAACCCAAAACCATTTTTAAAATTACATGTTAAAATATGAATTGTGCATCAACTTTTGATACGCACTGGTTTTACTTCATCTTTTAATGATCAATTTGCCGGATTTGAATTAAATTTAGAATACATATCTCTTTATACATAGACGATATAACAAAATTGTCATTTTAGAGTTTTCACGATTTATTCAGTTTTCGGGATTAAAATTGTATCGGTTAAGCGACTTTAGCCCTTATCGGCAACCCTGGAATTTAACATAAATAGAGGTTTCCTTCCGGACAGCAGCACTTCATCTTCAGATTTTGTTAGTAACAGTCATTAAGCTTCATCTTCAAATTTTGTTAGTAACGTATCATTCAACTTTTCATTAGTCACGGTCAGTTTATTCATTCATTTTTTTTCAAGTGTCTAGTTAAATTTTAATATTTTTTTTTCTTTGGTGACAATCGAACAGCCTAAAACTTAAATTCTTTTTTTATATATATATACCTCCAAAGTGTAATTTTATTTTATTTTAAACTCGCGAGTGTGTGTTTCCTGGTTCGCTAAATTCAACAAAAAGGTAAAATATAAATAATCTATGTACCGAAAATTGTTCTTTTTTAGATTTGTGTCGCAACCTAACTAAAATTGTTTTTATTAAATATTAGTTGTTACCTTCAACTAAATAATTTCTTTCTTTTGTATTTTTGTTTATGGATTTCAGTGTATTATTTACTCTGCATTATATTGATTAAACAGATCTAGATTTATATGATTTTATTCTTTTCTTGCTATCGCAAGGTGATTAGATTGTTAATAATCCTACGTCTCCGATCATCAATTAACAAGCTTAAGTCAGCTCATAATCGACTTTGGTGGCAGCGAATTAATTACCTTCAATTAATACACGACGGTCGCGATTATTTAATTAATCAAAGCCTACCCGTGTTACATTACATTGTTAAGAGGTTACCGTATAGTACAAAACCTGCTTGTTCAATCTTTCAAGGGATTGTCGAAAAGGTTTTATCAGGATTGAAAGGAGTGGTAAATTTTTTAGATGACATTGTAATAACTGGTCGTTCGGATGAAGAGCATTTGGAAAACCTGCAAAAAGTTTTGGAGAGATTGCAAAAGGCGGGATTCCGGATGAATTTTAAAAAGTGTGTTTTCTTCCAAGAGCGTATAAGCTACTTGGGCCATACAATTTCGAAGGAAGGTTTAAGCAGAGATGAGGCCAAGGTAAGAGCGATCACAGAGGCCCCAAGACCAAACAATATCACAGAGGTTAGGGCATTTGTTGGTATGTGCAATTATTATGCTAAATTTGTTCCAAGATTATCGGAAGTGTTGAAACCATTGTACGACTTGGTAAAGAAGAATACAGTATTTCGGTGGACAAGAGAAACAGAAGAATCAATAAAATTGGCAAAAGAGAGATTGGCGTCATCGGAAATTTTAATACATTACGATCCAGAAAAGCAGGTGAGATTAGTTTGTGACGCTTCGCAAAAGGGTATTGGAGCAGTGCTCATGCATATGTTAAATAATGGACGTGAAAGACCAATAGCTTATGGTTCGCGGATATTGACAAAGGCAGAATCAAATTATTCAATTATACATAAGGAGGCTTTAGCAATATTTTGGGGAGTAAATAAGTTTTATCAATATTTGGCAGGAAGAAAATTTGAGTTGATGACCGATCATAAACCTCTTTTAGCATTGTTCGGTGAGGACAAGACACTGCCTCAGATGGCAGCAGGAAGAATACAAAGGTGGTCTTTATTTTTAGCAAATTTTGATTATAAAATTAAGTACGTAAAGGGTACAGAAAACGTACATGCGGATGCTCTATCAAGATTGCCTTTACAAGTGGAAGACGTGGAACAAGAGGAATGTTGCCAGCTCAATTTTGTGGAGGAGTCTATGGCAATCGATTTAAATGCGCTGAGGGTGCAAACGAGAAAGGATGCAGTTACCGGGCAGGTTATGAATTTCATCAGGTATGGGTTTCCGAGCACATCCAACAATAAGCTATTAAGTCCGTTCTTAGCAAGGAAAGACGAATTGTACATAGAAGAGGGAGTGATAATGTGGGGATATCGGGTAATCATTCCAGCAAAATTTCAAGGCAAACTATTAGAAGAGCTTCATGGATCTCATATGGGAATGGCTAAAATGAAATCTACAGCTCGATCGTATTTTTGGTGGCCTAAACTGGATAAGGATATAGAAGAATATGTACACGGTTGCAAAGTTTGTGCATGTAATAGGCCCGAACCGCAGAAAGCACCACTAAAACCATGGAGTAAGGCGGGGAAGGCGTACGAGAGAGTACATGCAGATTTTTTAGGTCCATTTGCTCAGAAAATGATGTTGGTGGTTACAGACGCTTATTCTAAGTGGCCAGAAGTTTTCATAATGAGTAGCACGGGGCAGAAGCTACGGTGAAGAAATTTAGGGAGTGTTTTGCAAGATTTGGCATTCCAGATAGCATCGAAACTGATAATGGTCCACAATTTATGTCGCAGATTTTTAGTGAGTTTTGCAGTATGAATGGAATAAAACATATTACATCACCCCCTTTCCATCCGGCAACAAATGGAGCAGCGGAGAATTGCGTAAAATCAGTGAAGGTGGGAATAGGAAAAGCGCTAAGTGATCCCAAAAATAAAGGGGTGGCGTTAGAAACATTGCTGCAACGTTACTTGTTTATGTACCGTAACGCAGAACATTCAACAACAGGAATGACACCTTCGCAACTGTTGTTTAATTTCAAACCCAAAACAAGGTGGGATTTGTTAAAAGGTAGGAAAGAAAAGTCAACGGAAGAGAAGGGTAGAAAAAAGCAAACCACACAGCTCCAAATACAGGAGAGGGTCTACTGCAGGGATTATAGGAATCCAAATAAAAAACAATGGAAAGAATGTGTCGTGGAAGAGGTGTTAGGTGAGCAAACATATTTGTGCAAGGTGCTAAACGAGGAGATGGTATGGAAAAGACATACAAATCAAATGCTTAAAGATTTAAGTAAAAGGGGACCAGAAACCAGTAGGTACATAGAAAGAGAGCAAAGGGAGGCCCACGCATTCCCTTCAAATAAATCGCTACAAGAGGGAGTGTTGAATAGAGATGAAGCCGACCAGTTATTCGAAGAAGGTATTCGAACAGAGGTGATAAATCAATCACCTGAGAAAGAGATAGGAGTGGAGATGCGAGACAAACCAGTGAGGGATACCGAAAAGAGTGGGGAAAATCAGGAAGTAGTAACAACACAAGAAGATAGAGTCGAGCGACCTAAACGAAATGCCCGACCTCCCCAACGTTTAAACTTGTAAGGGAGGTATTGTAATGTATTCATGTAAATATTATATAGTTTAGATTTTAAAAGGTAGTAAGTTGGCGGGAGGTACTGTTTGTTGTTTTTTGAATTGCCAATCAGAATTGGCTTGAATAATTGACTTATGTAGTTTGTAATGTTTATTTATAAATTTGATTATAATTGGCATGTGCCTTGCAATAGCAATAATAATAAATTGATATTGATTGAATAATTTGCCTTGGCCGATGTTGACTCAAAGCTGACTCGATGTCGAATGTCTCAAATAACAGCAAGCGGAGCGCGCAACTCCCACTCTACCGCTGCCGGCATGCGCTCTGATCAACATTCAAAAAGACCAAACATCCCGGCCGCCTTGAAAAATGTGATTTTCAAAGAAAAAATTAAAAATATGTACATGTCAAATAAATATAAATTCAATGAGTTAACAATAAAAACTGAGGTATAAATTCTAAAATGTTGGTATAATTACATAAAATATTTAACTTAAAGTTCATGATTCTGAAAAATAAAACAAATTTATTGTTCACGTTACACAAAAAATAATGTTTTTTAAACTTAAACTTCACATATGTTACACTTCATTCGTGGATTGATTGTCCACGTCGTTAAATAATTCTACAATTTTGGTAACGGAACGTTTAATTAAGCCTGTAGTTGTTCTGATGGACACCACACGTACGATTCCGTCTGGACCTGGGTAGACGTCGACGATGCGTCCCATGCGCCACAGCATTGGAGGTGTATGTGACTCACGCAGTACTACTAGAGCACCTGGTTTGACTGATGAATCAGTATTTCGTTGCCATTTTGATCGTGGTTGTAGCAGCGTTAAGTAATCATGAGACCATAGTTTCCAAAATCTTTGCTGCATTTGTTGAACCATTTCGAAACGGCTAAGTCGATTTTGTTTGACTTCAATTAGTGAAGGTTCAGGTAGTGCCAAGAGTGAGTCGCCTACAAGGAAATGAGCAGGACTCAGGAAATACAGGTCTTGTGGATTTGTAGATAAAGGAATGAGAGGTCTTGAATTTAAAATGGATTCAATCTGACAAAATAGCGTATTCAGCTCTTCAAAGGTAAATGTTGAATTTCCGGCAATTTTATATAAGTGACGTTTTGTAGACTTAACTACCGATTCCCATAAACCACCAAAGTGGGGGGACCTTGCTGGTATGAATTTCCATTGAATTGATTTTGTGCTTAAAAAGTCTGTTACAACATTGCTATGAATTTGACTACTATTTAATTTATACCAATTTTGTATTTCCTTATTGGCGCCAACAAAGTTGGTACCGTTATCTGAATGAATTTCACGGCAGAAGCCTCGTCGCGCCAAAAAACGTTTTAAGCAGGCGAGAAATGATTCTGTGCTTAAACTACCTACTACCTCTAAGTGTACTGCCTTGGTACTAAAGCATACAAATAAGCATAAATAAGCCTTGGTGACCTTTCGGCCACGTCCGTTACCGTCCCTTATCAAAAAGGGTCCGGCGAAGTCGGTGCCACACACGGAAAAAGCTCGGGAAGGTAGCACGCGACCTTCAGGAAGATCGCCCATTATTGGAGCTGTTGGTTTCGAGTTGAAACGTTTGCATATGATACATTTATGAAGTAATCGTTTGACTTCACTTTTTCCAGTTATTATCCAAAACATTTGTCGGATTGCGCTTAGCGTTGCTTGAGGTCCGGCATGAAAATGTAGCAAATGATATTGATTGATCACTAAAGTAGTGAATTGGTGTTTCTTTGGGAGAATGAACGGAAACCTTGTATTAATTGGGACGTGACTGTGTCGCAGTCGCCCGCCTACACGCATGAGCCCGTGCTCGTCTAGAAAAGGATTGAGCGATTTTAATTTACTTCGTGTAGAAATAGCTGTTTTTTCGGTTAAATTTTGAATTTCATCAGGAAATGATTGCAATTGAACGTTTTTTATGAGTAGATTTAATGAATGCTGTATCTCAGTGACAGTAAGAGAACCGTCGACTTTCGTGTTAATTTTTTGACAATTATTTATGAATCTGACACAATAGGCTAATATTCTCTGAAGTTTAATCAATTTTGAATTTTCGTTTAAAAGTTTTGATATAGCTGACTGCGTTGGAATAGATACAAAGGAAGTGCTAGATGATGCGGATTGTTTAATTTCTGGAATATTTGTAAGTGATTCTAACGATGAATGTGGCCAAGTGGATGAATCTTGACCTAACCATCTTGGTCCACTCCACCATAGTTGACATGAGGCTAATTGACTTACTGATGCTCCTCGACTTACAATGTCTGCAGGATTGTCTCCTGATCGGATATGATGCCAATCAGAAACGTTTGTTAATGAAATAATATCTGAGACTCGATGTGCCACAAACGTTTTGAGTTGAATTGGTGTCTTTCGTAACCATGCAAGTACTATTGAGCTGTCGCACCAATAATGTGTTTCGTTAACATGAATGTTGGACGTTAAGATAATTTGAATTTTTGATACTGTTTTTGCAAGTAAATGTGCTGCCATTAATTCAAGTTTTGGAATGGTAATAACCTTTAAAGGAGCTACTCGACTTTTTGCAGTGAGAAGATTTACGGTATGCTGTCCTGACGTGTTAGTCGATCGTAAATAAATGCAGATACCGTAACTGACTTCGCTGGCATCACAAAACGCGTGAATTTGTGTATTAACTGAATTATCGGACAACACTTGTCTGGGAATAGATAAGTCCTGAATTTTGGGTAATTCTTCCTGACAATTCTTCCACATAGTGTGAAGTTCTATGGGAAGAGATTCGTCCCATGTAAGATTTAATTGTCAGAGACGTTGCAGAATTATTTTTGATTTGATTAAAATTGGACTTACTAAACCCAGAGGATCAAATATTGTACTGATTGTAGATAGAATAGATCGTTTAGTTATTAATGAATTGTTTTCCTTAATTTTAAAAGGATATCGGAAAAGATCTTTCTTTGAATCCCATTCGAGCCCTAAAGTTTTAATTGACCGAGATTCATCGTTGAAATGAGTTATTGTATTGATGGAATCAACATTTTCTAAAATCTGAGGATGGTTTGATGACCACTTCCTCATTGGAAAACCGTATTTTAAAAATAAATTGTTTAATTGGTTGACTAGCATTGTGGCTTGAACCACTGTTTTACAGCTGGCAATAAGATCATCAACGTAAAAGGAATTTCTAATTAAATTGCTAACTTCTTGATTAGAATGAATTGAATCTATCGCAACTTGTTCAATGCATCTGGTTGCTAAATAGGGAGCTGAAGATGTTCCGTAAGTTACAGTGTTTAATTGATAGATTTGATTGTCCCATAAAATGTTTTGAAAGATTCTATGATCTTTGCTCACCCAGATTTGTCTGTACATTTTCTCGCAATCGCTGGTGAATGCTATTTTATGTAATCTAAATCTTATGAGTATGGTGAATAATTCAGGTTGGACTACTGGACCGACCTTTAATGTGTCGTTCAATGATAGCCCTGTTGAGGTTTGACAACTGGCGTCAAAAACCACTCGTATTTTACTAGTTAATTTGTCGGGTTTGATAATCGGGTGGTGAGGTAAAAAATATGCCCTTTGGATTTCAAGTTCTGAATAAGTTACCGGTGTCATGTGACCTAAAGTTGCGTACTCTTGCATGAATGCTGAGTATTGGGCTTTAAGAATTAAATTTGAATTTAAGCGTTGTTCAAGAAGTGATAATCTTTTTCTTGCAATATTGTATGACTCGCCTAGTTGATTAATGTTATCCTTGAAGGGTAACCGAACAATGAATTTTCCATCCTCTTCTCGAGAGGTGGTTTCAACGAATAACTGCTCACACTCAAGTTCTTGTTGCGACTTGGGATGTGTGACGGGACCTTCTTCAATTTGCCAAAAGGCCGCCATTTGATTTTGAATATCGCGCTTTTTGTAGTCGGTCATTGTTAGCATGCAAGTTGAGTGATGTAATGATGTGGGATGCTGAATAATTGCACCTGAGATTACCCATCCAAATTGAGTTTTTTGCGCTATTGGTTTGTGTCGTCCTAGGGAAATCTGACCAATGCACATTAATTGCCAAAAAACTTCGGCACCTACTAAGATGTTGATTTTACTTGATTGTGTAAAGGTAGGATCAGCTAATTGAATATGTTCGGGAATGTTGAAGTCACCGAATCTTAATGTGGTTTGCGGCAAATCGTTTGTGATTTCCGGTATTGTTAAGCAATTGATTGTGCATTTAAATGCGTTGTATTGAGAGTGCAATGTAATAGTAACTTCGCTTCTGACGTGTATTTCTGTGTTGTTTATGCCTGATATAGAATGATTTATTCGCTTTGATTTTAAATTTAATTGTTGGACAATATCTTGTCGGATAAAATTGGATTGTGAACCAGTATCAAGTAGAATTCTGATTTTGTGACGATTACCTTGTCCGTCATATGTGTGAACAATGGCTGTTGGCAAAAGCACATGTGTTAACTTAAATTGTGAAAAGTTTGCAACTGTTGTTGCTTGTGTTTCTGTTTGTTCATGTGAAGCATGTGATGTATTATTAGTGATTGTGGAAATATTGTCGTTTGTGTTTACTTGATCGTTGGTTAAATGTAACAAAGTGTTGTGACGTCGATCACACTTTCTGCAGTTCGAAGATTTACAATCTTTGGTTGTATGATTTCCACGAAAGCAGCTTTTGCAAAGTTTGTGTTTAATTACCTCGCTGATGCGATCGGGAATGCTCATTTGAAGAAACTTTCCGCAATGGTAAATGGCATGATTACCTGATGTACAAATTTTACATGCAGGTCCTTGGGCTGCAAGATGTGCAGAAAACCGTGATGATTTGTTATTAATGACACCTGTTTGCTTTGTGATGTTCAAAGCTTCTAGCTCGCGACATTTATTTTTTAGAAATTTTGACAAATCCTTCATGGTAGGAATGTCATGTAATCCTGATCTTTCCTTCTCCCAGTCGCGCTTGGTTACTGAATCAAATTTTGTGCGCGTTAGGTAAACAAGAATTGAATCCCAATGTTCGGTTGGTTGATTAAGTGATTTGAGAGCTTGAACATGTTTAAGTGTATTGTTTAATAATGATTGCAATTGGTTGTATGACTCTCTTTGCAGTGGTTCCAGATCAAATAAATGCTTTATGTGCGTGTTGATTATTCTAGCTTTGTCCTCATAGCGATCTTTTAATAAATTGATTGCTACTTCATAATTTGTGGAACGAATTTCAATTGATTCGAGAATGTCTTTTGCATCTCCGCTAAGCGAACCTTTTAAATATTGCAGTGGCGGCTCGTGAAAAATATTCTTGGGTGTTCTGCATTATAAAAATGGCAAGATATCAGAAAATGGCAATCTCAAAAAATAAATTTACTTATTGCACATTTTTAAATATTAAACGTACAAGCCTTATCAAGAATGTATTACTTTATATGATTTTACATTTTTACAATAAATTGCAATCCTAACTAATTTTCGAAAAAATTTTATTAAGTACAGCTTATGAGAGAAGTTGTGTTAAAAATATTAGTAATATTTCATTTTATTTTTTCTTCATTTAATATTCATAAGCATTTATTTTATGTACTAGTAGGTATAAGATACTATCTTCGATATTCATAATTTCAATTAAAGTTCATAACGCAAGATGTGTTTAAAATAAAATCGTATATGTTCGTAAAACCAGAGCTGAAATATGAGCAGAACGGTTGTACATTTGGTGGGTTGTTCCTATATCTTGTAATCTGCGAGTTTAATAATAAACATTATTATTGTAGAAAAAACCTACATAATTTTAATTTTATTGATATTAATAATTAAACGTAATTTCATTTTGAGTTTCTAATATAGGATCTGCCAAAAAATAATTTTACTTCTATTTTGATAATAGTATTTATAAGAAACTTGGTCAAATTAAAATTTGTACTAAATTTTCAAATTACACTATATTACGAGTATTAAACTATTGCATTTTATTGTTTAACCATGTTGTTGAACAATCAATGAACAAAAATTAACTTACTAGTTGTTTTCATAAGTCAAATTTTAAATTATATTACAAAAATACGGCATGTAATTCTGCATAAGATGCAGCTCAATTTGTAGTGTATACCGTGGTGTTAGGATTGTCCTAACACCACGATGTACTATACTGGTATGGATACGATTCCACCCGATAGCTCGCGTCATTTCATGTTCAGAATCATTTCCAGCACATCGAAGTTAAACAGTGATTTCGAAAGCGTAACGGACTTGTATTAATTATTACAGTACTTATTTGACTGACTGATAAAAGTACTTATAACTCAAGGCAACATAAGAAGCGCGCATTGAAACCAAAATTGATTAGTCTTCAATTATTGAAATAATTTGAAATGTGGTGGTTATACTAATAAGTAATAATTAATTTGGTACACTTCATTCTGATATTTGGCGGTTCTGCAGCTCTGCAGTTCCTATGGTAGAACCGCCCCTGAAATATTGTAATTTTTGAACTGGCGATAAATTTTTATTGTAATGAATAACCGAATTGAACATGTCATAAAAGTTCAACCATTTATCTATCTCGCCACTGAAGGTGGGAATTGTTAATTGCGGCAATTTGATGTTATGATATGATTTTTGCATTGGCATTGAATTTGATTCTGAATTTGATTCTGAATTTGAATTACTATTTCGCGATGTGACTGATTCTGCTCGCAATTGATCTAACTCCGCTTGCGACTGATCCGACTTCGCGACGCTGCTTCCACCGTGAGCACTGTCGTTGGTTTGTAAAGCGCCACCGACATTGTTATTTTGAATAATTACTTGATAAGTTGCTAAAATTGAATAGTATGCTGTTTCAAATGAACTTCTTTCTAATTCATGCACTGTTGTTTCGATTGAGGTATCAAGTTCCTCTATTTGTGATTGTACGTATTCAAATTCATCCAACAAGGGTTCCACTTTGGTTGCTCTTAATTGGACTTCGTTAATTACCGTTTGAGATTGAGTAATTGATTTTAAATCTAATGTTTCAATAAATCGTTTGTTTCTCGTTAAATAACCTTTTAAGTTTCCGCGCTTTCTTCTGTAAGATTGTAATTCGATCATATTGACTAAATTTAATTTTAATTTGAATATTTGTCAGATTGAATATTATTGATTATGAAAGGTATAAAGGAATGTAAAGAGACTCACACTTGGTACTGCTTATCGTATTAAAGTTGCAAGAGACCGTGGCAGCTGCGTTGATAAGAACCGCTCGGCTCCAGATGGTGATGGAATGTTGAAACACGCTTCGTTTTACTGATTGTTGCTTGAAATTTGACTGTTTGATTTTCGTTTCCAGGCTTGTAGTTTTCAAAATGATTGTGATTTGCTCTCGAAGTTCCAAAATGTGATTGGAATCGGATCTTGTTCGACCAAAAAGACCTTGAGGTTGGTTGTATTTTGCTTGAAGGACTATAAAGTTGTCTAATTCTGCTCGAAGGACCATAAAGTTGTCTAATTCTGCTCGAAGGACCATAAGTATGTTTGTTGTTTTTTGAATTGCCAATCAGAATTGGCTTGAATAATTGACTTATGTAGTTTGTAATGTTTATTTATAAATTTGATTATAATTGGCATGTGCCTTGCAATAGCAATAATAATAAATTGATATTGATTGAATAATTTGCCTTGGCCGATGTTGACTCAAAGCTGACTCGATGTCGAATGTCTCAAATAACAGCAAGCGGAGCGCGCAACTCCCACTCTACCGCTGCCGGCATGCGCTCTGATCAACATTCAAAAAGACCAAACAGGTACCAACTGTCAAAAGAATGGTTAACCTCCTGGGTCGAATATGAAAAGCAAGTCAGTTGGAACTAGGCATTTGTACAAATAGATTAAATGTAAATAAATTATAAATAGCAAGCGGAGTTTTTATACATAACACTATTGACTTCTGCGTAACGAAAGGTATACCCATGAGCCGTTTTAAGACAGAATCCTACTTAGACCTGCTGTCATCTGACCATACTCCCATAATTTTAACATTGAGTACCTAAATACTATTGATTGAGAAACCCCTCACCCTTACAAACAAAACCACAAACTGGCAAAAATTTAGAGCAGTCATGGACGAAACTTTAGTACTGAGGATTCCACTCAAAACCAATCGCGATATTGACCAGGCAACCGAATACCTAACACAAACCATCCAACAAGCGGCCTGGAACTCAACCCCGCAATACAAGACGTTTAATCCAACATACAGCTGTCCAATTTTTATTCAACAGAAAATAACCGAAAAGCGTAAACTAAGAGAAAAGTGGCGGAAAACCAAAGCGTTTCATGACAAAAAGCAACTGAACAAAGCAATAAAAGAACTGAAAAAGTTACTGGAAGACAACAGTAATGCCGCTATTCAAAATTATCTGTAAAACCTGTCTGCAACACAATCCACAGACTATTCGCTATGGAAAGCAACGAAAAACTTAAACAAAGCACAAGACGTAAATCCACCAATAAGGAAAAAAATGGTAATTGGACAAAAAGCAACATAGAGAAAGCAAATTTATTTGCAGAACATCTTTCCGAAGTTTTCAATCCATTTAATTCAACAAATTCTAGTGAAGAGAAGGCAAAAATATATCAATTCTTAAACTCACCAGAACAGCTGGAAATTCCAATAAGACCAATCAAAATTGCAGAAATTAGAACCATGATAACCAAAAACTTAAACCCTAAAAAATCCCCTGGGTACGATCTCGTAACTGGTAAAATAATACAAAAACTGCCAGACAGCAGCATCAGATATATAACGCAGCTATTTAATGCCATTCTAAGGCTAGAATATTTTCCAATGCAGTGGAAGGTGGCTCAAGTAATTCTAATACCCAAACCGGGAAAACCACCCAACAGTGCTACCTCCTATAGACCCATTAGTCTTCTTCCAATCTTGTCGAAACTATTGGAAAAAGTGATCCTGAAGAGACTGCAGCCAATCATACAAGAAAAGGGCCTGATACCAAATCACCAGTTTGGTTTTAGACAACAACACGCTACGATAGAACAGAACCATCGTGTTGCGGATACGATCTATAAAGCACTAGAAACTAAAAGCTACTGTGCTGCTGCATTTCTCGATATAACCCAAGCATTCGACAAGGTTTGGCATGATGGTTTGCTGTACAAATTAAAAAAATCATTGCCCCATAACCTATACAGAATCATAAAATCTTATCTAACCGAGAGACACTTCCTGGTGAAGTATCGCGACGAGCACACATCTCTGTATTCTGTTAACTCGGAGGTCCCTCAAGAAATTATTTATTTAATTATAGTGTTAGGTACAATTATAAACAATATTAGGTATATATTTTGAACTAGCAAGTTAATTAACTAACAATAAATAGATATGAAATGTAATAATTTTATTAAATTCAGAATAACTAAATTAATGGCATATTATAATCTTATAACGATTATTAGTTTCAAGATTTAATGTAATTTTGAGAAATAAAAAGCGAGAAACAAATTATTAAAAAGCTGAAATTATTAATACGAAATTAGATAACTAATGATAAACATAATATTGAATTACGACTTATGCAATTTTGACTTGTTTAAATTTTCCTAGTTCTTTTCGGTTATATTGTTTGACTCTCAAAACGTCATTTATTTGTAATTGTTTGTCCGCACGAGGAATTAAAGCACTCCACTCTTTTAATTTGTTTTTAGGCACTTTAAACAGGAAAGCTTTGTTTTTATTATTACGATACCCGCTGTTGCAATTAGGTGAGAAACAGTATCTTCGAGCCATTGCCAAAATTTAAACGATAATGAATAACTTTTAGTTTAAAAAGCGTATTGTAATGCGCGCATCGCTTATGCACTGTGCAATTTGACCTAGCTATTTATCTATCTCTGTCGCTGGCTCTCTCTCGCACACTGAAAACTTTCGAGACCCACTACTATGTGATAGAAACATAGGCCGTCAGATCACCTTAATAATTAGGTATACATCCGTGGTTGAAACACTCATAAATTTTTGCTAATTTTGTTTTAAGCTGCGCTCAAAACTGCAATTAGCAACGGGGTTAGAAAGTGATTCACTTTCGTTGTTCAAAGTAATTCGCACCCACCCGGTACTTTTTAATAAAAATTTTATTTTAATAATTTAAGCTTGAGGTGTAACGGTTTTGCAATTATTAATTTTGGAAATTATTTAAAATTGGAAAGTTTGACATTGCACGACGATTTGGATAATGCTGGAAATCAAACTTCGTTCCCTTTAAAGACAATTAAAATTTTATTAAACATTTATTTTACATTGGATTGGTAATTATTTATTTGGAACAAGAACAATAATTATAGTATTTTTTATGAGAACCCAACCTGAGATAAGACAGTCTCATCTCCCGTATCCAGGGGATAGTCGCGGTATTTTTTAGAGCATGTGAGAAATCGACCTTTTTGAAATGATCACTGCAATATTTACAGCTTTACATGAACAATTATAATAACACATATCACATTCAAACGGAGCCTGTATGAGTTAGTAAATGATGTTTTAGTTTATCTTTTCGTAAACTTTTATAATCACAAATATTACATTCAAACTGTTTTTTGTCCGTATGAGTTAGTAAATGATTTTTTAAATTAGATTTTCGTGAACTTTTATAATCACAAATATTACACTCAAACGGTTTCTCACCCGTATGAGTTAGTAAATGAAATTTTAAATTATCTTTTCGTGCAGAATTATAATCACAAATATCACATTGAAACGGTTTTTCGCCCATATGAGTTATTAAATGACTTTTTAAATCACCTTTTCGTGAACATTTATAGTCACAAATATTACACTCAAACGGTTTCACGCCCATATGAGTTAATAAATGATGTTTTAAATATTCTTTTCGTGCAAATTTATAATCACAAATATTGCACTCAAACGGTTTTTCGCCCGTATGAGTTAGTAAATGATGTTTTAGTCTATCTTTTCGCGAACTTTTATAATCACAAATATTACAGTCAAACTGTTTTTCGCCCGTATGAGTTAGTAAATGATGTTTTAAATTATCTTTACGTGAACATTTATAATCACAAATATTACACTCAAACGGTTTTTCGCCCGTATGACATATTAAATGGCTTTTTAAATCAAATTTTCGTGAACTTTTATAATCACAAATATCACATTGAAACGGTTTTTCGCTCATATGAGTTATTAAATGACTTTTTAGATCACCTTTTCGTGGACATTTATAGTCACAAATATTACACTCAAACGGTTTCACGCCCATATGAGTTAATAAATGATGTTTTAAATATACTTTTCGTGAACATTTATAGTCACAAATATTACACTCAAACGGTTTCACGCCCATATGAGTTAATAAATGATGTTTTAAATATTCTTTTCGTGCAAATTTATAATCACAAATTTTGCACTCAAACGGTTTTTCGCCCGTATGAGTTAGTAAATGATGTTTTAGTCTATCTTTTCGCGAACTTTTATAATCACAAATATTACAGTCAAACTGTTTTTCGCCCGTATGAATTAGTAAATGAAGTTTTAAATTATCTTTTCGTGAACATTTATAATCACAAATATTACACTCAAACGGTTTTTCGCCCGTATGAGTTAGTAAATGATTTTTTAAACCAACCTTTTGTAAACATTTGTAATCACAAATATTACACTCAAACACTTTCTCACTCGTATGAGTTAGTAAATGATTTTTTAAACTACGCCTATAAGAAAATTTATAATCACAAATATTACACTCAAATAGTTTCTCACCCGAATGAGTTATTAAATGGCTTTTTAATCCATCTTTTCGTGAACATTTATAATCACAAATATTACATCCAAACGGTTTTTCGCTCGCATGAGTTAGTAAATGACGTTTTAATATTGATTTTGCCGAACTAGTATAATCACAAATGTTACACGGGAAAAATATTTTACCACTGTGTTCTGGTGAAGGAATATCACAATCTTGATCCACTTGATATTCGTTCATTAAAGTTTCTTCTTTAATGTCGATGGAATGATGCAAATCTTCCAAGTTGACTTCCGTTTCTTCTTCTTTCTTAATTTGAAAGTAACTCTTTAACTTACTTGAGATTTCCTGTAACAAATTTATCTTCAGTAAGTGATTTTATTGTTACATTTCTAAGCGTATAAACATCTAATTTGGTATATTTATAATTTAATGAAATAAAAGCAAAATAGGTTAAGAAAACAATATTAATGTACCAGCACAGTAGTGTTTCTTAGGAAACGTGGCTACGAATTAGAATAAATTCTTACATAGTCAAAATAAAAGTTGAACTCTAATAAAATTCTTCCATGTTGTACACTTGTAACCCTTCGCTAGTTTTCATTGCGGTATTAGTATTTTATTGAGTATTTGATAAAGTTTTCAAATGATTAATTCTTTAAAATTATTAAGGTTAATCGTAACAACAGCAATATATTGTGGTGTTTCAAAGGGATTCGCACCTACCCTGTACATTTTGATGAAGATTTTATTTTAATAGTTTTGAGTTGTAAGATTGTAGAATTGGACAGGTGGGGGGGAATCGACGAGGATATGGGCTTTTTCGCCGATAGCGCCCGCTCGAGCATGTTGAGCTCGAGGCGATTATTTGATTTTTGATATAAGTTTAAAATTGTGAGTAATATTTGTGAGTACTGAATTTTGATTTTGATTTAAATAAATGATTTTGATGCGAATGCATTTTGCGTAATTTTTGGATGATATTTTTGATATTTTGATTTGGATATTTTTTTGATATTGAGTGACTACCGAGCGGTAGTTGATTATTTGGTTGATTAATTTGGACGAAAAATATTAAAAGTAGTAAATTGGACGTAAAACAATTAAAATTAGAAAATTTTAAATTTGTATTTGATCGAACGAATGTCGATATTGATAAGCCGTCAATTTGGATAAGCGAGAATCAAAACTGCGATCCCTTGAGGAAATATTAAAACATTTACTTTGAATTTAAATTATATGCGATTGAAAATTCGAATTTAATTGAATTGAAATATTTTTGCATTTTGGAGAGACTGGGGTCATCGCAATATAAATAAAAAATCTTACACTAACTTCGATTTGAGGCAACTCGTCGAAAAATCCTTTGCGTAATATAATACAAAGGTTTAAAAATTTAAATCGGCAAATGCTGGCTCTGTTCTAGGATATTACGTAATAGAGAACGAGCAGTAATTGTTAGTAAAATTAAGAAAAACCCTCAACTCAGGGCCACAAAATTAGCAGACCAGTTTTATCAAGAATTTGGACGAGTAGTAACTGGTCAAAAAATTTGCAAAACACTAAAACAATAAGAATATTATGACAGAACCGCCAGAAGAAAACGAAGAATAGATCGAAAGATGAAGAGTGGTAAAGTGATATTATATTTGCCGAGAAAAGCAAATATAATATTTATATTAATTCTGATAGTCGAGTTAATGTATGGCGGAAGTCTAATACTGAATTAAATCTTCTTAATTACAGGGAACAGTGAAACAAGGATATGGAAGTATACTTTCTTGGGGGTGTATTTCGGATTTAGGGGTGGCAAAATTTGCTTTTATCGATGGACCTGTATAAGTATATAGATATTTTAAATAACAATTTATTAAAAACTTCTGTGCAAATAAGCATTAAAAATACTTTTAAATTTTATCAGGGCAATATCCCCAAACATAATTCCCGTTTGCTACAAGAATATTTCTTGTATAAATGTACCAAAGTTTTGCACCCTCCTCCGCAATCCCAGATTTAAATTTTTTTATTGAATTAGTGAATTCCATTTTAAATACAATTTTTGTATCGTACTCTAGGTTTTTGATTGCATTTTCTATCCCTACGATAATATCGTCGGTAGGAAACTTCTTAGGTGTAAATGAGACAGCAAATTTTTGGCTGAGTTGTAAAGTTCTTGTAACTTAATAAACGCAACAATTATTAAATCTGTTACTAATTACAAAGAAAGAATTCTTCACGAAATTATAAGCATCAAAAGAGAAAAAAACTCGATGAACAGAAGAACTGATATAGGTAGATGGTTTGAGTAATATCTACAGCCATCTACTCGTCTAATTACCCTCACGTATTGGTGTTAAATTTTTCAAGAACGACGCTAGATATCGAAAAACTAAGCAAAAAATTCGCCCCCTTACCTCGTACCTAACCCTCGTGAATTATCTTGAATTATTTTGAAAGTGAGACACAGACTTTAAACTATGCAACTAGCTTAATAATAAAAAAACGTTATAAAATATTGTTAAGTTAACTTGTTCAATTACAGATTATTGAATTAAATATCATTTATACTTCACCTCATAATTATCTTGTTGATATTCTAAAATAGAATCATCTTCAATATCATTGGAATGATGCAATTCTTTTAACTCGACTTCCGTGCTCTCCATTTCGTTGTCGTTATAACTATCACTGGAAACTTGCAAACCAAGGATACTTTCTTTGAATTTATTAAACCTCCAAAAGTATTACACACTATACATTCTAGGAGCATCAACTTGTAGTATAAATTTTGAGGTTAGATTGAAGTTCCAGTTATAAATTCTGCAAAACGCACACAATTAATATAAAATATTTGAAATTAACCATAATAATAAATTAATACGTTAGCGACTAATAAATTATGGTAGGCAGTTGATATTAAACACTAGAATCCATTACACGATGCTTATGGAGCAAAAAATAACAAATAAAATGAGCACAGAATAAATATGACATTCGGACCTATATTCAAGACATTAAATTAATGTCCAGTGACGGGGGTTAGGTTTTTTTTATATTAAATTAAAGAAGTAAAGATACCTTTACACTATTAGATTTTGTATTGGATTTTGTATTAGATTTAGTCTAATCAAAGAGTATGTAGTGCATAGAGGAACAGCTCTTATGGGTATACCTGTCACTAGCATTTTTAGTACCCTACAATAAAATTGTAGTCGATTGGTAACGACCTCAGCGGCAAAAACGAGCATTATATAATGAGTAGGCATTAAATGAGACAGCATGATAAGCTGTCTTTGTCTGTTACGATTTTGGTAATCCCTTCAGGTAGATGGTTATAAAAGTAAGAAGAGAATTTCAAAGTATCGTAAAAACAGACAATTTTATTATTTACTTCGAATTTTAAAGATTATTAAAATTTCAAACCAAAGTTAAAACTTTTTTTAAGTTTTTTTACTTTTTTTGGGTTCTGCTTTTTGCTTGTCATATTACATTAATATTACATATTAATTTATTGCAATTATTGTTTTAAAAAAGTTCGATTTGTTTTTTTGCAATTCTTCTAAAACTGAATGTTTTATATTTATTGCATGTGGAGTAACAGATATAAATCTTTCATATATTTGTAAACTAGATTTACATTACAAATTTTATTTAAACACTTTAAACTAAGGCCGTATTTAAGGAGGTGGTTTTAGGGGTTACAACCTCCCCCGAAATTATTTATCGATTAATAAAGTACTGGAAGTTCGACTGCAATCGTAAAAACATCAGAAAAAACAAAAACATTAAACTTGAAGTGTTTAAATAAAAATTAAAACTAAAGAGATATTTCTAATAAATTAAATCCCAAATTAAAAAATTGGAAATTCGTATTATAATCCGGCGATTGGCGACACTGGATTAAATACACCTACTACTAAATTGCAAAAATATAAAAACCGAAGATGAAAAATATAAAAATGCCCTAAATATTTACAGTCCTGTGTAAAAGTCTGCGACCACTTAGTTAATTGTTAGTTATTACTCCTATTAATTAATTTTCGATTTTATGAAAAATAATTATATTGAAATGAATATAATAGGTATTTTATCTTAATTCTTACTATTATGGTAAAAATTTTAAATTGCAATAAATTGTTTGAACCAAAAAGTTTAAAGGGAACCTAAATTTTATGATCATCATGGGCAGCAAAATAGCTTAAAATAACACTTCCGCAATAAATTAGAATGGACATTGTAAACCCATAAATTGTTTTATATTTTGTACAATTTTGTACATAAGTGTATATTTGCTTAAGATTTATGAAATTTTCTTTCAATCTAATTTAGTTCTTCGTTTTGACAACATTATTTTACTATCGCCATCGGTAAAATAAGAATTTAGTTTGTGATTTTTATTCAAATATTAAAATTAAAAAATTTTATTTAAAAACGGTTTTTTACATGAGAGTTTAAAATTAAAATATGAATAAGTTTAAACTTATTAAAAATATCGTAGTAAACAAAACTTTTAAAATTATATAAACAAAAACGCCCCCCCCCCCCCAGAAGTCAACCTGTAATCAAAATTTGTCGCTCCTTTGACAAATTATTTTCAACCATTAAATAGAGTTCATAAAAATCGAAATTTTCTCTGAATATCGAACTCAAATAAAGAAAAATCGCGCAAAAACATAATTATTTTAATTAAATAAAAACAATTTTTTTACAAAATTTTAATTTTTTTTTGCGGTAACTTTCGACAAAATACTTTCAAACAAAATTTTCTAATAACAATACTCAAAAATAAAATAAAATCTTAATTGCAAAAATACTTGCACAAAATTATACTCAAAAAATCAGCGGAGCAAAATATAGGCTTCTGCCGTTTCCGCTATCTTGGTAAAAAAAACCTCCCTCTAGTCACTTTTCTCCAAACATTATATTTCAAAAATTAATATAACAAAATTTAAATTTAGAAAAACTTCTTTTGTTATTTTATAAATTAGCTATTTATTTTGCTATTTTTTTAAAACCCTCCCCGAAAATTTAGTCTAAATACGGCCCTGCTTTAAACAGTAATCAGTGCAGTCTTCAAAAAATTCAAAACAAAAATTTAAAAAACAAATTAAAAAATGAAATATTTAATCTTTGATATTTAATATTATTAAATAATTTATAGTATATTTTTAAATTATCGGATTTATCGGAAATTGATCGTATCATTTTAAAAAATTATCGTACGATAACATAATACTATCGTATAGACCAGGCCTGGTATATACTATAAAGCAGTGTTTTTTAACCTGTGGGTCACGATCCCCAGAGGGTCGCGATGTTTTGCTCGTGGGGTCGAAATTTTTTTTAATAAAATTAAATTATAAATTTACATAAATTATAATAACTATTTACGATATAGGTGTTAAAAGTGAGATTTTATTTTCTTAGTGGAGAATTTCGCGAAACGAGCGATAGCGAGTCCAAAAAATTATAAACTAATAACACTAGTGTTAAAAATCTTTTTCTTACTAGTGTTAAAATAATTATTAATTATATAAGGGGATTAAGAAGGTTCTATTATTCTCTATTCGATAAGGTTGAAAAACACTGCTATAGAGGATACAAATTATCGTATTGTTTTATATACAATAACTACCGTATGGTGGTTACACTGATTGTAATGTTTACTGCCCTATTTAAAAATTTCTATGGAGACCCCATGATAAAACCGTGTTAAAAAACCTTTTTCTTACTTATCCACTTCAGGTACGAACAGTCGCCAAAAAGGTATACCTGCAATTATCGATATAGTAGCTAACTTTATATTTAGGTATTTAATATAAAAATGTTCCCGGCCGATAGATGGCTTTGCTACGCCCTCTGGTAGACGGGAATGTCTTTACGTTTCAATTTTTAATACATGGCTGTTCCTCTATACACTACATACTCTTTGGTCTAATGTAAAAATTTCCGCGTTTACACTACTCGATTTTACATTGGACTACATCTGTTGGATTTTTCATTGGACTTTACATTGGATTTTTAAGGAATAGGACGGTGTCTATTTGTATTGGATTTTACATTGGATTTCTATTGGTGAGCATGCGCAGTGTGATTGTTTGAGTAATTTGACTTATGGTTGATTTTATTAACCTCAAATTTTAATACTTTATTGACAACTTATTTTAGCTGTTTACAACTTAGCTATTTACGTCGTCTTGAATTACGCAGTTTACGAATTATACAAGGTGGAATACAATTGATACTCCAAATACGTACAGATCGACATTTTTTCTAATATAATTTTATTGCATATATTTATTATATTCTAACAATATTTAATAATCATTGTTTGTCATGCGTGTATGTAACACCAAGGTGCGTGTTTACCACAAAAATTAAAACATAACCAAAGCTATTAACATAATTTTACTCTCAGCACTCTCATTTGTCATTACAAATCTAATACAAATATCCAATAATGTAAATGCGTTTATATTCGAGCATTGGATATGAAATCCAATACAAATCTCGAATACAAAAATCCAATACAAAATCCAATAGTGTAAAAATACCTTAAGAAATCAGAATTTATCTAGTTTTGTTAAGTGCTATTTAAAAAAATTAATTAGAATTCAAAGTATTTCAAAGTAAGATTTTATTTTAATTAATTTCAATTACTTAATTGATAATCACTTTTCTAACCAAAGGTTATGTTAGTCTTAATGAGATTATTTATTTGATTGTCGAGTTATCTTGTACTCGTTAATGTTTGTCTATTAGTTTTCTAAACAGGGCGGAAGACTAATTTATTTATTTTATGATTTTAAATTAATTTTCGTTTGATTTCTTAAACAGAGAAATCTAAATTATTTATTTAAAATTTATTTTTTGTTTTTCCGATTAAACTTATAATTAATTTGTTTTCCTAAACAGGGAAAGCTTTGACCAATTGTTATAAACGTACAGTGTAAAAAGAAATATGGAAAAGAAAATTTGCAGGAAAAATACTCAATTCACCTAAGTTCTTCGGTTGTTTCTTTAGTAGAATTCGTGGATGTTCCGGCTGGGTTTCAGAATTGTACGACGTGGTGATTTTGACGTGACGTGACGTGACGATGAGGGCAAATGCGGAGCATTTGGCATTGCGCCTTAATCTCCTTCGTCTGGTGAATTGGAACATTGACGTTGAGTTTGAAAAAACTTGGTACACGTCGCGGATCCTGGGATCCGCCGGTCTGCCGTTGTGAGTGTTCTTGGTGCACAGTTTGATGGTTAACCGTGCCGCAGCGTGGTGATTTTGGTTGCGTATTGGTTCTTTAGTAGCACTTCAAGAATTAATATTCTATATCTTGGAAATTTGCACGATGCACTATTTTTCAAAGATTGTACTATCCGCACGATGCGACTGCGCCAATTATATTTAGAAAAAAAAATATGTCTTTAAAAAAGGATTTATTATTTGATACGCAAAATAATTATGTTACTACACAGGCATTTAATATACAATTGATACATTTATTCAATGTTCGGGCTACTTATTACTTTAACTTATCTAATGATAAGCTAACGTCTTCGTACAAGGGTTGCTGCTGGGTCTAAAGGTTGATAGTATAGTTGGTCCTAATGGTTTTAAGTATAGTTACGTAACTTACGGAACAACAAAACAGTTTCAAACTTGAACCAAGGTCAAGGTCATGTTTCTTCGTCATGCCACCGCTATTAGGGTATACTGCCTGTTTGCTTTGTTTCGCTTTTGACTTCGGGATCGTACTTATCAGCGATCTTTGAATTTCCACAATTTGTGCCGCGAATATTTTTTGGGCGTTCAGGGTATGAGCCTTGGCCCTACCGTGGACACCGTAATTGAGATTTGCGACTTGTGGTGGGGTTTTCGCGTCGCGGAGCCGTCTTTAACGTTTTCACGCAAGCTAATCGATTCACCTCTCTGTCAGTATGAACCATATGTTATCTTGCTATGTTTGGTACAGTCCCTCGGCGCGTCGAGAAAAGTCGTCAACTGTGACTTCAACAGTTTCGAGTTTGACATTGTCGTTGGCTTAGGGGAGATTAGGCGGGGGGACGCGATCGGGCCCGCTCAGCATGAGCGGCCCATCTAGTATGTCACTATGGCTACCGTCATTTGTCCGACCTTCGGTGGTGGGTTTTGTCCTGAAATTTAAAAAGAGAACGATGTTAGTTATTTTTGTCAATTTGCTGTTAACTGCAGAATCGGTTTCGGCCTCTTGTACCTCAGGTAGTCCTCTAGCTGGTAATTATCCAGCTCTTGGACCAGTGGGTTTTTGGAGTCCGCCGCTGCGTCATAGAATTTTTCCGTCATACCCCGGATAAATTCTTCGATGGAATCGATGTTACCATCTTCCAGCAGTTTTTTATTTGTAATATACCAATCTGCTTTCAGGGCCTTGCTCACTGCTATGTTTCGCACAACCTGGATCCTCTTTATTTGGTTCGCTGATGCAAAACCCCAGGTTGGCGCTGCATAGGTGAGGATTGGCCTGACTATTGTTTTAACCAGCGTAGTCAGCAGTCAGGTAGGACGCTATCAGCCGTACAAGTTCTGAGTTGATGCCGCCGTGTAGGAGTTTATGAAGTAAACCCTGATGTCAGACTTTATCAAAAGCTTTGGCGACATTTAGGAACACCGCACCCGTTGCTTGCTTTTTATTCCAGTGCAGGGTGATGTGTTCTACTAACCTCAGCACCAAACTGTTCGTTGGGAATAGAGTGGTTTTCCTCGAAGGCCGTGACTAGTCTTGAATGTATAACTTTTTCCGCGAGCTTTCCAAGGGATGGAAGCAGGCTGATAGGTCTGTATGAAACAGGGAGTCTCAGATTATGCCCAGGTTTGCGTATCATGGTGACGTCGGCCATTTTCCAACGACCTGGAAAATGCTCGAGTCGCAGTACGGCATTGATGATGTTCGTGACTGCTGCAACTCCCGCCCTGAGCAGTTCCGTGATGACCCTGTTTGTGTTTACGTCAAGACCGGATGCCTTTTTCTTTTTAAATGCTTTGATTATGCCCTTCATCTCCTGATGGGAGGTGCTGCCTATTTTGTCACAGTCAGAGTCATAATCAAAGTTTGTGTCGGTGTCTGCGTGTGCCCCCCCCCCCCTAACCGTTCTTTGACTTCCGCATGGATTTTTGTGGTATGATCGGGAATGAAGACGACAGTATTTATAGGAGAAGGGAACCTCGCATATTAATTCATCGCAACACGGCTCTCCTGCGGCCGTAGTGCACAACTAAAATTTTTGCGCGGCGTTTGAATAGCTCTTTATAATTTCATAATTTTAGGACAAGATTTAAAATTTCAAATTTTTAAAAAATTTATTTATAAATTTTTTATAATAAAAAGAGGTAATTATAGACAATATTGCTATAATATTTTATCCAATAAAATACCACAAACTTGTTTTTGCTTGGGTAACCCTGGATTTTCAAGGGTCGAGGGTTCGGGCGTTCGTAAAATAATTATAAAAAAAACTTCTTGTCTCAAAAGATCAAATTGTTAATCTCAAAATTATATAAATTGTCTTCCAAAAATAATTGTTCAAATTAATTATTTCCGATCGCATATAATTTGAATTCAAAAATTAAATGTAAAAATTTAATAATTCTTTAAAGGATCGAACTTTCCTATCATAAAGCAAACTTCATCTTCTTTACATAACATAACATAACATCTTCTTTAATAACCAAAATCAAAATATCCAATTTACTAATCAAAATTCAACTTTCGATCAAAATTTACTCTCAAATAATTTCTTCAACAATAATTCATAAAATATTACAGTTGCAAAACAATCGAATCAAATTCGATCTCAAAATTATCAAAAACTCAAAAGCCAAAACACGCACAACTGGCTTGTGAGGCCATTTTTGGCAAAGAGCCTCGAATTTCGTGTGATTGGTCCTCACCTAGCAAATCCTGCAAAGTTACAACTTAATTATTAATGCAAAAATTTCACCAAAATGCATAGGGTGAGTCCCAATCACTCTGAAACACCACAATATATAAATAAATTTCTTGAGAATTTAAAATAATTATCTGCTAACTCTGATAACAGGAGGTTGGTTATCAATAAAAATTTAGTCAGAACTGTGGTTTTCGTCTATTCGCTGTTAAGTATCCTGTCGTGTTTTGAAACTAAAAAATCATCATTTTAGTTATTTTATGAATTATTTTGAAGTTTGTTTTATTTTTATTCTAAATATTAATTTTTTGTAAGCTGACTATACATATAATTTTATTTGTAAATATTGTTGTAAATGTGTTAATAACGGCGGAAGAAAGGAAGAGGGACGCTTCGCCGGTCGTGAAATTGAGTCCGCTGCAAATTTATTTGATTATATTTTTGATATTTTGAGAGTAAAGTAATTTTGATCGAAAGAAAAAGTTGTTTTATAACTAAGTGGAAGTACTGCATAAAAAATATTCTAAAGAAATTAGAAAATTTAGAAGTTTTTGGGACATTGGAAAGTAATTGACAACGAATTTGTTTAACGAAGCGCGAGCAGCTGTGGACCTTCACGTGCGGTTACCATACTACATTGCAATGTAACGAAAATTTAACTTAGCAACAAAATTTGCAACACCATATTTTAAAATCAAGATTGATACAAAATTTGAATAATTAAAATTTTTTTATAATAATTTTTAGAATGAGAAGAGTCCCTTGCTCAAGTAAAGATGCATGCACTCCAGCGAGAATTTTTCTTGAGGTAAAACATTTTATATTTTGAATCGCTGGGGCATTGCAATACATTCGACATAAAATCGAAGATTTAACAACATCTAGAAAGTTAGTTTTTCTTTGAGTGTTGTAATATTTGGTTCTTCAATTTGAATTACCGCCTTTTCAAATCAAAATTCCAAACCAAACCAGTGATCGTTAAACAAACCTCGCACGTTGTGATCCCCTCGTAGTAACACTTACAAGTCCTTTTAAATCTGCGGATGGCTCTTTGAATGTTAACGTCGTTACCTTGTTTTCTAACCTCTAACCTAAACGTATTTGTGTCAGTGGCGTAACCATCGAGTTATACCTGAAAGAATAATTAGTACACACAAATTCTTAAATATCATTATTAGTATTATCTCATTGAGAGATATTTGAAAAAGAAAATCAAGCAACTTGCTCACATAATTTGCTGGTTCACCTAGAAGGTCCTAGATTGCGGTTACCACTTCTAGTGATCAGCCATCTCGATGACATCTAGAGACGGCCATCTTAAGATAGTCAGCGTCCCCTTTCCTGTTGTGTAATTCTTGTATTTTAAACTATCTAATGCAATATATTTTTCTACAGTAAACAACCGTCTTCATATTAATTATCATAAACAAATACCCTTACTTCGTATTCCCACAATAAGCTCCAATCCCCACCGATATTTTCTATTATAAAGATACCTCCTAGGTCACGTATGAATAATCAATCCCTTTCATTACATTAGCCACATCCCGTTTAAATATAATAATGTATAAATCATAATCTCAAACCAATATATTAAATCTTAAAACCGAAGATGAAGTAATTTCAAAATAGTTTTAAACGCATGGAAAACTTGACCGCGTAGTCGATAAGTTATTACGTATTAACTGGTAAATTCTAACACCCCATCATGTCTTTATTAAAATAGATTATTATTAATAAATGTATTAAACTTACGTATTTTAAATTTGTTGATAACTAAATTATATTTGAAACAATTTTAAATTCAATTATTGAATAACTTTTTTAAAAACCATTCGTTGCACTAAAATCTATCTTTCTACCTCGATGGTCAAACGTTTAAGGGCCTATCTATCCACCCTCTTAATCCTAACGGTAAATTCAGTTCTAACGGAAATTAATATCCTGTTTCTTTAAACCCCCGTTGCTAAATCGTCGTATTTTAAAGTAACCAAAAATGAACTAAATTTAAAATTTCGCGCCCATTATATTTAAATTCAAATTTATAATATTACAGAACAGTTGGAATTATTAATTAAGGAAATTATTCAAAATTGGAAAGTTAGACATTACATTTGTAGGAACAAATGGTAAAATTGATAAAACGACGATTTGGATAATGCTGGAAATCAAACTTCGTTCCCTTTAAAGACAATTAAAATTTTATTAAACATTTATTTTACATTAGATTGGTAATTATTTATTTGGAACAAGAACAATTATAGTATTTTTTATGAGAACCCAACCTGAGATAAGACAGTCTCATCTCCCGTATCCAGGGGATAGTCGCGGTACTTTTTGGAGCATGTGAGAAATCGACCTTTTTGAAATGATCACTGCAATATTTACAGCTTTACATGAACAATTATAATAAAACATATCACACTCAAACGGAGCCTGTATGAGTTAGTAACTGATGTTTTAAAGTAGCTTTTCGTGAACTTTTATAATCACAAATATTACACTCAAACGGTTTCTCACCCGTATGAGTTAGTAAATGAAGTTTTAAATTAAGTTTTCGTACACATTTATAATCACAAATATTACACTCAAACGGTTTTTCGCCCGTATGAGTTATTAAATGATATTTTAAATCAGCTTTTCGTAAACTTTTATAATCACAAATATTACACTCAAACGGTTTTTCGCCCGAATGAGTTCGTAAATGAAGTTTTAAATTGTCGTTTCGTGAACATTTATAATCACAAATAATACACTCAAACGGTTTTTTGCCTGTATGAGTTAGTAAATGACGTTTTAGTCCATCTTTTCGTGAACTTTTATAATCACAAAAATTACACTCAAACGGTGTCTCCTCCGTATGAGTTAGTAAATGAATTTTTAATTTAGTGTTTTGTAAACATTTATAATCACAAATATCACACTCAAACGGATTTTTGTACGTATGAGTTAGTAAATGATGTTTTAGTCTATCTTTGCGTGAACTTTTATAATCACAATTATTACACTCAAACGGATTTTCGCCGGTATGACATATTAAATGGTTTTTTAAATTAGATTTTCGTGAACTTTTATAATCACAAATATCACATTGAAACTGTTTTTCGCCCATATGAATTATTAAATGACTTTTTAAATCACCTTTTCGTGTACATTTATAGTCACAAATATTACACTCAAACGGTTTCACGCCCGTATGAGTCATTAAATGATGTTTTAAATGATCTTTTCGTGCAAATTTATAATCACAAATATTACACTCAAACGGTTTTTTCTGCAGATGAGTTGTTTGTATATGAATTTTTAAATAATTGTTTCGTGAACATTTAAAATTACAAATATTACACTCAAACGGTTTTTCGCCCGTATGAGTTAGTAAATGATGTTTTAAATGATCTTTTCGTGAACATTTATAATCACAAATATTACACTCAAATGGTTTTTCGCCCGTATGAGTTAGTAAATGAAGTTTTAGTTTATTTTTTCGTGAACATTTATTACCACAAATATTACACTCAAATGGTTTCTCACCCGTATGAGTTAATAAATGGCTTTTTAATCCATCTTTTCGTGAACATTTATAATCGCAAATATTACATCCAAACGGTTTTTCGCTCGCATGAGTTAGTAAATGACGTTTTAATGTTGATTTTGCCGAACTAGTATAATCACAAATGTTACACTGGAAAAATATTTTACCAGTGTGATTTGGTGAAGGAATATCACAATCTTGATCCACTTGATATTCGTTCATTAAAGTTTCTTCTTTAATGTCGATGGAATGATGCAAATCTTCCAAGTTGACTTCCGTTTCTTCTTCTTTCTTAATTTGAAAGTAACTCTTTAAATTACGTGAGATTTTCTGTAACAAATATATCTTCAGTAAGTGATTTCATTGTTACATTTCTAAGCGTATAAACATATAATTTGGTATATTTATAATTTAATGAATACAAAGCAAAGTTGGTTAAGAAAACAATACAGTCAAGTCGCGAAATAGTGAATACCGTATATAGTGAACTACCGGAAATAGTGAACACAAAAATTTTAACATTGAGTGTATATGGGACTCCGATATAACGAACAGCGGTAACCCCGATACAGCGAACTGTGTACGAAATCGTGCAGTTTAAAGGACACATTTATAGGGACTTTTCCCCAAGACTAAGAATTTACATTAGGTATCATATTTACACTTCATTTTACTCGTAAAGTTAGCATAAAACGCAATTTTTATACAGTGGCTCATAATGAAATCCGGACGCTGCTATACTAGCAACGTAAATTGTGCTTTTTGAAAACTCTTTTTGTATGTAAAAATCGCTTTTACAAAAATATTTTTCAGACAATTTTTATGTTTATTTTTTTGTTTTTTAATTTATTTTTATTTTTTATATAATATAATATAATATATTATATAATATAATATTTTATATAATATAATTATTTTTTAATTTTATTGTTTATATACATTTTTTTACTTTGTCGCATCGTTTTCGACTGAGAGTGACTTAAAGCAGTCTCGGTAAAAATCCAATGGGGATCCCCTGAAAATACCATAAGAATTCCATTATGCATTTTGAATTTTATTAAAAAAATTTACCTAGTTTGCTTTAAGTCATTTTCAGTCAAAAACGATGAGACAAAGTAAAAAAATTTATATGAACAAAAATGAAGAGAATGAAATTATCTACAAAAAATGTCTGAAAAATACTTTTGTAAAGGCGATTTTTATATGATAAAAACAGTGTTCAAAAGGAACAATTAACATTGCTAGCATAGAAGCGTCCGGATTTCATTATGAGCCACTGTATGTTAAAACATTTTATAATATAATATATTAGGTGGACATTTTGATAACGATGAAGATAATAATCCACTAAGTATTTTGAGAACGCGCTTATTACTTAAAAATGAAACCTGTAATGCAAGAAAAGTGATTTTTTTGTATTTTATTGTAAATTTTGTAAATACCGAAATAGTGAACAACCTCGAAAAAGTGAAAGATCTTTGCCATATTTAATTCACTATTTCGCGACTCGACTGTATTAATATACCAGAATAGTAGTGTTTCTTAGGAAACGTGGGTACGAATTAGAATAAATTCTTACATAGTCAAAATAAAAGTTGAACTCTAATAAAATTCTTCCATGTTGTACACTTGTAACGCTTCTCTAGTTTTCATTGAGGTATTATTATTTTATTGAGTGTTTGATAAAGTTTTCAAATAATTAATTCTTTAAAATTATCTACGTTCATTGTAACAACAGCAATATATGAATCAAAAATCACTAACATCAATTTGAGGCAACTCGTGATGTTTCACCTTGAAAAAGGTAAATCTTATCGATAAATATCACACATTTATTAAATATGAAAAAAAATTCTGTGTGTAATATAATACAAAGGTTTAAAAATTTAAATCGACAAATGCTGGCCGTTCTAGGATATTACGAGATAGAGAACGAGCAGTAATTGTTTGTAATATAAAGAAAAAAAATGAATTATTATCGGTTTTATTGTTTTTTAAATATTATTTTTCTATGTAGATAAGTATGTTTTCTTTACTAAATAGTTAAAATTCATTATTTTAATAATGTTTTAGTTTTTTTATTTTGAATTAAATCTTCTTAATTACAGGGAACAGTGAAACAGGAATTTCGGCTTTAGGGGTGGCAAATTTTGCTTTTATCGATGGGATTATGGACCTGTACAAGTATACAGATATTTTAAATAACAATTTATTAAAAACTTCTGTGCAAATAAGCATTAAAAATACTTTTAAATTTTATCAGGGCAATATCCCCAAACATAATTCCCGTTTGATACAAGAATATTTCTTGTATAAATGTACCAAAGTTTTGCACCCTCCTCCGCAATCCCAGATTTAAAATTTTTTATTGAATTAGTGAATTCAATTTTCTATCCCTACGATAATATCGTCGGTAGGAAACTTCTTAGGTGTAAAAGAGACAGCAAATTTTTGACTGAGTTGTAAAGTTCTTGTAACTTCAAAAACGCAAAAATTATTAAATCTGTTACTAATTACAAAGAAAGAATTCTTCACAAAATTATACGCATCAAAAGAGAAAAAAACTCGAACAGAAAAACTGATATAGGTAGATGGTTTGAGCAATATCTACCCTCACGTATTGGTGTTAAATTTTTCAAGAACCGCGCTAGATATCGAAAAACTGGGCAAAAAATGCACCCCCTTGCTTCGTACTTAATTAACCCCCGTGAATTATCGGTAGGAAGGCATACGCAAAAATTAAAAAAAAAATTTCCTCATAAACGTCTAAATTCATATTTTTAAGTTAGATTTTCACAAAATACAAAATATTGTATAAACAAACCTCGTAAGAAAAGTAGTTTTACTAAACTCGTATAGCTTTTAAGGTACTCGCTTGCTAGCTATACCTATTCGTTTAGTAAAAACTTTACTTTTCTAAACTTGCTATAGACTATTACAAACGTAATTTTATAAAACTACTGCGCTGTCACACTATCCAAATCGTTTTTATACAAACTTTTATAAAAATTTTGATAGTCAGACACAGGCTTTAAACTACGCAAATAGCTTAAAAATAAAAAAACGTTATAAAATATTGTTAAGTTAACTTGTTCAATTACAGATTATTGAATTAAATATCATTTATACTTCACCTCATTATTATCCTGTTGATATTCTAAAATAGAATCATCTTTAATATCAATGGAATGATGCAATTCTTTTAACTCGACTTCCGTGCTCTCCATTTCGTTGTCGTTATAACTATCACTGAAAACTTGCAAACCAATGATACTTTCTTTGAATTTATTAAACCTCCAAAAGTATTACACACTATCCATTTTGGGAGCATCAACTTGTAGTGTCAATTTTGAGGTTAGATTGAAGTTCCAGTTATAAATTCTGCAAAACGCACACAATTAATATAAAATGTTTGAAATTAATCAATACGTTAGCGACTAATAAATTATGGTAGGCAGTTGATATTAAACACTAGAATTCATTACACGATGCTAATGCAACAAAAAATAACAAATAAAATGAGCACAGAATAAATATGACATTCGGACCTATGTTCAAGACATTAAATTAATGTCCAGTGACGGGGGTTAGGTTTTTTTTATATAAAATTAAAAAAGTAAGAAATCAGAATTTATCTAGTTTTGTTAACTACTATTTAAAAATATTAATTAGAATAATTATTAAATTAACAATAAGCTTGACAAATTGTTAATACCCTACTTTCCAGACAAATAACATTTCCCTACTTTCACAGTGAATAAACAACAGTTTACATAACTCAACTTTTTATTTTTATTAATTTGTAATAGTTTTACCTACAGAACAACAAAACAGTTTCAAACTTAAACCGCAACACATAGAACATATATTATATAGGAGAAGTAGGAACCTCTCATGGTTCCGTGCTCTCATGTTAATTCATCGCAACACGGCCCTCCTGCGGCCGTTGAGCATAACTAAAATTTTTGCGCGGCGTTCGAAAAGCTCTTTATAATTTCATAATTTTATTACAAGATTACAATTTCAAATTCGTAAAATATTTATTTATAAATTTTCTATAATAAACAGGTAATTATAGAAAATATATAAATAAATTTCTTGAGAATTTAAAATAATTATCTACTTAATCTGACAACAGGAGGTTGGTTATCAATAAAAATTCAGTCAAATTAAAAATGTATATGAAAGATATTAAACACAAGTTAATACAGAGATTTATAAAAAAAAACAACAATATGTATGTACAACAAACAGCAAATAATTTTTAAAAAACAGTAAATAAATATAATATGTACAAAGATTCTGACCCACCGGCCAGGAACAGGTAATAAAACAGGTATAGGTACTTAGTACTTAATGCGTTATTAAGCCGATTTTGAGACAAGTTGAGAAGAAGTTTGGGGGTTTTTCTGGTTTATCTTCAAAGTTCAAGATCCGGGAACTGTCACGTATGTGATCACACGATTTAAACTTTTTTCTATTGATTATTGGTAAAAGGAAACTTTTCTAAGCATACTAGAACAAAAATTTTGTTGAATTATAAATTAGTTCTCGAAAAAATCGAATTTGAAAAATTTTAAATTTACATGTATTTTAGATACACCTTTTAACACGGCTGCATGATTAGTCTTTTTGGTGTAAGGCAAAAAAATTTAAAAATATCCGCGAAGAATGACAGAACTCGCCAAGGGTGGAACTCGAAAACACAGATCTACGTTTACCTGGAACCTGGAATCCGAGATTTGGCATAAATAAGTTATTTTATAATAAGGCCGAAAGCGCATGGCGGCCTTGTTTTTTTGACTAACGCATAAAATTTACTATATATTAATGTATTTCGATATTTTAATTAACCTAATAATTCGAAACCCATCGAAAACGCTATTAAAATTACTAATTTTAAAGCTTAAATCTTAACATTTCAATTTGCATACTGAGTGGGTGGCCTACAGTACTGACTCTAGACCACTTTAGACCACGAGTAAAACACGGCAGAACTGGGTATATCAAGTTACACGCTCTTGCTAATTCGCATTTTTAAAATGCCGTAATTTCGACAACTATTGCATATTCCAAGAAAATTTTTGTGTTAATATACTCAGAAAATTGTCCTCTTCCAATGCTGAATAGGAAAAAGTTCAATTCTTGTGATCACATACGTGACAGTAACCCAAGATCCAATACGAATAAAATTATAATGGGACCAACTTGGAACTATGTAACACGGGTAGGCTTTGATGAATTAAATAATCGCGGTCGTCGTGTGTTAACTGAAGGTTAATCGCTGCCACCAGAGCCTGTTTATGACGTATTATGACGTGTGTCGCATGTACCTTTATATCGCTTGTAAATCTGTTATTATATCTGTTTGTTTATATTACTTGTAAATCTCTTTTATTTTTATAACATTTTTTGTAAGAGTTAGTATCGGATTGATAATAATTATTGCGCTGTACTCACTTATAATGTATTAATTGGGCGGTGCCCGTAAATTAAAGAATTAAAGAATTAGGCGGTGACGAAGTTTCCGTAACACATGTAAATCTATTTGTTTATTTGTAAAAAGAAAAATTTAGCACACAAGAATTATTTATAAAAAAAAACCATGAAAGATTATAAAATTGAAATTGACAATCAGTATTCAATAAAAAGTAATAATAAAAAAATTAAAGTTAAATCGTTGCGACTTTACCTAGAAAAAAGAATAATTTCAAATACATAAATTTGATTATTACCTTAGTCTGTAGAGAGAGCACACACACACAAAATGAAGAAAATGAGAAATTTGCTTGAACACTCAAGCTAAAAAAAAAAGATTTTTGATTAAAATTTTACACTACGTATTTGCGTTTGTTCACTAGGCGTCAAAGTCAAAGTCAAAGAACCAAAGTCGTCCGATTGATTGTATTTTATTTTAAAAATCGAGGAAAATCAAATGTGATATTTTTGTCACATTGTATAAGAATAGGGAAGAGCATATTTTAATTAAGCGAATTAATCGCGGAAAGATGTTATTAAAGCAGTGCGTATCAAAAGTTGACCTGAAATTCAGATTTTAACGTGAACATTGAAAACAGTTTTAGGATCACTGCTTTTTGAAACTGACTGGTTGATAGTCTTGATACTGATTTTGTTGGTTCAATTAAATATGTAGGTACATGTTCGTAATTTTATCCGCTTTAAGATCGTGTAAATCTTAATGTTAGGACACCGCGAGATTCGCATTAACTGATAATTAGTACTTATTTTTTTTAAAATAGCAAGCAATAAATGTCGAAGAATTATCTTCTTTATGGATTCCATATAAAAAGGTCGACTTAACAGATGACCTGTTTGAAATGCTTACGCCATGTGTACCATCTAAGTGTGTGCTCCTCAAAATGTTTGTAAATTATTGTTATAACTTCAATCTCATCTTACTTAACTAAGTTTGCAAGCTTGTTGAAGGTAGTCTATTTCTTATTATGTAAAAAGAATTTTAATTAATTCATACAAGTGTTTGAACTGGACTCGCATAAATTACCTTCGTATGAGCTTCGGATTTGGAGGGTGGTTTGTTACAAAAGTTCAATTCTTGGGGTAGGTTAAGTGACTGTAACCCAAAATCGAGAAATCATAAAAAGTTAAAATTTTCAGAATATACGAAAACACATGGGTTTACTTAACATAAGCTATTTTTTTTTTTAGAAAAAAGTGTATTTTATTGAAAACTAAAAGAAAATTGTTTTATATTAATTTTTTTTAAATAAAAAATAGCTTAAGGTAATTATGTAAAATCATATTTTATGTACATATTGCTGTAGAATCTTCGTAAAAAATTCTTAAGCACCTTTGCTTGCTTCGGGTAGCTCTGGATTGCGGGTAGTTGGGATTATTTTAGGGCAAAGGTTCGAGCGTTTCCAAAATAATTGTATAAATATCTAGTCTAAAAAAAATCGTCTTCCAAAAATAATATTCAATCGCAAATAATTTGTTCTTTGCTTGAGGTTCGAACTTATAAATTTTTCCTATCGACTTGACGCGATATCGACAACGTTACGTTTGGTTCTTACAAAGTTTAATTCACTCCAAATATTAGCAAATTATTATAAAATATCCAAAATAATTAAAATCTCAAAAATTACGCAATGATGCAAACGCATTCAAAATCACTTTGTTCAACTAAATCAAAATGTTACTCACAATCTCAAAAATATCTCACTGAGCCAAAATACGCACGACTGGCTCGCGCGGCCATTCTTGGCAAAAGCTGTAACGTTATTCTCCTATTGGTTACAGAAACCCTTTTTGTCTCTACTGATGACAATAGTAGATAGGCTAGCTCTTGGGTTTTTACCCACTGTCGAAGAAGCTGGGTAGCTTTACAGCTTCGTGAGTCCTTTAAAAGAATGGTGGCTACGTAAAATAAAAGGAGAATTTGTTTGGGCGCCAGCTGAGGAATGAAACGACGTTACAAAATTCTTGTCGCTCCACTAGCTCAACAAAAAAATAATAAATGATAAATAAAATATGATTCGCACAAAACTAGTTTTCCAAAATGTCAAATAATTATTATTCAAATGAAATATTTATCAACAGTAAAATAATTGACGTGATACCGCTACAGGACGGTTCACCAAAGAAAAATTCCTCCTTCGTCCTGATCTGCATACGAAGCGAGCGGATGACTTAAATTACCTTAGTATTTCCTAAGGATAAACATATAAAGGTAATCAAGTCAAGTCCAAGCAACTGAGGTCACTTGCAAAAAATGGTTGTAAAAGAAATCAAATTTTCTGTTACCAGAAAATACCAAAGTTATTCGTTCAACTTAATTTGTGAACTTAATCTATATCACACAAAAATTGTTTGCCAGATGTGAATTTACAATCGACATTTGCAAAATTTAATATTAACCAAAAACCAATATTTCTCATTTGAGAATTCCAAAAAAAGTAAATCAATAGTAGAATCAATTAAAATGTGACTCACCTAATTCACTAAATTTCACTTTAAAACTAAAATTATATTTTCAAATCACCAATTGCTGCTTTTGTGGTTTTGTTCTATGACGCTCTTAAACGACCATCTTGGATCGTCCTCGATGACCTTTTCTCACCACACCAAACCCACAGCCTGTCCCAAAACTGTAAAGCTGGCAACGCCATCTTTTAAATCAAAATAAAACAATATTTACAGAAATCCAAATAATCACCAAACCAAAATTAAACAAATTCAAAGAAACAAAAAAATGTAACAATTAATTGTTACAAAGCCTTGAATTTTCCGTGATCCGTCCCCACATAACAAATTTTCACTTTTACCATGAACTTATTAACAATAAAATTTTTCACCAAAATGTATAGGGTGGGTCCGAATCCCTTTGAAACACCACAATATATTCTGAAAATTTCAATTTTCTACGATTATTGGTTTATGAAATGAACTTACACAAGCTCAGCGCCTATTGATCTGGCACCTTTAGCTTGTAGATATCCTTACCTCTACTGTTAGCTGAACCAAAAATAAGGGCAGATGAGTTATTTTTATCCATTGTACCATTCAATAGCGCATTCAATTTTGAAAACTTGAAACGCAATTGAAAGGTATGTTGAATTTAAAGAGAAATTACTTTCCTGACTCACCAGTTATCTTCAGCTTTACTGCTTTATACGAGACTCATTGACGGGCCATCGGGGTTGCCCCTAGGTAAATTGGGCTATCTTCTGGTATAGGGAAATAGGAAATTTGATTTTACGTTTTATTACTGCACTGTCCTATTTCAAGGCTGGCGGTATGGTAAATCATATCTCGATTTGAATTTGGTGCCCTCAGAATACATGGAGTAGGCGTCTCGCCTCTCCAACAACAAAATAATAACAATAATTGTTACACTTTTTTTGGAATTTAAAAAAGTTGTAATTAAGTAAACATTGACTTCTTTTTATTAAAATATATTTTCCTTTACACGTTTATTATGTTATAATAACATAGTGTCACAAAAAAGAAAAAAATTGTACAGTCAGCCCTTTCGGTTACATTTTTGGAAGGGAGTTTCAAAATGGCAAGATCTTAGCATCCATGGTTGAAACCAAGAAATAAGAAGCTCGTACACCAGCCAAGCTGAGCCAACACTCGTGCGGTTTCTATCCAGCATGAGTTAATAAATGATTTTTTAATTTAGCTTTCCGTAAACATTTATAATCACATATATTACACTCAAACGGTTTTTTGACCGTATGAGCTACTAAATGATTTCTTAATTTAGCTTTTCGTGAACATTTAAAATCACACATATTACACTCAAACGGTTTCTCCCTCGTATGGGTTAGTAAATGGCTTTTTAATCCATCTTTTCGTGAACATTTATAATCACAAATCTTACACTCAAACGGTTTCTCGCCCGTATGAGTTAATAAATGATACTTTAGAGCACCTTTTAATGTACATTTATGATCACAAATATTACATTCAAACGGTTTCTCACCTGTATGAGTTAATAAATGATATTTTAAAGCACTTTTCAGTGAACATTTAAAATCACAAATATTACATTCAAACGGTTTCTCACCTGTATGAGTTAATAAATGATATTTTAAAGCACCTTTTAGTGAACATTTATAATCACATAAATTACATTCTAACGGTTTCTCACCCATATGAGTTAGTAAATGGCTTTTTAATCCATCTTTTCGTGAACATTTATAATCACAAGTATTACACTTGAACGGTTTTTCGCCCGTATGAGTTAGTAAATGACGTTTTAATATTGATTTTGGTGAACAACTATAATCACAAATGTGACACTGGAAAAATATTTTACCATTGTGAATTTGTGAAGGGATATCACAATATTGATTGGCTGGAGATTCGTTCATTAAAATTTCTTCTTTAATGTCGATAGAATGATGCAAATCTTCCAATTTGACTTCTGTTTCTTCTACTTCCTTCTTAATTTGAAAGTAACTCTTTAAATTACTTGGGGTTTTCTGTAACAAATATGTTTTCAGTAAGTGATTTTATTATTTATAATTTAATGAATAGAGAGCACATTCAGTTAAGAAGTAAATGTTTACGCACCAGCAGAGTAGTGTTTCTTAGGAAATGTAGCTATGAATTAAAATAAATTCAAGAAAAAGTTCAACTTCTCTATGGAAGCCAGTGAGAAAAACGAAAAACCAGATAAACAAAAGATTTCAATTTTTTTGAATTTGATGAAAGATGAAGCGATAGATATATACTACACATTTACCTTCACCCAAGTTGAGGACAAGAATAATTTCAATAATATAATAAAAAAATTCAATCAGTATTGTCGACGTAGTAAAAATGTCAATATTGGCCGATTCAAGTTCTACTCAAGATCATAGAAACCAAATGAAAAAGAAAATAAGCAATTCCGTGTGATAACAGAGTTTAATTACAAAATTTAATCAGCGACAGACTAGTGAAAGGAAACTGTGCACACGTTGGTGTTTGTAAGCTCAATATGACAAAGTACGAGGATTGCATATTATAGTGCAAAATGTGGAATTAACTACTACCATTACAAATAACGAGAAAGAATTATCAAAAACCTACTCTGATTGCAAAAACAGGTAAGTGGATGCCGCTTATTGGAATCACGGTTAAGGCAGTCACCCCGTGTGACGATTTATCTAATCTAATCTAATCTATCTATCTAAAAATATTGGTAATTGAATAATTGACATGCTTTTGAAAATTAATTTTCAAATTTCATGATTTTATTTGATTATTTTGTTACGAATAAAAGAAACAGCTCGGAATTTTTCAATTCTTTTAGTTGAATCGATGGCTATACATGTTCCGAATCTACCATTAAAATTTCAAAGCAATGGGTCATACGGTTTTTGAGATATCGTGGAGACCAGTTAGAAAAATGTATGTTTAAGAAAATCGCGTTTAAGAAGAAGTTCAAATACGATTTAAAATATTTCATAGTTTAATTCTTTTAAGATTTAAATCAAGTTAATATCTTTAGTCACCATTAATCTGCTATGCCTGGTCCATAGATAATTCCTTCTTCTTCATCTTAGAAGTCCCTTAAATATGCTGGCTCCGTGTTCGCTTCAATCCCAAGGGATGAAAAAGAAAACCGCTAGTTGTGCAAAGACTGCATATCTTCACGTGTAGAATGTATGTAATGTTTTTAAAGTGTAAATCTGTGTAGAAAATTGGAAAATCAGAAGTCAGTTTAGGTTTCAATTTATGAAAAAAAAAATTTGTTGATTTTTGTGATATAATATGACACGGGGTGACTGCCTTAATGTTATGATTCGGGTATTATTATCACTTTCGCGAAGAACTGGTCAAATGAATATGACGAAAAACATCGTTTAATATAAACAATAATTCGCTTTATGTTATCAATTATTTCTGATAAGATTGCTTACCCCCGCTGAAAATGGAGTTTGTTTGCAGTTACAACCTTTTTTTAATTTTGGACACAAACGGGGTATCCACCCTGACATATTCATTACCCAGACTTGACTCGTGTCAGGTGTATTATAGCAGAAAGTTGCTAGTATGCTAATAATGTACGATTTAAGTTCTATTTTAAAATTTCATAATATTAAGAAAAAAAAATTTATAACATTTTTAGATAAGTTGCCAAAAATTAGCCAGCGGAATGCATCACAACAATTGAGCATTTTGCAACCACATTTATGTAATATAAAAAAAAAAGGTTATTGTGTATTGTTATAAAAACCCACGAGTCCCAATGTGATCACATTAAGCGGCGTCCACTACAGACCAGCCGGTCAACGAAATTACTAAGGAAAACCACTCGAGTAGAAGTCGAAAAAACAAAGTTGATGACGACAGACACAAATAGAGATGATGATATGCCGAACAATAAGGGTAACGACCAGTCCCAGGCTGGCAAGTTTTAAATTGCAGGCGACCAGATGACGCGTGCGAAATCTGCAACGAGATGCAGACTAGAAAGATGAACATAACTGAAAGGAAAAGTTGAAAATTCACATTGGCAAAGAGTGAACCCAGTGAATAATACCAATTGTTGCTGCAGGTATTATAAACGTGCAAAACAGAAATGATGATAATATAGTAATTGATAGAACTTCAAAGCATCGAAAAAGAAGTAATGAAATGAATGTCATAACGGTGTTCTTACAAGCAGATTTAGGCGAAGATTGAAACAGGCTAGTCGACCAGAGAATAAAAATATAGGCAATTATGTTGAAGTAGATAAGAAAAAAACAATCAAGCTTAGACCCGTGTATATAATATTAGAATTTCCGAATCTTTTCCAAATATGATTCAAAGAAGCCGTCAAAATTAGGAATGCATTAGAAAAGTCTTTGAAGCTGAATGTACTTGGAGAAGTCAGGACACTTTTTGGTCCCAATCAGCAGGTAACCAAAGATATCTTGAAATTGAATACGAAATTTTACATGCAATAAAATTTTTAGGTTTTAAAGTGGATAGCAATCTATCATGGAAAGACAGGAACACAAGATTGGAGCTAATCTAAATTCAATTGTTTATGGCATGAAAGTGATAACGAGCTACGTTAGTTTTCAAGTGTTAAAGACTGTTTACCAGGCAAGTTTCGAGTCCAAAATGAGATATGGGATAGTTTTTTTAATAAAAAAACTTCAGTGGTACTAAGGCAGAACCCCATATGTCAAAAAACATGTTTTTTGAGGAGGCGCTTTTTAAAGTTTGCGATGTTACTGTAATTCAGATTTCATATTAATAAGCTCTCTAATTAATGTAACAAGTTTGTTAAAGTATTATCTATCATCCTACATAGAGATTAAAAAATTTAACGGGTAGCAAAGATAATTTGATAAATGTGACATATCGGTTTTGCCTTCTTTATTTTTATTAATAAAATTGGCTTGTTGGTTTTCTTTTTTACTTACTAATGACATAATATCGGTATTTAACTTCTTTGAATATCATTTTATGAGTCGCTGTAACTGTTTGCTAATGTGCTATATTAAGGAATACTTCTGTAGATTGAAACAATAACAACCTAAGTCACAGTGTGTTCCATAAGACATTGTTGTTATTGTTTCAAGGTACAGATTTCGCGACTGTATAGGTGGAACTATTAGAAAGTAAACAATTTAATTAGGTAATAAAACAAACTAATAAGTTGTTTGCTCTTTTTATTCATTTTCCTCAGAATCATCATTACAAAGCTCTGGTACTCTGCTGCTGATTTCCAGATTTTTGTAAAAACTTTGGCATTCAATGGGAATCAGCGGAAGAAGACTAAGTAGATCTTTCTTCTTTAGCGGATTGATAGGTAGTGGGCCATCATAACATTTGCTCAACAAAGGTATCAATGGTTTGCCGCGTTTCGATCGTCGCAAATCCAGTACTCGAAAGTTTTCATCAAGTGAATTTTTAAATTTTAGTAAACCAAAGGTTTTCTCATATCTGATCCATTTTATGTCAAACCAGTTAACCTTCTTGCCCTCGGTGTCGGTTTTTCTTCGAGTGAACCACTCTTGAACTAGTTTTGAAAAGGATAAAATGTCCTTTTGATCCATTTCGTGTAATTTCCATTTACGATTCGGACGAATTGGAACCAATCTCGTGGTACCATAATCGATATTTCAGCAGTTTTTTTTTGCCCTTTCAATGCGAGTATGATCTACATCACATTCGAGGTGCTTGTGTCCCGGTAACAGAAACTTTTGATCTATACAATCAACGTGGCTACTCGTACTGGCAAATAGCGAAAACATGCTGACCATTTAATATTCCGATTTTGTCCACCACATGTGTCAGAATAGGTTACTACGTGCATCACACTTTCGGGGAGACTTTCCAGTTTTTTTAAAACGCTGGATGCAATCTCGTCAGAACCACGCTTACCAATTACTTCATGCCACATGTAGCAGCTAGTGATATCTCCGTCTACAGTGCAGTCCCGAACAGTTAAATTATATGTCGAAAGAAGACGTTTATAAAATGAAACGTTTGCTGTCAATGAAGGGGCGTCTAAAACTTGCTGCAAGTCAAACACCAAGACTCTCATTGTTGAGTCTTCTTTCGCCTTGTTTTTGTCAGCATCTTTTAATTTGTACCTTAAATCTGCATCTGCCTTGTGTTTATTATGCTCCAAATTAAGCTGCTCCTTTTCATTTGTATCACTACTTTGCTTGATTTGTAATACATAAGAGTCGTATGTCTTGCATGTATCTACTCGGGGTTGTTTAAATGAATAACCTGCTGACTTAAATACCTCTCGAAATAAGTCATATGAGGCAGCATTTTGATGCTCTATTTTGTAATTATTATACAGCATTCTTATGTTTAGGTGACTCTATAGATACTTTCGCTGTGAGTCTCTTCGGGAATAATGACTTTCGTATTTGGGATACTTATCTATATATTTCAACATGGTCATTCGCTCTTCAATCATTTTATTTTTGGGTATATGCCGACCCCTGCGATCCTCAAGAGTAGCAGCTGGTACAGCAGTAGTAATTGATTTTTTTAATTTTTCTACTAAGTAATCAACTTTGCACTTAGTTATTCCATAAATAGATTGAAACATATTCTTGCAGACCGATTTGATATTCCCGTTATATTTTAGAGTATATTTAGCAGTAATTTGCCGATCGTGTTTAGCGCCTGTTTTGCCGCGGCCTTTCCTTTCATCACTTTTTTTCAAGATAGTTATTCCTCCGGCCAAAATTTGATTTTGTTCCGCTTTCGAGCATTCGTACATTTTTGTGTGAAACGCCTTTTGCTGTTCTTCAGTCATTGTTTTAAAACACTTTTTACGACAACAACTAACAATTGTTTGAAATTCTTACGCTGGAATAACTTTTCCTGTTCTAGTTTTTGCCTCTTTGCCATAATCACGCAATTGCTTTTGTTGTTTTAGTATATTTAATACACGTTTCATCCGTACTGGGGCAGCGTTTATTTGAATATTGTTTCCAATTCCGTCTTCTTTTTCATTTGTCTTTTGTAATGCAGTATATTCGGTTAGCATATTTTCAGAAAGGTCATCTTCAGATGAAGGTAAATAGTTGATGTCCAATACCGAATCATCTAATGAAAACTTGGGTGAGGTTGTGCCGATATGTTCTGTGTTCTCCAAGTCATCTTGGATTATTTCTGTACAATAAATTAAAAATTACTTTACTTTTAGTGGAACCTATTACTATATTAATAGTGTTAGAATCCATAGAAAAAGCAATAAAAGTGTTTATTGGATTTTCCTGTTATGGATGTAAATTTCAACGACTAACCTTCGAAATCATCTGAAGTAGCAATCCAATTCCGCATTTCTTCATCCATTGGCGGTAAGGGTGATTCCAAATTATCATCAATATCACAAACCATATGGGGTTTTGCCATAAGTTTCTTGACTAAATTTTCAACATTTAAGCATTAAAAAAAATTTTTGAAATTTTTTGACATATCGGGTTTTGCCTTAGTACCACAGAAGTATTCTGAAGGAATGTAAAAAAGCTATACATGAATTTGTACTAGAAATTGAACCATACAGTTTGAATGAATACTTACAAGAATAAAATCTGTTTACTTTTTTAATTTACATTTTTAATGTAAGATTTTCTCAGAAATAAAGTTTAGTTATTATTATTATTATTATTATCTGTTCATCGGAAGACACTAAAATAAACGAAATATGTACCGTATCAAGAAGCTGTTATATTTGTCGTAAGCCAAAAGACCTGATATTGCACAAGCCGATTGCAACTATTACACTGTCCAAAGACAGTTTGATAATGAATTTTTACTTGCAAACGTATCATCGTCTTACGAGTACAAAGCATAACAATGTTCAACATCATTTTATACCATCTAAGATAGAAGATAAAGAAATTTAAAGTAAAATACATCGGTACAGGAGATACCACATCCCAGTTTTTCTATATGAACACTTTATAATAAATATGATTTATAGTTCACCTCATTATTATCCTGTTGATATTCTAAAACAATATTATCTTTAACATCAATGGAACAAGGCAATTCTTCTAACTTGACTTCCATGTTCTCCATTTCGTTATAACTATCACTGCAAACTCGCAAACCACTGATACTTTCTTCGAATTTTGTTAAACTTCCAAGTGTTACACACCATCCATACTGGAAGCATCAACTTGTAGTAGACATTTTGAGGTTCGATTGAAGTTGTAGTTATAAATTCTGCAAAGTGTACATAATTATTATAAAATATATTAAATTAATCACAATAAATCAAAGTTAGCGACTAATAAATTAAGTAGGCTGTTGGTATTACATACTTGAATTATAAACTTCGGTCACACTTCGATGCTATGGAATCAAAATTGACATTCAGACACATAGATAAATGATTAGAGATGCTCTATTCAATGTCAAAAATGTTGAACAATTTTGCGACAGCAGCGCTGGAATTGGCAGTTCTGTGAACTAAAAAAAATTAGCGGCACATTTAAATGTACTTGAAATGTTCTATTTATTGAAAATAATGAATAAATCAACAGTAAAAGTTTTCAAAAAATTTGGTTTGATAACTAACTATTTTTAATTAAAAGTAAATTCACTTTTAATAAGAAAAAAAACATTCTCAAACAAATTTTTTTTAAAACCAATAGTTGATTTATATCACATTAGTTCATATTTAACATAAAAAACAACAGAAAATATAAATTCAACGATTTTATTTTTTTAAATAACAATATACCAGACTATTTGTGTAACAGCATAATATACAAAGCTTATACAAAGTAAAAATTGAATCGCAGCACAAATAAGAAAATAAAAATTCAAAAATTAAACTCTCTCTGAAAAACAAACATAGAAACTCTCGATAAATAAAGATAACTAATAATATATACAATAAATGTGTAAAAACAGAATCGCAACTTTTTTAAGTTCTCACTATTTTAAAAATTAAATTAAAAGAATTATTTTAATATAAGTGAATATTTAAATTAACTAATATGTTTTAAAAATCTTTAAATAAATTTTAAAGAGAGGATTTTTTCTCTTCCACCCAGAAATTAACAATATGCCCGCCCCTGCTCAAAGGCTTGACAAATTATTAATATTATTAAAATAAAATTATTAAAGAAAACCACTCGAGTAGAAGTTGAAAAAACAAAGTTGGTGATGACAGACACAGATAGAGATGACAATATGCCACTAAGAGGCCGAGACCTGCGAGGGGGGGGGCGAGTAGCGCGCCTTCGGTGGACTCTCCTGCCCCTTAGCACTCAAATTAGAAGAATTTATAATGCAACGTTTGAAAAGTCACCGAGATCCCTACTCCGAATTTCACAATTAATCGTTAAATTCACAATTTGTGAAAACCGTTTTTTTTAAATTTATTTAAAATATTAATTAATTTAAATATTTACTTATAATAAAATAATTATTCTAATTAATTTTTTAAAATAGTACTTACAAAAAATAAATAATTTATAATTTCTTACTTGCTTAACTTAATAAAAAAACCTAACTCCGCCACTGGATATTGAATGTCTTGAAGATAGCTAAATTATTATTTAATCTATGGGCCTGAATGTCCGTCCATTTTGATTCTTCAGGATTGTGTGATATATTATTATTTATTTATATATTTATATTAATTGTGTACGTTTTGCAGAATTTATACTAGAGCTTCAATCTGACCTCAACATTTCTACTACAAGTGTACTTCTACTACTTTTGGAGGTTTAATAAATTTGAAGAAAGTATCAATGGTTTCGAGTGATAGTTATAACGATAACGAAATGGAGAGCATGGAAGTCGAGTTAGAAGAATTGCATCGTTTCATTGATATTAAAGATAATTCTATTTTAGAATATAAACAGGATAATAATGAGGTGAGCTGTAAATTATATTTAGTATTAAATGTTTATACAGTGGCTCACAAAATTATTCATCCACCACTGAAAACTTACTAATTATTGAAGTATTTTCGAAATGAAACCCCCAATTATTTTTATTTAATTTTTATTATATTAAGTAAAACTTGACAATTGATAACAGAAAAGAAATATTTAAGAAAAACTTAATTGGAAGACGCAATTTTAAGAAACATAACGTAATGACGTAAATTCATAACAAACAATTATTCATCCACAAGTAGATTGCACCGTAGTTATCATGTTTCTATAATGTAATACTATCTAATTGTCTTTTATAATGCTGTAGAAATGTGCTTACAAGCATAATAAAGCAGAATTACTGGAATGAAATAGTTGCACTTCATATTTCGGTAAGATGGGTCGCAAAGAAAGCGAAACTAGTATTGAAGAACGAAAATTAATTCTTAAATTAGTATGCGAAGGAAAATCTATGCGTGAAACCGCAAAAATTGTCAAGAGGAACCATTGTACAGTCCAGTACATAATAAATAAATTTAAAAATGAAGGAAATCTTGCAAATAAAGCCGGTCGAGGGAGGAAGTGTATACTGACACCAAAGACTAAAAATTATATTATTAAGCAAATTAAGTGTAATCCTAAGAGAAGTGTTCCAAAATTGACTGCCGAGGTTTCAAATATTATTGATCAAAAAGTTTCTGTCGAAAGTGTCCGTCGGGTCCTTCGGAAAGAAGGGTATAATGGTCGTATTGCACGCAAGAAACCATTTGTATCAAAAGTGAACAGAATGAAAAGACTTGAATTTGCAAAAAAATATATAAATGAAAGCGTCGAATTCTGGAAAACGGTAATTTTTAGCGATGAAAGTAAATTTAACTTATTCGGTTCTGACGGTAAGCAAGTGGTGTGGAGGAAACCTAATACGCAGTTAAATAAGGAAAATTTATGCCCAACTGTAAAACATGGTGGTGGTAATGTGATAGTTTGGGGGTGCATGGCTGCAAATGGAGTCGGAAAACTTCAATTTATCGACACTACTATGGACAAGTTTCAATATTTGAACATTTTAAATGAAAATTTAAAGCCTAGTGTCAATAAATTGGGCTTCCAAGACGTCTATTGCTTCCAACATGATAACAACCCCAAACATACCGCTTATATTGTGAAGGAATGGTTACTGTATCATGTAAGAAAACAGCTTCACACTCCTCCACAATCACCAGACCTCAATCCTATTGAGAATTTGTGACAGGAATTGGAGAGGAAAATACGACAGAGGCCCATTTCCTCTAAGGAAACCCTTAAAAGCATTATTTTAGAAGAATGGCAAAAAATTTCCGAATCTACAACTAGGAAATTAATTGAATCCATGCCACGACGCTTACAAGCTGTTATAGTTGCAAAGAGATACCCTACAAAATACTAACTTATTAAATAAAAGCAAAAATTGTAAGCCTCCTGGTACTGGATGAATAATTGTTTGACATGGTTTTACTTTGTTATGTTTTGTTTATTAGAATAGTGTTTTTGAATTAAGTTGTTTTTCATTATTTTCTTGTTTATATTTATAGCAAAGTATGCTTTAATGTATTAAAAATTAATTAAATATAATTTGGTATTATTTGTAGAAGTTATTGCAATAATTTGTAAGTGCTGTGTAGTGGATGAATAATTTTGTGAGCCACTGTATATAAAAATTGGGGCGTGATATCTCTTCCACTGATGTATTCTACTTTAAACTTGTTTTATCTTTGATTATATAAAATGATGTTGAACATTGTTATGCTTTGTATTCGTAAGTCGATGATTCCTTTGCAAGTAAAAATTTATTTTCAAACTGTCTTTGGACAGTGTAATAATTTCTTAGTTGTCTCACTTGTGGACAGTGCTATTGTTGGTAGTCTTTGAATGTTTCAGAAGATGGCCGGCTGAATGAACGTCGATCATCTTTATTGTTGACCCAATCGGCACAGAATGCAATAATTATGGCATTGCTTAATTTTGAATATTTCAAATTTAGATATCTAAAAATTCTCTTTGGACCAAATATTGGCTTGTGCAATATCAGGTTTTGTGGCTTACGACAAATATAACGGTGATCCAACGGCTTCTTGATACGGTATTCTCTTTATTTTAGTGTCTTTCGATAAGTATATATCTTTCGTTATATGCAGATCGGGACCAAAAACTATGCTGATTATTTATCTTAACAGACCTGTTTAATGCGTTCTTAAGTTTGTCGGTTTTTTTGAATTACAGTGTAAACTCTATATAACAACACTGAAGGGACTGCTGCGCATTTATGACGTTATAGAGTCTTGTAATTAAATGGAGAGAGAAAAAATGAATATTATTTTTTTATTATAATATGTATATTGGTATGTAACATTCTAATTTATTTAAGTTTCCAAATTCTTCCAATCCAAAACATTCCTTTAAATTTAAATTTTCGTTTTAATTAAGGCTGTTCTTTTGGTAACTTCTAAACGGCTGGAGCAATGGACTTGAAATTTTGACAGAATGTGTATTAGATTATTACAAAACTTTGCAAGTATCCTTTTTTGAATAATTTTTTTGGTTTTTCTAAAAAAACTATTACATTTGAGGTGTTTCTTGTGTTTGTAGATCTCGATTTTTAGAAACTTAAAAACTCGGACAGAGTTTTGTGATTAAAAGTTTAAATTGCTTAACGTAATTCTAATTGTGTTTCTAAAAAGGAAAAGAGGGAACTGTCAGTTAATCCGCACCACCATTTTAACTTTTTCCTATGTAATATTGGAAAGAGGACACTTTTCTAAGCATATTAAAACAAAAATTTTGTTGAATTATCCACTAGTTTTCGAAAAAATAGAATTTAAAAATCAAAAATATTAGATAGGGAAATGTTCGTTTTGACATGGATTCACGATTGGCCGTCTTTGAGTTTGTCGAAACACAACAAATTTAAAAATATCCCTTTAGAATGACAGAAATCGTCAACAGTGGAACTCGAAGACATAGAACTTGTCCCAGTTTCAACCGCACCTGATAGCGAATAGTAAAGTAGTTAAACGCACATGTACGATCAACAGAATAAAAGTGGGGTGTGTACCGGGCGAGTTCCCGTGGCATTGGTAAGTATTGTATTACAACTCCCTGCATTTTTAAATTTTAAAATGTCGTTTTTTCGAAAACTGGTGGATAATTCAAAAAAAATTTATTGCATTACACTCAGAGAATTTTCCTTTTTCTTTTCTCTAGATGAAATCTTTTGAATTTGTGGTGAGGGTTAATTGACAGTAACCGGAAAAGAATACAAATTGAGAGAGAATGCCTTGCATCTCTTAGAATTTATTCTTATCGATAATAAAAATAAACATAGTATAATGTTACATACTGTATAAATAAATTATGTATGTAAAAATTCATGTATGAATTAAAAATACTTTTTAATAAAAGGTTTATTGGTTTGGTGTTATGAAAGTAAGTTTAAATTAATTTGTTTAAAATGGTAACTAACGTTCGGTAACTTAAAAATATATTTTTTTAATTATTTTATAGGTGTGCATTATAATATGGCAAGTATTACGTATGTATGCAATTTCAAAAATCAAAATTTGAAAACTCCTATTTTAAAAGTACAGTACAATCTCGGTAATCCGAATTAACCGAAACCTGGCCTCATTCGTATTACTGGATAAAGTTAAAAAACGAAAATTGTCTCTTCTCTTAATTGCCGGAACAATAAAATTTTATGAGATGGAACATCATTTTCACATGCCCATCTTAAATAATGTTAAGACTATCGACAGCTTCTTTATTCTACGTTCGAATCTTCAATAAATTGCTCAATAATTTCTGGATCAGTTAAATTATTCTTTTCCTGATTTCTTCTACTTCAGCTTGTAAATAATTTTTTATCCTATTCTTTTTTCTGCAATCCAAACATTTTTCTATAATCCGAAAATGTTATTAGTTGTGTTCAGATTATGAACTATTTGTGCAAATTACCGAGTTTGAATAATCTCGGTACAGAGATTATGGAGAGGGCGGATGACTTCTGAGTGTTAGCAGCCTCACTAACAAATTTTTAGGCTTGGATCTCAAAAGTCACCTTGTTGGTAGAATAAAACTCAAGTCGAAGTTAAGTTTTATTACCTCCGATATTGCTGTCTCGATATTTGCTTCAGATTTGTGAAATTTTTTTTCAATCTAATTTAGTTCTCGTTTTGATAACATTATTTTTATTTTATTTATTATTTTACTATTGGTAAAATAAGAATTTAGTTTGTGATTTTTATTCAAATTTCAAAATTAAAAAAATTTGGTTTAAAAACGGTTTTTTACAAGAGAGTTTAGAATTACAATATGAATAAGTTTATACTTATTAAAAATATCGGAGTAAACAAAACTTTTAAAATGGTACAAACAAAATTTTATCCGCAACAACGCTCCCCGGAGGTCAACCTGTAATCAAAATTTGTCGCTCCCTCGACAAATTATTTTCAACTATTAAATAAAGTTCACAAAAATCGAAATTTTCTCTGAATATCGAACTCAAATAAAAAAAAAATCGATCATAAAATAATTTTTTTACAAAATTTCAATTTTTTTGCGGTAACTTTCGACCAAAATTCTTTCAAACAAAATTTTCCAATAAAAATACTCAAAAATAAAATCTTAATTGCAAAAATACTTGCACAAGAATATAACACAAAAAACCAGCGGAGCAAAATCTAGGTCTCCTTCGTTTCCGCCATCTTGGCAAGAAAACCTCCCTCTACTTTTCTCCAAACATTACATTTCAAAAATTAATATAACAAAATTTAAATTTAAAAAAAATTCTTTTATATTTTAATAAATTAGCTATTCATTTTGTAATTTTTTTAAAACCCCTCCCGAAAATCTAGTCTAAATACAGCCCTGCACTTATGTACAAATGTACAAAATATAAAACAATTAATGGGTTTACAATGCCCACTCTAATTTATTGCGGAAGTGTTATTTTAAGCTATGCTGCCCATGATCGTCATAAAATTGATGTTCCCTTTAAAAATTTTGGTTCAAACAATTTATAGCAATTTAAAATTTTTACCATAATAGTAAGAATTAAGATAAAATATCTATTTCATTTATTTCAATATAATTATTTTTCAAAAAAACGAAAATTAATAAACAGGAGTAATAACTAACAATTAATTAAGTACTCGCAGACTTCTACACAGTACTGTAAATATTTAGGGCATTTTTATCTTCGGTTTTTATATTTTTGCAATTTAGTAGTAGGTGTACTCAATCCAGTGTCGCCAATCGCCGGATTATAATACGAATTTGGGATTTAATTTATTAGAAATATCTCTTTAGTTTTAATTTTTATTTAAATATTTTGAGTTTAATGTTTTTGTTATAGTTGTACAAATTGTTTTTGTTTTTTCTGATTTTTTTACGATTGCAGTCGAACTTCCAGTACTTTATTAATTAATAAATAAATTTGGGGGGGGGGGAGTTGTAACCCCCCCCCCCCCCTTAAATACGGCCCTGAGTTTCGGCCCTACGAAATCCACTCTGGTATTCTCCGACTATTTTATCTACATATTGGTTTAATCTATTTTTTATGCATGTTGCCAATATTTTATAAGAAACATTCAGCAAGGCTATACCTCAATAATTATTGCAGTTAGTTTTGTTACATTTTTTGTGGATTGGGCATATTACAGCTTCTTTCCACGATGTTGGCATCTCTTCTTTTTCTCATACTTCCTCGATTAATTCGTATACCATGATTTCAAACACCCGAACGGGGTGTTTGGGGTTACACTGTAGAGGTAGTACCTTTTGACGGGAAAGACCACATCGAATGTCATAGACAAGCGATGTTTCCCGGCAACTGGTCCTCACAGGGTACCCAACTCTCACTTATGGCTCCACGTGCTACACCCTGAGAGCTGCATTGGTCTGCAGACGAAACTAAGTGAGGGTAACCAGATATGGTGAAAACAAAGTCTTTGATAGCTGGATTGGCGGAGAAAGCAAATTTCGGAACGGTAAACTGGTGGACGAGGCATCTCAGTTAGGAGAAAATCTGACCCCAGCTCAGGGTACCGAGTAAAGCCCTCAACGATCAAAAGAGCGGAGGGGGCAGTCCTCTCATTGGGGATAAATACAATGGGAGGCTAGACGTTAAGCCTTAAGATGGCAGCCCCATCATACGTCTTACCCTGCGAAATGCTAGTAACATATCCACACCTAACCTACTAAAAATTCTCATATGATTAAAGAAAGCCGTACTGAACAAAAGATGAAGAAAAATGCTACGAAAAGGAACAAGAAACTGGGAATAGGAGTAAAAATTAAAATAGGAATATGGAATGTAAGATCCATGAAAAACAAAGAAACGGAACTGGAAAAAGAACTCAAAGATATGAAAGTGGATATAGCAATTATACCTGAAACCAAGAAAAAATTGAAGGGAACTTGTGAATTAAACGACTACATACTATTGTACAGTGGCGTCCCAAATGAGAAACGAGCCGAAGCGGGAATAGCCATACTAATCAAAAAAAGTTGGAAAGATAGAATCCACAGCTACCAGTTTATAAACGAACGCATCCTTAGGATACGGTACAGGACAGATAGAGGACATATGACAGTGATAGGAGTATATAGCCCAGACGAAGGAAGACTCTCGGACACCCAAGAATTCTACGAAACTCTACAAGAAGTTTTATCCGGAACAAATCCAAACGACTACACCATTTTAGCAGGAGATCTAAATGGCCGTGTCGGAAATATACCAATCAATCACATAATGGGCGAACACGGAGAGATAACAACAAATAGAAATGGAAAGTTACTTATTGACTTCGCTGTATACAACAATCTAAAAATAACTAATACATTTTTCCCACACAAAGATATTCATAAATTCACCTGGAGTGCAAGAGGATACAGGTCAATCATCGACTATGTCTTGGTTAACAAAAAGCTATCAAACCTCGTCCAAGACACAAGAGTATATCGAGGAAGAGATGTCGGCTCCGACCATTTCGCATTAATAACAAAAATTGCCATACCCACCAGATGGAGAAAGCCTCGAACAGAAAAACAACTCCAGAAGGAAACTTATCAATCAAGAGTGGAAAGAAATAAAAGAGATCATAATTCAATCAGCAAACGAAGCCATAGGAACTAGAAAAAAGCGTTTTATTCATAATGGGTTAAAAATTTGGAATGACGAAATTGCGACACATAGATAACAAAAAAAAGCTTATCTGCGATCCTTGAGTTAAAGACTGATGAGACCAAAACAGAATACAAACACAGAAGTGCACTGGTGCGACAAGAGGTTAGACGAATCAAAAGAGAAAGTTGGAATAAATATATAAGCGACATTGAAAACGACGTCCATGGTAGACAAGAAAAGGCGTATAAAATTTTAAATCATCTTAACAAATGTGAGAGAGACACGCTGCAGTTAAATCCCATCAGAGACGATGCATGGCTTGCATATTATAAAAGTCTATGGTCTCATGAAGACGAAGAAGAAACATCAGTCTTGATGGATATTGATGAACACGTGGACTCAATAACAATGGACGAGTTTTTGATATAACTGCATCACGGAAAAAACAAGAAAGCGGCAGGAGAGGACGAAATCAATATAGAGCTTATAAAATACGCTTCAGCCTCGCTACATACACACCTTCTGGATCTCATAAATGTCTGTTGGAAATTTGGACACATCCCCGAAGAATGGGGGACAGCGAAAATAATGCCCATCTATAAGAAAGGAGATCGTAATGACTGCAACAATTACCGAGGAATCAGTCTGTTGAACACCAGCTATAAGATCTATGCTACCATCTTGACTCGTCGGCTGAATGTAATAACAGAAAATATTTTATCAGAAAATCAATGTGGTTTTAGAAAAGGAAGATCTTGCTCGGACTGTATATTTACAATGGCCCAAATGATCGAAAAGCGGAGAGAATTTCAACTTCCCACATACTTGGCTTTTATCGACTACAAAAAAGCCTTTGATAAAGTACATAGAGGAAAGCTTTGGGAAATCATGTCAATAAGAGGCATCCCACGACAACTTATCAGAGCTACACAAAGCCTTTACGTCAATACCAAAATTACAGTTGAAACCAAGAGCAACTTAATAGAAAAGAAAACCGAAACCATAAATTGTGGAGTGAGACAAGGGTGTCCATTATCACCACTGCTTTTTAATCTTTATATAGACGACGCCATAAGAAAATGGCAACTAAATTTGAAGCGCCACTTCACAATTAACAACCTCAAAGCCGATACGCTACTATTAGCAGATGATCAAACGGTTATTGCAGACTCTGAAGATAATCTTCAAGAAGCAGTACACAACTTGTATTTATTATTTTCATATTGTTTTCCATAGCAAAATCTATCAAATATCTACCGTCGTCGTTACTTTCAACTTGTTTACTGTACTTCCCTATGGTTGGCTGGTATACTATCTCTTTCCCTATTTTAGCATTACAGTCTCCAATAACTATTTTCAAGTCGTATTTGGGAATATTTTTGTATTCCTTGCTTAGTACTTCGTAGAATTCTTCTTTGCGATCTATTTGTTTTTCCTCTGTTGGTGCATGAATATTTATTGTAGTTATCTTTTGATATTTTCCTCTTAGTCGAAGGACACACATTCTATCCGATACTTGTGTACATTTTTTGACAGCATGTCGAAACCGCTTGCTTACAGCAAATCTTGTTCCCAATCTCCTATCCAACCCATTGCTTATAAAAAATGTGTAGCTCTCCATATAAAAAATTCCACTATCTTTATGCTTTGTCTCCTGCAAAGCTAGTAAATCAACTCTGTATTTTTGTAAAACATTTATTAACTGCTTTATGATACCTATCTCAAAAATTCCTCTTACATTCCAATTTGTTACAAATATATAGTTATCCTGTTTTATTTTCATTATCTCTTTTAATCCATTATCCAATTCGTTTTTTCCGTGCCTCGCCGTTTTTATCATTGTTTGTTTCCGTCTATTTTTCCTCGCTAATCGTTTTTTGGAGCGAATTTTGCAGTCTGTTTAACTATTTTCTCCGTGTGGATTTCCCAATTCCAGCGTTCTCCGTCTATGAATATCTTTCTATATCCAACACTTGCCTTCTTTCCTCTGTCTCCTTCAGTTTTTGAAATTTTTCATAGTTTAGCTTGTACTTTTCTTTCTTCTTCTGTTAAATCATCAATATATTTTGTGGTGCCTCATAGGATATTTTTCTTTTTCATTACTTTTTCTTCTATTTTTTTTGTCCAAGATTCCATTGTAGCCACTATAAAGGGAGGTACGGTTCTTGGTTTTTCAATTCCTCTTTTTTTATTTTTGCGGTAAGTTTCAATTCTGACAAGAAGTACTTCTGGACTTCTTCTAATTTGTTTTCATTAAAATTCACTGCTCTTAGAACACGTTATTTTTCTTACCCATACTTTATACGATTGAACTTAATTTCAAGTGTTATTCAGTCCCTTAGTTGGCCGTTTTCGTGTTTTAGTACTTTTATTTCTTCTTCATAGCACGTTTGGCTTTTTCTTATCTCTTTAATTTCGCGCATCATATCTTTTATTTGTTCCATTTCCTTTTTGTTTTGTTGTCGTTTTCGTTGGAGTTCTTGGTGTTCTTTTGCTCCTATTAAATATGTCGTAACTGGCTACACGCTTTCTTCCAACAATTTCTGTTGTCGAATCTTCGCTATCAATTGTTGATGTGTTTTCTCGATCACTAGTCTGTCCCGGACTAAATTTTTTAATTGATCTTCGTTATTACACAGAATAGCTCAAACACCTTTTCATTTGCTTTCTGGGATCTACAGTACAATATTTTTACTAGGCTGACAATACTGATTGATTTTCTTTATTATATTATCGAACATATTTTTGTCTTCAACTTCGGTGAAGGTAAAGATGTCGTATATATCTATCGCTTCATCTTCCATCAAATTCAAAAGAATTGAAATCAATTGTTTATCTGGTCGTTGTTTTTCTCCCTGGCTTCCATACAGAAGTTGAAAACTTTTTCTTGAATTTATTCTAATTCAAAGTCACATTTCTTAAGAAATGGTGCTCTGCTGGTGCGTAAATATTATTTTCTTCTTAACTGAATGTGCTCTCTATTCATTAAATTATAAATTTTCCGAAATATTTATTTTTAAACAATTAGAAATGTAACAATAAAATAACTTACTGAAGATATATTTGTTACAGAAAACCTCAAGTAATTTAAAGAGTTACTTTCAAATTAAGAAAGAAGAAGAAGAAACAGAAGTCAACTTGGAAGATTTGCATCATTCCATCGACATTAAAGATGAAATTTCAACAAGCGAATCTCAAATTGATCAAGATAGGGATATATCACCAATTCACACTGGTAAAATAGTTTTCAAGTGTACCATTTGTGATTATAGTTGTTCGACAAAATCAATATTAAACCATCATTTACTAACTCATACGGGCGAAAAACCGTATGAGTGTAATATTTGTGATTATAAATGTTCACAAAAATGTAATTTAAAAGATCATTTACGAACTCATACGGGTGAGAAACCGTTTGAGTGTAATATTTGTGATTATAAATGTTCACATAAAAGTAATTTAAAAGAACATTTACGAACTCATACGGGCGAGAAACCGTTTGAATGCAATATTTGTGATTATAAATGTTCACTAAAAACTAGTTTAAAATATCATTTACTAACTCATACGGGCAAAAAACCGTTTAAGTGTAATATTTGTGAATATAAATGTTCACTAAAACATTGTTTAAAACGACATTTATTAATTCATACTGGCGAGAAACCGTTTGAGTGCAATATTTGTGATTATAAATGTTTACTAAGAAGTAATTTAAAAAATCATATACGAACTCATACGGGCGAGAAACCGTTTGAATGTAATATTTGTGATTATAAATGTTCACAAAAAAGTAATTTAAAAGAACATTTACGAACTCATACGGGTGAGAAACCGTTTGAGTGTAATATATGTGATTATAAATGTTCACATAAAAGTAATTTAAAAGAACATTTACGAACTCATACGGGCAAGAAACGGTTTGAGTGTAATATTTGTGATTATAAATGTTCGCTAAAAACTAGTTTAAAATATCATTTACTAACTCATACGGGCAAAAAACCCTTCAAGTGTAATATTTGTGATTATAAATGTTCACTAAAACATTGTTTAAAACGACATTTATTAATTCATACGGGCGAGAAACCGTTTGAGTGCCATATTTGTGATTATAAATGATTACTAAAAAGTAATTTAAAAGATCATTTACGAACTCATACGGGCGAGAAACCGTTTGACTGTAATATTTGTGATTATAAATGTTCACTAAAAACTAGCTTAAAATATCATTTACTAACTCATACGGGCGAGAAACCGTTTGAGTGTAATATTTGTGATTTTAAATGTTCACTAAAAGGTACTTTAAACAATCATTTGTTAACTCATACGGGCGAAAAACCGTTTGAATGTAATATTTGTGATTATAAATTTTCACAAAAAGGTAGTTTAAATTATCATTTATTAATTCACGCAGGTGAAAAACCGTTCGAGTGTAATATTTGTGATTATAAATGTTCGCAAAAAGGTAATTTAAAAATACATTTACTAACTCATACACGCGAGAAACCATTTGAGTGTAATATTTGTGATTATAAATGTTCACAAAAAGGTAATTTAAAAAGGCATTTACTAACTCATACGGGCGAAAAACCGTTTGAGTGTAATATTTGTGATTATAAATGTTCACTAAAAAATAGTTTAAAAGAACATTTACGAACTCATACGGGTGTGAAACCGTTTGAGTGTAATATTTGTAATTATAAATGTTCACAAAAATGTAATTTAAAAGAACATTTACGAACTCATACGGGTGAGAAACCGTATAATTGTAAAATTTGTGATTATAAATGTTCACGTAAAGGACCTTTGAGAAAACATTTATTAACTCATACAAAATAGTATATTAAACAACAAGTTTAGAAAAGTAAAGTTTTACTACACGAATATACCTTTTAAGTATGAGCGATCACAGCAAGCGAGTAACTTAAAAGCTATATGAGTTTAGTAAAACTACTTTTCTTACGAGGTTTGTTTATACAATTTTTTGCGGACACGGACAACTCGGCTCTGGACAACTCGGCTCTGGACAACTCGGCACCGGACAACTCGGCACCGGACAACTCGGCACTGGGAAAACTCGGCACCGGGCAAACTCGGCACCGGACAACTCGGCACCGGACAACTCGGCACCGGACAACTCGGCACCGGACAACTCGGCACCGGGAAAACTCGGCACCGGGCCAACTCGGCACCGAAACTAGCGTGTTCCGTCTTACGAAACTTTTCTACTCTTTCATTACGTATCCATGACACCTTTATCACAGGAAAAAGTTGAAATTGAAAAAAACAGTACATACTTACCTATTAAGTTGAGTTCTTTATTTAAAAAATTACATAATATTTAATAATTCGTTATATAATTTGAAACTTGATTTCAAAATTATTTACTTGAGCAACCAAATATTTCCTTTTTGAATCCATGTTAACGCAATTGACATGTACGTAATTAGCTTTCGGCCAATGAGATTGGGATTTATTATTTTTCCATTTCTTTTTGAATTTGCTTAAGGTGGCCGAGAAATTCGCTTTTTTTGTTCTACGAAAATCTTAAAACCAAATAAATTCTAAAAAATTCTGAAAACACGATCAAAAAGCCTATGTTTGAAACTACAAAATGGGTGATTTTGGTAAAAAAAAATTGTCAAAAAAATTTTTTTTTTTAATTTTCATCCAATATTATTTCATCCTTCAATTTTTAAAGCCTGAATTTGGATTGTAGATGTAGCGTAAACCTGAAAGAACGTTTTGTGATAAAGTAAATATCTTAAAATTATCAATTTTTTGAGTTTTGTGTCGAATGGAAAAGTCTTTTATATCGACTAATAATGCATGTGTGTAGGCAATCAACAATGTTTATTACATTCTTTTAATCAAAGCTGTTTAGCATAATTATATTTGCACCATATGCGTTTTTTCGCCAAGAGTAAAAATATTAACGTACGAGTCAAATTTCAATCGCATCAAAACATTAGTTTGTTTTAATTTAGCAATCCTATTGTTTTTTTATTGTACCTTCTTTCATGTGTTTAATGTCACATTTGATTAATTTCATAATTTGAAAATTAAATCCTAACATTTTTGAAATTTTTTTTAAAATTTAGTGTGCAATATTTCTTTTAGAATCAGCTGAAAATAAATACAAAACTATTAGGTATAACTAATAATATTGTCTTGTGTGCACTAATTAGCAAAAGATAAAAGTTTTAATTTACAAAAAAATTGTGATTAATTTGATGGTAATTTATAGACAACTTGGTTAGCATAATAAATAAAAGATACTGCATCCAGCTTATTTAGTTCCGGCGAGACGATAACTACACGTAAGTTATACCGGTGATAACCATACAAACGACATTGCACCTTATTAACAATTATTGCAATTAAAAATGCATTTGCTACTACTAGTAGCGACACTAGCAGATTTACTTTCCTACGCGAATTTCTCTGCCTGAGCCTTTGAATTGTCGTCATTGATTGGTTGACTTGATTTGTTACATGTACAGTACTCTTCTTTATGGCCAACCTTGGAGCATTTCCTGCACTTATGATTAGAATATGAGCAGTCCTTTGAAAAGTGCATTTGTGAATTGCTGCTACATTTGAAGTTTTTTAGGTTGAACTTGTTTCAAGGAATTTATTGTTGCATTATTTGATCCGGGTGCATTTCCAGCGATTAGTGCGTTGTCTTGTTTTAACATTTGTAACATTTGGTACCAACAAGAAACATAATGAATACTTCGCAAATTTTATCTCAAAGAGAAGTGGAACGATACAGTCACGACGGTTATATCTATGTTAAAGATAAAGAAAGTAAAGATAGTCTAAAATGCTTTTGGCGTTGTCATAAAAAAGATAATGGAAAAAATGAATCTGGATACAGGACTTATTGCAATGGGCGTATATGGACAAATACATCTGATGGGTCGTTTCATTCCCTGCGTATACCACATACGTGTAGTAATACTGGAAATGCCGTTCAAGTTGAAATTGCAAAAGTTATTACAGCTGTGAAGAGAAGAGCAAACGACACAATGGAAAGGCCCCAAGAAATTAGAGCTGCGGTCTCTCAAAATATTTCGGATGGTGCTCTGGGACAATTTCCTTCAACAGAGACGATGAGAAAACTAATTAACCGAAGTCGTCAAGATGACAATAGAACGCCTAATCCACAAACACGGCAAGATATAGTTATGCCAGTTGATTTCACCCAATACGAAACCAATCCCGGAGTGTTTGAAGATTTTCTATTAGAAGATTCAGGATTTGGCGATAATCAACGAATTTTGATATTTGGCCGAGAATACCATAAAAGCTGGAGTGAACAAATGCGCGAAGTTTTCATGGATGGTACATTTTTGCTAACACCACCGTTGTTTAGTCAAATATTTGTTTTGCTTGCTCGTCGTGGTGACGGTCACGGATTTGTTTTTCCAATCCTCTTTTGTCTTCTTCCAAACAAATTACAGACAACTTACTGCAAACTTTTCCAAATGATAAAAAATATGTGGCCAGAATTTCATCCAGATTCTATCAATGTAGATTATGAGGTGGGTATTCACAATGCTTTGCGCGCAGAATTTGCGAATGCTACCATTAGAGGTTGCTTTTTTCATCTCGTACAAAATCTCCGGAAGCATCTTTCAGAAGTACAGCTGCTCAGTCTCTATACTACCGACTCTAGTTTTGCCTTGAAATGTCGCATGGTTACTTCAGTAGCTTTCGTTCCGGAAAGTGATGTTGTAAGCGCCCTTACAATGCTTGAAAATCGTCTTCCACCAGAATTAGAACCAATCATCAGTTGGTTTACAAATACATATGTGGGTAGACTCAGAAATAACGGAACAAGAGCCCCACCTCTGTTTCCCTATGAAGTCTGGTCGGTATATGAACGTACTTTGCTTGGTTCTGATAGAACAAATAATTTCGCCGAAGCATGTCACAAAAAATTGCAACAGGGATATGGTGTCGCACATCCAGAATTATTCAAATTCATTGGCAATTTAAAAAAAATTCAAAAAACATACGATGCGGATTACGAGCGTTATGTTGCGGGGTATGAAGCACCACGAAAACGAAAACATTATGAGGACGCAGATGACCGTATCCTTAACAAAGTTTCGAACTTTGAGCCAGCAAATATGTGGGAGTATTTGCGTGGTTTATCCCACAATTATGTTATGGAATAAATATGTAATTTTTTTAAATAAAGACTTAACTTTTTTAATTTCAAATTTTTTGTGATATCAATAAGGGGTTATCGATACGTAATGGAAGAGTGGGTTACCTTAATGACGATTTCTGATGAAAGGTGGTAAGTTTTCCAAAAATGTGACGGAACCTTTGCTACCTTTAAAAATTGACATAAAATAAAAATAATAACAATTATTGATAAAGATTAAAATTTTAATCCCAAATAAACTTGGATGAAAAATAACACAATTAAAAAAAATTGATTAACTACAATGTCCAAATATAAATAAAAAATTTGTAAGTTTTCTGAAGATCGCTAATTCAATAATGTATAATAGGTGCATTTACACACACAATCCTGGCCCGCGTGCTAAAACGCGTTCCAGCACAACCAAGTTGTCTATAAATTACCATCAAATTAATCACAATTTTTTTGTAAATTAAAACTTTTATCTTTTGCTAATTAGTGCACACAAGACAATATTATTAGTTATACCTAATAGTTTTGTATTTATTTTCAGCTGATTCTAAAACAAATATTGCACACTAAATTTTAAAAAAAATTTCAAAAATGTTAGGATTTAATTTTCAAATTATGAAATTAATCAAATGTGACATTAAACACATGAAAGAAGGTACAATAAAAAAAACAATAGGATTGCTAAATTAAAACAAACTAATGTTTTGATGCGATTGAAATTTGACTCGTACGTTAATATTTTTACTCTTGGCGAAAAAACGCATATGGTGCAAATATAATTATGCTAAACAGCTTTGATTAAAAGAATGTAATAAACATTGTTGATTGCCTACACACATGCATTATTAGTCAATATAAAAGACTTTTCCATTCGACACAAAACTCAAAAAAATTATTGATAATGATTAAAATTTTAATCCCAAATAAACTTGAATGAAAAATAACACAATTTTTACAAAAAAATTGATTAACTACAATGTCCAAATATGAATAAAAAATTTGTAAGTTTTCTGAAGATCGCTAATTCAATAATGTATAATAGGTGCATTTACACACACAATCCTGGCCCGCGTACTGGAACGCGTTCTAGCACGCGGGCCAGGATTGTGTGTGTAAATGCACCTAATGTGCATGTTATCATTGTTGATAATAATTCTTGTTGAAATTTAAAATTTTTAAAGTGAATTAACATGCCACTTTTCGAATATTATTACAAAACAATTTAAATTCCATTATAGCAAAATTGAACCGTAACACCCTAGTCTCGGTGCCGAGATGTACGGTGCCGAGGTGGCCCGGTGCCAAGTTTTCCCGGTGCCGAGTTGTCCGGTGCCGAGTTGTCCGGTGCCGAGTTGTCCGGTGCCGAGTTGTCCAGTGCCGAGATGTACGGTGCCGAGTTGGCCCGGTGCCGAGTTGTCCGGTGCCGAGTTGTCCGGTGCCGAGTTGTCCAGTGCCGAGATGTACGGTGCCGAGTTGGCCCGGTGCCGAGTTTTCCCGGTGCCGAGTTGTCCAGAGCCGAGTTGTCGCGTACCGATTTTTTCGTATTTTGTGAAAATCTAATCTAAAATATGAATTTAGACGTTTATGAGTAAATTTTTTTTGCGCGCGATTGGTCTAAATTTTTTCGTATGCCTTCCTACCGATGATTCACGGCGTGAGTGCGAGGCGAGGGGGGCCAATTTTTTACTCAGTTTTTCGATATCTAGCGCCGTTCTTGAGTTATTGCTAATTCAAAAAGTTTCTAAATAGATATTTGTGTAAAATTTTCGTAATTTAGTAACCAGACACGGCGGCTTTATTTATTTACATAACAACAGTTAATTTTTATTTTTTGATTCGAATTTTGTGTAAGTTACATAATATTAATTATAAAAGTGAGATTGTTAAGTTTTCTAGTTTGAATAATAATTTTGTACTTTTAATATACATAAATGTATAACAATGATTCCAATATTTAAATAAACAATCTTCTATCCAATAGTTTTTTATTGACAGTGACATTACTATGTAGTAAAGTGACATATCTATGTGCTAAAGTGCCACTTTATTAAATGATTTTGAATTTAATAAAACAGCACATTATTAGTCAAAATGCGAAAAAACATATTTCACCATGATTTCACCTCAGAGTTTCAGATCGAAAACTTTCAGACTGTTCACGTGCTTATACCTATATAATGTTAAGAATAATGAACTATAAACATTTCATCTATTATTAGGTTAGATCCGTTGTTAGAATAAATTTATTTTCAATAATAATGAGTTTTGTCTTTCTAGAAAAAAACAAACTTTTCCCAAACGCCTTAAGTGATGTTGCAACGAACGGGTATTAGAGGAGATTGAAACCTGTCTCTTTCCTGTAAGTAAGATAATTCTCTTACGTTATATACGTAGGAGGATTATCCTACACCATATTATGATGGTGTAGTAAATCGCTTTAAAGTCTTAATTCGTTTAGTAGATAAAATTCTAATAGATTCCCAAGCGTAAACGAAGGTAATTTATGCAAATTTAGCTTAAACGCAACAAGCTGTTCATCTCCGATGAGCCGCTCCTACGACCTGTCAGTCCGTTCAGGATCGTTAAAAAGGTGTTCTGCTAATTTATAAAAATAATTTTTTTTTAAGTATTCATAATTAAATTTTAATTGTCATTTCTTTTTAGTGGTTTAAATAGTTTCTTTTTTTTTAAATCATTTTTTGTGTGTGCGCTCCTCAAACGACCAAAAGGTTATAACCAAATTTATGTACTTGAAATTATATGTTTTCTTATACTTTATTTAGGTGGAGTCCCAACGATTTAAATGTAATTTTTTTTGTAATAGAAAGTTAACTTAGTAAATTAATTCTCAGCATTTATTTTTTCAAATATATTTTATTTTGTAATTATATTTTTTTTGTACCTTTTTATCATTATTCTATTGTGTTAAATAAATTAGTTGTGATTTACATGTTCATATTCTTTTCTTGTTGTTAAAAAGGCGATCGACTTGGTAATAATCTTACGTCCCCGATCTTCGATTAAAAACTACACTATTCGCGAATAAAATTAACGATGGGGGCGCTGCTAAATTTTCAAAATGGCCGTCAGATGCGAGTGATCGAGTTTATAGTTGTATTTACAGTGATCGAGTGAACCTTGTAAATCTTTTTGTGTGTTCGAATTATTAACGAAAAAAGTAAAATGACGAAACAAATTCTTCTAAAATCTTTATTTAAGTACACTAATAGCAGCACAACGTCGAGAAATTTTTGTGAAGGTGAGGAAGGGCTAAATGCCAAGCATGTTATTCTTTGTGGGGTAACACCTTGTGTTAAGTTTGTTTATGCGATTTATGCCCTCGTACTACAGACTTCCGCATTATTATCGGCTCTTCATTTAATAATTGGGTCTATTTGTAAAAATACTTTGGCATTAAGTGATTTGGCACTTCGGCATTAAGTTGAAAACATCAATATTATGGACAAATTAACCTGGGGATGGCAATTCTAAATGTCAGTGTGTGATTTTATAATATACTACAGTAAAGATTGTACAATGTTCGTAAATACTATAGAATTAGACGAAACTTTTGTTAGTGAAATGTTGGCGAACATTAAACAAAAATATTTTTGTAATCTTTTGCATGAAATTTGTAGTTTATAAGTTTATTTAAAAAATCAGAACTGCTGATTTTGAGTTGAAATATTGTTGCCAATTGGTCAGACTTGGTCAATATTTAATTTTGTTGAAAGAACCAAAAATATTTATAAGAAGAGTAAGTGACAATAGTCGAAACTTGTTAAAAATTGTTCTATTAAATAAATATCATGATTATTTGAAATTTACTGTTAACACCGTGTTGAATTGCATCCATACACACAACAAAACTCTTTGCTACGTTTCTCAACAACGGTTGACATTTCAAAATTTATTTAAAAGCTTTAATTACTTAAATAATTTCAACACGTTAACATGCAACTAAAGCATAAACCACGTTTACTACTCGCATCGAATTGTTCTCAATTCTGCCACCAGACGTCGCATCCTTAATTTTACTCGCGAATAACAGTATAACACTATAAACAGTGTCTGGTGGCAGCGACCTCTACCTTCAGTTGACAAACGACGGCCGCGATTATTCAATTAATCAAAGCCCACCTTTGTTACAGTAACATAAAACCTTCTACGTATTTGAATTTACCGCCGCTGTGCCAATATTATTTGTAAGTTTGAGTTAAACTTAAAGATTAACATACCAAAGGATCTGTTACTTAGCAACAATAAGTTAAGTGAAGTTGACATGTACGCTCGCTGAAGGCAATTAACAAGATTTTCTTTGTTACTGTTGTATCTATTTCGTCCTTCAGCGAGTAAATTTGTGTATTTGGTTTAAATATACTGAGATGAAATTTTGTAAATAGAAAAATCTACTACAAACCCGTAAAATTATCACGGTCAGCGTTCACAGTCATAAAGCAAATACTATCGGGGGCTAGTTCTCGAGGTTAGCCCTCATTAACGATGAGAGGAAAATTTCTTCTTAAATTATTTATTACATGCCACACGTTCGTTCTTACAAATTTTTTAGAAAAACCAAAAAATGCACAAACACTTTTTAGAACTAAAATATTTTAAGTTAACACAATATAAATACACCGTATGTATTGCTGTGGACTCTCCGTGGAAAATCTATAATCTCTTTATTGCCTCGAGTTAACCCTGGTGTGCGGGAGCAGTTGGGAATTTTTTAGGGTCGAAAGGTTCTAGCGTCGTCAAAAACAAAATAAAATTTTCTTCGTTATTTTAAATTCAATGTCCAATTCTTGCAAGGGATCAAAGTTTTGGTTTTACCGTTATCCAAATCAACTGCTTATCAATAGCACCGTTCGTTCTTAAATCTGGCCTATTCTCTTTCTAAATCAATCAAACTAAATCGCCTTACTACTGCTTAGTAGCAACTTAGAAAAAAATCAAAAATACGCAGTAATGCAATCGCACAAAATCACTTTATTCAAATCAAATTCAAATTGCTACTCACAACTTATAAATGACAAAGTCTCAAAAATCAATTTCACCGAGTCAAAATTAACGAGCCAAAAGTCGCACCGCCTACTCTTGCGGCGACTCGTGGCAAAAAGCCTTCAACTTGGAGTCATTCGCATCCACCTCTCTAATTTTTCAATCTTACAACTTAAAATGATTAAAATAAAATTTTCTAACAAAATGTATAGGGTGGGTGCCAACCATTTTGAAACACCACAGTATATTATCCCAAACGTTTTCACCATACTATGGCATCATAAGGCGATGAACTAGAAAGAGAAACGAGAAAATTCCGTATTTATCGTCCAAATTGCAAGAGAAAATGGAGAGGGTAGGAGGGGGATATTTTTGAAAAATTGGTATATTATTGGCCTTTATGGTCTTGTTAAATTACATAATCCGACACATTCTATTCGACCTTTTTTTTTGTTTGCGTAATATTACTCACTATTTTAATCGACTTTTAAAAAAAAACAAAAATTATTTAAATGAATTTTATTTGAAACTATGTTAAAACTACTGCTTTAATAACTGCAACTAACAACTAATTATTAATGTCTACTGACAACTAACTACTGACTACTTTTGATTTATTACATTTATTTTATATAATTCTACCTTGTTCTTAGATTTCAGCAAATTGCAAAATTTGCATATTAGAGAAAAAGGTGTTTGCTCTTACTTAGTAATTTTAATACACATTTATCTACTGGTATTTACCTTATTATCATAGAACATAACTCGCACAAAACAAGACAAAAAAAAAAGATTTAAAAGAAAAACTATTTGAACCACTTAAAAAAAAATGAAAATGAAAATTCAATTATAAATACTTTTTTCAAAAAATTATTTATGTGAATCAGCACCACACTTTTCTTATACACCCAAGAAAGAACTGACAGGTTGGATTGCGCGTCTTGTCGAAGATAGACTACATCTTGTCGGAAGGAGACTGCGTTGCCTTACGGGATCTCGCTCTATTTATATGAAATTTTGAAATACATGTCGATAAGGTTGATGTGTATTCATCGACGAATTTTGGTTTTTAAAAACTGGATTTTTAATTATAAAAATTGATATTATCGTTTTTAATTGTTGTTACGGATAGGGAATAATCATATTCGATTTTGATTTAAAAATTGGCAAATATTTGCAGTTAATTGACTTTTCTAATCGCGAGAAGTCGTGAATGACATTTTTGTTGCATCGCCCAAAATCAGGTTAACATGTATTTTGATTGCAATCAAGAGTTTTAGCAAAATATTCGCGAAACGTCGAATTTAAATCAGTGCACTCAAAAAGTTGACTTGAATTTCAAGCTTGTGTGTACGTATGAAGGGAATGTTTGAGAGTCACTGTTTGTGAATGTAAATCTTTTAACACATGTCAATTAGTTGTCGAGACGATCACTTCAAATTGATAATCTAATGGATTTGCTCTTATTTTCCCCTTTAATTTAAGTTTAACCGGTGATCTCCAATAGTTGGTTATAATTCAAATTTTTACTATATAGTTTTTAGAAAAGTTTTGAGGTGACTGGTTTTGGACTGGAAAAAAAGTACTGATGCTAGAGTCGAACCTATAAACCTTTGCTTATTAGACCTACCGATTGCGATTTAAAAAGTCTTTATTAATCTTCGGTTTACAAATTTGTTAGATTAAGCAGCCCGATATTGCCGGTTGATCTTATATTTATATTACTAATACATTATTGAAGTACCTCGTGATAACACATAACTTCAGATATAATTAAATAAAACTTTGAAAGTTTTTAAGGAAATTATACCTGCCACTTAACCTCGTTGCCATGAAACCTTTGTTGCAAATTTTATCTTTTATTACGTTAATTCGCGCAATAAGATGAATATTTCAAATTCGATTTGAAATCGACTACTACTATTACTACTACTACTAAAACTACTATTTTATTCTAGAGTAGGGTATACTAGGGCATACCTGGCCCTCTCCTTGTAAGTTGTGAAACTTTGTGGCCGTTTCGATATTATCTTGAAATTTGCGCTTCCCAAACTTTTTACATTTATTGTTTTTAATTTTCAACTAATTACGTTTCACTTATTTATATTCACAATTTGAAAAAGGTAACTTATATAAAATAAAAGATTTTAATTGGTCGCTTGTTGAGTTTATGCTAAATTTGCATAAATTACCTTTGTTTAGGCTTGCGAATCTATGGGTGGTTTGTTACACCTGTAGAGCAGCCACTTGCACTCTATATCTTATAATTTCACTCGCTACTTTTCTCATCTTTGCAGGTTTCATCAGGGTTCTTATATTCCATGTACTTAGCTTAAAATCCCATTACCATTCTTCCTCTTTCTTTCGTGTTTTCCACTTTCTTGCCCCACCATCCTTAGTTTCTCCATCTTCCATCCATTTACCCTGCATAGTTGTCGCCTTTAGCTCATCTTCTATAAGTGTTGGTACTAGTTGAGCCGGTCCAGTGCCACCTATCTCTCCTATTGCTAGTTTTTCGAAGCTGTAGCAACTCGCTTCTTCTCAACGAATTTTTCCTCGTTAGCATCCCAGTTTATAAACAAAAATAGAAAACTAAAATTTTATGGTCAAGAAAGATTGAACTCAAGACAATTTATTAAGCACGTTAAGAAAAGCACCGACAAAATAACTGAGCCAGATCAGCTGAAAGGTTTAATAGGCACCATGATGAAAGGTAATTCGGAAGAATGGTATGATATTATCCCGGACAAATCTATTACATTTGAAGAATTTTCTAATCCATATTTAAAACGATACTGGGATAAACAAGCTTAGAAGAAAATATGCAATAAACTATTGATAGGTCGATATCCAGAAAGACCATGGATTGTGGACCAGAACGATAATGACTTTCAGACTTACACTACAAAAATAAATTGCAAAATAAAAAGTGTATATTCTTACGAGTTAAAACATCCAATATCAGGAAAAATTAGAGACAGATTTCATTTAGATTTAATACACTCATACGAACACGATGAAGATGAGTATGGTGCTGTTGAAGCGAATAGTGAAATCTAAATGTTAATGATTTTTGTGTTAGAAAGAAGTTTTCTTCTCTTATCTTGTATTTGAATGCCTTTTCCTTCACATGTTAATTTATTCATAAAAAGTCAGTCAAACACAGGGGGGGAAAAGTTGTCATGTTATTTATCTAATGTTAATTAGGTATGTTATTTTCTTTATATTATAATGGTTATTGTTGTTTTCTATAAAATTATACTTTATAAAAAAAAAGAAGAAAAGAATCAAGGAGGTGGCAGTCAGAAAGAAAAGAGTGAAGGGTGAAAATAATATGTTTAAAACTTTTGAAATCTCAAAACAACGTTTTTTCGATCGGCCCGACGGGTTTACAAAATTCTACCCAACCGATTTGACTGAAATTTGAGTATGTTATTCTAAATATGAGTGGCTCTCGCGGGTAGTAGAATTGTATATTTTCACTCAGAATTTCTCATTAATTTTTCCGATTTTCCACAAAAAAGCCCCCATTTTGTTATTTTTCAATAAAAATGTTTAAATGTTTAATTTCAAACCACTACAAGAGCTGGAATCACCCGGGCCAGCCACTTGCTTTTTTTTGGACCTCCACTTTGACAGCAAAAAGTAGTAATAAACGAAATTTTTTTAATCGAGTGGTACGGAAGAGATAAGAATAGGTGTGTAAATAAAAACCAGAGAAAATTCTTGATTTTGAATTAGGAACACAGGTAAAGTTTTGAATTGCTTTGCTCGAAATTTAAAAGGTTAGAAAGATAAGAGGAAGTCGTATGGGTTGCATACACTTTAGCTTATAAAGTAAAACAGTGCAATAACATAAAACAAAATTTAGAAAGGAAAAGAATATTAAGTATACCACCTCCGAGGGGTTGACCTGGATGGTAAACCTATAACGCGATTAACAAATTATACAGTTCCAACCGACTTGCTTGAGTGGGGTATGAGTGATATAGAAAAAGAAAACATATCAGCAATAGACAGCGAAGATTCTACAACTGAACATACTGGGAGAAAACGTATAGCCAGCGAAGAAGAAATGAATAAAATGAAGGAGATGATGCAAGAAATAAAAGAAGCGAGAAGAAGCCAAACATCATACGAAGAGGAGATAAAAATGTTAAAAGGTGAAAATATACAATTAAAAGAAAGAATCTCAAAGCTGGAGAACAAACTAAATCGCCTGGAGAACAAAAAAAGAAGAAATAACATCGTAGTGAAAGGCGTAAAATTTAATGAAACCGACCTAAAGCAGGAAGTGGAGAATTTCCTAAAGAAAGAACTGAACTTCACACAAAAGGCACAAAAATAATTGAAGTTGAATTAATAAAACCAAAAACCGTAGAGACCTTTGTCGTAGCTAAAGTAGGTTCCTGGCAAGAAAAGATGGAAATAATGAAGGGAAAACACAGATTGAGAGGTACCTAGAGATACATAGATGATGATCTGTCAAGAGAAGAGAGGAAGGTCCAATTGGAGACCTTAGCAAAGAGAGAAAGAGAAAAGGGAAGCGAAGGTGGGATACAAGAAATTATTTATAAGTAAAGAATGCTGGAACTGGGACGAGGACAAGCTAAAAATAGAAAAGCATGCTGAACGCTCGTCTGCAAAAAACTAGCAGCGAACACAGCCGGACGGAACCAAAAAATGACAAAAACTGCGAAACCTGGAAGAAACGAGTTGGTTTTCAAAAAAAAACAAAAAAGAAGTAAAAGAGAAACGAAGCAATTAAATAGTATTTATAGCAACATGGAACGTAAGAGGAATTTTTGAGGGGGGAATGTTGAAGCAACTAATAAAGGTAATGAGAAATTACAACATTGACTTAATGGCAGAACAAGAAACAAAACATAAAGATAGCGGAATTTTTGACATGGAGGGGTAAACATTCTTTATGAGCAGCGGAAATGATAGAAGATTGGGAACATGATTTGTAGTCAGTAATAGATGTAAACCTGCAGTCATGAATTTTATACCAATATCCGATAGAATGTGCCTATTACGCTTAAGAGGTAGATACAAAAAAATAAGTATAATCAACATTCACGCACGAACCGAAGAAAAAACACTAGAGACAAAAGAAGAGTACTACGAAACATTGGACAAAGAATACCGAAAAATTCCCAAATATGATATGAAACTGATGCTTTGAGATTGTAATGCTAAAATAGGAAGAGAAGTTGCGTATCGGCCAACCATAGGGAGGTATAGCATGCATGCAGAGACAAACAAAAATGGAAAATTAGTCGTAGATTTTGCAATTGAACACAATATGAAAGTAATGAGCACCCAATACAAATACAAAGAAATACATAAAGGGACATGAACAACACCAGATGGGAAAAATGTGAATCAAATAGACCATATTTAAGTAGAGATAAGAAGTGAGACATGCATCAGAGACGTGAGAACATATAGAGGATCGGACATAGATTCTGACCATTTTCTATTGGGAGCAAAATTAAAGTCAGTCATTCCAATAAAAATAGAAAACGAAAGACACAAGTTAAGGATGCCACTTCGAATCGAATTTAAAAACCAGATGGTTCAAGAAGAATATGGGAGAACTATAGAGGAAGAAGCAGGAAAAGAGCAGGAATCGGAAAATATAGAAAAAAGTGCAAACCTCTTGGTTAAAATTATGAAAAGAGCAGCATCCAAACAAAAAACTGAAAGAAACTACAAGCATAAAGAATAGTATGATTTGGAATGCAAAGAAGTTATCAAGAAAAGAGAAAGCAAGGAAAAGAATGCTAGAAGCAAAAACATTGGAAAGCAGACTAAAATATGAAGTACAAAGAGGAATATGTAAGAAACTGATCAGAGATAAGAAAAGAAAGTATACAATAGAAAAATTAGAAACCCTAGAACAGAATTTTAAAACAGAGAGGTCAGAAATTTCTACCAGGGCATTAAAAAAGTAAAAACAGGATATACGCCAAGAACAACGCTCTGCAAAGACAAACAAGGAAATTTGGTAGGAAGTCAAACGGAAGGAATGGAGAGATGGGCCGAGTATTTTGAAGAGCTACTAAATAGACAAACCAATGAAGAAGAAGCAAGTGAACTTTTTAACGACAGCACAAATGAGCCAAAAGTAGAAAAGCCTAAATTGGAAGACATTCAGAAAATTATTTGGAGCTTGAGAAATAATAGAAGTGCGGGTGAAGATCAAATACAAGCTGAAATGATTAAATATGGGAGAGGTACAATGGAAGTAATGGTGCACGAACTGATTGGGAAAATATGGGTTAATGAAGAAATGCCAAAGTCGTGGAGAGAAGCGATAGTTTGCCCTATACATAAAAAAGGCGATAAAACGAAATGTGACAACTATAGAGGCATTGCATTGTTGAACGTTGCGTATAAGATACTGGCAACGTGTATCAAGAATAGGTTGAGTCAATATGTGGAAGCGATTATAGGAGAATATCAAAGTGGATTCCGGAAGAACAGGTTGGTAATCGACCAAATATATGTCCTAAAAGAACTGCAAATGACAAGCTACGAGCACAAAATACCAACGTACTTATTTTTCGTTGATTTTAAACAGGCGTATGACAGTGTGAATAGAAATCAACTATATCTAGCTCTGAAAGAATTTGTTATACCCAATAAGTTGATAAGATTGTTTAAAATGACTTTGGAAGAAACATCAAATAAGATCAAAATTAATGGAAGACTGTCAAGAAAATTTGAAATCAATGGCGGACTAAGACAGGGTGAACCGCTCTCTGCAATTTTGTTCAATGTAGTATTGGAGAAAGCATTACGAGACAGTAAAATTAATAGAAGCGATACCATCTTCCGCAAACGCCAATAATGCCTTGCTTTTGCAGATGACATAACGCTCATAACAAGAACAAAACAAGAGTTGCAACAAATCGTAATAAAAATCTTAAAGGCTTCAAACAAAATGGGACTTGCGATAAACGTCGAAAAAACTAAATATATGGTGTGGAGCGATAGACCTTTCGAGCAAGACAAATACCTACAGATAAGATCAGAACAGGGGGAAACATTCAAATTTGAAGAAGTACAAGTGTGCACGTATCTGGGAACACTAATAACAAGAGTGCCTGGAAACAATGAAAAAATCAAAGCCAGAATTACGGCAGGAAATAGAAGTGCATATGCATTGCAAAGGATACTGACTGGTGGCATGTTCTCTAGAAATGTAAAAATAAAGGTGTACAAAACAATGATACGTCCGGTGGTAACGTACGCAGGCGAGGTCTGGACACTCAGGAAACAAGACCAACTCATGTTAAATGTATGGGAAAGGAAAATTCTGAGAAACATTTTTGGTGGAAAATAAGTAGATGGAAGGTAGCAACGAAAGAACAACCACGAAATATATGAGCTGTATGGAAAAAATACTATAGTTGGAATGGTGAAGGCACAAAGGATAAGGTGGTTGCGACACCTAGTGAGAATGTGGGAAGAAATAGTACCAAGTATCATTTGGAGAATGACAATGAGTGGAACAAGAAGAAGTGGAAGACCAAAGTCAAGATGAAAAAAAGAAGTACAGGACGACTTGGACTGTTTACACATCATAGATTGGAAAGAAAAAGCGAAGAATCGGAAGATATGGGCTAAAATAGCAAAACAAGCCATGGGTCTACAAGGCCTGTAGTGCTATAATATATATTGTAATGATATTTTTTTATAGTGCGTGGTAAACTGCAAAAAAAATCACTATCAATCTCTTTACGGCCTCCAAGTCGGTTCGCTAAGACTTCTCGGGGTGGGTTCAAATTTTCAAAATTTTCCAATTAGTCTGGGCACCAATTTAGCTGTAATTATCTCACAACTTCTTCAAAAATAAATAAAATAAAAATTCTTGTCCAAAAAATTAATATTCCAAATAATTAATAATAAAAATTAATATAATAACAAAATCGTTAATATATTTAAGTGTGGACAATAATAACCTAGACAATATCGAGGAGTGCAAAACGAGCAAAGAAATTTGAGACAAATTAAGTAATACACACACGAAATACGATAGCCACCACAGTATCCTTTTATTAAAAGAATTTATAAACGAAGTGAAACGTGAAAATGAAACTGTAAATGACTATGTGAATAGACGAAACGATTTATATAAAAAAGTACAGGGTTCGGGTTTGAAATTTGAGGAAAAAGTTCAAATAGGGCTAATAATAATAATAAAGACTACGAATATTTTAGTCGAACAATAAAGCTAGACGACAACGACATCTCATTATCATGTCTAAAAGCACGATTAGCTGAGGAAGAGAAAAGGTTGAACGAAATACAAGGTAGGAGCGAACCGAAGATGAACAACGCGAGAAGATAAAATTATGAAACCCCAAGAAACGCTGAAATACCTAAAAAATGAACGCAACGATACGAAAACAAATATCAAGACATAAAGTGCTTCAGGTGCAATCGAAAGGGCCACATAGGTAGAAATTGTCCAAGATACGGTGATGAACAACACACGAATAAAGAAAAAAACGCACACCGAACATCATACGTCGTAAAAGCAAACGTAGGCTGTACAACAGACGTCAAAAAAGACAACGATACATGGATAATCGACAGCGGAGCCACAGATCACATGTGTAGTGATAAAAACAAATTCAAAACGTTTTACGACGCGAAATGTGAAGTCAGAAGAGCAGGTGGAGAAATACTAAAAGGCGAAGGTTACGGCGACATTGAGGCAAAATGGGAAAACAGAAAAGGAGGCTACACAGTAACATTAAAAGATGTACTCTACGTACCAACAATAAACGTTAACCTGCTATCCACGAAGAAAATGTGTGACAAAGGAATAACTTTATTTTTCAGAGATGAACGGTGCACGATAAAAGACAACAAAGGTCGATTACTTTTTATAGCCATAGAAAACAAAAATTTGTATGAAATCAAAGAAGAATGCATAATAAAACCAACAGTGGGTTACGCAAAAGAAAACCAAGGAAGCTTATGGCATAGACGATTAGGACACTTAACTGAGCAAGACTTAAACAACATCTTAAAAAGTTATGGAAAAATCAACGAAAGCGGAAAAACCATAGAAAAATGCGACATTTGCGAAATAGCAAAACCAAGAACAAAAAGCTTCCCAAAACAAAGCAAGAACCGCAGACAAGAAGTATTGGAATTGATACATACAGATCTTATGGGACCAATTAACCCACCTTCCTGAGAAGAGAACAAATACGTGATTACGTTCACAGACGATTTTTCGAGATATACCGAAATATATCTAATCAAAACTAAAGACGAAGCGTTGGAAAAATTTGACGAATACAGAAGAAAAGTAGAAAAACGATTTGGAAAGAAAATCAAGACACTACGCAGCGACAATGGGGGAGAATATGTAAACCACAAATTTGACAGTTGTTTAAGAAATTTAAGAATAACAAGAGAACTAATGATACCAGGAACGCCCCAACAAAACGGAGTAGCCGAGGGGGTAAATGAAATCCTTATGAACATCGTAAGATGCACCATGGAAGAATCGGGAATGCCAAACGACATGTGGGCAGAAGCAATGCTAAATGCCAGCTACATAAAAAATAGACAACCCACAAAAGCCAACGACGGAAGAAGTCCATATGAACTACTATGGAATGGTAGAAAACTCGAAATAGAACATTTAAAAACCTTTGGATGTAGAGCATGGAGCGTAATAGGCAAAGACAAAAGAAACTACAAATGGCAACCAAAGAGAAAAAGATACGTATTCATAGGCTACGACCCCAAAGTCAAAGCCTACAAATTATGGGATGACTACAACCCGGAAAGAATAACATTCAGCAGAAATGTAACGTTTGACGAAAACATATTCCCACTAAAAACACTACAGATAGAGAACGAAAGAGTAGAAAGTAATAAACAAGAGGTAGAATGAGGAAGACCAATAGGTGAAGAAAATGAAGAGCCAGAAGAAGAAAACGAAGAGTCAGAAGAAGGACAGAAAGAACCAGAAAATGAAGACGAAGAGTCAGAAAACGAAGAACAAGAAGACGAAGAGGCCGATGAACCAGTAGATGAAGAAGAACAAGACGAAAAAGACAGCAGCGATTCATCAATCGAAAATACAACAAGTGGTCGAAAAATAAGAAAACCAGAATGAACAAAAGACTACGACATGAGACAAAATTTAACAATGAAAAGAGAGATGGAAAACGAACCAAAATCGTACAAAGAGGCAACACAGGGTACTGAAAAGATCGAATGGAAAGAAGCAATGGATGAAGAATTTGAAAATATCCAAACGAACGACACTTGGGAAATCGTTGAACGACCAAAATATAAGCGAATATTGAAAACGAAATGGGCATTCAATAAAAAGTCAAACGAAGATGGTGAGATAACAAGATACAAAGCGAGGTTAGTAGCTTTAGGAAACCATCAAAGACCTGGAGTAGACTACGAAAAACCCTACTCACCCGTTATAATGAGAAAGACAATGAGACTCATGATGGCACTGAGCGTGAAGGAAAATTGGGAAGTACACCATATAGACGTAAACGCAGCATACCTAAACGCCGAAATTAACGACGAAGTATATTTGGAAATCCCAGATGGATACGAAAATTTCATAGGAGAACGAATAAACAAAGAAAATCGCGTATGTAAATTAAAGAAAGGACTCTACGGGCTACACCAATCAGGATTATTATGGAATGATACCTTGAACAAGTTCTTAACGGAGGAAGATTTATTACGATGCCAATCAGATCCATGTTTGTATTACAATACACAGGAGAAACTGTACGTGACGACATACGTGGATGATTTGTTAATTTACGGCAAGAAAGAAAAAATCGAAAAATTAAAAAAAAAATCGGACGAAAATTTAAAATAAAGGACCTAGGCAAAGTAAAACGAATCCTATCAATAAATGTAATTCAAAAACCACAGGAAATCGGTCTAAACCAATCAGACTACATAATGGAAACCTTAAAAGAATTCGGTATGTGCGATGCAAAAGAAACAAAAACACCATTATGTGTGGGAACAAAATACAATCACGGAGACGACGACGAATTAAACGAAGAAATGAAAAGATTGTATCAGAAAGGAATTGGCAGCCTTATGTACTTAGCAACCAACACGAGACCGGATCTATCTTTCGCTACCACATACATGAGCCAATTCAACAATAAAACAAAAAAACAGCAATGGAGCGGTTTAAAGCACATATTTAAATACTTAAAAGAAACAATAAATAAACAGTTAACGGACAGAAACGTAGAAGACAATATACTTACATACTTGGACTCTGATTGGGGAAGCGATGAAGTGGGCAGGAAGTCCTACAGCGGATATATAACGACGTTGTCTGGAGGCGCGATATCATGGGCTTGCAGAAAACAACGGTGCGTCTCACTAAGCACCATGGAAGCTGAGTTCGTCGCTTTGAGCGAGGCAGCAAAAGAGTGTTTGTGGATAACCGCATTAACCAACGAAATAAATAAAGCGGAGTTAAGGCATGAGGCACCGAGGATAATGATAGACAACCAAGACGCAATAAAATTAGCTGAAAACAACACGACATCGGAACGAAGCAAACACATACAATTAAAGTTGTTCCATATTCGCGACTGTATCCAGAGCAAGGACCTGAAACTTAAATATACAAGTAGCGAGAAAAACTTAGCGGATCAGTTGACGAAGACAATCCCCGAGGCAAGATTAAAGATCCATTTGGAAAAATTAGGAATCGGAGATTCAGGGGGAGGGTGTTGGAAGTTAAGTGTACGAGGAACCTAAAAAGTGTGTGCGCGGAGCCTCGAAAAAGTGACGTGGATAGCATGATACAATGAATTTACAAGGTATGATATTTTACAAACCTATTTTCGTCCGTTTGACGCATGACGTCATTTTGACGTAGCTAGGTTCTAAAGAATCAAATGGAATAGTTTCCGCCGTAGTTGACCGCCAATACTCGGTCGTTCTCGCTATTTGTTTAACCCTAGAATGCTATCGTACGTAAAATTATCTGAATCAAGGTACGTCACAGTCCAGCCTGCGCAATATCATACCTTGTAAATTTATTGTATCATGCGTGGATAGGGTGTGGTAATGTAAACAGACAAGATGGACGAAATGGTTTTACGATTATGTGTATACAATTTATGTTAAAAACAAAGTTAAAATTTTTTGTAACGTCATACGTATTCTGCATTTTAAATTCTCATGTATGTAATAACAAATTTTCATTAAACCTAAGACAGAGTATTGTTTTAGCGAGACGAGCACTATTTTTTACTATTGGTAAACTTACCACAAAAAATAACGATCCACGATTCCGCTGCGATTTCAATCTAACAACAATATTATCATTACAAATTGTCAGGCAGTAACGAGGGGTTCTCAGACAACCATTGTTTAAATATCCTACGACTACTATCGTTTCTCGTAGACGTGCCGCATCAGTCGTCTTGTTATACAAATTGCCTGCTCCGCACTTCTAGCAATGCTCAGGTTAAGGGTTCCTAGCCGCTTAACGAGAAACCAAGACTTATTTCACATCCTGTACCACAGGACGAACTATGGACAACATAATTCTATTACCAGAATTATGAAGTTAACTAATCAATGCAATAATAGCGAATGTTTTGATGTTTCAATTATATACTCCAACCTGAAAAGGTTACTGATGAAACCTGCGATCCAGCAAAATTTTTAATCCAACAAAACTATTGAATTATATAATATAATTTCTGTAATATATTGCGGTGTAGAGTCGTCTTTAGCCGGACTCCGTCCGTTCGCAAACTCGCGTATGGACTCCTTAACTTGTTGATCAGGATACAACTGTGACTCACCTTGTGATAGATTGCTATGGTGATATACATAATAAGTGTTGAAATTTGTTGTGAATGCTAATTAATTGTGTACGAAAATAAAAAAAAAACAAATTTAGATGCAAGTGGAATGGTTTTAATGTGTCAATAATCGAATATTATTATTTATAGAAGCTAGGTTGAAGTTGAAATACTAGGGTCGGTATTTTAACCACACTTTACTTTGGCTATAAATAGGTAGGTTAATTTCGTTAATAAATGTTTCTTTTTCACAAAATAATGATTTAAATTTTTGTTATTATAGGCGTGTAAATTTGAAATGGTGTCAGGATACTTAAATTATGCTTAATTACGTGAGAAATAATGTTTTAATAAATAATACTGGCCAGATTATACACAGATAGAGTTATAATAATTATTCAAAAGTCGCACTACGATGTCTGGAACCGCTGCTTCAAAAATATCCGACGATTTCCAAAATCAGGTAACAATCTTTTATACAATTTTTAAAAATTATCTCCAATAATAAATTTGCACATTTATTTAATTTAAATAAATCCAAGTTTCAAAATTTTTCATCTACTAATGATGCTTTCGTAATTAAAAATTACTCAAAAATTATTTTCTGAGGTTAGATTGGCACATGTTCATTTGGCAAATGATAAAAAGCTACTGAAAATTCATTGTTTTTGAACGGCCTTTTATAGTTTTTTGGAAATAAATTGAAAAATCAAATCCGTCTTGAAATACATTTTAACTAAATCTCTTCAGATCTTCTTGAAACTTTGCGAAAAGTTCAATCACATATTCAGATAGCTACTGAAAAAATCTTACTTTATTATTTTCAGCCGTTCTTCCGCCATTTGCAAAAATAATCTTCTTCAAAACCATGTGATTTGATAAACATCGTTTTCCTTAAATTTCATTTTTAATTTTATCTTAGGATCCTAGTTTTTTTACATCGAAAATTCGAGCTTTTGAATGCGCATCTTTTGATACATGTTAGGGCTCTGCACCTTTATTTTTCATTCTTTAATCTTGCAAAAACCAATCTGACAGTTGTCACCGAAAATCCATTTTGAGTTTTTAATGTTCTTTGTTAAAATTAACACTTGATTTAAATTATACAAACATGTCACTGAAAGTGTCTTTCATACTAATCCTGTAACATTTTACAGTTAAAACTACTTTTAACAAAATTATCTTTTCTAGATTCCAATGCATGATCGTTACACAAGAAAAACAAAATCATTTGAGACAAGTCCCAATTTGTGAAAATTTTTTGATGTAAATTTGATTCAACCTGTCTATTCAAGATGTGTGTGAAATATGCAAGCTTTATTTCGAAAAATGAAGATTCTGTGTTAATTTATGTTTTATTTATATGCTTCCGAAGCTGATTAAAGTTGATTTTGATTAATTTTTAAGTGAGCAATGTATGATTTTTGTGTGTCGTGGTTAATTTGTTGTTCGAATGTTTATCTTTAAGAAGTAATACACAAGTTTAACTATTCATATTAATTACAACTGTATTTTTAAATGTGTGTGTAAATTTCATTCGTAGCATTACGTGCATGGCTTTCTTAAACTCGAATCGTTCTTTATTTGCTAATTATTGCATTTGTTGCCGTCTTACATGGCAATATAGATGTATAAAGGATATTTCCGAAAATAAATAATGTAACAATTATGTTATTATCTAATTTATTATGTAAATTGGTTTATCCATTTAAATAAATAAATTAATCTCAGTGTGTAAAAAGAAAAAAAATTTTACTTTTACCATTACAATTAAAGTTTTAAATAAAAGCAATTAATGCTAGTAAGTTTTCCTTGGTACACAACAAAATTAATAACAATCATTGCAGTTACAAACCAAGAAGAAATATGAAGCTCATACACCAGCCAAACTGAACCAACACTCGTAAGGTCTCTAGACGTTATGAGTTTGTATATGACTTTTTAATTTAGCTTTTACTGAACATTTATAATAACAAATTACACTCAAACGGTTTCACACTCGCATGGGTTAGTAAATGATGTTTTAAACTATCATTTCGTGAACATTTATAATCACAAATATTACACTCAAACGGTTTCTCTCCAGTATGAGTTCGTAAATGATTTTTTAATTTATCTTTTACGGAACATTTATAATCACAAATATTACACTCAAACGGTTTCTCCCGTATGAGTACGTAAATGATATTTTAGTGAACCTTTTAGTGAACATTTATAATCACAAATATTACACTCAAACGGTTTCTCACCCGTATGAGTACGTAAATGATATTTTAGTGAACCTTTTCGTGAACATTTATAATCACAAATATTACACTCAAACGGTTTCTCGCCAGTATGAGTTCGTAAATGATTTTTTAATTGATCTTTTACTGTACATTTATAATCACAAATATTACACTCAAACGGTTTCTCACCCGTATGAGTACGTAAATGATATTTTAGTGAACCTTTTTGTGAACATTTATAATCACAAATATTACACTCAAACGGTTTCTCGCCCGTATGAGTACGTAAATGATATTTTATTGAACCTTTTCGTAAACTTTTATAATCACAAATATTACACTCAAACGGTTTCTCATCCCTATGAGTTAGTAAATGATATGTTAAATTACCTTTTCGTGAAAATTTTTTATCACAAATATTACACTCAAACGGTTTCTCATCCGTATGAGTTAGTAAATGATCTTTTAATGTAGCCTTACGTGTAAATTTATAATCACAAATATTACACTCAAATGGTTTCTCGCATGTATGGGTTAATAAATGAGTTTTTAAATGGGTTTTTTGTGAACTTTTATAATCGCAAATATTACACTCAAACGGTTTCTCTCCAGTATGAGTTAGTAAATGCTTTTTTAAATTCCCTTTACGTGAACATTTATAATCACAAATATTACACTCAAACGGTTTCTCGTCAGTATGAGTTAGTAAATGCTTTTCTAAATTCCCTTTTCGTGAACATTTATAATCACAAATGTTACACTGGAAAATTTTTTTACCATTGTGAATTAGTGAAGGTATATCACAATCAAGATCGACTTGAGATTTGTTCATTGAAGTTTCATCTTTAATGTCGATGGAATGATGCAAATCTTCCAAGTTGACTTCCGTTTCTTCTTCGTCTTTCTTAATTTGAAAGTAACTCTTTAAATTACTTGGGTTTTTCTGTAACAAATATATCTTCAGTAAGTGATTTTATTGCTATATTTCTAATTATTTAAAAATACATATATTTTGGTAAATTTATAATTCTATGAATACAAACACATTCAGTTGAGAATGCACCAGCAGAGTAGTGTTTATTAGGAATTGTGGCTATGAATTAGAATAAATTCAAGAAAAAAGTTCAACTTCTGTATAGAAGCCAGTGTGAAAAACGACGAACCAGATAAACAAAAGATTTCAATTCTTTTGAATTTGATGGAAGATGAAGCGATTAGACATAATAGGACACATTTCTAAAATGAGAAATTTCAGCCTAGTAAAAATGTCATATTTGACCAATTCAAGTGCGACTCAGATTCACAGAAACCAAATGAAAAGGTAAATAAGCAATTCCGAGTGATAACGGAGATTAATTACAAAATTTAATCAGCGACAGAGTAGTGACAGCAAACCGTGTTGACGTGTGGCGTTTGTAAGCTGAATACGACAAGGTGTAAGGATTGCATACAGAGCAAAATGTGGAATTAACTACTACCGTTATAAATCACCAGAAAAAATTATCAGAAAACCTACTTTGATTGCAAAAATAAGTACAGTGGACGCCGCTTATTGGAATCACGATTAATGTTATCATTCGGGTATTAATATCACTTTCACGAAGAACCGGCCCAACGAATATAACTACACACAAAAAACATCGTTTAAAATAATCAAAAATTCGCTTTACGTTATCAATTATTTCTGATAAGATTGTTTACTCCCACTGAAAATGGAGTTTACTTACAGTTACAAGCATCGCATTTAATTTTGTACAAAAACCGGGGAACCACCTAAACATTCGTTACACAGACCAGACACATGTCTGGTGTATTATACAGTAAACTCTCGAAGCATCCGTACCACGTGACTACCACGATAGAAGCATGTATAATGTCACGCTCCGGACTTATTATATAAACACCAGCTGGCACAGGCGTCCTTTGGCCGCCTTTAGCCATCTAGACCGTGTCGGATATAGTTGTTCGGCATTTGGCATCACAGAGAGAATATTTGTAGTATACCTTAAAACCATAATTGTTCGACCCCAAAGTCGTCCGAGGCGTCTCGATAGTGCTTATCGGATTAATGGATAGTAATTAATAAACAATTTATTAATAGAAAATTGTTGAATATAAACAATAATATAAAATGTGCGCTATACCTATACTATATGCGTTGAGTAGTTATCCGTCAATGTGAATGTATGTACTTCTCGGATTATGGTAATGTTAACTAATGTCATACTAATGTTTTAAATGTTAAATTTTAGTAATATTTAGTAATACAGTCACTAGATAGATACAGTACCGCAACCCTATGGGCCAATGAGTTAGAGAGAGAACGCTAATTTGGACCCCAAAATGGCGTCATTTGCAAATGTCAATCGACGTTAGTTGTTGTTTTAAATTGTGAAAATTTAGTAATTGCAGTTAATACCATTCTTAATTTTCGCTATTCTATAAGTTTGTGTATTAAAATCAATTTTTATAATATTAAGAACAAAAATGCCTACTTGTTTTGTTGTGAAGTGCAACAATAAGCCATCTAATGGTTTTAGGTTATTTAGATTACCTAGTGGTGAAAGAAATGCTGAAAGAAGACAACTATGACCTTTAATTTATAAATTTTTAAGTTATATTATTTAGTACAACAAATCCAAAATAAAACAAAATCTATCGATTTAAATAAATAACGTATTAACGTAGGAAAGAATTGTAATTCACTTAAAAATTTTGTAATAAAATATTCGTTAGGATGCTCTGACAACATTTTGATTAATTTTAGTTGGAGCTTTATCTGTGTTGATGAAAATAAATCAGACGCACAGGTTGTACTGCATAACCAAATGTCATAAAATTTAACATAAAATACGTGTAAAAAGTTTAGTAACAAATAATAAATAAACAACAATATGACGGAAACACATATATAAGAATAAATCTATTGTTTTAACTTAACATATTCAAAAATTAGCACTCAGTTATAATTTGTTAAAAAATTTTAAATTTCGCGCATAAATTAAGACCCCAAAATGGCTGGACGTTGCGGTACTGTATCTATCTAGTGACTGTATTTAGTAACTTATCGTAGCACCATCTATTCGTGTAGGTGCACATTTTTCACCTAATAGTTTGGCAACTATGCAATAGATGGGGACCAATCGGAGGTGCGTTACGGTAAATTTTTCAAAACCAACCAATCAGAGGTGCGTTACCGGATAGATACACAGACAAGGGCTATTATATTATGTAATAATTAGTCCTAATCAATCCTAAATAATAATAATAATATAATGGTTAAGGTTATTAACATGTGATATTATTTTTTTATAAAATTAATTTTTACATGTTACATGAAATTGAAAAATAATTTAATTCATAACATAACAATAAATTTGACTTTTGATCAAGTTTGAATTTAATAGCATAACTTTTCAATCACATTAATAATTTTTCCAGGTTTGCCTGATGAGATTCCGAAAATCGAAACATACCGTTATATAACAGTATGTCGCAAGCTATATCATTCATTTAAATAGTTTTTGAACAATTTTATGTAAGTTATGAATTAAATTATTTTTCAATTTGATGTAACATGTAAAAATTAATTTTATAAAATAATAATAATAATGTAATAGTATATTTGTTACACGCGTTTAAATTTCAGCCGACGCTGATTTTGCAAGTCGCACATATTTTGCATTTTATTTAAGTTTTTAATATACAAATTTATCTTGTAAATTGGAATAACGTACGAATAAATATTTTTGCAAAATTTGCAAACGCGTTCTTCATATTATTTACACTACAGACAGAAAGTTTGAGGCAGGTAGATGAAATGTTAGAAATAACGTACTTATACTACACTTTGGAAACTATATATTTATTTGAAATGATCTATAATAATATTTTAATATATTTCTTAAGTCATTGCTAATAACAAATCATGCGTTGTTTATATTTTTAATTAAAAAAAATTAATTTTCTGAGTATTGCAAAATTAAAACTGATTTTTTTAAGTAAAACTGAAATTATTTTAAATAACTTTATTAATGATGTATTTTCGTTGAAATATTAATTGCAACTAGTTGTATTGAATAAAAACTGTATTTTCTGCAATACCATGCATGAGCAAAACAACCCCTGTTAAAGGGGTAACCCCAAACTAAATGTTCAAGATAAACAAAAAAAGGCTCATACCAAAATTTTTGTCCTGAGAGGCTATATAGCCACTAAAGTGGCTATAACTTTTAAAATCATTCGAATTTCAAAAAATCCTTTTAAGAAGATATTCTTGAATATCTAAACTATCGAAATATGAAAACAAAAATTTTCGATTTTTCAGCCTTCTAGACTAGAATACTGCCTTAATATAAATAAATGTATTTTACGCAACTATTTATTTTAATTTTTTGGTGAAATTTGTGTGTATTTTTATGTTATTTAATATAAAACAAAATTTATAATATACTTATAAATTTTGTTTTCTGCGTTTATTTTACAATTTAAGACATTGTCGTATAAAAGTGCTGATGTATAATTGCTATAAAATTAGATACAGAAGAAAACCTCGATTTAGTAGAATGTTTATGGTCCCGACCGTGCTTCTATAACGAGAGTCTACTGTAGCAGAAAGTTGCTAGTATGCTGATAATGTACGATTTAATTTAGTTCTATTTTAAAATTTCTTAATAAGAGACATAAAAAAGGGTATAGCCGGTTTAATATGAAAAATCCGCTCCCGTGGCTTTTTTGACTCACACTTAAGGGATCGATTAGGTGTCGATTAAAAATAATTCACCTCAATTTTTAGCTTTTTAACGCAAACCATTTTCGAGATTTTCAAAGAAAAACTGTTTTTTTTATTTTATTTTTATAGTAAAATTCGATTTTACGAATCGATCTAAATCTTCGATTCTTAAAATTTTAAATTTCAAACTTAATCAATGAATAAGTTCGAATGTTATCATAAAAATTAAATTAAAAAAACAGGTTTTTTTGAAAATCTCGAAAGAGCTGAAAGAGAGAAAATCGTTAAAGAGCTAAAAATTGAGGTGAATTTATTTTATTAGACACCTAATCGATCCCATAAATTTTCCATATTAAACCGGTTATACCCTTTATAACAGTTTTAGATGCCAAAAATTAGCCAGCGAAATGCATCACCAAATTGAGTCTTCATCTCCAGAGAGGATGTGCCAGGCAGATTACACCCTGGTGGTTTGCCATTGCCTTCCAAGGCGAGACGATCAGAATAAAGTTTTACTGAGCCCGGGGTCGAACCAGGCATTCAGCATTAGCAGCAACGCACTTAACCGCTGTAGCTGACGACTGTTAAAGGTTGAAACAGCTGTAATAGAGTAAATAGAGTAATACTAAATACTCAAAATTAAGCAATGTGCACTAATTGTGCACATAATGTGCAATAGTGCACATAATTAAGTGATTACATAGTAAGCGGTACTGATGACGACTAATGAGTCAGAAACACATTGTGTGATGGCTAGACGGTCGAAAAAGCAGGCAATGTGTCTACCGCTCTTACCTTAATTGTGTTAGTTTTTTAGTTTAAAACTTCAATGCACGATGAGTGCAATATTTTACATTTGTAAATATGATTTATAACTTACCTCATTATTATCCAGTTGATATTCTAAAATAGAATTATCTTTAATATCAATGGAACGATCCAATTCTTCTAACTCGACTTCCATGCTCTCCATTTCGTTATAACTATCACTGGAAACTCGTAAACCACTGAAACTTTCTTCAAATTTATTAAACTTCCAAAAGTATTACACACCATCCACGCTGGAAGTATCAACTTATAGTATAAATTTTGAGGTTAGATTGAAATTGTAGTTATAAATTCTGCAAAGCGCACACAATTAATATAAAATATTATTAATAAAACAAAAAGTAGTCTGTTGGTATTAGATCACAGTATACTATGATTAGATACTTGAATTATAAACATCCGTTACACTATTCTAAAGAAACAAAAATATGACAATACACCCAATACGCCTACTTCAAGACGTTCAATGTCCAGTGACGGAGGTTAGGATTTTTTGTATAAAATTAAGAAAGTAAGCAAATAGAATTTATTCAGTTTTTGACTATTTTAAAAAAATAATTAAAAAATTTAGAATGATTTCAAAGAAATTAGTTATAACGATAACAAAATGGAGAGCATGGAAGTCGAGTTAGACGAATTGGATCGTTCCATTGATATTAAAGATAATTCTATATTTTAGAATATCAACCGGATGATAATGAGGTGGGCTATAAATCATATTTAGTTTAAAATGTTCATATATAAAGACTGGGGGGTGATATCTCTTCTACCGATGTATTCTACTTTAAATTTATTGTAACAATAAGTTTGGGAAGCGCATATTTCAAGATATATATATCAAAACGGTCACAAAGTTTTACAACTTAAATAGTTGATAAATTTTAATTTAAGAACTTTAAGAGGAAGTCATAAAACGTCTGAATTATGGGACAGATATGTCTTTTTAAAAACTAATTAGGACTAACGAATTTTGACCTTATTGACTCTAAATTCGAGCAAATCGGTCATACAAAGTTCAAGCTTACACTAGAAAAAGCGCAATCTTTTTTGCTAGGAAAATCCCATGTTATGTGCCAAAAATCTTGCAAAATAACCAAGAATTACGTTATTACACTAAAAACCGATTAAGTTGAGAAAAACTATATAGTAAATAAATAAACACATCTTAAACCATAAAGGTTAAAAAAACCAGTCACCTCAAAACTTTTCTAAAAACTATATAGTAAAAATTCGAATTATAACCAACTATTGGAAATCACCGGTTAAACTTAAATTAAAGAGGAAGATAACAGCAAATCATTTAGATTATCAATTTGAAGTGATCGTCTCCACAACTAATTGACTGTGTGTTAAAAGATTTACATTCACAATCAGTGACTCTCAAACATTCCATTAATATGTATACACAAGCTTGTAATTCAAGTCAACTTTTTGTGTGCACTGATTTAAATTCAACGTTTTGCGAATATTTTGCTAAAACTCTTGATTAAAATCAAAATACCTGTTAACCTGATTTTAATAATTTTATGGTTTTGACAAATTTAAGATTTTATATTTACATTGTATGTTTTTTTGGAAGTTTGAAGTTTTTTGTAATTTGGATAATTTTGAGATTCGAGCGAGGAAATTGGTGATGACGTTTTTATTTGTCAATATGCCTTGTTCACTTCATATCATTACTAACCTCATTTACTGAAGTCCTGAAGAAGAGTAAAATAAAATTCGAAACGTCGACTGATTGATAAAGAGGTGGTTTTATTTAGTTTAGTAATTAAATTCGAATTTAAAAAAAGTTAGTTACCGGGTGTCTTCAAAAATTAAAATCACAACATAATTTAAAAATCAAAATTTAAAATTTAAAAACTTCCATTTTAAAAGTATTGATGTTCATCATCATCAACTGCAGGTTTTAGGCCGGTGGCGCTAGTCTTGTAAATTTGTTCGGTTATTTTACAAATAACCAAAATTATCACAATTTTCAATTTAGTCTTCTTTTGCACTTCAATTTTATTAATTACATAGAGAAAACAACTTTTTATTTTATTTTAACTCACTTTTATTTTTTATTTGCTTTTTTAGTTTTTTCTTATTCAAAGTTATAAAAATCAAAATTCCAATTTAGCGCAGCATGAAAATAACGCACCCATCGACTTGCAAGCCGCAAGCATAGAGGTATATATTAGAACTACTGGAGGCACCACTTGCATATAATCTCTATGAAAAGAAAACGGTCCGATTTTACATGGCGCTCCCCCACTCCTTAAAGGTATAAACTCGATTTGACATTCTATAATAACGTGGTAAATATGATTTATATAGACGAGTACTCCTCAAAATTAAATACAACACAGGCTTATTATGTTGATAATATTATAATAATATAATATAATGTTGATAAACGTTAAAAAAATAATATTATAACTCAAAAAATACCTATTTGGAGTTATATGTGCTATGTTATAGAAAATTAATGATTTTATAGCATAGAATAAAAAAATGTTTGTTTATGTTTCTAAATTTAGAATACTCAAAATTAAGCAATAACACAATTATTGTATTCTGTGCCGATTGGGTCAACGATAAAGATTATCGACGTTCATGCAGCAGAAGGCAATCGTCTGAAATATTCAAAGACTACTAACGGTAACACTGTCCACAAGTGTCAACAAAAAACTATTACATTGTCCAAAGACATGGAAATGAAATTTTACTTGCAAAAGAATCATCGTCTTATGAGTACAAAGCATAACAATGTTCAACATCATTTTATACGATCGAAGATAGAAGGTAAAGAAATTTAATACAGAATACATCCGTACAGGAGATATCACCCCCCAGTCTTTATATATGAACATTTTAAACTAAATATAATTTATAGTTCACCTCATTATTATCCTGTTGATATTCTAAAATAGAATTATCTTTAATATCAATGGAACGATCCAATTCTTCTAACTCGACTTCCATGCTCTCCATTTCGTTATCGTTATAACTATCACTGGAAACTCGTAAACCACTGATACTTTCTTCAAATTTATTAAACTTCCAAAAGTATTACACACCATCCACGCTGGAAGCATCAACTTATAGAAATTTTGAGGTTAGATTGAAGTTCTAGTTATAAATTCTGCAATGCGCACACAATTAATATAAAATATAGTCGGATTTTTTTTAACTCGCGTATGAGGTCGAAAAAATTGTATGAATCTGTTATGTATTTGAATATGGCGGGGTTTTCAGTTAGATTGTTATTATGTACATATAGTTAGTTGGCTTAGCAAATAAAGCATTACATTTCGTTGTACTAACCAAGTAACATTGTATCTTTGAAGAACATAACAAATCTGGCGACGAGGATAATTGTGAATACGAGATTGTAATTAGATGGTTATTGGCAGGGCCGTATTTAAGGGGGGGTTTTAGGGGTTACCCCCCCCCCCCCCGAAATTATTTATCAATTAATAAAGTACTGAAAGTTCGACTGAAATCGTAAAAAAAAACAGAAAAAACTAAAACAATTTTTACAACTATAACAAAAACATTAAACTTTGTTTAAATAAAAATTAAAACTAAAGAGATATTTCTAATAAATTAAATCCCAAATTAAAAAATCGGAAATTCGTGTTATAATCCGGCGATTGGCGACATTGGATTAAATACACGTACTACTAAATTGCAAAAATATAAAAACCGAAGATGAAGAATATAAAAATGCCCTAAATATTTACAGTACTGTGTAAGAGTCTGCGACCATCTAATTAATTGTTAGTTATTAATTACTCCTATTCATTCATTTTCGATTTTTTGAAAAATAATTATATTGAAATAAATGAAATAGGTATTTTATCTTAATTCTTACTATTATGGTAAAAATTTTAAATTGTAATAAATTGTTTGAACCAAAAATTTTAAAGGGAACATAAATTTTATGACCATCATGGGCAGCATAGCTTAAAATAACACTTCCGCAATAAATTAGAGTAGGCGTTGTAAACCCATAAATTGTTTTATATTTTGTACATTTGTATACATAAGTGTACATTTGCTTAGATTTGTGAAATTTCCTTTCAATCTAGTTTATTTCTTCGTTTTGACAACATTATTTTACTATCGCCATCGGTAAAATAAGAATTTAGTTTGTGATTTTTATTCAAATTTTAAAATTAAAAAATTTTATTTAAAAACGGTTTTTTACATGAAAGTTTAAAATTAAAATATGAATAAATTTAAACTTATTAAAAATATCATAGTTAACAAAACTTTTAAAATGGTATGAACAAAATTTTATCAGCAATAACGCCTCCCCCCCCCCCAGAAGTTAACTTGTAATCAAAATTTGTCGCTTCTTTGACAAATTATTTTCAACCACTAAATAGAGTTCATAAAAATCAAAAATTTTTCTCAATATCGAACTCAAATAAAGAAAAATCGCGCAAAAAAATAATTATTTTATTTAAATAAAAACAATTTTTTCACAATATTTCAATTTTTTTGCGGTAACTTTCGACAAGATACTTTCAAACAAAATTTTCTAATAACAATACTCAAAAATAAAATCTTAATTGCAAAAATACTTGTACAAAACTATACTCAAAAAATCAGCGGAGCAAAATATAGGCTTCTGTCGTTTTCGCCATCTTGGCAAAAAACCTTCCTCTAGTCACTTTTCTCCAAACATTACATTTCAAAAATTAATATAACAAAATTTAAATTTAGAAAAACTTCTTTTGTATTTTAATAAATTAGCTATTTATTTTGCAATTTTTTTAAACCCCCCCCCCCGAAAATTTTGTCTAAATACGGCCCTAGTTATTGGTGGTGATGGAAAAGAGTGGAGTAATAGGAGCAATCGAAAAGTATGACGTTAACACGTGTTGGGTGTCATACAAGGAACGCGCCGAGTTTTTTTTAGAAGCAAATGGTATTATAGACGATAAAATTAAGAAGGCAGTATTACTATCATCAATTGGGGTAGAAGCGTACGACGTTATAAGGTCGTTAGTAACACCAGAAACACCAATAACTGAAAAATGGGGAAATATAATAAAGAAATTGGATGCACATTTTAATCCGAAACCGAATGAAATTGTACAGAGGTTCAGGTTCAACCAGCGCAAGCAGAAACCGAGTGAGTCCATTTCGAGTTTTGTTGCGGATTTAAGAAAATTAAGCGAACACTGCAAATTCACCGAATTAGAAAATATGTTACGCGATCGACTAGTATGTGGGGTACAGGACGAAGGAATACAGAATAAACTACTGTCGGAAAGCAACTAAACTTTAAAAAGAGCCTCCGATTTGGCTGTAGCAAGAGAGATGGCGAGAAGAAATGTAAACGACATTCGAAGCGAACATAATACGGTTAGAGGAGAGGTAATGGCTCTAGGGGGATCTATGAATAGACGAAACAGAAGCTGTTTTCGATGCGATGGAAAACATAATGCCAATTGGTGCAGATTTAAGTATGTAGATTGCCGTTTTTGCAAAGTGAAAGGTCATACAGAAGCAGCATGCATGAAAAAGAAGCATGAAGAAAATAAACGTACGAATGAAGAGCGAATTAACGGAAACAAAGAATGCAATAACATGCAGGATCAAGAAGAGGAGGGCGAAGAAGGCATACATACTCTGAATGCAATGCACGAAGTGCGGCAAGAGAACTCTGTTACTGCAACAATACGTTTAAATAACAAGACCGTGACGATACTGGTGGATTCGGGGGCATCGTGTTCAATTGTGAGTGCAAAAACATGGGCACAAATAAAAGGATCCTTAGAGCTGAAGATCAAAAACACAGTATTACGAACCTGGTCGAAAGAACGATTGGAAGTACAAGGAACAGCAATAGTAAATGTTCAGACAGACCGAGTAACCTGCAATTTACCGATTACCGTGGTAGCAGGAAAAGGGTGCGATTTAATGGGACGTAATTGGTTTGACAAATTGGGAATATCACTACAAGGTGTAAATGTTGTTGAGTTTAAAGGAATATGTTGTAATGTAAATAAACTTATTGATCAATATCCAACTGTTTTTAGTAATGAACTTGGAGCACATACAGGTGAAAAGGTGCAAATACAGCTAAAAGACGACGCAAGACCCCAATTTCAAAAATTTAGAAATGTACCTTTTGCATTGCGTGAAGCCGTAGAAGAAGAGATTGATAAATTGGTAAGTCAAGGAATTTATAAACCAGTCGAATATTCGGAATGGGCAACACCATTGGTAGCCGTTCGGAAGAAGGATGGAACGTATCGATTGTGTGGCGATTACAGAAGTACGGTGAACAGCATGATTAAAAAGAATACGTATCGATTGCCAACGTCAAACGAAATTTTTGCAAAGGTGGGAGAAGATGCGACAGTATTTTCGCGGTTAGATTTGTCGCAAGCTTATCAACAATTAGTGGTCGATGAAGAAACATCCAAAGTATTGACAATAAATACACACAAAGGACTATTTAACGTAACCCGGTTACTTTTTGGAGTGTCGGCGGCACCTGGAATATTTCAAAGGATGATGGATACGTTGTTAATGGGAATAAAAAGAGCGGCAGCATTCCTTGACGATATTATCATAGCAGGAACAACGGAAAGAGAACATGACGAGACATTACAAGCAGTGTTATCAAAACTGAGGGATGCAAATTTAACGGTAAGCAAAAGAAAGTGTTTATTTGGAGTGGATGAAATCGAATTCCTAGGATTTAAAATATCGCGCAGAGGAATTCAACCCACGGAGAAAAGAGTAGAAGCCATCATACAAGCACCCGAACCTAATAATAAACAGGAACTACAATCATTTCTAGGGATGATAAATTTTTACAATAGGTTCTTACGGAACAAAGCGTCTTGCGCTGAGAAATTACACCGACTATTAGATAAAAATGTAGAATTTAGATGGACGAAGGAACATGCGGGAGTATTCAAAGAATTAAAAAAATTATTAAAATCGACAGAAGTTTTAGTGCATTACAATCAAGCGAAACCATTAATACTGTCGTGTGACGCATCACCTTACGGCGTAGGTGCGGTGTTAGCGCACCGAAATACAAATGGAACGGAACCACCAGTTGCGTTTGCTTCAAGGACATTGGGTTCCAGCGAACGAAATTATGCACAATTGGACAAGGAAGCATTGGCTGTTATATACGGCGTGAAATATTTTCATCAATACCTGGCAGGACGAGAATTCAAAATAATTACAGATCACAAACCATTAGTGGGTCTATTAAACCCAGAACGACAAATGCCTACGATGATTTCACCAAGAATGCTAAGATGGAACTTAATGCTAGCAAATTATTCATATACCGTCGAGTACCGACCAGGAAAATTACATGGGAATGCGGATGGGTTGAGCCGATTACCAATACCCAGAAAAGTGGATGAAATCATATCTCCGGGAGATATATTACTGTTGGAAGCAATAGAAGAACCTCCAATTGGCGCCAAAGAAATTCAGAAATTAACAAATGAAGATAAGATATTAGATCGGGTACGACATTGGGTATTACACGGATGGCCTGAAGAGATGCCCAGCGAAGAGTATACGAGGTATTATAGAAAAAGGGATTCGTTATCAGTGCACAAGGGATGTTTACTATGGGGAAGTCGCGTGATTATCCCGACAAAACGTATGTCTTAGGGTTCTTTATATCAAACGAGATGTCAGATGTCATAATCTTTGACGAGATTATACGTCAAAAATCAAGCGAGATGACAGTTAAAATCATTAAAATCGACGTACGTTTAATTCATTTTCATTACAAAGTTACGGCGACGTATTTTTTTTCTGTCTCTTCTAATAGTTACTTTTTTCTAAATATGACAAAGATAACCAAATGTTACACGTTAAATCTCACTACATTTGGAGATCAGTCATACGCGAGTTAAAAAAAATTCGACTATAATATATGAAATTTATCACAATAAATCAATACGTTAGCGACTAATAAATTATAAGTTGGCTGAGGTATTAAGCCTGTTTGACACGACGTTAAATTTTATATAAAATTGACATGTAAATTTTTATGTAAATTTGCACATATTTTTGACACAATTTTATGTACAGTGACCACAAAAAGTATTCGTACATTTGAAGATTTCAAATTAATAGCTGTATCGCTCCGATTTAAAATAAAAAATGTAAAATAAAGTTGTAAAACCTTTAGGTCTATGTTTACATTAAAGCTTTCATTAACAAAAAATTCTTTAAAATGTTATCATATCGCATTGCAAAGCAAATTTCAGAAAAACGGGGTTGAAAGTTGCTCAATAAGTATTCGTACAGGTAATGCCCCGACATTGATTATCAAGTTACAATAAACATTTGTGATTTAATTATTATACGTAACGATTGCAGTTTTATTTATAAGCCGACTTGCAAACACATATAACTTTTAGTAAATAATAATTTGGAAATGGGACCTAAAAGTGTAGAAACAACAACTGAAGAGAGGAAAATTATTATAAACTTACATAATCGGCTAAAATCGGTAAGTGAAATTTCTAAAATTGTTAGAGACCACGTTCCGCGATACAAACAATCATTGAAACTTTTAAAATAAACCTGGTACAGGCCGTCCTCAAAAATTAAATAATTATAATAAACAAGCAATTGTTTTAAAATAAAGAAAAATCCTAAATTCAGTGCAGTGAAAATTGCTAATGAACTTAAAAATACAAATGGGACAAATGTTATCTACAAACACTGTGCGTAATGCACTTCTAAAAGCAGGTTATCATGCCAGAACAGCAATTAAAAAGTATTTCATAAATAATATAAACAGAATTAAAAGACTAAATTTTGCAAAAGAATATAAAAATAAAACCCAGGAGTTTTGGAATCGTGTTATATTCACAGACGAGTACAAGTTTAATATATTTGGCTCTCAGTTGGAAGGCAGCTAGTGCGGAGGAAATAAAATTGTGAATTAAATAAAGAAAATTTATGTCCAACTGTTAAACACGACGACGGTTCTGTATTAGTTTAGGGGTGTATGTGTGAGTCTGGTCCAGGAAATCTGCATTTTATCGATGAAATAATGGACCATAAAATGTATATTTATATCTTACAACAAAATTCAGCAGTTGGTGCTGAAAAATTGGGCCTAGAAAATAAATATATATTTATGCATGACAACGGCCCAAAGCATAAAGCTTAGAATACAAAGATGTGGATTCTATATCACACCCCGAAACATTTAGATACACCTCCCCAAAGTCCGGACATTAATCCAATACAGCATTTCTGTGATTATCTTGAAAGAAATATAAGAAAACGGAAAATTTCAAATAAAAACCAATTAAAAAATGCTCTTAAAGAAGAATGGAGTAATATTTCGCCTTCAGTTACTCAAAATTTGGTTAATTCGATGCGTAGACGATTATTGGCAATTATTAAGGTTAAAGGTAATCATACCAAATATTAATAATTTTTTTAATTTTTTTTTTTTTACTTTTATTGCAAGTGTACGAATACTTTTTGCTTTTAATTTTAAGTTGTTCTGTGTTTTTATTTTATTATTTAAGTTAATTTTTTGAATTTATGAATTGTATTTACATAAGCAATAAATAAATTAATCAAAACAAAATTAATTAATTTAAAAAAAAACCTCATTTATACCCGAAGGTGTTGAGGCGCTGTTCTTCACTTCACTCAGTCGTATTTACAAATTTACGCCACTTCTTCCTGTCTAGTGCATCTTTCTTTGCTTCGTTCCAGGTTTTACCTCTCCTGTTAAGTATTTGTCCGATGTTATCGTTCCATGTCTTTGCTGGTCTGCCTCTTGTTCTTTTCCCTATTACTTTCGCTTGCCACACTTTTTTCACAGGCATGTCGTCTAGCATTCTATTTAAATGCCCGAACCATCTCAATTGTTGGCATTCTACTTTTGTTAACGCTGGAGTTATTTCAAGTCTTTCTCTTATTTCTTCGTTTCTTATTCTATCTATTCTGGAGATTCCCTCTACTCTTCTGAGATATCTCATTTCGGTCGCCTGGATTTTGCTTTTGAGTCTTGTTGATAAATTCCACGTTTCGCAGCCGAAGGTTAGTGTTGGCAAGTAAATTGTTTTATATACTATCATTTTTGTCTTCTTTGTAATTTCTTTCTTTCCTAAAACTGCTCTTCCTATTGCATAGTACACTCTTGCGGCCGCTCCCACCCGGTTATTTATCTCAGACTCCATGCTGTAATTTTCCTCTATCATTGCACCGAGATACTACTTAAATTGTCTGACCTGCTCTATTGTCTTTCTTTCAATGTTAATATTAAATTTTTTATCTTCTTTTTCTATCACCATTACTTTAGCTTTTTGTACATTTTTGTACATAGGCACACGAGCCACTTTCAATAACGTATCGTATTCATTTTCTTGGTTTTGATTTGCGTTTTCGTTGCTTTTCTCTGCTCGGTTTGACGCAGGAATCGGTTGGGTGTGCGGTTGATTTCCCGGTCTCCCTGTTTGTCGTTTTTTTTAAACCGAGAGTGTTCGTTTTATATATTTCAAGTTTCATAACCTGCAACTTAACCTGTAATTTTGCGTAAGTTTTTTGTTTTTCTTGTCGTTTATTTTCCACAACGTGGAAAGCAGTGGGAGTCGCACTTTTGTGTGTTTTCTTTACATTATTGCTTTTGTTTGGCGAATATTATGCCAGCGAACAGAACTTGTAGGTGCAGATCGGTCGTTGCGGCTGGTTCGGGGGTTTCTTGCAGCAAATGTGGTGTACCATACCATCCCAGTTGTGCTGCTAAATACAAGAAGTGTTGCGATTTACCTCTCGGTGGTCTTGATGATATTGACCTCCCTAGAATCTATATTGAGCAGTTGAGTCTCTACAAGGAACTTATCAGTGAGTTGCGTACATCCAATGCTCTCCTTAATGATAAGATCTTGCTTCTTGAAGGGGTTTTAAAGTCGAAGGAGGACGAACTTGAGCGTGTTCGTGTTCAGCTACCTAGTTCTAATGACGGCCCCCTCTCTGCGGGTGTTGGTACGGCGGCTGTGCGGCCGCCTTCTGGTAGCCCTACACCTGTGTTGGCCTCACAGGATGAGACTCTAGTGGTGCGTAATTTCGCGAATGTGGTCGCGAGTCCAGTTGTGCCTGCTTCACAGTTTCGGCGGATTCGAGGAGGGATTTCGAAGGATTCGGCTTCTTCACTGGTGGGAAAGAGGTCATCCACCGGTGGTGGACATCGCAAGTCTCGGAGTGTGGTCTTCGGATCTAAGCACTCCGATAAGTCGCTTATTTCTTATGACCCTCCTGTTAGCATTCACGTCTCAAGGTTGAACCTTAATACAACTCCTGAACAGGTTACCGGGTTTATTTCTTCTAATTTGCCGACCGAATTATCCTCTGACCTCAGACTTGAATGTACGGAGCTTAAGGCGAAGTCGGGTAGCTATAAGGGATATGTTGTTTCTGTTCCCGCTTCTGTGGTTCCTACTTTACTTAGGCCTGAGTTTTGGCCGTCTAACGTGGCCATTAAACGTTTTATATCCGCGCGTGCGGCACGCAGCAACACCGGGGATTCTAATTTTCTCAGCGAGGGAGCTGGTCTGCCTGCTCCTTAGCTCCACTATCATGCTCCCTTTCAAATGCTTCTCCGAGTCCTTCTGTTGTGTGTTCTGGCGCGTCCGTTTTTGGAGACCATCATGATAGTAACACCTGCAATACTGTTACTAACTGTAACACTATCGATAACTTCCTCATAAGTCACATTAATATTAGATCCATTGTTAAATGTTTTGACGACTTTTCCTACTTTGTTACTGTGAAGAACTTTCAAATTATTTCAATCTCTGAAAGTTGGTTGTCACCCCAGTTTCCTTCCTCTTTACTTGACATTCCCGGTTACTCGCTTTATAGAAATGACCGTTCTTCTAGAGGTGGTGGGGTTTGTTGCTTCATTAAAAATGATATTAGGTGCAATCTTGTCGTGGTCAGCAATGACGTTACAAGCGATCTGGAACAATTGTGGCTGGCAATGTATATTAATAAAAAATCATATGCAGTGCGGGCACGTTATATCGACCTCCTACATCTTCCTTATTGTTTCTTCATGAGTTAGAACTAACTTTGTTTAAATTTTATGTTGAATACGATAATCTAATTCTGATGGGCGATCTCAACATTGACTTGCTGAAAGTCAATCGTCAGTCTGATGCCATTCAGTCATTATTTGCATCTTACAATGTTACTCAAATAGTTGATCAACCTACCAGAGTAACTCAATCTACGGCTACATTGATTGATCTGATTTGTCTAAGTGATGTTTTATCCTACTCTAATGTTCACACGTACGACTTACCCGATATGACTGATCACCGGTTAGTGTGCTGCAGTCTTAATCTTCAGAGCATCACATCCGTTCCAGAAACTCTAACTTTTCGTAATTTCAAATATTTCGAGTTCGAACAGTTTGCCATCGATGCTTCCAACATCGATTGAACACTTTGTAGTGGGACTGCGAATGTGGATGATGAACTATTCTATTTTAATGCTGCGATCAATTGTCTCTTTGATCTGCATGCTCCTTTGTGTCAAATTAATATAAAGAGAAAGAGACCCGATTGGCTAACCGATAATATACGACTCATGATAAAATTGAGAAATAGAGCATATACAAAATTTATGAAGTCGAAATCTTCTACTGATTACGAGTATTATAAGGATTTGCGCAACTTCACTACGATGTCCATAAAAAACGAAAAGAAGGCATACTTTAAGTTCCAAATTGATCAAAGGTCGAGAAACCCTAAACAGTTATGGAAGTTTTTCGACCAGACCAACATCCATACGAAATCCAAGCACTCAATTAATCTTGATGATAACGATCCCAACTCACTTAACAGTTACTTTGCCAACATTGCTTCTTCTGACGTTAAACTGGAAGTTATTGCTTACTTCAATGAAAATCGATTCCCGCTCGTTTCTGGTGAATTGATATTTCACCCTGTCACATCGGAAGTGGTAGCAGCTGCAATTTTTAAACAACAATCCGGTGCTTTAGGCGTCGATAACTGTAGCGCTAGGATGCTGAAGCTTACCTTACCTTTTTGTCTTGATAGCTTAACTGATCTAATTAATTTTTGTCTTACTAATTCGGTAATACCAACATTGTGGAAGAAGTCGATCATAACGCCTATCGCTAAAAATAATAATGCCACTAAATTTAGTGATCTTCGGCCAATTAGTGTGTTGCCTGCTCTTTCAAAAGTATTTGAGTCCGTTCTTCACCAGCAGCTACTAGATCACATTGAGTGTAATAGTATTTTGCCTGATATTCAATCTGGTTTTCGCGCTGGTTATAGTACTGCAACAGCGTTGAGTAAGTTTACTAATGATATCGCCAGGAATATTGACGATTCAAAGGTAACAATTGTGGCTTTCTTGGACTACAGTAAGGCTTTCGATGTGATTAATCACGAGTTACTCCTTTCTAAGTTGCTGTATTACGGTTGTGCCGGCCGTTGTTCTTTTGCGGAATTATTTGACTGGTAGAACTCAGAGGGTCAGACTGGATGGATGTTTGTCCGGTGAGCTTGCCATAACCAGTGGCGTGCCGCAGGGTAGCATTCTGGGTCCGCTTCTCTTTGCCATTTTTACTGCTGATCTTCCCAGCGTTCTTTCTTCCGACTGCGGTGTACACTTGTATGCTGATGACTCTCGAGTATATCTCTCTAACAAACCAACCTTAGTTGACAGTGTTGTTCAATCTTTGAATAATAACTTAACTTCTATTAAGCTCTGGTCTGGCGACAATGGGTTAATCCTTAACACCAATAAAACGGTTTGTTTACGTGTGGGAAGTACATACTGCTGTACTCTAGCCGACAGCACTCGATCTCTTGACGTTGAACTTGATGGCTCCGTACTGGAGTTTAGTGAGAATGTTAGGGATCTTGGCGTAATTTGCGACAGTAACTTGAGTTTTGGGGCGCACGTTGTTAAGATTTGTGGTATAGGATACTACAAACTGAAATCCTTATACAGGTACAAATATCTTCTTCCCCCGACGATTAAGTTGCAGCTGGTGCAGAGTTTAATATTATGTCACCTTGACTACTGCAGTGTGGTTTATTATGGATACCTTACTGCCAACTTAAAACATAAACTACAGGTTCTTCAGAACTCTTGCATGAGATTTGCCTGTGATATTGAGTTTGGCAGCCACGTTACTCCTTTTTATAATAAATTTGGTGTCCTCAAGATTCACGCTCGCTTTGAACTTCTGTTCGCTTCCTTTTTGTACAATTTGTATAAGCGTGGTAGCCCGGGGTATCTGTTGGAATTGATAGTGAAAAGATCTGAACGCCATCAACTTGATCTTCGTTATAGCGGGAACTTGTCTATCCCGTCTCACAAGACAACTAAGTTTCAGGGCTCCTTCGAGTACCGAGCGGCGGAGATCTACAATAGGTATCTGGACGTGTTCTTGACCGGCGGAACCAGCCGTTCCTTTAGAAGCGGGATCAAGAAGATTCTGATGCTTGCGCAAAATGCGTGCTAGGGTAGAACTGAAAAGCAGCTTTGCTGATTGTTTTGCTCCTTCATCGACTCTGCTTTATGAAATGTATTTATTTTTTCTTTTTATTGTAAGTAAGAGTTGATGAATAAAGCTATTATTATTTATTTTAAAGCTCACATTCATACACTGTGGAGTGACTATAGAGTGGGGGATTTAGTTCCAACCATTCTATACTTTACATTATGTGTTGCATATTTTTTAACTATTATTAGATACATTTATTATAATTTAGAGAAAAAAAAAATTAAATATTTTAAAATTTGTTTAGTTATGTTACAGCATTTAAAAATTTTCTAACAATGTGGCATGTTTCTAAAATTACTGCCTTTTGCATTTCCGGGAATACTTTTGAAGAGAGATCTAAATGGGACAGATGGATTTTAAATTTTGAAGATACTATACCAGTAGCCGATATTACTATTGGTATTATAAAAATTTTTGTTAGACCCCATACACTCATCATTTCCATCGCTAGTGCCTCGTATCTGCGAATTTTTTCTTTTTCTGTAGTTAACACATTTTTTGACAAAGGCACAGCAACGTCAATGATGATCGCATTTCGGTCTCGTTGATTGATCAAAACAATGTCAGGTCTATTATGACTAACTTCCCTGTCTGTTAGTATTAACCTGTCCCAGTATAAAAGAAAAGATTCATTTTCAAGAACAGGTTCAGGAATATAGTCATAATAGGGTTTAAAATTGTCTAACAAACCAACTTTTTTTGCAAGTTGTTGGTGCAATATTTTGCATACTTGATTATGTCTTCGGAGGTAGTCAGTAGGAGCCAAGTACGAGCAACCAGCTATTACGTGTTCTATTGTTTCGTTGGGGACGTTACATTTCCGACAATGATCTTCAACCTCCAGGTTCATGATGTGCTTTTTATAATTATTGGTTGCAATAACTCCGTCTTGAATAGCACACATAAATCCTTCGGTTTCTAGATATAATAATCCTCTCTTAAGCCATTCTACTGACAAATCCTTATCAATTCCATTGGAATCTAAGATTGTCGGATGCTTACCATGAAGCACTTTATTTTTCCAATTTATATCTAAATCTTTTTTTTGTTCACAGTTAAGATTTCTATTTTTTAAATTTAGACCGCTAAAATGATTGTCAGAATTAATGATTTCATAACTTAAGGGAGTGTTTAACGAGTAAAAATAGTCACGTAATAATTTTGTTATAGATTTACACAAATTAAATAAATTTATAAGACCTCGTCCTCCATTCTTTCTTTTGATGTACAGTCTTTCAACTGCTGATCTTGGGTGTAAATATCTATATTTATATAACATTTTTCTGGTTAAAGTATCCATTGCATTAAGATCGGTATTCGACCATTTTAAAACTCCAAAAGAATATGATAAGACTGGAGCCGCCCACGAGTTTATAGCTGATATCATATTTCGAGAGTTTAATTTTGACTTGAGTAAAATTTTTAGTTTTTTTATATATTTTTGTTTAAATTCGTTTTTTAGAAATGTTTGATTTAGAACAAAATTTTGCTGCATTCCTAAATATTTATAAAATTTATTTGGTAGCAATTGAGGAATTTCGTTCAGAATATCTGTATTTGCGATAGGAATACCCGATATTATGTTGATTTTTGCACATTTGTCTAAACCAAATTCCATGCAGATATCACGACTGAATAATTTTGTACTTTCTATTAAATTTTGAAGTTGATCTTCTGTCCTGGAGTATAATTTTAAGTCGTCCATGTAAAGCAAATGCGTTATGGTACAATTTTTTCGAAAGTTAAGCCTAAATCCTGATGTAGAATCATTCAATAATGTCGAAAGTGGATTTATAGCTAAACAAAACCAAAGTGCACTCAGGGAATCTCCTTGAAAAATTCCACGGTTGATTTTAATTGATTCTAGTATTTTTCCGTTATTCATGATATTGGTATTCCACCTCGACATCATTGAAGATAATAATCTTACAATTTTAGGATTAATTTTGTAAATTATTAGTATATCGATAAGCCAATCGTGAGGAACAGAGTCATAAGCCTTTTTGTAATCAATATAGCACATGTGCAAATTTCTTTTGTTGTTCTTTGCTAGCTTTGTGATTACTGTGTCAACGATTAGCAATTCTCGACATCCTTGTGAACCTTTAACACACCCTTTTTGTTCCATACACATAACGTCATTTGTCTTGCAGTGATTTTCAATTTTGGAGGCCAAAATAGATGTAAAAATTTTGTAAATAGTTGGTAAGCAGGTAATGGGTCTATAATTTTGTGGTTCTAAAGGGTTTCCATTTTTGTATAGCATATATGTAATACCCGTACATAAGAAATCCGGAATAACTGAAGGATCATTCAATGCTTCGTTATACCAAAAGAGTAAATGTAATTGTACCGATTTAAATCTTTTTAACCAAAAATTTTGAATTCCGTCCAATCCCGGCGATTTCCAATTAGAAGAAAATTTTATAGCATTAGTGATTTCTTCTAATGTTATAAGCTCATTTTCACACCATTCTAACGAGGTTGAATCATCCTTCAGTTTTTTTATCCAAGATGCTTGTTTATTATATTTACTTTTTTGGCTCCAAAGATTTGTCCAAAAGTGTAGCATATTATCTTGCTGCGGGAAATTTTGAGTTTTAGGGGTAGGTTCTAAATATCTAAAAAATTTATTTGAATTTTCTAAGTAGATTTTATTCTCAAATTTCCTTTGGGTGCAGCTAGTATATCGCTTTAGCCTATGCGCAGTAACTTTTAATTTTTGTTTTAAATAATCTAAATTGTCATTTAATTGAGTTTCAAATCTTGTATCTTGCCTGTTTAATTTATATTTACTGAAAATTTGGTTGAGTTTTCTAGGTGCGACATTGTTAAAACTACTTTTAAATGCTGTAAGAATTCCAATGTCTTTTCTTAAATTATTCACTTTTTTGATAAGGCGAGTTTTCCAAATAGGTTCCTTAACTTTTTTATTTATAGGAATGTCAGTTATTAATGTCTGACCATTTTTTTCCGTGATTACTGCTGCAGCACAGTACAATGCCAAATGAATATAATAAATTGACGTATGGTTTTCTAAAAGCACACTAATTATTTTGTCTAAAATATCGAAAATACCTTTAATTTTATAGTAACTCGAAAATTGTAGATTGGGAATTTTGGGTCTAGTTAAAGGGTCTGTGCCATCAAATAGTTCAATTTTTGATAAAAAATCTGCCTCTATATTTTTATAAATTTCATCTGAATGAATTATTTCAGTTTTGTCCAAATTTTCAATTGGAACTATTTCATTTTCACTTTCAATTTGTATTTCTAGTTCGTCTTCAAAGTGTTCACGTTGGTAGATTGTATTTCCAACCCTTCTGCAAATTTCATCCATCTCGTTTTTACTCAAATATTGTTTTTTTATTATCACGCTTCTTCTATCCACGACATTTTGTTCTGATAGATCTAAATTTGGAAATTTTTCTATCATTGCCATATGAAATTTTTTTCTCCATCCTGGCAATGGGCTTTCGTTACATGTATTTGTTTCAAAGAACGTTCGCATTACTTCAATGTTCATTGCTTTAGTCCATTTAATGCGTCGTCGAATCCTTCCCGCAGCGGTCCTCTCATTGTGGATCATTGATCCAGGAGACAAGCTGTTTGTAATGATTTCATTTGGTTCAATCTGATTCGTTGTTCTTTCTATTAAAGGTTCTAGTGTTAGTGGCAATGTGGAACCTTCCAACACTTGCTCATTATCCCGGTTTCTAATGCGCGTCGGAATATTTGCGCTAACGTTTACACTTGCGCTTCTTTCCATATTATTTATTCAGAATATCCATTTAACCAAAACTTTCTATTGATTATTCTATTTATTTTCATGTTTTTATTCTTCAAGGCTGCGTTTCATACTTCTAGGTTATGTTGTAGGTTTTGTTCATTTCTTGCAAATAAAATTAGGTCATCAGCAAAAGCGCAATCAGTTATTTCTACCTGTTCGAGATTTCTATAACCCAGTCTTAGTTTTTTGGTGTTTATTTGGGTTTCTTTTTGTACTTTATCCATTAGCACCAGGAACAACATTGGACTCAGCACTCCACCCTGCCTCAGGCCTTCCACAGTGTTAAATTCATTCGTTTTTAGGTTTCCCGTTCTTACATAACTTCTTGTATTATTATACATGCTTTGTATTGCACGCAACAATTTAGCATCTATACTTCTTTCTTTTAGAATCTTCCATATTTGTTCTCTGGGAGCTCTATCAAATGCTTTCTCGAGATCCACAAAGCATACATATTGCTATGTTTATTCTTGCCCATGACACTAAAATCTTGAATTATCCATAGTTCGGGTAAAATTCATGTACAAAGACTTTGGTCGAAACCATTGGGTTAAATAGGGAAATCATCTTAGAATTATTTTTAGCAAATTTCTTTCCAAGTCTTCATTGGGAAAGATTCAACTGAAAATAAAATGTTTATTAATTTATAAAGTAAATTTAGGCAACGTACCAGATATTTGTTATCGGAGAACCTTCAGCTACGTTTGGTCTGGCATTGCAAGTTTTGTTATGGTTAAAGTCAATCTGGACATTCCAATATTGCAAAGTTGGATTGTTTCCATCATAAAAAAATCGTTGTGCTGAAAATTGAAAATATTAAACATGCTGGAGTGAAAATTGTATAAAATTTGTGTTTATTATTGTTAGGTTAAGAATAGATTTAAGTGGTTACATTTTGGGACGATTATATTGACCAAATATTATAAGGTGCGACGAAAGACAATTAGGTTCGCGAGTGTTCACGGATTTGTGAAAAATTAGGATTTTTGTGGTGCAAATGCGTGTAAGAAAAACGGTTGCATCGGAATTTAACAAAACGTCGTTTGGACTTACGAAAAGAAGAGTCAAACGAGAAATGGAAAACATCATCGGAAAGAGCAGGAAATTCTCTTTAATTTAGGACAATTTGAAGATCCGATGATGAAAATTAAGAGTATAAGAAGAGATTCTATCCGAGAATGTGGACGGATCTGGACAATTTGAACTTTTTAATTGAAGCTGGAGTCCGACCGAAAACATTTAGGATAGGAAAATTTATACCAAAAGATGCAGGATTAAAAGTTAATGACTTTAGATAACTTTTAATCTCAAGAAAATTGTGTTGGTGGATACACCAAGTGAAATTAAGTACTTTAGTTAGTACAGAAACGCAAAATTTTGGCATCCTATGGAACCGCGAATTATCATTGGCCGACGCGAAGATCATCCACCACCTTAAATTTTAATATGTGATTTAGTGGATTTTTATTGGTAAATGGCATTATCGATGGACATTGATCAATCAGCCATAAAACAAATAATTTGGCCCGGATTCCGTATAAAAGGAGGTGCGTTTGTAAAAATAAGGGAGTTCGTTTCAAATTTTTGGACTGATTGCTGCGGGAGCTTCTGCCCGACAAATCAGCAAATTTAAATAAAGTACTTTTCGGCGATAGAAAAATTTAATAAAGTATTTTTCTGTGATAGAAAAATTTTGAAAAGTAGTTTTCGGTGTTAGATAAATTTGATGAAATTTTTTTTTTGATAATTAAAAATTAATTTAATTATTTATGTAGTGAAGTTATAATTGTCGAGCAATGGCAAATTTAAATAAAGTATTGTTCTGTGATAGAAAAATTTTGAAAAGTAATTTTCGGTGTTAGAACAATTTGATGAAATTTTTTTTTGATAATTAAAAATTAATTTAATTATTCATGTAGTGAAATTATAATTGTCGAGCAATGGCAATTTAAATAAAATAATTACAAAAATTATTTACTATGAAAATTTACTTTCAATAACCAACTATTCTTCAAAGAAGAAGGCGTTAATGCAGTCAACTATAATTTCAAAAGGATTACGTGCAAATTTACCTGTTGGTTATGTGATAGTGCCGTCCTGAAATTTAAGTAATTAGGTTGTGTTGAAAGAATTACATAAGAAGAATATAAAAGGTAGATAAAACAATTTTGATTGTAAAAATGTTGTGTTTTTTTTAGGTAAAAACGTTTTTTTAGTTTAAGTTTTAAAAATATGTGGGGTTAGGTTTATGTTTTTGTTTAATTGTAAAAAAATTGTACTTACGTGTGTTATGCAATTAAACCAGATGACAGAAATTTATAGTATTTCAATTCACTCCACAGCACAACGTTTATAATTTGTTTTCAGAAAAGTTTGTAAGACTGTCACGAATTTGCACAGGTACATTTGGCAAGATGATAACGAGTATTGGTGGTTGCTAACTTACTTTCATAATCATAGTAATGGTATGTTCAGTGGCGTGTACATGATAAGTAAGATAGGTAGGTCTGCTATAGTTTAGTTTTTTATTATTGTTATCAATAAATGATAACTGGCGCCGGGCAATTTTAGGAGACCATCGTAGCTTATTTGTAGCGTATCACAGCAATATGTACATTTTCCAAGTTTCTTTTGTTTTTCTATAATCTGCCTTGTTGTGAAAATATGGTCCTGGATGCTAAAACCTTTCCTAAAGCCGCTCTGTGTTTTTTCCAGTGTCGGTTCGATTATTTTTCTTACTTTAGTTTCAAGGATCCTTTCGTATACTTTAGCTGGTACGCTCAGCAACGAGATACCTCTATAGTTACCTCATACCTGATTATCGTCCTTCTTATATATTGGGAGTATTATCGCAACCTTTCAGTCTTTCGGTATTCTTCCCGTTTTCCATGACAAATTAAAAATGTTGTTTAATTCCTTCACTTCTTTTTGTCCCATATATTTCAACATTTCTGGTTTTATTCCATCGTGGCCGGCTGCCTTTCCCATTTTCATCTTCTGTATAGCCATAACAGTTTCTTCCATCGTGATTTCATCTTCTCCTGTTATCTCTTGAAATTCATCATAGGTCGATTCCTTCACTTCTCTATCGCTTTCCAGCAGTTCTTCGAAGTACTCTTGCCATCTACGCATAATTTGATTTTCTTCATATATTATTTCGCCTTTGATGTCTTTAATTTGTTTTAGAGCAGTTTGTTTCTCTTGTCCTAAGTTCCTAAGTTTCCTAAAAGGAAATGGAGTCATAGAGTTCAGTGGCTTACAGTGGGGTAAGAGTAACGGAAAGAGCAGCTGCAGGGGTAGCATGTATAATAGGAGGACAATGTAAAAAATTAGTAAAAAGTTGGAGATTTGTTTTAGAGAGAATAGCAGCATCACATTACAGAATGAACAACAGGCGACAGTAACAATAATAGTAGCATATGGACCAAACGAAGATGCACATAAGATTGAAAAAGAAAAATTTTGTGATGAGTTACAAATAACAATCGAAAATGCGACAAACATGGTCTGTATAGCTGGTGATTTCAACGCACGCATAGGAAATAAAACAGAAGGAAGAAACAAAGTAATGGGACCTTATGGTGAAAGCACATTAAACAGCAATGGAGTGAGATTGATCGATTTTTGCATAGTGAACGATCTGATAATTGGAAACTCTTTATATCAACATCAAGAAGTCCATAAATATACAAGAGAAGAACCTAGTAGAAATGAAAAGTCCATCATAGATTATATAATAATAAATAACGAATGTAGGAAACATTTAATGGATGTTAGAGTACACCGATGCCCCGAAATCGGCAGCGACCACTATTTGACGGTAGGAAAATTTAAATGTAGAGCTCCTAGCAAAATCAACACCGAGGTAGTACATAAACCAAAACTTAAAGTAGTAGTAAAGAACTATAAACTGAGAGAACCAGCAACGAGTATTAAATATCAAATAATTGTAGATCAAGAAATGGAAAGAAATTGCAATGAACAGGAGGCGATACTTGAAGATAGATGGGGTAATTTCAAAAAAATACTACTGGCAGCAACCAAGAAAGCGTGTGGTATTACTAAAGTCCAAAATAATAAGAAACAAACGTCGTGGTGGAATAAAGAAATTAGAGAAGAAACAAAAAAGAAGAAGCAAGAATGGAGAAAATATCTGTCACAAAAAACTAAAGAAGCGTACGAAGAGTACAAGAAGCAAAGAACTAAGACTAAACAGATGATAATAACTGCAAAGAGAGTAGCGTGGGAAGAATTTGGAAAACAAATGGAAAAGAACAAAAACGAAAATCAAAAGCTGTTTTACAAAATAATAAAGAACTTAGGAATTGTATTTAAATATTATTAAAATATATTGTTTGAAGTTGTTAATGCATTTTTTATATTTTAAATTACTTACGGTATAAAAAAGTAATATCGCTTTTTATGTTAAAAATGTAAGTGTACGAATACTTTTTGTGGTCACTGTAGGTAAAAATGGTTGCAACGATGTCAAATTTGATAAGAAATTTAATACGCGCGCTTGCGTATTAACAAACAGTTTAGGGAACTTTTTCAGATATTTAGTTTCATTTGATTTTTATGAAATTTCGGTGAAATGTTTGTGAACTTCAAAAACCAAACTGGGCGGACTTTAGGCGTGAAAATGTCTACTGCGGACATTTACACGCACTTTTACCACCAAATTTAGAACATGTTCTAAATTTTTCACATAAAAATTGACTGATAAATTTTTTTAATAGTTTTATATGTATGTTGGCAATAATAAATAGGATTTTTACTTACGGTTATGTCATACATATGTCATATTATATGTCTTTATATCATGTTTATGTGCTAAGGAGCCACCTACTAACTTATATTTCTAGTAATTAAATTCGCATCACACACGGCTTGACAATTTAAAGAAATGTAATATTTTCTTTTTCAGTAAACTTTTGCTTTGCTGCTTCCTAGAGATTGAATTTTGATTTGAATACAATCGAGTGCTCTTAGGCAACATGGGAATCGACTAATTTGACAAAACCCATTAACAATATTAATCATTTCCTCATTAGTATTTGACATCTTTATATTGTAGTGTTACGAAATAATTTTGACCGCTCCTGTAGTTGTCTTAAAAATTTTCTAGTAATTAGTAAAAATTGCTTCTTCGTCCAAGAAGACAAAGAAGCAATTCTTTTTTATTGAACGCACGTATTTGAGTAAGCTTAACCAACAAATGAAAAGCTGAAAATTCCTTTTTTCTAAGCAATTATGAGCGCAATATATTGTCTGCTCAATCTTGCCAAAACTCCAGATACTCTTTTAACAATTTTGGAGATGGTGGTTTTATTTCTCATAGAAATCACCAACTGCCTGCAGAACATTTCCCGTTGCATAATATTTTAATGTAAGAGTGAGAAGTTACAATATCCGAGAAAAATGCGATATCCAGGACAACGTGAGATGGATAAGAGAGAGGAGAAAACGATGAAGAGACAACTTGGAGAGAATAGACGAAAGCAGACTTGCCAAAGTAGCAATGACGGGCAAACCCATCTCCAGGAGACTTCCGGAAAACGTGGCACAAGAGTTGGACTTCTGGATCTCAAGATAATCCGTGACGCGGCATGACAAGAATTGGTAAATAGAAGACCTAGTCCTAATTTACGAACAAGAAGAAGAATTTTAAGTTGCTGTTGAACTGTGACGGCATAATTCTTTGAAATTATTATAGTGTTAATATCAATTCTTAAATTTTCATTTATGTACGCTAACCAATTAGTAACTAAAGCAATTTTTTGTGTAATAGAATTGGCTAATTTTTGAAAACAATTTTTTGGCAAGCGATATCTTCTTAAAAATTCTTTATCTTCAAAATATTCGAAACAATTTTTACGCATAAAAAAATAAAATCTTCATCATCTGTTAAATTCAGCAAATTCATTTTAGTTATTTTAGAAAATAGTAGGTACTAGCAATGTCAAACCGCAATTTGACAACAAAAAGTAAGGTTAAAGTGTAAAAGTTTACGTAACTGAATGCTTAAACGATCGATTTTGTACGATTCCGTAATCTTTCAGTTAAGCTATCGCTTAACGTTAAACGAGAACTGAAATACTCAAAAAATGTAAAGCTTTCGTTTAAACTTTACTTAAACTTAAACGTTATAGCTTAAGCTATAGCTTAACTGCACACTGAAATACTGGCCCTTAGAGTGTGACCCGTTTTCAACCTGTCGGTCGACTTGTCCTTTTGCTTTGGATCTAAATTTGTCGATCGTTTCGGTTGAATTTTCGGTTGTAAAAATTCCAACATCGATTTCTTCCTTTAGCCGGTATAGCAAAAGCCCCAATGCTGCAGTCAATTTTTAAACTTATTATGAAAAACGCCAATTCGGCTCCGCCATGCTTCATGAATACTGTTGTCAGGTGTGACTTCAATTGTGCAGAGAGCTTGTGGCCTCTGTGGCAAAACTTTGAAGATTCCGACCGAAGTTCGTAAAAATGTTTAATAATTTTAAAATGTCCAATCGTGATCGTAAAACTTAAAACTAGGAAAATGTAGACTTAAAATTATTTTCACAAGGGTTGTTTATCCTATTTAATTTCCTTGCAAGTTGTTCTTGGCGTATATCCGTTTTTTACTTTTTTAATGCCCTGGTACAAATTTCTGACCTCTCTGTTTTTAAAATTCTGTTCTAGGGTTTCCAACTTTTCTATTGTATACTTTCTTTTCTTATCTCTGATCAGTTTCTTACATATTCCTTTTTGTACTTCATATTTTAGTCTGCTTTCCAATGTTTTTGCTTCTAGCATTCTTTTCCTTGCTTACTCTCTTTTCTTAATTTCTTCTTTGCATTCCATATCATACCATTCTTTATGCTTGTAGTTTCTTTCAGTTTTTTGTTTAGATGCTGCTCTTTTCATAATTTTAACCAATAAGTTTGCACTTTCCTCTATATTTTCCGATTCCTGCTTCTTCCTCGATAGTTCTTCCATATTCTTCTTAAACCATCTGCTTTTTAAATTCGATTCGAAGTGGCATCCTTAACTTGTGTCTTTCGTTTTCTATTTTTATTGGAATGACTGACTTTAATTTTGCTCCCAATAGAAAATGGTCAGAATCTATGTACGGTTCTCTATATGTTCTCACGTCCCTGATGCATGTCTCACTTCTTATCTCTACTAAAATATGGTCTATTTGATTCACATTTTTCCCATTGGGTGTTGTCCATGTCTCTTTATGTATTTCTTTGTGTTTGTATTGGGTGCTCATTACTTTCATATTGTGTTCAATTGCAAAATCTACGACTAATTTTCCATTTTCGTTTGTCTCTGGATGCATGCTATATCTCCCTATGGTTGGCCGATACGCCACTTCTCTTCGTATTTTAGCATTACAATCTCCAAGCACCAGTTTCATATCATATTTGGGAATTTTTCGGTATTCTTTGTCCAATATTTCGTAGTACTCTTCTTTTTTACTCTTCTCTAGTGTTTTTTCTTCGGTTGGTGCGTGGATGTTGATTATACTTATTTTTTGGTATCTACCTCTTAAGCGTAATAGGCACATTCTATCGGATATTGATATAAAATTCATGACTGCAGGTTTACATCTATTACTCACTACAAATCCTGTTCCCAATCTTCCATCATTTCCGCTGCTCATAAAGAATGTATACCCCTCCATGTCAAAAATTCCGCTATCTTTATGTTTTGTTTTTTGGATTGCCAATAAGTCAATGTTATAATTTCCCATCACCCCCATTAGTTGTTTTAGCATTACACCTCAAATATTCCTCTTACATTCCATGTTGCTATAAATACTATTTCATTGCTTTCTTTCTCTTTTACTTCTTTTTTGTTCATACATACATACATACATAAGCGCATAATATCAGGTTACAGACTCCTTGATTTGTATTTCCTTCAATACATTTTTAATATGATAATATAAAATTTTACCTTTTAATTATAATTTTTAAATTTTATCCAATTGCATTGCACAAACGCCACACGTTAACACAGTTTTCTGTGACTAGTTTGTTTGAACTCTGTATGACCGATTTGCTCGAATTTAGGGTCAATAAGTTCAAAATTCGTTAGTTCTAATTAGTTTTTAAAAAGACATATCTGTCCCATAATTCAGACGTTCTATCCTCCTCCAGTCTATCCGTCTTAACAGACGCGTAGTGATTATTATTTCATGTGTCCAACCTAGCTGGTTCTCTGAACACTATTCTCTGAACACAGAGAATACTAGTGTTTGGACTAGATTTATTTTCGTGCTTCCAGTAATATGTTGATTTTTCCATATGACTCCCTGTTAAAGTCCTTAAATTAAAATTTATCAACCACTTAAGTTGTGAACCCTTGAAGCCGTTTCGATATATCTTGAAATATGCGCTTCCTAAACTTTGTACATTTATTGTTTTAATTGTATAATTTTCAACTAATTACGTTTCACTTATTTATGTTCGCAATTTGAAAAAGGTAACTATAAAAAAATGCTTTTAATTGGTCGCTTGTGGCGTTTAAGCTAAATTTGCATAAATTTAGGCTTCGGTTAGGCTTGCGAATCTATGGGTGGTTTGTTACAATATTATTCTCTGGTAAGATCACTGTTAGAGATTGCTTCATGTATCTGGTCCCCATAATATGAAACTCACATAATAAAAATTGAAACAGTACAACACAAATTTCTAAAATATTATCATTACAAATTGTCAGGCAGTAACAGACTACTACCGTTTGTCGTAGACGTGTCGCATCAGTGGTCTTGTTGGACAAATTGACTGCTCCGCACTTCTAGCAATTTTCAGAAGATCAACAGCAATAAAAAAACCAAAGAGAAAAGTAGTATATTGATTTATAAATGCGCATCAAAAATCACTTTAAATTAAAAATTTTTTTTATTGTAATATACTATAATATTATGTAACAATTTTTTATACTTTAAATAAAATATTTCCGAATTTTATAATTTTTTATAGCTTTAAACTTAGAATCGGGAGTATAAGTATACATAAAAATGTAAATAATTGACGATTTAAAGATTCAGGTGTAAAAGTACAAGTCGAGCCGAAGAGTATAAGTCGAACTATATTTGAATTCTTATTCGCTATGTGAGTTGGAAAAGAAGGGATACGAATACGGGTCGTAGCGCCCATGGTGACAGCTTTGTGAATGAAATCCGGAAACGAGACAGCTGTCACAAAACGTCAAACTCGAACGGTTATATTTTTATGGTTATATTTAGAGACCGGATTATATGCAACTTAAAATTGTCGAAATATGCATGCAAATATGCAACATCAAATTTAAATAAATACTATAAAATAGTGTTATTTTTTCAGTAGTAAGGTTGTACCTTTTTCTATCAATTAATATATTTTTATAATTAGAAAATAATTTTTCTACATCCACTGAGATCACTAGATAGTATTTCAATATCGGTACTTTTGTAATTATCACCTCTGGCAAAGTTGATCCCGATTGTAAAGGTGAAATATTTTTTTCACAAAATCGACAGTATAAAATATTTCCGTCGTATTTAAATGATTATATTAATCTAGTATTTTGGCCAGACAAGGATACAGTCCAAGGATATTATTATTAGTAACGGGCTGTGGTACATGTCCCCACTGCACTGAAGCTTAAGCTTATTGTGCACCCATCCGAGTTTACTCAAACAACTGCGTCTCTTCGACCAGGTCGAGAACACAGTTGAAGGGAGATTGTTCTATCTCCTCGGTTGTTGGGTAGGGCAAACCGAGGTGACGCAGCCTGTTCCTGGCCAAGACCGGGCATTGGCATAGTATGTGGAGTGGGGTTTCATCCTCCTTGCCACACATCCTGCAAATAGGATCCTCCGCCAGCCCCATAATGCTGAGGTGCCTTTTGAGGCAGCAGTGTCCTGTGAAGAGACCCACTAACCTTCGAAGTTGTTTCCTACTCAACATGAGTATTTTATTCCTTTTGGCCTCACTGGACGGTGCCCTTATGAATGTACGCGATTGCCTCAGTCCAGGTAGGTCCACCCAGTGTGCAAGGTGTTGTTCTGCTAGTATATCCGTAATTCTTCCTTTTGCGGTAGAGTAAGCAATCCCGCAGGAAGGCTCCGGGCCCATTAGGTTTGCGCAAGCGTCCTTCCTAGCTAGAGAGTCCGCTTCTTCGTTGCCTTTGATGCCCCGGTGTCCTGGCACCCACATCAGTGTGACGCTGCTGCGGAGAGCAAGTTTTACCAGAGCATCTTTGCATTGTTTGACAACCTTGGAGTGTAATTCAACTCCTTCCAAGGCTCTTAGAGCTGCTTGGCTGTCAGTCATGATACAGATTCTCCTCTCTACAAGGTTCCTCCATACCAGCTCTTCAGCACATACCAATATGGCAGTTACTTCTGTCTGAAATATAGTTGCGAGAGGTCCCAGGTTAATGCTATAAGCATCCCCCAGTCTTCTGCCTCGCACACCTATTCCAGTACTCGTCTCAGTCTTTGATCCATCTGTATACCAGATGGTATCATACCTAAGCCCCAACGTTTGTGAGGTTTCAATTTTATCCCTATCCGGTACTATGACCTTATAGGGCTTTCTAAAGTCCCTCACGGTGCTAGTTCTGTCAGGGTGCATGCTGAGCAGGCCGTTACTCTTAATTGAGTTTAGGATCATGGTGTGGTCCCCCCTTCTAGGATTGATCTCACCATGACCGTTCATTTTCAACCTGTAGGCTCCAAGTAGAGCCTCGGACCCCACGACTAGGTGTAAAGGTCGAAGACCCAGGAGAGCCTCCATGGAAGCGGTGGGCGTTGATGCCATTGCCCCCGTAATACCCAAGCACGCCAGTCTTTGCAGCCTGTTGAGCCGGTTTATGCTTTCCCTTTTACTGGCTTTATGCCACCAGATCAGGGCTGAGTATGTGATCGTGGGTATCACCACTTTGGTATACAACCAAAGTACCATTTTAGGTTTTAGTCCCCACGTTTTACCGATCATGCTCCTACAGGCCCAAAGGGCCCTAGTCGCTTTGTTCGTAATGTGACGGATGTGAGGCGTGAAGGTCAGCCTGCTGTCCAGAGTTAGACCCAGGTATTTGATCTCCTTCTGCAGAGGCAGCTCCTCCCCCCGCAACCTCAGAGTCCTCACATCCTGAAGTTTAGTGTGTTGTGTAAACGCCACAACAGAGGTTTTGCTCGGGTTTACCGATAGCCTCTCTTCTGTGCACCATTTTTCAACGATTCTGAGTGCGTTTTGCATCAACGAAGACACGACTCCTCCGAATTTCCCAATAACAAGGATTGTGATATCATCAGCAAATCCCTGTCCATTTACCCCTGCCTGTTCCAGCTCCCGCAGAAGACTATCCACCACCAGGCACCACAGCAGCGGGGAGAGGACCCCCCCTGCGGACACCCAGCCCAAGGATATGTGCCAGAATGTTTTTATCTTGACCACAATAATACAAGAGTCATAATAATTGATTGTACTGAATTCAAAAGTTAATCAAGTTAAATCAAAAGTTGCTGGAGGAAGGAAAAGTGATTCTCAGATCACAATTGAATAACATGCTTGAATATGGTAATTATTTTTTTCAATTTTGTTTTTTTTTTTTAAATAATCATTAGGATTCATTTTTATTTAACTACCTAAAGTTTCATTTAGACACATCACGTGGTTTTAGTTAGGTTATTTGGTAAGCACATTATTTAATTTATTAATTAAAAATTTTTTTTTCAATTTTGTTTGGTATATTTGCTCTTAGTTCTTTTTATTTTTACTGTTATATATAACTGATGATCGCAAATAAACGTGAAATAAAAGCTTTTATATTATGTTACAGGATTTTTTAATCTTTAGTAATTTTTATCATTTTCTATAGTATAATTTTTTCAGATTTTAATTTCTTGTTTATTCAAATTTTTCTAAGTTCAACCCTGTTCAATGTGAATTTTTGTTATTTGGTTTCTTTAAATATTATGTTTCTTTGTAGTATGTAATTATTTACTTAACAGTTAAAATTTATTATTTTTAAGATTTTGTTAGGTTTTATTATTTTAACATCACATACTACTAAATACCACATAAATACTTAAAAAATTCTAAAAACTTTTTTAAGTTATTTTCTATTTTAAATATGTAACAATTATGTTATTATCTAATTTATTATGTAAATTGGTTTATCCATTTAAATATAAAATTAACCTCACAGTGTATAAAAAGAAAAAAATTTTATTTTTACCATTACAATTAAAGTTTTAAATAAAAGTAATTAATGCTAGTAAGTTTTTCTCAGTACACAACAAAATTAATAATAACAATCGTTACAGTTTTTTAGAATTTAAACAAGTTGTAATTGTAAACATTGAATTAATTCTAATCCAATATATTTTCCTTCACACGTTTTCATTTATTGTGTCACAATAACATAGTGTCATAAAAGGAAAGAAAATTGTGCCAACAGCCCTTTCGGTTACATTTTCGAAAGGTGGTTTCAAAAAAGAACGATCTTACAACAGATGTTTGACACCAAGAAGAAATAAGCTTATATACCAGCCAAGCTGCATCAACACACGCACTGTCTCTAGCCGTTATGATTTAGTAAATGTCTTTTTAAATGACCTCTTGTGAACATTTAACAAGAGTGGGTGTGAGTTAGTAAATGCTTTTTTAAATTATCCTTTCGTGAACATTTATGATCACAAATATTACACTCAAACGGTTTCTCGCCAGTATGAGCTCGTAAATGATTTTTTAATTTAGCTTTTACTGAACATTTATAACCACAAATATTACACTCAAACGCTTTCTCGCACGTATGAGTTAGCAAATGATTTTTTAAATACGATTTACGTAAACTTTTATATTCACAAATATTACACTCAAACAGTTTTTCACCCGTATGAGTAAGTAAATGATATTTTAGTGAACCTTTTTGTAAATATTTATAATCACAAATATTACACTCAAACGGTTTCTCGCTCGTATGGGTTAATAAATGCTTTTTTAAATTCGATTTTCGTAAACTTTTATATTCACAAATATTACACTTAAACGGTTTCTCACCCGTATGAGTAAGTAAATGATATTTTAGTGTACCTTTTCGTGAACATTTATAATCACAAATATTACACTCGAACGGTTTCTCGCTCGTATGGGTTAATAAATGAGTTTTTAAATGTGGTTTTTGTGAACTTTTATAATCGCAAATATTACACTCAAACGGTTTCTCGCCAGTATGAGTTACTAAATGCTTTTTTAAATTCCCTTTTCGTGAACATTTATAATCACAAATATTACACTCAAACGGTTTCTCGCCAGTATGAGTTCGTAAATGATTTTTTAATTTGGCTTTTACTATACATTTATAACCACAAATATTACACTTAAACGGTTTCTCCCCCGTATGAGTTAGCAAATGATTTTTTAAATCCGATTTACGTAAACTTTTATATTCACAAATATTACACTCAAACAATTTCTCACCCGTATGAGTAAGTAAATGATATTTTAGTGAACCATTTTGTAAACATTTATAATCACAAATATTACACTCAAACGGTTTCTTGCTCATATGGGTTAATAAATGCTTTTTTAAATCCGATTTTCGTAAACTTTTATATTCACAAATATTACACTCAAACGGTTTCTCACCCGTATGAGTAAGTGAATGATATTTTAGTGAACCTTTTTGTGAACATTTATAATCACAAATATTACACTCAAACGGTTTCTTGCTCATATGGGTTAATAAATGCTTTTTTAAATGTGGTTTTTGTGAACTTTTATAATCGCAAATATTACACTCAAACGGTTTCTCTCCAGTATGAGTTAGTAAATGCTTTTTTAAATTCCATTTACGTGAACATTTATAATCACAAATATTACACTCAAACGGTTTCTCGTCCGTATGAGTTAGTAAATGTTCTTTTAATCCATATTTTCGTGAACATTTAAAATCACAAATATTACACTCAAACGGTTTCGCACCCTTATGAGTTAGTAAATGATGTTTTAATATTGATTTTGTTGAATAACTATAATCACAAATTTTACACTGGAAAATTTTTTTACCAGTGTGAACTAGTGAAGGTATATCACAATCAGGATCGACTTGAGATTCGTTCATTGAAGTTTCATCTTTAATGTCGATGGAATGATGCAAATCTTCCAAGTTGACTTCTGTTTCTTCTTCTTTCTTAATTTGAAAGTAACTCTTTAAATTGCTTGGGGTTTTCTGTAACAAATATATCTTCAGTAAGTGATTTTATTGCTATATTTCTAATTATTTAAAAATACATATATTTTGGTAAATTTATAATTTAATGAAAACAAAACACATTCAGTTAAAAATGCACCAGCAGAGTAGTGTTTCTTAGGAATAATGGCTATAGAATTAGAAATTCAAGAAAAAGTTCAACTTCTGTATAGAAGCCAGTGTGCAAAACGACGAACCAGATAAACAAAAGATTTCAATTCTTTTGAATTTGATGGAAGATGAAGCAATTAGCAATCAGATACGACACATTTCAAAAATGAGAAATTTCAGCCTAGTAAAAATGTCATATTTGACGAATTGAAGTGCAACTTAAATTCACAGAAACCAAATGAAAAGGTAAATAAGCAATTCCGAGTGATAACGGAGATTAATTACAAAATTTAATCAGCGACAGAGTAGTGACAGGAAACTGTGTTGACGTTTGGCGTTTGTAAGCTGAATACGACTAGGTATAAGGATTGTATAGAGAGCAAAATGTGGAATTTACTACTACCGTTGTAAATCACCAGAAAAAATGATCAAAAAACCTACTCCGATTGCAAAAACAGGTACAGTGGACGCCGCTTATTGGAATCACGATTAGTGTTATCATTCGGGTATTAATATTACTTTCACGAAGAACAGACCAAACTAATATAACTACACACAAAAAACATCGTTTAATATAATCAAAAATTCGCTTTACGTTATCAATTATTTCTGATAAGATTGTTTACTCCCACTGAAAATGAAGGTTGCTTACAGTTACAAGCATCGCTTTTAATTTTGTACACAAACCGAGGAACCACCTAAACATTCGTTACCAAGACCAGACTCATGTCTGGTGTATTATACAGTAAACTCTCGTTTTAGTGTTACTCGATGTAATATATTGAAATATCCTGTATATATGATGTATATGGGTGCTATTATTATTATTGATAAAATATAGGTTAATGTTAACATGGCGTTATAGATGGAATAGTGTTAAGTTATAAAGTATCCACTTTTATTTACTATCATCCTATCTTACTATATTACAATTGGCGACAAGAAAATTGGTTTTCAAGATATTTCAAAAGTGCAAGGCGTATTTTTTGGAATTTTACAAAATTTATACAGAAGTGATTGAAGCACATGTGATGGCAGTAACATCGGAGATTTCATATGTTGGAGTAATTGGTGCTGTGGAACAATTCAATATTAACGATGATAGGAGATGTTATAAGGAGCGATTGGATCGGTATTTTTTGGTAAATAATATACCGGAAACAAAGAAAATACCAACTTTAATTACGTTAATGGGTTCGTGTGCTTATGTATCATTGAGGGATATTTGTTATCCAGATTTACCGTTTATAAAAACATATACACAGTTATCTGAGTTATTAAAATTGCACTTCACAAAAACGATACCGGTGCATAGAAAACGTATTGCGTTCGTAGAAATGAAGCAAGAGGAAAATGAATCAGTAAGGGATTGGTTTACGCGATTGAAAAGTGAAGCGGCGTATTGCGAATTTGGAAATAAATTAGAATTCATTATGTCTTTAATTTTCATGTCTGGTTTGCAGAAGGGACAAATTTTGGATAGATTGTGCGAGGAGCACCACGATGCAACAACGTCACAGTTACTAGAGATTGCTTTGAAACGAGAAGTGAATATGATGGTCAATGTGGAAAAAATGAATAAAATGTCCATGGGTCCAAGAAAGAAATTCAATATGGATAAAAAAAATTGGTCACGGATAAGAAGTTTGTTAAAGACAATACGAAAAAGAAGAAGATGTGTTATCACTGTGGAGAAGAAAGATAATCACAATTTCGAAAGATGCAAATATAAAATGTATCGCTGCAAGGTGTGCAAGCAGATTGGACATTTGGCAAAAATTTGTAAGTTCAAACAAAATTATTTAAATGATAATGATTATAATACAGAAGACATTGGTGTATCAACTTCAGCAAATTTTTTTAATGTAACAGATGAAAATTATTGTAATGTTTTTAAATTAGAACCATTTAGAGCAGTTATTAAAGTAAATAATATTCAGTTGAATATGGAGTTAGATATGAGATCTGGGCTATCTGTAATTTCAATTAGGACGTATAAAAAATTATTTCATAAATTTAAATTAGAAAGTTGTCAGATACATTTAGGTTGTTACGATGGTACTACAATTAAACCATTAGGTAGTCTGAAAGTTAATATTGAAATCAATGGAATTGTTAAAAGTGGTAAACTACTAGTAGTAAATAATGATGGACCGTCTTTAATGGGTAGGGACTGGTTGCATTTATTTGATTTAGCTATCAGTAATCAAGGCAAATTGTTTAATATAAATTTTAATAATCACTTAACATTAGATGATCTTTTTAGGGGGTTCAGAGAGTTGTTTGCAGATGGTATCGGATGCTATAAATTTCAAAAAATTAAATTAGAGGTAGATCCGGATGTAACTCCTGTATTTTTGAAACCTCGTAACCTACCTTATGCTTTTAAAAATAAAGTTGAAATTGAATTAAACCGATTAGAAGGTTTAGGAGTGATTACTAAGGTGGAAAATAGTAGTTGGGGTACGCCGTTGGTACCCATATTAAAAAAGGATGGTAGTATCCGTATTTGTGCCGATTATAGGGTGACGGTAAATAAATTTTTAAAGGATATTCAATACCCAATTCCACGGGTAGAAGAATTATTGGTAGCACTCCAAGGTGGGCAGTTATTTACAAAATTAGATTTAAGTCAAGCATATAACCAATTATAATTAGATGAGGATACAAGTAAATTATTAGCTTGGAGTACTCACAAAGGGATTTATTCAGTAAATCGTCTTCCGTTTGGAACAAAGCCGGCATGTGCTTTGTTTCAGAAAATTATTGAAGACCACACAAGGTGTTGATCGTATAGTGTCATATTTGGACGATATTTTAATAACGGGTAAAAATGAAAACGAGCATATTCAACGGTTAAAACCTGTATTTAGTAAATTACAGAGTGCTGATTTTACTCTTAGTAAAAATAAATGTAAATTTTTTAAAAAAGAGATAAATTATTTGGGATTTATTATAACAGCAGAAGGTATAAAAAAGGATACTAAAAAAATTAAGACAATTTTAGAAGTACCGCGACCGTCAAATGTGTCAGAAATTAAAAGTTTTACAGGAATGATAAATTATTATAGTAAATTTATAAAAAATTTAGCTAGTATTATGCAACCACTTTATGCATTATTGAAAAAGGATACCGATTTTAATTGGACTGAAGAATGTGAAAATTCTTTTAAAAGGGCTAAGGTAGCTATAGCATTAGAATTAGTATTATGTCATTTTAATCAAAACTTGCCAGTAAATTTGAAACGCGACGCTTCTGGAAAAGGCGTCGGAGCCGTGATAAATCACCGTTTTTTAAATGGGGATGAAAGACCTATTGCTTTGTGTCGAGAGTATTAACGGAAGCTGAAAAAAATTATTCAGTTATAGATAGGGAAGCATTAGCTATTTATTATGGTGTTACAAAGTTTGCAAAATATCTAATGGGTAGAAAATTTGAATTGTTAACAGATCATAAGCCGTTATTAGCAATTTTTGGAAATAAAAAAGGAATGCCTGCTGGCTACCAGTAGATTGCAAAGATGGTGTGTTTATTTAAGTAGTTTTCAATTCGATATTAAATTTATTAAAGGCAATGAAAATATTACGGCAGACACATTATCACGTTTACCGTTACCGTTAAAAGACAGTTCAGATAGAGAGTTATAGTTAGTGATAATGCCAGGGTGTTTACATCTGAAAATTTTCAAAATTTTTGTAAACAAAATAATATTAAACATAAAACTAGTCCGCCTTATCACGCAGCAGAAAATGCCGTAAAAAGTTTTAAAACTGGGCTAAAGAAAGCGTTAGCAGATATAAAGAATGTACATGATTCCCACAGAAATATTATAAATAGATATTTGTTTAGTTATAGGACAACGCCTCATAGTACAACGCAGGAGACTCCTGCTAGATTAATGTTTGGTCATAAATGTAAATAAAAATTTTAAGAAAAAACAAGTAGAAAATTTTAAAGGTACAAGGAAGGTTGTTTTTGAAATAGGTCAGAATGTGTATGTGAAGAACTATCGTTCTGCAAATAGACCTTGGATCCGTGGGAGGATTGCTAGTGTTTTGGGTGATAAAATTTACAGTTGTTATATTCCATCGTTAGATATTATTTGGAAAAGACATGTAGATCAAATATTGAACGCCGGTCCTGAAATGATAGACGAGTCAAATAAAATTAATTTAGAAATGGATTCTAATGATTTCAAAGATAACTTAGGTAATAGGGAAAATAATATTGAAAACATAAGTAGAAATACAGATGCTATGCCCAATACTAGTAGGGATATAATAGTTAAGAGGTCGGAAGGATCTGTAAGTCCTTATAGTATTGCGAAACATAGACCGAGGCGAAATATTGTAAAGCTTGATAGACTTATTTATAGTTGATTTTTGTTTTTGAAATTATTATGATGTAATTAAGTATCTTGTATAATGAAAAGTTATGAAATTTTATTTTGTAATTCTCTCACTATTTAAAGGAGGAGTATTGTAATATATTGAAATATCCTGTATATATGATGTTTATTGTTGTAGAAAGTTTATGCATATAGGTGGTATTATGACTGATAAATATAAGTTAATGTTAACATGGCATTATATATGAAATAAAGTTTTAAGTTATAAGTATCCACTTTTATTTACTATCATCCATCCAATATTACAAGTAAAATTCGATTTTACTAATCGATCTTAATCTTTGATTCTTAAAATCTTAAAATTCGAACTTAATCAATGATTAAGTTCGAATGTTACCATAAAAATAAAATAAAAAACAGGTTTTTTTGAAAATCTCGAAAGAGCTGAAAGAGAGAAAATCGTTAAAGAGCTAACAATAATTGAGGTAAATTAATTTTATTCGACACCTAATCGATCCCCTAAATTTTCCATATTAAACCGGCTATACCTTTTATAACAGTTTTAGATAAGATGCCAAAAATTAGCCAGCGAAATGCATCACAAAATTGAGTCTTCATCTCCAGAGAGGATGTACCAAGCAGATTACACCTTGGTGGTTTGCAATTGCCTTCCAAGGGGAGACAGTCAGAATAAAGTTTTACTAAGCCCAGAGTGGAACCAGGCATTCAGCATTAGCAGCAACGCACTTAACCGCTTTAGCTGACGACCGTTTAAGGTTGAAACAGCTGTAATAGAGTAAATAGAGTAATACTAAATACTCAAAATTAAACAATGCCGCAATTATTGCATTCTATGCCAATTGGGTTAACAATAACGATAATCGACGCTCATGCAGCAGAAGGCAATCTTCTAAAACATTCCAAGACTACCAACGGTAGAACTGTCCACGAGTGAAACAACTATTACACTGTCCAAAGACAGTTTGAAAATAAATTTTTACTTGCAAAAGAATCGTCGTCTTATGAGTACAAAGCATAACAATGTTCAATATCAATTTACTATACGATCAAAGATAGAAGATAAAGAAATTTAATATAGAATACATCCGTACAGAAGATATCAGCCCCCAATTTTTAGATAACATTTTAAACTAAATATGATTTATAATTTACCTCATTATTATCCAGTTGATATTCTAAAATAGAATTATCTTTAATATCAATGGAACGATCCAATTCTTCTAACTCGACTTCCATGCTCTCCATTTCGTTATAACTATCACTGGAAACTCGTAAACCACTGAAGCCTTCTTCAAATGTATTAAACTTCCAAAAGTATTACACACCATCCACGCTGGAAGCATCAACTTATAGTACAAATTTTGAGGTTAGATTGAAATAGTAGTTATAAATTCTGCAAAGCGCACACAATTAATATAAAATATTATTAATAAAACAAAAAGTAGTCTGTTGGTATTAGATCACAGTATACTATGATTAGATACTTGAATTATAAACATCCGTTACACTATTCTAAAGAAACAAAAATATGACAATACACCCAATACGCCTACTTCAAGACATTCAATGTCCAGTGACGGAGGTTAGGATTTTTTGTATAAAATTAAGAAAGTAAGCAAATAGAATTTATTCAATTTTTGACTATTTTAAAAAAATAATTAAAAAATTTAGAATGATTTCAAAGAAGATAGTTATAACGATAACGAAATGGAGAGCATGGAACTCGAGTTAGACGAATTGGATCGTTCCATTGATATTAAAAATAATTCTATATTTTAGAATATCAACCGGATGATAATGAGGTGGGCTATAAATCATATTTTGTTTAAAATGTTCATATATAAAAACTGGGGGGTGATATCTCTTCTACCGATGTATTCTACTTTAAATTTATTGTAACAATAAGTTTGGGAAGCGCATATTTCAAGATATATCAAAACGGCCACAAAGTTTTACAACTTAAATAGTTGATAAATTTTAATTTAAGAACTTTAAGAGGAAGTCATAAAACGTCTGAATTATGGGACAGATATGTCTTTTTAAAAACTAATTAGGACTAACAAATTTTGACCTTATTGACTTTAAATTCGAGCAAATCGGTCATACAAAGTTCAAGCTTACACTAGAAAAAGCGTAATCTTTTTTGCTAGGAAAATCCCATGTTATGTGCCAAAAATCTTACGAAATAACCAAGAATTACGTTATTACACTAAAAACCGATTAAGTTGAGAAAAACTATATAATAAATAAAGAAACACATCTTAAACCATAAAGGTTAAAAAAACCAGTCACCTCAAAACTTTTCTAAAAACTATATAGTAAAAATTCGAATTATAACCAACTATTGGAAATCACCGGTTAAACTTAAATTAAAGAGGAAGATAACAGAAAATCATTTAGATTATCAATTTAAAGTGATCGTCTCGACAACTAATTGACATATGTTAAAAGACTTACATTCACAATCAGTGACTCTCAAACATTCCCTTAATACGTATACACAAGCTTGTAATTCAAGTCAACTTTTTGTGTGCACTGATTTAAATTCAACGTTTTGCGAATATTTTGCTAAAACTCTTGATTGAAATTAAAATACCTGTTAACCTGATTTTGGGCGATGCAACAAAAATGTCATTCAAGTTTTTCCGCGATCCAAAAAAGTCAATTAAATGCAAATAATTGCTAATTTTTCAATTAAAATCGAATATGATTATTCCCTATCCGTAACAACAATTAAAAACAATAATACCAATTTTTATAATTAAAAATCCAGTTTTTAAAAACCAAAATTCGTCGATGAATACACCTCAACCTTATCGACATGTATTCCGACATTTTATATAAATAGAGCAAGATCCCTTAAGGCAACCCAGTCTATCTCCGACAAGACGCGCAATCCAACCTGTCAGTTTGTTCCGGGGTGTTAAATAAAAGTGTTGTGCTAATTCATAATTCATTTTTTTTAAGTATTCATAATAAGATATTAATTTTTTTTAAAAGTATTCATAATAAAATTTAATTTTTTTTTAGTATTATAATTGAATTTTCATTTTTATTTTTTTTTAAGTGGTTCAAATAGTTTTTCTTTTAAATCTTTTTTTTTTGTTTTGTTTTGTGCACTCCTCAACGACCGAAAAGGTAATAACCAAATTTATATACTTAAAATTGTATGTTTTTTTTTATTGTATTTAGGTGAGTCCCAACAATTTCAATGTAATTTTTATCTTTATAACAGAAAGTTAACTTGGTATATTAATTCTCTTCAATTATATATTTTTTTATATTTCATTTTGTAATTATAAATTTTTTTGTACCGTTTTGTCATTATATATTTTTTTGTGTGTTAAATTAGTTGTGATTTACATGTTCTTATTCTTTTCTTGCTGTTAAAAAGGCGATCGACTTGGTAATAATCTTACGTCTCCGATCTTCAATTTAAAAGTTTGAAACTGGCTTTAAACAGTTTCTGGTGGCAGCGATTAACCTTCAGTTAACACACGACGGCCGTGATTATTTAATTAATCAAAGCCTACCCGTGTTACATCACCAATTTCTTCACATGAATCTCAAAATTATCCAAATTACAAAAAACTTCAAACTTCCAAAAAAACATACAATGTAAATATAAAATCTTAAATTCGTCAAAACCATAAAATTATTAAAACTCAACAATTTTTAACACTTTTTTTTTTCTTCAAAACCATAAAACTATTAAAACTCAACAATTTTTAACACAATCCCTTTAGAAATAAATAAACGTTTTAATTTTTGTTACAATATTTATGTATTACTAATAAAATTGACTCTGAAACTATTTTCGAGGTAATAATTCTGATGTATTGCGAGCATAATATTGTAACAAAAATTAAAAACGTTTATTTATTTCTAAAAGAGCTAATACAAATATTTGCAGATACGGTTAATAACAATTACTAAACTAAGATTAACACAAATTACACTACAATTTATATAACACTAATTTACACTATAATTTATTTAACACTAAGTCCGGATTTATTTAAACACTCGGTATATCGTTTATCACTTCACTATTATTTATGTTCACTTTTGTACGTTTGAACTGGAATTGATTCGTGACAGGACAGCCTTCCAGAAAATTCCATAACCATCCAGGAAAATCCATTCGCTTCTCAGTGTTTCTCGATTGATATCGAAGCATTATTAGAATGACTAATGATGTTATCATGCATGACTCATCACACATGACGTCATACATTAGTCATCAAATATAATTAGAGGTTTTTTCGTAACAATATGTTATATTATAACTGCTGTGGTATGGTCAATTTCGGACGTTTACAAGAAATTAATTCACTAGCTGACTGAAAATCATGAACAATGAAAGAAGTTAATTCAACGGTAGGACTTGGACAATTTATTTTAGAACTTAAATATGATGTACTAGCTATTCGCTATGAGAATGCCTTGTAGCGCCTTCTGAATGAACTAAATCCGGAAATATTTTCATTGCATAAAACAATAATATACAAATTTTGAGATATAAACGGGATACTCGATTTTATATCAATCGCTATGAGATGAGAATGTCTTGTAACGTCACCTGTTGGTTCGATGGAGTAAACTAAATCTAGAAATATTTTCATTGTTATTGTCGTGTTTTAAAATTTATATAAAAAACTGTTTTGTAAATTGTTTAGAGTTGTTTGTTTTGGTTTAAAATTTTGTATCATTTTATGTTTCTTTGCTACTGTTATCAAGTCTTGTACGTATATCTGGAAATCCTTTGCCAGCTAAAATTATGTCACCATATTCAAGCATGTTATTCAATTGTGATCTGGAATCACTTTTCCTTCTTCCAGCAACTTTTGATTTAACTTGATTAACTTTTGAATGCCGTACAATCAATTATTATGACTCTTGCATTATTGTGGTCAAGATAAAAACATTCTGGTTCATATCCTTGGGCTGTATCCTTGTCTGGCCAAAATACTAGATTAATATAATCATTTAACTACGACGGAAATATTTTATACTGTCGATTTTGTGAGAAAAATATTTCACCTTTAAGATCAGGATCAACTTTGCCAGAGGTGATAATTACAAAAGTACCGATATTGAAATACTACCTAGTGATCTCAGTAGATGTAGAAAAATCATTTTCTAATTATAAAAATATATTAATTGATAGAAGAAAGTACAACCTTACTACTGAAAAAATAACACTATTTTTATAGTATTTATTTAAATTTGATGTTGCATATTTGCATGCATATTTCGACAATTTTAAGTTGCATATAATCCGGTCTCTAAATATAACCATAAAAATATAATCGTTCGAGTCTGACGTTTTGTAACAGCTGTCTCGTCGTTTCCAGATTTCATTCACAAAGCTGTCACCATGAGCGCTACGACCCGTACTTGTATCCCTTCTTTTCCGACTCACGTAGCGAATAGGCGAAATAATACCAAAACTGTCCAATAATTCAAAATTTAAAAAGATTGTAGTAAAAATAGTGGGCTCTTTACGTAAAGTTTTCTTCAATGTACTTGTAAAACAGTTGTCTGAAAAATGATCCTGACATACACGTGAATCGGTAGTTACAAATTGAGAAATATTATTTGCCCCATTTATTGCATCTATCCATTTAGCACCGTAATCGATGTTTTGCGGAAATTTAAAGAATTGTTGAACAGAAGATTTTCCCTCATAAAAATTTAAACAACCAGAAACAATGCATTTTTTAGACGTAGCCATAATTTTAATTAAAACGTAAAGTTAAAAACTTAAAGATAATTATACAGTTTTATATATATTGCAGTGGTTTTCTCCTGATGCTCAATGAAGAGGCAGAACTCTTTACTGTCTTAATTTTACCTTGACTAGCTTTATCTCATTAGAGCCTGTGACTTGCAGGAGTGGGTTCCTGTACGACCCTTAGGGTCGTATTCACTAACCAATCCTTTAAAATAAGATCCTTTATGTAAAGGCAGGGTACCTGAAAGGATCCTTTCGGTAATTTCTTATACCTGGCAGCTGTCGTTACTTAAAGGCGAGACTGATATTTTTAATCGTAATAGTACACGTGGACTATGTGTTCTGAATGGTTGATTTGAAAACATAACTTATAAAATATTTGACGTTTAACGTATTAAAATTATGTGTTAAATATTTGGATGTGTATAATAAATAAATTATATTGTGTATTTGAATTTAAATAATTTTGTGTGTAAGGTGGTATCACCTACTTAATTATGAATCATGAACTATATATTTATGTAGCTCAATCACAAATTTTCATTCATAATCAATCAATCTTAACTACAACAACTATGACAACTGTAAACGAAAACAATCGTAAAGTTGGTCGTGGTTCAAGAACTACGACACAACAATACGAATTGTATGTGAATTTTCTGGAGAGCGATATTTATTTTCGCAAAAATGCATTCAAACCAGGTGAAGGTGGCGACGTCCTCTAATTAAAATGGCAAAACTTGGTTCGCGATTTAAATAGTTCGGGTACACCTTTTGCGTAATTCCTCGAGAATATTATTCAATTGAATATTCATTTTGAAAATAAATTAACTTTTCAAGCTTTAAGTTCACATTTACTAATACAAATAATACTTTAATTTTATTAAAGCCGCCTACTGACCATTCTTTATATAAAGGATTAACTTGGTGCATTTTGACGTTAATAACGGATCCTTTCGAGTTACAGAATGAGCAAATCCTATACCTAAAGGCATCCCTCCCCACTCCGCCTTGATCTTAAAGGACGGTCTCTTACTAATGGCCGGTTCCACCAACTCTGATTAAATGGTTGGTTAACTAATCGTGGTTAGAAAAATTTAACCGACATTAACTTGAAAGCGTTTCACCAAACGTTTTGTAGCTATGAGTAGTAAATTGGCCAAACTTCGTGTATATTCGTTTTAAGCTCGTAAAAGCTATTCTGATTGGTTGATAGATATTTGAATATTGTAAATGTGTAGGCTACCAACCGTGCAAGTAAACATTAGTCTGTGACATTCGTAGTAGGTGGTACTGGCAGTGGTATATGAAATAAACAAAATATAAAATAATAAATTATAACCTCAACTTTTACGTAGTCTGTCAGAAAACGTGGTACAAATTTCTCGAACCGAGAAAAACACGAATTAGTTCAAAGTATAAAAAAACACGCTTCTATTGTTGAATGTAAACAGACTGAAACGGTGACTATGAAGGAAAAAGATTCTACATAGGAGTGTATATCTAAAGAGTTTAACGCTAAAGGGTTGTCTGACAACAGATCAACCCCAAAGTTAAAAACTCTTTGAGATAATTTAAAAAGAACAACCAGGAAACATTATGCCGCTGTTCGTAGAGAACAAATTGTACGTATAGGAGGTGGACAGCCGCCCAACGATAGTGGAAAGGACGAATTTTTATTCGATTTGATAAAAAGTATTATCAATGGCACAGTTCAACCCATGTTCAACGAGTTTGATGCGGATTGGAATCCAGCACAGCCGAGAACTCCAAAAGTTAAGATTTTGCGAGTAGACCACATACCGGAGGCTATGGTGGAGACCACAGGCAGAGACTACAGTGATGTAGCGGAGACTACAGAAGTCTAGACAAATTTTAAAAAGCGGAACGCAACAAATCAGTTACACCGACAAGTAGAGTTTAGGAGAAAGACAAAAGCTGGTAGTCGTTCGACCACATTTGAGGAATTGGCCGGAGCAAAAAAAATACATAAAATTGCTACACTTCAACGAGGAAGAACAAGGCAAATTAAAAGCCGAATCCGAAAAAATAAAAAAACAAACTACGTTTTTCAAAATCTTGAGCCGATTAAAAAATTTGTCTGAAAATTTTTATATACCAACAAAAAATATAAAATTAATTTATATTATAATCACGAACACGTAAAAATACACTTTTCGATTTTTAGGTTATTTTTATTGAAACTGTCATTATTATCTTTACTTGTTTGCAAGAAATGCGTATGCACCTAGCATTAACCGTGATTAAACTCAACTAATCGCCCAAAATCGGTCGATTAGTTTGAAGGCTGTTTAACCATGATTAAACTGCTTTAACCATGATTAAATAGATGGTGGAACGCTCTTTTTTATTTAACCATGATTAACTGCAACTAACCGTTATTAAATAAGAAATTTTACCATATAGCGGCTCATGAATTAGCTTGGCGAGGTGGGGAAGCCGTATTATGCTTGATCAGTTATTTTTGTGAAGAATTTGACAACAAAGGTAAATTTAAAGAAAGAATTGAATACAATCCTATTGTTTCAAAAACAGCTCAAAGAGGGTCAAACAAACTTACAGATTCTAAATGGTTAATTGTGAATGAGAAGAAATCATTGTGCCCAGTAAGGTAAGAATTACATGTTCTTCATAATATTTTAAAATTGGCTAACAAAATTTATATTATAACAGATTGCTAAGTAAATTGATTTCAAAAAGAGGTGAAAATATACATATCCAAAGACTGTTTCTTACCCCTAATCCCAATTGGGAAAAAGGTAATTTATCTTTATGGTTTAAGAATTCACCAATAAGAAAGAACATTATTGCAAAATGGACTAGAGCTGCAGCGGAATCCATTGGCATTGATACCAAAACTGTCAAAATTTCAAATCATTCACATAAATCGACCACTATTTCGCATTTGGCTAAAGCTGGTATACAAAAGGAATCCTTAATTAAAATTACTAGACATTGTTACGATTAGCGACAGTTTTAATAAATTTTGTTTGTCATTACTTATTGACCGTGCCTCGTAACTGTAGGAATGCGGCTGTTTGTCCTTGAGCGTTTCCTGTCTATTTCTGCTGGGGTATGTTTGAGCGTGAAAGCCACCGCGCAAGCTCTGTATTTAGTTGGATCGGCGCGTTTACCGACGTTTGACAGGCACTTTTACTTCAGGCAGCGATGATGTTAACATCGCAGAGCTATTGTCTCATTTAGATTTTATTATCTTATGTTTTGTTCAAATTTATACCTGTTCAAACAACTGCCATGTGTCTCAAAGTTACTTGTGATTATGAAAATATTCTGATTCGAATAGTTTAACGATTTACTTGTTTAATTATCGATTATCGTTTCGCGCTATTTTGATACCGCCATTTTGTGCATTCCGCATGGCTTACATTGGGTTTCCGTTGTCGAAATATTAGTACTGGATGTTCAGTCGATTCAATTATGGTTTATCGAGGCGTTTGGTTTTGCCATTAAACCGCTACAATTTATCCTGGAGCCGAAAGTTCAAGGATGCAGCCCAGGAGGCAGCCAGTTAATATCAACAGGCGTTGAAAACAATCAGGTCTATACATTTATGTTATGTTCAGTGATATCTTTACCTCAACAAATTATCGTCACTGGGAACAACCCAGCCATCTTTTGTCTTACCGAAAGTAACTTTTTCGCTAATAATTTATGTGGTGTTAGTAACTCAACACATGGTTATGTTAAGGCAACGTCACGTTTCACCTTTTGTGTTAAATTTTAGTAATTTGAATAAGTACACTAAAGTTAATGTAATCATCTTTTATTATTTTTATGATAGCTTTCAGGTTTTATCTTTTGTGTCAAATTATAGTAATCTGAATATTTGCACTAAAGTTAATGTAACCAAAGTTGATGTAATAATTTTATTATCGTCCCGAGCACCTGTCTCGTATTTCAAATTTGTTGCAATAAGTAATAATATCTCAATTTGTCTTAGTATTTTATTTTACCGATTTATGTCTACCTCTGGCCATTCCAGAGAATATCTGTACCGCTATCTTATATGTGTATTGTTTGTGTGCCTAATTGTCTATTAAATATTTATATGTGTAATCTTGTTTGGTTTTACAAAAAACCCACCCTGAGTCTGTTTTTTCTCCGACTGAGCAACGTTATCTTGAGTCTGGCATTAGCACCGACATTAATTAAGTTACCTACGCGGGGCGGCGTAACAACATTCAAGTAGTACTTCCATTAAACCATATTTGCAGATGGACGAAGAATACCACAGGAGAATTGTGCAAAACATACGAACGGAAGCTGTCCTGAAAGATGTTCCTAAACATTTCACAAGCAATGGACTTCTCGAAGAACCAAAAGCATTGAAATGTATATAATAATATTGTATATTCAATATTTCAAATTAATTGTTCCAATATGTGAATTTAATATAATAATTATATAAAAATTAATTTTATTAAAGAAACTATTTACATTTAAATAACAATATTATTAATACTGCTGCTAGGGGTAGGGGTAGCGGGTAATTGTCATTTAGTGACAATTACTCGGGCCAAATATCCGTTTTTCAAATTTTCACTGAATTTCAATGGAATTGGCTATTTTTCAATTGTTTTTGAAAATGTCATTGGTGCATATCGGTCATGTGACAGGTGCGGGCGATTCTCTGAATATGTTCCAATTTAGGTTTTTCTACTTTTGGCTCGTTTGTGCTGTCGTTAAAAAGTTCACTTGCTTCTTCTTCATTGGTTTGTCTATTTAGTATAGCTCTTCAAAGTACTCGGCCCATCTCTCCATAGCTTCCGTTTAACCTTCTACCAAATTTTCTTGTTTATCTTTGTAGAGCGTTGTTCTTGGCGTATATCCTTTTTTTACTTTTTTAATGCCCTGGTAGAAATTTCTGACCTCTCTGTTTTTAAAATTCTGTTCTAGGGTTTCCAACTTTTCTATTGTATACTTTCTTTTCTTATCTCTGATCAGTTTCTTACTTCATATTTTAGTCTGCTTTCCAATGTTTTTGCTTCTAGCATTCTTTTCCTTGCTTTCTCTTGATTTATTCTTTGCATTCCAAATTATACCATTCTTTATGCTTGTAGTTTCTGTCAGTTTTTTGTTTGGATGCTGCTCTTTTCATAATTTTAACCAATAAGTTTGCACTTTCCTCTATATTTTCCGATTCCTGCTTTTTTCCTGCTTCTTCCTCTATAGTTCTCCCATATTCTTCTTGAACCATCTGCTTTTTAAATTCGATTCGAAGTGGCATCCTTAACTTGTGTCTTTCGTTTTCTATTTTTATTGGAATGACTGACTTTAATTTTGCTCCCAATAAAAAATGGTCAGAATGTATGTCCGATCCTCTATATCTCTCTGATGCATGTCTCACTTCTTATCTCTACTAAAATATGGTCTATTTGATTCACATTTTTCCCATCTGGTGTTGTCCATGTCCCTTTATGTTTTTCTTTGTGTTTGTATTGGGTGCTCATTACTTTCATATTGTGTTCAATTGCAAAATCTACGACTAATTTTCAGTGTCGGTCCGTGCGTAAGTAATTTGGGGAGACTGAAAGTCTGTAGTATTAAAAAGTACTAATAACAGTAGTTACTTATTAACTATGTATCTAAATAAAGTACATAATAATTCTTGAGTTTAAAACTCAAGTTACACTCTATTAAATCATTTTGTATCGTCTTAGATGTTCCTTTAAATATTATTGATAACAAAAAATGTTTTTTAAGTAACTTCTCTTCTTGTGCAAGTAGTTCTACTAATTCAAGATAATTCTCTTTATTTAAAAATTTGTTATTTTTCGGATTTCCACGAAAAGCAATTTCTTGCTTACCCAAAAAGTAAACAACATGGATTAAACGTATTAGTAAACGTCTATTTATACCGACTTTTTCACTATGCTTTAGGGCAGCAAGTCGTCGACTTTCTGATAGAACATGTTTAATTCTAACTTGACCCAAAACATGAAATTTTTCTTGATTTCTCAAGTGATATTTTGAAATAGATTGTTTTTCTGCCTTTTTTATAAAATTTTTTATTGTCAACAATCCATCAACACTCCATTCTTTTTCTTCACCAAAAATTACGCAAGTAAAACAAAACATTTTATTTCGCTTATCGCAACCAGTAAACCACAAAAATTTGCTATACTAACCAAGGGAGGATTAAGGTACCTCTGCGCTCTTAGGCACACATGTATGGTGCGCCTCCCTTAATAGAAAATACAACCAGTTATTTTGACACAAAACAAAATTCTTTCCACCCCATTAGTAACTATATCCCCATACTTCAGACAAACGATGACAAAATTTTTACAAACACTGAAATAAATAAAAATTTTAATTTCAATTTAACTGTTGACTCTAGAACTAAACAGGTCGTTAAAATCCCGGTAAACAAAATAATGGAACAGGAATTTTGCAATTTCAAAAATTTAAAACCGGTGTCGAAACACCCAAAGCAGTTGTTAACGTAATTGATAATTTTGCTATTACTACTATCATAAATTCGAACGACAATCCTATTACACTAAACTTCAAGAAACCTTTAGATATCAAAACCTTAAATTTAGCCGAAATTAATTTCATTGAAAAATTGGATACCGATGACAACTTTAGCCAAATTTAAGATAACATTTTGAAAGAAAATCTAAAACACCTACATCTAAGTCATACGAATAAAGAAGAAAATTACCTAATCCGAAAATTATGTTTTAAATATAGATATATTTTATAGCTAAAAACTTCCACTGACCTTTACAAACTAAATTCAGCATAAAATCAAATTAAAAGACAAATCCCCAATTTATACAAAATCTTACAGATAACCCTGAAATACATAGAAACAAAATTAAAACTCAAATAAAAAACATGTTGGAACAAGGCATAATCCAAGATTCAAATTCACCATTTTCTTCACCGGTTTGGATCGTACAAAAAAAATTGGATGCTAGTGGAATAAAGAAATGGAAAGTTGAAATTGATTATCGAAAATGAAACGAGCAAACGATTGGCGATAAATATCCGATTCCCAATATCACTGATATTCTCGATAAATTAGGTAAATGTCAATATTTTACTACTTTAGATTTAAACTCAGGATTTCATCAAATCAAAATGAATCCCAAAGATATTCTTAAGACAGCTTTTTCAGTTGAAAACGGTCACTATGAATTCCGAAGGATGACTTTTGGTTTAAAAAACGCGCCAGCCACTTTTCAAAGAATTATGGACAATATTTTAAGTGTATTTAGACGACATCATAATATTTTCGGTATCATTGCAAGAGCATTTAGAACGACTTAGAGAAGTATTCCAAAGGTTAAGAAACGCGAATTTTAAAATCCAATTAGACAAGTCTGAATTTTTGAGAAAATAAGTCGCATATTTAGGACACATTATAACGCCTGACGGAGTGAAACCGAACCTTGACAAAATTCAAACAGTATTAAATTATCCACTTCCAAAAACGACGAAAGAAATCAAAGGATTTCTAGGACTTCTCGGATATTATCGTAAATTCATTAAAGATTTCGCAAAATTAGCGAAGCCTTTAACATATTGTTTAAAAAAAGAAAAGAAATTAAACACGCACCCGAATTTGTTAACGCATTTAAAACTTGTCAAAAGACAAGTTAATCCGCCATTTTACAATACCCTGATTTTTCTAAACCTTTCATTTTAACTATCGATGCTTCAAACGTGGCCTTAGGAGCAATTCTGTCACAAGGATCAATTGGATCAGATCGTCCAATAGGATACGCTTCACGTACATTAACAGACACCGAACAAAAATATTCAACAATAGAAAAAGAACTATTGGCAATTATTTCGGCAACTAAATACTATAGAACTTATCTTTATGGCCGAAAATTCACCATAGTAACCGATTATAAACTGCTTACGTGGCTGTTTAGCCTAAAAGAATCAAATCTAAAATTAGTAAGGTGGCGACTAAGACTAGAAAAATTCGACTATGACATCATATATAAAAAAGGAAAATTAAACTCAAACACAGACGCTCTTTCTAGAATAAAAATTAATGCTTTAGAAACCATTGATGCCGAATCTATTGTTAATCACCCCGGAGATGTTGACGAAAACGTCTTAGAAATGTTAAGAGGAATTAGTCTGAAACCCATTCAACCAATTGCAAATACGTCAAATCCAAATTACTAAATTACGAAAATTTGTTTTTATTTTAATATTGGTTAGGACGTGTTTATTGCGTGCGCTTGGTATTGGTTGTTTATTGAATAATTTCTCATCGCTGTATTTGAAAAAAAAATTGAATCTGACTCCAGTAAAATGGAGTCAGATTGTGGAAAATTTGGTAGTAGTTTGAGAAAAGAAGCAAATGTTTTGGTATGTGCGGGCTTCTGCAGAAAGTTTTTCCATGCAAAAAAGTGTTATGGCATTGGGGAGAGTGAGAGTAACGTGTTGAATCGATTTTCCAACATCAAGTTTATGTGTGATTCGTGCATCAATGCTTTTGAGGTCCTGAGGTCTAATCGGGAAAATATATTGGCAGAGATAAAATAATGTGAGGTGGATATTCATAGATGGGAAGTCTAGTGATATTATTATTAAAGTAGAATCGGCAATGAGAGAATTTAAAAATTAATTTAATTCGGAATTGATAAATAAGAAGGTCAGTGTTGAAAATAACGGAACGATAGCGACATATGCAAACCAACTTAGATTGCCGGTAATCGTTAAACCTAAGGAGAAAACTCAGAAAGTGGGAAAAACAATGGAGACTATTAGGAAAAATATAACCCCTTCTGCTATATCTGCAAGGGTAAATAGCATCGTCTAGTTGAAAAATGATGGTGCAATTTCAATAAACTGTAGCAATAAACAATTAGCTGAAAGAATTGAAAAGCAAATTGTAGTTAAGCTAGGAGCTGATTATGAGGTAAAGGTTTCTAATGTGAGAAAGCCAAAAATTTTAGTAGTTGGCATGAATGAAGAGATGAGTAAAGATGAGATAGTGAAAGCAGTTAAAGCCCAAAATGATATAAGTTTCGATGAGTTGAATTGTGTTAAAGTGTACAGATCGTACAAGAATAAAAAAAAATTTAATGCTATTTTGGAGTTGGATGGCAAAGCTTTCGAACAGATATTGAAAAGTGGAAAAATTAATATAATGTGGGATCAATGCAGTGTTTACGAGAGTATTGGGGTGTTGAGGTGCTTAAAATGCAGTAGTTTTAACCATATGGCTCGGAACTGCACGGTTGGTGCATTATGCTATAAATGTGGAAAGGATGGGCACATCTCATAGAACTGTTCTGAGGATGCCAATAAATGTGTCAATTGTTCTAAAGCAGGAAAGAAGTTAAATTTGCAACTGGATGTCAACCATAGTTGACACGTGGAGTACGGACTGTCCAGTATATAAAAGAAAATTAAATGTCGAAAAACATAAAGCAGTGTATTAGCAATCACGGATTTTAAAATGTGTATATTTAAACATTCAGGGTCTGATTAATAATTTTTGTGAATTAGAGCTGTTACTTAACGATAGTTGCCCTGAGTTTGTGTGCCTGAGTGAGACTCATTTATCGGAGATTGACGAAGATGGCTTAATTCAAATTGATGGATATAATCTGATAGGAGTTGATTCTGCATCTCGTCATACGGGAGGTGTGTTGTTGTGGTATAAACATTAATAGCGAAATGAAGATAAGCAATTATGAGACTATCAAAATATCAATTGAACATAATGCAAAGGTAGAGAAAAGTTACAAGAGATCTATCGATATTTTAAAATACGACAGAGCTAAATTTAAAGTTAGAGTTGCTCGAAGTGATATTGTGACCACTTATTACAGTGATTGTAATTTTAAAGCAGAAACATTTAGCAAAGGTTTACAGTTGCTTATTAATGAGTTTGTTAAGACTATGGTGGTTTCGGGTGTAGGTTGAGCGTGGTTTTCTAGTGAACTAAACAATTTAAAGATTCAAAAAGTAAACCAATATTGTAAGGCGTCTTGAATGGGTAGTGCATTTGAGTGGAAAAGATACAAGTGTATTAGAAATAGGTACAAGATTAAAGTTAACAACCTCAAAGCAGATTATATCAGTAAAAAAATTGGCAATTCTGCTAATCAAAAGCTCATGTGGAAATCGTTGAAAACATTTGTTTTAAAGGAACAAAAGTGTGTTATCGAAGAGATAATTTTTGATACGGTGAAGTGCATGGACATTACGAAAATTGCGGAGAAATTTAATAAATATTTTATTGATAGTGTTCTTGAAATTAATAACAATATTCTGGTGAAACAATACGTAAACATGATTGATGATGCGATCCCGGTCACCTTCAGGATTCAATTTTTAAATTACTTCAAAAATTGACGACATAACGAAACTTTCAACTTTCAAGGCGACTCCAAAACACAACATCACTCATTCCATACATGTTACTGAACTACCTGTATTTTCGAAACCAAGACGTTTGGACCCTCAAAAATTAAGGTGCGCTAAGAAAGAGTTTCAATTTATTTCAGCAAACGGTATTTGTAGACCTTCCTCTTCAGATTTTAGTTCGCCACTACATCTGGTTAAGGAAAAGAACGGTGATTGGAGGCCTTGCAGGGACTACCGTCGCCTAAGTACCATAACAGTCCCAGACCGTTACCCCATTACAAACATCCACGATGTTACGCATAATATAAACGGAAAAAAGATTTTTACCACTTTAGATTTAGTAAGAGCATATCATCAGATTCCTATGAATGAAGACGACATAAAAAAGGCAGCTATTACAACTTCATTTGGATTATTTGAATTTCCGTCGATGACTTTTGGCCTTCGCAACGCGGCGCAGTCATTCCAGCGGTTTATGAATTCCATATTAGGAAAGTTCGATTTCTGTTCTATTTACATAGACGACATGTTAATCGCTTCTGCAAATTTAGAAGAACATTTAAGTCATTTAGAACAAATTTTTGATCGCTTACACGAATTCGGTATCATACTCAATTTAGATAAATCAATTTTCGTGCAAACTTTAGTAGAATTTTTAGGACATTTAATTTCTGAAAAAGATATTCAAGCTATGCCATCAAAAACACAACATATTTAAGATTTTCCTCAACCCACCACAGTAGTGGAGTTACGACGCTTCTTAGGCGTACTTAACTTTTATTACCGGTTTTTACCCGACATTGCTTCCATTCAAGCACCATTACATGCCATGCATCATGGAAACAAGAAAAATGATAAATCCACTCTGCTGTGGAACGCAGATTCAATTAAAGCGTTCGAAAACTGCAAAAAAGTACTCGATCAGCAAGTAACACTTGCACATCCATCAAGTGATTTTCCACTGTCATTATTAGTAGACGCGTCCTTCACACCGCGGTTGGATCTGTGCTACAGCAATACAATGGTACAAACTGGGAACCTCTTCACTTCTTTTCTCAAAAATTATCTCCAGCGCAAATGAAGTACAGTACTTACGATCGAGAACTTCTAGCTATTTACTTATCCGTTCAACATCATCGTCACATGCTGGAAGGAAGATTGTTTACAATTTTTTCGGACCACAAGCCATTATCTTTCGCTTTTAAAAAATTTAAATAATTTGACACCGCGTCAAACCAGATATTTTGATTTCATTAGTCAATTCTCAACTGACATTAAATTTATTCCTGGAAAAGCAAACATTGTTGCCGATACTTTTTCGCGTATTAACACAATAAATTTCCCCACTGCAATAGATTTCGAATCTTTAGCTCAGGACCAACTAGAAGATCCAGATTTGAAGATTCTCATTTCGCACTCGAATATCAAATTAAAACAGTTACCAAAATTTGGAACGAAGAATTTAGTATATTGCGACACATCGACAAATATTTCGAGACCTTTCGTTCCACTCAGTTGGAGAAAATAAATTTTTAACACTCTTCATAATTTGTCTCACCCCGGAATAAAAGCAACAGTTAAAATGGTACGCAGTCGTTACATTTGGCCATCGATGAATAAAGATGTTTCACTATGGGCAAAAACTAGCATACACTGTCAAAAAGCCAAAATTACAAAACATGTTTGTGCGCCTCTGCAAACTTTTTCGCTCCCTTCCGAACGTTTCGAGCACGTCCATATGGATCTCATAGGCCGTCTTCAATCTTGCCAAGGTTATAATTATGCACTCACTTGCATCGACCTGTACACAAGTTGGATGGAAGTGATCCCTATACAAGATGCCACTGCTGAGACGGTTGTTTTGGCGCAATAACCAAACCCAACCCATTGAATCTTATGAATTAAATACGTTAACATTTGGAATGACATCGGCCACATTCTTAGCTATTAGGTGTCTTCTCGAATTAGGTAATTTAAATATAAGGAATTATTTAATAATAATATTAATTATAAACATTTTTGTATTGTATTTTATGTAGGTAGATTAAATAAATGTTGAATGTTTAGTCTGTTCTTTTTTTTAAATACAAATTTTGAAAAATGTTTATTGCAGATTTTACCTGCCTAATCAAACTTAATTAGTTTAATTAATTATAATATTAAAAATAATATTTAAAATATATTCAATTATTTTTCATTTAAATAAGGAAAATATAAATAACAATAAAACATTTTAATATAGAATAAAAATTACTAAAATTTTTAATTCATTAATTAACTTAATAGGTTAATTAAATAATCTTGGAATAATCACGTTAATTAAACGTTTTATAATAATGTTTAAATTATTCTGACGAAGACGTGTACCAACGACGAAAGCTCAATAAAAACATTATTATAAAACGTTTAATTAACTTGTTTATTCCAAGATTATTTAATTATATTTCACAAGTTAAAAAATTAATTTACTTCATAGGTTAATTATCAATACCGTGCAACACTTACCGACACCACTGTAGTTTATCAATTCTTTATTTTTATTACATATATTATGTACTATATTATTATTTGATTAAAAATTTCTTAAAAAACTTTTCTTTTAAAATTATATATAATCCAAAATTATGAGTTCATTTTATGTTGTTAATATTAATTATTTCTTTATATAGCATAAATTTTTGTTTTATTATTCATTTTTGTAAATCTTACATATTCCAAGGTCGGCGGAATATCAAGATTTAAAATATATTTGGAAGGAGGGGAGAAACGTTAATTAGTGAACGTCAAATTAGTATGCATAACTATGTAGTATTATGAAGAAGTGGGTAGAAGCAAGTTGACAAATAAATAACAACCCTGATGTAGAAAATTTTAGTTTTATTTTTATCCAGTATCGACATCAGAATATACAAGCAGGTGTAAAGTATACGATTATAAGCAGGTTTCGATCACGAGGTACCATCTTACAACCAATGCTTGAAACCAACAAGAAATAAGGAGCTCATACACCAGCCAAGCTGAGCCAACACTCGTACGGTTCTAGTGGCTATGAGTTAGTAAATGATCTTTTAAAACAGTTTTTCGTGAACATTTATAATCACATATATTACACTCAAACGGTTTCTCACCCGTATGAGTTACTGAATGTTGTTTTAAATGTTGTTTTCGTGAACATTTATAATCACAAATATTACACTCAAACGGTTTCTCACCCGTATGAGTTAGTAAATGTTGTTTTAAACGTTGTTTTTGTGAACATTTATAATCACATATATTACACTCAAACGGTTTCTCCCCCGTATGAGTTAGTAAATGTTGTTTTAAACGTTGTTTTCGTGAAGATTTATAATCACAAATATTACACTCAAACGGTTTCTCACCCGTATGAGTTAGTAAATGCCTTTTTAAGTCATTGCTTTTTGAACATTTATAATAACAAATATTACACTGAAAGGGTTTCTCCCCCGTGTGAATAAGTAAATGATCTTTTAAAACAGTTTTTCGTGAACATTTATAATCACATATATTACACTCAAACGGTTTCTCACCTGTGTGATTTAGTAAATGGATTTTTAAAGTATATTTTCGTGAACATTTAAACTCACAAATATTACACTCAAACGGTTTCTCACCCGTATGAGTTAGTAAATGATTTTTTAATGTACCTTTTCGTAAACATTTATAATCACAAATATTACACTGAAATGGTTTCTCCCCTGTGTGAATAAGTAAATGATCTTTTAATTTAAATTTTTGTAAACATATATAATCACAAATATTACACTCAAACGGTTTCTCACCCGTATGAGTTAGTAAATGATTTTTTAATGTACCTTTTCGTGAACATTTATAATCACAAATATTGCACTTAAACGGTTTCTTACCCGTATGAGTAAGTAAATGAAGTTTTAAATTTGATTTTGTCGATAAACTATAATTACAAATATAACACTGGAAAAATATTTTACCAGTGTGAATTAGTGAAGGAATATCACAATCTTGCTCCACTTGAGATTCGTTCATTGGAGTTTCTTCTTTAATGTTGATGGAATGATGCAAATCTTCCAAGTTGAATTCCGTTACTTCTTCTTCTTTCTTAATTTGAAAGTAACTCTTTAAATTACATGGAGTTTTCTGTAACAAATACATATTCATAAGTGATTTTTTTGTTCCATTTGAAATTGTTTAAAAATATATATTTTGGTAAATTTATAATTTAATGAATAGAGAGCACATTGAGGTTAGAAGAAAATAATGTTAACACACCAGCGGAGTAGTGCTTTTTAGGAAATTTGGCTATGAATTAGAATAAATTCAAGAAGAAGTTCAATTTTTGTATGGAAGCTAGCGAGAAAAACTACAAACCAGATAAACAAAAGAAAAAAAATTGTATCAAATTTTGGTAACGTCAAGTGCTGCCTCACACAGTTGGAAGTACCACGTTTATCATTTACAGTCCGGTTAAACGTAGTACATAATCTTTTTACCTAAGCATACCTCACTCGCAGCTTAAATTATACGGATTAAATATTGTAACGTTATTCTCCTATTGGTCACAGAAACCCTTTTTGTCTCTACTGATGACGATAGTAGATAGGCTAGCTCTTGGGTTTTTACCCACTCTCGAAGAAGCTGGGCAGCTTTACAGCTTCGTGAGTTCTTTAAAAAGATGGTGGCTACGTAAAATAAAAGGAGAATGTGTTTGGGCGCCAGCTGAGGAATGAAACGACTTTACAAAATTCTTGTCGCTCCACTATCTCAACAAAAAAATAATAAATGATAAATTAAATAGAGTTCGCACAAGACTAGATTTCCAAAATGTAAAATAATTATTATTCAAAAAAAATATTTATCAGCAAGAAAAGGATTGTCGTGATTCCGCTACAGGCCGGTTCACTAAAGAAAAATTACTCCTCCCTCCTGATCGGCATACGAAGCAAGCGAATGACTTAAATTACCTTAGTATTTCCTAAGGATAAACATAGAAAGGTAATCAAGTCAAATCCAAGTAATTCTGGTCACTTGCAAAAATAGTTTTAAAAGAAATCAAACTCTCTGTTATCACGAAATACCACAAGTATTTTTTGTTACCAGATACCAATACCACAAAAAATGTTTGCCAGATGTGAATTAACAATCGACATTTGTAAATTTTAACATTAACCAAAATCAAATATTTCTTACTTGAGAATTCAAAAAGTATATCAATAGTAGAATCAATTAAAATGTGACTCACCTAATTCACTAAATTTCACTTCAAAACTAAATATTATGTTTTCAAATCACCAATTACTGTTCTTGTGATTTTATTGTCTGACGCTCTTAAACGACCATCTTTTCTCGTCGTCGATGACCTTCTTTTACCAACCACACAAAACCGCAGCATTTGCAAAATTGAAAAGTTAGCAACGCCATCTTTTAAATTAAAATAAAACAAGATTTACAAAAATCTAAATTCCGACGTAAAGTTGAACCAGTAGCAAATCAACGAAAGTGTTCACGGTGTGCCTACGCAATTCTTATGTTTAGGTTGTTCTTATGTTCGGATTACGTTCGTACATAAGATTGAAATGATTTCAATTTTATGTATTTTTTAAGTAATTCTTATGTTACATTTAGTGAAATTTGTGGTTTAAAGTTGGTATTGTTTGGTCATTCATAAGTTGAAATAAATTGACGAAATAGACATAAGCTAATGGAAGCTTTCAATTATTCTACAAAACTTACGCTAAAAACCGTATCTGCTTTTTTAGTATGATCCGCACTGACTTTTACAAAAAAATTTAATGAGTCCAGTAAATTTTTGACATCAATTTACATCAGAAATTACCTTTCTTAAACAAATAATTTAGCATTTTCGGAAGGAATATGAAAAAAACTTTGTTGGTTAATTTCTCGATATTGACCCATCACTAGATACCGCCTTTGATTTTAGCATGGCAGTGTACCTTCAATTTTAAAAATATACCCCAATAAAATATTAAAAATATAATAACAAAATAACAATTAAATAAAAAAATAAAATTTAAAAATATTTCCTTGATAAAAATGTTTTTTCCCCGACATTGGCGCTAAAAATTTAAAATTCCCCGATTTTTCCCGGTTTTCCATACAACTGGGTACCCTGTTAATATGGTGGTGATAATATAACAATTGACAGAACTTCAAAGCTTCAAAAAAGAAGTAATCAAATGAATGCCATAACGATGTTTCCGAATCATTTTTGAATATATTGTGGTGTTTCAAAGGTATTCGCACCCACCCTATACATTTTGCTGAAAATTTTGTTTAATAATTTTAAGTTGTAAGATTGTAAAATTGGACAGGTGGGGGCGAATCGAAAATACGAGGCTTTTTTGTTTTTAATTGTGAGTAGTATTTTAATTTGATTTGAATAAAGTGGTCTGATGCGAATGCATTATTGCGCCTTTTTTGGAAGTATTATTTTGATATGTGGAAATTTTGATATTTGGAATTGGTTTGGATAATTTTTGATGAGTTGCTACCGAGCGGTAGTTGATTATTTGGTTGATTAATTTGGAAGAAGAATAGTTCGAGTAAGAAATTCGTTTTACACATAAAAGTGCAAAATTTAAATTATTTGTACGAGCGAATGTGCGAGATTATGATAACTCGTCGAATTAGATAAGGATAAATATCGACACTTCGTTCCCTTTAAATAAAATTAATAATTTATTTAACATTGACATTACATTGAATTTTAAATTATATGCGATTGGAAATATTAATTTCAATAGCTGCCGTAACTGCCATAGGAACCGACTCTTGAGTAGAGATCAATGCTACCGACCATTGATAAGCTAGCCGAGGTAAACTAAAAAAACACAGTAAAGGCTTCTTTACATTAATTTTTTGGAGAAAACCATCGCAACTTAATTAAAAAAAAACGACAAACTGAAGAACGCATTAAACAAGTCTTTCAATATGAGTGATCTTGGAGAAGCCAAGACACGTTTAGGTCCCAATCAGCAGGTAACAAAATATATATGCAAGAGCTGTAGTATCGCCGTTATAATTATCTTAACCACAAGACCTGATATCGCACAAGCCAATATTAGGTTCAGATAATTGGAGGGACTGTTAACAGAATTTTTAGATATCTAAATTTAGAATACTTAAAATTAAGCAATAACACAATTATTGTATTCTGTGCCGATTGGGTCAACGATAAAGATGATCGACGTTCATGCAGCAGAAGGCAATCGTCTGAAATATTCAAAGACTACTAACGATAACACTGTCCACAAGTGTCAACAAAAAACTATTACATTGTCCAAAGACATAGAAATGAAATTTTACTTGCAAAAGAATCATCGTCTTATGAGTACAAAGCATAACAATGTTCAACATCATTTTATTCGATCGAAGATAGAAGGTAAAGAAATTTAATATAGAATACATCCGTACAGGAGATATCAACCCCCAGTCTTTATATATGAACATTTTAAACTAAATATAATTTATAGTTCACCTCATTACTATCCTGTTGATATTCTAAAATAGAATTATCTTTAATATCAATGGAACGATCCAATTCTTCTAACTTGACTTCCATGCCCTCCATTTCGTTATCGTTATAACTAGCACTGGAAACTCTCAAACCACTGATACTTTCTTGGAATTTATTAAAGCTCCAAAAGTATTACACACAATCCATACTGGTAGCATCAACCTTGTAGTATAAATTTTGAGGTTAGATTGATGTTGTAGTTATAAATTCTGAAAAACGCAACAATTAATATAATATATATGAATTTAATCACAATAAATTAATACGTTAGAGATTAATCTGTAGATATTAGTTACTTGAATTATAAACATTCGTTTCACGATGCTAAAAGAACAAAAATATAAGTACAAAACAAATATGACATTCAAGCCTATCTTCGAGACATTCAATGTCCAGTGACGGAGGTTAAGTTGTTTTAATATAAAATTAAGGAAGTAAGAAAATAGAATTTATTTAGTTTTTGTAAGTACTATTTTAAAAAATTTATTAAAATAAAGGCTATTTTATTATAAATGAAAATTCCACACATATTGCAGCGATACTTTCAAAAACGTTGATTTTTCACATACACTTTAAAGTGCTCCGGACTAACCTCTTCTTTGCGGGAGATGAGATTGTCGTTTTTCAGGGTGGGTTCTCAAAATAAAAAAAATTCTAATCCAAAAAATAAATCCGCCTCTAAAATAATACTCAATCGCATAAAACTCAAATTCAATGTAAACTTTAATAGTTCTTAAAAGGATCCTACTTGCAATTTTACTTATCCAAATCGACGTGCTCGCACTGTTACAAATATAATTTGACTTTTCCAGTTTTAAATAATGCAAATCGAAGCTTATTAATCGAACTGTTGTTTTTCCAACTCAATCAACCAAAACCAATACACTACCGCTCGGTAGCAACTTATTAAAAATTATCCAAAAATCTAAAATATAAAAAATAATGCACACGCATATTAATCACTTTATGAAACAAATCCAAAGTATCACTCACAATTTCAAAAATAAGGCAAAATCTCTAAATATCTCACAGAGTCAAAATCAACGACCGGCTCGGTTAGCCATCTTTAGCAAAAAGCCTTTAATTTTCTCCGATTTGCCACCTTTCCAATTTTACAATGCTACAATTTAAACTTCTTTAAAAAAAATTTAACCTAAATGTATAGGGTGGGTGCGAATCTTTTTGAAACACCACAATATATTATAATTTATAAAACAATGCATAAGAAATGTCAAACTTGGCAGTTTACTAGCAGCTAAAAATTGTACGTAAGAAGGAGCAAATTTGCAAGTGGATAAATTTTGCGAATTTTTTTTCTTTTCTTTTGCCATGACAGCTAAAGCAAATCAACTTTAATGTGAGGTTAAACAATATACGTATTGTTTTTAGTTTATTAATATTAATACCTCCATAATCAATATCATAGTTTATTGGCAGAATTATCTTACCAAATACAACACTAGCTTTGATTTCTGTCGTCATCGTTTCTGTCGTCAACAAAGGCGTCATCGTTGTTAAGTCATGGGTACGAGAATCTGAATGTGAGAGGTATAAAATTGAAAATTTACCAGTATTATTTTGGTAATTAGGTTTTATTATAGGTATATCACAGCATATAACGGAGAGCCAAAACTTTTTGTTGATGTTGAACTGAATGGATGGAAATGGACTAGAAATTCTTGGTGGATCTCTAGAGAGACTTGGCTATTACAAATAACCACTTTATTTTTTCCTTCAAAATAAATTGCGCAAATCTTGGGTTGTTCGCTATTATAACATTTTTAAAATTCCCAACCCGGATGTTCACACTTTTCACACTTTTAGTTTGGAAATTTTGGTTAGGCTGCTTTCTCTCGGGCGCCATATAGTTCTTGACACGAGTACCGTTACCGAGGAGTGCGACTAGTGGTCGTATTGAGTGGTATCATCTTCGTCTTTGACCACCGAATCCAATAATTGTGGCATTGCTAAATTTTGAGTATTCAGGTTTTAGATGTTTAAAAATTTTCTCGACAGCCTCAGTGAGCGGCTTGTTGAATTTACATACTGTACTTACTGTTTTTACAGTGTGTGCAGTATCAGTTCTTGTTACTTTCGACAAATATAACAGCGATTCAAGTGCTTTTGATAAAGTACTCTCTTCATTTTAGTGTCTTCCGATGAGCATATATCTTTCGTTACCACGACTATAACTGGATGAATTCTAATTCGAACACTTTTGGATATTTGTTAATAATTTCTGCCGATTTTGTTACATAACGCGAATACGATTTTAATTTTATTTTGCTTCCTTTACCTCTTTTTTTTATTAGGTAACAAATTGTCTGCGCTTTTAGAGATAATGTTGACCTCCGAACTTTCATGAATTTTAAACGTTATAGTTTTCCCACATGCTAGTATATCTTCTATTCATTTTATGCCACTTCATGAATTTTTTTCAAATTTGACAACAATTTGTGATCTTTCTTCCTGTTCTTCCACCATTTTCACATATTTCTTGCCTGTTTTAGAATCTTTTTTTTCTGCCGGACATTTATTTACACTAAAGAGTCTTAATCTACACTTTCGGTGATTAAGGTTTATCTCGTCACTGCTTGACTTTCATTTCGAAACTTAAGTTTTACGAATCTATTTAGGAGATGCCTCTGATGGTACTTTTTTAGTTTACGTGTGGACAGTGTAATACGCTTCTAGTATATTGTCTGAAATTGATGAACGTTAAATAAAACATACGTGCTAACTCGTGTCTCGTTTACTACATACTGTGATACTGTTGATTACATTTTATCATACAAAGTTATGAGTGCGCGACTGGGCTGCGCACTTAACATGCTATGTTACATGCCCTTTCAAAAATTAAAATTACAATAAATTTTATTTTAGATACCAAACATTTAAACTAAACAAATTTTAAATTTAAACAGAATTTTAATCAATGACATAGTCTTTCAAATAAACCGGCTTCGAAGTTAATCGCTTTGGTCGTTCTCTTGTTTCCTTGACAATTTCTTGTTGACTTGATGTCGTATCACTTTAGTTTAAATCACGGCTCGATTTCGGTTTATGAATTTGCTCTGCTTTTATTTCAACTTCCGCATCGCGAAAACTATGATTTAAATTGTCGGTTAATTAACTTTGTCTTTCTGATAGTTTGTTTAAATCACTGGCACTGTTAATTTTATCGGTCTCACTTTCATGTTGCCGCAATGGTCTCAAATGTATCCGATTACGTCTTAATGGTGTGCCGTCTTCCGTTATTATTTCGTATGATTCTGGATGTTCCGTTTTATTTATAACCTTTGCTGGTATTCAATTTCTTTTATCGTTTTGTACCAAAATTTCTTGATTTACTTCCAAATCTTGAAGAGCATACGATGATCTGTCATGGTATTGTTTTTGTTGATTTTGCTTCTTTTTAATTTCTTGCAATGGTCCGCTACAATCGTATTTAGGTGTTAGGCTGGCTTTTGTCATTAGCAGATCCGATCTTAATTTTCTGCCTTGTAGTAGTTCCGACGGTGAAGGTAACAATACACCTTTGGGCGTCGTATTGTAATTTAAGATAACACTCGGTATGCTGTTATTTGATGCGGCTGCTTTGGTTATTAATCCTTTTACAATTTGCACCGCACGCTCAATCATTCCATTGGATTTCGGGTAAATTGGGCTCGACGTTGTGTGTTTTATGTCGTAATATTTTGTAAATTCTGCAAAGCTGCTTGAATTAAAAGGCGGTCCATTATCCGATATGATCTCTTGTGCTATGCCAAAATATGCGAATGTTTCTTCAATTATTTTGATTGTTGCTTTTGAGTCTTTTGACGTCACGTTTTTTGTGATTATAAATTTTGAAAAGTAATCTATTATTATTAAGTAGTCTTTTCCGTTTATATACGCGAAGTCAATTCCAATTTTACACCATGGTAATTCTGAAATTTCGTGATTTTTAAGCGGTTGCTTCGTATTTGACTTGGAATATTTCTGACAAATTCTGCAACTTAATACAAATTCCTCGATGTCTTTGAACATTCCCGGCCAATATAGTAATGCTTTAGCTCTGTTTTGGCACGCTGTAACGCCTTGATGCGCACTGTGGATTTTCTTTAGAACATTATTTATTTCATTGTGAGGTATTACTACCCTTGTGCCCCTACATAAAATTCCATCTGCGTAATGCAATTTTTCTTTAATTTCCCAGAATTTCTTTGCGTTGGTTTTTATTGACTTTTTGTGTGCTGGCCATCCTACGTTAATATAAGTAATAATTTCTTTGATGACGTTGTCATTTTCTGTTGACTTACTCAACTCTTCTAATCTTTCTCGCGTTGCACAAATTATTGCGTTTACTGCTACCGTCTTACCTTCCAGATAATCTGTGTTGATTTTTCTGTCTTTGTTCGGGTCGCGTGACAATGTGTCCGCTATGCATAAATTCTTACCTGGCACATATTCTAATTTATAATCGTACCTCATTAATTTTAAAACCATTCTTTGAAGTCTTGGTGATAAAGACTCCATTGGTTTATTTACTAAGCTAACCAGTGGCTTATGATCTGTTTGGACCAAAATCTCCCGGCCGTACGTATAAAGATGAAATCGTGTTAGACCGTGCAGTATTGCTAACAATTCTTTCTCGATTTGTGCGTATTTTTTCTGTGTTTCTGTGAGAGCAGACGAACTGTACCCTACGGGTTGGTCATCTTGAAATAAAGCCGTACCTAGCCCGTAACTGCTTGCATCTACCTATAAGCAAATTGGTTTCTTCGGATCGTAGAATCTCAATACCGGTGCTTTACTTATTATTTTTTTCAAAAATTTAAAGCTTTTCTCTTCGTTTTCCCTCCATACAAATTCGTTCTTGTCACTTAGTAAAGTGCGTAAAGTACTTGTATGCTGCGACAGATTTGGGATAAATTTTCTTAAAAAATTTATCATCCAAAAAAATCTCTGAAGTTCTTTTTTGTTTTCAGGACTTTTCAATGCATTTATTGCATCGACTTTTGTACTTTCAATAGAAATTCCATTTTCCGATACCTTGTGTCCTAAAAATTTGACTTCCGTTTTAGCGAATTGCATCTTGCTTTTGCTAAACTTAACGTTGAATTTCCTTGCTCTTTTTAACGCTTCTGTCAATCTGTAATTGTGTTCTTCTTTGGTTTTCCCGAAGATTAGTACATCATCTATGTATGGTATTACGCCGTCCAGGTTTTCGAAAACTCTATTAATAAGTTTTTGGTAAACTTCCGGTGCGCTGTTTATACCATAAGGCATAGTTTTGTATCGATATCTTCCGTAAGGAGTAGCTATCGTACACAAATTTGAGCTTTGCTCGTCGATTGGTACCTGTAAGAACGCCGTCGTAGCATCTAATACCGTGAAGTATTTTGCTCCGTCTAACTCCGCTAAAACGTTATCTACTGTAGGGAGTGAGTAGTGCTCTCTCTTGATGTGCTGATTTAGGGATCGCGGATCCATACATACCCTTATCGATCCGTTGGGTTTGGTTACCGTTACGATGGGGTGGACCCAATCTGTCGGTTCATTTACAATTTCCAATATCTGATTTTCTACCATTTTGTCTAGCTCTTCTTTTAATTTTTTTTTCAAAGATAGTGGAACTCTTCTTGCTGGTGAAATCGTTGAGGTTGCATTTTCTTTCAGCGTGATGTGGTAAGGATTTATTTTAATGCGCGATGGTTTTTTTTTCAAATACTTCCTCGTACTTAGCTATGATATCAGCTGCTGTGCCGTTGTTTTTAATAACACCCACACGCGTAGTCGGTATTATACCTAACTCAGCTGTGTCAGCAAGTCCTAGAATACACTCGCGGTTCTTATCGGCTATGAAAAAGTCTAAGTATTTGTTACTTCCTTCGTATTCGCATTTTATTCTACACCTTCCTTTTATTTTAATGTCATGACCTGTAAATGACTTCAGCTTTGTTTTCGTTTGCATCATTTCTGGTTTATGAGGTAATGCATCGTAGATTTTCTCCGACATTATGTTTACCTCCGCACCTGTATCAATTTTAAAATTAATAGGTTGGCCACTTACATTTAAAACTTCTTCCCACGAGATGCTGTTTACTTTCCTGGTGCTCTTCTTTACTGCTAAAATGTCTTACTCGTCATCTTCCGATGAGCCTTCGCGAATTTCCTTAACGCGTTTCGGGTTTCCGCAGACGCTGGCAAAGTGATCCTTCTTCTTGCACTTGAGACACGTTTTCCCCGTTGCAGGACACTTTTTCTCGCCACTATGAACGAAACCGCACATTTTGCATTTGAGTTTTACGTTTGCACTTTGCTTTTTGTTTACAAACTTTAGTTTTTCTTTATTCACGACACTGACCTCGCGTGCACTAGCGCCCGTAATTTCAATTACTTGTTTACGACTGACTTCACTTGAACGACAATAGTCCAAAGCCTTTGTTAACTTCAAGTCCGAGTCTCGCAACAAACGTTCTTGCACCGTCTTGTCATTAATGCCTAGCACCAACCTGTCGCGAATCAAATTTTCCGTTTGTACTCCAAAGTCGCACTGAGCTGCGAGTTTTCTCAACTCGGTCACGTATTTATCTACTGGTTCATCTTTGTTCTGGGATCTCGAGAAAAATTTAAATCGATCAAAAACTACATTCTTGCGTGGTTGACAATAGTGGTCGAATTTTTTGATTACATCATCATAAAGTTCTGCACTCTCACCCGCGCCGTATTGGAATGTTTCCAAAATGTCGACTGCCTCATCGCCCATAACATTCATGAGGATGGCAATTTTTTGCTTATCGCTTTTCTCGTTCTTTTCGCTCGCTTCTAAGTAAAAGTTAAACTTTTTCTTAAACTTTTCCCAGTTGCTTGCTATATTTCCCTCGAACACCATTTCACTTGGAACTCTAACACTTGTATCTTGCTGCATTTTCCTTTGAAAATTACACTAATACTTTGAAGGTTTTCACTCACGCTAACTGGTTTTTCTAAAATTTTAGCCACCGTCAAATAAAGAATTTTATTTGTTAGTTTACCGCTGCTAATATGCTTCTAGTATATTGTCTGAAATTGATGAACGTTAAATAAAACATACGTGCTAACTCGTGTCTCGTTTACTACATACTGTGATACTGTTGATTACATTTTATCATACAAAGTTATGAGTGCGCGACTGGGCTGCGCACTTAACATGCTATGTTACAGACAGGTTGTTTAAAAGAAGGTCGGGTGGACATTTAAATTTTTATATCTTTTGCTGTGAGATTTTATTGTGATGCAAATGTATAATTTTTATATCTATCCGTTGGCCAATAAGTTGAGTGCCCTTAGGATAGTTTATTTTTTTACTTGTCATTTTAAAAGGTTTTCCGAAGCCAGGATTAGCAGTCCTTTTGTGTTAAAGTCTCTTGCCGCAATAAAACGATTACCAAGTGATTGAACTCCATGAAACTATTTTCCTTGATTTTGTGCTTTCGGGGACAAAAGACAGTCGAAATAGTTACGGGAGCACTCAACCCCTCGACCATGCGGCTTGTATGTATTCTTGTTGTGTTCTTGTTGTTGTTCTTGTGTTCTTGTTGGTATTTCGACAGTTTGTAGTGCTTGAGTGAAATTATCGATAGTTGATGAATGAATGATTCGGTAGTTCTTAGATAACTTTTATTTGTAGAATGATGCTGATAATGTTACTATCTCTTGTCCATGTTGAGACAAGCTAATCTTGTCTTCAACTTTGGTGAAGGTAAATGCGTGTCATATCTATCGCTTTACCTTCCATCAAATTCAATAAAAAATTTTTTTAATTTCAATTAATATTTATAATCTGTCTATATTGCCTATATCTATATGTCTATATTGATTTTACAGACAAGATTCTACCATTGCTGTCACTATTAAGAAAGCATGTCCGATGGAAGTGATCAGATGCTCACGAAGAAACATCTTTGAAATTAAAAGAAGAGTTATTTAAAAATATGAGTGTGTTACATCCTGTTACAAATCATGGCCGCGAATTGAAAAGATTGAGACAAAGACGCTGAGCTATTTATTCCAAATTAACATTATTTGCAAAGTTTATAGATAATTTAAAAACGGTAGAAATTTCAACATCCCAATATTATATATGAGATATACAGAATCGACTAGAAAAAATTGTTTCTTTGTTTGAAATCTACAATGAAATTCAAAATGAAATCGAGCTTATTGAAACGGACGAAGACCAAAATCTTAAAAGTAGGGAAGATTTTCAAAATAATTATTTTAATTCAAATCGTTGAAAATAATGATGAATATCTACTGTCCAATAGATCGGCATCAATCGCATCCCAAAATCTCAATCACAATAATATTAAATTACCATCGAAAGTAACCAAACCCAACCCATTGAATCTTATGAATTAAATCCGGTAACATTTGGAATGACATCGGCCCCATTCTTAGCTATTAGGTGTCTTCTCGAAGTAGGTAAGGGTAAGGAATATTTAAATAAGGAATTATTTAATAATATTAATTATAAACATTTTTGTATTGTATTTTATGTAGGTAGATTAAATAAATGTTGAATGTTTAGTCTATTCTTTTTTTAAATGAAAATTTTGAAAAATGTTTATTACAGATTTTACCTGACTAATCAAACTTAATTAGTTTAATTAATTATAATATTAAAATTATTATATATTCAATTATTTTTTCATTTAAATAAGGAAAATATAAAATATAAATAATAATAAAACATTTTAATATAGAATAAAAATTAATCAAATTTTTAATTAATTAATTAACTTAATTAATAGGTTAATTATCAATACCGTGCAACACTTTTCGACACTACTCTAGTTTATCAATTTTTTATTTTTATTACATATTGTCGTGAAACAAAATATTTCGACCCACCCTGTGCTAAATTGTAAAAATTTGTTAATTTGATTTTTAAACGTTTAAATTAGAAATGTACAGAGTGGGTAGAAAAGATATAGATAGAGGCTTTTTGTGTCAACCATGGCCGACAGCGGGTGCGAAAATTGTGTATGCTCGCTGAGTTTTGACATTATTTTGAATTTGTGAGTAATAATTTTGATTTTGATTTAAATATAGTGAATTTTTATGCGAATGCATTATTGCGCTTTTTTTGGATGATTATTTTGGATATTTTTTTGATGAGTTGTTGCCGAGCAGTAGTTGATTGATTTGGATGATTAATTTTTGGAAAAAGTATTTTGAGTAATATATTTCGATTTGGTGTAAAATTAGAAAATTTAAAATTATATTTGAACGAACGAGTGTTGTGACTGATAACTCGACGATTTGGATAAGGCGAGAAATCAAACTTCGTTCCATATAAAGTGAAATTGAAATTTTAAATTAAATTACTTTGGATTTGGATTATTGGAAATTGTTAGACAATTAATAATTTTTTTGGAATAAAATTTTTTAATTTTATTTTTGATAACGCAAGAACCCTTCGACCCCTACAAAATTACCAATTGCTCCCGCACTCCAGGGTTAATCCAAGGCAAACTAGAGACTGTTTATTTTCAACAAAAATAATCCACAGCAATATATTATTATGTAGTACTATATTATTATTTTATTAAAAAAATAAATTTTTACGTTAGATACATGAAATAAAATTTAAAAAAAAATATTATCACAATTTAATAACATTAATCATTTTAATTTTAATTTAATGGATTTCTTAACAAACGATTCTTTTAAAATTATATATAATCCAAAATTATGAGTTCATTTTATGTTGTTAACATTAATTATTTCTTTATATAGTATAATTTTTTGTTTTATTATTCATTTTTGTAAATCTTAGATATTCCAAGGTGAGCGGAATATCAAGATTTAAAATATCTTTGGAAGGAGGGGAGAAACGTTAATGAGTGAACGCCCAATTAGTATCCATTGTAACAAAACACCCCCAAATCTAAAGCTAAAACGAAGGTAATTTATGCGAGACCAGCTCAAACATTTATATGAATCGCTAAAAGCGACTGATTAAAATTCCTTTTTTCGTAAATACAAATAAACTACCTTCAGCAAGCTAGGAACTTAATTAGGTAGGATGCAATTGAATTTGTGTGTTTAATGATGACAATAATTTGGAATATTCTGGAAATACACACATGCTGAAATCGGTTACGGCGGGTCAAACCTTTTTTTTGTTACCAAAGCCCATAAAGTAGATAATTTTTCGACTTTTATTACAGGCTACATTAAACGATTTACGCACTAATTGCCAGTAAACGCGAAACCCGTGGCGTTACAGATTTGAAATTTACATGATCTTGGAGATAATGAAATTTGCAATCGGAAGTATATACAATTGAACTAGCGGATTTGCAATTTAGACAAGTAATTACCAAATTACGAATTTTTACTCAAACATCTGGAAACCATAAAAACATTCAAATACAATCTCAGGGAAATTCCCACCGATATTTCTTAAAATTAAGGGTCCAAGCGTCATAAATCTTTCAATGACCAAACAACGGTTATAACTACGATCGGCTAAAGCAGGAAACCCAAACCATCTTCAAAATCACGTGTTAAAATAAGAATTTTAAATCAACTATTGATACGCACTGGTTTTATTACATCGTTTCATGATCAATTTACTGGATTTGGATTACATTTAAAATACACATTTCCTTATTCATAACCAACATAATAAAAATATCACTTTTGAGTTTTCTCAATTAATTCAGTTTTGGGAATAAAATGGTATCGGTTAAGCAATTTTAGCCCTTATCGACAACCCTGAAGGTACATAAAAAGGGCTCACTCCTGATGACTCCCACTCTCATTCTATCTTCAATTTTTGCAGTGACGGTTAGTCTGTTCATTTTCATTTTTTTTAGTTAAATAAACTGCAAGTGTTTAGTTAAATTTTAATAATATTTTTTTTTGGTGACAAATCGAACAGCTTAAAAACTTAAATTCTTTTTTTTATATATATCCAAAGCGTAATTTTATTTTAGTTTTTTTAAACTCGTGAGTGTGTGTTTCCTCGTTTGCTAATTTCAACAAAAAGGTAATATATAAACAATCTATGTATTGAAAATTGTTCTATTTCAGATATATGTCGCAACATAACTAAAATTGTTTTTATTAAATATTAGTCGTTAATTTCAACTTATTAATTTCTTTCTTTTATATATATTTTTGTTTATGAATTTCTGGTGTACAGTTTTTGCCTTATATTGATTAAACAGATATAGATTTACATGATTTTATTCTTTTCTTGCTACCGCAAGGCGATTAAATTGTTAATAATCCTACGTCTCCGATCTTCAATTTATAAGTTTGAAATTGGCTTTAATCAATTTCTGGTGGCAGCGATTTACCTTCCGTTAATACACGACGGCCGCGATTATTTAATTAATCAAATCCTACCCGTGTTACACCATAACTATGTAGTATTACGAAGAAGTGGGTAGAAGCAAGTTGACAAATAAATTACAACCCTCATGTAGAAAATTTTAATTTTATTTTTATCCAGTATCTACATCAGAATATACAAGCTGCTGCAGAGTATACGATTATAAACAGGTTTCGTTCACGAGGTACCATCTTACAAGCGATGCTTGAAACTAAAAAGAAATAAGGAGCTCATACACCAGCCAAGCTGAGCCAACACTCGTACGGTTTCTCACCTGTATGATTTAGTAAATGCCTTATTAAATTAGAGTTTTGTGAACATTTATAATCACAAATATTACACTCAAACGGTTTCTCACCCGTATGAGTTAGTAAATGTTGTTTTTGTGAACATTTATAATCACAAATATTACACTCAAATGGTTTCTCACCAATATGAGTTAGTAAATGCCTTTTTAAACTAGAGTTTTGTGAACAATTATAATCACAAATATTACACTCAAATATGAGTAACCCGGATAGGCTTTGATTAATTGAATAATCTCGACCGCTGTTTATCAACTAAAGGTAGAAGTCGCTGCCACCAGAGCCTCTTTATAGCCAGACTCAAACTTTTTAATCGAATATAGGAGACGTAGGATTATTACCAAGTCGATCGCCTTTTTAACAGCAAGAAAAGAATAAGAACATGTAAATCACAACTAATTTATTTAACACAAAAGAATAACGATAAAACGGTACAAAAAAATATAATTACAAAATTTTTTTTTTAATTCGATTCCATGAATATTACAATCTAATAAATTAATTTTTTAACTTGTGAAATATAATTAAATAATCTTGGAATAAACAAGTTAATATATTAAATTATTCTGACGAAGACGTGTACCAAACGCCGAAAGCTCAATAAAAACATTATTATTAAACGTTTTATTAACTTGTTTATTCTAAGATTATTAAGAATATTACAATCTGTCCTAATGGACAATAAGCAACACTATTTGACACAATACATAAGGACACAGTGGAGAACTAATCCAATGGCGGGCCTCCTTACAAGTTATTTATTACATAAACACTGAGTAAATATTATACACGATCCATTTAGCCACTTACGTGCGATGGGGTAGGTCCATGGGATCACAACGTTTAAGTCTCCTTACCGGAATTTTAATCAGTAGGTCACCCACCAATGCGTTAGGATGATCTGTAAGTCGCAGCTGGTATTTCATGCTCATGGACGAAATTACCTCCATTACACTATCAATTTGTAGGTCATTACTAATAGTCTTATTTAAAACGTACCAGGGAGCGTCACAAATGTTGCGCAAAACCTTGGACTGGAAACACTGAATTCTTGCAATGTTCGAGTTACTGGTCGAGCCCCACAGCTGAATACCATAAGTCCATATGGGTTTTAGGATTGATCTGTACAGCAGCACTTTATTGTCTATAGATAAGATCGATTTTGGCCTCATAATCCAATAAATTTTTTGATACACTAGTACTAGTTGAAGGCGTTTGCTCCAAATATGTTTGGTCCATGTTAGGCGACGATCGAGGTGAAAGCCTAAGTATTTGACTGTCTCTTGTTTAGGAAGGACGTTGCCGTACATCATTACACTTGGACAGGTGCCTCTTCCGAGAGTGAAGGTGATATGTACCGACTTTGTGGTATTGGCTTTAATACGCCAAATCTTGAGCTAATTTTCAATTTCATTCAGGTGACGTTGTAGAAATGGAGATGCGAGATTTGGATCATCGTTAGATGCCATTACGGCGGTATCGTCTGCAAACGTGGCTGATACTGTGTTCTTAGTTTCCGGCAGGTCGGCTGTGAACAAAAAATATAGGGTAGGACCAAGGACACTACCCTGGGGCACTCCAGATAGGATAGTTTCTAGGTTAGTTTGAGCTTCTCTATGTTTGACTAGAAAAAATCTGTTGGTTAGATATGATTCTAACAGGCGACTATAAGGATGGGGAAGACGTTTTTTGATTTTGTATTTCAGTCCTTCATGCCAGACTCTGTCGAACGCTTGAGATATATCAAGAAAAGTAGCAGAGCAGTATCTCCTGCATTCCAGATCCGTTCTAATCTTCTTCACAACTCTGTGCACCTGTTCTACCGTTCCATGTCCATGCCTAAAACCAAATTGGTGGTCTGGGATTAGATTTCTTTCGTAGAGAAGCGGTTTCAGTCTTTCCAAGAATAATTTCTCAAACGTTCTGGAGAGTATTGGTAGCAAACTAATTGGTCTATATGAGGAGACCACAGTTGCATCTTTTCCTGGCTTCTGGTTCATAATTACCTGCGCCACCTTCCACTGCGATGGGAAATAGCCATGACGAAGGATTGCGTTAAATATTATTCTAAGTAGCTGAAATCCAATTTCTGGTAAGTTTTGCAGAATTTTACCCGTTATTAAGTCATAACCAGGAGCCTCCTTTGGGTTAATCTTTTTACAGATAACATTTTTTATTTTATTTACCTTGAAGTTTCTAATTGGTAAATCCATTTGATAGGGGGCTTCCAGTAGTTGGTGGATATGGTATTCGTCTCCAATTGGGATTTCTCTTGGATAGGGTTGAAAAACTTTGGCAAGATTCTCGGCGAAAGTCCTTGCTTTTTCCACATCGTTTCGAGCCCAGTTTCCATCATTGGTTTTAATTGGTTGATTTATTTTTTGTGGTTTTTTTATTTTTAGAGTGACTTTCGACAGAGAGTAGTCAGTTGTTACACTAGCTGTAAGATTTTCTAGGAAGTTTTCTACACCTTGATTTCTGTATTCCTTTAAGAGTTTCTTTAGTTGTTTTGAGGCTTTATGTAGATTAGTTTTGGCACAAGGAGCGTGAGTTTGTTGCCAGCGTTTCTTTAGTTTACGTTTTTCTGCTATCTTCTTTTTTATGTTCGAGGGGCAATAGCCTACTTTGTCGATGATTGACGTAGGTGGAGTGGCACTCCATGAAGCTTGTTGGATTGTCACTGTGAAGCGTTCTACTGCGTCATCTATTTCTTTCTCTATCTTTAGTGGTATGTTAAGGTTTAGATTGCAAGAGAGACTGCTTTTGAATTCTTCCCAATTTGTGTTTTTATTAAACAATGTGGGTGGTTTATTAATTTTTAAAACACAAGAATCGAAGGTGATTAGTAAAGGAGTGTGATCAGATGATAGATCTAAGCACGTTTCAATTTTAAGGTAATTGTGTGAGATACCTCTAGGAACGCAGAAGTCGAGTACATCAGGGATTTTATTTTGGTCAGTAGGCCAGTAGGTGGGTTCGCCTGATGATAGCGATAGTAGACTACAACTTTGCATGGATTGGTACAACTGCCTGCCTCTGGATGTTATCAATCTCGAGCCCCAATGGTTGTGCTTTGCATTGTAGTCACCTCCAGCGATAAAACGATGACCAAGTGATTTAAAGAAAGACTCAAATTGATCTTTTTTGATGGTAAGATTTGGTGGGCAGTATACTGCCGTAATCGTGAGTGTACCTATCCAGTCATCGATTACTACTGATGTAGCTTGTGTGTTTCTGAGACTTAATTTTGGTGTTTCATGGTGTTTTATATTGCTTTTAATGATTATAGCAGTACCGCCTCTTGCTGCGCCATCCGAATGTTTAGTGTGGTAGATCGAATAGTGAGGTATTTGTAAGAAACTTTTGTTTGTCAGGTGGGTCTCCGATATAAGCATGATATCCAAGTTATGATTTACTAAGAAGGTTTTGACTTCTAATCCATGATTTACTAGACCATTTGCATTCCATACAGATATTTTTAATGTACCTAATTTAGTGTTCTTATTGCTGCCCATTACATTTTGGCGATCATGCTCATGAGGAGATCGAGCATTTTATCCATCTTCTCCATCACCTTTTATATCATCTGTTCCAGGTTGTTTTGTGGTTGTTCCTGCAACATTGGCGTTGGCATATGATTTTGCAGCTGCATGATAGGGTGGGATTGATTATTTTGGCTACCATTTGTGGTTATTTGAGCATAAAAGAAACCTTGTTGAATTTGGTTTCTATTAGTTGGGAGAGGTGGAAAAGAATTTATATTTTGTAATGCTGGATTATTTATTTTTGGCGTGATCTTAGGATTGTTTATCTGGTGTTTATATAGAGTCGGAAATACTTTCTTTTGAAGTTCTTTATATACCGAGCATCCTCTGTAGTTAGCAGGATGTCTCTCTTCGCAGTTTGTGCACTGGACTCTGTCGTCTTTGGATTTACGAGGGCAGTTTTTTGCTGCATGATCTTCGATACACTTAACGCACCTTAGTCTGCGTTGGCAGTATTTTTGTGTGTGCCCAAATCGCTGGCAACGACTACATTGAGGGACTTCGCGCTTCGGACGTTGAGGTTCTACACTAACTATAGCATTCATCAATTTTGTGATGCCAAATATTTCTCTATTATTTGATTGACTTTTTAATTCAATGTTGAATAGAGGCAGTGGCTTTTTGGTGACTCTTTCTCTTATGCAGGATGTGTTTTTTACTATGTGTCCTTTATCTTCGATTTCCTGTTTAAGTGCTTTGAGGTCTACAGTTGGGTGAACATTGCGCAGTACCACACGGAAACCACGATCTTCTTTAAGTTAGTTGGTGTGAAATTCTGTGGCCTTTTCAGTAAGTGCCTTTATTATTTCTGTATAGTGTTTAAAGGTGTTTGGTTGTATTTTTATCTGATTATTGTACAACCACTTGAAAGTGTAGCCGTTTGGAATGCGCTCATTAAGTAGATTGATTAGTGGTTGTATGAATTCGACTCCCTCTACAAAGATTGGTGGTGGTTTTTTTGTTGTACTTTCGCCTTCATTCTTATCACCCTCCTTGTTTACATCCTCGTTTTTACCCTCCTTGTCTTTTTCGGACAAAAAGCAAGGCTTCAAAGGATTTGGAGGTCGCTGCAGGTATTTTAAGCCAATAATCGCTTAGTGTGGTTTGTGTGCGTATACTTCTTTTTGCTTCCGGGGTCTCATTTTGCCGTGGTCTTTTTCTGTAATGTACGGTATTTCATCCTGGTTCAAGAAGTGGCAACGATTACACCGTTGTTGTAGGAGGTTGACCATAAGTGTAATCAATTGTTTGTTGTTGAGGCATGTAATGATTTACTGGTACATTACCAGTTGATTTTACATTACCAGTCGATTTGTTATGTGACTAGAAATTCCTCGCTTTCTCACCCGAGCAGGCATTCGGTTTTGTCTATGTTTTCCGATAAAATAAGTTTTATATAAAAATTTTATTTGAAAACTTATGGTCACCATTTACAATCATAGAATAGAGAGAGGGGGGGAATCTCGTTTGCGCATTCGCGTCTTACTAAAACTAAATTTTTTAAAAGCTTGGCCGGCACCGACTGCAAAGATTACAATAATTGACCGCCTATGCCAGCTAGTTAAAGTAACTAAATAACATAATTATTTTTTACTTTGTAGTGCATTTTTTTCACAGTAGTTTGTTTTAAGTCGATTTTATTTTAGACAGTTGAAAACGTTGAAAAGTTCCGCTAACAGGATTAAGGTACAGTTTTTGGAGAGCATTTCTTTTGTTGCCAATTCTTGGGAAAATATTAGTGAAGTTTCCGTTAGTAGTTTGAGCTTTTTGAAGATGAAGCTTTGAATTAACAGTTTTTGTCGGGTAGATATTATCATAGATAAGAGAGAATAAAATCGAGGATAGCGCCGATAGAGGATATCAAATTTGTCGATAGAATGCAACAAATGTAGGTACCGCTTATTCCTTTGAAATTACCTGAAATTTTGCAAATTTAAAAATTCCTTTATGCATATTTTTTTGGGTTTTTCCATAGTTTACTTAGATCTCAAAAGTGCTCATTTATGCCATTAGGCTATAATTTAAATATTATTAGATATTTCTGTTTTCTATGTGTGTTAGTTTTAAGGTCACTCATTTACCATTTAGGTTAAAGCTGATTTATTTGAAAGGTAAATCAAAATTCTACTCGACTCCAAAATATTTTAATGTAATCGTACTCTACTCGGACTACCGTATTATTCTTCTTAAGTACCTTATTAAACGTACAGTTTTTTTATTCAATTATTTGATTTCAAACTACCTTCCCGCTGTCACCCGAATTAGCGACCGTTTGTCTCGGATCGAACGTCTCGTTGAAGGTAAAAGAAAATTGTTTTGACATCAATCCGAGTGGCGCCCATTTTATTGACTATTCCCAAAGTTGTACTTCGTCTTTCGATTCAACTTGGACTCAGGATTTCCTTGAATTTCCGATCCACGACCTCGCCTCGGCTGAAGCTAGCGGCAATCCTAATCTGTTAAGTAAGTATTTGATACGTTTCCCTTTATTGTGTTATCTCGGCCAACTTGGCCCGTTACAACATTAAGATGGTTCAGATGATTTTATAATTTGTTGGTTACATTTGTCGGTTTCGACATACTACTAGATTTGTTATGTATTATCTTAATATTGTGGTGTTTCAAAATGGTTTGAACCCACCCTGTACAATTTAGGAAAATTTGTTATAAACAAATAAGTTGTAACTTTGTGGAATTGGCTAGGTGGGGACCAAACACAGAAAGTTCGTGACCTTTTGCGGTTGCCGCACGCAAAATTTGATGCAAATATTATTTTGCAAAAGAGAGTCTTTAAATTGCGTTGATTGTGTGAATTATTTTGGTTGATGTGGCTGCATTGATTGATTTTTTTTGTGATATGGAATTTGAACCTTCAATTTTTGATTCAAGATTATTTTTGGTGAGCGATATTTTTATTACAAATTTTGAATGATTTTTTGAATGATTATAATTAAAATTATAATAATTAATTATAATTAAAAATAAAACAACAACTTAAACTAAACAAAATATCTTAACATAATCAATCGCGCATCAATGGATGTAACTTAAGAGTGCGAACGTAAAGTTCTGCCTTTATTGTTCCTCAGGTTGCAAAGTCAATGTTTTATTTCTAAAATACGCAATCCATCTCTTATCACTTGATGTGGACACAGCAGTATTAATCAGATCTGGTATTACTATTATATTGTAGTCAAATAAATAAAATAGTATTAAATACTCAGTGCCGGCGCTAGGATATTTGACGCCCTAGACAAAACTCTATCAGTGTGCCCCCTCCCTATTTACATAGCAGTACTGAGCTGAAAATCCGCGATACTCTGGCATGTATACTAAAACATTGAAATTGCTTACAATGCCGGGAGTTATTTTTTGACATGATATCATCTTATAAATTTATACTGCACGCACGAAAAAACATGACTCATTGTCACGTTCCGCCTGAGGCATGGGTGCAAGCGAGAGCGCGGAACAAGCGATAGAGAAGCACGATCGGCTTACCTCACACATGTAATAACCATGGGTCAAAAATGACAAAGCGGGCTTTTTAAAAGCAGCAATTCAAAAAATTTCATTTATTTGTCTAATTTCGTCATTTTAAATTAACAATTTATTGACATTGATTTGATTTCAGTTTATTTCTATAACTAATTGTTCGTGATTATATTTAAACAAATTAATTAAATTAATTTTGCAAAAACTGTAAATAATATTTGAAAATTAATGTTGTTAACCAGAGTTTTAAAAATATTTATGTTTTAATGACAAGTTAACGCAGTGCAAAGGAATATAATTATTATATCAAGCAGGTTTTAGCGGGCTTTTCAAAAGCATGAGTTTCATGAATTCGATTTATTTGTCATAAGAAAACAATTCAATTCAATTCATAAAAATATGCAATTTTTCATCAATGTTTTCTTATGGCGTTATCACGTAAAATTATCGTCCGTAAACCGACTTTACAAACAACCCGAGTGCCACGTGTTTTTTATAAATAAGCGGCGCTTGATCGCTCGAGTGTTTTAGTCTGACCAAAAGTTTTTTCTAGCCAAATTTTATAAGTGCGTATGATTGTACTGAAATTAAAAATTATCACGGCAGAAATCAAAGCTAGTGTTGTATTTGGTAAGATAATTCTGCCAATAAACGATGATATTGATTATGGAGGTATTAATATTGTAACGAAAATTAAAACGTTTATTTATTTCTAAACGGCTAATACAAATATTTACAGATACGATTAATAACAATTACTAAACTAATATTAACACTAACACTAATTACACTACAATTTATTTACACTATAATTTATATTTAACACTAGGTCTATATTTATTTAAACACTCGGTATAACGTTATCACTTCACTGTATTTATGTTCACTTGATTTAGGTTAACAGTCGCGCGTTCAAACCGGAATTGATTTGTGACAGGAAATCGCGCTGCATTTATACTTAAATGCAGCTTTCCAGAATATTCCATAACCATCCAGGAATTTCCAGGCGCTTCCACGCATTTTCTCGATCTTACATTCATCGATATTTGAATGACTAATGCTGTTATCATGCATGACTCATCATACATGACGTCACACATTAGTCATCAAATATAATTAGACGTTCTTTCGTAACAATATTAATAAACTAAAAACAATACGTATATTGTTTAACCTCAGATTAAAGTTGATTTGCTTTAGCTGTCATGGCAAAAGAAAAGAAAAAAAATTCGCAAAATTTATCCACTTGCAAATTTGCTCCTTCTTAAGTACAATTTTTTGATGCTAGTAAACTGCCAAGTTTGACATTTCTTATTCATTGTATTATAAATTATAATATATTGTGGTGTTTCAAAGAGATTCGCACCCACCCTATACATTTAGGTTAAATTTTTTTTAAAGAAGTTTAAATTGTAGTATTGTAAAATAGGACAGGTTGTGGCAAATCGGAGAAAATTAAAGGCTTTTTGCTAAAGATGGCCGCCCGAGCCGGTCGTTGATTTTGACTCTGTGAGATATTTAGAGATTTTGCCTTATTTTTGAAATTGTGAGTGATACTTTGGATTTGTTTCATAAAGTGATTAATATGCGTGTGCATTACTGCGTATTGTTTTTTATATTTTGGATTTTTGGATAATTTTTAATAAGTTGCTACCGAGCGGTAGTATATTGGTGTTGGTTGATTGAGTTGGAAAAACAACAGTTCGATTAATAAGCTTCGATTTGCATTATTTAAAACTGGAAAAGTCAAATTATATTTGTAACAGTGCGAGCACGTCGTTTTGGATAAGTAAAATTGCAAGGACGATCCTTTTAAGAATTATTAAAGTTTACATTGAATTTGAGTTTTATGCGATTGAGTATTATTTTCGAGGCGGATTTATTTTTTAGATTAGAATTTTTTTTATTTTGAGAACCCACCCTGAAAAACGACAATCTCATCTCCCGCAAAGAAGAGGTTAGTACGGAGCACTTTAAAGTGTATGTGAAAAATCAACGTTTTTGAAAGTATCGCTGCAATATGTGTGGAATTTTCATTTATAATAAAATAGCCTTTATTTTAATAAATTTTTTAAAATAGTACTAAATAAATTCTATTTTCTTACTTCCTTAATTTTATATTAAAACAACTTAACCTCCGTCACTGGACATTGAATGTCTCGAAGATAGGCTTGAATGTCATATTTGTTTTGTACTTATATTTTTGTTCTTTTAGCATCGTGAAACGAATGTTTATAATTCAAGTAACTAATATCTACAGATTAATCTCTAACGTATTAATTTATTGTGATTAAATTCATATATATTATATTAATTGTTGCGTTTTTCAGAATTTATAACTACAACATCAATCTAACCTCAAAATTTATACTAGAAGGTTGATGCTACCAGTATGGATTGTGTGTAATATTTTTGGAGCTTTAATAAATTCCAAGAAAGTATCAGTGGTTTGAGAGTTTCCAGTGCTACTTATAACGATAACGAAATGGAGGGCATGGAAGTCAAGTTAGAAGAATTGGATCGTTCCATTGATATTAAAGATAATTCTATTTTAGAATATCAACAGGATAATAATGAGGTGAACTATAAATTATATTTAGTTTAAAATGTTCATATATAAAGACTGGGGGGTGAAATCTCCTGTACGGATGTATTCTATATTAAATTTCTTTACCTTCTATCTTCGATCGTATAAAATGATGTTGAACATTGTTATGCTTTGTACTCATAAGACGATGATTCTTTTGCAAGTAAAATTTCATTTCCATGTCTTTGGACAATGTAATAGTTTTTTGTTGACACTTGTGGACAGTGTTACCGTTGGTAGTCTTTGAATATTTCAGACGATTGCCTTCTGCTGCATGAACGTCGATCATCTTTATCGTTGACCCAATCGGCACAGAATACAATTATTGTGTTATTGCTTAATTTTGAGTATTCTAAATTTAGATATCTAAAAATTCTGTTAACAGTCCCTTCAATTATCTGAACCTAATATTGGCTTGTGCGATATCAGGTCTTGTGGTTTACGATAATTATAACGGCGATACTACAGTTTCTTGCATATATATTTTGTTACCTGCTGATTGGGACCACAACGTGTCTCGGCTTCTCCAAGATCACTCATATTGAAAGACTTGTTTAATGCGTTCTTGAGTTTGTCGTTTTTTTTGAATTATGTTGCAGTGGTTTTCTCCAAAAAATTAATGTAAAGACGCCTTTACTGTCTTTTTTTAGTTTACCTCGGCTAGCTTATCAATGGTCGGTAGCATTGATCTCTACTCAAGAGTCGGTTCCTATGACAGTTACGGCAGTTATTGAAATTAATATTTCCAATCCAATATTATTTAAAAATTCAATGTAATGTCAATGTTAAATAAATTATTAATTTTATTTAAAGGGAACGAAGTGTCGATATTTATCCTTATCTAATTCGACGAGTTATCAATATCCCGCACATTCGCTCGTACAAATATAATTTAAATTTTGCACTTTTATGTGTAAAACGAATTTCTTACTCGAACTATTCTTCTTCCAAATTAATCAACCAAATAATCAACTACCACTCGGTAGCAACTCATCAAAAATTATCCAAACCAATTCCAAATATCAAAATAATACTTCCAAAAAAGGCGCAATAATGCATTCGCATCAGACCACTTTATTCAAATCAAATCAAAATACTACTCACAATTTCAAATTAACAAAATCTCATATCAAAAATCAACTTCAGCGGGCATACAAAATCTCGCACCCGCTATCGGCCATGGTTGTCCAAAAAGCCTCGTATCTCCTTCGATTCGCCCCCACCTGTTCAATTTTACAATCTTACAACTTAAAATTATTAAACAAAATTTTCAGCAAAATGTATAGGGTGGGTGCGAATACCTTTGAAACACCACAATATATTGAAAAATGATTCGGAAACATCGTTATGGCATTCAGTTGATTACTTCTTTTTTGAAGCTTCGAAGTTCTGTCAATTGTTATATTATCACCACCATATTAACTGGGTAACCAGTTGTATGGAAAACCGGGAAAATTCAGGGAATTTTAAATTTTTAGCGCCAATGTCGGGGAAAAAACATTTTTATCAAGGAAATATTTTTAAATTTTATTTTTTTATTTAATTGTTATTTTGTTATTATATTTTTAATATTTTATTGGGGTATATTTTTAAATTGGAAGGTACACTGCCATGCTAAAATCAAAGGCGGTATCTAGTGATGGGTCAATATCGAGAAATTAACCAACAAAGTTTTTTTCATATTCCTTCCGAAAATGCTAAATTATTTGTTTAAGAAAGGTAATTTCTGATGTAAATTGATGTCAAAAATTTACTGGACTCATTAAATTTTTTTGTAAACGTCAGTGCGGATCATACTATAAAAGCAGATACGGTTTTTAGTGTTAAGGGTTTTTCCATTGCATGCTAAGCTAAAAGCGGTTTCGATTAATACGGCAATGTAGCTTAGTATCCACGGCTTGATTTTTTGTTTTCAAAATATTGGATTTTAATTGGGCTACATTTGAAAACGATATTTTATTTAAAAAACAATATTAAATACATAAATAATTAATGATAATTAAAATATTAAATAAACTTATTACCTACCTATCATTCGGAAACCGTAAAAAACAAAATATTAATATACAAACTAAAATAAAATATAAAGGAACTCGAAGACGATTTAAAATCATATATATTTTTTGCCTACAATCATATCAGCAAATCACATATAACTTTTTAATTTTCACATTCTTCCAAGTATCTCCAGAAAGCCTTTCTATTATCAGCAATAATTCCCCCAAGACTTTTGAGTAGAGCTTTCTTTTTTAGATTTAGGAAATCCACGAGGTTTGCTTAGGCTTACAACATTAGTTAATAAAACTTCCGTTTTTGGCAGCATTTTTGGAAAGAAAGTTTAATTTTTGAATAATCTTGGGCATATGAAGTTTTGTAGAATAATTGAAAGCTTCCATGAGCTTATGTCTATTTCGTCAATTTATTTCAACTTATGAATGACCAAACAATACCAACTTTAAACCACAAATTTCACTAAATGTAACATAAGAATTACTTAAAAAATACATAAAATTGAAATCATTTCAATCTTATATACGAACGTAATCCGAACATAAGAACAACCTAAACATAAGAATTGCGTAGGCACACCGTGAACACTTTCGTTGATTTGCTACTGGTTCAACTTTACGTGTTATGTATGTGTTATGTTTATCTTATGTCAATGGCTTATGACAATGGACGAGTTTCACTAGTCACAGATTTTTAAAATAACATATTGTAATGATATTTTCGTAGAAAATTACCACACACTTATATTCGCTCAGGGCAACTCAGGATTGCGGGAGCAATTGGCAATTTTCAAGGGTCGAGGGTTCTTGCGTTTTCAAAATTTTAATTAAAAAGAAATCTTTCTAATGCAAAGATAATTAAATACTCCAAATTAAATCTTCTTCAAAAATAAATTAATAATACGTAAATAAATTCAAATTCAATTTAATGTTCAATTCTACTGGGCTCGCACGTTTAAATTTATGCGTATCCAAAATGCCTTGTTATCACCAGCTGGCCTTCGCTCGTACAAATGCAAATGTTAATTCTTCGAATTTTAAACCAATTTTAATTTTTAACAATTTCAAATTTTATAATTTTAATCGCTCTTGTTAAATTAATCAAATCATCAAATCTTTCCAAACTATTAATTCAACTACCGCTCGGCAGCAACTCATCAAAAAAAAAGACATCCAATTCCAAATTTATCAAATTCTATACAAAAATCACGCAATAAATGCATTCGCATCAAAATTCATTTATTTCAATCCAAATCAAAAATATTACTCACAACTATAATTCACAATTTTAAACTTATATCCAAAATTTCAATAATCGCCTCGAGCTGAACATACTCGGGCGGCGCGCTATCGGCGAAAAAAAAATCTCAACAATAACTCACTAAAGTCAAAATTTAACGAGCCAACAGTCGGCGCTGTCTTTCTCTCGCAGCGACTCGCCGGCAAAAGCAAATCTCCTCGTCGGTTCGCCCCCACCTGTCTAATTTCTACAGTCTTACAACTCAAAACTATTTAAAAACAAAATAAAACTTTCATTACAATGTACAGGGTAGGTGCAAATCCTCTTTTTCACCACAATATGAACATCAAATTTTGATCAAAATGATATATATTTGTATAATTGGTTGGTCTCAAAATTCACCATAAGATTTAAAAAAAAATTTTGAAATTTGAAAAAGTATTTAAACTGAGCGCCATGATTGACCAATGAAAATTAAGCATGAATATGCGCTGTAGTCAAGTCATTTTGATGGTTGGTAAATGTTTATTTTCTGTTATATAAACGTTTGACAGTTGTTTCAAATTCAATTTATATTAACTAATTTGGTGTAGAAAATATTATTAAGCTATGGCGAGCATTAAACGTTGTTTTGTACCATCTTGCAAAAACAATAGTTCTAAAAATTCGTCCATTACTGACGGTGGAGTATGCCTACTGGGGAAACCACGTTAAAAAAAGCGCCAAGTGCATTACCTCATAGGTGGTGTGGAAATGTGCACATATTATGAATATTTAGGGTATTCACACTCCCTTGTATATTTACCATCGTTGTATATTTACAACGGCCAAATACCATAGCTGTGAACACACCTATGATATTAATAATTGTATTTGATGTAATATATGTGATACATAACCTTACAATTATTGTTTATGTTATTGTTTTATTAACTTTACTTTCGGCACATGTTTAAAATAGTAGTGATTTACACATTAAAATGCCTAGAAAATCATAAAAAGAAAAATTGTATTGTACTGTAAAATGGCATTTGTAAACTTAGAAAATACTTCTTCACTTGATCAGCTGTTGTCCGCCATATTGGTTTTCAAATACAACGGTAGAAAAAACACGTTCAAGGGCTATTTAGAAATACAACACCCAGGGTGTATTTGCTCTTATGGGAAATAGCTATGCAACCATATACACCCTAGTAAACTTGTGTATATTTACTAGAGTGTATAAATACAACGAAATATACAAGGGAGTGTGAATACCCTAATTATATTTCTTTGTATTGTAAAAATCATAAATACTTTCATATTTTACTCGTGCAGAACAGTCGATGAAGCATTACAAGCCGCATAAGAGTAAATATGAGTATTTTCGATGTTTGAAATTTCGATATCTCAGAAATGAAGATTTGTAGAAAAAAAAACATAGAAACAATTTTTGTAGAGAATTTAATAATCTACGGCTTTTGTGTAAACTATTTTTACTATAACACTCGCCGTTTGCAGGAAAAAGCGAAAAACCGAAATGTTTTAACTTTGACCTTGAATAACTTTTTTAGCAGATGTGGGATCGATGGGGACTTCTGACATTTCATTTGTAATACTAATAATGAAATGAAGACCTCTACCAATTTTCAGCTGTATCGTAATTTATGCAAGCTTACCCTATTTTTATGTCTATTTTGACTGGGCTATAGTGGTGGAAACTATCTTCTGACATAAATGTGTGTCCTGCTTCAAAATAATTTAGAAATATTTCCGAAGCAGTAATTTCATCTGAATTAATCATTCTCATAATAAAAGTTAGTAGATACCAATTCTTATTCTGGCTAGAACAGTTGTCTAACTATATCGTTATTTGTTTGGCATCTCTGTGTCTCTTTAAAAACGAATAAAAACAGCTTACGATGTCTTCTTTATCTCTCCCCGAAATACCCTCGTGCCACAAAACGGAACATGATTTTGAACCGAGCGGTATAAAACTTTCATTGTAGGCAATAAAAATTACTTTCTTGAAACTGTCCACCTTCGGCAACATAATAATTTTTTACAAATCTGCAGAAGCAAAAATCATCATTACAACAAGTTCCATAAATGTTGCAAATCGCAAAAAGTACTGTCTTTCAAAAGTCTTGGGACGTATTTTGAAAATATATTTTATCTGGCGCTTTTCTTCTTTTATTTTATACTCTATTTTCTCGCGTATATAATAATATTTTGCACCACAGATGGGCTTTGGTTTAGCATTTTACCAATGCCTCTTGACTTTTTCCGTTTTCAAATTGAAAAATTATTAGTTCACGATCTTCTAATGTTGTTCGTCATTTGCACACACTCTCTTATTATTAATACAAATTTGTAGTTTCTAAAAGTTTCAATTAGGTCTACTTATTTAAAAAAAGTGTAATATATTGTAAAAATCAATTGTTACATTTTTTGTTTTTTTGAATTTGTTTAATTTTGGTTTAGTGATTATTTAGATTTCTGTAAATCTTGTTTTATTTTAATTTAAAAGATGGCGTTGCTAACTTTTCAATTTTGCAAATGCTGCGGTTTTGTGTGGTTGGTAAAACATAATATTTAGTTTTGAAGTGAAATTTTGTGAATTAGGTGAGTCACATTTTAATTGATTCTACTATTGATATACTTTATGAATTCTCAAATAAGAAATATTTGATTTTGGTTAATGTTAAAATTTACAAATGTCGATTGTTAATTCACATCTGGCAAACAATTTTTGTGCGATATAAATTCAGTTCACAAGTTAAATTGAACGAATACTTGTGGTATTTCCTGATAACAGAAAGTTTGATTTCTTTTAAAACTACTTTTGCAAGTCACCAGAGTTACTTGGATTTGACTTGATTACCTTTCTATGTTTATCCTTAGGAAATACTAAGGTAATTTAAGTCATCCGCTTGCTTCGTATGCCGATCAGGACGGAGGAGTAATTTTTCTTTAGTGAACCGGCCTGTAGCGGAATCACTACAATCCTTTACTTGCTGATAAATATTTCTTTTGAATAATAATTATTTTACATTTTGGAAATCTAGTCTTGTGCGAACTCTATTTTATTTATCATTTATTATTTTTTTGTTGAGATAGTGGAGCGACAAGAATTTTGTAAAGTCGTTTCATTCCTCAGCTGGCGCCCAAACACATTCTTCTTTTATTTTACGTAGCCACCATCTTTTTAAAAAATTCACGAAGCTGTAAAGCTGCCCAGCTTCTTCGAGAGTGGGTAAAAACCCAAGAGCTAGCCTATCTACTATCGTCATCAGTAGAGACAAAAAGGGTTTCTGTGACCAATAGGAGAATAACGTTACAATATTTAATCCGTATAATTTAAGCTGCGAGTGAGGTATGCTTAGGTAGAAAGATTATGTACTACGTTTAACCGGACTGTAAATGATAAACGTGGTACTTCCAACTGTGTGAGGCAGCACTTGACGTTACCAAAATTTGATACCATTTTTTTTCTTTTGTTTATCTGGTTTGTAGTTTTTCTCGCTAGCTTCCATACAAAAGTTGAACTTCTTCTTGAATTTATTCTAATTCATAGCCAAATTTCCTAAGAAACACTACTCTGCGGGTGTGTTAACATTATTTTCTTCTTACCTCAATGTGCTCTCTATTCATTAAATTATAAATTTACCAAAATATATATTTTTAAACAATTTCAAATGGAACAAAAAAATCACTTATGAATATGTATTTGTTACAGAAAACTCCATGTAATTTAAAGAGTTACTTTCAAATTAAGAAAGAAGAAGAAGTAACGGAATTCAACTTGGAAGATTTGCATCATTCCATCAACATTAAAGAAGAAACTCCAATGAACGAATCTCAAGTCGAGCAAGATTGTGATATCCCTTCACTAATTCACACTGGTAAAATATTTTTCCAGTGTTATATTTGTAATTATAGTTTATCGACAAAATCAAGTTTAAAACTTCATTTACTGACTCATACGGGCGAAAAACCGTTTGAGTGCAATATTTGTGATTATAAATGTTCACGAAAAGGTACATTAAAAGATCATTTACTAACTCATACGGACGAGAAACCGTTTGAGTGTAATATTTGTGATTATAAATGTTCACGTAAAGGGAATTTAAAATATCATTTACTTACTCATACAGGGGAGAAACCATTTCAGTGTAATATTTGTAATTATAAATGTTCACAAAACAATGATTTAAAAAGGCATTTACTAACTCATACGGGTGAGAAACCGTTTGAGTGTAATATTTGTGATTATAAATCTGCACGAAAATATCGTTTAAAAATCCATTTACTAACTCACACGGGTGAGAAACCGTTTGAGTGTAATATATGTGATTATAAATGTTCACGAAAAACTGTTTTAAAAGATCATTTACTTACTCACACAGGGGAGCAACCATTTCAGTGTAATATTTGTGATTATAAATGTTCAAAAAGCAATGATTTAAAAAGACATTTACTAACTCATACGGGTGAGAAACCGTTTGAGTGTAATATTTGTGATTATAAATCTGCACGAAAACAACGTTTAAAACAACATTTACTAACTCATACGGGGGAGAAACCGTTTGAGTGTAATATATGTGATTATAAATGTTCACAAAAACAACGTTTAAAACAACATTTACTAACTCATACGGGTGAGAAACCGTTTGAATGTAATATTTGTGATTATAAATGTTCACGAAAACAACATTTAAAACAACATTCAGTAACTCATACGGGTGAGAAACCGTTTGAGTGTAATATATGTGATTATAAATGTTCACGAAAAACTGTTTTAAAAGATCATTTACTAACTCATAGCCACTAGAACCGTACGAGTGTTGGCTCAGCTTGGCTGGTGTATGAGCTCCTTATTTCTTCTTGGTTTCAAGCATCGGTTGTAAGATGGTACCTCGTGATCGAAACCTGTTTATAATCGTATACTTTACACCTGCTTGTATATTCTGATGTCGATACTGGATAAAAATAAAACTAAAATTTTCTACATCAGGGTTGTTATTTATTTGTCAACTTGCTTCTGCCCACTTCTTCATAATACTACATAGTTATGCATACTAATTGGGCGTTCACTCATTAACGTTTCTCCCCTCCTTTCAAATATATTTTAAATCTTGATATTCCGCCCACCTTGGAATATGTAAGATTTACAAAAATGAATAATAAAACAAAAAATTATGCTATATAAAGAAATAATTAATGTTAACAACATAAAATGAACTATATGATTTATATGATTTATAAATGAATTATATATAATTTTAAAAGAAAAGTTTTTTAAGAAATTTTTAATAAAATAATAATAATATAGTACATAATATATGTATTTTTTGATAAAATTAATTTTTACATGTTAGTTGAAATGGAAAAATAATTAAATTCATAACTTACATAAAATTGTGCAAAAACTATTTAAATGAGTGATATAGTCTGCGACACCCTGTTATAACTTGATGTTTTGATTTTCTGAATCTCATCAGTCATTTTTTTTAGGGGTTAGTTTAGTTTTCCGGATTAGAATTTTTCAAAATAAGTTTATTTATTCATTTTGGCTTCAAGTAGGTATAATTTTTGTATTACAATAGTCAAATAAATTTGACTTTAAATCATGTTTGAATATTAATTTAAAAACATAACTTTTCAATAATTTCAACATTTTTCCAGGTTTGCCTGATGAGATTCAGAAAATCGAAACATCAAGTTATAACAGGGTGTCGTAGACTATATCACTCATTTAAATAGTTTTTGCACAATTTTATGTAAGTTATGAATTTAATTATTTTTCAATTTCAACTCACATGTAAAAATTAATTTTATCAAAAATTATTATCACATGTTAATAACCTTTACCATTTTATCATAATATATGTAATAAAAATAAAAAATTGATAAACTACAGTGGTGTCGGTAAGTGTTGCACGGTATTGATAATTAACCTATTAAGTAAATTAATTTTTTAACTTGTGAAATATAATTAAATAATCTTGGAAAAAACAAGTTAATTAAACATTTTATAATAATGTTTTTATTGAGCTTTCGGCGTTGGTACACGTCTTCGTCAGAATAATTAAAACATTATTATAAAACGTTTAATTAACTTGTTTATTTAAAGATTATTTAATTAACCTATTAAGTTAATTAATGAATTAAAAATTTTCGTAATTTTTATTCTATATTAAAATGTTTTATTATTATTTATATTTTCCTTATTTAAATGAAAAAATAATAGAATATATAATAATTTTAATATTATAATTAATTAAACTAATTAAGTTTGATTAGGCATGTAAAATCTGCAATAAACATTTTTTAAATTTTTCATTTAAAAAAAAGAACAGACTAAACATTCAACATTTATTTAATCTACCTACATAAAATACAATACAAAAATGTTTATAATTAATATTATTATTAAATAATTCCTTATATTTAAATTACCTAATTCGAGAAGACACCTAATAGCCAAGAATGGGGCCGATGACATTCCAAATGTTACCGTATTTAATTCATAAGATTCAATGGGTTGGGTTTGGTTATTGCGCCAAAGAATTTTTTGAAATTGTCTATCTGACTTGTGTACCCATATTTGTCGGTACATTTGAGTGATATCGAAATTGAAATTTCTACCGTTTTCAATTTAGTTTAGTTTCAATTTAGCTATTAATTTAGTTATTCTGAATTTAATAAAATTATTACACTTCATATCTATTTATTGTATACTTATTAACTTGCTAGTTCAAATTATATACCTAATATTGTTTATAATTGTACCTAACACTATAATTAAATAAATAATTTGTTATTAAGTTGTTTATTTATTTCTTTTGAGTCTCTAAAATAATATTTCCGATATTACTCCACAAGACCACTAGTATTAACTATAGCGCGTTGTCTGTCTGTCTAGCATTGACGGTGACTTTCGTAGGCCATGAAATTTGCGTTGTAAGCTCACCTCTTATATTATACATCCGTGATCACGACTACCGCGTCTACAACTTTTCAAAAATTTACTTAGATCTTGTAGGTCCTTTTGAAGAACACACAGAGGGTAAAAAATATATCTTAACAATACAATGCGAACTTAGTAAATTTGTCGAAGGTTACGCTTTAGAAAATAAAGAATCTGTTACAGTTGCAAAATTGTTGTTGAAAATTCTATATTACGTTACGGAATTCCCCGCGAAATCGTTACAGATCAAGGAACAGAATTTTTAGCTTCAGTATTTAAAGAAATTTGTAATTTATTGAATATAAAAAAAACTAAATTCGACAGCTTATCACACACCAAACATTAGGGTCACTCGAAAACTTGCATAAATGTTTAGGTGCGTACTTAAGGATTCAGATGGCTAAACACCCATCAGGTGCTTGGAGTTGTTGGATTCCTTATTGGTGTTTCGCGTATAATACGACGGTACACACGGAAACTCGTTATACTCCATATGAGTTAGTTTTCGGAAGAGTTTGTAAATTACCATCAAATTTGACTAATGATAACGATCCTTTATATAATTTCGATAGTTACCCGGTTGAATTAAAATATCGTCTTCAACAATCTTGTCAAGATGCTCAAAAGAATTTAATAAAATCAAAAATTAAAAGAAAAGAAGTTCATGATCGAAAAGTTCAATTGGTAGATTATAAAATAGGTGACAAAGTGATGTTAAGAAACGATGCTGGTAATACAGTACAGGAAATATACAAAGGTCCATATGAAATTGTAAAAATTGAATCCCCAAATATTATTGTAAATTTAGATAATAAGTTAAAAACTGTACATAAGATAGGATAAAATTGTACTACGATAAATAATTTTTGGTAGGTAATTGTCATAACAACAATTTTATATACATAAATTTTTAGATAATTTAAATATTTAATGGGTAGTATAGTAAAATGTGTATTGTAATTAAGGTATTAACTATGAAGTAAAATGCGTAGTGTTTCAGTAAATACTACAAAAATGAATTTAGTGGATGCAAAAACATCTCCTCTACGTATAAGAAAGAAAGAATTAGTTAAGTTGCCAGCAAAAATTAGTAAACGGAATAAATTATCATCATCGCAATCAAGCAGTGACAATACTGGAGGTAGTATGTACGTGCCATCCCAAGATTCTGAAGACCAAATGCTTCCTGAATCACAAAGTGCTATAAGAAGAAATTCCTCAATATATGTACTAGAGAAAAACCCGAAGTTATATTTAGGTATATCTACAGAATTGGTGGATATTTTGAACAAAATTAGTATCCATTCTAAAATTGACTATGTTAAAATTCTAATAACATTAAAGAAGATTAGATTAAATGACACCTATGCTAGATTAGCTGTGGATTTTTACAGAAGCACCTCTGAAATACAACGAAATTTTGTCTACACTGTTCTCAAATTGGCTAGTTTTTTTCAAAATTTAATATTCTGGCCTGAGAGAAGTAAAATTATTCACTACTTCCTATTCCATTTAGAAGTAAGTATGCTAAGGTTGAAAGCATTATAGATTGTTTTGAAATAGAAATTGAAAAACCGTCCGATCCCGTCAAGCAATCCACAACTTGGTCAGATTACAAACAATGTAATACTGCCAAATTTTTAATTTCAAGTACGCCAAACGGCTTTATAAATTTCATATCGAATGGTTTCCCAGGTAGAATAAGTGACAAAGATATTGTAGTTCATAGTTCATATTTAAAGGAACTTCCAAATGGTGCCCATATACTTGCAGACCGAGGTTTTAAGCATATAAATGCAGTTTTATCTGAAAAAAAACTGTGTATTACTTAGGCCACCAAGTGTAGTTTCCGGACAGAAGAGTTCAAAAGCGGAAGTAAAACTTAGCAAAAGAATTGCTGCTTTACGAATACATATCGAAAGAGTTATTCGTCGAGTAAGGGAAGTTTACTTTTTGAAGCCTCACGCATGTGTTAACCATAATTTAATATATTTGTTAAACTCAATTGTTATTATAGTTTGTGGTATTATAAATTTACAGGAACCTTTAATTGCAGTTTAGGGAGTGTTGAATTGAGTTTTTTGTAAATAATGCAATAAAAAATAAAAAAGAGTTAAAAATATTCTTCATATCAAATTTTTAGCATAAACCAAAAAATGCACAAAACACTTTTTCGAAAACTAAAATGTTTAAGTTATCACAATATATAAATACACTGTATTATCGCAAACGTTTTCACCATACTATGGCATCATCAGGCGATGAACTAGTTATGCCATAGTATGGTGAAAACGTTTGCGATAATACAGTGTATTTATATATTGTGATAACTTAAACATTTTAGTTTTCGAAAAAGTGTTTTGTGCATTTTTTGGTTTATGCTAAAAATTTGATATGATTAATATCGAGTTACACTACTTAAACCACTTATCTATTGATTAAAAATATTCTTATTTATTACAGGTTAATTTTTAAATTAACAGTATGAAGTTTTTAGTTTCGGATATATAGCATTTTTCCAAAAATCTTCACACATTGTTAAAATGTCCTGTAATTTTTCTTCTTGAAAATCTACTTCTATCATTTCTACAGCATTGTCGTTTTCAAAAGTTGGTAGTGCGATGCAGAAAATTCCTTTTTGTTTATTTGCAAAAAACATTTGCATTTGCAATTGATACCAATATTTCTCTGTGATTTTTCCGTTAGAAATATACCGTTTCACAGATTTATCCTGATAAGGGCATTTGATTTCAATTGCATAGTTTTCTGTTATGCCATCCGGAGAGGCACCAAATAATGGATAATTGCTTTTCAGGAATATTCCACCTTCTGAAATTTTTAAACCACGCTTTTCAGCGATTACCTTTAAAACCAAGGGTTCTAATTTCTTTCCTCTTGTTATAGGATCCGTTTCAAGTGGTGTTGTTGCACCTAATATTTTTTCCGTCAGAGCACCCGAAAGAGTTTTACATTTAGCAGCTTTGTAAACTATCGAAACTGTTATACGACCAAATCTTAATTCAAACCATTCCTTTGCCTTCGATTGTTTTCGTGTTTCAATTTCAGCTTGTTCACATAACACATTGGTCATTTCAGATTTTGCATATAATATAAATTCATCTGCCGAGTGATCGCCATTAGTTTTAAAATAATTTAATAATAACTGATGGATCGATATTTTATATTTGGGCTCTTTAAAGAAGTGAAATAACATACCATTTGTATTTTTGTAATTATCGACAACCATATTTAAAATAGATTCATCACGATCTTGTAGTTTCGGACAACGCTTTCCAAACAATGTGTAACTGTGTAATGTGTAATGTGTAAATATCCACATCTGTTTTTCCTACTTTGGATAACTTCGAAGCTCTCCAATAACATTCCTGTGATGTGACCGACGATTCACTACTACGTCGATGAAGCCACAATAAAAACGCCACTCCATGTTTACATCCACCTTCAGAAGCCGGACAACTGTGACATTGACAACTTATAACTTCTTCTTCCCTTTCATTGATCACAACATGCACATCGTAAGCTTTGCTTCTTATTTTATGTTCCGGAGTAATTTTTGCTTTTACTGTACATATTGTAATGATATTTTCTTAGAAAATTACCACACACTTATATCTGCTCAGGGTAACTCAGGATTGCGGGAGCAATTGGCAATTTTCAAGGGTCGAGGGTTCTTGCGTTTTCAAAATTAAAATAAAAAAGAAATCTTTCTAATGCAAAACAAAAATATTAAATACTCCAAATCTTCAAATTAATAAATCGTAAATAATTTCAAATATTTTAATTTACTGTTAAACTTTAAATGGGCTCGCATGTTTAACTTTATGCGTATCCAAAACGCCTTGTTATCACCATCTGCCATTCGCTCGTAGAAATGCAAATGTTACTTTTAAATTTTAAATAATTCACGTCCAATTTCAAATTTTATAACTTTTAACCGCTCTTTCCAAATTAATCTAATCAATCAAAACCATCAAAACTACTACGGTTCAGTAGCAACGTATCAAAAATATCCAACTCCAATTATCAAAAATTTATCATCCAAAAATTACGCAATTAATGCATTCGCATCAAAATTCATTTATTCAAATCAAAAATTCAGTACTCACAAATTTTATTCACAATTTAAACTTATCAAAAATCAAATCTCAACAATAACTCACTCGAGTCAAAAATTAACGAGTCAAAAGTCGGACCGCTGTCTCTCGCGCGGCGACCTGTTGGCAAAAGCTTATATAATTCACAAATTTAAAACTTATATCAAAAATTCAATAATCGCCTTGAGCTGAACATACTCGGGCGGCGCGCTATCGGTGAAAGGTTTATATAATTCACAAATTTAAACTTATCAAAAATTGCATTAATCGCCTCGAGCTGAACATACTCGGGCGGCGCGCTATCGGCGAAAGGCACACATCCTCCTCGGTTCGCCCCCACCTGTCTAACTTCTCCAGTCTTACAACTTAAAACTATTTAAAACAAAATTTTCTTTCAAATGTGTACAGGGTAGGTGCGAATCCTCTTTTTCACCACAATACATAGGTGTCCACGTGCACACGATTATCGATAGTATATTCGCTGTGTTCACAGTGGATGGTTGAATACTTTCATCATAGCGAAAATTATTATTATTTTATTTTAAAACCTATTTATTCTGTGATCGGTTGGCAGTGTCTCGAGGGGTGAGGGGCGAAGCCCTGGTAATATCTAGACTTTATGCGAGGTTGTGTGTATCTGAGTGAAGGGGTTATGCATCCAATCAATTCAATTTTTATATCTGTTAGACCTTGACGGTTTGATACTTGGGTCTTTTACGAAGGATAATAAGACATACGTAATCCGAGCTTGAAACCCTCGTAGTTGTGTCATCGATAGATGTTTTATCTCTGAGTATTGCTGTCGGTTTAATTAGAATAATCTCCGGGTTTAGGGGAAAGAGAGAGAGAGATGACTGTGGATAGGAGATGTACTGAAGGAAGGGGTCATCTTAGGGGAGAAAGCGGGTAGAGGAGCAGCACCCGCAGATGTCTGTGAGCTGGTTCGTGAGTAAGGGGCAAAGCCCTGGGGCTCGTGGTGGTGAGGGGGCTAAGCCCCCGGGGCAGAACTCCCCGGGGGCTTGGGCCTTGACCTCTCATGATCTCTAGGTCATGGACTCGGGGTCAAATGAGGTCAGCCCAAGTGCCCCTATGCCTACTACCATTGGTACTAAAACTCATACATTTGCTGTCAGACGTAACGAACCTCGAATTGACCGCTATGAAATGCGAGTTTCTGCTGTTTCTAAAGAAGTTAGAACGGATCGCTTAGCTGAAAGAACTTCAGAAAGCGTTGATTTTGAAGTAGAAGAAGGCCCAATGTATAAATCAGGGATCGCCGATTAACCAAATATAAATATTTACATTTTCTGCCTGAAACTTTGTCTTAAACTTTAAACGCATTTTTTATAAAACTACATTTTTCAATCTAGTCGACATGATATCTCAAGTTTCATTTGACGGATTTACTTGAAATTTGGTGAAAATCTTCTTTGTATATCCCTTTAGATCCGGGACCATGGAATTTAAAAAATTTTTTTGTTTACTACTTTTAAAAAAATTCGAAAAGGTAAAAAAACGGGTAAAAAAATTATTTTTTTTTCAAATCGTCGCCACATTGCGAAAACATATTTTTATTTTTTTTCCAAGGTCCGGACCATAACGACATCTTTACTAATCAAGAATTTTTTTTTCTGTTTCAGAACACTACAAAGGTTGGAATCATGTCGACCAGGATGCACCTTTTCTTTTTAGCACACATTTCATTAGCTTCTAACTCTTTGAATTTTAGATATTTTTTTTGATGAATTTTTTTGTAATCTTGAAACGTCAATAAATATTATGTAAAAAAATGGATGGTAAAAATGTTTTTAATTTTTGTTTTATCCTACTCAGAAAAACGCATAAAATTTATGCTTCTAGACCAGAATACTGCCTTAAATAAGGGAAACTTCGGGAATTAACTAAATCCTAATCTGATTAAACAAGGTCAAATTGAAATTCATAAACAAGAGTATAACATAGGCAACACATAAAACACTATAGAGAGATTGTGAACTACGAGGGGTTGACACGGTTCACAATTAACTTACTAGCCCAGTCAAAATAGACATAAAAATAGGGTAAGCTTGCATAAATTACGATACAGCTGAAAATTGGTGGAGGTCTTCATTTCATTATTAAAAATGAAATGTCAGAAGTCCCCATCGATCCCACATCTGCTAAAAAAGTTATTCAAGGTCAATGGTCGCAAATTTTGGTTTTTCGCTTTTTTCTCGCAAACAGCGAGTGTTATAGTAAAAATAGTTTACACAAAAGTTGTAGATTATTAAATTCTCTACAAAAATTGTCTCTATGCTTTTTTTCTACAAATCATCATTTCAGAGATATCGCAATTCAAACATCGAAAATACTCATATTTACAGCAAAAGTAACTAAGTAAAAGTAACTTTTGTATTTACTAAAGTAAATACTTACTAAATATTTACTATTACTATTACTATATACTAAATATTTACTAAAGTAAATACAAAAGTAACGTGGTTTACAAAATTAACTGTGAATGTTAGTCATCTTACATTGGACAAACCAGACAGCTGCTATCAGAAAGACTGAATCAACACAGATACGATGCAAGGGTGGATTCCAACAAGACAGGTATATCGGAGCATCTTAACCGCAGTAACCATGTCTTCGATATGAACGACGTTGAAGTCCTGGCGGTGGAACACAGTTACCCTAAGCGATTATTTCTTGAATCTTCTTGTGTGATTACCACCAAAAATAACGTTAATAAAATCACTGATTTTGAACAGATGGACAGTACGTTCAAGTCCGTACTGTATATTTACCACAAGAAGATCAAACGATATTGATTGACCTAGTCTTTCGCTTTGTTATTGGTGTACGTTTTTTGTTCCTTTGTTTGTTATTTAAATTTGTTTGTAACTCCCGGTTTTGCTGGGGAGGACGTTTTTTGTTATCATATTACTGTGATACCTCTATAACAATCCACCAACAGTGGATGCCGTCCTTATCTAGATTTCACCCAATTGTCGATTATTGTATGTACTTTATATACAGGCATAACATCTACATTAAGACGTAATTACGTAATTTGTATGCCGACATGTAACTAGCTCATATTTTATTCTTTAGTGTAGTCCTAATGAAGGTCAGAAATCCTGACCGAAACATTTCGATTTAATGTAATTGTTTTATTGAGTAGGTACGCCCCATTACCCAAGAAGATTTTTTCTTATTATTCCTGGGGGTGAGAATATCGCTTATCGCTTAAATTTTAGTAACGTATCGTAGCGCCATCTATCCGTGTAGGTGCACATTTTTCACCTAATAGTTTGGCAACTATGCAATGCAATGGGGACCAATCGGAGGTGCGTTACGGTAAATTTTTCAAAACCGACCAATCAGAGGTGCGTTACAGGATAGATACACAGACAGGGGCTATTATATTATGTAATGATAATAATAATGTAAAATGTAACACTATATTTGTTACACGCGTTTAAGTTTCAGCCGACGCTGATTTTGCAAGTCGCAAATATTTTGCATTTTATTTAAGTTTTTAATTTACAAATTTATCTTGTAAATTGGAACGTACTGTTACCAAAGAACGGCTAATTATATTTGATGACCAATGTATGACGTCATGTATGATGAGTCATGTGTGATGAATCATGCATGATAATATCATTAGTCATTCAAATAATGCTTCGATTTCAATAAAAAAAGAAAATATTTATTATGATATATCAGATATGTCTTTTTAAAAACTAATTAGGACTAACGAATTTTGACCTTATTGACTCTAAATTCTAGCAAATCGGTCATACAGAGTGTTATGTGCCAAAAATCTTGCGAAATAACTAAGAATTACGTTGTTAAGGATAAGATATACGCAGCTAGCTTTGATTCACGAACGCGGGGGGGCTTGTATTTTATAATTCGCGGGTAGACAACGCGTTTAACATACGCGTCGCTATTTCTAACATACGATACGCTCCTCCTTTTAAAATACGAAAATTACCCTCTCTGTTATGTAGTTTAAAAATTAGCCTTTTTAATTTTCCTGTGAATAAATTAGCAACCTATTTGCAGTACATAAAACAAATAATTGACCACGATCTGGGCTGGCGGGTTGACTGCACAAAATATCACCACAGCAAATTGTCATGTTTTAAAAGCGATTCGGACCCGCCCTATACATTTTGGTGAAAATTTATTTTCTATTTAAGTTATGTTTAAATTTATTTAATTTGTAAGATTGAAAAATTTGTTAGGCCGCCCGAGCCTGTTGTGCGATTTTGGCTCGAGGCGATTATTTGATTTTTGATATAAGTTTAAAATTGTGAGTAGTTTTTGATTAAATAAAGTGATTTTTATGCGAATTCATTATGGCGTATTTTGTTGATATTTGAATTGGAATTAATTATTTTGGATATTTCTTATAAGTTGCTACCGAGAGGTAGAAGATTGATCGGTTTCGCTGATTTAGAAGAAGAATATTTACAAGTTATAAATTGGGTTTGGATTGTGTTAAAAATTGAAAAATAAAAATTTATTACATTCATAGGAACGAATGTTCATAATGATAAGCAGGCGATTGGGATAACGCTTACAACGAAACTTCGTTCCCTTTAAAAACGGTTCAAATTTTACTAAACATTTATTTAAACTTGGATTTGGATTAGTAATTATTTTTGAGATAAAAAAAAATTGTCATTACAACTAAAATTGGCGCAACAACGCAGGAATTTTTCTGTAACAAGGAAAACTTTAATTGTCGCCGTAATTGCCATAGGAACCGACTCTTGAGAAGAGCTCAAATCTACCGACGATTGGAAAGCTGGCCGAGGTAAACTAACAAAAAAAGATAGTAAAGGCTTCACCAATATTTTTTTGGAAAATACTTAATTAAAATCATTATTACTGCAAAATTGGTATTTTAAAGTAAAAATTTCATTTTTGCACTTATTTTTAGAATCATTTGATGCGCAATAATTTTATCCATCTTTAAAACCGGACACCCGGTATGTTATACTGGCTCACAAAATTAAAGACACAATAAAATTCAATATACAACGCTGCATTGTTTCTACTCTAATAGAATGTAATTTTTTTTTCTTATCTGCTTACTCAGTCATGATTTGAAACTAGAAATTCTAAGTAAATTGAAAAAAAAAGGAATTTTGAAAAACAGAACGAACTATAACAAACTTGAAAACTAGAAAAATTCACATAGTATGTTTGGACAAAATGTGAGATCTAAATTAATGTATTGTAATATTTGGTTCTTCAATTTGAATTACCGCCTTCTCAAATCAAAGTTACAAACCAAACCAAAGCTGTGATCGTCAAACAAACCTCGCACGTTGTGATCTCCCCTCGTAGTAACACTTACAGGTCCTTTTAAATTTGCGGATGGCTCTTTGAATGCTAACGTAGTTTTACCTTAATTACTAACTTCAAACTTATATCTGTCCAGTGGCGTAACCACTGCTAGGACACCTGAAGGAATAATTAGTACACACAAATTAAATAAAACACAGGATTCGGTTTAACGATGAATATATTTTAACCGAGAAAAAAAAGGTAGTCCGACAACCAATTTACCAGCAAAGTTAATCTCCTTGATATCATGTAATTCAGAATACTTTAGTTTAAAATTGGATTTAATAACTGTTCGATAGTTAATTCCCCTGATCGTAATGTTTTCTAATTGATTATTCATATTTATATTACCAACCACAACCTATAGTAATTTGTAAGAAGTTCATATATGCATACCGATGTTCGACCCAATTGGTTTTATATTATGTAAAACCTTAAATAATAACCCTTATATTCTAAATTATCCGCTCTTATAATTATTACCTTGTCACTTAAGCTAAGATGGTCACCTTAAAATTAGTACGCCTTTCTTATTGCTAATTGGTCATTTTCTTAAATCTAAATAAGTCGTATGTACTTAACTAAATAAATTCCCCATACTTAAACTAGTAAATAATCATAGCCGCAAATAATAACCATGAAGAACTTTGTTAACACAGTTCTTTAATATTGTTTTTATTGGTATTACCTTTTATTAGGTTAAATAGTGTAATTTTAATTGTATTTAATATTAATTAAGTTAAATGTATTCGATTGTCACTATTTTATAAGTGGTCGCAAATAATCATAAGGAACATTGTTAAAATTATTAATAACTGTCCTGAAATATTATAGTTTTGTAGTACATCATTTAGATATATGAAAAAAGAAAGGAACGACATCACAGCATTTGCTATGTCACTTCCGGTTCCAATACAGCTCACCTTTCTAGTGACCAGCCTATTACTGCGACATATTTTGACCGCCATCTTATGATTTTGAACGTCCACTAAATCCGTTACACTTAAACATCTAAATTAAACTATCCCACGATAAATATATTTTCCACTTCAAACACCCGCCTTCATTAAATTACCTTCAACAACTCCTCTTACGTCATAAACCAAACCTACCCCTAGTAATAGTACGCCATTGGAAAAACATTATATGAATAATCAATCTCTTCCATTACATAATCTTACTCCCGTTTTAAATGACAATAATATAAATCACAATCTCAAACAGTAATTAAATCTTATAACTGAAGATAAATTAATAAAAACTTAGATGCAACCGTGTATGTAAAACGAAATTATCTACCCGCGTGGTTACAACAATTATTACTCGAAATTTTAACGTAATCCTGTATTAAATTCTTTTAACAAAATAAATCAAATATATTAAACTTACGTATTTTAATTCTGTTGGTAACTAAATCTGATATGAAATAATTTTAATTTCAATTACTTGATATTTTAAAACTGATGCACAAAGAACGCGCGTCTTCAACGACGTTCCAAAATGTAAGAGCTTCTCACCCTCTCTAACGGTAAAATCTAACGGAAAATTCCCACCACTTCCGTTTTACCACCGTTGTATGTTAAAGTAACCAAAATGAACTAAATTTAAAATTTCGCGCCCAATATATTCAAATTCAAATTTACAATATTACAGTATCTATCTTACCGAAGAAACGAATAGTTACATAACTACATCGGAATGCAATTACTATTAAAATGCTCCTTACAGCATTATTAACGACAACTTGAATCTTACCAATTGGAATTTTATTGAAAACTCCTCGTCCTTTGACGGTTGTGTCAATACGTTTAATTTCATCGTCCACTCTAGGATTGAATCCTTCATTCCCAAAAAACTCGTAAAGAAAAAATGCGATAACTTTCCATCCTGGATAAGTACACGCACCAAATTGTTGATTCGTAATAAGAAATACCTACATAAGTTGTACAAGCAGACGCCGGATGTTGTCACATATGAACGCTTTACGCTAGCAAGAAAACAATGCAAACTTGCTATTGAGTTTGATAGGAAGAATCATATCATTGATGTCGAGTATAGAATTCTGAACAACTCTCCCAAGCAATTCTGGTCGTTGTTTAAATTAAAGTTGGAATTTAGTGATCGGGGGATCCCCTCAAGAATGTATGATGCTGCTAAATGTTGTGATGACGCAACTGACATAGATAATCTTTTTGCGAACTCTTTCGAAAGTGCTTACTGCGATCATTCTAATAATGTTGCCAATACGGAATGGGACTCTCGACTAGTGGAGAGTGTTAATTTGACGAATATTGTTATTAGTGAAGAGGAAGTGGCCGAAAAATTACGTTCACTGAAATCTTCTTATAACCTTTATTGTTCAGACGGTATCCCTGCGATATTTGTTAAGAATTATAGCGAAAGTATTCTTAAGCCCTTAACAATGTTATTTAATAAATCTTTGCAATTGTCCTGCTATCCTAGTGCTTGGAAGATTTCGTCCATCACACCTGTTTTTAAGGGTAAAGATCGCTTACATGTGGAGAATTACAGGCCGATAAGCATATTATCAGTGATCCCCAAACTTTTCGAAGAGATTATCACTGATAAGCTTTTTTGGGCAGTTAAGAACGTGATTATTGATGAGCAACATGGCTTCTTTAGACACCGCTCTACGGCAACTAATTTATGTACCTTGTACAGTCTTGATTGTATCTATACAGATTTCACCAAGGCATTCGATCGTGTGCATATCGGTAGGCTAATATTCAATTGGGTAAGCTAGCCTTTGGTATTAACATACTCAACTGGATTGCATCCTACCTATCTAATCGACAGCAAAAAGTTAAGATCAATAATTGTTTCTCTCGTGAAATACTAGTTAAATCGGGAATTCCTCAAGGTTTCCACCTTGGCTCTTTACTATTTATTATATATTGAGATGACCCTAGCTATGCAAATCTTATAAAATTTGCTTAATTCAAAAAATCACACTTTATAGCTGGGCATCCATTAATTAGCACGAGCTCTTCAAATTATTTAAAATTTTGTAAATTAAAATGCTCAAACTTTGTTACCTTGATGTGTTGTAGTGTTGCATGTGGTATTCGAGCGCACATGGTATCTTGCAGCTGGCTTCAGTACGCCTGGTTAAACAACTCTCTGCGACGTATTTTTGCACATTAGCTAAAATTTTCCATTTTCTTCAACAATTCCTTTGCACATCACTTTAATAATTAAAACAAACATCAAATCAACTTAATTTATTTTCAAAAACAATTAACAATTTTAATTATTGCGGAGTGGTGTTTCATCCGCTCTACTCGACGTCAAAGCCGTAGCCTAACTCATACTGCCTCAACCCACTAGTCCCACTCCTTCTAGTTCCATTTTCTCCCCACTTTTATCTACACAGCAAAACTTAACAAACAATTTTAATACAATGATAAATAAATAAATAATCAAATTGAATTTTAAAAATTATTTACAAAATAAAATAAATTGTTTTTTTTTCATTTCGAAACACGACAATATATTAACGACGTTAAAGATGTCTTCAAGAATTGCAAATTTTTGCTTTACGCAGACGACCTAAAAATTTTTCGAGTTTCTAATTCCGTTGACGATTTTAATCTCATTGTTGATGATCTTCGCTCTTTTGAATCGTGGTGCTGTACCAATTTTATTGATCTTAACATTTCTAAGTGTAAGTGTCTACTCTTTACTCGTAAAAGAAATCGTACCAAACTCAACTATCGCTTACTTGGTAATGTGATCAAATCCGTTTCCAGCTTCAATTACGTGGCGCCCCACGTGGGGCGCCAATTAATGAAATGCCCCCAGCATTTCATTTTTTAATTATTTTAAATTCTTCATTAAATAGTTTCTTAAATTTTGATTTGGTTTAAATAAAATTTTAAAATAGGCACGTTAAAAATTATTCGATACCGGTATCGCAGTCCGGCTTATCACCAACAATTTGTTGTTCCTGTTGTAATTTTTTTTATTAAATCAATATACACTTAAACTTAATGATCGTTATTACCAATCCTTAAATTACAGTCCACAAATAAAATACTCTCAACACTAATTAATTATGGAGGGTCAACGATATAAATACACTATTAATAATTATTTTAAGGTTGAAACAGCTGTAGTATACAGGTTGTTTTCAAGACTAAAGTCTACACGCAGACGGCCGTTTTGCTTCCGCATGCGCATTCTTGTTTGTATAATTCTGTATAATTGTATAACCTCAAAGTATGGCACAAAATAATATTTAATATTTAGATTTTTAAGTTTGTTTATTATTAGTGTTGTGGTATTTCAAACATTGTGGTAAGTATGTATATAAGTTCGTGAACACTGAATGAAAAGTAAAACAAGAATTATAGTAATTTTACAAATAGGTACCTACATAAACAAATCGACTCAATATTTTTTATTTTTAGTTCAATTTCTGTGTTAAAAGAGTAGAAATCTGTAAAAATTATTCCTCGGCCTATTCTAAGACTATTTTGTCTTATTATGATATCTGAATCCTTCTGATCCTTTTATGCAAAGATCGGAACTTAAATTCGTTTTTCTGTAATTGTTATCATTTACAGTCTCTTAATTTTAAATTAAAATTTTCAGGTAAGCATTTTTTTGGTTTTAATCAAAATTTTCTTTCTACCCTTATTTTCGGGCATCTTTTCTTTATCTCGCATCACAATCTTTAAATAAAACTGACTCCTCAACTCAAATAAAATTTTCTTGGTTTAAATAATATAAACTAAATTGCAACTTAATTAATTTATTTTAATCAAAAAAAAACATGACAATATATCATCTTTATGTACAAACGTCATTAAAACAGTTAGATTACACATTAATTTATAATATGCCGTGCTTTTGTGTTAACTTTCCTAACTTATTTTGATATGTTTGTGGTCAATTCACTTCAAAAAGCAATAAAAACCATTTTTGGCTCTGCTAGTGATACCAAAGTCAATGAAAGAATTTTTATAAAGCCTTATATAAGAAAATTAATTAATTTATTATACAGTCTCAGTTTAATAGCAAAAAAACATGGTTGGCTTTCATCGATGTCATAAATATTTTTCTCAGAAACCATAAGTCACCAAATTTCCATAAAGGCATAGAGTTGATGCTGAATGCTTATTATAAACTCAGATGCAATATCTCGTTGAAAATCAATTTTTTACATTCCCATTGAAGTTTCTTTTCTGAAAATATGGGAGTAGTTAGCGATGAACATGGCGAGCGCTTTCACGAGAAATTGCGAAGTTTGAGAAGCGCTATCAGAGTAGATGGAAACCACCCAAGCTTGCAAACTATAGTTTCTGCCTTCAGAGGAATACTGCGAGTCCTGACTATAAGAGGAACACCAATCGTTCTAAAAAAACATAAGTATTTTAATGAAAAATAATGTTTTAAGTCGCAAATTAAGTATAATTTCTAACAATCAATAAACACTTTTCACTAGGAAACGTGACGTGATGCGACTATTTTATTTATAAATTTTAATTGAGTTTGGGGTAAGATATTATAATTACATAAGCTGTATTCTTTTTACCTATTTTAAGTGAGATTGTACTGAGATACTCAGTTGAAAGATTGCTCTTTTTACCGTTTTGACACAAGTACTGTGCCGTGCCGAACTGATTTTTACTTGACAAAGTTATCCCCTTCCATACCCAAACTGATCTTGCTGTTTTGAAGTGTTACAACTGAGACAAATTGGGAAATGGCTCAGATTGGTTGATTTGAATTAAACTTGTCACTTATTGCAATCTCTTTAATATCTACTGCACCTTAAATTTTTAATTCGTCTTTTTGAAGTTTATGTTGACATTATACAATAATATAAAAAACAATTTGATTAGTACTACCAAACTTCAAAATAATTAAATTCAAAAATTATTTATTTTAATCATCACTGTTTGTCAACTGAAGGTAGAGGTCGCTGCCACCAGAGCCTGTTTATAGCCAGACTCAAACTTTTTAATCGAAGATCGGAGACGTAGGATTATTACCAAGTCGATCACCTTTTTAACAGCAAGAAAAGAATAAGAATATTTAAATCACAACTAATTTATTTAACACAAAAGAATAATGATAAAACGGTACAAAAAAATATAATTACAAAATAAAATATAATTGAAGAAATAAATGCTGAGAATTAATTTACTAAGTTAACTTTCTGCTACAAAAATATAAATACGTTTAAATCGTTGGGACTCAACTATACAAATAAAAAACACACAATTTCAAGTATATAAATTTGCTTATTACCTTTTTGATCGTTTGAGGAGCGCACAAAACAAAACAAAAAGGTTACAAAAAAAGAAACTGTTTGAACCACTTAAAAAATATGAAAATTAAAATTTAATTATGAATACTTAAAAAAAATTATTTGATATGAATTAGCACAAATTTTTTTAATACCCAGGAACGAACTGGCAGGTTGAACTTAGCGTCTTGTCGGAGATGGACTGGTTTTGTCGGAGAGGAATCGCCTTATTTATATGAAATTTCGGAATACATGTCGATAAGGTCGATGACTATTCATTGACGAATTTTGGTTTTTAAAAACTGGATTTTTAATTATAAAAATTGGTATTAACGTTTTTAATTGTTGTTACGAATAGGGAATATTCATATTCGATTTTAATTGAAAAATTAGCGAATATTCGCAGTTAATTGATTTTTTTAAATCGCAAAAATCGCGAATGACATTTTCATTGCATCGCCCAAAATCAAGTTAACATCTATTAATAATAATAATAATAATAATAATACTTTATTGACGGATAAAACCTTTTTACAACAAATAACTAACATAAAGTCTACAAATTACAACAACCTAATGTGTGCAGCACCCGTCGATGTAAAATCGATTTCATTAATTAATTTCTTAAATTTGGCTAGAGTTAGATTGAACAAGTCCAAAGAAACTTCTTCGTTAAAGCTGTTGGCGAACCGAGACATTCTAGTAACTGGGCTGAATAAGCCGTAGTTGGTTGAATGGGGCTTCACTACAAAAATTTCATTGGATCTAGTGAATCTTACTGGCTTCTAATTTTAAAAAGCTCAAGCAATTCTTTGCAGTCGATTTTCCCGCTGAACAGCCCATGTAGAAAGCAGAGGTCAGCAACAATTCTTCTATCCTCAAGAGATTTTGTATTGCAGTATGCAAGGCAACATTCATCTGAAAAGACATCTAGAGACAGACCGCGTTTATAGTGCAGATACTTAAAAAACTTGTGTTGAACCCTTTCAATTTGATTAATATGAACTTGATAATACGGAGACCAGACACAGGAACCATATTCGAGATGAGATCGTACAAGAGCGAAGTACAGTATCTTTACCGTAGATGCCGAGAAGTGGATGGACTGACGACGAATAAAGCCGAGCTTTTGAAGAGCTTTATAACAAACATTTAAAATGTGATTTTTAATTGTGAGAGGAACATCTAACCGAACGCCCAGATCATCAATTTCAGTGACGCGATTTAATAGCTTGCCATTAATATTGTAACTAAATGAAGTACAATAACCTCTTGTATAGGAGATCACCGAACACTTTTCAAAATTTAGCTCGAGATTATTCAATTTACACCACTTGTATAAATTGTCAAGATCATCTTGCAAAAGAGAACAATCACTTATAGAACCGATGGACCTAAAAATTCTCAAGTCGTCAGCAAACAAGAAACGAGAATCCAGAAAATATTTCCCAATATCGTTGATGAACAATAAGAATAAGATTGGACCGCAATAAGAACCTTGCGGAACACCAGAAGAAACTTGTATAGTCGATGATAAAAAGTTTTCGATACGGACCTTTTGTGTTCTACCGATCAAGAAGCTACTAAACCATTTAAGCATAATTGAGTTGAATCCGAGAGAAGAGAGTTTGGCCAAAAGCGCCACATGGGAAACACGATCGAAAGCTTTGGCAAAGTCGGTATAAACGGTGTCAACTTGTTTGTGTGTTTCAAGTGAATCTAGAGTATACGAAACAAATGATACTAATCGAAATACCTCTGTAATTAGAGATATTGCTTCTATCACCTTTTTTAAAAATTGGATTAATGAAACTTTCTTTCCAAACTTCAGGGAAGCACTCACTCTCCAAAGAACACTTAAATAAGTTACAGATGGGTTTACACAGAGAAAATAGACAATTTTTAATAAAATGAGACGGAATGCCATCAGGTCCAGATTTGAAGCTATCGGGCAACTTGCAAATGGCTTCAAAAACCATACTTTCGGATAAACTAAAAAATTCAAAATCGATTAATCTTTCAGAAGTGTATGCGTGGTTCGAGTGGCCACCGTTGTTATAGACATTCGAGAAAAATTCGGCAAATAAATCAACACATTGTTGACCAGAATTAGAAACATTGTCATCCAAAAACATTACATTAGGAAAACCTTTAATGTTTTTGGAATTATTTACGTGGCGCCAAAAGGCCCTAGGGCAAGTATGTATATCTTTTTCAATTTTAGAAAGATACCCAAGGTGAAGGTATGGCTCCGAGTGAAGAGCTTTCACTTGATCACGCAGAGTGCAGAACACTAAATAATCACCTGAGTTTCTAGTTTGCTTGTAATTTTTGTGTGCCTTCTTCTTGTCTTTAATCAGACGGCGCAGATCACCTGAGAACCAAACTGAATAGTTTGATACCCACACCTTTTTCTGGGGAACAAAAGCACCAATTACATTCCACATAATCAAGTAAAATTCCTCAACCATCATATCAATACTACCTAAATCCCAGACCATTGTCCAATCCACAGAAAGAAGATAATCATTAATTCTGTCATAATCAGCGGCTCTGAAATCAAAAATAAATTTATCAACTGCAAGCATGGAATTTGGTAAGTTTTTAATAGGAACACCAAGAGAATAAGCTTCAAGATGAGCTGATGTCGCAGACAGAAGATCGAAAGCAATATCAATTGCAATGTCAAAGTAAGCAATAACTAAGTCCAACAAAACATCCCGACTATTGGGGAATTGATTAAGTTGAAGTAGCCCATGGAAGGAGAGACAATCACTTAGCGAAACTGTTTTAGTGCAAGAGTTAGCTGTCGAGATAACATTAGTTCCATCAAACGCCCATCTAGCTTTAGGAAGATTAAAATCACCACAAATTAACAGTTTAGCCTGAGGAAAGCAACTTTTGATAGCAATCAAAAGTTTTAGCGAAATATTCGCGAAACGTTGAATTTAAATCGCTGAACATAAAAAGTTAACTTGAATTAAAAGCTTGTGTGCACGTATTAAAGGAATGTTTGAGAGTCACTGTTTGTGAACGTAAATCTTTTAACACATGTTAATTAGTTGTCGAGACGATCACTTCAAATTGATAATAATCTAATGGATTTACTCTTATCTTCCCCTTTAATTTAAGTTTAACCGGTGATCTCCAATAGATATAATTCGGATTTTTACTATATAGTTTTTAGAAAAGTTTTGAGATGACTGGTTATTTTTAACCTTTATGGTTTAAAATGTGTTTATTTAATAATTAATTTATAGTTGCTCTTGACGTCGTACTAAATTAAATGATTTTAATTTAACAACGTAACTCTTACTTATTTCGCAAGAATATTGACACATAAAATAGGATTTTCCTAGCAAAAAAGATGACGCTTTTTTTGGTGTAAGTTTGAACTCTGTATGACCGATTTGCTCGAATTTAGAGTCAATAAGGTCAAAATTCGTTAGTCCTAATTAGTTTTTTTTAAAAATTTTTTAAAAATTTTAATCCAACAAAACTATAGAATCATATAATATAATTATCTATAATATATAGATGCATAAAGGATATTTCCGTAAATAAATAATGTAAAAATTATGTTATTATCTAATTTATTATATAAATTGGTTTATTCATTTAAATAAATAAATTAACCTCACAGTGTGTAAAAAGAAAAAAATTTTACTTTTACCAATACAATTAAAGTTTTAAATAAAAGCAATTAATGCTAGTAAGTTTTTCTCGGTACACAACAAAATTAATAACAATCGTTACAGTTTTTTAGAATTTAAAACAGTTGTAATTGTAAACATTGAATTAATTCTAATACAATATATTTTCCTTCACACGTTTTCATTTATTGTTTTACAATAACATAGTGAGTGTCACAAAAGACAAAAAAAATTGTGCCGTCAGCCCTTTCGGTTACATTTTCGAAAGGTGGTTTCAAAAAGGAACGATCTTATAACCGATGTTTAAAACCAAAAAGAAATATGAAGCACATACACCAGCCAAGCTGAACCAACACTCATACGATCTCTAGCCGTTATGAGTTAGTAAATGTCATTTTAAATTCCTCTTGTGAACATTTATAATCACAAATATTAAACTCATACGGTTTCTAGTGGGTGTGAGTTAGTAAATGCTTTTTTAAATTATCCTTTCGTGAACATTTATGATTACAAATATTACACTCAAACGGTTTCTTGCCAGTATGAATTAGTAAATGATTTTTTAATTTAGCTTTTACCGAACATTTATAACCACAAATATTACACTCAAACGGTTTCTCGCCCGTATGCGTTAGTAAATGCCGTTTTAAACCCCATTTTCGTGTACTTTTATATTCACAAATAATACACTCAAACGGTTTATCGCCAGTATGAGTTAGTAAATGCGTTTTTAAACTACGTTTTAGTGAACATTTATAATCACAAATATTACACTCAAACGGTTTTTCGCCAGTATGAGTTAGTAAATGCGTTTTTAAACTACGTTTTAGTGAACATTTATAATCACAAATATTACACTCAAACGGTTTCTCACGCGTATGAGTTAGTAAATGGCTTATCAAACCATCTTTTCGTGAACATTTATAATCACAAATATTACATTCAAACCGTTTTTCACCCGTATGAGTTAGTAAATGGCTTTTTAATCCATCTTTTCGTAAACATCTATAATCACAAATATTACACTCGAACCGTTTCTCACCCTTATGAGTTAGTAAATGTCTTTTTAATTTAGTTTTTACTGAACATTTATAATCACAAATATTACACTCAAAAGGTTTCACGCTTGTATGGCTTAGTAAATGATGTTTTAAACTATTATTTCGTGAACATTTATAATCACAAATGTTACACTCAAACGGTTTGCCAGTATGAGTTAGTAAATGCGTTTTTAAACTACGTTTTACTGAACATTTATAATCACAGCTATTACACTCAAACGGTTTCTCGCTCGCATGGGTTAGTAAATGAAGTTTTAAACTATCATTTCGTGAACATTTATAATCACAAATATTGCACTCAAACGGTTTCTCGCCAGTATGAGTTAGTAAATGTCTATTTAATTTAACTTTTACTGAACATTTATAATCACAAATATAACATTCAAACGGTTTCTCGCTCGTATGGGTTAGTAAATGCATTTTTAAATCCGATTTTCGTAAACTTTTATATTCACAAATATTACACTCAAACGGTTTCTCACCCGTATGAGTACGTAAATGATATTTTAGTGAACCTTTTCGTGAACATTTATAATCACAAATAATACACTCAAACGGTTTCTCGCTTGTATGGGTTAGTAAATGCTTTTTTAAATCCGATTTTCGTAAACTTTTATATTCGCAAATATTACACTTAAACGGTTTCTCATCCGTATGAGTTAGTAAATGATATGTTAAATTACCTTTTCGTGAAAATTTTTTATCACAAATATTACACTCAAACGGTTTCTCATCCGTATGAGTTAGTAAATGATCTTTTAATGTAGCTTTACGTGAAAATTTATAATCACAAATATTACACTCAAACGGTTTCTCACCCGTATGAGTTAGTAAATGTTCTTTTAATCCATATTTTCGTGAACATTTAAAATGACAAATATTACACTCAAAGGGTTTCTCACCCTTATGAGTTAGTAAATGATGTTTTAATATTGATTTTGCTGAATAACTACGATCACAAATGTTACACTGGAAAATTTTTTTACCAGTGTGAATTAGTGAAGGTATATCACAATCAGGATCGACTTGAGATTCGTTCATTGAAGTTTCATCTTTAATGTCGATGGAATGATGCAAATCTTCCAAGTTGACTTCCGTTTCTTCTTCTTCTTTCTTAATTTGAAAGTAACTCTTTAAATTACTTGGGGTTTTCTGTAAGAAATATATCTTAAGTAAGTGATTTTATTGCTATATTTCTAATTATTTAAAAATACATATATTTAAATTTATAATTTAATGAATACAAAGCACATTCGGTTAAAAATGAATAAGTGTTAAGTGTTAATAATAAATAAATAAGAGCAAGTGTTTCTTAGGAATAGTGGCTATGAATTAGAATAAATTCAAGAAAAAGTTCAACTTCTGTATAGAAGCCAGTGTGCAAAACGACGAACCAGATAAACAAAAGATTTCAATTCCTTGATGGAAGATGAAGCAATTAGATATAATACAACACATTTCTAAAATGAGAAATTTCGGCCTAGTAAAAATGGCATATTTGACCAAATGAAAAGGTAAATAAGCAATTCCGAGTGATAACGGAGATTAATTACAAAATTTAATCAGCGACAGAGTAGTGACAGGAAACTGTGTTGATGTCTGGCGTTTGTAAGCTGAATACGATAAGGTATAAGGATTGTATACAGAGCAAAATGTGGAATTTACTACTACCGTTGTAAATCACCAGAAAAAATTAACAAAAAACCTACTCCGATTGCAAAAACAGGTACAGTGGACGCCGCTTATTGGAATCACGATTAATGTTATCATTCGGGTATTAATATCACTTTCACGAAGAAAGTTGACTTCCGTTTCTTCTTCTTCTTTCTTAATTTGAAAGTAACTCTTTAAATTACTTGGGGTTTTCTGTAAGAAATATATCTTCAGTAAGTGATTTTATTGCTATATTTCTAATTATTTAAAAATAATAAATAACAAATAATAATAAATTATTTTTTGGTAAATTTATAATTCAATGAATACAAAGCACATTCAGTTAAGAATGCACCAGCAGAGTAGTGTTTCTTAGGAATTGTGGCTATGAATTAGAATAAATTCAAGAAAAAGTTCAACTTCTGTATAGAAGCCAGTGTGAAAAACGACGAACCAAATAAACAAAAGATTTCAATTCTTTTGAATTTGATGGAAGATGAAGCGATTATACATAATTAAAATGAGAAATTTCAGCCTAGTAAAAATGTCATATTTGACCAATTCAAGTGCGACTCAAATTCACAGAAACCAAATGAAAAGGTAAATAAACAATTCCGAGTGATAACGGAGATTAATTACAAAATTTAATCAGCGACAGAGTAGTGAGATCAAACTGTGTTGACGTGTAGCGTTTGTAAGCTGAATACGACAAGGTGTAAGGATTGTATACAGAGCAAAATGTGGAATTAACTACTACCGTTATAAATCACCGGAAAAAATTATCAGAAAACCTACTCCGATTGTAAAAACAGGTACAGTGGACGCCGCTTATTGGAATAAAAATTAATGTTATCATTCGGGTATTAATATCACTTTCACGAAGAACAGGCCGAACGAATATAACTCTACACACAAAAAACATCGTTTAATATAATCAAAAATTTGCTTTACGTTATCAATTATTTCTGATAAGATTGTTTACTCCCACTGAAAATAAAGGTTGCTTACAATTACAAGCATCGCTTTTAATTTCCTACAAAAACCGGGGAACCACCCAAACATTCGTTACACAGACCAGACTCATGTCTGGTGTATTATACAGTAAACTCTCGTTTTAGTGTTACTCGATATAGAAGCATCCATAGATGCATGAGAAGAATTTCGAAAAATGTAGTTTCGAGAAAAACAAGATTAAAATTTCAAGTAAAATTACGCGAAGTCTAAGTCATATATTAATACTTTATACTTACATTTCTTCAATCAGTAAAATTTAAAAAACCCAAAAAAATAAAGAGTATTTTTTAATACTTTTCTTAAACCTGGTTCACACTATGTGATTTCTCACGTGACTTGTCACATGACTTCTCACGTGAGAAATTTTTTTACGTTCAGACTATATGATTTTTGATATTATTGAAGTCATAGCTAAATAATAAGTAAAGTCATAGCAAAATAATAAGTGATTTTCAAAATAGGACGGTGTCTATTTTGCTATGACTTTTCATATGATTTTTTTGAATAAACCGCCATTTTTAAATGTTTTTCGTATTTTAGGTTGTTGGTATTGTAAACCATAGGTATAAATAATAGTATGTGTACAATGGTTATCATGGTTATAATATTTATTTTTCTTCTGATTGAAACAATATAGAGCAATATCGCCTTAGTTACAATATGTCATAACACACTAATATTTCTCAAGGGAAATATGAAACGTCATTTTAAAGTATACTTTGCGCACGGTGATTGAACAATCAAACACGCAAAACAAAATACTAAAGCCATCCCTGTTAAAAAGTGACATTTAAGTGACGTTTAAAATAAAAAATGTGCCTACTTATTTTTATATTTTAAAAACTAACCAAACTTTTTCTGAAATGAAGACATCGCAATACTGACTGCGATAACACGAAATAAATAATATTTTGTATAAAAATAAAAAAATGTTTATTGAAAAAAAAGCTGATTCCGATATACTGGCTGCAGAAATAAATTTAATTTAACAATTAACGATGGTTTATTTGTTTCTAAAAATTAAATTTCTTAATAGCTTCCCATTGCCATTCAACAAATCCGTCCTTGTTAAAATATTTTGTGAACGTTTGTCTGATTTCTGTTGGTGCCTTTGCAGTTCGATTAATTCGGGAAAGTTCTAAATTAGTTAAAAACACTTCATCTCTCCAACTTCCTCTCGACATAATAACTATTCTTCTGTATTTTCATGGTCTAATAATTAATTTTTTGTTGATCACGTAACTGTTTTTTTCTACATAATGCAACTAATAATAAGGAAGACACTATTTTGAAATTTAATTCGTCACTCATAATAATTTATATTAAATAGCTCAATTCAAAACAATTTGAGCGTTTAGATATGATTTAGCTATGACTTTTCGTATGACCTAGTCACGTGAGAAATCACATATGTAGTGTGAACCAGCTTTTAGATTCGTTCCATCTAAACCGATCGAGTTGCCACTATACTAAAGTGGCTATAACTTTTAAAATCATTCGAATTTCAAAAAATCCTTTTAAGAAGATATTCTTGAATATCTAAACTATTGAAATATGAAAACAAAAGTTTTCGATTTTTCAGCTTTCTAGACTAGAATACTGCCTTAATATAAATAAATGCATTTTACGCAACTATTTATTTTAATTTTTTGATGAAATTTACGTGTATTTTTATGTTATTTAATACAAAACAAAATTTATAATATATTTATAAATTTTGTTTTCTGCATAAGTTTCTGCGTTTATTTTACAATTTAAGTCATTGTCGTATAAAAGTGCTGATGCATAATAGCTATAAAATTAGATATAGAAGAAAACCTCGATTTAGTAGAATGTTTATGGTCCCGACCGTGCTTCTATAACGAGAGTCTACTGTAGCAGAAAGTTGCTAGTATGCTGATAATGTACGATTTAATTCAGTTCTATTTTAAAATTTCTTAATAATAGACATAAAAAAGGGTATAACCGGTTCAATATGAAAAATCTGCGCCCGTGGCTTTTTTTTTCGACGATTTTCGAGATTTTCGAAAAAAACTGTTTTTTATTTTATTTTTGTAGTAAAAAACGATTTTACTGATCAATCTAAATCTTCGATTCTTAAAATCTTACCATAAAAATAAAATAAAAAAACAGGTTTTTTTGAAAATCTAGAAAGAGCTGAAAGAGAGAAAATCGTTAAAAAGCTAACAATTGAGGTGAATTAATTTTATTAGACACCTAATCGATCCCCTAAATTTTTCATATTAAACCGGTTATACCCTTTATAACAGTTTTAGATAAGATGCCAAGAATTAGCCAACAAAATGCATCACAAAATTGAGTCTTCATCTCCAGAGAGGATGTACCAGGCAGATTACACCTTGGTGGTTTGCCATTGCCTTCCAAGGCGAGACGGTCAGAATAAAGTTTTACTGAGCCCGGAGTCGAACCAGGCATTCAGCATTAGCAGCAACGCACTTAACCGCTTTAGCTGACGACCGTTAAAGGTTGAAACAGCTGTAATAGAGTAAATAGAGTAATACTAAATACTCAAAATTAAGCAATACCGCAATTATTGTATTCTGTGCCAATTGGGTCAACGATAAAGATGATCGACGCTCATGCAGCAGAAGAAAATCTTCTAAAACATTCAAAGACTACCAACGGGTGAAACAACTAACTATTACACTGTCCAAGGACAGTTTGAAAATGAATTTTTACTTGCAAAAGAATCGTCGTCTTATGAGTACAAAGCATAACAATGTTCAATATCAATTTACTATATGATCAAAGATAGAAGATAAAGAAATTTAATATAGAATACATCCGTACAGAAGATATCACCACCCAGTTTTTATATAACATTTTAAACTAAATATGATTTATAATTTACCTCATTATTATCCAGTTGATATTCTAAAATAGAATTATCTTTAATATCAATGGAACGATGCAATTCTTCTAACTCGACTTCCATGCTCTCCATTTCGTTATCGTTATAACTATCACTGGAAATTCGTAAACCACTGAAACTTTCTTCAAATTTATTAAACTTCCAAAAGTATTACACACCATCCACGCTGGAAACATCAACTGGAAATTTTGAGGTTAGATTGAAATTCTAGTTATAAGTTCTGCAATGCGCACACAATTAATATAAAATATATGAAATTTATCACAATAAATCAATACGTTGGCGACTAATAAATTATAAGTTGGCTGAAGTATTAGATACTTGAATTATAAACATCCGTTACACGATTCTAAAGAAACAAAAATATGACAATACCCCAGAACAAATATGACCATAGATCAGTGGCGGATCCAGGGGGGGGGGGGCAATGGGGGTAATCTCCCCCCCGCTTAGAGCTTCAAAGAAAACATTAATTCTTACACCAAAAAATTTTGACATGTTACAAGTTTCTAAAACTACTTTAGACTTGGAGCAGAATTACAGAATTACAATGGTTATCATGGTTATAATATTTATTTTTCTTCTGATTGATACAATATAGAGCAATATTGCCTTACAAGGGAAACGCCAGGTATGCGAAATTTTGTTTTGGTTTATACTTATACTACGTATAGATTACACCTAAGACATTACGTGAATGAAATAGTAGCGCGCCATATTCAGCCAATTTTGAGAAAATCGAATTTGAAAATTTCTTCTTTTAGCATGAAATAAAGTGATGAAAGATATAACTTGCAACAAAGGTTTCGTGGTAACGAGGTAGAGTGGTGGCTTTGATAAGCAAGGGTTCTAGGTTCGATTCTAGCATCGGTACTTTTTTTTTTTCAACTATTTTTTTTTTAATTAATTTTCTTTTTAAGTAATATGTAAATTAACAGATATTTAATAATTATTCGAAATTATTAATTTTTCAGATCTCAAACGTTGGACGATATCGTTTTGTCTTACTAACAGTATTTTCAACCATTTCTTAAATTGATTATTATTCGAAACGTTCGAAAATTTTTGGGATTTGTTAAAAATTATATTTTTTAATTAAATAAGTATTTATTTATATATTTAATAAGAAATGAAAAGTTACATAATTGAATAAGTATTTACATATTACATGCAATATATTATTATTATACATATTAATTATTTTCTGATCATTTTACATTGTATAATTTTTTACACCGACGTTTCGCACGATCCCGGGTGGTATTCATCGTAGAAACAGGGAAAACAGTAAGTTTTACGGCATCTAGCACATCTTGCAAACGCAGATTTCGAACAGGCACAAGGTTGCTTTAGAGTATCGATAGGAAAGCAAGCTTCATTAACATTCATAAAAATGTCTCTGTCATCGCAGAGTTTTGAAGCAAACCACGCATAATTTATCATGTTAAAGAAGATTGGAGAAGACAACTGATGATGAACAATTGATTGGATTTTAATACAATCTTCTCTGGAATTTATTTCTCTTTTTTGCTCAATCAAGTAAGCACAATTCTGTAGACGTTTTATGAAATTTTTTACTTGCCTATAAAAGTACACGTCACAAGGCTGGACCAAAGGAGTGCATTTCGGAGGAATGACTTTTATAGTACAAGTTGGTATACCTTGATCATCTTGAAACATCTCATCATATACCACTGGATTGGTTTGACCACCCCAAGAATCAATAATTAAAAGAAACCTTTCGTCTTTGACATATGGCTTTATAATATTGATAAGAAAATCTTTATACAATTTTGTTGTAAGTTTTCCTGACCTCGAAGATGTGACAAAGACATTTTGGTATTTTTTCATGTATTTGTCTACCGATTTTTGAACTCTGGGTCCAAATGAACCAGTTGTCTCTTGTAAGCATACGAAAACGAGCGGTAACAATTTTCCAGATAATGTAAGAGCATATTGTGCTGTGTAGGAATGTGTTACCTTGTCCATGTTCTGCCTTCTGATAAAAACTGCCTTTGATCCTTGATGAGCCAGAGTTCTATCAAAGGTAGACTGGTATTGGCAGCCTGTTTGGTCCGTATTGATGACGAAATTCTTGTCAAATTGTAGCATCAGAGCGCGTACCTGTATGCGAAAATTTTCTGCAGAAGCTAAGGTTTCCTCCATTGTTGCAGATTCTCTTTCTGTAACATATTTGGTAATTTTTCGTTGGCGAATTCGATGTTTTCGTTTGAATCGGTTAACCCAGGAAAGAGAAGCTTTAAAAGCAATATTTCTGAATTGGCTTGCAGCACATAAAGCCCATTCTTGCAAGTTTCGTGTGGTGACCTGCTGACAGTTTTTCCGAGCTTCCTCAAAACGATCATAAGTCCACGAATCGATTCTTTTATACTTTTCAATTAAAGATCCACCACTTTTAATATTTTCTTCCCATCTAGCTAAATTGCTCATGCGTTTTAGACGAGAGCACCCATTTTTTTGAAGAACTTTTAAGCTCCAGTTTGAGTGCGCTCTAGCTATATTAATAACTTTTAGTTTATAATCTAGTGAAATGTACTCTTTTATTTTTGTCTTTTTTTTCTGTGGCTCGGCATTGTCGCTTGAAGTCTGTGATTCCTCATCAGACAAATCACTAATTTCTTGGAAAGTATTTTCGTCGTCGATTTCATCTGACATAATAAGTTCTTCAACTAATATAAGCTTCTTCTCGTTTAGCAGTTCGAGCGTGGAATTATAAATATCTTCTCCTAGCTGCATAGCTTCTTGAGACATTTTCGGCGAAGATTCTAATGCAACAAGATCATTTATAGCAAGGAGATGCTCATAATATACAACGGCATCCTTCAACTGTAGTTTAGATATTTCACTGCATCCGTGTTCTTGAACAGATCTATCTTCTTCTACCATCGAAGAACAAGGCACACCAATCGATTCCGCGTCCGACATAATAACTTTTTTTACGCACAGTATATATAAACTTCGGTAGAACTTCAAAGTGTTTGAAATTATGTTTTTTTCTTGTGATAATAATTTATTTAACTTTTACTTATATACACTATTGCTCAGAAGTTTGGAAACACTTCAAGTTTTTTTTAATATAAATAATTTTAGTATAATGCACTATTTAAATCTGAAATAAATTTCACGCAACTTCAGTTTTGAGTTAAAAATTAAAAAATTTACGGAAAAATCTTGCTGATTGTCTATAGCAACTCGAAATAAATTTACGAATGATTTAAATTTTTGAGTGCAGCTTATTTTATATTTTAACTTACAAAAAGATCATAAACTAATAAATCTACAGTTTGGGGTAATCTACAATTACTACCAAAACATTTCAAAAAAAATAAACAAATAGTTTTAAGTGCTCAATTGGTTAAAATTTCGCCGATGTCTTCCGGCACGTGCTTTGTAGGTAAAAATCCCAACATTTGTTTATTTGTTTTTATTCAAATTTAAGAACATAGTATGCACCCGGATTTTTCCGTAATTGTTTTATGAATGCCAATAAAGCTTGCTTTCCTATCGATAAGCTAAACCAACCTTGAGCCTGCTAAAAATCTTCATTTGCAAGATGTGCTAGATGCCGTAAAACTTACTGTTTTCCCTGTTTTTACGATGAATAGCGTCGGTGTAAAATATTATACAATGTAAAATGATCAGAAAATAATTAATATGTATAATAATAATATATTGCATGTAATATGTAAATACTTATTCAATTATGTAACTTTTCATTTCTTATTAAATATATAAATAAATACTTATTTAATTAAAAAGTATAATTTTTAACAAATCCCAAAAATTTTCGAACGTTTCGAATAATAATCAATTTAAGAAATGGTTGAAAATACTGTTAGTAAGACAAAACGATATCGTCCAACGTTTGAGATCTGAAAAATTAATAATTTCGAATAATTATTAAATATCTGTTAATTTACATATTACTTAAAAAGAAAATTAATTAAAAAAAAAATAGTTGAAAAAAAAAAAGTACCGATGCTAGAATCGAACCTAGAACCCTTGCTTATCAAAGCCACCACTCTACCTCGTTACCACGAAACCTTTGTTGCAAGTTATATCTTTCATCACTTTATTTCATGCTAAAAGAAGAAATTTTCAAATTCGATTTTCTCAAAATTGGCTGAATATGGCGCGCTACTATTTCATTCACGTAATGTCTTAGGTGTAATCTATACGTAGTATAAGTATAAACCAAAACAAAATTTCGCATCCCTGGCGTTTCCCTTGTTAGTTACAATATGTTATAACCAGGGCTCGGAAGTTATAGCACTAAAAAAGTAAACTTTTAGTGTTTTAATATGCATTTAAAAACACAAAAATTAGCGCTATAAATAGCACTAAAAAATTGAAAATATGCAAAATAAAATAATTGTCAACCATTTTTTTTTATTTTATAAATAAACTAAGTAGTGCGAATCTGCTAATTATATTGAAATGCGTCTGACATAATTTTAAAAATAATTAAATTCCTATGATTTGAAACCTGATCTTAATATTAAAATGATATTAAAATACATGTTATTGCTTTCGTTCGCTTATTCATATGTGGCCATTTGGTACAAAATTTATTTTTTTCCCATAACATTTTTTTTTAATATCTTGGTTTTTTAATTTAATTTTTCAATTTGTTTGGTATTATATAATACATTCTTGCTTCTCATTATTTTTATGTTTTTCTTTTGTTATATAATGATCGGAAATAAAGGCTTTTATATCGTATTACAAAATTTTTTATTTTAAATTTTTATCATATTATTTTATAACGTAATTATTATTTAAAAAATTGTTAGTCACTATTTAAAGATTTTTTATCAATTTTTATTTTTATTGTTTTTTGCTTATTCAAAAATTAAAGTCCAAACCTGTTAAATGTTGATTTATGTATTTTTTATTGTTTTTTAAATATTATTTTTCTATATATAAGTACGTATTCTTTAATAAACAGTCAAATTTATTATTTTAACATTTTGTTTCGTTTGTTTATTTCATTTATTATATAAAAATATGCCTGTAAATAGCACTTAAAACGGTAAATATGCAAAAATTAGCATTATAAAGTTTTGTATACAACATCAGGGAAGTGTAAAACAAATTTGTATCTTACTTTAAATATTCTAAGACTTACCAGAAAATATATGCATTTGCTAGAACTTCCGAGTCCTGGTTATAACACACTAATATTTCCCAAGAAAAATATGAAACGTCATATCATATTGTCTCTAGCGACAATATTAAAGTATACTTTGCGCACGGTGATTGGACAATCAAACACGCAAAACAAAATACTAAAGCCATCGCTGTTAAAAAGTGACATTTAAGTGACGTTTAAAATAAAAAATGTGCCTACTTCTTGTCATATTTTAAAAACCAACCTAATTTTTTCTGAATTATTTTGCGCGCTATTGATCTAGAATTTTGCATAAAGCTTCCTTCGACAAATTGCTAGGGGGTCGAGAACGAGCAAAGAGGGGTAAATTTTTTGGTCAGTTTTTCGATATCTAGCGCCGTTTTCGAGTTATTGCAAATTCAAAATCTCAAATTTTATTATTGATGAAATATTGATATAATTTAATAATATATTTTTCAATCAGAAGAAAACTATTGATTACAACACGGGAAATATACTAATTATATTCCCCTAGTTGTAATAATAGCCATTAAATATTCACTTATAATAAAATAAATTTTTTAATTATTTTTCTAAAATAGTCAAAAATTAAATAAATTCTATTTGCTTACTTTCTTAATTCCTTTCTAAAATCCTAACCTCCGTCACTGGACATTGAATGTCTTTATCTTTAAGTAGGCGTATTGGTGGTATTGTCATATTTTTGTTTCTTTAGAATTTGTTTTCAAGTATCTAATACCAAAAGCCTACTTTTAATTTATTAGTGGCTAACGTATTGATTTATTGTGATTAATTTCATATATTTTATATTAATTGTGTGCGCTTTGCAGAATTTATAACTACAATTTCAATCTAACCTCAAAATTTATGGAGAGCATGGAAGTCGAGTTAGAAGAATTGGATCGTTCCATTGATATTAAAGATAATTCTATTTTAGAATATCAACTGGATAATAATGAGGTAAATTATAAATCATATTTAGTTTAAAATGTTATATAAAAATTGGGAGGTGATATCTTCTGTACGGTTGTATTCTATATTAAATTTCTTTATCTTCTATCTTTGATCGTATAGTAAATTGATATTGAACATTGTTATGCTTTGTACTCATAAGACGGCGATTCTTTTGCAAGTAAAAATTCATTTTCACACTGTCTTCGGACAGTGTAACAGTTAGTTGTTTCACTCGTGGACAGTGCTACCTATGGTAGTCTTTGAATGTTTTAGAAGATTGCCTTCTGCCGCATGAGCGTCGATCATTTTTATTGTTGACCCAATTCGGCTTCTCTTCTAGTTTCGGCCGAAACCGAAACCAGAGCCGTATTAAGCTTTTCTAGCATCCCAAGCAAATCCCTCCCCCCTCAAAGTTCTTACCATTTTGAAAATTTTAAACTATTTAAGAGTATTATTTTTTATTTATTAGGATTTAATAATTTTAAAACAAATCTTAATTCTGCAAATTAATTAAGGCATAAGTCTGCTTTAGAAACCGAAAAAAAAGCGTTTGTTCATCAATTTTTTTGAAAGGGAAGGAAATGATTGCGGTAAACGAAATTTTGAGACGATAGTGTAATATATTCAAGCTTTAAAAAACAATTTTTATTATTAAAAATTATTGAAATTTTCCAAAGTTGTAACGATTTTTCTGGGGCGCCTGGAGTCTAGACTTGTAAATCGGTGCCGGTGATAGAGGTCGTGCGATGCATCTGAAATAGTCGAACCAAATTTTTTTAAAATTTTTATAAGTTCATTTTCTATATGAACTAAAAAAATACCGAAGAAATGATGAAATTTCAAATTTTTTCGAAGTTTGAAAAAAAAATTCACTTTTTTGAAAAAAAAATTCTCTTTAAGTTGCAAAACAAGTAATTTAAACAGTACTTTTGTCCAACTTTTTTAGTTCAAATAGAAGATAATTTAATACTGAAGCTAGATCACTTTGATTTTTTTCGATCGGACATAGATTGTTTTTACTATCGCCGGCACCGTTTTCTAAAACTTATAAAAATGAAAACTCGAGAAAACGGGCTTTAAAGTTTTTTTGGATAGTTTTGGAATAGATTTAAGACAAAAACGAAAAATCGATTTTTTGAAACCTGTAAAGCAGGCTACTGCCTTAATGGATTTAGCTAACTTAGCAGCTCTAATAATCATAATTAAAAAGTCCTATATTGTAAGCTAAGAAAAGAAGTTTCTCCGCATTTTCACCAATTAAATTACTTCGACGATTTTTACTCGTTCAATTTCTAATCTTTTCTATCTTTCTTAATCTTCATTAATTACTATTTATAGTTTAGTTGTTCTTCCTACTCATATATACTATTCCGTTGATTACCAAGTTAAAAAATAGCAATACCAACCTTAAAAATTTAATATAATATACCAACTTTATAATTATTAATTATTAAGCCCTAAATTTTAATTTAAAGACACGCGAACACTAGTTTCGGCCTAGCCGAAGTTTCGGCAAATTTTTAGCCGAAACCGAAACTTCCGCCGAAACCAGCATTTTTAGCCGAAATTGGCCGAAACCGAACCTTCGGTCGGTCTCTAATTATTACATTATTATTACATAATATTATAATAGCCCCTGTCTGTGTATCTATCCCGTAACGCATCTTTGATTGGTCGGTTTTAAAAAATAACGCACCTTCAATTGGTTACCATCTATTGCATAGTTGCCAAACTATTTGGTGAAAAATGTGCACCTATACGGATAGATGGCGCTACGATACGTTTCTAAAATTTAACATTTAAAGCATTAGTATGACATTAGTTAACATCACGGTTAACATTAACATAATCCGAGAAGTACATACATTCACATCGACGGATAAACTATTCAACGCATATAATATAGGTATAGTGCACAATTTATATTTTATATTATTGTTTATATTCAACAATTTCCTAAAGTTGAAATCACGAAAAATGAGGCTGACGTCAGAACAATCTGAATTAAGTTCCGACAATTTGTTTTTTAAATTAATAATTAGTAACATATGTGCAACAAAGACACGCTGAAATAAATATGTCTTAAGTGTGTGATTTTAGAAAACTTGTACGTCGAAAACAACATGATACCCAACGTATGCGATAGAAAGAGATAGCTACAATAGTTCTTAGCGTGCATAATAATTATAATGAAAGTAATTGCTAATATGATCGATTGTCATAATCTGACAAGTTTGGCTGAAGTTTGGTTATATTTTATATATAAAGGGTGGTTTTTTGCTTAGATAAAACCTATGAAAGCGTTAACTGTCAAACGAACAAGTCAAAGGAATGTGCGTACTGAAGAGAATATCGCCGCTCTGTGAACGCCGCTGTAAAGGAAAGTGTGGAGGAAGATTCAAATTTATCGGTTTGTCGTCGGTCGCAGGAATTTGGGCTTTATCCGTCCACTATGTAGAAAATTTTGCGCAAAGATCTTATCCTACACCCGTATAAGATCCAGCGGGTGCAGAAATTAAAACCACGAAACCATCATGTTTTTACTGCAAAATTGTGTTCAGCGATGAGGCTCATTTTTGGCTTAACGGGTTTCTTAATAAGCAAAACTGCCACATATGGAGTGAGACCAATCCACAAGAGACCCTACAGACTATTCATTCGGGCTATTCGTGACATGCAGCCAGCAGTGCCCAAAAAAGTATGAAAGAGAAAAACTATTGGATATTACAGTGCCTGATTTAATTATTGAATTGAATAATGATAGCGATTCTGACAGTGATGTTTAATGCAGCAGAAAGTGATTATTCTTTCTTTTATGTGTTATGCTGAGTCGCTCGAACGTCGGCAAAACCTTTTTTCTTATAGGTACATATATTATGTATGTGGTGTGTGTCTGATGTTATCACATACATTAAGGACCTACTGCTTAATGTGGACTCCGAACGACGGAAGTGAAATACACTTCATTTTAAAATTAAAATCAAGTCCATGATCAAGCCCTTATCCCACGGTCAAAATTTCCATCATTATTTCTATCAAAATTATTATGATAGTTCGGACGTCACTATGGAAACAATGTTGTATATTGACAGCTATTATTATATCCGCTTTTATATTATGATTTAAATTTATTATATCGAACACTTATTTGACTTGCAATTCTAGTCTTACTTCATACACATATCAAAAATTGCGTCAGCTTCTTTTTTCGTGATTACAACTGTATTAATAAATTGTTTATTAATTATTATGCATTAATGTGATAAGCACTATCGAGTCGCTTCGGACGACTTTGGGGTCGAACAATTATGGTTTTCAGGTAAACTACAAATATTCTCTCTGTGATGCCAAAGGCCGAACAACTATATCTGACATAGTCTAGATGGCTAAAGGCGGCCAAAGGACGCCTGTGCCAGCTAGTGTTTATATAAGTCCGGAGCGTGAAATTTTACATGCTTCTATCGTGGTAGTCACGTGGTACGGATGCTTCTATATCGAGTAACACTAAAACGAGAGTTTACTGTATAATACACCAGACATGAGTCTGGTCTGTGTAACGAATGTTTGGGTGGTTCCCCGGTATGTGTAGAAAATTAAAAGCGATGCTTGTAACTGTAAGCAACCTTCATTTTCAGTGGGAGTAAACAATCTTATCAGAAATAATTGATAACGTAAAGCGAATTTTTGATTATATTAAACGATGTTTTTTGTGTGTAGTTTAATTACATCACATTAATCATGATTCCAATAAGCGGCGTCCACTGTACCTGTTTTTGCAATCGGAGTAGGTTTTTTGTTAATTTTTTTCTGGTGATTTACAACGGTAGTAGTAAATTCCACATTTTGCTCTGTATACAATCCTTATACCTTATCGTATTCAGCTTACAAACGCCAGACGTCAACACAGTTTCCTGTCACTACTCTGTCGCTGATTAAATTTTGTAATTAATCTCCGTTATCACTCGGAATTGCTTATTTACATTTTCATTTGGTTTCTGTGAATTTGAGTTGCACTTCAATTGGTCAAATATGACATTTTTACTAGGCTGAAATTTCTCATTTTAGAAATGTGTCGTATTATATCTAATTGCTTCATCTTCCATCAAATTCAAAAGAATTGAAATCTTTTGTTTATCTGGTTCGTCGTTTTGCACACTGGCTTCTATACAGAAGTTGAACTTTTTCTTGAATTTATTCTAATTCATAGCCACTATTCCTAAGAAACACTTACTCTTATTTATTTATTATTAACACTTAACACTTATTCATTTTTAACTGAATGTACTTTGTATTCATTAAATTATAAATTTACCAAAATTAATGTATTTTTAAATAATTAGAAATATAGCAATAAAATCACTTACTGAAGATATGTTTATTACAGAAAACCCCAAGTAATTTAAAGAGTTACTTTCAAATTAAGAAAGAAGAAGAAGAAACGGAAGTCAACTTGGAAGATTTGCATCATTCCATCGACATTAAAGATGAAACTTCAATGAACGAATCTCAAGTCGATCCTGATTGTGATATACCTTCACTAATTCGCCCTGGTAAAAAAATTTTCCAGTGTAACATTTGTGATCATAGTTATTCAGCAAAATCAATATTAAAACATCATTTACTAACTCATAAGGGTGAGAAACCCTTTGAGTGTAATATTTGTCATTTTAAATTTTCACGAAAATATGGATTAAAAGAACATTTACTAACTCATACGGATGAGAAACCGTTTGAGTGTAATATTTGTGATAAAAACTTTTCACGAAAAGGTAATTTAACATATCATTTACGAACTCATACGGGTGAGAAACCGTTTGAGTGTAATATTTGTGGTTATAAATATTCAGTAAGAGCTAAATTAAAAAATCATATACGAACTCATACGGGCGAGAAACCGTTTGATTGTAATATTTGTGATTATAAATGTACACGAAATGATAGTTTAAAACATCATTTACTAACCCATACGAGCGAGAAACCGTTTAAGTGCAATATTTGTGATTATAAATGTTCACTAAAAGGTAGTTTAAAAACGCATTTACTAACTCATACTGGCGATAAACCGTTTGAGTGTATTATTTGTGAATATAAAAGTTCACGAAAATGTGATTTAAAAAAGCATTTACTAACCCATACGGGCGAGAAACCGTTTGAGTGTAATATTTGTGGTTATAAATGTTCAGTAAGAGCTATATTAAAAAATCATTTACGAACTCATACTGGCGAGAAACCGTTTGAGTGTAATATTTGTGATCATAAATGTTCACGAATGGATAATTTAAAAAAGCATTTAGTAACTCACACCCACTAGAAACCGTATGAGTTTAATAGTTATGATTATAAATGTTCACAAGAGGTAATTTAAAAAGACATTTACTAACTCGTAACGGCTCGAGACCGTGCGTGTGTTGATGCAGCTTGGCTGGTGTATAAGCTTCTTATTTCTTCTTGGTTTCAAACATCGGTTGTAAGATCGTTCCTTGTTGAAACCACCTTTCGAAAATGTAACGGAAAGGGCTGTTGGCACAATTTTCTTCTCTTTTGTGACAATATGTTATTGTAACACAATAAATGAAAACGTGTGAAGGAAAATATCGTGGGCATACAGGTAAAAGTGACCAAGTCAAAAAATAGAATTTCAAGATAAATCAAATTGAATCTTACGCATTTTGCGAAAAATCAGCTTTATAATATTTTTAATTATTGTTTCCGAATAATAAAACATGTACAATACGTTATTAGAACATAGACGTTTTTTTCAGACCTGTGTCTTACATTTTTACGGTACTTAGTCATTATAACTCATTACCAAAATTTTTTGACTTAGTCACTTTTACCTGTATGCCCACGATATATTGTATTAGAATTAATTCAATGTTTACAATTACAACTTTTTTAAATTCTAAAAAACTGTAACGATTGTTGTTATTAATTTTGTTGTGTACTGAGAAAAACTTATTAGCATTAATTGCTTTTATTTAAAACTTTAATTGTAATGGTAAAAATAAAACTTTTTTCTTTTTATACACACACTGTGAGGTTAATTTATTTATTTAAATGGATAAACCAATTTACATAATTAATTTACATAATAAATTAGATAATAACATAATTGTTACATAATATTTATTTACGGAAATATCCTTTATACATCTATATATTATAAATAATACAATAAATAACACAATTAAGCTTTGTTGGATTAAAAATTTTGCTGGATCGCAGGTTCCTTCCTTTTCAGGTTGGAGTATATAATTGAAACATCAAAACATTCGCTATTATTGCATTGATTAGATAACTTCATAATTCTAGCAATACGATTATGTTGTCCATAGTTTGTCCTGTGGTACGGTATGTGAAATAAGTCTTGGTTACTCGTTAAGCGGCTAGGAACCCTTAACCTGAGCATTGCTAGAAGGGCGGAGCAGTCAATTTGTCCAACAAGACAACTGATGCGGCACGTCTAAGAAAAACGGTAGTAGTCTGAAGGATATTTAAACAATGGTTGTCCGAGAACCCCTCGTTACTGCCTGACAATTTGTAATGATAATATTTTAGAAATATGTGTGGTACTGTTTCAATTTTTATTATGTGAGTTTCATATTGTGGGGACCAGATACATGAAGCAATCTCTAATAGTGATCTTACTAGAGAATAATATTGTAACAAACCACCCATAGATTCTCAAGCCTGACCGAAGGTAATTTATGCAAATTTAGCTTAAACGCCACAAGCGACCAATTAAAAGCATTTTTTTCATAAGTTACCTTTTTCAAATTGCGAACATAAATAAGTGAAACCTAATTAGTTGCAAATTATACAATTAAAACAATAAATGTAAAAAGTTTAGGAAGCGCATATTTCAAGATATAGCGAAACGGCTTCTAGCAGTGGCGTAATTCGGGGGTGGCAGTTGTCACCCCAGAATTGTCCAACACAGTATTTTGCCACCCCAGAAAAAATATCAATAATATACAAACAATTAAAATATTTTTTACAAGCACAGCGCTTTCTTAGTAAATAGTAATCCAATATTAGTTTTCTTTTCAATTATGTTCTTGTTATTGCATATTGCAAATACTGTTGGGTTAGTTTATGCCAGCTTTCAAATTTACTCGGTAAATTTGATGAAAATACCATGTGTTTACAATTTCGTCGGCAAATTCCTAAAGTATTTTAAGGATTCTAAAGAATTGTAAAGTAATTCCTTCATATTATTTATTACTTCCTCAAGTAAACATATTTTTATTCTGCCCTGTTCCCTGTGTGCCCTTATCAACAAAAAGCGATCTACTTGTGTACGAGTTGTATTGTTTTATTTGTGTGTTTAGTTTATTTATTATCATCAATATCGATTGAGACATTATGGTAAGTTAATTTCAATTAATCCGCGATGATGATGAAACATTATGGCTTTTTAATAATAATTAATTTAAACTTATTTTCGGCTTAATAAATTTAATTATACCAAGCTTAGCTTTTTTGTTCGTATAACTTTAAATTTGCTAAGACTTTAATATTGCTATCTAAAGAATAAAAATAAAATTTAACTATAATCTTTGCATTTTATGTTGATAAATGCAGCATATTAGATAAGCTCTTACTGTTTTTTCCAGGCTCAGACAAACAATAAAAGGCAGAGTTCGTTGCTGTCTTACTTTTGCTCAGGCCCAGAAATCAAAAAGAAACAATATTTAGAAAATGAACCTTTAGAAGGAGGTCCTTTGGAAGATGAACCAGAACCCCCTGTAGAAGATACGTTAGACTCATCAGCCACTCAGTTGTTCACAACTACTAAGGAGAATACTTTTGCAAACGAAGAACGTAGACCAAGTCCCAGCTGTTCCGCCAGTTCAACTGACCGATTGCCAATGGGGCTAATTAATGAACGTGATCCTGCTCATGGTACAGCTTTGGCTATGGTGCATTTTAGGGAAGGCTCATTTCAACCACGTGATTTAAATTTTCCCAAAACTGACGGAAGAAAATTTAGGCCAGAGTGGTATAACATATTTTCTTGGTTGGAATACAGTCCTCTAAACGATAAAGCATTCTGTTTTGTCTGCCGTGCGTTTTATAACCCAAAAGAGAAGAACAATGCAGAAGATGTGTTTACTCTCAGAGGATTTTCCAAGTGGAAGAAAGCTATGACAGTATTTGAAAATCATGAAAAGAGGAACTCACATAGGAGTAGTAGTACTAAATTCAATTCTCTAAAAGAAGCAGATAAAAGTGGCACTGTTATTGAAAAAGTAAATCAACAGTATTCAGACGAAGTATATGAAAACAGATTGTATTTAGGAGCTTTATGCGAATCGTTGATATTTTGTGGCAGGCAATCTATTGCTTATCTATTGCATAGAGACCATGATGAATCTGTAGATTCGAAGAACAGAGGAAACTTTTTGGAGCTGATGAAGCTTCGTTCCAAAGACAACAATTTAATAAAGAAGTTCGGCCAAGAACTTGAGATATGATCGGCCAAGAGAGGTTGTCCTCATTAGCTCTTTTGGCGATTGAAAGGAGCGTTGATATAGACATTTCCAAAGTGATTGACGACTTCAGTTCAAACCAAAAAAGAAGACTTCATTTTGTGATAATAAAATTGAATAAAAGTTGAATAAAGCTTTGTTTTTTGTACGAAGTTTGTTTTATTATTTGTTTTATTTATTTGTGTACATGGCGCAGAACTCTCAATCAATTAAAAATAGACATACTTTTGAGTTGTGTGTATAATGATAGCTACTTTAGAAATGGTTTGGCTATTAATTCAAGTAATTAACAATTAATCTTTTAGAATAACAGATTGTTAAAATCTTAACAATTATTTTGTGGTGAAATTAGTCTGAAAAAGTTAAAAAAATTAATAATTTAATTTTTTTCAAACCCCCCATACGCCTTACCACCCCTGCTAAAAATCTGAAATTACGCCACTGGCTTCTAGGTTTCACAACTTAAGTGTTTGATAAATTTTAATTTAAAGACTTTAAGAGGGAGTCATAGAACGTCTGAATTATGGGACAGATATGTATTTTTTTAAATTAATTAGGACTAACGAATTTTGACCTTATTGACTCTAAATTCGAGCAAATCGGTCATATTCGGTTCAAACTTACACCAAAAAAAGCGTCATTTTTTTGATAGGAAAATCCCATGTTATGTGCTAAAACTCTTGCGAAATAAGTAAGAAATACGTTATTAAATTAAAATCATTTAGTTGAAGTACGACGTCGAGAGCAACTATAAATTAATAAATTATTAAATAAACACATCTTAAACCATAAAGGTTAAAAATAACCAGTCACCTCAAAACTTTTCTAAAAACTATATAGTAAAAATCCGAATTATATCTATTGAAGATCACCGGTTAAACTTAAAGGGAAAGATAAAAGTATATCCATTAGATTATTATCAATTTGAAATGATCGCCTCGACAACAAATTAACATGTGTTAAAAGATTTACGTTCACAAACAGTGACTTTCAAACGTTCCCTTAATACGTACACACAAGCTTGAAATTCAAATCAGCTTTTTATGTGCACTGATTTAAATTCAACGTTTCGCGAATATTTCGCTAAAACTTTCGATTGTAACAAAATACATGTTAACCTGATTTTGGGCGATGCAATGAAAATGTCATTCGAGATTTTTCGCGATTCAAAAAAATCTATTAACTGCGAATATTCGCTAATTTTTCAATTAAAGTCGAATATGATTATTCCCTATTCGTAACAACAATTAAAAACGTTAATACCAATTTTTATAATTAAAAATCCAGTTTTTAAAAACCAAAATTTGTCGATGAATACACATCGTCCTTATCGACATGTATTCCGAAATTTCATATAAATAGGGCGGTTCATCTCCGACAAAACCAGTCCAACTCCGACAAGACGCTAAGTTCAACCTGTCAGTTCGTTCGTTCATTAAAAAAAGTCTTGTGCTAATTTACATCAAATAATCTTTTTTAAGTATTCATAATTAAATTTTAATTTGCATTTTCTTTTAGTGGTCCAAATAGTTTTTTTTTAATCTTTTTTTTTTGTCCACAAACGACCAAAAGGTAATAACCAAATTTATGTACTTGTAATTATATGTTTTTTTAATACTTTATTTAGGTTGAGTCTCAACGATTTAAATGTAATTTTGTTTTGTAATAGAAAGTTAACTTAGTAAATTAATTCTCAGCATTTATTTCTTCATTCATATTTTATTTTGTAATTATATTTTTTTTGTACCGTTTTATCATTATTCTATTGTATTAAATAAATTAGGTGTGATTTACATGTTTTTATTCTTTTCTTGCTGTTAAAAAGTGGATCGACTTGGTAATAATCCTACGTCTCCGATCTTCTCTTAAAAAGTTTGAGACTTAACTATAAACAGTCTCTGGTGGCAGTAAACTCTACCTTTAGTTGACAAACGATGACCGCGATTATTCAATTAATCGAAGCCTACCTTTGTTACTGTAACATAAAACCTTCTACGTATTTGAATTTACCGCCGCCGCGCCGTGCCAATATTATTTGTAAGTTTGAGTTAAACTTAAAGATCAACATACCAAAGGATCTGTTACTTAGCAACAATAAGTTAAGTGAAGCTGACATGTACGCTCGCTGAAGGCAATTAACAAGATTTTCTTTGTTATTGTTGTATTCATTTCGCCCTTCAGCGAGTAAATTTGTATATTTGGTTTAAATATACTGAGATGAAATTTTGTAAATAGAAAAGTCTACCTCAAACCCGTAAAATTATCTCAGCCAGCGTTCACAGTCGTAAAGCAAATACTATCAGGGGTTCAAAATCAAAATCAATTTATTAAATCTCATCGCATACACACGGACGGATAAGTCAAAGTAGAAATTCGCAATACAAAAAAAACACAAATAACAAATAAGAAAAACGGAAAGACAACATCAAAACTCGAAAGAGCCATCAAAAACACACACTATGTCAAATATTCCTCCACCCTGTTCTAAAACACTGCTCTAAGAGCATAACCCAAGTAACATTTGGTGCTGAAAAACTTGGTCAGCAAATTATTTGCTGCCATTGCGGTCTGTCAGCTTAAAATTCAGCTGATTTTCAGCTTCAGCACATTAGCTGAATTTTAAGCTGACGTTGCGAAGCGGCAGCTTCAAATTCAGCTGTTTTTCAGCTTAGGTAAATTAGCTGAATTTTATGCTGACGTTTCGAAGCGTCAGCTTTAAATTCAGTTGTTTTTCAGCTTACAAGGGAAACGTCAGGTATGCGAAATTTTGTTTTGGTTTATACTTATACTACGTAAAGATTACACCTAAGACATTACGTGAATGAAATAGTAGCGCGCCATATTCAGCCAATTTTGAGAAAATTGAATTTAAAAATTTCATCTTTTTGCCTGAAATAACGTGATAAAAGATAAAACTTGCAACAAAGGTTCCGTGGTAACGTGGTAGAGTGATGACTTTAATAAGCGAGGGTTCTAGGTTCAATTCTAGCATCGGTACTTTTTTTTTTCAAATATTTTTTTTTTAATTAATTTTCTTTTTAAGTAATATGTAAATTAACATATATTTAATAATTATTCGAAATTATTAATTTTTCAGATCTCAACATTCGGACGATATCGTTTTGTCTTACTAACAGTATTTTCAAACATTTCTTAAATTGATTATTATTCGAAACGTTCAAAAATTTTTGGAATTTGTTAAAAATTATATTTTTTAATTAAATAAGTATTTATTTATATATTTTTCGTATTTTATTTATATATTTAATAAAAAGTGAAAAGTTACATAATTGAATAAGTATTTACATATTATATGAAGTATATTATTATTATACATATTAATTATTTTCTGATCATTTTACATTGTATAATTTTTTACACCGACGTTTCGCACGATCCCGGGTGGTATTCATCGTAAAAACAGGGAAAACAGTAAGTTTTACGGGATCTAGTAATTAATAATTAATTAAAAATTAATAATTTCGAATAATTATTAAATATCTGTTAATTTACATATTACTTAAAAAGAAAATTAATTAAAAAAAAATATTTAAAAAAAAAAGTACGGATGCTGGAATCGAACCTAGAACCCTTGCTTTTTAAAGCCACCACTCTACCTCGTTACCACGGAACCTTTGTTGCAAGTTTTATCTTTTATTATTTAGTTATTTCGTGCAAAAAGAAGAAATTTTCAAATTTGATTTTCTCAAAATTGGCTGAATATGGCGCGCTACTATTTCGTTCACGTAATGCCTTAGGTGTAATCTTTACGTAATGTAAGTATAAACCAAAACAAAATTTCGCATACCTGACGTTTCCCTTGTTAGGCAAATTCAGCTGTTTTTCAGCTTAGGCAAATTAGCTGAATTTTATTCTGACGTTTCGAAGCGTCAGCTTTAAATTCAGCTGTTTTTCAGCTTCGGCAAATTAGCTGAATTTTAAACTGATGTTTCGAAGCGTCAGCTTTAAATTCAGATGTTTTTCAGCTTCGGCAAACCTTTTGAATCAAATTTCGAACACAATTTTGAAAATTATGAAGAAACTTATGATAACCCGACATGTCAAAACCTTGAAGTAACAGAACCGATCGAACATTTTGAACAACCTAATACAAGTAACAATTATTTTTCAAATCAATTAACCGAAAATTCTGACGAACAAACTGTAAATTTTCAATTGGAAAACAATCAACCAACCGGAACGTAATAATAAAAGTGAATAATATTCAAAAATTAAATTTACCATATATTTTTATTCCCGAACTTAACGTTAAATTTTTAATAGACACCGGTAGTACAAGAAGTTTGATGAACCCAGAACTCGTAAATAAATATTTTAATAATTTTGTAACATCACAACCATTCCAAATTCAAACTGCCCACGGTTTATCACTTCACGACAAAATAATTTATATTACTGTACCCAAAATTTTCAAAACCAACGAAAAATATAAATTTTATATTTTTCAATTTTTATCGAAATTCGATGGCCTTTTAGGTTTTGATCTAGTAACTCGACTTCAAGCTAACATTGACACACAAAACAAAATTCTTTCCACTCCATTAGTAACTATCCCCATACTTCAGACAGACGATGACAAAATTTTTACAAACACTGAAAAAAATAAAAATTTTAATTTCAATTTAACTATCGACTCTAGAACTGAACAGGTCGTTAAAATCCCGTTAAACCAAAATAATAGAATAGGAATTTTGCAATTTTAAAAATTTAAAAGCGGTGTCGAAACACCCAAAGCAGTTGTTAACGTAATTGATAATTTTGCTATTACTACTATCATAAATTCGAACGACAATCCTATTACACTAAATTTCAAGAAACCTTTAGATATCGAAACCTTAAATATAGCCGAAATTAATTTCATTGAAAAAATGGATATCGATGACAACTTTAGCTAAATTCAAGATAACATTTTGAAAGAAAATCTAAAACACCTACCTCTAAGTCATACGAATAAAGAAGAAAATCACCTAATCCGAAAATTATGTTATGAATATAGAGATATATTTTATAGCGAAAAACTTTCACTGACCTTTACAAACTAAATTCAGCATAAAATCAAATTAAAAGACAAATCCCCAATTTATACAAAATCTTACAGATACCCTGAAATACATAGAAAGAAATTAAAACTTAAATAAAAAACATGTTGGAACAAGGCATAATCCAAGATTCAAATTCACCATTTTCTTCACCGGTTTGGATCGTACCAAAAAAATTGGATGTTAGTGGAAAAAAGAAATGGAAAGTTGTAATTGATTATCGAAAATGAAACGAGCAAACGATTGACGATAAATATCTGATTCCCAATATCACTGATATTCTCGATAAATTAGGTAAATGTCAATATTTTACGACTTTAGATTTAACCTCAGGATTTCATCAAATCAAAATAAATTCCGAAGATATTCCTAAGACAGCTGTTTCAGTTGAAAACGGTCACTTTGAATTCCGAAGGATGGCTTTTGGTTTAAAAAACGCGACAGCCACTTTTGAAATAATTATGGACAATATTTTAAGGGGAATCCAAAACGAAAAATGTTTAGTGTATTTAAACGACATCATAATATTCTCGGTATCATTGCAAGAGAATTTAGAACGACTTAGAGAAGTATTCCAAAGGTTAAGAAACGCGAATTTTAAAATTCAATTAAACAAGTCTGAATTTTTGAGAAAAGAAGTCGTATATTTAGGATACATTATAACGCCTGACGGAATGAAAACGAACCCTGACAAAATTCAAACAGTATTAAATTATCCACTACCAAAAACGACGAAAGAAATCAAAGGATTTCTAGGACTTCTCGGATATTATCGTAAATTCATTAAAGATTTCGCAAAATTAGCGAAACCTTTAACATATTGTTTAAAAAAAAGAAAAGAAATTAAACACACACCCGAATTTGTTAACGCATTTAAAACTTGTCAAAAGATTTTAACCCAACGACCCCATTTTACAATACCCTGATTTTTCTAAACCTTTCATTTTAACTACCGATGCTTCAAACGTGGTCTTAGGAGCAATTCTGTCACAAGGATCAATTGGATCAGATCGTCCAATAGGATATGCTTCACGTACATTAACAGACACCGAACAAAAATATTCAACAATAGAAAAAGAACTATTCGTAATTATTTGGGCAACCAAATACTATAGACCTTGTCTTTATGGCCGAAAATTCACCATAGTAACCGACCATAAACCGCTTACGTGGCTGTTTAGCCTAAAAGAACCAAATGCAAAATTAGTAAGGTGGCGACTAAGACTAGAAGAATTCGACTATGACATCATGTATAAAAAAGGAAAATTAAACTCAAACACAGACGCTCTATCTAGAATAAAAATTAATGCTTTAGAAACCACTGACGCCGAATCTATTGTTAATCGCTCCGGAGATGTTGACGAAAACGTCTTAGAAATGTTAAGAGGAATTAGTCTGAAACCCATTCAACCAATTGCAAATACGTCAAATCCAAATTACTAAATTACAAAAATTCGTTTTTATTTTAATATTGGTTAGGACGTGTTTATTGCGTGCGCTTGGTATTGGTTGTTTATTGAATATTTTCTGATCGCTGTATTTGAAAAAGAAATTGAATCTGACTCCAGTAAAATGAAGTTAGATTGTGGAAAATGTAGTAGTAGTTTGAGAAAAGAAACAAATGTTTTGGTATGTGCGGGCTTCTGCAGAAAGTTTTTCCATGCAAAAAAGTGTTATGGCATTGGGGAGAGTGAGAGTAACGTGTTGAATCGATTTTCCAACATCAAGTTTGTGTGTGATTCGTGCATCAATGCTTTTGAGGTCCTGAGGTCTAATTGGGAAAATATATTGGCAGAGATAAAATAATGTGAGGTGGATATGAAGCGATTAATAGATGGGAAGTCTAGTGATATTATTATTATTAAAGTAGAATCGGCAATGAGAGAATTTAAAAATGAATTTAATTCGGAATTGATAAATAAGAAGGCTAGTGTTGAAAATAACGGAACGATAGCGACATATGCAAACCAACTTAGATTGCCGGTAATCGTTAAACCTAAGGAGAAAACTCAGAAAGTGGGAAAAACAATGGAGACTATTAGGAAAAATATAAACCCTTCTGCTATATCTGCAAGGGTGAGATGCAAGGGTAAATAACATCGTCCAGTTGAAAAATGATGGTGCAATTTCAATAAACTGTAGCAATAAACAATTAGCTGAAAGAATTGAAAAGGAAATTGTAGATAAGCTAGGAGCTGATTATGAGGTAAAGGTCTCTAATGTGAGAAAGCCAAAAATTTTGGTAGTTGGCATGAATAAAGAGATGAGTAAAGATGAGAAAGCAGTTAAAGCCCAAAATGATAATATAGGTTTCGATGAGTTGAATTGTGTTAAATTGTACAGATCGTACAAGAATAAAAAAAAATTTTAATGCTATTTTGGAGTTGGATGGCAAAGCTTTCGAACAGGTATTGAAAAGTGGAAAAATTGATATAATGTGGGATCGATGCAGTGTTTACGAGAGTGTTGGGGTGTTCAGGTGCTTAAAATGCAGTGGTTTTAACCATATGGCTCGGAACTGCACGGTTGGTGCATTATGCTATAAATGTGGAAAGGATGGGCACATCTCAAAGAACTGTTCTGAGGATGCCAATAAATGTGTCAATTGTTCTAAAGCAGGAAAGGAGTTAAATTTGCAACTGGATGTCAACCATAGTTGACACGTGGAGTACAGACTGTCCAGTATATAAAAGAAAATTAAATGTCGAAAAACATAAAACAGTGTATTAGCAATCACGGATTTTAAAATGTGTATATTTAAACATTCAGGGTGTGATTAATAATTTTTGTGAATTGGAGCTGTTACTTAACGATAGTTGCCCTGAGCTTGTGTGCCTGAGTGAGACTCATTTATCAGAGATTGACGAGGATGGCTTAATTCAAATTGATGGATATAATCTGATAAGAGTTGATTCTGCATCTCGTCATACGGGAGGTGTGTTGTTGTAGTATAAAGATTAATAGCGATATGAAGATAAGCAATCATGAGACTATCGAAATATCAATTGAACATAATGCAAAGGTAGAGAAAAGCTACAGGAGATCTATCGATATTTTTAAATACGACAGAGCTAAATTTAGAGTCAGAGTTGCTCGAAGTGATATTGTGACCACTTATTACGGTGATTGTAATTTTGAAGCAGAAACATTTAGTAAAGCTTTGCAGTTGCTTATTAATGAATTTGTTAAGACTACGGTGGTTTCGGGTGTAGGTTGAGCGTGGTTTTCTAGTGAACTAAACGATTTAAAGATTCAAAAAGTAAACCAATATTGTAAGGCGTCTTGAATAGGTAGTGCATTTGAGTAGGAAAGATACAGGTGTATTAGAAATAGGTACAAGATTAAAATTAACAACGCCAAAGCAGATTACTATATCAGTAAAAAAATTGACAATTCTCCTAATCAAAAGCTCATGTGGAAATCGTTGAAAACATTTGTTTTGCATGAACAAAAGTGTGTTATCGAAGAGATAATTTTTGATATGGGGAAGTGCACGGACATTACGATAATTGCGGAGAAATTTAATAAATATTTTATTGATAGTGTTGTTGAAATTAATAACAATATTCTGGTGAAACAATACGTAAACATGATTGATGATGCGAGTTGTTCTTTTAGGTTTAAGTCGGTAACGATGGATGAACTTAAACATGTAGTAAATCTAATGAATAATAAGAAAGATGTGAAAATTGCTAGTGCTGATATGCTTCAAGATATATTTGATCTGATTGGTGAAAATTTGTTGTCTATTGTAAATGCATCGCTGGAGTCTGAAGTTTTTCCTGACTCATGGAAAGAATCAATCGTGGTGCCTATAGGTAAAATAAAAAATTCGAGTAGGTGTGAAGATTTTCGCCCAATTAATATGATTTCGGTTTAGTCAAAAATTTTAGAAAAAATAGTTAACAATCAGTTGATTGACTACCTAGACCATAATAATATGATTTATGAGTGTCAGTCAGGCTTTAGGAAGGGCCACAGTTGTGAGTCATTGATTTCATTTGTTATTAATGAGTGGAAAGTTGCTTTTCACGATAATAAAGTAATTGTAGCGGTTTTTTTGGACCTCCGTAGAGCATTTGAAACTGGACAGGAGTATATTGTTGCAAAAGCTGTTAAAATATGGAATTTGAGGAAAAGATTGGCGTTGGTTTGAATCCTATTTGAGTGGCAGGAAGCAGAGAACAAAAGTTAAAGATATTTTATCTGAGGCGATGGATGTTTTCTTGGGAGTTCCTCAAGGAACTATTCTTGGTGTTTTGCTGTTCTTGTTGTACATTAAGGCTGTTCTCCGAGACTAGCCATCCCAACGTATGAAAAGGAATTCTGTGTTGTGCAAAGACAGCAAACTTGACGTGTAGAAAGTTTGTAATGCTTTTAAAGTGTAAACGTGTGTAGAAAAATTAATACGAATCAAGGAGAGATTGTAACCTGATACTATGATTACTATGATTTTTACCGAAGGTATTTAAATGTACTTATTTTATAATTATTCTCTAATTATAAATGAAATAATTTTCGTAATGTTTTTAAAATTATTTTTTTCGACAATTTTATGAACGCTTACGATGACTTGGCTATATACAGTGACTGTCGGTTATAATCGTGTAAAGTATAAATAAATCAATTTATAATTTAAAAAATAATCCCTTGTTTTTTGAATTTACACATACGGCACCGAAAAATGAGTGTTACCTGAAGTCCGTGTTTCCTGTTACTTTCGAAATTAATTACATTTCCTGTGCAGCAAAATTCAAAATTATGTTGAAATATTGAATTTCTTTCCAAAAACATGCTAAGCATAAATCATAAAACTGATTTTCTATTTTTGGTATCGGTGTTCTTTAGTTTTGATGATATTGAATCCTTGATCTCAAGTGCAAATACAGGATTTCGTTTAGGGGGAGTATTTTATTTGTGTGATTTTACCTATCTTTCAGAAAATTCGTTCTAAACAACAAATTTGATAAAATCTTAGATGTTACCCATGTAATACTTGCATTTAAATAATTCTGTTTGCCTTAAAAAAATTTGAAATTGGTTAAATAAAGTGCTTAGGTAGTCATAGCATTCGTATAATATGTTACACCGTGGTTACATCATAATATAATACTATAAAATTTATCTTACTACTAAAAGTTGACAAAGCAATTTTTAATTTTATGTTGAACAGATGAAAAAATTTTATTTTAAGGCGAATCGGGATGAGTAGTTAGTGTGTTTCTGGCATGCTAGATGACTCTGAAATTAATTAGCTGTTTACTTAAAAACTAATTGATGAATTTTAGATTTTAATGTTCAAATGTACGTAGAAATACAATAGAATTCACGCTAACGGAGTATATTTCCTTTCTTTTATGTTTATTAAAAAAATAAACGAATTATCTTTTTAAAAAACAAAAATATCAAAAAACTGGCAGCCAGCAATAGAAGGGGCTTCCTTGAAGAAACCTTGGAAATTATAAAAAAAATTTTTTTTAAAATTTTAGTCGATCAAAACAGAAAAATTAATTTTTCTTTGACCATTTATAAGCCGCTAAGTCGGTCGGGTTTAGTTAATTTATTAAATGCCTAATGCATAAAAAATGCATTACGTCATTTCCGACTAAGAAAATTTGCGATAAGGTAAACTTGACTTTGAGATATTAGAAAGAACCAGGTTCGATTTGTAGCATTGACGCTGTTATAATGATATTATATAATAGGGCAAATACAAAAAGAAATAATATTTCCGATATTGTAACATCACATGAAATCGAAATAATGGAAGATATCAGATTTGTATGCATGCTAGCTAACTCATTAGTAGTTAGCGAATCAGAAGCATTAAAATATGCCTAAGAATGCTTAAAACCTTTAGTATGCAAAGCGCAGCAGTTAATGACTAATAGTACAAGCAATTATGCCGAGAACTTTATGTTTTTGGTTGCAAAATTTAGTGAAAGGAAGCAAGTCAATAGATGCAAGCGTGGTTCATACTGATATCGCACCCAAGGCGCAAGCGAAAGTCCTTCTCTTATTGTGAAGCACCTTGCTCTAAAGAGAAGTTTGGTGGTATGAAGGGCTCAGAAGATTATGGCATGGAACCGGAAGACTTGGCAAGCAAAATGAAAAATTTTAAAAACAGTCTTCAACTCACTGCAGCAGAAGCAGATGCTTTAGAGCTCCGGACCAGAGATCAAGCTGAAAATGAGTTGTGGTTTAAGAAAAGAAAATATCAATTAACTGCTTCCAATTTCGGCCGCATAGCCAAAAGACGAGCGATTAGTAAGTGGTCTAAACTAGTCGATACGTTTTTGTACGGCAATAAACACTTTGAAACTTCAGCTACACGATATGGAAAAATGCACAAGAAAGATGTCATAGCTGCATTTACAAGTAAAACCAGGGAAAAAGTTTCAGAATGTGGTTTATTTGTAGACGTGAAGTTTGGTTGTCTAGGCGCATTACCAGATAGTCTAACATCGACTGGAGGGATTATTGAAGTTAAATGTCCCTAAGTTGCGAGAGAATTGACTATCGAGGAAGCTGTTACAAAATTGTTTAGATAAGAACAGAAAATTAAAAGAAAATCACAATTATTACTATCAAGTTTAAGGCCAGCTCCATGTCGCAAATAAACCACATTGTGATTTTGTTATCTGGACTGGAAAAGAAACAAATTGAACGGATTGAAGCAGATGAGAGTTTTTAGAAAGAAAAAGTTTTGCCAAAACTTGCATTATTTTTTGAAAAGGCTTTACTTCCCAATATTATCGATCCTAGAAAGTCGCGTATTATGCCTTATACGAGAACCTGAAAAATTCTTTCTTCATAAAATTTGATATTTTATTTTATTGATCCTTATCTACTATTTCTACTATTTAGTTTTTAAATATGTTTACCTCCGAGATCAACAAAAGCATCACTTTTTGTGCAATTTATCTAAGCAAGAATGATACTTGACGGTGTCGTTTTAGATAAATATGTAATCCGAACAATCATGGGCACGGGGCCGAAAGAATTATTTTTGAATCACCTTTATTTAGGTTATATTTAAATTTCTTTATTTTGGGAAGGCGTTGCGTTGTCTTGTAGTTTGCCGAAATAATTCTTCAATCTCCTCCCTTAATTAGCTATTGCTTTATACAGCACACTGACGACGCCATGCAAGTAACTATAGTGAAAGTAAAATTGCGTATCACGAGCAAAATTTGAAAAACGTCAAAAGATGTTTTTTCTGTTTACAGTGACTAAAATCCAGAAAAAAATAATATACATAAAATTTATGGTTTTATTCAAAAATTAATTTTTTTGGTTAAAATTTGACTTTTTATTTTATTGATTCTTATCTACTTTTTAAGCCAACTTTGAAACAGTTTAATCCTAAACTTACGGAAATCTACTTTGTATATTTAATATATTAGTAATTTTATACTTTTATTGAAATATCTATCGCAAACTGATGTGTTCTTACATGTATACATTACTACCACGTGACTAGTTCACCAAGCCGAACATAAGAAACGTCAAAGAAAAGTTTACATTTCTATTTAGAGTGCCAAAAATAAAAAAATAAAATAAAATAAAATATGCATTGTATTCAGAAAATATGCTTCTTTGGCGGCTGGCTAACACTTTTTTAATTTTTTTTGTTCTAAAAAGATGTTTTTTTCAAAATTTTTAAAATGAAAGTCAAAATTAGAAAAGTACTCCGTTAACGTGAATTCTAATATAGGTTTAAGTACTATAGCCTTTTTCAAATTAAAAACATTTGTTTGTAAAGTGGTTTAAATAGCTAATTACTTTTCCAATATGTTTGTCTCTCTTGCACACTTGTCTACAATTCGTGTCCGGTTTCGCCTTAAAACATAAATATAAATAAGTTTTTTAAATTTGAAGTTTTGATTTTTGAAATTGCATACATACGTAATATGTCAACTTGCCATATTATATGATACACCTTTAAAATTCTTAAAAAAATATATTTGTTTGTTTCTGTATGTACATAGTAATACTCACCATTTTAGACAAATTAATTTAAACATACTTTCATAACACCAAACCAATAAACCTTTGAGTCTAAACCGTCCCGAAATTTTCAACTTTTTAATGAATACAAAATTTAAATATTTTATACTTATTTATAAATTATTTTAAAATCATTTAATTTTAAAATTATGTCTTATTGTAGGCCTTTATGGCATAAATATCATACTCAAATTTCAAATTAATCGGTTCAGCCGTTTTGAGTCTAAACCGTCCCGAAATTTTCAACTATTTAATGAATATAAAATTTAAATATTTTATACTATTTTCTTTTATCATAGTAATCATTATAAGCTATGATTTAGTTTAATTAAAGAAAAAAAATAAAGTAAATTTTTTGACTGAAAACAGATTTTTTTTTTAAATACCAAAATATGTCTTATTGTGCCCTCATGTGTTCCACATGTACCCTCCAAATTTTAAATTAATCCGTTAAGCCGTTTTTGAACTAAACCGTCCCTAGTGAAACAACTTGCAAAATCCTAGCAGATTTTTTTTATAATACCAAAATATAAAATATGTCTTATTGTGCCGTCATGGTATTCCGCATGTACCTTCCAAATTTTAAAGTACTCCATTAAGCCGTTTTTGAGGTAAAAAAGAGGTAGGTACTTGCAAAATTCCTACCCTCAATCATTCCAAATTTTTGTATTCGTACTGAGATTGTAAAAAACAAGAAACATGTACGGATTATTTCAGTATAACTGAAAAATGATGAAAAATTGTTGCTTAAAATAAAATCCAATAACTCTATAACAGAAGTCTTAAAATTTATAATATCATCCTGGAACCACCGCTTGAAAGACAATAATTGAGCACAAATTGCACCTCATTAGAATACATTAAATAAGTTGTATTTGTAATTTTTAATATTTTAATATAATTGAAAATTTTGTTTAAATAATTTGTACCGTATAGTAAAATATAAATAGTAGGTATTTATAATAATTATTATAAGCGCTGTTGTATTGCGCAATTTTTTTTTAACGCTTAGGAAAGGGGTCCCACGAGGAACTTTGAACACGAGCCCAAATTTTGTAGTTACGGCGCTGCTCAAATACGCACCGCTTTATCAAATTGATTCATGTGTAGTTGTTCGGTTTATATAAATTGAAACCTAAGATCCACCCTGTTACGGTATTTTTAATTTTTGGTGAATAGTTGATTTATAATATAATTATGTGTAATTATAATTAATTTATAATCATTAATTAAAATAAATTTTCTAATAAAAGTTCCAAATTGTTCATTTCATTTGAAATTAAATGAGCTTCATCATTTTTGTATAGGTACTAAGAAGATTATAATCATCTTAGAAAAGTATTTTAAACAAATATGTTTCAATTACAGACGGATCCCTTTGACCTTTCGTAATGGTGTAAACTAATACGTAGTTGTTACTCATTGTTTACGTTACGACTATAAAAACATCAGGATGTCGTATATATTTCATTGCTTCGCGTTATTAAAAATGTTTTCTCGACTGCGGGTATTCCCCTATTTACTACTTATAAAGCGACACCTATATCTTAATAGAAGAACTTCCATAAATGATCTATTCATTGCATACCCTAATATCCGCCATCTGCCAGGTGCGAATCAACTCTGTGCCCTTGAACCCCCACCTTAATTCAACCGGGTAACTATCGAAATTATATAAAGGATCGTTATCATTAGTCAAATTTGATGGTAATTTACAAACTCTTCCGAAAACTAACTCATATGGAGTATAACGAGTTTTCGTGTGCACCGTCGTATTATACGCAAAACTCCAATAAGGAATCCAACAACTCCAAGCACCTGATGGGTGTTTAGCCATTTAAATCCTTAAGTACGCACCTAAACATTTATGCAAGTTTTCGAGTGACCCTAATGTTTGGTGGTGATAAGCTGTCGAATTTAGTTTTTTTATATTCAATAAATTACAAATTTCATTAAATACTGAAGCTAAAAATTCTGTTCCTTGATCTGTAACGATTTCGCGGGGAATTCCGTAACGTAATATAGAATTTTCAACAACAATTTTGCAACTGTAACAGATTCTTTATTTTCTAAAGCGTAACCTTCGACAAATTTACTAAGTTCGCATTGTATTGTTAAGATATATTTTTTACTCTCTGTGTGTTCTTCAAAAGGACCTACAAGATCTAAGTAAATTTTTTGAAAATTTGTAGACGCGGTAGTCGTGATCACGGATGTATAATATAAGAGGTGAGCTTACAACGCAAATTTCATGGCCTACGAAAGTCCCCGTCAATGCTAGACAGACAGACAACGCGCTATAGTTAATACTAGTGGTCTTGTGGAGTAATATCGGAAATATTATTTTAGAGACTCAAAAGAAATAAATAAACAACTTAATAACAAATTATTTATTTAATTATAGTGTTAGGTACAATTATAAACAATATTAGGTATATATTTTGAACTAGCAAGTTAATAAGTATACAATAAATAGATATGAAGTGTAATAATTTTATTAAATTCAGAATAACAAAATTGAAACTAAACTAAATTGAAAACGGTAGAAATTTCAATTTCGATATCACTCAAATGTACCGACAAATATGGGTACACAAGTCAGATAGACAATTTCCAAAAATTCTTTGGCGCAATAACCAAACCCAACCCATTGAATCTTATGAATTAAATACGGTAACATTTGGAATGATATCGGCCCCATTCTTGGCTATTAGGTGTCTTCTCGAATTAGGTAATTTAAATATAAGGAATTATTTAATAATAATATTAATTATTAACATTTTTGTATTGTATTTTATGTGGGTAGATTAAATAAATGTTGAATGTTTAGTCTGTTCTTTTTTTTAAATAAAAATTTTGAAAAATGTTTATTGCAGATTTTACCTGCCTAATCAAACTTAATTAGTTTAATTAATTATAATATTAAAATTATTATATATTCAATTATTTTTTCATTTAAATAAGGAAAATATAAATAATAATAAAACATTTTAATATAGAATAAAAATTACTAAAATTTTTAATTCATTAATTAACTTAATAGGTTAATTAAATAATCTTGGAATAAACAAGTTAATTAAACGTTTTATAATAATGTTTTAATTATTCTGACGACGACGTTTACCAACGTCGAAAGCTCAATAAAAACATTATTATAAAACGTTTAATTAACTTGTTTATTCCAAGATTATTTAATTATATTTCACAAGTTAAAAAATTAATTTACTTAGGGCCGGTATTATAAAGCATAAATAAATCACAAGTTAGTTAGTTTCAAAGTAAATTTACTTGGCTACTAAAATTTACGAAATAAAATTTGAGTACTATAAAGGAAAGTAACCAAGTAAATAACTAACTTAATATTTACTTTCCTATTATGTTTAGACGATTTGATACTAGATGTCATGGTCATAGCGCACAAGATTTTATGATACGTTAGAACTAATTTTTAAATTTTATGGTTATGATTATATTGAAGAATGGTATCAACCAATCAACGGCTATAGGCTATGTGTAAGTTCACAACTAGCACCCACTAGTTGGGCGTACTTGCACTTTTCATGGGATACCTTTCATTTAAAACGAATAACCTCACAAATCATTTGAGCTGTCAATTTACTTCACAGGTAAATATTTAGAATTGATTTTTACATGTTAGATGGAATTGAAAAATAATTAAATTCATAACTTACATAAAATTAGGTATAAGTAGGTATAATGTTTGTTTTTGCAAAAGTCAAATAAATTTGACACTTAATCAGATTTGAATTTTTAATTTAAAAGCATAACTTTTCAATAATTTCTACGTTTTTCCAGGTTTGCCTGATGAGATTCCGAAAATCGAAACACCAAGTTATAACAGGGTGTCGCAGACTAATTCATTTAAATAGTTTTTGCACAATTTTATGTAAGTTATGAATTTAATTATTTTTCAATTCCATCTAACATGTAAAAATCAATTTTAATATAATATTATCACATGTTAATAACTTTTACCATTTTGGTAAATATTTAGTTGAACAAAATCGAGGAGTTAAATTAGTTGCTAGATTTAGTTCGAAAGTAAACTATTCGTGCATTATAATATCCAATCTAGCAAGTAAATTTACTTATTTGACAATCTCACAAGTAAATTAGTTATTTGTCGTTTATAATCCCGGCCTTTAATAGGTTAATTATAAATACCGTGCAACACTTACCGACACCACTGTAGTTTATCAAATTTTTATTTTTATTACATATATTATGTACTATATTATTATTTTATTAAAAATTTCTTAAAAAACTTTTCTTTTAAAATTATATATAATCCAAAATTATGAGTTCATTTTATGTTGTTAACATTAATTATTTCTTTATATAGCATAATTTTTAGTTTTATTATTCATTTTTGTAAATCTTACATATTCCAAGGTGGGCAGAATATCAAGATTTAAAATATATTTAGAAAGAGGAGAGAAACGTTAATGAGTGAACGCCCAATTAGTATGCGTAACTATGTAGTATTATGAAGAAGTTGGTAGAAGTAAGTTGACAAATAACTAACAACCCTGATGTAGAAAATTTTAGTTTTATTTTTATCCAGTATCGACATCAGAATATACAAGCAGGTGTAAAGTATACGATTATAAACAGGTTTCGATCACAAGGTACCATCTTACAACCGATGCTTGAAACCAAGAAGAAATAAGGAGCTCATACACCAGCCAAGTTGAGCCAACACTCGTACGGTTCTAGTAGCTATGAGTTAGTAAATGATCTTTTAAAACAGTTTTTCGTGAACATTTATAATCATATATTACACTCAAACGGTTTCCAACCCGTATGAGTTAGTAAATGTTGTTTTAAACGTTGTTTTCGTGAACATTTATAATCACAAATATTACACTCAAACGGTCTCTCACCCGTATGAGTTACTAAATGATTTTTTAATAGATATTTATATGAACATTTATAATCACAAATATTACACTCAAACGGTTTCTCACCCGTATGAGTTAGTAAATGCCTTTTTAAATCATTGCTTTGTGAACATTTATAATCACAAATATTACACTGAAATGGTTTCTCCCCTGTGTGAGTAAATAAATGATTTTTTAATTTAAATTTTTGTGTACATATATAATCACAAATATTACACTCAAACGGTTTCTCACCCGTGTGAGTTAGTAAATGGATTTTTAAAGTATATTTTCGTGAACATTTATAATCACAAATATTACACTCAAACGGTTTACAACCCGTATGAGTTAGTAAATGTTGTTTTAAACGTGGTTTTCGTGAACATTTATAATCACAAATATTACATTCAAACGGTTTCTCCCCCGTATGAGTTAGTAAATGCCTTTTTAAATCATTGTTTCGTGAACATTTATAATCACAAATATTACACTCAAAAGGTTTCTCACCCGTATGAGTTACTAAATGCCTTTTTAAACCATTGCTTTGTGAACATTTATAACCACAAATATTACACTGAAATGGTTTCTCCCCTGTGTGAGTAAGTAAATGAATTTTTACTTTAAATTTTTGTGAACATTTATAATCACAAATATTACACCCAAACGGCTTTCCACCCGTATGAATTAGTACATGCCTTTTTAAATCATTGCTTTGTGAACATTTATAATCACAAATATTACATTCAAACGGTTTCTCACCCGTATGAGTTAGTAAATGTTGTTTTAAATGTTGTTTTAGTGAACATTTATAATCACATATATTACACTCAAACGGTTTCTCCCCCGTATGAGTTAGTAAATGTTGTTTTAAACCTTGTTTTCGTGAACATTTATAATCACAAACATTACACTGAAATGGTTTCTCCCCTGTATGAGTAAGTAAATGACTTTTTAATTTATATTTTTGTGAGCATATATAATCACAAATATTACACTCAAACGGTTTCTCACCCGTATGAGTTACTAAATGATTTTTTAATTTATATTTATGTGAACATTTATAATCACAAATATTACACTCAAACGGTTTCTTACCCGTATGAGTAAGTAAATGAAGTTTTAAATTTGATTTTGTCGATAAACTATAATTACAAATATAACACTGGAAAAATATTTTACCAGTGTGAATTAGTGAAGGGATATCACAATCTTGCTCGACTTGAGATTCGTTTATTGGAGTTTCTTCTTTAATGTTGATGGAATGATGCAAATCTTCCAAGTTGAATTCCGTCACTTCTTCTTTCTTAATTTGAAAGTAACTCTTTAAATTACATGGAGTTTTCTGTAACAAATACATATTCATAAGTGATTTTTTGTTCCATTTGAAATTGTTTAAAAATATATATTTTGGTAAATTTATAATTTAATGAATAGAGAGCACATTGAGGTAAGAAGAAAATAATGTTAACGCACCAGCAGAGTAGTGCTTCTTAGGAAATTTGGCTATGAATTAGAATAAATTCAAGAAGTTCAACTTTTGTATGGAAGCTAGCGAGAAAAACTACAAACCAGATAAACAAAAGAAAAAAAATTGTATCAAATTTTGGTAACGTCAAGTGCTGCCTCACACAGTTGGAAGTACCACGTTTGTCATGTACAGTCCGGTTAAACGTAGTACATAATCTTTCTACCTAAGCATACCTTACTCACAGCTTAAATTATACGGATTAAATATATTACACTTTTTTTTAAATAAGTAGACCTAATTGAAAATTTTAGAAACTACAAATTGATAATAATAAGAGAGTGTGTGCAAATGACGAACATTAGAAGATCGTGAACTAATAATTTTTCAATTTGAAAACGGAAAACGTCAAAGAGACATTGGTGAAATGATAAACGAAAGCCCATCTGTGATGCAAAATATTATTATATACGCGAGAAAATAGAGTACAAAATAAAAGAAGAAAAGCGCCAGATAAAATATATTTTTGAAATCTTTTGAAAGGCAGTACTTTTTGCGATTTACAACATTTACGGTACTTGTTTTTAATGATTTTTGCTTCTGCAGATTTGTAAAAAATTATTATGTTGCCGAAGGTGGGCAGTTTCAAGAAAGTAATTTTTATTGCCTACAATGAAAGTTTTATACCGCTCGGTTCAAAATCATATTCCGTTTTGTGGCACGAGAGTATTTCGGGGAGAGATAAAGAAGACATCGTAAGCTGTTTTTATTCGTTTTTAAAAAGACACAGAGATGTCAAACAAATAACGATATGGTTAGACAACTGTTCTAGCCAGAATAAGAATTGGTATCTACTAACTTTTATTATGAGAATGATTAATTCAGATGAAATTACTGCTTCGGAAATATTTCTAAATTATTTTGAAGCAGGACACACATTTATGTCAGAAGATAGTTTCCACCACTATAGCCCAGTCAAAATAGACATAAGAATAGGGTAAGCTTGCATAAATTACGATACAGCTGAAAATTGGTAGAGGTCTTCATTTCATTATTAGTATTACAAATGAAATTTCAGAAGTCCCCATCGATCCCACATCTGCTAAAAAAGTTATTCAAGGTCAAAGTTAAAACATTTCGGTTTTTCGACTTTTTCCTGCAAACGGCGAGTGTTATAGTAAAAATAGTTTACACAAAAGTCGTAGATTATTAAATACTCTACAAAAATTATTACTTTGTTTTTTTTTTCTACAAATCATCATTTCTGAGATAACGAAATTTCAAACATCGAAAATACTCATATTTACTCTTATGCGGCTTGTAATGCTTCATCGACTGTTCTGCACGAGTAAAATATGAAAGTATTTATGATTTTTACAATACAAAGAAATATATAATTTACATACAGTGGCGGCAATATAAAAAGCCCGGTCATAAAAATTTAAGTTATTAGAATTTTTTTTAGAGATGTATTAACATATAACTAATACTTATATTTTTTAATTAACTAACTATAATATACATAAAAATTACAAATTCGATAATTATAATATATATTTATCCCCTAAATTCAACCCTTTAATAAGTAGTACGTTTTTCAGATATATTTCTGCAAATCAATAATGACAGAAATTTCAATTAAAAAAATTATTTTAAGTAAAAATTATGTTGTATATAGTTTATTAATGAATATTTGTTTCATTAAAATTTTGTAGAACATCATCGTACCTTTAGGACATCTTTTAAAGGGCGAGACAATCGTTACGCTAACTGTTGCAGGTAGTCGACCCTTAAATTATTGTCCCATACAAATTTCAATACATGTATTACGTAGGATTACTCTTTGAAGAGTTTTAAAGCACGTACCGTTTTATTAGTGTCCACCAATTCTTAATTCTATTCAAATTTTGGCTATTACCTGGCTAATCGATTACATAAATTGCATTATTAATTAAATAATTAATTACCTGTAACAAATAAAAAAATATCAATTGGATATTTTTGCATAATTTGTTATTTAAATGTACTAAAATTATTGTGTGAGTAATAAATTTTGAAATAAAAAATTATTTACAAAAATATTTCGTACGATTTTTGCACTATACAAAACTGTGTTAATTTGCAAAAAATATCATTCTTCATTTTCTGCGTATAAATTTAATACCGACGGCTGTAAACTGCTTTTCAGTATATCTAAATATTCTACAAGGTTCTATAAATGCCAAAAATTATATTAGGTATAATAATGTTTAGGTTGTTCTTATGTTCGGATTACGTTCGTATACATAAGATTGAAATGATTTCAATTTTATGTATTTTTTAAGTAATTCGTATGTTACATTTAGTGAAATTTGTGGTTTAAAGTTGGTATTGTTTGGTCATTCATAAGTTGAAATAAATTGACGAAATAGACATAAGCTCATGGAAGCTTTCAATTATTCTACAAAACTTCATATACCCAAGATTATTCAAAAATTAAACTTTCTTTCCAAAAATGCTGCCAAAAACGGGAGTTTTATTAACTAATGTTGTAAGTCTAAGCAAACCTCGTGGATTTCCTAAATCTAAAAAAGAAAGCTCTACTCAAAAGTCTTGGGGGAATTATTGCTGATAATAGAAAGGCTTTCTGGAGATACTTGGAAGAATGTGAAAATTAAAAAGTTATATCTGATTTGCTGATATGATTGTAGGCAAAAAATATATATGATTTTAAATCGTCTTCGAGTACCTTTATATTTTATTTTAGTTTGTATATTAATATTTTGTTTTTTACGGTTTCCGAATGATAGGTAGGTAATAAGTTTATTTAATATTTTAATTATCATCAATTATTTATGTATTTAATATTGTTTTTTAAATAAAATATCGTTTTCAAATGTAGCCCAATTAAAATCCAATATTTTGAAAACAAAAAATCAAGCCGTGGATACTAAGCTACATTGCCGTATTAATCGAAACCGCTTTTAGCTTAGCATGCAATGGAAAAACCCTTAACGCTAAAAACCGTATCTGCTTTTTTGGTATGATTCGCACTAACTTTTACAAAAAAATTTAATGAGTCCAGTAAATTTTTGACATCAATTTACATCAGAAATTACCTTTCTTAAACAAATAATTTAGCATTTTCGGAAGGAATATGAAAAAAACTTTGTTGGTTAATTTCTCGATATTGACCCATCACTAGATACTGCCTTTGATTTTAGCATGGCAGTGTACCTTCAAATTTAAAAATATACCCCAATAAAATATTAAAAATATAATAACAAAATAACAATTAAATAAAAAAATAAAATTTAAAAATATTTCCTTAATAAAAATGTTTTTTCCCCGACATTGGCGCTAAAAATTTAAAATTCCCCGATTTTTCCCGGTTTTCCAAACAACTGGTTACCCAGTTAATATGGTGGTGATAATATAACAATTGACAGAACTTCGAAGCTTCAAAAAAGAAGTAATCAAATGAATGCCATAACGATGTTTCCGAATCATTTTTGAATATATTGTGGTGTTTCAAAGGTATTCGCACCCACCCTATACATTTTGATGAAAATTTTGTTTAATAATTTTAAGTTGTAAGATTGTAAAATTGGACAGGTGGAGGCGAATCGAAGGAGATACGAGGCTTTTTGGTCAACCATGGCCGACAGCGGGTGCGAGATTTTGTATGCCCGCTGAAGTTGATTTTTGATATGAGATTTTGTTAATTTGAAATTGTGAGTAGTATTTTGATTTGATTTGAATAAAGTGGTCTGATGCGAATGCATTATTGCGCCTTTTTTGGAAGTATTATTTTGATATTTCGAATTGGTTTGGATAATTTTTGATGAGTTGCTACCAAGTGGTAGTTGATTATTTGGTTGATTAAGAAACAAACAGCATTGTTTTAGAAATAATCAGAAGCATGTTAAAACTGGAACTCAATCTCAGTGATATTGAGAGAAGTTATCGAATGGGAAGGTCTGATGCTTCAAATTCTCGTCCCCGAGAAATACTAGTCAGATTTTTGTCATATGGAGTGCGGAGCGCAGTAATCGGTAACAGAAAGCTGTTGAAGAGTACTCGTTACACAATTCAGGAGGACCTGACGGCTCATCGTTACCAGATGTTAATGGATGCTAAAAAAGAGTACGGATTTAAAAACGTGTGGACAGTAAATGGTAAAATAATGGCTGCCATCACAGAGGGGGACCAAGCCAGGATTAAAGTTTTGGTTGGTTAATATTATAGTGTTGGATATCAATGTGAGTTCTGTTTATACTAATTATTAGGAATTTTTGATTTCATTATACACATAGAAAATTTAGATTTAGTTTGGTCTTTTGATATTTTGCCATACGTATTGATGGTGAAGTATATTCATGTTTAGCATGATTTTGTTGGTGCCTATTTGATGCCTGAAACTGATTTAGTTTACTAAATCTAATCTTTTCTCTTTGACTTAGTGTTCGTAAAAGATAAGCAATGTGATTTCGCGGTGCTGAGGTATATTAATAAATTGTCTTCTAGTTATTGTTATATGTACAGCGGCAATGTTGATTTGAATGTAAATGGATATACGAGTTTATTATCAGAATGCGAGAGGATTGCGTACGAAGCTGGAAGATTTTTATTTGCGGTTGGTTGATAGCGAGTTCGATGTCATTTGTATTACTGAATCGTGGTTAAACGAAAGCATCTTGGATGGAGAGCTGGTGGGTAGTGGTGAATGGGTTGTTTTTAGGAGCGATAGGAGGGCGCAGCGTACTAGAAGGAAGGGGGGTGGAGGTGCGTTTATTATCATTAAAAGTAAATATGTAGTCAGGAACGTGTTTGTTTGTATCTGACAGTGTTTATGATGCTGTTGGAGTCACTATAGGGATGGGGTCCGAATTGCTTACGATAGTATCGGTGTACATCCCCCCAAGGTCCCCTGGGATAGTTTACAGAGTTCTTCCAGTTTTACGGGCAAAATTTAAATTGTATATCGGATAAAGTCATATTACTTGGAGACTTTAATTTGAGTGATATGCGCGGTATTGAATATTATGATCTGAATCTGGGTGAGCCAAACACAAGATTATTTTTAGAATTTATTGATATGAATAATTTAAAGCAGTTTAATAATATTTTAAATGAATACGGGAAAACTTTGGACCTTGTGGTGGGTAGTTTAAACTGCTCTGTTGGTAGAGAAGATATGCCATTTGTTAGCGAGGATGCCTATCATCCAACTTTAATAGTATATACAAAAGTATCTTCAGATAAGTATATCAAGAACAGCATACCTAGCAACAGTTATAACTTTAAAAAAGTAAATAAAGAAGGATTAATTAATGATATTGCAAACACTGATTGGTCGACAATGTATGGAGCCCATGGGGTTGATAATGTGGTTGACGAATTTTATAGCAATGTGTATAGGGCTTTTGATAAAAATATTCCCAAAATAAAAAATTCTGACAACGTGTTATCCACCGTGGTTTGATAGAGAATTTATTTGAGCACTTAACTTAAAGGAAAAGTGTAGGAAGAATAAATCAATATCTTCTCACTTTGAGTTGTTATATAAGGAAAAAAGGAAAATGGTGAAAAATTTAGTCAGGGTAAAATATAAAGAATATATCAAAAATACTCAGAATAGCTTCCTACATGATCCGAAAAATTTTTGGAATTACGTGAACACAAAAAGAAGTACAACAAAAAAAACAGCAGTTATGATTGATAGTGACAACTCGCGTGTTGCTATTGAAAATCAGGCTGAAAAATTTGGATTATATTTTGGTTCGGTATATTCTAATGATATTAGTAGCTATGATCTTAAGTCTGCCGGGGATGATGTAAATGTCTTTTGTCAGATAATATCCGTGTTTCTCGAATAACTGCAGATGAGGTGTATTGGGCGGCAAAGAAAATGAAACCAAAGAAATCTTGCGGAATTGATAGTTTTCCACCGTACATATTAAAATACCTAATTGAAATTATATGCAACCCACTCTTATATATTTACAATCTCATTCTCAGTAGTGAAACATATCCGGAATTGTGGAAAGTATCAAGGGTGTGCCCGGTCTTCAAGTGCGGTGATAATGCTAGGTTCGATAACTATCATAGCGGCTCCGCTGTTTGAACAGATAATATATAATCGTATTTATAACCATGTTAAGTTATCCTTAAACACAAACCAACACGGTTTCTTATCGGGTAGGTCAACGGCAACTAATTTGTTTTTATTTACGCAGTACATTTATGAAGCATTTGAAAAAGGATCACAAGTTGATGTAATATACACAGATTTTAGAAAAGCGTTCGATCGGGTTGATCATGATGTGCTGCTACGAAAGCTTTACAGCTTTGGCTTGGTAGCAATGTTGCCGTTGATTGCTTCCTACCTGAAAGGAAGGACATTTAGGGTGTCATTTAATGGATATTTATCCAACTATTTCAAAGCTAGTTCTGGTGTACCGCAGGGCAGTAACCTGGGGCCGCTGCTCTTTATACTATTTATAAACGATATAGGTTATTATGTTGTAAATGCAAAATACTTGTTGTATGCGGATGATTTAAAATTATATTTAAGAATTAAATCAGGTGGGGAGTATGAACTATTACAAACTGATATTGATAATGTAATTAGATGGAGTCAAATAAATAAACTCGAATTTAGCATATCAAAGTGCAATGCCTTTAGTTTCGCAAGAACAGAGAGACTGAGATGTGAGTACAAAATGAAAGATACAATTCTTTGTAGACCGGAAACGATAAGAGATTTGGGGATAATATTTGTACCGGAGCTCACATTTCGTAGTCATATTCTGGGTATAATATCTAGAGCCACAAAACTGCTGGGTTTCATCATTAGGAATACTAAAACATTTAAGAACACCTCAGTTGTAGTGTACCTATTTAATTCCATTGTTCGTCCTAATCTAGAGTATTGTAGCTTGATTTGGAACTCGTCTCACGCAATCGATGAGTTAGGGTTGGAACGAGTGCAAAATGGATTATCTAGATACTTACAATACTTGGAAACTGGTACATATCCAACATATGATACACGTAGTAAGGACCTTAAAAATGAATTTAAAATCACAGAACTGCGCTCTAGGAGAGACCTGTTGTCTTCTCTTTTCTTGTTTAAATTAATTAAGGGAATTTCCGATTGCTCTGGGATTGTTAATATGATAAAATTAAGGGTGCCTAGATCATGTAACGCTCGAATACTCAGTGCGCTGCAGATCCCTCCAGCTAAAACTCTGTATATGACACATGCACCACTGTATACCATGTGCCAAAGTTTTAACAGCCTACTTATTAATACTAATGTGGATTTTGACACCGGACTCGCTCAATTTAGAAAAACCAGTAAGGATTTTTACAAAATATTTTAATTACACTCTGAGCTGCCATGCGCATTCCCCCCGCTGACTGGATGGATTTTTGCAATTTGTAAAATAATTAAAAACTCTTAGATTGTACTACCCCTACATGTAATTATGCCTATGCCTGTTTGTATATGTATGATATCGCACAAGCCAATATTAGGTTCAGATAATTGGAGGGACTGTTAACAGAATTTTTAGATATCTAAATTTAGAATACTCAAAATTAAGCAATAACACAATTATTGTATTCTGTGCCGATTGGGTCGACGATAAAGATGATAGACGTTCATGCAGCAGAAGGCAATCGTCTGAAATATTCAAAGACTACTAACGGTAACACTGTCCACAAGTGTCAACAAAAAACTATTACATTGTCCAAAGACATGGAAATGAAATTTTACTTGCAAAACAATCGTCTTATGACAATGTTCAACATCATTTTATACGATCAAAGATAGAAGGTAAAGAAATTTAATACAGAATACATCCGTACAGGAGATATCACCCCCCAGTCTTTATATATAAACATTTTAAACTAAATATAATTTATAGTTCACCTCATTATTATCCTGTTGATATTCTAAAATAGAATTATCTTTAATATCAATGGAACGATCCAATTCTTCTAACTTGACTTCCATGCCCTCCATTTCGTTATCCTTATAACTAGCACTGGAAACTCTCAAACCACTGATACTTTCTTGGAATTTATTAAAGCTCCAAAAGTATTACATACCATCCATACTGGTAGCAGCAACCTTGTAGTATAAATTTTGAGGTTAGATTAATTGTTGTAGTTATAAATTCTGAAAAACGCACACAATTAATATAATATATATGAATTTAATCACAATAAATTAATACGTTAGCGATTAATAAATTATACTTAGTAGGCTGTAGATATTATTTACTTGAATTATGAACATCCGTTGCACGATGATAAAAGAACAAAAATACAAGTACAAAACTAGCTAATATGACATTCAGACCTATCTTCAAGACATTCAATGTCCAGTGCCGGAGGTTAAGTTGTTTTAATATAAAATTAAGAAAGTAAGAAAATAGAATTTATTTAGTTTTTGTAAGTACTATTTTAAAAAATTAATTAATAAAGGCTATTTTATTATAAATAAAAATTCCACACATATTGCAGCGATACTTTCAAAAACGTTGATTTTTCACATACACTTTAAAGTGCTCCGGACTAACCTCTTATTTGCGGGAGATGAGATTGTCGTTTCTCAGGGTGGGTTCTCAAATTAAAAAAAAATTCTAATCCAAAAAATAAATCCGCCTCTAAAATAATACTCAATCGCATAAAACCGAAATTCAATGTAAACTTTAATAATTCTTAAAAGGATCGTACTTGCAATTTTACTTATCCAAATCGACGTGTTCGCACTGTTACAAATATAATTTGACTTTTTCAGTTTTAAATAATGCAAATCGAAGCTTATTAATCGAACTGTTGTTTTTCTAACTCAATCAACCAAAACCAATACACTACCGCTCGGTAGCAACTTATTAAAAATTATCCAAAAATCCAAAATATAAAAAATAATACGCAGTAATGCACACGCATATTAATCACTTTATGAAACAAATCCAAAGTATTACTCACAATTTCAAAAATAAGGCAAAATCTCTAAATATCTCACAGAGTCAAAATCAACGAAAGGCTCGGGCGGCCATCTTTAGCAAAAAGCCTTTAATTTTCTCCGATTTGCCACAACCTTTCCAATTTTACAATACTACAATTTAAACTTCTTTAAAAAAAATTTAACCTAAATGTATAGGGTGGGTGCGAATCTCTTCGAAACACCACAATATATTATAATCTATAAAACAATGCATAAGAAATGTCAAACTTGGCAATTTACTAGCAGCTAAACATTGTACTTAGGAAGGAGCAAATTTGCAAGTGGGTAAATTTTGCGAATTATTTTTCTTTTCTTTTGCCATGACAGCTAAAGCAAATCAACTTTAATGTGAGGTTAAACAATATACTGTAATGATATCTTTTGCAATGCGTGGCAAACTGCAAATAACCATCAATCTCTACAGCTTCCAAGTCGGAGAGCTAAGACTTCTCATGGGCGGGTTCAAGTTGACGATTAATCTTCTGTTTTCAACATAAAACAGACTGGGTACCAATTTAGCTGTAATTATCTCACAACTTCTTCAAAAATTAATAAATAAAGATTCATATCCAAAAATTAAATATTCCAATATAAATTTTTGTATCGTAAATAAACCGTAAATTTTATTCTAACAAATAATTTCTCCAAAATAAATTTTCTTCAAAAATAGATTTTCTATTCGTAATCCAAATTTAAATATAATTCAATGTGAAACCTTACTGGGCTCGTACTTTTAACTTTAAAGCGTATCCAAATCGCCTTGTTTCACCATCTGGCCACGTTCGCTCGTACAAATGCAAATTTTAATTCTTCCAATTTTAAATAATTCAGATCCAATTTTTTTAATTCAATTTAAATTGTTCTTTCTAAATTTTACCAAATCAATCAAAACCAATCTACCGCTCAGTAGCCACTTATAAACAATTATTCCAATTCCCAATTTTAAAAATTATACTTCCAAAAATAGGCGCAATAATGCATTCGCACCAAAATCATTTATTCAAATCAAAATCAAAACTATTACTCACAAATACAACACTAGCTTTGATTTCTGTCATGATAATTTTTAATTTCAGTACAATCATACGCACTTATAAAATTTGGCTAGAAAAAACTTTTGGTCAGACTAAAACACTCGAGCGGTCGAGCGCCGCTTTTTTTATAAAAAAACACGTGGCACTCGGGTTGTCTGTAAAGTCGGTTTACGGACGATAATTTTACGTGATAACGCCATAAGAAATCATTGATGAAAAATTGCATATTTTTATGAATTGAATTGAATTATGTTTTCTTATGACATAAAATTATTGTACGGTAAACCGAGTGTTAATTTAAAAGAATGAAATTGGACAAATAAATCGAATTAATGAAACTCATGCTTTTGAAAAGCCCGCTAAAACATGCTTGATATAATAATTATATTCCTGTGCACTGCGTTAACTTGTCATTGAAACATAAATATTTTTAAAACTCTGGTTAACAACATTAATTTTCAAATATTATTTACAGTTTTTGCAAAATTAAGTTAATTAATTTATTTAAATATAATCACGAACAATTAGTTATAAAAATAAACTAAAATCAAATCAATGTCAATAAATTGTTAATTTGAAATGACGAAATTAGACAAATAAATAAAATTTTTTGAATTGCTGCTTTTAAAAAGCCCGCTTTGTCATTTTTGACCCATGGTTATTACACGTGTGAGGTAAGCCGATCGTGCCTCTCTATCGCTTGTTCCGCGCTCTCGCTTGCACCCATGGCTTAAGCGGAACGTGACAATGAGTCATGTTTTCTCGTGCGTGCAGTTTAAATTTATAAGATGTTATCATGTCAAAAAATAACTCCCGGCATTGTAAGCAATTTCAATGTTTTAGTATACATGCCAGAGTATCGCGGATTTTCAGCTCAGTACTGCTATGTAAATAGGGAGGGGGCACACTGATAGAGTTTTGTCTAGGGCGTCAAATATCCTAGCGCCGGCCCTGAGTATTTAATACTATTTTATTTATTTGACTACAATATAATATTAATACTGCTGTGTCCACATCAAGTGATAAGAGGTGGGTTGCGTATTTTAGAAATAAAACAATGACTTTGCAACATGAGGAACAATAAAGGCAGAACTTTACGTTCGCACTCTTAAGTTACATTCATTGATGCGCGATTGATTATGTTAAGATATTTTGTTTAGTTTAAGTTGTTGTTTTATTTTTAATTATAATTAATTATTATAATTTTAATTATAATCATTCAAAAAATCATTCAAAATTTGTAATAAAAATATCGCTCACCAAAAATAATCTTGAATCAAAAAATAAAGGTTCAAATTCCAAATCACAAAAAAAATCAATCAATCTGCAACTGCAGCCACATCAACCGAAATAATTCACACAATCAACGCAATTTAAAGACTCCCTTTGCAAAATAATATTTGCGTCAAATTTTGCGTGCGGCAACCGCAAAAGGTCACGAACTTCCTGTGTTTGGTCGCCAACTAGCCAATTCCACAAAGTTACAATTTATTTGTTTATAACAAATTTTACTAAATTGTACAGGGTGGGTCCAAACCATTTTGAAACACCACAATATTAAGATAATACATAACAAATCTAGTAGTATGTCGAAACCGACAAATGTAACCAACAAATTATAAAACCATCTGAACCATCTTAATGTTGTAACGGGCCAAATTGGCCGAGATGACACAATAAAGGGAAACGTATCAAATACTTACTTAACAGATTAGAATTGCCGCTAGCTTCAGCCGAGGCGAGGTCGTGGATCGGAAATTCAAGGAAATCCTGAGTCCAAGTTGAATCGAAAGACGTAGTACAACTTTGAGAATAGTCAATAAAATGGGCGCCACTCGGATTGATGTCAAAACAATTTTCTTTTACCTTTAACGAGACGTTCGATCCGAGACAAACGGTCGCTAATTCGGGTGACAGCGGGAAGGTAATTTGAAATCAAAAAAACTATACGTTTAATAAGGTACTTAAGAAGAATAATACGGTAGTCCGAGTAGAGTACGATTACATTAAAATATTTTGGAGTCGAGTATAATTTTGATTTACCTTTCAAATAAATGAGCTTTAACCTAAGTGGTAAATGAATGACCTTAAAACTAACACACATAGAAAACAGAAATATCCAATAATATTTAAATTATAGCCTAATGGCATAAATGAGCACTTTTGAGATCTAAGTAAACTATGGAAAAACCCAAAAAAATATGCATAAAGAAATTTTTAAATTTGCAAAATTTCAGGTAATTTCAAAGGAATAAGCGGTACCTACATTGTTGCATTCTATCGACAAATTTGATATCCTCTATCGGCGCTATCCTCGATTTCATTCTTTCTTATCTATGATAATATCTACCCGACAAAAACTGTTAATTCAAAGCTTCATCTTCAAAAAGCACAAACTACTAACAGAAACTTCACTAATATTTTCCCAAGAATTGGCAACAAAAGAAATGCTCTCCAAAAACTGTACCTTAATCCTGTTAGCGAAACTTTTCAACGTTTTCAACTGTCTAAAATAAAATCGACTTAAAAAAAACTACTGTGAAAAAAATACACTACAAAGTAAAAAATAATTACGTTATTTAGTTACTTCAACTAGCTGGCATAGGCGGTCAATTATTGTAATCTCTGTAGTCGGTGCCGGCCAAGCTTTTAAAAAATTTAGTTTTAGTAAGACGCGCATGCGCAAACGAGATTCCCCCCTCTCTATTCTAAGATTGTAAAAGGTGACCATAAGTTTTCAAATAAAATTTTTATATAAAACTTATTTTATCGGAAAACATAGACAAAACCGAATGCCTTCTCGGGTGAGAAAGCGAGGCATTTCTAGTCACATAACAAATCGACTGGTAATGTAAAATCGACTGGTAATGTGTTTTCATTACTGGTCGCTTCTGTTTGTGATATCGTATGTATTATAAAATACCACTAAAAAATGTTTTGTCCGACCTGAGTTTCGAACTCGCAATCACCAAATGACATAAATGAAATGAAATGAATAAAATATTTAGTGCCAAAAGCAGTTTTAGGTAATGAAGAAGGAAGACGTTTTGTTTATTTGTCGTTTTCATTATTTAATTTATTAATTTTGGAAATATGGCAGGAAAATTTAAAAAACCTGCTTGTTGATTAATCGGACAAATCAGGTTACTTCTAATGCTAGGGCTACATCTGCGTTAACGTCTAGCGAGAGAAAATGCGTTATTTAACGGAAGAAAAAATTACGCGCTAGATTATATATTTTTGAGTGGCCACATCTATGTTAATGTTTAATGTGATGTTTAACGTAGTTCATGTACAGTAAACTCTCGATTTCGAGCATCACTACCACGAAAGAAGCATATAAAATGTGTCGCTCAGGACTTATTATATAAACATAGTATCTTGTTACTCGCGTTTAAAATTCAGTCGACTCCGAATCTGCAAATTGCACATATTCTTGTCCGTTATTTAATTACTAACGTAGCACAAATAAAATTTACCTTCAAAATTTGCAAACGAGTTTTTCAAATAATTTAATAGAACAGCTATTATATAAAATACACTAATTTTAGACAACTATTATTTGTTTTCATATTTCCGTAAAATTTTTATTTTTATTTTAAATTAAAACATTTCTTTGATGTTTGGTATAAACAACTTAAGTCAAAAATTTCTGTTTTTAGGTTATTTCAGTATATCGTACGATTCTTTTTTTTCTCTTTCTAATAGTATAAAGAACTTAAGTCATATCGCAAAAATAAAAGTGTGAGGGTGAAAATATAATAAAAGTTATTCGAAATTTATCTTTTTTAATCGGTAAAAACAACTTAATTTGCTTCAACTGTAAACTTAATTTAATTAGCATACTATGCAGAAATGAGGCGCAACTGAACCAAGTGCAGTAGAGATAATGCTGATAGCGCGAGATATATGTAGAATGAATAGTGTAGCCACAACAGCGCAATATTTAACACATTATCCTTTTGATGTGCCAAAAAAGACCGCTACCCGAGCTATCGCCTAATGTCTTATGTCATTACTAATATCGTCAACAGATTAGCACTTTAATTTGTAGCCATATCTGCATTTTAGCGCATTAATATACGTTAAGCTTAAAGTTAAACGCAGGTGTAGCTCTTGTCTAACAAGGAGAGGGTCTCTACTGTGGGTCACGGATTTTAAAACCCTTTTGGGGTAAAAAAGTACTTCGTATTAATAAACTCTAGGCCAAGCGGCAGCGCGCAACTCTCAAAAATAACAAAGTTGAAAATTAAAATTTTAAAGAATTTTATTCATCTACTTGCACGGTTGTATTAATTTGCAAGTAACCGCGATAGTTCTGAGGTTAACTGCACGACTATCAACCGGACGGGCCAGGTTCAATTCCTCCAAGAGTCGTTTTTTTTAAATGTTTCAAACATTTTTTTTTCATTTAATTTATAATCGAAGTGCACGCTTCTTTGTCAACCCTGTGATGTTTATTTTTAACCACAGGTAAAACTTTTAATAAAGCGCATACAAAATGATTTAATAAAATCGCAATAAAAATACAGTTCTTGGTTGACAATCAATTAACAATCCTGTATGTCACAATATCTTGAAATATGCCTGGATCGACAAAAAGATTGCATTTTTGAATGTGAACAAAGTGTGCTTTCCTCGGTCGCTTTTGAAAAAACATTGCCAGTGCGACAACGTTGCATTCAACGTAAAGGCTGTACAGAAAACAATGATGACAATTTGTAAACTTAAATATCTGTAAAGGCACTTTTATACAGCTTTGCTGAAAATATTTGTAATAATAAATTTTGTAATAAATCAGTGTTATTTTTAATAATGAAAAATAATAGCGTAATAATTCAAACATTTTGTAGGTAAATTGACAAAATTGTTGATAGATTAACATGCGACGTTAACGGGTAGCAAAAAAAAATTAAAAATAATTTTTTTTTTTTATAAAAGAAAAACGATATGTGGATTCGAACCTGGCTCGACCGGTTGCTAATCGCGCAACTTACCTCGGAACTATCTCAGTTACTTGCAAATTCATGCAACCGTGCAAGTAGATGAATAAAATTCTTTTAAATTTTAATCTTCAACTTTGTTATTTTTGAGAGTTGCGCGCTGCCGCTTGGCCTAGAGTTTGTTAATACGAAGTACTTTTTTACCCCAAAAGGGTTTTAAAATCCGTGACCCACAGTAGAGACCCTCTCCTTGTAAGTGTTGAAATTTAAGCCGACGCTGATTCTGCAAGTTGCACATATCTTTGCATTTTATTTAAGTTTTTAATATACAAATTTATCTTGTAATTTGGTTTAACGTACGAATAAATTTTTTGCAAAATTTGCAAAACGCGTTCTTCAAATTATTTAATTTAGTATAAAAAAAAGCAATTTACACAAATATTTATTTTTAATTTTTCGTGAAATTTGTGTGTATTTTTATGTTGTTTAATATAAAACAAAATTTATAGGTATACTGCCATAAGTTTTTGCGTGTATTTTACAATTTAAGTCATTGCTGCATAAAAATGTCGATGATGATTGCTATAAAATTAATAAAACAGGTATATCTTTATAACGAAAGCTTACTGTATAGTACTATAAGTATGCCGATAGCGCGAGATATAGAATAAATGTAGCCATAACAACGCGATATCTAACGTATTAATCCCTTTGATGTGCCAAAAGAGACCGCTACCCGAGTTATCGCTAAAGTCTAATGTCATTAATAATGTGGTTAACAGATTATCACGTTAATTCGTAGCCACATCTGCATTTTAGTGCATTAATGCAAGCTAAACATAACGTTAGACGCAGGTGTAGCCCTAGCATAATATGCCATGGGCATTGCATTAATTTTATTTCATATTACAGAATATTTAAAGCATAATAATATTATATTATACAATTTTTTTTATTTTTGGTATAATAGCTAATTTTTATGTTTTCCGATAAAAAAGTATACTCACCTCGACTCGAAAATTATCCGTTACTGGGCGCGCAGCAGTAACGGATAATTTTCGAAGCTCGGCCAGTAATATACTATTAAATTGTTTTTTTTTCAAATTCGCATTAAAAGTACACTTTCTCCGTTGTAGAGCCATTTTATGAATGGCATTCTAGGAAGTTTTCTACACCTTGATTTCTGTATTTCTTTAAGAGTTTCTTTAGTTGTTTTGAGGCTTTATTTAGATTAGTTTTGTCACAAGGAGCGTGGGTTTGTTGCCAGCGTTTCTTTAGTTTACGTTTTTCTGCTATCTTCTTTTTTATGTCCGAGGGGCAATAGCCTGCTTTGTCGATGATTGACGTAGGTGGAGTAGCACTCCATGAGGCTTGTTGGATTGTCACTGTGAAGCGTTCTACTGCGTCATCTATTTCTTTCTGTCTTTAGTGGTATGTTAAGGTTTAGATTGCAAGAGAGACTGCTTTTGAATTCTTCCCAATTTGTGTTTTTATTAAACAATGTGGGTGTTTTATTAATTTTTAAAACACAAGAATCGAAGGTGATTAGTAAAGGAGTGTGATCAGATGATAGATCCAAGCACGTTTCAATTTTAAGGTAATTGTGTGAGATATCTCGAGTAACGCAGAAGTCGAGTACATCAGGGATTTTATTTTGGTCAGTAGGCCAGTAGGTGGGTTCACCTGATGATAGCGATAGTAGACTACAACTTTGCATGGATGGGTACAACTGCCTGCCTCTGGATGTTATCAATCTCGAGCCCCAATGGTTGTGCTTTGCATTGTAGTCACCTCCAGCGATAAAACGATGACCAAGTGATTTAAAGAAAGACTCAAATTGATCTTTTTTGATGGTAAGATTTGGTGGGCAGTATACTGCCGTAATCGTGGGTGGACCTATCCAGTCATCGATTACTACTGCTGTAGCTTGTACGTTTCTGAGACTTAAGCTCGCTTCACACGATGCTTGTTTCCCTGCATGTTTCCTTGCTTGGTGCCGTGATGGTTGCGCTGATGGGTGCGCAGTTGTCGTGCAGGTTTAGCTGCATTATGGGACATATCTGTCCCATAATTCAGACGTTCTATGACTTCCTCTTTAAGATTAAATATCTTCTTTTGTATTTTCAAAATACATACTTTTATCAAGTTCATTAACTATTTAATGAAAATAGTGAAATGAAAATTAAAGTTGATCCTTTGTTATTTTTTAAATTAAGTAAAATTTTAACTTTTTACATTTATTGTTTTAATTGTATAATTTTCAACTAATTACGTTTCACTTATTTATGTTCGCAATTTGAAAAAGGTAACTTATGAAAAAAATGCTTTTAATTAGTCGCTTGTGGCGTTTAAGCTAAATTTGCATAAATTACCTTCGGTTAAGCTTGCGAATCTATGGGTGGGTTAGATCACTGTTAGAGCTTGCTTCATGTATCTGGTCCCCCAAATATGAAACTCACATAATAAAAATTGAAACAGTACAAAACAAATTTCTAAAATATTATTACAAATTGTCAGGCAGTAACGAGGAGTTCTCGGACAACCATTGTTTAAATATCCTACGACTACTATCGTTTCTCGTAGACGTGCCGCATCAGTCGTCTTGTTGGACAAATTGCCTGCTCCGCACTTCTAGCAATGCTCACGTTAAGGGTTCTTAGCCCCTTAACGAGAAACCAAGACTTATTTGACATCCCGTACCACAAGACGACCTATAGACAACATCATCCTATTGCTAGAATTATGAAGTTCACTAATCAATGCAATAATAGCGAATGTTTTGATGTTTCAATTATATACTTTTCTCGTAGAGAATTTATAATTACTTGTATTGCCTCGAGTTAGCCCTGGATTGCGGACACTATGGATGATTTTGGGGCGAGGGTTCTAGCGTTTTAAAAATTAAAAAAAAAATTTCTTATCAAAAAAAAAATTAATTAATTGTCCAAAAATTATTAATAAATCGCATGTAATTCAAATTCCAATGTAAAAGTTTTAATATTGCCTCAAGGGATCGAAGTTTTGATTTTAACCTTATCCAAAACGTCGGATTATCTATCTGGCCACACGCTCGCACTTACAAATAATTTTAATTTCCAATTTTCTAATGCAAATCGAATTTACCATTCCAAACACTCTTCTTTCAAATCGATCAAACCAAATCGCCTTACTACCGCTCGACAGCGAATTATCAACAAATATCCAAAATAATTCCAAATTTCAAAAATAATTGCGCCTTAATGCAATCGCATAAATATCACTTTATTTAAGGCCGTTCTCCGCGACTATCCATCCCAACATAAGAAAAGGAATTCCGTGTTGTGCAAAGACAGCAAACTTGACGTGAAGAAACTTTGTAATGCTTTTAAAGTGTAAACGTGCGTAGAAAAATTACTACGAATCTAGGAGAGGTTGTAACCTGATAACCCTATACTATCTTACTATGATTTTTACCGAAGGTATTTAAATATACTTATTTTATAATTATGCTCTAATTATAAATGAAATAATTTTCGTTGTTTTTAAAATAATTTTTTTCGACAATTTTATGAAAGTTTATGATGACTTGGCTATATACAGTGACTGTCGGTTATAATCGTGCAAAGTATAAATAAATCAATTTGTAATTTAAAAATAATCCCTTGTTTTTTGAATTTATACATACGGCACCGAAAAATGAGTGTCGCCTGAAGTCCGTGTTTCCTGTTACTTTCGAAATCAATTACATTTCCTGTGCAGCAAAATTCAAAATTATGTTGAAATTATTGAATTTCTTTCCAAAAACATGCTAAGCATAAATCATAAAACTGATTTTCTATTTTTGGTATCGATGTTCTTTTGTTTTGATGATATTGAATCCTTTGATTTCAAGTGCAAATACAGGATTTCGTTTATGGATTTTCGTTTATTTGTGTGATTTTACCTATTTTTCAGAAAATTCGTTCTAAACAAAAAATTTGATAAATTCTTAGATATTACCCATGTAATACTTGCATTTAAATAATTCTGTTTGCCTTAAAAAAATTTGTAATTGGTTAAATAAAGTGTTTAGGTAGTCGCATAGCATTCGTATAATGTTACACCGTGGTTACATCATAATATAATACTATAGCATTTATCTTACTACTAAAAGTTGACAAAGCAATTTTTAATTTTATATTGAACAGACGAAAAACTTTTATTTTAAAACATCAATATTAATAGAAGTTTTTTAAATTTGAAGTTTTGATTTTTGAAATTGCATACATACGTAATATGTCAACTTGCCATATTATATGGTACACCTTTAAAATTCTTAAAATAATATATTTGTTACCGTATGTACATAGTACATACTCACCATTTTAGACAAATTAATTTAAACATACTTTCATTACACCAAACCAATAAACCTTTTATTCAAAAGAATTTTTAATTCATACCTACATTTTTAAATAGTTAAAAATGTACATAATTTATTTATGCAGTATGTAACATTATACTATGCTTTATTTATGCTTTAAACTGGCTTACTACTTTCGATAAAAATAATTGTGAGAGATGCAAAACATTCCTTCTCAATTTATATACTTTTTCTACACGTCAATTGTAATTACGTGAAGCAATTTGAACTTTAGGTCCTAAAAACGTTTAAACTAATTAAGATATCAAAATTCTGTCTGAGCCGAAAGTTTTTAAAAATCGAGATTTACAAAAATTCAATGGTTTTTTTGGCTTTTTTGGAAAAACCAAACAACTTATTCAAAAAAGGATATTCGTAAAGGTTTGTTATAATCTAATACACATTCTGTCAAAATTTCAAGTCAATTGGTCCAGCCGTTTAGAACTTATAAAAATGCACTAAAAGAACAGCCTTAATCAAAAAATAATAACTCACAACTTCAAAATAACAAAATCTCAAAAATAAATTTTTGAGAGCCAAAATAGACGAGCCAAAAGTCGCACCGGTTACTCTTGCGGCGACCCGTGGCAAAAAGCCACGTATCTCTTTCGATTTGCCCCCACCTCTCTAATTTTTCTAATTTTTACAACTTAAAATTACTGAAACAAAATTTTCTTGAAAGTGCACAGGGTGGGTGCGAATCCTATTGAAACACGACAATATAGATGTATAAAAGATATTTCCGTAAATAAATATGTAACAATTATGTTATTATCTAATTTATTGTGTAAATTAATTATGTAAATTTGTTTATCCATTAAAATAAATAAATTAACCTCACAGTATATAAAAAGAAAAAAGTTGTATTTTTACCATTACAATTCAAGTTTTAAATAAAAGCAATAAATGCTAGTAAGTTTTTCTCAGTACACAACAAAATTAATAACAATCGTTACTGTTTTTTAGAATTTAAAAAAGTTGTAATTGTAAACATTGAATTCACTCTAATATAATATATTTTCCTTCACACGTTTTCACTTATTGTGTTACAATAACATAGTGTCACAAAAGGGAAGAAAATTGTGCCAACAGCCCTTTCGGTTACATTTTCAAAAGGTGGTTTCAAAAAGGAACGATCTTACAACCGATGCTTGATGCCAAGCTGCATCAACATACGTACGGTCTCGAGCCGTTATGAGTTAGTAAATGTCTTTTTAAATTACCTCTTGTGATCATTTATAATCACAAATATTAAACTCATACGGTTTCTAGTGGGTGTGAGTTAGTAAATGCTTTTTTAAATTATCCTTTCGTGAAAATTTATGATCACAAATATTACACTCAAACTGTTTCTCGCCAGTATGAGTTCGTAAATGATTTTTTAATTTAGCTTTTACTAAACATTTATAACCACAAATATTACACTCAAACGGTTTCTCGTCCGTATGGGTTAGTAAATGCTGTTTTAAATTACATTTTCGTAAACTTTTATATTCACAGATAATACACTCAAACGGTTTATCGCCAGTATGAGTTAGTAAATGCGTTTTTAAACTACGTTTTAGTGAACATTTATAATCACAAATATTACACTCAAACGGTTTCTCGCCCGTATGAGTTAGAAAATGATTTTTTAAATCCGATTTACGTGAACTTTTATATTCACAAATAATACATTCAAACCGTTTCTCACCCGTATGAGTTAGTAAATGGCGTTTTAATCCATATTTTCGTTTACATTTATAATCACAAATATTACACTCAAATGGTTTCTCTCCAGTATGAGTTAGTAAATGCGTTTTTAAATTCCCTTTTTGTGAACATTTATAATCACAAATATTACACTTAAACGGCGCACATAGGGGTATTTTACATAAAAAACCGGCCATAAGTCCGAATCACAAAATTCATATTAAGAGTTACCTTTGTGATTACAAAACAATGGTACCCTTCCATCGACATGATAACGGATTAATTACGCTTCTAACCCGCGCCACGCGCTTTTCACCTCAGTCGTAATTAACCTCTTGGAATAATTACTTGTTTTCCCGGTGCTTGCAATTTTGTCATCGCTGTTCTGTGCATTGCCAAACTGTTGTGTTTAGTGAAAAATGAAAAAAACTACTATGAATTCTTCTGACAAAGGTATGTACCTTGGTTTAAATACATTATTGACTAAAATGTCACTTATTTTCACTTATAAATTTCATTTGGAAGACATGAGTATTTTTTTGCCGATTTTGTGTAATATTTTAGTTAACGATGAGAATTTTTGTATGAGTTAAACAGAGTTAAGCTGAAATTTTTATGTGAGCATATTCTATGAACCTTCTACTTAGATTACTAGAAAAAAAAACTTCCGCCACTTTCCGCCCGTCCTTTAAAAATCCATTATGCCTAGTTTAAATGTGTAAATGTGCTCAATAGTACTTAGTATTAGTAAAAGCGTTTACATGGTTTAATTCCGCATAATGACAAGTAACAAGTACGTAAAACGATTACTTCTTACTTGTCACTATGCCGAATAATACTAAATGACAAGTACTATGTTCGTGTAGACTAGGCATTAGATATGATGATGTTTGCAAGGAAAAACTGTTGATATTTTGAAAGTTTTGATATTAGCACTAGATTTTATGTGTTCACAGGTTGTAGTGTTGAATCATCTATTCACTGCAGAACTATATGTCAGTTTGTATAGTTGGTACCCAATGACGCTTACTCTCCATAAAATTTTGACACATGGAGCTTTAGTCATTGAACATGCTCTACTTCCAATCGGGCAGTTATCGGAGGAAGCAGCAAAGGCGCGCAATAAATATGTTCGCCTATACTGGCAAAATTTTGCGCGATAATTTTGGCGAAGAGAGTGCAATGAAGACGTGATGAATCAATTGCTTTTGACATCTGATGTTTACCTAAGTTTGCAGTAGAATGAAAATTGCCAAGAATCGAAAACCTTTTTCTACTGAAGCCTTGGAGTTTTTAAAACAGGACAAGGGAACTTCTACGAATTCATGTGAACATGAAGATAAAGTTGATGACGACGAGGATAGCGAATCTAAATTTTAACAATATATATTTTTATATTATAACTTTTTATTATTTTATTTATATTTTTTATATTATTTTTTCTGAATTAAAATTAATTTGATTTCAACCCTTCGAAAATAACCCCAATACATCAATAATAATTTTTTTATTATTTTTCCATGAATTTGTAGGTTAATTTCTCAATATATCGAAAGTTTCATTACTTTATTATGTTATTTTAATTTCCACCCCCAGAAAACCACCCTATTTATCAATGTAATTTTTTTACTATTTTTTCTGAAATTCATAGCATATTTTGAACTCATTTTGAGTGTTTTAATGTTTTGGCCAGTTTTTAGTGTCAAATACCCCTATGTGCGGCGTCTCGCCCGTATGGGTTAAAAAATGCTTTTTTAAATCCGATTTTCGAAAACTTTTATATTCACAAATATTACATTCAAACGAGTTCTCACTCGTATGAGTAAGTAAATGATATTTTAGTGAACCTTTTTGTGAACATTTATAATCACAAATATTACATTCAAACGGTTTCTCACCGGTATGAGTAAGTAAATGATATTTTACTGAAACTTTGTGTGAACATTTATAATCGCAAATATTACACTCAAACGGTTTCTCTCCAGTATGAATTAGTAAATGCTTTATTAAATGCCCTTTTTGTGAACATTTATAATCACAAATATTACACTCAAACGGTTTCTCGCTCGTATGGGTTAATAAATGAGTTTTTAAATGATGTTTTTGTGAACTTTTATAATCGCAAATATTACACTCAAAATGTTTCTCTCCAGTATGAGTTAATAAATGCTTTATTAAATGCCCTTTTTGTGAACATTTATGATCACAAATATTACACTCAAACGGTTTCTCGCTCGTATGGGTTAATAAATGAGTTTTTAAATGATGTTTTTGTGAACTTTTATAATCGCAAATATTACACTCAAACGGTTTCTCTCCAGTATGAGTTAGTAAATGCTTTATTAAATTCCCTTTTTGTGAACATTTATAATCACAAATATTACACTTAAACGGCGTCTCGCCCGTATGGGTTAACAAATGCTTTTTTAAATTCGATTTTCGTAAACTTTTATATTCACAAATATTACATTCAAACGGGTTCTCACTCGTATGAGTAAGTAAATGATATTTTAGTGAACCTTTCTGTGAACATTTATAATCACAAATATTACATTCAAACGGTTTCTCACCCGTATGAGTAAGTAAATGATATTTTAGTGAACCTTTGTGTGAACATTTATAATAGCAAATATTACACTCAAACGGTTTCTCTCCAGTATGAGTTAGTAAATGCTTTATTAAATGCCCTTTTTGTGAACATTTATAATCACAAATATTACACTCAAACAGTTTTTCGCTCGTATGGGTTAATAAATGAGTTTTTAAATGATGTTTTTGTGAACTTTTATAATCGCAAATATTACACTCAAACGGTTTCTCTCCAGTATGAGTTAGTAAATGCGTTTTTAAATTCCCTTTTTGTGAACATTTATAATCACAAATATTACACTCACATGGTGTCTCGCCCGTATGGTTTAGCAAATGCTTTTTTAAATCCGATTTTCGTAAACTTTTATACTCACAAATATTACATTCAAACGGGTTCTCACTCGTATGAGTAAGTAAATGATATTTTAGTGAACCTTTGTGTGAACATCTATAATCGCAAATATTACACTCAAACGGTTTCTCTCCAGTATGAGTTAGTAAATGCTTTATTAAATGCCCTTTTTGTGAACATTTATAATCACAAATATTACACTCAAACGGTTTTTCGCCCGTATGAGTTAGTAAATGACGGTTTATTATTGATTTTGTCCAACAACTATAATCACAAATGGTACACTGGAAAACTATTTTACCAGTGTGAATTAGTGAAGGTATATCACAATCATGATCGACTTGAGATTCGTTCATTGAAGTTTCATCTTTAATGTCGATGGAATGATGCAAATCTTCCAAGTTGACTTCCGTTTCTTCTTCTTCTTTCTTAATTTGAAAGTAACTCTTTATATTACTTGGGGTTTTCTGTAACAAATATATATTCAGTAAGTGATTTTAATGCTATATATTTAATTATTTAAAAATACATATATTTTGGTAAATTTATAATTTCATAAGCACATTCAGTTAAAAATGAATAAGTTAGTATTAAAGTTGGTTCACACTATGTGATTTCTCACGTGACTAGGTCATACGAAAAGTCATAGCTAAATCATATATAAACGCTCAAATCACATGACTAATAGTTTTTTTCGCATTTTGACTAATAATGTGCTGTTTTATTAAATTCAAAATCATTTAATAAAGTGGCACTTTAGCACATAGATATGTCACTTTACTACATAGTAATGTCACTGTCAATAAAAAACTATTGGATAGAAGATTGTTTATTTAAATATTGGAATCATTGTTATACATTTATGTATATTAAAAGTACAAAATTATTATTCAAACTAGAAAACTTAACAATCTCACTTTTATAATTAATATTATGTAACTTACACAAAATTCGAATCAAAAAATAAAAATTAACTGTTGTTATGTAAATAAATAAAGCCGTGCCTGGTTACTAGATTACGAAAATTTTACACAAATATCTACTTAGAAACTTTTTAAATTAGCAATAACTCAAGAAAGGCGCTAGATATCGAAAAACTGAGTAAAAAATTGGCCTCTCTCGCCTCGTACTCACACCCCGTGAATTATTGGTGGGAAGGCATACGAAAAAATTTAGACCGATCACGTGCAAAAAAAATTTACTCATAAACGTCTAAATTCATATTTTAGATTAGATTTTCACAAAATACGGTAAAATTGTATAAACAAACCTCGTAAGAAAAGTAGTTTTACTAAACTTATATAGCTTTTAAGTTACTCGCTCATACTTAAAAGCTACATTCGTTTAGTAAAACTTTACTTTTCTAAACTTGTTGTTTAATATACTATTATGTTCACACTACGCAAGTTTGCTTATGACTTTTCTTATGATTTAAAATGTCAAAACCGCTGTGATGTCATAAATATTCTAATTAACCTAACTTTATAGGAGTAAGCGTGATTGTTTTTGAATTGTGCTATCGAATATAAATTGTTATGAGTGACAAATTAAATTTCAAAATAGTGTCTTCCTTATTATTAGTTGCATTATGTAGAAAAAAACAGTTACGTGATCAATAAAAAATTAATTATTAGACCATGAAAATACAGAAGAAGTTATTATGTCGAGAGGAAGTTGGAGAGATGAAGTGTTTTTAACTAATTTAGAACCTTCCCAAATTAATCAAACTGCAAAGGCACCAACGTTCACAAAATATTTTAATAAGGACGGATTTGTTGAATGGCAATCACGGAGTAATATACATAAGTTAGGAGAGGTTGCTTGGTATCTCGCGACCGGCTAACGCTTGGCCACATAACGCACGCCTTGGAGAGAGAGACGGCACGAGACAGAGAACTCGACGTTAGGCTGTTCATTTCACCGATTATAGCCTGCAAACCCTGTAGTTTAAAGGGTTTAAAGCATTTTCTACAATTAAAATAGGTACCTTCAACGTTTCATTACATTTATTGTTTTTTATTGATATTATTCATGAACTATAAAGTATTACCAATTATAAAAAATAAGAGTATTAATATTTAATTATATAAGAATGAACAATTTTCATAAAATTAAAATTCACCTCAAAATCTATTTTATTGATAGTTCAATATTTCTATAATCAGAATATTTGGGTGATTATTAAAAACTTTGTACCTATTGTAAAAATATAAACCAACAAAATAATTAATGAAATCGGTAATAGCATTTTGTGGTTTATGTTTACTTTTGTCCTTTTGTGTTTCTTGAAGTTAAATTAGTCTAAATTTAAATATTTTTTTCTGACCTGATTTGTGAACCGAATTTAAAAAAATTAAGACACATTACATAAATTATGTTAATAAATATAAAAAATTGGATGTGGCCATGCCCATAACTTTATCATACTTTTAAATAATAATAAATTTAAAAAAGTTTTTAAAAAAATTATTATTTTGGAAGAGAATAATATATATTGAAATGTTATGAAATTTTCTAAATATTAATTTCACCACAAACCAAAAAAATTACCACGGCTAGCTGGTTCAATCGTCGTGCAAGTATCGTTAGGGGTGAGTTCACATGTAAGCCCTCATTAACGACGGAAGAAAAATGCTCCTCCAAAAATAACCAATTCACAATGTAAAATACAATTTAAGTTCAATGTAATGCAAATATTAAATAAAATTTTAATTTTCTTTAAAGGGAACAAAATATCGATATTTGTCCTTATCCAATTCGACGAGTTATCAATATCTCGCACATTCGCTCGTACAAATATAATTTAATTTTCCACTTTTATGTGCAAAACGAATTTATTATTCGAAATATTGTCTTTCCAAATCACTTCAAATTAACCAAACCAAATTACTACTGCTCGCGTTCGGCAGCGTCTGATCAAAAATATCCAAATTATCAAAATTTCAAAATAATCCGCAATAATGCAAACGCACAAAATTCACTTTATTAAATTAAAATTTACTCACAATTTCAAAATAAACAAAATCTCATATCAAAAATCAAACTCAGCGGGCATACAAAATCACGCACCCGCTGTCGGCCATAGTTGGCTCAAGAAGCCCCGAATTTCCTGTGATTGATCCCCACCTAGCAAATCCTACAATGTTACAACTTAATTATTATAGCCAATATTTCACCAAAATGCATAGGGTGAGTTGCAATCATTTTGAAACACCACAATATAATAAAATAAAAAGAAACTTTTTGTAAAAATTAAAAAATTAATCCAAATTTTCAACAACTCAGGATCTTTAGGGGGTGAAAATAAAGATACAATTTCGTTACAGGATGCATATCCCGAACGACAATAAGGCACAAAACATTTGTAGCCCATATTTTTAACAGGTAGTCAACAATGATTTAACAATGAATGCTTTACACAGACTAAACAAAAATTGCAATGTGTTTTGGGGATCCCGCCATGCAAAACAAACGCTATCTCGGAATGCAAGGGCACTGGAAGTAAATTTAACCAGGATTCACAATCCTTTTCACAATCAATTTAACCAAAATACACAAATCGAACTACCAATTTAAAATGATAATCTCTTTCAAATATGGTTAACCAAAAAACAACAATTTTGAAAAAATTATAAAATAAAGAAAATAACAAGAAGCAATAATAATAATCAATATAATAAAAATATTTTATTATTTTTAATATTAAAATAAATTAGGTTATTTAACCTAATAAACTTATAGGTTTACATCATTTCAATTCAAACTCGACTGAAACTCGGCATTTCTCGGTAGTACTCGCACGATGAGGCTTTATCATTGGTTAGCGCTGAAAACATGCACGTAAACCATCACAGAAAATAGCACCGGTTCTATCAGAGAAATAGTGCACGAAAACATGCAGCAAAGCATGCACGGCAACTGCGCACCCATCACGGCACCAAGCAAGGAAACATGCAGGAAAACATGCATCGTGTGAGGCGAGCTTAAACGAGTGCACTCTCCTAACTTATGTATATTACTCCGTGATGGCAATGGGAAGCTATTAAGAAATTTAATTTTTAGAAACAAATAAACCATGGTTAATTTTTAAAATTTATTTTTTGGATCATATAAGCAAGAACTAACTAATTAAATAACTAATAATAAATTTAATGATTAAACAATTAAATATATAATATTACAAACTTACCATATTTTTTTTTACTTTGTGACGAAATAATAAGCTATACAAACTAATTTTATATAAGCACAGAACATAAATAAACACATAAAAAATGTGGTGTCGTGGGACACCAGATAGGAACGAAGTACCTTATTACATAAATATTAATTTCAAGTTCTAGTCGAGGTAAAAAATAAATAATTATTCGGATATAAATATTTTATTATGATTTTTTTATCGATAAAAATCAAAATTCCGCGTAGAGCGGAAGGGCTCCGCCTACACATTTTAGGCGAGGGATCGAATCCCGGTGAAGGCAACTTTTTTTCTAGAGAAATTTGCAAACCTATGACTCGTGGTTTCCGAATATGTACTACTGCTGAGCAGATGTTCCACTTTTGACCACCAGATGGTGTAATTTATTATCAAACGATATAAAAATCTTACGCATTTTCGTTACGGACGTTTTTTTCCGATTAGGGTACCCCCTTCGCATCCTCCCATAAGGAACTTCGTTCCAAAAATAAATATTATAACCATTGTACACATACTATTTATACCCATGATTTACAATACCAACAACCTAAAATACGAAAAACATTTAAAAAAGGCGGTTTATTCAAAAAAATCATATAAAAAGTCATAGCCCAATAGACACCGTCCTATTTTGAAAATCACTTATTATTTTGCTATGACTTTACTTATTATTTAGCTATGACTTCAATAATGTCAAAAATCATATAGTGTGAACGTAAAAAAATTTCTCACGTGAGAAGTCATGTGACAAGTCACGTGAGAAATCACATAGTGTGAACCAGCTTTTAAGTGTTAATAATAAATAAATAAGAATAGGAATAGTGGCTATGAATTAGAATAAATTCAAGAAAAAGTTCAACTTCTGTACGGAAGTCAGTGTGAAAAACGACGAACCAGATAAACAAAAGATTTCAATTCTTTTGAATTTGGTAGAAGATGAAGCGATTGACACATTTCTAAAATGAGAAATTTAAGCCTAGTAAAAATTTCATATTTGACCAATTCAAGTGCGACTCAAATTCACAGAAACCAAATGAAAAGGTAAATAAGCAATTCCGAGTGATAACTGAAATTAATTACAAAATTTAATCAGCGACAGAGTAGTGACAGGAAACTGTGTTGACGTGTGGCGTTTGTAAGCTGAATACGACAAGGTATAAAGGATTGCATACAGTGCAAAATGTGGAATTAACTACTACCGTTATAAATCACCAGAAAAAATTATCAAAACACCTACTCCGATTGCAAAAACAGGTACAGTGGACGCCGCTTATTGGAATCACGATTAATGTTATTATTCGGGTATTAATATCACTTTCACGAAGAACAGACCGAACGAATAGAACTACACACAATAAACATCGTTTAATATAATCAAAAATTCGCTTTACGTTATCAATTATTTCTGATAAGATTGTTTACTTCCACTGAAAATAGACTTTGGTTAGTTACAAGCATCGCTTTTAATTTTGTACACAAACCGGGGAACCACCCAAACATTCGTTACACAGACCAGACTCATGTCTGGTGTATTATACAGTAAGCTCTCGTTTTAGTGTTACTGGATATAGAAGCATTCGTACTGTGACTACCACGATAGAAGCATGTAAAATATCACGCTCCGAACTTATTATATAAACACTAGCTGGCACAGGTGTCCTTTGGCCGCCTTTAGCCATCTAGACCGACACGGATATAATTGTTCGGCCTTCAGCCTCACAGGGAGAATATTTGTAGTATACCTGAAAACCATAATTGTTCGACCCCAATGTCGTCCGGAGCGACTCGATAGTGCTTATCGGATTAATGAATAATAATTAATAAACAATTCATTAATAGGAAATTGTTGAATATAAACAATAATATAAAATATAAAATGTGCGATATACCTATATTATATGCGTTGAATAGTTATCCGTCGATGTGAATGTATGTACTTCTCGGATTATGTTAATGTTAACCATGATGTTAACTAATGTCATACTAATGTTTTAAATGTTAAATTTTAGAAACGTGTCGTAGCGCCATCTATCCGTGTAGGTGCACATTTTTCACCAAATAGTTTGGCAACTATGCAATAGATGGGGACCAATCGGAGGTTCGTTTAAATTTCAGCCGACGCTGATTTTGCAAATCGCACATATTTTGCATTTTATTTAAGTTTTTAATATTCAAATTTATCTTGTAAATTGGAACAACGTACGAATAATTTTTTTGCAAAATTTGCAAACACGTTCTTCAAATTATTTAATTTAAAGCGGTATTCTAGTCTAGAAGCACGAATTTTAGGTGTTTTTTTAGGTGCAATAAAGAAAAAACAAGCAATATTTTTATTATCCATTATTTTACAAGATACTTGATAACGTTTAAAGAATACATGATAAAAAAAAGTGAAAAAATTAAAAGTTAAAAAAGTTACAGGCTGATACAGTGAGAGCTCTCAAAAAAATTGCGCGAGAAGTTTGTCACGATTGTAATCTCCTAGTAATCTCAAATAAAAAAAGAAAAAGATTTATTAATCTAGAGGAATACTGCTATCGTACTAACTAAAAAAAAGATGAAAAAAAATGTTTTGCCGCAAAATTGCGGCTGTTTGAAAAGGAAAAAGTTTTTTTACAATTTTTTTTTACTTTTACAAATTTTTTAAAAATAGTAAAAATTGAAATTTTGTTATAATCCTAGTTCATACAATAGAGAAATGTATAGATTTACACCAATATTCAAGTAAATCGGTTCAGTCGGACTTGAGAAATCATGACAAGAATTTCGAAAAATGTAGTTTCGAGAAAAACAAGATTAAAATTTCAGGTAAATTTGCGCAAAGTCTAAGCCATACATTAATACTTTATACTTACATTTCTTCAATAAGCGATTCCGGCTCTAAACATCGGGCCTGCTACTACCTCAAATTGAATATTTAAATAAGTAAAATTTAAAAAACCCAAAAAAAAAATAAAGAGTATTTTTTAATACTTTTCTTAGATTCGTTCCGGCTAAACCGATCGAGTTCCCACTACACTAAAGTGGCTATAACTTTTAAAATCATTCGAATTTCAAAAATACTTTTTAAAAAGATATTCTTGAATATCTAAACTATCGAAATATAAAAACAAAAATTTTCGATTTCTCAGCTTTCTAGACTAGAATACTGCCTTAATATAAATAAATGTATTTTACGCAACTATTTATTTTAATTTTTTGGTGAAATTTGAATGTATTTTTGTTATTTAATATAAAACAAAATTTATAAGTATATCGCCATAAGTTTCTGAGTTTATTTTACAATTTAAGACATTGTCGTATAAAAGTGCTGATGTATAATTGCTATAAAATTAGATATAGAAGAAAACCTCGATTTAATAGAATGTTTATGGTCCCGACCGTGCTTTTATAATGAGAGTCTACTGTAGCAGAAAGTTGCTAGTATGCTGATAATGTACGATTTAATTCAGTTCTATTTTAAAATTTCTTAATAAGAAACATAAAAAAGGGTATAGCCAGTTTAATATGGAAAAAATGGACTCACACTTAGGGGATCGATTAGGCGACGAATTAAATTAAGGTGAATTAAAAATAATTCACCTCAATTTTTAGCTCTTTAACCCGAACGATTTTCGAGATTTAAAAAAAAAGATTTTTTTTATTTTATTTTTATAGGAAAATTCGATTTTACTAATCGATCTTAATCTTCGATTCTTAAAATCTTAAAATTCGAACTTAATCAATGTTCGAATTCGAATGTTACTATAAAAATAAAATAAAAACAAAACAGGTTTTTTTGAAAATCTCGAAAGAGCTGAAAGAGAGAAAATCGTTAAAGAGCTAAAAATTTAGGTAAATTAATTTTATTGGATACCTAATCGATCCCCTAAATTTACCATATTAAACCGGTTATACCCTTTATAACAGTTTTAGATAAGATGCCAAAAATTAGTCAGCGAAATGCATCTCAAAATTGAGTCTTGATCACCAGAGAGGATGTACCAGGCAGATTACACCTTGGTGGTTTGCCATTGCCTTCCAAAGGCAGACAGTCACAATAAAGTTTTACTGAGTCCGGGGTCAAACCAGGCATTCAGCATTAGCAGCAACGCACTTAACCGCTTTAGCTGACGACCGTCTAAGGTTAAAACAGCTGTAATAGAGTAAATAGAATAATACTAAATACTCAAAATTAAGTAATGCCGCAATTATTGTATTCTATGCCAATTGGGTTAACGATAAAGATGATCGACGCTCATGCAGCAGAAGGCAATCTTCTAAAACATTCAAAGACTACCAACGGTAGAACTGTCCACGAGTGAAACAACTATTACACTGTCCAAAGACAGTTTGAAAATGAATTTTTACTTGCAAAAGAATTGTCGTCTTATGAGTACAAAGCATAACAATGTTCAATATCAATTTACTATACGATCAAAGATAGAAGATAAAGAAATTTAATATAGAATACATCCGTACAGAAGATATCACCCCTCAATTGTTATATAACATTTTAAACTAAATATGATTTATAATTTACCTCATTATTATCCAGTTGATATTCTAAAATAGAATTATCTTTAAAATCAATTGAACGATCCAATTCTTTTAACTCGACTTCCATGCTCTCCATTTCGTTATCGTTATAACTATCACTGGAAACTCGTAAACCACTGATACTTTCTTCAAATTTATTAAACTTCCAAAAGTGTTACACATCTACGCTGGAAGCATCAACTTGTAGTAGAAATTTTGAGGTTAGATTGAAGTTGTAGTTATAAATTCTGCAAAGCGCACACAATTAATATAAAATATATTAAATTAATCACAATAAATCAATACGTTAGCTAATAAATTATAAGTAGTCTGTTGGTATTAGCTACTTGAATTATAAAAATTAATCATTCATAATCATTGTTAAAGAAAGAAAATATGTCCACATCCCAGAAGCCAGAATAAAAATGACATTCAGACCTATATTCAAGCACATTCGATGTCCAGTGACGGAAGTTAGGCTTTTTAATAAAAAGTTAAGGGGTTAAGATACCTTTACACTATTAAGGTATCTTTACACTATTAGATTTTATATTGGATTTTTGTATTACCCCGCTGTCAAGCAACAAATAAACCGGCTAACCAACCGCATTAATAACGCGATCGATAAAATTAAATCTCATAATTGGGACAAGACCCTTTCAGAAATTACCCCACGAAACCCCGCAAAACTTTGGTCCCTACCCCGTTTCTTTAAAAATAAAAAATCCCAAACTCAGAAAACCCAAAAACATTCCCACTAGCTATCGCCCCATCAGTCTTCTACCCACCCTCTCAAAAATTCTTGAAAAAATTGTCCTCTCCCGCCTTCAGCAACACGAGTTCGAATTCCCTAGTATCATCCCCGAGCAATTCGGTTTCCGCGCAAACCAACTTCACACGCTGCAACTCGCGCGCCTCACGAACTCAATCGCGGTCAACTTCAACCTCAAACGATCAACCTCGGTCATCACTCTCGACATTGAAAAAGCGTTTGACACTATTTGGCACAAAGGTCTCATCTACAAACTTAACGCAGCGGGAATCCTTACCCACCTAGTCTAAATTGTAGCCAGCTTCATACAAAATCGCACCTTTCAGGTTAAAGTCAACCATTTTTTATCTGCCCCCCATCCCATTCCAGCCGGTGTACCTCAGAGCTCCGTACTAGCTCCGACCCTCTTTACGTACCTTCATTAACGACATCCCAACTCATTCCGACACGAAAATCGCGCTTATTGCGGACTACACTGCGATAATCTCTGAATCGTTCCATAAGAATAAATCCATAGACTACCTGCAACGTCACCTTGCCGCCTTCAAACTTTATTACAAAAAATGGAAAATTCAATCAATGCAGGAAAAACAACACTAACCACGTTCTCCCACAAACGCGAAAAAATACCTGGAGCATTGCTTACTCACGACGCGAAAAGCAAACATCATGTATCACGCGCTCTACCCATCTTGCATCACAAAAACAAACTCCACACCGATCTCAAACTCCGGCTCTATAAAAGCATGATCCGACCAATTCTTCTATACGCGTTCCCCGTGTAGAGCAAAACCGCGAAATTAAGCTCCGATCCTTTACAACGCCTCCAAAATAAATTCTTCCGCTTAATCGCCCGGTCGCCTACAAACACGGAAAAATTCACGCTTCACGAACTCACGAAAACGTTAACCATCCTCGCGAAAATCACTGACATAGCAGCAAAATTCTTCACGAAAACATCCCTCAACAACCCGACAATCGCGAACATCATGCGAATAAACGCGCCGTTTAAAATCCGTCACAAGTTAATTCATAACGTACTGCTCTAAAAATTTCATACCCGATCAAACCACTTTTCACGCGGCCACGCCCGCCGCGACCGACACCGGGACGACACCTGTCGCCACTAGGCCGTCCGCGAGGGGCGTCGCTAAGTGCAATTCGCATAACTAATATTATGCGCTGTAAATATGTAAATAGGTTAGCCTATAGTCCGTTTTTTTTAAGAAAAATATTGGAACTTGTACTAATGCGACGACCTGTAAAAGTTAACCAATGAAATTGCTTTGAAATTAGACGGTATTACAATAACGAAATGTTTGCCTAAACAGAACCTGGCGAAGTCATAAATAAGATAGATGTGGACAGAGTTAAATGTAATATCGAATAGACGTAGTTATTTGGTTATAACATTTCGCTTTTTCATGGTGAATATTTAAATATTAAGTACTATTTAAATTTTCTGATGTTTTCCGGTGTAAATTAGACTTTGCAAACGACGCGCCACCTATATTATTCATATCTTGGATCGACTATAGGCTAGTTATTTAATTTGTTATCTTTTTATATACTCTATTGTCGTTATAAGTTACCAATCCACTGGGTTTTTGCACTCATTTTTTCCCAGAAAAAATCATTAATTATAAGTTTAGTCCACTCATGTAATATTATTGTAATCCATACCTAACTGGTAAATTGTAAAATAGTAGCAATAGGCACAGTTGTAATGTAAATTTCACTTTTCCAACCTGTTACCTCTTGTAACAAACACTGTTAAGATTATGTTTAATAAAGAGTTTAAAACGCAAACCGAATCCTACCTTATTTGACTATTACATTATTTAATTAATTGGCACAACAACAAATAAGTGACAACAATTAATTAACCACAGTGAAATTAGATCGAGAACTTGAAAAACAAACAACACGTTCTCACACGAAGCCATTCAACAAATTGTCGGTGCTTGAGGTATAAGTCGTAATTATTTAATATATTTGTTCAACTGATGATATTAGTAGCAATATCTGCGCATTAATTCGTAGAAAAAGAGCAGGTGGCTTTATTACCAACTTGGCCATATTATATGCACCTACCTTACTATTTATATTTTACTATACGGTACAAATTATTTAAACAAAATTTTCAATTATATTAAAATATTAAAAATTACAAATACAACTTATTTAAAGTATTCTAATTACGTTTGTGACGTTTGCAATTTGTGCGAAATTATTGTCTTTCAAGCGGTGGTTCAAGGATGGTATTATAAATTTTAAGACTTCTGTTATAGAGTTATTGGATTTTATTTAAATCAACAATTTTTCATCATTTTTCAGTTCTAGTGAAATAATCCCTACATGTTTCTTGTTTTTTACAATCTCAGTACGAATGCAAAAATTTGGAATCATTAAGGGTTGGAATTTTGCAAGTTGTTTCACTAGGGATGGTTTACCTCAAAAACGACTTAATGGAGTAATTTAAAATTTCAAATTTGGAGGGAGGGTACATGAGGAACACATGAGGGCACAATAAGACATATTTTATATTTTGGTGTTTTAAAACAAATCTGTATTCAGTCAAAAAAAATCTACTTAAAATTTTTTTTTTTTAATTAAACTAAAACAGTTTATAATGATTACTATGATAAAAGAAAATAGTATAAAATATTTAAATTTTATTTTATTAAAAATCATTTAATTAGTTCATTTTAAGATTTTTTCATTATTTAAATTTTATATTCATTAAAAAGTTGAAAATTTTGGGACGGTTTAGCCTCAAAACGGCTTAACCGATTAATTTGAAATTTGAGTATGCTTTATTATTTTTATTTTTATATTTATAAAAATTGTGTTTTTTAATATATTTTATATATTAGTGATATATGTACTATAGAAAACATGTCTACCAAATTTCAATTTTTTCTGATGCATATTACCAATATTTTTCATTTTTGAAATAATCACGCTAGCAACAAACCAAAAATTTCATTAGCAGATTTATAGTCTGACGTTCGAAATTTAGATGGCGTTCAGAAACATGGCATGACTCATAATTATTTCAAGTTTCGATATCATATAATTTAAAAACAAAACCAGTCGCGAGCAAGGTTTTAAAGAATGCGGACGTGTGATAGTGCCGTGCATATGTGAAATCTATTAAATCTAACGTTAAATAAATAGAAACTTCAAGTAAGTCAATTTAATTTATGGTTAACAAACAAATCTTCGTATATACGTAAACTACCACTGTGACTTCTGCCCCTTCCGGGGGGGGGGGGGGGGGTAACAGTAAAATGTCCTCTCCGAAAGGGAAAGCAGATAGCGCCTTATCGCCACCTGCCGAATCAGTAGTAAAACGATACCTATGGTCTCCTACATCATTATTAGAAAACAACAAATTCTATTTACCGGAACACCTCGATCCAGGAACACCAATCCAATCAACCTCTCAACAACATCAATCAATCGCCGAAAAAACTGCCCAAGTTGTCGTGGAAAAACCTATTAAAATTCCACCAATTTTTCTTAAAGGTCCTCTCAATCATATGAATGTAATCTCTGATATCAAGAAAACGATTAAAAATAACTTTCAAACTTCATATTCATCTAACTTTATAAAAATCATTACCACCGATGTAGAAGACTACCGTAAACTCACAGAATTCTACAAAACAAATAAAGTAGAACACCACACCTACCAAAACCCAAACTCTAAACCTCTTTCAGTCGCGATTAAAAACGTCCCTCTCTCATTAACTCAAGAAGAACTTGAACAAGAACTCGGTTCTTATAAGCTACCAATTATAAAAGTTACCCGGCTCTTATACAAAGACAAAACTCCAATGCCCGTTTGCATTGTTGACCTAACAGCCACCGAAGAGGCCAAAAATATCTGCAAGATCAATACTCTATACCAGCGGTTCCCAAATGGGGTTCCGCAAAAAAATCCAAGGGTTCCGTCAAAAAGAATTTCAAAATGGCGTAAAAATAAATTTTCCCGCTTAAAATAATATATTCTTTAACTTTTTTCTATTCCATTAAAAAATGGCAATCCATTTATGGAATGCTAACGTCCAGTCGAATTTTCTGCTGTAGATTTCGAAAATCCAATTGAAATTAGGTGCAATTTCCAATTGGAAAGTAAATTTAAAGAGGTTCCGCTAGGCATATTTTGGAATGAAGTGCGCGATGAATATCCGGAATATCACATCCAAACGTGCAAACCGTATTTTGCTACCATTTGCAAGCACATACAAGTGTGAGACTGGATTCTCATTATATTCAGGAACAAAAACAAAGTATCGGAATCGACTTGACGCAGTTCCTGACATGAGAATCCAGCTTTCAGAAATCGGGATCTGTCAGAAATCCTCACCCACGATTTTAACTTTTTCCTATTGAAAATAGGTAAAAGGGCACTTTTCTAAGCATACTAGAACAAAAATTTTGTAGGATAATCAAAAAGTTTTCGAATAAAATCGAATTAAAAATGTAAATTTTACATGTATTTTAGATGCACCATTTAACACGGCTGCATGATTAGCCGTTGTTGAGTAAGGCAAAAAAAAATTAAAAATATCCCTGAAAAATTACAGAACTTGCCAATAATACAACAACATTAAGAGTATATTGACGTGTATTTCACCCTGGTTGTTTTTTTTAATTTTTTTAATTACATCAAATTTGTTTTTCAAAATTATAAAATCAAATCCAATTTAATTTCAAAATCAAAAATTTCTTCAAGGGATCGAAGTTTTGGTTTTATCGTTATCCAAATCGCCTGCTTATCTATCTGGCCACACGCTCGCACTTACAAATAATTTTAATTTCCAATTTTTAACACAAATCGAATGTCTTACTCGAAATGCTCGTTCTGCAAATCAATCAACCAGATCGAAACTACTATCGCTCAGTAGCCACTCAATAAAAAATTTATCCAAATTCCAAAAATATCATCCAAAAAAAGGCGCAATAATGCATTCGCATCAAATCACTTTATTTAAATCAAAATCAAAATTATTACTCACAAATTCAAAATTTATATCAAAATCAAATAATCGCCTCGAGCCAAAATCGCACATCAGGCTCGGCGGTCGCTATCGGTGAAAAGACCCCGAATTTCCCGTGATCGGCCCCCACCTAACAAATTCTTCAATCTTACCAATTAAATAAATTTAAACATAACTTAAATAGAAAATAAATTTTCACTAAAATGTATAGGGTGGGTCCGAATCACTTTTGAAACATGACAATATCAAAGCAAACGTACCGTCAACAAAATGAAGAGCAGGGACTCGAACGTGCTAGTTACCGTCACGCATCGGGGTATATCATGTTACATCTCCTTGCTTTTCGTTAAAATGCCGTTATTTCGACAACTATTGCATAATCCTAAAAGATTTTTGTGTTAATATACTCAAAAAATTGTCCTCTCTCCAATGGAAAATATAAAAAAGTTGAAATTGTGGGTGAGGATTTCTGGCAGTAACCCAGAAATCAAACCAAATATTAAAAGAATTTATTAGAAAAAAACAAAATGTCATACTTCTCACTAATAATAATTGTAATAATTTGTAATTCTATAATAAATAATTGTTATACTTGTATTTACTTGGTCACAGGGGGGGGGGGGAGTGTGCGTACACAACCTTGTATGCAGTAAACAAATCGGCTTGAGGTTCCGCCAAATTTTTTACATCGCCCAAAGGTTCCGCGACCAAAACTAATTGGGAACCTCTGCTCTATACAACTCAATAGTTACCGTCGAACCTAGACGCAGACTAAACAACATCCCCCAATGCTATCGTTGCCAGAGAGTGGGCCATACCCGAAATTACTGCTCCCTAGCGCCCAGATGCGTTAAATGTAATGGAAATCATCTATACACTGAATGTACCAAACAACGAGATGAACCAGCGACGTGTGTAAACTGCGGAAATAATCACCCAGCTAACTTTCGAGGATGCCAATATATCATAGGAAAACAATCATCCTTTGGTAATTTAAAATCTAAAACCTACGCACAAACAACTCGAGGATCACTTCCCCATAATAATTTCAACCAACAAAACTCATCCAATCAACACAACTTGCCAGGTAACGCGGGACTATGGAAAGCTACCAGACGAATACTCCGACAACCTCAAGAACTGCCAATAATTCAAAAAGGAAACACTACATATTGTTCAGACGAAGAAAAATGTAGACTTTTTTCAGACCATCTCGAAAATACCTTTCAACCGCAACAACTTAGCTCACCTCATCATCGTTTGCATGTCATAAATCATATTGAAAACCATCTACCAGAACCAGGAAAGAATCTGAAACCAACTTCACCACTCGAACTCTCGACAATAATCAAGAAATTGTCAATAAACAAGGCGCCAGGTCACGATCTGATTCCTAACATCGTAATAAAGAACCTAAGTAAACGAACTCTATCAACTTTGGTCACAATATTCAACGCCTGCCTACGACTAGGTTACTTCCCTCTCGCATGGAAACACGCAATCGTTATAATGTTTAAAAAACCTGGAAAACCCGGAAAAGAGGTAACCAGCTATAGACCCACAAGTCTACTAACCACATTGTCGAAACTATTAGAGAAAGTCATACATTCTCGTCTTCTAGAATCCATTGAGGAATTACAAATTATACCACCCCACCAATTTGGTTTTAGAAGACATTTCTCAACATTACACCAACTCCAGCGAATAACAGAATTGATCGAACATGGATTCGAAAACAAAAAATATACCACTGCGCTATTCCTAGACATTGCTCAAGCGTTCGACAGTGTGTGGCTTGAGGGATTAAAATATAAAATTGTTCAAATCAAAATTCCAGACTATCTTAAAGCCGTCCTTTTCTCCTTCCTAAATCACCGCACCTTTCAAACAAAAATTCATGCTTGTATATCTGCAAGCAAATCCATAAAATCCGGCGTTCCCCAGGGCAGCATACTGGCTCCATTACTATTCATCCTTTACACTCACGATCTCCCCCTAAACCAGCATAAAAGAACTTCAAAAAGCTACAAATTCACTAATGAAATGGTTTAACACATGGAACCTAAAGATAAACAGCTCTAAATGTGTGGCAAAAATATTTACCCTGCGTAACATACAGGAATCGGAAAAAATTATAATCAACGATACAACTATCCCATGAAACTCTAAGGATAGCTCTGTCAAATATCTAGGAGTCCACACGGATTCGAAACTAAATTGGAATATCCATATCCAAAAGAAACTAATTGAAGGCCACACCCGTTTAAAGCTCCTATATCCCATAATTAACAGGAAGACCACCCTTAGACATGAGTGCGCAATTCTAATTTACAAATCATTAATACGATCAATGATAATGTACGCTTGTCCAATTTGGGGAAACGCGAGAGACTCTCATCTTAAGAAAATACAAATTTTTGAAAACAAGCTCCTAAGAATGGCAGTCGACGCTCCATGGTTTGTAAGAAATTCCATGCTTCACTACGAATTTAACTGTCCAACCATCAAACAATTTATCGAAAACACCACAAGAGCATTTCTTAATAACTCCAATCTGTGCTCTAGTACAGAATTTTACTCCCTCGGAACTAGGGGTATCCATCAGAGATTGAAAAGACGCCTCCCACAAGATATTTACAACGTATGAAACAATAAAAAAAACAAATCTGTAGTGAACCTTTATATTTAAATAATTAATCTTTTAGAGGTAATACGACCTCCCCGCGCTAAGTGTCACGAATTAATCTTTTATCGCTGCTATGTATAACAAATGTATTTGATGAGCTAGTAAACTGCAAATAAAAAAAAAACCGACTTGTACTAGGTATTACTTGTAAACGAGTACAATTTATTTAATAAATAATGATTATGAAGTGCTATACGTAACTTTGTTAATCTATAAACTAATAAGTCAAAAATTTTGGTAATTCTAAATAAAATATATCATTTGGTAAAAAACCAGTTTTTAATGTAGATGAGTAGATGTTCTTATTATACATAGTAGTAATTATTTCCTTAATTACAATCTTTTGTATTTAGGTCAATATAATACAATGTTTTTTTACGATTGATGATCAAAAATAATTGTGAAATGAAGTCCTTTATATCGTATTACAGAGTTTTTATTTTTAAAGTAATTTTTATCATTTCTATAGCGTATTTTTTCAGAATTCAATTTCTTGTTTATTCAACCCTGTTAAATGTGAATTTTGGTCATTTCAGTGTTTTTTAAATATTATGTTTCTGTGTAGTATGTATTCTTTACTTAACAGTTAAAATTTATTATTTTAACATTTGTTAGGTTTGATTAATAAATTAAATAAAATTATTAATGTGCGCAAAAGTGTGGTATTTTAGTGCAGGTAATTATTTTAAGGTTGAAATAGCTGTAGTATACAGGTTGTTAGGTAAACATGCGGCAAAAATTCAAGGGGTTATTCCTCGGCCTATTGTAAGACTGTTTTGTCTTATTATAATTTCTGAAAAAAACCCTTTGTTTCGAAGATACAGGTTGAATAAAATTTGCGACAACCGTAATTCAATTATTTTGTTGAAATCATTAATGTAAATAAAAACTCGATCCTCAGACTTAAACCCTCTGGATTAATTCTTATTTAGCTTTAAATTTCAATAAATTTTTGTAATCTCTTTTACCAAAGGTATACCTATTATATTCGATTATCTCTTCAATAATCAAATACTAACAAGAGTGGACGAAGTTCTTGATTTAGGTGTCCATATCAATTACAAATTCATATTTAATACACACATCTATACTATTTGCAATAAAGCACTACGTATGTTAGGTTTTATTAAAAGGCAATTTAAATATTTCTCGGCTGACACTGTCAAACTTTTATATTGTAACACGGGTAGGCTTTGATTAATTGAATAATCGCGTCCGCTGTTTATCAACTAAAGGTAGAGGTCGCTGCCACGAGAGGCTGTTTATAGCCAAATTCAAACTTTTTAATCGAAGATCGGAGACGTAGGATTATTACCAAGCCGATCGCCTTTTTAACAGCAAGGAAAGAATAAGAACATGTAAATCACAACTAATTTATTTAACACAAAAGAATAATGATAAAACGGTACAAAAAAATATAATTACAAAATAAAATATAATAATTGAAGAAATAAATGCTGAGAATTATTTTACTAAGTTAACTTTCTGCTGCAAAAATAGAATTACGTTTAAATCGTTGGGACTCAACTACATAAAAAAACAAAACATATAATTTCAATTATATAAATTTGGTTATTACCTTTTTGGTCGTTTAAAGAGCGCACAAAACAAAAAAAAGAAACTATTTGAACCACTTAAAAAAATGAAAATCAAAATTTAATTATGAATACTTAAAAAAGATTATTTGATGTGAATTAGCACAACACTTTTTTTAATACCCCGGAACGAACTGACAGGTTGAACTTAGCGTCTTGTCGGAGATGGACTGGTTTTGTCGGAGATTTTTTTTTGAATCGCGAAAAATCTTGAATGACATTTTCATTGCATCGCCCAAAATCAGGTTAACATGTATTTTGATAGCAATCGAAAGTTTTAGCGAAAAATTCGCGAAACGTTGATTTTAAATCAGTAAACCAGTGTTTTAATTGTATAATTTTCAACTAATTACGTTTCACTTATTTATGTTCGCAATTTGAAAAAGGTAACTTATAAAAAAAATGCTTTTAATTGGTCACTTGGGGCGTTTAAGCTAAATTCTCAAAAATTATCTTCGGTTAGGCTTGCGAATCTATGGGTGGGTTAGATCACTGTTAGAGATTGATTCATGTATCTGATCCCCATAATATGAAACTCAAATAATAAAAATTGAAACAGTACAACACAAATTTCTAAAATATTATCATTACAAATTGTCAGGCAGTAAGATAGGTTCTCGGACAACCATTGTTTAAATATCCTACAGACTACTATCGTTTCTCGTAGACGTGCCGCATCAATCGTCTTGTTGGACAAATTGCCTGCTCCACACTTCTAGCAATGCTCAGGTGAAGGGTTCCTAACCGCTTAACGAAAAACCAAGACTTATTTCACATCCCGTACCACAGGACGAACTATGGACAACATAATCCTATTGCTAGAATTATGAAGTTCACTAATCAATGCAATAATAGCAAATGTTTTGATGTTTCAATTATATACTCCAACCTGAAAAGGTTACTGACAGAACCTGCAATCCAGCAAAATTTTTAATTCAACAGAACTTAATTGTGTTATTTATTGTATTATGTAATATAATTATTTATAATATATTGAAATGATTTTTCTCGTAGAGAATTTATAATCACTTGTATTGCCTCGGGTTAGCCCTGGAATGCGGACACTATGGATGATTTTGGAGCAAGGGTTCTAGCGTTTTAAAAATTAAAAAAAATATTATTAATAAATCGCATGTAATTCAAATTCCAATGTAAAAGTTTTAATATTGCCTCAAGGGATCGAAGTTTTGATTTTAACCTTATCCAAAACGTGGGCTTATCTATCTAGCCACACGCTCGCACTTACAAATAATTTTAATTTCCAATTTTCTAATGCAAATCTAATTTACCATTCCAAACACTCTTCTTTCAAATCGATCAAACCAAATCGCCGTACTACCGCTCGACAGCGAATTATCAACAAATATCCAAAATAATTCCAAATTTCAAAAATAATTGCGCCTTAATGCAATCGCATAAATATCACTTTATTTAATCAAAAAATAATAACTCACAACTTCAAAATAACAAAATCTCAAAAATAAATTTTAGAGAGCCAAAATAGACGAGCCAAAAGTCGCACCGCTTACTCTTGCGGCAACCCGTGGCAAAAAAACCCGTATCTCTTTCGATTCTCCCCCACCTCTCTAATTTTTCAATCTTACAACTAAAAATTACTGAAACAAAATTTTCTTTAAAATGCACAGGGTGGGTGCAAATTCCTTTGAAACACGACATCTATTACCCCCGTTGCTAATTGCAGTTATGAGCGCAGCTGAGAACAAGATTAGCAAAACCTCAAGTGTTTCAAAAAAAATAAATCTAAAAAATATTATGCATAACATTACAATATTTAAACAAAATAAATTCAAATTTCAAAATCAAATAAAATAAAAAAGGCATATCTATTCCAAAAATATCTTCCATTTATCACAATCCATCTCTTTCTTATTCATTCATTTTTCTTTCCGGACTTTCCATAAAATAATTTTAGTCTGAGATGTCCATTTTGCTGAGATCCTGTTTCTTTTCTTTTTCCACCCCCGACTCATCCAAAATTTACAGTTCTTTATCTTTTTCATTGCTTCCTGTCTTGTAGCAACTTATATTGTGTTTTCCCGTTTTTCCAATTCTGAAATTTTTTCATCCTGGGCTATTATCGTCACTTGTTTTGCAACTTCCCATTTTCCAGCCTCTAATTTTTCCGCCTCTAGTTCTACCAAGTCTAATTCTTCAGCTTCTTGTTTTTTAATCACAAAATTTATAGCTTCTTGTTTTTTAATTTCTAATTTTATAACCTCTTGTTTTTTTAATTCTAATTTTTCGGCTGCTAATCTTTCAAATTCCTGCTTTTCTGCTTCTTGTTTTTCAATTGCCAATTTTTCAGCTTCTTTTCTTGCAAAATCAAATCTTTTAATTTCCAGTTTTTCCAATTCTAATCTTTTGACTTCTAATTTTCGTCGCTTCTAATTTTGCAGCTTCCAATCTTCTGGCTTCTTGTTTTTCAAATTCAATTTCTTCTTCATTTTTCTTTACATCCGTCTTTATTTCCATAACCAAACTCTTGTCTCATTGCAAATATTTCTTGTTTAAGTTCTTGATTTGATTACAATAATCTTTGTTCACTTTCTTGCAATATTTTTTTAAACATTGATTCCACTCTCGACATTTCCATTTTTACAACGCGCTTAAAAGGTTCCTCTGTCTGAGAGCCAAATAAATGTCGCTTTTCAATCAAATCGAGCCCTACTGTCTGGGTGCCATAAAAATAGATGCAATGTAAAAATTCGCTTTAATGTCTCTGCGCCGTGCGACAAAAAGATGCTATAATAGTAACTTCCAAATATAATTTCCAGAGTTTCACAAATACAATCATTTTCAAAAAATTAATATCCAATTCAAAAAAATGAATAGTATTCCAAAAATTAATTATAAAATCCAATCCAAATTAAAGTAGATGTAGAATAAATGTAAAATTTTATTACTTCTTAAATGGGAACGAAGTTTCGACTTTCGTTATCTAAATCGACCGCTTATCAACAGCACCATTCGTTCCTACGAATGCAATTTAAATTTTCCGATTTTAAATAATTCAAATTCACTTTTTAACTAAACAAACTATTGTTTTTCCAAATCAATAACACTACCGCTCGGTAGCGACTCATCAAAAACTCTAAAATAATTCCAAATCTCAAAAATAATTGCGCCTTAATGCAATCTCATAAATATCACTTTATTTAATCAAAAAATAATAACTCACAACTTCAAAATAACAAAATCTCAAAAATGCCAAATTAGACGAGCCAAAAGTCGCACCGATTACTCTTGCAGCGACCCTTGGCAAAAAGCCCCGTATCTCTTTCGATTCGCCCCCACCTCTCTAATTTTTCAATCTTACAACTTAAAATTACTGAGACAAAATTTTCTTGAAAATGCACAGCGTGGGTGCGAATCCTTTTGAAGCACGACAATATAGATGTATAAAGGATATTTCCGTAAATAAATATGTAACAATTATGTTATTATCTAATTTATTATGTAAAATAATTAAGTAAATTTGTTTATCCATTAAAATAAATAAATGAACCTCACAGTATATAAAAAAAAAACGTTTTATTTTTACTATTACAATTCAAGTTTTAAATAAAAGCAATAAATGCTAGTAAGTTTTTTTCAGTACACAACAGAATTAATAACAATCGTTACAGTTTTTTAGAATTTAAAAAAGTTGTAATTGTAAACATTGAATTCACTCTAATATAATATATTTTCCTTCACACGTTTTCACTTATTGTGTTACAATAACATAGTGTCACAAAAGGGAAGAAAATTGTGCCAACAGCCCTTTTGGTTACATTTTCAAAAGGTGGTTTCAAAAAGGAACGATCTTACAACCGATGTTTGAAACCAAGAAGAAATAGGAAGCTTATACACAAGCCAAGCTGCATCAACACACGCACGGTCTCGAGCCGTTACGAGTTAGTAAATGTCTTTTTAAATTACCTCTTGTGAACATTTATAATCACAAATATTAAACTCATACGGTTTTTAGTGGGTGTGAGTTAGTAAATGCTTTTTTAAAATATCCTTTCGTGAAAATTTATGATCACAAATATTACACTCAAACGGTTTCTCGCCAGTATGAGTTCGTAAATGGTTTTTTAACTTAGCTTTTACTGAACATTTATAACCACAAATATTACACTCAAACGGTTTCTCGCCCGTATGGGTTAGTAAATGCTTTTTTAAATCACATTTTCGTGAACTTTTATATTCACAAATAATACACTCAAACGGTTTATCGCCAGTATGAATTAGCAAATGATTTCTTAAAGTCGATTTACATAAACTTTTATATTCACAAATATTACATTCAAACAGTTTCTCACCCGTATGAATAAGTAAATGATATTTTAGTGAACCTTTTTGTAAACATTTATAATCACAAATATTACACTCAAGCGGTTTCTCACTCGTATGAGTTAGTAAATGATATTTTAGTGAATCTTTTCGTGAACATTTATAATCACAAATTATACACTCAAACGGTTTCTCGCCCGTATGGGTTAGTAAATGCTGTTTTAATTTATATTTATGTGAACATTTATAATCACAAATATTACACTCAAACGGTTTCTCTCCAGGATGAGTTAGTAAATGTATTTTTAAATTCCCTTTTTGTAAAAATTTATAATCACAGATATTACACTTAAACGGATTCTCGCCAGTATGAGTTAGTAAATGTTTATTTAATTTAGCTTTTACTGAACATTTATAATCACAAATATTACACTCAAACGGTTTCTCGCCCGTATGAGTTAGCAAATGATTTTTTAAATCCGATTTACGTAAACTTTTATATTCACAAATATTACATTCAAACCGTTTCTCACCCGTATGAGTTAGTAAATGGCGTTTTAATACATATTTTCGTGTACATTTATAATCACAAATATTACACTCGAACGGTTTCTCTCCAGTATGAGTTAGTAAATGCTTTATTAAATGCCCTTTTTGTGAACATTTATAATCACAAATATTACACTCAAACGGTTTCTCGCTCGTATGGGTTAATAAATGAGTTTTTAAATAATATTTTTGTGAACTTTTATAATCGCAAATATTACACTCAAACGGTTTCTCTCCAGTATGAGTTAGTAAATGCTTTTTTAAATACCCTTTTTTTGAACATTTATAATCACAAATTATACACTCAAACGGTTTCTCGTCCGTATGAGTTAGTAAATGTTCTTTTAATCCATATTTTCGTGAACATTTAAAAACACAAATATTACACTCAAACGGTTTTTCGCCCGTATGAGTTAGTAAATGACGGTTTAATATTGATTTTGTCGAACAACTATAATCACAAATGGTACACTGGAAAACTATTTTACCAGTGTGAATTAGTGAAGGTATATCACAATCATGATCGACTTGAGATTCGTTCATTGAAGTTTCATCTTTAATGTCGATGGAATGATGCAAATCTTCCAAGTTGACTTCCGTTTCTTCTTCTTCTTTCTTAATTTGAAAGTAACTCTTTAAATTACTTGGGGTTTTCTGTAACAAATATATCTTCAGTAAGTGATTTTAATGCTATATTTCTAATTATTTAAAAATATATATATTTTGGTAAACTTATAATTTCATAATTTTATAAGCACATTCTGTTAAAAATGAATAAGTGTTAAAGTTGGTTCACACTATGTGATTTCTCACGTGACTAGTGCCCGGTTTCTGAAACTCGAGTTATACAAAGGTTAAGGTTAACCGTAATATAACCGCAGATTTTGGGTTTCTATAGCGATAGATAACCTGAGATCTCTGATTAAAGTTAACCTACCGATCGGCACGAGTTATGTGTTGGTTAACTTTTTGGAATATGCGCAGATTGCGCATTTGAGTAAATAAATTCTGACGAATGCTATAAACGTCGATAAAAGCTTAATTATATAGATACTAGTGTTTAATTAACTTCTTATACTTATTTAAAACAATGTTTTTTAATAATATATTTAAAGTTTTTTCTTGCTTTTTTGCAATTGTTTAGTGTTGCGAGGACCATTGTTTTATTGGCATTAAATTTTTTTGCATATTTCCATGCAAGCTTCGGTTTTTAACTTGTCAGTTGTTGCATTCGTTTTTTAATTTTCTACAATGTGATCAAATTTTTGTACTGTACCAAATAAAAGATCCCTGTCGAAATAGGTGAAATTTTTACTTCGTTTGCTAGAATCTATTCTGTTTTTCACGTTTTTACTTTTCACATACAAAATAATTTATTTACAATGTTTTTCATTAAATACTTGAATACTTAGATTTTTGCAACATTTCCAACATAAAATAGTAAATTTACCAATTATTTGTTTTATTTGAACTAAGTTTTCTATATTGCCATCTACCGACAATTACATCAAACGAATTGACAATAGATTAGTTATCCTTTAGTAGTTTGTGGTTTCAGAAACCCATTTTACTTTAACCTAAGGTTAACTTTAACCTATGATTAGTTATGTGCAGTTTAACCAGAGATCTTCAGAAACAGGGCATAGGTCATACGAAAAGTCATAGCTAAATCATATTTAAACGCTCAAATCACACGACCAATAGTTTTTTTCGCATTTTGACTAATAATGTGCTGTTTTATTAAATTCAAAATCATTTAATAAAGTGGCACTTTAGCACATAGATATGTCACTTTACTGTATAGTAATGTCACTGTCAATAAAAAAATATTGGATAGAAGATTGTTTATTTAAATATTGGAATCATTGTTATACATTTATGTATATTAAAAGTACAAAATTATTATTCAAACTAGAAAACTTAACAATCTCACTTTTATAATTAATATTATGTAACTTACACAAAATTCGAATCAAAAAATAAAAATTAGCTGTTGTTATGTAAATAAATAAAGCCGTGTCTGGTTACTAGATTACGAAAATTTTACACAAATATCTACTTAGAAGCCCTTTGAATTAGCAATAACTCAAGAACGGCGCTAGATATCGAAAAAATTAGTAAAAAATTCGCCCCCCTCGCTTCGTACTTACCCCTGTGAATTATCGGTAGGAAGGCATACGAAAAAATTTAGATCGATCGCGCGCAAAAAAAATTTACTCATAAACGTCTAAATTCATATTTTAGATTAGATTTTCACAAAATACGAAAAAATTGTATAAACAAACCTCGTAAGAAAAGTAGTTTTACTAAACTCATATAGCTTTTAAGTTACTCGCTCGATGTGCTCGCTCATACTTAAAAGCTATATTCGTTTAGTAAAACTTTACTTTTCTAAACTTGTTGTTTAATATACTATTATGTTCACACTACGCAAGTTTGCTTATGACTTTTCTTATGATTTAAAATGTCAAAACCGCTGTGATGTCATAAATATTCTAATTAGCCTAACTTTATAGGAGTAAGCGTGATTGCTTTTGAATTGTGCTAGCGAATATAAATTATTATGAGTGACGAATTAAATTTCAAAATAGTGTCTTCCTTATTATTAGTTGCATTATGTAGAAAAAAACAGTTACGTGATCAACAAAAAATAATTATTAGACCATGAAAATACAGAAGAAGTTATTATGTCGAGAGGAAGTTGGAGAGATGAAGTGTTTTTAACTAATTTAAAACCTTCCCGAATTAATCGAACTGCAAAGGCACCAACAGAAATCAGACAAACGTTCACAAAATATTTTAATAAGAAAGGATTTGTTGAATGGCAATGGGAAGCTATTAAGAAATTTAATTTTTAGAAACAAATAAACCATGGTTAATTTTTAAAATTTATTTTTTGGATCATATAAGCAAGAACTAACTAATTAAATAGCCAATAACAAATTTAATGATTAAACAATTAAATATATAATATTACAAACTTACCATATTTTTTTTACTTTGTGACGAAATAATAAGCTATACAAACTAATTTTATATAAGCACAGAACATAAATAAACACATAAATAAATATTATAACCGTTGTACACATACTATTTATACTCATGATTTATGTACAATACCAACAACCTAAAATACGAAAAACATTTAAAAAAGGCGGTTTATTCAAAAAAATCATATAAAAAGTCATAGCAAAATAGACACCGTCCTATTTTGAAAATCACTTATTATTTAGCTATGACTTCAATAATATCAAAAATCATATAGTGTGAACGTAAAAAAATGTCTCACGTGAGAAGTCATGTGACAAGTCACGTGAGAAATCACATAGTGTGAACCAGCTTTTAAGTGTTAATAATAAATAAATAAGAGTAAGTGTTTCTTAGAAATAGTGGCTATGAATTAGAATAAATTCAAGAAAAGGTTCAACTTCTGTATGGAAGTCAGTGTGAAAAACGACGAGCAGATAAACAAAAGATTTCAATTCTTTTGAATTTGGTGGAAGATGAAGCGATTAGATATAATACGACACATTTCTAAAATGGGAAATTTAAGCCTAGTAAAAATGTCATATTTGACCAATTCAAGTGCGACTCAAATTCACAGAAACCAAATGAAAAGGTAAATAAGCAATTCCGAGTGATAACTGAAATTAATTACAAAATTTAATTAGCGACAGAGTAGTGACAAGAAACTGTGCTGACGTGTGGCGTTTGTAAGCTGAATACGACAAGGTATAAAGGATTGCATACAGTGCAAAATGTGGAATTAACTACTACCGTTATAAATCACCAGAAAAAATTATCAAAACTACTCCGATTGCAAAAACAGGTACAGTGGACGCCGCTTATTGGAATCACGATTAATGTTATCATTCGGGTATTAATATCACATTCACGAAGAACAGACCAAACGAATATAACTACACACAATAAACATCGTTTAATATAATCAAAAATTCGCTTTACGTTATCAATTATTTCTGATAAGATTGTTTACTTCCACTGAAAATGGAGTTTGCTTACAGTTACAAGCATCGCTTTTAATTTTGTACACAAACCGAGGAACCACCCAAACATTCGTTACACAGACCAGACTCATGTCTGGTGTATTATACAGTAAACTCTCGTTTTAGTGTTACTGGATATAGAAGCATACGTACTGTGACTACCACGATAGAATCCGTATAAGTGCACATTTTTCACCAAATAGTTTGGCAACTATGCAATAGATGGGGACCAATCGGAGGTGCGTTAATATAATGTAATACTAATAATAATGTAAAATGTAATTCGCGAATAAAATTAACGATGGGGGCGCTGCTAAATTTTCAAAATGGCCGTCAGATGCGAGTGATCGAGTTTATAGTTGTATTTACAGTGATCGAGTGAACCTTGTAAATCTTTTTGTGTGTTCGAATTATTAACGAAAAAAGTAAAATGACGAAACAAATTCTTCTAAAATCTTTATTTAAGTACACTAATAGCAGCACAACATCGAGAAATTTTTGTGAAGATGAGGAAGTGCTAAATGCCAAGCATGTTATTCTTTGTGGGGTAACACCTTGTGTTAAGTTTGTTTATGCGATTTATGCCCTCGTACTACAGACTTCCGCATTATTATCGGCTCCTCATTTAATAATTGGGTCTATTTGTAAAAATACTTTGGCATTAAGTGATTTGGCACTTCGGCATTAAGTGAAAACATCCATATTATGGACAAATTAACCTGGGGATGGCAATTCTAAATGTCAGTGTGTGATTTTATAATATACTACAGTAAAGATTGTACAATGTTCGTAAATACCATAGAATTAGACGAAACTTTTGTTAGTGAAATGTTGGCGAACATTAAACAAAAATATTTTTGTAATCTTTTGCATGAAATTTGTAGTTTATAAGTTTATTTAAAAAATCAGAACTGCTGATTTTGAGTTGAAATATTGTTGCCAATTGATCAGACTTGGTCAATATTTAATTTTGTTGAAAGAACCAAAAATATTTATAAGTAGAGTAAGTGACAATAGTCGAAACTTGTTAAAAATTGTTCTATTAAATAAATATCATGATTATTTGAAATTTAGTGTTAACATCGTGTTGAATTGCATCCATACACACAACAAAACTCTTTGCTACGTTTCTCAACAACGGTTGACATTTCAAAATTTATTTAAAAGCTTTAACTGCTTAAATAATTTCAACACGTTAACATGCAACTAAAGCATAAACCACGTTTACTACTCGCATCGAATTGTTCTCAATTCTGCCACCAGACGTCGCATCCTTAATTTTACTCGCGAATAGTATATTTGTTACACGCGTTTAAATTTCAGCCGACGCTGATTTTGCAAATCGCACATATTTTGCATTTTATTTAAGTTTTTAATATACAAATTTATCTTGTAAATTGGAACAACGTACGAATAATTTTTTTGCAAAATTTGTAAACACGTTCTTCAAATTATTTAATTTAAGGCGGTATTCTAGTCTAGAAGCACGAATTTTAGGTGTTTTTTTAGGTGCAATAAAGAAAAAACAAGCAATATTTTTATTATCCATTATTTTACAAGATACTTATTAACGTTTAAAGAATACATGATAAAAAAAAAGTGAAAAAATTAAAAGTTAAAAAAGTTACAGGCTGATAAAGTGAGAGGTCTCAAAAAAATAGCGCGCGAAGTTTGTCACGATTGTAATCTCCTAGTAATCTCAAATAAAAAAAGAAAAAGATTTATTAATCTAGAGGAATACTGCTATCGTACTAACTAAAAAAAAAGATGAAAAAAAATGTTTTTCCGCAAAATTGCGGCTGTTTGAAAAGGAAAAAGTTTTTTTACAATTTTTTTTTACTTTTGCAAATTTTTTAAAAATAGTAAAAATTGAAATTTTGTTATAATCCTAGTTCATACAATAGAGAAATGTATAAAGAAGAATTACACCAATATTCAAGTAAATTGGTTCAGTCGGACTTGAGAAATCATGACAAGAATTTCGAAAAATGTAGTTTCGAGAAAAACAAGATTAAAATTTCAGGTAAAATTACGCGAAGTCTAAGCCATACATTAATACTTTATACTTACATTTCTTCAATAAGCGATTCCGGCTCTAAACATCGGGCCTGCTACTACCTCAAATTGAATATTTAAATAAGTAAAATTTAAAAAACCCAAAAAAAAAATAAAGAGTATTTTTTAATACTTTTCTTAGATTCGTTCCAGCTAAACCGGTCGAGTTGCCACTACACTAAAGTGGCTATAACTTTTAAAATCATTCGAATTTCAAAAATACTTTTTAAAAAGATATTATTGAATATCTAAACTATCGAAATATGAAAACAAAAATTTTCGATTTCTGGACTTTCTAGACTAGAATACTGCCTTAATATAAATAAATGTATTTTACGCAACTATTTATTTTAATTTTTTGGTGAAATTTGGGTGTATTTTTGTTATTTAATATAAAACAAAATTTATAAGTATATCGTCATAAGTTTCTGCGTTTATTTTACAATTTAAGACATTGTCGTATAAAAGTGCTGATGTATAATTGCTATAAAATTAGATATAGAAGAAAACCTCGATTTAGTAGAATGTTTATGATCCCGACCGTGCTTTTATAATGAGAGTCTACTGTAGCAGAAAGTTGCTAGTATGTTGATAATGTACGATTTAATTCAGTTCTATTTTAAAATTTCTTAATAAGAGAAATAAAAAAGGGTATAGCCGGTTTAATATGGAAAATCTGCCCCCGTGGCTTTTTTGACTCACACTTAGGGGATCGATTAGGCGACGATTAAAAATAATTCACCTCAATTTTTAGCTATTTAACCCGAACGATTTACGAGATTTAAAAAAAAACTGTTTTTTTATTTTATTTTTATAGTAAAATTTGATTTTACTAATCGATCTTAATCTTCGATTCTTAAAATCTTAAAATTCGAACTTAATCAATGTTCGAATTCGAATGTTACTATAAAAATAAAATAAAAACAAAACAGGTTTTCTTGAAAATCTCGAAAGAGCTGAAAGAGAGAAAATCGTTAAAGAGCTAAAAATTGAGGTAAATTAATTTTATTCGATACCTAATCGATCCCCTAAATTTTCCATATTAAACTAGTTATACCCTTTATAACAGTTTTAGATAAGATGCCAAAAATTAGCCAGCGAAATGCATCTCAAAATTGAGTCTTGATCTCCAGTGAGGATGTACCAGGCAGATTACACCTTGGTGGTTTGCCATTGCCTTCCAAAGGGAGACAGTCACAATAAAGTTTTACTGAGTCCGTGGTCGAACCAGGCATTCAGCATTAGCAGCAACGCACTTAACCGCTTTAGCTGACGACCGTCTAAGGTTGAAACAGCTGTAATAGAGTAAATAGAATAATACTAAATACTCAAAATTAAGCAATGCCGCAATTATTGTATTCTGTGCCAATTGGGTTAACGATAAAGATGATCGACGCTCATGCAGCAGAAGACAATCTTCTAAAACATTCAAAGACTACCAACAGTAGCACTGTCCACGAGTGAAACAACTAACTATTACACTGTCCAAAGACAGTTTAAAAATGAATTTTTACTTGCAAAAGAATCGTCGTCTTATGAGTACAAAGCATAACAATGTTCAATATCAATTTACTATATGATCAAAGATAGAAGATAAAGAAATTTAATATAGAATACATCCGTACAGAAGATATCACCCCCCAATTTTTAGATAACATTTTAACTAAATATGATTTATAATTTACCTCATTATTATCCAGTTGATATTCTAAAATAGAATTATCTTTAATATCAATGGAATGATCCAATTCTTTTAACTCGACTTCCATGCTCTCCATTTCGTTATAACTATCACTGAAAACTCGTAAACCACTGATATTTTCTTCAAATTTATTAAACTTCCAAAAGTGTTACACATCTACTCTGGAAGCATCAACTTGTAGTAGAAATTTTGAGGTTAGATTGAAGTTGTAGTTATAAATTCTGCAAAGCGCACACAATTAATATAAAATATATGAAATTAATCACAATAAATCAATACGTTATATAATAAATTATAAGTAGTCTGTTGGTATTAGCTACTTGAATTATAAAAATTCGTTACACGATGTTAAAGAAAGAAAATATGACATATGACCATATCCCAGAAGCCAGAATAAAAATGACATTCAGACCCATAGATAAAGAGAGAGATGTTTTAATCGCATAGGCAAACCCTTCAACAGCAACATGCGCGACTCGAACAGTGGTTCTTTGAACTATTTAGCAAAATTTTTAAAGGATTCTACAAATTTAGTTCCTAAAAATAAGAAATAAATAGTTGAGATAGAGGTCGTTATAATCTACATAGTAGATTAATTTCAAAATACAAATTTGTAGCAGGACATCGGTAGTCTTCATTTCATTTACCGTTAATTATTTTTTAGTTTGGTGAGATAACAGACTTGTAAGTTTAGATATCCCTAGTGGACGCTTACTAACTTTCAAAATACATTTTCTTAGTATGGCATTCGGTTAGTTTAGAGCACGTGGAAGGTTTACATGATCGGTTGAAAGGGAATGGTAAGTTTAATTTTATATTTTCTTTGTCAATATGAGCCCGATGAGGTCAATTTCGTTGGGTAATACCACGAATAAGTCCGAAACATGTCGTTCGTTAAGGCGTTTTGAATTTAATAATTTTTTTTCTTTCTATTTTTTTTTTTTTTTCATTCCTTATTGATTCCTAATACGGTCCTGACTACCGATGTCCTGCTACAAATTTGTATTTTGAAATTCATCTACTATGTAGATTATAACGACCTCTATCTCAACTATTTATTTCTTATTCTTAGTTTTTACGGTCGACAATAAGGATTTTTGAAATTTCATTTCATTTACCGTTAATTATTTTTTAGTTCCTAAAACTGCGTACGGCGTTGCTTCTTGAAGATTTGTGTTTGAGATTACTGTTTGACATTAATGGCCGCGTAGTTTTAAGGTGTCGTTTCAATTATTTAATAATTATAAGTAATAGCAAATACTATGGATAGGATAATACGTACAGCTTCGACGAAAATTTGTAGCCTAGCACTTGAGCGCCTCTAACGAATTGAGTTGGAACTAAATCAGTTTGACAGTTAATTTTAAGTTTGTTTATGTTTGTAAATGTGATCTTGGCTATGTTTGCTTATGGTAGTATAAAAGTAAAACTTTTGTATTATCAAGTTATAATACAAAAATAAATAAATCAAGATATAATTCGAAATAGTCTCGTGAATTGAATATTTGAGTGAATTTTCATCAACATGTACTGAATTGGTTCTACATGTTCAATATTTTCATGCGGAAATTACAAACAGCAGAAAGACTCAAAATCGTTTTTCAGGATGCCAAAGAACAAAGATCTGTAAATTGCTAAAACAGCATCTAATTACATAAATCAGACTTTTAAAAGCATGTTTACTGTATTTTTAGAAGAAAATGCGAGTAATGTAAAAACAAAATTAAAAAATTGTGATCTTATTAAGAAAAATATTTGTAATATAGTATGCGATTCTTGTAAAAATTTATTTTTAGATAAATATTTTAATGTTTTAATAAAAGCTTATGTTAATAAATTGAATGAAGACAATAAATCAAAATTGTTTAAAAGTGTAAAAAGTAAAAAAAAATAATTCAAAAACTAAAAATAAATTTAAAAAAATTTCTTACAATTAACATACGCAGTTTTATTTCAAGTAACTATTTATATATTAGTAAAAAATATAATTTTAAAAAATAACACAGTATTTGATTACACCAAAAGTTCGAAGGTTCCAACTCAATCAGACAGATGGCGCAAAAATTTCGGGCTACGAAAATTCTATTGTAATGGGCCTAAGCTGTACGTATTATCCTATCCACAGTATTTGGTAATAGTTAAAAAATAATTATTATACAAGTAAGTATAAAGTATCTTTTATATTGCTTAACTTTCTTTTTTAATTTAAATATGGCCAAGTCTAAAATCTGCATTGTTTCTGGTTGTCCAGACTTTTTTGAAGGGAAAACGTCCGTTTTGACTTTATTGTAGCTTAGATAATTTAGAGCACTTTTTGACTAATCCTTCAGAAATTATAGACAAAACTTTTGAAAATAATGGGCTTCTTTCTTTAACAATACCACCTGCTCTAAATCATATTGAAAATGTTTCTAGTCAAGCTGTTTCATATGTATGTGGTTTTATAGTTAAAAAACTCCGATTGTCATCATGTACCAGATGCAAAACTTCTTTTCTTTCTGACGATTTACAATCCCATCACTCTTTCACCTCCTTCAAAGAATTTACCGATGACCAGAAACGTTTAAATTATGTAACCTATCCATTTTTAATTTGTCTAATTCATATGCATGATATAATTCAACTTTGTTTAAAAGATTATGGTTACATTAATCACATTAAAAGTAAAATCATTCAAATTTTAATACAACATGTCAATTTTGATTTTATATCTTATCAAGATCATTTTGAGGATATTCGCTTGAAAACAATTTCACAATCAACTTTATTAATAATTCGTAAATATTATGTAGATATTAGACGAAGCCATATTTCTTCTAATAGTAGTACTAGTGCGAAAAAACTACGAATTTTAAAGCATTGCTAACGTCTTTTTGTTTTTATTTCATGCTATCGAGGATCTGTGCAATGTTGAAGGGGATGAAGTTACCATTTTTGCAATAATATCGATGATCTGTGCAATTTTGAAGTGGATGGAGTTTTTATACTAGTCTGAAGAGTTCCTATTACATATTTTTGTTATTCATTGTACATATTTATTTTTTATTTAGTTAATAATCCAGAAAGTTTCTATTTTTTTGAATTTTTATTTTGTAATAATAATTTAATATCTTTCTACGTTATTGTTATTTGTTTTGTTACATATTTTTATTATTCATTGTACATATTTATTTCTTACTTAGATAATAATTTAGAAAGTTCCTAATTTTTGATTTTTTTTATTGTTATTATTATAATTTAATATTTTGTGATTTCTGGCTGTGTAATGTTAAATATTTGTAATAAAATAGTAACAGGGCTTTTCTGTAAGCCATTTGTTATGTATTTTGTTATTGTTACTCATGTAAGGGTGGGTCAACCCAAAATTCAAGTGAACTTTTGGTAATTCGATTATTTAATCGAATTTCCAATCGTTCAAGAATTAAACCTAACTTTTAGGCTTAACGATAGCAAAACAGACAGCAACTGGTTCACAAATGGCCTTGTAAATCTTGGTAAATCTATTTGCTGGTGTATTTTTGATTTACCCTATTTTTATTGCATAAAGATAATTTTGACTTGATTGATTTTTAAAAATTAGGCTCCAGAATTTTCCTTTTCTGATTAAAATGTAAATTTACTTTTAATTCAAATTGGTTAAAATTTTCAAACTAATTTTTTTTAAAATAATCAAGTTTTATTCTACATTTCTCTCCAAGTGCATATATGCAGTAATTTGAATTGCCCGCTAAATTCTTTTTTTAAATTTTAGTTCTATGAACTCTCCCGTAGGTCGCTGTAGTCGCAGTTTTGTTTCCCTTTCTTTAACATTGATTGATACATCTGGAAGTGATTTATCTATGTTCAGACCTATGTTCAAGCACATTCGATGTCCAGTGACGGAGGTTAGGTTTTTCTAATAAAAAGTTAAGGGGTTATACGCAATTGCAAGTCCCAAAAAAAACGTGTTAATAACAATTTTTTATAGACAAGAATTTTATTGAACAAATTCAAGTAATAATTATTCAGATAGTGTCTACTTTTAAGTTACTAATTAAGAAAGTAAGCAAATAAAATTTATTTCGTTTTTAAGTATTTTAAAAAATTAATTAAATATATTTTTTAAAATATAAGTGACTATTTAAATTAATTATTAATGTTTTATTCGGATAAGAAAACCTAACTCTGCCACTAGATATTGAATGTCTTGATGAATGTCAAATAAATTTGACTTTTATTAGTTTGAATTTTGAATTTAATAGCATAACTTTTCGATCATTTCAATAATTTTTCCAGGTTTGCCTGATGAGATTCTGAAAATTGAAACATCAGTTATAACAGGGTGTCGCAAGCTGTATCATTTATTTAAATAGTTTTTGAACAATTTTATGTAAGTTATGAATTAAATTATTTTTCAATTTCATGAAACATGTAAAAATTAATTTTATTAAAAACAAATAACAAATCATTATAATTCTATACCAAATTTTCCGAATTTTTCTTCCTTTTGCTTTCTTCTCCGGTATTTCCACAGCATCAATCTTTTCTTTGGAATCAACATGTTTGACATAACTCTCGTCCACCCCCTACTTTTCCACATCTTCAAACTCATCTCCGATCCATTAAATTTTGCCGTCCTTGATCGTGTTGAAATATTCTTATCTTCTTTTTTTTCATTTTATTCTTGTTTGTTTTCTTTGATGTTGAATTTTTCGTTTTGTTTGGTTCTTCAAATTTTATAATTTTTAGTTGTCCAATTTCATTATTTTCGTTTTTTCGTTCAAGTTTCGTTTTTCCTGTTGTCACCGTTAATTTTTCAACTTTTAGTTTTCAAATTTTTCCTTTTATTTTCTTTATTTTGTTTCCGTTATTAATGCAGTGTTTTAAATTTTTCTTCATTTCTAATAATTTTTGTGGAGCAAACAACCTAATAATTTTAAATTTTTCTTCCTTAACCATTACTTTATTCATCATTTTATTAATTTTTATTTTATCTCTCCTATTCTTCTTTTTCAAAACTTTTTTATCAATTGTGCTTTCTCCACTTTCCATTACTTAATCTAATTTTACTCTTTTGCTACCCGCATTAATCTCCTCTTCTACTTTTTCATCTATTCCACTCATTATTTTGTCATTTTCTATTATTGTTTCAATTTTGTTTGCTAATTTTTCATAGATTTTGTTTATCTCACTCGCGTTTTTATCCATTTTTTGTTCTATTCGATTTATGGTTTTGTTTGTATCACTCATGTTTTTATTCGTATCACTCGCGTTTTTATCCAATCTTTCATTTATATTTTTGTTTATATCACTCATGTTTTTAGTTAATTGTTGTTTATCTTGTTTTATCTCATATAACAGTTGCATCATTTTATCCATGCTTGAAATTTTAATTTCTCCTGCCATTTTTATTGTTTTTGTTTTTATTTTTCTTTACAAATTAATTTTTAATAATCTCAGGGTCTAATGTGCATTCAAAATTCGTGATTTCAAGCCCAACGTTGTCGGTGTTATTAATGCAATGTAATTTTTACAATTTTAAGCCCCACGTCTGGGCACCATTTAATACAATGTTTAGAATGCACCCTAAACGTGGTGGTTGTAGTTAAGTGGACTGTAGTTGATAATGATAGGCACTTGTAGTTGATATAAATTTATGATATAACGCATTTCTTCCGTAACATACCCCGCTAGTTTTTCTGCCCGTTTGGGACTTTTCTCTTCTTTAGTTTGCGTTTGTTACTTGGGCCTGTTGCCTCTTTGTTGCCTTTTTTTTTGTGATGATGGACTTTGCCATTGTTTGAATAGTTTCCCATGCTTCCGATGACTCCAGCATGCATTCCATCAGGTTTTCTGGTGAGAGTCTCCGTCCGACTGTGGTTGTTGCGGGTTCTCTCGTTTCTTTCCAATTGTGACAATGGAAGAAAGTGTGTTTCGCAGTGTCTTCCATTTCTTCACAGTATGGGCATGTGGGTGTTCTTGTTTTCTTGAAGCGGTACAAGTATGCTTCGAAGCAGCCATGTCCCGAAAGAACCTGGGAGAGTTCGGATGTTATCTCTCCATAGTTGCGTTGATACCAGCCTTTCAGATCTGGAATGAGACGGTGTGTTCACCTCTTGCTTCTTTTCTTTTTCGGTTCAGATTACCAAACATGACTTTTCTCTTCAGTGTTATGATGTCAATTGGTACCAGCGATGCCAGCACCAAGGACGCCTCTATCAATGTAGTTCTGTAACCTCTTATTGTTCTAAGAGCCATCTTTCTTTGTAGCCTTAGTATTTGTCTTGCATATTTTTAGATTCTCATAGCATCCGCCCATATGGGAGCCCCGTACAACATTATTGATTCGACCGCTGATGCTATCACTCGTCTTTTCTTCTCTGATGGACATTCGATGTTGGGGAGTAGTCTGGATATTCCCGATGCCCCCTTTTCTGCTTTTGCCGCTGCCTTTGCAATATGTAGGCCGAAGAACAAGCTGCTGTCCAGTTGAATTCCCAGAACCGTCATGGTCTTGGTGGGGATTATTTGTGTGTCAGGCAGGCGGATGCGTATCTGGCAGGGGTTTCTTCTTCCGCACACCAGTACCGCTTTTGGTTTTTCTTGTACGAGTGTTAATCTTTTATTGGTCATCTATTCTCTTATGGTTTCTATTGTGGTCATGGTTTTGTCTTCTATGTCTTCTTCTATTTTTCTCACCACTATCGCGTTCAGCAAAGAATCCCAGCAAAGTTACTCCCTGAGTCACTGGTAGTGAAAAGACTTTATCGTAGTTAACGTTCCACAAGAGTGGTACCAGTACCGATCCCTTATTATTATAAGGCTTATTCTTCTATCCGCCAGTTCTCTTAGGATGTTTTCCCAGCTCGCTGAATTAAATGCGTTATTCAAACTATCATCACGAACCTACTTGACCTCCAGGTCCCCCTACCCTGGCCCGAATTTACGATATTAGTCAGAAGTTCGAGAGCATAAGTTGTGGATTTACCTTTTCTAAATCCAAACCGGTTTCGTGCCAGTCCTCCCAGGTTGTCTATTTCGTCTTAGAGTCGGCTCAGAATGTATCTCTCGTATACTTTGCTAATGTGATTGAGAAGACAAATCGGTCTGTAGAAGGACGGGAGGTTCGCAGGCTTGTCTCCCTTCTTTAAAAGGACTAGTGCGGCATTCTTTCATTGTTTTGCAAATTTCTTTTCTCTCGCCAGGTTGTTGAGGACGTTTAATATCCATTCTGGTTTTTCTTTGCATAGTCTCTTTACCAGAATGATTGGTCTTTCATCTGGGCCTGAAACCTTGTTTATCTTAATCGATTTGATTAATTTTACCTGTTTTTTACGATTTTAGGTGTGCTTCTGGTGTTTTTTATTTATCGATAGAATTTATGCTATTTTCTTCCATTTATTTCATTCTTTGTTCGATCCATTCGTGTTTCTTTCTCTTGTATAATTGACTTGCTTCTTTTCTTTTTTCTTTGTAATTATTAAGATCATCCTGTTTGTTTGTTGCTAACTATTTCAGTCTTGCTTCCTTTTTATTCCCATTGCTTCTCTCGCATTCATCGTCAAACTACATTTACCATTTTCTCTTATTTCTATGTCACAGTATATGTTTAGGACTTGCTTTAATGTTTTCTTCGATATTGTTCCATAATACATCGATGTCATCTTCTTTGTTTTCTTTTATCTGCCGTTTTAACATCTCTTGAAAAAAAATGAATTTTTTAAGTAATTTGTGGTATTTAGTAGTATGTAATGTTAAAAATAATCAAACCTAACAATGGTAAGCACACTATTTATTTTAAAGTTTAGTAAATTTCTTGATTTTTTAAATTTTTAATTTTAAATGTTTTCAATTTTGTTTGGTATATTTTCTTTCACTTCTTGTTATTTTTACTGTTATATGCGACTGATGATCAAATATAATTGTGAAATGAAGTCCTTTATATCGTATTACAGAGTTTTTATTTTTAAAGTCATTTTTATCATTTCTATAGCGTATTTTTTTCAGAATTCAATTTCTTCTTTATTCAAATATTCTAAGTTCAACCCCATTAAATGTGAATTATTGTCATTTTAGTGTTTTTTTAAGTATTATGTTTCTGTGTAGTATGGATTCTTTACTTAACAGTTAAAATTTATTATTTTAACGTTTGTTAGGTTTGATTAATAAATTAAATAAAATTATGAAAGTGCGCAAAAGTATGGTATTTTAGTGCAGTAATTATTTTAAGGTTGAAATAGCTGTAGTATACAGGTTGTTAGGTAATACATGTCGATAAGGTCGATGTGTATTCATCGACAAATTTTGGTTTTTAATAACTGAGTTTTTAATTATAAAAATTGATATTAACGTTTTTAATTGTTGTTACGAATAGGGAATATATTCGATAGTCGGAATATTCGACTTTAATTGAAAAATTAACGAATATTCGCAGTTAATAGATTTTTTTGATTCGCGAAAAATCTCGAATGACATTTTCATTGCATCGCCCAAAATCAGGTTAACATGTATTTTGATAGCAATCGAAAGTTTTAGCGAAAAATTCGCGAAACGTTGAATTTAAATCAGTTCGCATAAAAAATTGACTTGAATTTCAAGTTTGTGTGTACGTATTAAAGGAATGTTTGAAAGTCACTGTTTGTGAACGTAAATCTTTTAACACATTATAATTAGTTGTCGAGACGATCACTTCAAATTGATAATAATCTAATGGATATATAGATTTTTAACTATATAGTGTCATGTAATCTAGCTATGCAAAACTTATAAAAATTTGCTTACTTCAAAAATCAATCCAAATTACTGAGAATTCATTTTTTTGTGTATTGCAAGAGACTCTTCAATGTTTTAAAATTGTAAATTGTAAATTTTATGCTCACTTTTGTTTGTTTAGTGTGTGGTGTTGGAGTGCACCTGGCATGTGGTGTTATGCAGTTGGCCCAATTACGCCTGGTCACATAAATTTTGTTGCGATGTAATTTTGCATCGACCAAATTGTCTCGAATACTTCACCTTTTAAAATTTGGCACTTCACTTTATTTAAATTAATTAAAATAAACAAAACTCAAATTAACTTAATTTATTAAAAATAATTACAATATTAATTATTGCGGAATAGTGTTTTATCCGCCTGGCACCAAGGCCAGAGCCTCCCTATTTTTTTCGACCTACTAGCCGTACTCCCACTTACTTCTCCCACCTTTCCTTCTATACAGCAAATTTTAAAAACTTTATACAATGTGTTTACAAATAAATAAACAAAATCCAAACTCCAAAATTATTTTACAACATAATGAAATTAATGTTTTCTTAGCATTTCAAAACACGACAATAGTTTTTAGAAAAGTTTTGAGATGACTGGTTTTTTTTAACCTTTATGGTTTAAGATGTGTTTATTTAATAATTAATTTATAGTTGCTCTCGACGTCGTACTTCAACTAAATGACTTTAATTTAATAACGTAATTCTTACTTATTTCGCAAGATTTTTGGCACATAACATGGGGTTTTCCTAGCAAAAAAGATGACGCTTTTTTTGGTGTAAGTTTGAACCGAGTATGACCGATTTACTCGAATTTAGAGTCAATAAGGTCAAAATTCGTTAGTCCTAATTAGTTTTTAAAAAGACATATCTGTCCCATAATTCAGACGTTCTATGACTCTCTCTTAAAGTCCTTAAATTAAAATTTATCAAACACTTAAGTTGTGAAACCTAGAAGCCGTTTCGATATATCTTGAAATATGCACTTCCCAAATTTTTTACATTTATTGCTTTAATTGTATAATTTTCAACTAATTACGTTTCACTTATTTATGTTCGCAATTTGAAAAAGGTAACTTATGAAAAAAATGCTTTTAATTGGTCGCTTGTAGCGTTTAAGCTAAATTTGCATAAATTACCTTCGGTTAGGCTTGCGAATCTATGGGTGGTTTGTTACAATATTATTCTCTGGTAAGATCACTGTTAGAGATTGCTTCATGTATCTGGTCCCCATAATATGAAATTCACATAATAAAAATTGAAACAGTACAACATAAATTTTTAAAATATTATCATTACAAATTATCAGGCAGTAACGAGAGGTTCTCGAACAACCATTGTTTAAATATCCTACAGACTCCTATCGGTTCTCGTAGACGTGCCGCATAAGTCGTCTTGTTGGACAAATTGACTGCTCCGCACTTCTAGCAATGCTCGGGTTAAGGGTTCCTAGCCGCTTAACGAGAAACCAAGACTTATTTGACATCCCGTACCCCAGGACAAACTATGGACAACATAATCCTATTGCTAGAATTATGAATTTCATTAATCAATGCAATAATAGCGAATGTTTTGATGTTTCAATTATATACTCCAACCTGAAAAGGTTACTGAAGGAACCTGTGATCCAGTAAAATTTTTAATCCAACAAAACTTAATTGTATTATTTATTGTATTATATAATATAATTATTTATAATATATTGTGATGATACGTGACTCTTATTTATGAAATATCACGCATCTGCAGGTTCCTCGAATAAATGGTTACAATTAAGGCAATCAAACAATTGTCGATATAACTATTAACGTTTATTTGCAACCTAATAATTAAAAACAATAATACAAAAGCAGTACTCACACTATTTGTCGACCAGCTAATACCGTCGAACATAAACAATTCTTCTTCACAACTTAAATCTTCTTCTTCTTCTTTACTTAGCACCTACTTCAACTAGGAACTATTTTCAATTGCTCGTACACCTCCTTCTTATTCTTTGTATCCAACACGATGCAGTCGAACTCTTAGTCAGCCGCATGCCGATATTAATTTCCACACACGGAAAAACTATGGCCTCAAACCCCTTGGGTAAACTTCCCAAACAAATCTATCAATCTTCACTAACTATCGACACGCTCTGAATTATATTTAATTCACACGACCGCTTTGGATTGCTCTCCAATAAAGACTGTTCATTGTTTATTTTTCTTCATCACTAAGTTTTTTATTACTTGTAAGTTTTTCATTGGTTCTTTTTTTTTTTGTTTTAATCAAGGTTCTTTCTGTTTTAAAATTTGGATCAAATGTGACCTGCTGGTTTTAGTTTGCGTGTGTGTCCAAATTCAAATAAATAACATAATAAAAATACACAAAAACTTAAATACAAAAGATAACAATTAAACAAATTAAACTAACAAAATCTTAACATAACGAAACACAATATTAGTAGCGCGTCACGGGTTACCATACGAGGAATAAATAAAAGAAATCCTGCTTTATATATTTTTATCAGGTTGCATCGTCAATATTATTAGTTTTATAACATTTAAACACTTTTGGATGATCCAGATTCGTCGTATTGAAAACGCGATAGGTGGATAACAACGGTTCTTTATTTATAAGTTTAAGTAATATGTTACAAAGTTTCTGCTTAAAATTAATGTACTTCCAAATAATAACTACATGATAATTAAATAAAAACTAATTAAATACTGACTTTAACAATAACATATCTTGCTATTTATTGACCGCAACCAAATACTGTGATCAGCAGTTGTCGGTCGTTGTCACTAAATAGATCGTCAGAGACGAAATATGCAATGAGCTGCACATCAAGCAAACATTCCATTACATTCATTCTCATTACATTCCATTGACTCCGGATATCAATAAAAATTGCAACATACTTAAGGCATGCTTCACACTACATATTAGCAGTTTAAACTTATATTACAAATTGCTCAAATTCGCAACCCACCTCTTATGCCTTGATGTGGACACAACAATATAGATGTATAAGAGCCGTTTTACATTATCATAAAATTGGTAGCAAAAATATGACAAAAAATTGCGTCCAATTTTGTTATAGTGTCATACACGAAAATGACTTCACAAATTTGCATCCTAATTGTGATACCAAATATTTAGGACCTGTTCTATTTTTCTTCACAAAAGTGTCTGCAAATCGGCGCAGAAAGCAATTTCTGGTACGTTGACACCGTTATTATAAATTTATAAATTACAATTTAGCATACAGATGGCGCTCGCATTAGTTTGGTTGTAGGTATGTAGTGACTGTATTTGGTTGGTACCAAATTGTCAATAGTTGTTAATATATAAATATAACCTCAGAAAATATTGTTATAGTATTACACCCGTATTCATAAAAATTTCTTAAAGTGTCAGTCAACAGGAATGTTTTAGTTATAATACTGTTATAAGTTATGGGTTACAGCTGATTGGTTGTTTTAGGTTATAAACCGCTTATATCAGTCTTATAACAGTGTTTTAGCGCTATTGAACGTTTATGAATAATGTTTTTTTGACATTTTGCTTATAATAGCTTTATAAACCTGTTGTAACTTTTTATGAATACAGCTGTTAGTATATTAGTATTTTATCAACGAATTATTTAAAATGTCATGGTCACGCGATCAAGTAGAGATGTTAAGTTAAATGTACGTCGTACAAAAACAAACATGCTCGTAACGAAGCACTGAATGAAATTTTGAATTCTTTGCGTGGCATTTCAGAAAATGTTACGCTGAATGACATAAAAGCAAAGTGGAATGGTTTGCGAAGTACCTTTAAGGTCGTAACTCACCTATCAGCACAGCATAGGGACAGCGACTGATCTGCACAAGCAAATTTTATTTCTTATGTGTATTTAAATGCAAGCACACTCATCTAACAGCATCAGAACATCACCTGATAAGCACGTCAACGCTTCGACCACTAGACATTTCTTCGAGAGAATATTTTGCGGACGCCGTGCTTGTAAGGTGCTGATGCCTAACCCATGCCATACACTCATATATCATCACCTGAGCATCACATTTCACTTTTAGTACAAATTTTACGAATTGTTTTAGTAGATATATTTCACTATTGCATTAATCTTGTAGCAATTTTAAGAGTGCAGGCGATGAACAAAACGAATTCTGAAAAACTTAAAAAGCCTGTTTACATTATAAAATTTCGTTTAAAATTTTAGTTAAAATCTCTTTAAAATTCGTTAAAATTTCTTTAAAATTCCTTAAATTTGTAGATTTGCGTAATATTTATTTTTCCTATATTTTACGTAAAATTTTAAGGATATAAGTGCGCCCTATTCGTTAAAATTTCTCTTAAAAGTCCTTTTAACGAAAATTTTAAGCATAATTTTGTACAAAAATTTATTTTGTAAACAGGCTTTAGAGGCAGTTCGAAACCATACTTATTTTTTATATGACATAAGTGATAGTAAATAAAGAGACTCTAAAAAAAGAAGTAGCTTGGCAAGAAATAGAAAATTTGAAACTAGGTTTCAATCAAACAACCTTTACCATGTGAAGTCTAGAGTACGGTGCCGTGGTTGTGCTGTCCCTGTGCCGAGGCGTTATATGAAACTATACACAACCATCAAGTTGACCACTTGACGGTGCTGTGATGATGCTTGTCAGGTGCTGTGCTGATAGGTGAGTTACGACCTTTATGATTGAAAAACAAAAACAATACACAACTGCTGAGCTAAAAGCACGTGGTTAAAAGCTACAGTGAATTCCGACTTTTGATTAGTGGATTGTTTAATAAGAATAAAGTAACTTTTTAAGTAAATAAGATTTATTGTAATGCAATGTTTCTTGTCGACATACAACTATACAAGTGTTGTGTTTATAAGCATGATCGTGCGCGCACAGCACCACACGAGCCGACACGAGTTCTATTAATATCCTCAACACTCCCTCGCATTGATAGAACGGGTGTCTAGTTTTCTAAAGACGTTTTAAAATACAAAAAGATTGATCAAGCGTTAAATTTAAAATACATAATAATAAAAGAATGCTTAAACTAAACACATAATAAAAATAAATTTTAAATTCGAACAAATATTACAATTTTGTCATTCCAAGTTTGTCACGTAAAAATTCAAATTTTACTCTTGGTAGTGCCTTAGTTAAGATGTCAGCAACATTTTCGTTGGTAGGCACATAGTCGATTTTGAATTCGCCGTTATCATATTTTTCGCGTATGAAGTTGTACCTGACGTCTATGTGCTTGGTACGTTTATGAAATACCGGGTTTTTGATGAGTTTAATCGCGCTTTGATTATCTACGTTTAGACACAAATCACTAAGTGGTTTTTCACTTATTTCACTGATTAGTTGTTTCAACCACATAAATTCTTTTGCTGATTCGCTAGCAGCTATGAACTCGCTTTCGGTTGTTGATAATGACACGCTTGTTTGGCGTCTACTGCACCAAGTGATAGCGCCGTTGCTCATTTTGAAAACGTAACCCGTCGTGGACCGTCTGGTGTCGATGTCACTTGCGTAATCTGCGTCCGAGTATCCGCATAATGATTGACCATTTGATGAATAAAGAATACCGAATTCTGTAGTATGCTTTAAATAACGCATTATTCTCTTTATCGCATTCCAATGAGTTGTACTCGGGTTATTTTGAAATCTGCTGATGATGTTTACAGAATGACTAACGTCTGGACGTGCTGTAATCGAGATAAACGTTAAACACCCGACAGCTTGTCTGTACAATGTTTCTTCGGAGATTCCATTAGTTGCAAATATTTTATCGTCATCATTTCTTGTTAGAATTGCATTTGCATCAGCTGGTGTGGATACTGACCTACACTCATTTAAATCGAACCGCTTTAAAATGCTTTTTATGAAGTTTGCAACATGAATGAATATCGTGTTGTTATCTTTATTTATTTGGATTTCCAAACCTACGAAATAGTTTGGTTCACTCACGCTGATTTCGAATACCGTTTTTAATTTGTTGACAATTTGGTCAAGTAAGGTTTTACTTTTGGCCATTATCAGTCCGTCGTCGACATATAATACGAGTAAGGCTGATTCGTTGTTAAATTTACCGACATACACACAATTGTCAGATTCGCATTGCGTAAAACCGAAAGATTTTAAAACTTCACTAAATCTTTTATTCCAATTTCTTGGGCTCTGTCGAAGACCGTACAATGATTTTTTTAATTTGCACACTACGTTTTTTGTTTTTGTTGCACCGGGAGGCAGTTGCATGTAGATGTCTTCGTTTAGTTCGCCGTTTAGAAATGCGGTTTTTACGTCGAATTGAGTTATGTTGTATTTTTCTTCAACCGCTATTGCAAGCAAAATTCGTATTGTGTCGTATCGAGTTGTTGGTGAGAATGTTTCTTCGTAATCTATACCTTGAATTTGAGCATAACCTTTTGCACAAAGTCGAGCTTTATATCGATTAATTTCACCACTAGGTGATCGTTTCACTTTGAAAACCCATTTCGATCCGATGGTTCTTTGATTGGCGGTTTGGGGTTTGATTTCCCAAGTTTCGTTTTTATTTAACGCTTCCATCTCTTCTTCGATCGCCATTTTCCAATTTTCTGCGTCGTTGCTTTTCATAGCTTCTTCGTATGTTTCGGGAACTCCGGCTTCGATTATGTTAATCTCGTTTCTGTAGCGCCTTGGTGTCTGCAGTGTATCTCGAGCTCGTAATTCATACGTGGTAACATCTTCTGTAACTACTTCCTTTTGTGGTTCTTCTTCAACGACGTCGTCCTCTTCCTGTCTTTCGACTTCTTCGATTACCGGAATTAATATCGTATTTGTTCTCGGTAATTGGACTTCTTTTGTTTCGTTGAAGGTCACGTTCCGCGCTATTTTTATTTTTCTTGTATGGAGATCAAACAATCGATAATTTGTTGACTCACTTTCATAACCAACTAGTATGAGTTTCTTGCTTTTTGGTTCCAGTTTTCGTCTTTGACTGTCTGGGACGTGCATAAAGGCTTCGCTGCCGAACACTTTTAAATGCGTTAATACGGGTTTCTTTTGATTCCATACTTCAAATGGAGTTGTGTTAGGCGTATGTACGTTCGGTGTTCTATTTAGAATGTAGACTGCTGTTTTAACAGCCTCTGCCCATAAATACAACGGCAGATCTTTTGTGTACAACATTGAACGCGCACTTTCTACGATTGTGCGGTTTTCTCGTTCAATTTTTCCGTTTTGTTCGGCACAATATGGAGCACAGGTTTCTAGTTGTATTCCTTTATTATGTAGAAATTCTCGGAAATCTTGGTTTATGTATTCCGTTCCGTTGTCGACTCTTAAAGTTTGAACTCGGTAAACTTGTTTTTCACACGATTAACTAACTGTTTGAAGCAGTCTAGAGTATCCGATTTATTTTTGACAAAATAAACAAATCTTTGACCGGTTGCGTCGTCTTTAAAGAGTACGAAATACAGATAACCGCTTACCGAAGCTACCGACATAGGGCCGCACAGGTCACTGTGTATATATTCTCCAGGTTTCGAATTTCGTTTCACATTTTTCTTAAAGGGTAATTTGTGCTGTTTACCGTATTGACAGCCGTCGCATACGAAGTTGTCTTTGTTTGTTAGGTTTACACCGTCGATTATGCCTTTTGAAACCATCTCACAAATTGATTTCACACTTACGTGTCCTAAACGTTCATGCCATTCCTTGAGTGTTCCGCTTGTAGCTACCGCGTTTATTTCTGGATTGTTTATTGTACGTAACAATAATTTGTACAAGTTGTTCGGTTCGCGAACTGCACACGCTTTCAACTTTCCGTTCTCGATTATTTTTGCCATGTCTTTGTCTTTTATCACTTGCATACCTTTTTTGGTTACAGCACCTTCGGAAAACAGATTTTTTCTCAGACCTGGAACGTACCAAACGTTCGTCATTATACTTTTGATCCATTTACCTTCGATCGAGCATTCGATATGAATCGTACCTATTCCTTTTACGGCTAATTTTTCGTTATTTCCCAATGTCACTGAAAATTCGTTGATTTCCCGTAACGACGAGAATGCTGTTTTGATGGGTGTCATATGCGATGATGCACCGGAGTCCAATGTCCATCCTTCTTCGTTCGTCAGCTTTGCAGCGATTTCTTCTTCCACGTTGAACGCGGAGTAGAAACTGTTTCCGGTGGAGTTCGTTGGACTTTCCCGTTTGTTGTTGTTGTGATTCCTATTTTTCTTACGAGGTGCTTGACAGTCTCTCGAGAAATGTCCTTTCTTACGACAGTTGTAACAGGAGACTACAAATTTTCCTGTTGTCTTTGGTTTCGTATTATTGCCACTTGATCCTGATGCCATCATAGCGCTTTCGGCTGTTTCCGTCGAGTTTAGATTCGTCTCTTCGTCGACCAAACGTGACGTCAAGTTTTGTAACGTTTGTTTACTTTCGTCGAGAGAAAGCCAGGCTTGCCTAAAATTTCGAAATTTCATTGGTAGGGTACCCAATATTTTTGTTAAAACGGCCGTATCGCTTATTTGATCACCACTATCTTTTATTTGTTGAGCCATGTTTTCAACTTTGGAGATGTGTTGTATTACTGAATCACCGGTGGCCATTTTATATTGGTGGAACTGCTCATGCGCTATCATTTTATTCGTTTCCGATTTTATAGCGTATATTCCATTCAATTTATCTAAAATGTCTTTGGATGATTCGCAATTTTCGATCAAGGCTATTTGTGACAGTTCCATCGTACTTGTTAGTACGCACATTGCTATTGCGTCTTTTTTATTCCATGATGCCAAGTCGTCGCGTTTATCGGGCGTTGGCTTCAATATGGCTCCCGACGCCATTTCAAATACGCCTTTCGCTCTTAAAGCGCATTTTATTTGAAATCGCCACTGATTATAGTTTTTCCCGTCAAACTTATTCACACTCGCAAGGCTTATTGTATCGGCCATTCTTTTCGAGAGTTTTAACACATAAAACACGAACACGAGAATGTTACACACAAAGAACCGATTTCCGCCACGCGCGATTGTTACTTTAATTTCAAGAAGATCCTTATTCGAGGGTCGATGCGTACCCTGGGCCCATAACCTTTTGATTAGTGGATTGTTTAATAAGAATAAAGTAACTTTTTAAGTAAATAAGATTTATTGTAATGCAATGTTTCTTGTCGACATACAACTATACAAGTGTTGTGTTTATAAGCATAATCGTGCGCGCACAGCACCACACGAGCCGACACGAGTTCTATTAATATCCTCAACACCGACCGATTCCGATTTTATACGAAACGCGTATTTTATACAAAAATTGCTAAACTAAATATTACCAGTGCAAAACAAGTAATTCTTGTAACAAATATAAGACAATATTTATGACACAAATATGTATGACACTCACTTTAAATTTTATACAATATTTGCTACCAAATTTGTGACAAAATTTAACAGCAAATTTATGATAATGTAAAACGGCTCTAAAGGATATTTCCGTAAATAAATATGTAACAATTATGTTATTATCTAATTTATTATGTAAATTAATTATGTAAATTGGTTTATGCATTTAAATAAATAAATTAACCTCACAATGTATAAAATGAAAAAAGTTTTATTTATACCATTACAATTAAATGCTAGTAAGTTTTTCTCAGTACACAACAAAATTAATAACATTCGTTAGAGTTTTTTAGAATTTAAAAAAGTTGTAATTTATTGTAAACATTGAAATCATTTTAATACAATATATTTTCCTTCACACGTTTTCATTTCTTGTGTTACAATAACATAGTGTCACAAAAGAGAAGAAAATTGTGCCATCAGCCCTTTCGGTTACATTGTCGAAAGGTGGTTTCAAAAAGATACGATCTTATAAACGATGCTTGAAACCAAGAAGCTGATACACCAGCCAAGCTGAACCAACACTCGTACGGTCTCTATGGCCGTTTGAGTTAGTAAATGTCTTTTTAAATTACCTCTTGTGAACATTTATTATCACAAATATTACACTCAAACGGTTTCTCGTTCGTATGGGTTAGTAAATGCTGTTTTAAATCACATTTTCGTAAACTTTTATATTCACAAATAATACACTCAAACGGTTTATCGCCAGTATGAGTTAGTAAATGCGTTTTTAAACTACGCTTTAATAAACATTTATAATCACAAATATTACACTCAAACGGTTTCTCGCCAGTATGAGTTAGTAAATGTTTATTTAATTTAGCTTTTACTGAACATTTATAATCACAAATATTACACTCAAACGGTTTCTCGCCCGTATGGGTTCGCAGATGATTTTTTAAATCCGATTTACGTAAACTTTTATATTCACAAATATTACATTCAAACCGTTTCTCACCCGTATGAGTTAGTAAATGGGTTTTTAATCCATATTTTCGTGAACATTTATAATCACAAATATTACACTCAAACCGTTTCTCACCCCTATGAGTTAGTAAATGACTTTTTAATTCAGTTTTTACTGAACATTTATAATCACAAATATTACACTTAAACGGTTTCTCGCTCGTATGGGTTAGTAAATGTTGTTTTAAACTATCATTTCGTGAACATTTATAATCACAAATATTACACTCAAACGGTTTCTCGCCAGTATGAGTTTCTAAATGTTTATTTAATTTAGTTTTTACTGAACATTTATAATCACAAATATTACACTCAAACGGTTTCTCGCCCGTATGAGTTAGCAAATGATTTTTTAAATCAGATTTACGTAAACTTTTATATTCACAAATATTACACTCAAACAGTTTCTCACCCGTATGAGTAAGTAAATGATATTTTAGTGAACTTTTTTGTGAACATTTATAATCACAAATATTACACTCAAACGGTTTCTCGCTCGTATGGGTTAACAAATGCTTTTTTAAATCCGATTTTCGTAAACTTCTATATTCACAAACATTACATTCAAACGGTTTCTCACCCGTATGAGTAAGTAAATGATATTTTAGTGAACTTTTTTGTGAACATTTATAATCACAAATATTACACTCAAACGGTTTCTCGCACGTATGGGTTAATAAATGAGTTTTTAAATGATGTTTTTGTGAACTTTTATAATCGCAAATATTACACTCAAACGGTTTCTCTCCAGTATGAGTTAGTAAATGCTTTTTTAAATGCCCTTTTTGTGAACATTTATAATCACAAATTATACACTCAAACGGTTTCTCGTCCGTATGAGTTAGTAAATGTTCTTTTAATCCATATTTTCGTGAACATTTAAAATCGCAAATATTACACTCAAACGGTTTTTCGCCCGTATGAGTTAGTAAATGACGGTTTAATATTGATTTTGTCGAACAACTATAATCACAAATAGTACACTGGAAAACTATTTTACCAGTGTGAATTAGTGAAGGTATATCACAATCATGATCGACTTGAGATTCGTTCATTGATGTTTCATCTTTAATGTCAATGGAATGATGCAAATCTTCCAAGTTGACTTCCGTTTCTTCTTCTTCTTTCTTAATTTGAAAGTAACTCTTTAAATTACTTGGGGTTTTCTGTAACAAATATATCTTCAGTAAGTGATTTTATTGCTATATTTCTAATTATTTAAAAATACATGTATTTTGGTAAATTTATAATTCAATGAATACAAAGCACATTCAGTTAAGAATGCACCAGCAGAGTAGTGCTTCTTAAGAATTGTGGTTATGAATTAGAATAAATTCAAGAACAAGTTGAACTTCTGTATGGAAGCCAGTATGAAACACGACGAACAAGATAAACAAAAGATTTCAATTCTTTTGAATTTGGTGGAAGATGAAGCGATTAGATATAATACGATACATTTCTGAAATGAGAAATTTCAGCCTAGTAAAAATGTCATATTTGACCAATTCAAGTGCGACTCAAATTCACAGAAACCAAATGAAGAGGTAAATAAGCAATTCCGAGTGATAACTGAAATTAATTACAAAATTTAATCAGCGACAGAGTAGTGACAGGAAACTGTGTTGACGTGTGGCGTTTGTAAGCTGAATACGACAAGGTATAAAGGATTGCATATAGTGCAAAATGTGGAATTAACTACTACCGCTATAAATCACCAGAAAAAATTATCAAAAAACCTACTCCGATTGCAAAAATAGGTACAGTGGACGCCACTTATTAGAATCACGATTAATGTTATCATTCGGGTATTAATATCACTTTCACGAAGAACAGGCCGAACGAATATAACTACACACAAAAAACATCGTTTAATATAATCAAAAATTCGCTTCACGTTATCAATTATTTCTGATAAGATTGTTTACTCTCACTGAAAATGGGGTTTGCTTACAGTTACAAGCATAGCTTTTAATTTTGTACACAAACCGGAGAACCACCCAAACATTCGTTACACAGACCTGACTCATGTCTGGTGTATTATACAGTTAACTCTCGTTTTAGTGTTGCTCGATATAGAAGCATTCGTACTGTGACTACCACGATAGAAGCATGTAAAATGTCACGCTCCGAACTTATTATATAAACACTAGCTGGCACAGGCGTCCTTTGGCCACCTTTAGCCATCTATCATCAAATTTTTTAGCATACACCAAAAAATGCACAAACACTTTTTCGAAACTAAAATGTTTAAGTTATCACAATTTCAGTTCATTGCCGTGAGGTTAAACGTATACAAGCACTGTATTCCGATACGAAAATTTTGATTTTGGTGATTACAATTTACCGGACTTACGGTGGAGTTGTGGACATTGCATTGGCGGCGTTCTTGTGAATGCGTCGAAACATTTATTGTACTTATTGGAGTTTTTGAATCTTTGTCAGGTGAACGAATTATTGAACAATAGTAGAAGAGTGCTTGATCTGGTTTTTACGGATGTTGAGAATGTGGTGGTATCAATATGCGAAGATAGCATGTTACCTGTCGATAGTTATCATCCGGTCTTAGAGATATCAATACCTTTGCGGACGGGCGAAGGGTGCATTTCGCTCGAGTCTCAATCGCTTAACTTTAATAAGGGAAATTATGCCGCTATGGCTGAATATTTGGATTCTGTAGATTGGTATGTGTTGCAGTATTTAGACGTTGAGAGTGCTGTTAAATATTTTTATGATGTTATATATTATGCAATGCAACTATTTATTCCTGTTACTGTAATTTCTAGAGATTCCTCTTTTCCTACGTATTTCTGCAGGAAACTAAAGAGACTTGATCGCGAGAAAAAGGCAGCTCATAAACTGTTCAAGAAATCTAACATGATGAGCGATTATGTTAGATTTTCGAGTTTGAGGGCGGAGTGTAGGTTATTGTCTCGCAGATGCCATGATTCATATATTTCTTCAGTGGAAAACTCTATACCCATTGAGATGAAGAGCTTTTGGAAGTACATAAATTCAAATAGGTCTTCTGGAGGTCTTCCAAATTCTATGTTTTTGGGTAATGAAGAGGCCGACTCGGTTGATCAGATACTGCTGCTTTTCTCGCGTTATTTTTCTAGTGTTTACGGAGATGAATCGATATTTTCTGGGGATTTTCATTATGAGAAGACAGCTGATCTTCATCACTGCCATATTTCTGTCAAGGACATTACAAGGGGGACGAGAGCTATAAAAATCAATAAAGGCCTTAATAATTCACCTCAATTTTTAGCTCTTTGACCCGAACGATTTTCGAGATTTAAAAAAAAAACTGTTTTTTTTATTTTATTTTTATAGTAAAATTCGATTTTACTAATCGATCTTAACCTTCGATTCTTAAAATCTTAAAATTCGAACTTAATCAATGTTCGAATTCGAATGTTACTATAAAAGTAAAATAAAAAAAAAAAACAGGTTTTATTGAAAATCTCGAAAGAGCTGAAAGAGAGAAAATCGTTAAAGAGCTAAAAATTGAGGTAAATTAATTTTATTCGATACCTAATCAATCCCCTAAATTTTCCATATTAAACCGGTTCTACCCTTTATAACAGTTTTAGATAAGATGCCAAAAATTAGCCAGCGAAATGCATCTCAAAATTGAGTCTTGATCTCCAGAGAGGATATACCAGGCAGATTACACCTTGGTGGTTTGCTATTGCCTTCCAAAGGGAGACAGTCACAATAAATTTTTACTGAGTCCGGGGTCGAACCCAGCATTCAGCATTAGCAGCAACGCACTTAACCGCTTTAGCTGGTCGACCGTCTAAAGTTGAAAGAGCTGTAATAGAGTAAATAGAATAATACTAAATACTCAAAATTAAGCAATGCCGCAATTATTGTATCCTGTGCCAATTGGGTCAACAATAAAGATGATCGACGCTCATGCAGCAGAAGGCAATGTTCTCAAACATTCAAAGACTACCAACGGTAGCACTGTCCACGAGTGAAACAACTAACTATTACACTGTCCAAAGACAGTTTGAAAATGAATTTTTACTTGCAAAAGAATTGTCGTCTTATGAGTACAAAGCATAACAATGTTCAATATCAATTTACTATACAATCAAAGATAGAATATAGAATACATCCGTACAGAAGATATCACCCCCAATTTTTATAGAACATTTTAAACTAAATACCTCATTATTATTCTGTTGATATTCTAAAATAGAATTATCTTTAATATCAATGGAACGATCCAATTCTTCTAACTCGACTTCCATGCTCTCCATTTCGGTATAACTATCACTGGAAACTCGTAAACCACTGATACTTTCTTCAAATTTATTAAACTTCCAAAAGTATTACACACCATCCACGCTGGAAACATCAACTTGTAAAAATTTTGAGGTTAGATTGAAGTTGTAGTTATAAATTCTGCAAAGCGCACACAATTAATATAAAATATATGAAATTAATCACAATAAATCAATACGTTAGCCACTAATAAATTAAAAGTAGTCTGTTGGTATTAGATACTTGAATTATAAACATCCGTTACACGATTCTAAAGAAACAAAAATATGACAATACCCCGAATACATGATTTGTTTTTCTAGACATTTAATGTCCAGTGACGGAGGTTAGGATTTTTTGTATAAAATTAAGAAAGTAAGTAAATAGAATTTATTTAGTTTTTGAGTATTTTATAGCTATTATTATAACTAGGGTAATATGAATAGTATATTTCCCGTGTTGTAATCAATAGTTTTCTTCTGATTGAAAAATATATTATTAAATATATCAAAATTTCATCAATAATAAAATTTGAGATTTTGAATTTACAATAACTCGAAAACGGCGCTAGATATCGAAAAACTGAGCAAAAAATTTACCCCCCTTTACTCGTTCTCAACCCCCTTAGCAATTTGTCGAAGGAAGCTTTAAGCAAAATTCTAGATCAATAGCGCGCAGAATGCACGCAATATAATTAAGAAAAAGTTAGGTTGATTTTTAAAATATAAAAATAAGTAGGCACATATTTTATTTTAAACGTCACTTAAATGTCACTTTTTAACAGGGATGGCTTTAGTATTTTGTTTTGCGTGTTTGATTGTCCAATCACCGTGCGCAAAGTATACTTTAAAATGACGTTTCATATTTCCCTTGGGAAATATTAGTGTGTTATGACATATTGTAACTAAGGCGATATTGCTCTATATTGTTTCAATCAGAAGAAAAAAAATTAATTAAATCTTTATTCAGATAAGAAAACCTAACTCTGCCACTGGATATTGAATGTCTTGAAGATAAGTCTGAATGTCATTTTTGCTTCTGTAGCATCATGTGACGGATGTTTTTAATTCAAGTATCTAATACCAACAGGCTACTTATAATTTATTAGTCGCTAAGGTATTGATTTATTCTAATAAAATTCCATAAATTTTATATTAATTGTATGCGCTTTGCAGAATTTATAACTAAAACTTCAATCTAACCTCAAAATTTCTACTAGAAGTTGATGCTTCCAGTTTGGATGGTGTTTGGAAGTTTAATAAATTCCAAGAAAGTATCAGTGGTTTGCGAGTTTCCAGTGATAGTTATAACGATAACGAAATGGAGAGCATGGAAGTCGAGTTAGGCGAATTGGATCGTTCCATTGATATTAAAGATAATTCTATTTTAGAATATCAACCGGATGATAATGAGGTGGGCTATAAATCATATTTAGTTTAAAATGTTCATATATAAAAACTGGGGGGTGATATCTCTTCTACCGATGTATTCTACTTTAAATTTCTTTACCTTCTATCTTCTATCATATAAAATGATGTTGAACATTGTTATGCTTTGTACTCATAAGACCATGATTTCTTTGCAAGTAAAAATTGATTTTCAAACTGTCTTTGGACACTGTAATAGTTTCTTAGTTGTCTGACTTGTGGACAGTGATACAGTTGGTAGTCATTGAATGTTTCAGAAAATTGCCTTCTGCTGCATGAGCGTCGATCATCTTTATCGTTGACCCAATCGGTACAGAATACAGTAATTGTGGCAATGCTTAATTTTGAGTACAGTACACTGGCTCTTAATGTAAATACGAAAAATTCGAGTCAGTTCATATAAGAGAGATGTTCACACTAGTGAGGGTATTCATAATAACCCGAATAATATAAAATAATTATTATAATTATTACAAACAGTACTATTACACTTCACCAAAATATGAAATTTGTGTTAAAACTTTTTTTAGTTGAAATGTTTGCTAACACAACTTTCACCTGCAACATTTTTGGCTCACTTCTATTACAACAGCACACATAATAATTGAAAGATATTTGAAGTTTTAATAATTGAAGTTTTACCCATATGTGCATAAATATATTTTGCTTTCTATGCAGGTTTATACAATTCGACAATGTAATGGTAACTTTTTTGTTTACTAAAAATTATCTGAGCTCCGGCTAGGTTGACTCTATAAATAACCTAGGGGTGGTTTTTTTTTTTTTTTATTTTTCTTTTTGTATTTTTATTAGTATTTTTCTTAGTGTAGCGAATAAACAAAGAAATACCATACGAATTATATATATTTAATTTATTAATGAAAAGTAATATATAGACATTAACTTACATACAATTAAATGAAGTCTTAACAATCTAAAGACCTGACGAATTTTAATAACGGCTTTGGGCGCAAATAGTGTTCACGCACTTCACTCGGTACACGAAATTATTCTTTCTTCTATTGGTGTACGTAGATTATCCAAGGGATGAAAGATTTTGTTTTCTATGGAAAACAAATGTTGAAAACGAAGTTTGAGTCCACGACTCCTACTATGCACTTCGGAACAAAGGAATTACTCGCACAATCCCTCTATGTTTTGTCAAGATTGACTTGACAAATTTTTCACTGTATTGGTATTAGTACGTGCTTTAATTGCAGAAAGTAATAATTTATTTGGCACCACTTGTTGCCAAATAACAAACTTTTTTAAATATGTGGTTTCTTTTGAAACCACCCGTGGTCAACCTACAACGAGGCGCTCCGTTTTCTTGCAAAGAAGGAACTATCTCTTTCTTTAACCCGCCAAACTTACAATTAAAAATTCTATCAGGCCCGCAAAATGGTTCACACCCTTTGCAACTATTCCTAAAATTAACTAAAACTAATAAATACCCATAAGTGTCATTGAGGCGGTAGGTTTTCTAACCTAAGGTTGAGTGATTCGGATGATGATAATCAACTCTTTGTTTGTCAAAACTTGCAAAATGCAAGTGAGTGATTCGGATGGTGGTAATGAACTGACTAAAAAAATGAACAATGCCGAAATTTATAACTTTTCATTAATTAACGTGATGCCTTTTGTTCAAGTTGACCAATAAGAAAATTTTAAAATCATATGACAAATTTGTGACTAATTTCCATGAACAATACTTAAGCCCCAAAATAACATTGTGAACCAGTAGCTGGTTTAGTGCACACAATTAAGTGATAACACCAAGTAAACGGTACTGATGAAGACTAATGAGTCAGAAACACATCGTGTGATGGCTAGACGGTCAAAATATCAGGCAATGTGTCTACCGTTCTTACCTTAATTGTGTTGGTCGTTTAGTTTTTAAAACTTTTATGCAAATCGCAAGAATTTTAACTTTTAACATTTTTAATATCGGCGCCAGAGAGCTATAAAATTTATTATTTTTTTCAAAGAGTTCTTATGAAAATTGGATCATACTGATGTAATTCTTTTGAACAAACAACTTCATTGGTAAATAATGTGACCAAGTTTAGTAATTAAATTCTAATTTAAAAAAAGTTAGTTACCGGGTGTCTTCAAAAATTAAAATCACAACATAATTTAAAAATCAAAATTTAAAATTTAAAAACTTCCATTTTAAAAGTATTGATGTTCATCATCATCAACTGCAGGTTTTAGGCCGGTGGCCCGTTACGTCACTAATTGGTCGCTCCATCTCTTTTTGGGGCGGCCCACACTTTGTTTTCCTCTCGGCCTGTATTGGAACATTAGCTTTGGTAACCTAGTCTTGATGTTTTAAAATAAAATTTTTTCATAATTATGTTCAAGAAAAAATTTTAAAAATGCTTTATTAGCTTAGTAGAAGTATGTTCATTAATATTTTATGATCTAATTATAGTGTAACAAAATACGAACACTATAACGATTTAAAAACTTTATTTTCACCAATTTCAAATTTTTTTAAGATGAACAGAATTATTTAAATGATTAAATGCAAGTAAAATCCCCTCCCCTTCCCTTAACTAAATCCTGTATTTGCACCTGAAATCAAAGAATTCAATATATTCAATTGATTTTTATCAACAGTGATTTTTAAAACATTGCGAAGATTATTTAATTAATTTTGAATGTACCATAATGAAAATTATTAAAATAATATAAATTTAAATGCTTTCAGTAAAGTCAGGATACAACACAGTACATAATATGTAAGCACATAATATCAGGTTACAGACTTTAGCTGTATTCTTTTTACCTATTTTATTTCCATCTCAGTTGTACAACTGAGATGAAGTGAGCTGAGACAAACTGAGATTAACTGAGTCAAAGTGAGAAAAAGATAATGTAAAAAGAACAACGAAAATTTACTACTAAGTGAATTTTGAATTTAATTATTTTGACGTTTGATAGTACTAACCAAATTGTTTTTTGTATTATTGTATAATGTCAACATAAACTTCAAAAAGACGAATTAAAAATTTAAGGTGCAGTAGATATTAAAATGATTGCAATAAGTGACAAGTTTAATTCAAATCAACCAATCCGGGCCATTTCCCAATGTGTCTCAGTTGTAACACTTCAAAACAGCAAGATCAGTTTGGGTATGGAAAGGGATAATTTTGTCACGTAAAACTCAGTTCGGCACGGCACAGTACTTATGTCAAAATGGTAAAAAAAACACTCTTTGAACTGAGTAACTGAGTATCTCAGTACAATCTCACTTAAAATAGGTAAAAAGAATACAACTTTTATTAGCTTTATTATGCACAGTTTATTCAAGTAATAAATACAGTAATAATTGGAATGGTGACATTAGTAATGTCGTTGTCGGCATACTCAGTTTTTATTGGCTTTTGTGTATAACGCACAGTCGTGTATCGCCACAACATGGGCATATGTTATAATGCGCCATCATCGAGTTCTAACAGACTTCATGATTCGTATTAATTTTTTTACACCCATTTACACTTGAAAAGCATTATGAAGATTCTGCACGTCAAGCAATGTTACCTTTGCACAACACGGAATTCATTTTCATACGTTGGGATAGCAGTTTTCAGTGAACAGCCTTAAATATAAGAATGGTATACTTAACTTTATACGATACCAGTTTACAGCTGTCCGGCTTATCACCAAAATTTGTACTTTCTTCAATACGTTTTTAATATATAATATAAAATTTTATGTTTTAATTATAATTTTTAAATTTTATCCAATTCTATTGCAATTCTTTTATCTTGAAATATTTGACTATAGCTTCTATTTTATTTGCAAAATTATTCAAACGTTTTTCAGAATCAATAAATTCAATTATAAATCTTAATAAAACACTTTTCATTCAACAAAATTACTTATATTACCCGTTCTTTGCGAAAATGATAATAATACCCGAAGAATAACATTAACCGTGATTCCAATAAGCATCGTCCACTGTACATGTTTAGAGTAGGTTTTTTGATAATTTTTTCTACTTATTTGTAACGGTAGTAGTTAATTTCACATTTTGCACTGTATGCAGTGTCGTATTCAGCTTACAAACGCCACACGTCACGCAGTTTCCCGTCCTTCTTGTCTCTGATTAAATTTTGTAATTGATCTCCGTTATTACACGGAATAGCTTATTTATCTTTTCTTTTGGTTTCTGTGATCTTGAGTAGAACTTGAATCGGTCAAATATGACATTTTTACTAGGCTTTATTGTACTTCATTGTAAATTTACTTTATTGCTCATATGGGTCGTATGATTTTTCGAAAGAAATGGTTACATGGAAAAACAATAAAACAATTGACGATATAAAATTATATTTATTTTGCAACCTGAGTAATAAACTGCAATAACAAAAACAGGACTCAGGCAACTCGTAGGCCAGCAGGTGTTCAAGGAACAAATTAACTCTCCCTTGCACAGGATTTCTTCTTCACCAATCTTAACTTTATCATAGGTACCTACTTCACTGGACTGCCTCTGGATCGAAATATTTTTTATTCGCCTTTGGGAATCTGTCAGAAAATCGGACCCACGATTTTCAAAATTTCATCTACACACTAAGAAAGATGTCACTTTTCTAAGCAAACTAGAACAAAAATTTTGTAGGATAATGCAAAATTTTTCGAAAAAACTCGATTTTAAAAATGTAAAATTTACATGTATTTTAGATACACCTTTAACACGGCTGCATGATTAAGCGTTGTTGTGTAAGGCAAAAAAATAAAATAGACCCTCTGGACGCCTTCGGCGTCTACCGGGCCTGTTTTATTTTTTCACCTTACGCATAACAATTTAAAAATATCCCTGAAGAATGTCAGAACTCGCCAAGGGTGGAACTCGAAGCCATAGAACTCGTCCGGGTATCGACCGCGACTGACAACAATATTAAGAGTATATCAAAGCACACGTACCGTTAACAAAATGAAGAGCAGGGAAATCAACGTGCGACTTACCATTACACAACGGGGTGTATCATATTACACAGTGGCGCAGCCGCAGAAAATGGGGAATAGTCATCTTATTTTCGAGTGTAATTATTGTGTTACCACTATTACCTATCTTAAATTAAAGTACGGCATTTCAGAAATAACTCAGAGCGAAAGATTTATCATTGATTTTTGTTGTCAATCTTTTTATTGTAATATACCCATTCTTATTTTCAATAGATAGCAGTCATTAAGATTAAGAATTGAACTTTTTTTTATAAATTGATTCCTAAACATGTGTAGAATATGCTGGTAAAGTAATTTTCTAATTTTCTACACACATTTACACTTTAAAAACATTACATACATTCTAGACGTGAAAATATGCTGTCTTTGCAGAACTAGCGGTATTCCTTTTCATCCCTTGGGATTGAAGCAAAAACTGAGACAGCATATTTAAGGACTTCTAAGATGAAGAAGAAGGAATTATCTATGGACCAGGCATAGCAGATTAATGGTGACTAAAGATATTAACTTGATTCCATTAAATATTTTAAATCGTATTTGAACTTCTTTTTAAACGCGATTTTCTTAAAACTACATTTTTCTAACTGGTCAAAAACCGTATGACCCATTGCTTTGAAATTATAATGGTAGATTCCGAACATGTATGGTCATCGATTCAACTAAACGAATTGAAAAATTCCGAGCCGTTTTTTTTATTCGTAACAAAATAATCAAATAAAATCATGAAATTTGAAAATTAATTTTCAAAAACATGTCAATTATTCAATTACCAACAATTTTGAATGATTCTAGTTCATTCGATAGCCACAGCTCTACAGATTGAAATGCCGTTTGGTTTTTTGATGTTAGATAAGCGAATAAGCCGGAATCATGGAGACCGTCGACAAAGTTGTCAACAAATATCTTGGCTTTTGAAGTAATTGTGATGAAAATTTTGGTCTGAAAATATTCTAACTTACTATTGAAATGTCAATAAATATTTAGAAAAAAGTTCAAACCTCTATATTTTTATAGTTTGTCATAAGAAAATTTCAATAAAATTACTTAAAAAATGATCCTCACACGGGGTGACTGCCTTAAGAGTGCGAACGAAAAGTCTTGCCTTTATTGTTTCTCAAGTTGCAAAGTAATGATTTATTTCTAAAATACGCAACCCCCTCTTATCACTTGATGTGAACACAACAATATCCTATCGCTTCATCTTCCATCAAATTCTCCTTTGTTTTTCTCAATGGCTTCCATAGAGATGTAGAACTTTTTCTTGAATTTAATCTAACACATAGTCACATGACGTGGGAAACAGTAGTCTGCTGGTGCGTAAATATTATTTTCTTCTTAACTGAATGTGCTCTCTATTCATTAAATTATAAATTTACTAAAATATGTATTTTTAAACAATTACAAGTGTAACAATAAAATCACTTACTGAAGATATATTTGTTACAGAAAACCACAAGTAATTTAAAGAGTTACTTTCAAATTAAGAAAGAAGAAGAAGAATCGGAAGACAACTTGGAAGATTTGCATCATTCCATCGACATTAAAGACGAAACTTCAACGAACGAATCTTATGTTGATCAAGATTGTGATTTACCACCAATTCACACTGATAAAATATTTTTCCAGTGTAACATTTGTGATTACAGTTGTTCGGCAAAATCAATATTAAAACGTCATTTACTAACTCATACAAGCGGGAAACCATTTGTGTGTTATATTTGTGGTTATAAATGTTCAAGAAAAGGTACTTTAAAAAAGCATTTTTTATTACCTCATACGGGAGAGAAACCGTTTAAGTGCAATATTTGTGATTATAAATGTTCACAAAAAGGTCATTTAAAATATCATTTACTAACTCATACGGGGGAGAAACCGTTTGTATGTTATATTTGTAATTATAAATGTACACGAAAATACGGATTAAAAAGTCATTTATTAACTCATACGAGTGAGAAACCGTTTGAGTGTAATATTTGTGATCATAAATGTTTACGAAAAGAACTTTTAAAACAACATTTACTAATTCATACGGGCGAGAAACCGTTTGAGTGTAATAGTTGTGATTATAAATGTTCACGAAAAGATCGTTTAAGAGAACATTTATTAACTCACACGGGTGAGAAGCCGTTTGATTGTAAAATTTGTGATTATAAATGTTCACAAAAAAGTGCATTAAAATATCATTTACTGACTCATACAGGTGAGAAACCGTTTGTTTGTAATATTTGTGATTATAAATGTTCACTACAAAGTATTTTAAAAAAGCATTTACTAACACATACAGGCGAGAAACCGTTTGGGTGTTATATTTGTGATTATAAATGTTCACAAAAAGGTTATTTAAAAAAGCATTTACAAACTCATACGAGGAAGAAATCGTTCGAGTGTAATATTTGTGATTATAAATGTTCACAAAAAGATACTTTAAAGTATCATTTACTAACTCATGCGAGGGAGAAACTGTTTGGGTGTAATATTTGTGATTATAAATGTTCAAGAAAGTATGTTTTAAAGCAACATTTATTAATTCATACGGGCGAGAAACCGTTTAAGTGTAATGTTTGTGATTATAAATGTTCAAGAAAGTATGTTTTAAAACAACATATATTAACTCATACGGGCGAGAAACTGTTTGAGTGTAATCTTTGTGATAATAAATTTTCAACAAAAGGTATTTTAAGAAAGCATTTACCAACTCATACAGGCGAGAAACCGTTCGAGTGTAAAATTTGTAATTATAAATGTTCACAAAAAGGTACTTTAAAAAATCATTTACTATCTCATGCGATAGAGAAACCGTTTGAGTGTAATTTTTGTGATTATATATGTTCACGAAAATATGTTTTACAACAACATTTATTAATTCATACGGGCGAGAAACCGTTTAAGTGTTCTATTTGTGATTATAAATGTTCGCAAAAAGGTACTTTAAAAATACATTTACTAACTCATACGGGTAAGAAATCGTTCGAGTGTAATATTTGTGATTATAAATTTTTACGAAAAAATGGTTTAAAACAACATTTATTAATTCATACCGGTGAGAAACCGTTCGAGTGTAATATTTGTGATTATAAATGTTCACGAAAAGGTAATTTAAAATATCATTTACTAACTCATACGAGCTAGAAACCGTACTTCTTATTTGTTGGTCTATTTTGTACTTTTATGAGGGACATTGTACCCAAAATTTGATGGTTCAAAATTTAAAAATTTTTGTAGAAAATTAAGATCAGATCACCCTGCTCTATTGCGTAAAAATAGGCGCAATTCTTAGAAGCCATCTAGTGGTAATGATAAGCAAACGTGGGTGAAAATAAAATATGTCTTGTTATATTTTATTGTTGCCATTTATTGAATTTGTTCTCATTGTTTTTAGAGGTTTTTACTAGTTTTTATTATTTATTTATATTTAATGATGGCTTATGATCCAAAATGTAAACAATTAAGATATTTTTATATTTAAAATATATTTTTTTGGAATTAAATTACCTTTTTGATTTTATTATTAAAATTTCAATAGAATATTTAAAGAGATCCTTTTTCTTGTAATCTTAAAATTGTTTTGGAGTCCGCGTACAAATGTGCAAGTGAACAGACGAGTTTATTGAAACGCATTGTAACAAGGTCAGTACATAACACTAAACATTGTAATCATACACAAAGAAGACTAAATAGAAGACTGCTCTGCAAAGAGAGTTTATATACAACTATTCAACAATCGGCATAAAACATAATAAAAGATTAACAAACAAACATAACCAAACATGAATCCAACACAAAACAATAGTATATCCACATACTCAAACATCCTAAAAACAAATCAAACCACATTCACATATCCCAAAAAAGATCAAGCAATAACATTAAATGCAATCGAAGGAATAAAAATCAAAGATTATGTATTTGCTATAGGCAAACTTGCCAAACCATCAAACGTTATCGCGACTTCGCGGATATCAAATGAACGCATATGTATTTACCTAAAATCCAAGGAACATGTGAATCAACTTTTGCAAATAAAACACATAATCATCGATGACCAAAAAATAGAAATAAGACGGCTTATCTCACAAACACATAAAATTATTCTATCAAATGTCTCACCTACCATACCAAATATAATACTGGAAGAAAATATAAAAAATGAACTAAAGTTAAAACAATCATCACCTATCTAATACATCAGATATTTAGCTGATCCAGAATACGCTCACATAATAAGTTTCAAAAGATACGTATACGTCGAAAATAAAGAGAAAGAAACAAACATACCAACATTAATCATAATCAAATATGAAAACGAAAACCATGGAATCTACATGTTTCACGAAGAACAAAAATGCCCTAGGTGCAACAAAACTGGTCACACAACAGCCTACTGCAATACACCTTTAACAGAAAAAACTACAACATTGGAAGCGTCTTCAGTAGAAATAATTCCAAATACACTACAAGAATTAGACATTGAAATAGGAACAACCCAAAGTAAAGAAAAAACACTTGACACTAAACGACCCTTGACATCAAGTCACGAGGACACCACACCAGAAATTACACAAAACACTCAGGACAACCCATTTAAACACCCTCAAATCCAACAAAACTCACCACCAAAAAATTCAACCCCAAACACACAGAAAAATGAAAAATACAACAAAATAACTACAAAAAAAGTTAAAAATGATACAAAAGAAATAAACCTCACCTTAGACGAGCTGTTAAATCCAATCAAAGAAGAAATAACAAAAAATCTCTCACATTATGACTTCACATACGAAAAATTTGAAAACTTTTACAATGAAATTTACAAAGCAAGAAATCCGCTCGAAGCTGCACAAAAATTTAACCAAAACATCGAAAACACAATAGCTACCCTAAAAGATCTAAGAGTACTCCTTCAAAACAACAAAATGAAGTATAGATTCACACGCATAATTTCCAATATCACTAAAGCACAGAGTAAAAGCTCAGAAGCTTATTTCTCAACATCAAGTCAAGAATCTCATGAATAAAAATCCCACTAAACACAAAAATAAACTACAAACACAAAACATCAAAAACACAACAATTAATCACACTAAAACGACAATAATACAATGGAACTTGAATGGATTCTATACTAGACTAACATAACAACATAAAACCACAAATACTCTGTCTTCAAGAAACTCACATCAAAGAAAAACAGAAATTCAAAATAAAGGGATACAACCAATTTTTCAAGCACAGAACTAATCGACAACACGCTAGTGGGGGAGTCGCAATATTCACATCTAACAACTTACACTCAGAAATAATAGAACTTGATACAGAATTGGAAGCTATTGCTGTTACAACTTATCTACCAACAAAAATACACATATATGTAACATATTGTAATGCCCCGGACTATGCAAAAGTTATAAATTTTTCTTTCTCTATAAATTAATTAATTAACAACTAGGCATCTATTTTTTGTGTTGTTTTAGCGATGAGCTCTTCAAAATTAAAATTTTAAATTTAAATGCTTACTTTGTTAGTTTTCGTTTGGTGCTGGAGTGCACCTGGGATCTTACAGCTGTTGGCGTCGCGAAGTTGTTGCTATGCACCTCTTGCACATTGAATTTTTTCACAAATTCTTCACCTTTTCCAAATTTTGTACTGCACTTTACTTAAAATAATTAAAATAAAACAAAAACTCAAATCAATCTTAACTTAATTTATTTACAAAATTAATTATTAATTATCGGGTAATGGCGTTACATCCGTCAGGCACGATGGCCTCCGCCTGATTCTCCTTGCATCGACCAACTCGCCGTTCTCTCTCCAGTCTTCTCTCACCTTTTATTTACAAAAATTTTACAAGCTTTGTACAGTGTGTTTTAATAAATAATGAAACAAACTCAAACTTTAAAATAATCCACAAAATAATAAAATTAACGTTGTTATTTGCATTTCGAAACACGACAATATACATACCCCCAAACTACTCAATAAAATTAACCGACATGCAAAATCTAATAAATCAATTACCAAAGCCTTACTTGTTAATTGGGGACTTCAATGCCCACAACGTGATCTGGGGATCAAAATACATAAATCAACGAGGAAATATTATAGAAAATCTATTACTACAAAACAACTCATTAGTAATAATGAATAGAAACACCCTACGCACTGTAATTCTTCAAACAACACGTTCAGTAACATTGACCTTACATTTGCATCAACACAATTAGTCCCAAACATCACATGGCAACCGATGGACCAGCTTTATGACAGCGATCACTTTCCAATAAAAATCGATATCTTACACAAAACAGAAATCGATCTCACAACAACACCAACAAATTGGAAAATCAAAACAGCAAACTGGAATAAATATACAGAACTTACAGTACTACAGCTACATATTGACCTTTACGAAGAACAAAACATCAATAACTCAATCAAAAAACTTACTTCAATTATAAATCATGCAGCCAGCGAATCAATAGAAAAACTCAAACATTGCAAAGGAAGGAAAACTGTCCCCTGGTGAAACGAAAAATGCAAAGAAACACTAAAACTATGCCACCAAGCATTCAACAGATATAAAAAATCAAATTCAAATAATGACCTAATAGAATTTAAAAAGAGGAGAGCAATAACCAGAAAAACAATAAAAACAAGCAAATCAGAATCATGGCAACTAATAACAATTTCACAATATCTGCCATAAAAGAAAACAACGAAATTATAACTAACAAACAAGATATTTCAAACATAATTGCAAAAAATCTAGAAAATACATATGCAAACGAATCATATAACAACCACTTTTTAGAACATAAAAAAAGAACCGAAGAAACATTTGTAATTAATCGTGGCAAAGCACAGGAAGACGTAATAAATCATCCAATTACCTTAAAAGAACTCGAACAAAACATAAACAAAACCAAAACACCAGTCCAGGTCCAGATAATATTCCATACGCATTTATTAAAAACCTATCTACGTCAGCTAAACAATCGCTTTTAAATATTTGTAATTATATTTGGAAAAAAAACGTGTATCCAGAATCATGGAAAGAGATTACAATAATACCAATCCTTAAACCAAATAAAGACCCTACCAATCCGCTTAGCTACAGACCGATAGCATTATCATCATGTCTAGCCAAACTATTGGAAGAAATAATTAATAATAGACTAATATGAACACTAGAAAAAAACAACCTAATAACAAAAAATCAATCAGGCTTTAGAAAGTTACACTCTACAACAGACCAAATTCTCAACATCGAATCTGAAATTCACGAAGCCTACATTAACAAAGAACACCTAATAGCAATATTTCTCGATCTAGAAAAAGCGTTTGACAAAACCTGGAGACACCTTATAATACAACAAATGACAAACTGGAAATTATACGGTAATATTCTAACATTCATACAAAATATTCTCAAACACAGAACGTTTAGAGTTAGGATTAACAACGTGTACTCGAATATAGCAAGCATGGAAAATGGTATTCCTCAAGGTTCGCCCATTAGTGTGACGTTGTTCTTGATAGTTATAAACAACATAGAAAACCACATTAATCATCCAGTCAAACTCTCCATATTTGCTGACGACATAACAATATATTCTAGAAACAAAGATCTGCAAGTTATTAAAAAAAAATCTGCAACAAACCATTGCCTCATTAAAAAATTGGTCCAAAACAACAGGATATAACATATCTGTAGAAAAAACAAAAGCCGTACATTTTACACGTCTCAAAAAATATGACACAGAACTACCCAAAATTGAAATAGACGGTAACAACGTCAAATACACTAGGGTCATTAAATACCTCGGAGTTCTCTTAGACAACAAATTAATTTGGAAAGATCTCATAAATCACATAAAAGCAAAAACAATCCAAACACTTAACATCCTAAAAACAATCTCAAACAACAAATGGGGAGCTAAACGGGACACACTACTTAAGATCTACCAGTCAATGATTCGATCTAAACTAGACTATGGATGCATTATATACTCTTCAGTCAAAAAACATCTACTAAATAAATTAGAACCAATTCAAAACGCATCACTACGAATGATATTAGATGCATTCCGAACAACACCAGTAGAAAGCCTACGCTGCGAAGCAGCAACGCCATCGCTAAAAATACGCAGAGAGATTTTAACAACAAGGTACGCTATGAAAATAATTACAAATCCAAAACACACATCATTCAGCAACGTGCTATCAGGAAGAAACGTCCTCAAATACAGTATAAACCCCCAATACCCGAAACCTTTTCACATAAGACTCCAAAACATCTTAAACTCCATTAACTACCAACTACCAAATATCATACTGTTCAAAGAAACTAATATAGAACCCTGGATCACTCATGAAATAACTGTTAACCTAGACTTAGCTAAACACAAGAAACAAGACACAGCACAAAGTATATATCTCACCCATAGAGGTGATATAATATATACCTCTATGATCTCACCGAATTTAAAAATATTCTGGAGAAATACAACAACTACGAAAAAATTTATACAGATGCCTCTGAAATAAGCGAAACGGTGGAATGTGCATTCCTACAAGGAGACATAGCCAGGCAATACAGGTTACCAAAAGGATCATCAGTACCCACAGGCGAAATTTTAGCTATAAAACAATCATTAAAATTCATTCAAATACAAGACGACCACAAGAAGTCATATCTAATCATCACCGACTCAATCGATTCATTAGAATCCCTCAGGAACGAAAATCGCAATAATCCCATCGTAAATAAAATTAAACACATTCATTTTCAATTAAAAAGAAAAAACATAGAAGTGTCGTTTCTGTGGGTATCATCACATATGGGAATACCAGGAAATGAGACAGTAGATAAACTCGCAAAGGAAGCTACTACTAACAAGAACGCAAAAATAAAAGCGAAGATCCTACACTCCGATGCACTAAATTTCATAAAAAAATACTCCTACAAGCTATGGCAAGAACAATGGACTAGCACTAACCAAAAATTGGGAAAAGTAAAAAAAATTATCAATCCTTAGAAACTACTAATAAAACAAAATAGAACCACAGAAACGATCCTGACCAGAATGAGATTAGGCCACACAAAAACAACCCACTCATTTTTACTTGATAGAGAACCACCACCAATATGCACAACCTGCAACCAAACACTATCAGTACAGCACATACTAATTGATTGTCCACTATTCACAATCCAAAGAAACAAAACGAAATTACCAAAAACATTGGAAGAAGCACTAAATCCTGAAAGAAACACAATCAAATTCTTACAAGAAATAAAAATAGAAATATAATGTAAATATAAAAATGTACATATACAGGTGCTAATAACCACGGCAGTTGATGCACCTTCATCAAACCTAAATAAAAAAAAAATTATTTTATATTACAGCTTACTTATCTAACTATCCAGTAATAATACTCCAAATGTGCGGAAGGGTGTGACTGTCAATGAATATAGCAAAAATGTGTTAATTCTGTCAAAATTTAGTTTCATAATTTCAACAAGTTAGTGACAAAGAATATTCAATTTACAAAATAAACAAACTAAACAAAATATTAAAATAATGGATTTTAACAGTTAAGTAAAGAATCAGTTACACAGAAAAATAATATTTAAAAACCAATGAAAACAACAATAATTTACATTTAATAGGTTTGGATTTAGAATATTTGAATAAACAAGAAAAATAAAAATGATAAAAATCTTTAAATACTGACTACGAATTTAAAAAAAAAATTACGTTATAAAAATATGATAAAATTTTTTTAAATCGCACACACCAATTCTACCACATCATCCACTTAAAAAATTCAATTTTTATTCAATTTACTTTTCGCATAAAAGTAATTATTTTATTTTATTCAAAATTATTAAGCACCCCGAAATTTTTATAAAAACAAACTTATTTGTCATCAGGTGTTGGGTTTAAAGTGACGAGAATGCATTTATTTGAATTGGAAGGCTAGTGAGAGAAATCATCAAACTTTTTGAAACGAAATGTGAATTGGCTTGTAAAAGAAAAACATAAATACTTGTAATTATTTGTTTAATTTGTTTACGCTAATATCTCTGTTAAAATTTAACAAACAATATAGTAATATATATAAATATAATTTTGAAAAAATAATTAATTTTGTATTTGGTAATTTTTTTTCAATTTTTTTATTTATTATTTTTTCTATTTTTGCGCTCTCAAAAACTTCTCTCGTAATGCTTAGAATTTTATTAATATTTTTCCAGTGCTCTAATGTATATTGTAGTGGTATTCTCCAAAAAAATATTGGAAGAAGCCTTTACTATCCTTTTTTCGTTTACCTCGGCCAGCTTTTCAATGGTCGGCAGCATTGAGCTCTACTCAAGAGTCGGTTCCTATGGCAGTTAGGGCAACAATTAAAGTTTTCCTGTTTACAGAAAAGTTTTAAGTTTTATTAACCATTTTGATACTTTGTTATGTTACCTATATAAAATAACATAATTTTTTTCGCGATATAATCAACCACTGGTTAAACGGCCCTTTGACCCTCTGCCCTATGGCCAGTCCGGGACTGTTTAAGTGTGTATACTATATTTAAGATTTCGCATCTACTAAATATGCGTCGGCTAAATATTTTTATAAGTAAGGTAATTTAATCTTAACCTCATAAAACCAAAATAACAAGAGAAGTAATCTTACGGTTTTGTCACGTTTTTAAAAACTCCATGTGTATTTTCAAGAATTTTGTTATTATTACCTTATAAATACTAACGTTTTCTAACAATTTTAATTATAAGTAGGGTAATTTATTCATAAAACCAAAATAGCAAGTAGGCTATTCTAAGGGTTTTGGCAAGTTTTTAAAAACTCAAAATGTGTATTTTATTCATTTACTACCCATTTATTCAGAAGGTTTATTGTAGGTCCATTTACCCAAAAATTTTAAAACGGTTATGAAACATCTGTTATACGATATTCAAAATATATACAAAAAATTTAAAAAAATAGCATCACTTTCAGGATTATTTATATTTTTTCTATTGGTTTTATAAATTTTTTGGGTTTACAAATAGTATTTTTTTAATATTTTTAATTCTATAAAATTTATTTATAATTAATTAATTGTAATAAGTAGATTCTAAATTGTTTCGGCATACTAAAAATAAACTAAACATATTTATTTTACTAAAAATGTTATATTAATATTGCGGCATTAATTTTTTAATATATTAATATTTTGTTGTACCTCCCTTTGATTTTATAAATGCGGCAATGCGGTTTGGCATAGAATTAACTAGAAGTATGCAATCTAAATTTTTATTTAAAAATAATTTTTTTTCTCTGTATCAGATGTGAAAATCTTATTTGTCCTACTGAAAATAATTAAAAACCTTACACTTTAACAGTAAGAATAGATAAAATAGCATCTTAAGATCAAGGGTAGATAAAATTCATAGAAACTCTATAGCAACCGATGGAGATTCAAATGTTTGATTTAATGTAAAATAAAAACTGTCAATAGTTTAATTTGAAATTGGGATTTCTTATAAATATTTTCTTTAACATCTGCTATAGAAAAAAATTAAATTCTGTACACGACGATAAAATTTTATTATCGGCTCTCGAAAAATAATATTACTCGCGACCCTTCATCGCTCGTAAAATTAACAATTTTCGTCTTATATAGAAAATAACTATTATTTAAAAAAAAATTTAAACGTCATCCAAACAAATTCTGAATTGGTCTATCTCTGTTACAATAGTCAAAGCTTTATCAACAATTTTGCGGCTTCGCTAACTAAAAATTTCATTAAAGTGAAGGATATTTTATTTTTTGACTTATGGCGAAGATTTTTTCAAAACTGAACAAAATTTGATGTTTATTTTTTTTGATTTGGTAGATATTGGTGAACTGTGCGCCGTAAACAATTTTTATTAACATTCATTGTAAAATGATTGTGAAAATAAATATAATATAGGTACAAATTCATTGTAATAATATTGGTGATTTATATTTCGCTATATATTCGCTAGTATTCAACAACACATCTTGAATTTTCTTTACCGTCAACGGGTAACTATGTAGATTCGAAAAAATCAAAAAAAATTGAATCTTCTTTATAGTTTAAGAAATATCTTTGCCATCGCCAAAGGTTGGTTAGCCTATCTTGCGCTACGAGTGGGAGTGAGTGAACAAGAGTATCATGCGTATTCTATTAGGCCTCTCTTCAACATCTCTCTAACTTCAACGAAACCAACATGGTTTCACGAGGAACCAGTGTAGTGAACCAACCAACCAATTCAAATATCGAAAAGGTTAGTCAATTCATTGATTATAATCAATAGATGTGTAGTTAAGGTAGTCTAACTCGATATTAATCATATCAAATTTATTAGAAAAACCAAAAAATGTACAAATACTTTTTAGAACTGAAACGTTTTAAGTTAACACAAGTAGGGCTTCACTACTTTATAGTCAATCTGATTGAAATAACTCAAGTAAACATTTTTAATAAATAATAGCTCCCCTACCTTCACTTACATTATTTCTCTTATATTAATTATATTTTTACTCTTTAGTAAATTCACACTAAAATATACAATTTTTTCAAAAAATCCTCTTTCTATTCTTTCTCTTTTCTCTAGCAATTATGACGAAAAATACGGAATTTTTCTCGTTTCACTTTCTAGTTTATCGCCTGATGATGCCATAGTATGGTGAAAACGTTTGCTATAATATACTGTCGTGTTCTAAAACGCCAAAAACATTAACATATTATTTTGTAAATTTATTTTGAAGTTTTGATTTTATTTATTGAAATTATTTATTTATAAACATACTGTACATAAAAATATTAATTGTAAAGAAGGTGGGGAGTGTCAAGAGAGTAGGGCTTGAAGGTTGCCAGGTAGTAGAGGTCGTAGAAGTCCGAGGTCCAAGAAACATTATTCCCGCAATGTTAAATTAAAATTTTGATTATTACCAGAATTACAAAATTGCGTCAATTTAAATTTTATAAAAATTAATTTTTAAAAATACACTAGAATTTTGGTTCATTTTTTAAATTACTAATCAATTGACAATATAAAATACAAATAATAAAATTTGTATTGTAAATTTGTAAACGAATTTTATAAGGAAAAATGTTCGCTCGCTTCCAGAGGAGTCGTGGTCAAAATTTCCACATGTCCTAAAACGACAAAATATTGAAACTTTGAAGAAAGTTTTAGGTTAGTATAGCTTGATTCGCCGTCGGGAAGTTCTTGAAAAAATTTTTTTGTCGGGAAAGTGGTATTTTCAAATTTTCTCTTGCCTCGACGCTGTTACTGTCGATTACCGTATGGCTTATAGAGAGCTCTTTAATTATTTTTCTACGCTACTGTGTTGATAGAATAAACATCAACTGTGAAATTTTCACAAATGAATCGATTTATAAAAACACGTGTTCAACTGAACGGTAAATCTAGCTAAATGGATTTTATTTAATTAATGGATTATATTTGTTGAACGCTCCTGATATCATTGTAATAAATATAATAATCAACAATTTATTATAAATATTTTAAATATTATGTTATTTTTAAAATTAAAATTAAAAAGATAATTAAAATTCAATTAATTTGCGGAAGCAGAAAAACAGCTGACAGACCGCAATGGCAGCAAATAATTTGCTGACCAAGTTTTTTAGCATGAAATGTTACTTGGGCTTCGATCAATCACAAGATTCGTCTATCCACTAAAGGAATCGGACATATTTTTGATTTTTGATAATCCAAACCAGAGATATCATGATCACCGCCAAACGTCTTTTTTTGGACGATCTTCAGGAGATCGTCTACAAGAATAGTGGATATCAACATTTTTATTAATATTTATACTACATGATCTAAGTGTCATTAGTAACTTAAAAGTAGACATTATATGAATAATTATTACTTGAATTTGATCAATAAAATCCTTGACTATAAAGCATTGTTACAAACACGTTTTTTTGAGACTTGCAATTACGTATAACCCCTTAACTTTTTATTATAAAAACCTAACCTCCGTCACTGGACTTTAAATGTGCTTGAACATAGGTCTTAATGTCATTTTTATTCTGGCTTCTGGGATGTGGACATATTTTCTTTCTTTAACGTCGTGCAACGAATTTTTATAATTCAAGTAGCTAATACCAACAGACTACTTATAATTTATTAGCTAACGTATTGATTTATTGCGATTAATTTCATATATTTTATATTAATTGTGTGCGCTTTGCAGAACTTATAACTACAACTTCAATCTAACCTCAAAATTTGTACTACAAGTTGATGCTTCCAGTATGGATGGTGTGTAATACTTTTGGAGATTTAATAAATTCGAAGAAAGTATCAGTGGTTTGGGAGTTTCGACTTATAGTTATAACGATAACGAAATGGAGAGCATGGAAGTCGAGTTAGAAGATTCGCATCATTCCATTGATATTAAAGATAATTCTATTGTAGAATATCAACAGGATGATAACGAGGTGAGCTATAAATCATATTTAGTTTAAAATGTTTATATTATAGTGATATTTGATTAATTTTCTTTTTGAATCAACCAAACCCAGGGCGGCCACTTGTCATAAATTCATAAAAAATCATAAATTTTGAATTAAATCCAAAAAAATTATTTTTTAAAATCAGAAATTGAAAGCAAATAAAGTAATAAATAGGGAAATTATACAAGCAATGCATTATTGTTAGACAAGGTGTTTTTGGAGGTAGGGTTTTTCCTTTAATTAAGGAGTACTTAAAACTGCAAACATTTGGTCCATTCATAAAAATTACCTGAAAATTTGTCCAGTCATAAAAAGCTTTATTTGTAAGCTACAGCTCAATATCAGCTTTATTTTTAATTATGTTGTTTTTAATCCATATTATAAATACTGTTAGTTTATACCTGTTTTTAAAATTTGTCCCTAAATTTTATGAAACTACTGTGTATTCGCGCTTTGGTAAATCTGGGTCTGCTAAACAATAAGCATTTTAAAGTACTTCATCCTTTGGGATTATTTAATACTTCCTCAAGTAAACCTATTATGAATAAGAAATAAACAGTTGAGATAGAGGTCGTTATAATCTACAGAGTAGATGAATTTCAAAATACAAATTTGTAGCAGGACATCGGTAGTCAGGACCGTATTAGGAATCAATAACGAATGAAAAAAATAGAAAGAAAAAAATTATTAAATTCAAAACGCCTAAACGAACGACATGTTTCGGACTTATTCGTGGTATTACCCAACGAAATTGCCCTCATCAGGCTCATATTGACAAAGAAAATATAAAATTAAACTTACCATTCCTTTCAACCGATCATGTAAACCTTCCACGTGCTCTAAACTAACCGAATGCCATACTAAGAAAATGTGTTTTGAAAGTTAGTAAGCGTCCACTAGGGATATCTAAACTTACAAGTCTGTTATCTCACCAAACTAAAAAATAATTAATAGTTAGTTTAGAGCACGTGGAAGGTTTACATGATCGGTTGAAGGGAATGGTAAGTTTAATTTTATATTTTCTTTGTCAATATGAGCCCGATGAGGGCAATTTCGTTGGGTAATACCACAAATAAGTCCGAAACATGTCGTTCGTTTAGGCGTTTTGAATTTAATAATTTTTTTCTTTTTATTTTTTTCATTCGTTATTGATTCCTAATACGGTCCTGACTACCGATGTCCTGCTACAAATTTGTATTTTGAAATTTATCTACTTTGTAGATTATAATCTACAAAGTTATAATCTACGACCTCTATCTCAACTATTTATTTCTTATTCTTAGTTTTTACGGTCAACAATAAGGATATTTGAAATTTTATTTCATTTACCGTTAATTATTTTTAAACCTATTATTATTACCCCTACCTAAAATTTGCTAGGTTTTTCTTAATTAAATGTTCGCTTCGGCCAGTTGGCTGTATAAGTAGGTTGATCTGCGGATAAATGATGCAAGTTATTTAATACCATTGTCTTGTGTAGTTCTCGACCTCTTTTGCAGTTTTTAATTCATTTATGCAGTTTTTAATTATAATTGCTGTTCCTCCTTGTGCGGTGCTTCTGGATGACTTGGTTGATAGACAATGTAGTTGTGAATTTTTATGAAGCGCTTTTGCGTTTCTGAGATTAATCCAATATCGAGGTTGTGAGTTTGAATAAAAACTTTGAGTTCTTGACTATATTGTGTCAAACCGTTTGCTTTCTAGACTGCTATTTTTAGGCTGTTATTAATCATTTCTTGATTTGCTGACTGAGAGTTAAGAGATTGAGCATCGAATCCATCTTATTCATAAGTTTTATCATCATTTGTTCTAGCATTGTATTGTGCTGGCTATCAATTTGCGCTATTGGCTAAAGAGAGGTGGAGTTGTTGGAATTCGAGAAGACTCGGGTGTAATGGTGTATTAGTAAGTATTAATTTTGGATGCTCTGTTGTTTTCTTGTGGTTAGGCTTGATCTGTTTGGATATGTAGTTTGCGGCGAAGGGGTGGGTATTTTTTGTTCCATATCTCTTTGTAGATTTGACACCTTTTATAGTTACGTGGATGCAATCATGCGCATAGGGCACAGGTAGCTGGCGTATCTCTAGTTTTTAATGCATTGTTGTGTCAAGTGAAATTTTCCACATTTGACACAACGAGGTTGACATATTCAGTACTTTTTTGTATGGCCGTAGTTTTGGCATCGAGAACATTGGGGTATCTCTTGTTTCTGATATGAGGGCTCAAATGATATTATTTGACCTTGCAGGATTTGAATTTTGTAGATGTCTTTATTGTTTTCGCGTGATTTCAGTTCGACGTAAAATAGTGGAGTTGCTCTTTTGTCCTTTAGTATATTTTCTTTTCTGATGACTTTATGATTGTTTTTTTTTCGATATCTTCCTTTATTTCATTATTTCCTCGGTTTGTGTACAAAATATAAAAAAAAACGCTTGTAACTGTAAACCAACTCCATTTTCAGTGTGATTAAACAATCTTATCAGAAATAATTCATAACATAAGCCAAATTTTTGATTATATTAAACGACGTTTTTCATGTGTAGTCAAATTTGTTTGGCCCGTTCTTCGTGAAAGTGATAATAATACCCGAATGAAAACATTAACCGTGATTCCAATAAGCGGCGTCCACTTACCTGTTTTAGCAATCGGAGTAGTCTGTCGCCGATTAAATTTTGTAATTGATCTCCGTTATCACACGGAATTGCTTATTTACTTTTTCCTTTGGTTTCTATGACCTTGAGTAGCACTTGAATCGGTAAAATATGACATTTTTACTATGCTAACAATACTGATTGAATTTCTTTATTATATAATCGAACTTAATCTTGTCTTCAATGACGGTTGTCGGCTGAGGGTAAATGTGTCGTATATATATCTATCCCTTTATCTTTCATCAAATTAAAAAGAATTGAAATCTTTTGTTTATCTGGTTCGTCGTTTATTTCACTGGCTTCCATACAGAAGGTGAATTTATCCTAATTCATAACCATATTTTCTAAGAAACACTGCTCTGCTGATGCGTTAACATTATTTTCTTCTTAACTGAATGTGCTCTCTATTTATTAAATTATAAATTTACCAAAATATATATTTTTAAACAATTAGAAATGTAACTATAAAATCACTTACTGAAGATATATTTGTTACAGAAAACCGAAAGTAATTTAAAGAGTTACTTTCAAATTAAGAAAGAAGAAGAAGAATCGGAAATCAACTTGGATGATTTGCATCATTCCATCGACATTAAAGACGAAACTTCAATAAACGAATTTCAAGTTGATCAAGATTTACGAACTCATACGGGAGAGAAACCATTTGATTGTAATATTTGTGATTATAATTGTTCACGAAAAGGTACATTAAAGTTGCATTTACTAACTCATACGAAGCGGAAACTTTTTGAGTGTAATATTTGTAATTATAAATGTTTACAAAAAGGTACCTTAAAATATCATTTACTAACCCATACTGGCGAAAAACCGTTTGAGTGTAATATTTGTAATTATAAATTTTCTGTAAAAATGAGTTTAAAAAATCATTTGATAACACATACGGACGAGAAACCGTTCGAGTGTAATATTTGTAATTTTAAATGTAAACGTAAGGGTACTTTAAAAACGCATATATTAAATCATGCTGGCGAGAAACCGTTTGAGTGTAATATTTGTAACTGTAGATTTTCACAAAAAAGTACATTAAATTATCATTTACGAACTCATACGGGCGAGAAACCGTTTAAATGTAATATTTGTAAATATAAATGTTCACAAAAAGGTACATTAAGATATCATTTACTAACTCATACAGGCGAGAAACCGTTTGAGTGTAATATTTGTGATTATAAATTTTCACGTAAAGCTACATTAAAAGATCATTTACTAACTCATACGGGAGAGAAACCGTTTGAGTGTAATATTTGTGATTATAAATTTTCACGAAAAAATGGTTTGAAAGAACATTTATTAATTCATACGGGAGAGAAACCGTTTGCGTGTAATATTTGTGATTATAAATTTTCACAAAAAAATGGTTTAAAACAACATTTATTAATTCATACGGGAGAAAAACCGTTTGAGTGTAATATTTGTGATTATAAATGTTCACGAAAAGGTCTATTAAAATCTCATTTACTAACTCATACAGATGAGAAACCGTTTGAGTGTAATATTTGTGATTATAAATTTTCACGAAAAAATGGTTTAAAACAACATTTATTAATTCATACGGGAGAGAAACCGTTTGAGTGTAATATTTGCGATTATAAATGTTCACAGAAAACACGTTTAAAAACTCATATACTAACTCATACGGGTGAGAAACTGTTTGAGTGTAATATTTGTGATTATAATTGTTCACGAAAAGGTACATTAAAAAATCATTTACTAACTCATACCGCCTAGAAACCGTACGAGTGTTGGCTCAGCTTGGCTGGTGTATGAGCTTCTTATTTCTTCGTGGTTTCAAGCATCGGTTGTAAGACTGCTTTTTTGAAAACACCTTAGAAAATGTAACCGGAAAGGCTCATCATACAAATTTTCTCTTCTTTTAAAGCTATAAAGCTCAATAAAAATAATAATAAATATTATTGTTTTGTTAACTTATTCAGTTAAACTATTGAGTTATGTATTACTTTGTAGGTTTTATGACACTATTATTTGTTGCTGTTATGTCGTTGGCAACAAAAGTAAGTTTACGAACGATTGTACGCGCTGTAAGGACCAGTTCCACCAACTCTGATTAAATGGTTGGTTAACTAATCATCGTTACTAAAATTTAACAACATTAACTTGAAAGCGTTTCACCAAACGTTCTGTAGCTATGATTATTAAACGATGATGAACTTCTTGGCAATATGGAGGTGCCACGGAGAAACCGTATATCTCCTTCAACTTGATGTGGGCGGCAGGCGTTGGAATTTATTGAGGTGTGATTCCTCATTTGAAGCGCTAAGCTTGATTGGGCTGGGTTGTGGTCCATGGTGATTATTAAATTGGGCGAACTTTGTTTATATTTGATTTAAGTTCATAAAAGCTATTCTGATTGATTGATAGATATTTGAATATTGTAAATGTGTAGGCTACCAACCTGTGCTACCAACCGTGCAAGTAAACATTCGTCTGTGACATTCGTAGTTCGTAATATTATATGAAATAAACTGAATATAAATAATAGTATATTATTTAACGAGCATTTAATGTAGGCTATAATTCTGGATGATAAAGTTTATACGTGAGCCGTGAGCGAGTGTATAAGCATCCCACTGAATTATTCTCATTATGTGCGAGTTAAATACGATATTTTATCTACGAATATGAATAAAAAATTTCATGTTTACAAATTTTTATTTAATAAATTACTAATTATTGTTAATTTTGAAAATGGGGTTTGAAAACAATGAAGCTGTAAACAAATTTTGGCGGTGATCTTAGCAACCGCGTATAATGAGGATCTGATCTAATAACTTTTACAAAAATTCAATTATTCAAAAAATATTTAAAACAAATCACACCTAAATAAATTGTCCAAAGATTTTTATATAAAAACGCAAAAAATATAAAATTAATTTATATCATCGATACCACGTATATGAATTACGTTTCGCTTTTGAGGTTACTTTTATGTAAACTGTCAATGTTATCTTTACTTGTTAGTACCAGATGCGCATGAATCTTGCTTTAATCCTGGTTAAACACAGCCAAAATTGGTCGATTAGTTTGAGGACTGGTTAACCATTGTTAACTTGCTTTAACCATGATTAAATACGTGGTGGAACACTCTTTTTTATTTAACCGTGATTAACTACAACTAACCGACATTAAAGTATTTAATCAGAGTTGGTGGAACCGGCCTTAAAGGTTGTATTTCATAAATTATGTATTAATTATATTGTAGTCAAATAAATAGTATTAAGTACTTATGTATTTAATTGCGGGTACGACACCACAATTGGCTACGAGGATTAAGTTTTATATTGAATTAGTGTAATTCTTAGAGTGCCATCTCTCTTTTGTTCTTCGCGAGTCTTATCAATGTTGCGGCGTCCCGAATATCGAACCATTGCTTCAGATTTTCTAGGCATGATTGTCTTTTTTTTCGATACCTCGTATGCCCTTTATTTTTCCCGCCATATCAGGTGCAGAAGAACATACCTTTGTTTTCTGAAGATATGTCTAAAGTAGGCTAATTTGCTGAAGCTGAAAAACAGCTGAATTTTAAGCTGACAGACCGCAATGGCAGCAAATAATTTGCCGGCCAAGTTTTTCAGAACGAAATGTTACTTGGGCAGAAACTAATACCTACAAGTACACATAATAATTATAAGTATAAAAGGATCGCTTGTGTATTCGTAGCTTGTTCTTGGTCAACTCTGCCCTTCTTATTTTTTATTACCACAAGTCCTCTCTTTACCAGCTCCCAGCTACAACACTTAGGCAAGTGTGGTGTAATGTATGCAAGGACGGTCTTATGAGCGGGAAACCGCGGTTCCAGTTTTGGTCGCGCCGAATGCACTGCTGTGATTTTATATCTGATTAATTTCTGTTTTGATTATTGTAAAAAGTACACATAATAATTATAAGTATAAAAGTATCGCTTGTTCTTGGTCAAATCTACCCTTTTTATTTTTTTACTGCCACAAGTCTCCTCTTTGCCACCTCCCACCGCAAGACATAATGTGAGCTATTTTTAATTTTAATGTAAACTTGAATATATAAAAAAAAACTATCTTTTAATTTACTTTTTAACAAAGCAGAACTCCAAATTATAGAGACCCATTTTGAGTATCTAGCTAAATCTATTACATGTTTAGAAAAGAGAGATCTACTTTTAACACAAACGTTTATATATTTATATAACGTTTATATATATATATATATATTTATACGAGATATTTTTGTCTTGGCGAGTTTAAATATATTGCCATGAGCCTAGCTGTACAAATTTATTAAATTTTACTAAATCCAAAAATATCTCGCTTTGGTTCATTCATTATTTAAATTAAAAAGCCATGAGACTCTTTTTGATGTTAAATTTTAAATAAATTGTATCGTTTTTAATTTTTGATAAATATATTGGTTGATTTGTAAAATTTTTACTTTATGTGGCCTTGTGTATGATATCGCTCGGCCAGTTTTTCACATCTGGTTAACAAATTCGTTTGTGCGTACCTTTATGCACGGACAAAATTTTCAAATTCTAAATTTTTTATCTAATATGGAGGAGAGAGTCTACAACTGGAAATAGCAAGCCTGGTACAGCAAATATGGGACAAAGAACAAATGCCAGAAGGTTGGTCAAGAGCAGTGCTATGCCCAATATACAAAAAAGGAGACAGAACCAAATTTGAAAATTACAGAGGTATAGCATCGCAAGATACTGTATATAAAATCTTAGCAACAAAAATAAAGGAAAAACTAAGCGAGTACGCCGAGACAATAATTGGAGACTACCAATGCGGTTTTAGAACCAATCGATCTGTGACGGACCAAATATTCACCCTGAAGCAAATACAGCAGAATTGCTATAAACATAAAGTAGAGCTGCATACAATCTTTATAGATTTCAAACAAACGTATGACACAGTAAATAGAAATCAGCTATATGTTGCAATGAAGACCTTAGGGATACCAGATAAATTGATAAGATTAACGAAGATGACTCTGAAAAAGACCGAAAACTATGTCAAGCTATCAAACAAAATATCGGAGAGTTTTGAAGTTAGGAGTGGGTTGCGACAGGGTGACCCGTTGTCGGCGGTGCTGTTCAACTTAGTGCTAGAAAAAATTATCAGAGGAAGCCGAATAAACACCAGAGGAACCATATACAATGCAAACCACCAGTGCCTAGCCTACGCGGATGACCTAGTATTAGTTGCAAAAACCAGCACGAATTACAAAAAATAGTGAAAAATCTCATCCTGGAAGCACAAAAAATGGGGATGCAGATAAATGAAGAAAAGACGAAATATATGTTTATGGGCGCAAAAACAAACGTAGCTAAAGACGACAGAACCTTTAAGGTTAGGGTAGAAAATATTAAAGAATATAACTTCGAAGAGGTGGAAAGTTTTAACTATCTGGGGACTTTAATAACGAATAACCTTAATAATAGCAAAGAAATTGGCGCGAGAATAACTAGGGGAAACAAAAGTGCCGAAAGTTTAGGGACTATTATATGTAATAAGAGAATATCGCGGAAAACAAAAGTGCGAATATATAAGACATTGATAAGACCGGCGGTATTGTATGGCTGCGAAACATGGACCCTGAATAAAGCTGATAACGAAAGGATAGCACGTTGGGAGCGAAAGATTCTCAGAAGAATTTATGGTGGCCGACAAATAAATGGCGAATGGCGCAGATTAAAAAACGAGGAAGTAATGAATCTTTACGGGGAACCGGATATTACAAAAGTAATCAAGGCGCAGAGAATCAGGTGGCTGGGACATGTGGAAAGACTGTCCAAAGAAAGAATGATGCGAAAAGTTCTGAGACAGGGTGCTATAGGTACCAGAAGAAGAGGAAACCGAGAATAAGATGGCTGGTTGCAGTGGAAGATGATCTCAGAGCGATTGGGGTGGAAGAATGGACGGTGTTGGTGAGGGACCGGAAAAAGTGGAGAGAAATCGTTCAAGCCATGGGCCTGCAAGACCTGTAGAGCTCATATTTTATTATATTGGTTGATTTGTAAAATTTTTACTTCATGTGGCCTTGTATATGATATCGCTCGGCCAGTTGTTCATATCTAGTTAACAAATTCGTTTGTGCGTACCTTTATGCACGAACAAAATCTTCAAATTCCAAATTTTTTATCATTTTGTACTTCACCAATTAAAATAAAACAAAAACACAATCATCAATTCAAATTAATTCACTTTTATTTTAATTAATTAAATTTATAAAAATCAAAATTATAAACTAGCGTAGCGGGAATAACAATCCTTCCGCTAGCAAACGCTCCCCGCGTCTCTTGGACTTCTACGACTTAAGTGCCTTCTAGCTACTCAACATTGATTTCATTTGTTTTATAGATTCCTGCTCGCCAATTCAACCTCCAGAAATTTTTTTTGTATGAACACCATTTTTTATGAGCGATATCCTGAGGCACCACAACTTTAACTTGTATCGGACACAGAGAACTTTGTGGTCTGATCCGCATATTGCACAAGGTTTTGCTTGATGTTTTCCATCTGTTCTTGACCAATATATAGTCTGATTTCTAGTCATATTAATAGCCGTCGTGGGTAGTGCTTGAATAATGTGTTTTCGATTGTGAGATAGTGTCAATTGCAAACCGCAGCAGTTGCAGACCTCGGTCTTTACGTTTGCCTAGCCCATAATTTTTTTAGGTTATTGATGTTTTCATTAGAGGTGTCGCCTACTTTTGCATCGAAGTGATAATTATTTGTTCTTTTGTGGGAATGTTGTTTATTTTTTCTCTATCATGGGTAGACATTTTCGTGGTCTGAGGCGTCCGATGTTGACATGTACATACGACTAGATTGTAGATTTGTCGGTTTTGTGTTCAGGATAAGTATTATAATCCGATCGCTTATTGGTTCAAATTGTAGAACGTTCTTCGCCAGTCTGTTATTAACCACAATTGCTACCTCGTTCCTGCCCGTGTTCTCTGCTCCCGAAATATAACTTGTGTGTTTTGAGCTTCTGAAATGCCGCATGCCCTTCCAGTGAATTTTCAATAGTCTACAACTATCAAATCAAGATCTTATAGTTTCTCTTTCAATTATGTGCATCTTTCTAGTCTACATCTACTTGCAGAATTTAACACTTGCCAGCCTGGGACTGGTCGCTAGCCGTATCGCTCGGCATAGCATCATCTCTATTTGTGTCTGTCATCATCTAATTTCTTTTTTCAACTTCTACTCGAATGGTTTTTCTTAATAATTTTATTGTTTGGCTGGTCTGCTAATACAGTGGACGCCGCTTAATGTGATTACATTGTGACTCGAGATTCTTATCGAGAAACTTTTCTACCTGTAATTAAGAAAAAAATGTACAAAAATTAAGTTCAGTCAATTTTTTAAATTGATATTCTAAACAAAATTCAAAAAATAATTAATTAATAATGAGAGTCGCCTCCTCTATTCTTAATTCTTTCAAAAATTCTATTTTTCATACTTAAAATTAAATGTTGAGTTACTGTTAACAGAATTTTAACTCACGCAAGTTTGATGGCGTGTTTTAAGCTTCCAACATCAGCGTACTGCTTGGAATTTGGATGGATGGGATTAAGATTCGTAAAGCGTGCTGGCCAATTCATAAGTATTATGTTTTTCTGCTTAAACCAGTATTTTGTTGTTTTCGATACGTGAACAGATGCGTTATTTTGCTGAAATATGTAATTTTCTTCATTCCTTTCTTCCCCAAAGTTAATTAACACATTTCCTGTAAGGCTATAAATTTTTTGCTTATCATTCGTGTACCTATCAACAAATTGGGGTCTTCCCAGAGAAGGAAAACTCAGCTCAAATTATTAGCGTACTACTTTCGAAGTTCCTGCTCATTGAAATGCTTTGAAGTTATTTTAAATCATTCTAATCAAACTTATAACCAACCCACCCATCTAAATTAAATTTTATTTCATCAGAAAAAATACCGTTTAGCCATTCCATGTTTCATATCATGTGATCTTGAGCAAATTGCAATCTTGCTTCAAGCGCTTCTTAGTTTAAGGAGGTTTTTGGTACGAAGTTCCTTATGGGAGGATGCGGATTTTTCTAATCGGAAAAAAACGTCTGTAACAAAAATGCGTAAGATTTTTTATCGTTCGATAATTACACCATCTGGTGGTCAAAAGTGGAACATCAATAGGTTTGCAAATTTCTCTAGAAAAAAAGTCGCCTTCACCGGGATTCGATTCCTCGCGCAACGCCACAATGGGTATCGTTAAAAGTAATAGTGTTACGCTATATCTTCTTCTATATATTGCAGTGGTTTTCTCCTGATTCTCAATGAAGGCAGAATCCTTTACTGTCTTAAATTTACCTCGACTAGCTTTACCTCAATAGAGCCTGAGACTTGCAGAAGTGGGTTCCTGTGACTAACTCTATTGTCGATGAAAAGAAAAATGCTCTTTTTAAGGCATCTGAAATTAACTTTATTTTGAAAAACGGAACCGGTAGGTACCTTTCGCAGATTTAAATTTTGATGTTTCATGTAGGTTCGTAAAACCAGATGCACATTTAATATTAAAATTGTTCGCACTAGCATCCAGTTTTAATAACTTTTTGAGTGTAATGTGTAAACAATTTTTATAAAATATTATTCAGGTTTTAAAAAAGTAAAAAGTTCAAAAAATAACCTGCAGATTGCTTCTGAATTGTTCAATCATAAAATCCAAAAATGCCTTTGGCTGATTTTTTGATGAGTTGTCTATATTTTTGGCAAGGTTTATATGAAAAATAAATTTTAAAAAGTTTTGCGGAAAATGGAAAAGCACTTACTGGACACTGGATTAACATAAAAATTTATGATTACCAATAATAACTTTGCAGTTATTTGAATTGTTGGATTATGTGAAGAACAACATCTTTTATTTAAATTGAAAAATTTGTCAAATGTGCATGAAGAAGATTTTGCTTGAAATTCAAGTCAACTTTTTGTGTGCACTGATTTAAATTTAACGTTTCCCGAATATTTCGCTAAAACTCTTGATTGCAATCAAAATACATGTTAACCTGATTTTGGACGATGCAATGAAAATATCATTCAGGTTTTTTTGCAATTCCAAAAAGTCAATTAACTGCGAATATTTGCCAATTTTTTAATTAAAATCGAATATGATTATTCCCTATCCGTAACAACAATTAAAAACGTTAATACCAATTTTTATAATTAAAAATCCAGTTTTTTAAAAACCAAAATTCGTCAATAAATACACCTCAACCTTATCGACATGTATTCCGAAATTTCATATAAATAGAGCGAGATCTCTTAAGGCAACTCAGCTTCTCTCCAGCAAGACGTTAAGTTCGGCCTGTCAGTTCGTTTCGGGCTGTTAAGAAAAGTGTTGTGCTAATTCATATAAATAATTTTTTTTAAAGTATTCATAATTAAATAATTTTTTTTTAAGTATTCATAATTAAATTTTAATTTTTCCGTAACAAAGATGCGTAAGATTTTTATATCGTTTGATAATTACACCATCTGGTGGTCAAAAGTGGAACATCTGATCGGTATCAGCTGTGAGTATCAGTACTAGTACTTTAGATCTAAGCGTGTCTTGTGTTTTAAAAGAACCCCGGATTACACTAAATTGCTCGCCCCGCCCCATCGACACCAAAGGACCAAGTTCATCAAATACTAGGAACCCCAATCCATGGATCGTACACTTGCCCCGCCCCATCGACACCAAAAGAACCAAGTTCATCAAACGCTAGGGACCCAAATCCACGGATCGCAGACGCACGCCACTCCGCCGCCCTTCTGACCGCATAACCACGCCCCCAGGAAGTTCTTCGCAACACCTAGGACCCCGCAAATTAAGGAAAACTATCCCCATGGACCAATAACCCAGCCCGATCAAGCTTAGCGCTTCAAATGAGGAACCACAGCTCAATAAATTCTAACGCCCGTTGCTCACATCAGTTGAAGGAGATAAACGGTTTCACCGTGGCACCTCCATATTGCCAAGAAGTTCATCGTTCATCGTGTGTTTTAGTTATTTAATATAAATATTCGGAAACCACGAGTCACAGGTTTGCAAATTTCTCTAGAAAAAAAGTCGCCCTCACCGGGATTCGATCCTTCAGGTAAAATATGTAGGCGGAGCCTTTTGCTCAACCCCACAATGGGTATCGTTAAAATTAATAGTGATACGTAATATAAGCTACTCTTTGCGTATTGTGAATTAAGAACGCGTTAAAATTGTTAAACCGACGAAAATTTAAAAAAAATTTGATTTTGAAAAATGCCACCCAGATACAAAAAATTATCTAAAGCCGAATGTGCAAAAAAATTTATAACATAACATTTATAACAACTTTGACACTAGCCGAAATCGCTATTTTGGCAATTTTGTAAAGTAGTTTTTAATTTTTATCGATAAAAAAATCATAATAAAATATTTATATCCGATTAATTATTTATTTTTTACCTCGACTAGAACTTGAAATAAATATTTATGTAATAAGGTACTTCGTTCCTATCTGGTGTCCCACGCCACCACATTTTTTCTTGTTTTGTTTTGTGCGCTCCAGAACTACCAGAAAAGTAATATAATAACCAAATTTATATACTTAAAAGTATATAAATTCTCAACTATAGAGTCCCAACTATTTTAATGTTATTTTGTCTTGATAACAGAAAGTTAACTTAGCAATTTAATTCTCAGAAATTATTTTTTTTATTATATTTTATTTTGTAACTATAAATTTTTGTACCGTTTTGTCATTATATTTTTTTTGTGTCAAATAAATTAGTTGTGATTTACATGTTCTTATTCTTTTCTTGCTGTTAAAAAGGCGATCGACTTGGTAATAATCCTACGTCTTTGATCTTCAATTTAAAAGTTTGAGTCTGGCTTATAAACTGGCTCTGGTGGCAGAGCCCGCAATGTTAAATTAAAATTTTGATTATTACCGTAATTACAAAATTGCGACAATTTAAATTTTATAAAAATTAATCTTTAAAAATACATGAGAATTTTGGTTCATTTTTTAAATTTATAATCAATTGAAAATATAAAATACAAATAATAAAATTTGTAAACGAATTTTATAAGGAAAAATGTCCGCTCGCTTCCAGAGGAGTCGTGGCCAAAATTTCCACATGTCGTAAAAGACAAAATATTGAAACTTTGAAGAAAGTTTTAGGTTAGTACAGCTTGATTCGCCGTCGGGAAGTTCTTGAAAAAATTTTTCGTCGGGAAAGTTGTATTTTCAAATTTTCCCTTGCCTCGACGCTGTTACTGTCGATTACCGTATGGCTTATAGAGAGCTCTTTAATTATTTTTCTACGCTACTTTGTTTATAGAATAAACATCAACTGTGAAATTTTCACAAATGAATCAATCAGGGTTGCCAGGTTGGTTTAGTTGAAAATACCTAGATGTCGGACAATTTATCCCTAGAAATTCCTAGACATCATAATATTTTGTTTAAAACAAACATTTTACACTGTTTTACAATATTAACATGATAATTTTCGATATTTTAAGGTGAATGCGTTTTAAGAAAATCAAAAAATTATAGGGCAGCACGTGCAACAGGAAAAACGCTATTTTCTAGAAATAAGAGACAAAATAAAAAAAAAGTATATAAACAAAATTGAAGACAATGAAATTTGCGACAAAAATGCCTAATAAGTATTGCTGTAAAAACTATTTTTATACGATAAAAACGGTGTTAAACAGGAACAATTTACATTGCTGACATAGGAGCTCCCGAGTACTTTTGTGAGTAACTGTATGTCTGCGTGGTTCCCCGGTTTCTTTACAATTAAACAAAATGCTTGTAAACTGCAAACTATAACTTCATATTCAGTAGGAGAAAACAATTTAAAGAAAAATAATTGATAACATGAACACAATTTTTGATTATAACAAACGATGTTTTTGCGTGTAGTCATATTTGTTCGGCCCGTTCTTCGCGAAAGTGATAATAATTAAGAATAAATATCCGAATGATAACATTAACCACGATTCTAATAAGCGGCGTGCGCTTTATTAGAAAACAAAAGTTTTATGAGATGCGACTTCTTCAAAGGAACAACCAGAAATTTTTTGATTGTATTGCGTGTAGAAGTGGCCAAGTTTGATATGGTAATTTGAAAGTTTCATGAATTTTTAAAGCTGCGCTATTTGCCAATAGATGGCTCTGACTCATATTATCCCTAGATTTACAACGAAATTTTAAAAAAATCCCTTTTTTCCTTTCCACTTGTAAAATCCCTAGATTCGGGAAAGATCCCTAGACATGGCAACGCTGGAATCGATTTATAAAAACACTTTCACTGAACGGTAAATCTATCTAATTGAATTTTATTTAATTAATAGATTATAATTGTTGCACGCTCCTGATATTATTGTAATAAATATAATAATCAACAATTTATTATAAATATTTTAAATATTATGTTATTTTTAAAATTAAAATTAGAAAGCTAATTAAAACTCAATTCATTTGCGGAAGCAGAAAAACAGCTGACAGACCGCAATGGCAGCAAATAATTTGCTGATCAAGTTTTTTAGCACGAAATGCTACTTGGGCTTCGATCAATCCCAAGATCCGTCTATCCACTAAAAGAATCGGACATATTTGTTAATTTTTGATAATCCAAACCAGAGATATCATGATCACCGCCAAACGTTTTTTTTTTGACAATCACCTGGAGATCGTCTACAAGAACAATGGATATCAATATTTTTTATTATATATTTTTACTACATGATATAAGTATCATTAGTAACTTAAAAGTAGACATTATATGAATAATTATTACTTGAATTTGTTCAATAAAATCGTTGTCTATAAAAAATTGTTATAAACACGTTTTTTTGGGGACTTGCAATTGCGTATAACCCCTTAACTTTTTATTAAAAAAACCTAACCTCCGTCACTGGACATTGAATGTGCTTGAACACTGGCTTGAACATAGGTCTTAATGTCATTTTTATTCTGGCTTCTGGGATGTGGACATTTTTCTTTCTTTAACGTCGTGCAACGAATTTTTATAATTCAAGTAGCTAATACCAACAGACTACTTATAATTTATTAGCTAACGTATTGATTTATTCTGATTAATTTCATATATTTTATATTAATTGTGTGCGCTTTGCAGAATTTATAACTACAACTTCAATCTAATCTCAAAATTTCTACTACAAGTTGTTGCTTCTAGTATGGATGGTATGTAATACTTTTGGAGGTTTAATAAATTCGAAGAAAGTATCAGTGGTTTGCGAGTTTCGAGTTATAGTTATAACGATAACGAAATGGAGAGCATGGAAGTCGAGTTAGAAGATTCGCATCATTCCATTGATATTAAAGATAATTCTATTGTAGAATATCAACAGGATGATACCGAGGTGAGCTATAAATCATATTTAGTTTAAAATGTTCATATTATAGTGATATTTGATTAATTTTTTTTTGAATCTACCAAACCCAGGGCGGCCACTTGCCATAAATTCATAAAAAATCATAAATTTTGAAAAATATCATAAATTTATAAAATTTATCCTAAAATATAAATTTTGAATTAAATCCAACTTTAAAAAAAATTATTTTTTAAAATCAGAAATTGAAAGCAAATAAAGTAATAAATAGGGAAATTATGAAAGCAATGCATTATTGTTAGACAAGGTGTTTTTGGAGGTAGGGTTTTTCCTATAATTAAGGAGGACTTAAAACTGCAAACATTTGGTACATTCATAAAAATTACCTGCAAATTTGTTTACAGTAATAAAATGCTTTTTTTGTATGCTACAGCTCAATACCAGCTTTATTTTTAATTATGTTGTTTTTATTGCATATTATAAATACTGTTAGTTTATACCTGTTTTTAAAATTTGTCGTTAAATTTTATGAAACTACTGTGTATTCGCGCTTTGTTTGGTAAATCTGGGTCTGCTAAACAATAAGCATTTTAAAGTACTTCATCCTTTGGGATTATTTAATACTTCCTCAAGTAAACCTATTATTATTACCCCTACCTAAAATTTGCTAGGTTTTTCTTAATTAAATTATGTATACTTTTGAAAAATTTGTCCTGGTTACTTTATGTTCAGTGTTCTATCAGAAACACAGTATTTAAAATTTTCCCTCAGCTCGGTGCTGTTACTGTCGATAATTACATCATGTCTGGACGACGAACAAAATATAATCCTTCATAGCAAAGTATATTTTTATGAATATCGCCAAATAATGAATTCTATTTAATAACAATTAAATTTTAAGGAAATATTTACTTTGTGTTTTCTTAGTTTATTTGTTTGAGGTTTTATACTTGAATTCAACATAAATGTAAAAATTTTGGACAAATACTGTCGTAAATTTTAGATTAAATAGTCATAAATTCATAAATAAATTTTAGTTTTAACTGGTGGTCGCTCTGCAAACCCTTTACCACACTAAAAAAAATGCATCGACCAGCTTTTATCGCGATGGAGCTTGATTGTAGTGGTTTTTTGAGTTGGTGTGTTGAGGAAGCTTCGTATTTCTTTTCTTCTTCGTTGGTTGTTTTCATCGGATGTGGTTGAAAGACATTAGCGAGATGTTCTGCAAATATTATTAAATAAATCTGGTTTGCAAATTGGGGGAATTGGTTGTTGTGGATGCTTTAGTCGTTGAGTGGCTTTCTATAATGAGTAGTCGGTTGCTTCTGTTGAGGAGAGATTTTCCAGATAGCATCTTACCATATTATTTTTGTGTTCTTGTAGCATGTTTTTTAGATTTTTGGTTGCCGTGTCTCTAGTATGTTGCCAGTTTCTTCTTATTTTGCGTTTTTCAGCAATGACACTCTTTATTTAGGTTGGATCGTTATTAGTTAATGTTACGTCTTTTGAATAGTTTGGGGTGGCAGCCCAGGCCGCTTCGGCCAGTCGGCTGGTAAGTTGGTTGATCTGCGGATATATAATGCAACTTATTTAATACCATTGTCTTGTATAGTTCTCGACCTCTTTTGGTAATTAATCTTGAACCCCATATGTTGTGTTTTGCGTTAAAGTCGCCGGCCGCGAATAATCTGGTACCAAGAGTTTCAAACAAGCGGGTAACATGTTCTTTTTTGATAACTTCCTGCCCTCTTTTGTTTGGTGGGCAGTAAATTGCCGAGATAACAATTGGGCCCATAGATCGTTAATATTTACTGATGTTGCCTGAAGATAGTTCTTTCAGTAGTTTTCCAGTTTGCAGTGATTTATGCAGTTTTTAATTATAATTGCTGTTCCTCCTTGAGCAGTGCTTCTGGATGACTTGGTTGATAGACGATGTAGTCGTGAATTTTTATGAAGCTGTAATGGTGTATTAGTAAGTACTAATTTTGGATGCTCTGTTGTTTTCTTGTGGTTAGGCTTGATCTGTTTGGATACATAGTTTGGGGCGAAGGGGTGGGTATTTTTTGTTCCATATCTCTTTGTAAATTTGACACCCTTTATAGTTAGCTAGATGCGATCCTGCGCATAGGGCACAGGTAGCTGGCGTATCTCTGGTTTTTAATGCATTGTTGTGTCAGGTGAAATTTTCCACATTTGACACGAGGTTGACATATTCAGTACTTTTTTGTATGGCCGTAGTTTTGGCATGGAGAACATTGGGGTATCTCTCGTTTCTGATATGAGGGCTCAAATGATATTATTTGACGTTGCAGGATTAGTATTTTGTAGATCTCTTTATTGTTTTCTCGCGATTTCAGTTCGACGTAAAATACTGGAGTTGCTCTTTTGTCCTTTAGTATATTTTCTTTTCTGATGACTTCATGATTGTTTTTTTTTCGATATCTTCCTTTATTTCATTATTTCCTCGGTTTGTATACAAAATATAAAAAAAAACGCTTGTAACTGTAAACAAACTTTATTTTCAGTGTGATTAAAAAATCTTATCAGAAATAATTCATAACATAAGCCGAATTTTTGATTATATTAAACGACGTTTTTCGTGTGTAGTCAAATTTGTTTGGCCCGTTCTTCATGAAAGTGATAATAATACCTTTAATGAAAACATTAACCGTGATTCCAATAAGCGGCATTCACTTACCTGTTTTAGCAATCGGAGTAGTCTGTCGCCGATTAAATTTTGTAATTGATCTTAGTTATCACACGGAATTGCTTATTTACTTTTTCGTTTGGTTTCTATGACCTTGAGTAGCACTTGAATCGGTAAAATATGACATTTTTACTAGGCTAACAATACTGATTGAATTTCTTTATTATATTATCGAACTTATTCTTGCCTTCGATGACGGTTGACGGCTGAAGGTAAATGTGTCGTATATATATGTATCCCTTTATCTTTCATCAAATTAAAAAGAATTGAAATCTTTTGTTTATCTGGTTCGTCGTTTATTTCACTGGCTTCCATACAGAAGGTGAATTTATCCTAATTCATAACCACATTTCCTAAGAAACACTGCTCTGCTGATGCGTTAACATAATTTTCTTCTTAACTGAATGTGCTCTCTATTCATGAAATTATAAATTTACCAAAATATATATTTTTAAACAATTAGAAATGTAACTATAAAATCACTTACTGAAGATATATTTGTTACAGAAAACCGTAAGTAATTTAAAGAGTTACTTTCGAATTAAGAAAGAAGAAGAAGAATCGGAAATCAACTTGGATGATTTGCATCATTCCATCGACATTAAAGACGAAACTTCAATAAACGAATCTCAAGTTGATCAAGATTTACTAACCCATACGGGCGAGAAACCGTTTGAGTGTAATATTTGTGATAATAAATATTCACGAAAAGGTTCACTAAAATATCATTTACTGACTCATACGAACTGGAAACCGTTTGAGTGTAATATTTGTAATTATAAATGTTTACAAAAAGGTACCTTAAGATATCATTTACTAACCCATACGGGCGAGAAACCGTTTGAATGTAATATTTGTGATAACAAATATTTACGAAAAGGTTCACTAAAATATCATTTACTGACTCATACCGGTGAGAAACCGTTTGAATGTAATATTTGTGATTATAAATGTTCTACAAAAATTAGTTTAAAAACTCATTTTCTAAGTCATACGGGCGAGAAACCGTTTGAGTGTAATATTTGTAATTTTAAATGTACACGTAAAGGTACTTTAACAAGGCATATACCAATTCATGCGGGCGCGAAACCGTTTGAGTGTAATATTTGTAATCATAAATTTTCACGAAAAGGTACATTAAAATATCATTTACAAACTCATACGGGCGAGAAACCGTTTGAGTGTAATATTTGTAATTACAAATTTTCACGAAAAAGTAATTTAAAAATGCATATACTAATAACCATTTCAGTGTAATATTTGTAATTATAAATTTTCACAAAAAACTACATTAAAATATCATTTACGAACTCATACGGGCGAGAAACCGTTTGAGTGTAATATTTGTAATTATAAATGTTCTTTAAAAATATGTTTAAAAAATCATTTGCTTACTCACACGGACGAGAAACCGTTCGAGTGTAATATTTGTAATTATAAATGTTCACGAAAAGCTACATTAAAATATCATTTACGAACTCATGCGGGCGAGAAACCGTTTGAGTGTAATATTTGTAATTATAAATTTTCACGAAAATGTAATTTAAAAATGCATATACTAAATCATGCGGGCGGGAAACCGTTTGAATGTAATATCTGTAATTGTAAATTTTCACAAAAAAGCACATTAAATTATCATTTACGAACTCATACCGGCGAGAAACCGTTTAAATGTAATATTTGTAATTATAAATGTTCACAAAAAGGTACATTAAGATATCATTTACTAACTCATACAGGGGAGAAACCGTTTGAGTGTAATATTTGTAATTATAAATTTTCACGTAAAGCCACATTGAAAGATCATTTACGAACTCATACCGGAGAGAAACCGTTTGAGTGTAATATTTGTGATTATAAATGTTCACGAAATGGTATATTAAAATCTCATTTACTAACTCATACGAATGAGAAACTGTTTGACTGTAATATTTGTGATTATAAATGTTCACGAAAAGGTCTATTAAAATCTCATTTACTAACTCATACAGATGAGAAACCGTTTGACTGTAATATTTGTGATTATAAATGTTCACAAGAAGGTCTATTAAAATCTCATTTATTAACTCATACAGATGAGAAACCGTTTGACTGTAATATTTGTGATTATAAATGTTCACAAAAAGCGAATTTGAAAAAGCATTTATTAACTCATACTGGAGAGAAACCGTTTGAATGTAATATTTGCGATTATAAATGTTCACAAAAAACACGTTTAAAAACTCATATACTAAAGTATCATCCACAACCACCAAATTAACCGTAGAATTAGTAATTAGAATTAAACGTAGAAGTTTGCCGCATTTAAATCCTATGCAGTTGTTCACAACCTCGAAATTAGTACTTAACGCGAAATTAGTACTTAATACAGAACCTTGCAAGTTCCAAGCTTTTTCACGTAAATTAGTCGTCAAGTCACTACTACGCATGCTTCAAAATCATTCAAGTGTCATCTGTGATTTCTAACCTAAAACCTGTTACCTTTGGTGACCTGAATTACATTTAATATTAAAAGTACAATGCTATGGTATTAACCTGTACCCGATTTAAATAGAAACATTAGGTTATCTAGCAATAACAACAATTTACCAACCAAAATACTTAAGTTCCAAACATTGACACTAGATGGAGTCACACTAATTTGCGTATTAATTTAAGCATTGTGAATGCTACCAAAACATTAATTTATGTTTAAATTTCAAGTACTAATTTATGTACTAATTCTACGGTTAATTTGGAGGTTGTGGATGAGGCTTAACTCATACGGGTGAGAAACTGTTTGAGTGTAATATTTGTGATTATAATTGTTCACGAAAAGGTACATTAAAAAATGCTACACTGTAGCAAACTTACTTCAAAGAATGTGTTTTATGTTTTAAATTATTAATAGGTAAATTAAATAGGCGCCAAATCCTTTTTTTAGTAGTGACGATTGTTTAAAATCACTTTCTTTAGAATGGATGGAGCATACGCGACTTGATTTGGTGGACACGAATTTCTTTCTCTTAATTTTATCCAACCACTTGTTGTGCAATTCTTTATTGGGAAATGAAAAAAAAACTGTGATTACAATTTCTTTCATTATTTTTACAGTCATATACACAACATTGAGGCATCTCATGTAAATGCGAAATGTATCAACTCCACTCAAATTCTAATACGTGTATGTGATATTACAGCGATCGCGGAGCACGCATGACGTCACGTTTCATTTATTTCCGTGTTTAAGGGTCTGATACTTGTTTATTATAAAACGTATCGAATTATAATTTGCGACATTTTAAAGAAGATTTTTTTGTGATTTTTTTCAAATAAAGTGTTTCAACGACTTCACGACACCTTTAAAGGATGTAATGAGAGTTGGTGAAATCGGCCCTAAAGGTGGTATTTTATAAATTATGTATTTAGTTATATTGTAGTCAAATAAATAGTATTAAGTACTTATGTATTTAATTGCGGGTACGACACCACAATTGGCTACAAGGATTAAGTTTTATTTTGAATAAGAATAATTAATTAGTGTAATTGTCTTATCAATGTTGCGGCATCCCGAATGTCGAACCATTGCGTCAGATTTTTTAGCCATGATTGTCTTTTTTTTCCATACCTCGTATGCCCTCTACTTTTCCCTCCATAATCAGGTGCAGAAGAAAATACCTTTCATTTCTGAGGATATGTCTAAAGTAGGCTAATTTGCTGATGCTGAAAAACAGCTGAATTTTAAGCTGACAGACCGCAATGGCAGCAAATAATTTGCTGACCAAGTTTTTCAGAACGAAATGTTACTTGGGCAGAAACTAATACCTATAAGTACACATAATAATTATAAGTAGAGTACGGCAAATTTCTAGCAAATTTGCTATACATAAATATTGATAGCAGAAGCATTGCAGAAGTGTAATTGTTATAAATGTCCACGAATTTGCTGAAAATAAGACATTTGACGCAATGTTTTTTGTGCTTATATGCTTATTTTGATACTTTAATGCTTAGATTTATTTTTAAGCTTTTTTAGTGCTTATTTTAACACATTTCCAATAAATTAGAAAAAATTGCAATAGATATGTATATAAATACCCATATTTATTTATATTTCGGTTTTTTTGAATTTACACCCGTATTCATAAAAATTTCTTAAAGTGTCGCTCAGGAATGTTTTAGTTATAATACTGTTATAGGTTGTGGGTTGTAGGTGATTGGTTGTTTTAGGTTATAAACCGCTTATATCAGTTTGATAACGAAAACATTGGTATTCTTGAAAATGCTTATCATCACTTTTTCTTTTATATAAACGAAGTATTGATAATTTTAACACATTTATAGTTTAAAATTTGATAGTTGGTTAACGCCGAGTATCCGACGTTTAGAGTTAAAAAGTGTTGATTATTTTTAAATAATTAATAATGCCAAAAGTTAAGCTCACAGTTAACGAGTGGATAAGAAAACAATTGATTGGTTTTACAAGCATGCTTATACTCGTAGATGATAAGTTGTCATCTTTATATTTTTTAAATTTTCTAGATAAACAGTAAAAATATTAAATTTCTTCTTCTAATTACTAATTTTCCTATTGTTTTATAGTAATTTACGATTTTCATATTTTTAATAATTATTGCTTATTTAGCAGTAAAGTATACTATATTTTTTTGAATATTTCCTCTTCAAAAGTAGCTCTTGCGCTTTGCGCTACCGATTATAATTCAGTAGGAAAATATTCATTCTCGTAGAATGACGTCTTTGTTTTTTTTTGTTAAGCACATTTTCTTTGTGGTGAATTTTGGATAGTTATCGGGCTATGAATGGCTGGGGTTGATCATTTAGCCGTTCTGCTGTTTTGCAAATTTGTTTTTATCCAAAATGTGTAAACCAACTTCCGGCATATGTGAGTGCATATTGTTTAACGAAATATTAATGGAAATGTTACCATCGCTCCGAAACAAACAAAATCGTGATTCCCTATTGTTGGTACTACTATTAACGTTCAAGTTTCTTCAAAATTTATCAAAAAGCTGGAATCATCTGGCCGATGAACGCCGATAAAATTTTCCGCCATCTTGACGACGCCTTGTTCACTTTGTCAATAAAGGATATCTACATCGTAAGTGTTTATTTGCAATTGTTTTTATCCATTAACCAGTTTTCAACGTGTGTTTTAAAAATTATTCAAACTTTAAAATTAATTTTCGTTTTTGGTGAAAGTAAGTTTTCTATAGTCAAATCATGTTTAAATTGTTTTGTAACGATCATTCGTGGTTATTATTATTATTATTAGTAACGGGCTGTGGTACATGTCCCCACTGCACTGAAGCTTAAGCTTATTGTGCACCCATCCGAGTTTACTCAAACAACTGCGTCTCTTCGACCAGGTCGAGAACACAGTTGAAGAGAGATTGTTCTATCTCCTCGGTTGTTGGGTAGGGCAAACCGAGGTGACGCAGCCTGCTCCTGGCCAAGGCCGGGCATTGGCATAGTATGTGGAGTGGGGTTTCATCCTCCTCGCCACACATCCTGCAAATAGGATCCTCCGCCAGCCCCATAATGCTGAGGTGCCTTTTGAGGCAGCAGTGCCCTGTGAACAGACCCACTAACCTTCGAAGTTGTTTCCTACTCAACATGAGTATTTTGTTCCTTTTGGCCTCACTGGACGGTGCCCTTATGAACGTACGCGATTGCCTCAGTCCAGGTAGGTCCACCCAGTGTGCAAGGTGTTCATTCGTGGTTAATTCAGCGTCGTGCGGATGGTAATTCATTTAAGTTCAGTGGCGTAACGTTTTACCGAATTTTTAATTAGAATAATAATTTTGACGACGACCTAAATTAAAGTTTTGTGTATTATGTTTTTAGTATTTAATTTTAAGTTTTACTAACCTATTGCGAGTTCTATTATTCGGTTCTCTTAGAATTTTGTTGTCGTGAGTGGTTTGGCTCAACTTTCATGTTTTTGGCTCCTACGAGTACGAATACAGAACTATTTTGTTTTATTTTATAATTTTAAATTTATTAACGTGTTAAACCCTACCTGATGTTTGACGTTAATTGGGTTGTCTAACCTACAGGCAACAACTTTAAGACAGTGTATTGTTTTACTTAATTAAGTGTGAATACTTTGCCTTTTTAGTAGTATTTGAAGTCATTCTGATATTTCTGTTGTTTTGTGTTTTAGTTTAAGATCATTCATTTAAGTTAAATCCATTAATTTACAAGGTTAAATCAAAATTATTATCAGTTTCAATTATTTTAGTGTAACGATACTTTCTTTTGTCTACAATATTATTATTCGCACCTGATTAAAAGTATAATCTCATAGTCAATTATTTGTTTTCGATCTACCTTCTTTTACCACCATTTTTAGTTGAGGAATTTTTGTCTCCTTCCAAACTCAATTTAAGGTAAGATTCGTTTTTGACTATCGTCCGAGTGGCGCTCTTTATTTTGTCTCCTACCGGATTTGATTTAAATTTTTCGATTAAGCTTGGACTCAGGATTTCCTTGAACTTTGCGATCCACAACCTTGCTTCGGCTAGAGCTAGCGGCAATCCTGTCCATCCAAGCGAGTTTTAAGATATTTCCCCCTTATTGTGTCATTTCGGTCAATTTGGCCCGTTACAAGATTTGATAATAGCGTTTTGGGCACTTAACCACCTGTTTCCATTGGATATGTCTCAACTCATTGCACTTCTCAAGTAACATTTTTCCCTGGCTATTTCTGCATTTGTTTGCTAGGGACCAGCCGGGTACTTATTTTGTGCTTATTCGACAGAGCTCGTAAATTTACCAGGCAAGTACTTATTAGAGCTTGTTTGACAGTGCCTGTAAAGTTACCTGGGACAGGGACCAGGCAGGTACTTATTAGAGCTTTCCATTATCCATTCTTGGATATGTTGGTGTGCAGGAGATCAGATGGTCCGCTGTTCACGGACCTCTACAAGAAACCATCATCTAGCGACAGATTATTGAATTACAACTCTGCACACCTCTTCAACCAAAAGATGGGTGTTATCAGCACCTTACTCCTACAAATAGCATTGCCTGTTTAATTTGGATATTTGTTTGGTTTGAACTTATATTTTTATATGTCTCTCTGTATGCTCACTTCTTTATGTATATTATATAAATCGCATTGTGTCTTAATTTTGTAATTTATAGAGTTTATAGGATTCATCCTCAACTCTCTCATTATGAAATAATAATAATAATAAAAAATTGTGTTAACAAGTTAGTGACAAAGAATATTCTATTTACAAAATAAACAAACTAAACAAAATATTAAAATAATGGATTTTAACAGTTAAGTAAAGAATCAGTTACACAGAAAAATAATATTTAAAAACAATAATTTACATTTAATAGGTTTGGATTTAGAATATTTGAATAAACAAGAAAAATAAAAATGATAAAAATCTTTAAATACTGACTACGAATTTAAAAAAAAATTACGTTATAAAAATATGATAAAATTTTTTTAAATCGCACACACCAATTCTACCACATCATCCACTTAAAAAATTCAATTTTTATTTAATTTACTTTTCGCATAAAAGTAATTATTTTATTTTATTATTATAGCCCCCTAGCCCCCCCCCCCCCCTTGGCTGTGCCACTGTGAACAGCATAGCAAGAATGAGACGGCTTCAGAAGACAACCACAGCCAGATAACTCCAATGGAAGTAGATATAAGCATGATTGATGATTTTGAAGAACAAATTAATCCTGAGCAACGTCTTTCCACAATACACTGTCATCCTGCTGATCTTGAAAGTCCTAGTACACGTCTTATACATATGATGACAATGATGCATCGAATGCTAATGATGTGGTAATAGAAATAAACTACGAAGATCCCAAAAAATGACCAAAAAATTTTTGATCAAACAAGATTCGTTGCAAACTAGTAGAACGAGGCCCTCAAACAATTGACTTGTGCAGATGATGGGCGACACTTTTCTCAGAAATGGTGTTATAAAATTCTATCAAACTGGGAAGAAGTAAAGAGGCAGTGGATGTTGTACAGCCAGTCTAAGGACGCCTTGTTTTGTTTTCCTTGTATTCTCTTTTCAAAATATGATAAAAAGAAAAAATCAGCTTTCAGTAACATGAAAGAGGGTTTCAGTGATTGGAAACATTTAAACTCGCATTGTCAATCACAAAAGATCGATACCTCACCGAAATTGTTATGTCGCGTGGAAAGAACTAGAAATTGGGCTAAAAACCTGTAGTTCTGTTGATGCGGAACATCAAAAATTGAAACAAGCTGAAGCGGTAATAAGTAATTATTTGAGGTTTGACAAATTGTCAATAAATAAATAATTAGTAATTAACGGTAAATGAAATGAAATTTCAAAAATCCTAATTGTCGACCGTAAAAACTAAGAATAAAAAAATACATTTTCTTAGTATGGCATTCGGTTAGTTTAGAGCACGTGGAAGGTTTACATGATCGGTTGATAGAAATGGTAAGTTTAATTTTATATTTTCTTTGTCAATATGAGCCCGATGAGGTCAATTTCGTTGGGTAATACCACGAATAAGTCCGAAACATGTCGTTCGTTAAGGCGTTTTGAATTTAATAATTTTTTTCTTTCTATTTTTTCATTCGTTATTGATTCCTAATACGGTCCTGACTACCGATGTCTTGCTACAAATTTGTATTTTGAAATTCATCTACGTTGTAGATTATAACGACCTCTATCTCAACTATTTATTTTTTATTCTAAATAATTAGTACTTATTTAAATTTTAATATAATAATTTCAACAATTTTTTAAATAATAATATTATAATGTACTATAAGATTTTATCAGTTTAATAAGATTTAATCTTGTAGGATGTACTGACGAAGACGACTGTCGAAACATGTTCACATCAAATATATAATTCTCGAGGAAAGTGTCTTTTATTAATATTTATAAATTACCTCGAAAGGCCTGATAACAAAACAAAATTATTTTTCCAATTTGTGAAAAATACATAATTTATATGTTTACTGAAGAAATTAAATGTGTTATTAATTGCGTAATGATCAATAATTGTTTTATTAATTTTTTCGGGGCGACATGACACCCGGATCATCCCAGCCGGCCTATTACGACAGGGGCAACTTTACAGGTTTGCCAAGGGCGCAGCCTTACCTAGTTACGGCCCTGCTTTTAGACACAGACGCACTATGTCAATCACATGTACTACGTATATATAAAACAATGCATACAGCCACTGCACTTATTAATGAAATGAAAACCATAAAGACGCTCTTGCATATTATCGAGGTGGGCGCGCGTACGTATCAAATGTATCAGTTAATTTATATTTGAATCAATCATTACTATTTCAGAGACTTTCAAATGAAACAGACAGATATTCCTGCATTTTTAAATAGAATATATTCAATATTTGTTTAAGTTAAGTAAATTTTCTTTTTGGATTTAATTTAAATTTCAAATAAATTATTAATTTATCTTAAGTTTACCCTTTTATTTCAATGAAATGAAAATTGTTACATCAAATAGTGTTTGTTTGAATCTAATATATTTTCTTAAATTTACGTGTATATTTGCAGCAAATAATATATTTTAAGCGCAGGCCCGGACTGGGACCTAAAACTGGCCCGGGCATTTTAGAGACTGTCGGCTCCCTACTTCCCACAAAAGCGTTACATGTACTCTTAACATATTTATTTTTTATAAAACGTGTACTGTCCAAAATTCATGAAAAACACATAGTTATTTTGTTTGATTTTTGTTTTTTAGTTCTAATAGTGAAAGACATTTTTTATTAGTATTATTTTTTGACTTTGCCATTTTACAATACATCTATCAAAATGAAAAACAAATGCACTCACAAAAATTCTGATTTGAATTGCATGCAAAATGAAAAGAATTACATACTAACATGAAAAAAAAATTATAATGTTATCACCACTTTGTATTTTGTCCTCAATTGGGCCACTTTATTATCATTATGTAGATACGCATTCCTTTCTTTTAAACACGGGTGTCTTTATTTTATATTTTTTTCCGCACAAGCAGTGGCGCATCCAGGATTTTGTTATAGGAGGGGGGAGGATAAAGAATGCGAGCGAAGCGAGCTGTGTCGAAAATGCGCGCCGCAGGCGAAAATCTTTCGGAAAAAGAGGCGTGGTCATCTTATCTTAGAGTATAATTATTGTAGTACTACCTGTGTTACCTACCTTAAATAGAAGTGAGAATTAAAAAAAAGTAAGAGTGTCTGGGGGGGGGGTATAGCCCCCTCGTTGGCTGCACCACTGCGCACAAGTGATAAGAAGTGGCTGGTAGACATCAATATATTACGTTATCCAGTGTAATAATGTTCACGTTACCAAGTAGCTATGGAAAACATCGAATGTTTTCTATATTCGTATGTTTACTTTATCGGGCTTCTACTATTAAAATAGTATATTAAACAACAAGTTTAGAAAAGTAAAGTTTTACTAAACGAATATAGCTTTTAAGTATGAGCGAGCACAGCGAGCGAGTAACTTAAAAGCTATATGAGTTTAATAAAACTACTTTTCTTACGAGGTTTGTTTATACAATTTTTTTGTATTTTGTGAAAATCTAATCTAAAATATGAATTTAGACGTTTATGAGTAAATTTTTTTTGCGCGCGATCGGTCTAAATTTTTTCGTATGCCTTCCTACCGATAATTCACGAGGGGTGAGTACGAGGCGAGGGGTGCCAATTTTTTACTCAGTTTTTCGATATCTAGCGCCGTTCTTGAGTTATTGCTAATTCAAAAAGTTTCTAAATAGATATTTGCGTAAAATTTTCGTAATCTAGTAACCAGGCACGGCTTTATTTATTTACATAACAACAGTTAATTTTTATTTTTTGATTCGAATTTTGTGTAAGTTACATAATATTAATTATAAAAGTGAGATTGTTAAGTTTTCTAGTTTGAATAATAATTTCGTACTTTTAATATACATAAATGTATAACAATGATTCCAATATTTAAATAAACAATCTTCTATCCAATAGTTTTTTATTGACAGTGACATTACTATGTAGTAAAGTGACATATCTATGTGCTAAAGTGCCACTTTATTAAATGATTTTGAATTTAATAAAACAGCACATTATTAGTCAAAATGCGAAAAACTAATTTTTACATGTTAGATGAAATTGAAAAATAATTTAATTCATAACTTACATAAAATTGTTCAAAAACTATTTAAATGGATGATATAGTTTGCGACACCCTGTTATAACTGATGTTTCGATTTTCAGAGTCTCATCAGGCAAACCTGGAAAAATTATTGAAGTGATTGAAATGTTATGCTATTAAATTCAAAACTTGATTTAAAGTCAAATTTATTTGACTTTTGTAAAAACAAAAATTATACCCACTTGAAGCCAAAATGAATAAATAAACTTATTTTGAAAAATTCTAAACCGGAAAACTAAACTAACCCCAAAAAAAAAACCTAAAATGAAACGTTAGTTGTAATTTAAAATTACAAAAGTTGTAGATTGCCCAATTTTATGTAAGTTATGAATTAAATTATTTTTCAATTTCATCTAACATGTAAAAATTAATTTTATTAAAGCAGGGAATAGACATGCTACTTAGTAGCACGAAAGCATGCCACTAGGTAGCAAATGGCTTTTAGTAGCATGTGTATACAGCCTTGCTATTAAAAAGCCTGCTACTAAAAAGCATGCTACTAAATCGCAAGGCATTTGATTTTTATCCTGCTATATCAAGACCGGGTGGCAGGGGGGTGTGGAAAAAGCATGTGTGAATGCGTACACAGATAGCATGCTACTATGTCGCATGCTATCAGCTTTGTCAATGTGTTAAAATGTCTCGATGGGGTGACAGCAAAACTTTAAATTTTATAATTCACTACTGAGAGTATGAGTGTTTGTGGAACATAGATTCTTCTTTGTACAAGAATAAAATTGCACATGAAAATACCTACAAAGAATTATTCGAGTTTATAGGTGACGAAAATATAACTATGAAAATGATAAAAGCCAAAATAAAAAATCTGCAATCGGTGTATCATCAGTCATCACGAATTAAAAAAATAAAAGACTCAATCTGTTCTGGAGCTGATGCAGCTCAAATATATAAACCCACAACACCGTGGTTTAAGAAAATGCATTCCTTTCTGGGTGACACTGTGGAATATAGAAATAGATATTTTCGATACAAGTTAGCCAGTATCGAACAATATTTTTTCTAATTATGTTTCAAAAAGAACCAATAAAATTTTTCATTTCTCAAGAAAAAAGATAGGCGTTTATACCACAGTATAAGTAGTTACTTATACTGTGTTTATACTATACAATTTTTGTATTTTGCGGTTGGTAGCCCATTATAGACAGTAGGTAGGTTATAGATATAAGCCATTACAACGTGAACAAGTAAGTGACCACGTTTTTTTTATGGTTATACAATTTGTATTTTTAGAATACTAGTAAATATGTCAGATATGTCGGAGGCGGCGCAGTTAACTCTTTTAATAATTGTTCTAATGTAACCGTTAATGTATATTATAAATAAAGTAGATTAGAACTTTACTTTCTTTCCCGCACACTTTCACAAGTGTGCAGAAAAGTATTACTTTTCCGCACACTTTTGAGTGTCAAAAAGTGACACTTTTTGAAACATAATTAGAAAAAACAATAAGCATCTATCTTCATTTTTCACTTCTGCAAGCAAACAGTTTGCGTTCTACTAAGCCAATTTTTCACCCAAATTTTCCGGTTTCTTTTTCTTTGGGGTATATTGCACATTCTAATTACACACTGTATAACCAGTAATAATAATAATACACTATTTATTTCATTTTGTAGTGAAATTCCATTGTCAGGTTTGTTAGTACGTAGGTACTACAAGACTAAACTTCTAGCTGACAGGTTGTGTGTATTCCTGTCAGACTTGATAGCATGCTATCTGAACGGTTTTTGTTATTTATAAATTTATTGTGCTAAAATTTTAAGTTTTATTAACCATTTTGATACTTTGTTATGTTACGTATACAAAATAACATAATTTTTTTTGTGATATAATCAGCCACTGGTTAGACGGCCCTTTGACTGCACCGGCCCATCGGGCATTTGCCCGATCTGCCCTATGGCCAGTCCGGGGCTGTTTAAGCGTGTATACTATATTCAAGATTTCGCATCTACTAAATGTGCGTCGGCTAAATATTTTTATAAGTAGGGTAATTTAATCTTAAGCTCATAAAACCAAAATAACAAGAAGAGAAGTAATTTTACGGTTTTGTCACGTTTTTAAGAACTCCATGTGTATTTTCAAGAATTTTGTTATTATTACCTTATAAATACTAACGTTTTCTAACAATTTTAATTATAAGTAGGGTAATTTATTCATAAAACCAAAATAGCAAGTAGGCTATTCTAAGGGTTTTGGTAAGTTTTTAAAAACTCAAAATGTGTATTTTATCTATTTACTACCCATTTATTCAGAAGGTTTATTGTAGGTCCATTTACCCAAAAATTTTAAAACGGTTATAAAACATCTGTTATACGATATTCAAAATATATACAAAAAATTTAAAAGAATAGCATCACTTTCAGGATTATTTATATTTTTTCTATTGGTTTTATAAATTTTTTGGGTTTACAAATAGTATTTTTTTAATATTTTTAATTCTATAAAATTTATTTATAATTAATTAATTGTAATCAGTAGATTCTAAATTGTTTCGGCATACTAAAAATAAACTAAACATATTTATTTTACTAAAAATGTTATATTAATATTGCGGCATTAATTTTTTAATATATTAATATTTTGTTGTACCTCCCTTTGATTTTATAAATGCGGCAATGCGGTTTGGCATAGAATTAACTAGAAGTATGCAATCTAAATTTTTATTTAAAAATAATTTTTTTTCTCTGTATCAGATGTGAAAATCTTATTTGTCCTACTGAAAATAATTAAACACCTTACACTTTAACAGTAAGAATAGATAAAATAGCATCTTAAGATCAAGGGTAGATAAAATTCATAGAAACTCTATAGCAACCGATGGAGATTCAAATTATAAATTGTATAAACTGTATAAATTATAAGTATAAATTGATAACTTATTACGCCAAATTAAACAAAAAATTCTATCGAACTTAATATATTCCAATATTTTTTAAAAAACTAACGCGAATTTCAATGTCATTACTTTTCTCGGTAACAAATCAAACAAAATTGTAAAATATTTAAAAAATAACAATTATAACATTGCTTTTAAAACAGATAATAAACTCAACAAATTTATTAATAACGCGAAATCAAAATCAGACATGTTAACTAAATCAGGGGTTTATGAGCTCACTTGTGAGTGCTCTCAAAAATACATTGGTCATACCGGTAGATCTTTTAAAACACGTTTTGATGAACACACTCGATCCCACAGACTTGCAGATGGAAAATCGACTTTCGCGAAACACCTAATAGACACTAGCCATAAACAAGGGGGATACGAAATTTTACACGTTGCACAAAAAAATAAAAAACTGGAATTTTTGGAAGCTATGGAAATTAATAAATTAAAATATTCATCTTCATTACTTAATAGTCAATCTGATTTAAATAACTCACCCCTACTAAACATTTTTAATAAATAATACTCCCCCCCCTTCTAACTTACCTCACATCTACTTACATTTTTCCCCCTTTTTTTCCTTTTTTCTTTTTTGTATTAAATTTACACCACCCTCTAGTAAATTCACACATAATTACTTTTTTAAAAATTACCTCCTTTTACCCCCTCCACTTTTCTCTTGCAATTTGTCGATAAATACGGATTTTTCTCCTTTCTCCTTCTAGTTCATCGCCCGATGATGTCATAGTATGGTGAAAACGTTTGCGATAATATACATACAGTGTATTTATATATTGTAATAACTTAAACATTTTAGTTTTCGAAAAAGTGTTTTGTGCATTTTTTGGTTTATGCTAAAAATTTGATATGATACTTTTATTTATATACATAAAGTTTAATTTAAATTTTTGTATATAATATTATTATAAGGAAAGGGGGGACTAACATTTTGTTTAATAACCTTTACGTCAGTGGCGGTTTTAAAGAACAGGCAAGGTAGGCCCGGCCTACCCAAAATTTAATGTACATAAATAACATTTTCTTTATGCACAATATAATTAATATTATGGACAATTAATATTTGTTATTTTTCATTATTTGCACTTAAAATTGCAATAACAGCTGCAAAAATTAGCGTGTTTTATATTTTTATTTGTATCTGCTTTAAAGTATTACAGTGTAGGCACTGGCCTACCTTGGTCCATATAGCGCAATGTAACAGTAGGACCATGGCGTCAGATATAGTAATACTATAGCTTCAATAGCCAGCGCTTAGGCCCGTGCCTACCATATATTGTGCAGTTATATGATACCTCGCCATAAACAGTTTTTCTTATCGGACATATACGAGCGGCATTTTAAAGTTGTTTAGATGACAAAAAAGAATATTTATCTCAAATTAAATAAATTAATTAAATAACAAAAAAAGAAATTAAGCGGTATTTTGCACTTTGTAATGTATTTTTATTATTGAAAAATAGTTTAAGCGGTAGGTATTATATTGCGAGTTTGTCTATCTTCACTTGCACTTTTATCAATACAAAGACATTCTTGATAAATTATTAAAAACGGACACATTTCACGACAATGTCATAGACAGATTTGCGAAGAGCAAAAATAAGAGAATCAATCATTGTTTATAAATACTATAACATAATGTACAGTTATTCGAAAAAGTATTTGGACATTCCTGTGTTAACAATGTAAATTGCTTCGTTTAGACATTGTTTTTATTATATAAAAATTGTTTTTACAGCAATACTTATTGGATATTTTTTGTCGCAAATTTCATTGTCTTTATTTTTATTCCTATACATTTTTTTATTTTGTCGCCTCGTTTTCGACTGAGAGTGACTTAAAGCAGACTCGGTAAAACTTTTTAATAAAATTTAAAATACACAATGGTTTTCTCGAGAAATTCCCATGGGATTTTTACCGAGACTGCTTTAAGTCACTCTCGATCGAAAACGAGGCAACAATTAAAAGAATGTTTGAAAACAAAAGTGAAGGGAATGAAATTATCTACAAAAAATGTCTCAAAAGTATTTTTGTAAAAGCGATTTTTATATGCTAAAAAGAGTTTTCAAAAAGTACAATTTATATTGCTAAAATAGGAGCGTCCAAAGGAAGTAATTCTATTATTTAAATAAAATGACTTAATAGAGCCTATCATTATAACTCAAGAAAATATTCACATCTTCCGCAGATTTTATCTATATATACAATATTGCTGGCCTACCCAAAATTTTTCCCCACGAGCCGCCACTGCTTTACGTAAGATGTGGATGGTGCCAAAATCTTACGTAGGAAGGGGGTCAAAAATTACAAAAATCGTCCCTATGTAATTAATGAGCGCTCGCCTACGGCGAAATTCAATATTTCTTGAATTAAATTTTTAATAAAAAGTTGCGCTAACATTGCTCAGATCTATTATATTATATAGTTATGCAATGATGATGTAGTTACGATTCTGTCAGAAAATGTTAGTTATAGAATCTACTTAATCTTGTCATGAATTTATTCCCCCCTCCCGGTGTGAATCCGCACTTGGGAAAATACATGTCTTCACGTATAAAACAAAAAACAATATTATAAAGAATTATAGTTTATTATTAAAAATACACTAATTAAATCTAATAGTATGCCCAATAGCGCAAATAAATTCGATCATAGTACGAGTACCGTCCCGATATTCCTCGCAAAGTGCTTTCAGCTTTCGTTGCATGTTATCGTACACAGCAGATTTTTTTTTTTATTTGAGCTCCAATGTTATGCTGGTTTAATTTTGTCTCATCACGTGCTAGCTCCAATCTCATCTTTTTAATTAATGTCCATACGGTTGGGTGATTATGACCAACGAGATAGGAAAACCGATTATTCCACCCTTCAACTTGATTGTTGGTACGTTGTTCTCCAGCAATGGTGGTCGTATATACATTCCAGGTTTCTCGGGGGAACATAGGAGCAATATTGCGCAATCTGATTGATTGTGCTGCTGCATTTGGGTTACCTACTCGACGGAAATTTCCATGTACGTATATACAATCAAAGTAATCTACCAAATCGGTAGCTTCTTCGGGCATTATGCTTCTTAAATATTCTAATCCCCTTGAAACATCTTTGAGCGGCAAGAAAACTAACCCGTTTAGCATACCATAAAATAAATTAAATTCTTCATTTTCCCGACACATAGTTTGTAAACCTAAAGACTGGATTTTACGGTATGTACTTTGGTTTAAATGATAAAAGCAACCTCGTATCACAATATGGTTCCCGATTATCCCTTTCACAGCGTTGATCATGGCTATTTCAAAATCCATGTTTATAGTTGGCGGATCAGGATATAATTCTCTAGCATTACATTCTTCTATTATAGTACCCAGCATATTTCGATATGTTTCTTTGGTTTTAGTTTCTAATAAGGCGTAAACTGCTGTAACAAATATTCCGTGGACAGCCACCCTTATAAAATATAATTGCTGAAAGTGATGCGGAGCAAGTGAAAAATTTCCGTCCACGTACCAAGCTGTTGCCTCAGCAAGATGACGAAGATTATCCTCAATGGCAAAAATTACAATTCGTTCCTCCAAATCTGGACCATGATCGTGCAAAAGAAAACGATTACAATGAGATTTTCCAGTTGTACACCATTCCCCTAAAATAATAACATAAAGTCAATAACAAAGTTTAAGCGTTTCCTTTTCCATTATACTAAATAACATATTTTTACCACTGAATTGCACATTCTAAAAAATCCTTAAAGAGCTTTATGCATTGCCAAAACAATTAAATGTATCATAGTAATGAAAGATATAAGTAGCATTATAATATTTAAAAATATAAAGAAGTTATAGATACAATTACTTATAATACCCCCCCCCCCATGAAACTACTCAGAGTCTGCCACTGTATGAATTCATTACAAAAAATAAAAAAGCAGAATTACCTTCAATTATTAATTCCCTGAGCGAATATGGCTCTTTTGGATTATTCTTTGATCGTTGATTTCGTAAAGTACGTTTAACCACTTCTTCTGAGGGCATTCGGGCTTTTGTGGAAGACTCTAATGTAGAAACTCCTTCAGCAAATATCTGGACAGGTTTGACTCCACTGTTTTTAGCTTTTTCTTTCATGCTTTGTATGCATTGAACCACTTTTGTACCTTCCGTATCTGTTGCATGGTTATGGGGCTTTACCAAATCTGGATCCGTTTTATTTAAAGTGGTTTTCAAAATTGCTCCACACTTCAACAAAGAAGCTTTCGCGCACTTCCAGCGAAGAAAATTCTTACATTGAACATTCATGACATACATGTAGCCATTTAAACATATCTTTTCTTTTCCTTTATTCGATTGAATTATTTCCATTATCAAACACGACAAAACTAATACGAATTCTATAAATATGCATTAAAAATTTATATTATCATATAATCAACAAATAAATAATAAGCAAAATATACTTACAATTCCTGCCTGGTCGGTTGTTGGTTCTTTGTCTACTATTTTCTGAAATCAATATTTCCAGATCATATAGGTCTTAAACTTATTTTACAGTTAGAATTAGCGCTAATCCGTACCAGTACTTTATTAAATATTCAAATTCAAATTTGGCCCGTCCCCAGGTGCCCACTTTAGGAGCGGCACATATTTACACAAGGCCGTAGTAGCCCTATAGGGATATAAGATTAAGATTGCAGCACCACCGTGTAAAAATGTGAACTAACTTAAAACACATTCGTGTGACGGCAGTGCTTGTGTTTTATGGTGTTTTGAAAGTTTTTCATTCCTTTTTCCAAGCAAACTTGTTAATTAGTTTTTATTTGTGCTAAGACAATTTACGGTTAGTGTTAAGCTGTTAAGTGCGTTGCTGCTAATGCTGAATGCCTGGTTCGACTCCGGGCTCAGTAAAACTTTATGCTGACCGTCTCCCCTTGGAAGGCAATGGCAAACCACTTAGGTGTAATATGCCTGGTACATCCTCTCTGGAGATGAAGTGTATACACTTCCCGCGGTTCGGAGCCCCGTTAAGCAGTAGGTCCCCTATGTGTGTGATAATACTTCAGACGCACAACACAGACATAGGAAAGAGTTCGCCAACGTCCGGGGAACCGGATATGGCACATGAAGAAAAAGACTATCTAAAATATTTAGAGGGATCTGAAACATCTAGATGTGTTTATGAAGGCCTCGTGTAAAATAATTATCTTCTGTAAAATGTAGTGAACACATTTTCATAAACTTTGTCACAGTTTTTCCTATTTTTAAATTTTTAATCCACATTTTTTCACATCTACCAATTCCTGAATTCCCATTTTATTTACTTTATTTATTTATTTTATTTTGTATTTTTTAGCTGTGGGGAATAAATGGAAACTTAATTCCGAATTTTTCTTTGCCCAAGATGAACATTGAGGCACTGAACAATACTGATTAGCACTCATATTGAATTATATATAAAAAAATTTAATTTATCGCCGAAAACTTTTAAATTTACTACTACAGCATACGCAAAACTAACAATACTACTCATTTAACTTAGTTCGCCAAATTTCCGCTAGGTGCAGTGTTGCTTATCACTACATCCCTATACACAACACCGGTTTTTGGATGTTTGGATGGAATTATAGACCATTTTACTTAGACTATTTTACTTAGATTATTTTACCTAGACCATTTTACCTAGACCTTTTTACCCGTAGACTTTTTTTCCGTAGACCTTTTTACCTAGACCAATTTACCGTAGACCTTTTTTTCTTAGACTATTTTACCTAGAATCATAATAGCTCCCCTACCTTCACTTACATTATTTCTCTTATATTAATTATATTTTTACTCTTTAGTAAATTCACACTAAAATATACAATTTTTTCAAAAAATTCTCTTTCTACCCTCTCCCTTTTCTCTAGCAATTATGACGATAAATACGGAATTTTTCTCGTTTCACTTTCTAGTTTATCGCCTGATGATGCCATAGTATGGTGAAAACGTTTGCTATAATATACTGTCGTGTTCTAAAACGCCAAAAACATTAACATATTATTTTGTAAATTTATTTTGAAGTTTTGATTTTATTTATTGAAATTATTTATTTATAAACATACTGTACATAAAAATATTAATTGCAAAGAAGGTGAGGAGTGTCAAGAGAGTAGGGCTTGAAGGTTGCCAGGTAGTAGAGGTCGTAGAAGTCCGAAGTCCGAGAAACATTATTCCCGCAATGTTAAATTAAACTTTTGATTATTACCGTAATTACAAAATTGCGACAATTTAAAATTTATAAAAATTAATTTTTAAAAATACACTAGAATTTTAGTTCATTTTTTAAATTACTAATCAATTGACAATATAAAATACAAATAATAAAATTTGTATTGTAAATTTGTAAACGAATTTTATAAAGAAAAATGTTCGCTCGCTTCCAGAGGAGTCGTGGCCAAAATTTCCATATGTCGTAAAACGACAAAATATTGAAACTTTGAAGAAAGTTTTAGGTTAGTATAGCTTGATTCGCCGTCGGGAAGTTCTTGAAAAAATTTTTTGTCGGGAAAGTGGTATTTTCAAATTTTTCCTTGCCTCGACGCTGTTACTGTCGATTGCCGTATGGCTTATAGACTTGGAGCAGAGAGCCGGAGTCGAGAAAAAATGTACTACTAGCGCTCGTAGGGGGCAAATAAAAAAATAAGTGTTGTAATATTGTAAATTTGAATTTGAATATATTGGGCGCGAAATTTTAAATTTAGTTCAATTTGGTTACTTTTAAATACAACGGTGGTAAAACGGAAGTAGTGGGAAATTTTTCCGCTAGAGTTGACCGTTAGGAATAGGAAGGGAGTTGAGATTTTTGAACGCCGTTGAAAACACTTGTTCTTTGTGCATCAATTTTGAAAATACCAAGTAATTGAAATTAAAATTATTTCAAATCAGATTTAGTTAACAACAGAAGTAAAATACGTAAGTTAAAATATTTGATTTATTCGTTAAAGAATTTAATGCAGGATTATGTTAAAAGTTCGAGTAATAGTTGTTGTAACCACGCGGGTAGATAATTTCGTTTTACATACACGGGTGCATCTAAGTTTATATTAATTTATCTTCAGTTATAAGATTTGATTACTGTTTGAAATTGTGATTTATATTATTATCATTTAAAACGGGAGTAAGATTATGTAATGGAAGAGATTGATTATTCATATAATGTTTTTCCAATGGCGTACTAGTACTAGGGGCAGGTTTAGTTAAGTCGTAAGAGGAGTTGTTTAAGATAAGTTGAATGAAGGCGGGTGTTTGAGGTGGAAATATATTTATCGTGGGATAATTTAATTTAGATAATTAAGTGTAACGGATTTTGTGGACGCTTACAATCATAAGATGGCGGTTAAATATGTCTCAGTATGGCTGGTCACTAAAAAGGCAAGCTGTAATGGAACCGGAAGTGACATAGCAAATGCTGTGATGTCGTTCCTTTCTTTTTTCATATATCTAAATGATGTACTACAAAATTATGATATTTCAGGACAGTTATTAATAATTTTAACAATGTTCCTTATGATTTTTTGCAACCACTAAAAAAAATAGTGACAATTGAATACATTTAACTTAATTAAAATTGAATACAATTAAAATTACACCATTTAACCTAATAAAAGGTAATACCAATTAAAACGATATTAAAGAACTGTGTTAACAAAGTTCTTCATGATTATTATTTGCGGCTATGATTATTTACTAGTTTAAGTATGGGGAATTTATTTAGTTAAGTACAAGCGATCTATTTAGATTTAAGAAAATGACCAATTAGCAATAAGAAAGACGTACTAGTTTAAGAAACTGACCAATTAGCAATAAGAGACGTACTAATTTTAAGGTGACCATCTTAGATTTAAATGACAAGGTAATAATTATAAGAGCGGATAATTTAGAATATAAGGGTTATTATTTAAGGTCTTACGGAATATAAAAACCAATTGAATCGAACATCGGTATACATACATGAAATTTCTTACGAATTACTATAGGTTGTGGTTGGTAAAATAAATAGGAATAATCAATGAGAAAACATTACGATCAGGGGATTAACTATCGAACAGTTATTAAATCAAATTTCAAACTAAAGTATTCTGAATTACATGATATCAAGGAGATTAACTTTGCTGGTAAATTGGTTGTCGGACTACCTTTTTTTTTTCTCGGTTAAAATATATACATCGTTAAACCGAATCCTGTGTTTTATTTAATTTGTGTGTTACTAATTATGCCTTCAGGTGTCCCACCAGTGGTTACCCCACTGGACATATGTGTTTAAGCTTGAAGTTAGTAAGTAAGGTAAAACTACGTTAGCATTCAAAGAGCCATCCGCAAATTTAAAAGGACTTGTAAGTGTTACTACGAGGGGAGATCACAACGTGCGAGGTTTGTTTGACGATCACAGCTTTGGTTTGGTTTGTAACTTTGATTTGAGAAGGCGGTAATTCAAATTGAAGAACCAAATATTACATTTGGTGCCGTGACCAGGATTTTTGCGTTTTAATAGATGGTTTGAATGTTGTTTGTTAACTTGGTTTATGTTTTAGGGATTCGAATAATTTGTTATTACCAATTAAGTAATTAGGAATAGAAAAATGGAACACGAACAACAGGAAGGCATAGACATACCACCAACGGGACGAGATACACCAACAGGTCGGCCGGGTTTGCAGCAGCAGCTACAATGGGTGATTCGTGAGCAAGGGAGGTTACTGTCGGAATCTAGAGAGAGAGAGAGGACGCTGATGGAAGTACTAAATGGAATTCAGGAGATCCAACAAGATGAAGGTGACGGTCGAAACGAACCGATTAGAGACAGGGCAGGTCGTATGGATAATATTAATATAGTTGAGCATGATAGAAATAATATTCCCGGGCAAGGTAACCAGGCTTCACCAGTTGTAGGGGGTGTAGGTACGAATTGGCAGGAACTAGCGTTAGGGTTTATGGCAGGTACAGCGTCACCCGGGAAGTTTACGGAGAAACCCACTTTCAGTGGTAGCGTAGTAGATAATCCGGTCATATTTTTGGAGAAGTTTGAAGATTTTTGGTCGGTTCAGAAGGCCTTCAGCCAAGACAAGTTGAGGGCGGTATTAAGTTGTTTTAAAGGGAAAGCAGATGAATGGGCAACCTTAAATAGAGATGGTTGGGGAACATACGGGAGGTTTGAGAATGATTTTTTGAATAATTTTTGGTCAGATGAGACGCAGATGGGGACCATGGAGCATCATCTTAGTCAGGCATATCAGTCGGGGGGTAATTTAAGTATGTCCGAGTTTTTTGTGAGGCAGTTGAATGTTCTCAAAACTATCAGGATAGCAGGGAGTGAGAAGATGAAGATTAATAGTATTATGCGACAGTTTCCGGGGAATGTTTATTCATTATGGGGAATGGTAGAAAATAAAACAATAGCTTCGGCATTGCAGTTATTAAAGAGGGAGGAGTCAAACAAGGGTATGGTAATTGCTAGAAATTTAAGATACACTCCGTATCAGAATTCAAGAGGTAATAATGCAGGCAACGTACAACAACGAAGATCGAGGGAGGAGAATATGATATCAGGGGAGAGTAGGTTAGCAATCACTGGTAGAAATGATGAAGGTTTGAATTTGAGGGAAGACGATTGGTCGAGAAATTAATCTGGGGCTAATTAGAGGAGAAGGAAAGATAGGTAGTTTGTCAATTATTAAATGGGGGCGAAGACATGGTGGTTACGGGTTTGTCAGTGGTGTTTGAAATTAATTTGGGTTACGAAAGTTTTAGAGTATTTTGTTGGTCATTATTAGAACAGGTTATTAAGGAGTTAGTTTTAATTAATCATGTTTGGGGGCGGGATGTGTGTAATGAGTTGAGACAAGTTTCTGGTTTTGTTTTATTTTACAGTTCATTGGGTACGAAACATAGACATGGAGGTTTGAAGTTATAACAAGGGTTCAAAGAAAGCAAGAAGTGTTTTTGGTTGATGGTATGCTGATAATTTTAATTTAGATACAAGGTTTATAAGTTGTTAATTGTCTTAGGTATATAATTTTATTGTAAATATTTTTTTTGTTTTCGACTGGCCAGTCATTATCAGTTAACGTTAGGGTATTTGATTTTATTTGTTTTATGTTCAATTAGTAATTGTTTATCATATTGTTTATAATGTTTATAATGTAGTTGTTTAGGAGTTCGACACTCTTGGAGATGACTATTTTGCTGGGTTTTGAGTCATCTGAATCAGTAAAATTTCTTTTTATTGATCCGCGCAAGCCTGAGAGATCCCAGATTACAATTTAACGGCAGGTTAAGATCCTATGATATCAAAAGAATACAAATTTATCTTAAAAGGTTTCCAAATCAGCATTGGGGATTCTTCTTCGTAAACCTTTGGGGGCGTTCTGTAATATTGTAAATTTGAATTTGAATATATTGGGCGCGAAATTTTAAATTTAGTTCAATTTGGTTACTTTTAAATACAACGGTGGTAAAACGGAAGTAGTGGGAAATTTTTCCGCTAGAGTTGACCGTTAGGAATAGGAAGGGAGTTGAGATTTTTGAACGCCGTTGAAAACACTTGTTCTTTGTGCATCAATTTTGAAAATACCAAGTAATTGAAATTAAAATTATTTCAAATCAGATTTAGTTAACAACAGAAGTAAAATACGTAAGTTAAAATATTTGATTTATTCGTTAAAGAATTTAATGCAGGATTATGTTAAAAGTTCGAGTAATAGTTGTTGTAACCACGCGGGTAGATAATTTCGTTTTACATACACGGGTGCATCTAAGTTTATATTAATTTATCTTCAGTTATAAGATTTGATTACTGTTTGAAATTGTGATTTATATTATTATCATTTAAAACGGGAGTAAGATTATGTAATGGAAGAGATTGATTATTCATATAATGTTTTTCCAATGGCGTACTAGTACTAGGGGCAGGTTTAGTTAAGTCGTAAGAGGAGTTGTTTAAGATAAGTTGAATGAAGGCGGGTGTTTGAGGTGGAAATATATTTATCGTGGGATAATTTAATTTAGATAATTAAGTGTAACGGATTTTGTGGACGCTTACAATCATAAGATGGCGGTTAAATATGTCTCAGTATGGCTGGTCACTAAAAAGGCAAGCTGTAATGGAACCGGAAGTGACATAGCAAATGCTGTGATGTCGTTCCTTTCTTTTTTCATATATCTAAATGATGTACTACAAAATTATGATATTTCAGGACAGTTATTAATAATTTTAACAATGTTCCTTATGATTTTTTGCAACCACTAAAAAAAATAGTGACAATTGAATACATTTAACTTAATTAAAATTGAATACAATTAAAATTACACCATTTAACCTAATAAAAGGTAATACCAATTAAAACGATATTAAAGAACTGTGTTAACAAAGTTCTTCATGATTATTATTTGCGGCTATGATTATTTACTAGTTTAAGTATGGGGAATTTATTTAGTTAAGTACAAGCGATCTATTTAGATTTAAGAAAATGACCAATTAGCAATAAGAAAGACGTACTAGTTTAAGAAACTGACCAATTAGCAATAAGAGACGTACTAATTTTAAGGTGACCATCTTAGATTTAAATGACAAGGTAATAATTATAAGAGCGGATAATTTAGAATATAAGGGTTATTATTTAAGGTCTTACGGAATATAAAAACCAATTGAATCGAACATCGGTATACATACATGAAATTTCTTACGAATTACTATAGGTTGTGGTTGGTAAAATAAATAGGAATAATCAATGAGAAAACATTACGATCAGGGGATTAACTATCGAACAGTTATTAAATCAAATTTCAAACTAAAGTATTCTGAATTACATGATATCAAGGAGATTAACTTTGCTGGTAAATTGGTTGTCGGACTACCTTTTTTTTTTCTCGGTTAAAATATATACATCGTTAAACCGAATCCTGTGTTTTATTTAATTTGTGTGTTACTAATTATGCCTTCAGGTGTCCCACCAGTGGTTACCCCACTGGACATATGTGTTTAAGCTTGAAGTTAGTAAGTAAGGTAAAACTACGTTAGCATTCAAAGAGCCATCCGCAAATTTAAAAGGACTTGTAAGTGTTACTACGAGGGGAGATCACAACGTGCAAGGTTTGTTTGACGATCACAGCTTTGGTTTGGTTTGTAACTTTGATTTGAGAAGGCGGTAATTCAAATTGAAGAACCAAATATTACAGTGTTGTATATTAATAATGAATAGTATTTAAAAATTTTGCATTTACCGAAATATATCAGAAAGTATTTGTAGTTATTGTAGACATTTTCAACCTGCTTTTTTATTTATAATTCGGAAAAATATAATTAATCCCGACGTTCCATTTTACAATATTGAAAACATAATGGCAAACTAATTTTCACGGAGCTTTTGCCGTTCTGGAAATATTATTTATCAAATCTCTCTCAGCCTACGGCTTCGGGAAATTAATATTCCAAAATTTCCCTTATGAAGCTCTTGAAATTTGCCTCGTCCCAAGGCTGTTATCCCTAATAAAAGCTGCAAGCCACGGTTGGAATATAGGAACAAAGGCCCAATGCGATAAACCTTAACACCAAAAATCTCTTTATTTTTGGCAATCGCTGTCTGTCAAAAACATTAATTTTAATTGTTTTGTAGATTTCTGCTCGCTTATTCGATCTCCGCCAATTTTTTTGGTATCTATGGAACGAGAAAATTATTTTGCATCCTGCGATACTAAAATTAATTTTTTTCATTGATATTTATTAAAAAATATTAATTTAAAAATTAATGTCAACTTTAGTGCTTGTTCACAATGTACATAAAACATAAGACGTGCATAAGGATAACATAAGCATAAAACATAATTTTGACATAAGCCGCAAAAGTGTTCACAATAAACATAAGAAATATATGAAACTGCGCGTGCGTATAACAAAAAAATAAACTAAATAAACAAATAAACATTCAAACCCCTTCCAAACTTTATAACAAAGGTTAAACTTTACGTCTTATGTTTGTGTTATGTTCGTCTTATGTCTTACGTACATTGTGAACAAGCACTTAATCAACTTTTTTGAAAACATGGTAACTTGTTTTTAAAAACATTAAATTTTTAAATTAAAATTTTACAATAAATAATATCGATGAAAAAAAATTAATTTTGGTATAATTTTTTCTTTCCATGGATACGAAAAAATTTTCGGAGGTTGAATTGGCGAGCAAGAATCCACAAAACAATTGAAATTAATGTTAATTCCCTATGTTTGGCGTTGATATTGGACATCCTGTATATATATTTAAACTCCCCAATACAAAAATATCTTGTTCGTTGTTTTTAAAAGCATAAATAAATATAAATCTTGTATATCTGTATACAAACACTTACAATTCTATACAACAAGTTATTTTATTTTTCGACACCGCGGCGCCACCTGTAATTCTGCTCCAAGTCTATAGAGAGCTCTTTAATTATTTTTCTACGCTACTGTGTTGATAGAATAAACATCAACTGTGAAATTTTCACAAATGAATCGATTTATAAAAACACGTGTTCAACTGAACGGTAAATCTAGCTAAATGGATTTTATTTAATTAATGGATTATATTTGTTGAACGCTCTTGATATTATTGTAATAAATATAATAATCAACAATTTATTATAAATATTTTAAATATTATGTTATTTTTAAAATTAAAATTAAAAAGATAATTAAAATTCAATTAATTTGCGGAAGCAGAAAAACAGCTGACAGACCGCAATGGCAGCAAATAATTTGCTGACCAAGTTTTTTAGCACGAAATGTTACTTGGGCTTCGATCAATCACAAGATTCGTCTATCCACTAAAGGAATCGGACATATTTTTGAATTTTGATAATCCAAACCAGAGATATCATGGTCACCGCCAAACGTCTTTTTTTGGACGATCTTCAGGAGATCGTCTACAAAAATAGTGGATATCAACATTTTTATAAATATTTTTACTACATGATCTAAGTGTCATTAGTAACTTAAAAGTAGACATTATATGAATAATTATTACTTGAATTTGATCAATAAAATCCTTGACTATAAAGCATTGTTATAAACACGTTTTTTTGAGACTTGCAATTACGTATAACCCCTTAACTTTTTATTAAAAAAACCTAACCTCCGTCACTGGACTTTAAATGTGCTTGAACATAGGTCTTAACTCTTAATGTCATTTTTATTCTGGCTTCTGGGATGTGGACATATTTTCTTTCTTTAACGTCGTGCAACGAATTTTTATAATTCAAGTAGCTAATACCAACAGACTACTTATAATTTATTAGCTAACGTATTGATTTATTGCGATTAATTTCATATATTTTATATTAATTGTGTGCGCTTTGCAGAACTTATAACTACAACTTCAATCTAACCTCAAAATTTGTACTACAAGTTGATGCTTCCAGTATGGATGGTGTGTAATACTTTTAGAGATTTAATAAATTCGAAGAAAGTATCAGTGGTTTGGGAGTTTCGACTTATAGTTATAACGATAACGAAATGGAGAGCATGGAAGTCGAGTTAGAAGATTCGCATCGTTCCATTGATATTAAAGATAATTCTATTGTAGAATATCAACAGGATGATAACGAGGTGAGCTATAAATCATATTTAGTTTAAAATGTTTATATTATAGTGATATTTGATTAATTTTCTTTTTGAATCAACCAAACCCAGGGCGGCCACTTGTCATAAATTCATAAAAAATCATAAATTTTGAATTAAATCCAACTTTAAAAAAAATTATTTTTTAAAATCAGAAATTGAAAGCAAATAAAGTAATAAATAGGGAAATTATACAAGCAATGCATTATTGTTAGACAAGGTGTTTTTGGAGGTAGGGTTTTTCCTTTAATTAAGGAGTACTTAAAACTGCAAACATTTGGTCCATTCATAAAAATTACCTGAAAATTTGTCCAGTCATAAAAAGCTTTATTTGTAAGCTACAGCTCAATACCAGCTTTATTTTTAATTATGTTGTTTTTAATCCATATTATAAATACTGTTAGTTTATACCTGTTTTTAAAATTTGTCCCTAAATTTTATGAAACTACTGTGTATTCGCGCTTTGTTTGGTAAATCTGGGTCTGCTAAACAATAAACATTTTAAAGTACTTCATCCTTTGGGATTATTTAATACTTCTTCAAGTAAACCTATTATTATTACTCCTACCTAAAATTTGCTAGGTTTTCTTAACCTTCATCCGGGCGCGCCCCTTTCCGTAACATTAGCGGGCGCGCAACGGTAATTTACCGTCTTCGGTTTTTCTTTCGCCATTCATCCAAAATCTTTAAAATCGGGATAAATACGATGAAAAACGTTATAATACTATTTAAACGATAAAACATTTTTATTAAAATTTGAATAATAAAATAAGCTAACACAGTAGGGTTAGGGATTAATTTGTAATTCCTATCTCAAATAGGAGTATCAGACGACTTATCATTTTTACCCTTTTTTTTCGAGCGATGTAAATATTAGTGTACTTGATTATGTTATCAATGATTTCCAAAAAAATGATTTGGAAGAAACATTCAAGTCTTATTTTATAGTTCTTAGCTTGGTTCTTGGGACCAGGAAGAGTTTTTATAATGTTTTTTGATTTGATCCTCGATGTTATTGAAACTAGTTTGTTAGCTCAAATAGTGTCATTTTCCTTCCCAATGAAAACTTCAAATTTTGCATTTCCTGATCTTTCTTGTCACACTGATCTTCGTCAATCAGGTCGTGCATTGCGTTATGAAAATCTTCCTTCGAGTCACTTCTATGTTCATCTTGTTCAATGACTTCAGGTTCAAAATTAATATCGTCTTGATCGTCAATTTATTTTTCTTCATCCGAATCCATCTCAAGAAGTCGATGTATATTGTGGTGTTTCAAAGGGATTCGCACCTACCCTGTACATTTGATGATAATTTTATTTAAAGAATTTTAAGTTGTAAGATTGTAGAATTGGACAGGTGGGAGCGAATCGACGAGGATATTGGCTTTTTGCCGACGAGCCGCGCGAGAGAGCGAGCGGGCCGATTTTTGGCTTGTTAATTTTGGACTCAAGTGAGTTATTTTTGAGAATTGTCTTAATTTTGAGATTGTGATAATTATTTTTGAATGAATAAAGTGATTTTTATGCAAATGCATTATTGTGTAATTTTTGGAATAGTTGATATTTGGATGGTTTGAATAAATTTTTGAGAGTTGCTACCGAACGGTATTGGATTTGATTGGTTTGGTTTAATTGGAAGAGAAGCAGTTGAAATTATAATTTTCGATTTGAATTTAAAATTGGAAAATTTTAAAATATAGTTGAGCGAACGAGTGTTGTGACTGATAACTCGACGCGTTGTATAAGGCAAATCAGACTTCGTTCCTTTCGAATAAAATTAAGATTTTATTTTATTTTGCATTTAAATTTAATTAAATTTAATAATTATTTTTTAAATTTGGAGAGGCTGGATACATCGCAATATGTATCTTCCAGATTTTTGAAATGTGCCCTGACATGCAATATGCATAGTAAAAATGTGAAATCTAACATGTGACGTCACGATAGTGACGTATTTGGAGTATAGTTTACTAAATTGTGAAAAAAGTAATTTAAATTGTGAATACCTACAAAAAATATAAAATCGGTAATTACATTTCGTTGCAATGGCCGAAGAAAATAAATATCACTAATGGGAGCGTAACTGGTAATCTACCGCTAAAGAGAGGTGGAGTTGTTGGAATTCGAGAAGACTCTGGTTGTAATGGTGTATTAGTAAGTACTAATTTTGGATGCTCTGTTGTTTTCTTGTGGTTAGGCTTGATCTGTTTGGATATGTAGTTTGGGGCGAAGGGGTGGGTATTTTTTGTTCCATATCTCTTTGTAGATTTGACACCTTTTATAGTTAGGTGGAGGTGGTTAGGTGCGATCCTGCGCATAGGGCACAGGTAGCTGGCGTATCTCTAGTTTTTAATGCATTGTTGTGTCAGGTGAAATTTTCCACATTTGACACAACGAAGTTGACATATTCAGTACTTTTTTGTATGGCCGTAGTTTTGGCATCGAGAACATTGGGGTATCTCTCGTTTCTGATATGAGGGCTCAAATGATATTATTTGACGTTGCAGGATTTGTATTTTGTAGATGTCTTTATTGTTTTCTCGTGATTTCAGTTCGACGTAAAATAGTGGAGTTGCTCTTTTGTCCTTTAGTATATTTTCTTTTCTGGTGACTTTATGATTGTTTTCTTTTCGATATCTTCCTTTATTTGATTATTTCCTCGGTTTGTGTACAAAATATAAAAAAAACGCTTGTAACTGTAAACAAACTCCATTTTCAGTGTGATTAAACAATCTTATCAGAAATAATTCATAACATAAGCCGAATTTTTGATTATATTAAACGACGTTTTTCCTGTGTAGTAAAATTTGTTCGGTCTTTTCTTCGTGAAAGTGATAATAATACCCGAATGAAAACATTAATCGTGATTCCAATAAGCGGCGTCCACTTACCTGTTTTAGCAATCGGAGTAGTCTGTCGCCAATTAAATTTTGTAATTGATCTTCGTTATCACACGGAATTGCTTATTTACTTTTTCGTTTGGTTTCTATGACCTTGAGTAGCACTTGAATCGGTAAAATATGACATTTTTACTAGGCTAACAATACCGATTGAATTTCTTTACTATATTATCGAACTTAGTCTTGTCTTCAATGACGGTTGTCGGCTGAAGGTAAATGTGTCGTATATATGTCTATCCCTTTATCTTTCATCAAATTAAAAAGAATTGAAATCTTTTGTTTATCTGGTTCGTCGTTTATTTCACTGGCTTCCATACAGAAGGTGAATTTATCCTAATTCATAACCACATTTTCTAAGAAACACTGCTCTGCTGATGCGTTAACATTATTTTCTTCTTAACTGAATGTGCGCTCTATTCATTAAATTATAAATTTACCAAAATATATATTTTTAAACAATTAGAAATATAACTATAAAATCGCTTACTGAAGATATATTTGTTACAGAAAACCGAAAGTAATTTAAAGAGTTACTTTCAAATTAAGAAAGAAGAAGAAGAATCGGAAATCAACTTGGATGATTTGCATCATTCCATCGACATTAAAGACGAAACTTCAATAAACGAATCTCAAGTTGATCAAGATTTACTAACCCATACGGGCGAGAAACCGTTTGAGTGTAATATTTGTGATAATAAATATTCACGAAAAGGTTCACTAAAATATCATTTACTGACTCATACCGGTGAGAAACCGTTTGAGTGTAATATTTGTGATTATAAATGTTCTACAAAAATTAGTTTAAAAACTCATTTTCTAAGTCATACGGGCGAGAAACCGTTTGAGTGTAATATTTGTGATTATACTTGTTCACGAAAAAGTAATTTAAAAACGCATATACTAAATCATGCGGGCGCGAAACCGTTTGAGTGTAATATTTGTGATTATAAATGTTCTACAAAATTTAGTTTAAAAAGTCATTTTGTAACTCATACGGGCGAGAAACCGTTTGAGTGTAATATTTGTAATTATAAATGTTCACGAAAAGTTACATTAAAATATCATTTACGAACTCATACGGGCGAGAAACCGTTTGAGTGTAATATTTGTAATTATAAATTTTCCCTAAAAAATAGTTTAAAAAATCATTTGATAACTCATACTGACGAGAAATCGTTCGAGTGTAATATTTGTAATTTTAAATGTTCACGTAAGGGTACTTTAAGTAGGCATATATTAAATCATGCGGGCGGGAAACCGTTTGAGTGTAATATTTGTAACTGTAAATTTTCACAAAAAAGTACATTAAATTATCATTTACGAACTCATACGGGCGAGAAACCGTTTAAATGTAATATTTGTAATTATAAATGTTCACAAAAAGGTACATTAAGATATCATTTACTAACTCATACAGGCGAGAAACCGTTTGAGTGTAATATTTGTGATTATAAATTTTCACGTAAAGCTACATTAAAAGACCACTTACGAACTCATACAGATGAGAAACCGTTGGACTGTAATATTTGTGATTATAAATGTTCACGAAAAGGGAATTTGAAAAAGCATTTACTAACTCATACTGGAGAGAAACCGTTTGAGTGTAATATTTGCGATTATAATTGTTCACGAAAAGGTGCATTAAAAAATCATTTACTAACTCATACCGTCTAGAAACCGTACGAGTGTTGGCTCAGCTTGGCTGGTGTATGAGCTTCTTATAACTTTTGGGTTTCAAGCATCGGTTGTAAGACCGTGCTTTTTTGAAACCGAAAAGGCTCATCATACAATTTTCTCTTCTTTTAAAGCTATAAACTGTTTTGTTAACTTGTTCAGTTAAACTATTGAGTTATGTATTGCCTTGTAGGTTTTATAACATTATCATTTGTTGCCGTTGTGTCTTTGGCGACAAAAGTAAGTTTACGAATGATTGTACGCGCTGTAACGACCAGTTCCACTAACTCTGATCAAATGGTTGGTTAACTAATCATGGTTACCAAAATTTAACCAACATTAACTTGAAAGCGTTTCACCAAACGTTTTGTAGCTATGATTATTAAATTGGGCGAACTTCGTGTATATTTGATTTAAGCTCGTAAAAGCTATTCTGAGTGGTTGATAGATATTTGACAAACCGTGCAAGTAAACATTCGCATGTGACATTCGTTGTTCGTAGTATTATATGAAATAAACAGAATATAAATAATAGTATATTATTAAACGATCATTTAATGTAGGCTATAATTCTGGATGATAAAGTTTATACGTGAGCCGTTGGCGAGTGTATAAGCATCCCACTGAATTATTCCCATTATGTGCGAGTTAAATACGATGTTTTATCTAGGAATCTGAATAAAAAATTTCATGTTTAGAAATTTTTATTTAATAAATTACTAATTAGTGTTAATTTTGAAAATGGGGTTTCAAAACAATGAAGCTGTAAACAAATTTTGGCGGTGATCTTTGCAACCGCGTATAATGATGATCTGATCTAATAAGTTTTACAAAAATTCAATTATTCAAAAAAATTTGAAAAGAAATGACACATAAATAAATTGTCTAAAAATTTTTATATCAAATATCAAAAAATATAAAATTAATTTATATTATCCATACCACGTGTATGTATTACGTTTCGCTTTTGAGGTTACTTTTATTAAAACTGCCAATCTTATCTTTACTTGTTACGATTACGATTAGTTTGAGGGTTGGTTAACATGGTTAACTTGCTTTAACTATGATTAAAAACGTGGTGGAACACTCTTTTTTATTTAACCGTGATTAACTACAACTAACCGACATTAAAGTATTTAATCAGAGTTGGTAGAATCGACCCTAAAGGTTTGGTTTCATAAATTATGTATTAATTATATTGTAGTCAAATAAATAGTATTAAGTACTTATGTATTTAATTGCGGGTACGACACCTCAATTGGCTACGAGGATTAAGTTTTATTTTGAATTAGAATAATTAATTAGTGTAATTCTTCGCGAGTCTTATTAATGTTGCGGCGTCCCGAATATCGAACCATTGCCTCAGATTTTTTAGCCATGATTGTCTTTTTCTTCGATACCTCGTATGCCCTTTATTTTTCCCGCCATATCAGGTGCAGAAGAACATACCTTTTTTTTTCTGAAGATATGTCTAAAGTAGGCTAATTTGCAGAAGCTGAATTTTAAGCTGACAGACCGCAATGGCAGCAAATAATTTGCTGACCAAGTTTTTCAGAACGAAATGTTACTTGGGCAGAAACTAATACCTATAAGTACACATAATAATTATAAGTATAAAAGGATCGCTTGTGTATACATAGCTTGTTCTTGGTCAACTCTGCCCTTCTTATTTTTTATTACCACAAGTCCTCTCTTTACCAGCTCCCACCACAACACTTAGGCAAGTGTGGTGTAATGTATGCAAGGAGGAAACAGTAATTGTTAGAAGGAACCGCTCGTAATGCGCACGCTCCGCATCTGTCAGTGCTGCACTCGTAAACTGCTCGCTCTGCTATTGAGCATAAGCTCTTTTAGTTTGATAAATTTTAGCGCTCTTTTCTGGTTTTGCTTTGTTTAGCAAATGATAGCCAAGTTTTACCGTGTTATTATTTTAATAAAATTATTTTCAAGTGATTCTACCAAATCAGTTCTTCGAGTAATTGATAAATTTTTATCGCAATGCTAATGATTATGATGATAATATATTATTTATTATAATAAAATTCAAAATATATTTTTAAATGAATTAGCAATTTTAAAGTCATAAAGGCAACGAATTTTTTTATTTATGGATTTATTCAGACATTCTAATTTAATATAAATGTTTATTTATTTAAATTCGTTAATAAATTAGAGTGAAGAAGATTGTCCAATTTTGAATAAAAGTTTTACATAAAATATTTTATTAATAAAATAATTATTCTATTATCTTTAACTGACCGCTCCTATTAGCTACATATTTTTATGCATTACCAAAGCTTGCCACGAGGAGGCTAGGAGTCGGAATTTAAGCTTCGCCCTGAAAACGACATTAAAAAATGTCCAAAATAAAAAATTAATTACATAAATAATTAAAATTAATAAACTAAATTACATTGTACTTTTAAAATATCGATTGCTTTAAAATAAATTGGAAAAAAAGGTTATTAGTGTCTTCTCTGCTTTTTCTGATCAGGAAAAAAAGTTTGCTTATCCATCTTTCTTTTATTGCTAGAAGCTTCAGCTTTTAAATTTCTCTTCATCATTGGAATCATTTCGTTTACAGTCTTCTCTACAGTTTCATAATTAGTCATCTCATTTAATATGCTTAAAACTCTTTGTTTCATAATTTCTATGCGCATTTCTTCACTAACATTTTCTACCTGATGTTCATTCACATTATTTAGTTTTTCAACTTTTTCCGAAATAAAGTCCATAGCAGCATCGTTTAATTTTGAGTTTTCTTCAGATACTTCATCGATACATAAATTTGGTTGATCAATTTCTTCACCTGCAACAGATTTCACAAGCATTCTCCTTTCATACAAAGAAACCATATGTACATGCTTACAAATGATGTTCTTCACAGTATACTCAATACACTCGCAGATATATTTATGCATGCAAATCAAACAGACACTACATAACTTACTCTCACAGTTGTATACATCACCATACAAAACAAAATAAAACTTATTACCTTTAGAAGATTTTACTTTAAATTTTCCAAATTCCATAACTTCTATGTCTTCATTTAAGTTGCGTGCTTCTGCTCTCTTGTGTGCCTTTGAAATTTCTCGGTCTTTATGATTATTTGAAGAAGGGCGTTCTACATTACTAATTGTTGTCCACATCTTATTTTCTACAGCCTCGTTTATTTTATCCAAAAGTTTCTCCAATGTTGATTGTGAATTTCGATCAAGTGAATCCTACAATAAATTATTGAATTGCTACATTTTAATAATATTTTCAAAAAATATTACTCAAGCTAATAATTAACCTTTAAAAATTTATTAAAACTTTCGAGAGCCATGTTCGTATTAATTCCTGCATTCAAGCGATGACAATATGCCCACATCTTTATCCGCCTTTCATTGGGAAAATATTGTCTGAAAAAGTTAAATATTAAAGAAATAATCGAACACATAAAATATAAAATAATGGCCTATTCGGTAAATTTAAATAAAGATATTTGTGCCATTCAAATAAAACTGTCACCTTTGTAAATAATTGATAAAATCTTCTTCATTTCCATCTTCAAGTTTCTTGAAATAATCCATTTTTAATTTCCAAAATCTTTCTTCGTTGGTTTCAGTCATTATATTCCCTAAATCGGTGCTCATTTGTCTTCTTATTTCAACATTTTTAATTTTTCTTTTTCCTTGTATTACCCAATTTTTTCTAACATGCCAAGCACATAAAAGTCTCCTTGGAGTGCTACCCATAACTTTTGTCCATGCGTTATAATATTTCGGATCGTCATCGCTCATCAAATAATCAGGCTTTAGTTCTTCTCCAATTTGCACTTTAAATTCTTCCAAAAAAACTTCTTGTATAAATTGGTCTTGCCTATTGATTTAAGATATTAGACAAATACATTAGAAGCAATTACATTTAACCTGTTGGATATTAAGAAAGCCACCGGGAAACCCATATCTTGGTTATCTTTCACCATCATTATCGTTAATTCTAATTTTCGATTATTTGTTCCATGAGTTCCGTCCATACATATAATTTTGCTGTAATTTTTAAGCTTAGTTTCCATCGACTTATTCATGTATCCTAAAGCGAAATCATTCTGTTGAAGTTTTGAATGAGAGTCACCTAAAATATACCACCACCGTGTTCCATTATAACAACTAATACCAACACCATTAAGCCCACTCCACACCATAAAACCCTTACCAATAAATAAATATTACGCAATGCCCCTTCACAATATAAAGCCATATTAAGTATTCAAATAAAAAGCCAAACAAAATAGAGAATATAAATAATACAATAATGATTATTACCAATTTTTTTGTAGAAAAATGCATAGTTTTTGCCACCAGAATTCCATTCTTCCACTTTAATTGATACAGCTATCATGTCATCGGGGTTTCTTCTATTTTCAATGTTAAATCGAGCACTCAAGTTTACCAAGTCTTGATAATTCAAAAAATTAATTCTTTCCAATTCTTTTCCTTCCATTTTTCTAGCATCTTCGATGATTCTTCTTTTCGGTATACCAGCTTTTAATTTTGTAACAAGTTGTTCTTTCTGTGCATTTGTTAATCGTTGATTTCTAAAACTTGAAGTATGCCCAACATGGGTTTCAACAAAATAAACTTCAACTTGACCTAGAAATAATTATATATGTTGAAAATAAATAAGAAGTAGGTACCTACTATAATTTAAAAAAATTCGAGTTACCATTATTTTTAAAATGTGATATAATTCTGGAGGGACAAACGCCATTAATCTTAACACTACCACCCTTTTTCGCCATTCGTTTTGTTGCAGTGCTTTGAAATCCTTAAACGTAACAATATATTAATAATTAAAACATTTTCTATGAGAAAACCTACCAATTGAATTACTTCGATTACAATTGTAATAAACGATCTTTTTATCAGTACCTTCCACTGATTTATAATGAACGTAATTAATATTTCGTTTTTCTAGTGCCATCCAACTTTCAAATGCTTCGTAATTAGGAAAACTTAAATTTTCTTCTTTTACAATTATATTATGCACATTTGTAATGTGCTGGTTTAATAATAAATACGTTGCAAAGCTATCTTTCAGGTCATCCGAACAGAGTGGACAAAAAATATGGTTGCTTCTTTTCTTCTCGACTTCAAGTAAATGCACTTTCCGTATGTGTCGATTTTTCGAAGAACCATTGTAAAATGTTTTCGAACAATGTGGGCAAGTAACACTAAAATAATAAATATGTTTACAATTTACTATATTATTATATAAATAATTACCTCTCCATAACGAGACTTTATTAGGAGATAAATAAAGTAAAAGTGAACTTCACTTCAATTATTGAAAATTTAAAATTTAAATATAACCTACAATACACAAAATGATAAATATGACAAATAAAATAAACAATTAGCAATTAAAATAGCTGTTAGTAGTTATAATTATTATACAATTAAGAATAATTTCATAAAAATAACACAGTAAAACTTTTCAATCACTTGCTAAACAAAGCAAAACCAGAAAAGAGCGGTAAAAGTTAACAAAGTAAAAGAACTTATGCTCAATAACAGAGCGAGCAGTAGGAGAATGCAGCACTGACAGATGTGGAGCGTGCGCATTATGAGCGGTTCCTTCTAACAAATACTGTTTCCTCTTGAAGATAGGTCTGAATGTCATTTTTATTTCTTTATCGTTATTTTATCGTTGTGTGGTGGAAGTATATAAAATTCATGTATCTAAGATCAACAGCTGACTTATAATTTATTAGTCGCTAACGTATTGATTTATTGTGATTTATTTCATAAATTTTATAATAATTGTTGTCATTTTGCAGAATTTATAACTACAACTTCAATCTAACCTCAAAATTTCTACTACAAGTTGATGGTTCCAATATGGATGGTGTGTAATACTTTTGGAGGTTTAATAAATTCGAAGAAAGTATCAGTGGTTTGCGAGTTTCGAGTGACAGTTATAACGATAACGAAATGGGGAGCATGGAAGTCGAGTTAGCAGATTTGCATCATTCCATTGATATTAAAGATCATTCTATTTTAGAATATCAACAGGATGATAACGAGGTGAGCTATAAATCATATTTAGTTTAAAATGTTCATATTATAGTGGTATTTGATTAATTTTCTTTTTGAATCAACCAAAGCCTTTACCACAATCAAAAAAAAATACATCGACCAGCTCTTGTCGCGATGGAGCAAATTCTTGTGACGACATCGTCTTCGTTGTCAATCAATTAATTATTCTTCCAATCGCAACTAATTTAAATTTATGTAAAATTTTAATACTTCTCTTGAGTTTTAAACTTTTGATATTCACTTATCAAAATCAATTCGATATCAGCAGCAACGCTGATATGATGATGATGGTTCTTATAAATTTAATTTTTCTTCCTCCAAATAATCAATCAGATTAACACACTACCAGATTATCAGATTAGCCACTATCACTATCAGATTAGCCACAAAAAAAAATTATCCAAAAATTCATATATCAAAGAAAATTACGCAATAATTCACACGCATTAAATCACTGATTACTTCCTTTTCGAAGCTTTCTGTTTTTCACTATCTTGTCATTCTACTTTCTAGTAGACACTTTCTAGCCTTTTCAATTAATTGCCTTATATTCAGTATTTGCATTCTGGTACCCTTCCACAGCGCGAAACCTGTCTGCGCTACAGTTATTTGTTACATTAGAAAGGGCATAAGACTTCCACGTATTATCTGCAGGTAGCACCTGGCTCGCGTGTAATACTTGAGTCAAAGTTCCATAGTTATTGCATTTCGTTGGTGTGCCCTTTTTCAACATTGCATTGGAGTGAATATAAATTCTTTCCAATCATCAGGCCATATGACAGGAATATATAAACTTCCAAACTTTAGTGCACAGCAGATACATTATATCCATTCCCAGTATTCTCATAGCCTTCAAAGTCTTTTTCGTGATACCGTCTGTCTCCAAATGCTTTCCTGTCTTTTAGTGATTTTAGAGCTTGTCCCACTTCTAATTAAGAATAATCTGCTCTTAATAAGTTGCAGAGATATTTTCCACATCTCAGGTATTCCTTGGACATTATTTATTAATTCTTTATGATTTGCGTATGAGGTTTGAATTTTCTTGCCAATTATCTAACCTTGTCCAAGAGTTCTCGAGATTCGTTCAAGTTAGAGTGTTGTTCCAGTTCTTGGTATATTTTTTAAATTTTATTTGGATGCTTTTGTCGTTTTGGCGCGCATTTTTAATCTCTTTCTCAAGTTTTTTAAGCATACTTCTCTTTCTTCGTCACACTGTTGTTCGGCTTTTCTTCGTTCCTTATACAGGATAAGGTTCCAGTGCTTTCTTTTAGGAGCGCTTATGGTAGGGCCTTTCTTTATGCTGTTGTTTATTTATTATTTAACACTATGAAAATTGTTCTTTCTTTAATACGGTTACGAATGCTCCTGCGACAGGTATTTCTATTCGATTCTTTATGAGCGATCTCTTGACGCACCACAACTTTAACTTGTATCGGACACAGAAAACTTTGTGGTCTGATCCGCACATTGCACATGACATGATGTTGTCTGAGGCGTCCGATGTTGACTTGTACATCCTACTATATGTAGATTTTGTGTTCAGGATAAGTATTATAATCCGATCGCGTATTGCTTTAAATTGTTGAACGTGCTTCGCCAGTCTGTTATTAACGATTATTGCTACCTCGTTCCTGCCCGTGTTCTCTGCTCCCGAAATATAAATTGTGTGTTTTGAGCTTCTGAAATGCCTCGTGCTCTTCCAGTGAATTTCCAATAGTCCACAGATATCAACTCAAGATCTTATAGTTTCTCTTTCAATTATGTGCATCTTTCTAGTCTACATCTACTTGCAGAATTTAACACATGCCAGCCTGGGACTGGCCGCTAGCCGTATCGCTTGGCATAGCATCATCTCTATTTGTGTCTGTCATCATCTAATTTCTTTTTTCAACTTCTACTCGAGTGGTTATTCTTAATAATTTTATTGTTTGGCTGGTCTGCTAATACAGTTGACGCCGCTTAACATGATTACATTGTGACTCGGGGGTGTTTATAACAATAACCAATTGATACCAATACACGAAAAGCCTTTTTTTAAATTATACATAAAAAATGTTGTTGCAAAATTTGCAATTATTGTGATGCATTCCTCTAATTTAATTTTTGGCAACTTATCTAAAACTGTTATAAATTTTTTTATGTCCTTTATTATGAAATTTTAAAATAGAACTGAATTAAATCGTACACTAACAGCATACTAACAACTTTCTTCTACAATACTCTTGACATGAGTCTGGTCTGGGTAATGAATGTCTGGGCGATTCCTCGGTTTGTGTACGAAATATAAAAAAATCGCTTTGTAACTGTAAACAAACTCCATTTTCAGTGTGTGATTAAACAATCTTATCAGAAATAATTCATAACATAAGCCGAATTTTTTATTATATTAAACGACGTTTTTCGTGTGTAGTCATATTTGTTCGGCCCGTTCTTTGTAAAAGTGATAATACCCGAATGAAAACATTAACCGTGATTCCAATAACTGGCATCCACTTACCTGTTTTAGCAATCGGAGTAGTCTGTCGTTGATTAAATTTTGTAATTGATCTTCGTTATCACACGGAATATCTTATTTACTTTTTCGTTTGGTTTCTATGACCTTGAGTAGCACTTGAATCGGTAAAATATGACATTTTTACTAGGCTAACAATACTGATTGAATTTCTTTATTATATTATCGAACTTATTCTTGTTTTCAATGACGGTTGACGGCTGAAGGTAAATGTGTCGTATATATATCTATCCCTTTATCTTCCATCAAATTAAAAAGAATTGAAATCTTTTGTTTATCTTGTTCGTCGTTTATCTCACTGGCTTCCATACAGAAGGTGAATTTATCCTAATTCATAACCACATTTCCTAAGAAACACTGCTCTGCTGATGCGTTAACATTATTTTCTTCTTAACTGAATGTGCTCTCTACACTGGCCGAAATTGATATAAGTTCACTTTAAATTGTAACCTTTTTGTAATATATTTATTTGTAGCTCATTGACTATTTGATAACAACAAATAATATACAAAAGGCAATATGTATACCCGTTTTTCAAGTAAAATTCTTATCGAGAAACTTTTCTACCTGTAATAAAGGAAAAAATGTACAAAAATTAAGCGAAATTGCTATAAGTTCAGTCAATTTTTTTTTTTTGATATTCTAAACAAAATTCAAAAAATAATTAATTAATAATGAGAGTCGCCTCTTTTATTTTTAATTCTTTCAAAAATTCTATTTTTCATACTTAAAATTAAATGTTGAGTTGCTGTTAACAGAATTTTAGCCCACGCAAGTTTGATGGCGTGTTTTAAGCTTCCAACATCAGCGTACTGCTTGGAATTTTGATATACCTCACGAGCAAGTATTCTCCAAAAATTCTCGATGGGATTAAGATTCGGAAAGCGTGCTGGCCAATTCATAAGTATTATGTTTTTCTGCTTAAACCAGTATTTTGTTTTTTTTTGGATATTTGAACATCATTCCTTTCCTCCCCAAAGTTAATTAACACATTTCCAGTAAGTCTATAATTTTTTTACTTATCATTCGTGTACCTATCCAACAAATTGGGGTCTTCCCAGAGAAGGAAACTCAGCTCAAATTATTAGCGTACTACTTTCGAAGTTCCTGCTCATTGAAATGCTTTGAAGTTTTTTTAAATCATTCTAATCAAACTTATAACCATCTCACCCATTTAAATTAAATATTTTTTTATCAGAAAAAATACCGTTTAGCCATTCCTTGTTTCATATCATGTGATCTTGAGCAAATTGCAATCTTGCTTCAAGCGCTTCTTAGTTTAAGGAGGTTTTTGGAACGAAGTTCCTTATGGATGCGGGATGGTTCCTTAGAGGATGCGGTTTTTCTAATCGGAAAAAAACGTCCGTAACGAAAATGCGTAAGATTTTTATATCGTTCGATAATTACTGCGTTCTGATACCAACTTAGAAAATATTTTGGTTAGCTTACTAAAATATTATCTTATCACTGAAAAACTCATATTCGGCTAAAATAGTTTAAAATTTTAGTTACATTTTAAACCAAATTAGCTAACCTAAAAGTTAACTCACGACTGAAAAACTGGCCCATAGCGATCTACAAATTTTTATTGCAAAACAGCGATGCGATAAACCAATTTCTTTTAAAGCAAGAATTCTTTTTTCTTCTGAAGTCCAATACTTTCCTTTTGGCATTACAGTACAGTCTTGGTAATCCAAACTAATAGAAATCTGGCCTCATTCGGATCACAGAGAAGTTCGGATTACCGGATAAAGATAAAACCAAAATTTCCTTTTCTCTTAATTGCTGGAACAATAAAATTTTATCAGATGAGACATCATTTTCACATGCCCAGTTTAAGTAAATGTTAAAACTATCGACGGCTTCTTTATTTTTTACGTGATTTGTCATTTTCGTCACTTTCTTCATCATCTTTCACGTTGGGATCTTCAATAAATTTTCTCAATAATCTTTAAATCAGTTAAATTATTTTTTTCCTGATTTCCTCTATTTACTCATTCGTCTACTTCAGTTTGTAAACACTACTTGTCATTCTTTTCTTTTTTCCGCAATCCAAACATTTTTCTATAATCCGAAAATTTTATTAGTTGTGTTCGAATTATAAACTATTTGTGCAAACTACCAAGCTTTTTGTTGTTTGGATTACTGGATGATCGGATTAGCGTGTGTTCGGATTACCGAGACTGTACTGTATAATAATTATGGGCAAAATTATACTTGAAAGTAATAATAATGACTCAATTTTGTTCACTTTGTTAATTTACTGTGAATTGTTATTGTAATAAGCTCTAAGCTTGAATGATAACGGAGTGAACTTATAGCAATTTTGCAGTATTTATATCAAATTTTAGAGTAATACCAGATTTAAGTTACTATAGTTAGGAGAAGGGTTAGTTTTTACCACAATATTGATAGTTAGGCGGTGTCCCATTACTGGTTGAAAGAATTAATCAAATAGAGTGCAATACACCTAATTTTAAGTTTAAATATTAAGTGAACTTAAATTAGAATTAGAAATGTAACAATAATATCACTTACTGAAGATATATTTGTTACAGAAAACTCCAAGTAATTTAAAGAGTTACTTTCTAATTAAGAAAGAAGATGAAGAATCGGAAGTCAACTTGGAAGATTTGCATCATTCCATCGATATTAAAGACGAAACTTTAATAAACGAATCTCAAGTTGATCAATATTGTGATATACCACTAATTCACACTGGTAAAATATTTTTCCACTGTAATATTTGTGATTATAAATTTTCACGTAAATCTACATTAAAAAATCATTTACTAACCCATACGGGAGAGAAACCGTTTGAGTGTAATATTTGTGATAATAAATTTTCACGTAAAGCTACATTAAAAGATCATTTACTAACCCATACGGGAGAGAAACCATTTGAATGTAATATTTGTGATTATAAATTTTCACGTAAAGCTACATTAAAACATCATTTACTAACTCATACAGATGAGAAACCGTTGAGCTGTAATATTTGTGATTATAAATGTTCACGAAAAGGCAATTTGAAACAGCATTTACTAACTCATACTGGAGAGAAACCGTTTGAGTGTAATATTTGTGATTACAAATTTTCACAAAAAGGTTCATTAAAATATCATGTACTAACTCATACGGGAGAGAAACCGTTTGAGTGTAATATTTGTGATAATAAATTTTCACGTAAAGCTACATTAAATGAACATTTACTAACCCATACGGGAGAGAAACCGTTTGAGTGTAATATTTGTGATTATAAAAGTTCACAAAAAACACATTTAAAAACTCATTTACTAACTCATACGGGTGAGAAACCGTTTGAGTGTAATATTTGTAATTTTAAAAGTACACATAAAAGTAATTTAAATAGGCATATACTAAATCATGCGGGCGAGAAACCGTTTAAATGTAATATTTGTAATTATAAATGTTCACAAAAAGGTACATTAAGAAATCATTTACTAACTCATACAGCAGGCGAGAAACCGTTTGAGTGTAATATTTGTGATTATAAATTTTCACGTAAAGCTACATTAAAACATCATTTACTAACTCATACAGATGAGAAACCGTTGAACTGTAATATTTGTGATTATAAATGTTCACGAAAAGGCAATTTGAAACAGCATTTACTAACTCATACTGGAGAGAAACCGTTTGAGTGTAATATTTGTGAATACAAATTTTCACAAAAAATACATTTAAAAACTCATTTACTAACTCATACGGGTGAGAAACCGTTTGAGTGTAATATTTGTGATTATAATTGTTCACGAAAAGGTACATTAAAAATTCATTTATTAACTCATACCGCTTAGAAATCGTACGAGGGTTGGCTCAGCTTGGCTGGTGTATGCCCAAGTAACATTTAAGCTGAAAAACAGCAAATTGCTGGCCGTAAGCTTTGTTTCGCAGCTGCGGCAGCTAGCCAAATAGCGCTTAAAATGCAGCATATTTGCTGCAATATTGCTAAAATGGTCCACTTTTTTTTAGCAGAAAGCCAGCTATTTTTAATGCTGACAGCCAGCTGCGCCAGTTGTCTGACAGCCAGCAATTTGCTTGCTTAAAGCGAGATATTTTTAAGCTAATAGCGTTCTTTGACAGCTAGCTGACAGCTTTGACAATTACACTACCGTCGTAAAGTTTGGAAGCAGACCATTTTTTCGATAAAACACTTATAATTTTAAAAGATTTAATTATTTTAATGCTAATATTAAGAAAATAGGTAAATAGCTATTGATTTTATATCATATAACAATTAAATTATTATTGAAAAACATTCAAAAATTTGTTTTATTGTTATAGTGACTGCATTTACGAAGTATCTTATCTTCGTGCCAATGACTTGATCATATTCAAACTAATCTGCTAATGCAAGAATGTTAGATTTAAGTTAGTTAAGCTTTGAACTGCAATAATTAAAGACGTTAGTTAAATAAACGCTACTTTTCTTTAATTAATTGATGTTTTATTATTCATCGAGACTTAAGGTGGCAAAAAGTATGAATTATTATCAAGCGCTACTAGTAGATGACTCTGTCATCAATAGATCCTAATACAATGCGAGCGGCAAAACTAACCGACGTCTACATTAGTTCGTGCTTTTTTTGCCGCCTACATCCCTCCTACTCGACTAACCAATCCCTCCTACTCGACTAACCAATCAAAAACAACGTCAAGCAAACTGATAACCCCAACTATTGAACTCGTCCACGATAGCGGTTCCACCGCAAAGCGTACAAATAGCCAACTTGGCTCAATGTCAAAACCACCAAGCATTATGATGAAGGGGATGAATGATGCCTACGGCATCGAAAAGCCCCGCATTTCACTCCGCTACGCTACGCTACGCCGCCTACATATTTAGAAAGTAGTTTTGAGTACAAATATGCTCAAATTGACAATCGGTGCCGGTTAAAGAATTCAACCTTCAGATGTTTACTTTTTACAAACATTTCAAGTTTGAAAACTTGCGATAATTAATATTACTGCATTGGTTAATAATTTATATATTTTGGTTATTATTTTAATTAAAAAAGTTTAATAAAAAAAACGGAGCATTTCGAAATTTTTAAATTTTACTAGTAGGTATAGAATATAATATTCGGAAACCACGAGTCACTTTTGCAAATTCCTTTAAAAAAAATAGTTGCCTTTACCGGGATTCAAACTCGTGTGGTTGTTGGCAAGCAGTGCTATCCATTTATCCATAAAGGTTCTCGTTAAAATTAATAACGCGATTCGCTATATAAACTACTCTTTTGTATCAGGAATTAAGAACGCTTTAAAATTTTAAACCCATGAATTATTAAAGAAAGTTGTAATTTAATAATTTTAAAAATTAATTTTCAGTCGAAAAAAAGCGCAAAAGTTTTGAAAATATTGATTTTAAAAAATGCCACCCGGATGCAAAAAATTATCTAAAGCCGAATATGCAAAAAAAATTTCAAAAAATTCAAAGATAACCAGGATGATTGCGTATTTTCATTGACTTTGACAAATGCAGAAATCGCTATGTAAATCGCTTGTAAACATGAAATTTTTTATTTGCAGTCGTAGATAAAACGTCGTATTTGACTCGCACATAATGGCTATTCGCGAATAAAATTAACGATGGGGGCGCTGCAAAATTTTCGAAATGGCCGTCAGATGCGAGTGATCGAGTTTATAAAGTAAAATGACGAAACAAATTCTTCTAAAATCTTTATTTAAGTACACTAATAGCAGCGCAACGTCGAGAAATTTTTGTGAAGGTGAGGAAGGGCTAAATGCCAAGCATGTTATTCTTTGTGGTGTAACACCTTGTGTTAAGTTTGTTTATGCGATTTATGCCCTCGTACTACAGACTTCCGCGTTATTATCGGCTCCTCATTTAATAACTGGGTCTATTTGTAAAAATACTTTGGCATTAAGTGATTTGGCACTTCGGCATTAAGTGAAAACATCCATATTATGGACAAATTAACCTGGGGATGGCAATTCTAAATGTCAGTGTGTGATTTTATAATATACTACAGTAAAGATTGTACAATGTTCGTAAATACCGTAGAATTAGACGAAACTTTTATTAGTGAAATGTTGGCGAACATTAAACAAAAATATTTTTGTAATCTTTTGCATGAAATTTGTAGTTTATAAGTTTATTTAAAAAATTATAACAGCTGATTTTGAGTTGAAATATTGTTGCCAATTGATCAGACTTGGTCAATATTTAATTTTGTTGAAAGAACCAAAAATATTTATAAGTAGAGTAAGTGACAATAGTCGAAACTTGTTAAAAATTGTTCTATTAAATAAATATCGTGATTATTTGAAATTTAGTGTTAAGAGCGGGCTGCATACAGGAGAGAGGGAAGCTTTTCGTATTCGCGAGTAAAATTAAGGATGCGACGTCTGGTGGCAGAATTGAGAACAATTCGATGCGAGTAGTAAACGTGGTTTATGCTTTAGTTGCATGTTAACGTGTTGAAATTATTTAAGTAATTAAAGCTTTTAAATAAATTTTGAAATGTCAACCGTTGTTGAGAAACGTAGCAAAGAGTTTTGTTGTGTGTATGGATGCAATTCAACACGATGTTAACACTAAATTTCAAATAATCATGATATTTATTTAATAGAACAATTTTTAACAAGTTTCGACTATTGTCACTTACTCTACTTATAAATATTTTTGGTTCTTTCAACAAAATTAAATATTGACCAAGTCTGACCAATTGGCAACAATATTTTAACTCAAAATCAGCAGTTCTGATTTTTTAAATAAACTTATAAACTACAAATTTTATGCAAAAGATTACAAAAATATTTTTGTTTAATGTTCGCCAACATTTCACTAACAAAAGTTTCGTCTAATTCTATGGTATTTACGAACATTGTACAATCTTTACTGTAGTATATTATAAAATCACACACTGACATTTAGAATTGCCATCCCCAGGTTAATTTGTCCATAATATGGATGTTTTCACTTAATGCCGAAGTGCCAACTCACTTAATGCCAAAGTATTTTTACAAATAGACCAAATTATTAAATGAGGAGCCGATAATAATGCGGAAGTCTGTAGTACGAGGGCATAAATCGCATAAACAAACTTAACACAAGGTGTTACCCCACAAAGAATAACATGCTTGGCATTTAGCCTTTCCTCACCTTCACAAAAATTTCTCGACGTTGTGCTGCTATTAGTGTACTTAAATAAAGATTTTAGAAGAATTTGTTTCGTCATTTTACGTTTTTCGTTAATAATTCGAACACACAAAAAGATTTACAAGGTTCACTCGATCACTCGCATCTGACGGCCATTTTGAAAATTTAGCAGCGCCCCCATCGTTAATTTTATTCGCGAATAGTACAGATTATTACCATTTCTTAGTTACAGGAAAATACTTAGGTGGCGCTGGAGGTACTTATAATCTTTATTATAATCGTTTCCAACAGAACCGACAACCACGTGCTGTGTTTTATACATTTATACATTTTGCGTAAGTACCTGGAAAAAGGACCGGGCTAGTTATGTATACTCATAAAATTCCTAAAATTCCTTATGGATAGATAACAACTTCCATTAATATAATTATAGTAGTGCATCGCATATTCTTCAATGACCATTATACATAATACAATGAATTCGTTGTATCATGGAATTCAGGGCCGGCATATTTTAAATTTGCGGTGTGGTTCTTACATAATATTAATAAACTTAATCTAATCTTGAGTTATTTTTGTCTTATCAACATTTAAATTTATTTTGAGCATTTTGGAAGCAGTTATACAATAATAATATACAATATATGTATATAGTTTGGTTAAAACGATAAAATTTCTTTGATATTTTCAAAAAAATTAGGTGAGGCTATTCCTATTTCCTTCACTGTATACCAACCTGTAACTTAATACTTTCAAAATAAATCTAAATTATAATATGATGTCAAATTGTTATTCAATTTTTTCCAGTAAAGTTGGGTTTTCCAAAAAAGATAAATTGTTAAGAGCCGACAAAGTAAACAATAAGCAGATTTAAGGGTAGTTTTATGGCTTTATTATTATAGATTACTATAGTTATTTACTGTTCAAAATAGAAGACTGCCGTTCGCATATCAATAAAATACATAAAAATATTTAAATAAACCAGAGTGCATAATAAATTACATTACATTTCATTTAAAAATTTTTCATCTCTTTCAATTTCTTCTATGAAAATTTCTATTTGATCATTCATATATATATATTAATAGGAGTATAATATAACATAATTGTTTTTATTCTATACTCAGTATAATTCACACTTTACACTAAACGCTTCAATAAAATTGGAATGTTGATTGTAGTTGAAACACTTACATAATCATGGTATAGTAAGGTATAGTCAAGATTTCCAAATGCTAAAAATCTCCCACCCCCCAAACACAAGCTGATATTTTCTGCTTTTTAAGCTTATACATCCGGACACCGAAGTTTTCCCCATTCCAATACAATTCGGAGTTTTCAATTATGGTAATCTATAGTAATAAAGCTTTAAAACTACCCTTAAATCTGCTTATTGTTTACTTTGTCGGCTCTTAAAAGTATATCTTTTTTTGGAAAAACTTTACTGGAAAAAATTAAATAACATCTAGACATCATATTATAATTTGGATTTATTTTGAAAGTATTAAGTTACAGGTTGGTATACAGTGAAAGGAATAGCCTCACCTATTTTTTTTGAAAATATCAGAGAAATTTTATCGTTATAACTTATAACCAAACTATATACATATATTGTATATTATTGTATAACTGCTTTCAAAATGCTCTAAATAAATAAAAATGTTTACAAGACAAAAATAACTCAAGATTAGATTAAGTTTATTTATATTACGTGAGACCACACCGCAAATTTAAAAGATGCCGGCCCTGAATTCCATGATACAACGAATTTGAAGAATACCGAATTTTTATGAGTGGTGATAGGTTACTACCCTTGCGGGGCGAGGTAACAAAAATAACCACGTGACGTGTAGTTCACATTTCCATCTATAAGGGAACCCTTGAACCCTTTGCGCATATAGTTGACTTTATATGGTTTAAAACTCTACTAAGGACACTTTTTGATTTCAATGTTCTTTATAATTTTCGAGTAATTCACCATGAAATTGCTTCTAATTCAGGTTTTGTTCATATAATGACCTGCGGAAGGCAATAACGAAGTTTCATCAAGATTGGTTGTTATAAAAATTCAAAATTGTCAGTTTTCAAACATTAAATTTACCTATTTCCTCTTAATTTAAAGAACTCAAAATTTGTTATTGCCTTCCGTCATCTTTCCTTATTAATATAAAAAAAAAATTACACCGATACAACGTTTAGTTTTTGAAATTCTTATAAAAGACTAGAGCCTTGTTTTCAACGTCATATTTACTCTTTCCTTCTCCCTTGGCTGCAGCGCGCTCTTAACATCGTGTTGAATTGCATCCATACACACAACAAAACTCTTTGCTACGCTTTTCAACAACGGTTGACATTTCAAAATTTATTTAAAAGCTTTAATTACTTAAATAATTTCAACACGTTAACATGCAACTAAAACATAAACCATGTTTACTACTCACATCGAATTGTTCTCAATTCTGCCACCAGACGTCGCATCCTTAATTTTACTCGCGAATAATTCATGAAGATGAAGTTTAACGCGAACAGTAGGCTAGTGTATAACTAACATTATATGCTCGTTAAATAATATACTATTATTATCAGTATTATTATTGTTGACGGTTTTTTGCAAACTATGCGACCAAACCAAACAATTAAAACATATTTGTTAACCCAAAAAATTTATAAAAATTTTAATACAATTTATAATTAAAATTGTTAGAAAACGTTAATATTTATAAGGTAATAATAAGATTGTTGAAAATACACAGTTTGAGTTTTTAAAAACGTAACAAAACTGTGAAATTGGTATTGTGATACAGTAGCGGCAATATGAAAAGCCCGGTCATAAAAATTTAAGTTATTAGTATTTTTTTTAGAGATGTTGTATTAACATATAACTAATACTTATATTTTTTAATTAACTAACTATAATATACATAAAAATTACATATTTGATAATTATAATATATATTTATCCCCTAAATTCAACCCTTTAATAAGTAGTACGTTTTTCAGATATATTTCTGCAAATCAATAATAACAGAAATTTCAATTAAAAAAATTATTTTAAGTAAAAATTATGTTGTATACCATATAGTTTATTAATGAATATTTGTTTTATTAAAATTTTGTAGAACATCATCGTACCTTTAGGACATCTTTTAAAGGGCGAGACAATTGTTACGCTAACTGTTGCAGGTAGTCGACCCTTAAATTATTGTCCCATACAAATTTCAATACATGTATTACGTACGATTACTCTTTGAAGAGTTTTGAAGCACGTACCGTTTTATTAGTGTCCACCAATTCTTAATTCTATTCAAATTTTGGCTATTACCTGGCTAATCGATTACATAAATTGCATTATTAATTAAATAATTAATTACCTGTAACAAATAAAAAAATATCAATTGGATATTTTTGCATAATTTGTTACTTAAATGTACTAAAATTATTGTGTGAGTAATAAATTTTGAAATAAAAAATTATTAACAAAAATATTTCGTACGATTTTTGCACTATACAAAACTGTGTTAATTTGCAAAAAATATCACTCTTCATTTTCTGCGTATAAATTTAATACCGACGGCTGTAAACTGCTTTTCAGTATACCTAATATAATTTTTGGCATTTATAGAACCTTGTAGAATATTTAGATATACTGAAAAGTTGTTTACAGTTGTTTTTTTTATAATACAAATTTTTACAATACATTCAATTTGAATTAAAACATTCGTTTCGAAAAGCAAACAATTGTAAAAATTCGTTCGAATTTCGACATTCAATTGAATGTTTTAATTGGGAGCTACAGTCGCACGAGAATTTTAAGAACTACGCTGGAAGCATTTGGCAACTTTGTGAACAGCTGATTACTTTTAAAGAGCTTAAAGTAAGTTAAGAAGTATTAAAACTAAAGTTAAAGCTGTTATTTATACAATATAACTATTAATATTCATTATTATGAGTAGTTTTATGTGTTACATAGTTAAAAATTCAAAATTATTTCAAATTTTGTCCGACATAGTTGCCAAAAGCATCATGGTGTAGCGACTAATACGCTCACCGACTGTGGCTCCCAATTAAAACATTCGTTTGATATCCGAAATTCGAACGAATTTTTACAATTGTTTGCTTTTCGAAACAAATGTTTTAATTCAAATTGAAAGTATTGTAAAAATTTGTATTGTAAAAAAAACAATTGTAAAAATTGTGACATGAAAATAAAACGAATGTTTTAATTTGCAGAATTAAAACATTTGTTATTTAAACATTCGAATTTAAAAACATTACAATAAAAAGTAAAACGGCACGCCATAATGGAACAAGAAAATTATTATGCATCCGATGATACCAAAATTATTTTTTTTTCTCGATATTTACAAATACATTAAATATGTTAATACGTGCAGCTTCAAACGAAAATGGTAAAGCAGCGCACTAGCGGCACCTAACGAGTGGAGTTGTGCAGTTGTTTGATTGTTCCTTATAACCTAACTAAAGTATTTGTTGACAGCAATTGAATCGTCTAATATCAAAACCTACTAAATCCACTTTAACGATTTTTGTAAAAATTACGAAAAACTGTTTAACAAAGTTCTGGAAACAACTTTAAAATTATTATTATTTTTTTTAATTGATAACAATGTCATATCACAAAAGTATAAAAATATTTCATTTTTTTGCAGGCACAATTTTGAATATAAAAATGGATTTAATGGAATTTTAAAGTGGATCTCGTGGATTTTGACTCGAAATAATATTGAAATAATACATCAATTAAAGAAATACATTGCAAATAGTACAAAACTTTATTAATTGCTATACAAAATTCAAGAATAAAGCAAACCGAACATGTAAATTAAAATCGAATTAATTTAAATAATATACAGATCTGGAATATTTTCTACCGTTTCACACAAATGATTAGATTCAATATTATTTTCTTCTACATCGCCATTATTTTATTCAACGTTTTCAAACGTTTTCATATATTTTTCAAACGTATAATTTTATTGAATTTACCATTTAAAGTGGTGCAGAATTGTTGTAAAATAATAAAGAACAATTTTATCGAAAACAGAAGTGATCCAAATGAAGAAAATCAAAAGTTTTCCTAATAGAATTACAAATTTTCATAATTTTCTATATAAGGTAATTTAATTATTATGAATTCTGTTAAGATAAAAAATAATTTAGGAAAAATTTTATTAAAGTAACGGCAGGATTCATGAAAACGCGTTTTGGTTAATATCTCAAAACTTTTGATATGTTACTTGGATCACTTCTGTTCCTGAATAGCCAATTATTTATTATTTGATTTCCAATTTGAACAACTCGCGTCGACAGATGGCGTTGAAACCAGCTTTACCTAATAATTTATTGAAAATGCAACGAGCTGTACGTATTAACCTATCTAATGTATTTGATATTTATTAAAAAATTTTAATTTAAAAATTTAATGTTTTTAAAGCCAAGTTACCATGTTTTCAAAAAAGATGATTAAAGTTGACATTAAATTTTCAGTCGCTCTGACTCAGGAAAGATTGTCGCCTCTAACACAGCCAACTCTTTTCAAAAAACAATATCTTACAATCACAGATGAACAAAAAGAGCTTATTAGAGTGAAGACACATTTGTGGCAGAGATACACACGAAACAGAACACCCGAAAACTTTGCACGTCATCGTGGTTTTTCGAATACTCTAAGCTCTATGTTGTCTACTGCCAGAAGAGATTGTAGCGCGACCAATTTGCCTTTCCTAAATGGAAAGGTGAAATCGCAGCTACTGGGTAGCTACGGAAGCTTGAGTCAGGGGGTGGACTAACTTGTCGATATTTCTTGCTATCACACTCTCTTCTTTTTACGGAAACCTGGTGCGTGGGCGCCAATTCGAATAAGTCGAATACAATGACTGGAACGGGGGGGTTTAAATAAACAATTGATTCGAAAAACAATAAAAAAAATATTTATTAATAAAGAAAAAAATATATATTTACAAACTTTAACTGTATTATAAAACTACAAGGAAATAGTACTGCGTACGGCACTGGTTCTTTATTTACAAGTTTAATAAAAATGGCTGGTGTATATTGGTGTCGATTTTAGTCTTCTGCACTATTAGTTTCAACAAGGGGAAGTTACAGGTAAATAAGGAGAATCTAATTTCAATGTTGTTACTGAAATATCAAACTAAAAGTTCCTTTCTTAGATTTTTAGAAGGACTACTAGTGCCTAACTGAATTGCTGGTTAATTCAAAGTTACGACTAAAATATTACTATTGCGGGATCTGGATTATGAGTATCTGTGTCTGAATCGTTGAATACTACTGGTTTGGTTATCTGGGATCTAATATAACCTATACGCGTCTTTGATTGTCGTTTCTACTGGTAACCTAATTATGACTACTTAGATGGTTTTTCGCCGATGGGAATTTCTTCACAATAACAGGTAGGATAAATCTTGTCTCGCCAGGCTATAAACAAGATCTTTTAGGTTGGAGAAGATGAAGTTGTCACGCCAGGCTTTAACAACTTCCGGAAAAATAATCAGAGCAGGTATTATGAATGATTTTTTAGGAATCTTGTCTCGCCAGGCTATAAACAAGATATTTTCAGGACGGATGTGAGGATGTCGTCACGCCAGGCAGCAACGACGTACTGGGAAACAGGATTAATTGAAACGATCGCTAAGCAGTCACGTTTCCTGAAGTATCGAATGTAATACTCTTTGAAATGATCGTCAAGCAGACCTATTTCGAAAGCATTAACAGAACAATACTTGCCTTGAAAAGGAAAATTTATACCAAACCAAAACATTGGATGAAAACTTAACTGGTTAGTTTTCCTAATAGAATCCTCTGTCATTACCAGTAGTCAATGTATTACAGGTAATTGTAAACATCTAACAGGTTCCTTTTAACCCACTAAGATTGATAAAACTTAATCAGCAACATGGGTTGCCTATCATTTAAATTTTACATTTTAAAAAGGTTGTTTTACGATTTTAAATAAAATTTTATCCAAAAATGGTAGTTTCATTACAAGATTATGAGGAGTCTTATTCTTGAGAGCGGTTCAAAGAAATTTTACAAGTACATCAGGTTCTCACTGTCTTCTAAAGTTACCATTCCACGACTAATGCGGTCGGATGGCGTTATCTGTGACTGTGACCTTTTTGGTGACTGTTAGTACCTGAAGTAAGAAAAAGGTTTTTTAACACGGTTATTATGGGGTCTCCATAGAAATTTTTAAATAGGGCAGTAAACATTACAATCAGTGTAACCACCATACGGTAGTTATTGTATATAATATACAATAATTTGTATCCTCTATAGCAGTGTTTTTCAACCTTATTGAATAGAGAATAATAGAGGCTTCTTAATCCCCTTATATAATTAATAACTAATTTAACAGTGTAAGAAAAAATTTTTTAACACTAGTGTTATTTAGTTTATAATTTTTTGGGCGGTATTCTACACTTTTTCGTTTTAAGAATGCAACTAGCTTATAATAGTTTTCTATGTTCACGTCGTTCTTGATACGCAAACCAGCTTTTATCATCGGAATATTAGACCATAATGTTGATTATTTCTATAACTTGGACTTTTCCTCGAAAAAGGACAGAAACACATTTTCACAGAATTTTCCTTCAACTTGTCTATACAAGTCTTGGTCTATACGATAGTATTATGTTATCGTACGATAATTTTTTAAAATGATACGATCAATTTCCGATAATTTAAAATTATACTATAAATTATTTAATAATATTAAATATCAAAGATTAAATATTTCATTTTTTAATTTGTTTTTTAAATTTTTGTTTTGAATTTTTTGAAGACTGCACTGATTGCTGTTTAAAGTGTTTAAATAAAATTTGTAATGTAAATCTAGTTTACAAATATATGAAAAATTTATATCTGTTACTCCACATGCAATAAATATAAAACATTCAATTTTAGAAGAATTGCGATAAATTAACATGTAATAATAACTAATAGAAACAAGACAGACAAGTAAAAAAAAACTGATCACAAAAAAAGAAATTTAAAGCATGAATAATATTTTATGTATACTTCTAAAATAATAATAATATTTTAAATTGATTTCATTTAAAAAATAAAATTCAAGATGAAATTAAAAACATAAAAATTTAAAATTGTGCCGAGAGATCCGAGTTGAAGCGTTGATTTATTGAAGTTTAAAATTATTTTAGTTTTAACTTTGGTTTGAAATTTTAATAATCTTTAAAATTCGAAGTAAATAATAAAATTGTCTGTTTTTACGATACTTTGAAATTCTCTTCTTACTTTTATAACCATCTACCTGAAGGGATTACCAAAATTCTAACAGACAAAGATAGCTTATCATGCTGTCTCATTGAATGAAATGTTTACTCATTATATAATGCTCGTTTTTGCCGCTGAGGTCGTTACCAATCGACTACAATTTTATTGTAGGGTACGAAAAATCATACCAGATACTCTATTCAATGTTAAAAAAGTGGAAACAATTTTGCGACAACAGCGACCTACGGGAGAGTTCATAGAACTAAAATTTAAAAAAAAAAATTTAGCGGGCAATTCAAATTACTGCATATACGCACTTGGGGAGAGAAATGTAGAATAAAATTTGATTAATTTAAAAAAAATTAGTTTGAAAATTTTAACCAATTTGAATTAAAAGTAAATTTACATTTTAATCAGAAAAGGAAAATTCTCAAGCCTAATTTTTAAAAATCAATCAAGTCAAAATTATCTTTATGCAATAAAAATAGGGTAAATCAAAAATACACGAGCAAATAGATTTACCAAGATTTACAAGGCCATTTGTGAACCAGTTGCTGTCTGTTTTGCTATCGTTAAGCCTAAAAGTTAGGTTTAATTCTTGAACGATTGGAAATTCGATTAAATAATCGAATTACCAAAAGTTCACTTGAATTTTGGGTTGACCCAACCTTACATGAGTAACAATAACAAAATACATAACAAATGGCTTACAGAAAAGCCCTGTTACTATTTTATTACAAATATTTAACATTACACAGCCAGGAATCACAAAATATTAAATTATAATAATAACAATGAAAAAAATCAAAAATTAGGAACTTTCTAAATTCTAAGTAAGAAATAAATATGTACAATGAATAATAAAAATATGTAACCAAACAAATAACAATAACGTAGAAAGATATTAAATTATTATTACAAAATAAAAATTCAAAAAAATAGGAACTTTCTGGATTATTAACTAAATAAGAAATAAATATGTACAATGAATAACAAAAATATGTAATAGGAACTCTTCAGACTAGTATAAAAACTCCATCCACTTCAAAATTGCACAGATCCTCGATATTATTGCAAAAATGGTAACTTCATCCCTCGATAGCATGAAATAAAAACAAAAAGACGTTAGCAGTGCTTTAAAATTCGTAGTTTTTTCGCACTAGTACTACTATTAGAAGAAATATTGCTTCGTCTAATATCTACATAATATTTACGAATTATTAATAAAGTTGATTGTGAAATTGTTTTCAAGCGAATATCCTCAAAATGATCTTGACAAGATATAAAATCAAAATTGACATGTTGTATTAAAATTTGAATGATTTTACTTTTAATGTGATTAATGTAACCATAATCTTTTAAACAAAGTTGAATTATATCATGCATATGAATTAGACAAATTAAAAATGGATAGGTTACATAATTTAAACGTTTCTGGTCATCGGTAAATTCTTTGAAGGAGGTGAAAGAGTGATGGGATTGTAAATCGTCAGAAAGAAAAGAAGTTTTGCATCTGGTACATGATGACAATCGGAGTTTTTTAAATATGAAACAGCTTGACTAGAAAAATTTTCAATATGATTTAGAGCAGGTGGTATTGTTATAGAGTGAAGCTCATTATTTTCAAAAGTTTTGTCTAAAATTTCTGAAGGATTAGTCAAAAAGTACTCTAAATTATCTAAAACTTGCACGAGATGTACTAGCAACGGGAGAAATATTATCGATAACAGAAACTGATTCAACGGTAGAACTTGTATGAAATGAACTGGCAACGGGAGAAATGTTATCGATAAGAGAAACTGATTCAACGGTAGAACTTGTATGAAATGAATTGGCAACGGGAGAAATATTATCAATAAGAGATATACTAGCAACGGGAGAAACTAATTGAACGGTAGGAGATGGACAGTCATTACTTGATTGAGTACTTAAATGAGAGGTTGGAGATAAACTGGTAGATAAATTAAAAAATTTTGTAGGAAAAATATCGGGACCTTTCTGTAAAGTTTTTTTTAATGTACTTGTGAAGCATTTGTCTGAAAAATGATCCTCACAAATACGTGAGAGTGTTTATCGGTTTAGAAATACCCCTTGCCTCATTTATGGCATCTAACCATTTAGAACGGTAAATAATGTTTTTCGGAAATTTAAACAAATTTTTAACGGACCTTTTCCCTTCAAAAAAGTTTGGACAACCAGAAACAATGCAGATATTAGACTTGGGCATATTTAAATTAAAAAAGAAAGTTAAGCAATATAAAAGATACTTTATACTTACCTGTATAATAATTATTTTTTAACTATTACTTATAATTATTAAATAATTGAAATGACACCTTAAAACTACGCGGCCATTAATGCCAAACAGTAACACAAATCTTCAAGAAGCAACGCCGTACGCAGTTTTAGGAACTAAATTTGTAGAATCCTTTAAAAATTTTGCTAAATAGTTCAAAGAACCACTGTTCGAGTCGCGCATGTTGCTGTTGAAGGGTTCGCCTATGCGATTAAAACATCTCTCTCTCTCTCTTTATCTATGGGTATACCCATAAGAGCTGTTCCTCTATACACCACAGTATAAGTAGTTTAAGACAGTAGAGACACTCGCATCTTTTATCGGTTCCAAATTTTCATGCGCATGTCAAAGTCTGGGAAAAGTATCTACATGAGTTAACAGATGTCGCGGCTATTTTACAACTTACTACACTATTGCCAGATCTATTAAAACTCACTAGATTTGTTGGATTGAAAGCAAATTTTGGTGATATGAAAAAAATTTATAAATTCAATAATAAAATTACTTTAACAGAATTGTAATAGCAGGCACCTAAAAGTAAGATAATGCATTACTGGGTTTTTTTTCTAATTTTTCTTTGAAGTTTGAAAATTTAATGAAATTCTGATGCAATATCTAATTGAATTACTTATTTGCGAACTTGGCAACATAGCACTTATATTTGACGTTCTTTCGAACTTGTTAACAAGCGGTAACGATTGTTATAAAATTGAGTGTAAAATCTAGTATCCCTTCAACTTCCACAGGGATTTCTAGTATCCCTTTAACATCAAGAAGATTTGCCGATGCAATTGAAGAGGAATATGGAATTGAAGGAATTGAAGAGACCAGCAGGATGCTTGCATGGAGCACGCATAAAGGCATTTACATCGTTAAGAGGTTACCGTATGGTACAAAACCTGCTTGTTCAATCTTTCAAGGGATTGTCAAAAAGGTTTTAGCAGGATTGAAAGGAGTGGTAAATTTTTTAGACGACATTGTAATAACTGGTCGTTCGGATGAAGAGCATTTGGAAAACCTGCAAAAAGTTTTGGAGAGATTGCAAAAGGCGGGATTCCGGATGAATTTTAAAAAGTGTGTTTTCTTCCAAGAGCGTATAAGCTACTTGGGCCATACAATTTCGAAGGAAGGTTTAAGCAGAGATGAGGCCAAGGTAAGAGCGATCACAGAGGCGCCAAGACCAAACAATATCACAGAGGTTAGGGCATTTGTTGGTATGTACAATTATTATGCTAAATTTGTTCCAAGATTATCGGAAGTGTTGAAACCATTGTACGACTTGGTAAAGAAGAATACAGTATTTCGGTGGACAAGAGAAACTGAAGAATCGATGAAATTTGCAAAAGAGAGATTGGCGTCATCGGAAATTTTAATACATTACGATCCAGAAAAGCAGGTGAGATTAGTTTGTGACGCTTCGCAAAAGGGTATTGGAGCAGTGCTCATGCATGTTTTAAATAATGGACGTGAAAGACCCATAGCTTATTGTTCGCGGATATTGACAAAGGCAGAATCAAATTATTCAATGATACATAAGGAGGTTTTAGCAATATTTTGGGGAGTAAATAAGTTTTATCAATATTTGGCAGGAAGAAAATTTGAGTTGATGACCGATCATAAACCTCTTTTAGCATTGTTCGGTGAGGACAAGACACTGCCTCAGATGGCAGCAGGAAGAATACAAAGGTGGTCTTTATTTTTAGCAAATTTTGATTATAAAATTAAGTACGTAAAGGGTACAGAAAACGTACATGCGGATGCTCTATCAAGATTGCCTTTACAAGTGGAAGACGTGGAACAAGAGGAATGTTGCCAGCTCAATTTTGTGGAGGAGTCTATGGCAATCGATTTAAATGCGCTGAGGGTGCAAACGAGAAAGGATGCAGTTACCGGGCAGGTTATGAATTTCATCAGGTATGGGTTTCCGAGCACATCTAACAATAAGCTATTAAGTCCGTTCTTAGCAAGGAAAGACGAATTGTACATAGAAGAGGGAGTGATAATGTGGGGATATCGGGTAATCATTCCAGCAAAATTTTAAGGCAAACTATTAGAAGAGCTTCATGGATCTCATATGGGAATGGCTAAGATGAAATCCACAGCTCGATCGTATTTTTGGTGGCCTAAACTGGATAAGGATATAGAAGAATATGTACACGGTTGCAAAGTTTGTGCATGTAATAGGCCCGAACCGCAGAAGACACCACTAAAACCATGGAGTAAGGCGGGGAAGGCGTACGAGAGGGTACATGCAGATTTTTTAGATCCACTTGCTCAGAAAATGATGTTGGTGATTACAGACGCTTATTCTAAGTGGCCAGAAGTTTTCATAATGAGTAGCACGGAGGCAGAAGCTACAGTGAAGAAATTTAGGAAGTGTTTTGCAAGATTTGGCATTCCAGATAGCATCGTAACTGATAACGGTCCACAGTTTACGTCTCAGATTTTTAGTGAGTTTTGCAGTATGAATGGAATAAAACATATTACATCCCCCCCTTTCCATCCGGCAACAAATGGAGCGGCGGAGAATTGCGTAAAATCAGTGAAGGTGGGAATAGGAAAAGCGCTAAGTGATCCCAAAAATAAAGGGGTGGCGTTAGAAACATTGCTGCAACGTTACTTGTTTATGTACCGTAACGCAGAAAATTCAACAACAGGAATGACACCTTCGCAACTGTTGTTTAATTTCAAACCCAAAACAAGGTGAAATTTGTTAAAAGGTAGGAAAGAAAAGTCAACGGAAGAGAAGGGTAGAAAAAAGCAAACCACACAGTTCCAAATGCAGGAGAGGGTCTACTGCAGGGATTATAGGAATCCAAATAAAAAACAATGGAAAGAATGTGTCGTGGAAGAGGTGTTAGGGGAGCAAACATATTTGTGCAAGGTACTAAACGAGGAGATGGTATGGAAAAGACATACAAATCAAATGCTTAAAGATTTAAGTAAAAGGGGACCAGAAACCAGTAGGTACATAGAAAGAGAGCAAAGGGAGGCCCACGCATTCCCTTCAAATAAATCGCTACAAGAGGGAGTATTGAATAGAGATGAAGCCGACCAGTTATTCGAAGAAGGTAGTCGAGCAGAGGTGATAAATCAATCACCTGAGAGAGAGATAGGAGTGGAGATGCGAGACAAACCAGTGATGGATACCGAAGAGAGTGGGGAAAATCAGGAAGTAGTAACAACACAAGAAGATAGAGTCGAGCGACCAAGACGAAATGCCCGACCTCCCCAACGTTTAAACTTGTAAGGGAGGTATTGTAATGTATTCATGTAAATGTTATATAGTTTAGATTTAAAAAGGTAGTAAGTTGGCGGGAGGTACCAACTGTCAAAAGAATGGTTAACCTCCTGGGTCGAATATGTAAAGCAAGTCAGTTGGAACTAGGCATTTGTACAAATAGATTAAATGTAAATAAATTATAAATAGCAAGCAGAGTTTTAATACATAACAATATCTTTAAATTTGATATAACAAAAAACTGTGTATACACTACATACTCTTTGCCGGAACGAATCGATAGACTGAAGAGTGAAACTTCTCCTGGTTTAGACGGAATTTCTGCTCGATGGGGCACAAAATAAATAAATTTTATTTTCTTAGTTCCTTAACTTTATATAAAAAATCCCAACTCCGCCACTGAATATCGAATGTCTTGAAGCAACTTGAAGATAGGTCTGAAGGTCTGAATGTTATTTTTAATTCTTAGCTTTGTGTGTGGCGGAAGTACATAAAATTCATGTATCTAATATCAACAGTTTACTTATAATTTATTAGTCGCTAACGTATTGATTTATTGTGATTAATTTCATATATGTTATATTAATTGTGTGCACTTTGCAGAATTTATAACTACAACTTCAATCTAACCTCAAAATTTATACTACAAGTTGATGCTTCCAGTATGGATGGTGTATAACGCTTTTGGTGGTTTAATAATTTCCGAAAAAGTATCAGTGGTTTGCGAGTTTTGAGTGATAGTTATAATGATAACGAAATGGAGAGCATGGAAGTCGAGTTAGCAGATCGTTCCATTCATATTAAAGATGATTCTATTTTAGAATATCAACAGGACGATAACGAGGTGAGCTATAAATCATATTTAGTTTAAAATGTTCATATTATAGTGGTATTTGATTAATTTTCTTTTTGAATCAAACAAACCCTTTACCACACTCAAAAAATATTCATCGACCATCTCTTATCGCGATGGAGCAAATTCTTGTGACGACATCGTCATCGTCAGGAACATATAAACTTCCAAACTTTAGTGCACAGCAGATACATTATATGCATTCCCAGTATTCTCATAGCCTTCAAAGTCTTTTTCGTGATGCGGTCTGACTCCAAATGCTTTCCTGTCTTTTAGTGATTTTAGAGCTTGTTCCACTTCTAATTTAAGAATAATCTGCTCTTAAGGCAGTCACCCCGTGTGACGATCATTTTTTAAGTTATTTTTTGGGATTTTTTTTATAACGAACAATAAAAATATAGAGGTTTGAACTGTTTTCTATATATTTATTGACATTTCAACAGTAAGTCAGAATATTTTCAGACTAAAATTTTCATCACAACTACTCCAAAAGCCAAGATTGTTTGTTGACGGTCTCCATGATTCCGGCTTATTGGTTTATCTAAAATCAAAAAACCAAACGGCATTTCAATCTATGAAGCTGTGGCTATCGATTGAACTAGAATCATTCAAATATATTAGTAATTGAATAATTGACATGTTTTGGAAAATTAATTTTCAAATTTCATGATTTTATTTGAATATTTTGTTACGAATAAAAAAAAGGATCAGAATTTTTAAATTCTTTTAGTTGAATCGATGACCATACATGTTCCGAATCTACCACTCAAATTTCAAAACAATGGGTCATACGGTTTTTGAGATATCGTGGAGACCAGTTAGAAAAATGTAGTTTTAAGAAAATCACGTTTAAAAAGAAGTTCAAATACAATTAAAATATTTCATAGTTTAAATCTTTTAAGATTTAAATTAAGTTAATATCTTTAGTCACCATTAATCTGCTATGCTTGGTCTATAGATAATTCCTTCTTCGTCATTTTAGAAGTTTCTTAATTATACTGGCTCCGTTTTTGATTCAATCCCAAGGGATGGAAAGGAATACCAATAGTTCTGCAAAGACAGCATATCTTTACGTGTATAATGTATGTAATGTTTTTAAAGTGTAAATGTGTGTAGAAAATTGGAAAATCACACGGGGTGACTGCCTTAATAAGTTGCAGACATATTTTCCACATCTCAGGTATTCCTTGGACATTATTTATTAATTCTTTATGATTTGCGTTTGAGGTTTGAATTTTCTTGCCAATTATCTAACCTTGTCCAAGAGTTCTCGAGATTCGTTCAAGTTAGAGTGTTGTTCCAGTTCTTGGTATATTTCTTTTATTCCTTTAATACGGTTACGAATGTTCCTGCGTCAGGTATTTCTATTCGATTTTTTATGAGCGATAACGAGCGATTTTATGAAAGATAACTTTGTGGTCTGATCCGCATATTGCACCAGGTTTTGCTTGATGTTTTCCATCTGTTCTTGACCAATATATAGTCTGATTTCTAACCATATTAATAGCCGTCGTGGGTAGTGCTTGAATAATGTGTTCTCGATTGTGAGATGGTTGTCAATTGCCAACCGCAGCAGTTGCAGACCTCGGTCTTTACGTTTGCCTAGCCCATAATTGTTTAGGTTTTTGATGTTTTCATTAAAGGTGTCGCCTACTTTTGCATCGAAGTGATAACTATTTGTTCTTTTGTGGGAATGTTGTTTATTTTTTCTCTAACATGAGGTAGACATTTTCGTTGTCTGAGGCGTCCAATGTTGACATGTACATACGACTATATGTATATTTGTCGGTTTTGTGTTCAGGATAAGTATTATAATCCGATCGCTTATTGGTTCAAATTGTAGAACGTGCTTCGCCAGTCTGTTATTAACCACAATTGCTACCTCGTTCCTGCCCGTGTTCTCTGCTCCCGAAATATAAATTGTGTGTTTTGAGCTTCTGAAATGCCGCGTGCCCTTCCAGTGAATTTCCAATAGTCCACAGATATCAACTCAAGATCTTATAGTTTCTCTTTTAATTATGTGCATCTTTCTAGTCTACATCTACTTGCAGAATTTAACACTTGCCAGCCTGGGACTGGTCGCTAGCCGTATCGCTCGGCATAGCATCATTTCTATTTGTGTCTGTCATCATCTAATTTCTTTTTTCAACTTCTACTCGAATGGTTTTTCTTAATAATTTTATTGTTTGGCTGGTCTGCTAATACAGTGGACACCACTTAATGTAATTACATTGTGACTCGGGGGTGTTAATAACAATAACCAATTGATACCAATACACGAAAACCTTTTTTTAAATTTTACATAAAAAATGTTGTTGCAAAATTCGCAATTATTGTGATGCATTCCGCTGGCTAATGTTTGGCAATTTATCTAAAACTGCTATAATTTTTTTTATGTCCCTTATTATGAAATTTTAAAATAGAACTGAATTAAATCGTACATTAACAGCTTACTAACAACTTTCTGCTATAATAAATATAATAATTCTGACATGAGTCTGGTCTGGGTAATGAATGTCTGGGCGATTCCTCGGTTTGTGTACAAAATATGAAAAAAAAACGCTGTAACTGTAAACAAACTTTAACGTTTTTTTTATGACGTTTTGTTTCGTTTATTTATTTTCTACATATATTAAACGACGTTTTTCGTGTGTAGTCATATTTCTTCGTGAAAGTGATAATAATACCCGAATGAAAACATTAACCGTGATTTCAATAAGCGGCGTCCACTTACCTGTTTTAATCGGAGTAGTCTGTCGCCGATTAAATTTTGTAATTGATCTCCGTTATCACACGGAATTGCTTATTTACTTTTTCGTTTGGTTCCTATGATCTTGAGTAGCACTTGAATCGGTAAAATATGACATTTTCACTAGGCGGTTGACGGGCGAAGGTAAATGTGTCGTATATTGTCGTGTTTCGAAATGCTATAAACCAGCGCTTCCCAATTAGTTTTGGTCGCGGAACCCTTGGGCGATGTAAAAAAATTTGGCGGAACCCCAAACCGATTTGTTTACTGCATACAAGGTTGTGTACGCACACTACCCCCCCCCCCCCCCCAGTGACCAAGTAAATACAAGTATAACAATTATTTATTATAGAATTACATATTATTACAATTATTATTAGACATTTTGTTTTTTTCTAATAAAGTTTTTTAATATTTGGTTTGATTTCTGGTTTACTGCCAGAAATCCTCACCCACGATTTCAACTTTTTTCTATTGACCATTGGAAAGAGGACAATTTTCTGAGTATAACACAAAAATTTTTTAGGATTATACAATAGTTGTCGAAATAACGGCATTTTAAAATTACGAAAAGCGGGGAGATGTAACCTGATATACCCCGATGCGTGACGGTAACTAGCACGTTTGAGTCCTTGCTCTTCATTTTGTTGACGGTACGTGTGCTTTGATATACTCTTAATGTTGTTGTATTATTGGCGAGTTCTGTCATTTTTCAGGGATATTTTTAATTTTTTTTGCCTTACTCAACAACGACTAATCATGTAGCCGTGTTAAAAGGTGTATCTAAAATACATGTAAAATTTACATTTTTAATTCGATTTTTTTCGAAAACTTTTGCATTATCCCACAAAATTTTTGTTCTAGTATGCTTAGAAAAGTGCCCTTTTACCTATTTTCAATAGGAAAAAGTTAAAATTGTGGGTGAGAATTTCTGACAGATACCGATTTCTGAAAACTGGATTCTCATGTCAGAAACTGCGTCAAGTCGATTTCGATACTTTGTTTTTGTTCCTGAATATAATGAGAATCCAGTCTCACACTTGTACTCGCAAATGGTAGCAAAATACGGTTTGCACGTTTGGACAACTCCGGATATTCCTCGCGCAGTTCATTCCAAAATACGCCAAGCGGAATCTTTTTAAATTTACTTTCCAATTGGAAATTGCACCTAATTTCAATTGGATTTTCGAAATCTACAGCAGAAAATTCGACTAGGCGTTAGCATTCCATGAATGAATTGCCATTGAATAGAATAGAAAAAAGTTAAAAAATATATTATTTTAAGCGGTAAAATTTATTTTTACGCCATTTTGAAATTCTTTTTGGCGGAACCCTTGGATTTTTTTGCGGAACCCCATGTGGGAACCGCTGCTATAAACCATTAATTCATTTATTTTGTAAAATAATTTTAAAGTTTTGATTTTATTTATTGAATTTATTTATTTATAATATTGTATATGAAAATGTTTGTTAAATTATTAGCTGTAAATAAAGTGGGAGAAAGATAATGAAAAGAGAAGTGGGACTTGAAAGTTAGAAGTAGAAGACTTCGAGTCTTCGCGTCGAGTGGACGAACGGATGTTCGTTATTCCCGAAATTATAGGTTTAATTTTGACTATTAATTATTAAAAGTGATTAAATTTGGATTGGTGATTGTTTTATTTCATAATTGATTAATACAAGTGAATAAAATTAAAAATTTGGAAGAATTTGTGATAATTTAGTCGATGCATTAAAATTACATCGCAACAAATTTGTTTGACTAGACGTACTGAAACCAGCTGCATAATATCACATGTGGAGCGCGCACGTGAAGCCAATAACCATACCACATGAAAGGTAACAAAAATTTGAGCATTTTAATTGACAATTTTATAAACTTCAACTAGAAGAGTCTCATGTTAAATAATGGATCCCCAGCTAGAGTAATTTTTAGATTGAACAAATTACATAAATTTGTATAGCTCGGGTCATTGCAATATACAGGGTGACCCAGACCACCCGTATCAGTACTTTTTTTCAAAAACGGTAAGTCGTAGAGAGTTAGGCTAAAAAAATTTATTACAAAAGTCCTAATGACGAATCTACTGGTGATATTATTATTTCCGGGAAAAATCGGCATCCAGAGTAGTTTGCTCCAGAAAGTCCAGAAATCCAGAATTTTAAATGGCACCATATGTCGAAAGTGGTATCGTTGGAAAGCTCTTTAAAAAATAAGCAAGTTTTGTAGGACAAATTTTTTTATTACTCCCACCCCGTTTAAGTTATATCCGACTTTAGGATATCTTCGCTTGGTTTTGGTGAACATTAGAGGCCCTACATCCTTCGATTCCCTGCGTACTGTGGATGGTGTGCTGTGCGCCACATTTCGGGAGGCTTGCCAACGTTTGAATTTTCTCAAAAACGATACGCATTGGGACTCGACGCTCGCGGATGCAACTGTTTCTGCGCCAGCGAATCAAATTCGTACATTGCTTGCGATCATCATAGCCACATGTCATCCGTCGAACCCGACCGCATTGTGGGACAAATACAAGGATGAGATAGCTGACGACATTTTGCACCGAGTTCGCACGACAACTACGAATTTCGATCTTCACATTAACGACGAGATGCGCAACGAAGCTTTAGTTCTGATCGAAGACATGTGCGGCAGTCTGCTGTCGACATTGGGAATGCCAGCGCCAAATCGTTAGATACACGACGCATTCAATCGCGAATTGCGATTGAAAGAGTCAGAAAGAGACTGAAAGAGTCAGAACAAATGTGCCGCTGTTGAATAACGAGCAGAAGAACGTGTACGATTCGCTGATGAAGGTTGTTGACGATGGAACGCGAGGTATTTACTTTCTCGATGCTCACGGTGGGACGGGCAAGACATTCGTCATTTCGTTGATTCTGGCAACAATTTGGTCAAGATCTCACATTGCGTTGGCGGTTGCATCCTCGGGCATTGCTGCCACATTATTGAAAGGCGGTCGAACTGCACATTCCGCTTTGAAGCTGCCAATGAATCTTCTCACGGTTGACATGCCAACGTGCACAATTACTAAGAATTCGGTGACAGCGAAATTGATGCGAGAATGCAAAATCATCATTTGGGATGAATATACGAGCTTTGGAGGCAGTTGATCGAACGATGTAATAATGACTCCATTTTGTTCACTTTGTTAATTTGCTGTGAATTGTTATTGTAATAAGCTCTAAGCTGGAATGATAATGGAGTGAACTTATAGCAATTTTGCAGTATTTATTTCAAATTTTATAGTAATACCAGATTTAAGTTACTATAGTTAGAAGAAGTGTTAGTTTTTAACATAATATTGATAGTTAGGCGGTGTCCCATTACTGGTTGAAAGAATTAATCAAATAGCGTGCAATAGACCTAATTTTAAGTTTAAATATTAAGTGAACTTCAATTAGAATTAGAAATGTAACAATAAAATCATTTACTGAAGATATATTTGTTACAGAAAACCTCAGTAATTTAAAGAGTTACTTTCAAATTAAGAAAGATGATGAAGAATCGGAAGTCAACTTGGAAGATTTGCATCATTTCATCGACATTGAAGACGAAACTTCAATAAACGAATCTCAAGTTGATCAAGATTGTGATATACCACCAATTCACACTGGTAAAATATTTTTCCACTGTAATATTTGTGATTATAAATTTTCACGTAAATCTACATTAAAAGATCATTTACTAACCCATACGGGAGAGAAACCGTTTAAGTGTAATATTTGTGATTATAAATGTTCACGTAAAACTAAATTAAAAATTGGCTTTAGTTTTAGTAAAATTGGCTAAAAATTAAGTGTTGGCTCAGCTTGCCTGATGTATTATCTTCATATTTCTTTTTGGTTTCAAGCATTGGTTGTAAGATCTTGCCTTTTTGAAACCGCCTTTTGAAAATGTTACCGAAAGGGCTGAAGGTACAATTATTTTTTCTTTTGTGACACTCACTAAGTTATTGTTACACAATAAATGTAAACGCGTCTAGGAAAATATATTTTATCAGAAAGAATTCAAGTTTTACTGATTTTCTAATTTTTTAAATTCTAAAAACCTTTAACTACGGTTGGCATTAGTTTGTTGTTGGAGAGGCGAGACGGCTTTTCCGTGTATTTTGAGTGCACCAAATTCAAGATAGATTTACCATACCGCCAGGTACAGTGGGCGCCGCTTATTGGAATCCCGATTAATGTTATCCTTCGGGTATTATCACTTTCGCGAAGAATGGGAGGAACAAATATGACAATTTTCTTAAAATTGGTTTCTTCCACTGAAAACGCAGTTAGTTTGCAGTTTACAAGTATTTTGCTTTAATTTTGTACACAAACTTGGGAACCAGCCAGACATATTCATTACGCAGACCTGACTAGGAGTATTATACCGGGTGTTCATTTTAAAACTTCCAACAATTAATATCTCAAAGACTAAAAGTCAGATGAAAAAATGTTTCGGACAAAAGTTGTATGATAGCGAGGGGGAAAGAATATGGCATAATTGTTTTTTTAATTTATTGACCTTTTTAAGGTCATTTGAAGGTCAACTTTGGTTTTTTAAATGGCACCTTATATTTTTTTAGCAGATTCATATTTAGCATAAATAAATAAACAACTTTCGTTTAAAAAAAATTTTTTATTAGACGTAGACTTTTCGAGTAAAATGCATTGAAACAAAATAAAAACTTAATGACATTATTAATCAAAATTTAATATTCACAAGTTTTAGGGCCGTTATATTCACCTCCTCGTAAAGTGTCTTGTAATTATCTGTTGGATAACCTTAAAAGTGACTTGTAAAAATTTTGGGTACATTCAAATAAATATATGTCTTGTAAGTACTTGCAACTTATTACGCATAGTTGTTGTTTTCTTCGAGATAGTACAATACGGAGTAAGAGATAGCGCCTTTATATTCTCAAGATAGGAAGAGATAGTATTTTGGCGTAATTGTGGCAGCTGAAGTTTGAAAATTTTTACAAGTAATTTACAGCCGTGGTCATAATAATAAGGCACCCTATCTCCTTCATCGCTAATAAAAACAAAACTATACATTGAAAAATAAAATCCTTCGTTCAAGGACTAGTTTTTTATATCTAAAATAACTGTGAAAAAAATCGATGTAGTAGTTTTCAATATATCGTGGTCACCGATGTTGAAAATGTCATTTCGAGATAAACGCGTTTAAAGATTCAAGATCGGTTTTCTCTAAAATAAAATATTAATTTGCAACTTAAATCGAGTCATCTATTTTAGGCCCATATTAAACATTTTTAGATTAGGTTGTAGCCTCCTAAATGTCGAGTTGACACTGTCTGCGAATCATTCTTTCTTGGCAAGTGGCTTGATGCGTTCGACGGTCTGCGCCTGAATGCGGACTGCATCTTCCGATTGCACATATTAGAAGAGATCGACGTTGGAGCGCATTTCATACATACAACCATAATTTGAAAACCAAGTCCGCTCTTGCAATTGCAGCAAATAATTATAAAATTTAAAATTCTGTGTTCCAAATCTGTATCTACCGGGATGACATTTTTTGAGTTTTTAATTTTTTTGCAAACGTACTCAGACTACGATTGTTCTCGCTCTTTGCACTTTTAGGGTTAAAATATTGTTTTCTTTTGTTTTTGATCGATATTTCTTAAAAGATTTAGATCTTTGCAACTCCCTAAAATCCCTTTGCCGTTCCATTAAAGCGAATGTCTAACCGGTGCGTTTAGACATTTACACAATATTTGTTTTTAAATAAAAATTACACTAACTAAAAACTAAACAGAATTGTTCAAATGTCCTACCGCACAAACAGTTTAAAAAAGGAAATTTAAAAACACGCTCTAAAAGAAATAATTGTTCTACCGCACATAAAATTCACAAATTATAATTTAAAAAAGTACAAGATTAAACACCTGGATTCTTTGAGTCACCAAAATTTAAATCCTAATATCAGCACCAAAGTGGAAACATGAAACTATACTGAACCAAAATTACACGCAATTCAATGAAATAATAGGGTAATAAAATTTCTAAAAATAGTTGGGTCTTTGAAATCATAACCAGATGCAGTTAATCCTATAGTGGTATTTTTGTAGTGGTATATTTTCGGGCGGTGCTTACTTTGAACTGTCATAATTTCGTCAATTTTATTATTTGTTACTTAAAACTTTCAGGGAATATTTTTAAAGTGTTTATTTACAGAAAATCAAATAACAAAAAATCGATTTTTTAAAATTTGCAAGTGGGCCAGACCCCTTAAGCGGCGTTCACTGTATTTACAAAAATTTATACACATTTTATGAAAGTATTTTAAAAATGTACAATAGTATGTTTTAAATATTACCATGAGGAATGAACGGTGGCTGTATTACATTGTACCTAATGACTTGTAGCTTTTGCGATATATTGTAAACAAATTTGCAGTATTTACAAATGAATTCTATATAGGACAAATGATTTTATAAATTGGACCGGTGGTATTAACAGATGATTTGTAAAAAGAACCATCACTTATATAATTCCATTCGTACTATTTATAGATGGATATTGTAACAAAAACAATTGATTTTGTAACATTCTCTGGTAGTATTCACAGATCATTTCTAAAAGGAACCATTGGTTTGTAATTTCCTTGGTAGTATTTATAAATCAATTGTAGCAGAAACAATTGGATTTTTAAAATTCTTTGATAGTATCAGTGGCGTAACCATAGGGTGGAAGGGCTGGCAAAATGCCACGGGCCTCCGCCTGAGAGACCACAAACTCAGAAGTAAGCTAACATTTTTAACAAAATTTAGTAAAAACCTGGAAATGTCAGAGAATTTAAAATTTTTAGCGCCAATGTCAGCGAAAAACATTTTTGTCAAAGAAATATTTTCAAATAAAATATTTTTAAATTTAAAGGTATAATACTGTTGAGTAACTTCTTAAGTGATTTATTAAAATTCAATTACAAGGTGACGATTTTTACTGGGGGGGGGGGGCATAAAATGAATTTGCCACGGGCCTTAGATGGTGTAGTTACGCCACTGGATAGTTATCTACATCCTATCTAAAATGGAAAAAATGTGGTTAAATCATTAAAATGATATAAATTTACTGTTCATTTTATTTAATTTATAAAATAATATAAAATAAACAAACAAATAAAAAAAGGTTAAATTATTTGTGAAAGTATGAAAAAATTTCAGTTTTTGTTACCAATACGTCAACATTCACTATTCAGTTACAACACAATAATAATTCATATTCAAAATTGTTTTGGTGGTACACTCTTTCAAATTTAATAATGTATAGCAGGATTAAGCGGCGTTCAGATAGAAATTCTTGTCTTGCCTTGCTTAGGTATAAACTGGCAAACGCCAATCAGATTGAAGTATTTTGTTCTATCCTTATTTTTGGCTGAAATTTCCGTTGCGGTGGCGAGGTCTTGCTAAAGCTTGTCAGTGTCAAGCTTTTTGATTCTACAACACAACGCAACGGAAGCAAGACCCAATCAAATCGAAGTATTTTAAATGAAACTTTGCGCGTATATTTTAAAAATTATTTAAATTTTAAATTAAAAAAAAATTGATATTATGTTGGTACTAAAGTACTGGTACGTAGTTATAAGTAGATACTAGTAAGTTATCAAATAAATATTATTCATTTAATTATTTATAAAATCAAAAATGAATAATTTACATTTAAATTTTGATAAAAATTTGGCATCGGTACTGCATGTCAAACGTGAAACTACAGATGTCGCCATCGCTGTTGTCAAAACAAGGCAAGACAAGAATTTCTATGTGAACGCTCAAGTCGTGTACGCAAAACCAAAGCAAAACTAAGCAAGGCAAGACGCCACAAGGCAAGACAAGAATCTCTATCTGAACGCAGCTTGATAGTGTACAATTTTTATTGTTAAAACTTGCAGCTAGTTTAGAGAATTACTATTTCTCATCAACGCAAGATTGCCAAGTTAAAAAACAAAATTATTTTTTTAGCATTAAAGAAATAATTTCGCATTATAACAAATGTCGAAACACACGTATAAATGAAATCAAGTCAATTTATGTTAGATATGTTCAAATTAGATAGATTTGAAGAATTTTAATTTTATTAACTAAATTATATTTAACAAAACGATTTTGCCTTGGTGTTGAGAAATAATAATTTTCGAAACTAGTTGTAAGTCCTCTTTCTTGTGGGGATTACCGTCGTCTGAAAGTCCTAACGACTACAGACCGATACCCGATACCAAACATCCAAGATTTAACCCATAATTTGTACAATAAGAAAATTTTTTTAACAATAGATCTAGTTGGAGCCTATCACCAAATTCCTATTCACCTGGACGACATCGCTAAAACTGCCATAATAACCCCTTTCGGATTATTTGAATTTCCTGTCATGAATTTTGGATTATGCAACGCTGAGCAATTCTTCCAAAGATTCATTAACAGCATTCTAGGTAAAATTGATTTCTATTTTACTTATACATTGACGACATATTGATTGCATCCAACAATTAAGAGGAATATCAAATTTTTACACGTTTGCGCGAATTCGGATTAATTATTAACCTCGACAAATCAACTTTCGCACAAACTTTATTAGAATTTTTAAGTCATTTTGTTTCTGGTAAGGGTAAAAGTAAAACCGAACTTACTATATTAGATTTTCCACAACCGGCAACAATAGCCGAACTACGACGTTTCCTCGGAATGTTAAATTTTTACCACTGCTTTCTTGCGAAGATTGCGGATATACAAAGATAGTATATCATCATCAGTGACATCCGGCACCACCTCATTGAGTTGGGGGCTCTCAGTCTCGGGGTTTTCCTGATGAACATTCGCAGTTGCGTATAGCCCCATCTTCACTCCCGTGGCTGAAGTCACCTCTGTCACACCTTTCGTGCTTAGGCAATGTAAGTGCCAGTACAACATCGTGGCTTTAGTGGCAATTGCGCGATAATGTAATATGTTGCCGCATTCCGTATTCCGTCCAGCCTCGTAGTTCATCTGGCAGGGCTGCCAAACTAAGTTGTCCATGTATGAAAATTTCGATTTCTGAGTTATCCATATCCTCAAAATGTGGTTTGTTAAAACTATTTAAGTTCATGTTTTGCGATAAAATATATGTTTTTGCAGATGCTTCTCATTTGCTAAAATTGATTAGAAATAATTTTGTCGATTATGGCAATTGATTTTAGAGCAAGAAAAAAGAAGCAATAATGACCATTTTGTAATATGTATGGTTTTTTGTTTTTAAAATAAAATATATTCTAAAACAAATAAATCAAATAGTATGTTATACTTCAAAGCGCATTTAAATCAGTTATTTATTAATAAAACTTTCAATACGACCTGTTAAGTAAAAAAATATGAAATTACGTATATATAAATATTAAAAATCGTCTGTAAATTATAATGAAAAAATTCTATTTTAAATCTAATTTAAATTTCCATAATATTTGAATTTAGTCACAGAGCAAGGTAAATCTATATACCTTGGTCACAAAGCGTCAGCCATATTGGAATTGTACCTGCACAAGATCATACCTTGTCTAGTAATAATTACCGTTGGATATAACGGCGGTTACAAACTGAAACCAATCATAACATTGTATAGTTGTAAGTTGGTACTAAGTTATTTTGTATATAAACAAAATAACTTTGTGAAGAAATCACTTATTAGTTTGAACTCTCTAAAAGTTATTTGGTTTTATTTGGTAAGTCACGTTCAATTTAAAGTAATATTTTAGATTTCCTTTTTTCAATTTTAATTTTTCAATTTTGTTTGGTATATATTGTTTTTTTGCTTCTGTTAATTTTATTTTTACGTTTTTCTTATGTTAAATACGACTGAAGATCAATGATAATTGTGAATATATCGTATTACAAAGTTTTTTATTTTAAATTTTTATTATTTTGTTTGTTTCAAAATTCATATTCTTGTTTATTCAAATATTCCTAGATCCAAATCTGTTAATGTGAATTATTGTCGTTTTTATTGTCTATTAAATATTATTTTTTAATTTAGTTATGTTTAGATTGTATATTTTAACATTACATACTACCAACTACCACACAACTTATTTTTTAGGTTAATTTTCGATTATAAATAATTTGTCAAGTCTGAGCAGGGGAATTAATAAATTCGAAGAAAGTATCAGTGGTTTGCGAGTTTCCAGTGATAGTTATAACGGTAACGAAATGGAGAGCAGGAAAGTCGAGTTAGAAGAATTGCATCATTTCATTGATATTAAAGATAATTCTATTTTAGAATATCATCAGGATGATAATGTGGTGAGTTGTAAATCATATTTAGTTTAAAATGTTCATATTGTTATGATATATTTCGTAGAGATTTTTCAATTATTTATTTTGCCTGGATTGCGGGTAGTTGGTAATATTTTAAGGCGAAGGGTTCTAGCCATTTTAAAATAAAATAAAACAATTCTTCTTGTCTCAAAAAAAAAATAAATAGTTCTCCAAAAATTATAAATAAAAAAATCCAATGGAATTCCAATTCAAATTAAATATTTCGTCAAGGGATCAAAGTTTTGATTTTACCGTTATCCAAATCGCCTGCTTATCCTACGAATGTAATTTTAATTTTCCAATTTCAAATATAATCCAAATCGAAGTTTATTATTCGTGCTATTCTTTTTCCAAATCAACGAAACCAATCAATTTACCACCGTTCGGAAGCAATTTATCAAAAACATTACCAAAATAATTTCAAACTTCAAAAACACAGTAATGGAGATGCATCAAATTCGCTTTATTTAAATCAAATTCAAAATGATACTCACAATTTCAAATCTCCTCTACCAATGTATTCTAGATTTTCTTAGAATTTATTCTTATCTAAAATGAAAATAAGCATAGTATAATGTTACATACTGTATTAATAAATTATGTACCGCGTTTCTACTTTTATAATTTATAAATGTAGGTATGAATTAAAAATACTTTTTAATAAAAGGTTTATTGGTTTGGTGTTAGAAAGTAAGTTTAAATTAATTTGTCTAAAATGGTAACTATTAAGTACGGTAACTTAGACATTTATTGTTTTAATTATTTTAAAGGTATGCATTACAATATGGCAAGTTGAGATATTACCCATGTATGCAATTTTTCTTCGAATTTTCTTCGTAAGGTAAAAGGTATACCATCGGTTATAGAATTACCGTTCAGAATTTAATGAAATTTGGCATATTAGTTATAAGATAACTTTTATAATATTATAATTATAATAAGATAATGAATCAGTTCAATTTTTAAAGAGCTGCAGAGAACCTGGGAAAAGATATGAATATAAAAAAAAATTTGCCTTTAGCATTGATCCTTATGAGAAATCACAGATTTTATTTTATTTCACTAAAAGTACCTTTCAGATTTCAATGAAAATGGTATCAACGAACAGAAAAAACTTGACGAACATTTTGGTTACTCACAAATCGAGATTCAGAGACTGTGATAAGAGTAATTAGCAAATAATTACTAAAAATCTTCCATGTTAAGTACACGTGGCAACGTCGTTAAAGATTATTTTATAGGTTATTACTTATGATCAGCGGGAAATTTTAACCTGCCTGTAAGATTTAATAATTTTGAAAATTAATTTGAATAATTTTTAAATTTTGACTTTGACGTTTCTATCTCGTTTTCTTTTACGCGGCGATGCCAAACATAAATACTACGTAAGTCAAATAACACTGGGCACACATTTGACTCTTGTGGTATCTGTGGTGTGGAAAAAGTGTGGTATATATATCTATCCCTTTATCTTCCATCAAATTAAAAAGAATTGAAATCTTTTGTTTATCTGGTTCGTCGTTTATCTCACTGGCTTCCATACAGAAGGTGAATTTATCCTAATTCATAACCACATTTCCTAAGAAACACTGCTCTGCTGATGCGTTAACATTATTTTCTTCTTAACTGAATGTGCTCTCTATTAATTAAATATTAAATTTACCAAAATACATATTTTTAAACATTTAGATATGTAATAATAAATCACTCACTGAAGATATATTTGTTACAGAAAACCCCAAGTAATTTGGAGAGTTACTTTAAAATTAAGCAAGAAGAAGAAGAATTGGAAGTCAACTTGGAAGATTTGCATCATTCCATCGACATTAAAGAAGAAACTTTAATGAACGAATATCAAATTGATCAAGACTGTCATATCCCTTCACCAATAGACACTGGTAAAACATATTTCCAGTGTAAGATTTGTGATTATTGTTGTTTGGCAAAATCAACATTCAACCGTCATTTACTAACTCATACGGGCGAGAAACCGTTTGAGTGTAATATTTGTGATTATAAATGTTCACAAAAAGGCCGTTTAAAACATCATTTATTAACTCATACTGGCGAAAAGCCGTTTGAGTGTGAAATTTGTGATCATAAATCTTCACAAAAAAGCCATTTAAAATACCATTTGTTAACTCATACTGGCGAAAAGCCGTTTGAGTGTAATATTTGTGATTATAAATGTTCACTAAAAGGCCGTTTAAAATATCATTTGAGAACTCATACTGGCGAAAAGCCGTTTGAGTGTAAAATTTGTGATTATAAATCTTTACAAAAAAGCCATTTAAAATACCATTTGGTAACTCATACTGGCAAAAAACCGTTTCAGTGTAATATGTGTGATTATAAATGTTCACAAAAAGGCCATTTAAAATATCATTTATTAACTCATACTGGCGAAAAGCCGTTTAAGTGCTATATTTGTGATTATAAATGTTCACAAAAAGGTAATTTAAAAAAGCATGTGCTAACTCATACTGACAAAAAAACCTTTTAGTGTAATATTTGTGATTATAAATGAATAGTGGTACCAAGCTTTTGTGTATGTCACTCTCTAAGATATGTGGTCCGTCACTTACCTTACATAAATTTATCCGCTCTTCGCAGTGATCAGGAATCTATATAAACAATGTGATACTGATAATAGTAGAAACGATTTTGTGAAGTTGATAAATAAAAACAAATCTTTAAAAATTGACGATTTACTGTCTTGTTATAAATTGAATTTGCAAACTTTGTAAATTGTAAACCTAACTGTTTCTTGTGTAAACAGGTAAGTATAAATTTTAGGTCTAAATAAATAAACGATTAATTCTAATTTTATCATAGGTGTGTAAATATGGAAAGTCTTCCAAGTTACTTATTACTATTCTTAATTAGATGTATTTTATAATTGCTATACTGATCAGTAGTTACTCGGAGTCTCTTTACGTTAAAAAATTTTGGAATTTCAACGGAGCAGGATAATTTCCAATCGTATGTAAAATTTTTATTAACATAAAAATTTATGATTACCAATAATAACTTTGCAGTTATTTGAATTGTTGGATTATGTGAAGAACAAAATTTTTTATTTAAATCGAAAAATTTGTCGAATGTGCATGAAGAAGATTTTAAAATTTAAATGTGCTCTTTTCAATGTTCAAAATGATACTGACTTTGTATAACATAACATAAAATACTCTTTATTATTTTAATTATAATACATTTGATTATCTAACGCATAAACACAATTAGCCCATACAAATTATGTATTTGAAGTCTTTGAACCTGCTTCTAATCTTGCGATTTATCAGGTTGTATTGAGTGTATTGTGACTTGAGAACTTTTATTGCATTATTGTAAATTTTGCTGGGCAAAAATGAGTAGGAAAACCCAGCGCCAGAGACCTCGATGCGGGAAAGTTTTAAAACATGATTTCGTGCAATAATTTAAATTTATGCCTGAAGGGCATTGCATTGTACGTCAGTCTGGCAAAGCGTTGCGTTGAATTTCGTAAGTTAATGTGCGTATGTCAGCTAGTTCGTGTAGGAGGTAAGTCTCAGTGTGTCTTGGCGCTCTGGTGATGATCCGGAGGCATTTGTTTTGTATGGTCTGTATGAGTTTGACGTTAGTCAAACGGAGCCTTGAGGAACTCCGGCCGGGATAGGATGGGGGTCAGATAAATCGTTTTGTACTTTTACTTGAAAAGTTCTATCGATTAGGAAGTTGGATATGATTTTGGTTAAGTGGGGAGGAAATTTGTTAGTGATTAGTTTGTTGATGAGTCCGTCGTGCCAAATGGTGTTGAAGGCTATTTCTAAATCTAGTGTCATTACGGAGGTGGTTTTGTTAATATTAAAAGTTATGGTGATTTTGTGTGTGAGATTAGCTAACTGCAGCACGGTATTTTGTTTGGCCCTGAACCCAAACTGTTCAGGGATGACGGTGTTGTGTTTTTCTTTGTGCTGTTGGAGGCGGTTGAGAATTAGTTTTTCAAAAATTTTGGGTAATGTGGGCTGGCGAATGATTGGGCGGTAGCTGGCAGTGTGTGTTTTAGATTTGCCCGACTTTGGGATGGGAATGACACCGGCTTTCTTCCAGGCGTTGGGAAAATATTGATGTTTAAGGCAAGCATTGAGGATGTTAATACATTTGAACTATGAGTTTCTTCGGTAATTTTTTGATGAGTGAAGTTCCTATATGGCCGCAGCCAGCTGCTTTATTTTTAAGTTTGCCGATTATGTGTTTAATTTCTTTGGGGGAAGTGAGCTCTTCTGGGAGTGGCGGGAGGTTAGTTTAAAGTTTGTTGTGATATATTTGACTGTGTTTTCAGTTTCCGTGTCGGTTAGGTGTACAGTGAGGTTGTGGTATTGTAAGTAGGTTTCGGCTATGGCATTTGCTTTGCTCTTGCTTGCAGTTATTGGTCCTAGAGGGGTGTGCAATGTGGGTATATGGTTGAGCTAGTGCTTTTAATTTTATTTTTTTTGCTTTTGAAATTTTCCAGACCGTTTTTAAATTTTGTGAGGTGATATTTTCAAGTGTGCTTGTCCATTTCTCGTATACGATATTGTTAATTTCTTTGTTGATGCTGTTTGCTAGTTTGATAAATTTTTCTGAGCTTGTTTTTATTTTTGATTTAACATTGAAATTTGAACTAACTGTTTAAAATGAACAAACAAATTTATTTAAATTTGGGCAGGACAACGTCTGCCGGGTCAGCTAGTTTAATAGAAATATTCGGAAACTACGAGTCACAAGTTTGCAAATTTCTCTAGAAAAAAAGTCGCTCTCACCGGGATTCGATCTCTCAGCTAAAATGTGTAGACGGATCCTTTTGCTCAACCCCACAATGGGTATCATTAGAATTAATAGTGATACGTTATATAAGCTACTCTTTGCGTATTGCGAATTAAGAACGTGTTAATATTGTTAAACCGACGAAAAATTTAAAAAAATATAATTTAATAATTTAAAAAATTAATTTAAAAATATTCAGCCGAAAATAAAACACCCAAAATTTTTAAAAAAATTGATTTTGAAAAATGCCACTCAGATGCAAAAAATTATCTAAAGCCGAATGTGCAAAAAAAATTATAACATAACATTTATAACAATTTTGACACTAGCCGAAATCGCTATTTTGGCAATTTTGTAAAATAGTTTTTAATTTTTATCGATAAAAAAATCTTAATAAAATATTTATATCCGATTAATTATTTATTTTTTACCTCGACTAGAACTTGAAATTAATATTTATGTAATAAGGTACTTCGTTCCTATCTGGTTCCACGACACCACATTTTTTTTGTTTTGTTTTGTGCGCTCCTGAACTACCAGAAAAGTAATAACCAAATTTATATACTTAAAATTGTATGTTTTTTTTATTATTTTATTTAGGTGAGTTCCAACGATTTCAATGTATTTTTGTCTTGATAACAGAAAGTTAACTTAGCAATTTAATTTTCAGCAATTATTTTTTTTATTATATGTTAAGCGTGTATTACATTATCACACTTTGGTTATATTTTCGTTCAACTTCTTGTCAAATGTTTGACAACAGCTTAAAAAGCTGTATTACACTATCACATTTTCTATCAAACTTTCTGTCAAACAAAATAGCGCACGTCACATTTTCGTTCAACTTTCTGTTCAACTTTTGAATAATCATGCGCATTGCTGCAAAAACTAAGCAGTGCCAACCTAAATTATCATCGAGTTTTCTGACTATAAATAATAGATTTGATAGTAAAATTGTCAAACATTTGTCAACAAGTTGAACGAAATATTAACGCAAGTGTTTATTATCAAGTTTTTATTACAAAAATCTTTTTTAAAGGTAAGCCGTAATTTATTATATATTTATAATTACGTTATTTTAATCGATTTATATAGGTATAGCCAAGTATAGCAATGGATTCTCCAGCAAATAAAAAGTGGCTGCCAGAAATTGTGAAACACTTAATTAGTCTTTACGAATTGCAGCCACTTTTATATAATATAAACTCGATGGCATATCACAACAAAATGTCGAGAAATGTGGCCATCGAGACAATTGCTAACGAATTGCAATTAAGAACGAAGCAAAAATTTACTACCGAAGAGGTATTAAAAAAAATTAATAGTTTAAGAACTCAATTTTTAAATGTAGAGCGGAGCAAGAAGAAAGGGGAACCGAGCGGATCTGGAAGCACTGCGAAACCAGCTTGGTGGTTGTACGAACACCTACAATTTTTACAGCCGTTCACCAAAAAGGATCGTAGTGACAGCAATTTACTAAACAGGACTACTGAAAGTTCTTTTTTAGAAGAATCTAATTTGGATGATATTTCTATAGTAAGTACCTACTTAAATAATAATTTTTGTAATTACATTAAAATTTTGTAGATTGAACCGGATGAGCAGGTTCATCTGTACACTATATCGCCAAGCAGTGGAATGTTATCGCCTGAAACTGGACCCTCCAGAACAAATTCTCCGTGTTTAAGCGTGAGTTCTCAAGAGCAACATTCCAGTAGAACACTAAAGCGAAAAAGAAATGCGAGAGAGATTCCAGGACGGGAAGATATTCTTAGGGAAAGTCTACAAAAAATAGTAGAAGAGAAAGAGGACCCCATTGATTTATTCACAGCTTGGGTAGGAAGTGAATTAAAAAGTTTAAAAGACAAAAAAATATTAAAAACTGTAAAGCGGAAGATAATAACTGTTATCGAAGCAGCTCAAGACGAAGACGAAATATTGTGATTAATTTATTTTTTTTCTTTTAATAATAAACATTTTAATTATACATTTAATTATATCATGTTTTCTTGCCACTGTAGCCTGCCATGTGTATTGAAATATGTCATAAATGTTTCACGGATTTTGATAACTTCAGTACTTGGACGTCCTCGATGATAAGTTACATCATGTAGCCCCGAACGATTTTGTCTCCACAATCCTTCGACTACCTTTCCATTCTCAAGTTCGGTATCAACTTCCTTTATAATTTCCTGCGGATTTTGTACTTTTAAAAAATTATGTAAGGCACAGCATGCTTTTGTAACTGCAACAACTTTGTCCCGTGACAAATTGATGGGATTGAGCAGTACTCGAAACCGGTTGGCAAGGATACCAAAAGCATTCTCTACTACCCTTCTTCCTCGACTTAATCTATAATTAAAAATTCTTTGTTCTCGTGTCATATTTCGAAAAGGGAATGGTTTTAAAATATGACGTTGTAAAGGAAATGCAGCATCTGCTAATAATACATATGGTACAGGCTCTTCCATATGTGGTAAAGCTGTGTGATTTGGCAGATTTAGCAATTGGTTATCCAAAGCTAAAGCAAAGTCACAGTCCTTGTACACTCCTCCATCACTAACTCTCCCGTTTGTTCCAACATCAATGTACAAAAATTTGTGGTTGGCGTCTACAATTGCAAGTAGTACAATACTATGTGTTCCCTTGTAGTTATAGTAATGAGAACCAGAACTTCGTGGGGCTCGAAATACTATATGTTTACCATCCATGGCACCAATAGTATTTGATACATTCCACTTCTCGTAAAATTCTTCGGCAATTAATTCCCACTCTTCGGTGCTCGATGGTACCTAAAAGAACGATTCTGTTTTTTTCTTTCGAAAGCAGTTAATGATTATTAAACGTAATTTACCTTTAAATACTTTTCATGAAGACACTCATATATTGCTTCTAAAACTTCAGGTATAAATTTTGTAATCGTACATTGTGAAATCCTTGTCTGATAAGACAAACTTTGAAAAGTTTCTCCTGTTGCAAGGAAACGTAAAGTAACAGTTAATCTAAATTTTGCTGAAATAGCTTGTCGAAGCTGAGTGTCTTGACGACTAATTCGATCTTCTATTAAATTTAGCAAAATATTAAAACTTTCACTGTCCATTCTCAAATAATTTACGTAAGAATTAATATCTTCTGATATTAATTCTGTATGTACAAATGTACAAGTCCCAATATGCATTTGGTCTCTTCTCAACAGCCAGTCTCGACTCCACATACGTTTGTCCGTTTTTGTATCTTTCTTGTAAACTTCCATTACTTTAAGAATCTTTGCAATTTTTTTTAATTTCCTTTTTAACCCACTCATACTTAAAGTAAAAACTTTTAGGTTAAATACATAAAACAGTTTTGACACTAGTAACATAGTATAATAACTATATATTCTAGAATAAGTAGTCTCACTCTCGTGATTTGGTGTCCGAAGTTGGAACTCGCGCAGTCCTTTATGCGCACCCAATATGGATCCGTTCTCACAGCTGTTTACTATTTACTTTTAATTTTAAATTAAAATCTTATATTATTATTTGATCTTAAATTTTCACTCGTATATATTTAGTATACTTTAGTTTGTTATTTTTTGCCGACAGTTGTAATGCTCTATAAACTTTATTGCTTAGTTCCTAATGGGCTTTAAAACGGCAGTCAGATTCCAGCCCGATCAAGCTTAGCGCTTCAAATGAGGAATCACACCTCAGTAAATCACAACGCCCGCCGCCCACATCAGATGAAGGAGATATACGGATCAGCGTGGAAGTCCATATCGCCAAGAAGTTCATCATCGGCAACCAGATTCTACCCTGCTTATTAAACTTTTAAATTTTCACCTACATATTTAAAATTTTTAAAAGTAATAGATGCACTTTAGTTTGTTATTTTACAAAAATAAAAATCGGGATTTGTATGGAAATTTCAAAATGCCACCTACAGCGTTTTACTCCTGCATAAAAAATTTTGATGTTACATTTTGTGATCTGTTTCCCAAATTAGCAGTTCAAGACGAAGTGGCACACAAAATAAAGGTAGAGCTTGAGAAAATCCCTTTTACTCCACTATGCAGTGAGACTTCTACAAATTACTTATTAAATTTATTTATTCGTGTTAGAATATTTTACACATTAAAATTTTTAAATAGGAATTTTAGAAATCAGCCACGTAAACATACAAAAATTATTAATGTGACGCATTAATTATTAATTTAATTTATTAAATTATTTTATTTCATAAATTATATTTATTAAATTAACTCGATGGTAGATGCCATTGCTTCTGTAAAGTGGTTTACTGCTTTTACTCCAAAAACATACACCGTTAAAGCAAATTGCTAGTATAATTCAGGATATCGTAAACCCTTTCCTTCAGATTTAGCTAACCATGCTTTCTCCTAAATTTAGTTTTCAGAAATCGATAAATTTCTCTTCCATTATTTCCAACTCCCTCTCTGGAGCCTGTCTAAGTCTTAACTTTTTTCTTTTCAAATTCTTAATATCGGCTTCCCAACTAATCTTCCTTGAAGTGGAAGATGATAAACTTGGAGTTCATCAACTGTTTGAATTATTTCTAAAACAAGTGAAATAACAGTTAACGAGTTGTAAATAAATTTGTAAATAAAATATACTTACAACTAGTGGTTTCTTTCAACAAATGTCCTTCGTCTTGTAGATCTTCATTCTCACGTGGCAAGTCTATCGATACACTTGGTACATTATTTTCTTTGTTGCACAACCAACCAATGCATCGTAACCCATAATAAGCCCTAAAAAATTGTTAGTCAGTTATAATTTGCTTTTTCAAACAAATAAAACTACTCACTTACTCGTACTCCACTAATGTTTTACTGTTCACACATCGATAATTAGATAAATCCATTAAACTACTCTCCATTCGCCTAAATTACTTGCAGTGTCTGAACGAGCCTTTATGATAATTAATAACTGTTAAAATTTCAAATAACTTTTATCAAAGTTATTTCAAAAATTTATAAACGAAATTTTAATAAGTTGAGAAAAGTATAAAAAGTTAGGTTACCGACAAGGTCATATTTTTATTAACCCTACATTGCCGTACATGTGAAATTTAAACATAATTATGTTATCTATAAGAGCGTAAAATATGGTTCACGTGCAGGGTTAATACTTGCGCATATAGGTATGCGCGAGTTCACTTTGCGGACACCAACTTCAAAGGTGCCGATACGAAGTGAAACTACTTATTCTAGTATATATAGTTATTATACTATGCTAGTAACTTTTGGTAACTATGGTAGTTGGCTACGAGTATTGCGTGAAGTATTTCCTGAATTTAGTTGCCAGCATATCCCCACTCAAAAATTTTCTTGTCAAATGTTTGACAAGAAGTTGCATGGAAAGTTGAACGAAAAGTGTGATAATGTAATACACGCTTTATTGTGTAACTATAAATTTTTGTACCGTTTTGTCATTATATTTTTTTGTGTCAAATAAATTAGTTGTGATTTACATATTCTTATTCTTTTCTTGCTGTTAAAAAGGCGATCGACTTGGTAATAATCCTACGTCTCCGATCTTCAATTTAAAAGTTTGAGCCCGGCTTATAAACAGGTTCTGGTGGCAGAGCCCGCAATGTTAAATTAAAATTTTCATTATTACCGTAATTACAAAATGGCGACAATTTAAATTTTATAAAAATTAATTTTTAAAAATACACTAGAATTTTTGCTCATTTTTTAAATTACTAATCAATTGACAATATAAAATACAAATAATAAAATTTGTATTGTAAATTTGTAAACGAATTTTATAAGGAAAAATGTTCGCTCGCTTCCAGAGGAGTGGTCGCCAAAATTACCACATTTCGTAAAACGACAAAGTATTGAAACTTTGAAGAAAGTTTTAGGTTAGCCTAGCTTAATTCGCCGTCGGGAAGTTCTTGCAAAAATTTTACGTCGGGAAAGTTGTATTTTCAAATTTGCCCTTGCCTCGACACTGTTACTGTCGATTACCGTATGGCTTATAGAGAGCTCTTTAATTATTTTTCTACGCTACTGTGTTCATAGAATAAACCTCAACTGTAAAATTTTCACAAATGAATCGATTTATAAAAACACGTGTTCAACTGAACGGTTTTTTTTGACTTTGGTTTGACCGACTTGGGCTTCGATCAATCCCAAGATTCGTCTATCCACTAAAAGAATTGGACATATTTTTTGATTTTTGATAATCCGAACCAGAGATATCATGATCACCGCCAAACGGCTTTTTTTGGACGATCTCCTGGAGATCGTCTACAAGAACAATGGATATCAATATTTTTATTAATATTTTTACTACAATGGTAAATGTTATTAACATGTGATAATATTTTTTAATAAAATTAATTTTTACATATTATATGAAATTGAAAAATAATTTAATTCATAAGGTCATGAGGTCAAACATGTAAAAATTAATTTTATTAAAAAATATTTTTACTACATGATCTAAGGATCATTGGCAACTTAAAAGTAGACATTATCTGAATAATTTTACTTGAATTTATTCAACAAAATCGTTGTCTATAAAAAATTGTTATAAACACGTTTTTTTGGGACTTGCAATTGCGTATAACCCCTTAACTTTTTATTAAAAAAACCTAACCTCCGTCACTGGACATTGAATGTGCTTGAACATAGGTCTGAATGTCATTTTTATTCTGGCATCCCGGGATGTGGTCATATTTTCTTTCTTTAACATCATGTAACGAATTTTTATAATTCAAATAGCTAATACCAACAGACTACTTATAATTTATTAGCTAACGTATTGATTTATTGTGATTAATTTCATATATTTTATATTAATTGTGTGCGCTTTGCAGAATTTATAACTACAACTTCAATCTAACCTCAAAATTTCTACTACAAGTTGATGCTTCCAGTATGGATGGTGTGTAATACTTTTTGAGGTTTAATAAATTCGAAGAAAGTATCAGTGGTTTGCGAGTTTTGAGTGACAGTTATAACGATAACGAAATGGAGAGCATGGAAGTCGAGGTAGCAGATTTGCATCGTTCCATTGATATTAAAGATCATTCTATTTTAGAATATCAACAGGATGATAACGAGGTGAGCTATAAATCATATTTAGTTTAAAATGTTCATATTATAGTGATATTTGATTAATTTTCTTTTTGAATCCGCCACACCCAGGGCGGCCACTTGTCATAAATTCATAAAAAATCATAAATTTTGCAAAATATCATAAATATCATAAATTTTTAGAATTTGTCCTAAAATATCATAAATTTTGAATTAAATCAAACTTTAAAAAAGTTATTTTTTAAAATCAGAAATTGAAAGCAAATAAAGTAATAAATACGGAAATTGTTAGACAAGGTGTTTTTGGAGGTAGGTTTTTCCTTTAATTAAGGAGTATAAAACTGCAAACATTTGGTCCAATCATAAAAATTACCTGAAAGTTTGTGAACAGTCATAAAATGCTTTATTTGTAAGCTACAGCTCAATACCAGCTTTATTTTTAATTATATTATAAATACTGTTAGTTTATGCCTGTTTTTAAAATTTGTCGGTAAATTTTATGAAACTACTGTGTATTCACACTTTGTTTGGTAAATCTGGGTCTGCTAAACAATAAGCACTTTAAAGTACTTCAGCCTTTGGGATTATTTCTTTTATTATTATTACTTCGGCAATTTTCGGAAACGCGTAATTGGAAGTTCTCGCGTTGTAATTTTAAATTTTTCCTCGGCTCGCGGCTGTTACTATCGATAACAACGCGAGAACCTCCAATTACGCGTTTCCGAAGAGCGTCGAACAACAGAAAATTCCAATATGGTTGACACGAGGGTTGTTATTTCAAATTTTCTCTCAGCTCGGGAGCTGTGAGTGTCGAAAATTACATCATGTTTGGACGACGAACAAAATATAATCTTTCTTGGCAAAGTATATTTTTATGGATATCGCCAAATATTGATTTCTATTTAATAACAATTTAATTTTAAGTAAATATTTACTTTGTTATTTCTTAGCTTATTGGTTTGAGGTTTTATACTTGAATTCAACATAAATGTAAAAATTTTGGACAAAATCTTTCATAAATTTTAAATTAAATTGTCATAAATTCATTAATAAATTTTAGTTTTAACTGGTAGTCGCTCTGTAAGCCCTTTACCACACTAAAAAAAATACATCGACCAGCTCGTATTGCGATGGAGCTTGATTGGACTGGTTTTTTGAGTTGGTGTGTTGAGGAAGATTCGTATATTGTTTTCTTCTTTGTTGGTTGTTTCCATCGGATGTGGTTGAAAGACATTAGCGAGATGTTCTGCAAATATTATTAAATAAATCTAGTTTGCGAATTGGGGGAATTGGTTGTTGTGGACGCTTTAGTCGTTAAGTGGCTTTCTATAATGAGTAGTGGGTTGCTTCTGTTGGGGAGAGATTTTCGAGATAGTATCTTACCGTATTATTTTTGTATTCTTGTAGCATGTTTTTTAGATTTTTTGTTGCTTTATTCAGCTCAATTTTGGTTGCTGTGTCTCTAGTATTTTGCCAGTTTCTCATTATTTTGCGTTTTTCGCAATGGCACTCTTTATTTCGGTTGTATAGTTATTAGTTAATGTTACATCTTTTGAATAGTTCGGGGTGGCAGCTCAGGCTGCTTCTTGAATCGAAATTGTGAGGTGATCAACTGAATCGTCTTCAGTGGTTTTTAGTTAAATGTTTAAAGAAATTTTTTGTCGAGAACTTTTTTAAACGTTGTTCAATTAGTCGTTTTATTGTGCAGCGATGGTGGTGTTTCCTTTTGAATGACTTGGGTATTTATAGTTACCACAATTGGTGAGTGGTCGGATGAAAGTTCGATACGTGATGATGCAAGTTTTTTAATACCATTGTCTTGTAAAGTTCTCGACCTTTTGTGGTAATTAATCTTGAACCCCATATGTTGTGTTTTGCGTTAAGGTCGCCGGCCGCCAAAAATCTGGTACCAAGAGTTTCAAACAAGCGGGTAAAGTGTTCTTTTTTGATAACTTCCTGCCCTGTTTTGTTTGGTGGGCAGTAAATTGCCGAGATAACAATTGGGCCCCTTAGATCGTTAATATTTACTGATGTTGCTTGAAGATAGTTCTTTTGGTAGTTTTCCAGTTCGCAGTGATTTATCCAGTTTTTAATTATAATTGCTGTTCCTCCATGAGCTGTGCCTTCTGGATTACTTGGTTGATAGACGATGTAGTTGTGAATTTTTATGAAGCTTATTATTGTAAAGTGTGTTTCTGAGATTAATACAATATCGAGGTTGTGAGTTTGAATAAAAAGTTTGAGTTCTTGACTATGTTGTGTCAAACCGTTGGCGTTCTAGACTGCTATTTTTAGGCTGTTATTAATCATTTCTTGATTTGCTGACTGAGAGTTAAGCGATTGAGCATCGAATCCATCTTATTCATAAGTTTTATCATCATTTGTTATAGCATTGTATTGTGATTTTGGTTCCTGTCGGGGATGCTGTGTTGTTGAGTGATCGTTGATTGGGGTTGCTGGCTATCAATTTGAGCTACTTGGCTAAAGAGAGGTGGAGTTGTTGGAATTCGAGAAGACTCGGTGTGTAATGGTGTATTAGTAATAACAACCCTCGTGTTAGCCATATTGGATTTTACTCTTGTTCTTGTTGAACGCCCTTCGGCAATCTTCGGAAACGCGTAATTGATAGTTCTCGCGTTGTTATTGCTAAAACAGCCCTATACCGACGGAAAATTTTAGAAAATAACTTTCCCTCGAAAAATTTTTTGAACTTCCCTCGGCTCAGCTACGCTCCGCTGTCGTGAAGTTTTGAAAAAAATTTTCGTCGTGAAAGTTCGTATTTTCCAATTTTTTCCTCGGCTCGGGGCTGTTAGTGTCAAGTACTAATTTTGGATGCTCTGTTGTTTTCTTGTGGTTAGGCTTGATCTGTTTGGATATGTAGTTTGGGGCGAAGGGGTGGGTATTTTTTGTTCTATATCTCTTTGTAGATTTGACACCCTTTATAGTTAGCTGGATGCGATCCTGCGCATAGGGCACAGGTAGCTGGCGTATCTCTAGTTTTTAATGCATTGTTGTGTCAGGTGAAATTTTCCACATTTGACACAACGAAGTTGACATATTCAGTACTTTTTTGTATGGCCGTAGTTTTGGCATGGAGAACATTGGGGTATCTCTTGTTTCTGATATGAGGGCTCAAATGATATTATTTGACGTTGCAGGATTTGTATTTTGTAGATGTCTTTATTGTTTTCTCGTGATTTCAGTTCAACGTAAAATAGTGGAGTTGCTCTTTTGTCCTTTACTATATTTTCTTTTCTGATGACTTTATGATTGTTTTTTTTTTCGATATCTTCTTTTATTTCATTATTTCCTCGGTTTGTGTACAAAATATAAAAAAACCGCTTGTAACTGTAAACAAACTCCATTTTCAGTGTGAGTAAACAATCTTATCAGAAATAATTCATAACATAAGCCGAATTTTTGATTATATTAAACGACGTTTTTCGTGTGTAGTCAAATCGTCCCGTTCTTCTGAAAGTGATAATAATACCCGAATGAAAACATTAACCATGATTCCAATAAGCGGCGTCCACTTACCTGTTTTAGCAATCGGAGTAGTCTGTTGCCGATTAAATTTTGTAATTGATTTCCGTTATCACAAGGAATTGCTTAGTTACTTTTTCGTTTGGTTTCTATGACCTTGAGTAGCACTTGAATCGGTAAAATATGACATTTTTACTAGGCTAACAATACTGATTGAATTTCTTTATTATATTATTGAACTTACTATTCTTGTCATCAATGACGGTTGACGGCTGAAGGAAAAAGTGTCGTATATATATCTATACCTTTATCTTCCAATAAATTAAAAAGAATTGAAATCTTTTGTTTATCTGGTTCGTCGTTTATCTCACTGGCTTCCATACAGAAGGTGAATTTATCCTAATTCATAACCACATTTCCTAAGAAACACTGCTCTGCTGATGCGTTAACATTATTTTCTTCTTAACTGAATGTGCTCTCTATTCATGAAATTATAAGTTTACCAAAATATATATTTTTAAACAATTAGAAATGTAACAATAAAATCACTTACTGAAGATATATTTGTTACAGAAAACCATAAGTAATTTAAAGAGTTACTTTCAAATTAAGAAAGAAGAAGAATTATCGGAAATCAACTTGGAAGATTTGCATCATTCTATCGACATTAAAGACGAAACTTCAATAAACGAATCTCAAGTTGATCAAGATTTACGAACTCATACGGGAGAGAAACCATTTGAGTGTAATATTTGTGATTATAATAGTTCACGAAAAGGTACATTAAAGATGCATTTACTAACTCATACAAATCGGAAACCGTTTGAGTGTAATATTTGTGATTATAAATGTTCTACAAAAAGTAGTTTAAAAACACATTTTCTAACTCATACGGGCGAGAAACCGTTTGAGTGTAATATTTGTAATTTTAAATGTACACATAAAGGTAATTTAAAAAGGCATATACTAAATCATGCGGGCGCGAAACCGTTTGAGTGTAATATTTGTAATTATAAATTTTCCCTAAAAATGAGTTTAAAAAATCATTTGATAAGTCATACGGACGAGAAACCGTTCGAGTGTAATATTTGTAATTTTAAATGTGCACGTAAGGGTACTTTAAGTAGGCATATATTAAATCATGCGGGCGGGAAACCGTTTGAGTGTAATATTTGTAACTGTAAATTTTCACAAAAAAGTACATTAAATTATCATTTACGAACTCATACGGGCGAGAAACCGTTTAAATGTAATATATGTAATTATAAATGTTCACAAAAGGTACATTAAGATATCATTTACTAACTCATACAGGCGAGAAACCGTTTGAGTGTAATTTTTGTGATTATAAATTTTCACGTAAAGCTACATTAAAAGATCATTTACTAACTCATTCAGATGAGAAGCCGTTGAACTGTAATATTTGTGATTATAAATGTTCACGAAAAGGGAATTTGAAACAGCATTTACTAACTCATACTGGAGAGAAACCGTTTGAGTGTAATGTTTGCGATTATAAAAGTTCACAAAAACACAATTTAAAAACTCATATACTAACTCATACGGGTGAGAAACTGTTTGAGTGTAATATTTGTGATTATAATTGTTCACGAAAAGGTACATTAAAAAATCATTTACTAACTCATACCTCCTAGAAACCGTACAAGTGTTGGCTCAGCTTGGCTGGTGTATGAGCTTCTTATATCTTCTTGGTTTCAAGCATCGGTTGTAAGATTGTTCTTTTTTGAAACCACTTTCCGAAAATGTAACCGAAAAGGCTCATCATACAATTTTCTCTTCTTTTAAAGCTATAAATCTGTTTTGTTAACTTGTTCAGTTAAACTATTGAGTTATGTATTACCTTGTAGGTTTTATAACATTATTATTTGTTTCTGTTGTGTCGTTAGCAACAAAAGTAAGTTTACGAACGATTGTACGCACTCTAAGGACCAGTTTCACCAACTCTGATTAAATGGTTGGTTAACTAATCATGGTTACCAAAATTTAACCGACATTACTTGAAAGCGTTTCACCAAACGTTTTGTAGCTATGATTATTAAATTGGGCGAACTTCGTGTATATTTGATTTAAGCTCGTAAAAGCTATTCTGAGTGGTTGATAGATATTTGACCAACCATGCAAGTAAACATTCGTCTGTGACATTCGTAGTTCGTAATATTATATGAAATAAACAGAATATAAAAAAATAGTATATTATTTAACGAGCATTTAATGTAGGCTATAATTCTGGATGATAAAGTTTATACGTGAGCCGTGGGCGAGTGTATAATCATCTCACTGAATTATTCTCATTATGTGCGAGTTAAATACGGTGTTTTATCTACGAATCTGAATAAAAAATTTCATGTTTAGAAATTTTTATTTAATAAATTACTAATTATTGTTAATTTTGAAAATGGGGTTTAAAAACAATGAAGCTGTAAATAAATTTTGACGGTGATCTTAGCAACCGCGTATGATTTGATCTAATAACTTTTCTAAAAATTCAATTATTCAAAATTTTTTTAAAACATATGGCACCTAAATAAATTGTCCAAAGATTTTTATATAAAAAATCAAAAAATATAAAATTAATTTATATTATCGATACCACGTGTATGTATTATGTTTCGCTTTTGAGGTTACTTTTATTGAAACTGTCAATCTTATCTTTACTTGTTACGATTACGATTAGTTTGAGGGTTGGTTAACCATGGTTAACTTGCTTTAACTATGATTAAAAACGTGGTGGAACACTCTTTTCTATTTAACCGTGATTAACTACAACTAACCGACATTAAAGTATTTAATCAGAGTTGGTGGAACCGGCCCTAAAGGTTGTATTTCATAAATTATGTATTAATTATATTGTAGTCAAATAAATAGTATTAAGTACTTATGTATTTAATTGCGGGTACGACACCACAATTGGCTACGAGGATTAAGTTTTATTTTGAATTAGAATAATTAATTAGTGTAATTCTTCTTAGAGTGCCATCTCGCTTTTGTTCTTCGCGAGTCTTATCAATGTTGCGGCGTCCCGAATATCGAACCATTGCCTCAGATTTTTTAGCCATGATTGTTTTTTTCTTCGATACCTCGTATGCCTTTTATTTTTCCCGCCATATCAGGTGCAGAAGAACATACCTTTCTTTTCTGAAGATATGTGTAAAGTAGGCTAATTTGCTGAAGATGAAAAACAGCTGAATTTTAAGCTGACAGACCGCAATGGCAGCAAATAATTTGCTGACCAAGTTTTTCAGAACGAAATGTTACTTGGGCAGAAACTAATACTTATAAGTACACATAATAATTATAAGTATAAAAGGATCGCTTGTGTATTCGTAGCTTGTTCTTGGTCAACTCTGCCCTTCTTATTTTTTATTACCACAAGTCCTCTCTTGACCAGCTCCCACCACAACATTTAGGCAAGTGTGGTGTAATGTATGCAAGGACGGTCTTGGGAGCGGGAAACCGCGGTTCCAGTCCTGGTCGCGCCGAATGCACTGCTGTGATTTTATATCTGATTAATTTGTTTTGATTATTGTAAAAAGGTTTATCCGTAAATAAATCATATTATTATTATAATGTGAGCTATTTTTAATTTTAATGTTAACTTGAATATATAAAAAAGAACTATCTTTTAATTTACTTTACTTTTGAACAAAGCAGAACTCCAAATTATAGAGACCCATTTTGTGTATCTAGCTAAATCTATTACATGTTTAGAAAAGAGAGGTCTACTTTTAACACAAACGTTTTCATATATTTCGGATATTGAAAAAACATTAAAAGTTTCCACTATAATAGGAGAAATGGTTCAGAAAAAATTTAATGACGTATTGATAAAAATCCTGGTTACTTAAAATTAAAAAGCATAGGTTCGGTTATAGCAGGAAACTTGCAAAATTAGATTTAGTAGAGGATAAATTTAAAAACCTTATTAATCGATATATGATGTTGTTTCAAGATCTTTTTCTGCTTACAAAACTGTGTTGTCTGATAAACGGCATTTTTTAAACGAAAATTTAGAAAAATATATAGACGCCGAGCCGCGGTGTCGAAAAGTAAAATAATTTGTTGTATAGCATTGTTGTGTTTGTATACAGATATACAAGATAGATTTATATTTATTTATGCTTTTGAAAACAACGAACGAGATATTTTTGTATTGGTGAGTTTAAATGTATTGCCATGACCCTAGCTGTACAAATTTATTAAATTTTGCTCAATACAGAAATATTTCGCTTGGGTTCATTCATTATTTAAATTAAAATGCCATGAGACTCCTTTTGATGTTAAATTTTAAATAAATTGTATCGTTTTTAATTTTTGATAAATAAATTGGTTGATTGGTTGAAAATAAATTTTTACTTTATGTGACCTTGTATATTATATCGCTCGGCCAGTTGTTCACATCTGGTTAACAAATTCGTTTGTGCGTACCTTTATGCACGGACAAAATCTTCAAATTCCAAATTGTTTATCATTTTGCACTTCACCAAAAAAACAAAAACACAACCATCAATTCAAATTAATTCACTTTTAGGGAACTGTCACGTATGTGATCACACGATTTAAACTTTTTTCCATTGATTATTGGTAAAAGGACACTTTTTTAAGCATACTAGACAAAAATTTTGTTGGATTATAAAGTAGTTCTCGAAAAAATCGAATTTAAAAAATTTTAAATTTACATGTATTTTAGATACACCTTTTAACACGGCTGCATGATTAGCCATTTTTGTGTAAGGCAAAACAATTTTTTATCATTTTGCACTATACCAATTAAAATAAAACAAAAACACAACCATTAATTCAAATTAATTCACTTCTATTTTAATTAATTAAATTTATAAAAATTAAAATTATAAACTAGCGTAGCGGGAATAACAATTCTTTTGCTAGCAAATGCACACCGCGTCTCTTGTACTTCTACGACCTAAGTGCCTTTTAGCTACTCTCACTCTTCACGTTGTCAACCTTCATTTTCCACTTAAAATCCTATGTACAGTGTATTTACAAATTTACAATAATAAAAACCAACTTCAAAGCAATTTTACAAAATAAATAAATATGATTCTTTAAGTTTCAAAACACGACAATATATTGCAATGTTAATTATCCAATTTTCTTTTATTTTATATTTTGTTCTAATAAATTTTCTAATTAATAATTTTACTTTAAATTTTAATTTCGTTTTAATATAAATTTTAAAATTGTAAAGTTAAATTTATACGATACCGGTAACTCAGTCCGGATTATCAGAAACAATTTGTTGTTCCTTGAACAAATTTTAATTTTATAAAATTTACAATTTTTACCATTTACTTAATTTCCAATTACGATTCTTAAACTGTATTCATTTCTATTTTTAATTAAGTAATTTTCTTCCGTTTAATTTTATCTTCCAAAAATCGTTCAAACTTTCCTCACAATCAATATAATCCAATATAATAATTTTAATAAAACATTTTATCTTCAAAAACTTTTACTTGTATTCCAAAAATTATAAACTTATCAAAAATTATTTGGACATAAAAATTACACGTTCATCAACGTCGACCATTTTTTTGCAAAAGGCACTGAATTTTTGGTGATTCGTCCCCACCTTGCTAATTTTACAATCTTACAACTTAAAATCAATTTAAACACAACTTAAATAATAAAATGAATTTTCACCAAAATGTATAGGGTGGGTCCGAATCACTTTTGAAACATGACAATATACAGGGTATCCACTATCAATGTCGAACATAGGGAATTAACATTGATTTTAATTGTTTTATAGATTTCTGCTTGCCAATTCACCCTCCGGAAATTTTTTTCGTATCTATGGAACGAGAAAATTATTGTGCATCCTATGATACCAAAATTTTTTTTCATCGATATTTATTAAAAAATTTAATATTTTTAAAAACAAGTTAACATGTTTTCAAAAAAGTTGATTAAAGTTGACATTAAATTTTCACTCGCTCTGACTCAGGAAAGATTGTCGCCTCTATCACAGCCAACTCTTGAAAAAAAAAATCTAACAATCATAGATGAACAAAAAGAGCTTATTAGGGTGAAGAGACATTTGTGGTAGAGATACACACGAAACAGAACACTCGAAAACTTTGCACGTCATCGTGGTTTTTCGAATACTCTAAGCTCTATGTTGTCTACTACCAGAAGAGATTATGAGGAGAGTCTTATTCTTGAGAGCGGTTCAAAGAAATTTTACAAGTACATTAGGTCCTCACTGTCTTCTAAAGTTACTATTCCACGACTAATGCGGTCGGATGGCGTGATCTGTGACGATGATCTTGAAACAGCTAATCTACTTTGTGAGAAATTTGTGTCGTCTTTTGTGCAAGAACCGATGGACCTCTTCCGCGAATTGATTGTCCTTGTCCTCCCGGAGCTTTTTTGGTGATCATTTGCTGATCACAAACTTTCCTCTATAACGCCAATTTTTAAAAGATAACAAACTTGACCCCGATAATTATCGATCAATAAGCCTTACTCCAATAGAAACCAAATTGATGGAAACTATTATTGCTAAAGATATGTTACAATTTTTTATTGACAACAATGCAATACCTGAGTCGCAGCATGGGTTTCTACCAGGTCGCTCCATCATGACAAACTTGCTTTTATTATAATTTGGAATTATTTTGGATATTTTGTGATAATTTGCTACCGAGCGATAGTAAGTCGATTTGGGTGATTAAATTGGAAAGAGAATAAATTATAAATTGGATGTGGAATATTTAAAAATTGGAAAAAGCAAATTATTAGGGTATTCACATTCCCTTGTATATTTACCATCGTTGTATATTTACAACGGCCAAATACCATAGCTGTGAACACACCTATGATATTAATAATTGTATTTGATGTGATATATGTGATACATAACCTCACAATTATTGTTTATGTTATTGTTCTATTAACCTTACTTTCGGCACATGTTTAAAATAGTAGTGACTTACACATTAAAATGCCTAGAAAATCATAAAAAGAAAAATTGTATTGTATTGTAAAATGGTATTTGTAAACGTAGAAAATACTTCTGCACTTGATCAGCTGTTGTCGGCCATATTGGTTTTCTAATACAACGGTAGAAAAAACATGTTCGAGGGCTATTTAGAAATACAACACCCAGGGTGTATTTGCTCTTATGGGAAATAGCTATGCAACCATATACACCCTAGTAAACTTGTGTATATTTACTAGAGTGTAGAAATACAACGAAATATACAAGGGAGTGTGAATACCCTATATATTTGTAAGAGAGCAAACGTGCGAATTAGATAACAAGGCGATTTGGATAAAGGAAATCGAAACTTCGATCCCTATAAGGAAATAACAATTTATTATTTCTTTGGATTAGAAATATTTTTACAATTAGTTTGGAAACGCTCGAATCCTCGCCCTAAAATAATCCCAACTACCCGCAACCAATACTACAATTCTCTACGTGATTTATCAAAGCAGTATATAATAATTATTATAAAACTAAAATGAGTGATTCTGAGAGTAAAAATGGTGATATAGAAAAAGCTTGAAATAATGGACGTTCGGCAATAATTCACGAAAAATCTAGAAAACGTTATGAAACGACGTACACAATTTTAAAAAAATTGTGTAAAGAAAAGAATTAAAATACGAGTGAAAAAATTTTTTGGCATATTTGGTTAAAGAAATGGAAAATTGAAAGCTGCAGGTAGTTTATGGGCCGAATACTCAATGTTGAAAACTACAATTTTTCTACACGAATATATTTTCAAGTTTTCCACATTAATTTCCTTTCTTAAGAGAAAAAAATGTTGGATACAACCCAGAAAAAGCAAGTGTTTTTACTAAGGATAAAATGTGTAAATTTTTAATTGAAGCTCCAGACGAAATTTAGATTACTTGTAAAAATACAGGGATATGTTTACGACTGTTATTTGTTTAGGTAGCAATGATATTAGGAGTACCTGGAGCATGTCGCAGAGAAGAGTTATATAAATGACTATTAAAGATATAGAAGACCGTGAATCGTTTATTATTAGTATATGCATTCCAAATACAAAAAGGTACTTACCATCGTCTGAGCCTTAGCAACCAGTAAAATCAACTTAATGTCGTAGAAACACTATTCGTAAATAAACAAAATAGTACGATGGGGCACAAGATAAATAAATTTTATTATCTTAGTTCCTCAACTTTATATAAAAAATCCTAACTCCGCCACTGAATATCGAATGTCTTGAAGATAGGTCTGAATGTTATTTTTAATTCATTATCGTTATTTTATCGTTGTGTGGTGGAAGTATATAAAATTCATGTATCTAAGATCAACAGCAGACTTATAATTTATTAGTCGCTAACGTATTGATTTATTGTGATTTATTTCATAAATTTTATAATAATTGTTGTCACTTTGCAGAATTTATAACTACAACTTCAATCTAACCTCAAAATTTCTACTTCAAGTTGATGCTTCAAGTATGGATGGTGTGTAATACTTTTGGAGGTTTAATAAATTCGAAGAAAGTATCAGTGGTTTGCGAGTTTCGAGTGACAGTTATAACGATAACGAAATGGAGAGCATGGAAGTCGAGTTAGCAGATTTGCATCATTCCATTGATATTAAAGATCATTCTATTTTAGAATATCAACAGGATGATAACGAGGTGAGCTATAAATCATATTTAGTTTAAAATGTTCATATTATAGTGGTATTTGATTAATTTTCTTTTTGAATCAACCAAAGCCTTTACCACAATCAAAAAAAATACATCGACCAGCTCTTATCGCGATGGAGCAAACACACTACCGCTCGGAAGCCACAAAAAAAATTATCCAAAAATTCATATATCAAAGAAAATTACGCAATAATGCACACGCATCAAATCACTGATTACTTCCTTTTCGAAGCTTTCTGTTTTTCACTATCTTGTCATTCTACTTTCTAGTAGACACTTTCTAGTCTTTTCAATTAATTGCCTTATATTTAGTATTTGCTCTCTGGTACCCTTCCACAGCGCGAAAGCTGTCTGCGCTACAGTTATTTGTTACATTAGAAAGGGCATAAGTCTTCCACGTATTACCTGCAGTAGCACCTGGCTCGCGTGTGATACTTGAGTCAAAGTTCCATAGTTATTACATTCCGTTGGTTTGCCCTTTTTCAACATTGCGTTGGAGTGAATATAAATTCTTTCCAATCATCAGGCCATATGACAGGAACATATTATAAACTTCCAAACTTTAGTGCACAGCAGATACATTATATCCATTCCCAGTATTCTCATAGCCTTCAAAGTCTTTTTCGTGATACCGTCTGTCCCCAAATGCTTTCCTGTCTTTTAGTGATTTTAGAGCTTGTTACACTTCTAATTAAGAATAATCTGCTCTTAATAAGTTGCAGATATATTTTCCACATCTCAGGCATTCCTTGGACATTATTTATTAATTCTTTATGATTTGCGTTTGAGGTTTGAATTTTCTTGCCAATTATCTAACTTTGTCCAAGAGTTCTCGAGATTCGTTTAAGTTAGAGTGTTGTTCCAGTTCTTGGTATATATTTTTTATTTTATTTGGATGCTTTTGTCGTCCCGGCGCGCATTTTTAATCTCTTTCTCAATGTTTTTAAGCATACTTCTCTTTCTTCGTCACACTGTTGTTCGGCTTTTCTTCGTTCCTTGATCAAGGATAAGGTTCCAGTGCTTTCTTTTAGGAGCGCATATGGTAGGGCCTTTCTTTATGCTGTTGTTTATTTATTATTTAATACTATGAAAATTGTTCTTTCTTTAATGCGGTTACGAATGTTCCTGCGACAGGTATTTCTATTCGATTCTTTATGAGCGATCTCTTGAGGCACCACAACTTTAACTTGTATCGGACACAGAGAACTTTCTGGTCTGATCCGCACATTGCACATGACATTTTTGTTGTCTGAGGCGTCCGATGTTGACATGTACATCCGACTATATGTAGATTTTGTGTTCAGGATAAGTATTATAATCCGATCGCTTATTGCTTTAAATTGTTGAACGTCCTTCGCCAGTCTGTTATTAACCATTATTGCTACCTCGTTCCTGCCCGTGTTCTCCACTCCCGAAATATAAATTGTGTGTTTTGAGCTTCTGCAATGCCTCGTGCCCTTCCAGTGAATTTCCAATAGTCCACAGACTTCTACTAGAGTGGTTATTCTTAATAATTTTATTGTTTGGCTGGTCTGCTAATACAGTTGACGCCGCTTAACATGATTACATTGTGACTCGGGGGTGTTTATAACAATAACCAATTGATACCAATACACGAAAAGCCTGTTTTTAAATTTTACATACAAAATTTTGTTGCAAAATTCGCAATTATTATGATGCATTCCGCTGGCTAATTTTTGGCAACTTATCTAAAACTGTTATAAATATTTTTATGTCTCTTATTATGAAATTTTAAAATAGAACCGAATTAAATCGTACACTAACAGCATACTAACAACTTTCTGCTATAATACTCTTGACATGAGTCTGGTCTGGGTAATGAATGTCTGTGCGATTCCTCGGTTTGTATACAAAATATAAAAAAAACGCTTTGTAATTGTAAACAAACTCTATTTTCAGTGTGATTAAACAATCTTATCAGAAATAATTCATAACATAAGCCGAATTTTTGATTATATTAAACGACGTTTTTCGTGTGTTTTTTTTTGTTCGGTTCGTTCTTCGTGAAAGTGATAATACCCGAATGAAAACATTAACCGTGATTCCAATAACTGGCATCCACTTACCTGTTTTAGCAATGGGAGTAGTCTGTCGTCGATTAAATTTTGTAATTGATCTTCGTTATCACACGGAATATCTTATTTACTTTTTCGTTTGGTTTCTATGGTAAAATCGGTAAAATATGACATTTTTACTAGGCTAACAATACTGATTGAATTTCTTTATTATATTATCGAACTTATTCTTGTTTTCAATGACGGTTGACGGCTGAAGGTAAATGTGTCGTATATATATCTATCCCTTTATCTTCCATCAAATTAAAAAGAATTGAAATCTTTTGTTTATCTTGTTCGTCGTTTATCTCACTGGCTTCCATACAGAAGGTGAATTTATCCTAATTCATAACCACATTTCCTAAGAAACACTGCTCTGCTGATGCGTTAACATTATTTTCTTCTTAACTGAATGTGCTCTCTACACTGGCTGAAATTGATATAAGTTCACTCTTAAATTGTAACCTTTTTGTAATATATTTATTTGTAGCTCATTGACTATTTGATAACAACAAATAATATACAAAAGGCAATATGTATACCCGTTTGAAGTTTTCTTAAATCATTCTAATCAAACTTACAACCATACCACCCATTTAAATTAAATTTTTTTTTATCAGAAAAAATACCGTTTAGCCATTCCATGTTTCATATCATGTGATCTTGAGCAAATTGCAATCTTGCTTCAAGCGCTTCTTAGTTTAAGGAGGTTTTTGGAACGAAGTTCCTTATGGGAGAATGCGGCTAGGAAAAAAACGTCCGTAACGAAAATGCGTAAGATTTTTATATCGTTCGATAATTACTGCGTTCCGATACCAACTTAGAAAATATTTTGGTTAGCTTACTAAAATATTATCTAATCACTGAAAAACTCATATTCGGCTAAAATAGTTTAAAGTTTTAGTTACATTTTAAACCAAATTAGCTAACCTAAAAGTTAACTCACGACTGAAAAACTGGCCCATAGCGATCTACAAATTTTTATTACAAAACAGCGATGCGATAAACCAATTTCTTTTAAATTCTTTAAAGAATTCTTTTTTCTTCTGAAGTCCAATACTTTCCTTTTGGCATTACAGTACAGTCTCGGTAATCCAAACTAATAGAAATCTGGCCTCATTCGGATTACAGAGAAGTTCGGATTACCGGATAAAGATAAAACCAAAATTTCCTTTTCTCTTAATTGCTGGAACAATAAAATTTTATCAGATGAGACATCATTTTCACATGCCCAGTTTAAGTAAATGTTAAAACTATCGACGGCTTCTTTATTTTTTACGTGATTTGTCATTTTCGTCACTTTCTTCATCATCTCTCACGTTGGGATCTTCAATAAATTTTTTCAATAATCTTTGAATCAGTTAAATTATTTTTTTCCTGATTTCCTCTATTTACCCATTCTTCTACTTCAGTTTGTAAACACTACTTGTCATTCTTTTCTTTTTTCCGCAATCCAAACATTTTTCTATAATCCGAAAATTTTATTAGTTGTGTTCGAATTATAAACTATTTGTGCAAACTACCAAGCTTTTTGTTGTTCGGATTACTGGATTATCGGATTAGCGTGTGTTCGGATTACCGAGACTGTACTGTATAATAATTATGGGCAAAATTATACTTGAAAGTAGTAATAATGACTCAATTTTGTTCACTTTGTTAATTTACTGTGAATTGTTATTGTAATAAGCTCTAAGCTTGAATGATAACGGAGTGAACTTATAGCAATTTCGCAGTATTTATATCAAATTTTAGAGTAATACCAGATTTAAGTTACTATAGTTAGGAGAAGGGTTAGTTTTTACCATAATATTGATAGTTAGGCGGTGTCCCATTACTGGTTGAAAGAATTAATCAAATAGAGTGCAATAGACCTAATTTTAAGTTTAAATATTAAGTGAACTTAAATTAGAATTAGAAATGTAACAATAATATCACTTACTGAAGATATATTTGTTACAGAAAACTCCAAGTAATTTAAAGAGTTACTTTCTAATTAAGAAAGAAGATGAAGAATCGGAAGTCAACTTGGAAGATTTGCATCATTCCATCGACATTAAAGACGAAACTTTAATAAACGAAGCTCAAGTTGATCAATATTGTGATATACCACTAATTCACACTGGTAAAATATTTTTCCACTGTAATATTTGTGATTATAAATTTTCACGTAAATCTACATTAAAAAATCATTTACTAACCCATACGGGAGAGAAACCGTTTGAGTGTAATATTTGTGATTACAAATGTTCACAAAAAGGTTCATTAAAATATCATTTACTAACTCATACGGGAGAGAAACCGTTTGAGTGTAATGTTTGTGATAATAAATTTTCACGTAAAGCTACATTAAAAGATCATTTACTAACCCATACGGGAGAGAAACCATTTGAATGTAATATTTGTGATTACAAATGTTCACAAAACGGTTCATTAAAATATCATTTACTAACTCATACGGGAGAGAAACCGTTTGAGTGTATAATTTGTGATTATAAATTTTCACGTAAATCTACATTGAAAGATCATTTACTAACCCATACGGGAGAGAAACCGTTTGAGTGTAATATTTGTGATTATAAAAGTTCACAAAAAACACATTTAAAAACTCATTTACTAACTCATACGGGTGAGAAACCGTTTGAGTGTAATATTTGTGATTATAATTGTTCACGAAAAGGTACATTAAAAATTCATTTACTAACTCATACCGCTTAGAAACCGTACGAGGGTTGGCTCAGCTTGGCTGGTATATGCCCAAGCAACATTTAAGCTGAAAAACAGCAAATTGCTGGCCGTAAGCTTTGTTTCGCAGCTGTGGCAGCTAGCCAAATAGCGCTTAAAATGCAGCATATTTGCTGCAATATTGCTAAAATGGTCCACTTTTTTTTAGCAGAAAGCCAGCTATTTTTAATGCTGACAGCCAGCAATTTGCTTGCTTAAAGCGAGATATTTTTAAGCTAATAGCGTTCTTTGACAATTACACTACCGTCGGAAAGTTTGGAAGCAGACCATTTTTTCGATAAAACACTTATAATTTTAAAAGATTTAATTATTTTAATGCTAATATTAAGAAAATAGGTAAATAGCTATTGATTTTATATCATATAACAATTAAATTATTATTGAAAAACATTCAAAAATTTGACTGCATTTACGAAGTATCTTATCTTCGTGCCAATGACTTGATCATATTCAAACTAATCTGCTAATGCAAGAATGTTGCATTGTTACGAATGTTAATTGTTGTTTTATTATTCATCGAGACTTAACTCAGTAATTTTGAAAACTTAAAATTCAAAATTACATGAATGGTGCAGTCGGTAGGATTACTTTTACGAAATTCAAAAATCGACACTTTCGGTAAACTTCAGTTCTTTGAAAAGTAGAAACCAAATACCTGCACAAATATTGATTAAATTGTTACACCCAAAAATCGGCAGTGCAATAATAAAATTAATAAAGAAGAAAGAATAAGGCTAGAAACAGATAATTCGTGTTTGTCCATCGAGGTCCACAAGTTCCTGTTCCAACAGTCAAAGTCATCTTCGCGGTAGCAACAACATCGAGCTTCCAACAGGAACCAACACAGTGCATCAATCATCATACTTCGAATAACGTGGAGAGTCGATCCATTGATTGTTTCTCTTTGTTTATTTTTAAGATAATAGAATTAAGAAAAACAACCAAAACTAAAATAATTTAAGGAACTTCAATTATAATTTTAAACAAATAAAACCCCTGTCAAATTTTAATTTTATTTTGTAAATCAATCACCTAGTTCATCGCCTGATGATGCCATAGTATGGTGAAAACGTTTGCGATAATATACATACAGTGTATTTATATATTGTGATAACTTAAACATTTTAGTTTTGAAAAAGTGTTTTGTGCATTTTTTGGTTTATGCTAAAAATTTTGATATAATCAATTCTTTATTTAAAATTTCATGGTTTCATATATTTTAAGATAAAAACCCCATATAATAATCAAAAACAAAAATAATTTGTATATGCAACCTAATTAAATTTTATGCAAGAAACGTTAAATAAAACAAAAAAAATTTGTACGTTGAAATAATTGATTGCAATAATTCATGCCAAAACCTTATGACATTCCAAAAATTCGAAATTTTATTCAAAAAAGTGAAGTAGAAAATTTTTTTATTAATAACACTGATAAAATGACTATGAATTATCAATTATTCAAAATTGATTTGGATACCATTCCAATATTTTCCGGAGAAGAAACTCAAATTAATAATTTTGTCACAACAGTTGAAAATATTATCACTAGATATGCTCAATTTAACGAAGTTGCTTCTACGATTAGAGCTAGTATTTTTTCCAAATTTCAAGGTAAAGCGGCTGAAATTTTGTGTCCAAGAAGTGATTTAAACACTTGGGAACAAATAAAAAATGCTATTTTGTAACATTTTGAAGACAGTAGATCAATTGAACAATTATTGATTGATTTTAATAACATAAGGTTAGAAAAAAATAAAACTTTGGTAATCGAATTAGAAGTCAGCTTGCAAAATTAATTTCAAAAATCAATTTGTCAAATGTAAATAATAAAGACCTTAAGATAGTACTATATACGTCAAACGCGCTAGATCGATTTCTTATCTGTATGCCCTTAAATATTCAATCACAAGTACGGCTCAGAAGTCCTCAAAACTTAGATCAAGCAATCACATTGGCGAACGACGAAGTAAACTTTATTAACAGGAGTAAATCTGTTCAACAAAATGGTACCTATAACAATTTTTATAATACCAGCCCGTTACAGAATCCAAATTTCAAACCACCACAAATCAGACCAAATAATAATCAATTTAATTTTAAAAATCAACAAATGGCTAAAACAAATTATTTTACATTCAGAAACCCTTATCGATGTTTTGTAAGTCAAGACCAATTTCCTTTTAAAAACACTTCTCAGCAAGCGTATCGACCTCATAATAATTTCCAGCGAAATCCTAGTAACCAGATAAAACAACCTAGCGAACAGTTTTTTAAACCGAAACCCATGTCTATACAAACAACCTTCAACTGCGAAGAAAATGCAAACTGTGGTACAAAATTTTCCAAATTTTGAACTCTCAGACAACAATCAAAATTTTAATTTTGACAATTTTTGTTTATATAGTTTAAGGAGTTTCTAGGTAGGTCACTTCAGGTCGGTCACTTCGCTTCACTTTATATTTAGAGATAACAATATTTTTTTATAAAATCAATTTTTACATGTTACATGAAATTGAAGAATAATTTAATACATAACTTACATAAAATTGTTCAAAAACTATTTAAATGAATGATATAGCTTGCTACATAACTGTTCAACTTTTATGTTTCGATTTTCGAAATCTCGTCAGGCAAACCTAGAAAATTATTAAATTGATTGGGAAGTTATGCTATTAAATTCAAAATTCAAACTTGATTAAAAGTCAAATTTATTTGACTTTTGTAAGAACAAAAATTCTATCACCGGCAAAACATTCCCAAACCATAGCACTGCACCCCCCTTTTCTTTCTGTGGGCACTAAACACTACTCTGCCATTCGATCGCTGGGTTTACATCAAACATGCACACGTCTTCTAAAACCAAATATTTCGAATTTCGATTAGTTCGTCCAAAGTATTTTTTTCCATTGTTTTATCGACTAATTCAAATGTTGGCAAGTACAAAAATGTTTGTCTTTTTTTTGAAAAATGGTTTTAGAAATGGTTTTCTTACCGCTACACAATCCCTTAAACCCCCTGAAACCTGCCGCCAAAAACCGCGTTTTAACAGTTGTAACAAATTGGTTATCTCGAATTTTATTCACCCTGTGGGTTATTTCGGATGAAGTAAGTAGTCGATTACGTTTACATGTTGTAGCAATACAATTTTTTTCGACACTGGTTGTCACACGGGACCGTTCACTGCGTTTCCTAACACTTCGCTGTTCGGTTTCTCTTCGACGCGATGTGGTGTAATGCACCCCTTTGCAAGATACATTTAATCTACTTGAAATTTTAAGTTCTATTAAACTTTTATCAGATGTAATGCACAAATAGCAGCACATTTTTCAATTGATATTTGATTTCTTTTCATAATTTTTCAAAAATTTAACGATGTTTATAAAAATTAAGTGCAAGTAAATTCACTACCCCTAAAAGTAAGTTCTAAACTAAACTATACAAATAAATCACTTCTCAGGAGTTGTCGGTACCTAGTAGTAATAAAAAAAAGAACAATAAAACCACATCTGGCTAAAATTTATTTGTGTTTTACCGAAACTTAAAATGCAGGTAAGTAAATAAAACATTATTTTTAAGTTAAAATACTACCAAAAATACTGAAACACTATGTATTTATAATGGCAATCAAAAGTATTTAATTAAAAAAATTATAAAAAATTAATAATTAAATATTTATTTATTATAAATAGTTATTATAGCAGCCGTAATTTATTTAAAATTTTGTAAATAAATCGAAATTAAAAAAAATAATTATTTTTTAAATGAAAAAATGTATTTTACAGCTTTATTTTTATATATAATTTAAATTCCTGATGATAGTTTTTTTATTCGTAGTAATCTGTAATTTTAATATTAAATTTAATTTTGTAAATAAATTTTATTTTTACTTACCCTTGTACTGTGAAGCCTCTACTTAACATGCTCAGCTATGGCAGGTTATACGTTTGTATTGTAGATTTCAGGTATATTAGTAAACTTTTAGACAACTCTGTATACTACGGATTAATTACAATCTTTAATTATTGCCATTTGTATAATAATCTTTTAGTTGGTACAATATTGAAACATAGTTTATGAATTAAATTATTCTTCAATTTCATATAACATGTAAAAATTAGTTTTATAAAAAAATATTATCACATGTTAATAACCTTAACCATTTTATCAATTATCATATCCGTTATATTAACAATATAACTTATTAATACGTAGATCTGTCCTGTATATTTCACTAACAAGGGAATTATATGACTTCCGCATTTTTGTAATTTTTGCCACTTATTTTACTGAAAGTTTAGCCCTTTAATAAGAACTCCTCAAAGCAGTAGGGCCAGATGTCCAGAAATTTTCGAGAAAATCGACTTTGAAATATAGTCGAGGAAGTTTGAAGACAATATGTGAAATAATTAACAAATAGTTTCGTAGCACAGCGATGGCGGCGTCCCGAATATTGAACCATTCGATACCTCGTATGCCTTCTATTTTTCCTTCCATAATCAGGTGCAGAAGAACATACCTTTCATTTCTGAGGAGATGTCTAAAGTAGGCTAATTTGCTGAAGCTGAAAAACAGCTGAATTTTAAGCTGACAGACCGCAATGGTAGCAAATAATTTGCTGACCTAGTTTTTCAGCACGAAATGTTACTTGGGCAGTAATTACTCGTTGGGGAACTTGATTAGCAACATGCCATTGTCACGCAAATAATTACTAAGCTTTTAAAAATGTCGTTAATTCGTTTGAAGACGATTCATTAGCTATACGTGAATGCAAGGAACTTTTTAAATCGACTGTTCAAGCATGTCGGTATTTCACGTTCATATTGTAACTAAAATTAAGACGTTTATTTATTTCTAAAGGGCTAATACAAATATTTGCAGATACGGTTAATAACTATAAAATAATTACTACACTAAGATTAACACTAACACTAATTACACTACAATTTATTTAACACTAAGTCCGGATTTATTTAAACACTCTGTATACTGTTTATCACTTCACTATTTATTTATGTTCACTGTTCATTTATGTTAACACTTGCACGTTAAAACTGGAATTAACTTGTCGCAGGAAAGCATCATCTGTATTTATACTTAAATGTTAGCTTCCAGAAACTTCCAGGAATTTGTATTCATTTCCAGAACGTTAATTCAGCTATATTTGATGGCAATGCAGAGACCAGCAACCAGCGAATTAAAAAATCTATTAACTTGCTTAATGTTAAGTGTACTTAAGCGCTGGAGGAGCTCACGGAAGCAATAAGAAACATGCAGGCAGAAGGAATGAACACCTCGTTCCCCTTGTCGGACATAAGTGCTATTACTGGCCTCCAATCTGCACTTAGAGAGGCAATAGAAGCTATAGGTACGGCACAGATAAGAACGCCGGAAGGTGTACGGAAAGCGACCACGGCTATTACGGCCCTGGCAACCGATATCGGAGATATTAAGGGGGCTCACTTAGAGGCCAACCAGCCCGATAAAGGTGTACGTATAGCAAAACCTGAGGAACATAACCGGACGTATGATACGCCTCCGCAGAGCTCACGAAGCCCGGAAGCAGTGATACTTCTTCCCCAACAACCGACTATGCCGGTCCCAACCAATACACTACACGGGACCAAGAAATTGTCTTCATATGCCATTTGCAGGAAAGCTGCAAAGAAGGAAAAGAGGAGAGAAAAAAGAAGGCTTCGGGCGGCGGGAAGGAAGATCGTGGATGAAACAGATGAAGGTAGCCAAAATAAACCCGACCCAACAGTAACATTAGGAATGAAGAAAAAGAATAAAACAACTCTAAGTGGGGCGCCAATTATAGAGGTGCCTCAAACGGCTAAGCCGGGTACCCGCGATAATAGAGGTGAGACGCTCGTGATACCGGTGGGGAAAAATTAATCGTACGCGGAAGCGGTGCAGAACCTCATCAAAAGGGTCGACCCCGGCGAGCTCCAATCAAGCATAGAAGGCCTAAGGATGACCAGGGGAGGTGACATTCTTGTATCCCTCACGAAGGGACCTGGCAAAGCGGCCCCTCTGCTGCAATGCATCAAGGCAGCAGGATTTCCTACGGTGAGACCTTTGACATTGAGTGCCTCTGTTATCATTACGGGACTTGTCGCGGGGACTGAGCGAGGCGTACTAGAGGCGACAATAAAAAAATTAGTGGGTCAACAAGAGGAACTCCTGATTAAGAGTCTTAAAGGTGCCCACAGCGGGACGCAACGGGCTGTAGTACAAATGACAGCCGAAGCGGCAGAGAAAATGGTGCAGGAAGGAAAAATTCGTGTGGGCTGGGCAAACTGCAACGTGGCTCTTCTCGAAAACAGACCACCTGCATGCTATAGGTGTTGGGCCGAAGGGTATTCCGCAAGGGATTATAAGGCACCTGACAGGTCGCGAGACTGCCTAAACTGCGGCGATGCGGGCCACAGGGCAGCGGAATGCCGCAGGAACGCTCCCTTCTGCCAAAGATGTGGCCAAGAAGGGCACCGGGAGTGAGGAAGCAAGTGTGGGAAGAAAGAGGAGAGGGCGATCCAAACAACTCAAGGATTATTGAATCGCGTATCCCGACGACAACCTAAGGGTACATCCTCTTTTAAGATAAAACAAAATAACAGTGCCCACGCTCTCCCCCCCCCCCCCGGCTGTTGATGCAAGCAAGCCGGCAACGCCAACGATAGCGGTCCGACCACGGACCGACCAAGATACGACTTCGAGCGGGTCGATAGCGAAGACCGCGGTGGTGGTCTTCAACCAGGAAGTAGCCACAGTCACGGCAAAAAGGGGGGCGACACCAAAAGATGGTCTACCGGTATCCGCTGCTCCCGATGGTTCTCTAACCTTAATTCCACTCATGAGTCCCATAGCCGCTTCGACGGCTCGGGAAGAACTTAACAGGGGGACGGGGACAGGGGATATTGTGGGCCGGTATGCTATGGCTGGGCTGGACAATGATCCTGTTGTCCCGAGATCGTTCAGCCAAGATGACGCGAAGGAGAGTTTTAAAACCTGCGACATGAAGGAGGGGACAAGGACACCCTCTGAGAAGAAACCCTACTCGATTTTTGCAAGTTAACCTGCACACCTCTCGAGTGGCGCACGATCTGCTCGAAGCCACCGCAGCGGCGATGAAGATCGACATCGCTCTCCTGTCAGAACCAAATATACGGAAGTCAGCTAAACTGATAAAGGATCCCACGAGCAGAGCGGCCATCTATCTGCCGGTGCCCCATGGACGTCGAAGAGAGTGGTGCAGGAGAACGCTACGCGTGGGCTACGATCGGGAACATAACAGCATATAGCTGTTATTTTTCACCAAATGACCCGACCCGGCTTTACCTACGCCAGCTGGACCATTTTTTGGCCGACGCGGCGACTCGGGTAGGTGACGTCGTAATAGGAGGAGATTTTAATTCCAAGTCTCCCCGGCGGGGATCTCCACGTATTGATGTAAGAGGAGAAATCCTCACGGATGCTCTAATAGTCATCGAGTTGGAGATCTGCAATGTGGGCAACATTCCCACATTCAGGAGGGGTGAGTCAGCGTCCATCCTAGACCTTACCTTAGCTCCCCCGCGAACCCTCCGAAGAATAACCGGTTGGAGGGTTCTAGAAGATGAAACACTAAGCGAACACCAATACATTGTTTTCAGCTTGGAGGCCCGGAACATCAGACGGACAATCCAGCCTATTGCGTTTAGGGGCTGGCTTTTGCATAAAATGGCGAAGGAGCGATTGATCGAGACTTTCAAAGCGGAGATTGGGGGAGGGATGGGCGCTGACCAGCTGATGCGCGCCGTCATCTGTGCGTGCGATGCCGCAATGCCAAGAAGGGAGATAATGGGCCATAAACCAGTGCACTGGTGGACCCCCAAAATCGCGGCATTAAGAAGAGACTCTAACCGACTAAGAAGGGCATCCCAAAGAAGAAACAGACCCAACCACGAGGACATCCTTGCACAGTACCGGCTAGCAAAGAAGGAGTTGGCACGGGAAATTAAGACGCAGAAAAAGAGGTGCTGAAAGGAATTATTGGACCTCCTCGATGGGGATCCATGGGGCCAAGCCTATAAGATCGTCGCAGGCAAACTAAGGGGAAGAATGGCCATACCTGGACTCAATCCAGCTAGAGTCCAAATGGTGGCCGAAGCGTTATTCCCGGTGCACCCAAAGGCAACACATCTAAGACTGCCCACCCCCAACCCCTGGATTCTCTTTCGAGAAAAAGAACTGCGGGAGGCAGTGTCTAGCCTCCCAGCGGATAAGGCCCCTGGCCCAGATGGAGTTCCGGGTCTCGCACTGAAGGCCCTGGCGATAGAAGAAGGACATAGATTCCTAGCCACCCGCAATGGTTGCATCGAGAGGGGCAAATTTCCACAAATTTGAAAAAAGGCGGACCTGGTCCTCATAAGAAAGGGCAACAAACCCCTAGAAGAGCCCTCCTCCTACCGACCTACATGCCTCCTGGATCATGCCGGAAAGCTGCTGGAAAAGATGATTCTGAAACGTTTACTTACGGACATCGAGAGCAGCGGCGGCCTATCTGACTATCAATATGGCTTCAGGAAAGGAAGATCTACGGTAGGTGCATTGCAGAGGATCGTCGAAGTTGAACAAGAGGCCAAAAGCGGAACCCGTAAGACTAGGGAATTCTGCCTCATGGTGACGTTAGATGTGCGGAACGCTTTTAACAGCGCCGGATGGGCACACATCTTACAGGCACTCCGGAACAGAAGCATCAATCCGTATATCTATAACATCATCGTCAGCTACTTGGAAGATCGCGCGATTAGACTGGAACGAGAGAGGACACAAACCGATGTGGAAGCGACAAGTGTGTGTACCACAGGGGTCTGTTCTTGGCCCCGTGTTGTGGAACACTATGTACGACGAGATCCTCCGGCTACAGCTTCCTACGGGAGCCATCCTTGTGGGATTCGCAGACGACTTGACCCTAATCGTCTGCGATCGAGACGCAAAAGCGGTGGAAGCCAAGACGAACTTGGCTATAGCCACAATCGTCCACTGGACAGGCCAGAAAGGGCTGACGTTTATAACAACTTTGACACTAGCCGAAATCGTTATTTTGGCAGTTTTGTAAAGTAGTTTTTAATTTTTATCGATAAAAAAATCATAATAAAATCTTTATATCCGATTAATTATTTATTTTTTACCTCGACTAGAACTTGAAATTAATATTTATGTAATAAAGTAGCTCGTTCCTATCTGGTGTCCCACGACACCACATTTTTTTTTGTTTTGTTTTGTGCGCTCCAGAACTACCAGAAAAGTAACAACCAAATTTATATACTTAAAATTGTATGTTTTCTGTTATTATTTTATTTATAACAGAAAGTTAACTTAGCAATTTAATTCTCAGCAATTATTTTTTTTATTATATGTTATTTTGTAACTATAAATTTTTGTACCGTTTAGTCATTATATTTTTTTTGTGACAAATAAATTAGTTGTGATTTACATGTTCTTATTATTTTCTTGCTGTTAATAAGGCGATCGACTTGGTAATAATCCTACGTCTCCGATCTTCAATTTAAAAGTTTGAATCTGGCTTATAAACAGGCTCTGGTGGCAGAGCCCGCAATGTTAAATTAAAATTTTGATTATTACCGTAATTACAAAATTGCGACAATTTAAATTTTTAAAAATACACTAGAATTTTGGTTCATTTTTTAAATTACTAATCAATTGACAATATAAAATACAAATAATAAAATTTGTATTGTAAATTCGTAAACGAATTTTATGAGGAAATATGTTCGCTCGCTTCCAGAGGAGTCGTGGTCAAAATTTCCATATGTCGTAAAACGACAAAATTTTGAAACTTTGAAGAAAGTTTTAGGTTAGTATAGCTTGATTCGCAGTCGGGAAGTTCCTGAAAAAATTTTTCGTCGGGAAAGTTGTATTTTTAAATTTTCCCTTGCCTCGACGCTGTTACTGTCAATTACCGTATGGCTTATAGAGAGCTCTTTAATTATTTTTCTACGCTACTGTGTTTATAGAATAAACATCAACTGTAAAATTTTCACAAATGAATCGATTTATAAAAACACGTGTTCAACTGAACGGTAAATCTATCTAATTAAATTTTATTTAATTAATAGATTATATTTGTTGAACGCTCCTGATATTATTGTAATAAATATAATAATCAACAATTTATTATAAATATTTTAAATATTATGTTATTTTTAAAATTAAAATTAAAAAGCTAATTAAAACTCAATTAATTTGCGGAAGCAGAAAAACAGCTGACAGACCGCAATGGCAGCAAATAATTTGCTGGTCAAGTTTTTTAGCACGAAATGCTACTTGGGCTTCGATCAATCCCAAGATTCGTCTATCCACTAAAAGAATCGGACATATTTGTTAATTTTTGATAATCCAAACTAGAGATATCATGATCACCGCCAAACGTCTTTTTTTGGACGATCTCCTGGAGATCGTCTACAAGAACAATGGATATCAATATTTTTATTAATATTTTTACTACAATGGTAAATGTTATTAACATGTGATAATATTTTTTAATAAAATTAATTTTTACATGTTAGATGAAATTGAAAAATAATTTAATTCATAACTTACATAAAATTGTTCAAAAACTATTTAAAGGAATGATATAGTTTGCGACACCCTGTTATAACTGATGTTTCGATTTTCATAGTTTTTGAACAATTTTATGTAAGTTATGAATTAAATTATTTTTCAATTTCATCTAACATGTAAAAATTAATTTTATTAAAAAATATTTTTACTACATGATCTAAGTATCATTGGTAACTTAAAAGTAGACATTATCTGAATAATTATTACTAGAATTTGTTCAATAAAATCGTTGTCTATAAAAAATTGTTATAAATACGTTTTTTTTGGGACTTTTTTTATAAAAAATCATAACCTCCGTCACTGGACATTAAATGTGCTTGAACATAGGTCTGAATGTCATTTTATTCTGGCATCCCGGGATGTGGTTATATTTTCTTTCTGTAAATCATGTAACGAATTTTTATAATTCAAGTAACTAATACCAACAGACTACTTATAATTTATTAGCTAACGTATTGATTTATTGTGATTAATTTCATATATTTTATATTAATTGTGTGCGCTTTGCAGAATTTATAACTCCAACTTCAATCTAACCTCAAAATTTCTACTACAAGTTGATGCTTCCAATATGGATGGTGTGTAATACTTTTGGAGGTTTAATAAATTCGAAGAAAGTATCAGTGGTTTGCGGGTTTCGAGTGATAGTTATAACGATAACGAAATGGAGAGCATGGAAGTCGAGTTAACAGATTTGCATCGTTCCATTGATATTAAAGATAATTCTATTGTAGAATATCAACAGGATGATACCGAGGTGAACTATAAATCATATTTAGTTTAAAATGCTTATATTATAGTGATATTTGATTAATTTTCTTTGTGAATCCACCAAACCCAGGGCGGCCACTTGTCATAAATTCATAAAAAATAATAAATTTTGAATTAAATCCAACTTTAAAAAAAAGTTATTTTTTTAAATCAGAAATTGAAAGCAAATAAAGTAATAAATACGGAAATTGTTAGACAAGGTGTTTTTGGAGGTAGGTTTTTCCTTTAATTAAGGAGTACTTAAAACTGCAAACATTTGTTCCATTCATAAAAATGACCTGAAAATTTGTGAACAGTCATAAAATGCTTTATTTGTAAGCTACAGCTCAATACCAGCTTTATTTTTAATTATGTTCTTATTGCATATTATAAATACTGTTAGTTTATGCCTGTTTTTAAAATTTGTAGGTAAATTTTATGAAACTACCACAGTATAAGTAGTTTAGACAGTAGGGACACTCCGTGTCGGCGTCTTTGATGTTCGTGTTCCAGATTTTCAAGTCTAGGATAAGTTTATCTGTAATATGCTAGATGGCACTGCAAAATTGATTTGAATTTGAAATAAACCGCTTGAAATGTAATTATTTTGACATTCCATCATTATTTTTAAAAACAATAATTTGAGGGGTATATACGGGAAGAATGAGCTAAATCAAAATTTGATGTTTTTTGTTATATCAAATTTAAAGATATAATTCGTTGTAATGTGCAATAAATATTTTTTAATATTTTTTTTAATTTTCTAGAATATAGATTTATCTCTGCCATCATAACAGATTTGTATTGTTTCTGTATATTTAAGAAAGATCAGCTTTATGATTTTGTTACTATAGATAAAAACAATTGGTTTAATTAAAACTATTTTATTTCAATTTTAAAGAAGTTTTTGAGACCCATTTGTACAATTAATCGTAAAGATTCCTCCGTTTTGCAGTTTTATATAAGTTAGCTTCAAAGTGTACAGCGCACACTCTATGATAGGAATTATGCAAGTCCACTTTTTTCAACAATAAATTATTGTCGCAAAATTCTACCCACTGCTTACATTTCGCGCTATTTTTCGGAAATTTATGCAGCACAACACCCAGTCCAGATTGGTTTTTACAAAACCTTATTGCACAAGCATTATTACTCATGATTTCCTAAGTTAATGTAACTTAATAATACACAAAATGTTCAAAAATTCACTTAAAATATTCAGAGCTCAATTTTATAACAATCGTGACCGCTTGTTAACAAGTTCGAAAGAACGTCAAATATAAGTGCTATGTTGCCAAGTTCGCAAATAAGTAATTCAATTAGATATTGTATCAGAATTTCATTAAATTTTCAAACTTCAAAGAAAAATTAGAAAAGAAACCTAGTAATGCATTATCTTACTTTTAGGTGCCTGCTATTACAATTCTGTTAAAGTAATTTTATTATTGAATTTATAAATTTTTTTTATATCACTAAAATTTGCTTTCAATCTAACAAATCTAGTGAGTTTTAATAGATCTGGCAATAGTGTAGTAAGTTGTAAAATAGCCGCGACATCTGTTAACTCATGTAGATACTTATCCCAGACTTTGACATGCGCATGAAAATTTGGAACCGAAAAAAGATACGAGTGTCTCTACTGTCTTAAACTACTTATACTGTGAAACTACTGTGTATTCACACTTTGTTTGGTAAATCTGGGTCTGCTAAACAATAAGCATTTTAAAGTACTTCAGCCTTTGGGATTATTTAATACTTCGTCAAGTAAACCTATTATTATTATTACCCTTACCTAAAATTTGCTAGGTTTTTCTTAATTAAATTATGTCGACACCCCCAAGGAACAATGTCGTAACTCACTTTTACCTATTTTTCAGGAGCGCCATTTCAAACTTTCAAGAAGTTTAAAAAATTCTCAAAGATTTAATTTAGGTCATATATAGTTGTTTTAAATGGGATTATATGTAAATATTTTTTTTTTTTTTTTATTGACACCATGATTGATTACAATCCGTCCAATGGACGATAAGTAACATTATGTGACTATTATAAAAATATATGACATAGTGGAAAATCTGCCCATTGGCAAACCTCCTTAAAAATATCTATTACATTTCAGTAAATATAATGTTTGACGTTATAAACAATAGCTAGTTGCGTCGATGTAGGTCCGCCGGGTCGTATCTCTTCAGTCTTCTTGTCGGTAGACCAACCAGAAGGTCGCCTACTAGTACGTTGGGGTGGTCTATTAATCGTAGCTGATATTTTTTGCTAGCCGATGAAATTTCTTCTCTTATGCTGCTGATTTGTAGGTCAAAAGCAATTACATTATTTGTAACGTACCAGGGAGCATTGCAGTTGCCACGCAACACCTTGTTTTGAAACCGTTGGATCTTCGCTATATTGGAATCGCTGGCTGCGCCCCACAATTGAATGCCATATGTCCATATGGGCTTCAGGACTGTTTTATATAGCAACACTTTATTTTCTATAGATAGATGGGAATTATGACCCATGAGCCAGTACATCTGTCGATATACGAGTCCCAACTGCAGACGTTTGCTCCAAATGTGCTTGGCCCACGTCAAGCGTCGATCGAAATGGAATCCCAGGTACTTTATTGATTCTTGCACAGGAAGAATGTTGTCGTATAGCATTACACTTGGGCAGCTTCCTCTTCTGAGAGTAAAAGTAATGTGCACAGATTTGGTGGTGTTTACTTTAATACGCCAGGTCTTTAGCCAGATCTCAAGTTTACTTAGGTGAATCTGTAGGTGATGAGATGCACGATTAGGATCATCGTCAGATGCTATTATTCCTGTATCATCTGCATATGTAACTGATAGAGTGTTTTCAGTTAGCGGCAGATCTGATGTGTACAGGAGATACAGAAGCGGTCCAAGAACGCTACCCTGGGGTACACCAGACAAAATTGGTTGTAGAGTAGTATAGGCCTTTCCATGTTTGACCAGGAAAAACCTATTAGTTAGATAAGACTCCAGTAAGCGACTATATGGGTGAGGTATGTACTTCTTAATTTTGTATAGTAGTCCACTGTGCCATACTCTATCGAACGCCTGTGAGATGTCAATCGGTCTGTAGGAAGAAGCTTCAGTTGGATCTTTTCCTGGCTTTTGGATCATGATCACCTGCGCGATTTTCCATTGAAAAAAAAAAAATTATTCTTAGTACCTTGAAGTCTTTTTCTGGTAGGTTTTGTAGAATTTTACCAGTTATTAGGTCGTATCCAGAAGCTTCTTTTGGATTAATTCTTTTAAAGACGGTACGTTTGATTTCATTTATATTGAATTTTTCGATTGGTGGATTCATCTGGTATGGAGCCTCGAGTAGCTGATGCACAGAATATTCATCTTCAAGGGTAATCTCTCTTGGTGGGGGTTGAAATACTTTGACCAGATGTTCGGCAAAGCTCTTGGCTTTTTCCTCATCGTTCCGAGCCCAGGCGCCAGCGTTTGATCTGATTGGTTGGTTTATTTTTTGTGTATTTTTTGTTTTACGGGTGACTTTCCACAAAGAGTAGTCAGTTGTTTTACTAGCTGTAAGGTTCTCCAGGAAATCTTTTATGCCTTGATTTGCGACGCTTACGAAGTTTTCTCTTTTCCTTAATTTTCTTTTTAATATGTAGAGGGCAATAGCCAGGTTTGTCGATGTTTGTTAATTGTGGTGTTGAACTCCAGGAGGCTTGTTGAATTGCTACTATTAGGTGTTCCACTGCTTCGTCGACATCTCTCTCTGTTTTCAATGGCATGTCTAAGTGTAGTTTCACAGATAGGCTAGTTTTGAATGCTTCCCAATCCGTGCTTCTGTTAAACAGCGTAGGTGGTTTAATGGTTTTAGAAACAGTTGTATCCAGGGTGACCATGATAAATATAAACATGTTTTAATATTTAAATAATTATGAGAAATACCTTTAGTGACACAGAAGTCGATCACGTCAGGAATTTTGTTCTGATCTGTAGGCCAGTGGGTAGGTTCACTTGTTGATAGTGTAAGTAGTCCAATACTTTGTAATGATTGGTATAGCTGCCTGTCTCTGGGTGTTATTAATCTCGATCCCCAATGATGGTGTTTAGCATTATAGTCACCTCCTGCAATAAATCGATGGCCGAGTGATTTAAAGAATGTATCGAATTCTTCTTTTTTCATGGTAAGATTAGGCGGGCAGTATACTGCAGAGAGGGAGAGTGGTCCATGCCAATCTTCGATTACCACTGTTGTGGCTTGTAAGTTTCTTTGGCTTACTTTTGATATTTCGTGATGTTTTATGTTCTTTTTTATTATAATTGCAGTACCTCCTCGCGCTGTACCATCCGGGTGTTGGGTATGGTATATAGTAAAGTTAGGAATATTTATAAAACTTTTGTTTGTCATGTGGATCTCAGAAACAAGCATGATATCTAAATTTTGATTTATTATGAAAGATTTTATCTCGAGTCCATGATTTACTAGTCCGTTAGCATTCCATGCGGAGATTTGAAGTTTATGGAATTTATGAGGTTTGGTGTTACTGCCCATTACATTTTGCTGATCATGGTTATTAGGAGATCAAGCATCTTATCCATCTTCTCCATCATTTTTGTCAACATACATTCGAGGTTATTCTGTGATTGTTGTGGCGTAACTGTTAACTGTTTAACTGTAATAGTTAAAATAGAACCTCCACATCCCAAACGCGAAGTCCCTCAATGCACTAGATGTCAATTCTTTGGTCACATACAAAAATATTGCCAACGTAGATCACGATGCGTCAAGTGTACTGGAGATCACGCAACTGCAGACTGCCCTCGGAAGGAGAAAGACGCTAATGTCAAGTGCACAAATTGCGACCAAAATCATTCAGCCAATTATAGAGGATGCTCAGTATACAAAGAGCTCCAGCAGAAAAGATTTCCAACTCTACGTAACAAGCAAACCAACATTTCACCCGCTACAACCATTAACAAACAAGATACTAATGTAAATTTATTCCCACCTCTCCCAACTAATGGAAATGTAAATCAAACCCAAAATAGAAATCAAATTCAACCCAGCACTTCATACGCACAGATGACTGCGAGTGGCGCCCAATATTACCAGCATCCCAATATCTTGCATCAAACCCAAATATGTAGTAAATATTAGTCAGCTTTCTTATCGTAATTTTTATTTGGATAAATTCAGTCTAGAACTTAGATTTTTTGGAGTTACGACCTAACGCTAAATCTAATAGTTCCATAGAATAAAGACGTATCTCATAGATACGACTTTCTACCTGTCGAAATTGTTTAAGTATTACAAATTATTTGATTGTATATTGACGTAACTCTAATAATGTACAATGATAATGATAATATATTTTGATCAAAAACTGGTATAAACTTATAAGTAGATATTTAAACGCATTGGCAAATTATATTAACAAAATAATTATCTTTATTTTCTTTAAAAATTTGAGAATCAAAATAAAAATATACAACAAGACAGTTAAACACAATAATAAAAAATATAAAATATAAAATAAAATACAATAGAATAATAGCAAAATGAATTTAATTTCTAATGGTTACAAGGGTTCCCACTTGTATGAAAAACCTGGAAAAGTCAGGGAATTTAAGACTTGTCAGGGAAAGTCATGGAAAGCCAGGGAATTTAAAATTTTTAGCGCCAATGTCAGGGAAAACAAATTTTGTCAAGGAATTATTTTTAAATTTGAAATAATTTAAAAACAAAAAAATTTGTAATAAAAAGGTCCTAACCTGTTAAATGTAAATTAATGTTTTTTATTGAATTTTTAAATATTATTTTTCTAAGTACGTATTTATTCTTTACTTTACGGTTAAAATTCATTCTTTTAACATTTTGTTTCGTTTGTTTACTTTTAATAATAAAAAAGTTGAAATAAATTTTCAAAAGTAATTTTGAATTCCCACTCTTAAGTGTCGTAGGAAAATGGCTCAAGGTCAAATATTGTTGCCTGTCAAATAAGAAAGGAATTTTCAGGAGTGTCGCTTCTTGTTCGTATAGTATATATTCTTTGATTACAACTCGAATGACTGTGATTCTATTAAGTGGAGTAGGTTTCTTGGTAATTTTTTCTCGTTATTTCTAACAGTAGTAATTCATTCCAAATTTTGCATTGTGTGCAATCCTTATACCTTGTTGTCTTCAGCTTACAAACGCCACACGTCAACACGGCGCTAATGCCAGACTCAAGATAACGTCGCTCAGTCGAAGAATACTTAGGGAAGTTTTGTAAGACCAAACAAGACTGCACATATAAATATTTAATTGACAATTAGGCACACAAATAATACACATATAAGATATTCTCTGGAAAGGCCAGAAATAAACATAAATTGATAAGTTAAAATACTAAGACAAATTTGAGATATTATTCTTAACTCAACATACTTTATATACGAGACAGGTATTCGTGACGATAATAAAATGATTACATTAACTTTAGTGCAAATATTCAGATTACTATAATTTGACACAAAAGATAAAGCATGAAAGCTATCATAAGAATAATAAAGGATGATTACATTAACTTTAGTGTAATTATTCAAATTACTATAATTTAACACAAAAGATAAAACGTGACGTTTGCTTAAACCATGTGTTGAGTTACTAACACCACATAAAATATTAGCGAAAACGTTACTTTCGGTAAGATAAAAGATGGCTGGGTTGTTCCCAGTGACGATAATTTGTTGAGATAAAGATATCACTGAACATAACATGAAACATGGGCGCCTTCGGCCTTATTATAAAATAACTTATTTATGGCAAATCTCGGATTCCAGGTAAACGTAGATCTGTGTTTTCGAGTTCCACCTTTGGCGAGTTCTGCCATTCTTCGAGGATATTTTTAAATTGTTTTGCCTTACACAAAAATGGGTAATCATGCAGCCGTGTTAAAAGGTGTATCTAAAATACATGTAAATTTAAAATTTTTCAAATTCGATTTTTTCGAGAACTAATTTATAATCCAACAAAATTTTTGTTCTAGTATGCTTAGAAAAGTGTCCTTTTACCAATAATCAATAGAAAAAAGTTTAAATCGTGTGATCACATACGTGACAGTTCCCGGATCTTGAACTTTGAAGATAAACCAGAAAAACCGCCCCCAATTATTATTAGCAATCAAATAACTGATCACACAAATTTTTTAAAAAGTCTGAACAACAACATTAAAAAAGGATTTCACATCCGATATTTCAAAAATACCACCGGATTATACCTGTACGACAACGATGAATGGGCAATGCTGAAGGCACGCCTAGACAACGCCAGCGCCGAGTTTCACACGTATACTCCACGTGATGAAAAAACCCATGCCTTCGTCCTAAAGGGATTGGACTCTGCACCTTCAGCCGAAGAACTACTCAACGAATTAAAAAACTTTACAAACTTGGACATCAAGAAAACGTACAAATTATCGAAAACAAGCCGTCCACTATACATGGTTATAATCGACAATTTCGTTACCGAAAAAATCTTGAATAAAATGGTAAAATACCTATTCCACGTGAAGGTTGACTGGGAAAGGCACCAAAACAATAAAGTTATTATTCAGTGCCATAGATGCCAGGCGTGGTGTCACGCCACGCAGAATTGCCGACATGCCCCAAAGTGTCTGAAATGTGGGCAAGGACACCTAACAAAAGATTGCACGATAATGCCGGAAATCCCAGCAGTATGTGCCAACTGCGGAGGAAGCCACCCGGCAAACAGCACAAACTGTCCCATTTATATAAATAAAATTAAACAAATAAATGAAGCAAAAGAAACGCGGACAGCAAACCGGGTGGGCTACACACTCGACCAACGCGGGTTTCCGGCGCTTCGACAACCACGATATTTTATGCCGGCGCCACTCCCAGCGACCAACGCGTGGAATGCCAGAAGAAATGATACCCTGCCTCGAAGTCAAGATTTTACACCAAGACAACGTCCATCAAGTCAGCAAAGACCCAATCCTAGTCAAAACCATTCAACTCAAAATTCAAGTGGAGACTTTGCTGATATGATGGAAGTTACAAGCGAGCTAAACTCAAAAATAAATATGAGCGAGATGCTGAGAGCTCTTTCGGATTACAACAACCTATTAAACGGTTCAATGACAAAAACGCAAAAATTTCAGGCGACATTAGACTTTTTAGGAAGAATTGACACCTATGACATCTAAATTCAAAGTAAATCTATGGAACGCCAATGGTATCCAAAACAAAATTTCAGAAACTCAAAATTATTTAGTATTAAACAAAATTGACATCTTTTTGGTATGTGAAACAAAATTAAACGCGACTAAAGTTATTAAATTTCCAGGTTACTCCGTACTTCGCAGAGACCGGGCCAACGATGTCTCTGCTGGTGGCGTTGCAATAGTAATCAAGAACGACATACCATACGTACGTATCGACATTCCAAATTGCAGCATAGAAGCTTTGGGGGTACAACTGCAAGACAAAACGACGATAATAGTGGCCTACAACCGACCTCTTAACAATTTTAACGACCTCGACTTGGACCGACTTTTCGGACTAGGACATAAAATCTTATTAGCAGGCGATCTTAACTCTAAACATACGGACTGGAACTGCAACACACCAAACACTAACGGACGTGTACTCCTACGCTACTGTACTAACAAAGATCTGAACATACACTACTCGGACGCACCGACCAACTACCCAGCAAACAACATGACTCCGACAACAATTGACATTCTAGTGACCAAAAACGTGGACAACGTAAACAAACCGCTCTCGCTACCAAGATTAAGCTCCGACCATAACGTGGTACAATTTTATTTTGGCAATAACGCAAACAAATCACAGATCACGAAAAAAATTACCAGTTACAAAAACACTAACTGGAACAAATTTAGATTTGACCTTGACCAAAACATCCAAATTAACCCCGACATTAATTCGATACACACACTCGAGACCGAAGTTAGAAAATTTACACAATCTATAACTGTCGCCAAGTCAAAGAATTCCAAAGAAATCAAAAATTATCCCGACAAACTAAATCTACCGGACAACATTTTAAACCTAATCAACGACCGCAACCACTATAGACGTCTTTGGCAACGAACGGCTGACATCGACCACAAAAATACCATGCAACTAATGACGAGGGACATACAAGAACAAATCCGACAATTTAAAAATAAACAATGGACCGACTTACTAACCAACTTAAAACCACAAGACAACTCCATCTGGCGAATGACAAAAAAACTAAAAAAAACTTTCCAACCTATTCCGGTCCTGAAATTAGAAAACAACGCTACCGCTTTTACCGACGTCCAAAAAGCCGAGGCAATAGCCGTAACTTTTCAAAAAGTTCATAATACCGATACCACGGACACCAACGAACAAATCAAAATTAGGAACGACGTTAAAACTTTTTTAAATAAGACGTACACGCTGACAACAGACGAATTCAAAAAAGTAATGACCAACCCGACCGAAATTAAAAATATAATAAAGACACTACCGAACCGAAAAGCACCAGGAACTGACAAAATTGAGAATTTAATTTTAAAAAATCTTTCAAAAAAAGCCATAGTGCAAATAAATTATATAGTGAATGCGATCATTCGTCTACAGCACTTTCCGATGAACTGGAAGATGGGCTTAGTGACTCCAATCCACAAACCCAACAAAGACGCAACGCTACCGACCAGCTACCGACCGATCAGCCTGCTAAACACTCTTTCAAAACTGACTGAAAAAATAACACTTGACCGAATAGAGCGAGAAGAGGACGAACTCAAAATTACTAACACAAACCAATTCGGCTTTACCAAAGGACACAACACGACGTTACAAATTACTAGAATCACTAACGACATTTTAACAAATTTTAATAAAGACAATATTACCGTCATGGCCCTATTCGACATGGAAAAAGCTTTCGACCGCGTGTGGATAGAAGGACTGACATATAAATTAATACAATACGGTTTCTCGGCTCACTTAATCAAATTAATAAATTCTTACTTGACTGAACGTGCCATGACTGTGAAAATTAACAATTCGACCTCCACTACGAAAACTATCAATGCAGGAGTTCCCCAAGGCTCCGTGCTCGGACCTAAACTATTTAATTTGTACATCAACGACATACCGACATTTAAGAAAACGACAATGGCTTTGTACGCAGATGATACAGCAATTCTCGCTCATTCGTTTTATGCACAAGTAGCCAATAAACAATTACAAATACACGTAGACAAACTCGAACCTTACTTCAGACATTGGAAAATGACACTAAATTCTCAAAAAACGGAGACTATAATTTTTGCACGAAAACGAACAAACCATAAAATTTTTGAACCCCTTAAAGTGGACGGACACAAAATTAAACCGACCAAAAACGTTAAATATCTAGGAATAACTTTGGACTCGAGACTAAATTTTCGGACTCATTTACAAAATAGGAAACAAATTGCTTACGGACAAATGAGGAAAATTTATTCCCTCATGAAAGGGGAGACTATGACTACAAAAAACAAACTTTTACTTTACAAGATCTTACTGCGACCAATACTTACGTACGCCTCCGCGGCTTGGTGCAACGTCTCAAAAACGGCAATTAAGCCGCTGCAGCTGTTTCAGAACAAGAACCTGCGACTGATCACTGGACTGGACCGTTATACACGGATTACGACACTACATGAACTGACTAACGTCGAATACTTTCAAGACCACGTTAACCGACTTTCATCTAAATTCTACGACACCCAAATTTCAAAAAGTAAACTTACCAAAGACATGACGAAACTGCGACACGACAACGCCCCTTTCCGACTTAAACACAAATTGACGTACCAAAACCTACCAATATTCCGACAAACACTGACAATGGACAATGACCACCACGAAAACGACTACGATACCAGACACTAGTTACGTCACCAGTACGGAGTACCTAGGTATTCCAAATCTCTTGTAATTACTTTAATTTTTAAAAGCAGGTTTTTTTAAAAAACTTTTTCCTGCAATCTTTCTAAATCTAATAAGTTATGAAACGATACGGACTAAAACGTCACAATTTAACGAAATATTTCAAAATGTCTCAGGCACTAAAAATTCCGCCAAAGAGAGTTACGCATTACTGCAGGGTCTCTCATCATCTCGTTCTTTATCAATAAATTTTAAAATGTTCAATTGTTTTTTGTATGTTTTAAAAAATAATTTTATGTAAATAGCCTAATAAATGTTGTTGATTGATTGATTGTTATATTATCGAATTTATTCTTGTCTTCAACTTCGGTGAAGGTAGATATGTCGTGTATATCGATCGCTTCATCTTCCATCAAATTCAATAGAATTGAAATCTTTTGTTTATCTGGTTCGTCATTTTTCTCGCTGGCTTACATACAGCAGTTGAACTTTTTCTTGAATTCATTCTAATTCATAGTTACATTTCCTAAGAAACACACTACTCTGCTGGTGCGTTAACATCATTTTCTTAACTGAATGTGCTCTCTATTCAGTAAATTATAAATTTATTAAAATATTGTTGTATTATTTTATACGAAATGCACTATTTCCGTGTGAGTGTTCTTTCATTTATTTTTATTATGATTTGAGTTATCGGTACTTACAAAAGGCATATGTAACAATAAAAACTGCTTGCAACACAATAAATAAAATTTTAAGAGTGCCTGAATTTTGTGATGCATCGTGTATAAAAACGTAGAAGGTGTAAAAGTATAAGTGGAGATGATGGTACTTGAGTAGCAAGGGTTGGTACTAGAGCGGCATGGTGGCTTAGTTTTCGAATGCCGTAGAAAAATTTTGATGTCTGCGAATATTGCGTTAATCTTCAGGATTATTGAAGAACTATCGAGAAGTTGGGATTTGGAAGTACCTGAAATAGGTGAATCTTAAAAGCGATTTGTAGTTTGAATGCATGGATGATCGATGTTAGTAGATGAAGGATTAGTAACGACCGCATGGAAAATAAAAATTTACACTTACCTGTTGAAGAAACTACTTATCAAGAGTAGATCCAATTAGATGTGGAATGCTGGAACTACTAATTGATGCAATTGAATACCAATATTTTTGTTAGCAATTCAACGGCACATGTGCGAATGGAATGACGAAGTCTGTCTGCTACCGTAAGCCATCTGTTCGACTGTTATCAAGATCTCGACAATTAGCGAACGTAATTTACTTCAGTGGTGTACTAACTCTTATTAATTTTGGTAAATACAAAAATTTTTCGTTTTATAAACTTTATTTGTGACATTTGCTTAAGATATAAATTTCATTATTTTGTACATTACACACTGCGTAATTGCTAATCAAATTCAGGTCATAATTTTTAGTTTCATTCAATTATTGTTCTCAAATCAAGTACCTATAATCAAAAATTTTATAAACTTATTTACTCTGTGGAATTGGTGTATTTTATTTGTGTATAACCTGCATCCCAAAATTGTTCAAGTAAGCCACCTTGAAACCCCTCTGAGAAGTCTTAGCTCTCTGACTTGTAAAGCCGTAGTAATTGGTGATTATTTGCTGTTTGCCACGCATTCAAAAATATCATTACAATATATATTTTTAAACAATTAGAAATGTAACAATAAAAAAAATCACTTACTGAAGATATTGTGGTGTTTCAAAGTAGTTCGGACCCACCCTATGCATTTTTGTAAAATTATTGTATTAATTATTAAGTTGTAACATTGTAAAATTTGCTAGGTGGGGACCGAACACTTTGATACGAGGCCTTTTGCCAAAAAATGGTCGACGTGATGGAATTGTTTGGATGGGTAAAATTTTTTAAAATTAATTTTTGAAGAAACTATAAAATTTATTTGATAAGCGCACGCCTGCGCTACCAGTATCGATAAATTTAATTTTTCCATTTTATAATTTTATTGAAATTGAAAATTAAACTAATACTTTGATTGGAAGAATTTGAAAAATAAAATTGATTTAATTAAACAGTAAAATTCACATCGGGGTGCATTACACTTCAATGAATGAAATTGAAATTTGAAAAATTATAAATTTAATTGGAAGAAATTAATTAATAAGAAAATTTACACGGGGTAGAATTACATTTCGATATATTTGTTACAGGCAACCCCAAGAAATTTAAGGAGTAACTTTCAAATTAAGAAAGAAGAAGAAGAAACGGAAATCAACTTGGAAGATTTGCATCATTCCATCGACATTAAAGAAGAAACTTCAATAAACGAATCTCACATGGACCAAGATTGTAAAATTTCTACAAAAATTTTTACTGGTAAACAATCATATTGGTGTAAAATTTGCGATTATAAATGTTCTCAAAAGGGATCGCTGAAAAATCATTTACTTACTCATACCGGCGAAAAACCGTATGAATGTAATATTTGTGATTATAAATGTTCACTAAAAAGTAATTTAAAAACACATTTACTAACTCATACGGGCGAAAAACCGTTCGAGTGTAACATGTGCGATTATAAATGTTCAATGAAACATGCTTTAAAAAATCATTTATTCATTCATACAGGCGAAAAACCGTTCGAGTGTAATATTTGCGATTATAAATGTTCACGAAAATGTATGTTAAAACAACATTTAGTAATTCACACGGACGAGAAACCGTTTGTGTGTAATATTTGTGATCATAAATGTTCACTAAAAAGTAATTTAAAAACACATTTACTAACTCATACGGGCGAAAAACCGTTCGAGTGTAACATGTGCGATTATAAATGTTCAATGAAACATGCTTTAAAAAATCATTTATTCACTCATACAGGCGAAAAACCGTTCGAGTGTAATATTTGCGATTATAAATGTTCACGAAAAAATATTTTAAAAAATCATTTATTTACTCATACGGGCGAGAAACCGCTTGAGTGTAATATTTGTGATTATAAATGTTCACAAAGCGGTAATTTAAAAAGGCATTTACTAAGTCATACGGGTGAAAAATCGTTTGAGTGTAATATTTGCGATTATAAATGTTCACGAAAATGTATGTTAAAACAACATTTAGTAATTCACACGAACGAGAAACCGTTTGTGTGTAATATTTGTGATCATAAATGTTCACTAAAAAGTAATTTAAAAACTCATTTACTAACTCATACGGGCGAGAAACCGTTTGAGTGTAATATTTGTGATTATAAATGTTCACTAAAATGTAATTTAAAAACACATTTACTAACTCATACGGGCGAAAAACCGTTCGAGTGTAACATGTGCGATTATAAATGTTCAATGAAACATGCTTTAAAAAATCATTTATTCACTCATACAGGCGAAAAATCGTTCGAGTGTAATATTTGCGATTATAAATGTTCACGAAAAAATATTTTAAAAAATCATTTATTTACTCATACGGGCGAGAAACCGCTTGAGTGTAATATTTGTGATTATAAATGTTCACAAAGCGGTAATTTAAAAAGGCATTTACTAAGTCATACGGGCGAAAAATCGTTTGAGTGTAATATTTGCGATTATAAATGTTCACGAAAATGTATGTTAAAACAACATTTAGTAATTCACACGGACGAGAAACCGTTTGTGTGTAATATTTGTGATTATAAATGTTCACTAAAATGTAATTTAAAAACACATTTACTAACTCATACGGGCGAGAAACCGTTTGAGTGTAATATTTGTGATTATAAATGTTCACTAAAATGTAATTTAAAAACACATTTACTATCTCATACGGGCGAGAAACCGTTTGAGTGTAATATTTGTGATTATAAATGTTCACAAAGAAGTAGTTTAAAAACACATTTACTAACTCATACGGGCGAAAAACCGTTTGAGTGTAATATTTGCGATTATAAATGTTCAATGAAACATGCTTTAAAAAATCATTTATTCATTCATACAGGCGAAAAACTGTTCGAGTGTAATATTTGCGATTACAAATGTTCACTAAAAAGTAGTTTAAAAACACATTTACTAACTCATACGGGTTAGAAACTGTTTGAGTGTAATATTTGTGATTATAAATATTTACAAAGAGGTAATTTAAAAAAGCATTTACTAACTCATACTGGCTAGAAACCGTATGATTGTTGGCAGAGCTTGGCTAGTGTAGGAGCTTCTGATTTCTTCTTGGTTTTAAGCAGCGGGTGGTTTCAAGATCATGCCTTTTTGAAACCGCCTTACGAAAATGTTACCAAAGAGGCTGATGGTACAATTTTATTCTTCTTTGTGACACTCACTATGTAATTGTAACACAATAAATGTAATCGTGTGAAAGAAAATATATTTTATTAGAATAAATTCAATTTTTACTGAATTACTAATTTTTTAAATTCCAGCGAGCAATCTCTTTATTCCAATTAAACTTCTCCGAGTTATACTTTAATGTCTATTCACTAGATCGGCTGGTTGATATCTTTTTAACCTACGTATATCACTCTCGTTTGCTAATAGCTGGGTAGCAGAAACATTTGGGTGGCCTGAAAGTCTCTCCCGGTATTCGTTGCTTATCTTCTAATTTCTTCTATGACGGAGGGTAATGGAACATCTCGTAGTATGACCGCATTGGGCATGTAGTACGGTGCATCGACTATGATGCAAAGACCCTTATTTTGAAATCTCTGTATTATATCTATACTTGAGTTGGCAGCCGAGCCCCAGATCTCAATCCCATACGTCCAGATAGGCTTCAGTATGGCTTTATACAATAATATCTTATTTTCGATGGTCGACTGGGAATTTCGCCCTATAAGCCAATACATTTGTCTCAATTTGTGTTCAAGTTGTAGTCTTTTTGTGATTATGTGCTTTTTCCACGTCGAGCGTCTGTTGAGATGCACACCGAGGTATTTGGTATTCTCAGTTTGTGGTAATTGACAATGGGAGAGTTTCACTATTTTTGATGTGTAACATCTTTCCGCTCGCTTATGGGGGTAATTTCGTGAAATGGAACGGAAATGTGTAAGAGAAAGTCAAAAAAGTGCGCGCTATTTGATTTGACTAATGAGCACCAAAATTATTTTATAGCAATACCTAGACATCATTTGTATTATAAAATGCCATTAAAAAAACTTTGTTCGACGTGAGGTTTGAACTCGCGATCACTGAAGGATGTAATTATGTTTCATGCACATAATCACTACGCTGTGAGGGTTCATCTAATAAGATCGTTTTAATTCGTATTATTTGTTACAGATTGGGGTTATACTGGTAACGTAATGCCGTTCCATCTACTTTGCGATTTTTAAATGATTTATAATAATTATTAATTATTTCAAATAATAATGTTGTTTACTACCAAGGTGAGATGTCAGATATTACACATCATATCGGGTGATCAGATAGAACAGAACATGAAGAAACAGAACACGAAAAAACAATATGAAAAGAGGACATGAAAAAACAGAACAATAAAATAAAAGAACATTGACAAAAGAGAACTACGAAAAATGAGAACATAAAAATTGTTTAAATTTATTAATTTCCAAAATTTGTTTAGCTATTAGTACAGTATTAGTAAATCAAACTTGTTTTGTGGCGACCAAAAATTAAACGAGATGAAGACTATGATAATGTTATTTAAATTAATCCAAATATCGTTTCTCGGATTGGTAATGATTTAATTAAATATCCCCCACCCACCTCAGTACGTACCTGATAAGAGAACTAACTAATATAGTATTTTTTTAACAACCCTGTATGTAAAACCTTCCTAAGTAATACTGTAGGATTGGTTATATGAAAACAGAACTGTATAAAGGGAGAGGTTTAAAATTTAGATGATATAATAGAGAAGTTGGTTGAGGAGAATAGTTAGCAATAAAAAGGTATTCAATTTTTATCTGAAAATGGAATATTCACTCACGCAGAAAGGAAATAGAGTTCTTTTGCACCAGGGGTATGAATATACTAAATACGGAGAAAACGTAAGTGGAGTAATCTCGTGGAGATGCAGAGTTTACTTTTCGACCAAATGTAAGGCTTTTTTAAGGTCCCTGGAAGACGAAATAATTGGTGAGGTTCCACAACATTGTCATGATTCCAACCCGCAAGTGGCGCAGGCTAATATTATTAAGGCCAAGATGAAGAATGATATGAAAGCAGTTGGAGCAACTCCAAGAAATGTATTAGGTAATGCATTAATTGACGTTAGTTCCGATGTATTGGAACATTTGCCAAAGTAATCTTCAATGACTCGAAATCTTTTCAACCACAAGAAAAAGGCACATATTCCGAATCCAAACACAACAAATTTTGCAATCCCAGAAAATTACGCGGACTTCATTTTGCATGACACAGGAGCGGACGATCAAGAAAGGATCTTGGCAATTGGGAATCATGATCTAGTAAAAGAACTAGAAAAGCTATTAATATATGGAGACGGAACAATTGACAAAGCTCCCGGGATGTTTTACCAATTATATACGTGGCATGCTAAGGTCGGCAACTCCTATCCGCCTTGAATTTACTTCTTGCTGCAAACGAAAGACAGCGATACGTACCAACGAATGTTTACAATTTTGAGAGACTTAGTACCCAACATCGCACCTCAGAAGATTTTGATCGACTTTGAGAAAGCATGTGTTTCTGCCGCTCGGACTGCTTTTCCGGAAGGGGAAATTAAGGGTTGCTATTTCCATTTAATTCAAAGTTTGATAAGAAGAATCAACAATGCTGGTTTGAAAACCGGATTCGAGTCTGAAATTGATGTCAAATTAAAACTTAAGTCTCTGGCTGCTCTGTCGTTTGTACCAGCACACGAATTGCGGTCTGTATTTGATGATCTAGCTGCAACATTTCCTGATGAATTAGGAAATCGAAATCGAATGAAATTGAGGGTTTTTTGTCAAGATGGCTGACCGAGCTGGTCGCTAATTTCGGCTCCAGTGAGATATTTTTGATTTGTAATTTGAGATTGTGAGTTGTTATTTCGACATTAGTTTAAATAAAGTGAATTAGATGCGAATGCATTGTTGCGCTTTTTTGGAAACACTATTTTTGAGATTTTAATTAAATTGGATATTTTTGAGTTTGATTATTAAAGAAGAATTATTTATTTTGATGAGCTGTATTTTTTGTTATGAGTTATTCTGGATTTTTAGAAGCTATTAATTTGATTATTTGGAAATATAAAATTATATTTGAGCGAACGAATGTTGATATTGATAAGCAGGCGATTTGGATAACGCTAACAACGAAACTTAGATCCCTTTGAAGAAAGTTAAAATTTTACATTTATTTAAACCGGAATAGTTAATTTTTTGGAGAAGATTTATTTTTAGAAAATTTATTATTTATTTGTATTAAAAGAATTTTATTTATTTTTTTGAAAACGAAAGAACCCAACCCGAGATAAGATTGTTTCATCTCCCGCTAGAAGGAGGTTAGTCCGGAGCACTTATAGTGCATGTGAAAAAAACCACCTCTTTTAGAAAGGTTGGGTTCTTTCGTTGAATTTAATTGCTCTAGCTCAAAACTAAGTAAATCCGTCTTCCAAATATAATTAAAGGAAATATTTTTTCTAGTTAAAATAAAACCAACCGTATTCAAAAAAATAAATAAATGGGTGCGTATCCTTTTGAAACACCACGGTATATATGAGGTACAGGAGAGGACTGAGGACGCTTCCCTAAGGAACTTCCGCATTGATTGTTTGATTTTTATCTAGGCAGGCTATAATGTATTGTCATGAATTTTTTTATGTAACAATTTACAGAATTATTTTATTTTAATACAAAAAGTCTTCAGAGTTAAAAATTTACCGCTACGGGGATGAGAACCAAAATTTTAGTTAAAAATTGAATGATATGTTGATTAATTTTAAAACAATTCATTTTTATCTTTATTTTTGTAAAAATCGCGTTAAAATATCAAAACTTTAATGTTGATATAATTAGTTAATTTTTTGGGGTTATGTTTCCCGATTGAACCCCCCCCCTCCCCAAATTTGTACGACTTGCAATAGCATCAGAGGCAGAGCAGAAAGTTCATGTTCGGAACGTGAATAGAATAGCAAACTAACACAGTGCAAGTTGCACAGTTCAACATATGAACAATATTTTATTTGCACTAACAGACCTAAATGTTAGGTTATGGTTTCGCAAAATGCGCGCGATAATATGAAAAACTGTTTCTTTCTTTTCGGTAAATACAAAATACAACATTTTCAAACATAAAACTTGTTGAAAATTTTTTTAAATTTATTTACTGAACTTCTTTTAATAATTTTTTAACAACAACCAAGCGCATTAATTTTTCTACTTCCTCCTCAATTTACAAAATACAGTTTTAATTTGCATTTTATTTTTTAATTAAATCTCGGTGATTTTTATACACCACCAATTCATAGCAGTGATATGTGATCCAATGCGATTATCAACCCACTCGTGCATTCACAAGGTAGTAAATTATTCAATTTCTTAAACAACTTGCATCTAATAATTTTAATTAATATTATTTAGAAACGCGCTTCAAAGCGTTGTATCTACCAAAAAAATATAGTTTATGACTTATGAGTTGAATACTTGGGAAGAACGCTCAGGGCCGTCCTAAGATATACGACGCCCCTGGGCTACTAAAATTAATGCGCGCCTCTTCGTAAGCAAGCACACGAATACAAAATAGAAAAAGTTAATTTATTACTATTACACTAAACAAAATCATAAGATTCATACAAAATTAAGAGTTGAAAAAAAAACAAAATAAAAAAATCTCGAATTTTTCAACATTTTTTTACTTACTTTAATTATAACTCGAAAACCGTTAATTTTAGACAATAAAAGGTTTAAATCTAGTTTGTAGATTATTTCAAGCACTAATCCATGTTTATCCAAAAATCAATATTTTCTGGGCTATAGCCACCTGAAGGTGAAGGTAAAAATTAAAAAGAAAGTACTTTAAGAAAACCTAACTCTCGAAGACTTTAATTTAAAAAAAATTTTTTGTTAAAAGTGTTTCTTAGAAAAATGTCCTCTATCAGCATGTAAAGTGTATCTGGGGACACCCTGTATATAAAATACTCATATCACTAATTTGCTTTGTCCCAAAAGTCTTACACACCGGGGCTGAAGCCCATTTAGCCCTGTGGTTAGGGTGACCCTGAGAACGCCAATGGAGTACTAAAGAATCTTAATCAATTAACACAAATACCGATTAACACCTCGATGACCACGATGAACAGGTCATTTGGGAAACCCATAATCTCAACTCCCACCGCCAATCTGAGAATACCATAGTAAAAAGCGTTCTATAGCATTTGGCCTAAAACTGAACCTTGCGGAACCCCATTCAAAATTTGTTCATTCATCACGTGCTCTTCTATTAGTAGTTTTCTGGCTTTGAAATAGCTCTTCATCACTCTAATTAGGTATGGAACAACCTCCATCCTTCTAAGCTCTATTAGATCACTTTGATCACTCTTAGTACGTCTACGTTCTCAACCTATCAATATTTCATTGTTCATCATGAGTTAAAACGGGTAACCTTGGAAACGATCGAAGTTCACATTTTCAAATGCCGAAGTTCTCTAGTCACAGCCAACGCAAAGAGACTTTAAGACCATGGGTGAACAAATTTTGAGGTAATCCGAAACCCAAGAAACCGTAGATATGGCCAGCATTCCAAAAAGTGATGAATGCCAAGAAAGACAGTGGAAACTAGTAAGCTGAGGCGCAAGCCCAAGACGCGAAAGTCTGAGAAGAACCTCAAGAGAACGAAATGGGAAAGAACTAACTAATTCTTTTTCTGTGTAGGATTTAATTGGTTAGAGCCGAAGGTAAGGAAAACCAAATGCCAAAAACAAAACCACACAATATTCAGAAAATCATTCGGAATCTCGCTATGCTTCATCATTCTTCATTCTTCTTCATTCATGGTAAATGTAATGGGGAAACCCCTTCGAACAAAACAAACTCCAGACTAGTATTAATCAGTTAGACGTTGAAATAAAGGCTGCTAGGGTAGCACTGACTTTTTGAGTTCTTCTCCTTAGAAAAAAAAATTAGAAGCTCTTCGGCTTTCTAAACATTAATGTATTAACTGTCTTAAAGCCAAATCGCGGGAAAATAAAACCAAATTACTAAATGCTCTAAGGGCGCCACCGTCGTTAAAGGCAAAGTTAACTAAATCTAAAAAAGTGGCGTTTGAAACTATGCATTTCTACTTTCCTCATGTTATGTCTTGTATGACCGCTACGTACGTTACGTGGATGTGAATGATGCTATAGTACTCGCATCGAATAATTTTCAATTCTGCCCCCAGAGGTCACATTCTAATTTTAAATCGCGTATGTTTAATTCATTGTTAATGTAGGGGTATTCCATAGAGGTATATATTAGAACTACTGGAGGCACCACTTACATATAATCCCTATGAAAAAAAAACGGTCCGATTTTACATGGCGTTCCCCCACTCCTTAAAGGTATAAACTCGATTTGACATTATATAATAATGTGGTAGATATGATTTATATAGACGAATACTCCTCAAAATTAAATACAACACAGGCTTATTATGTTGATAATATTATAATAATATAATATAATGTTGATAAACGTTAAAAAAATTTGAAAAAAAAAAATTTTTAAAAAAAATTTTTTTATAAAATTAATTTTTACATGTTACATGAAATTGAAGAATAATTTAATTCATAACTTACATAAAATTGTTCAAAAACTATTTAAATGAATAATTTAGCTTGCGACACGCTGTTACATAACCGTATGTTTCGATTTTCGGAATCTCATCGGGCAAACCTGGAAAAATTATTGAAATGATTAAAAAGTTATGCTATTAAATTCAAAATTCAAACTTGATTAAAAGTCAAATTTGAAAAATTTTAAACGGGAAACTAAACAAACCCAAATAAAAAACCTAAAATGAAACGTTAGTTGTAATTAAAAATTACAAAAGTTGTAGATTGCCCCAATTTCAAGATTTCATGTGTATGAACTTAGTGAAATGTACAGGATATTATTTTTTTGAAAATAATTATATATATTTTTTAAATTAGAATGTGAATTTTTAATTAAAAATCACATTAAAAAAAATAAAAAAAATAAACAAATTCTATTTTCTTACTATCTTATAAAAATACCTAACTCCGCCACTGTTACAAGTATCAGACCCGTAAACACAGAAATAAATGAATCGTGACGTCATGCGTGCTCCGCGACCGCTGTAATATCACTTATTCACTGAGATTCACTTGTTAGAAGCAAAGAGGCAGAAGATTATTAATGACAGTAATGTTAAAAATTTAGAGATATCTAAAAAAATTGAAAGTTTAAGAAAAGAAGTATAATTTGTTATTGTTATTTATAAATAATAGTGCTCGTATATTACTGTATGAAATAAATGTTATATTTGTTTTTAATTATGTAATTATGTTTTTTTTTGGTGCAAATTGTTCTTCCATTACTGTATTACGATACTAAAATTTCAGGGAAAATTAAAATTTTTGTCAGGGAAAACCTGGAAAAGTCAGGGAATTTGCTTTAGAAAATTCAGTGAGAACCCTGTTTATACAAGAACATCGAGTTATTCCGTATCTGACGCGTTTTCTTCTTCTACTGTATTTTTTAACACTTAAATTTTTGTAATATTTATGGTAAATTTGTGGAATCGCTTTTGAAGTACAAAGACTCTTTAGGTCTTTGTATTTTGCCAATGTTATTGACACAACGTACCAAAGTCATTCATTGGTTAGGAACATAAATAGCTTTATTGCGTTTTTGTTTCTCTATAAGAACATGCACCCTCATTCTGGGTATGTCCTACTTCAAAAAAAGTATGCGAAATATTGATTTGATATTTTTTTGCTGCATATGTATACGTAAAAAATACAATTCGGTTTTTATTTTGCCCTCCGCAATTGTCACAATAAAATTGTCGAAAATGTCAGATTACAGCGATAGTTAAAACTCAAATTTGTCGTAAGTCGAGTTACGATGTTGTTCCTTGGGGGTGTCAATGTATACTTTTGAAAAATTTGTCCTGGTTAGTTCATGTTCAGTGTTCTATCAGAAACACAGTTAGGGTATTCACACTCCCTTGTATATTTACCATCGTTGTATATTTACAACGGCCAAATACCATATATGTGTGTAACAAATCACCCCCAAATCTAAAGCTAAGACGAAGGTAATTTATGCGAAATCAACTCAAACATTTATATGCATCGCTAAAAGCGACTGATTAAAATTCCTTTTTTTGTAAATACAAATAAACTACCTTCTGCAAGCTAGGAACTTAATTAAGTATGATGCAATTAAATTTGTGTGACAATAATTTGGAACATTCTGGAAATACACACTACATGAGCACATGTTGGAATCGGTTAGGGCAGGTTAGACCTTTTTATTACCAAAAAGCCCATAAAATAGACAAGTTTTCGACTTTTTATGACAGGTCACATTAAACGATTTGCACACTAATTGTCAGTAAATGCGAAACCCGCGACATTTCAGAGTCGAAATTTATACGAGCTTGGAGCTAATAAAATTGCAATCGGGAGTATATAAAATTAAACTAGAGGATTTGCGATTTAGATAAGTAATTATCAAATTACGAAGTTCCACTGAGAACATCTGGAGATCATAAACCATTAAATACAAGTTCAGGAAATCTCCCACTGATATTTTTTTTTAAAGATTAAGAGATTGAGCATCATAAAACTTTCACTAACCGAAAACAACGGTTATAGTCGCACTCGCTAGACCAGTGAACCCAAAACCATTTTTAAAATCACATGTTAAAATATGAATTGTGTATCAACTTTTGATACGCACTGGTTTTATTTCATCTTTTAATGATCAATTTGCTGGATTTGAATTAAACTCAAAATACATACCTTCTTATTCATAGGCAACGTAACAAAATTCCTATTTTAGAGTTTTCACGATTTATTCAGTTTTCGGGAATAAATGATATCGGTTAAGCGATTTTAGCCCTTATAACCATTGCCTCAGATTTTTTAGCCATGATTGTCTTTTTCTTTGATATCTCGTATGCTCTCTATTTTCCCCTTCATAATCAGGTGCAGAAGAACATACCTTTCTTTTCTGAAGATATGTCAAAAGTAGGCTAATTTGCTGAAGCTGAATTTTAAGCTGATATACCGCAATGGCAGTAAATAATTTGCTGACCTAGTTTTTCAGCACGAAATGTTACTTGGGCAGTAATTACTCGTTGAGGAGCTTTAAAAATGTCGTTAATTCGTTTGATGACGATTCATTAGCTATACGTGAAAGCAAGGAACTTTTCAAATCGACTGTTCAAGCATGTTGGTATTTTACGTTAATATTAATAGTACTCAGTAATATAAAAGGTATTTTATTAAAGAAACTAATAACTATAAGTACACATAATAATTATAAGTATAAAAGGATCGCTTGTGTATTCGTCGCTTGTTCTTGGTCAACTCTGCCCTTTTTATTTTTTATTACAACAAGTCCTCTCTTTACCAGCTCTCACCACAACACATAATTTGAACTATTTTTAATTTTAATGTTAACTTGAATATATAAAAAAACTATCTTTTAATTTACTTTACTTTTTAACAAAGCAGAACTCCAAATTATAGAGCCCCATTTTGTGTATCTAGCTAAATCTATTACAGGTATAGAAAAGAGATAAACACGAATAATTCTTTGTAATCATTTTCACGTGCAAGTTTATTCTTGTACAAAGAAGAACCTATGTTCCACAAACACTCGTACTGTCGGTAGTCAATTATAATATTTAAAGTTTTGCTGTCACTCTATCGAGACATTTTGACACATTGACAAAGCTGATAGCATGCTACGTACTAGCATGCTATCTATGTAAGCGTTCACACATGCTTTTTCCACACCCCCCCGCCTCGGCGGTCTTGATATAGCAGGATAAAAATCAAATGCCTTGCGATTTAGTAGCATGCTTTTTAGTAGCAAGCTTTTTAATAGCAAGCCTGTATACACATGCTACTAAAAGCCATTTGCTATCTAGTAGCATGCTTTCGTGCTACTAAGTAGCATGTCTATTCCCTGCTTTATGTAAATTAAATTGATAAATTATATTTTTGTTTGAAATTTTCTTTATTTTTCCTAAAGTTAGTGATCACTTCCGCGGCCTGGACAGTAAAGTAGATAGTCTTTTGTTGCACTTAATTTGACAAATTGTATAATAATTAAAACGACATCTGTCAAATCACAATCACCAATTTCCTCTTTTGTGAATATTATTGTCGATTTTTTCGGTTTAAATTCATCGTTCTTTTAAAAAATGCTTTTAACGCTTAAATTTTGAAATATCCTGATTTTTGTTTATGTGAATTGTTAACTTCGGCAATTGTTAACAATTTCAGTTATTTTGATTGTATCTAATTTTAGATTTTTTTGGCACGAGTGAGGCGCAAGCAATACTTGCAGTTATCGATTGCACTTTCACTAAACATTTTCCAACTTAATCAAAAATTATTTCAATTAACGATACAATTTAAAAATTTGCAAGATTGTCACTAATAAAAATATGTGAATTGTTCGTATATACGTCGCTAGTGAATAAATGTTGTAATGATCGGTCTACTCAATAATAAGTACTGTCATATTTATATAATAGTATCAACTATCAAAGAGTATGTAGTGTATAGAGGAACAGCCATGTATTAAAAATTGAAACGTAGAGACATTCCCGTCTACCAGAGGGCGTAGCAAAGCCGTCTATCGGCCGGGAACATTTTTATATTAAATACCTAAATATAAAGTTAGCTACTATATCGATAATTGCAGGTATACCTTTTTGGCGACTGTTCGTACCTGAAGTAGATAAGTAAGAAAAAAGGTTTTTTAACACGGTTTTATCATGGGGTCTCCATAGAAATTTTTAAATAGGGCAGTAAACATTACAATCAGTGTAACCACCATACGGTAGTTATTGTATATATAATAATACGATAATTTGTATCCTCTATAGCAGTGTTTTTCAACCTTATCGAATAGAGAATAATAGAGCCTTCTTAATCCCCTTATTTAATTAATAATTATTTTAACACTAGTAAGAAAAAGATTTTTAACACTAGTGTTATTAGTTTATAATTTTTTGCACTCGCTATCGCTCGTTTCGCGAAATTCTCCACTAACAAAATAAAATCTCAATTTTAACACCTATATCGTAAATAGTTATTATAATTTATGTAAATTTATATAATTTAATTTTATTAAAAAAAATTTCGACCCCACGAGCAAAACATCGCGACCCTCTGGGGTCGTGACCCACAGGTTAAAAAACACTGCTTTATAGTATATACCAGGCCTGGTCTATACGATAGTATTATGTTATCGTACGATAATTTTTTAAAATGATACGATCAATTTCCGATAAATCCGATAATTTAAAATTATACTATAAATTATTTAATAATATTAAATATCAAAGATTAAATATTTCATTTTTTAATTTGTTTTTTAAATTTTAGTTTTGAATTTTTTGAAGACTGCACTGATTACTGTTTAAAGCAGGGCCGTATTTAGAGTAAATTTTCGGCGAGGGTTTTAAAAAAATAGCAAAATAAATAGCTAATTTATTAAATAACAAAAGAAGTTTTTCTAAATTTAAATTTTGTTATATTAATTTTTGAAATGTAATGTTTGGAGAAAAGTGACTAGAGGGAGGTTTTTTTTACCAAGATGGCGGAAACGGCAGAAGCCTATATTTTGCTACGCTGATTTTTTGAGTATAATTTTGTGCAAGTATTTTTGCAATTAAGATTTTATTTTATTTTTGAGTATTGTTATTAGAAAATTTTGTTTTGCGCGATTTTTCTTTATTTGAGTTCGATATTCAGAGAAAATTTCGATTTTTATGAACTCTATTTAATGGTTGAAAATAATTTGTCAAAGGAGCGACAAATTTTGATTACAGGTTGACTTCTGGGGGGGGGGGGGCGTTTTTGTTTATATAATTTTAAAAGTTTTGTTTACTACGATATTTTTAATAAGTTTAAACTTATTCATATTTTAATTTTAAACTCTCATGTAAAAAACCGTTTTTAAATAAAATTTTTTAATTTTAATATTTGAATAAAAATCACAAACTAAATTCTTATTTTACCGATGGCGATAGTAAAATAATGTTGTCAAAACGAAGAACTAAATTAGATTGAAAGAAAATTTCACAAATCTTAAGCAAATATACACTTATGTACAAAATATAAAACAATTTATGGGTTTACAATGCCCATTCTAATTTATTGCGGAAGTGTTATTTTAAGCTATTTTGCTGCCCATGATGGTTATAAAATTTATGTTCACTTTAAAATTTTTGGTTCAAACAATTTATTGCAATTTAAAATTTTTACCATAATAGTAAGAATTAAGATAAAATACCTATTTTATTCATTTCAATATAATTATTTTTCAAAAAATCGAAAATTAATTAATAGGAGTAATAACTAACAATTAACTAAGTGGTCGCAGACTTTTACACAGGACTGTAAATATTTAGGGCATTTTTATATTTTTCATCTTCGGTTTTTATATTTTTGCAATTTAGTAGTAGGTGTATTTAATCCAGTGTCGCCAATCGCCGGATTATAATACGAATTTCCAATTTTTTAATTTGGGATTTAATTTATTAGAAATATCTCTTTAGTTTTAATTTTTATTTAAACACTTCAAGTTTAATGTTTTTGTTTTTTCTGATTTTTTTACGATTGCAGTCGAACTTCCAGTACTTTATTAATTGATAAATAATTTGGGGGGGGGGGGGGTTGTAACCCCTAAAGCCCTGGTTTAAAGTGTTTAAATAGAATTTGTAATGTAAATCTAGTTTACAAATATATGAAAGATTTATATCTGTTACTCCACATGCAATAAATATAAAACATTCAGTTTTAGAAGAATTGCGAAAAAACAAATCGAACTTTTTTAAAACAATAATTGCAATAAATTAATATGTAATATTAATGTAATATGACAAGCAAAAAGCAGAACCCAAAAAAAAAAATTTTAAAGCATGAATAATATTTTATGTATACTTCTAAAATAATGATAAATGTTTAATAATAATATTTTAATTTGATTTGATTTAAAAAATAAAATTCAACATGAAATTAAATACATAAAAATTAAAAATTGTGCCGAGAGATCCGAGTTGCAGCGTTGATTTGTTGAAGTTTAAAATTATTTTAGTTTTAACTTTGTTTTAACTTTGGTTTGAAATTTTAATAATCTTTAAAATTCGAAGTAAATAATAAAATTGTCTGTTTTTACGATACTTTGAAATTTTCTTCTTACTTTTATAACCATCTACCTGAAGGGATTACCAAAATCGTAACAGACAAAGACAGCTTATCATGCTGTCTCATTTAATGCTTATTCATTATATAATGCTCGTTTTTGCCGCTGAGGTCGTTACGAATCGACTACAATTTTATTATAGGGTACGAAAAATGCTAGTGACAGGTATACCCACAGGGTATACCCATAAGCGCTGTTTCTCTATACACTACATACTCTTTGATAGTATGCATTATAACCGTTATTTGATATATAATTTTGAATTCGATAGTAGGATATGTTTAATACATGACATGCTTCATAATCATTTTTTTGGGCTCGGAGGATTATGGGCCTTGGCTTTGCCTCGCCCCTTAAACTACCCTCTTGCCCAAAAAATACACTTACGCAGGTAGTGATGTAAAATACTATTTACATTTCACTTAAGTACTTACCGTTTACAAAACGATAAGTAAATTACCGTTACCATTAAAACACTATTCGTAAATAAACAAAATAGTACGTTCGTGCAAAAAATAAATAAATTTTATTATCTTAGTTCCTTAACTTTATATAAATAATTCCAACCCCGCCACTGGATATTGAAAGTCTTGAAAATAAGTCTGAATGCCATTTTTGATTCTTTAGCGTCGTGTGACGGAAGTTTATAATTATTTATGTATAACTTACTTATAATTTATTAGTCGCTAACGTATTGATTTATTGTAATTAATTTCATATATTTTATATTAATTGTGTGCGCTTTGCAGAATTTATAACTACAACTTCAATCTAACCTCAAAATTTCTACTACAAGTTGATGCTTCCAGTATGGATAGTGTATTAAAGTATTAACTTTCGGAGGTTTAATAATTTCCAATAAAGTATCAGTGGTTTGCGAGTTTCGAGTGATAGTTATAACGATAACGAAATGGAGAGCATGGAAGTCGAGTTAGAAGAATTACATCGTTCCAATGATATTAAAGATAATTCTATTTTAGAATATCAACCGGATGATAATGAGGTGGGCTATAAATCATATTTAGTTTAAAATGTTTATATATAAAAATTGGAGGTGATATCTTCTCTACCGATGTATTCTACTTTAAATTTCTTCTATCTTTCATCGTATAAAATGATGTTGAACATTGTTATGCTTTGTACTCGTAAGACGATGATTCTTTTGCAAGTAAAAATTCATTTTCAAACTGTCTTTTTGGACAGTGCAATAGTTTCTTAGTTGTCTCACTTGTGGACAGTACTATCATCCGCAGTTTTTGAATAATCCAGAAGATTGCCTTTTGCTGCATGAGCGTCGATTATCTTTATCATTGGCTCAATCGACACTGAATACAATAATTGTGGTATTGCTTAATTTTGAGTATTCCAAATTTAGATATCTAATAATAATTATGTTAACAGTCAATGATCTGAACCTGGACCTCAGGGCCGTATTTAGACTAGATTTTCGGGGGGGGGGGGTTTAAAAAAATTAAAAAATAAATAGCTAATTTATTAAAATACAAAGGAAACTAATATTTAAAACAAAAAATAAAAGCATAAAGTACCACATATTTAAAAAATAAAAAAAAAACTACAATAAAAAACAAACATAAAATATAAAATTAAAAATAGAAGGAACTCAATAAATAGGTAAATACCTAAATAAAAAAGTTTAAGTGTCAACTTAAACCGTCAGTCATGCTAAAATCGGCAAAATAAATGCAATTTAAAAAAAAATTAAAGTACCAACTGAAATCATCTTGCACTATGAAAATTTATCCTAAAACCATGTCACTGGGGATTGGCATAGTTCTATGACTGGACATAAGAATAAGAGCTAGTCTTGTTAGCCTTTCTTATCCAGTAGAATTTCTTAAATAGCTTTTCCCTTTTTGAGTGAAAAGAAACTTCTTCCCGGGGTGGCTGTTGTCACTAGCAGGGTACACAGTATTTGTAGAAGCTTATATATTGTCGTGTTACGATAGGAGGATTTGAACGCCTCAGTCCCTCGGTTGTAATTTTTGAATTGATTTGAAACCTTTGGGCTCAGTTGTTCAGTTGTAAGTTAAACCAACAGATTTGAATTAATCAATGAAATATTACGTTGAAAACTGTTTTTTAAAAAATATTATTAGTTAATCTAAATTTTTTGGTTTAGCCTGCATCTGAACAACTGAACCTTGGTGATTTTTTTAAATTTAAATTTTGTTATATTAATTTTTGAAATGTAATATTTGCAGAAAGGTGAGTAGAAAGAGATTTTTTTGCCAAGATGACGGAAACGACGAAAGCCTAGATTTTGCTCCGCCGATTTTTTGAGTATAATTTTGTGCAAGTAGTATTTTTGAAATTAAGATTTTATTTTTGAGTATGGTTATTGAAAAATTTTGTTTGAATGCTTTCAAACTTTTGGTCGAAAGTGACCGCAAAAAAGTTTAAATTTTGTGAGAAGATTATTTAATTAAGGTGATTATATTTTTTGAGCAATTTTTTTTTATTTGAGTTCGATATTCAGAGAAAATTTCGATTTTTGTGAACTTTATTTAAAGGGTGAAAATAATTTGTCGAGGGAGCTACAAATTTTGATTACAGATTAACTTTTGGGCGTTATCGCGGATAAAATTTTGTTTGTGCTATTTTAAAAGTTTTGTTTACTACGATATTATTAATAAGTTTAACCTTATTCATATTTTTATTTTAAACTCTCTTGTAAAAAACCGTCTTTAAATAAAATTATTTAATTTTAAAATTTGAATAAAAATTACAAACTTTTAATCTAGTTTTGAGCTCAAGCAAAATAATGTTGTCAAAACGAACCCCAAAATATAAAATAATTTATGGGTTTACAATAACCACTCTAATTTATTGCGGAAGTCTTATTTTAAGCTATGCTGCCCATGATGGTTAGAAAATTTGTTTGCTTTAAAATTTTTGGTTCAAACAATTTATAGCAATTTAAAATTTTTACCATAATAGTAAGAATTCAGATAAAATACCTGATTTAATTTATTAGAAATATCTCTTTAGTTTTAATTTTTATTTAAACACTTCAAGTTTAATGTTTTTTTTATAGTTTTAAAGATTTTTTTTTCTGATTTTGTTACGATTTCAGTCGGACTTCTAGTACTTTATTTATTGATGAATAATTTGGGGGGGGGGGGGGGGTTGTAACCCCTAATCCCCCCCCCGTAAATACTGGACCTAATATTAGCTTGTGCAATATCAGGTCTTTTGGCTTACAAACAGGGCTGGCCAAAATACATTTTTTTCTGTATTTGAAATTCAAATTCAAAATACTCGAAAGTTGAGTATTTAAAATACAAGTACAAAATACATTAGAAAAATTTATCAAATTTATTACATAGTTGCTGTTCAGCAATAAATTTATAAATAAAATTTACAGGTTCGGCGGTAAATTTATAAATAAAATTTTATTTTATAAATCTTCTTCTTCTCTTGATTTAGGATTGTTTTCCTGTTATTAACCAACATTTATAATCGTTTTGTGCTTTATAAGCTCTCTCTTTAATTTATTTTAAATTTATTAAAATTTAATAAAAAACAATTTAAAAATGAAGTACTAAGTTTTTATTTTATATTTTTATAAAGTAATTTTTTATTTCAAACATTCTTAGTCAGTATGTATTTAAAAAAATTTATCAATTTTTAATACTAATTTTTATTTTTTTTGTTTATTCAAATATTCTAAGTCCAAATCTGTTAAATGGAAATTAATGTCTTTTTTGATATTTCTTTTTTTTAATTTAAAATGTTTTAAATGTCGACAAAATGTAATTGAGTAATGCATTTTTTTTTTTTTATTGACTCCAAAAATACATTACAATCTGTCCTAGTAGGACAATAAGCAACACTGTTTGACTATATTAAAAAAGTAACACAGTGGAGAGCCAACCCATTGGTAGGCCTCCTCTTAGTCTATTTTACATTTTAAATAACAAACATAAACAATTTAGTTGACAATTTAAACACTTAAACACGATAAGGCAAGTCCATAGGGTCACACCTTTTCAGTCTCCTTACTTGAAGTTCAATCAATAAGTCACACACTAATGGGTTAGGATGGTCTGCGAGTCTCAACTTATATTTTTTACTCATAGAGAAGATTACCTCCTTTACACTATCAACCCGAAGGTCAGCACTAATAACATTGTTTGGGACATACCAAGGAGCGTCACAGATATTACGCAAAACTTTGGATTGGAATCGCTGAATTTTTGCGATATTGGAGTCACTGGCAGAACCCCACAGCTGAACTCCATACGTCCATATAGGTTTTAGGATTGCTTTGTACAGTAAGATTTTATTTTCCATGGATAAAGGTGAGTTTCGACCCAAAAGCCAGTACATCCCACGATATACGATACCAAGTTGAAGGAGCTTACAACAAATGTGCTTTGCCCACGTTAGTCTTCGATCAAGATGAAAACCCAAGTACTTGACCGTTTCCCGTTCTGGGAGGACACTGCCGTACATCATCACACCCGGACAAGTTCCTCTTCTGAGAGTGAAAGTGACATGCACCGACTTGGTGGTGTTGGCTTTAATACGCCATTTCTTGAGCCATTCTTCAATTTTATTTAGGTGGCATTGCAAGAAGCGAGAAGCAAGACCTGGATCATCACTAGATGCCATTACAGATGTATCGTCTGCAAACGTAGCTGATACCGTATTGTTAGTTGCAGGCAGGTCTGATGTGAATAATAGATACAGCATAGGTCCAAGAACACTACCTTGGGGCACTCCTGATAAAATGGATTCCAAGTTGGTATAGGCTTCTCCATATTTGACTAAAAAATATCTGTTGGTTAGGTAAGATACCAACAAACGACTATAAGGATGAGGTAGGAGTTTTTTGATTTTATATATCAATCCAACGTGCCATACTTTATCAAACGCCTGAGAGATGTCAAGAAACCCTGCAGAGCAGTATCTCCCCGATTCCAGGTCCGTTCTGATCTTCTTCGCAACCCGGTGCACTTGTTCCACCGTTCCATGACCCTGTCGAAAACCAAATTGATGGTCCGGGATTAGATTTTCTTTTTCAAGAATCGGTTTTAGTCTTTCCAGAAATAGTTTTTCAAATGTCTTCGAAAGGATTGGCAGCAGACTAATGGGTCTATATGATGAATTCTCCGTTGGATCTTTTCCCGGTTTCTGAATCATGATCACCTGTGCCACCTTCCACAGAGCTGGAAAATAACTAAATCGAAGGATTGCATTAAAAATTAATCTAAGTAATTTAAACCCAATTTCGGGTAGATTTTGCAGAATTTTTCCTGTTATTAGATCATATCCAGGAGCCTTTTTTGGGTTAATTTTTTTGAAGATAGCATTTTTGATTTCCTTCATTTTGAATTTTGCAATTGGCAGATTCATCTGATACGGGGCTTCAAGTAGTCGGTGGATAGGGTATTCTTCTTCGATAGGAATTTCTCTTGGAAGAGGTTGAAAGACTTTAGCAAGATGTTCGGCAAAGGTTTTAGCTTTCTCCAGATCATTTCGAGCCCAGTTTCCATCATTGGTTCTAATGGGTTGATTTGTTTTTGTGGTTTTTTTTAATTTTCCGCGTGACTTTCCACAAGGAATAGTCGGTTGCTTGATTAGCTGAAAGGTTTTCTAAGAATTTTTTTACTTCTTGATTTTTATTGTCAACAAGAAGTTTTTTTAGTTGTTTCGTGGCTTTGTTTAAATTGGTTTTATCACTTGGAGCATGAGTAAATTGCCATCGTTTCTTTAATTTTCGCTTTTCTGCTATCTTCCTTTTTATATGTTCGGGACAATAGCCGGGTTTATCAGTATTTGAGTCTGCCAGTATTTGAGTCGGGTAGCCCTCCATGACGCTTGCTGTATTGCTACTGTTAGTTCTACAGCTACATCAATTTCACCCTCAGTTTTCATTGCAATGTTGAGATTTAACTTGAGTGCGAGGTTGCTTTTAAATATTTTCCAATTTGTATTTCTGTTAAATAGAGCAGGTGGTTTATTAACGTTGGAGACATTTGAATCTATAGTGACGAGAAGAGGAGTGTGATCAGATGACAGGTCCAAGCATGTTTCAATTTTGAGATAATTATGCGAGATACCTTTAGTAATACAAAAATCAATTACGTCTGGGATTTTGTTTCTATCTGTAGGCCAGTGTGTAGGTTCACCTGTTGATAGTTGTAATAGGCAACAGGTCTGCATTGATTGGTACAGCTGCCTACCTCTGGGTGTTATCAGCCTCGAACCCCAATGATTGTGCTTCGCGTTGTAGTCACCTCCTGCAATAAAGCGATGACCAAGCGAGTTGAAGAATGTATCGAATTGATCTTTTTTGATAGCTAGGTTAGGAGGGCAGTATACCGCTGAGAGAGTGAGTGGTCCCTGCCAGTCATCGATCACAACTGATGTAGCTTGTAAGTTTCTTTGGATTGTCTGCTCTATTTCATGATGTTTTAGATTGTTCTTAATGATGATTGCAGTACCTCCTCGTGCTGTGCCATCAGGATGTTGGGTGTGATAAATAGTAGCATTTTAAATACATTTTTATTTGTATTTTAAATACAATTACAAAATACATTTAAAATGTGTATTAAAATACACGATTTAAAATACATTTGTATTTTAAATACATGTAATTGAAATACTGCCCAGCCCTGCTTACGACAAATATAATCCAATGGCTTCTTGATTAAGGTATTCTCACCATTTTAGTGTCTTTCGATGAGCATATATCTTTCGTTACCTGCTGATCGGGACCAAAAAGTGTTTTGGCTTCTCCAAGGTCATTCATCTTAGAAGACTTGTTTAATGCGTTTTTAAGTTTGTTAAGTTTAATTTTCCAAATTCTTTCAATCAAAAATATTTCTTTAAATTTCAATTCTCTTTTCAATTAAGGCCGTTCTGATTATTACAAATTATTACTGATAATTATTATCCGTTCTGATTATTACCAATTAAGGCCGTTAGATTATTACAAAACTTTTCAATTTTCCCTTTTCCAACAAGTTTTTTCGTTTTTCCAAAAAAGCCAAAAAACTTACTAGCGTTTGTAGATCTCGATTTTAGAAACTTTTGGTTCAGACAGAATTTTGTTATCTTAATTGGTTTAAAAGTTATATGGACCTAACGTTCAAATTGCTTCACATAATTCTAATTGACGTGTAGGAAAAGAATATACCATAAATTTAAAGATAAATATCTACAGTAAAATCGAAAATTCATAATTAATACAGTTAATTTGGGCAACTTGCTTTTGACGGTAGTACTAAAAGTTAATCAATATCACTCACTAAGAAAGTCAAAAACAAAACCCCATAGTGATTTCTTTGAATATAGTCAGTAATCCCCACACTAAACGGATTTAAACTTAAATAAAATGAAAAGTATTTTTCATATCACTTCCAAAACAGTTTCAATCGCTTCGGCATACTTTTTATTACTTTTTTATTGGAATACAAATCGGTTTCAAGTTTTTAATCCACACATAGAAAAAGTTGTTAGTAATTGAAAATCGAAAAGGTACCAACGGACCTTCTCACATACAGAACGGATAAGTGTTCTCTTTCCAATAGTGCATAGAAAAAATTTCATTTTGTGTTGGAAGTCAGGTGATTGGTCCCTCTTATGAGAAATAATTGATAACATAAAGCAAATTTTTGATTATATTAAACGATGTTATGCGTGTGTAGTATTATTCGTTCGGTCCGTTCTTCGCGAAAGTGATAATAATACCAGAATGATAACATTAACCGTGTTTCTAATAAGCGGCGTTCACTGTACCTGTTTTTGCAACCAGAGTAGGTTTTTTGATAATTTTTTCTCGTTATTTGCAACGGTATTAGTTAATTCCACATTTTGCAATTCTTATACCTTGCCGTATTCAGCTTACAATCGCCACACATCAACACAATTTCCTGTCACTGATTAAATTTTTTAATTGATCTCCGTTATCACACGGAATTGCTTATTTATATTTTCATTTGGTTTCTGTGATCTTGAGTAGCACTTAAATCGGTCAAACATGATATTTTTACTAGGCTGACAATACTAATTGAAAATTCTTTATTATATTATCGAACTTATTCTTGTCTTCAACTTCAGTGAAGGTAAATGTGTCGTATTCCATCAAATTCAACAAAATTGAAATCTTTTTTTATCTGGGTCATCGTTTCTCTCACTGCATTCTTCCATACAGAAGTTGAACTTTTTCTTGAATGTAATCTAATGCATAGCCACAATTCCTAAGATACATTAATCTGCTGGTACGTTAACATTAACTGAATGTGCACTGTATTCATTAAATTATAAATTTACCAAAATATATTGTCATGAATTTTTTATGTTTAATAATTAATTAAAAATATTTTATTTTAATACAAATGGTCTTCAGTGTGCAAAATTGCTCCTGCAACGATGAGAGTCAAAAATTTTAGTTATAATGAATGATATGTTGATTTGCTAATTAGTTCTATAACATAAAACAGATTTTAGTTATAAAATTATTTCTAAATAAAAAAATATATACCTGAAAATTCGTTGAATTCACTACATTTTATTTAAAAGAAAGAATTTTTAGACAAAAGAATCCTTAAATGAGGGGACAGTAAAAATGAATGACTATCAAAGGCTGCAAATGATGAATCAGTTAGGGCTTACAAGGTTATAACAAATTTAAAGTGTTTGAAGAAAATAATAATACAAAAGGTGCATCAAACAACATTAGGTTGGTTTACCATTTGGATGTCGCGTTGCGAAATCGTTTTTAGGAGGGGATAATTTTGGAAAATTGTCGCAGCAAAACTGCGTAAAGGAGAACTCGTAAGATATTGCGGTATGAGCGAGCAAACGAGAACGTCTTTAAAAATTTGTAGTTCTAACTAAATTGGACATTAGTGTAATCTGAAATTTAAGAATTGATTAAAATAAAACATACCGCAATCGAAAGTGAAATAAAAGTGCATACAGCTTACCTGGAATGGAAGGTGAATCACTCGACTGAAAAAGATGCTCTGAATCAAATACGGACAGTAAGCTGAGAAAACCACAACCAACATTTAACAAAACTTTGTGAGAAAATTACAGTGCACACACTTTATTAAACTTTAACAACGACCATCGTATTACAAGTTAAAATTAAAAAAAATTTAATTTATGTCATTCAGTGATAATTTAATCATTTAAGTGCTAATTAAATATTAGAAAATTAAAACTAACGGCAAATTTGAAAATCATTAATTTATCTTATGAAAGAAAAGTCTAAAAACATCGACTTTATTTATATTTATTAAATCTTGAATTATATTTTTGAAATATTTTAATATTAATAATAATAATAAATTAATATAATAGAAATAAATTTTATTTTGAAATTTAATAATTGTTTTAGAAATTAAAATTTACTATGACGCATATCATTGATTTTTATTAAAACATTAAGGTAACAAAATTAAAAAGAGTCCCGTCAAAAAAAATGCATGTTTCTCCGCAACCAAGATAAATTAGAGGCAGAAAATTAGGTTATTTTATAAGGTTGGGGGCATGGCAATATAAACAATTAGATATGCAACAATAAAAAGAATTACTTACTGAAGATATATTTGTTACAGAAAACCCCAAGTAATTTAAAGAGTTATTTTCAAATTAAGAAAGAAGAAGAAGAAACGGATGCCAACTTGGAAGATTTGCATCATTCTATCGATATTAAAGAGGAGCCTTCAATGATCGAATCTTCAGTCGACCAAAATTGTGATATCCCTTCACCAAATCACACCGGTAAAATATTTTTCCAGTGTAACATTTGTGATTTTAATTGTTCACTAAAAGGTAATTTAAAACAGCATTTACTAATTCATACAGGCGAGAAACCGTTTGAGTGTAATATTTGTGATTATAAATGTTCACTAAAAGGTAATTTAAAAAATCATTTCCTGACTCATACGGGCGAAAAACCGTTTCAGTGTAATATTTGTGATTATAAATGTTCACAAAAAGTTGGTTTAAAAAGCCATTTACGAACTCATATAGGTGGGAAACCGTTTAAGTGTAATATTTGTGATTATAAATGTTTACGAAAAAGTAATTTAAACAATCATTTACTAACTCATACGGGCGAGAAACCGTTTCAGTGTAATATTTGTGATTATAAATGTTCACGAAAAGTTGGTTTAAAATATCATTTACTAACTCATACGGGTGAGAAACCGTTTGAGTGTAATATTTGTGATTATAAATGTTTACTAAACAGTACTTTAAAAAAGCATTTACTAACTCATACAGGCGAGAAACCGTTTGAGTGTAATATTTGTGATTATAAAGGTTCACGAAACGGTACTTTAAAAAGTCATTTACTAACTCACACAGGCGAAAAACCGTTTGAGTGTAATATTTGTGATTATAAATGTTCACGAAAATATCTCTTAAAGCAACATTTCATAACTCACATGGACGAGAAACCGTTTAAGTGTAATATTTGTGATTATAAATCATCACGAAGAAATCGTTTAAAACAACATTTCCTATTGCATACGGGCGAGAAACCGTTTGAGTGTAACATTTGTGATTATAAATGTTCACGAAAAATTGGTTTAAGAGATCATTTATTAACTCATTCGGGTGAAAAACCGTTTCAGTGTAATATTTGTGGTTATAAATGTTTACTAAACGGTACTTTAAAAAAGCATTTACTAACTCATACGGGCGAGAAACCGTTTGAGTGTAATATTTGTGATTTTAAATGCTTACGAAAAATTGGTTTAAAATATCATTTACTAACTCATACAGGTGAGAAACCGTTTGAGTGTAATATTTGTGATTATAAATGTTCACGAAAAGGTAATTTAAAAAATCATTTACGAACTCATACCGGTGAAAAACCGTTTGAATGTAATATTTGTGATTATAAAGGTTCACTAAAAAGTACTTTAAGGAAGCATTTACGAACTCATACGGGTGAGAAACCATTTGAGTGCAATATTTGTGATTATAAATGTTCACAAAAAGGTTCTTTAAAATTTCATTTACTAACTCACACAGGCGAAAAACCGTTTGAGTGTAATATTTGTGATTATAAATGTTCACGTAATACTAAATTAAAAATTCATTTACTAACCCATTCCGGCTATCAACCGTAGAAGTGTTGGCTCAGCTTGCCTGATGTATTATCTTCATATTTCTTTTTGTTTTCAAGCATTGGTTGTAAGATCTTGCCTTTTTGAAACCGCCTTTTGAAAATGTTACTGAAAGGGCTGAAGGTACAATTTTTTCTCTTTTGTGACATTCACTAAGTTATTGTTACACAATAAATGTAAACGCGTCTAGGAAAATATATTTTATCAAAAAGAATTCAAGTTTTACTGAATTTCTAATTTTTTAAATTCTAAAAACCTTTAACTACGGTTGGCATTAGTTTGTTGTTGGAGAGGCGAGACGCCTTTTCCGTGTATTTTGAGTGCACCAATTTCAAGATATGGTTTACGATACCGCCAGGTACAGTGGACGCCGTACAATTGTTTATAAATCAATTGTAGCAGAAACAATTGGATTTTTAAAATTCTTTGATAGTATCAGTGGCGTAACGATAGGGTGGCAGGGCTGGCAAAATGCCACGGGCCCCCGCCTGAGAGACCACAAACTCAGAAGTAAGCTAACATTTTTAACAAAATTTAGTAAAAATTATAAATCTTATATAACTGTGTTTCCACTTATATGGAAAACCTGGAAATGTCGGAGAATTTAAAATTTTTAGCGCCAATGTCAGAGAAAAACATTTTTGTCAAGGAAATATTTTCAAATAAAATATTTTTAAATTTGAAGGTATAATACTGTTGAGTAACTTCTTGGGTGATTTATTAAAATTAAATTACAAGGTGACGATTTTTACTGGGGGGGGGGGGCATCGAATGAATTTTCCACGGACCTCAGATGGTGTAGTTACGCCACTGGATGGTATCTACATATAATTTGTAAAATGATCACTAATTTTTGTAATCCCACTGGCCTGCTGTCTAGTTGTTATAGATACAATAATAATACCTACTTTGTAAAAATGTATTGTTTTTAAATAAAATATTAATTTAGTAATCAATTAAATTTATGTTTTCTACATCCTATCTCAAATGGAAAAAATGTTGTTAAATCATTAAAATGAGATAAATTTACTGTTTATTTTATTTAATTTACAAAATAATATAAAATAAACAAACAAATAAAAAAAGGTTAAATTATTTGTGAAAGTATGAAAAAATTTCAGTTTTTGTTATCAATACGTCAACATTCACTATTCAGTTACAACACAATAATAATTCATATTCAAAATTGTTTTGGTGGTACACTCTTTCAAATTTAATAATGTATAGCAGGATTATAGTGTACAATTTTTATTGTTAAAACTTGCAGCTAGTTTAGAAAATTACTATTTCTCATCAACACAAAATTGCCAAGTTAAAACACAAAATTATTTTTTTCGCATTAAAGAAATAATTTCGCAATATAACACAAATGTCGAAACACACGTATAAATGAAATCAAGTCAATTTATGTTAGATATGTTCAAATTAGATAGATTTGAAGAATTTTAATTTTATTAACTAAATTATATTTAACAAAACGATTTTGCCTTGGTGTTAAGAAATAATAATTTTCGAAACTAGTTGTAAGTCCTCTTTCTTGTGGGGATTACCGTCGTCTGAAAGTCCTAACGACTACAGACCGATACCCGATACCAAACATCCAAGATTTAACCCATAATTTGTACAATAAGAAAATTTTTTCAACAATAGATCTAGTTAGAGCCTATCACCAAATTCCTATTCACCTGGACGACATCGCCAAAACTGCCATAATAACCCCTTTCGGATTATTTGAATTTCCTGTTATGAATTTTGGATTATGCAACACTGAGTAATCCTTCCAAAGATTCATCAACAGCATTCTAGATAAAATTGATTTCTGTTTTACTTATACATTGGCGACATATTGATTTCATCCAACAATTAAGAGGATTATTTAAAGCACTTATATCAAATTTTTACACGTTTGCGCGAATTCGGATTAATTATTAACCTCGACAAATCAACTTTCGCACAAACTTTATTAGAATTTTTAGGTCATTTTGTTTCTGGTAAGGGTAAAAGTAAAACCGAACTTACTATATTAGATTTTCCACAACCGGCAACAATAGCCGAACTCCGACGTTTCCTCGAAATGTTAAATTTTTACCACCGCTTTCTTGCGAAGATTGCGGATATACAAAGATAGTATATCATCATCAGTGACATCCGGCACCACCTGATTGAGTTGGGGGCTCTCAGTCCCGGGGTTTTCCTGATGACCATTTACAGTTGTGGATAGCCCCATCCTCACTCCCATGGCTGAAGTCACCTCTGTATTTACCACGTGGTTGGTACTACAGTCCCTTGTAACGTTATGGGCAGTGTTTATGCTACGTGGTGGATTAGAGAGATCGGTAACAGTTAAATTGCTACTTACCGGGACTTCTACATATGGTCACACCTTTCGTGCTTAGGCAATGTAAGTGCCAGTACAACATCGTGGCTTTAGTGGCGATTGCGCGGTAATGTAATATGTTGCTGCATTTCGTCCAGCCTCGTAGTTCATTTGGCAGGGCTGCCAAACTAAGTTGTACATGTATGAAGATTTCGATTTCTGAGTAATCGATATTCTCAAAATTTGGTTTGTTAAAACTATTTAAGTCCATGTTTTACGATAAAATACGCCTGCGTGTGCCGAAATAAGCCGAAAATTAATCCTAATCCACAATTACCAACACAATAATCTCGTACGTATTTAATACATGATACAATAAAGTTTTAAGATATTATACTAAGGAGTCTCAGGTACATTCGGTTCTGCGCACAACGTCACGCGGTAAGGACACGCCCACTTTATTTAAATACAGATACGGAATTTATACGGTAAATAAGGTCAATGAAATTAAAATTTGTGATTATTTTTAATTTTAAATCACAAATAAATTATTCAGCCGTCATAAGGAAGAAGGCAGTGTTTGTTTAGATATGATTTAGGTATGGAAGTAAGTACGTTTTCTTCCAAATTGGGTTATTCATATTCATAGCTTTCTACGCTGATTTTAAAAATATAAATTACCCAATTTTGAAAAAAAAAATATTTACTGCGTTCTTTCTTATGACTGCAGTATTGAAATAAAACACATTTACAAGGGAATTATACGACCTTCGCATTTTTGTAATTTTTGCCACTTATTCTACTGAAAGTGTAGCCCTTCAATAAGAACTCCTTAAAACAGTAGGGCCAGATGGCCAGAAATTTTCGAGAAAATTGACTTTGAAATATTGTCGAAGGAGTTTGAAGACAAGATGTGAAACAATTAGCAAATAGTTTCGTAGCACAGTGGTGAGCGAGTTGGACTAGGAACCAGTAGGTCCACGGTTCTATTCCCATCTACGCTAGTTTTTTCTTTTAATTCTTTTTTCTCTAGTGAGTATTATTTTCTTTAAGTAAATGCTCGTAATACGCAAGAGCATCTTTCATGCGTAATTTAGCGATTTCACTGCACAGACTATCTTCGACGGTGTCTTCAACCCTCGTCGAGGGGCCAGGCAAATTAATGGATAAATATCAGACATGATAACTTTTCAGTAACTACGCTAGATAATAACTAAACTGTTGAAAATGTATTTTAGGATAAAAATATGTAGTTTTAAGATATGTTGGTTTATTAACTTTTTATTTCTTATTAAAATCTAGTCAGTTGCATGGCTTTATTAGCCACATCATGTTTGCTATATCTACCAATCGTAAAATAAATAAATTAAATCAGATGATAAATTATAAATAAATATTAGGTAAATTATTTCCACCAGATGATATGTGCGTGATGACATATGAAACTAGTCCTGCTGAATAATAATAATAATTAAAACATTCGATTTTATATTTGTTAAAAAAAAAATTGAATGTATTTTATAAATTAAATGTTGACACATTTTAGTCTACAAGCATAAATTTAATCAATTTTACAATAATTAAATGGCGTGAATAAGCACTAGAGAAAAAAAAAAACTAGCGAAGGTGGGAATAGAACCGCGGACCTACTGGTTCCTAGTCCAACTCGCTCACCACTGTGCTACGAAACTATTTGCTAATTGTTTCACATCTTGTCTTCAAACTCCTTCGACAATATTTCAAAGTCAATTTTCTCGAAAATTTCTGGCCATCTGGCCCTACTGCTTTGAGGAGTTCTTATTGAAGGACTAAACTTTCAGTAGAATAAGTGGCAAAAATTACAAAAATGCGGAGGTCGTATAATTCCCTTGTTAGTAATAAGATTATAAAATAATATATATTTAATATCCTAAAAAGCAGTTTCCCACGATAAAACATAACATTTATTAAGAAGCCAAATTAACCAGAAGGCATACATTTTAAAATTTTATTTTATTTTACTGACTATTTAATTTTACAAACTATATTAAGCTTTAAATTTTATTTTATAAATTGTCAGATTTTTATTTCTTTTCTTCGCTTCAATGTTTCATCGTTAACTTTGTCATACAAATAGATTTTGCGAACTTTAATTTCATCGAATGAGAGTATACAGACTTTTTTCATATTGTTTATCTCTTGCAGTTTGATTACATTAAATATTGGTTTCAAGCTACCAGGTAAAATTTTAATTTTTTTTCAACCACGATCGAAGTGTTGATACATCTGGAAAAGGATATCCTTTTTTTAGCAGCAACCTATAAGCTCGACGACCAGCGGAATGAACAACGATTGTTTTAGATACATCTTTAATGGACCATCGTGGACGTCTTTTGGGATTTTTAAGCTTTTTGATTTGCTCAGAAGTAAATAAACTGCTCAGAGCTTCAACCTCGCTTTCCAATCGTTCAATCTTCTCCTTTAATTCTGTTATGATTTCATCACGGTTATCAACCTCCGTACTACTTCTAAAAATATTAAGAATATGTAGGCATATTATGACTTAATATAAGAATTTAACTATATGTTAACAGTTAGATTTGCTATAATAAAAATTACCCTATACCTTTAGTCAAAATATTAGTTTATATAGGATTGTTATCCGGAATAACATCTTCACCCTCGGGAGCTTTTTTCTGCTACTACCAACACCGTTTCTAACAAATTTATAAAATAAGCTATAAGTAAGTGTTTCTACTTGAATGAAAATAATAATTTATAGGTACTTACTCTGTTTGAATTATTCGTTCCTTTAAAAGTACATTAACCAAATTCGAACGTTCCCTTTTAGCAATCCGCTGTTGCCTTTGAGATGTGGAAGTAGTAGTAACAAAAGCTTCCCAGAAGTTCATATTTCAAGTTGCATTTTTCACGTTTACATTGTCTTTACGACTGCAAGCTATTTTCCAAGCCTTACAAAGTCCCGGGTCAGTCGGAAAACGGAAAAACAACACATCGCCTTTGTTATAATGTTTGACTCCATCGTCCATATTACAACCAAATATTGCACACCGCATTATTAATGTAAGGTAAATTACTGATTCACAACAAATCACAAGCAAAAACAATAACAAAACTGAAAAAATTCAAAATCGTTCTGTGGGCGCGCACAGCAAACCGTTATGCCTTTAAAATGTTACTTACCGCGTGACGTCACAATTAAGCAAGATGGCGCTGAACCTGCGCAATATCATACCTGGTAATTTATTGTATCATGTATTTAATATAGACTTGGAGCAGAGAGGCGGAGTCGAGAAAAAATATACTATTAGCGCTCGTAGTGGGCAAATCAAAAAATAAGTGTTGTATATTAATAATGAATAATATTTAAAAATTTTGCATTTACCGAAATTTTTTATTTAAATTTACTACAAATTTTGTAGTTATTGTAGATATTTTCAACCCGCTTTTTTATTTACAATTCGAAGAAATATAATTAATCCCGACGTCGCATTTTACAGCATTGAAAACATAATCGCAAACAAATTTTCACGGAGCTTTTGGCGTTCGGGAAATATTGTTCATCAAATCTCTCTCAGCCTACGGCTTCGGGAAATTAATATTCCAAAATTTCCCTCATGAAGCTCCTGAAATTTGCCTCGTCCCAGGGCTGTTATCCCTAATAGAAGCTGCTAGCCACGGTTGGAATATAGAAACAAAGGCCCAATGCGATAAACCTTGATACCAAAAATGTCTTTATTTTTGGCAATCGCTGTCTTCTCTTTTGTCAAACCATACTCAAAGTTTTTTTAAGTTCCTTTTATTTTTTTCTCAATTTTCTAAGTTTATTGACTCATTTTTAAAAATGAATTAATTTTTTTACATATACATGGTGTCTAATATCAACGTCGAACATAGGGAATTAACATTAATTTTAATTGTTTTGTAGATTTCTGCACGCCAATTCAACCTCTGTAAATTTTTTTGGTATCTATGGAACGAGAAAATTATTGTGCATTCTGTGATACTAAAATTAATTTTTTTTATTGATATTTATTAAAAAATATTAATTTAAAAATTTAATGTCAACTTTAATCAACTTTTTTGAAAACATGGTAACTTGTTTTTAAAATAATCAATAGATAAGTGGTTTAAAAAATGTTTGCGATAATTACATACAGTGTATTTATATGTTGTGATAACTTAAACATTTTAGTTTTCGAAAAAGTGTTTAGTGCATTTTTTGGTTTATGCTAAAAATTTGATATGATTGTTGTTGTTTGCTTCTTGGCTTATATAAAAAACTTTTATTTCGGTTAACCAACTTTAATTTAATAAATGAGAACTAACAAATAAAAAACAAAACTGTACAAAATGTTTTGGAGATCTTACTCCTACAATATTCTTAATAATACTGCTCGACCAGAAGAAAGGTCCTTCAGTCGTTAACAATTATAGTTCATAAAAGGACAATTCTACCTGTTGGGTAAAGCCAGGTAAAACCCAATTCGTTGAACAATAACAACATGTTTTGGCGGCAAATATAAAATTGCACTGAACAATTGTTTTTAACCTTCAACCGGGCGCGCGGGCGGTAATTTACCGTTTTATTTATAATAACGCGCGAACTTTTGCGTGCAGGTGTTAAGGAGGGTGGAAGTGCTTTGTATTCCTAATTGACTTAATATGACACTAGATAGAAGTGTCGTTGTTACCTACTTTTCATTTTTAATTGTCTCAGCCAACGCCAAACTTGTACAGTCGAATATCGGCGGTAGATTACCAGTTACGCTCCCGTTAGTGATATTTATTTTCTTCAGCCATTGCAAGGAAATGTAATTACCGATTTTATATTTTTCGTAGGTATTCACAATTCAAATTACTTTTTTTACAACTTAGTAAACTATACTCCAAATACGTCACTATCGTGACGTCACATATCAGGTTTCACATTTTTACTAATGCATATTGCATGTATTGGTCTCATGTCAGGGCATGAAAAATCCGGAAGATACATATACATCGACTTCTTGAGATGGATTCGAATGAAGAAGAGTAAATTGACGATCAAGACGATATTAATTTTGAACCTGAAGTCATTGAACAAGATAAACACAGCAGTGACTCGGAGAAAGATAAAACAAGACTTAAATGTTACTTCCAAATCATTTCTTTGGAAATCATAATCAACATAATCAAGTACTACACTAATATTTACATTGCTCAAAAAAAGGCTGAAAATGATAAGTCGTCTGATACTCTACCCTATTCGAGATAGGGATTACAAATTAATACCTATCCCTACTGTGTTAGCTTATTTTATTATTCAAATTTTAATAAAAATGAAATTTCAATAAAAATGTTTTATCGTTTAAAAAGTATTATAATGTTTTTCATCGTATTTATCCCGATTTTAAAGATTTTGGATGAATGACGAAAGAAAAACCGAAGACGGTAGATTACCGTTGCGCGCCCGCTAATGTTAGGGAAAGGGGCGCGCCCGGATGAAGGTTAAAAACATCAAATATTTAAATTAATTTTTTTTTTCCGAAAAAAATTTTCGGAGGTTGAATTGGCGAGCAGGAATCTACAAAACAATTGAAATCAATGTTAATTCCCTATGTTTGGCGTTGATATTGGACACCCTGTATATATATTTAAACTCACCAATATAAAAATATCTCGTTCGTTGTTTTCAAAAGCATAAATAAATATAACTCTTGTATATCTGTATACAAACACTCACAATACTATACAACAATTTATTTTACTTTTCGACACCGCGGCGCCACTTGTAATGTACACCCATGTGTACACCTTACAAACTGTAACCAATCATATCATTGTATAATTGTAAGTTGGTACTAAGTTATTTTGTATATAAACAAAATAACTTTGCGAAGAAATCACTTATTAGTTTGAACTTGAATCAAGACTTAGGATTAAAACATCTCTAAAAGTTATTTGGTTTTATTTGGTAAGTCACATTCAATTTAAAGTAATATTTTAGATTTCCTTTTTTCAATTTTAATTTTTCAATTTTGTCTAGTATATATTGTTTTTTTGCTTCTGTTAATTTTATTTTTTCGTTTTTCTTATGTTAAATACGACTGAAAATCAATAATAATTATGAATATATCGTATTTCAAAGTCTATTATTTTAAATTTTTATCATTTTGTTTCATTTTGTTTGTTTCAAAATTCATATTCTTGTTTATTCATATATGCCTAGATCTAAATCTGTTAATGTGAATTATTGTCGTTTTTATTGTTTATTAAATATTATTTTTTAATTTAGTTATGTTTAGTTTGTATATTTTAACATTACATACTACCAACTACCACACTATAGACTTAAAAATTCATGTTTTAGGTTAATTTTGTATTATAAATAATTTGTCAAGTCTGAGCAGGGGAATTAATAAATTCGAAGAAAGTATCAGTGGTTTGCGAGTTTCCAGTGATAGTTATAACGGTAACGAAATGGAGAACATGAAAGGCGAGTTAGAAGAATTGCATCGTTCCATTAATATTAAAGAGAATTCTATTTTAGAATATCAGCAGGATGATAATGAGGTGAGTTGTAAATCATATTTAGTTTAAAATGTTCATATTGTTATGATATATTTCGTAGAGATTTTTTAATTATTTATTTTGCCTGGATTGCGGGTAGTTGGTAATATTTTAAGGCGAAGGGTTCTAGCCATTTTAAAATAAAATAAAAAAATTCTTATCTCAAAAAAATAAATAAATAGATCTCCAAAAATTATAAATAAAAAAAATCCAATGGAATTCCAATTCAAATTAAATATTTCGTCAAGGGATCAAAGTTTTGATTTTACCGTTATCCAAATCGCCTGCTTATCCTACGAATGTAATTTTAATTTTCCAATTTCAAATATAATTTAAATCGAAGTTTATTATTCGTGCTATTCTTCTTCCAAATCAACGAAACCAATCAATTTACCACCGTTCGGTAGCAATTTATCAAAAACATTACCAAAATAATTTCAAACTTCAAAAACACAGTAATGGAGATGCATCAAATTTACTTTATTTAAATCAAATTCAAAATGATACTCACAATTTCCAATCAATAATCTCAAAAAGAAATCATACAGCCAAATTACGCACGACTGGCTCGCGCTGCCATATTTGGCAAAAAGCATTTAGCTTCGTCCGATTCGCCCCCAGCTCTCAAATTTTACAATTCAAACTTATTAAAATAAAATTTTACCAAAATGCACAGCGTGGGTTCGAATCGCTTTGAAACACGTCAATATATAAAATGTGGGGATGATATCTCCTCTACCAATGTATTCTAGATTCTCTTAGAATTTATTCTTATCTAAAATAAAAATAAGCATAGTATAATGTTACATACTGCATAAATAAAAAATGTACCGCGTTTCTACTTTTATAAATTAAAAATGTAGGTATGAATTAAAAATACGTTTTAATAAAAGGTTTATTGGTTTGGTGTTATGAAAGTAAGTTCAAATTAATTTGTCTAAATTGGTAACTATTAAGTACGGTAACTTAAAAATTTATTTTTTTAATTATTTTAAAGGTGTGCATTACAATATGGCAAGTTGAGATATTACGTATGTATGCAATTTTTCTGCGAATTTTCTTCGTAAGGTAAAAGGTATACCATCGGTTATAGAATTACCGTTCAGAATTTAATGAAATTTGGCATATTAGTTATAAGATAACTTTTATAATATTATAATTATAATAAGATAATGAATCAGTTCAATTTTTAAAGAGCTGCAGAGAACCTGGGAAAGATATGAATATAAAAAAAATTTGCCTTTAGCATTGATCCTTATGAGAAATCACAGATTTTATTTTATTTCACTAAAAGTACCTTTCAGATTTCAATGAAAATGGTATCAACGAACAGAAAAAACTTGACGAACATTTTGGTTACTCACAAATCAGAGACTGTGATAAGAGTAATTAGCAAATAATTACTAAAAATCTACCATGTTAAGTACATGTGGCAACGTCGTCAAATATTATTTTATAGGTTATGACTTATGATCTGCGGGAAATTTAATTCTGCCTGTAAGATTTAATAATTTTGAAAAATTTGAATAATTTTTAAATTTTGACTTTGACGTTTCTATCTCGTTTTCTTTTACGCGGCGTTGCCAAACATAAATACTACGTAAGTCAAATAACACTGAGCACACATTTGACTCTTGTGGTATCCGTGGTACTACCTTAACTGAATGTGCTCTCTATTCATTAAATATTAAATTTACCAAAATACATATTTTCAAACATTTAGATATGTAATAATAAATCACTCACTGAAGATATATTTGTTACAGAAAACCCCCAGTAATTTGGAGAGTTACTTTCAAATTAAGCAAGAAGAAGAAGAATTGGAAAATTTGCATCATTCCATCGACATTAAAGAAGAAACTTCAATGAACGAATATCAAGTCGATCAAGACTGTGATATCCCTCCACCAATACACACCGGTAAAATATGTTTGCAGTGTAAGATTTGTGATTATTGTTGTTCGGCAAAATCAACATTAAACCGTCATTTATTAACTCATACGGGCGAGAAACCTTTTGAGTGTAATATTTGCGATTATAAATGTTCACAAAAAGGCCGTTTAAAATGTCATTTATTAACTCATACTGGCAAAAAGCCGTTTGAGTGTGAAATTTGTGATTATAAATGTTCACAAAAAATCCATTTAAAATACCATTCTCTAACTCATACTGGCGAAAAGCCGTTTGAGTGTAATATTTGTGATTATAAATGTTCACTAAAAGGCCGTTTAAAATATCATTTGAAAACTCATACTGGCGAAAAGCCGTTTGAGTGTAAAATTTGTGATTATAAATCTTCACAAAAAATCAATTTAAAGTACCATTTGCTAACTCATACTGGCGATAAACCGTTTAAGTGCAATATTTGTGATTATAAATGTTCACATAAAGGCCATTTAAAATATCATTTATTAACTCATACTGGCGAAAAACCGTTTAAGTGTTATATTTGTGATTATAAATCTTCACAAAAAGGTAATTTAAAAAAGCATGTACTAACTCATACTGGCAAAAAAACGTTTTAGTGTAATATTTGTGATTATAAATGTTTAGAAAAAGGTAATTTAAAAAAGCATTTTTTTTAACTCATACGTGTGAGAAACCTCAAATCGATCAAGACTGTGATATCCTTTCACCAATTCACCTTGGTAAACTATTTTTCCAGTGTAACATTTGTGATTACAGTTGTTCGGCAAAAACAATATTATACGGCATAATGCTAACTCAATCGTTTGTATGTCATATTTGTGATTATAAATATTTACAAAAAGGTAATGTAAAAAAGCATTTACTAACTCATACTGGCTAGAAACCGTACGAATGTTAGCTCTTATTTATTAGCTATATTTATTTATTTAATTGTTTTTCTTTTCTTTTTGTTATATGGTGATTGGATTTTATTAAATTTTTTTATGTATGTATGTATTGCGATGGTATTTTATTACAAAACCTTTTTCACCTTTAAACTACCTCAGTTAGCTCAGTTTTTATCGGAAGCATAAAACGCTCAGTAGTCGGTTCCTGTGGGTCACCCCGTCTGTCTTTCGAGCAAATAAAAACTCGTATTTTTGAATAACGAAGAATGTTGTTTATTCAAAGGAAAATTTTTGTAGCGACAATTTCGCTTTTAGGCTTTATGGTGTAATTTGTGTTCGACCACTGAATTTGAAATTTTATTTACTGTACAAAATCTTACTAAATTTCAATCTCATTTGTCGTTAATTGTTAAATGTGTAGCAAATAATATAGTGTTATTACAAATTTTGTTTTTTTTTTAATAAAAATGTTTGTCACTAAAGAGCAATTTTCAAATACCTTGTACAAATCTCGTGCGGTTTCGTGTGAACGACTCTTAGTGTCGACCACTGAATTTGGCTTCCGTACGTTGCGGCTATCACATGTGCTGTAGTTACCAAGTTTTTGTAAACCACCTGGCGTTGTTTTAATTTTCGAACTCGACTTGATTGCAATTTTTCAATCTCAATACTGTTGATCCAACGTGTAATTATATCCAAATAATTCAAGTGTACACTTAACATAGGTACGTAAATTTTTATTCTAATCTCGAATTTTTCAATATCTAATATGACATGGCGTTCCAATTTAACCTTGGCAATGTTGCACTCAACAAACTTTTCAAATTTTAAATATTTTTCAGCAATTTTACACTGAAATTGACGACTCGTCACAAATACTCGCTTCTACGGCTCGGAAATTAATTTCCACTTATTTAACAAGCAAAAATTTACAAATCGCAAAATCAAAAACGCACTCAACAAAATCTAAGCGTTTGGCGTCCTTCAACGCCGCTTATGCAGCCTCCTTGCCTTCAACCTCTAGAAAAATTCATACCTAGTAAGTTTTTCAATTACGTACAGGATGTTGCACAAATTAATTACTCTTCTTTTTAGTAGCTGGTTATCGAAGCACAACACAAATGTCACTATTCCAAATTTTATAAAATTTTCAATTAAAATAATGTGTCACGGAGGTGTTTAAAGTAGTAAATTTAGCCTTTTTAATTTTCCTGTGAATAAATTGTAACCTATTTGCAGTGCTTAAAACAAATAATTGACCACGATCTGGACTGGCGGGTTGACTGCACAAAAAATCACCACAGTATGTATTGTAATGGTATTTTCGTAGATATTATTATCACAAGCCCTGTATCTTTGAAGCAAAGCCACTTTTCAAAAATCATCAAAGTACAAAATATTCTTAGAAAAATTCAGGGAATAATCCCTTGAATTTTTGCAGTTTGTTTAATAAACATTCAATTACCAACAAAGTAATTCAATTAATTTTTTATTGAATTACTTTCAGTTCTGCTACGAATGCAAATTTTAAACTTTCCAATTTTAAATAATTCAGATTCAATTTTTTAATTTCAATTGCTCTTTTTCTAATTTATCAACTAAATCAAATCTACCGCTCAGTAGCCACTCAATATAAAAATTATCCAAGTTTCAAATTTCAGAAAAAATACTTATTAAAATCACGCAATAATGCATTCGCATCAAATCCACTTTATTTAAATAAAAAATTACTCACAACTTCAAAAACTCAAAAAGTGTCAAATAATCGCCTCGAGGCAAAATCGCACAACAGGCTCGGGCGGTCGCTATCGGCAAAATGCCTCGCATTTCATGTTATCGGCCCCCACCTAACAAATTTTTCAATCTTACAACTTAAATAAATTTAAACACAACTTAAATAACAAAATGAATTTTCACCAAAATGTATAGGGTGGGTCCGAATCACTTTTGAAACATGACATCTTACCCCCGATGCTAATTGCTGTTTTAAGCGCAGCTCCAAACAAAATTAGCAGAAACTCATCAGTGTTTCAACTAAATTTAAGGTGCTAGATCAATAGGCGCTGAGCTGGTGTCAAGTTCAATTCAAAAACGAATAATCATAGAAAGTTGAAATTTTCAGTGCATACGTAAAATTTTGTTCTACATAACGCCTCCTATTTTTTATTTAAAAAAAATTATTAAAAAAATTTTTTTTCTCGAGATTTCAATAAAATACACTTTAGTTATAAATATAAAATAGGAGATGTTAAGTAATACCTACCATACTAATCAATCAAAAAAAAAAAAGTTAGATTATCTTTTTTGGTTTGACTTTCAAACTTGACACAAGAATTCAAGCAATCTAGGCGAAATTTTAAATTGGTGCCATGATATTAACCAATCAGAGAATACATGCAGTTCAAGCATTTTCAAAAAGATGTCGGCACTTAAATTTGAAGCAAAGACACAAACCTACCCATTGTATTGGTAAAATGGTTACCTGGTAACCTGGTCATAATCCACCGCCCGGAGCTATCGTAATTTATAAGCTGTTTTCTACCTGGTTCTAATACTTTATCTAATTTTGTATACAGTTAAGTAATTGCATCAGGTATAATCTTTTAAAATTAAATTTAATATAACAATTGCAGATTTTATTTTCTATATTATAAAGAGCAGTTTAAAAATTTTGTTCATCAAAGAAATAACTAAGTCCCGTTAAATAAATAACGAAGAGACTTTAGATAAAGAAAGTAGTTCAAGAATTGTAAAAAGAAAATCGCGATTACCCAGAGTCTCTTCAAAAAGTAAAAGAATCTATCGTTCAGCTCAGAAAAATAAACCTTTATTAACCTTTCAGCAGCCGCGCCACTATAAAGCAGGCGCGTGTTGTACCGCGTACGACACGATGTCTTTTTATAAATATTTTATTATTAAGGCCGAGGGGGTTGAATCAAATCAGCGCGGCGCCAGGGGGGGAGCACGTGCCCACCCTGATGATTGGAGTGCCCACCCAATTTGTAGGAATTTGATATCAATAATGTAATTTTTTTAGTTTATTTATAAATTTTATGTGCCCGTGCCCACCTTAAATATATGGGGCCCAATTTGTACTCATCCATCCATAATATTCAATTCATAAAAAGATAGGAAATTCATATATTAAAAATGACCCTGTAAATTATCCAAAAAATTCGGCTATGAAAAGCCTACCTCCTGCTATGGCAAAAATTTATCAGTTTATTTTACTTGAGACCACAGTTTATTTTATTTTCTTGTTTGTCATCTTTTATCAATTGTTCATTTTTTCTTTTCACATTTGTCGTATGTCGTTTCTATTTTTCTTCACATCCACCCCGAAATACATTTTTAATTGTTTCCATCAGTTCTTTTCTATTTTGTTCAGTCTTTTCTTTTGCGTACCTTCTTATTTCTCGTAAAATTATTTCTAGATTTACCAATCGCCAACCATTATAACCAATTTACGAGGTAATCAAAGCGAGCAAATAAAATGGTCCCTGCGCCTTGGTGCCAATTTTAGTTGTAATAATAAATTTATTCTATTGCAAATAAATAATAAATTAATTTTCCTTAACTTAAACTTAACGTCAATGTAAAATTTTCAAAATAAAATAAAAGAGTTTCCAATCCAAATAAATAAATAATAAATTTTTCTCCAAAAATTAATTAATCAAATTAATATTTCCATTTTCGCAAATAAAAGTTGCAAAGTAAAAATTCGCATCACCGTACGGGCGAATTACAAATATATGTAATTGAATCAAATTCTGCCCCACTGTCTGGGCGCCAATTTTAGATATAATTGTTCAAATAATAATTACCAGTGCTTCAAAAAAAGGTTACTTTCCAAAATAATCCTGTCCAAATCGTCTATAATTCAAATCTTTAGTTAAAAAATCCGCACAACAGACTCGTGCGGCCATATTTTGGCAAAAGGCCTCGCATTTCCTGTTGATTTATTTTGATTGTTTTCTGAGGGTTCAATATTTGGAAAATTTTGACTACAGTTTCCAGTTTCTTCGCAGTTGAAGGTTGTTTCTATAGACATGGGATCCGGTTTAAGAAACTGTTTGCTAGGTTGCCTTATCTGGTTCACTGGAAATTATTGTGAGGTCGATACGCTTACTGAGAAGTGTTTTTAAACGAAAATTGATTTTGACTTACAAAATATTGATAAGGATTTCTGAATGTACATGTAACAGCGCATATCAACATATTCAAGTCTACCCTGTCCTTAACACTCACAAAGACGTGTTCCACCCGCTCAGACTCCGATTCAATTACCCGCGACTGATAACGCTTTCGCACCGCGATCAAGACACCGCCCCCTCTCAGTTTCTCGCTAGTAAGACAGTCTCTGTCCCTACGATAAACATTAAAGTCATGTAAACCCAATTCAGAATCGTTTATATCAACATTAAGATTAGTTTCTGTTAACACAATGACATCATGCGCACAACACACAACCGCACAATTAAAATCAGTTAATTTAGAACGAAGTCCGTTAATATTCTGGTAATACACTTTCAGCTGTTCGATATTATCATGTATCCGATCCCCTTCAGCAACATTTAATCATTGTGACTCTCCCACAGCATGAACTGATCCATATCTAAGGGATGGCCTCCTAGGATAAAATTCACGGATCGCAACCCCCGCGGCCACAACGAAGAATCCAACAATTTAGACAAGATACTTTCACGTACTCCCAACTTAAAAGAACAAGAGTCCTCGGAAGCCACTAATAACTCACACTTAACGTCATCAATTTTTAGTGATTCATTTACGTACGCCAGCATCATATCAAGAGTAGTCTCGGGAGAAAGCCTCCCCACATAAATCCATTGGCGTCTATCCGCCGCGCGCAGAGAACCCGTTTCGAAAGTTCCGACCGCTGGTGGTCTGCTTCCAATGACAAAGGATCTCCTGTTGATAGCAGCAGCTGGTGGTCTCAAAGAAGTCAAACCGTCCCCCTCTCGAACGGGACGTCGCTGAGAAGAAGCGTGAGTGTCCCTGCGCGGGGCAACTCGATCGGCAGACGCATGTCCATCAGGTATTTTCAGTTTTTTATCTGTTGCCGGTTTAGGATTGGGTTTTGTATCAATCAAACTAGGCACACCCAACTGCAGATCACTACCATTGCACTGATCATCCAACGATTTCGACACCTCAGCCTCAACATGGCCACGTGCGGGAGGACCAATAACACATGAAGGAAGAGGTAAAGCCCCGGAATCATGCAACCCCCCCAAGAGACACACCACAGGACAACTCCATCATTCTCACAATCCTGCTCAACATTTCGCTGTGATTGACAAGAATAGCGTTAATTTTGTCAATCCCGAGTAAAGGAGTTTCCTCATCGGGAGACTGAACACAACGATCGCAAATATATTCTACGTTTTTCGAATCAATGATCAACTTAAAAGTTGATCTACTAAGCTCGGCGCTCTTCATGGCGTGGTAATATGACTGACACAATCTGCATTTAACCATCTCGCCAGAATCCGACTTGGACGTACATTTGTTGCAATTAGCTGTATACATGACTTGACCTGAATGACATGACGTTACCTATTAGTACTCCAAAGCTATATATTTGACTCGTTTTCCCAGGGTAGTCAGGTTGATGTGGTCTTTACTGACTTTGCAAAGGCTTTTGATAGAGTGGACCATCAGCGACTTTTAATGAAACTTGAGTCATATGGATTCTGTGGCCCTATACTTGACTGGTTCAGGAGCTACCTGAGCAATAGAAGACTTTGCGTCAGGGTGGGTTCCTCGCTGTCCTCTGAGGTTTTGGCGCTGTCGGGTGTGCCTCAGGGCTCAAAAATTGCTCCTTTCTTGTTTACACTGTTTGTGAATGACATTGGAGCAGCCTTTAGAGTTGTTAAGTATCTGATTTTTGCCGACGACTTAAAGATTTTCTTGCGGGTTAGATCAGTTTATGATGTGTTGCTATCGAGGATGATTTGCTCTTGCTGGAGAGGTGGTGTCAGGTTAATCTTATGACTATGAATGTTAGCAAGTGTAGGACTGTTACGTTCAGCAGAACCAGAAACTCTCTATTCTATGATTATTCTTTTTTGGGCGTAATAATCCCTAGAGACAATATTGTTAAGGATCTGGGGTGTATCTTGACTCGGAGCTCTCATTTAGGGATCACATCAGTGCCATCGTTCAAAGATCTATGAGGCTGCAATATTTTGTCTTAAGAGTCACAAGGGATTTTACAAGAATTGACACCTTCAAAATTCTGTTCTGTGCATTGGTCCGACCCATTTTGGAGTATTGCTCAGTCGTATGGTCTCCTCACTACGCTGTTCACGTCGCTAGGATAGAGAGGGTGCAGACTAAATTTATTAGATTATTAGCTCACAGACTGGGGTACTCATATCGGGATTGTCCTGTAAATGAGGTCATGAATGGCATGGGCCTGGTTCCCTTGCGCTTGCGCCGCATGAGTTCGGATTTGGTTTTCCTTTTCAAGCTTATCAACTCAATTGTCATATGTGCGGACTTGCTTAAACTTGTGGCATTTCGAGTACCATTTATGGGCACCAGATCTCAGAATCTGTTTTTTCTCAGGTATCATTCCACTTATTATGCATATTACAGTCCCTTGTCTAGGATGACGAGGTGGGGTAATGAACTGGGGGAATCTGTAGATTTCTTCGGTGTGAGTCTCTCCCAGTATAGGCGACGCTTGGGTGCCGTAATGGATTCGAGAAATACTTTCACATAGTATAGCCTGCTTTTGTATGTTTAATCCGCGTCAATGTGTAAGACATCAAATGTCCCGTTATGATTTATGATTTTATCTTTTGTATGATTTCGATGTTCATGAATAATTATGTATTGTTAATGTCTCTGCAGAACTTGCTATATTTTTTTATGTAAAAACCACTGTAAAATGTGTAATAAAGGGCTAATTGCCCGTAAATTCTTAAACAAATAAATAAATGTAAGATGATTCGTTTTAGCCATTTGTTGATTTTTAAAATTAAATTGATTATTATTTGGTGTAAAATACTTTAATTCAATAATATGGAAGCGATAAACTTCTGTCATAACTCATAAGTAGAGTGTGAAATTTATGCAGTAATAAATGCCTAAAATATGCACGTATATGTTTTAAAAATAACAAGATTATGTACTAAAAAACAAATTTATTAATTTTAAATTTTTTTTCAATTTTGTTTGGTATATTTGCTCTTAGTTCTTTTTATTTTTACTGTTATACATAACTGATGATCGCAAATAATCGTGAAATAAAAGCTTTTATATTATGTTACAGGTTTTTTTAATTTTTATAATTTTCTATAGTATAATTTTTTCAGATTTTAATTTCTTGTTTATTCAAATATTTCTAAGTTCAACACTGTTCAATGTGAATTTTTGTTATTTTGGTTTTTTTAAATATTATGTTTCTTTGTAGTATGTAATTATTTACTTAACAGTTAAAATTTATTATTTTAACATTTTGTTAGGTTTTATTATTTTAAAAAACAAAGACTTTTAATTTTTTAAATTAATTTTATTGAGAGATTTAATTACAATTAACAATAAGTTTATACGCCAGCCGCATTTTTATAATTTTTGTCACTTATTGTGCTGGAAGGTCAGCTCTCGAATAACAATTTCCCCAAAGCTGTTGGGTCAGATGGCAAGAAATTTTCGAGAAAATCGACTTTGAAATATTGAAAGTGAAACCGTTAAAAAAATGTACAAAAATGCACTAATATGCACAACCTACCAAAATATGCACCTAGTGTTAAAAATATGCATTTTGAAAAGCATTTTATTGAATTCTGATTTGCCTAATTCGGCTTTATCTATATGAATTTTGGTGACATCAATTTTAAGAAATATGCAAATGCATTAAATTCCGTGCTCTAATTATGACTCGTAAAATAATCATAAGCTGCATTTCCATTATAACGGCACAATAAACGGCAATATTGATGTATGATGTTTATTGCGGATGCAACAATAAATAAACAGATTCGTTTCCAAACCGTGCCTGGGAAGCTGTTCTTTTCAAAGATGTTTTTGCAAAGTTTATCTTTTCTAAATTTTTTTTCTTAAAATTATAAAAATTTGCACTTATATGTCTTAAAAATAAAAACATATGAAATATGCACGTTCACATTTTGGTTGTAAACTCTAAAGTTGTAGAAACGCATATATACAATTTTTTACGACTATGAACAAGCAACAAAAATATGCATTTACATATAATTCCACTGATTAATGATTTTCAAAGACATTTGTAGTCATTGCTTTGCGTAATTTTGTGAGTAAAAAATAAATTTTATAAAAAATGATAACAATAATATATGTTTATTTTATTCACAATAATACAGAAGAATATAAATTCTTAAAATAAAAACATCACAAATTAAATTTTCTTTTGTTAATTTCGAGTTCTAGTGTGACAACTGGCGGGAATATAGTAATACTAATAAGTAGTAAGTTTCATTGCCAACTGCCAGTGGAATTTCATTGTCAACCTCGACATAGTTAAGTTCAACTGAACCAACAACTATACAAGGTTGAAAAACCCATTTAGGTTTAAACTGCGATCACTACTCAAAGTGAACACATGAACTTAAGTTTAAACTGCCATTGAAATACCGGCCCCCTAGTGTCATTAATACTCTCTTCTGCATGGTAAGTATTGAATTATATTATGCATATCGTTTGCACGCCAATGTATTAACGAGACGCCGCTGAAAAAAGCACTCGCTCTGTAATTAAATAAGTTGATTAGTCAGTTCATTTAGAGCAGTCATCAAGTAAAGACGTTTTATTTTGTTCTCATATAATTTAATCACCTTTATTAAATGTTTATTTGTTCTCACCACGTTTTTTTATTAGACAAACCCAAATAAGTTACATTCCATAATAAGTATTATCTTAATAGTAAATTTGTGCTTCTTTTTGCCTTTTAAAATTACACTTACACTTACCGACTTCAAAAAAGGGGGAGGTTATCAATTCGGTTGTATTTTTTTTTATGTTTGTTACTTCAGAACTCCGTCATTTATGAACCGATTTTCAAAATTCTTTTAGCGTTGAATCAAGTATAGTTCCAAGTTGGTCCCATTATAATTTCATTCGTAGTGGATCTTGGACTTCGAAGATAAACGGGAAAAACCCCCAAACTTCTTCTCAACTCTTCTCAAAATTGACATAATAACGCATTAAGTACTGAGTACCTGTACCTGTTTTATTACCTGTTCCTGCCCGGTGGGTCAGAATATATTTTTTTTAATTTATTAATCTACTAATGCCTGTATTCACCTATTACCCTGGTCGAAATGTTCCCATGGGTACCACCCAATGGGCAGAATTGGGCCACCCATGGGCATATGCCCATGGTCACATGGGCATATGCCCATGGGTACGTGACCATGGTCACATGGGTACATAACCATGGGCATGTGCCCATGGGTGGCCCAATTCTGCCCATGGGTACCTCCCCATTGTATGGTACCCATGGTCACATCCCCATTAAATGTGACCATAGGCACATCCCCACTAAATATGTGGAGATTGAGTAAATTATCTGCAATAAATAAAGCTAAATATTAAAAATTTGTAACTTTATTTACAACTTTTTAAACTACAAATTTTCACAACAATTAAAACAACAAATTAACCTAATAACAAATTACAACAAATGCCTAATAAATTAATACATTATCTTAAGGTGGTGACTGACTTGTAACTGAACGTTTTAACGTAATGTAATCTAACACAAACATTTGATAGTCATTGCCAATAAACTAACACGTAGCAAGCACCAACGGCGAGCGAAGCATCCGTGCTCCACTTGACTGTCGGTTTTTTGACGAATTCCTTCGATTATTACATCACATCATGACGTATTAACGTAGTTTGAGCAACTCGTTTATTTAGCCGAACGAGCTTTGTAATGTAATGCTCGTCGCAAACGTATTACAACGTTCAGTTCCAAGTCAGTCGCCACCTTTAAAGATATGACTAAATTAATTTGTTACGCCTCTCCGCACAGTTTTTATTTTTGAACATAAATATTCAATGGTTTTCTTTTTCTGTTTTGCTCTTTCAGCATCGTTAACTTCATTTTTTTCTTTGTCCGTCCTCGAATTTAATAAAACTAGAAAAAAACGATCTTTATTTTATGTATTAAATAATTTTAGTATATACGTTACCTTGCAAATAAGCTTTTTTTTGAGGACTGCACGCAGGTCGAGCTTCCAAATTTTGGACATTTGGACAAGCCGCACCTGTAGCACTACACAAACAAAGCTGTTCCCTTGTCCAAAGAATGTCAATGCATTTCTTAATAAACTTTGAATCTCTAGTTATGCCACTGGCGACCTGATTAGCAGCTTTAAATTGTGCGTCCGTTAGTGTAAACTATGAAAAAAAAATTGTAATAATTATTATAGATCAAAAAATTATGTATTGTCATGTTTCAAAAATGATTTGGACTCACCCTGTACAATGTAGTAAAATTATTGTATTAATTATTGAATTGGTAAGATTGAGAAATTTGTTAGGTGGGGTCTGATGACAGGAAATAGGTGGTCTTTCGTCGATAGTGACGGCACAAGCCGGTTGTGCGATTTTGGCTTTTGATTTTGATTTTTGATATAAATTTGAATTTATGAGTAATATTTTTAATTTGATTTGAATCAAGTGATTGTATGCGAATGCATTATTGCGTTTTTTTTGGATGATTATTTGGATATTTTAGAGTTGTTTTGAATATTTTTGATATTGAGTGGCTACTGAGCGGTAACAAATTGATTGATTTCGCTGATTTAGAAGAAGAATGATTACAAATTAGAATTTTAGTATTGGAAATTAAAATTGCATTCGTAGGAAAGAGTGTGAAATTGATAAGCCGGACTGCGATATGGGTATCGTATGAAATTTGCGTTGCCATTTTTATAATTTTATTGAAATTAAAATTTAACTAATATTTGATTTTAATAATTTTGAAAACAAAGTTAATTTCAAAAAAGTAAAAATAAAAAAACCAGGGTGAAAATATACGTCAGTATATGTATTTACCCCAAGTTCATCTTCTCCATCGACAGATGGATTTTCTGATTCTGAAGGTTCTGCAACCGGTACGTCTTCAGATTCTTTGCTATTAATATCCTTTACGTCGATTTGATGAGTTATAACGTTATATGAGTGATACCGAATATTGAGACGAACCAACTCTTTATTTTGATCAGCAACTTTCCCATAACTGATCTTTTAAAATTTGCATTTCATTGGCCTGCAGGATGGAAGTTGTTCTAAGCTCAATTAGCTCAGCTTCCATTGCTTTATTTTTTTCAACTACTTCCATATAGTCTGTAAATGATATATGATCCCGAAGTATGCTAAAAAACGATTAAAGTTTATTTAAAAAGAACTTTTGGTAACTGATTTATACTAATTACTTTACAGTTTCAATGGCATTCGTTTTCTTTTCTTCATCTTTAGATGACGCATTCAGCTGCCTCAAATTAGCCACTCTAGCCCTTTCTTTCTGAGCTTGCTCTTCTTTTTTCTGATTATATAAAAAAAATTAGTTAACTGATAAATTTATTAGTTACAAAATTTTAAAACTTCAAAGAATATAAAATCTTTCAGATACGATACTTACAGTATTAACTTCGCTTTGACATGTTCTTATCGGTCGTTCCTATTGTTGTTTCGGCTGGCCTACGAGTCCTTTTCTGACTCAATAAATTTACAAGTTCCTCTTCCGAGTCTAAAAATATTCCTATACCTCCATAAACTAAGACTAAAATAAGACACCTACCTGCTAATTTCAAAATAATAGCTTTATAGTAGCCTGCTAATGGTACACTTTTTGCTTATTACTAAAGCTTCTCTTTATCTCATCAACGTGAAGAATTTTATGCTCACGAGTCATAACTTTTCATGGAATATCCCTATCTTGTGGACTCAAAAACACGTTGTATTGGTAAACAACTCTAGTTGGAGGTTATTAAAATCTTCAAAAAAAGTTTTACGCACTTCTGTTTTGTCACACATACTGCACATGTGCCTACATTGTTCTAAAAGTAATCAAGTACCAAACCTAAAACATTAATTAATATTTAAAAAATTAACTTACTTCATAATATATTAATAAAAGCTTGTATAAATGAGTTTTAAAGATAATAAACACAATGGAAATTTTTAGGTTATGTTTGCAAAAAATTATGAAATAATGTTTTACCTGCGTTTATTTTCACTGAAATAAAACAATTTCGATGTTATGCAAAATATTACAAATCACTGCACTCTAAACAATAAACGATCACTATAAATTATAATATAATATCACGTGTACTATGATATCAATATTTACTATATTATTATAAATTAACGAAACTAACTATATAGTGGTACCAACAGAACAATTATTATAAATTACGTTTTGGTTTCGATGGCAATTTAAAGAAAAACAACAAATCGAAATCATCTGATTTATATAATATTAATTATATTAATCCGCTAATTACTGATTTGTTCGAAAATAAAAAAAGAATTACGTAGAACTCAGATGTTGCTTGGATGTAAAATTGTAAGTTCAATTTTCAAACATTCAGATGAAATACTCTAATATACAATAATAATTTTATAATGATATGATTAAATAATAATAATATTTTTTAATAATTTTAGAATTTTATTAATATAATAAAAATATAAAATATAATTTTATAATAATTTTAAAACACGTGGCACTCGCGGGTTCGACCCGCGAGTGCGGGTAAAGTAAGTCGGTTTACGAACGATAATTTTACGTGATAACGTCATAAGAAAACGTTGATGAAAAATTTCATACTTTTATGAATTGAATTGAATTATTTTTTAATTAAATTAAATTAATTAATTATTTATTTTTTAATTAAAACAGATAATACGAATTAAAACTATGTTATACATTAACCCTCGATAGGCTCTTGCGTTATGTGCATGAAACATAATTGCATTATTTTGTGATCGCGAGATCGAACCTCATTTCGCTTTTTTTGTTTTTTATAATATTTAAAAATAAATAAATAATATTATATAAATACATATTTCTCATTTTATTAAATTTATGCATAAAATTAAAATTGCATATGCCCAGGGTCATGTCATACATCAAATATACTCATGGTCACATAATACCCATGGTCACATCACATCTGCACATGGTCACATTGCATCTGCCCATGGTCACATTGCATTTACCCATGGTCACATTGCATCTGCCCATGGTCACATTACGTGCCCATGGGTATATCCCCAAGAAGTTTGGGGATATGACCAATGTGACCATGGGCACACATGGGAACATTTCGACCAGGGATACAAATAGCACTAACTGTAGAATAGTAGTTATTAATTATATAAGGGGATTAAGAAGCCTCTAATCTACGAGAAAAAATGAGCACTCGAGGCGCAGCCGAGAGTCACATTTTTTCGAGAAGATTATAGGCATGTTAATTCCCGAATGTAATTCAATGTTTTATCCACGACCATCGCCAAAACCACAAGAAAAAATTTTGGTTTTGAGAAACGTCAGATTTGACAAATTGATTTTGACCAATACCTACTGATTTTGAGCTGAAAACTAATCCACTAGTGTATTATGAATTCTAATCCACTAGTGTATTAAAAGGCCTCTAATTCACGGAAAACGGACGTATTAAACCTTCCTAATATAGTGGTCGTGGATAAAATCACTATTTCGTATTCACCAACATAAAATAAGGTTTATTCATTGAATAAACTTCCAATAACTTATTAGCTCAAAATTGGTCGAATAAGTCGTTATTTGTCTGTTTATAACCTTAAAACTTGAAAGGTATGTGAATTTTATGAAAACTTGTATACTCGAATTTGTGTAAAATTAAAAGTATTACAGAAAGAGTAATGGATGATTTAAATAAAAATTATTTAAAAACATCGTTCACAATGAAATTCAAGGTTTTATTAGAAATGAAAATATTTTTAATCAAAATTTTGCAATTAGAAATGCTGTAATCAATACTTTTTTTAATAAATAGTTTAATTTAAAAAATTATATACAAAATATTTGCATTATTGTTTTTTTTATCTTTCAAATTCAATTCTGCCAGCTCTTTCTCAGTTTCTGCCTTTTTCTTCAAAATTTTAAAGTTTCAATTGAATGGCATTTTTTGATTTAATTTTTTTCTTTTTTTCTAATTAATGAATTAGAAGTAGTAATTCCTTGACATATTAAAAAACAACTAACGCTGCACGGTTTCGCTAATAGCATCTCACTAGAAAATATCTCTGAGACTGATATAACAGAAATTGAGCGACTTACCAAAAATGAACTAGACCTTGTTTGGCCAAAAGAAGAAATATCGGATTACCTTGGTATATTCAACAATAATTCGAAAAATTTCTTATTTTTTGGTGGTGAAAAAATACTTTTGTGAAAGATACAGGAACATGTTAGAAACCGGCAAAAAATTAAAACTGATTTCAAAGACTAGTGATAAAAAAATTAGCGACTCGGCAAAAATTTAACCCCTGAAATGGCTCTTGAGAACTTAAACAATGAAAGAAGTTGTTGAAGAGTTCGCGGGTATCCCAATATTGTGAACCAATGAATCTAAGAATATACCAACTACTATTTCGATTGCCGTAAGCAAAAAAGAAAAAATCGAAAGAAGGCATACTTGAAGAAAGACGAAAAACAATATTCTGCAACTTATGTTCTGGATTATCATATACTACATTAATTTTTATTTTTGTTAACGTTGACGTTCATAATCTAGTTTCTAACTTTCTTCTTACTTTTAATATTTATATTAATGTTAATCAATAGATAAGTGGTTTAAGTAGTGTAACTCGATATTAATCATATCAAATTTTTAGCATAAACCAAAAAATGCACAAAACACTTTTTCGAAAACTAAAATGTTTAAGTTATCACAATATATAAATACACTGTATTATCGCAAACGTTTTCACCATACTATGGCATCATCAGGCGATGAACTAGAAGGAGAAAGGAGAAAAACTCCGTATTTATCGACAAATTGCAAGAGAAAAGTGGAGGGGGTAAGAGGAGGAGATAATTTTTAAAAAAGTAATTATGTGTGAATATACTAGAGGGTGGTGTAAATTTAAAGAGAAAAAGGAAAAAAAAAAGGGGGGGGGGAATGTAAGTAGATGTGTGGTAAGTTAGAAAGGGGGGGGGGAAGTATTATTTATTAAAAATGTTTAGTAGGGGTGAGTTATTTAAATCAGATTGACTATTAAGTAATGAAGATGAATATTTTAATTTATTAATTTCCATAGCTTCCAAAAATTCCAGTTTTTTACTTTTTTGTGCAACGTGTAAAATTTCGTATTCCCCTTGTTTATGGTTAGTGTCTATTAGGTGTTTCGCGAAAGTCGATTTTCCATCTGCAAGTCTGTGGGATCGAGCGTGTTCATCAAAACGTGTTTTAAAAGATCTACCGGTATGACCAATGTATTTTTGAGAGCACTCACAAGTGAGCTCATAAACCCCTGATTTAGTTAACATGACTGATTTTGATTTCGCGTTATTAATAAATTTGTTGAGTTTATTATCTGTTTTAAAAGCAATGTTATAATTGTTATTTTTTAAATATTTTACAATTTTGTTTGATTTGTTACCGAGAAAAGTAATGACATTAAAATTCGCGTTAGTTTTTTTAAAAATATTAGGATATATTGAGTTCGATAGAATTTTTTGTTGAATTTGGCGTAATAAGTTATCAATAAGAGTGACTTGGTATCCATTAGAGATCGCGATATATTTAATTCTGTCTAATTCTTTTTTAAAATTTACGTTACTAAGGGGGATTCTAATTAAGCGATTGAGAAAAGCGCGAAAAGATGCACTTTTATGTGTAAAAGGATGTGCGGAGCTATTAGGGATAATTATGTTACTTTCTGTAGGTTTATGGAAAATGTCAAAAGAGTGTTTATTATTGTCTTTAATAATTGTGAGATCTAAGTAATTTATTTTATTGTTTACTTCTATTTCTTTAGTAAATTTAATATTATTATGTTGTATGTTGATAAAGTTAAAAAGTTGATCTAATTGTCTGAGGGAACCATTGAAGCAAATAATAATATCGTCAACATATCTGTACCAATAAATTATATGTTTTTTGAAATCTGAACAAAGAATTTTGGTTCGACATGATCCATAAAAATATCAGCTAGTAAACAAGATAAAGGGTTTCCCATAGGTAAACCATCCTTTTGAAGATAAAATTTTTCATTAAACTTAAAATAGTTTTGTTTAAGGCAGATGTCTAAAGCTGTAAGGATCTCTTCAATAATTACGGGATTAGTTCTATTATTTTGTAATAATTCTCGGATAATATTAACGGTATCTTTAATGGGTACGCTTGGAAAAAGGTTAGTGACGTCAAATGATACTAGTTTATTGGAATTATTAATGATTCTATTATTTAATTTTTTAACTAAATCTAGTGAATTTTTAACAGTATATTTGGGTTCAAATTTTGTGTAGAATTTAATAATGTCAATTAATTTAGAAGCTAAATTTCTGCACGGCGCGTTAATATAACTAACAACAGGTATAATAGGGTGTTCCGGCTTATGTAATTTGACAAGACCATAAAGCCCAGGAGCTTGTGGGTTCATACAAATTAGGGAATACCTGTCTTTTTTGGAAAGTATAATCTGGGTACTCTTAATAACATCTTTTATTTGTATTTGGAATTTAGAAGTAGAGTCTTTTTTAATTATGGAAAAACTTTCCGGCTTTATGAAGTCTTCTACCTTTTTAATGTAGTCGTTCTTATTGATGCAAACAATAGTGTTGCCTTTATCAGCTTTTGTGAAAATTAATTTTGAACTTTTCGCGAGTTTACGTATAGATATGGCAATCTTTTCTTCATGTGTTAAACCAGATGAAGGTATATTATGTGATACATTCTTAATTTTGTTCGTTAATTCTAATTTTTGCAATAAAGGGTTAATATTAAATTTACTGATAGCTACTTCACATTCAACTGCTAATTTTTCTAATTTACTGTTAGTAATTACGGTAGGTATATTATATTTAAATCCTTTGTTAATTAATTCTACTTGGGGTTTGTTAAAAGCGGTATTACAAAGATTAACAAATTTTGGGAAAAATCATTTTTAGTGTAATTAAAAACTAAAGGGGGTTCTACAGTCTTTTTTTGGTTTTTTAATAGATTTTCAATTTTCTTTTTTTGGATGGTAATGCAATATTTTCTCTTAGCTTGACTCTTGTCCTTGTTTGGCTTCGGGATTGCCAGAATTTTAGCCGTCTTCCAAGCGGTTGGGAAGTAGCACAGTTTCAAACAGGCTTTGAAGATATAATATAACTGTACCATTCCTCTTTTGGGTAGGTACTTGAGGTGTTTGTTGTTGATACCATCTGCTCCGGGAGCTTTCTTGGTTTTACGGCTCATAATAATCCGCTGAATTTTTTTAGGGCTGATGTTCATATTTGACGAATCATCCATATTACATAACAATTCAACGTTTTCTCTTACTTGTTCTTGTAAAGGGGAAACAAGATTAGCAGTCACCTGATGATTTTCTTCAAAAATATTGGCAAGTATCTCGGCCTTTTTTTGATTGGCGTAATATTTTATGTTAGCATGAGTTAGTGTAGGCATTGGTTCGTTTTTTCGCCTTAGCGCACCATAAACTTTCCACAATGAGTTGTCTTTAGTGGTTAGGTCTTTTGATTTATTTAACCATTCTTGCCGACGAATAGTTTTGATGCTTGACTGGATTTCTTCCGTTAGTTGATTTTTTTCGACACGATAGATTATATTACCAGTTTCCAACCATTTACGTCTGGCTTTATTTCGCCGTCGCTTTAAATTGTCAGTTACCTGATCTGCAATAAATTGGTTGCGAATTTGCTTAGTTTTAGTGGTGACTTTGTGCGCTTTGGTAATTGCCATGGTGAATTTGGCTATCTCGAAGTCAACTTCTACACAATTTATGATTGGAGTAATGCGTATTCTGTTATTGCACTATTTTTTGAATTCTTTCCAATTGGTGTTATAAGTGACATAATTTGGCGGAATACGCGATGTAGCAAGAGTCATCAGTACCGGCCAGTGGTTTGAACTTAAATCATTAATTGTTTCGGGATTCGAATAGTTTGTTATTCCTTTAATCAGACACAAATCGATGGTGGATTGCGATAAACCTGGTGGGCTAAAAGTGGGTGTGGGTGGATACAAAAGTAAATAGTTGTTAAGATCATTATGCGCCTTTAACGTAGTGCCATTTCTATTTGCAAATCGACAGTTCCATTGGGGGTGTTTGGAATTGAAATCCCCTCCAATTATGATCTTACTGTATTTATTCATAATCTTATCCAGCTCGAGAGATGTTAAATTTGTGGATGGTGGGACATACATCGCTCCAACATAGAAAACACTCTTCAGTTTGATTTTCAACACCAATAGTTCGACTGCCACATTATCTGGTTGCTCTGCTGTTTCGTACGGCAGACCTTTCTTAATCAAAATTGCAACCCCCCCCCCCCCGGTCGGTTAGTCGATCTTTTCTAAAAACATAATAATTTTTCAGCTTTAAGCAATCGCTTGCCTTTAGCCAAGTCTCCGTTATCATGGCTATATGGACATTATTTTCATCCAAAAACAGTTCAAGATCGTCGCTCTTATTTACAACGCTTGTAGCGTTCCACGTAATTATGTTTAGGTCTTCGTGGTCGAGATTATCCATCGAATTCCTTGGCACATCTGATGAATGCCGCCATGCGAGCACCACCGTCAATTGTCGTAGCCATGACGCGATTTAGTTCACGCACAGCTGTTAACATTTTATCGATATTACACATCGATTCAAGTTTTTTAATTTCACTAAAAAGTGAATTTAAATTGTCGATACCATCATGACTTCCGCTTGGCGGGATGACACTATTGATCGGACGTTGTGCAACCTGATTGCGTTGATGTTGCACCACTTCACTTGGATGATTAATTTGTCTTTGTTTTAGGACCTGACTCATCGATGCCTGCGTAAAGTTCGGTATTGATCCTCTAGGCCGGAGAGCTGGAAAATCCTCCTGGCGTGCAACGTAAGCCGTAGGCCTAACTACTTTTCGCGTATGTTTTGTAAGTTTATTATTTGCTCTTACATATATCGAACAATCTCTAAAATCTGCAGGATGAGCGTCCCCACAATTTATACACTTAGGATTTTCCCCATCCGGAGTTAAGCATTCGGTGGAAAGATGATTTCCTGCGCATCTTCGACAAGCTATTTTCAGGTTACAATTGTCCGCGGCATGGCCAAATTTTTGGCACCGGTAACATTGAGTGATACCCCTCCGTGCATTGTATTTTTCCCAGTAAACTCTGATATCGCTAACACCTCTGATCGATTGAATTTCGGTGAAAGTGACATCGCCTTCAAAGGCGACTTTAAATTTTGGGTAATATACATTTTCTTTGTTTAGTAGTTTTACACTAACCACTTTGGAATTTACACGTTTGATTGCATCGAGGACTTCTGCTTCGTTCATCCGCTGAACTCCCTTTAAAACAGCCATCATTTTTTTAGCATCACCTACACTATAAGTGTGAAATGGAGTGCCCTTCTCGACCAAACTAGCTTTCAAACTGTTGAAGTCTTGGAGATCTTCGGTAAAGATTTTCACCTTGTCCCCTAAGTATTTAAGGTGAAAATTATTTTTTACATAAGTTTTCACCTCTTCATAAATTGTATGTGGTTTTTGGGTAATCCATGTACGACTCGAAAAACATCAACTTAGCGAAGAAATACAAACAAGAATAAAAACCATTCAATGCCATGAATGGCTCGACAAGACCAGAGATCTAACCATAAAAGACAATTCCTTATGGAAAGTGTATAGTGCGTTAAGAAGGAAAAATGTACCCACACCAACTATTAATTACAAAAACGTCAAACAATATTCTAACCAAAAAAAGGTAGAAACATTTCGTCGCACTACAATTATTTTGTCGTATATCCCAAAAATCGAGTTTTGGGAAATCGATGTTAAAGATTGAAACGAAGTAAAAAAAAATTGACTCGAAAAACTTTGTTTTAATTTCTGGTCACTTGTAGTTCATTTCATTACGCTTTTTTTGGTACTAAGATATGAAGCTTATTATAAATAAATTTCGGATTTTAAGGCACTTTTGTTCGAAAGTATCTTATCGTATACGCCACTTTTGACAAAATTTTTCGCATCCATACTACATACGCCAAAATAATGTGTATATACGTCAAAATAATGATTAATAAATTAATCTTACAACATATTTTATACAATAACAGGTATAGGTTTATACAATAAAACACTAGTGTAAATAAAAATAATACTTTAATTCTTAGTTAAATTAAACTTTCATTATATTATAACATAAATAATTATATTCTATATTTAAAAAAATAACAAAATTAATATTCTGGTAATAAAAACTTAAGAATTTGTTCAAAAAATTAATATAATAAACTAAAATTATAAAAACAAAATAATACAGGTACATTGTGCATCACGTTTGCTCTATCTTTCCTTATTTTAATAAACTGTTGTAATATTCAACATCAATTTTAGGAATAAAACTATACAGACTTGTATAATCACTTTTCTTTTCAGTTGAAATTTTTTTCCACATAATATTTTTAAATTCAGTTCAAAAATATTTTTTGGTGTTGAAAGAACTCCTTTTCTTGCATTTTTCATTAAAAATGAAGTCTTAAAATCTACTTGAGCTGCTGACGTCTTAAAATTGATTGTAAAAAGATCATCTTGATAATAGGTAATAATTTTAATTTGACTGAATGGAACCGCTTGAAAACTCATTTTATGAGATTTATCAGTATATATTTTAAAATCAGATACATCCATTTGTAAAATTTGCAGTTTAACTTTCAAAGACTTATAGTTTTTCAATTTTTTTACTAAATCAAGCGGACTGTGAATCTCTTTCAGCTTTAAAAATCCATCGATAGCGCTGTGAACGGCATCAACCTCTTGCACCTGCGAATGTCCGGGCTCAGAAAATTTCTGGGTGATGCTTTTTATTTGCTTGTTATTATAAATAAATTGAAGCAAAGCAGTTGCCATAATTTGGTTTCGGTTTTGTGGCACGCAGGAATCACTCCATAATACAATATGCTCAGTATCTCGAAAATTATTTAAAGCTCTTCCTAAAATTTTAACTACCGAGCTTGCAATATCATTTCCTGAACGGCCGCTATGCACCTCAGTCCAAATAGCACAATATGTTAAATTGCAGTGTTCTTTGGATTGAACACATAGTACAGTCGCAGTCATATTGAAAACAGTAAGTTTTCTTTTATAAAAGAATGAAGATGAAAAGCCTTTAGGTAGGGCGAAGACACTTTGTAAATCAAAACAAATGACGAGGGTATTTACATTTTTGTTATTTCGATCCCTATCGCGCTCAATTTTAATCAGTCTATGCTCTTTTCGGTGACATTCGTATATTTTTCTATCGTTATCACTTAAGCTCTTCTTTTTTTCTTGATTTCTAAATATTACGCAACGATCACATTGATCCTTTTTTGGTTTGAAGAATCCTAAATTAAAATTTGTGTTAAGGATTCTAGTAAAAGTAGTCATTGAAATCGAATCGTCAGGATATTTTTCTTGAAAAAGACTGAACATCTTAGAAATGGACAAGCCTTCTTCCAAATACTTTCTTGATGAACTGGCTCTACAATAATGTGAGTCAATCGTAGGAAATCCTTTTATGTGATTAAAAATTCTGTTTTTTGGCGCAATATTTTCGTTTGTTTCCTGTAAAATATCTTCGCTAGATTCCAAATTTAAATCTACAATAGAAAAAAAATATAAAGGTATAAAAGGAAAAGTTAAAAAGCTGCAATATTTTACCACCAAAAAAATTTCCGTAAATTTTTATTGTTGGATTTACTTCTTTGTCAAATTCAAAATCTGGATCACGAACTAAATCATCGGAAGAAAAACCATCTGTGAATAAAAGCTTTGGTTCACACATACGGCACAATAACATTGTTCTACAAAAATAATACTTTGGTTTAAAGACACATACGTCAAAATAATTGAAGATAGTTTTCTTACACAATTTTGCACTGATTTTTGTCGTATATCCAAAAATTTGGCGTTTACGGTAATATAATAGTAAGGCTATCTTATTTTGTGGCGTATACGACAAAATTCATACCCAATATCTCGGAAACTATCCAAAATATAGACAATCGGATAAGGTAGATCGATAGAGTAGAAAAAATTATACAAGATAGCGTTCTTAACTCATTTTTTTTGATTTTGTGATGTACGACAGTATAATTGCGGTGCGACGATTTGCTAACATCTTTGAAGATGTGCACCAAACTACTATCAACTTAGCCTCTCCAATGGAGATACTAGTTGAGAATAATATTATACCCGAAAACTCCAACGATATGCCTTACAGCATTAATATTACTCCAAATAAAATTAAAAAGATTATTCGTAGACTAAAAACGAAGAAAGCTCCTTGAGATGATAAAATCCCAAACAAGCACATCAAACATCTTCCGAAAAAAGGAATAGTACAGCTTTATTATATTCTACGAGCATGTGTAAAGCTATGTTATTTTCCATGTATATGGAAGATAGCTAAGATTCTGCCAATTTCTAAACCAAATAAAGATAAGAGCGAAGCTACGAATTATCGACCAATAAGTTTGCTTCCATCTTTGAGTAAGGTTCTCGAGAAGATCATTCAAAAGGAAATAACGATAGGAAATAACGAAATAACGAAGCACGATAACGAATTGATCCGAGGCTTTGGAAATTATAACCTGGCAGACACAATTATATCGAGAAAGAAGGGCAAATTATTGAAATCAATTCTAGTGCGTCGTTTCAATTTCTATAAATAGTCAATCCTTCCCGGAACTAAAGTACAATACAGTGATGTGTTGTCATGTATTGCATCGATTTTAAATATAAATCCCCCACCTTACCTCTGTTAAAAACCTGTCCTCCTTTCCTATCCCATTCCTTTATTATTTTTATATTAACATTTTATAAAAGTTAATTTATCAGGTTTTTGAAAATTTTGTCCTGAAACTAAATAATGTAATGTCGTGTTTCGAAACAAAAAAAACATTAATTGATTTATTTTGTAAATAATTTTTTTAAATTCAATTTTGTTATTATTTATTTAAAACATTGTATAAAGTTGTTGGGTTTTGCTATGTAAATAAAAAGGTAGGGGAAGTGAGAGTAGGAGTGGGACCAGCAGGTCGATGCAAGGACAATTAGGCGAAGGCCGTGGTGCCTGGCGAAAGTCGCCATACCCGATGATTGAAAATTGCTTTTATTATTTTATAAATAAATTAAGTAAAGTTGAGAGTTTTGTTTGTTTTAATTATTTTAAATTAAGTGAAGTGTAAATAAAACTGGAGGAAACCAACGTGCAAGAGGTGCATAGCAACAACTTCGCGAGGCCAACAGTTGTAAAATCCCAGGTGCACTACAATACCACTACACAAAGGTAAAATTTGAGCAAATTTATAATTTACATTTTAAACACGAAGAGGAGTCTCATGTTCGATTAAAAATTTTGCTACGATTGCATGCGGGTGGTTTGAAATTTTTTTGAAATTTGAAAGGGTTTAACCTAATAATAGATGATATATTTATAATTATTTATTAACATTGTTTTATGTATATATTTAAAATTGAACAAATTAATATCTATCGATCTAAATTACTTTTTTCTAAACAATTATAATCACAAATATTACACTAAAACGTTTTTTTACCAGTATGAGTTAGTACGTGCTTTTTTAAATTACCTTTTTGTGAACATTTATAATCACAAATATAACACTTAAACGGCTTTTCGCCAGTATGAGTTAATAAATGATATTTTAAATGGCCTTTATGTGAACATTTATAATCACAAATATTGCACTTAAACGGTTTATCGCCAGTATGAGTTAGCAAATGGTACTTTAAATTGATTTTTTGTGAAGATTTATAATCACAAATTTTACACTCAAACGGTTTTTCGCCAGTATGAGTTTTCAAATGATATTTTAAACGGCCTTTTAGTGAACATTTATAATCACAAAAATTACACTTAAACGGCTTTTCGCCAGTATGACTTAGAGAATGGTATTTTAAATGGATTTTTTGTGAACATTTATATCCACAAATTTCACACTCAAACGGCTTTTCGCCAGTATGAGTTAATATATGACATTTTAAACGGCCTTTTTGTGAACATTTATAATCACAAATATTACACTCAAAAGGTTTCTCGCCCGTATGAGTTAGTAAATGACGGTTTAATGTTGATTTTGCCGAACAACAATAATCACAAATCTTACACTGCAAAAATATTTTACCGGTGTGTATTGGTGGAGGGATATCACAGTCTTGATCGACTTGATATTCGTTCATTGAAGTTTCTTCTTTAATGTCGATGGAATGATGCAAATCTTCCAATTCTTCTTCTTCTTGCTTAATTTGAAAGTAACTCTCCAAATTACTGGGGGTTTTCTGTAACAAATATATCTTCAGTGAGTGATTTATTATTACATATCTAAATGTTTGAAAATATGTATTTTGGTAAATTTAATATTTAATGAATAGAGAGCACATTCAGTTAAGGTAGTACCACGGATACCACAAGAGTCAAATGTGTGCTCAGTGTTATTTGACTTACGTAGTATTTATGTTTGGCAACGCCGCGTAAAAGAAAACGAGATAGAAACGTCAAAGTCAAAATTTAAAAATTATTCAAATTTTTCAAAATTATTAAATCTTACAGGCAGGTTTAAATTTCCCGCAGATCATAAGCCATAACCTATAAAATAATATTTGACGACGTTGCCACATGTACTTAACATGGTAGATTTTTAGTAATTATTTGCTAATTACTCTTATCACAGTCTCTGATTTGTGAGTAACCAAAATGTTCGTTAAGTTTTTTCTGTTCGTTGATACCATTTTCATTGAAATCTGAAAGGTACTTTTTGTGAAATAAAATAAAATCTGTGATTTCTCATAAGGATCAATGCTAAAGGCAAATTTTTTTTATATTCATATCTTTCCCAGGTTCTCTGCAGCTCTTTAAAAATTGAACTGATTCATTATCTTATTATAATTATAATATTATAAAAGTTATCTTATAACTAATATGCCAAATTTCATTAAATTCTGAACGGTAATTCTATAACCGATGGTATACCTTTTACCTTACGAAGAAAATTCGCAGAAAAATTGCATACATACGTAATATCTCAACTTGCCATATTGTAATGCACACCTTTAAAATCAGTAAAAAAATAAATTTTTAAGTTACGGTACTTAATAGTTACCATTTTATACAAATTAATTTAAACTTACTTTCATAACACCAAACCAATAAACCTTTTATTAAAAAGTATTTTTAATTCATACCTACATTTTTAAATTATAAAAGTAGAAACGCGGTACATAATTTATTTATGCAGTATGTAACATTATACTATGCTTATTTTTATTTTAGATGAGAATAAATTCTAAGAGAATCTAGAACACATTGGTAGAGGAGATATCATCCCCACATTTTATATATTGCCGTGTTTCAAAGCGATTCGCACCTACCCTGGGCATTTTGGTAGAATTTTATTTTAATAAGTTTGAATTGTGAAATTGTAAAATTTGAGAGGTGGGGGCAAATCGGACGAAGCTAAAGACTTTTTGCCAAATATGGCAGCGCGAGCCAGTCTGCGTAATTTGGCTCTGTGATTTCTTTTTGAGATTATTGACTAGAAATTGTGAGTATCAATTTGAATTTGATTTAAATAAAGTGAATTTGATGCATCTCCATTGCTGTGTTTTTCAAGTTTGAAATTATTTTGGTAATGTTTTTGATAAATTGCTACCGAACGGTGGTAAATTGACTGGTTTCGTTGATTTGGAAAAAGAATAACACGAATAATAAACTTCGATTTGGATTATATTTGAAATTGGAAAATTAAAATTACATTGATAGGATAAGCAGGCGATTTGGATAACGGTAAAATCAAAACTTTGATCCCTTGACGAAATATTTAATTTGAATTGGAATTCCATTGGATTTTTTTATTTATAATTTTTGGAGAACTATTTATTTATTTTTTTGAGACAAGAAGAATTTTTTTATTTTATTTTAAAATGGCTAGAACCCTTCCCTTAAAAATATTACCAACTACCCGCAATCCAGGCAAAATAAATAATTGAAAAATCTCTACGAAATATATCATAACAATATGAACATTTTAAACTAAATATGATTTACAACTCACCTCATTTTTATCCTGCTGATATTCTAAAATAGAATTCTCTTTAATATTAATGGAACGATGCAATTCTTCTAACTCGCCTTTCATGTTCTCCATTTCGTTACAGTTATAACTATCGCTGGAAACTCGCAAACCACTGATACTTTCTTCGAATTTATTAATTCCTCTGCTGAGACTTGACAAATTATTTATAATAGAAAATTAACCTAAAAAAAAAAAAATTTTAAGTCTATAGTGTGGTAGTTAATATGTAATGTTAAAATAAATAAACTAAACATAATATTAAAATAACGAATTTTAACTGTTGAGTGAAGAATACATACTTACATATAAAAAATAATATTTATTTATTAGTGCGACGTAATGTAAATTGCGCTCCAACGTACCTGCTTGTTATTTTGTAATCGAAAATGTAAATTGCGCTCGCACCTAGTACCTGAGTATACCTTATAAGTTATGCTGTTAGGAGATTAAGGTTAAGGGTAGTTAATAGGTTTGTTCCAACTGCCACTTTTGTATGATTTTGAAACCGTACAGATACTGTAATATTTGTTGAAATACCAACTTACAGTGTCAACTTGAAAATAACTGGTCAGCTTAGTAAATAATAACCTATAGTCTTTTTTTTTTAAGAAAGATATTGGAATTTGTACTAAAGCGACGACCTTGAAATGTAAACCAATGAAATTGCTATTCGGGTGCTATGCGGGTTGCCTAAACTGAACCGGGTAAAGTCATAAATAAGATAGATGTGAAAAGAGTTAAATGTAATATCGAATAGACGTAGTTATTTGGTTATAACATTTTGCATTTTTGTGGTGAATATTTAATATTACTACAAGATTAAGTACTATTTAAATTATCTGATGTTTCGCGGTGTAAATTCCACTTTGCAAACGACGCACCGCCTATATTATTCGTATATTGGATCGACTATAGATGTTTTTTTAACGTTTATAGGTTTAATTTATATTTAATAATTTATTAATAAGCGTATATAATATCAGGTCGATGAATATTTCTAATGAATGTTTGCTCCACATAAATTCTTCATTATTTTTTTTATAAATTTTATAAAGAAATGTTCAAAAATAAAATAAAAATTTCTTTATAACAAACTTTAATAACTAACGCGAAGTTGTAGGTAGACAAACTCTGAAATAACAACAAAATGTTGTCTTTACAGTTTTATCTTAAACATTTTTAAGTTGGCAGCAGAACAAGTTCTAATTCAAAAAATCGCACGTGCGCATGGTTGCAGGTACTAATCACACGTGCGATTTTGCATTACAAAAGGCGCTTAGTTGCGGCGACTAGTCGCAGCGATCGATCGCATGAACAAACCCCCTCGTGTAAAGTGCCCTTTAGGATAGCTTTTATGCGCAGCCGTGAATTTTGTACCGTAAAATGTTGATGTAAAAATTACCACCGTTGGAACGCATTTGTGACTGATTCATGCACCTAGTCGTAACCTAACCTTACTTTTTAACAATGAAAAACATGTCTATGGATAAATATAATATTTACATAATTAATTAATTCGTAACTTGTAAAATATAATAATAAAATTGTATTATGTAAATATTTATTTTATTTAAAAAATTTATGTTTATTTTATTAAATAATTATTTTATTTTAATGAAATCAGTAATAAGAATATCAACAAAACACAGAAGTACAGTAATTTAAAATGACAGATACAATAAGCAGCTAAAAAATACTCAATACGCAGGTCAGTCACCAAATTGCTATTCAGTTACTACTTTGGATTGTGTGTCGAAGTCTGCAATTTAGAACATGTTCTAAATTTGGTGGTAAAGTGCGTGTAAATGTGCGCAGTAGACATTTTCGCGCCTAAAGTCCGCCCAGTTTGGTTTTTGGAAGTTCACCAACATTACACCGAAATTTCATAAAAACCAAATGGAACTAATTATCTGAAAAATTTCCCTAAACTGTTTGGTAATGCGCAAGCGCGCGTGTTAAATTTCTTATCAAATTTGACATCGTTGCAAACAGAAAATTATTTTTACCTACATAAAATTGTGTCAAAAATATGTGCAAATTTACCGCCGTGTCAAACAGGCTTTAAACTACTTATACTATAGTTCCATGAACAATCACGAATTCGGTTGGAATGCTTAATGGATCGTCACGCATGAGCGTGACCGTACATTGAACGGTTTATCGGCTCGTTGGAACAAACCTAATATTAAGGGTATTCTTAATACATAATACAGGGTTGGTGCCAGTATTTTTGACGTACGGTTTAAAAAAAATTTTGCCACCCCTTTAAAATTTCTATCTTCAGAGTCAGGCTCATATTTCACCCCTTATTTTTAATTATGTGCTCTTGATGCATAATACAAGGTTCCTGTCAGTTTCTTTGGCGTACGGGTTAAAAAAATTTTTGCCAACCCTTTACACTTTATATCTTCCGAGTAAGTTTCCTATTTCCCTCCTTATTCTTGGTCAATTGCGTTTATAACTCATTGTTTGACATTAATATACTTGTCATTTTGACATATGTATTGTTTTCTTATTTAATTAATATTTGTTTGGTGTAACAAACCACCCATAGATTCGCAAGCCTAAACGAAGGTAATGTATGCAAATTTAGCTTAAACGCAACAAGCGACCAATTAAAATCATTTTTTTCATAAGTTACCTTTTTTAAATTGCGAACATAAATAAGTGAAACGTAATTAGTTGAAAATTATACACTTAAAACAATAAATGTAAAAAGTTTGGGAACCGCATATTTCAAGATATATCAAAACTGCTTCAAGGTTTCACAACTTAAGTGTTTGATAAATTTTAATTTAAGGACTTCAAGAGGGAGTCATAGAACGGCTGAATTATGGGAGATATGTCTTTCTAAAAACTAATTAAGACTAACGAATTTTGACCTTATTGACTATGAATTCGAGCAAATCGGTCATGCAGAGTTCATTTTTTTCATTTTTTTTCTATGAAAATCCCATGTTATGTGCCAAGAATCTAGCGAAACAAATAAGAATTACGTTATTAAACTAAAAACCAATTAATTGAAGTACGACGTCTAGAAAGCTATAAATTAATTATTAAAAATTATTAAAACCAGTCATCTCAAAACTTTTCTAAAAATTATATAGTAAAAATCCGAATTATAAGCAGGCAGGAGGAAGATAAGAATAAATCCATTACATTATCAATTTGAAGTGATCGTCTCGACAACTAATTAAAAGATTTACATTCACAAACAGTGACTCTCAAAATTTCTTTAATACGTACACACAAGCTTAAAAATCAAGTCAACTTTTTATGTGCACTGATTTAAATTCAATGTTTCGCGAATATTTTGCTAAAACTCTTGATTTTAATAAAAATACATGTTAACCTAATTTTGGGCGATGCAACAAAAATGTCATTCGCGATTCTAAAAGTCAATTAGCTGCGAATATTTGCTAATTTTTCAATTAAAATCGAATATGATTATTCCCTCTTCGTAACAACAATTAAAAACGTTAAAGCCGGGTGTTAATCTCCCGACAAAAATACGTACACATTTCCTTTTCTTAAAAACCTCCCAACATTTCCTCATATCTCCCCACATTTCCTCAATATCTCCTAACATTTCTTCACATCTCCTCGCATATCCTCACAACTCCCACACATCTCTCGGAATAAGAAAAATCTGCGAAAATTGCAGATTTTTAGATATGAAAGATAGTTTTTATAAAATTTTATATATATAGATGTAATATATTATATTTATTAGTAAAAAATATATAGGAACCCATTTATACATAATGTAGACATGTACATTAAACAAAAATTAAAAATGCCTTCTTCCAATTTTTTCTTTTTTGCTTACGGCAATCGAAATAGTAGTTTCAATATTGGGATTCCCGCGAACTCTTCAACAACTTCTTTTATTGTTTAAGTTCTCAAGAGCCATTTCAGGGGTTAAATTTTTTGCCGAGTCGCTAATTTTTTTATCACTAGTCTTTGAAATCAGCTTTAATTTAGGTTTCATTTTTCGCCGGTTTTTAACATGTTCCTGTATCTTTCACAAAAGTATTTTTTCACGACCAAAAACTAAGAAATTTTTCGAATTATTGTTGAATATACCAAGGTAATCCGATATTTCTTCTTTTGGCCAAACAAGGTCTAGTTCATTTTTGGTAAGTCGCTCAATTTCTGTTATATCAGTCTCAGAGATATTTTCTAGTGAGATGTTATTAGCAAAACCGTGTAGCGTTAGTTGTTTTTTAATATGTTGTAATATTGTAAATTTGAATTTGAATATATTGGGCGCGAAATTTTAAATTTAGTTCATTTTGGTTACTTTAACATACAACGGTGGCAAAACGGAAGTGGTGGGAGTTTTCCGTTAGATTTGACCGTTAGGGATGGTAATAAGCTCTTACATTTTGGAACATCGTTGAAGACGCTCGTTCATTGTGCATCAGTTTTAAAATATCAAGTAATTGAAATTAAAATTATTTCATATCATATTTAGTTACCAACAGAAGTAAAATACGTAAGTTTAAAATATTTCATTTATTTTGTTAAAAGAATTTAATACAGGATTACGTTAAATTTCGAGTAATAATTGTTTTTGACCACGCGGGTAGATAATTTCCTTTTACATACACGGTTGCATCTAAGTTTTTATTAATTTATCTTCAGTTATAAGATTTAATTACTGTTTGAGATTGTGATTTATATTATTATCATTTAAAACGGGAGTAAGATTATGTAATGGAAGAGATTGATTATTCGTATAATGTTTTTCCAATGGCGTACTATTACTAGGGGTAGTTTTGGTTAAGACGTAAGAGGAGTTGTTGAAGATAATTTAATGAAGGCGGGTGTTTGAAGTGGAAAATATATTTATCGTGGGATAATTTAATTTAGATGTTTAAGTGTAACGGATTTAGTGGACGTTCAAAATCATAAGATGGCGGTCAAAATACGTCGCAGTAATAGGCTGGCCACTGAAAGATGAACTGTAATGGAACCGGAAGTGACATAGCAAATGCTGTGATGTCGTTCCTTTCTTTTTTTCATATATCTAAATGATGTACTACAAAATTATGATATTTCAGGACAGTTATTAATACTTTTAACAATGTTCCTTATGATTATTTGCGACCACTTATAAAATAGTGACAATTGAATACATTTAACTTAATTAAAATTGAATACAATTAAAATTACACCATTTAACCTAATAAAGGGTAATATCAATTAAAACAATATTAAAGAACTGTGTTAACAAAGTTCTTCATGGTTATTATTTGCGGCTATGATTATTTACTAGTTTAAGTATGGGGAATTTATTTAGTTAAGTACATACGACTTATTTAGATTTAAGAAAATGACCAATTAGCAATAAGAAGAACGTACTAGTTTAAGATGACGATATATTAATAAGCTGACGATCTTAAGTTTAAGTGACGAGGTATTAGTTATATAAAAGCGGATAATTTAGAATATAAAGGTTATTATTTAAGGTCTTACATAATATAAAACCAATTGAGTCGAACTTCGGTATGCATACATGAACTTCTTACAAATTACTATAGGTTGTGGTTGGTAATATAAATATGAATAATCAATTAGAAAACATTACGATCAGGGGAATTAACTATCGAACAGTTATTAAATCCAATTTCAAACTAAAGTATTCTGAATTACATGATATCAAGGAGATTAACTTTGCTGGTAAATTGGTTGTCGGACTACCTTTTATATTTTTTCTCGGTTAAAATATATTCATCGTTAAACCGAATCCTGTGTTTTATTTAATTTGTGTGTACTAATTATTCCTTCAGGTGTCCTAGCAGTGGTTACGCCACTGGACAGATATAAGTTTGAAGTTAGTAATTAAGGTAAAACTACGTTAGCATTCAAAGATCCATCCGCAAATTTAAAAGGACTTGTAAGTGTTACTACGAGGGGAGATCACATCGTGCGAGGTTTGCTTGACGATCACAGCTTTGGTTTGGTTTGTAACTTTGATTTGAGAAGGCGGTAATTCAAATTGAGGAACCAAATATTACAATATCAAGGAATTACTACTTCTAATTAATTCTCAATCGATTGGAAAAAGTTGTCCACAGTTCTGTGGTCAGGGGGTAAAAGTGCTTAAGTCAGAATTGCTTGAATTGAGATATTTGCAAATGAAAGATTTACCCATTTTGAACGATTTATAACTTTTCTTTAATTGTTTTTTAAAAACTTTTTTTATCTTAAATATCTCGTTACAACTGAGATATTGTCTGTTAACAAAATTACACAATTTTTTTATGTAAATTATTTTAAGTATTCTTAGAAGGTTTTACCCGAAACAAACCGAACTTAAGCAATTATGTTCAAGTAAAATATCTTTGTCATTTTTAAGCAAATGACTTTAAAAGTTTTACCCACTGAAAGAATGCCAATTTTTTAATATAAATTTGACAAAATCTCATTTTCTCAAAAACTTGACTTAAGCACTTTTACCCCCTGACCACAGAGTTGTTGTCATTGTATTTGATGGTTTATTAGTTATCTCGAATCTTGAATAATATATTCTTTACTACATTATATCGTTCCTTTATATGGTATTATTTTTATCCGATTATTATTAATTGGTATTATTAATTAAACTCCTCAAAAAACGGCTTAATCGTCGATTAATTCGATTTTGAAGAGTTTCCGATGGAAAACGGTGGCGACGTCTTTCGATGTTTTCACTATTTAATACTTTTTTATTGTAAGCCTCTTTTCACAGAATAGTATCTTAACATGTGACTTCTTTTGCTTGAAAGTAGAGTATGATTAGAATGCCTCTATAAGTAAACAATCGATAAGCACCTAAGTTGATAAGCCGCAAAACGGTCGTAAATATATTTCTAAAAAACTACGTTTTATTTATTTTTTAATATAATAATTATGATATAAAATAATATTGTAATAGGTAGAAAATATTAAATATTTTAAAAATAATTTTGTTTTTTCAAATAATTTTTTTTGTTTACTTTGATATGGTTCCAATATCTTCTACATCTTACCCACACCTCTCTTATATCTCCGCACATCTCCTCAACTTTTCTCACACATTTTTTGCCCCGTGTACACCAAATCTCCCCGGTCAAATTATTGTTGAATATACCAAAGTAATCTTACAACCGATGCTTTAAACCAAGAAGAGATAAGAAGCTCATACACCAGCCAAGCTGAACCAACACTCGTACAATTTCTGGGCGGTAAGAGTTAGTAAAGGATTTTTTAATTTAGCTTTCTGTGAACATTTATAATCACAAATATTACACCTAAACGGTTTCTCGCCCGTATGAGTTAGTAAATGTGTTTTTAAAGAAAATTTTAGTGAACATTTATAATCACAATTATTACACTTGAAGGGTTTTTCGCCCGTATGAGTTAGTAAATGCGTTTTTAAATTCCCTTTTTTTAAACATTTATAATCACAAATATTACACTCAAACGGTTTCTCACCCGTATGAATTAGCAAATGACTTTTTTAAATTACTTTTTTGTAAACATTTATAAATACAAACATTACACTCAAACGGTTTCTCGCCTGTATGAGTTAGTAAATTACCGTTTCGTGAACATTTATAATCACAAATATAACATGCAAACGGTTTACCGTCCGTATGAGTTAGTAAATGACGTTTTAATATTGATTTTGCCGAACAACTGTAAATACAAATGTTACACTGGAAAAATATTTTACCAGGGTGAATTGGTGAAGGGATATCACAGTCTTGATCGACTTGAGATTCGTTAATTGAAGTTTCTTCTTTAATGTTGATGGAATGATGCAAATCTTCCAAGTTGACTTCCGATTCTTCTTCTTTCTTAATTTGAAAGTAACTCTTCAAATTACTTGGGGTTTTCTGTAACAAATATTTATATCTTCAGTGAGTGATTTATTGTTATATTTCTAAATGTTTAAAAACATGTATTTTGGTAAATTTATAATTTAATAAATAGAGAGCACATTCAGTTAAGAAGAAAATTTGCATGCATATGTAATATCTCAACATGCCATATTATAATGCACACCTTTAAAATAATTTAAAAAATATATTTTTTAAGTTACCGTACGTAATAGTTACCATTAATTTAAACTTACTTTCAAAACACCAAAGCAATAAACCTTTTATTAAAAAGAATTTTTAATTCCTAGCTACATTTTTAAATTATAAAAGTAGAAACGCTGTAGTACATAATTTATACTATGCTTATTTTTATTTTCGATAAGAATAAATTCTAAGAGATGCAAGACGTTCTTTCTCAATTTATATTCTTTTCCTACACGGCAATTAGAATTACATAAAGCAATTTTAACTTTAGGTCCTTGTAACCAAGAAGCCGTGGGATTGCTGTTATATTTGCCGAAAGCCACAAGACCTGATATTGCACAAGCCAATATTAGGTCCAGGTCCAGATCATTTATGGAACTGAAAGTGAATTTTTAGATATCTAAATTTAGAATCCTCAAAATTAAGCAATGCCATAATTATTGTATTCTGTCGATAAATTATTGCCGATTGGGTCAATGATAAAAATGATCGACGCTCATGCAGTAGAAAGCAATCTTCTGAAACGTTCAAAGACTACCAACGGTAGCACTGTCCACTAGTGAGACATCTAAGAAACTATTACACTGTCCAAAGACAGTTTGAAAATGAATTTTTACTTGCCAAGAAATCATCGTCTTAAGCCTTGTCCACATATGAGGCAGAGGCAAGACGAAGCCGAACAAATTCTCGGTTGTGTACGTTGAACACACACTGCATCGAGGTGTTCAGCAAACAGTCCAACGCCGTATAAACGCTATCTGAGCGGAGTCGGTACATCAAAGAGAATTCCATTAGGTGTGGACGATTATTGTCACGTTTGTCTCGACACGCGAGTAATTTATTTACTATGGATCGCTGCCTCGGTTGCTTCGTTCGGCAACACAAAGATATACAAACAAGGCATTCGTTTGGCCTCGCTTTGCCTCATATGTGAACAAGCATTTATAGAAGATAAAAAAAATTAAAGTACCTAGAATACATTGCTAGAGGAGATATCACCCCCAATTTTTATATATGAACATTTTAAACTAAATATGATTTACAACTCACCACATTATCATCCTGCTGATATTCTAAAATAGAATTATCTTTAATATCAATGGAGCGATGCAATTCTTCTAACTCGACTTCCATGCTCTCCATTTCATTACCGTTACAACTATAACCGGAAACTCGCAAACCACTGATACTTTCTTCGAATTTATTAATTCCGCTGCTCAGACTTGACAAATTATTTATAATAGAAAATTAAGTCAAAAAATGAATTTTTAAATCTATAGTGTGGTAGTTAATATGTAATGTTAAACTAAACATAATATTAAAATAATGAATTTTAACTGTTAAGCGAAGAATACATACTTACATAGAAAAATAATATTTAAAAAACAATAAAAACGACAATAATTCACATTTAACAGGTTATGTGTTGAGCGCTAAAAATGTCTTTACCAGAATTAAATGCAGTGTTGCCAGCTGGTGTGTACAATCCACTAGATTGCCCTTTTGATTCCACTAGAAATCCGCTAAATTTTGATATAACTATAATAAGCCGCCTAATTTAAATTTTTCTTACCAGATGCGCTTTTCAGATACCACTTTTGCAAAACCAAATTAAAAAATAGAAAAAGTATTTTCATATATACCTATATATTTATAAATGCTTGTTATCCTAAAGAAACACTACAAACACACAAAAACAACAGATTCCTGTTTACAAATTACAAATTATTTACTTACACACACTTACAAAAAAGTGAAAAAAAAGTTTGATTGGTTGCATTAGTATTACAGTACAAGAATAAATGAGTAGCAATAGTAACATCAGAGAAAAAGCTAATACATAGTACACCATCGGTGAAAGAATTTCTCAAGAGAAGATGAGAAGAACTAAGTAACGGTGAAGAGAAAGAAGTATTACAAAGAACAGCAGCGAAGAAATGCAACGAGCTGACATGGAAGAGCTAAAGGAGATGATGATAGGTCTCACGAAAATGGTCAACAATAGATTCCAAGAAAGCAAGATAATAAAGGAAATACTTGAATTAATGGAAACATACTGGAATGAGAAGGTGCATAAGATGGAAAAGGTGATTGAGGTCTTGTCAGAGAAAACAAATGTGCAAGATGATAGAATAACCGTTTTGGAGGAGCAATTGGAAAAATATGAGAAGAATGCAAGAGCAAATAACATAATAATTAAAGGTATGCCTTTGTAAGGAAACGTAACCAATAAGAAAATTGAAGAGTTTCTAAATCGAAAATTGCAAATTTAGATAAAGGTTGTAAAAGCCTTTAAAATAAGAAAACATACTGAAAACCGGGTAGTTGAAGAACCATGGTCAGAAGACAAAGGTGATAGAAAACAAGAACAAGAGCAAGTAAAGCGATCAGAAAAGGACAAAAAGTCAAAATTGGCTACTAACAGAAGTTTAGGCGGGATCAAGTATTCATATAGAATGTGCCAAAAATCTCGCGAAATAAGTAAGAATTACGTTATTAAACTAAAACCTTTTAATCGAAGTACGACGTCAAGAGAACTGTAAATTAACCATTAAATAAACACATTTTAAACCATAAAAGTTAAAATAAAACAGCCACCTTAAAACTTTTCTAAAAACTATAATATAGTAAAGATTCGAATTATAACCAACTATTGGAAGTCACCGGTTAAACTTAAATTAAAAGGGAAGATAAGAGTAAATCCATTAGATTATCAATTTGAAGTGATCATCTCGACAACTAATTAAGTGTTAAAAGATTTACATTTACAAACAGTGACTATCAAACTTTCTTTAATACGTACACACAAGCTTGAAATTCAAGTCAACTTTTTATGTGCACTGATTTAAATCCAACGTTTCGCGAATATTTAGCTAAAACTTTTGATTGCAATCAAAATACATGTTAACCTGATTTTGGGCGATGCAATGAAAATGTCATTCGCGATTTTTCGCGATTCAAAAGTCAATTAACTGCGAATATTCGCTAATTTATCAATTAAAGTCGAATATGATTATTCGACTTTATGAATTTGATGATTCTGAATTTTTATAATTAACCATCCAGTTTTTAAAAACCAAAATTCGTCGATGAATACACATCAACTTTATCGACATGTATTCCGAAAATTCATATAAATAGAGAGGGACCCCGTAAGGCAAGTCCCCAGCCCGATCAAGCCTAGCGCTTCAAATGATGAACCACATCTCAATAAACTCCAACGCCCGCCGCCCACATCAGTTGAAAGAGATAAACGGTTTCCCCGTGGCACCTCCATATTGCCAAAAAGTCCATCGTTCATCAGGCAAGGCAGTTCATATCCGACAAGATACAGTCTATCTTCGGTAAGCCGCTCGTTCGACCTATCAGTCCGTTCTGGAGCGTTAAAAAAGTGTTGTGCTAATTTACATAAAATAATTTTTTTTAAAGTATTCATAATTAAATTTTAATTTTAATTTTTTTTTAGTGGTTCAAATAATTTTCTTTTTTTTAAATCTTTTTTTTTGTGCGCTCCTCAAACAACCAAAATGTAATAACCACATTTATGTACTTGAAATTATATGTTTTTTTTTTATTTTATATAGGTTGAGTCCCAATGATTTTAATGTAATATTATTTTTGTAACAGAAAGTTAACTTAGAAAATTCTCAGCATTTATTTCTTCAATTATATTTTATTTTATATATACTTTTTTTGTAACGTTTTATCATCATTCTTTTGTGTTAAATAAATTAGTTGTGATTTACATGTTCTTATTCTTTTCTTGCTGTTAAAAAGGCGATCGACTTGGTAAAAATCATACGTCTCCGATCTTCGATTAAAAAGTTTGAGACTGGCTATAAACAATCTCTGGTGGCAGCGACCTCTACCTTCAGTTGACAAACGACGGCCGCGATTATTCAATTAATCAAAGCCTACCGTTGTTACAACAGATCAAACAGCAAAAAACTAAATAAGACAAAGAAAAGGAACTTTGCATCGTCTCAGGCGAATACTCCAATAGAAGAGGCTCAGATGGAAAAAACGATTAAGCATGGAAATGGAATAAACAAGATAAGGCACGTGATTAAAAATAAAAAGAGAAGGAAATACAGAAGAAATGAAATAATAAAGATAGCAACGTAGAATGTGAGAACACTCTTGAAAACCGGAAAAATAAACGAGGTGGCAACCGAAATTAGCAGATATAGAATAGATATTGCTGCCCTGCAGCAATACACGACGTACAAACAACGTAGAAACGGAACGGGCTTTTTGGTTAACCGTTCGGTCAATAACCGGGTACCCGGGTATCCATTTTAGTTTCCAAGGTAGGATTTATTAACTTCCTCTTAAAAAAATGTTATGACCGCCCGGCTCCCCAAAGTTGAAGTAGTTTGATATCAAGTTTTCATAAAAACTTTTGTAATCAATCAATCAAAAACAGTTATTAACCATCAAACTCGATACTCCCTCCGTTCAACGAACGGTTACCCGGGTACCCACTATGTTATTATGTATGAAAGCCCGGTTTATACACACTGAAAAAACCGTTTATCAAAGTATTTATGCATCTTGACTTGGGGATAAATAATAATCATCAATATTGTTTGTAATTTCCTTTATTTAAACAATTTTTATTATAAATAATAGTGAAGATAGCAGGTAAAAAAGCACCAATCCGCCTTATTTTTCATTTTATTTATTTCTTTTTTTTATTTATAAAATAACACAGTACCGTATAAAAAAAACAAGTAGATTTAATTATTTCTTATACTCCTGGCATGTCGTGGTTGAAATACAATGTTCATCACAAATAGGAAACTCACATACCGAACATGATTTTTAAATTCACCCTGGAGACAAGAAGCTCAAGATTTTTCCACGCTAGCTGTATTTTCTCTGGATGTTTTTCATTATATGCTGCATTATGTTACGCTTGCTTTTTTATTCGTATGACGTATAATAATATCAGCTATTTCTGGAGTGAAAAATAATTTAAATGTGTCGAGATTTGACAGCATGTTGGTGTTCCTATTAGGTCCACATCTCTGTCGCACAATATTACGCGTTCCAACTTGATGTTCACTTGTTGGAGTCTCAGCCCACTGAGTACCATCTTTTGCTATCATTCATGGCCCACTACTTGTCGCTTCTAGTTCACTTTCTTCATTTTCACTTTCATCTTTATCATATAAATACAATCACAACTTCTCCTAAAAATATACATAATATATAAAACATAATATATCATACAGTAACGGTCAATGAAATGTACTCACTAAAACTTTTTTAATTATTTTGTAATTTTCGTAATAAAAGCGAGAAATTTTTATTACAAAGTGTATCACTACGGGCTTCGCGCTGACTTAATCCGACTCTGCTTATAATCCAGAAATTTAAAAATTGGTAAAACCACCCTTGTTTTTTATAATGGCTTTTAACCGGTTAGGTATAGATTTTAAAGTAACGATAACAATTTGTACCTGTAAGTGAAAATAAGGTATTCTTACGTTTCTTTAACCCTTTTGATGCATAATCGTTTCAAAATTTTATGACCGGATATTATATTGAAACAGAGTTTCGTGCAAATTTTAATGCGAGTACATTTCATTGACCGCTACTGTAATTATTGAGTGTACACTATAGAACATAGAAATGTAACATACCAGCATCATCACAATCCGAAGCAGCCACCTCACCCTCTGAAAAATATTCATCGCCGTCATTATCCGATACGTGGTCATTATAAGATTCTTCTCCTTCGAATATTTCATCATATAAATGTTCTCTTCTCTGGGAACGCGTATTTCTATTGGAAAAAGTTTTCAGTTTATTATTTAAGTACCTATTTTTTTCAATATTTAAAATATAAAATAATTTACTCGAAAATAAAAGAAGGAAATCACGCCTTACCGTCAAAAACTTGATGAACTATCCATCGTATTTATACTCAATGCGATTGTTTATTTATAATATTAATAATTTTGATTTGACCAAACTTGATTTTTTTAAATTTTTTCAAGTTTGTTTAGTATATTTGCTCTCACTTCTTGTTATTTTTACTGTTATACATGACTGATGATCAAAAATAATCGTGAAATAAGGGCCTTCATATTATGTTACAGAGTTTTTTATTTTTAAAGTAATTTTTATCATTTCTATAGAGTAATTTTTTCTGAATTCTATTTCTTGTTTATTCAAATATTCTAAGTTCAGCCCTGTTAAATGTGATTTATTATCATTTTAGTATTCTTTAAATATTATGTTTTCTGTGTAGTATGTATTTCTTTACTTAACAGTTAAAAAAATTTATTATTTTAACATTTGTTAGGTTTGATTATTTTAACATCACATACTACTAAATACCACATAAATACTTTTTAAACTTAAATAAAAACTTTTTTAAGTTATTTTCTATTTAGATAAAATTTAGTTATATTATTAAAGCAATTATTATGGATGTATTTTTTCATAGTAACAATTTTAATTATTATTTAAATTGTTATTTATTACTTAATTATATTTATTTAATATTCTGTTGAAAATAAAATTAAAAACTTCGATTATTTTATTAATTCATATTTCATTTATATACGTTCCTGTACTATGCTTTTAAATCTGGTCACGTGTGACGTCACTGCGCAAACTTGAACGTGTTTGGTGGTTTTAAATATCTTGATATATTGATATATATATATTTTATATATATTGTAATGACTCCAGCTATACAAATCTTCTAAATTTGCTGAATTCCAAAAATTACTTTTAGCTGGATTGTATCCATTAATTTTAACAATGAGACTCCTTTAATTGCTTAAAAATTGTAAGTTAAATTAAAAATGCTCACTTTTGTTACTTTTACTGTGATCTTGAAGCGCACATGGTATCCTACAGCTGGCCTAACCAATTTGTAGCTGTGCAATGTTGCATCGACTAAAATTTCATATCTTCTTCACTTTTATTATTTTATTTTCACTTCACTTTATTTATTAAATTAAGAAAAAAACAACAATTCAAATTATCTTAATTTATTTTCAATCATTAATTCGTTATCAATACGACAATCGATGCGCACGATGTTGACGTGTGGAATTTGTAAGCGAAATACGACGCGTTATAAAGATTGCATTCAGTGTAAACAAAAATGCAAGACCACCTATCACATACAGTGCATCGGGATGACGTTAGAAGAGTGGCGTAAGTTAAACGGTAGCGAAGTGATTCACCAGTGGAACTGTGGTATGTGCGACGAAAACATAACCTCAAATTTGCAGCAAGATAAAATAAGTGATCCGTTCATCAAAGAGAATCAATCAAAAATATTACTAGAATCAACTGAAAACAACCCCGAAACTGCCTCAAATTCTAATTCGAGTCAAATTAATCCTGCTGTAATACCGCAGACATCAAACGATGACCCACAACAGGTTAGTCAAGGTATCCCCGATCCAGAGAACTCACAGTCAAATTGGAACACAGTGAGCTACACAAAACGAGCTAGAGAAGACAGCCCTAGACAGAACACCACATATTTACGTCAAAGAACCTTAAACGACTATATACCCACAACTATAATTAGGAATCGCTATTCAATTCTAGCACAAGCCAGCAAGAATCAAAGTGAAGCAATACCAGTCAAACCCAAAGAGTCTAAACCGTCCCCCATAATAATTGTTCCGGATGCCGATAATATGGGACTAATGATCGAAGATCTCGAGGGTGCAGCAAGCAATCAATATACGATCAAACTCATTGGTAATAAACAAGTAAAAATCCAACCAAGCAACGTTGAAAACTATCACAAAATACTTGAATTGTTACAAAAAAATGATACTCCCTACCATTCTTTTCAGCTTAAACAGGAAAGAAGTTTTAAAGTGGTGTTGAGAAATATGCATCCCTCTTGCGACATCAATAAAATCAAGGAAGAAATTGAAAAACATGAACACAAAGTTTCCAGGATTGCTAACATTATAAAAGACAAAGGAGCAACCCCGTTATTTCACATTGAATTGAAACCAAGAGAAAATAACAAGGATATCTACAAAATTCAAGTCCTTCAACGGCAAGAAGTATCGTTTGAGCCCCCCTATCAGAGACGTGAGATACCTCAATGTTCCCGTTGTCAAAATTATGGTCACACAAAGAAGTACTGCAATCGCCAGCTTCGTTGTGTTAAATGTGGCAAATTACATCTTACCCAGCAATGTGCCAAGGCCAGAGAAACACCAGCTTCTTGCGCTCTTTGCGCAGGAGAACATACGGCTAACTATAAAGGGTGTACAATCTACAAAGAATTGAGAAACAAAAAATATCCACCGCTACGTCCAAAACAACAAATTCAAGTAGATCTAGACCAACCTCATCAACACGCTGACTCCATAGAAAGGACTACCAGAGTAGTGGCGGATCCTGTGCATCAGCACACCCCTACTATTCAACCCTCCTACAGCCGAGTGGTTCAAGGTGAAAATCAACAAATCCAGTCTATCAACACCCCCCTACAGAATGTTCCGTCAACAAATCAAAACCAGGTCAGTAAATTAGAACTTATGTTAACGAAACTCATGGAAAGAATGGATACTATGTTGAATCTTCTAACCCTCATAGTCAGCAAAACCAACAATGCATAAAAACCTAAAAATCTCAGTCTGGAATGCCAACGGCTTGACTCAACATAGCCAAGAAATAAAAACATTCATACAAACACACAATCTGGACATTGTATTAATCTCGGAAACCCATTTCACCAATAAGAGTTACATCAAAATACCGAACTACACAGTTCATCAAACTAACCATCCCGATGGTACAGCACATGGAGGTACGGCCATAATAATTAAGAACTCGATATACCACAAAGAACTGGAGAGCCATCAAAAGGATTATCTACAAGCAACCTCAATCAAAGTTAAAGATCAGAGAGGCTCAATTGTTGTTTCGGCAATATACTGCCCACCAAACAAGAGAGGGCAGGAAATCTCCAAAGAAGAACATTTTACTAGATTCTTTAACTCACTTGGTAATCGTTTTCTAGCAGCCGGCGATTACAATGCGAAACATGTCCTATGGGGTTCCAGATTGAATACCACGAGAGGACGAGAGCTGCTCAAAGCAATGAAACTTAATAAACTTGCAGCACTTATCCACAGGTCAACCAACTTACTGGCCAACAGATACACAAAAGATCCCGGACGTCTTCGACTTCTGCGTGATCAAAGGTATATCAGAGTTATACACCGAAATTAAACCTAGTTTCGATCTCTCATCCGATCACTCGCCATTGTTGGTAATTCTAGGAACCCACGCTATTCAAAAAGATAAAATACCTTCGTTACACAATAAACAAACCGATTGGATATTTTTCAGAAAACTGCTCGACGAAAAAATATCACTAAATATTAGACTAAAAACGTCAGAAGAACTGGACGATGTGGTTGACTATCTAACAAGATCAATTCAATATGCGGCATGGTCAGCTACTCCAAATTATTCAACCATAGCAACAGCTAACGTCTATCCCATCGAAATAATGAATGCTATAGCCGAAAAGCGGAAAATCAGGAAAAACTGGCAAATTACCCGAGACGTAAATATTAAGAAAGGACTAAATAAAGCAACAAAAGATCTTAAAAAGATGCTGAATGACTTTAAAAATCAGACTGTTCAAAATTACGTCGAAACTCTATCTCCAACAGAGGCCACTGATTATTCGCTCTGGAAGGCCACAAAACAGATTAAACGTCCACAACAACATATTCCCCCAATTAGAAAACCTAACTCAACATGGGCGAGAAATAGTAAAGAAAAGGCAGATGCATTTGCTGTACACTTTACAGATGTCTTTCAGCCTTATCCAAGGGAAATAAGCATCGAAGAAGAGTAACAAATGCATAAATTCCAGGGCCGAATCTAAGAAGTTTTTGATGGGGGGCAAAGAATTAAATTGCCGCCCCCCTCAATTGGTTTTTATAAATACGTATTGTCATGTTCCGAATCAAAGTTTTACCTACCCTGCTAATTTTCTATGAATTTTGATTTTTCATTTTATAAAATATTTGAATTTGAATTTTGGGAGGTAAAATTGTAAAAATTAAAGTTGGTAAAAGAAAAGTTTTTATCGAGGCTTCTATCAAAAATGGTCTAGGTGATGGACGTGTAAAAATTTGTTTTTGAATAATTTTGATAAGTTTGTGAAAATTTTTGAATATAAGTTATTTTTTTGATGAAAGTGTTTTATTTGATGTTTATAATTAAATTTATCAAATTTGAAAGATTTTTGAGTGGTTTTTGAAAATAAAATTTAAACGGAAGCTATCGATGATAATCTTCATATGATAGGGAAGATAATAGAGCAAGAAGAAAGAAGAAAACAATAATAAAAAAATAAGTAAATTACAAATTTTATATTAATAAGTTAAAATTTTGTTCAAGGAACAACAATTTGGTTGATAAGCCGGACTGCGATACCGGTATCGAATAAATTTTAACGTGCCCATTTTAAAATTTTATTGCAAACCAAATTAAAATTTTAAGAAAATGTTTAATTGAAAAAATTAATTAATTAATTAAAGTAAAATCCTGGGGGCATAGCAGTATATACATATATTAAAAATCGTATCTTAAATTTGACAATCGGTTCATGTATTTAGAAACTTTACGAGCTCAACAGAAATTTTACTAAATGAAATGAACCTTTAGTAATAAGTAGAAGTAAGTATTAAAACGAATCAAAAACTGTCGTTTAAAAAAAATTATTTATAACAATTTTATTTTAAATTTGATACCAAAATACTATATTTATAACAGAAAAAACAAAAAATATATAAACAATATAACTAAAAATTAACTCTTCGTGCTTTCTTTTCTGCAAATCTATCTACTAAGTTTTCAAAATCTATTTCCTGTGCAGAAATATTTTCAAGAAAATATTTTCATAGAAGAGCAAGACCAGATAAACTTTCTTGACCCATAGCTGAACGCAAGTAATTTTTTATTAATTTTAATTTACTAAAACTCTTTTCACAACTTGCCGACGTGGTTGGGAGTGTACAATATATGCGTAGTGCTATGCAAATATTAGGAAACGCATCTTCTAATCTATTTGCATAAATATCTTGCAATATCGCTTGCAGTGCGCTGGCATTTTTTAAATTTGCTGATTTAAAAAAAAATTGCAGATTGGTCCTTAAACACCACGAGCTCTTGACAAACTTCTTCGACGTTTAATTCTCGATTATATATTGAAGCAAGATTAGCACCACGATCTTTCAGATCTTTTGATGGTAACTGACTCAGTTCGTCTCCATTTAAAAACAAAAAATGTAAATTTAATTTACTTGCACTTTACATCCTTTTTGTAATTTCTTTTTTTTTTTTTTTTGATAAAATTAATTTTTACATGTTAGTTGAAATTGAAAAATAATTAAATTCATAACTTACATAAAATTGTGCAAAAACTATTTAAATGAATGATATAGTCTGCGACACCCTGTTATAACTTGATGTTTCGATTTTCTGAATCTCATCAGGCAAACCTGGAAAAATGTTGAAATTATTGAAAAGTTATGTTTTTAAATTAATATTCAAACTTGATTTAAAGTCGAATAATTTTTCAATTTCAACTAACATGTAAAAATTAATTTTATCAAAAAATATTATCACATGTTAATAACCTTTACCATTTTATCAATTATCATATCCGTTATATTAACATATAACAAATTAATACGTAGATCTCGCTTACGTTTTGCTGCTCTTCTATTTTGTGCTCCTGACAGTTTTTTCCTACTTTTATCATCCATGAATTCCATAATTATTAAATACTATACTCTACAAAATAAAATATTCTAGCTTTCGCTTTAATATTTAAAAAGAAGTAATCTCACCTAGCAGCAAACCTTCTTACTAATTTAATTAAAATAATAAAATAAACACAGTGTTTCCAACTATAAATTAAAAAGTTTTTGAAAAACTTTGTGACGTAACACGTTAAAATTTAAAATGTTAAAACGCGAAATATGTGAAGAAAAAACTTGAAAATATTACTAACTCGATTTAAATTTATAAAGCTTATGTTGGTTTAAAGCTAAGAACTCATTTACCCCACGCCACGCCACTCGTTAAAACAATGAAAAATAATATTTTGTCTATATCTGCAAGTTGCCATATAGGTAATTAATATATAACATAATAAGATACAATGTTCGCAAAAATCCTTGTATGCATTTTTATATTTATAAAAAATAGGCAAACTAGGCAACTGCCTAGAGGTGCCGAGTAGCAAGGGGGCGCTTAAATTATTTAAAAAATTTGTAATTTTAGCTTCTTTTTGATTAATCTAACTCTTATTTTTTTTTAATTAATTATAAATACTTTAAAAATACCGGAAACTTTTTTCAATAAGAAACAAAGAAAAGCGGTGCTTGCTAGCTGAGTTGAATTTTTAGCATATTGCACTCGGCGTATCGCGTATCATAAACATTTTTTTCCGTTTATTAGGTAGAGGCGAACCGTAAGCCAGTATAATTAAAATGGTTAAGTTATTGAGTTACAATTACAATACAAGTTACAAAATGTAATAAAAACGTTTAAAAATTTAAAACACTCAGTTTTTCAAAATTTATAATATTAAAAATTTGTTATGGTTAAAATTTTGGTCTTAGATTTTTCTTTTTTTACCGCCCCCTTAGAATGCAAGAGGGGGCAAGCGCCCCTTTTTGCCCCCCCCTAGATCCGGCCCTGTTCACGGTTGAAGAGCGCTGCATCTTGATCAATACACTAAGATAGTGCGCGTAATTGTGTAATTGGTGAAAGAGTGCACACTTTTCCTTTTGTATATAATTTTAAACGTGTTTTCTTATATTCCATATACACCCAAATCCAAATCCATTAAAATGTTAACCCACCCAATCCCAAACAACATTCCTCCTATTCCTATATTTCATTTTATTAATTTCGTAAAAAATGTTATCAGGTTTTTAAAAAAAAATATTTTCCTGTAATTAAAATTAATTTATTTACCAAAGAAAAATTATAATTACTGTACATGTTATGTTAAATATGTAACAAAGGGCTGTACCTAATAATAGATAATATAAAAATTTGTTAACATAATGTAACTATTAAAATTGAATAAATATAATATATTGTCATGTTTTAAAGGGATTCGCACCCACCCTGTGCATTTTAAAGAAAATTTTGATTTTAGAAAGTTTAAATTGTAACATTGTAAAGTGGAAAGGTGGGAGCGAATCGGAAGAGATACGAGGCTTTTTACCACGGGTCGCCGCAAGAGTAAGCGGTGCGACTTTTGGCTCGTTAATTTCGACTTTGTAAAATTTATTTTTGAAATTGTGAGTAGTTTTTGATTAAATAAAGTGATATTTAAATTATGTTGATAATTATTTGATAAGTATTTGATAATTAAAATTATGTTCGTAAGGAAAGAACGTGCGAGGTAGATAAGCCGACGTTTTGGATAAGGGAAATCAAACTTCATTCCCTATGAAGTAAAATTTTATTTTAATTTTGAATTTGAATGCGATTAATTAATTTTTGGAAAAGCATTTATTACTTATTTTTTTTAAATTGGAAATATTTTTTTGAAAACAGTTGGTTTTATTTTTGTAAGAAAAAAATTTTGGTATTAGAATTGGATTTGGAATTGAATATTAATTTTTTGGAAAACAATTGTATTTGTGAATTGGTAATTATATTTGGAAGTTAACATTAGAGCATCTTTTTTGTCGCATGGCGCAGGGACATTAAAGAGAATTTTTACATTACATTCTATTATTTGTCGCCGTAACGTAAGAAGAATTTTATTTTTATTAAATAAAATTTCGTGAACATTTATAATCACCTTTTTTAAATTACCCTTTTCTGAACATTTAAAATAATAAAAATTACACTTAAACGGTTTGTCACCTGTATGAGTTAATAAATGCCTTCTGAAAGTATACTTTAGTAAACATTTATAATCTAAGCACAAATATTACACTCAAACAGTTTCTAACCCGTATGAGTTAGTAAATGAATTTTTAAACGACCTTTTTGTGAACATTTATAATCACAAATATTACACTCAAACCGTTTCTCACCCATATGAGTTCGTAAATGCTTTTTTAAATTAGCATTTCGTGAACATTTATAATCACAAATATTACACTCAAACGGTTTCTCACCCGTATGAGTTCGTAAATGCTTTTTTAAATTACCTTTTTCTGAACATTTAAAATTACAAATATTACAATTAAACGGTTTCACACCCGAATGAGATAATAAATGCCTTCTTAAAGCATGTTTTAATGAACATTTATAATCACAAATATTACACTCAAACAGTTTCTCACCAGTATGAGTTAGTAAATGAATTTTTAAATGATGTTGTTGTGAACATTTATAATCACAAATATTACACTCAAACGGTTTCTCGCCCGTATGAGTTCGTAAATGCTTTTTTAAATTACATTTTTCTAGACATTTAAAATCACAAATATTACACTTACACGGTTTCACACCCGCATGAGCTAATAAATGCCTTGTTAAAGTATATTTTAGTGAACATTTATAATTACAAATATTACATTCAAACAGGTTCTCACCTGTATGAGTTAGTAAATGAATTTTTAAATGATTTTTTTGTGAACATTTATAATCACAAATATTACACTCAAATGGTTTTTCGCCTGTATGAGTTTGCATATGCTTTTTTAAATGACCTTTTTGTGAACATTTATAATCACAAATATCACACTCAAACGGTTTTTCGCCTGTATGAGTTCGTATATGCTTTTTTAAATTACCTTTTTGTGAACTTTTATAATCACATATATTACACTCGAACGGTTTCTCCTTCGTATGAGTTAGTAAATGACGTTTTAACATTGATTCTGCCGAACAACTGTAATCACAAATGTTACATCGAAAAAGTATTTTAGTAGTGTGAAATGATGAAGGGATATCACAATCTTGATCGACTTGAGATTCGTTCATTGAAGTTTCTTCTTTAATATCGATGGAATGATGCAAATCTTCCAAGTTGACTTCCGTTTCTTCTTCTTCTTTCTTAATTTGAAAGTAACTCTTTAAATTACTTGGGATTTTCTGTAACAAATATATCATTAGTAAGTGATTTTATTGTTACATTTCTAATTGTATAAAAATATATATTTTGGGAAATTTATAATTTAATAAATATAGCACATTCAGTTAAGAAAATAATGTTAACACACCAGCAGAGTAGTGTTTCTTAGGAGATGTGGCTATAAATTAGAATAAATTCAAGATAAAGTTCAACTTTTGTATGGAAGCCAGTAAGAAAGACGACGAACCAGATAAACCAAATATTTTAATTCTTTTGAATTTGATGGAAGATGAAGCGATAGATATTGAGATGACCCTAGCTATGTAAATCTTTTAAATTTCCTTAATTTTCAAAATTTACTTAGCTCGGATTCATCCATTAATTAACATGAGCTCTTCTTGTTTAAAAATTTTGTAAATTCAAAATGCTCAAACTTTATTACCTACATGTGGTATTCAATGTGGTATTGCAAGCGCATGTGTATTTTGCAACTGGCCTCAAACAAATTTTGCTGCGTTGTAATTTTAACAAACTACCAAAATTTATCACAAATTCTTCAGTTTTTATTTTTGGCACTTCACTTTATCAATCATACGAAAAATCATCAACTTAACTTAATTTATTTATACTCAAACAATTAACAATTTTAATTATTGTGGAAATGGTGTTCGTCCGCCAGTCTATTCGACGTCAAGGCTGCAGCCTAACTGTCCAACCTTCAAGCCCCACTCTGTCTACGCTCCCCACTTTCTTTTATTTTACATAGCAAAACTTAACAAACATTTTTATACAATATGTACAATGTTATAAATAAATAATAAAACAAAACTCAAACTTTAAAATAATTTACAAAATAAATAAAATTGTGGTTTATAGCATTTCGAAACACGACAATATATACGACACATTTACCTTCAGACAAAAATAAGTTTGATAATATAATAAAGAAATTCAATCAGTATTGTCAGCCTCGTAAATATGTCATATTTGACCGATTCAAATTCTACTCAAGATCACAGAAACCAAATGAAAAGGTAAATAAACTATTCCGTGTGATAACGGAGATCAATTACAAAATTTAAACAGACAGGAAATTGTGCTGACGTGTGGCGTTTGTAAGCTAAATACGACAAGGTATAAGGATTGCATACAGTGCAAAACGTGGAATTTACTACTACCGTTACAAATAACGAGAAAAAAGTATCAAAAAACCTACTCCCATTGCAAAAACAGGTACACATTATTAGACCAGCCAATCAATGAAATTATTAAAGAAACCACTCGAGTAGAAGTTGCAAAAAACAAAGTTGATACTAGAGACCAGACCAGGCTAGAGACCAGTCCCAGGCTGATAAGTGTTAAATTGCAGGAGGCCAGATGACGCGTGAGTTATGTTTGCCGTACGGGCCTTAATTAGAAAAAACAATTTTAAATAAAATTTGAGTATATTGATTCGATTTTAGAATACAATTATAACTGAACTAATTTATCTCTACATCCTTTTTATATTATATTAATTGCTTATTCTAATGCCATTAAACGTCTAGACACATAGGCCAGTCATTATAGTAAAACAAGGTGTGAAAAAGTGCCATAGTTTTTAAATTTTGGGGAAATATTGGAGAAGGTAAAAAAATAATAAATCCGAATTTGCACCCTTTTCACCCCCCCCCCCCCGGAACATTGTTAAATTAACAAAAAACGTTTATTTACAATAACTTTTACAAAAAAATTCACATTATGCAAACTTTAGAGAACATTTTAATAATTATTATACACCTTCTATAAATTTGCACCCTGCTAGGATGAACGGAACACGGCAAATAATAATTATTTGTTGTTTATTAACTTTATTTTGCTATATCTTATCAAAAAAAAAATGCAAAAGTTATGCAAATAATTGTTTATGTAGCAGAGAAGGGTCGCAAACCCGCGTGCAATTTTGCATAACTTTTTTTAACCCGGAAGATTTCTTTTACAATTTTTTTATCTGAGACGGTAGAAATTTTGACGCTATAAACAATAAGTGGGTCTCCATATAAATGAAAAAGTTTTAAAATCTGATTGCAAATGATTGTTACACAAATAAATGTCAAAATCTGAATTTGCACCCCTCGTAAATGTACCGCAACTTAATTAAATTACCAATTATTTAACTAAAATAATTAAAGATGCTCCTGTGTATTACGAGCATTTACTTAAGGAAAATAATACGCACTAGAGAAAAAAGAATTAAAAAAAACTAGCGAAGGTGGGAATAGAACCGTGGACCCACTGGTTCCTAGTCCAACTTAGATTAGATTTAGATTTAAAAAGTCTTTATTAAATTAATTCTTACAGGTTTTGATGGACCGAGCAGCTGATAGAAGCCGGTTGGACCTACATTTATATTGGTTTACATTTAGAAGTACCTCATGTTTATACATATAACTTCAGTTAACATTACATTTAAATTTACAAAAAAATTTTTACAAAAATGAATATACAATGTTTTAATTTTTAATTTGAGTAGTTTGTATTTTTTAGTAATATTTGTTGGAAAATTAAGCAAAAACCAACTTAAAATAATTAGGCGATTTGTGATAATTAAAAAATGTGAACAATAACAATAACAATAAATAAACTATAAAATTTAAATAACAATGTTGTTTACTTTAACTGTCAATAAAGCCAATGAACGCAAAGAACACAATGTATTCTATGAAATTAAAGCAGCAAAAAAAAAAAAAACAACAAAGAAGTGCTTGCGTATTCAGGTAGCTGTTTACGGCTACCCATTTATGGTACGTAACGGTTTTCACACGCGTCACTTCAATGTCCAGGTTTATCTATTCCAGTGGCGTAGCAGTTCTTTTATCAATTAGGTGTCGTCGTCGGGATGTGGTGGGGTTTCGTTGAATGTAGGTAGTAATTGGAAAGGGAGTTTGTATTTTCGAAGGGTTTTGTCTCGTGTAATATTTGTCGTTAGTATGCTATTGTGTATTTGTGTATTGTAGAATTTTTCCGATAACCGAGTAACGTGGTCTCGGAGAAATTCTACTTGTGTGTCGTCATGTAATGTCTTAAGTCGGGTATATCGATCAGCTCCCGTAACGAGTCGGAGGCAGCGATTCTGAAATACTTGAAGGGGTCTAAGACGGGTCTTAGACACCCCTGCCCATACGGGACAAGCATACGTTAGGATCGGTCTTAGTACGATTTTGTATAACGTTCGCTTGTTTTCCGAACTCATCTGCCCCCCCTCATCAGGGGGTAGATCTTTCGCATTGCTGCGTACCCAATCTGTCGTCTCCGTTTTAAATGTTCGTCAAAATTAAGTCTCGAGTCCAGTGTAACACCTAAGTATTTTACACTGGGCTGCGGCGTAATCGTTTGTCCGTCTACTGTTAGTTTCTGGAAGACCCTGTGGTTTGTGCGCTTTCTGGCGAAGATTATCGTCTCCGTCTTACCGGCATTCAACCTGATCTTCCATTTGTCCATGTAGTGTTTAATTATGTCTAGGTGAATTTGTATTTGTTTAGTGGCCACCTGTGCGCTAAATGAGCTGGCGTAAACCGCTGTGTCATCCGCATACAGTGCCACTTGTGTTCGCGGAAATGTCGGTAAGTCGTTTATGTACAAGTTGAATAGTTTAGGTGCGAGCACGGAGCCTTGGGGGGCCCCTATTTGTATTTGTTTAGTGTCAGAGATGGTGTCGTTGACCCTGACCGCGATAGATCTGTTTGTTAAGTATGAATGCACGAGTTTACTGATATGATTGCTAAACCGGTAGTTTAGCATTTTGTAAATTAGACCATCGGTCCAGGTTTTGTCGAAGGCTTTTTCGATGTCAAGTAGTGCCATGGCGGTCACTTTGTCTTTATTGTATTGTGTAATCACGTCGTTAACAATTCGGGTTACCTGCATGGTGGTGTTAAGACCAGCTGTGAATCCGAATTGATAAGGGTTCGTGATTTTTAGTTTTGTTTGTTCTTGTGTAAGTCGGTGTAGGATTATTTTCTCAGTTACTTTCGCCATTGTATTGAGCAACGTAATTGGCCCGTAACTGAGAGGTTGGGTAGGATCTTTGTTAAGTTTGTGAATAGGGATTGTGAGACCTTGCTTCCAAGCCGTTGGAAAGTATTGTAGCTTCAGAATTGCATTAATAATGTAATTAAGTTGCACAATAGCTTTCCGCGACAAATTTTTAAGAACTTTGTTCTCAATTTTGTCCGGCCCGGGAGCTTTGCGGTTCGGTAAGGATTTAAGGATTTGGATAATTTCGTTGGGATTAGTCAGGAGGGTTTTGTATTGTCGCGTAGGTATGTCATATGATTGATTTGAAAAGTCGTGTATTTGTTGTTTAATTAGCGTGTGTTCGTGTGTGTCTGTGTCGTCTAGTGTGTGTACTTTTTGAAATGTGTTTGCCAGAAGCTCTGCCTTTTGGGCGTCGCTCATGGCTGTGTGTGTGTTGTCTTGCAGGGCCGGGATCGGCTCGTGCGTTTTGCGTAAGAGTTTTGTTAATTTGAAAAGTGTATTGTCTGACGGACTTAGAGAGGCGAGTAGGTCCTCCCATGTTTTGTTTTTGTGTTGTGTAATTTTATGTTGTGTTTGTCTGTTCAAGTCAATCATAATATTTTTGTAATGTATGTCTGCAGTGCGCTGCCAAAGCTTTCGATTCTTATTCCGCTCCCTGATCAACAACTGGATGTCTTCTGGGAAGACGTCCATGTTATTTTTCGGGGTAAACGTTTTGGAATTTTCGGCTTTGGCTCTGCTAATGTTTTGTGTAAGTGTGTGAATTTCGTTGTCAAGTATTTGTGTATCTGTGATGTTACTGTTTATTGTCGTTAAATCGTCAAGCCTTCGACGGAATCTGGACCAGTCCGTGTCTTTGAAACTAGTAATTGTTCTGAAGGAACGGTTGCGCGGTATATCGTTAATGAAAAATTGAATGACGTTATGATCGGAAGTTAATTTATGTTTCGCGGTTGGTCTCGTAATATTATCTAAATTTTTATTAAGTAAAAGATCGATCGTGGTTGGAGTCATATTATTCATCGGGTGATGAGTGTGTGTATCTGTATGCAAAATTTCAATATGATTGTGTAGGCAAAAATTTAGTAATGTGTTGCCATTTGGGTTGGATTGGTGACAGTTCCAGTGGGCGTGCTTGGCATTAAAATCGCCGGCCAATAGGACTTTACCGTCCAAACCAAATAGCGTGTCCAAGTCGTGATCTGTTATTTGATTGGTTGGTTTATTGTAAGCTATGATAAGTGTTGTGTTACCTTGTATTTTTATCCCCAAGACTTCCATGCTGTTACCTTGTGGTATTTGTATGCGTTTGTGGGGAATGTCGTTGCGGATTACGGCTGCTACGCCACCGGCTCCATGACCCCCCCTATCCTGTCGATGGACTGAGTATCCCTGGACCTTGAAGTTTCTGTTTTCGTTCAATTTTGTCTCTGTAATTAAGCAAATGTCAATTTTGTTTTTAATTAAATGATTTTTAAATTCGAAGATTTTGTTACTTATCCCGTTAGCGTTCCATAAATTCATTTTTAACCTACAACCCATATGAGTTTAGGTTTCCAAAAAATTGAATGGTAGCCGTAAGGCGCTCCGTTTTCGAACTACAATTTTTCAGCAGGTTATTGTAGTCTTTTAACGCTCGAAGCATTTCTTCGATGTCCGTTTGTTGATTAATTTCATCACAAACTTGGGCGAATTCGCTAAAGGCGTCTCCGATGTTGGTCTTCGGTGTGTTTCTTCGTTCTTGTGTCGGTGGTGGTGGTGCAGGAGCTGCTGTCGGCGCTGGTCTTCGCGTTCGGAGCGGTGGGAAAGCCTTATTGCATTCGATCGATGCAGTTGGAGGTGGCGGTGGTGGTGGTGCAGTTGTTGCGGCTCTTCTTTGCCATGCTGGAGTTGTTGGAGGGGGGGCAGGAACGTACCGCGCGCTATTGATGTACTGAGGAGGTGCCCTAGCTTGTTTGTATTGCTCCAATTTTTGAATTTTTCTCTGATACACCACACAGGAAATATTATTTGCTGTGTGTGCACCTCGGCAATTGGCGCAAGTGGGGGTGCTGTTTGCCGGTAGCGTGCACTCTTTAGTAGCGTGGTTGGCGGCGCACTTTAAACACCGGTTTGCACGTTTACAGTTTGCCGTAGCGTGTCCCCACTCTTGGCATTTGTGGCATTGAATTATAATTTTATTATTGTAGTGCCTCTCCCAGCGCACTCTTGCATCTAATAATTGGGTGACACTTTCGTTAATATTTTTCACCGTGACCGCACTGTTTGTTATCACTAAGAACGCAGGGGACTTCGTTCCGCTCATCTTGAACACTTTTTGGGTGTTTACGTTTCTTCTGTTTAATTCCTCTTTAATTTCTTCTAAATTTGCGTCATTAGTTAGTCCCTTCAGGACAAAAGCGTGGGTTTTTTCTTCTTTGGACGTGTACGTGTGGTATTCGTATTTACGGTTCTCCAAGTGAGCCAAGAATAACTCGTATTCGTCCTTGTCCGTGATATGTACCGCTACTGCATTCGTGCGGTGGCTCAGGTAGAATCCCTTCTTAGCGAAACTGCGGACTAGGTCTCTCAATTCATTATTGTTGTTGTTACCGTTATTGTCGATAACAATAGGTGGAGGCTTAATTAGTTTCTTCGAAACTAGCGGTACTTTATTTTTGTCTGATGGATTATCCGACATACTTGGGTCACATTCCATTGTCCCTTCGGTTTCCAAGCTTTGGGTATCTGCTTGGTTTGCGAGGGGTGCAAATTTATTGCTCATGGCCGTAAGCACTGGCGTAGGTATAGGGTTATACCTTCTTTTAGGCTTCTTGCTTAATTGCCCGTGTCCGAAGGTCAATTCTTCCATATCGAACTGCAACGCGTTACGTTTTAATTTCGTATTATCGGCGTTTTGATCGTTCGCCGGTTTCAAATTTTCGGAATTACTTGTAGTTTCTAGGTTTTGTTCTGTTTTGTGAAGACACTGTCGCAGTTTATTAATGTCACTATCACTATTGGCGTTAATGTTGTTCTCACTCATCACTTAAGTTTCAAATAAACGTCTTTATCGTATTCGCACTTATCACAAAATATTTCAAAGTCGATTTTCTCGAAAATTTCTGGCCATCTGGCCCTACTGCTTTGAGGAGTTCTTATTGAAGGGCTAAACTTTCAGTAGAATAAGTAGCAAAAATTACAAAAATGCAGAGGTCATATAATTCCCTTGTAAATAAAAGCGGGGGGTAAATCTCCCGAAAATAATACGTACACCACATCTCCTTTTGCTCAAAACCTCCCAACATTTCCTCACATCTCCCCACATTTCCTCCATATTCCCACATCTCCCCAATTTCTTCCCGCATCTCCTCACATTTCTTTACATCTCCTCGCATATCCTCATATCTCCCTACATCTCTCGGAATAAGAAAAATCTGCATAAATTGCAGATGCTTAGATATGAAAGAAAGTTTTTATAAAATTTTATATGTATAGATGTAATATTATATATTTATTAGTAAAAAATATATAGGAACCCATTTATACATATGTATGTACATTAAACAAAACAACAACATTAACAAAAATATTAAAATCGAGAAGAAAGTTAGAAACTAGATTATGAACGTCAACGTTAACAAAAATTAACATAAGAAATAGGGATTTAACATTAACCAAACGCCACCATGCGATAACAAATGTAACTACTTGAAAGCATACAGCAAAGTGTATTTCAGTGTATTTTAACAAGTGTTAATAGTGTTTTGAGTTTGTTTTTCTGAGATTTTTTAATTAAGTGTAGTGTTTAATTTAAAAAACAATATAATAATAATAATTATTGTTAGTTATTTGCTGTGGTATGTACTTAACCTATTATGAATAAAATGTAACCTATTGTAATTATTAATATTTTAGCAGAAACTTTTACCTCGTGTCGAAATGAATGGTCCAGATAAATGTTCGCTTTCATTTAAGAACTTTTTTGATTACTTAGAAGCAACACCAACTTCCAGATGTATTACGGAAGGAGAATCTGTTGCTAATGCCAATCATGTGATAACTTGTGGGATTTTGGAGAAAAATATGAGTATGTTGAATATATTTGCTTTGTTTGCAAACAACTGCTTTAACACAGGAGCCGCATGAAATTCGAGGATTTCTGAAAGTCAGCTTACAAGGCGCCGAGGCATCAAAATTTTTGTGCACATGTAAAGCTGGCAAGTCAGGACGTTGTAAACATATAGCTGCGGTCCTAATTGTGTGTTCAAGGTAAAAACGTTTTGTGCATTTATTAACAGACTAAACAGAGCTGATTTTCAGAAAAAATATATGGGATTTTCCAATGTTGTCATCGACTGAAATGAAGTGTTATTGGAATAAAGTTAAGGTAGTAGAAAAATATGCTCCACAACGTTTATACGACCACATCTGCTTTGAACCTAAGCGAACTACAAAACCGTTGAAACCTGCCATTGAACGTGACAACGATGATGTTTTGTCTATCCTAACTGTACTCCCGATGGAATTGTATTTCAAGATAAAAGGCCAACAAAACTTCTCGAAATAAAATGTCCTTTTGAAGGTAACTATATAATTTTTATTAGTTTTCTCTAATTTATGTATATTTACAGGCAAAGAAAACCCAGCGATGCAGATAGTCAAGTCCTGCAAATTTTTAGTCTTTGAAAACAATGTTCCAATGTTAAAAAAGAAGCATTCCTATTATGCACAAGTGCAATTAAGCATGGCAATTTTAAATTTAAATGAATGCGATTTTGTTGTATATTCATCGTTTGCTAATGACTTTATAAATATTGTAGTAAAAAGAAGCGAATCTTTTATAAATGATTTAATTAGTAAATTACAGTATAATTATTTTACACATATGATACACGTTTTATGTATGAATAATCAAACATAAATAAAAAAATAAATCAACTTGAAGTAGTAATTTTTTATTTATCAAATTTATCGTCTGCTAAAATAGGTTTCGACAAATTAATCCTGCTACTTTGGTGATAGGCAAATTAAGTTGCAGTAAACCGTTTATGGCAATGTTTTCTGCTTCAGTTAAGTTACGATCAGTATTTTGATCGTAACTAGTACTTGGTGATGGCATTGTCGAAGACTTTTCTGGAACATCATCAATCGTACTAGATTTTAATAAATCCCGTACCTTTCTTGATTGCCTAGCACAGCGATTTGATCTAGGCTTTGGTTGAACTTTCACAAAACGTTTTTTTGGCAAGTTCAGAGAAGGAACAGCGTTACTTTTCAATGTGCGTCGTTTACAAGGATGGCCTAAAAAAAATTTAAATTAATACACTGATCTATTTCAGGTGCAATTATATTCCTAAAAATATATGTTTACGCTTACCCGGTAGTATATAATCGTCGTTTTGAAAATGTAAAGAGCAGACTCTCATAAAACGTGTTGTAGGTTTTCCCATCAACAACTTTAGTTCCCAAGCTTTCTTTCCATCAATTTTTTCACGAATCCCAAACTTATTCTCAATGAACACGTAACCACTTCTTTCCTTAGGAAAATAATGAAAACTTAGCTCATTATCTCGTCCTTTCTTAGAATGACAACCGAAAAGGAACAATTCGTGTTATTAATTTTGCAATTCTTCATTTTAATGAAAATACCTATACTTAACTAAAAACATGTATTATTTATAACTGTTTTTCTTTTGTACGCAAATAAATACATTATTTTCTTACTTACCTATAGAAAAGTTTAATTAATTTTGACACAGCTTAACGAAAAAACTAAAAATTTCTGTAGAAACCCGTATAAACAAATCAACATTCTACTGAAGTATATGCTTTAGGGCGGACATATTGAAGTTGTCACTAGCGCCCCCATCGGTAGTGTAAAATCCCTATAGTAAACACAAAAATTTTAACATTGAGTGTATATGGGACTCCTATACAGCAATAACCCCGATACAGCGAACTGCGTAATCGTGCAATTTCAATGACATCATTTGTAAGGACTTCCCCCCAAGACTGAGAATTTACATTAAGTATCATATTTAGACTTTATTTTACTCGTAAAGTTAGCATAGAACGCAATTTTTATACAGGGGCTCATAATAAAATCCGGACGCGCCTATGCTGCAATGTAAATTGTACTTTTTGAAAACTCTTTTTATATGTAACAATCGCTCTTACAAAAATATTTTTCAGACATTTTTTGTAGATAATTTCATTCTCTGCATGTTTGTTTATATCCCTTTTTTAATTTGTCGCATCGTTTTCGACTGAGAGTGACTTAAAGCGGTCTCGGTAAAAATCCAATGGGAATCCCCTGAAAATACCATAAGAATTCCATTGCGCATTTTTAATTTTATTAAAAAGGTTACCAAGTTTGCTTTAAGTCATTTTCAGGCGAAAATTTTTCGAAAAAAGAGGCGTGATCATCTTATTTTTGAGTATAATTATTGTGGTACCACTGTTACCTACCTTAAATTGAAATGAGAATTAAGGAACGGCATTTCCGAAAGATTTATCATTGATTTTTATTGCCAATCTTCTTATTATAGTTTACCTTCCTTTATTTTCAATAAATAGCAGTCATTAAGATTAAAAATTGAAACTGATTGCTAATTATTATCCATAGTGAAGTTATTTTATATTTGAAATTTCAGTAAACACTAAAAAAAATCCGTTGACCACGCCCCTACCGGCGCTCCCCCTTGCGCCGGACCATCCCTGTTAGCCCTTAAGTATAACAGAGGCGGCATCTCAAAGTAGTGCCCATAGGCGACAATTTGGTAAATCCGCCCCTGGGGGCCCAAGGATGCCAGACCTAAATTAACTGGCTTGGCTGATTAGCTATTAACAAGCAACAAGTACCTACACTAAAAACAGTACCTAACTACAATCATATCAAACAGTCGAACACAATAATATTTTTTTTTAATTTTTTATTGCACCGGTAAAAAAGCGACTATAGTCATTAAAAAAAAAGAAAGTGTCTGGGGGGAGGTTATAGCCCCCTAGCCCTCTCCCTGGCTACGCCACTGCGCACAAGTGATAAGAAATAGCTGGTAAACATTAATATATTACGTTGTATTTGAACGGTTTCTGTTATTATAAATTTATTATGCTAAAATTTTAAGTTTTATTAACCATTTTGATACTTTGTTGTGTTACCTATATAAAATAGCATAATTTTTTTCGCGATATAATCAGCCACTGGTTAGACGGCCCATCGGGCATTTGCCCGATCTGCCCTATGGCCAGTCCGGGCCTGCCAAAATCTTACCAATATAAAGAGGTAAAAAAAATTAAAAGTGTTGCGGTACACAGTAAAAAATACAGAGTAAATATTTTACACTAAAAAACAGGTCCACTCAATTTAGTGTAAATTTTTCACTAAAAGTTTTAATCAAGTGTAGTGTAAATAGTTCACTAAAATTTGTTAAAATTTTAACCTTATTTCGGGTACACAAAACAAAATTTAGTGTTAAAATAAAATGAAAATTTAAATTAATTTTCACTATTTTGTGTATATTAGATAAACACATTAGTTTAAACACACCAAACAGATAATTTATTAACTCTAGTATAGGTACTTTTTTAGATGAATAGATTGAATTAAAACACTAATTAGGGTATATTTTAAATTAATCTAGGGTTTAGTAATACACTATAAAAATAAAATACATATTGTAGTGTAAAAATTTCTTTATTTAGACGTATAATTAAAGTACTTATTACTATAAATATATTACATAATTAAAGATATTAAAACACAAAAAACAAAAAATAATTTTTATCTAAAAACATTTTAAAATAGAACAGATTAAATCATAGTGCTTTGTCAACATTCTGGCAAATTTCTGCTATAATACACCAGTCAAGTCTGGGTGGTTCCCCGATTTGTGTGAAAAATTTAAAAAAATGCTTGTAACTGCAAACGGACCCCATTTTCAGTAGAAGAAAACATCAGAAAAATAATTAATAACATAAACCCAATTTTTGATTATAATAAAGAATATTTTTTGCTTGTAGTCATATTCCTTCAGCCCGTTCTTCGTGAAAGTGATAATACTCGAATGATAACTTTAACCATGATTCCAGTAAGCGGCGTCCACTGTATTTTACAATAACTTACAGGTTGAAGAGTAATTAATTTGTCCGTCAGCGTTGCATAAGTTTTGATACATTTCCTCTTATTTTTTTACTTGGAAGAGAAATAATACTTTAGTTGCCCTATTCCAACAATCTAAAAAAAATTATTCATAAATCTAATGTTAAAAATAATAACAACTTCACATACTACTGAATTGCGTTTCATATTCTGAAATAACTGTAGGGTTCGGGTATATTACGGTCGTTTGGTATTTTTAGTAATTTGATCTATATCTTGACCAAATATCTCTTCAAAATTTATTTGAATACCTGGATATAATTGTTGAAAATCTTCCTCGATCTAAAGCAAAATTTTATATTTCAGTAACAGTACAAACACATAAAGATAATAAAACTTACACAACAGGAATGGTCGAGAAATCTTGGAAATTCTTTTAATACGTTAAATTCCAACGATTTTCCATTAATTTCCAACACTATAAAAAAATATTTGAACTGAAACACTTGAACAATACTATTGTATTAACTTGCTCACTGCACTCGGATGAATGTAATTTTATATTAATACGGTGGTAATCTTCAATAGCAAGTGGTCAACGTTTTTATTTATCCGGGAATCACCGACAACAAACTTTGATAAAACGTGCCATTTTTGCGTTTTTATCATCGGTAATTATAGTAACGTCACCTAACACCTACTAGATTCGATCTATCAAGGTTGAGATTCACTCTACATTGCGCTTATTTTGGCGTCTAGTTAGAATTAATCATTTTAGTGTAATTTTAGTGCGAAATATAAAGTAGAGAGAAATTATACACTAAAAATTAACACTAAATTATTTACCAACTACACTAGATGTTTTACACGACAAAATTTTTTACTGTGTACGAGGGTGCAAATTCAGATTTTGACATCTATTTGTGTAACAATCATTTGCAACCAGATTTTAAAACTTTTGCATTTATATGGAGACCCACTTATTGTTTATAGCGTCAAAATTTCTGCCGTCTCAGATAAAAAAATTGTAAAAGCAATCTTCCGGGTTAAAAAAAAGTTATGAAAAATTGCACGCGAGTTTGCGACCCTTCTCTGCTAGATAAATAATTATTTGCATAACTTTTGCATTTTTTTTTTCTATAAGATATATCAAAATAAAGTTAATAAACAATTATTTGCAGTGTTCCGTTTATCCTAGCAGGGTGCAAATTTAATAGAAGGTGTATAATAATTATTAAAATGTTCTCTAAAGTTTGCATAACTATGTGAATTTTTTTGTAGAATTTATTAGATATTTTCGTTTATTTGTTAATTCAACAATGTTCCGGGGGGGGGGGGGAGTGAAAAGGGTGCAAATTCGAATTTAGTATTTTTATACCTCTTCCAATGTTTCCCCAAAATTTGAAAACTATGGCACTTTTTGTATAACTTTGCATTTTTGAAGTCTCTAGTGACTGGCCTAACAGACGTACGCACTTTGTCATATTTCCTTTTCCTTAAGTAAATGAACTTTCCATTGCATGACAAAATGCATAGGTCATTGATAATACATTGTAATAATTTATTATAATAGGATCTAATTTGTTGACATCGCACGTGCGAAATCTGCAACTGGATGCAGACTAGAAAAATGCACATAACTGAAAGAGAAAGTTAAAAATTCACAGTTGCAACGAGAGAACCGAATGAACGATACCAATAAAATCCAATATATCCATAAATCCAATAAAATCCAATATATTAAATATCAAATCAGCAAAAATAACTGATATTTATTATAAATAGAAAATAACTTAAAAAAGTTTTAGAATTTTTTAAGTATTTTTGTGGTATTTAGTAGTATGTGATGTTAAAATAATCAAACCTAACAAATGTTAGCGTTAAGCGTTAAAATCAAAAGTACGAGCCCAATAAAGTTTTACAATAAATTAAATTTGAATTTATTTACGATACAAAAATTGGTTTTTGAAGAATTTATTATCTACTTACATTGGATTGGATTTTGATTTTTGGAGAAATTATTTGATTGAATTAGAAGAAATTTTATTTTATTTTGAAAGACATTTTTGGAATTTTGGAAGACGATTTATTTTATTTTTAATTTTTGATAAGAACCGAAGAATCTCATCTCCCATCTATTTTTTTGGCGCCCAGAGCGTGGAACAAAATAATAATTGTTTAAAATTACAGCTAAATTGGTGCCCAGACTGGGCAAAGAATCCGCCCCTGAGAAGTCTTAGCTTTCCGACTTGTAAAGCCGTAGAGTTTGGTGATTATTTGTCGTTTGCCACGCATTCAAAAAATATCATTACACTATTTTTGTTATCGTTATTGCTATTGTTAATCAAAATTTCTACTAATCCGCTGGGTTTTTGTACTAACTCGTTTATCCCCGGCTCAAAACCACTAATTTTAATTTTAATTTGTAATCTTGCTAAACCATGTTAACGTAACGTCAAGTCATAACTATCTGATAAATTGTAAATAGAAGCAATAGGCGCAGATGTATTGTAAGGTCACCCACCGAATACCGTTACTTTTGTAACAAAACTGTAAATATTATGAACAAATAAAGAGTTTTAAATCCTAATCCCGGACAAGTTCTATAACTTCGAGTTCCACCCTTAGCGAGTTCTGCCATTCTACAGGGATATTTTTAAATTGTTATGTTTGGTGAAATAGACGCCTTCGGCGCCCTCCGGGTCTGTTTTAGTTTTTTCGACTAACTCAAAAACGACCTATCTTAGACCTGTGTTAAAAGGTGTATCTAAAATACATGTAAATTTCACATCTTTAAATTCAAATTTTTCGAAAACTTTTGGATGATCCAGGGATTTTTTTGTTTTAAACTGCTTAGAAAATTGTCCTCTTTCTATAGTGTAGTTGAAATTTTCAAATTCGTAATCGAATTTGACTGACAGATTCCGCATTTTTTAAATTTCCACTTTCACATGGCCGTAGCTCCGAAAATATTAATTTTACAGTAAAAATAGTTAAGCGTCTTTTTAAAGAGCATGAAATAATCTACAAACTTTTTAAAATCAACAGTTTTCGAGTATGAATTAAAGTAAAAAAATGTTGAAAAATTCAAACTTTTCTTTTTTTTTAATTTTAATTTAAATTTTACAAAAATTTAACGCTCTATTCCGGATAAGATATTTAACGGACTACAATTTTTGCCTAATAAAAATTTTTGAAAAATCAATACATTTCACAGAAAATCGGAAAATAATAAACAAGGCAGCTACAAAACAAAAAATTTAATAAGGTTAATTGATTAATAAATAACTAATTAACCGTAATTAATAAAAATAAGCTACTTCTATAACGATTTCGTCTTATAAAAAGTATTTTATAATTCATGCAAAACGGCTGCGCCAAAACGTCCGATTTTATATGACCAGGTAGTTCTTGTCATGTAGAAGTAAACCTATATACTAATGAATTTCTTATTTTCTTAAGATTTCATAAATAAGAAAGCAATATTAAAACAAAAACTGCTGTACCTTCCTAAAAAAGCATACAGGCTTTTAATTTACAAATTCCACTTCAGAAAATGAAGACGACGACATTAGTAAAGTTTTTAACGAGGTTATCTAGGATCATCGAAGACAATGTTCATTTTAAAACTCAAATATATTTTAGCTATTCATTTATTATTATTGTTCAGAGATTCTATCTCTCTTTCTTTAACTACGTCATAATTACAGTCAGTGTAAAACTCTCACATCTCAAAAATTAAAGTTTCGATATAAATAGCATTGAAGGTTTCATGATGCAATTAAAAATAGCATATAAAATACATTTTTTTAAGAATATTTATTTTGTATGGGGCTAATTAGTGTTACTATTGATTACAATTATTACAATGGAAAATTAAAATTTGGATTTTAATTTAGAAAGAATACTTTGATTAATGATTGCTTTACACTAAACACTTTTAATTTTTTCAGTAATAATTTAGAATTGTAATAATAACAATAAATAAGATAATTCTAAATTACACAATTACACTATAAAGTGTTTAATTTAGTCAACATTTTACTGTTCATAACTCAAAATCGTCATTTTCTGAAATGTGATAGTTTTACACCGGAAACAATTATTTTCTGATTTTCTGTGAAATCGCCTGGCTTTCCAAAAAATTTTACCAGACAAAAGTTGTAGTCCGTTAAATTTCCTATCCGGAACGGATAAGATAGAATGCAAAAATTAGTCTAATTTTGTACATGTGGCGCTCGTAGAGGTTAAAGAAATTTAAAGTAGAATACATCGGTGGAGGAGATATCACCCCCAATTTTTATATTTGAACATTTTAAACCAAATATGATTTATAGCTCACCTCGCTATCATCCAGTTGATATTCTAAAATAGATTTATCTTTAATATCAATGGAACGATCCAATTCTTCTAACTCAACTTCCATGCTCTCCATTTCGTTATAACAATCACTGGAAACCCGCAAACCAATGGTACTTTCTTGGAATTTATTAAATCTCCAAAAGTATTACACACTATCCATACTGGAAGCATCAACTTGTAGTATAAATTTTGAGGTTAGATTGAAGTTCTAGTTATAAATTCTGCAAAGCGCATACAATTAATATAAAATATATGAAATTAATTACAATAAATCAATACGTTACCGACTAAAAAATTATAAGTAAGCTATTGATATTAGATACTTCAATTATAAACATCCGTCACACAATACTAAAGTAAAGAATCAAAAATGACATTCAGGCCTATCTTCAAGACATTCAATATCCAGTGGCGGGGTTAGGTTTTTTTATATAAAGTTAAGAAGTAAGAAAATTTATTTTGTTTTTGTAAGTACTTCAGAGAGATATTTGAAGACAGTGGGATCCTGAGGTCTGAATAAAGTGTTGGTAATAGGATTAACGTATATTAAGGGTTACAAGCTTTAGAAGAAACACGGTAGTTGGATTTGATGTTAAGCGTTGTTTGACAGGTGGTGGTAACAACACACAAAGTTGAATAGAGAGTTCGTTGCATTACCCAGAAGAGAAACCATCATAGTGAGAAAGAAGATTATTTTTGAGAATATAATAAGAAATATAGGTAACTATTTTGACATTCTATTGTGACTTGCCATATTCCGTGATCCGCAAAGGAGAAAAACCATATATTTGTTGATGTGTAACATCTTTCCGTTCGCTCGTGAAATGGGACGGAAGTATGTAACAAGAAGCCAAAAAAGCGCGCGCTATTTGATTTGACTAATGAGCGCGAAATCGTGAGGTTGGAACTTGCGATCACCAAATGATGTAATTATGTTTCAAGCACATAATGCACTGCGCTATAGAGGGTTAATTAAATAAAATTGTTTTAATTTGTATTATCTGTTACAGATTGGAGTTGCTGGTAACGTAATGTCGTTCCACCTACTTTGCGATTTTTAAATAATTTATAATTATTAATTATTTCAAATAATAATGTTGCTTACTACCAAGGACGACTACATCAAGAGGAAAAGATCTCAAGACGTTGAGAGTACCACAGAGGTCTTCAAAAGAAGCAAAAAAAAAATTAATAGAACCCCAACCAAGAACAGCGAAAAAAACGAGACTGAACCAGAAATCGAAAAGGAGGCAATGGAGGAAATAAAGAACTTTATGCAAATTATCAGCACTGACTTAAAGCAAATGAGAATGGAGAGTGCCGAGGTTAAAAAAGAGATAAGAGAGAACACCAGAAAAATCCAAGAACAAATGGAGATGCAGGCTGAGGAGATGAGAGCACTAAAGAACGAATTGGCACAAACTAAGACCAGCTGGAAACAAGATCAAGAATCAAACAAGAAAAAAAAATAGACGAACTGACGAAGAATAGACGAAAGAAAGAGTGGTACGATGAAGAATGCGAAAAGGAAATAAATAAGAGAGAAAATTATAGGAAAGAGTTCATACAAAAGCAAACCACAGAACATAAAGAAAGATACGAGAGACAAAGACGAAAGTGCAAAAAGATATGCAGAGAGAAAAAGAGAAAATATAAGATTGCAATGCTAGAAGAAATAGAACCAAAGAGATCAGAAACTTTTATCAAGGAGTGAAAAGGGTAAAAAATGGCTATCATCCAAACACAATGATTTGCAAATATAGAGATGGAAATTTAATAGGCGATGAAAGAGAAATCATGGAAAGATGGGCACAATACTTTGAGGAATTACTCAATACACCGATAACACCGAAGACAACACAGAAAATGGAAACAGAGAAGCCCCAAAGATGGAAGAAATAAGCGACATTATTGGAAAATTAAAGAACAACAAAAGTGCGGGTGAAGACGGCATAACGGCCGAAATGATCAAGCTGGGAGGTGAAGAATTACATAAACAAGTGTACGAGCTAATATCACGAATATTTAATGAGGAAAAAATGCCTGGAACATGGAGCGAAGCCCTGATATGCCCGATACACAAAAAGGGCGACAAGAAGGAATGTGCCAACTACAGAGGAATAGCCCTATTGAACGTGACATATAAAATTTTAGCAACATGGATCAAGGAAAAAGTTGAAGACTACTCTGAAAGAACAATCGGCGAGTATCAGAGCGGATTTAGAAGTGGGAGATCAACGATGGACCAGGTGTTCATAATTAAACAGATACAGGAAAGAAGTCATAGATTACAACTACCCACACACTTGGCCTTCATAGATTTTAAACAAGCATACGATAGTATAAGGCGAGATAAGCTATACCAGACATTGGAAGAATTCAACATATGCCCCAAACTGATCAGACTGATAAAGATGACACTGGAAAGAACGGAAAATAGGGTGATGATGAGGAGAATGACGTCGAGAAAGTTTAAAGTGGAGAGTGGCCTAAGACAGGGAGACCCATTGTCGGCAATGATGTTAAACCTGGTACTGGAGAAAATAATACGAGAAAGCAAGATAAACAGAAATGGAACTATCTATTATCATCTGCAACTATCATCAATGTCTAGCTTTCGCAGATGATGTGACACTGATAGCAAGATCGAAGCAAGAACTACAACAGTGTATTAAGAGAATGACAGCAGAGGCGAGAAAAATGGGTCTGGAAATCAATGAAGAGAAAACAAAATACATGACATGGCAAGACCCTGCATATGAGGAAAACAGAACATTACGGGTAGAAGCGGACAACAATAGAACTCTCAAGATAAAAGAAGTCCAGACATTTGTATACCTGGGCACCACGATAACAAGGAGGCCAGGTAATACCGAGGAAATAAGAGCTAGGATAGCTGCAGGTAGTAGAAGTATAGCAGCACTACATGGTGTCTTATCGAAGAAGATGATGTCCAGAGCAGTGAAGACCAGGATATACAAAACAATAGTGAGACCGGTGGTGACATACGCGTGTGAAGTGTGGACATTGAAGGAGCAGGATGTGATGATGTTGGGAGTATGGGAGAGGAAGGTGTTGAGAAAAATTTTTGGCGGAGTGAGAATAGAAGAGAGGTGGAGAAGACGAACAAACGAAGAATTAAGAGATCTGTATGGAGAACCCGACATAGTGAGAGCACAGAGACTTAGATGGCTTGGACATGTGTTAAGAATGGGGGAAGAGAGAGTGACATCGAAGGTGTGGAAAAGCCAAATAGACGGACGAGGAAGAAAAGGAAGACCACTACTCGAATGGAAGGGAGATGTGTATGAAGACATACAGCATCTACATATAACAAATTAGATGGAAAAGACAAGAAATCGACAAGAATGGAGGAAAGTAGTGAATGAAGCTATGGACCTTCAAGGCCTTTAACGCTGTTAATTATTATACTACCAAGGTGAGATGTTAGATGTTACACATCATATACGAGTACTGTAAGGTTCGTTTTTATGCAAGGAATTTTCTCCGAGGTGTTAAACCGGAAACCAGTACTGGCGCACAGATACGAAGAACACACGAGCACAAATACAATAAGTGCTACTAAAAGACGTGGAGCAGTAACAGTATAACGCTCAAAGAGGCGAGAAACCGCACAACTGTATAATAGATAAAGGACCTCACCCATCTATGAGGGAATACATTAAGAGAAGAACAGAATACAACGGAACCCGATAAAGTCCGCAACGATATTGGAATTTTCCAAAAAAGCAAGAAGACATATAAGTCCCCAATCAAAGAACAAACACGACCAAAAATAGAGGTAAACATAAGAAAAATGGAGGTAAGCGAAGTGAAAGAGTTGTTTGCTGAACTTATGAGACAATCCAAGCACAGCAGAAATTAAACAAGGTATCAAAGACATTAACACGACCACAGTCGAATTGAAGCAAGAAATACAGGACTTGAAAGATATCTTCACCAAGAAAGAAATAGAGTGAGATGAAGGGAGACGAGAGATGATTAAAAGAATAGACACTGGAAGAGAACTACAAAAAAGCGAGAAAATACAAAGAAAAAAACAATATTATTGTGAAAGGAGTGGTAACTGCCGAGAACAACATAATAAGAGTTCTTAGGAAAAGAACTATAAGCTAAGGCAAAACTGATAGAGGCTTGCAAAGTAAGGAGTTTGGGCACAGGTAGAAATCTGGGAAGCGAAAAGCGAAATAGATACAAGCTGGGAAGTAAGAAAATCTATAAAGATAGCGACTTAACGATGGAGAAACGCAAGATTCAACCCGAGCTGCAAAACATAGCAAGAAAGGCAAAAGGAAATGGAAAAAAAGTTAAGGTGGGATATCAAAAGGTTACAATAGATAGGAACCTGTTTGGTTGCAACAAGGGAGAGAACAATAAGTAGAAAAGAAGAAGAAACCCCCGCCCAAAAAACTAAGGACGTGGGAAAATATCTCGAATAGAAAACGGAAACGACTCGAACAATGGAAACGGAAACATAGAAATGATACAACTAAAAATCATACAGCAAGAAAACACAAAGAAAGAAACAAGAGAAGCATGAAAGTGGGAACGTGGAATGTCAGGACACTTTAAAACAAGATAAAAACTGAATGGATACAACACGGACATCACAGCAGAACAGGAAACGAGATTTAAAAGAGAAGGTGAGATACATTGTGATAGACAGGTGCTGTTGTATTCAGGAGAAGACAAACAAGGCAGAAACGGCGTAGGTTTTCTTATAACAAAAGAAAATTGAGCAAAATATAAAACAGTTTAAAGCAATAAATGATAGAATGGCTTACTTAAGAGTGAATTCAAAACCTTTTGACCTAGGAATAATAAACGTATACGCACCAACCGAAAGAAAAGATCCAAGTGAAAAGAACGAATTGGAAAAAATAGCGGACGAGATACACAAACAAGCAAAAGTTTGAAAAGAGGATTATGTAAGAGAAGTGGCCGGTAGGCAAACAATACACGATAATGCTGACAGAATGTGCCAACTTGCGGCCTCATTGAATATGACAATTAGCAGCACAAAATATAAGCATAAGCCAATACACAAAGTAACATGGATGCAACCAGGAAACAGCAGAGAGAACGGAAACCAGATAGACCATAATACTGACAGAGAAAAGAAGAGAATCATTAAAAAGAAATGTGAGAACGTATCGAGGTGTGAACGCTGACTCAGAGAACTATGTAGTGGTTGCAACAATAAAACAAAAGAACCAAATAGCAAAAATACGAGAATAAACTACATGGAAGAAGTAAATGAACTAATAGATCCCAAAGAAGGAAGTAACATTATTTAGGCAGAACGGCAGAAGATAAAAAATATAATGCAGACAACAGCTAGAAGAACAATAGGACACAAAAAGAAGATCAAAAATAAGAGATAGTTTGATCAGATCTGTGAGGAAAGTGTAAACTTAAAGAAGAAGGCGAAAGAGAAGTGGTTAAGAACAGGAAAAGAAGAAGACAGGAGAATATGCACAGAAAATTAAACCGACTTAAAAAAAACTACTGTGAAAAAAATGCACTAAAAAGTAAAAAAAGTTACGTTATTTAGTTACTTCAACTAGCTGGCATAGGCGGCCAATTATTGTTATCTTTAGAGTCGGTACCAGTTAATCTGGCTAAATTACTAAAACTAATTTTCTTAAAAGCTTGGCCGGCACCGACTGCAAAGATTACAATAATTGACCGCCTATGCCAGCTAGTTGAAGTAACTAAATAACGTAATTATTTTTACTTTTTAGTGCATTGAGTTCACAGTATTTTTTTGGAAGTCGGTTTAATTTTTTTTTAAATTTTTTATTTCATCCTTTTTAGTGCATGTTGCGTTCCGTAAATATTTATCGAAAGCGAGTATGGGTAGACCTACTAAACGCAAAAATAATTTTGAAAATCAGATCATAGTTGATATAAATGTGTTTACTATTTACCTTATACTTAACGTACTACTTAGAACATTAATATAAGTAGGGTACTTAAGAAAAGATTCTGACCCACCGGGCAGAAGTAGGTAATCAAACAGGTACAGGTACTCAGTACTTAATGCGTTATTAAGCCGATTTTGAGGAGAGTTGAGGAGAAGTTTGAGGGTTTTTCCAGTTTATCTTCGAAGTTCAAGGTCCAATAAGAATGAATTATAATGAGACCAACTTGGAACTATACTTGATTCAACGCCGAAAAAATTTTGAAAATTGTTTCATAAATGACGAAGTTCTGAGGTAACAAACATAAAAAAAAATACAACCGCATTGATAACCTCCTCCTTTATTGAAGTCGGTTAAAAATATAAGAAAAGCTCACAAAACATGCAAGCAAAGAAAAAATCCCTGGATATCCTTTAGTCACATATAAGCTTAGGTGAGAGGTTAAGAACGAGGTAAACAAAAGTAAAAGACTTTAACATACAAAGAGCCATCCACAAATTTAAAAAAACCTACAAGTGTTACTACAAGGGGTTCACAGGTGTGCAGTTTGTTTAAAAATTACGGCTTTGGATTGGTTTGGAACTTTGATATGAGAAGGCTCTAATTCAAATTCAAGGAACCAAATATTACAAAACATTGAATTCATTCTTATAAAATATATTTTCCTTCACATGTTTACATTTATTGTGTTACAATAACATAGTGAGTATCACAAAAGAGAAGAAAATTGTACCGTCAGCCCTTTCGGTTACATTTTCGAAAAGCGGTTTAAAAAAGGCAAGATCTTACAACCAATGCTTAAAACCAAGAAATAAGGAGCTCATACATCAGCCAAGCTGAGCCAACATTCGTACAGTTTCTAGCCGGTATGTGTTAATAAATGATATTTAAAACTTCTTTTTTGCGAACATTTAAAATCACAAATATTACACTCGAACGGTTTTTTTCTCGTATGAGTTAGTAAATGATTTTTTAAAGTAAATTTTAGTGAACATTTATAATTACAAATATTACACTCAAATGGTTTCTCGCCCGTATGAGTTAGTAAATGTATTTTTAAATTACCTTTCAGTAAACATTTATAATCACAAATATTACACTCAAACCGTTTCTCGCCCGTATGGGTTAGTAAATGATTTTTTAAATTACCTTTTTGTGAACATTTATAATCACAAATATTACACTCAAACGGTTTCTCACCTGTATGAGTTAATAAATGTATTTTTAAATTACCTTTTTGCGAACATTTATAATCACAAATATTACACTCAAACAATTTCTCGCCCGTATGAGTTAGTAAATGATATTTTAAACTATTTTTTAATGAACATTTATAATCACAAATATTACACTCAAACGGTTTCTTGCCCGTATGAGTTAGTAAATGCTTTTCAAAAGTACCGCTTTGTGAACATCTATAATTACAAATATAACACACAAACGATTTCCGGCCCGTATGGGTTAGTAAATGATGTTTTAAATTACTTTTATGTGAACATTTATAATCACAAATTTTACACTCAAGCGGTTGCTCGCCCATATGAGTTAGTAAATGATATTTTAAACTAATTTTTAGTGAACATTTATAATCACAAATATTACACTCAAACGGTTTCTCACCCGTATGAGTTAGTAAATGTTGTTTTAAAAGAATTTTTCGTGAACATTTATGATCACAAATACTACACTGAAATGGTTTCTCACCCGTATGGGTTCGTAAATGGCCTTTTAATACATCTTTTCGTGAACATTTATAATCACAAATATAACACACAAACGGTTTCACGCCCGTATGAGTTAGTAAATGACGTTGTAATGTTGAGTTTAATGAACAACTATAATCACAAATGGTGCACTGGAAAAATATTTTACCAGTGTGAATTGGTGAAGGGATATCACAATCTTGATCGACTTGAGATTCGTTCATTGAAGTTTCTTCTTTAATGTCGATGGAATGATGCAAATCTTCTAAGTTGACTTCCGTTTCTTCTTCTTCTTTCTTAATTTGAAAGTAACTCTTTAAATTACTTGAGGTTTTCTGTAACAAATATATCTTCAGAATGTGATTTATATTGTCTTGTATTTTTTTTACAATTTAAGATTTTCGAATATGAATATGATTTTATAATTAAGTTTTGAATACAAATTTTGTTAAAAATTAAGGTTGGCAGTAGAAGATAAGAGGCCTGTAATTTGGTAAGTGCCTTTTTTTGAATAGTTGTTGCAATTAAAAGTAAAAGTGAGTGAGAAGATAAAATTTTGATCAAGTGTGATGCTTTGACTGATTAAAATTTTGAAAAATTGGTAATAATTAAAAAATATAGTTTATTACATCACATTTTAATGGCATCCCGGAACGTGGGGTCTCAGAAATCGGATCCTAATTGTGGACCCTGAGAAAGAGTAGTAAAGTTTATCTAAAAGTTAAAAACGCGAATATAATTTAAGATCATTTGGAATTTTACGGTTGATAAAAATTTTAAATTAAAACTTTAACAAGTATAACAAACATCAGAAGAAGTGATATGAAGAAGATAGTTTGGAAGAATAAAATTAATTTGTGAGGATAAAAAAGACAAAAATTTAAATTTTTGAAAGTTAAAGCGGACTAACAATTTCAAAATGGCACAGAACAAACAGGAAAGTTTCGACGGGTAAGGTAGTCCACTATTTAACCCAGAACTACATAGCACACACGTGATGCGAACTCGTAACAGAAATGATAACATAGCAGAAATAAGAGCCGAAAATAAGAATTTAACAGAGGTAACCAAAGGTAACAGAAAGATGGTAATAGAGATAAAAAATAAAATGTTGATATATACAAACAAAAGACTTGAAGAATTGAAGAAGAATAAAAATTATAAAAAACCCTGACTGTAAAAAAATTCTAAAAATAAAAATTAATAATAAAAGCACCTTACTTTAAAAACTACCTACTGTTCCCTTTAAAAAGAAAAAATTAATTTTTTCTTCTTCATTCAACAACAAATTCTCAGAGCCCCCCCCCCCCGCTACAAAATTTAAACATTAATTTTGAAGTCAGGGGAAACGGAGAATGTTTAATATGGAATGTATAAACAGGTTTCGTAAGTGGAACAAATCTCCGTTTCCCCTGACTTCAAAATTAATGTTTAAATTTTGAGGCGGGGGGGGGGGGGCTGGGAATTTGTTGTTGAATGAAGAAGAAAAAATTATTTTTTTTGTTTTAAAGGGAACAGTAGTTTTTTATTTTTAGAATTTTTTTACAGTCAGGAGTTTTTAAAATTTTTAATTTTTATTTTATTACACTCTGTTTGGAGTATATTTTGTCAAAATGTATAGAGAAAGTAATATATGTTTTAAACCGCTTCGTGATCCAGTCATCCGATATGGTAGCGCGAATAGTTAGCGAATGATATGAATTTAACAGCCATAATGGTGGTGAATTTTCAGCCAAAATGGTAGTAAATTTATATTAATATTAGTTATTTAATACAGAGGATTGTGCAGGGGCGAGTGCATAAATTTTGGAGTTTGGGGGGGGGGGTGTAAAGATAGTTTTCTAAGATAGAATTTCTTCTCATGGGTGAAAATTGTATTTGACCAGCCAGGAACACTCCCTGTCAAAAATGTACGTAGGTCGCTACCTGTAACCGTTCGGGAGATATGGTGACACATATATATATTGTAATATTTTTTTGAATGCGTGGCAAACGGCAAATAATCACCAATCTCTACGGCTTTACAAGTCGGAGAGCTAAGACTTCTCAGGGGGGTTTCAAGGTGGCTTAATTAGATGTAGTGGATTATAACTTCCAAATATAATTACCAATTAACAAAATCCAAATTATAATCAATTTCCACACATTCAATTTTGCCTTCAAAAAAAATTATTCAATAAAAAATGCTTCTCCATAAATAAAATAATAACTTCGTCTAAATAAATCTTCTTCAAAAATAATTAATAAATTTCCAATCCAAAGTAAAAATTTTAATATAATGTAAAATAAAAATTCACAGGCTTTATTTTTGTTTTACTATAACTTCTATTATATTTCTAAAAAATATTGTAGCTTGTATATATGATGTTTCTATATGTTAAAAAAATAGACCCCTTTGGATGGTTCCATTGGCCCCACCGATGGGGTCTGTTCAACTATTTGACTTTTTTATTATGAAGTGGATTTAATCTTAAAAACAATGTATTTGCTAAGTTTTTTGATAGCATTACATTACCAAATAAGTAAAGAACTGACTTATGAACGAATATGGTTTCATTTATTCTTTAACAGTGACCCCTGGAGAAGCCAAAACAATTTTTGGTCCCTATCAGCAGGTAACAAAAGATATATGCATATCAAAAGACACTAAAATAGAGAGAATACTATCCAAAAGTGAGACAACTAAGAAATTATTACACTGTCCAAAGACAGTTGAAAATGAATTTTTACTTGCAAAGAAATCATCGTCTTATGAGTACAAAGCAAAACAACGTTCAACATCATTTTATACAATCAAAGATAAAGAAATTTAAAATAGAATATCGTCGCCAAGCTACGAATACATCCAATGTGCAAAATTTTGAAAATCGCGTTTTTATATCATAATTATTCTAATTAAATAATCTTGGAATGAACAAATTAATTAAACGATTTTTAATAATGTTTTTATTAAGCTTTCAATGTTGGTGACCGTCTTTATCAGAATTTTTAATATAATGTTTATAAGTTTATAGGAAAACCGAATAATAACGTATTGGCATTTCATAATTATTCTACGATCAATTCTCGATAGATTGGTAATACATTCAATAATGCTAAACCATAGGAACATGGCTAAATGTTAAAAAATATATACCTCCAATGTGACACCTTTTTAAAACTGGGACAGTAATATATCCAATGTGACCGAGAGTTTACATTGGAGTTATTACATATTTCGTATTTCTCCTGAACAACAATTTATAGGGTGCTGACAATGTACATAGGTGTGGTATTTACCTACCCTTACTATTTCCCTAAAAATCTAGTTTTTTGCCTCTACTGTAAAATTTATGTTTTGTCACATTGGAGGTATTCGCAGCTCGGCGACGATACATCGGTAGAGGAGATATCCCTCCAATTTTTATTATGAACATTTTAAACTAAATATGATTTATAGTTCACCTCATTATTATCCTGTTGATATTCTAAAATAGATTTATCTTTAATATCAATGGAACAATGCAATTCTTCTAACTGGACTTCCATGCTCTCCATTTCGTTATCGTTATAACTATCACTCGAAACTTGCAAACCACTGATACTTTCTGGGAATTTATTAAACCTCCAAAAGTATTACACACCATCCATACTGGAAGCATCAACTTGTAGTATAAATTTTGAGGTTATATTGAAATTCTAGTTATAAATTCTGCAAAGCGCACAAAATTAATATAAAATATATGAAATTAATTAGAATAAATCAATACGTTAGCGACTAATAAATTATAAACATCCGTCACACGATGCTATGGAATTAAAAATGGCATTCAGACCTATCTTCAAGACATTCAATACCCAGTGGCGGAGTTAGTTTTTTTTTATTTAAAGCTAAGGAAGTAAAAAATAGAATTTATTTATTTTTTGCACGATCGTACTATTTTGTTTATTTACGAATGGTGTTTCTATAACAGTAATCTGGTTGCTACGGCTAAAACGACGGTAAGTACTTTGTATAATAAATAAAATTTAAAACAAAAATATAATTTATTTAAAATTAAATGTACAGTTGTTACACTTAGAAATTGAAATATTTCCTTTTTTAGTACTTGTATTAACACATAATTCCTGTGATATAGAAGCACAAGTTAACAAGTTGCAGTGTTATGTTAGAGTTTTTTAATTTGAATGACTAATGCATGATAACAGCATTAGTCATTCAAATATGGCTGAATTTACGATCTAGAAAACGCAAAGAAGTGAATAGAAATTCCTGGTGAGTTATGGAATTTTCTGGAAGGCTGCATTTAAGTATAAATGCGGCGCGATTTCTAGTGACGAATCAATTCCAGTTTTAACGTGCAAGTGTTAACATAAATGAACAGTGAACATAAATAAATAGTGAAGTGATAAACAGTATACAGAGTGTTTAAATAAATCCGGACTTAGTGTTAAATAAATTGTAGTGTAATTAGTGTTAATCTTAGTTTAGTAGTTGACCGTATCTGTAAATATTTGTATTAGCCCTTTTGAAAATAAATAAACGTTTTAATTTTAGTTACAATATTATGTTTCTTTGTAGTATGTTTTTATTTCAAAAATACTTAAAAAATTCTAAAAACATTTTTAGGTTCTTTTATATATTATAGGTTTAATATTATTTAACAGATTTTTTTTTCAGGATTATTTATTATTATTATTAATTAGCTTTACATTCGATTATATAGAATATAGCTGTTCTATTGAACTTACAAAATCCATTTTTTTGGGGTGGATTAGTCTCCGTAATACAAATTTGTTTACTTATACGCACGATTCAATTTATAAGTCTCTGTGTGTCCTGCTGGTATTGACGATTTCCCTCCATAACTCTCTATCCGGTACTATCCTCTTCCAATTCCTCACCCCCATCTTCTCGAGATCGACCATCACCCCGTCCCACCATCGCATCTTAGGTCTTCCTCTCATTCGCGTTTCACTGGATCTCCACAATGTTAGCAATTTAATTTCTTCCTCATTATCTTTTCTCATCACATGTCCCAGCCATTTTATACGTTGTGCCTTAATATATTTTACAATGTCCTCTCCTCCCATCTCTCTTAGAAGTTCAAAGTTCATCCTTGTTCTGTATTCATCGTTTATCTTCTTGGGGCCTACTATAGTTCTCAGCACTTTCCTCTCAAATACTCGTAGTTGTTCTTCTTCTCTTTGATTGAAACACATTACCTCAGCTGCATAGGTGAGGACTGGTCGTATTAGTGACTTATAGATCTTGATTTTGGTTTTCTTGGTTATTTGTTTATCCTTTAGAATATTTCTATTTGCGTAGTACGCTCTATTTCCTGCCAGTATCTTGGATTTAATTTCTGTACTTCTTTCATTCTTGTTATTCATCTGCATGCCCAGATATTTAATATTTTCAACTTTTTCGATAACAAAGTCATCTGTTTTTAAATTATTTCTGGTATTGCCTTCACCTCTTTGGCATATCATATACTTTGTTTTGTTAACGTTTATGGTTAGTCCTACCTTACCTGACTCTCTTTCTATTGCCTTAAATATGTCTATTATTTCTCTCTCTGTTCTTGATAAAATAACCACATCGTCTGCGTAAGCTAGTAACTGACTTTCCTTATTTATTATAGTGTGTTTGCATTTGGTACCTCTGATTATTTTTTCTATGACGATATTGAATAGAGTTGCCGACAGAGCATCTCCCTGTCTCACTCCACAGTTTACCTCAAAATTGCTGGTGACTATGTATTGAAAGTTATTAGGTATATAAAAGGTTTTAATTGGTTATCAAAATGCATATAGGTACTTTTTATTGGTTATTAAAATATTAGAAAGATTATGGTCTATGGTTGGTCGTTACATATGAATACACAATATCCTCCTATTCCTATTGTTGAATTAGAGGGAAGGGAAGGGAAAGTTCGAGTAAATCCGGTCGACTTTCACCAAAACGCAAGTTTTTGTATTTTTGAAACTGTGAACGGTTAAGTATTGCGTTTCCTCGGGGAACCCAGTTCTACTGGTCAATTATGTGGGAAAGACGTAATTTTCATCCTACAAACAGGTTCACGTCCACAAACAAATAATATAACCAACAAACTTCGATAAGTTTTTTATTATTTATAGATTATTTTTAATAAAATCAAAATAGAAAAAGAAATAATAAGAATTTAATGTAAATATTTAATTTGGTTTACTTAAGTTGGTAATTATAAAAATTTTGTGTAATACTATTTAAGTACTTTTTTTTGTAGAACGTAACGTAAAACTTAAAAATACTTCGCACAATAGTTGAACACAAAAAGTTAAAATTATATAAAATTTTCGTTCATAGCTATTAGATAATATGTAAATAAATTTAATATTTTTATGGTGGTAAAATAAATTCAATTTAATACTTTTCACGCATTTTGTACTATTCCCTCAAGGGATTCAATTCTCTCGCCCAGGCGAGAATACAGGTTTTGTATACCGAAGAAAGGGAACACGGTTTTCACGAGTGAACGCTACTCCTTTCTCTCGAATTCAAGAATAGGGGTCCAGGTAGAAGAGGAAGACGCATTGAACCGAGGCATTTGGCGTTTGCAAACCGGAACGCCGCAAAATAATATTAATTATATTATCATGAATAATATAAATCAACGTGAACAAGAATACTAATTACATACAGATTTAAAATTTTATACAATATACTATTAGGCGGAATATTTAAAATTGCGTTGAAACGTTGTTGTTCCTTTTGCGAACCCTTGTTCCAGCTAATAATAATAAACCTTTTTTATCAGCATTTGCTTTTTTTGTTATTAACCGGAAAAATTATCCTTAAGTTCCTGGATTTCCAATGGTCAAGTAATGCCATGGAATGTAGCTGCAGTGACATTGTCCTGCATGCGTGTGCATGCATGACTGTGCCACCACATTACTCCCCCTTCTAGAAAGACGAGTAAGAAGGAAACAGGAAAGGAAAGGGTATAAAACAAAAAAATGATTAATGAACGGTTTACTCCAACAATTGAGCAGGCTTTAATCTGTCTAGTGACACTGTTTTCTCATTATTACGAATTTTAATTGTAAAATATTTTTTATTTCCCTACTAAAAAGGGTCCTAAGTAAGCAGGCTTAAGAAATTTTTTTAATGTGTCGTCTCGCATGAAAACGTGTGAGCAAAATTCGAACTCTTTAAAAATAAAAATTGGTCGATTTGCATGGTTTTGTGGTGGTACAGGGCGAACGTCGTCAAAAAATGTTTCCAACGTTTGAAGAAACTCGTGTGTTGTGGCGGTGTTTTTACAATCCGTTAAAAAATCACCTGGTACGCGTAAGGTAGTTCCGTATACTAATTGCGATACCGTGGAATTCAGGTCATTCCTAAACGAGGTTCTAAAACCTAATAAAATTAAAGGCAGCACCGAAATCCAATTTCTACTCTGGTAGCAGTTTATAGCAACTTTTAACGATCTGTGTAATCTTTCGATTATGCCGTTACATTCGGGGTGAAAAGAGGTGGTTCGAGTGTGTTTTATACAAATTGGTTAAAAAAAAGAGGATTCAAATTGACGGCCTTGATCAGTGGTAATCTTTAAAGGGACGCCAAACCTTGCAATCCAATTAGCTAAAAAATGTGTCGCAACTGTCTCGGCAGTAGCATCTGGAATTGGAATGCATTCCATCCATCGTGTATAACGGTCTATACAAGTTAATAAATAATTAAAATTTTGACAGGTTGGAAGTGGGCCAACTAAGTCAATATGAACATGTTCAAATCTTTCCGAAGGAAGAGAAAAATTTTAAAGAGAATGAAGGTGTCTGGTAATTTTAGATTTTTGGCAAACAAGGCAACATTTAGTCCAAACGGTACAATCTTTATTCATTGCTGGCCAGATGTAGCGTTTGTTTACTAACTTAATTAAAGCTTTGATACCGGGGTGTGACAAATTATGTAAATTGTCAAAAATCTTCTTACGGCATGACAGTGGCAAGAAAGGTCTAGCGACATTTGTGGAAGTATCACAGTATATGAATTTAGTTGAACCAACAATTGGTAATAATTCTAAATTAATATTGGGAGTGATTGAAGAACTTCTAAGTCTGAATCGGAAAGTTGATCTGTTGCTAAATATTCAAAATCAAAAGAGGCGGGAAAAGAAATCGTGCTGATACGTGAAAATGTATCTGCAACGACATTTTCGTTACCTGGGATAAACTTAATATCAGTACTAAATTGACTGATGTAATCTAGATGCCTTATTTGTCTTGGTGACATGTCGTTTGCATTCTAAGAGATGTCACAAATGACGTATAGCTAGAATATGCTTCCCAATTTGGATCATTGAATTGTTGCACAACTGCGCCAACACCGTAACTGGATGCATCTCCCATTAAAGAAAGCGATAGGTCTTTAGATGGGTGAGCAAGTGTCACTGCTGTTGCTAAACATTGTTTGCAGGCTTCGAAAGCAGTAATCAAAGATACATTCCAATGAATAGCAGTTTTGTCGTTCTTTTTACTTCCGTGGTGCACTGTATGCAAAGGAGCTTGGATGGAAGCTAAATTAGGCATAAATCTATGGTAAAAACTTAACATGCCCAAGAAGCATGCCATGGAATGTAGCTGCAGTGACATTGTCCTGCATGCGTGTGCATGCATGACTGTGCCATCACAGACGGTTTAAAACCGGAAATTATATATTGTCGTGTTTCAAAGTAACTTTGGACGTACCCTGTACAATTTAATGAAATTTTTGTATTGAGAGTTAAGTTGTAATTTTGTAGGATTTTGCTTGATGAGGACCAACGGCAAGAGTTTCGAGGTTTTCTTGCCAACATGGCCGCCGGGGTGGACATGTAATTTTTGGCTCTTGAATTTTTAGAATATTAGTTTTGAAATTGTGATTTACATGTATTTTAGATACACCTTTTATCACGGCTGAATGAAAGGTCGTTGTTAAGTAAGGCAAAAAAATAAAACGGACCCTCCGGCGCCCGGAGAACCTGTTACATTTTTTCACCTTACACATAACAATTTAAAAATATCCCTGAAAAATGACAGAACTCACCAACGGTAGAACTCGTCCGGGTGTCGACCGCGACTGACAACAACATTAAGAGTATATTAAAGTACATGTACCGTCAACAAAATGAAGGGCAGGGGCAGAACGTGCGAGTTGACCGTGGCGCGACTCGTTGCAACGGGATGTATCGGGTTACAACTACCTGCTTTTAATAATTTTAAAATGCCGTTTTTGCGAAAAGTAATTCATAATCCTTGGAAATTTTTGTTTCATTATGCTCAGAAAATTGTCCTTTCTTGTAATGCAGTTGTAATTTTGAAATTCGTGGTGAGGGTTGTCTGACAGTAACCTATTTTTGAATATTTCGATTTGAATTGTTTGGAAGTATTTTATGGTCGAAAGTGATTAGGAACCGTTTGAAATTATTGATTTTGTAAGTTTTTGGATTGATTATTATTTTTGATTAATAAAGAAGATTAATTTGATAAACGATTTTTTGAATACAAGTATAAATTTTAGAAGTTGATTTTAATTTGTATAATAAAGTTACATTAAAAGAGCAAGAGTGTGCATTAGTATATAGCGCATTTGGATTGATAGCTAAAATCGTACGTTCGAACCACGAGCGAAAATAAAATTTTTATAAAGTTTAAAAATTAAATTGGAAGTAACTTTTGAAATCGAATTCATCATTTAACCTTTAACGCATAGCAATATAATGGAAGAATTACTTACCGAACTTTTATTAAATCATATTTCAAATTAAACGTAGGCTGAATTATTAATTGTTATCAAGGTGATTAACTTTGCTGGTAAATTGGTTGTTAACTACCTTTCTCTTTTCGGTTAAATAAATATTTATCGTTAAACCGAATCCTGTGTTTTTTTTTTAATGTGTACTAATTATTCCTTCAGTGACTCCGCCACTGACACATATAAGAATAACGAGGTAAACAAAAGTAAAGACGTTAGCATTCAAAGAGCCATCCGCAGATTTAAAAGAACCTGTAAATGTACTACGAGGGGTTCACAACGTGTGCGGTTTGTTCGACAATCACGGCTTTGAATTGGTTTGGCATGAGAAGGCGGTAATTCAAATAACCAAATATTACAAAACATTGAATTCGTTCTAATAAAATATATTTTCCATCACACGTTTACATTTATTGTGTTACAATAGCTGTATTCCTTTTACCTATTTTATTTCCATCTCAGTTGCACAACTGAGATGAACTGAGATTTAGGGCCAGTTGTATATTATAAGTTTAAACTTGAGATTAACTTGAACCGGCTTGAACTTAAGATGAACTACAATTCAGAAAAAAATGGATTGTACAATGCCGGTTTAGCACTGAACTTCAGTTCAAGACCACTTGACCTTGATCCCACCAATTCGGTAGTTTAAACATAAGTTTAACCCTACTTTTGGGTCTGTTTGTTATTTTTGTTGTTGGTTTTCTTTGAAATTTAATTTAATAATTAAAAATTAAATTTAATATAAAATGGATTCAGATGATGAAGTTATATTAGAATTGGCGGGTGTTATAGAGCGTCAACGAGTGCGTAAAGTATTTCGGATTCGTGAGGATCATTTTGAAAAGTGGAACGACAAGGAATTTATTGCAAGATTTCGTTTGTCGAAAAATGGTGTGCGTTTTGTACTAGAAAAAATATCTCAACAAGTAGCACATCCAACCACCAAAAATAATGCTGTTACGCCAGAAATAATGCTTTTCATTACTTTAAGATATTATGCGACAGGGTCCTTTCTGCAAGTAGTGGGTGATTTTGTGGGCATACACAAATCAACAGCTTGCAGAATTGTTTACAAAGTTAGCGATGCAATTGCTCGCCTGCGTCCTACTTATGTAAAAATGCCGGTAACTGAGGAAGAAATGATAACAAATAGTGAAGAATTTTATCGAATTGCTAGATTCCCAAAATGCATTGGAGCAGTGGACTGCTCCCATGTTAAAATTTCTTCTCCTGGAGGAGAAGAACCGGAAATTTATAGAAATAGAAAACATTTCTTTTCTGTAAATGTTCAAGCAATTTGTGATGCTAATTGCAGATTTCAAAATATCGTCTGCAGGTGGCCAGGAAGTTCACACGATAGCACAATATTTGCAAATTCTAGAATTAGAGCACGATTCGAAAACAGAGAATTTCCAGGATTCCGTATAGTAGGAGACAGTGGTTAGGGAATTAAACAATATTTATTGACACCTTTAGGTTAGCTATAATACTTTTACTAAAGTAGAACAAAAACTGTATTTTAATTTTTAGGCAATCCACGTACTCGACCTGAAGAGCTATACAATGAGTCGCAAATTAGAACTCGCAACCCAATTGAAAGAGCATTTGGAATATGGAAACGACGTTTTCCTGCACTTGCATTTGGGATTCGATTGCAACTGTTCAAAGTAGAAGCAATTGTTGTTGCAACAGTTATACTACACAACATTTGTATATTTTTAAATGAAGATTTACCGCAGGCACTGAAGAAGAAGAAGCTGCACTTGCACTTGTAAATAACGTTCCTATCGAAAATGGTGCAAATGTTGGTGGAATTAATAATAGTGTAAGATCCAATTTAATAAATGGATATTTCACAACTTTAATTAATAGAAACTAATAATAAATTTAGTCAATATAATTATTTTTATGTTTAATCTTTTTTATATATCTGTACAAAATTTTAATCTTAAACTTAATTTTTTTTATATACAAGTGAATATAATAAAGGGATTAATTTAACTTTGTATTTTTGTCGTACTTATCGTAGATTTTGTTATTTGTAAGATTCCTAGGATATTTACATACAAATTTCCTAGGAAACTTATAAATAACAAAATCTACGACAAGTACAACAAAAGTACAAAGTTAAATGAATCCCCTTAATAAATTAAAATTTTGGTTTTTTTATCATTGAAATTTCAGCTTCATTTTTTTCGACCATCAGCTTCCTTTTTAATTCAGCTTCCTTTTCCATGATTCTTTCCATGATGCACATCTCCCTATCGTGCTTATCTTGCATCAATGCAATTTCTTTGTCGTGTTTCTCTTGCATCAACTTCAACTTTAGCTCATTTTGTTTGTCTGCAAAATAAGAATTAGATTGTTGAAGCTGACACCTGGCTTCTGCCCACTGAGAAACACGATCAGAAATTGTATTGGTCTGTTTATCTACAATAAAGCAAATTTTGTAATTACATTGTAAAATAAATATTGTTTGTTACCAGTACTTTTCTTTATCTTCAACTCTTGTGACTTTTTATTTTTTAACATTTTTGGAGTGTAATGACTCCAATTGTTGATGTTGGCTAAAACTAAAATTTGATTTTATTATTTATATACTTGACAATCGTCACAATAAACAAACGCACTTTAGAAAAGTGAAACTTGCGTTGTTCGGTCTGTCAAATGGTGAAATGTCATTTGAGAGTCTCCTAAAATGCATGCGCGTCTATTATTAGCGTTGTAAAAACATCGTTTCTAAGGTTTAGTTGAACGCGTTAAAAATATTGTAACGAAAATTAAAACGTTTATTTATTTCTAAAGGGCTAATACAAATATTTACAGATACGATTAATAACAATTACTAAACTAATATTAACACTAACACTAATTACACTACAATTTATTTACACTATAATTTATATTTAACACTAGGTCTATATTTATTTAAACACTCGGTATAACGTTATCACTTCACTGTATTTATGTTCACTTGATTTAGGTTAACAGTCGCGCGTTCAAACTGGAATTGATTTGTGACAGGAAATCGCGCTGCATTTATACTTAAATGCAGCCTTCCAGAATATTCCATAACCATCCAGGAATTTCCACGCATTTTCTAGAGCGTACATTCATCTATATTTGAATGACTAATGCCGTTATCATATATGACTCATCACACATGACGTCATACATTAGTCATCAAACATAATTAGACGTTTTTTTGTAACACTGCCCCCTCCTTAAATCTGTTCTGTCCCAGAACAGCGGAAACTTGACATCTATAGAAGGGATCGTGGCGGTAGCGGCAATTGTTACCATTTCTGCATACTCCTTGGCGGTAGAAATAACAGTCGACGCTCTTCTGCTCCTTTGGTGTACTGCTTGGATTGTAACTGCAGACCAATATTTGAACTTCCGTTCCTTGGAACACGACCTCTAGCATGTTACGGACAGTCCTCCAGTCTAATTGGTCTAAACCGCAGCCAAGCTTGGGCACCGCCAGCTTCTTGATGTCACGGCTTATCATATCTCTGCGAAGCTCCAACAAAGTCTTCCATAGGTCCTTATAGGTGGGTTTTTGATGAGAAAACCTCTTGGTTACCAAATAGTAAATTGATCTTTGTTGGTCACGTAGCTTCAGGGTTTTACCGACAGCAAGTTCCTGTGATTGAAGCTCATCCAAACGTCCAAACTTCTTTTTAAACACAACGGCAATCCCGCGGGACATGCGAAGATCTTGTGCCACGCAGTGCGCGAGAGAGTAGTCCTTTGGTACGTCAAAAAGATCTTGTTGCACTTCAGTTGTAACTCCAAATCTTGCTTTGGCGGTACCTTTGTAGGTGGACATAAACTTCTCAAAGTTTGATTCTTGGGAATGGCTTCCAGATCTGTTAGTTATTGTTCGTATTCTGGCCACATCTTCGGAATCGCTGTTGTTGTCACCGGCATAGGGAGCTAATCGGTTGACGTGAACCACTTTTGGCTTGCCTCTTGGTGGTCTTCGGATTCGATATATGACGTCGTTGATTCTGTTAACGATTTCGTATGGACCTTCCCACTGTCTTTGCAATTTTGGAGACAATCCACGTTTTCTTTGTGGATTATGGAGCCACACCAAATCACCAGGCTGAAAACCACCTTCTTTTGCCTTCACGTCATACTGAGTTTTCATTCGATCGCTGGCCAACTGAATATTCTTCCGAACGGCATCATGAATGTCGTGCATCTTTTTCTTCAATTTGCCAACATAGTCATCCCCAGCAACTTCTTCTCCAGGTTTACTCCCAAACTGAAGATCGCATGGCAAGCGTACTTCACGTCCAAGCATCACACACGCTGGCGTTTGTCCAGTGGTTTCGTGAACGGATGACCGGTAACTCATCAGGAACAGATGTAAATATTGGTCCCAGTCCCGTTGATGTTCTGAGACTACCTTAGCCAGGTACCTTCCCATTGTTCGGTTCATTCGCTCGACCATGCCATCTGATTGAGGATGAAGAGGTGTTGTTCTGGTCTTCTTAATGCCCAGCATGCGACAGACGTTCTGGAATAACGCTGACTCGAAGTTTCGACCTTGATCTGAGTGTAGCTCTAGAGGGACTCCAAATCGGCAAAAGAGCTCTTTAACAAGTACATCCGCAACAGTAACAGCCTCTTGGTTAGGTATTGCATAGGCTTCAGTCCATTTAGTGAAATAATCCATCGCCACCAAAATGTACTTGTTCCCGGCGTCGGTTTCAGGGAATGGACCCGCGATGTCGATTGCCACTCTCTCAAATGGACTTCCCACATTATACTGTCTCATCGGTGCCTTGCGCCTTCCCAATGGTCCGTTTTTCGATGCACATAGAGTGCACTTGCGGCACCACTCCTTGACGTCTTCTTTGCAGTTCACCCAGTAGAACCTTTCCCTAACTTTTCCTAGGGTCTTCTTTATGCCGAAGTGTCCTCCCGAAGTTCCATCATGCAAATGCTGCAACACTTCCGACACTCGGCTTCTCGGCACTACCAACTGAAGTTTATACTCAGTGCCACTGTCGTTCTCCAAGGATCGCTTCAGAAGACCATCTTCTAATTTCAAGGAGTCCCACTGGGCCCAATACGTTTTGATGTTACTATTCAAGGCGCTTACTTCTTCCCAAGTCGGCCGTTGTCCTTCGACCTTCCAGTCCAAAATAACTTTCAGGTCGGGATCGTTTTCTTGCTCTCGAAGTAGCTGTTTAGGTTGCCAATTATCATCGCTTACTGTAGTTCTTCGGAGAAGATTTACTTTTTTATTTATTTTACTATCGACATAACTACTGTTTATCACATTAGCCGGTGATGTAGCACGGATGGTTATCTCCGGGGCACTGTTAGTAGAGGTTGGTTTTTGCCCTTCCTGGTCAACCCATTCTACTTTTTCGGCTACTTTCTTAGTTGTTTTTCTTGCCTTAGTGCAGCGGCGTTGAACGTGACCCAATTCATTGCGGTTCCAACGCTTGGGTCCTCTTCCTTGCGACGGACGATCACGAAGGATACGGCGGAGTTCTTCTAAAATTTTGCCGGATTCAGCCAACTTTTGTTCCGGCTCCTCCGTAACACCTCGTACTCGGTGATTCCCTCGTTGAGATGTCTGCTTTGCCGTCTCGAATTCCAACGCATACGCCAATGCGTCATCTAGCCTACTGTGCCGTGCTAGCCTTAGCGCCTGCTGCGTTTCACTGTCTCTGATACCATCTATGAAAGTTTCCACTGCCAATTGCTCCAGGCAAGTATCCGGCGCTGTAGGGTAGGCTAACCTCACCAATCGTGCAATGTCGGCCTCGAACTCTTGAAGACTCTCAGCAGATTTCTGACAACGGTTCTTCATTTCTACGCGGTAAACTTGCTGAAGATGGCCGGTTCCATATCGTTTTTCTAGCCGCGATATCAACTGCCCATAGTCTTTTTGTTGACAATCGGGAATGGTCTCCAGGATGTTGAGTGCTTCTCCCCGTAAAGCGACGATCAGCGAAATAGCTTTCTCCGAGTCGTTCCACCCATTACCACTGGCTGCCGCTTCAAACTGTTTATGGTAAGTGGACCAGGGTACCTTTCCATCAAATGTTGGTGGTTTTATTTTTATTTTAGCAAACTTGGTTTCATGGTCTGATTTTACCACCCCTGTCCGATTTATTACAGTATTTGTGGTTTCTTCATCCGGGCAATTGCTTCCATTTATTTTTGTCTCAAGAAGTTGTATTCTTTCGGCAGTTTTTTTATTTTCTTCTTCCAATTTCTTAACGTTCTCTTCCATTTCTTGTTTTAGAGTCTTGGAATTATTTAACAATTTTTCTTCAAGTTTTTCTTCTAAGTCTTTTAACTTGTCTCCTAAGATTTCTCTAATTTCTTGAGAATTTTCTTCCATTTTCCTAGAATTCTCTTCTATTTTTTCTTCTAGAGCTTTCGAATTAATTTCCATTTTTTCTTCTAGAGTTTTCGAATTAACTTCCATTTTTTCAAGAGTTTTCGAATTTTCGGCCATTTTTGCTTCTAGGGTCTTGGAATTTTCTTCCATTTTCATGAAATTATCTCTTAAAAATTGGAGCATATCCGTTTCCATTTTAGCACTTTGCGACCGGATAACCGGCATACACTCGCGAATACAAACTAGTTAATCACTACTGTCTTAGCCCTTTACGCGTTAAACCTCACACCTGACACCAATGTAACGAAAATTAAAACGTTTATTTATTTCTAAAGGGCTAATACAAATATTTACAGATACGATTAATAACAATTACTAAACTAATATTAACACTAACACTAATTACACTACAATTTATTTACACTATAATTTATATTTAACACTAGGTCTATATTTATTTAAACACTCGGTATAACGTTATCACTTCACTGTATTTATGTTCACTTGATTTAGGTTAACAGTCGCGCGTTCAAACTGGAATTGATTTGTGACAGGAAATCGCGCTGCATTTATACTTAAATGCAGCCTTCCAGAATATTCCATAACCATCCAGGAATTTCCACGCATTTTCTAGAGCGTACATTCATCTATATTTGAATGACTAATGCCGTTATCATATATGACTCATCACACATGACGTCATACATTAGTCATCAAACATAATTAGACGTTTTTTTGTAACAATATATTTTGTACAACAGCGGAGAAAGTTAATCTCAAGTTCAGTTGAGCTGTAGTTTATTTGAACTGCGGCTGAACTCGCATTTGTACAACCCACCCTAAAATCACAAATATTACATTCAAACGGTTTCTCGCTCGTGTGAGTTATTAAATGTATTTTTAAGGCACCTTTTCGTGAAAATTTATAACCACAAATATTACACTCAAACAGTTTCTCACCCGTATGGCTTAGTAAATGATATTTAAAACTATTTTTTAGTGAACATTTATAATCACAATCATTACACTCAAACTGTTTCTCGTTCGTATGAGTTCGTAAATGGCTTTTTAAATTACTTCTATTTGAACATTTATAATCACAAATATTACACTCAAATGGCTTCTCGCCCGTATGAGTTAGCAAATGATGTTTTAATCTATTTTTTCGTGAGCACTTATAATCACAAATATTACACTCAAACGGTTTATTCCGCGTATGAGTTAGTACATGAATGTTTAAATTACCTTTCAGTAAACATCTATAATTACAAATATTACACTCAAACAGTTTCTCACCCGTATGTCTTAGTAAATGTATTTTTAAGGCTCCTTTTCGTGAACATTTATAATCACAAATATTACACTCAAACGGTTTCTCCATCGTATGAGTTAGTAAATGGCTTTTTAAGTGATCTCTTCGTGAACATTTATAATCACAAATATTACACTTAAACGATTTCTCGCCCGTATGAGTTAATAAATGACTTTTTAAGCCACTTTTTAGTAAACTTCTATAATCACAAATACTACACTGATACGGTTTCTCACCCGTATGAGTTCGTAAATGAACTTTTAATCCATATTTTCGTGAAAATTTATAACCACAAATATTACACGCAAACGGTTTCACGCCAGTATGAGTTAGTAAATGACGTTGTAATGATGAGTTTAACGAAGAACTATAATCACAAATGTTACACTGGAAAAATATTTTTCCAGTGGGAATTGGTGAAGGGATATCTCCATCTTGTTCGACTTGAGATTCGTTGATTAAAATTTCTTCTTTGATGTCGATGGAATGATGCAAATCTTCTAAGTTGAATTCCGTTTCTTCTTCTTCTTTCTTAATTTGAAAGTAACTCTTTAAATTACTTGGGGTTTTCTGTAACAAATATATCTTCAGTAAGTGATTTTATTGTTACATTTCTAATTGTTTAAAAATATATATTTTGATAAATTTATAATTTAATGAATACAGAGCACATTCAGTTAAGGCTGTACAGTAGGTTACGATTTTGTGCAAAAAAAATGTAATATAATGTATCTATAATAATAATCTTGCAGAACTACTTATTTTAGGTAATATTTGTTAATAAAATTAAATTTAAAAAAATTAGTTTAACCGCAATTTCTACTGGAAATGTGAATTTAATTTATTATATCCTGTACGATCCTGAAAAGATATCATAATGCAACTTGTACTAAACGAAAAGAATATTGAATTAGTTTGACATGAACAAATTTTTATTTTGAAAAGCTAAAATTTCTTTGAACAAAAAATCTATAATTTGCTACAAACGTTCCATTTTGAATAAGTATTTAAAGCAGTCACCCCGTGTGACAATCATATTTTAAGTTAATTTTTGAGATTTTTGTAATGACGAACAATAAAAATATAGAGGTTTAAACTTTTTTCTATATATTTATTGACATTTCAACAGGATGTCCAAATATTTTCTGACCAAAACTTTGATCACAATTACTCCAAAAGCCAAGATTGCTTGTTGACAAGTTTGTCGACGGTCTCCATGATTCCAGCTTATTGGCTTATTTAAAATTAAAAAACCAAATGGCATTTCAATCTGTAAAGCTGTGGCTATCGAATGAACTACAATCATTCAAAAATATCGACAATTGAATAATTGACATGCTTTTGAAAATTAATTTTCAAATTTCATGATTTTATTTGATTATTTTGTTACGAATAAAAAAAAACGGCTCGAAATTTTTCAATTATTTTAGTTGAAATTGTTTTCGTGAAAGAAATACGAAAAGGTTTGTTTTCCCTATTGCATTTTTCATTCGATAACTGTAATAAATCAAGAATTATTACAACCGATTCTAAAGCACCCGAAATAATAAACGAAAATATGGTATGGGGCAGTTTCGGTATTGGCCACAGTCAACTTGAGAAAATATTATCTTTAGTTGATGTTAAACTGAAGTTATGACCCAGAAGAGCTACCACAAAAATATTCTCTTTCACTCAAAAGCAAAAGTGTTTTACTTTAGTCAATAAACTCGGTAATTTGTTTTCATTAATTCATAATTACTATGAAAATAAACAATTGAATATTTTAGTTTAAAAAGATTGCATTTTTACTATCACCAAATACAAGAGCAGCTCAATATTACTGGACGAACATATTGTGAACTTATTATGTATGTATACTGCCACATCCCGAGGATCTCTATATCCTCGACTTAGAGACCTTTCCTCTTACCGTGGATATTCTTAGTTGTTGGGCGCCAACAATCGAAATGATAATTTCGATTGTAAAAATTTAATTAAAAGTGAAATTGAAAATAAAAATAATGGTGTTTTTGTAAACGGTTTAATAATTTATTTTGAATAACGACAACAAAACGAACAACTTGCAACTGCAATTAACGTGTTTTTGTGGTGTCCAGCGTGTAAGTGCGTTTCCTTAATTATTAAACTAACTACACAAAATATAACGTGATAACAATAAATTAAAATATAAACAATGAAAATAAACTTGATAAATGTTAAATGGTTACGACCTTAATTCGTGTTGCTTCGGTCAGATCTTCTTCGTATGGTGAGAATTTTGCCTGAACCCGAACTTAGTAGCACAAAAACTCGGAGCACAGTACCAACAAAGGTTGGAATTTCACCCAATGAACCCCCTTGTGTGGTTTCGTATTCACCTTGAAGCACCCTCGAACTTATCGAACACTAGAGCCGCTGGAACAAAATGTTCTACGGACCAACTTTTATCGTCGACCAGCTTGGTTCACAATTCTGCCAGACTCCCTTTTAGGACCTTTGTTATTCCCCTCCTTTTTTTCCTGTTCCTTAGGAACCTTCGTCTTAACGCTATCCATCTTTTTAAATTTTTAAATAAATTTTATGCTATCCAACTAATTACGACTTGATCGAAAAATATGAAGATCTTAGATTTCCTTTTGCTTTGGATCTAAATTTGTCGATCGTTACGGTTGAATATTCGGTGGTGAAAATTCCAACATCGATTTCTTCCTCTAGCCGGTATAGCAAAAGCCCCAATGCTGCAGTCAGTTTTTATTTTTATTACTAAAAACGCCAATTCGGCTCCGCCATGCTTCATGAATACTGTTGTCTGGTGTGACTTCAATTATGCAGAGAGCTTGTGGCCTCTGTGGTAAAACTTTGAAGATTCCGACCGAAGTTCGTAAAAATGTTAAATAATCGTGATCGTAAAACTTAAAACTAGGAAAATGTAAAGACTTAAAACTATTTACACAAGGGTTGTTTATCCTATTTATTTCCTTGCAAGTTGTTCCTTGACTTCCAAGACTTCTGCACATTTTTGCAGGGTCGTGGAAGTCCCTGGTCCCTTTATACTCGGTTTTTTTACCTCGTATTTCACCGCAATACATAATATACATAATGTACTTATTATGAAATTAATAAACAAGGTGTAGGTAAAAAAAATAAATTATTTATTAAGAAATCAGAAATTCAAAATATTGCTTTAAAGGGAGGTCCCCCCCAAGGGTTTGGACTTGGACAAAATTTTATTTAAAAATTTCCTTTGAAACACTGTTGTAGTGTACTCGTATTTTTGTTAAAAAATTATACAGCTTGAAAATTATTTTTACAACTCTGTTCAAATATGACGTCATCAATGCTTATGACGTGTATTGCTAAAAGTTTTATCTAAACCATACCTACATTTTTAAAGTTATTATAAAAGTAGAAACGATGTACATAATTTATTTATGCAGTATGTAACATTATACTATGCTTATAATCGCAACACTGGTTCACTATTTTCGATAATGAATAAATTCTAGGAGATGCAACACATTCTCTCTCAATTTATATTCGTTTCCGGGATCTGTCAGTCAATCCACCCCAAGATTTGAACATTTTACTATACACTATAGGAAAGAGAACAACTTTCTGAGCATATTAGTACAAAAATTTCGAAGAAATGTCCATTAGGTTTCGAAAAAATCGAATTTAAAAATCAAAAATTTACATGTATTTTAGATATACGTTTTAACACGGGTGAGTGAGTTGTCGTGGTTGAGTTTGTCAAAACAGACCCTCCGGGCCTGTATTTTGACAAACACATAACAAATTTAAAAATATCCCTGTAGAATGACACAACTCGCCAACGATGGCACTCGAAGACCAAGAACTCGTCCGGGTGTCCACCGCAACTGACGGCTAACAGTTAGAGTATATCACAGCACATGCACCGTTAACAGAATGCCGTTCCGCTTGAAGCAGGAAAGCTTCGTAGTCGATACCCCTAGCGCAATACGGTGTCGCGTTGTATAAGTCCCTGCTTTTCAAATTTTCAAATGCCGTTTTTTCGAAAACTAATGGATATTCCTTCAAAATTTTTGTTTTAATATACTCAGAAAAATGTCTCCTAACCAATAGTGCATAGAAAAAAGTTCAAATCGTGGGGTGGTTTAACTGACAGTAACCGGATAACAAAATTCTGTCCGAGTCAAAAGGTTCTAAAAATCGAGATCTACAAACGCCAGTAAGATTTCAAATTTAATGGTTTTTTGGAAAAACCAAAAAACTTATTCAAAAAAAGATACATGCAAAGTATTGTAACAATCTAATACACATTCTTACAAAATTTCAAGTCGATTGGTCCAGACGTTTAGAAGTTATAAGAAGATGCCAAAAGAACAGCCTTAATTGAAACAAGAATTTAGAAAATTAAATAAATTAGAATATTACATATCAATATACATATTATAATGGGAAAATAATATCGATTTTTTCTCACTCCATTTAACAACTCTCTATAACGTCATAAATGCGCAGTCCCTAGAGTGTCGTTATATAGAGTTTACACTTTAATTCAAACAAACCAACAAACATACAAACGCATTAAACAAGTCTTTTATGATGAATGATCTTGTAGAAGCCAAGACACTTTCTTATCCCAATCAGCAGTTAACGAAAGATATATGCTCATCGGAAGACACTAAAATAGAGAGAATACCGTATCAAGAAGCCGTTGGATCGCTGTTATATTTGTCGTAAGCCACAAGACCTAATATTGCACAAGCCAGTATTAGATCTAGATTCAGATCATTGGTGGGACTGTTAAGAGAATTTTTAGATATCTAAAATTTCGAATACTAAAAATTAAGCAATGCCGCAATTATTGTATTCTGTGCTGATTGGGTCAACGATAAAGATGATCGACGCTCATGCAGCAGAAGGCAACCTTTTAAAACATTCAAAGACTACCAACGGTAGCACTGTCCGTAAGTCAGACAACCAAGAAACTATTACACTGTCCGAAGACAGTTTGAAAATGAATTTTTACTTGCAAAGAAATCATCGCCTTATGAGTACAAAGCAAAACAATGTTCAACATCATTTTATACGATCGAAGATAAAGAAACTAAAGTAGAATACATCGGTAGAGGAGATATCACTCACCAGTTTTTATATATCAACATTTTAAATTAAATATGATTTATAGTTCACCTCATTATCATCCTGTTGATATTCTAAAATAGAACGATCTTTAATATCAATGGAACAATGCAAATCTTCTAACTCGACTTCCAGGCTCTCCATTTCGTTATCGTTATAACTATAACTGGAAACTCGCAAACAGCTGATATTTTCTTCGAATTTATTAAACCTCCAAAAGTATTACACACCATCCATACTGGAAGCATCAACTTCTAGTAGAAATTTTGAGGTTAGATTGAGGTTCTATTTATAAATTCTGCAAAGCGCACACAATTAATATAAAATATATGAAACTACTCACAATAAATCAATACTTTAGCGACTAATAAATTATAGGTAGGCTGTTGGTATTAGATACTTGAAATATAAACATCCGTTCCACATTTACACGCTACAGAAGAAACAAAATGAACATTCAAACCTATCCAACCTATCTTCAAGACATTTAATATCCAGTGGCGGGGTTATGTTTTTTTATATAAAGCTAAAGAAGTAAGAAAATAGAATTTATAATAATTATTATAAGCGCTGTTGTATTGCGCAATAATTTTTTTTAACGCTTAGGAAAGGGGTCGGGCTTAGGGCTTAGGAATGAATTTTTTTTAAGGGCTTAGGAAATTCGCGATGTGGCACTTATTCGTAGGGCGCTACATCCGAAACAACACGCATACGTTCCAGGAAGATCCACTGAGTCCGCACGAAGTGCTTCCACCGAAGTGGTAGAACGCATTGAAAGATCACTGTTATACAAAGAATGCACTCTTGGAGCGTTTATCGACATAGAAGGGACCTTTGATGAGGCCACCTTTGAAAGTATTAATTCCTTACTACAGACTCACGACGTACCCTGTACGATGATACAATGGATCAACTCAATGTTGAAAGAGAGGGTTGTTGAGTTCAATGTAGAAGGCGTGATAACAAAAGGCATTGTCACTAAGAGCTGCCCCCAGGGGGGAGTTCTTTCTCCGCTCCTATGGGACCTGGTAGTGGACAGCTTCTTACAACGCCTAAATGAAAGTGGGTATTACACAATTAGATACGCAGATGACATAGTCATACTGCTAAATGGTAAGTTCGAGGGCACTCTCTGTGAAAACATGCGGAGTGCACTCGGAATCCTAGAGCATGCAGCGCAGGCCCTCTCGGTTAACCCCGCTAAGACCGGGCTGGTCCTGTTCACCAGAAAACGAAAACTGCAAGGCATGAAGATGCCAAGACTAATGGGAACCCCTCTCAAACTCACTCCAGAAGTCACGTACCTGGGAGTGGTGCTTGATGCAAAACTCAATTGGGGAAAACATATCAGTCATAAAACTGAGAAAGCGAGCATTGCCTATTGGCAGTGTCGAAGGGCCATGGGAAAGTCTTGGGGCTTTTCCCCGAGGATTGCTCTATGGCTCTACACAGCCATAATGAGATCAATGCTATGTTACGGTGCCCTTGTGTGGTGGTCTAGAACCAAATTGGCAACAGTGGCATCCTCCCTTTGCCGGCTTCAAAGATCGGTCTGTTTAGCGGTAACGGGTGTGATGCAAACGACTCCAACTGCGGCCTCGAAAGCTCTGCCTTGCCTTCCTCCGCTGGACATCCACGTGGAGGAGTGTGCGGTGCGGGCTGCCCTTAGGATGCGGACCTGGGGTTTGTGGATCTACAGACGGGATGCTGTAGGACACTTGAGGATTCTAGAGGACTGTACCAAAAAACTGCCTCTGTTGGATCTCGGTACCGACGACATCTCTCCTAAATATCTATTCAATAGAAAATTTTATTAAACTCAACAGATTCCCGAGACAGATATATCTCTGTATACGAATGGCTCCAAGACCAGCGCTGGTTCAGGCTCGGGCATTTTTTCTCCTGAACTAGAGCTAAGCGTGAGTCTACCGCTAGGAATGTATGCCTCGGTGTTCCAAGCAGAACTCATAGGCGTACTGCACTGCGCGGAATTAATCCGGGAAAAGAAACTCCGGCAGAAAACGATACAGATATTGACTGACAGCAAAGCAGTCCTTATGGCACGGAAATGTCATAGAATCACTTCAAATCTGGTGCTTCAATGCATACTGATGCTGAACGAAATATCGACAAATGGAAATGACCTAACTCTGCGATGGATTAAAGGGCATCAAGGAAACAAGGGGAATGCAGAGGCCGACGCGCTGGCAAGAATTTGGTCGCGCAAGCTACCTTGTGGACCTGAACAATTCATTATGCCGGCCATCGAGACTTTCAACGTTCTCCTGACTGAACTAACCCATAAGATGCACACTAGCAGATGGATCAATACAAAGGAATGCCGACAAGCAAAGGCAGCAATACAAGCGCCTTCGAGCAAACATTCCAACAAGAGATAAGCTGCGCATAATAGCGGGAGTCCTGACGAGACACTGCAAATTAAACAAACACCTGCACACAATGGAGCTGGTAGAAAGTGTGAGCTTGTCGAGGGTGTGAATCATCAGACGAAACTGTGGGGCATCTGCTCTGCTCTGCTCTGCAGATGCCCCGCATTAGCGTCCAAAAGAGGATCCATGTTAGGGGATTTCTGGCCCACCATGGCCAGTGTCCGTAGCACTCTGCCTTCCAAGGTTCTCAAGTTCATCCTCGATGTGGGATGGCTTGGGGAGTGAGGGAGGCGGTGGGCTGCTGATGAAACCCGGAGGCAGCATAATGGACCCGATGTGCGGCCTGAGTGAGTGCGAAGCAATTTGCTCTCCACAAAAAATCCAGATCCAGATCCAGGGGTCCCACAAGAAACTTTGAACACGAGCCCAAATTTTGTAGTTACTGCGCTGCTCAAATACGCACCGCTTTATCAAATTATATCAGTTTATATAATTTGAAACCTAAGATCCACCTTGTTACGGTATTTTTATTTTTTGGTCTATAACAACATCAGGATGTCGTATAAATTTTATTGCTTCGCGTTATTAAAAATATTTTCTCGACTGCGGGTATTCCCCTATTTATTATTTATAGAACGACACCCATAACTTAATAGAAGAACTTCCATAAATGATCTATTCATTGCATACCCTAATATCCGCCATCTGCCAGGTGCGAATCAACTCTGTAGCCTTGAATCCTCACCTTAAAATGAAAATGTTTAATAACTGTTTTGGAAATTAATTGTTGATAGTGACTGCTCCGTGAAAAATGTAGTATTGAAATTTGATTAACAAAGACATATTTTTATAACAAAAACACTCTTGTCTGTAAAGTCGGTTTATGGACGATAATTTTACGTGATAACGTTATAAGAAAACATTGATGAAAAATTGCAGACTTTTATGAATTGAATTGAATTATGTTTTCTTATGACGTAAAATTATCGTTTGTAAACCAAGTGTTAATTTAAAAGGATGAAATTGGACAAATAAATCGAATTCATGAAACTGATGCTTTTGAAAAGCCCGCCAAAACCCGTTTCATGTAACAATTTATTAATTTGCACTGCGTTAACTTGTCATTAAAACATAAATATTTTTAAAACTCTGGTTAAATAACGTCATAAGAAAACATTGATGAAAAATTGCATACCTTTATGAATTGAATTGAATTATGTTTATGTAACAGATATGTAATACAAATTAAAACTATGTTATTACATTAACCCTCAATAGGCTAGTGCGTTATGTGCATGAAACATAATTGCATCATTTGGTGATCGCGAGATCAAACCTCATGCCGGACAAGTTTTTTTTAATGGCATTTTATAATTCAAATGATGTCTATGTATGATGCAAAGCCGATCGTGCCTCTCTCTCGCTTGTTCCGCGTTTTCGCTTGCACGCATGGCTCAGGCGGAACGTGACAATAAGTCATGTTTTTTCGTGCGTGCAGCCGGTATATCAATTTATAAGATGTTATCACGTCAAAAATACTGTAATATTGTAAATTTGAATTTGAATATATTGGGCGCGAAATTTTAAATTTAGTTCATTTTGGTTACTTTAAAATACAACGGTGGTAAAACGGAAGTAGTGGGAAATTTTTCCGCTAGAGTTGACCGTTAGGAATAGGAAAGGAGCTGAGATTTTTGAACGCCGTTGAAAACACTGGTTCTTTGTGCATCAATTTGAAAATACTAAGTAATTGAAATTAAAATTATTTCAAATCAGATTTAGTTAACAACAGAAGTAAAATACGTAAGTTAAAATATTTGATTTATTTGTTAAAGAATTTAATGCAGGATTACGTTAAGATTTCGAGTAATAGTTGTTGTAACCACGCGGGTAGATAATTTCGTTTTACATACACGGGTGCATCTAAGTTTTTATTAATATATCTTCAGTTATAAGATTTGATTACTGTTCAAGATGGTGATTTATAATATTATCATTTAATTAGGTAATGTGAGAAATTGATTATTCATATAATGGTTTTCCAATGGCGTACTAGTACTAGGGGTATTTTAGTTAAGGCGTACGAGAAGTTGTTTAAGGTAATTTAATGAAGTGTTTGAAGTGGAAAATATATTTATCGTGGGATAATTTAATTTAGATAATTAAGTGTAACGGATTTTGTGGACGCTTACAATCATAAGATGGCGGTTAAATATGTCTCAGTATGGCTGGTCACTAAAAAGGCAAGCTGTAATGGAACCGGAAGTGACATAGCAAATGCTGTGATGTCGTTCCTTTCTTTTTTTATATATCTAAATGATGTACTACAAAATTATGATATTTCAGGACAGTTATTAATAATTTTAACAATGTTCCTTATGATTTTTCTGCAACCACTTAAAAATAGTGACAATTGAATACATTTAACTTAATTAAAATTGAATACAATTAAAATTACACCATTTAACCTAATAAAAGGTAACACCAATTAAAAACGATATTAAAGAACTGTGTTAACAAAGTTCTTCATGATTATTATTTGCGGCTATGATTATTTACTAGTTTAAGTATGGGGAATTTATTTAGTTAAGTACATACGACTTATTTAGATTTAAGAAAATGACCAATTAGCAATAAGAAAGACGTACTAGTTTAAGAAACTGACCAATTAGCAATAAGCGACGTACTAATTTTAAGGTGACCATCTTAGCTTTAATGACGAGGTATTAGTTATAAAATTGCGAGGTATTAGTATTATAAGAGCGGATAATTTAGAATATAAGGGTTATTATTTAAGGTCTTACGGAATATAAAAACCAATTGAATCGAACATCGGTATACATACATGAAATTTCTTACGAATTACTATAGGTTGTGGTTGGTAAAATAAATATGAATAATCAATTAGAAAACATTACGATCAGGGGATTAACTATCGAACAGTTATTAAATCAAATTTCAAACTAAAGTATTCTGAATTACATGATATCAAGGAGATTAACTTTGCTGGTAAATTGGTTGTCGGACTACCTTTTTTTTTCTCGGTTAAAATATATTCATCGTTAAACCGAATCCTGTGTTTTATTTAATTTGTGTGTACTAATTATTCCTTCAGGTGTACCACCAGTGGTTACGCCACTGGACATATGTGTTTAAGCTTGAAGTTAGTAAGTAAGGTAAGACTACGTTAGCATTCAAAGAGCCATCCGCAAATTTAAAAGGACTTGTAAGTGTTACTACGAGGGGAGATCACAACGTGCGAGGTTTGTTTGACGATCACAGCTTTGGTTTGGTTTGGTTTGTAACTTTGATTTAAGAAGGCGGTAATTCAAATTGAAGAACCAAATATTACAATACTAATATCAAAATTCGATGATCAAGTGGAAAATGGGGAGTTCACTTGACGTGATCTTGCTCATTACGATGCGTCTGACATAATTTAAAAAAATTTCCAAATTTCTATTATTCGTTCGCTTATTCGTATGCGGACATTTGGTACAAAATTAATTTTTTTCCCATAACATTTTTTTTTAATATCTTGGTTTTTTAATATTAATTTTTCAATTTGTTTGGTATATATTTTCTTGCTTCTCATTATTTTTACGTTTTTCTTTTGTTAATAGTAAGTTCCTCTTCATATTTTTTAGTTTTTATAATTTTCAGTTAGTATAAGTTCAGTGTTAGTTTATAGAATTAATAATTATGCATTAAAATAATTGTCGATCAAGTTATTTTTCGACTATAAAAGAAGTCCACGTTACATGCTGACAAAACAAGGTGTTCAACCATAACAGAATATACCTATATATTTTTTTAATTAAATTTTGAATAATGAATATTATGTATAAACTGAACAATTAAACAGTATACGGCCACCGCAACCGTCGATTCACCGATTTTATTTATTTTGAAACGAATGTTACATACAGGGTGTCCCCGTGACCGTGGAGAACCTGAGGTGGTGATAAATAACACTTTTTTAAGACAAATTTTCAAATAAAATTTTTGTCCAAGTCCTAACCCTTTGGGGGTACCTCTCTTTAAAGCAATATTTTGAATTTCTGATTTCAAACGACCATAGCTCCGATATTTTTACTTTTTTTTCAAGATTAAACCTTTTTTAAAGATTATTCGCTTATCTATACAAATTAGTTTATATTCCTTTATCGTCTAGAATAAACGGTTTTTAAGTTATAAATTAAACTAAGCGAAAAAATGTTAAAAAATTCTGATTTTATTTTTTTTTACTTTTCTTGTGAAGCTTCTTATTTCTTGTCTCAAAACTCAGCCCAAGGTTTAAAAAAAAATTTTGAAATTTGGAAAAGTATTTAAGCTGAGCTTCATGATTGACCAATGAAAATTAACCATAGTTATGCGCTGTTGTTAAACAATATAAATTTGAATATCAAAACAAGACGAACAACTACTAGATATCACGTGTAACAAGTGAGATTGGTATCTACCTTACCAACTTTCAACAGCTTCGACTTGGCAACTGCGCTGTTTTTATTGGCTTCTAAAGCCGCGCTATTTTTTGAAATAGCCGGCCCGTGACGTCAGCGGCCGGTTCTTTAATAATTATTTTCTTAGCTTAGATGTACTCAAAAAAATTTGGAAAAAATTGTGAATGCTCAGTTTAACTTCTACTTTCAAATAAAAAAATAAAAAATATAGTGAAACTCGTTCATTATCAACAACCATATTTAAAATAGATTTATCAGGATCTTGTAGTTTCGGACAACGCTTTCCAAACAATGTTGAAATATCAACATTTGTTTTTCCCACTTTGGATAATTTCGAAGCTTTCCAATAATATTCCTGCAATATGACCGTCGATAAAGCCACAATAAAAACGCCACCATATGTTATCTCCATACATTTTTTTACCGGTTTGTTAGCTGAATAACTGCTGACATTAAGGTACTCGGTCCGAATCCGGGGAGAGTCTAAAATTTCTTTATGATCGTCTCCGTGCTTCGGAGAGCACGTAAAGCCGGCGGTCCCTCTGGGTCGACGACTTGCCTTCATCAACAACAAAAACCAGAGTTACTGGCACATCTGAGATGAGCCTAGCAAGCTACCTTGGATGTAAAACAATAAATATGCTCATAGCACTAATAGTAACTTCGGAACATCACCGAGGCTGCTATTAAGTAAAACCAGGTCGCAAACCTAATTAAAGAAGACGAAGAAGAAGAAGACGTTTCGTACTTCGGCACTCACATCATTTAACATATCACCATTTACAGATGGTAAATTGTCAGATGACGCTTGTTCAAAATTAATTTATAATTTGCTACCCATTTTAAAATATAAAAATAATACGTAGTTTCAAATAATTCTCGACATACAAATATTATTAACTTTTGAGGTTATACCACCTAACATTTAAAAATAATTATAATAGTGGGAGTGCTACTGGCTTCTTATTGGCCGAACGACATATACGTCATCACTTCCCGTGTTTTAATTATTTAAAAATATTTCTATTCTTGAACTTCAACAGGACCGTTAAAATTGTCAAAACAAATTTTTTTTACGCAAAAGAGATTTAATTTTACTTAAATTTTCTATTTTAATGAAAAAAAATTTTAGAATTACCTTATTGCGGATAACCCTTTAACTTTATATTCAAAAAAACTTAACCTCCGTCACTGGACATTGAATGTCTTGAACATAGGTCTAAATGTCATTTTTGTTCTGGGATGTGGTAATATTTTGATATTTTATTTCTTTAGCATCGTGTAATGGATGTTTATAATTAAAGTATCTAATACCAACAGACTACTTTTAATTTATTAGTGTCTAACGTATTGATTTATTGTGATTAATTTAATATATTTTATATTAATTGTGTGCGCTTTGCAGAATTTATAAATAGAACCTCAATCTAACCTCAAAATTTATACTACAAGTTGATGCTTCCAGTATGGATGATGTGTAATACTTTTGGAGGTTTAATAAATTTGAAGAAAGTATCAGTGGTTTGCGAGTTACCAGTGATAGTTATAACGATAACGAAATGGAGAGCATGGAAGTCGAGTTACAAGAATTGGATCGTTCCATTGATGTTAAACAGAATTCTATTTTAGATTATCAACAGGATAATAATGAGGTGAATCATAAATCATATTTAGTTTAAAATGTTCATATATAAAAGCTGGGGGTAATATCTCCAATACTAATGTATTCTACTTTAAATTTCTTTATCTTCTATCTTTGATCGTATAAAATGATGTTGAACATTGTTATGCTTTGTACTCATAAGACGATGATTCCTTTGCAAGTAAAAATTAATTTTCAAACTGTCTTTGGACAGAGTAATAGTTTCTTGATTGTCCACTTGAGGACAGTGCTACGGTCGATAGTCTTTGAATGTTTCAGAAGATTACCTTCTGCTGCATGAGCGTCGATCATCTTTATTGTTGACCCAATCAGCACAGAATACAATAATTGCGGCATTGCTTAATTTTGAGTATTCGACATTTAGATAGCTAAAGATTCTGTTAACAGTCCGCCCAATTATCTGGATCTAATATTGGCTTGAGCAATATCCGCTCTTGTGGTTTACGACAAATATAACAGCGATCCAACGGATTCTTGATACGGAATTCTCTCCATTTTAGTATCTTCCGATGAGCTTATATCTTTCGTTACCTGCTGATTGGGACCAAAAAGTGTCTTGGCTTCTCCAAGATCATTCATATTGAAAGACTTGTATAATGCGTTCTTAAGTTTGTCGGCTTTTTTGAATTGCATATTTAAAAATGATTCGGAAACACACTTATGGCATTATTTGATTACTTCGTTTTCGAAGTTTGTAAGTTTTGTCAATTGTTATATTATCACCATTTCTGTTTTTCACTTTCTTAAAAAGGACTTAAGTCTTCCATGTATTATTGTAGTTGTACCATGCTCGCGTGTGATAATCGAGTCAAGGTTCTATAGTTATTGCATTCCGTTGGTGTGCTCCTTTTCAAGATGGGAGTGAATATAAATTATTTCCAATTATCAGGCCATATGACAAGAACATACAAACTTTCAAACTTTAGTGCACAGCAGATACATTATGTTCATTCCCAGTGTTCCCATAGTCTTCAAAATATTTCTCGTGATGCCGTCTGCCCCAAGTTCTTTCCTGTCTTTTAGTGATTTCAGAGCTTGTTCCACTTTTGATGTAAGAATAACCGGCTCTTATTAAGTTGCAGAAATATTTTCCACATCTCAGGTATTCCTTGGACATTATTTATTAATTCTTTATGATTTGCGTTCGAGGCTTGAATTTTCTTGCCAAATATCTAACCTTGTCGAAGAGTTCTCGAGATTCGTTACGGTTGGAGTGTTGTTCGAGTTCTTGGTATTTTTTTTTATTTTATTTGGATACTTTTGTGGTCTCGGCACGCATTTTTAATCTCCTTCTCAAGCTTCTTAAATCATATTTCTTTTTCATCATCGCATTGTTGTTCGGCTTTTCTTCGTTCTTCGATCAAGCCAAGGTTTCAGTACTTTCTTTTAGGAGCGCTTATGGTAGGGCCTTTCTTTATTATTATTATTACAGCTTTATACATTCTTTGCGAATATTGCTATCCTTTACTGGCTCTTCTTTATACTGTTGTTTATTTATTATTTAACATTATGAAAATTGTTCTTCCTTTAATACGGTTACGAATGTTCCTCCATCAGGTATGTTAAGATTTAAAATATATTGTGGTGAAACGTTAATGTGTGAACGCCCAATTAGGTAGTATGTTGATGAAAGTATGAAAGTAATGAGTATATGTATGTAGTAGTATGAAGAAAATTTTAGTTTTATTTTTATCCAGTATCTACATCAGAATATACAAGCAGGTGTAAAGTATACTATTATAAACAGATATTTCTATTCGATTCTTTATGAGCGATCTCTTGGGGCAGTACAACTTTAGCTTGTATTGGGCTCAGAGAACTTTGTGGTCTGATCCGCATATTGCACCAGGTTTTGCTTGATGTTTTCCATCTGTTCTTGATCAATATATAGCCTGATTTCTATCCATATTGATAGCCGTCGTGGGTGGTGCTTGAATAATGTGTTCTCGATTGTGAGATGGTTGTCAATTGCACACCGCAGCAGTCGCAGACCTCGGTCGTCACGTTCTCCTAGCCCATAATTTTTTAGGTTTTTGATGTTCGAAGTGATTATTATTTGTTCTTTATTAATTGTCGATCGCACTCTACGCCTATTGTGGGCATTCTTCGCGCATTACAGCCGCGCAACCACGGCTCGTTACTAACTTCGCGCGCAAGCCAGGGGATTTTTGAAACGTCTAGTAAGACGGATGCATTTTTGTAGTGTTGTTGGAAGTTAGTCCAGATTGTGATAATCTAGATCAGCGGTTCCCAATTAGTTTTGGTCGCGGAACCCTTGGGCGATGTAAAAAATTTTACGGAACCCCAAGCCGATTTGTTTACTGCATACAAGGTTGTGTACGCACACTAACCTTCCCCCCCCCCCCCCCCCCCCCAGTGACTAAGTAAATAAAAGCATAATAACAATTATTTATTATAGAATTACAAATTATTACAATTATTATTAGTGAGAAATATGACATTTTGTTTTCTTCTGATAAATTCTTTTAATATTTGGTTTGATTTCTGGGTTACTGCCAGAAATTCTCACCCACGGTTTCAACTTTTTTCTATTGACCATTGGAAAGAGGACAGTTTTCTGAGTATATTAACACAAAAATTTTTTAGGATTATGCAATAGTTGTCGAAATAACGGCATTTTAAAATTACGAAAAGCGGGGAGATGTAACATGATATATCCCGATGCGTGACGGTAACTAGCACGTTTGAGTCCTTGCTCTTCATTTTGTTGACGGTACGTGTGCTTTGATATACTCTTAATGTTGTTGTATTATTGGCGAGTTCTGTCATTTTTCAGGGATATTTTTAAATTTTTTTGCCTTACTCAACAACGGCTAATCATGCAGCCGTGTTAAAAGAAGGTGTATCTAAAATACATGTAAAATTTACATTTTTAATTCGATTTTTTTCGGAAACTTTTGCATAATCCTACAAAATTTTTGTTCTAGTATGCTTAGAAAAGTGTCCTTTTACCTATTTTCAATAGGAAAAAGTTAAAATCGTGGGTGAGAATTTCTGACAGATCCTGATTTCTGAAAGCTGGATTCTCATGTCAGGAACTGTGTCAAGTCGATTTCGATACTTTGTTTTTGTTCCTGTTGTTTATGCCTCCGTAATTAACAGAGCTAGTTATTTTGCATCCTGGGCTTCATCACACAATAATTACTGGAAAAGATCTGTTCCAGGTGTGGTGAGGAGTTTATTTGCTGTAGTAAAGAATATTCTCATTACATGTTGTTTATTTTTTTTTCTATCGTGGGGTAGACATTTTTGCTGTCTGAGGCTTCCGATGCTGACATATACATCCGACTATATGTAGATTTGTCGGTTTTGTGTTCAGGATAAGTATTATAATCCGATCATTTATTGCTTTAAAGTGTTGAACGTGCTTTTCCAGTCTGTTACTAACCATAATTGCTACCTCGTTCCTGCCCGTGTTCTCTGCTCCAGAAATATAAATTATGTGTTTTGAGTTTCTGAAATGTCTTGTGCCTTTTCAGTAACGCAGAAAGTGCAGAGAACACACTTTCATAAAGTATAATCTCCTGGTTTTCCTATTATATTTTCATGAATTTTTTATTTAACAATTTATAAAATTATTTTATTTGAATACAAAAAGTCTTCAGTGTGTAAAATTACTCCTGCAGGGATGAGAATCCAGAATTTTAGTTAAAAATAAATGATTTATTGATTTGTTGATTAATTCTAAAACAAAAACAGATTTTAGTTACAAAAATTATTTCTACATAAAAAATTTACTTACTTGCAAATTTGTTGTATTCACTACATTTTATTTAGAAGAAAGATATTTTTAGACAGATGAATCCTCAAATGAGGGGACAATAAAAGTTATAAAAAATTTTAATGTGTTTGAAGACAATAATAAAACAAAAAGTGCAGAAAACAACATTAGGTTGTATTACCATTTGAACTTTGCGCTGCGAAATCGTCTCAAGGAGGGGACAAATTTGGAAAATTTACAGCAATACTGCGTAAAGGAGTAAGTCGTTTAAGTATTTGTAATTTCAACAAAATTTGGACATTGGTATGATCTAAAATTAAAAATTTGATTATAATAAAACGTACCGCAATCAAAAGTGATAACAACTTACCCGAAATGGATGGTGGATTACTTGAATGAAAAAGATGCTCAATAATCAAATACGCATAGTAGCAAGAGAACCAGATTAGAGTGACCAGAAGTCCACAACCAACGTTGAACACCATACGATGAGAAAAAGTGCACGCACGTTATTAAAACTTGAGCAACGAACACCGTAAAGTTACAATTTTAAATTTTTATGTCATTCAGTAATAATTACGTTGAAATAATTTCGAATTAAATATTAGAAAATTAAAACTGACGGCAAATTTGTAAATCATTAATTTATCTTATGCAAGAAAAAGTCTAAAAACATCGACTACATTTGAATTTATTAAATCTTGAATTGTAATAAGGTTTTATTTTAAAATTTAATAATTATGTTTTTAAATATTAAAAATTGCATTGACACATATCATTGGATTTTATTGAAATTAAGGTAAATAAATCAAAAGAGTCTCAACCTCTCAAATAATCTGTGCACCCCAACTAATTTGACAGGAGGGTGAAAATTTGATAATTTTATATTATAACCTTAATTTTTAACAAAATTTTATTCAAAACTAAATTATAAAATCATTTCATATTCCAAAATCTTAAATTGTAAAAAAAATACACGACAATATATTGTGATGTTTCAAAGTGATTCGGACCCACCCTATCCATTTTAGTAAAATTATTGTATTAATTGTTAAGTTGTGACATTGTGGAATTTGCTAGGTGGAGACCGATCACTTTGATACGAGGCCTTTTACCAAAAATGGTCGACGTGATGGACGTATGATTATTATGTCCGATAAAATTTTGATAAAATTATAGTTTTTTTGGAAATATAAGTAATTTTTGAGTGAATAGTGTTTTATTAAGATTTATAGAAAGATTTATGGATGGATTATTAAAACAGAAACTGTAGTCGAATAAATGGATAACAGGAATTACAAAGGAAATGGATAAGCTTTTAAAATTATAACTTAGAATTTAAGTAGTAGATGGTAAAAATTGTATATTCTATATTAAAAATTTATTCAAACAACTATAAAATTTGGATGATAAGTCGGACTGCGATACCGGTATCGATAAATTTAATTTTTTCATTTTATAATTTTATTGAAATTGAAAATTAAATATTTTGATTGAAAGAATTTGAAAAATAAAATTGATTTAGTTAAATAGTAAAATTCACATCAGGGTGCATTACACATCAATATATTTTTAAACAATTAGAAATGTAACAATAAAATTACTTACTAAAGATATATTTGTTACAGAAAACCCCAACTAATTTAAAGAGTTACTTTCAAATTAAGAAAGAAGAAGAAGAAACAGAAGTCAACTTGGAAGATTTGCATCATTCCATTGACATTAAAGAAGAAACTTCAATGAATGAATCTCAAGTCGATCAAGATTGTGATATTCCTTCATCAATACACACTAGTAAAATATTTTTTCGGTGTAACATTTGCAATTACAGTTGTTCGGCAAAATCAATATTAAAACGTCATTTACTAACTCATACGAAGGAGAAACCGTTCGAGTGTAAAATTTGTGATTTTAGATGTACACTAAAAAGTACATTAAAAGAACATTTATTAAGTCATACGGGTGAGAAACTGTTTGAGAATAATATTTGTGATTATAAATGTTTACAAAAAGATAATTTAAAAAAGCATTTACGAACTCATACAGGCGAAAAACCGTTTGAGTGTAATATTTGTGATTATAAATGTTTACAAAAAGATAATTTAAAAAAGCATTTACGAACTCATACAGGCGAAAAACCGTTTGAGTGTAATATTTGTGATTATAAATGTTCACAAAAAGGTCATTTAAAATATCATTTACTAAGTCATACGGGAGAGAAACCATTTGAGTGTAATATTTGTGATTATAAATGTTCACAAAAAGGTCATTTAAAAATTCATTTGCTAACCCATACGGGTGAGAAACTGTTTGAGTGTAATATTTGTGATTATAAATGTTCACTAAAGTATACTTTAAGAAGGCATTTATTAAGTCATACGGGTGTGAAGCCGTTTAAATGTAATATTTGTGATTTTAAATGTTCAGAAAAAGGTAATTTAAAAAAGCATTTACGAACTCATACTGGCGAAAAACCGTTTGAGTGTACTATTTGTGATTATAAATCTTCACTAAAATATACTTTAAGAAGGCATTTATTAACTCATACGGGTGTGAAACCGTTTAAGTGTAATTTTTGCTATTTTAAATGTTCAGATAAGGGTAATTTAAAAAAGCATTTACGAACTCATACGGGCGAGAAACCGTTTGTGTGTAATATTTGTGATTATAAATGTTCACGAAAAGTTTATTTAAAAGATCATTTACGAACTCATACGGGTGAGAAACCGTTTGGGTGTAATATTTGTGATTATAAATGTTCACTAAAAACTAGTTTAAAAACGCATTTACTAACTCATACGAGGAAGAAACCGTTCGAGTGTAATATTTGTGATTATAAATGTTCTCAAAAAGGCCATTTAAAATATCATTTACGAACTCATACCGGTGAGAAACCGTTTGAGTGTAATATTTGTGATTATAAATGTTCAGTAAAAGCTAAATTAAAAAATCATTTACTAACTCATACCACCTAGAAACTGTACGAGTGTTGGCTCAGCTTGGCTGGTGTATGAGCTTATTTCGGGAACTGTCAGTCAACCCTCATCACGAATTTCAAAATTTTAACTGCGCTATAGGAAAGATGACACTTTTCTAAGCTATTAGAACAAAAATTTTGAAGGATTATGCAAAAGTTTTCGAAAAACATCGATTTTAAAACGGGGGTAAAATTTACATGTATTTTATATACACCTTTTAACACGGCTGTATGATTAGCCGTTGTTGTGTAAGGTAAAAAAATAAAACAGACTCTCCGGGCCTGTTTTATTAATATATGATAAATACGAAAAATATATGGTGGTCAATAAGGAAATCATTAAATTAGTTATGGTACTTTATGAACAGATGTAATTTTGAAGTCTGTCGACTATACAATGACGCTTATTTCAACATGCCCCCTCAAAATTAAATCGGTGCATTCAATTTTATAAAAATAAGAATTATAACTATAATTAATATTATCATTAGTTTTACAATTATGTCTATAAACTAATTTAGGCATTCCTTTCTCTTGTCTTCTGGGAAATACATGTGACTCAACATTTTTTTAATCGATTAGGGGAAACCCAGACAAAACCCTATTCAGGTCACTTCACTTAATTGTAACATTATTTTTATCTTATATTATAAATAATATATTGTGGTGTTTCAAAGGGATTCGCACCCACCTTATGCATTTTAAAGAAAATTTTGTTTTAGTAAATTTAAGTTGTAAGATTGAAAAATTAGAGAGGTGGGGGCTAATCGAAAGAGATACGAAGCGTTTTGCCACGGGTCGCCGCAAGAGTAAGCGGTGTGACTTTTGGCTCGTTAATTTTGACTTTGTAAAATTTATTTTTGAAATTGTGAGTAATTTTTGATTAAATAAAGTGATATTTATGCGATTGCAATACTGCGTATTATTTTGAAGTTTGGATTTGGTTTGAATATTTTTTTGTGAGTTACTACCGAGCGATGGTATTGATTGGTTGATTGATTTGGAAAAACAACAGTTCGATTAGTTAAAAATTGAATTTGAATTATTTAAAATTGGAAAATTTAAATTGCATTCGTAGGAACGAATGGTGCTGTTGATAAGTGAGCGATTTGGATAAGGTTAAAATCAAGACTTCTTTCCCTATGAAGTGAAATTTTATTTTAACGTTTAAATTGGATTGGATTTATTATTGGTAAGCGATTTAATTTTTTTTGGAAAATCTACTATCTATCTTTTGGCACCCAGACAGTGGGGCAGAATTTGATTCAATTACATCAATTTTTTTGAGCCCGTATGGTCAGGCGAATTTTTCCATTGCAACTTTTATTTGCGAAAATGGAAATGTCGGACAGTGGAATGTGCGTAAGTGAAGCAATAATGAAGGAGATAAGGAGGATAGTGCATGAAGGAAGCAGAGATATGAGAAAGAGACACATAGAAAATATGAAATAATACGCTGAGAGTCGTGAAAAACACATAGAAAAAATGAAAGATTACGAACAAGAAAACACGAAGATAAAAATTGAATTTGAAAAACAAGAAGCCAGAAGATTACAAACAGCAAAATTAGAAGCGGAAAATAGGAAATTAAAAACCAAGAAGCTCAAAGCTGGAAGCAAAAAAATTGGAAACTAAAAAACAAGAGGCTATATAATTTATAATATAATTATAACTATAATATAATTAAAATTTGAAGAACAGGAAGCTATTAAGCTGGAGGCTGAAAAAGAAGAAGCTAAAAGATTAGAATTTGAAAAGTTGGAGATTGTGAAACAGAGCCACGGGATTGGGGGTTGCGAAGCAAGTGAAGATAATAATACAAGAAAAAACAATTTCAAACTTAGAAAGGCAAGATCACACGAAACGGAAGGCCATGAAGAAGAAGAAGAAGAGGAACCGGAGGTTTTGCATGAGTCGGGGGTTGAAGAGAAGAGGCAAAATTCCGGTTAAGTGGACGCCTCAAGCGGAGATTAATCTGTGGAAGATCCATAAAGAAAAATGAACGAAACTGAAAGAATGGAGGACGAATGAAAATTTTTTTGTAATACTACATAAGCTTTTTTTTAATTATTTGATTTGATTAATTTTTAATTTGATTTTATTTTATTTAAATATTGTAATGATGTGTTAATATTTTTTAGATTTATTTTTTTTTGAAACACACACGAGTTTTTGCTAATCTTGTTTTAAGCTGCGCTCAAAACTGCAATTAGCGGGTAACAGATGTGGTGTTTCAAAGGGATTCGCACCCACCCTATGCATTTTAAAGAAAATTTTGTTTTAGTAAATTTAAATTGTAAGATTGAAAAATTAGAGAGGTAGGGGCGAATTAAAAGAGATACGAAGCTTTTTGCCACGGATCGCCGCAAGAGTAAGCGGTGAGACTTTTGGCTCGTTAATTTACTTTGTAAAATTTATTTTTGAAGTTGTGAGTGAAATTTTGAGTTTGATTGAATAACGTAATATTATGCGAATGCATTATTGCGCTTTTTTAGAGATATATTTTTGAGATTTAGAATTATATTGGATTATTTTTAATAAGTTGCTACCGAGCAATAGTTGATTGAATGGAAATTGCAAGTAATAAAGTCGATTTGGACTACGTAAATTTGAAATTGGAAAATTAAAACTAAATTTGTAGCAACGAATGTGTGAAAGAGATAACAAGGCGATTTGGATAACGCTAACAACGAAACTTCGTTCCTTTCGAAGGTTATTGAAATTTTAGTTAACATTTACTTTGCATTGGCTTTTGGATTGATAATTATTTATGGAAAAGCAATTTTTTATTGGAAATATTTTGTTGAAATACGGTTTATTAATTATTTATTTGGATTGAAATTTTTTTTTATTATATTTGCATTGAATTTAATTTTGAATTCAATTACATTTATTTTTGGAAAACTAAAGAATTTGAAAAAGACCGATTTAATTCAATAAGAACCCAACCTGAGATACGACCGTCTCATCTCCCGCATTTAACAGTCCAATCTCAGTCCTGCCCTTAGTTCTACAAACTTTGGCCCTGGCAAAGGTTTTGTTAAAATATCTGCTAGCTGCTGACCTGTTGGAATATATTTTAATATTATTACCTTTTTCTCAGTTTGTTCACGAGGACAATGATATTTTATATCTATATGCTTGGAGTTGCTGGATTATTAGCAATGCTAATGCTTCTCTTACAGCTTCAAAAAGAGCCCATATACTCCGGCTTCTGTTGAAGAAGCTGCTATAGAAGATTGTTTCTTTGTATTCCAGCATATGGTACAACGTACAAATAATTTGAACAAGTAGTCCGTTGTACTTTTACGATCTATAACATAATACATTAGACAACCAATGACACTTCGACAAGGTGCATTATACTCTTCATCAAAATTTAGAACTTCGTAATCAACTTTAGTTTCAAGTGGTGTATTTACTGGTTTACATTTATGCATATTAAACTTTGTTAAAATTGTATCAATGTATGCATTTTGATCAAGAGTAATAAAAAGTTGTTGATAAAGTTGTTATTACTTTCTCGCGTGACTCTAATTCCCAAGAAAAGTTTAATTTCTTTTAAATCAACTATGTCAAAACGTTGCGTTAAATAGTGAATTTATTTCATCTCCTATTGCTTTTTCCCACTTATCCCTATCATATCTAGTTTTAATTTCTTGATACGACGCAGGAATTTTACAAATAATAGATTGGGCACACATTAAATAATTATCTGTTATTTCATTTTCGTTATAAGAAATAGATGGACGCTTTTTAATCCGCTCACTCCTACGAGGTTCAGATAAAGTTCTCTTTTTATTTTGAAATGAAGTCTCATCTGTTTTTACGTTATCACTACTTAAGTTTACAATACTCAATTTATCTGATTTCTTTTCATCAGATTTACCGTGCCCCTCTATTGATTTTGACCCAGTGTCAGAAACATCAATTTTGAAATGTTTACCTGAATTTTCAGAATTCAGTATATCTGATTTAGCTTTATCAGATTTTTGCGAGTCTATCGATTTTAACTTAAAATCACTATTAACCTCTACATAACTTGGGGGCCTAGAAGTCATGACATTCGACTCGTCTACAATAACATCTCTTACTGTATCAGGTGATAACTTATTTCTTTTTCAACATAGTGTAACGAAAATTAAAACGTTTATTTATTTCTAAAAGGGCTAATACAAATATTTACAAATACGGTTTATAACAATAAAACGATTACTAAACTAAGAGTAACACTAACACTAATTTACACTATAATTTATTTAACACTAAGTCCGGATTTATTTAAACACTCGGTATATCGTTTATCACTTCACTATTTATGTTCACTTGATTTATGTTAATACTCGCGCGTTCAAACTGGAATTGATTCGTCCCTAGAAATCGCGCTGCATTTATACTTAAATGCAGCCTTCCAGAAAATTCCATAATTGGAAATTATAATTATTCCATAATTCCATAGAAATCCATTTCTAGTCACTTCTTTGCGTTTTCTAGATCGTAAATTTAGCCATATTTGAATGACTAATGCTGTTATCATGCATGACTCATCATACATGACGTCATACATTAGTCATCAAATATAATTAGACGTTCTTTCGTAACAATACACACATAATTATAATGTATTTATTTTTATTTATTTAGCGTATGGCAAATACAAAAAGAAAAAAGTAACTACATGTCAATGTATACATAGTCATATATTAATATTCAGACTTTTAATCCAAGTGACAGCTGGTGGAGTGGCTTTCAGAAAGTCTTTGGTCGTACAGTGACTCGGTCTGTTTTTGCAGTTATATTGTGGTGATACATTGTTTGCTTTTCTTCGCCGCAGTCGCATGCGGCAGTTACGGATTTGCCCCATTTAAGCAGGGAATCAGCACATACCCCACAGCCAGTACGAACTCTGTTCAGTCCGTACCATGTACTTCGTGGCAGGGCGAAACCAGGTGGCGTCTGTCCGGTGTGGAGAACATCGCGGACCGCATAGGCGCTTTGGCTTGCCACTCGCGTTCCAGGTTGAAACCGCTAGCAAGCAATTGCTCAGCGGTTTGAATGGGTGGTCTTCTGGAGCGCAGTCTGTGGCTCAGATGTGCGATGTCCTCGTGGATTTTCGGTAGCGGGTTTCTTTGGATTTTATTGTACTCTCCGACCAGGGCGCTTGATCGTCGTAGGTGAGGGGGGGATTAGGTAGCCAGTGAACAGGTGTGGGTTTAATGGTTCCACTGATAATTCGCATCGAATTATTTAATTGGACGTCCACTAGTTTTGTGTGTGGGCTGTTCAGCCATACTGGCGAGAAGTGTTATGCCGTCGAGTAAACCAGGTCCATGGTAGAGCACCTCAGCGTATCGGCCTTAACTCCCCAGAAAGTACCGCTAAGTTTAGAGATGATGTTATTTCTGGTCTTGAGCTTTGCGGCTACGTTGGTAAGATGTTTCTTAAACGATAGAGTTCTGTCTAATGTAACGCCGAGATATTTGGTAAACTTGTTGTGTTTTAGGCGAGTGCCATTGAATTGGACATTTAGTTCTACGTTGGCCATTTTGTTGTTTAGATGGAAGCATGCTGCTTCGGTTTTTGATACGTTTGGCTTAAGTCCCCATTTTGCGAAGTAGGCGTTCATGATTACTAAGTCTTTGTTTAGTAAATTTTCCGTTATCGAAGAATCGCTGTGGGCAACTGCCAGACCCATGTTGTCTACATAACAGAACTTCTTCGAACTTGTTTCAAGAAAATCAGCCATATATAGGTTGAAGAGCAGAGGGGCAAGCACGGATCTTTGGGGGAGGCCGTTGTTCAAAGTGCGCTTCCTACTTATTTGATCGTTTATATGTACTCGGAAGGTGCGATTTGTCAGCATGTTTTTAATTAGCCTGCTTAATTTTTTACATTTGATGATCTTTAGCAGTTTGTACATGAGACCATGTCGCCAGACCGTGTCGTACGCGGCTGTGATATCTATAAGCACTACTGATGTTTTATTCCGTTTTTGAAAGGCGGCTTCTATATAGGTTGCTCCATTATTTTATTGACGATGAGGTTGTAGATTAGTCTTTCCAGTAGTTTGTAGCACGCTGGTAGTATAGCTTTCCGGCTTGTCCTTATCTTTGCCTGGTTTAAGTATTGATATTATTTTTGTTTCTTTTAGTTTTGGCGGTAGATTGCCAGCGAGAAGGATTTGAGTGTAGAATCTGATTAGCCAATTTCTAGCCACAGGGCCGCAATTGTCTAGAAATTCCGAGTGGATTCCATCATATCCGGGAGCTTTTCCAGTTCTCGTTTCTTTTATGGCGCTAGACAGCTCTTTTATTGAAAAGGGGTTCGAGGGCTCTGCCTCCTCTTTAGTTTTCTCAGTTCTATTCTAATCAGTGTCGTGTGTTTTTTATCCCTAGTTGATCTGGACGACAAAACAATGTGGTTTGCACCCGATCGGGAGTCACAGTCGGTTTCAATCGGACAGGTGGTGTGCTCGACCCCAACTTTCGCAGGAGGCTCCAAGCCTTTCTGCTGGAATGCTTGAAGTCCATGCTGGTTACCGTCGGGTTCCATTTTTGGCGGCGGTTGGCATCTAGACTGTGTAATATATCATCTGCAAGTTCTGGGTCCCTGTTGTTCAAGTATTCTTGGTATTTCGCTTTGCTCTCCAGGCTGGAATATATTCTCTTCGGTATCCTCTTGGAATGCTTTGTTTTGCAGCAGAGATGATTCCGTCTCAAAATCTTCCATTGTTTTGAAGTTTAGAAGGGATCCAGTGGGCGGTACTATCCAGGATTGTCTGGAACCTGCCCCAGTCGGCTTTGGTGAAGTTCCATCTGGGTCGTGGTATAGAGTCAACAATTGGTATCTGGATTCCGACTGCGATTAGGACAGGTTTATGTTGGCTGTGTGGGAAGGCAGGCATTACTTTTCTGTTATTAGTAGGTAGGGGTTGTCCTCCTTCACTATTGGAGACATAGCAGAGATCGGGATTGTAATCTTTACCCCAGGCAGCCAGTCATAGACCAGTTGTGTATTACTATTTTCAGCCCATGATGTTAGTTTAATACCCGCCTCATCGTCGTCGCTGTATCCCCACTCAGTACTGTGACTGTTGAAATCACCGACGTAGACAACAGGGTGGTCGTATACCAAAAATGTTGTGGTAGGCCACTTCGTCCCGAGCGGTTTATACACATTTGTTATGGTAAGCGTATCAATTCCAATGGAGACGGTGTAGATGTCAGCTGTAGTGTTGGTTGATATCAGACGGGCATTCTGAATATTGTTCTTTATGTATGTGACGGTTCCATATGCATGGTGGTAGGTTACTCCGATTGCCGTGTATCCCGGGATGGAGCCTCTAAGTAGGAGTCGCTCCTCATCCGCAGTGTGTGTCTCCTGTAGGGCCACGACGTCATTGTCATTGTCGTTTAACAGTTTGCACAGGTATTCTGACTTGGACCTGCTAATACTTTCTATATTCAACTGACAAATTCGGATCGTAGGTCCGAGCTTTCTAGTCCGATGGCTCTGAGAAGTACCGTTCCGGTTAGGATAATCTGAATCTGAATTCATAATGTATAGTGTACAACAGTCTTCCTCTTCCTCGGTATTGTACTATTGTATAATGTATATTATACTACGTATACATCAATGTGGACTGATAGACCAGCAGTGTGATGTAAGGCTTAAATCGACGTGCTACGGAGCGGGACACCGCAGTTCGATGCTTAGTCGCGCCAACTGCACTGCTGTGATCTAAAGCCCGAGTTTGATCTAAGGGCTATGCATCTGGCAAGGTTAGCACCCTACCAGAATATATGCAAATGCTCAAAGAACCGCGAATACCAAATGTAAATTTGGTTAAAAAACAGGACGTAGTCTTAGATTAAGAATATTGGGTGAATATTGGATTGGGTGTTCACAGGACGGAGATGTTGATAAATTCGAATTCACATTATCGAGCTTCTACTATTAAAAACTTGTATTTGAACGGTTTTTGTTATTTTTAAGTTTTATTAACCATTTTTGATACTTTGTTATGTTATATAAAATAACATAATTTTTTCGCGATGTAATCAGTCAGCGCTGCTGTTTAGACGGCCCTTTGACTGCACCGGCCTATCGGACATTTGCCCGATCTGCTCCATGGCCAGTCCGGGCCTGTTTAAACTAACTGCAATTATTCAAATTTCACAAAACTTACTTTAATGTAGGAAACAAAAACACTTAATACAATTTATTTATGCATATCTCGCAAGGTTACAAATTCTTTTATATTATAATGTAATTACCTATTAATTTCTGGATATAAATCTGTTAATTTAGCATTTGTTAATTTGATATATAAGTGTGTAAATTTTGTTAAATAAATTGAGTATCAATCGAACTCCGTAAAACTTACCTTCGACTTAAGTTTTATTCTACCAACAGGGTGACTTTTGAGATCCAAGCCTAAAAATTTGTTAGTGAGGCTGCTAACACTCGGAAGTCATCCGCCCTCTCCATAATCTCTATACCGAGATTACACATAGCCTAAACGCTGATGCCATATTTCATAATTATTCTTTACCATACTATAAACCCTTTTAATATTATTTTTATTAATTATAAATTTAATTGCGGTTAAATTGTTTATCGACTTACCGGTCATTACAGCCTTACCACAATTTAAAACTTCTACTCCCTTCTTATTGAAAATTACTGTCATCCCTGCATGTTACATCTTTGTCACGGATAGTAAGTTGTAAGGGACATCAGGTGAGTACAGAACATCTTCAAGTTTTCCTTGAATTCCTTTGTCGGTGGTAACTTCAAGTGTTCCTTTCTTCGTTGCATATATAAAAGTACAATTTTTTGCTACAGATATTTTTATCGGATTTTTCAGAGTAACAAAATTCTTTGTTAATTCATTTTTGCTGATTAAATGATCAGAAGCACCAGAGTCTAGTAAGAAGGTAATGTTATTGTCTTTTTCTTTGTTTATTTTTAAATCTCCAACCATAAATGCAAAACCTGAAGCATTTTCTGAAAAAACTGATGGTTGTACCATTTCAACTGTTTGTATTGTTCTTGAATTTTCTTTGACTTTACGATCCAGTTTCTTTTTGTAATAAATGCAGGTCGTCTTAATATAATGGCCTTTTTGACCACAAAAATAATACTTAAGTTTTGATTTATTTCCTGGTTTAAACTTATTATTCTTATTTGCACTATAATTCACTATCACTATCAGCCTGTTTCTTTCCACTGCTGGATAAAGGCCTTCCCCATAATTTTCCATCTGTCTCTATCTTCCGCCACGTTCAACCATCCGTTATTTTATTTTCTTTTCCTTATTTCGTCCCTCCATCGTGTTTTCGGGCGTCCGGTGCTTCTTCTTCCACATCTCGGTCTACATTGTAGCATCTTCCTTGTCCACCTATCATCTTTTATTCTAGCTACGTGTCCTGCCCGATTCCATTTAAGCTGAGATGCTCTTTCCACCACATTCTTTAGTCCTGTCTCTTACCTGATCCAGTCAGATCTCTTAGAGTTATATTTAGCATATGTCTTTCCATTGCTCTTTGGGTAACTCTAAGTTTCTTTGCATTGGACTTTGATAGACAGAGAGGATGCATTGGTCGTATACACGTTGTCTAAGCGACATTGGTATTGTGGACTTTAGGATATATTTTAATCCTCCGAATGCTCTCCATCCCAGCTTGCATCTTCTGGTTATTTTGGGTGTCATATTGTTCTTATCAGTTGTTATACTTTGCTCCAAGTATACAAACTCCTGCACTACATCTAAGGTGTTGCCATCAAGCGTAATGCGGATCTCGTCCTGGTTGTCTACGTTTGACATAACTTTTGTTTTTGATTTATTTATTTGTAATCCTACCAGTTTTGATGCTCGTTGGAGGTCGTCTAGCATTATCTGAAGTTGTTCTTCACTTCCACTCATCAACACAATATCATCTGCAAATCTTAGGTGGTTAAGGTATTCCCCATCTATACATATTCTTTTTTCTTGCCAATCTAGGTCTTTGAAAACGTCTTCCATCGCTGTTATAAAGAGCTTTGGCAAAATTGTATCACTTTCTCTTATTCCTCTCTTAATTGCTATGCTATTTATTGGAACATTCGCTTTTATTTTTATTTTTGCGTTTTCATATATGTTTTTGATTAGGGAGTGTTCGAAGGTGTTATAATACACAGCATTGAATCTGCCAGGTAAACTATAATTACACCTTTTGCAATGCGTTCCTTCTTCTTCCAATTTTCTTTGTCCTTTGGATCAGTTGGTGCAGGAGAATCAACAACTTCAAGCACTTTTAATTCGGAAAACAATTGACGAATTCGAGTTTTCTAAAAACTATATTTTTCTCCGTTAAAAGGTTGAATGTTTCGTTTTATATTCATGTTCTTCATTGTTTATTTGTGTAACATAGTATGTTGCGCAGTCCAGTCGCGCACTCATAACTTTGTATGATAAAATGTAATCAACAGTATGTAGTAAACGAGACACGAGTTAGCACGTATGTTTTATTTAACGTTCATCAATTTCAGACAATATACTAGAATCATATTACATGGTGACAGCGGTAAACTAACAAATAAAATTCTTTATTTGACGGTGGCTAAAATTTTAGAAAAACCAGTTAGCGTGAGTGAAAACTTTCAAAGTATTAGTGTAATTTTCAAAGGAAAATGCAGCAAGATACAAGTGTTAGAGTTCCAAGTGAAATGGTGTTCGAGGGAAATATAGCAAGCAACTGGGAAAAGTTTAAGAAAAAGTTTAACTTTTACTTAGAAGCGAGTGAAAAGAACGAGAAAAGCGATAAGCAAAAAATTGCCATTCTCATGAATGTTATGGGCGATGAGGCAGTCGACATTTTGGAAACATTCCAATACGGCGCGGGTGAGAGTGCAGAACTTTATGATGATGTAATCAAAAAATTCGACCACTATTGTCAACCACGCAAGAATGTAGTTTTTGATCGATTTAAATTTTTCTCGAGATCCCAGAACAAAGATGAACCAGTAGATAAATACGTGACCAAGTTGAGAAAACTCGCAGCTCAGTGCGACTTTGGAGTACAAACGGAAAATTTGATTCGCGACAGGTTGGTGCTAGGCATTAATGACAAGACGGTGCAAGAACGTTTGTTGCGAGACTCGGACTTGAAGTTAACAAAGGCTTTGGACTATTGTCGTTCAAGTGAAGTTAGTCGTAAACAAGTAATTGAAATTACGGGCGCTAGTGCACGCGAGGTCAGTGTCGTGAATAAAGAAAAACTAAAGTTTGTAAACAAAAAACAAAGTGCAAACGTAAAACTCAAATGCAAAATGTGCGGTTTCGTTCATAGTGGCGAGAAAAAGTGTCCTGCAACGGGGAAAACGTGTCTCAAGTGCAAGAAGAAGGATCACTTTGCCAGCGTTTGCGGAAACCCGAAACGCGTTAAGGAAATTCGCGAAGGCTCATCGGAAGATGACGAGCAAGACATTTTAGCAGTAAAGAAGAGCACCAGGAAAGTAAACAGCATCTCGTGGGAAGAAGTTTTAAATGTAAGTGGCCAACCTATTAATTTTAAAATTGATACAGGTGCGGAGGTAAACATAATGTCGGAGAAAATCTACGATGCATTACCTCATAAACCAGAAATGATGCAAACGAAAACAAAGCTGAAGTCATTTACAGGTCATGACATTAAAATAAAAGGAAGGTGTAGAATAAAATGCGAATACGAAGGAAGTAACAAATACTTAGACTTTTTCATAGCCGATAAGAACAGCGAGTGTATTCTAGGACTTGCTGACACAGCTGAGTTAGGTATAATACCGACTACGCGTGTGGGTGTTATTAAAAACAACAGCACAGCAGCTGATATCATAGCTAAGTACGAGGAAGTATTCGAAAAAAAACCATCGCGCATTAAAATAAATCCTTACCAGATCACGCTGAAAGAAAATGCAACCCCAACGATTTCACCAGCAAGAAGAGTTCCACTATCTTTGAAAAAAAAATTAAAAGAAGAGCTAGACAAAATGGTAGAAAATCAGATATTGGAAATTGTAAATGAACCGACAGATTGGGTTCACCCCATCGTAACGGTAACCAAAACCAACGGATCGATAAGGGTATGTATGGATCCGCGATCCCTAAATCAGCACATCAAGAGAGAGCACTACTCACTCCCTACAGTAGATAACGTTTTAGCGGAGTTAGACGGAGCAAAATACTTCACCGTATTAGATGCTACGACGGCGTTCTTACAGGTACCAATCGACGAGCAAAGCTCAAATTTATGTACGATAGCTACTCCTTACGGAAGATATCGATACAAAACTATGCCTTATGGTATAAACAGCGCACCGGAAGTTTACCAAAAACTTATTAATAGAGTTTTCGAAAACCTGGACGGCGTAATACCATACATAGATGACGTGCTAATCTTCGGGAAAACCGAAGAAGAACACAATTACAGATTGACAGAAGCGTTGAAAAGAGCAAGGAAATTCAACGTTAAGTTTAGCAAAAGCAAGATGCAATTAGCTAAAACGGAAGTCAAATTTTTAGGACACAAGGTATCGGAAAATGGAATTTCTATTGAAAGTACAAAAGTCGATGCAATAAATGCATTGAAAAGTCCTGAAAACAAAAAAGAACTTCAGAGATTTCTTGGGATGATAAATTTTTTAAGAAAATTTATCCCAAATCTGTCGCAGCATACAAGTACTTTACGCACTTTACTAAGTGACAAGAACGAATTTGTATGGGGGGAAAACGAAGAAAAAAGCTTTAAATTTTTGAAAAAAATAATAAGTAAAGCACCAGTATTGAGATTCTACGATCCGAAGAAACCAATTTGCTTATCGGTAGATGCAAGCAGTTACGGGCTAGGTACGGCTTTATTTCAAGATGACCAACCCGTAGGGTACAGTTCGTCTGCCCTCACAGAAACACAGAAAAAATACGCACAAATCGAGAAAGAATTGTTAGCAATACTGCACGGTTTAACACGATTTCATCTTTATACGTACGGCCGGGAGATTTTGGTCCAAACAGATCATAAGCCACTGGTTAGCTTAGTAAATAAACCAATGGAGTCTTTATCGCCAAGTCTTCAAAGAATGGTTTTAAAATTAATGAGGTACGATTATAAATTAGAATATGTGCCAGGTAAGAATTTATGCATAGCGGACACATTGTCACGCGACCCCAACAAGGACAGAAAAATCAACACAGATTATCTGGAAGGTAAGACGGTAGCAGTAAACGCAATAATTTGTGCAACGCGAGAAAGATTAGCAGAGTTGAGAAAGTCAACAGAAAATGACAACGTCATCAAAGAAATTATTAATTATATTAACGTAGGATGGCCAGCACACAAAAAGTCAATAAAAACCAACGCAAAGAAATTCTGGGAAATTAAAGAAGAATTGCATTACGCAGATGGAATTTTATGTAGGGGCACAAGGGTAGTAATACCTCACAATGAAATAAATAATGTTCTAAAGAAAATCCACAGTGCGCATCAAGGCGTTACGGCGTGCCAAAACAGAGCTAAAGCATTACTATATTGGCCGGGAATGTTCAAAGACATCGAGGAATTTGTATTAAGTTGCAGAATTTGTCAGAAATATTCCAAGTCAAATACGAAGCAACCGCTTAAAAATCACGAAATTTCAGAATTACCATGGTGTAAAATTGGAATTGACTTTGCGTATATAAACGGAAAAGACTACTTAATAATAATAGATTACTTTTCAAAATTTATAATCACAAAAAACGTGACGTCAAAAGACTCAAAAGCAACAATCAAAATAATTGAAGAAACATTTGCATATTTTGGCATAGCACAAGAGATCATATCGGACAATGGACCGCCTTTTAATTCAAGCAGCTTTGTAGAATTTACAAAATATTACGACATAAAACACACAACGTCGAGCCCAATTTACCCGAAATCCAATGGAATGATTGAGCGTGCGGTGCAAAATTGTAAAAGGATTAATAACCAAAGCAGCCGCATCAAATAACAGCATACCGAGTGTTATCTTAAATTACAATACGACGCCCAAAGGTATATTGTTACCTTCACCGTCGGAACTACTACAAGGCAGAAAATTAAGATCGGATCTGCTAATGACAAAAGCCAGCCTAACACCTAAATACGATTGTAGCGGACCATTGCAAGAAATTAAAAAGAAGCAAAATCAACAAAAACAATACCATGACAGATCATCGTATGCTCTTCAAGATTTGGAAGAAAATCAAGAAATTTTGGTACAAAAAGATAAAAGAAATTGGATACCAGCAAATGTGAACATAAAATTTTCAATAGATAAAAATTGTATAAAGTGCATTTCGGTAAGGTCAATATGTCGACCTTTAAGCCATAAGAAACTATTATCAATAATAGTTAAACAAAATTAAGGAAAAGTAATAATCATATCACTGCAGATAAAGTTAACTCAAACATAATATAGAAAGATAAGGCGGAAGACGTTCAAAGTTTAGAAGATTATTTAATTACCATCAATTAAATTACTAATTATTATCGACATAATTTTTACATAAAAGGACGCGTTTTGATTTTCAATGGTTAGTCGTCAATAGCCATTCGTCAGCCTTTAGTTCGGTTCATCCAGATCAATCATCAGTCAGCAGAATCAGTTGCAATCATTATTTTTCAGCATTTACAGTACTTTATTTTTATTGTGCAACCCAGCTAACTGTATTAAGTTTTGTTTGAGTTTTCTCTCAGTGCATCTTAATTTTGGTTTAAATTTTATGTGTGAGCAATTAGTGAAATTGTTGACGTTCAACCAGGACAAATAATTGGGTAATATATTGTAATAATATTTTCGTAGAAAATTTCCACACACTTATATTTGCTCGGGTAACTCTGGTGTGCGGGAGCAATTGATAATTTTGTAGGGGTCGAAGGGTTCTTGCGTTCTCAAAAATAAGATAATTAAATCTTTTTATTCCAAAAATTATTTAATTGTCTAACAATTTCCAATAATCCAAATCCAAAGTAATTTAATTTAAAATTTCAATTTCACTTTATATGGAACGAAGTTTAATTTCTCGCCTTATCCAAATCGTCGAGTTATCAGTTACAACACTCGTTCGTTCAAATATAATTTTAAATTTTCTAATTTTACACCAAATCGAAATTTATTACTCAAAATATTTTTTCCAAAAATTATTCATCCAAATCAATCAACTACTGCTCGGCAGCAACTCATCAAACAATATCCAAAATCCAAAATATCAAAAATTATCCAAAATTGCGTAATAATTAAATAAAATAAGAGCCAAAAGTCGCACCGCTTGCTCTCGCGGCGACTCGTCGGCAAAAGCTAATATCCTCGTCGATTCGCCCCCATCTGTCTAATTTTACAATCTTACAATTTAAAATTATTAAAATAAAATCTTCATCAAATGTACAGGGTAAGTGCGAATTCTTTTTTTCACCACAATATATATGATTTTATTTTATTTTGTCTTTATTTTATGCTGTGTATTTCAATCATTTTATTTTGTGAGAGCTTGGCAATTAATTCTTTTTTTTTGTTGTATTTTATTATTTACAACAATATTATTATTTTTATGAAATAAATTTAGCATTTGAATCGAGAACTTCTTTTCTTTTTTTTGTGTTACGAAAGCGAGTATTTATTCTACTTAATTTCCTACGTCTTCTGAATGCTCAGGCTATTTTCTTAAAAAAAAAGTAACTGGTGGTTACTCCAGGTTTTATTATTCATCACCAAAAAGGGGTGTTTCTTAGTTACAAGATTTTTCGTTCTGTGCAGTTTTCCAGAAAATTTATACTTTATACATAAATGGCTGATACAATATTTGTAGAAGATATTGGTTTTAAAATTTATTATACTATTAATAAATATAAATAAATTGAGTAAATTTCATTTCAGTGAAAATTTCACTGGCAATATTCACAATAATTAACTATAATAAAATTGTTTTAAGAAATTCATCTTCAAATCTGTATATTTTTAAAGAAATTATAATTTCCTTGGTAATAATAAACTTTCTCATTTTAAAAAGATTTATTAACCCAATCAAAATCAAATTATTAAATCTGGGTATCCCATTAAAACGTCGCAAATATTTGAATCATGATAAAAATACACTTGAGCAAGTAAATAAAGATAATGTTGTAAATTGTTCATTAAATTTTTAATTTTACATAATATTAAAAGATTTTATTACACTAAATAAATAATTAGTTTATTTTTAAATTTGCAACTAAAAGTTGTGCACGATTCTTTTATTTTTACTTTTTGTTAATTTATTAACTAAAGCCGTTAATTTTAACGGTTTGTTAAAAGTTTTATGAAATGGGCCATAAGTCCGTTCAATTTTCCAGGAAGATTCGGTTATTGCTTTGTTAAAGTTTTAAAAAACAATAATTTTTAATAAGGGTTAGCTGCTATTAGGTGACAAGAAATAGGTATTTTTAATCCCAACCTTCAACAAGGACAAGTATTTATGTACTAAGTACAAATGAAAAATAATATCGGACAAATGTTTACCAAGACCACGCATATGGACATGGGTTTTTGTATCAAAATTTTCTATTGCATTTCTGCATAATTGTGGCTCTATATCATCAATTACGCGCCAGATGTTGATTTTCAAGGCTTCAATAAAAACCACCAAATTTTTGATATCAGTCTCAAAAGGATAATTTAACGAGATATCCAAAATTTAGGAATTATGTAGTTTTCCAAGATCCACAATTTTTGACGTGGAACTCAAGATGTAATATGGACTAATGTAGTCCATGTTTTACAAGGGAATTATATGACCTCCGCATTTTTGTAATTTTTGCCATTTATTGTACTGAAAGTTTAGCCCTGCAATAAGAACTCCTCAAAGCAATAGAGCCAGATGGCCAGAAATTTTCGAGTGAACGTCTATTAAAACGTCTATTAATAGAAGCTCTATCATTACAATATTTTGACATAAGAAAACCGGTTACAGTATCTGTGGATGCCTCCAAGGCAGGCTTGGGAGCAGTTCTACTTCAAGAAAAAAAACCATGCGCATATGCATCGAAAGCGATGACGGAAACACAGCAGAGATATGCTCAGATAGAAAAAGAACTACTAGCCATATGCTTTGGCATAAACAAATTTCATCAATATGTCTATGGTAACACATTCACTGTTGAAACAGATCACAAGCCTCTAATTTCAATTTTTAAAAACCTCTACATGCATGTCCTGCCAGACTTCAAAGAATGTTCCTTTTACTTCAAAATTATGACATCAACCTAATTTACAAACCAGGAAGGGAATTAATAATTGCAGACACACTATCAAGAGCAAATTTGGAAGAAGAATTTGAATTTAAAAATTTAGAAGCACAGGTATGTTTAATAGAAAAAAACTTAAAAATTTCGGATGAAAGATTCCAGAAATTAATTGAAACAGTCAAAAACGATGAAGAATTAATTCAAATAAAAAAATTCATAAGAGAAGGTTGGCCAACAAATATAAACAAATTGAATTCAAACTTAAAACCTTACTTCAAAGTTAAAGAAGAAATAACAGAGGGCAACAACAATTTACTTTATAAGGAACAAAAATTAATCATACCAAGATCATGGCGACAAAAAATTTTGGGTGACATTCATACAGGTCATTTGGGTATTAAAAAGTGTATCAGCCGAGCGAATTTCTGTGTGTATTGGCCCCAAATAAATAATCACATAGAGGATTTGATAAGTAAATGCGAAATATGCAATAAGTATGCAAATTCCAACCAAAGAGAACCACTAATAAATCACCAAATTCTGAAACAACCATGGCAAGAAGTTGGTATCGACTTATATGAATTAAAAGGAGAAACTTTCCTAGTAGTGGTGGATTATTATTCGAAATATCCAGAAATTGTAAGTCTGCATAGAAATTTAACATCAACAAACATAATAAATAAACTAAAATCAATCTTTGCCAGACATGGAATACCCAAAATAGTAATATCAAACAGTGGCAAACAACTGGTTAGTCAAGAATATAAGAATTTTGCAAAAGATTGGAACTTTCAAATTAAACAATCATCCCCATATCATCAACAAGCAAATGGGCAAACCGAAAGAACGATACAAACAATCAAGAGTTAATAAGGAAAACAGTAGACAACAAAGAGGACATTTACTTAGGCCTTTTAGCAATTTGAAATACTCCAGTAAGTGACATGTATACACCATCGCAGATTTTAATGTCTCGTTACTTACGTGATAATTTGCCAATAGCTGATAAAAACTTAAAACCTACTTTAATTAACAAGCAACAATATGATGAAAAAATTGGAGAAGCTCAATTAAATGCAAAAAAGTACTATGACAACAGAGGTACTGTTCATCGACCAGATTTCCAGATCGGCACACCCATATGGTATCAAGAAAGACCTAAGAGTACATGGAGAAAGGGAACGATAAAAGAAAAAATAAGAAGCAGAACATTTCAAATTAAAAGAGAAGACGGAACGGATGTGATAAGAAATAAATTCTACATTAGACTCAGAAAAATAAACACAATAATTCCAGAATCACACATTGAAAGATCATGCACGAGAGAATCGCACTCCGAAGAACTGCATTCGAAATATGTGTACATGCCCAGAGTTAACAACAAAACAATACACTTAAATGAAAATGACTTAGCACCATCACACGACAACATAAATAATGGTTCAGAATCCCTGAATGACAATACTAATGCAAATAATACCAACAATGAAATAATACCAGAAAATTCTAATCAAATCAAAACTAGTGAAGATGAAACATTAACGGAAAATTCTAATCTAATTGAAACCAATGAAGAAACAGATAGTAAAGCGGCAAGTACAAGAAGAAACAAAGGAATGCCAAAAAAGTTTCAAGATTTTCTAATGTATTAATTAATCGATTGTAAAAATGTTCCTTAGTATGTAAGTGTAAATAGAGTAGTATTAGTTGACTATAATAATGTTCATTGAGTATTAGTATGTAAGTGCAAATAAAAGAAATTTGTAGACATTGTTGAAGGTGGGGATGTAGTATGTGTTGCATAACCAATCATGTTAACTTGTATTGAGACCAGTAAATAAACGAGCAGTCTAAACTCAACACGACTTGTATAATGAACTAAACCTAACCTAACAGTAAGGCTTGGAAAATAGCTTGCAGTCGTGTAATATTTTGTTCTTCAATTTGAATTACCGCCTTCTCAAATCAAAGTTACAAACCAAACCAAAGCTGTGATCGTCAAACAAACCTCGCACGTTGTGATCTTGTAACAATGGTAGGCTTTGATTAATTAAATAATCGCGGCCGTCGTGTGGTAACGAAACACTGCCACCAGAAATTGATTAGAAAGCCAATTTCAAACTTATAAATTGTAGATCGGAGACGTAGGATTATTAACAATTTAATCGCCTTGTGATAGCAAGAAAAGAATAAAATCATATAAATCTATGTCTATTTAATCAATATTATGCAAAGGAAATAATACACTGGAAATTCATAAACAAAAATACAAAAGAAAGAAATTATTTAGTTGAAAGTAACAACTAATATTTAATAAAAACAATTTTAGTTACGTTGCGACACAACTCTGAAAAAGAACAATTTTCGATACATAGATTGTTTATATATTACCTTTTTGTTGAATTTAGCGAACCAGGAAACACACACCCACGAGTTATAAAAATAAAATGAAATTTCACTTGAATAATAAATAAAAAAAAGAATTTAAATCTTTAGGTTGTTCGATTGTCATTAAAAAAAAAATTTTATTAAAATTTAACTAAACACAAATTTAACTAAACATTCAAAAAATGAATGAATAAACTGACCGTGACTGACAAAAATTGAAGATGGAATTGAATGACTGTTACTAACAAAATTTGAAGATGAAGTGAATGTGACCGGAAGGGAACCTCTATTTATGTTAAATTCCAGGGTTGCCGATAAGGGCTAAAGTCGCTTAACCGATACAATTTTAATCCCGAAAACTGAATAAATCGTGAAAACTCTAAAATGACAATTTTGTTATATCGTCTATGAATAAAGAGATATGTATTCTAAATTTAATTCAAATCCAGCAAATTGATCATTAAAAGATGAAATAAAACCAGTGCGTATCAAAAGTTGATGCACAATTCATATTTTAACATGTGATTTTAAAAATGGTTTTGGGTTCACTGGTCTAGTCCAGTGCGACTATAGCCGTTGTCTTCGGTCAGTGAAAGTTTTATGATGCTCAATCCCTTAATCTTTAAAAAAAATATCAGTGGGAGATTTCCTGAACTTGTATTTAATGGTTTATGATCTCCAGATGTTCTCAGTGGAACTTCGAAATTTGATAATTACTTATCTAAATCGCAAATCCGCTAGTTCAAATTTTTATACTCCCGATTGAAATTTTATTAGCTCCAAGCTCATATAAATTTCGACTCTGAAATGTCGCGGGTTTCGCATTTACTGGCAATTAGTGTGTAAATTGTTTAATGTGACCTGTCATAAAAAGTCGAAAACTTATCTATCTTATGGGCTTTTCGCTAATAAAAAGTTCCGACCTGCTCTAACCGATTTCAACATGTGTTCATGTAGTGTGTATTTCCAGAATGTTCCAAATTATTGTCACACAAATTTAATTGCATCATACTTAATTAAGTCTCTAGCTCGCTGAAGGTAGTTTATTTGTATTTAAAAAAATGAAATTTTAACCAATCGCTTTTAGCGATGCATATAAAAGTTTGAGTTGATTTCGTATAAATTACCTTCGTCTTAGCTTTAGATTTGGGGGTGATTTGTTACAATCTCCCCTCGTAATAACACTTACAACAATAAAATAATTTATAAATTGTGTAAATTGACACTGAAATAAACAAATTTATAACATAAAATTTTAATGTTAATTTAAAAAAAATCAAGTTTTTAAGTTTTTTATATATATTTTCAGATGCGGGTCAGTACAGAAAGAGGTGTAAGATGGTTGTCACTGTATATTTATTCTTCGGTCTTCTAATTGCATTTACTCATGGAGTGAATCCTAACGAGGATCACAACTTAGGTAAGTTGGATTAAACTTTTACTATTAAAGTATCGGATTTAAATATTTTTGTTTTTAACCGTTTTCTGTTATTTTAAAATCAAACTGCGTTTGTTTTTATACCTAGTTTTTCAAATTGTTTCTTTCGTGATCATGTAAGTCGATAAATATTTTAGATATGTTTGTATTTTTGTAAATTTTTATCTGTAGAATATTATCAAAACTTATAGTTTGGGTGTACCGCGGGATCACCGCAAGAAATCAGTTAATAAAAATACGTCTATAATAAACTGTTTATTTTAAAATAAGAAACCCTATAGTCTATCTGGTCTCTTATGTAGTAAAAGTTATTGATACAGCTGCCACAATGATTTGTAACGCTTAGGATTTGTTTATTTAAATCATTTTCAAATAGGGATTAACTAAATAAAATGAAAGCAATCAAAATCAAAATAAAAAACAAATTAATCTTTTAATTGTTTTGCAGATGAATACAGGTGCAAGATTTATTAGGGATTACTTACCATTACTTAGGGGAATTCTAATTAAGCGATTGAGAAAAGCGCGGAAAGATGCAATTTTATGTGTAAAAGGATGTGCGGAGCTATTAGGAATAATTATATTACTTTCTGTAGGTTTATGGAAAATGTCAAAAGAGTGTTTATTATTGTCTTTAATAATTGTGAGATCTAAGTAATTGATTTTATTGTTTACTTCTATTTCTTTAGTAAATTTAATATTATTGTGTTGTACTGTTGTATGTTGATAAAGTTAAAAAGTTGATCTAATTGTCTGAGGGAACCATTGAAGCAAATAATAATATCGTCAACATATCTGTACCAATAAATTATATGTTTTTTGAAATCTGAACAAAGAATTTTGGTTTCAAAAAACCAAAAACAAAAAAAAATATGATTTCAAAAAACATATAATTTATTGGTACAGATATGTTGACGATATTATTATTTGCTTCAATGGTTCCCTCAGACAATTAGATCAACTCTTTTGACATTTTCCATAAACCTACAGAAAGTAATATAATTATTCCTAATAGCTCCGCACATCCTTTTACACATAAAATTGCATCTTTCCGCGCTTTTCTCAATCGCTTAATTAGAATTCCCCTAAGTAACGTAAATTTTAAAAAAGAATTAGACAGAATTAAATATATCGCGATCTCTAATGGATACCAAGTCACTCTTATTGATAACTTATTACGTCAAATTAAACAAAAAATTTTATCGAACTCAATATATCCCAATATTTTTAAAAAAACTAACGCGAATTTCAATGTCATTACTTTTCTCGGTAACAAATCAAACAAAATTGTAAAATATTTAAAAAATAACAATTATAACATTGCTTTTAAAACAGATAATAAACTCAACAAATTTATTAATAACGCGAAATCAAAATCAGACATGTTAACTAAATCAGGGGTTTATGAGCTCACTTGTGAGTGCTCTCAAAAATACATTGGTCATACCGGTAGATCTTTTAAAACACGTTTTGATGAACACACTTGATCCCACAGACTTGCAGATGGAAAATCGACTTTCGCGATACACCTAATAGACACTAACCATAAACAAGGGAGATACGAAATTTTACACGTTGCACAAAAAAGTAAAAAACTGGAATTTTTGGAAGCTATGGAAATTAATAAATTAAAATATTCATCTTCATTACTTAATAGTCAATCTGATTTAAATAACTCAGCCTTACTAAACATTTTTAATAAATAATACTTCCCCCCCCCCTTCTAACTTACCTCACATCTACTTACATTTTTCCCCCTTTTTTTCCTTTTTTTGTATTAAGTTTACACCACCTTCTAGTAAATTCACACATAATTACTTTTTTAAAAATTACCTCCTCCTTTTACCCCCTCCACTTTTCTCTTGCAATTTGTCGATAAATACGAATTTTTCTCCTTTCTCCTTCTAGTTCATCGCCTGATGATGCCATAGTATGGTGAAAACGTTCGCGATAATATACATACAGTGTATTTATATATTGTGATAACTTAAACATTTTAGTTTTCGAAAAAGTGTTTTGTGCATTTTTTGGTTTATGCTAAAAATTTGATATGATTAATATCGAGTTACACTACTTAAACCACTTATCTATTGATTATATAATGCTAAAGCGATAGATCTATCGAGAGAGATAAAAAAAGAACAACCACATATTTTTCAGTTCATTATTTGGACGCGAATGTAATTTAACTAAGAGACCAAAAATGTAAAAAAAATTTTTCTTTTCTTAGATCTTTTTGCAGAATTTAGAACCCAGAAAGTCGTATAAAAGTGCCCAAAGAGTTGACTAACTAAAGTTCAAATAAAACTAGTTTTCCCTGATTAGAGCGAAGAAAAACTAATTTTGCCGGATTGCCGTTGTCAAAACTAGTTTTGCTTGAGCGAAATCGAGTTTTGCCTGTAACACATATTATACAGAATTTCTTAATAAAACAAATCGTGCACTTATTTCAAAACTAATCACACGAAAACATATTTTGGTCAAAAGATCTACAAATAGTAAGAAAAACAGAATACGGAGCGATTCTTTACGTTTTCAAGGTCATTTGGACTTTTTTTTAAATGGCAACATTATTTAGATTTCGTACGAGGAAAGAAATAACTTTTTTTTCAAAAATCTTTTATAAGTACATATTTGAAACACAATAAAAGCAATGTATTACAAAATAAACTGATTACCTAAGTCGATATTTAAAATTTTTTTAAAGATTTTCGAGGGCCATTGAAAGCTGAATATTATGTGTTTTTTACATTTTTAATACATTTTGTATTTATACTACATTAATTTATACATTTAAAATTTTTTTTTTATTTTCTGTATTTGAACTGGAACATATAAATGATTAAGGGTAGATTGGCACTATCGATGGTTAAAATTAAGTGTCAATACAATTATGACCATTACGCTCACCAAACAGCCATCATTCATATAAAAATTTTATATTATTAAATGAAAATTTAAATAATGTATACGTGTCGTTTTTTATGCTATTTAATCTACAAGAGACCGGAAGTTAAATTACAGATTGAATTCAAAATCCAGGTAGGTTAATTTTATCAGTAATTTTAACGGTCTATAGAAATGTGCGTTGAAATAAGTTTTTATATTTTTATATTAAATATTTTAAATTCAATTAAGTTACTTTGAAAATTATTAATTTATCTATTTATATTTTACCTACTTTAAATTTTCTTCAATTTAAATCTGCTATTAAATTAAAATGAAAATAATATAAAATAAAATTATAGGCTAAAAATTGTAATTTTTGAAAAGAAAATCCAAATTCCAATTTCCATAAAAACATGGAAAATCCGTACAGGAGACGGTGTTGTCCAGGTTTATTTCTAATTTCACAGTCAGTATTTTATCCATAACTGATATGGTTAATTGGGTTAATTGCGGAGGTTGCAGAAAAGTTAAAAATTTGATTTAGTTTTTAAATATAAAAATATTTTGTAGGGATATTAAAATCAACATCAGACTTTCCTACTATAGACCAAAGTGAGCAAACTGATCAAAATGATCAAGACGAACAGGATGACGACGAAAATCACGATATGATAGATAAAATTGTGACATCGGGCGTATCAAAGACAATGTACGAACACCCATCGTTTACAAATTACAAGAAAATGCTGAAAACTCACGTGAAACCTGCTGGAAACACGGTCATTTTAAAATGTAAAGCTCATGGAATTCCGACGCCCAATATTACTTGGTATAAAAATAACGAAAAGCCCAAAAGACATTTGGGGATCATTCGTTACAGACCATGGTATTTAATTTTGGAAGACTTGGTTACCGACGATTCTGGTATTTACACCTGCGTAGTTTGTAATATCGTGGGATGTATTAGCTATAACTTCACTGTAGACGTAGTAGGTAAGAAGCATTTTATTCTATTTTCGGTATTTATTGATTGTAGTCTAAATTTTATTTTACATTTATCGAAACAGAAAGATTTCCGTCAAAACCTTACATTAAAGATGGATACCCACAAAATGTAACTGTTTTGGTTAATTCTACAGCTATTTTAGAATGTCTTTAAATTATTGCTGATCTTGAACCTTTTATACAATGGATAAACCCCAACGACTATGCAGCCGCTTTTGCCAATAACGAAACTATTCCTAAAGGAATAGTATTACAGGTACCGAATTTAATTTGTGGTACATGAATATTCTAAATTGGTGAAGGTTGACCTAAATAAAAATAAATCTGTTTCCTACTTGCGTTTTCAATTTTAACCAATCGTAAGCTGGTGAAGGACACTTTAATTTCGAATACCTAAGTTATTATTATTATTATTATTATGTGGTTTCTATTCCTTGCGGAATATACCAGCTTCTTCCGAAGCTCTTCCGATTCATTTCCCAAGGTGAATCACTCCTTATTTGCCTCTGTTTCTTCTCATAACTGCGAGTGCGTTTTAGCCCTTTCTACGATCTCTCTCCAAGCTTTCCTATCCTCACATTTCTTTTTCCAGTTCATAACCTTCATCTTCTTAAGGTCCTCCGTTACTTCATCAATCCATCTCGATTTCGTTCTTCCTCTACTTCTCTTCTCCATCGGTCTCCATTCTCTTATTCCTCTTATCACACTTCCTTCGCTTCTTCTCATCACATGACCAATCCAACGCATTCGCTGCGCTTTCACAAATTTCATAACATCCTCATCTCCCATGTCTTTCAATATTTCATGGTTCATTCTCATTCTATGTTCATTCTCATTTATTTTTTTCATACCTGCTAGTATAGCACTTAGGATTTTTCTCTCAAAAACTCTCAATTTTTCACTTTCCTTTTCTGTCAAGCTCATTACTTCCGCCGCATATGTCACTATTGGCCTTATAAGTGTTCTATATATCTTTATCTTCGTTTTTCTTGTAACATTTTTGCTTTTTAGTATTTTACTGTATCCGTAGTAAGCTCTCCATCCTTTCTGTATCTTTTCTCCTATTTCTTCACTTCTGTCATTTTTTTTGTTTATCTGTACTCCCAGATACTTAAACCTCTCCACTTCCTCAAATATATATTACCCTATTTGGATTTCTTTTCGTTGACCTTCCTGATTTTCTTCTTTATCTAGTCTTAAATATTTTGTTTTGCCTTGGTTAATTTTCAGACCCATTATTTCTGCCTGGCTGCCTAACTCTTGTAAGACTTCTCTCATTTTCTTCCCTGTTCTAGCCATGATAACTATATCGTCAGCGTATGCCAATATTTGACACTCCTTAGTTGCAATAGTGCCCTCGCACCGGACTCTCCTGATTATTTTTTCCAGCACTAATAGGAACAATGTTGCCGACAACTCATCACCCTGTCTGACTCCTTCAGTGATCTCGAAATTATCTGTCTCTTTTTCTCCACATTTAACTGTGGTACTTGAGGTTTTCATAGTCATTTTTATAAGTTCTCTTAGTTTCACTGGGATCTTCATTTCTTTCAATGTTTCGAATAATTGTTTTCTTTTCACCGTGTCAAACGCTTGCTTGAAATCAACAAACAGCAGGTGCAGCCGTATATTGTGCTCGTACGATTTTTCGGTAATTTGCTCCATGATGTGGAGTGCATCTATTGTCAACTTCCCCTCTCTGAAGCCATACTGGTAATCTCCAATCATCCCCTCTGTTGCGGCTCTGAGTCTCCTATGAATTATCGTTGAGATCACCTTGTATATTATTGGCAACAAAGTAATTCCTCTATAATTCTTACATTTTTCCGCATTTCCTGTCTTGTATATTGGCACTATTCTGCCAATCTTCCACTCTTCTGGCATCTCCTCTTTTCTCCATATATCAATAAGTAATTCGTGTATCCTCATATATACATCTCCTCCTGTGTTCTTGATTAATTCCCCGCATACATTGTCTTTACCCGCCGCTCTTCCGTTTTTGATACTATTCAAAATCGCCTTCACCTCACTGTACGTTGGTTCTTGTATGTTTTCCTCCTCGTCACTATTATCTTCTTCCTCATTGCCCTGGTCTTCCAGCTCTTCGATTTCTCTACTGAGCAAATTTCTGAAATATTCCTTCCATATTTCTTCCGTTTCTATCTTTCATACTTCTAATTTTAACATTGCTTTTTCCCTTTTGATTTTTAATTGCCATATAAAACTTCTTCATGTTATTTTCCCTGCAGTCATTTTCAATGTCATTCATGAGGTAATTCCACCATTTCTCTTTCTTTTCCTTGTACTTCTTATATGCTTCTCTTCTTTCTTCTTTATATAACTCTCTATCTTCTTCCCTTCCCGTCTGTATCCATTTTTTTCTTGTTTCTCTCTTATTCTCAGCATTCTTTTCGCATTCCTCATCAAACCATCTTTTACTTTTACCTCTATTTTTTAAACCCAGGGTTTTTTCCGCACATGTCGTCATAGTTAATTTTATGTTTTCCCATTCTTTATTCATATTTGTCTCCTTTTCTTTGCATTGATTTCCTCATTTGTTTTTTCTCCATATTTCTGTTTTATGCTGTGGTTGTTAAACTTTTCTATATTTATCCTTTTCGTTCCCTCTCGGTTTTCCCACACTTGTTATTTTTTGGTTTATCTCTGCAATAACCAAAAAATGATCCGAATCCACATTTGCCCCTTGATATGATCTGACATCACAAATATTTTTACTTCTGTTCTTCGATACACAAATATGATCTATTTGATTTCCTTTTTGATCTTTCGCTCCCGGTATCCTCCACGTTATTTTATGTATCGGTTTATGCTTAAATTTGGTGCTGGAAATTGACAGATTCATAAGTGGCGCTAAATTGCACATACTTTGACCATTATCATTAGTTCTCTCGTGCATTGTATATTTTCCCGCAACCTCTCTCAGGTACTCCTCCTTACCCACCTGATCATTGATGTCCCCTAAAATAATCATCATATCATGTTTTGTTATGTCTTTTGCCACGTTTTCCACTTCATTATAGAATTGCTTTTTTTCATAGTCGTTTTTTTCTTCTGTTGGCGCGTAAACGTTTATAATACTCATGTTTACCTTCCCATTCCTTAATCTCACATAGGCTATTCTTCCATTTACTGCTTTAAATTGCATTATGTTGTTTCGTATCTTTTTATCAATATAGAATCCTACTCCATTTCTTCCCTGTTTTTCATCACCGGAGTACAGGAACATGTAATTCTTTGCTTCCACTTTACTCTTACCACCCCATCTTGTTTCCTGCACTGCGGCTATCTTAATTTTGTATCTCATTAGTTCTTTTTCTATTTCAAAAATTCCACCCACTCTTAATAACGTTCTCACATTCCAAGTTCCAATATTTATAGTTTTTTTCTTCTTCCTTTTGTCATCAGTCATCACACTGTTTCACGTCATGATCCATCCATTGTATCTCATCATTCTTTTCCATTTCCATTGCTATTTTCGTTTCCATATTTCCGTCCTTTTTGCTTTTTTTTACTGTTAGTTTTTTGTCCAATGACCTCCCTCCGTACTTTCCTTTAGCTCTCCTTCTCTTTTGTTCCATCTAAACAACTTGCCATCTATTATCGCTTTTTGGTATCCCACAGTTACCATTTTCCCATTCTTTCTCTCTTTTCTCGCTATTGCTCTAATTTCTCCTTGTATCTTTCGCTCATCTATGGTAAGATCGTTATCTATAAAAATGTCTCCTCCACCTAACCTCTTTTTATTGTTCATAATTTCCATCTTCATAGCCCATGTCTCTACTTTTGCCACTATTGTATTCATCTTGTTAGCTCCTATTTTGTACACTTTAATCATTTTCGCTTCTACCTTAAGGTTTTTTTCTATAAATTTCTCCACCTCACCAGCTACATCATCCTTCGATGTATTTAGACCCTTAATTATAATATTATTTCTTCTTTTTTCTCTTTCCTCTCTCTCAATTTTGTCCTCCAATATATCAATTCTTGCCTTTAGTTGTTCCTTCTCTTTTTCTCATTTTTGTTCTTTTTCCTTAAAAGCAGCCTTCAGCGCTTTCATTTTTTCTTTAATCTCTGTTGTATTTCTATTCATCTCCGACATTATAGTTTGTAGCATTTCTTTAATTTCGTTCGAATCCATGTTATTAGTTTTAGCTATCTTTCTTTCAATTTCTGCTCTTTTTTGTTCCGGTGTTCTTACTGTTTTCACACTTCTTCCGAATATCGTATCTTCAGTCTCTTCCAATTGTTTTTCTTCTTCCTCTCTTGTCCTTTTTTTCGGTTTTTCACTCATACGAGTAGTTGATTTTCAACTTTTAATAGCTTTTGTCTTTTCGCCTAATTTTAATATGTCTAATATGTTGCCTACCTTCTATGCCTTACCGCGTTTAGCACTTCTGTCCGGTACGACACCTCGGAGACGTTCGTGCTCTCTAACCTTACTTTTATGATACGAAAAATTCACACCTTCTACTGTTGTTTTTTATCACCTCCTGCCCCTGTTCACAGGTTTTCCTATTCTCTATCACTTCTATATAACTTGTACTGTCACTTTAATCAACTCTCAGCTCTATAAACACACTTTTTTTGCCTACTAACTCGGAGACGCAAACCACTCTATCAACGCAATCGCAATCGCAATAAAATCATACCTAAGTTATAAATAAAATAATTTTGTAAATATACATACTAAGCTATCAAATTGTTTATTGGAGTGGAGTCGAGCACAATTTTTAAAATATATCCCATTGTGGTGCTTCAATCAAATAATATTAGCCCAATAAAATGATGTACGTGTATGGGTTGCTTTACAGTGCTGGATTTTATCATATTTGTTTAATATTGGTAAAGGAATATCTTGAGTTTATGATATATCTTGCTATTTCTGTTTCTTCCATGTGGAATGTACTCATTAATCTTTCAACGAAAGAAATTCTTTCTATTTAATATAAATGTTGTGTATGCTTCTTAAATTATATTAAAGCTTATTAATTTTAAATTATATTATTAGTAATTTTTAATACATGTAATTATTTATATTTATGGAGTTTAGAAAAAGTATGGAAACCCGGTTGTTATAAACAAATTTTTGTTTTATTTTCTTCTTAACCAAATTGTTTCAACTTAATGGCATTTCAAATTAGAAGAGTTTCGATTCTTTCAGGTTTGACATTTTTTCTTGTACTGCAAACGATGAAAAAGCTTGATGGCTATTGTCGCATAAAATTTATTTGACTGCCAAATAGCAGTAATAAAATCGTCAGGTTAAATCTTGAAAACGAAAATAATTAAAAATAATTTTTTATTTAATTAAATTGATATATTTAGAAGTGATGAGTGTTTCTGACAGTTACCAGCAGAAATTCTGTCAAAACAAGCAATCAGGTTTGCAATAAAGAGAAAAAGTTATTTAACCGAGTTTGTGTATAAATGTTTACCAAAATTGAATTAATTTCCTAAAAACCCTAATTAAAATTGGGTTAATGGTAATTTTTATAATATTTGTTATGTCGCAAAGGTTTTTGTTAGTAATTACAGTCTTTAACATTTATATGTGGTATTATATGTTATTTAATTTCTAGAGCAGTATCACAACAGGCCTATTATAACAGATCTTCCTCAAAACAAAACCGTTGTTGTTGGCAGTAATGTCAGCTTCACTTGCACGTTTTTGTCTGATCTAAACCCTCATATTTACTGGGTGGCAGGGATTTCTCCTGAAAACAGTACTGTCAAGGTACATATTTCAAATTTCTAACATTTAGGCTTATTTTCAATAACAATTTAATTAAATTTATAAACTAATTTAACCGATAAGTTTAAAATACTAATTATTTATAGTATATCACTTTTTAATCTTTCTAACATTATTAACACTTTAATTTATATAGATACTAATTAAATACTTAAATTAATTTTATAATTTAAATTATATTTTTTGTTTGTATTTTGTATTGCCACTAAAGCGGAGCTGTTTTTAAGTTTTTACTGGAGCTGCGTTACGAATGTAATCTATCATCTTGTATTTGAAAAACTCATATTGGTATCCGCATTTAATTAAATTGTAACAATTAAGTAACAAAAACTGATTGATTGCACCTATGTCATTTAACTGAACAGGTTTAGTAACAGGGATAAATCGTTAAATTTAAGCTTGCTAAACAGCAAGTCAATGATCAAATTTATCAAAAATAATTTGAATATCGGCAATTTTTTCGGAACAGTTTATATTTTTAGGTTTAAGATTCTAATGCTTTTTTACCTACAGCAAAAATCTAACTTAAAGTGCTCGAATAGAGAAAATAATTGCTTTTTTTTATTTTATATATTACATAGTATATTGGTCATCTATATTGGTAGAAAAGAACGTTCTCAGATTGGTGCTTGGTTTAAAATCCAAAATAGATTTTTAAATAACCACGACGTTGATAGAGCCATTTGATGAAATAAAGATTGAATTCAATATATTTCTAATTATCGCTCTACTTGTCAGTATCCATTTCGGTTTTCTTAGATGACGTTGTTGCAATCAACCCTACATTTAATAATATTTTTACTTTTTAATGTCCAATAAAAAAAATAAAATTGTGGTACTTACAAAATTTAAACAATTAATTAGTGTTGGTTTAATTTAAAATTACAAAGAATAGTTTTGAATTCATTTTGTACGGGATATCTGGTTCCAAACCCTTAACATATAAAAATAGAGATGTCAACGTACTAAAAATGTTTGAGACGAAAGTTTAAAAAGAAATGAAGTAAAACTATCAAAACTTTATTTTTTTTTAAATTTACATTTAAAAAAAGCATCATCAAGCAAAAAAGTCTATCATTTTTAAAATCAAAAATTTTTAATTTGACCATTTGCCATTAATATTTTTTTATATTCTATATTCTACAGAATAGTGCAACATCCCAAAATCCGGAAATATTAGAAATTTATAATGTGACACACGAATCTGAAGGATGGTATACGTGCGTAGCTGCTAATAGTTTGGGACATACATTTGCAAGTGCTTATTTAAAAGTAGTCGACAGTAAGTAAAATAAATTAAAAACGTACTGTTAGGTTTTTAATGTTAGGTTTTTAATTAATGATAACATCAGTTATATTAATAGTTTAATTATATTTAAAATATACAAAGATGTATCATAAAATTGTGGAATTGAATAAATCATAAAAACATAAAATAGTTGCTGCTACAAAAAATGTTACGCTACTAACTTAATAACTGAATATATTACAAAAAAATTACGATAATACGATAATGCATACACGATCACGTGTTATCTTAAGGCTAGGATTTTACGGCGCGCTCTTACATCTACCAGAACAATTCAAAAACGGCTGAATAGATATTTTTCAAATTTGGAAATTATATTTATGATGAATTAAGGATTGCTAAGCCATAATTTTTTTTGGCAAATTTTGAAATTTAGAATTCAAATTCTTTAAATACTATAATTGTAATTTATTTTACAAAAATTGAAGTAGAGGAAATGATTACTAACGAGGAATTATTAATAAAAAAAAATGACCAGGTGCAAAATTAAATCACATCTACCACTCTATTTAAAAAACGGCTAGACGGATTGGTTCAAAATTTTGAGATAATATTTATGACATTATAAGGATTGCTTAACGGGGTTTTTGAACTCAAAAATTGTATTTATAACAATAATATTTGTTGTAAAACATGAAAATAATTATCAATTAATAAAATTTTACTTATTTAAAGAATGTACATCTATAAATGAATTCGTAAAAAAATTTTCAACAATTTATGTTACCTATAACGCATTAAAAATGAAATTAAAAATAATTGATGAATTCAAATAATTTTAGATAAAATGGAACATTATAGTTCAGTCAATAGCACACAGATGGTTATTATATTGTATGCAATTTGTGACAGTTTTCTGTTTTGTGCAATCGAATAAATTCTTGCGTGCATATCATCTACAATTAGATAGAAAGCCACTAGAAATGGCTAATGTGTTTACTTTTTGGATGCTTACAAAGCATTTCATAAAAATTATAATTCGCATAATTTTAATAGCGGTAGAATAATTTCAATTCTATTTAAAAAACATACAATAAAGTGTAAATGCAAAAATAAATATTTTTTATAATAATTTTCTTGCACAATCAAAAGAAAATAAGTGATTCAAATGTTTATTTTTTATTTCTTCCGTAATGAATCGGTCTTGTTATCGTTTTATACATTTTCATATTTGTATTTTTTCCTAGGTTTCCATTTTTCAAGAGTACTTTGTTTCGTGTTTAATTATTTAATGCTTTCTTTAATTATACAAATAAAATAGTTTTCATATCAATATTGCCACAAAAAAATGTTTTCTCTTTGGATTGCAAAAGACTAATTGAAGAAAATCAAAAAACATTCATTATTCCCGCGTGGTGTTTAGATTATAATAGCACAAGTAGGACCGGCGCTGGAATATTTGACGCTCTAGGCAAAATTTTATCAGTGCCCCCCCCCCCCCCATTTATATAGCAGTGCTGAGCTGAGAAACAAAAAACTTTTCTAGTTTTTTTTACGGCAAAAGTTGTTAAAAGTTTTTTCAAATTTAATGTTGAGGTTTCTTTCTGTTCTATAGAAATAATAATTTTATTTGCGCTGGAATTGAATTGAATTGAGGATCAGAATTATCGACGTCCGGATTATCGAAGTACTACTGTATAATCGCAAAACGCATTAATTAGATAAATAAATTCTGTTATTATACCAAGAATACTTTACATTTTTTTAAGTAAGTTTTGTAGATCGTCTTTTTGTTTGTACCGTAAAGTGGGGCGACTTTGATATTACGGTGCGGCTTTGATAACCGCCTTCTCTGCAAACTGCAGCCGCACTGGTACATTTTAAAATTACCGCTAATTGCATTAATTACGTCCACGCCTACAGATCTTAAAATCATTGTGAAAATAGTTTTTTTTATAAAGTAACGTGCAATAAATTGATCAAAAACGCCGGTCATCGGCCTAAGAAGATTTTTTTAGTCGTTATAGCTTCAAATGTGCAAAGGTTGGTAATATTTTATAGTATTTTTTAATTATATATTTTTAATCAGGCATGTCTTGAGAACATACATATAATCTCAAATAAACATTACAAAAAAAACTATCATGTGGTTAAAAATCTTGTTAAACCGTCGTGGGGTCACTTTGATCATAAACTAAGAGGCGACTTTGATTCTTATATTTAATAGTTTTTTGGTTATTTTGAGCAAATTTTGGCAATTTTTGACTTCAGATGGTCCGAGTCTATAAGAGGAAATCCGGAACTAAGGATTATAAGTATTACTCATAAGGCCAACTGGATGAAGCTATTCAGAGAATTTCATTTAAGTTTTTAATAAATACTGCAAAATTATATTTAGGTATAAACGTACAAGCACTTATTTATTTTTTTTAATACAAGAATATGTATTTTTTATGAAAATAAACACCTAATACAATAAAGACTTCGATCAAAGTCGCCCCCAAAACAATATCTGTTATAACTCAAAAACTACAACACCGATTTTAACATGAAGCGAAAGTAATCACTCTAGACAGGTTCTCTGCATTTTAAACGTATTTTCAGAGGGGGCGACTTCAAAGTGGCCCTACTCGAGGTGTAAAGTTGATCAGCAAGTTTTTATTTTTTTACTGCGCGTATTACAAAAAATTAATTTCTCTTTAGCATAAAGTCGTCTCTGCATGCCATCACCAATCGTTTGGTATTTTTTAACTTTAAAGTTATTAACAATCAAATCTAATACTATATGCGAAATACAAATTAAATTGAACAAAGTCACCCCATTTTACGGTAGTGAATTAAACTATAATATAATTTCGAAAATGTTTTAGTTCTGCTAGGGAGCATCTGGGAAATCCTTCCGCCTCTTGGTTCCGTCTTTGGGTACTTTTTTATAAAAAATAATCATAGTAAAATCAAATTCATATAATGGTAATAGAAGAATTAAATCGGTTGTGAAAATTTAATATTCATCTTAGAATAAATAATGCTTTCGTCGATTTTTTTAATAGAAAATTCAGTTTTTACTTTGTCTTATTAGTTTTTGCAGCAATAGTAGTGATAAAAGACAAATGTGCAATTCCTTCATCAGATTTAAATAAATATTTTTAATTTATCCACAAAACTGTCGGATATTTAGACACTTATGGTTGATTGCCCAATGATTTCAAATGCCATTCAGTATTATAAGAGTTATCAAATAATATTATGTGTTCTGTATAACAATGCATTTAAATTTTTGTAATTATAGTAAAATTTTAATTTTTGCATTTTTAAATATAACATTTTATAACAATATAATCCAAATCATTTTGAACAGTGATCTCAAGACATAGTAATTATTGTCGGATAACTGCAAAAGTAAAGTGGGATCGAGTTTTATGCATATCTCTCCTTGCAAGGTTAAATTCCAGTTGCATTGGGCTTAGTTTTATACGATTACGAAAAATTTTATTAATGTTATATAGTCGAACAAGTGCGAAATTATAATATTATAAATTTATCTTAAACATTATATAATTTCATATAAAAATGGTGTTATTTTTAAAATCATTTAAATCACTAAACAGCTTTGTATACGTTTAGTTTTAGGAAACTAAAAATTTGTATAAAATTACCAAACATAAAATATGTACGAGTATAAAAATACTAAGTAAACCTTTGAAAATTCTCCCCGCTCTTACAATTGATAAAATTTTTAAACTACATAACAGAGAGAGTAATTTTCGTATTTTAAAAGGAGGAGCTTATCGATCGTATGTTAGAAATAGCGACGCGTATCGGTAAAACAATAATAAGTTAGATGACTTAAAAATTTGTTAAACGTGTTGTCTACCCGCGAATTATAAAATACAACGAGCTTATAAGCCCCCTCGCGTTCGTGAATCAAAGTTAGCTGCGTATATCTTATCCTTAAGAGGGATTCGTGAATTATGGGACAGATATGTCTTTTTAAAAACTAATTAGGACTAACAAATTTTGACCTTATTGACTCTAAATTTGAGTAAACCGATCATACAAAGTTCAAACTTACACTAAAAAAAGCGTAATATTTTTGTTAGAAAAATCTCATGTTATGTGCCAAAAATCTTGCAAAATAACTAAGAATTACGTTATTAAACTAAAAATCAATTAAGTTGAAAAAAACTATAAAATTAATTTTTAAATAAACACATTTTAAACCATAAAAGTTAAACAAACCAGTCCCCTCAAAACTTTTCTAAAACTATATAGTAAAAATTCAAATTATAAATAACTATTGGAAATCACCGGTTAAAACTTAAATAAAAGGAGAAGATAAGAGCGAATTCATTAGAATATCGATTTGAAGTGACCGTTTCGACAACTAATTGACATGTGTTAAAAGATTTACCTTCACAAACAGTGAATCCCAAACATTCTTCTAATAACGTACACACAAGCTTGAAATTCAAGTCAACTTTTTGTGTGCACTGATTTAAATTCGCCACTTCGCGAATATTTTGCTAAAATTCTTGATTGATAATACCAATTTTTATAATTAAAAATCCAGTTTTTAAAAACCAAAAACTCGTCGACGAATACACATCAACCTTATTGACATGTATTCCAAAATTTTATATAAATAGAGCAGGGTCCCTTAAGGCAGTCAGTCTCTCTCCGACAAGATGTAGTTCATCTCCGACAAGACGCGTAATCCAACCTGCCCGTTCGTTCCGGGATATTAATTAAAAGTGTTGTGCTAATTCATAATTAAATTTTTTTTTAAAGTATTCATAATTAAATAAGTTTTTTTTTTGTATTCATAATTGAATTTTAATTTTCATTTTTTTTAAGTGGTTCAAATAGTTTTTCTTTTAAATCTTTCTTTTTGTTTTGTTTTGTGCGCTTTCCAACGACTGAAAAGGTAATGACCAACTTTTTATATGTAAAATTGTATGTTTTTTTTTATTTATGTGAGTCTCAACGATTTCAATGTAATTTTTATCTTTATAACAGAAAGTTAACTTGGTAAATTAATTCTCAGCAATTATTATTTTTTTTATTATATTTTATTTTGTAACTATAATTTTTTTGTATCGTTTTTTTTATTATATTTTTTGTGTTAAATAAATTAGTTGTGATTTACATGTTCTTTTTCTTTTCTTGATGTTAAAAAGGCAATCGACTTGGTAATAATCCTACGTCTCCGATCTTCATTTTAAAAGTTTGAGTCCGGCTTATAAACAGGCTCTGGTGGCAGCGAAATTAACCTTCAGTTAACACACAACGACCGCTATTATTTAATTAATCAGAGCCTACCCGTGTTACAGTGTCACAGAAATTGTAACGTAAATGTTTTTTAATTAAAAATAATTCATAATATTTTTTTAATTTTCCAATCAATATCTTGTGGTGTCTCAGCAAAAAAATTTGATCACTCTGTCACGGTTATTCTGTGACTTTTTTTCGAAATTTTCGACAATACGTTAAATAAAATCTGAAAAGTATTTAATTTGATTTTTTATTTTATTGATAAATAATCAAAATTAAAAAATTGTAATAATTACTTCAAAATCAAGTTGGCTTTATTTCATAAGACCTCTTCCGAATGACACAATATCAATCGAAAACGGTTTAACAAATTAGAAAAATGTTATATAAGCACAAATGTAAATTTAAAAAATGTAGATTACGCAAGAGGTAATCTTATTATTATTTTCTTTGATAAGACGTCACAAGACAGTTTGAAACGGTGCATTCTCAATTACAATTATTACAACTTACAAATTTACACCTTAATAAGCAACTTATATTATATAAATTTAGATAATTTTCAAACGAAAAAATAAACTTTTCTACTATAATTTCAACGTTTTCTTGTTAATGTGTTATCAAGTTTATCAATAAATAATGTAAATTTTATTATTTTTAAAGTTTGCATCGTTTGAATTTTAATCGCACTCAAATTTAATAGTGGAGGACTTAATAATATTCAGATGTAAACTTACATCAGATGTTTTGTGATAAACCGATAAGTTACATTTTCTTTATTAAGATTGCAATTATTTTATTTTTAAACATTTGAAATTATTTTATTCAGGGTTAATTAAATCTTCTTGTAATTTATGTCCAGATTTTGTATGTAAAAATAAATTAATTTACACATTTGTCAACATCCGCCTTGAATGGAAAAATGTTAGTTTTCCTAACTTGTATCGAAAATATCTATTTTGAGTAATTTTTAATTACGAAGGCATCATTAATTGACGAATAATTTTAAAACTTCAATTTATTTAATTTAAATAAATGTGCGAATTTATTATTGAAGAAAATTTTTATTGTAAAGAAGATAGTTATCTGATTTTGGAAATCATCAAATATTTTTGAAGCAGCGATTCCTGACGTCGTAGTGCACCGTTTGAGTAAATTTTACAATTCTACTTGTGTATAATCTGGCCAGTATTATTCTTTAAAACATTATTCCTCACATAATAATTAAGTTTAGTTTAAGTCCTTAAGTATCCTGACACCATTACAAATTTATACACCTAAAATAATAAAAATTTAAATCATTTTTGTGTAAAAGTAAACATTACTTAAGTTAACCTACCTATTTATAGAAAACGCAAAGTGTGGTTAAGATACCGATCCAGAATCTTAACTTAGCTTTCTTGTATTTTTATATTAAATTTAAACACATTAAATTATTACACTTGCTACAAATATTTCATTTTTTTACACAAATTCATTATCTATTTGAAATTTCTACACGATATAAAACAAGTTATAGTAACAGGTAAGTCTTAAACAAAAACAGATCAACGAACTTTAAGCAGTCCATACACGAGTTCGCAAATCCACGGACGTCAGTTAACTCACAGCAACATCGCAATAAATTATATCGCAAATACACAGTACATCGCAATATATATTGTAATGATATTTTCGTAGAAAATTACCACACACTTATATTTGCTCGGGTAACTCAGGATTGCGGGAGCAATTGATAATTTTCAAGGGTCGAGGGTTCTTGCGTTTTCAAAATTTAAATAAAAAGAAATCTCTCTAATGCAAACAAATAATTTCTCCAAAAATCATAATCCAATTCAATGTAAGTAAATAATAAATTCTATTAAAACCAAATTTTGTATCGTCAATAAATTCAAATACAATTCAAAGTGAAACTTTAAATGGGCTCGTACTTTTTACTTTAACGCCTATTCAAATCGCCTTCTTATCTCCATCTGGCCACACGCTCGCACTTACAAATGCAATTGTAAACTTTCCGATTTTAAATAATTCAGATCCAATTTTTTAATTTCAATTGCTCATTCTCCAATTTTACCAAATCTAATCAAATCAATCCAAACTACTACCGTTCGGTAGCAACGTATCAAAAAATTTATTCCAATTCCAAATAAAATTCAAATATCATCCAAAAATTACGCAATAATGCATTCGCATCAAAATTCAACTTATTCAATCAAAATAAATACTCACAATCTCCAAAATAAGACAAATCTCAAAAATAACTCACTCGAGTCAAAAATTAACGAGCCAAAAGTCGGCCCGCTGTCTCTCGCGGCGACTCGTCGGCAAAAGCAAATATCCTCGTTGATTCGTTCCCACCTGTCCAATTTCTACAATCTTACAACTTAAAATTATTTAAATAAAATTTTCATCAAATGTACAGGGTAGGTGCGAATCTTCTTTTTCACCACAATATATAATTATATATATATATTATAGCACTACAGGCCTTGTAGACCCATGGCTTGTTTTGCTATTTTAGCCCATATCTTCCGATTCTTCGCTTTTTCTTTCCAATCTATGATGTGTAAACAGTCCAAGTCGTCCTGTACTTCTTTTTTCCATCTTGACTTTGGTCTTCCTCTTCTTCTTGTTCCACTCATTGTTATTCTCCAAATGATACTTGGCACTCTTTCTTCCCTCATTCTCACTAGGTGTCTCAACCACCTTATCCTTTGTTCCTTCACTATTCCAACTATGGTATTTTCTCCATACAACTCATATATTTCGTGGTTGTTCCTTCGTTGCCACCTTCCATCTACATATTTTCCACCAAAAATCTTTCTCAGAATTTTCCTTTCCCATACATTTAACATGAGTTGGTCTTGTTTCGTGAATGTCCAGGCCTCGCCTGCGTACGTTACCACCGGACGTATCATTGTTTTGTACACCTTTATTTTTACATTTCTAGAGAACATGCCACCAATCAGTATCCTTTGTAATGCATATGCACTTCTATTTCCTGCCGTAATTCTGGCTTTGATTTCTTCATTGTTTCCAGGCACTCTTGTTATTAGTGTTCCCAGATACGTGCATACTTGTACTTCTTCAAATTTGAATGTTTCCCCCTGTTCTGATCTTATCTGTAGGTATTTGTCTTGCTCGAAAGGTCTATCGCTCCACACCATATATTTAGTTTTTTCGACGTTTATCGCGAATCCCATTTTGTTTGCAGCCTTTAAGATTTTTACTACAATTCGTTGCAACTCTTGTTTTGTTCTTGTTATGAGCGTTATGTCATCTGCGACAGCAAGGTATTGCTGGCGTTTGCGGAAGATGGTATCGCTTCTATTAATTTTACTTTCTCGTAATGCTTTCTCCAATACTACATTAAACAAAATTGCAGAGAGCGGGTCACCTTGTCTCAGTCCGCTCTTGATTTCAAATTTTCTTGACAGTCTTCCATTAATTTTGATCTTATTTGATGTTTCTTCCAAAGTCATTTTAACCAATCTTATCAACTTATTGGGTACACCAAATTCTTTCAAAGCTAGATATAGTTGATTTCTATTCACACTGTCATACGCCTGTTTAAAATCAACGAAAAGTAAGTACGTTGGTATTTTGTGCTCGTAGCTTGTCATTTGCAGTTCTTTTAGGACATATATTTGGTCAATTACCGACCTGTTCTTCCGGAATCCACTTTGGTATTCTCCTATAATCGCTTCCACATATTGACTCAACCTATTCTTGATACACGTTGCCAGTATCTTATACGCAACGTTCAACAATGCAATGCCTCTATAGTTGTCACATTTCGCTTTATCGCCTTTTTTATGTATAGGGCAAACTATCGCTTCTCTCCACGACTTTGGCATTTCTTCATTAACCCATATTTTCTCAATCAGTTCGTGCATCATTACTTCAATTGTACCTCTCCAATATTTAATCATTTCAGCTTGTATTTGATCTTCACCCGCACTTCTATTATTTTTCAAGCTCCAAATAATTTTTTGAATGTTTTCCAATTTAGGCTTTTCTACTTCTGGCTCATTTGTGCTGTCGTTAAAAAGTTCACTTGCTTCTTCTTCATTGCTTTGTCTATTTAGTAGCTCTTCAAAATACTCGGCCCATCTCTCCATAGCTTCCGTTTGACCTCCTACCAAATTTCCTTGTTTGTCTTTGCAGAGCGTTGTTCTTGCCGTATATCCTTTTTTTACTTTTTTAATGCCCTGGTAGAAATTTCTGACCTCTCTGTTTTTAAAATTCTGTTCAGGGTTTCTAATTTTTCTATTGTATACTTTCTTTTCTTATCTCTGATCAGTTTCTTACATATTCCTCTTTGTACTTCATATTTTAGTCTGCTTTCCAATGTTTTTGCTTCTAGCATTCTTTTCCTTGCTTTCTCTCTTTTCTTGATTTGTTCTTTGCATTCCAAATCATACCATTCTTTATGCTTGTAGTTTCTTTCAGTTTTTTGTTTGAATGCTGCTCTTTTCATAATTTTAACCAAGAGGTTTGCACTTTCCTCTATATTTTCCCATTTCTGCTCTTTTCCTGCTTCTTCCTCTATAGTTCTCCCATATTTTTCTTGAACCATCTGCTTTTTAAATTCTATTCGAAGTGGCATCCTTAACTTGTGTCTTTCGTTTTCTATTTTTATTGGAATGACTGACTTTAATTTTGCTCCCAATAGAAAATGGTCAGAATCTATGTCCGGTCCTCTATATGTTCTCACGTACCTGATGCATGTCTCACTTCTTATCTCTACTAAAATATGGTCTATTTGATTCACATTTATCCCATCTGGTGTTGTCCACGTCCCTTTATGTATTTCTTTGTGGTTGTATTGGGTGATCATTACTTTCATATTGTGTTCAATTGCAAAATCTACGACTAATTTTCTATTTTCGTTTGTCTCTGGATGCATGCTATACCTCCCTATGGTTGGCCGTTGTTGGCCGAACAAAGCAATTCAAAATTTTACCTGTTTTCCCAATTCAAAATCAAGGATTTTCTCTGGTTTTTATTTACATACCTATTCTTATCTCTTCCGTACTCGTACTCGATTAAAAAAATTTCGATGTTATCACCTCTAAAAACACAATCAAAACTCGCTATGTGACAGAGCCGTACTAACGGTTATCGTGTCGACAAAGTCCTCCTAATAAAAAATAACAAATATTAATTGCCCATAATATTAAAATATTAATTATATTGTACATAAAAAAAATGTTATTTAGGTACATTAACTTTTGGGTAGGCCGGCATACTTTGCCTGTTCTTTAAAACCGCCACTGCTGTCTGAATGTCATTTTTGTTGATGTGATGTGGTCATATTTTGTTTCTTTAGCATCGTGTAACGGTTGTTTATAATTCAAGTTCTAATAATTTACTTGTGGCTAACGTATTAATTTATTGTGATTAATTTCATATATTTTATATTAATTGTATGCGCTTTGCAGAATTTATAACTACCTACAACTTCAATCTAACCTCAAAATTTGTACTACAAGTTGATGCTTCCAGTATGGATGGTGTGTAATACTTTTGGAGGTTTAATAAATTTGAAGAAAGTATCTGTGGTTTGCCAGTTTCGAGTGATAGTTATAACGATAACGAAATGGAGAGCATGGAAGTCGAGTTAGAAGAATTGGATCGTTCCATTGATATTAAAGATAATTCTATTTTAGAATATCAGCAGGATGATAACGAGGTGAGCTATAAATCATATTTAGTTTAAAATGTTCATATATAAAATCTGGGGTGTGATATCTCCTCTACCGATGTATTCTATTTTAAATTTCTTTATCTTCGATCTTTGATCGTATAAAATGATGTTGAACATTGTTATGCTTTGTACTCATAAGATTCTTTTGCAAGTAAAAATTTATTTTCAAACTGTCTTTACACAGTGTAATAGTTTCTTAGTTGTCACACTTGTGGACAGTGCTACCATTGGTAGTCTTTGAATGTTTCAGAAGATTGCCTTCTGCTGCATGAGCATCGATCATCTTTATCTTTGACTCAATCGGCACAGAATACAATAATTGCGTCATTGCTTACTTTTGAGTATTCCACATTTAGATATCTAAAGATTCTGTTATCAGTTCTTCGAATTATCTGGACCTAATATTGGCTTGAGCAATATCAGGTCTTGTGGTTTACGACAAATATAACAGCGATTCAACGGCTGTATATCACTAATATATGGACTATATTAATAAAACACAATTTTTTGAAATATAAAAATTAAAATAATAGATTATCTAAAAAAATTTTAATTTTTAAAATATGTCTTATTGTAAGCCTTTATGACATAAATATCATATTCAAATTTCAAATTAATCGGTTCAGCCGTTTTTAAGTCTAAACCATCCCGAAATTTTCAACTTTTTAATGAATATAAAATTTAAATATTTTTTACGATTTTCTTTTATCATAGTAATCATTATAAACTATGTTTTAGGTTAATTTAAAAAAAAATAATTTTAAAGATTTTTTTGACTAAAAGCAGATTTTTTTTATATACCAAAATATAAGATATGTTTTATTGTGCCCTCATGTGTTCCGCATATGTACCCTCTAAATTTTAAATTAATCCATTAAGGCAGTCACCCCGTGTGACGATTATTTTTTAAGTTGTGTTTTGGGATTTTTTTTATGACGAACAATAAAAATATAGAGGTTTGAATTTTTTTCTATATGTTTATTGACATTTCAACAGTAAGTCAGAATATTTTCAGACCAAAATTTTCATCACAATTACTCCAAAAGTCAAGATTGTTTGTTGACGGTGTCCATGATTCCGGCTTATTGGCTTATCTAAAATCAAAATACCAAACGGCATTTCAATCTGTAAATCCGTGGCTATCGAATGAACTAGAATCATTAAAAAATATTGGTAATTGAATAATTGACATGTTTTTGAAAATTAATTTTAAAATTTTATGAATTTATTTGGATTATTTTGTTACGAATAAAAAAAACGGCTCGGATTTTTCAATTCTTTTAGTTGAATCAATGACCTTACATGTTCCGAACCTACCATTACAATTTCAAAGCAATGGGTCATACGGTTTTTGAGATATCGTGGAGACCAGCTAGAAAATTGTAGTTTTAAGAAAATCGCGTTTAAAAAGAAATTCAAATACGATTTAAAATATTTCATAGTTTAAATCTTTTAAGACTTAAATCAAGTTAATATCTTTAGTCACCATTAATCTGCTATGCCTGGTTCATAGATAATTCCTTCTTCTTTATCTTAGAAGTCCCTTAAAATTGCTGGTTCTGTTTTTGCTTCAATCTCAAGGGATGAAAAGGAATGCCGCTAGTTCTGCAAATGCAGCATATCTTTATGTGTAGAATGTATGTAATGTTTTTAAAGTGTAAATGTGTGTAGAAAATTGGAAAATCACTTTACCAGCATATTCTACACATGTTTAGGAATCAATTTATGAAAAAAAAATTTTTTTTACATCACACGGGGTGACTGCCTTAAACAAGAAGCATGTAGGGATTATTTAAGTAGAACTGAAAAATGATGAAAAATTATTGATTAAAATAAAATCCAATAACTCCATAACAGAAGTTTTAAAATTTATAATATCATCCTTGAACCACCGCTTGCAGTTTCTTTGTTTTTTGAAATGGGTCTTTTGTTTTTTGCTTTCAAGCATGTTTTAATTTCGTTATTGAAATGTAAAGGACAGGAAGGGTTAAATATACCATTTTTATTTCTATCAAAAATTCGCAAAAGTTGAAATTTTTTTATCATAGTTCAAATGATTTACTCTAATTTTGGTAAGGTCTAAATCTTAAGATTGCTCAGAGTGGAAATTAACTTCACCTGATAACAAATAATTGCTTAAAGGTTCAATCTTTTTTTTTTCGAATTCTTCAGTGTCTAATTTTGAATGAAACTGTTTAGAGGTTGGATTAGTTAATTGGGTTTTAATTAATTTATTGTCTGTGGTAATCAAAATCTCGTATATATTTATTTATTTATTAATAAGTACGGGCAAGCCCAATAAACAATATTAATTACGTACAAAATTAATTATATTCGCACAATGCGTTACAAAAAATAAACATACATAATGGTATTCCTAGAGTAAAGATTTAAAGGTAATCAAAAAACAACCTGCCATTCAGGTTTGCATTACGGGATATCTTGTTGACGAGTTCATCAGGTATAGACGATTATAATACTGAATGCAAAAGATTGCAGCATTCCTCGTATTTCTACGAGGAACACGAAAGGCAATCCGCGCAAGCAACTGAGAGCAATCAACAAAAACAAATCAAATTTCCCAAAATATGTATTTTTAAACAATGGAATCACTTATTTGAGAAACCCGGTAAGTCCCAAAAAGATAGTTCCGCGACAATAAAAAAAAACTTTTTTTCTATTTTTTAAACTATTTTGTGTTGTCACGGTTGTCACAAAAGATTTGTTGTTAGTTAAGGTTAATGTGGAGTAGTTGATGAGTTTTTTCACAAAGAAGCAAAAATATTCGAAATCTAAGATGACAAAATGCCGACTTTAAAAAATGGATATGTCGACTTTCTCAAATAAGTGATTCAATTAGAAATGTAACAATAAAATCACTTACTGAAGATATATTTATTACAGAAAACTCCAAGTAATTTAAAAAGTTACTTTCAAATTAAGAAAGAAGAAGAACCGGAAGTCAACTTGGAAGATTTGCATCATTCCATCGACATTAAAGATGAAACTTCAATGAACGAATCTCAATTTGATCAAGATTGTGATATGCCACCAATTCACACTGGTAAAATATTTTTGCAGTGCAACATTTGTGATTATAGTTGTTCGGCAAAATCAAAATTGAAGGGTCATGTACGAACTCATACGGGCGAGAAACCTTTCGAGTGTAATATTTGTAGTTTTAAATGTTCACAAAAAGGTACATTAAAATATCATTTACTAACCCATACAGGCGAGAAACCGTTTGAGTGTAATATTTGTGATTATAAATGTTTACAAAAAGGTTCATTAAAATATCATTTAGTAACACATACGGGCGAGAAACCGTTTGAATGTAATATTTGTGATTATAAATTTTCACGGAAAGCTAGATTGAAAGATCATTTACTAACTCATACGGGAGAGAAACCGTTTCAGTGTAATATTTGTGATTATAAAGGTTCACTAAAAAATAATTTAAAACTTCATTTACGAACTCATACGAGCGAGAAACCGTTTGGGTGTAATATTTGTGATTATAAATGTTCACATAAGGGTACTTTAAAAAGGCATTTACTAAATCATACGGGCGAGAAACCGTTTGAGTGTAATATTTGTGGTGATAAATTTTCACAAAAAGGTATATTAAAATATCATTTAAGAACTCATACCGGCGAGAAACCGTTTGAGTGTAATATTTGTGGTGATAAATTTTCACATAAAGGTACATTAAAATATCATTTACGAACTCATACCGGCGAAAAACCGTTTGAGTGTAAAATTTGTGATTATAAATGTTCACAGAAAGGTACATTAAGATATCATTTACTAACTCATACGGGCGAGAAACCGTTTGAATGTAATATTTGTGATTATAAATTTTCACGAAAAGCTACATTGAAAGATCATTTACTAACTCATACGGAAGAGAAACCGTTTCATTGTAATATTTGTGATTATAAATGTTCACGAAAAGGTTCTTTAAAACAGCATTTACTAACTCATACGAATTAGAACGTGTGAAGGAAAATATATTTTATTGCAATAAATTCAATGTTTACTGAATTACATACAACGTTTTTAAATTCTAAAATACCTTCACCTTGTATTTTGAGGGCACCAATTTTAAATTAAGATATGATTTGAAACATGACAGTGGAGTAATAAAATGTATAATCAAATCTTCCCCGTTTTCCTATACCAGAACATAGCCAAAATTACCTAAGGGCAACTACGATAGCCATCAACCCGAGTATACAGTATCGTCTAATACTGGGAGCTCAACGTTGTGTGCACAAGAACGTCACTACTACAAACCAAAACCTTCAATGAGTTTCGTACAAAGCAGTAAAGCTGAAGGTATTTGGTGATTCAGGAAAGCAATCGAACTTAGACACAATAATACACATTAAGATGGTTTTAAATTCGTTTGTTAGATTTGTCGGTTTCAACATACTTATAGTTTTGTTATTTATTACCTTTCAATTTCTTATACACTTTTCATTCAATAAAACAACTTATCTTATATCAAATTAATTTTTTTATACTTTAATATTTTAAGTTTTTGTGGATTACAAATTTTTACGTCTGCTACCTTGGCTACCCCGTTCGAAAAGCAATTTTCACTGCTCACAGAACAGCGTCACACCAGTGTTGGTGCGCCAATCTTAAAATTCAAATTATTACTCCCTACAAAATTTTAAGTTGCCTACAAAAATCATAACAATATAAATTATTAACTTGTGAAATTCTTTAATTCAATAGTATGAAGGCGATAAACTTCGCCGAAACTAAATAAAAATATTAATAAATATTATTGTTTCGTTAACTTGTTCAGTTAAACTCAGGGCCGTATTTACGGAGGGGGGATTTTAGGGGTTAGAACACCCCCCCCAAAATCAGAAAAAACAAAAACAATGTTTACAACTAATAACAAAAACATTAAACTTGAAGTATTAAAAAAAAATTAAAACTAAAGATATTTCTAATTAGCTAAATCCCAAATTAAATAATAGGAAATTCTGGATTGAATACACCTACTACTAAATTGCAAAAATATAAAAACTGACGATGAAGACTATAAAAAAGCCCTATATATTTACAGTACTGTGTAAAAGTCTGCGACCCCTTAATTAATATTGTTAGTTATTACTCCTATTAATTAACTTTCGATTTTTTGAAAAATAATTATATTAAAATAAATGAAATAGATATTTTATCTTAATTCTTACTATTATGGTAAAAATTTTAAATTGCTATAAATTGTTTGAACCAAAAATTTTAAAAGAAAAATAAATTTTATGACTATCATCGGCAACATAGCTTAAAATAACACTTCCGCAATAAATTAGAGTGAGCATTGCAAATCCATAAATTGTCTTATATTTTTGTGTAATTTAGTTCTTCGTTTTGACAACAAAAGAGTTTAAAACTTAAAATATGAATAAGTTTAAACTTATTAAAAATATCGTAGTAAACAAAAATTTTAAAATGACACAAACAAAATTTTATCCGCGATGCCCTCCAGAAGTCAACCTGTAATCAAAATTTGTCGCTCCCTCGACAAATTATTTTCAACCATTAAATAAAGTTCACAAAAATCAAAATTTTCTTTGAATATCGAACTTAAATAAAGAAAAGTCGCTCAAAAAAATAATTACTTTAATTAAATAAAAATAATTTCTCACAAAATATCTACTTTTTGGCGGTCACTTTCGACCAAAATACTTTTAAACAAAATTTTCTAATAACAATACTCAAAAATAAAATCTTAATTACAAAAATACTTGCACAAAATTACACTCAAAAAATCAGCGGAGCAAAATCTAGGCTTCCATCGTTTCCGCCATCTTGGCAAAAAAAACCTCCCTCTACTCATTTTTCTACAAACATTACATTTCAAAAATTAATATAACAAAATTTATATTTAAAAAAATTACCAAAATTGCATTTATTTTGCCGATTTTAGCATGACTGACAGTTTAAGTTGGAACTTAAATTTTTTTATTTAGGTATTTATTTATTTATCGAGTTTCTTCTATTTTTTATTTTATATTTGTTTTTTATTGTAGTTTTTTTTTTATTTTTTAAATATGTTGTACTTTATACTTTTATTTTTTGTTTTGAATTTTAGTTTCCTTTGTATTTTAATAAATTAGCTATTTATTTTTTAATATTTTTAAAACTTTTTTAAACTTTATTAACAAACAACATAATAATACTAAATTTACTAAAGAAATAGAAGTAAACAATAGAATCAATTACTTAGATCTCACAATAATTAAAGACAATAATAAACATTATTTTGATATTTTCCATAAACCGACGGAAGCTGATATAATTATTTATAATAGCTCTGTGCATCCTTTTACACATAAAATTGCTTTTTTCCCCTAATTCCCCTAAGTAACGTAAATTTTAAAAAAGAATTAGACAGAATTAAATATATCGCGATCTCTAATGGATACCAAGTCACTCTTATTGATAACTTATTATGCCAAATTAAACAAAATATTCTATCGAACTCAATATATCCGAATAATTTTAAAAAAACCCTCTCCATTTTCCTTGCAATTTGGTTGATAAAAACGGAAATTTTCTCGTTTCTCTTTCTAGTTCATCGCCTGATGATGTCATAGTATGGTGAAAACGTTTGCAATTATATACTGTCGTGTTTCAAAGGGATTCGCACCCACCCTATACATTTTAAAGAAAAATTTGTTTTAGTAATTTTAAGTTGTAGGATTGAAAAATTGAAGAGGTGAGGGCGAATCGAGCGAGATAGAGAACTTTTAACCACGAGTCGCCGCAAGAGTTGGTGGTGCAACTTTTGGCTCGTCAATTTTTGACTTCGGTGAGTTATTTTTGAGATTTGTCGTATTTTCGAAATTGTGAGTTATTATTTTTTTGATTAAATAAAGTGATTTTTATGCGATTGCATTACGGCGTATTTTTTGATATTTGAATTGGAATTAATTATTTTGGATATTTCTTATAAGTTGCTACCGAGAGGTAGAAGATTGATTGGTTTCGCTGATTTAGAAGAAGAATAATTACAAGTTATAAATTGGATTTGGATTGTGTTAAAAATTGGAAAAATTAAAAATTTAAATTGCATTTGAAGGAGAGAACGTGCGAGGTAGATAAGCTGACGTTTTGGATAAGGGAAATCAAACTTCGTTCCCTATGAAGTGAAATTTTATTTTAACGTTGAATTTAAATTGGATTGAAGTTATTATTTTATTTATGGAGAAGCATTTATTTATTTTTTTAAAAACAGTTGGTTTATTTTTGCAAGAGAAAAATTTTGGCATTAGAATTAGATTTGGAATTGGATTGTTAATTATCTTGGAAAAATTTATTATTTATTTGCATTACATTGGATTTTGTTAATTGGTAATTATATTTGAAAGTTAATATTAGAGCATCTTTTTTGTCGCACGGCGCAAGGACATTAAAGCGAATTTTTACATTGCATTCCATTATTTGTCGCCGTAACGTAAGAAGAATTTTATTTTTATTTTTGAGAACGATAGAACCCAACCTGAGATACGACCGTCTCATCTCCCGCATTTAAGAGCAAGTTTGGAGCACTTATAGTGCATGTGAGAAATAAACCCTTTTTGAAAGGATGACTGCAATACATACGGTGTATTTACATTTAAAAAGTATTTGTGCATTTTTTGGTTTCTTCTAAAAATTTGTTATAATTATTTTCTTACCTTAGACGTACCCAAAAAATTTTGGAAAAAATTGTGAATGCTCAGTTTGACCGCTACTTTCAAATTAAAAAAAAAAAAAAATAGTGAAATCGTTCATTATCGACAACCATATTTAAAATAGATTCATCAGGATCCTGTAGTTTCGGACAATACTTTCCAAACAATGTTGAAATATCCACATCTGTTTTTCCCACTTTGGATAAATTCGAAGCTTTCCAATAACATTCCTGCGATGTACCCGACGATTCATCTCCATACATTTTTTTACCGGTTCGTTTGATTTTTACGTTTCGTACTTCGGAAAAATTCAAAAATTCGTGTTGGAAGAATAAAAATCGTTTAACATATCACCATCTACAGATGGTAAGTTGTCAGATGACGATTGTTCAAAATTAATTTCTAATTTGCTACCCATTTTGAAATATAAAAATAATACGTAGTTTCACATAATTCTCGACATACGAATATTAAGGGTATTCATGTCACTTCGTAAGTTCGTAGATGTCGTACTTTGTAAACTTCGTAGAATTGTATGACATGAACACACTCCCTGAATGTTTCGTAATTCTTTCGTACTTGTATTTGTAGGTTATATTTATTTGAGGTTAAATTCATTTGAGGTTATATTTATTTGACATTTTTGTTGTTTATGCTTTTATAATGCTAAATAGAAGTGAAAAAAAGAAATTATTAAATTTTCTTGTTGAAAAGGTTATTCTTGATTTAATAATTTTAGAGGTTAAATTATCAAATAATTTATAGGTTAAATTTACGAAACTACGACATCTATATAAAGTACGACGGTTTCTACCTGCGTAAACTTCGTAAACTAAATTTGTATTAAAAATTCTACGAAACTCAAATCTACAACGTTTACGACAAAAGTACAACGTGACATGAATACCCTTATTATTAACTTTTGAGGTTATACAAACTGACATTTAAAAATAATTATAATAGTGGGAGTGCTACTAGCTTCTTATTGGCCGAACAACATCTTCATTCCATCTGTTATGGGAAATTGGGACTTTGCAGGTTTTGAATTTAAATATCGCACGCGCGGGTTTAGTAAGTTGAAGAGATTATCGGTAGAGGTCGCTAGTGAGGATTTTGTTTGTGGGGAGAAGAGCTGAAAATATTTCAATTAAAAGGCTTGAATGAAGTAATTCAATTACTTATTAATTACTAATTCAATTACTTTAATTGAATTACTTTTGAAATTAACTTAAAGTAATTGGTATTTGAATTACTTTAATAAAATATTTGAGTATTTGGTAATTTAATTTTAGATCTTTCTTCGATAATTGAATTACTTTTGTTTTGAGTAATTGAATTACTTTGTTGGTAATTGAATGTTTATTAAACAAACTGCAAAAATTCAAGGGGTTGTAAAAACCTAAATCCAAATCCAAAAAAGGCGGCGTCACCGCACCCAAAAACCTCCCTTCAGGGGGTACCCAAGGCCGGCGAAAAACGAATGGAAACACCCCCTCTCCAGTACTGCCCACTCGGCTAGCACCAATAGTGCTAGTCGATAGAGGTCAAGAGAAATGGGAGGAACTCTCGCGGACAATGGACGCGAGAAGAATCCAATTTACGAAGGCGAAGGATTCAAGGGAGGGGCTTGTAATAACCCCAAACACGACCACAGCTGCGAGAGAACTTTTGAACTTCCTCAAGGTTCGAAATCTCAACCATTTCACATACAAAGACCCTACCGAGGCGCCACTCCGAGTGGTGCTAAAAGGGATACCGCGCGAAATAAAGGCAGACAAAATTAAAGCGGATCTGCTAAACAAGGGGTTCCCGGTTTTAGGAGTAAAATCGATGGTTCATGTCCTCCCCCTGTTTCTAGTAGAACTAGGAAAAACAAACAAGAGGAAGGAGATTTATAAATTGACGGAGGTCTTACGGCTGACTGCCCACTTTGAACCCCTTCATGCGAGAATAACGCCCACCCAGTGCTACAGATGCCAGAGGTTTGGGCACACGCAAAGACTGTGTTCATCGCAGTCTAAGTGCCTGAGATGCGGCGGAAAACACAGGGCGGCGAAATGTATGAAGCCGACCACTCTCCCCGCAAAATTTGCCAACTGGGGTGGGTCTCACCCCGCAAATTTCCAAGGGTGTCCCAGCAACCCATGGCTAAACAGAAGGGTCCACCCCTCAGGTAGACCCTCTCTCGCCCTTCCACTGTCTGCCCGTATCGGAAATTCCCCACAGGCAACACGGCCCACTCTTCTAGTGAGGCGGCAAAAATCGCTTTTGCCAACTCCCTGATGCAGCAGGCAGCCGAGCTCTTAAAGCCAAGCACGCCCCCTGCATCTAGGAGCAGCAAACACAATCAAAAAAGAAAAGCGAACAAAAACAAAGAAAGGGCGCCCCCCCCCCCCCTCAGCGGCAATTGTAAACGCTAATTAAATACAAAGACACACATTAGATGGCAAGTGCTAAAGTAAAACCAAGAACACTACAGCTCGCTTACTGGAATGCAAACGGGTTAAGAAAGCAGAGAAATCTGCTTGCGGATTTCGCACTTAAATACGACCTGGATGCAATCCTAGTAAGCGAGACTCATCTAAAACAAAGCCACACGACATGTATAAACATACCTCATTATGCTCTATACAGGAACGATTGAAGCGACGGCCGATGCGGAGGCACCGCTATATACGTCAAAACCTGCATAGAGCATCATGAGCAACCACTTCCGGAGACGCTGCAGGGAATAGAAGCAATCTCCATTAAAATCCTTACAGGAAATAATGGATGGTTGCAACTCATCTCAGTTTATAAACCACCCCAGCAGCCTCTCCTGAAAGAGGACATTATGACATTGCTCGGAGGAAACGGCACCCAGGTCATCCTAGCAGGTGACCTAAATGCCAAGCATCCGGCTTGAAACAGCCGTAAAGCTGTAAGGCCGGACGTAAACTCCTTGCTCTGTCAGACAAGGAAAACTTCGTGGTGGATGCCTCCACGGAGTTCACACACTTCCAATTTGATACACGAATCCCCTACGACCCGGAGGCAGACAGATTTTCAGAAAATCACCGTCACGATGTTCTGGATATCGCGGTGTTTAGAAATCTTAAATTTCTACGCCATCTGACCTCCCTGAACGAACTTGACTCGGACCACAACCCAGTGCTACTGAAACTGGGCGACGCCGAGCAAGTACACCACTCGAAAACGACGATAAAAACTGACTGGGGCGACTTCAAGCATCGCTTCACACAAATCCTCGGCCCCCTCCCTGTCCTTCAGACAAAAGGGGACATCGACAGGTATGTTAAAACCTTCGAGGAAAAGGTGATAGAAGCGGTGGCTGAAGCTTCAAAGACCGTGCCGGCGAAAAATTACCAGGACGGTCTTCCCTGCCAGATCAAGGAACTCATAAAGAACAAAAACCGGGCTAGACGTCGCGCTCAGCGCACCGGATATCCGGCGGATCGTCAAGAATATAGCATCTTGAAAAGGCAAGTCAGGACAGCCATTTCGGAGTTCAAAAATACTAACTGGGGCAAAATGTTGAAAGATCTCTCTTTTCAAAATCCATCAGGATGGGGGTTGGTAAAAGCACTCCAAGAAGAAGAAAAGAGAACCACTATCCCTCCCCCTAGACGGACTGCGCGGAAAAGCCCTCAGCTCTATAGAAAAAGCGGAGGCACTAGCCGACAGCCTGGATGCGCAGTTTGCACCAAACACTGCAGTCTCCATTCCCGACTATACCGCAAAAATCGATGTGGAAGTCGAAGAATGGTTAGGAGGGATCACACACACAGACACCGACACAAACTTCGATTATGACTCCGACTGTGACAAAATAGGCAGCACCTCCCATCAGGAGGTGAAGAGCATAATCAAAGCTCTTAAAAAGAAAAAGGCACCCGGTCCGGATGGAATCACGAACAGGGTCATCGCGGAACTGCTCAGGGCGGGGGTGACAGCAGTTATGAGCATCATCAATGCCGTACTGCGACTCGAGCACTTTCCAGGTCGTTGGAAAGTGGCCGACGCCACAATGATACGCAAACCTGGGCAAAATCCGAGACTCCCTGTTTCGCACAGGCCTATCAGCCTACTTTTATCACTAGGGAAACTCACGGAAAGAGTAATAATACAAGACTCGCTGAGGCACTGGAAGAAAACCACTCTATTCCTAACGAACAGTTTGGTTTTCGCCAAAAGTTTGGTTAGTGGAACACATCACGCTGCACTGGAATAAAAAACAGGTAACGGGAGCGGTTAGATGTCGCCAAAGCCTTTGATAAAGTCTGGCATCAGGGTTTACTTCATAAACTCATCCATGGCGGCATCAACCCAGCACTTGTACGGCTGATAGCGTCCTACCTGATAGACCGGAAATTCCGTGTAAAAGTTGATGGATCTCGCTCCGCGGAGAGATCTATCAGGGCTGGAGTCCCGCAGGGATCAATCCTGGCTCCAACCCTGTACATCTTTTAGGCGAGAGACGTGCCAACGCCGGAAGTAAACTACACGACACTCTCTGCGCAGCTCATGTTTTATACGGACGACACCGCGTACTACGTGAGCTCGCAGAGATCCAAACACATACTCACAAAATTACAGGCCGCACTGGACGATCTGGAGAAGTGGTGCCGTACCTGGCGCATCGGGGTAAACCCAAGCAAAAGCACGGCCACCTACTTCACCAGATCGACAGCATTAACAAACCCTCACAGATTCCCACAAGCAAACCTCAAAATGTTCGATGAAGAAATACCGTGGAACGACACCTTCAAATACCTGGAGGTGACACTGGACAAAGGTCTGCGATGGAACCATCACATAAAGCAGATAAGTACAAAAGCAAGGGGCGCTATGGCAGCGCCTGGGGTCCCTGCTAAGTAGATACAGTAAAATCAGATCAAAAACAGACTGACGCTGGTCAAAACAATAGTCAGACCTATCCTCACCTATGCAGCACCTGCCTGGGGGTTTGCCACCGCGAACCAAATGAAGAGTATCCAGGTTGTGCAAAACATAGCAGTGAGGAGGGCCATGAAAGCTGATTGGTACGTAAGTAACTAAAGACTGCAGGTGTAACAAATCACCCCCAAATCTAAAGCTAAGACGAAGGTAATTTATGCGAAACCAACTCAAACTTTTATATGCATCGCTAAAAGCGATTGGTTAAAATTCCTTTTTTTTTAAATACAATTAAACTACCTTCAGCGAGCTAGAGACTTAATTAAGTATGATGCAATTAAATTTGTGTGACAATAATTTGGAACATTCTGGGAATACACACTACATGAGCACATGTTGAAATCTGTTAGGGCAGGTCGGACCTCTTTATTACCAAGAAACCCATAAAATAGATAAGTTTTCGACTTTTTATGACAGGTCACATTAAACAATTTACACACTAATTGCCAGTAAATGCGAAACCCGCGACATTTCAGAGTCGAAATTTATATGAGCTTGGAGCTAATAAAATTTCAATCGGGAGTATATAAAATTAAACTAGCGGAATTGCGATTCAGATAAGTAATTATCAAATTATAAAGTTCCACTGAGAACATCTGGAGATCATAAAATCATTAAATACAAGTTCAGGGGAACTCCAACTGATAATTTTTGAGAATTTAAAGGTTCGAGCATCATAAAACTTTCACTGACCAAAAATAACGGCTATAGTCGCACTGGACTAGACCAGTGAACCCAAAACCATTTTTAAATCACATGTTAAAATATGATTTTGTATCAACTTTTGATACGCACTGGTTTTATTTCGTCTTTTAATGATCAGTTTGCTGGATTTGGATTAAATTTAGAATACATATCTCTTTATTCACAAGCAACACGACAAAATTGTCATTTTAGAGTTTTCACGATTTATTCAGTTTTCGGGAATAAAATGATACCGGTTAAGCGATTTTAGCCTTTATCGACAACCCTGGGGATTTAACATAAAAAGGGCGCTCCTGACTCCCGGCAGCATCATTCAACTTTTCAATTTTTTCAGTGACGGTCAAATCATTTCCATCTTCAATTTTCGTCAGTCACGGTCAGTTTATTCATTCATTTTTTTTTTCAAGTGTCTAGTTAAATTTTAATATTTTTTTTTCTTCTTTGGTGACAATCGAACAGCCTAAAACTTAAATTCTTTTTTTTTTATATATATACACATCCAAAGTGTAATTTTATTTTATTTTAAACTCGCGAGTGTGTGTTTCTTCGATCGCTAAATTCAACAAAAAGGTAACATATAAACAATCTATGTATCGAAAATTGTTCTTTTTTCAGATTTGTATCGCAACATAACTAAAATTGTTTTTATTAAATATTAGTTGTTACTTTCAACTAAATAATTTCTTTCTTTTGTATTTTTGTTTATGAATTTCCAGTGTATTGTTTCCTTTGCATTATATTGATTAAATAGACATAGCTTTATATGATTTTATTCTTTTCTTGCTATCACAAGGCGATTAAATTGTTAATAATCCTACGTCTCCGGTCTTCAATTAACAAGTTTAAAATTGGTTCAAATCGATTTTTGGTGGCAGCGGAATTACCTTCAGTAATAACCACACGACGGCCGCTATTATTTAATTAATCAAAGCCTACCCGTGTTACACAGGAAGATAGTGAAATCGATTCCATCGAAGAGTTTATCCGAGGTATGACGGAAAAATTCTACGACGCAGCGGCGGACTCTGAAAATCCACTGGTCCAAGGGCTGGGTAATTACCAGCTGGAGGACCACTTGAGGTACAAGAGGCCAAAATCGATCTTGCAGTCAACAGTAAATTGACAAAATAATTAACATCGTTCTCTTTTAATTTCAGGACAAAACGCACCACTAAAGGTCGGACAAATGACGGATGGCATAGTGCTAAACTGGATGGGCCGCGTAAGCCGAGCGATCTCGAAACGCGTCCCCCCGCCTAATCCCTCCTAAACCCACGTTATCGTAACATCTCGAAAATACTCGAAAACTGCTGTAGTCCCTGTCACAGGACAGGGAGTATATCGCTGAAGCAATGGCATCCCAACTAAGATACATGATTCGGTTACTGTCAGACAACCCTCATCACGAATTTCAAAATTTCAACTACACTATAGGAAAGAGGACAATTTTCTGTGTATAATGCAACAAAAATATCTGCGAACCATGCATTAGTTTTCGAAAAAACGGCATTTTAAAGTTATTAAAAGTAGGTAGTTGTAACCCGATACACCCCGTTGCAACGTGTCGAGCCACGGTCAACTGGCACGTTCCGTTCCTATTCTTCATTTTGTTGACGGTACGAGTGCTTTAATACACTCTTAATGTTTGATTTCAGTCGCGATTGACACCTGGACGAGTTCTATGGCTTCGAGTTCCACCCTTGGTGAGTTCTGTCATTTTTCAGGGATATTTTTAATTTTTTTTGCGTAAGGTGAAAAAATAAAATAGGCCCGGAGGGCGCCGAAGGCGTCCGGAGGGTCTGTTTTATTTTATTGCCTTACACAAAATCGGCTAATCATGCAGCCGTGTTAAAAGGTGTATTTAAAATACATGTAAATTTAACTTTTTCAAATTCGATTTTTTCGAGAACTAATGCATGGTTCGCAAAAATTTTTGTTCTAATATGCTTAGAAAAGTGTCCTCTTTCCTATAGTGCAGTTGAAATTTTGAAATTCGTGATGAGGGTTGTCTGACAGTTCCCCATGATTCGATTCGATGTGGAGTGAGTTCTAACAGTGCAAGCGAGGAAGAACAAGTCAAGGGGTAATGGTTAGGTAACGAAGAAACTTATTATTGTAGAAATTATTGTACATCGTATAGTGAATTTAGTAAATTGTAAATATTTGGAAAAACGTGTTGTTATTTATTCTCAGTATTTAAACGCATAAATAAGCTTGACCGCCGCCACTGTGCGAACATCACGGAATAACAATCACTTCCCGCGTTTTAATTATTTAAAAGTATTTCCATTTTTTAACTTCAACAGCACCGTTAAAATTGTCAAAAAACTTTTTCACGCAAGAGGAGTTTAATTTTACTTAAATTTTTGATTTTAATAAATCAAAAAATTTTAGGAATTAAAAAAACTGAACCTCCGTCACTGGACATTGAATGTCTTGAACATTTCTGTTCTGGCATGTGGTCATATTTTGTTACTTTAGCTATGCTTTAGCTTCGTGTTACGGATGTTTATAATTCAAGTATCTAATACCAATAGACTACTTATAATTTATTAGTGGCTAAAGTATTGATTTATTTTGATTAATTTCATATATTTTATATTAATTTTGTGCGCTTTGCAGAATTTATAACTACAACTTCAATCTAACCTCAAAATTTATACTACAAGCTTATGCTTCCAGTATGAATGGTGTTACTTTTGGAGGTTAAATAAATTTGAAGAAAGTATCAGAGGTTTGCGAGTTTCCAGTGATAGTTATAACGAAATGGAGAGCATGGAAGACGAATTAGAAGAATTGCATCATTCCATTGATATTAAAGACGATTCTATTTTAGAATATCAACAGGATGATAACGAGGTGAGCTGTAAATCATATTTAGTTTAAAATGTTCATATATAAAAACTGGGGGTAATATCTCCAATACTAATGTATTCTACTTTAGATTTCTTAATCTTCTATCTTTAATCGTATAAAATGATGTTGAACATTGTTATGCTTTGTACTCATAAGACGATGATTCCTTTGCAAGTAAAAATTAATTTTCAAACTGTCTTTGGACAGAGTAACAGTTTCTTGATTGTCTCACTTGAGGACAGTGCTACGGTTGATAGTCTTTGAATGTTTCAGAAGATTACCTTCTGCTGCATGAGCGTCGATCAACTTTATTGTTGACCCAATCAGTACAGAATACAATAATTGCGGCATTGCTTAATTTTGAGTATTCCACATTTAGATATCTAAAGATTCTGTTAACAGTCCAGCCAATTATCTGGATCTAATATTGGCTTGAGCAATATCCGCTCTTGTGGTTTACGATAAATATAACAGCGATCCAACAGCTTCTTGATACGGCATTCTGTCTATTTTAGTAACTTCCGATGAGCTTAAATCTTTCGGTACCTGCTGATTTGGACCAAAAAGTGTCTTGTCTTGGCTTCTCCAAGATCATTCATATTAAAAGACTTTAATAATGCGTTCTTAAGTTTATCGGCTTTTTTGAATTGCATATTTAAAAATGATTCGGAAACACCATTATGGCATTATTTGATTACTTCGTTTTCGAATCTTGTAAGTTTTGTCAATTATTATTAATTACGGCTTAAGTCTTCCATGTATTATCTGCAGTAGTACCTTGCTCGTGTGTGATACTTGAGTCAAACTTTTATAGTTATTGAATTCCGTTGGTGTGCACTTTTTCAAGATTGGAGTGAATATAAATTATTTCCAATCATCAGGCCATATGACAAGAACATACAAACTTCCAAACTTTAGTGCACAGCAGATACATTATATCCATTCTCAGTGTTCCCATAGCCTTTAAAGTATTTCCTATGATACCGTCTGCCCCTCAAGTGCTTTCCTGTCTTTTAGTGATTTCAGAGCTCGTTCCATTTCTGATTTAAGAATAACCAGCTCTTATTAAGTTGCAGAAATATTTTCCACCTCTCAGGTATTCCTTGAAGATTATTTATTAATTCTTTATCATCTGCGTTTGAGGTTTAAATTTTCTTGCCAAATATCTAACCTTGTCCAAGAGTTCTCGAGATTTGTTACGGTTGGAATGTTGTTCGAGTTCTTGGTATTTTTTAAATTTAATTTGGATACTTTTGTCGTCTTGGCACTCATTTTTAATCTCCTTAAGTTTCTTAAATTGTCGTAAATATTATAAATATATATTTTTTAATGATCTCCAATTCTCAAAATTTTAAGTAATCAAAAACATCACACTCGCTTCAAAATTTTTATCTTTCACTCACTTTCAAATTTAAAACAAACCACTATCAAAAAACAAAATGATTTATTATTCTTAAATTCAAAAATTTTCACAAAAATTTAGCGGAACAAAATTTAAACCTCCGCTGCGGTGACCATCTTTGACCAAAGGCCTCGATAAAAACTTCACTTCTACCAACTTTCCAATTTTCTACCAAAATTCAAATTAAAATATTTTATAAAATTAAAATTAAAATTCATAGCAAATTAACAGGGTAGGTAAAACTTTGGTTCGGAACATGACAATATATTGCAATGACCCGAGCTGTACAAATTTATAAAAAAAATTTTATTTCAAAAATCACTCCTCGTTCGGATACATCCATTATTTTTCACCTTACATGTGGTATTCGACTTACACGTGAACGTTCCACATCTGCCGGCGAAAAAATTAATCAAAAGAAATGCCAAAAAAATTAATTTTTTTAAAACTTTTGCACCCTATCTCAAACTTTCTGTCGGTAGTGTACCTTGTCTTATTCAGCTTACAAACGCCACACGTCAACACAATTTTCTGTCACTGCTTAAATTTTGTAATTGATCTCCGTTAACACACGGAATAGCTTATTTACCTTTTCATTTGATTTCATGATCTTGAGTAGAATTTGAATCGGTCAAATATGACATTTTTACTAGGCTGACAATACTGATTGAATTTCTTTATTATATTATCGAACTTATTCTTGTCTGAAAATAAATGTGTCCTATATATTGCGATGTAAATTTTGTAAATCTAATTATTATTTTCCAATTGCTTCCAATCAAAAATATTTCTCTTCAAAATAATTCGTAAAACTTGAATTTAATGAAATATAAAAATGGGAATGCAAAATGCTATGATAGCTGTATCGCATCAGTCTGCTTATAAAATAAATTTGTAGTACCTTCAATAATTTTTAATATGAAAATTTAAAATTTTTACCATTTACTTCATTTTTCAGTTCATTTATTATCATTATTATATTATTATGCTTTCTTCTTTTTCTATTATCTTCTTTATCTAATTACAATTATCATCGATAGCTTCCGTTCCAATTATATTTCCAAATCATTCAACTTTCCTTCAAAAATTAATATACTCTAATTATAAATATCAATAAAACACTTTCATCAAAGAAAACATTTTATATTTTTAAACTATAAACTTATTTAATTAATTTTTCGGACTAATCAATTAATGCGGCCATCACGTCGACCATTTTCTGACAAAATGACACCTAGCTAATTTTACAATCTTACAACTTAAAATCAATTCAAACACAACTTAAATGACAAAATTAATTTTCACCAATATGTATAGGGTGGGTCCGAATCACTTTTGAAATATGACAATATGTATCGCTTCAACTTCCATCAAATTCAAAAGAATTGAAATATTTTGTTTATCTGGTTCGTCATTTCACTGGCTCACTGGCTTCCATACATAAGTTGAACTTTTTCTTGAGTTCTAATTCATAGCCACATTTTCTAAGAAACACTACTCTGCTGGTGTGGTAACATTATTTTTATCTTTACTGAATGTGCTCTCTATTCATTAAATTATAAATTTACCAAAATATATATTTTTATACAATTAGAAATCTAACAATAAAATCACTTACTAAAGATATATTTGTTACAGAAAACTCCAAGTAATTTAAAGAGTTACTTTCAAATTAAGAAAGAAGAAGAAGAAACGGAAGTCAACTTGGAAGATTTGCATCATTCCATCGACATTAAAGAAGAAACTTCAATGAACGAATCTCAAGTTGATCATGATTGTGATATCCCTTTATCAATACACACTAGTAAAATATTTTTTCGGTGTAACATTTGTGATTACAGTTGTTCGGCAGAATCAATGTTAAAACGTCATTTACTAACTCATACGAAGGAGAACCCGTTCAAGTGTAATATTTGTGATTATAAATGTTCACAAAAAGGTACATTAAGAAATCATTTACGGACTCATACGGGTGAGAAACCGTTTAAGTGTAATATTTGTGATTATAAATGTTCACAAAAATGTAATTTAAAAATTCATTTACGAACTCATACGGGCGAGAAACCGTTTGAGTGTAATATTTGTGATTATAAATGTTCACAAAAAGGTCCATTAAGAAATCATTTACGAACTCATTCAGGCGAAAAACCGTTCGAATTTAATATTTGTGATTATAAATGTTCACGGAAAGTTGATTTCAAAGATCATTTACGAAGTGGTAGGGGTACGAAACCGTTTGAATGTAATATTTGTAATTATAAATTTTCATATAAGTGTACTTTAAAAAGGCATTTACTAAATCATACGGGCGAGAAACCGTTTGAGTGTAATATTTGTGATTATAAATGTTCACTAAAGTATAGTTTAAAAAGGCATTTATTAAGTCATACGGGTGTGAAGCCGTTTAAGTGTAATATTTGTGATTTTAAATGTTCAGAAAGAGGTAATTTAAAACAGCATTTACGAATTCATACGGGCGAGAAAAAGGTAAAGTTCAGAAAGGGAAAAGTTCAGAAAAGGGTAATTTAAAAAAGCATTTACGAACTCATACTGAGTTATGAGTCATAATTAGAACATGGAATTGATATGTCACCAAAATCCATATGGATAAAGCCAAATTAGGCAAATCAGAATTCAATAAAATGCTTTTTAAAATACATATTTTTAACACTAGGTGGATATTTTCATAGGTGCACTTTTGTACTTTTTTTATTCGACGGTTCAATTTTCAATATTTCAAAGGCGATTTTTTCGAAAATTTCTTGTCATCTGACCCAACAGCTTTGGGGGAATTGTTATTCGAGGACTGACCTTCCAGCACAATAAGTGACAAAAAGTACAAAAATGCGGCTGGCGTATAATCTCATTGTTAATTGTAATTAAATCTCTCATTAAAATTAATTAAAAAAATTTAAGGTCATTGTGTTTAGTACAAAATCTGTTTATTTTTAAAACTTATACGTGCAGATTTCAGGCATTTATTGCTGCATATGTATGTGCATATATTCTACACTACAATTCTACACTCTACCGATGACTAACTGTCTCTTTACCTCGTTGGGAGTCTTCCGGGTTGTCTGGTTCCATGAGGGATTCCGTCTATGGCGATTTTATGGAGTCAGTACTGGTTCATTTGTGAAATGTGCTTATTCCACGCTCTAACTTGTTTTTTAAACTTATTTATTATAAAATGGATGTTAATGCAAAGTTATTAATGGGAATTAGTGCAGCGTTTATCGTAATTAAAAAGAGCAAAACCAATAAGAATAAGCAAAAAATACAGTGGATAAAAGATTATTTAAAATCATGCAACTTCAATTTACTACGCCTATGAACTAAGGTTTTAAATAATTTTATTGTTTATCCCTTGTATATTTTTGATATTTATATTTTCGACACTATATTTATATATTGTCGTGGAATTTCCTACAAAATTGGTATTTTCTAAAGTGAAATCATTTTTATAATTTATGTTTGACTTAAAATTTTTAATAAAAATAAGCGTGGCAATAATTCTAAAAGATAAGGTGCTTTGTGGTCATAGATGTCTACCGCAGCGGAGGTTTAAACTTTTACTCCGCTGATTTTGTGAAAAGGTTTTGAATTTAGATTAATAAACTGATTTTTATTTGATAATTGTTTATATAAATTTGAAAGTGAGTCAAAAATTAAATTTTTGAAGAGAGTGTGTAATGTAATTTGGTTTTTTTTTCCGTCATCGGGTTCCGATTAGTAATTATTTTTAATTTAAAACTAAATTCTTACGCCATCTAGTTTGTAAAAGTGATATAGTTTTTGTAGTTTTCGTAATTTCCGCTTCATGTAGCTCTTGCGCTTTCGGTAATTTAGTAGGAAAGTATTTCCTTCTCGTAGAATGACGTATTTTTGTTTTTTAAGCACATTTTCCTTGTTGTGAATTTTGAATATTATGTTATCGGGCTATGGATGGTCTGGGGTTGATCATTTATCCATTCTGCAGTGTTGCAAATCTATATTTATCCAAAATGCGTAAACTAACTCCCTGCACATGTGAGTGCATATCGTTCATCGAAATTTATGTGGAAATGTTAACATTGCTTCGGAACAGACAAAAGCGTCGTTCCCTATTGCTGTTATCATCTTTAACTTTCAAAATTTAATCAAAATCTGTAATCAACTAGTTGATGTTCGCCGATGAAAAATTCTTCTTTGTATCCGATATTTTATTTAGTGACGTCATAGCAAACCCGTACTAACAAAGGATTTTATACATCGCAAGTGTTTACTTGCAATTTTTTATTATCCATTAACCGGTTTTCAATATTTGTACTTTAAAACATTATTCAAACTTTGGAATTCATTTTCGTTTTCGGTAAATTAAATTTTCAATAGTTAAATTACATTTAATTTTCTTAACGATCATTCTGTGGTTAATCCAGTATCGTGCGGATTTTATTCATTTTAAGTTCAGTGGCGTAACGATTTTCCGGTGTTTTTAGAGAATAATAATTTTGAAGTCAACCGTATTTTATGTATTATGTAATTCACTGTTTAAATTTAAGTTTTCCGAACTTCTATGATTTCTATTAGTCGGTTCTCGTAGGATTTGTTGCGAGTAATTTAGCCTAGCTTTCATGTTTGTAGTCCTACGAGTATGAATATAGAAATATTTTGTTTATAGTTTGCATTATGATTATAATTATTTTAAATATTTTTAACGTTTAAACAATTACATTATGTTTGATGTTATTTGGATTGTCTAACCTACAGACAACAACTTTACGTGCATGTGATTTTATATGTAATCAAGTGTTATAAATTTGCCTTTTTACTGATATTTCTGATTTATGTGCTCTAATTTTAAGATCATTCATCCACCATTTAGATTTAAGTCCATTAATTCACAAGCTGAAATCGAAATTATTATATATGCTCAATTGTTTTAATGTAACGATACTTTCTTTTGTCTACAAAATTATTCTGAGGTTGCATCTGATTAAAGGTATAATTTCACTGTCAATTATTTATTTTCGATCTACCTTTTTGTTGTTTTTTTACCATATTTAGTTGAGGATTTCTTTCTCGGGCCGGACCCAACTTAAGGTAAGATTCGTTGTGACTTTAGTCCGAGTGGCGTCCATTATTTTGATTACTCCCGGATTTGATTTATCTCTTCCGTTTAAGCTTGGACTTCGGATTTCTTTGTATTTAGTGATCCACGACCTCACTTCGAATAGAGCTGGCGGAAATCCTGTTAATTTAATTAATACAAACAAAAAATACGACGTTCATGTCAAAAAATATAGTTTTCAAATGAAAGCTACTGAAAACTGGATTTTAGTTACAAAATTTGTATTTTTATTTTTATAGTTTCTTTTATATACAGGGAGTCCCCGGATACACTTACGTGGTGAGGTGATAGAGAACATTTTTCTAAGAAAAATATATAACAAATTATTTTTTTAATATTGTAAACAAACAAACATTAAAATAATGAATTTTAATTATTTAGTAAAGAATACATACTTACATATTGTGGTGGTATTTTATTAAAAACCTTTTCCAACCTAAAATTACCTCGACTAACTTAGTGGATTCGGTAGAGCATGAAACACCCAGTAGCGAATTCCTGTAGGTCACCCCGTCTGTCTTGCGAGCACATAAAAACTCTTATTTTTGAATAACGAAAAAATGTTGGTTTATTCAATGGAAAATTTTGGTTGCGACAAATCTCGCTATTAGGCTTTATAGTGTAATTATGTTCGACTACTGATTTTGAAATTTTATTTACTTTATTCCAAACCTTGCTAAATTTCAAACTCATTTGCCGGTATATTTTAAGTGTGTAGCGAATAATATAATTTTATAATGTAACACAAATTTAGTTTTTTTTTTAATAAAATGTTTTTTACTGTGGAACTTTTTAATTTTGAAATACCTTATATAAATCTCGTGCGTGTTCGTGTAAGCGGCTCGTCTCTTCGATCACCATTTCCTTCCGTACCAGTCAATGTCACACGTGTTGCAAAGAACAAACTTCAGCAGACCATCTGGTGTAGTATTAATTTCAAAACTCAATTAGATTGAAATTTATCAATCTCAAAACCGTTGATCCAATTTTCAATATTATCCAATTTAACTAACTTCAAATTTTATGTAGGTAAGTGAATTTGCATTAGCATTAAAAAATTTTAATGCTTTTCAAAATGGCCTCTGCTTCTAACTTTGACCTTCGTAAAATTTCACTTACGATGTCTTCAAATTTTAATATTTTCAGCAATTCTATACTAAAATTGACAATTCTTCACAAATATTCACTTTCACGACTCCAAAACTAATTTTTACTTGGTTTCTAAGTAAAAATTATACTATTCGAAAATTAAAAACCCACTACGCAAATTTTAGCGTCCGTCTCGCATTCAAGCGCTGCGGAAGACCTGGTTTCAACCTCAAGAAAATTTATAGCCCGTAAGTTCTTCAACTACGTACAGGATGTTGCACAAATTAATATTCTTTTTTTTTATCGTAGATCGTTTTCGAAGCACTGCACAAATATCACTTATTCCAACGTTTATAAAAATTACAATCAAAAAATGTGTTGCGGATGTGTTGAAGTATAAAATTTAGCCTTTTTAATTTTCCTCTGAATAAATTGTAACTTATTTGCATTACTTAAAACAAATATGGACTTGCGGGTTGACTGAACAAAAAATCACCACAATATATACTTACTTACATAATAATTCACGTTTAACAGGTCAGGACTTAGAGTATTTGAATAAAACAGAAAATGAAAACTTTTGTAATACGATATAAAGGCCTCTATTTCACAATTATTATTGGTCATCAGTCGTATTTAACATAAGAAAAACGTAAAACTAAAATAAACTGAAGCAAGAAATCATTATACCAAACGAAATTGGAAAACAAAAAATTTTGAAAAATTACTTTAAATTTAATGTAACTTACCAAGTAACTAAACTGAACAATGTCACGTGTTTAACTGAAATTTTTAAGGTTAAATAAATAGATATTAATCCTTAACGGTACGACCGTAAATTTTTTCCAACTTCATACCCGCGAGAGTTTTTTTTTTAATTTTAACTTTCAGATGACCATAACGCCGAAAATATTGATTTTTTATTAAAAATGTTTGAATGCTGTTTTAAAAAGCATAAAATAATCTACACACTAAATTCAAATCTTTTATTGTCTAAAATCAATAGCTTTAGAGTTATGAATTAAAGTACACTCGGTATATTGTTTATCACTTCACTATTTATTTGCACTTTATTTATGTTTACATTTGTAAGTTCAAACTTAAATTAATTGTCACCGGAGCTTACTCTACATTTATACCTAAATTACGCTTTCAGAAACTTCCATAGAATTTCTATGGACTTCTAGTCCCCTCATTATTGCTGACAATGACCTTTAAAAAAGTAAGTCATTTATAAATGACTTTATAATTTAATTTTATTTAAAACAATGTTGTTTATATTTTATCTGGATTGAAGGTTGAAAACACTGCTTTATACATAGTATATTATACCAAGCCTGGTCTATACGATAGTATTGTTACGAAAGAACGTTAAATTATATTTGATGACTATTTAATGTATGATGAGTCATGCATGATAACATCACTAGTCATTTAAATATTGCTTGGCTTGCACTCTGGAAACTCATAGAATATACAGGACTTTTATAGAAATTTCTGGAAGGCACGTTTAGGTATAAATGTAGAGCGATTTCTAGTGACGAATTAATTCTAGTTTGAACATAAATGAAGTATAAATACATAGTGAAGTGATAAACAATATACCGAGTGTTTAAATAAATCCGGACTTGGTGTTAAATAAATTGTTGTGTAATTTAGTTTAGTGTTAATCTTAGTGTAGTAATTGTTTTATTGTTATAAACCTTTACTGTATAATTTGTATTATTTTCGTTACAATATTATGTTATCGTATGATAATTTTTTTAAATAATACAATAAATTTCCGATAAATACGTAAAAATTAAAAATTGCGCCGAGAGGTCCAAGTTGAAGCGTTGATATGTTGAAGTTTAAAATTATTGAAATAAAACTTCTTTAGACGCGACTAGGGCAAAATACGAGAATGCAACGGATATGCGTTACGGAAAAGAGTTACGGTAATATGGCGGTATTTTTAAATTAATTCTTTACATGTTAAATGAAATTAAAATTAAAATTTAATTCATAACACATATTGGTACAAAAAGTATTTAATTGAATGATATAGTTTGTTACATATTGTTAATATTATGTTTTGAATTTTCGATTCTCGTCAGTCAAAGCTGGAAAAATTATGTAATGGATTGAAAAGTCATGAGATTAAATGCAATACTTGTTTGAAAGTCAAATATCAATTTTGACCAATTATATTTAGAATAAAAAGTGAAAATTAAAATACTGTGTTTTTATTTATTTCCTATCCTTCACACTCTTTTGTTACTATAGTCATTATTTGATCAATTCACGAAAATATTTTTAAAGTTTTATCGGAACATACTAAAAACGTGGCAAGCCGGATTTGGCCAACTTGGGAGTGGGTTGGTAATTTCATGACGTTTCGGATAATTTTTCGGGGAAAATTACACAATTATATTGGCAGCACTGTTCATAAGAGCTGTCTAGAAGCTACATACTCTTTCTGATGATAATCAAATTGAGGGAAGTGTCTGAAGTTTCGTCGGGGCAATTTTCAGATAGTGTCTAGTTTTAAGTTACTAATGACATTTAGATCATGTCAAAATATTGATATACACTGTTCTTGTAGACGATCTCCTGAAGATGATCTAAAAAAAAAGCGTTTGGCGGTGTTCTTGATATCTCTGGTTTGGATTATCTAAAATCAAAAACTAGGTCAGATTCTGTTAGTGAATAGACAAATTTTGGGAGTAATCAAAGGAATAATATTTCTAATAATTATTTTTATTTTTTTAATAAATTGTACGCGAATTTGAGCCGAAAAATTATTTTTTACGTAGTCGCCATTTTCTCAAAAATTTAAATTATGACTATTTCTTTGATTAATCAATTACTTGTTCGGTAATATTCTTGTCTATAAAAAATTGTTATAAACACGTCTTTTTTGGGACTTGCAATTGCGTATAAACCCTTAACTTTTTATTAAAAAAACCTAACCTCCGTCACTGGACATTGAATATCTTGAACATAGGTCTGAATGTTGAATGTCATTTTTGTTTTGGAATATTTAGTTTCTTTAGCATCGTCATAGAGCATCCTGAACGGTTTTTATAATTCAAGTATCTAATACCAACAGCCTACTTATAATTTATTAGTCGGTAACGTATTGATTTATTGTGATTCATTTCATATATTTTATATTAATTGTATTTTATTACTAGAACTTCAGTCTAACCTCAAAATTTCTACTACAAGTTGATGCTTCCAGTATGGGTGGTGTGTAATACTTTTGGAGGTTTATAAATTGGAAGAAAATATCAGTGGTTTACGAGTTTCCAGTGATAGTTATAACGAAATGGAGGGCATGGAAGTCAAGTTAGAAGAATTGGATCGTTCTATTGATATTAAAGATAATTCTATTTTAGAATATCAACAGGATCATGAGGTGAACTATAAATCATATTTAGTTTAAAATGTTGATATATAAAAACTGGGTGGTGATATCTTCTCTACCGATATATTCTACTTTAGTTTCTTTATCTTCTATATTCGATCGTATAAAATTATGTGGAACAAAGTTATGCTTTGTACTCATAAGACGATGATTTTTTTGCAAGTAAAAATTTATTTTCAAATGAAAAACATTCAAAATATTACCCCCAGCTGTCTCGGGATAATCTGCGCATTATTGCTGGGTTTCTCACGGGACACTGTAAGCTAAACAAACATCTACATACAATGGGACTGGTTGAAAGTTCAAATTGTCGTGGATGTAATGAAGCAGACGAAACGATGGAGCATATGCTTTGCGATTGCCCATCACTAGCGTCAAGAAGAGGATCCATGTTGGGAGAATTCTGGCCTAACATGGCCAGTGTTAGTGACACACCGCCCTCCAATTTACCCGAGTTTGTTTTAAGTTTGGGATGGCTTGAGGAGTAGGAGGGAGGGTGGGCCGCTAAACATCGGAGGCAGCATAATCGGTTCGATATGTGGCCTGAGTGCATGGGAACTTTGGTTTGCCCTCCACATCCAATCCAGAATCCAGATGCTAAACTAGTAAAATTAAACAGTAATTTGTATGGTTGGTATTAAAATAATTTAAAAACACCTACGTTTTTAAACGTTGTTTATAAATTAAACCAAGTTTTATTAAGCTCGAAATTAAACTCACACTTTACAAGTGACTAACCACAATTATAATATGCACTTTCCAAACAAATATGCAAAAGCCTAACGTTCCGAGCCCTGCTGATCATTATGCTCAAAAATTATTTTTTCAGATTAAGTATAACCAAAGCGATCTGGAAAGTAAAAGAATATTATCGAATGAAAACAAGAAGAATTTCGTTGAAATGCTGAGTGCAGAATCATGGGAATCCATTTACTCCATTAGCAACGAAGAGGTAAATAATCAATTTGAGAATTTTATGGCAATATTTTCACGATGTTTCAGAGAAAGCTTTCCACTAAGAAAATTTGTGCATAATAAAAAAAGATCGGTGGCAAAAAGAAATAATGCACAAATAATGGAATGTAAGAAAAAATTGAATGTGATGCTGGTTGTAAGTCGGTTTGACAGTAGATATCAAAAACTCTATAATGACACCAAAAAAGAATACAATAAACTTTGAACAAACTGTAAGAAGCAAAAATTTGATGATATACTTAGCACATCAGATAACATGCCAAAGCATTATGGAATGTGGTGAACACGATTAGAAACTGCAACAAAAACAGGGACATTGCTGTAGAAGGAAATCCTGTACAAATTGCAAATGATATGAATAAGCATTTGATATTCGAAACAAGTAATCTAGTCGAGAACGTGAAACATGATATCGCTAACCAACTGGGCACAAGGATAGAAAGTGCAACGACGTTTACTATAGTCCATTATTTTTTATAATTTACATAAACGAGCCAACTAAAATTGTAAGTGACGAAGAACAACAATGCACAAACTATGTTGATGACTCAAATATGTTAATATGTGGAAATACTTGGCCAGAAGTGATAAGATCGTTAAATTTAGTTTTTAATAGGGTTGAAGATTGGTTTTATCTAAACAGTATGAAACTCAACAAACAAAAGACAAATGCGATATTGTTTAAACCACCTAGAGCTGGTATTGATACTCCTAAAAGTGTTAAGATCAATCAAATTGAATATGAGATTATAAATGCAACCAAATTTATAGGTTTAAAAGTAGATAACAATCTATCATATACAGGAGCTTGAAGCGAATCTCAATTCAATTGTTTATGGCATGAGGGTGATGGCGAACTACGTTAGTTTCCAAATTTAAAAAACTGTTTACCATGGAAGTTTCGAAAGCAGAATAAGATACGGAATAGTTTTTTTACGGTGCTGGAGAAATAAAAAAATTATTTGTTATACAAAAAGCAGCAATAAGAACGCTGCTAAAACTGAGCTTTAAGGAGACATGTAGGAGCAGATTTAGACAAAATAAAATACTCACAATTTATGGAATCTATATACAAGAAAGTATTTTATTTATTTACAAAAATAGAGACTAATTTACGTGCCACCGCAATTGCAAAAAATACCACAATACAAGAAGCCTAAACTATACTACACCTAACCATAGACTCACAACAACTGAGAAAAATTGCTACTACTCGTGTATAAGATGATTTTATAATAGACTACCAGATGAAATTAAAAGTATAAGTGTACTAAAAAACTTTAAAAATGCTATTTATAAATTTTTGCTAGAAATGGAACCATATGGTGTGAATGAATACTTACAAGAATAATATCTATTTTATTTTTTATTATTTGTTACCATAAAGCAGTCCAACTACGTATCTTTATTGTTATATTTAACTGTTGGCGTTATATTACCAAATATGGTTAAGTTTAACATGTATTATAACAGATTTATCTAAACCTGATACCACGTATAACGTCATAACGTTTATCGTTAACGGATATATGTTATATTTATATACCTGTTATTATAACGTGAGATAATCGGAAAGAATCGTTTTAATTGAAACAGCATTACTTACTTTATATACGACGAACAAAGAAATAACATTTTCTAAAACAAAACAGATAAAAACTTGAAAAGTTTGCATTTCCGTCCGGTTATAATTTAAGTATGTTCATATCAGATGCATTGCGAATACAACAGTTACCTACAAATATTATTAATTTCTTATTACATTAATTAAAATGGATAAAAGGTGGCTTAAAAAAACAATAACAGCAATACGACGAACTTTTAAATTTTGTTCAAGAAAACAAAATTATTTTGCATAACAGGACCAAACCTTCTGAAGTAAATGTAGTGAAAAAGTTATGGTAAAATTTTGCAGAACGAGTTAATTATTTAGGCATAGGACCTGTAAAAACGGCAGAGCAATAGAAAAAGTAAATAAAATCGCAAATAAAATGAATTATAACTTCAAAAAATCAATTATTATAAGGAAAATAAATTAATTATAAATTTAATAAACAATGTGTTGTTAATTCAATCTAAAGCCATATTTATTTTTTATGCACCTTGTTTAATGTTATATAAACAAGAATTAAACAGCTACTCTTAACAGACCAATATAATTTACTCGTTATAAAAATATAACATAGAAAAATAACGACGATTGCTATGCAAATTACGTCATGTTTGAGATATCCGGTCTCAATTTAACGTGACTGTAATGTTTTACATGTTATCGATAACATTAGACGTTTAGTTATCAGATTACGTAGTGGGAATTCAATAAATAACATAACAAGTTGGATAACCTTGACTTAACAGGCACGTTATATTTAACGTTATGGATACATAGTTGACCTGATTATTTGATTTGTAATGACGCTATTTTCTTTTTTAATTTGCAATTTTGGTAATATAGAGTTTTCTAAGAAATCAAGTTTGCTTATTATTATTATTATATCTTGTCGTATTTAGCTTATAAAGGCAACGTCAACTCAGATTCCTGTCACTATAAATTTCGTAATTGATCTCCGTTATCACACGGAATTGCTTATTTACCTTTTCGTTTGGTTTCTGTAACCTTGAGTAGTACTTGCATCGGTAAAATATGACATTTTTACTAGGCTAACAATACTGATTGAATTTCTTTATTATATTATCGAACTTAATCTTGTCTTCAACTTTGGTGAAGGTAAATGTGTCGTATATATCTATCGCTTTATCTTCCATCAAATTCAAAAGAATTGAAATCTTTTGTTTATCTGATTCGTCGTTGATCCTACTGGCTTCCATACAGAAGTTGAAATTCTAATTCATAGCTAAATTTTCTAAGAAACACTGCTGTGCTGATGCGTTAACATTATTATTTATTTAACTGAATGTGCTCTCTATTCATTAAACTATAACTTTACCAAAATATATATTTTTAAACAATTAGAAATGTAACAATAAAATCTCTTACTGAAGATATATTTGTTACAGAAAACCCCAAGTAATTTAAAGAGTTACTGTCAAATTAAGAAAGAAGTAGAATCGGAACTCAACTTGGAAGATTTGCATCATTCCATCAACATTAAAGACGAACCTTCATCAAACGAATCTCAAGTTGATCAAGATTGTGATATCCCTTCACCAATTCACACTGGTAAAATATTTTTCCAGTGTAACATCTGTGATTATAGTTGTTTGGCAGAATCAATCTTAAAAAGGCATTTACGAACTCATACGGGTGAGAAATCTAATATTTGTGATTATAAATATTCACGAAAAGGTACATTGAATAATCATTTATTAACTCATACAGTAAAGAAACCGTTTGATTGTAATATTTGTGATTATAAATGTTCAATTAAAGGTAATTTAAAAATACATTTATTAACTCATAATGGTGAGAAACCGTTCGAGTGTAATATTTGTGATTATAATTGTTCACGAAAAGGTACATTAAAAAATCATTTACTAACTCATACGGGAGAAAAACCGTTTCAGTGTCATATTTGTGATTATAAGTGTTCACGAAAAGATAATTTAAAAAATCATATACTAACTCATACGGGAGAAAAACCGTTTGAGTGTAATACTTGTGGTTATAAATGTTCACAAAAAGGTACATTAAAAATTCATTTAATAACTCATACGAGCCGGAAGCCGTTCGAGTGTAATATTTGTAATTATAAATGTTCACAGAAAGGTGCATTAAGGTATCATTTACTAACTCATACCGGCGAAAAATTGTTTGAGTGTAATATTTGTAATTACAAATGTTCACGAAAAGGGTCATTAAAATATCATTTACTGACTCATACGGGCGAGAAACCGTTTGAATGTAATATTTGTGATTATAAATGTTCTGTAAAATATAGTTTAAAATATCATTTGCTAAGTCATACGGGCGAGAAACTGTTTGAGTGTAATATTTGTGATTATAAAAGTTCACGTAAGGGTACTTTAAATAGGCATGTACTACATCATACGGCCGGGAAACGGTTTGAGTGTACAATTTGTGATTATAAATGTTCACGAAAAGGTACACTAAAATATCATTTACGAACTCATACGGGCGAGAAACCATTTGAATGTAAAATTTGTGATTATAAATGTTCTGTAAAATATAGTTTAAAATATCATTTGCTGACTCATACGGGCGAGAAACTGTTTGAGTGTAATATTTGTGATTATAAATGTTCACGTAATGGTAATTTAAAAAGACATTTACGAAATCATACTGGCGGGAAACCGTTTGAGTGTAATATTTGTGATGATAAATTTTCAGAAAAAGGGACATTAAAACATCATTTACGAACTCATACGGGTGAGAAACCGATTAAATGTAATATTTGTGATTTTAAATGTTCACAGAAAAGTACATTAATATATCATTTACGTACTCATACGGGTGAGAAACCGTTTAAGTGTAATATTTGTGATTATAAATGTTCACAAAAAGGTACATTAAGAAATCATTTACGAACTCATACGGGTGAGAAACCGTTTAAGTGTAATATTTGTGATTATAAATGTTCACAAAAAAGTACATTAAGATATCATTTACGAACTCATACGGGTGAGAAACCGTTTAAGTGTTATATGTGTGATTATAAATGTTCACGAAAAGGTACTTTAAAAGACCATATACTAACTCATACCGCCTAGAAACCGTACGTGTGTTGGCTCAGCTTTGCTTGTGTGCGAGCTTTTTATTTCTTCGTGGTTTCAAGCATCGGTTGTAAGATCGTGCCATTTTGAAACCACCTTTCTAAAATGTAACCGAAAAGTCTAACCGTACAATTTTCTTCTCTTTTAAAGCTATAAAGCTCAAAAAATATTAATAAATATTATTGTTTCGTTAACTTGTTCAGTTAAACTGTTGAGTTATGTACCTTGTAGGTTTTATAACATTGTTATTTGTAGAAAATAACTTAAAAAATGAATTTTTAAGTAATTTGTGGTAGATCTTTATATCATATTACAGAGTTTCTATTTTTAAAGTAATTTTCATCATTTCTATAGCGTAATTTTTTTAATTAAATAATCATAAAATGAACAAGTTAATTAAACGATTTTTAATAATGTTTTTATTATTAAGCTTTCAACGTTGGTGAACGTCTTCATCAGAATATTTTAATATTGTTAAAATATTAAATTAAAATATTAATATTATTAAAATATTTCTATTTTTATTCTATTACATTATTAAAAATCATCTAATTAACTTGTGCATTCTAAGGGCCGATCTTTCCATCTCCTTGTAAGTTGCTTTTAAATTTATCTGCCTTTTAATTGAAATATTGCTTGTAAAGTTGGTTATGTGGCTTATAACTTATAGACTAGTTGAACCAGCTGATAACAGTCTAAAAGTGGATTTCTAACCTCATTATTGGAAAGTTGCTATGTGACAGCTTTTGAAACGTCATCCGAATTAGATGCTGGATGCTAGAAAATGGACAAAATTAATCTGATTGGCGAAGAACATGAGATTGTTCGGGATTATGAAATTATTAATTTGGTTGGTGTTATTTTAATAGAGATCAAAAGCTGTACATTCGAAATAGAATCAACTTCGGACAATTAGAAATCATGCAGTTTGACCTCTTCAGCAATTGTTATTGACATTGAGGTTTTTAGCAACAAGAAGTTTTTATATAACAATGGGTGATTTTAAAGAACAAGAAATGCCATCGAAGCCACGTTTGAAATTGCAAAAGGAAAACGGAAATTGGAATTTCCAATTCTTAGCATTGCTGAATTTTCATCTATCTTATTTTTAATAATGTCTTTATTTTGTATTTCAACATTTATTAGCATGCGAACTTTATCTTCCATAAAATTCTTGGACCGCTTCCATTTAGAGACTCTTTCATTTGACTGTAATCATAATTGTGTATGTGAAGATACACAAAATTACTTTAATATTTGTTGACTTTTACTAATTAAAGTCATTCAATTCACTGCCAACCTAACATACACACACAAAAAATTGTTCAAACTACCTTTTTGTTAAAGTTATGATAAATTTGTTTGGAAAGACCGGTTTTCTTAAAAGTATGTTTAATGTGGTTTTTAATTTTATCTGCCTGATAGATAAAACGAACTTTACAAGGAGATGGAAAGATCGACCCTAAGATTATTTAATTATATTTCACAAGTTAAAAAATTAATTTACGTAATTTTTTTAGAATTCAATTTCTTGTTTATTCAAATATTATGTTTCTGTGTAGTATGTATTCTTTACTTAATAGTTAAAATTTATTATTTGTTATTATTTATTATTGTTATTTCTTGCTGTTATGTCTTTTACAACAAAGTTAAGTTTACGAACGATTGTACACGCCTTAAAGGTTGTATTTCATAAATTATGTATTTATTATATTGTAGTCGAATAAATAGTATTAAGTAGTACTTATGTATTTAATTGCGGGTTTTTTAAATGGATCAAGTTATTCACTATGAAATTAATAATGAAATTAATGATGAAGTTAGTGATGTAATTAATGATGAGGAGTCAATCGATTCAGTGGGAGACGACAAAGAAGATGACAGTGACTTTGCACCCACAATCGATGAAGATATAATTGCTAATCCAGTAATAAGGAGATCCGAAAGAATACCAAAACCAAAAACTTTTGATGATTTCGTAACTTACATGTGTGCTGAAGACGTGGATTTGGATGTAGAACCGGTTACCGTCAAGCAAGCGTTATCGAGACCAGATAATAAAAGATGGAAGCAAGCCATGCTGGAGGAACTCCAATCATTTGAAGAAAGTGAAGCGTGGGAATTAGTGGATATACCACAGAATGAAAATGTTGTGAAGTGCAAGTGGGTATTTAAAAGAAAATATAATAGTGAAAGTCAAGTGCGGTATAGGGCTAGGTTAGTCGTTAAAGGTTTCACGCAGAGACCTGGTATTGATTTTGACGAAACTTTTTCTCCTGTTGTGCGACATTCGACATTAAGACTGTTAATCGCTTTATCTGTAGAGTTAGATCTAGAAATAAGACATTTAGATGTAACGACTGCATTTTTGAATGGTGTGTTGGATAAAACTGTTTATATGGAACAGCCCGAAGGTTACGAAAAATCGAATAACAAGGTGTTAAAATTAAAGAAGGCTATTTATGGACTCAAACAGTCTTCACGGGCATGGAACCAAAGGGTTGATGAAGTTTTGACAAATTTTAGTTATAAAAAATCAAAGTTTGAACCATGTTTATATATAAAAAGTAGTAATAGCTCATTAACTATAGTGGCTTTGTATGTAGACGATTTTTTTATTTTTTCTAATAATGGATCTGAAACGGCAATCTTAAAAAACGAATTAAGTTCTAAATTTAAAATAAAAGATTTAGGAGAAGCCAGACAATGCTTGGGCATGAGAATAGATATAGACAGGGAAAAAGGTTACATTTCGATGGACCAAACGGACTACATAAATCAATTGTTAAAGAAATTTAACATGAATGATTGTAGTGCAGTTGGTACACCAATGGAATGCAAATTAGATTTAGATAATAAAAACAATAATTGTAATGATCAGAAATTTCCTTATCAACAACTAATAGGGAGTCTAATGTATCTTGCTGTATTGACTAGACCTGACATTTCTTTTAGTGTAAGTTTTTTAAGTCAGTTTAATAATTGTTTCAATGAAACGCATTGGAAACATGCTAAAAGGGTCTTAAAATACCTGCAGGGTACAAAGGACTATTGCTTACGGTTTGCCAAAGGAAATGCAAAATTAGTAGGATTTGTAGATGCTGATTGGGCAAGTAATTCCTGTGACAGAAAATCTTATACTGGATTTTGTTTTAAATTGTCCAATGGAGCAATTTCTTGGCAAACTAAGAAGCAGCAAACGGTAGCTTTGTCGAGTACCGAGTCAGAATATATGGCAATTTCCGAGGCTTCAAAGGAGGCAATGTATTTACGGAATCTATATAATGAGCTGACTGGAACGTTGGACTGTATTGTATTATATAATGACAGCCAAAGTGCACAAAAACTTGTGCTTAATCCTGTATTACACAAGAGGTCCAAACATATAGATGTAAAGTACCATTTTGTAAGAGATGCTGTTTCTGATAAGATAGTAGAGATTAAATATCTCAAAACAGATGATATGCCTGCGGACATATTTACCAAAGGCTTACCGTCTAAAAAACATTGTAAATTTGTAGAATGTTTAGGTCTGAATAAGTTGGATGTTTTGATATAGTGGGAGTGTTAAAATGTAATATCAAACACCCTATATATTGTAATGGTATTTTCGTAGAAAATTCCCACACACCTATTTTTGCTCAGGTAACCCTGGATTGTGGGAGCAATTGGTAATTTTCAAGGGTCGAGAGTTCTTACGTTTAAAAAAAAATAATGAAATAAAAAACTTCTTCTCGTTTTAAAAAATTAAATAGTAATCCAAAATTAAATGTAATTCCAATTCAAAAGTAGTATTCTTTGATGGAATCGTGGTTTTGATTCCGACCCTATCCAAATCGCCCGCTTATCAATCGCAACATTTGTTCCCACGAATGCAAATTTCAAACTTTCCAATTTTAAATAATTCAGATTCAATTTTTTAATTTCAATTGCTCTTTTTCTAATTTATCCACCAAATCCAATATACCGCTTAGTAGCCACTCAATATAAAAATTATCCAAAAATCCAAATATCAAAACTTCAAAAATAACGCAATAATGCGAAAGCACAGAATTCACTTTATTCAATCAAATCAAAAATATTACTCACAACTAATTGCAATAATTCGCCTCAAAATTTAAAACTCAACGGGCTTACAAAATTTTACACCCGCTGTCGGCCATAGTTGGCCAAAAAAGCCTCGTATCTTTATCTTTTCTCCCCACTCTGTACTTTTCCAATTTAAACATTCAAAAATTAAATTCACAAATTTTTACAATTTAGCACAGGGTGGGTCGAAATATTTTGTTTCACGACAATATGTAAGTTAATATTGTCTAAAAGCTATCTATGTATTAACGATGTAAATAACTTTTATTAAAAGATTCAGTCTTGCTTAAAACTGATAACCGACTAGTCGTTTCTTTAACAATCTCAAAGGTAACAGCGGATTGCTAAAAAGGATTGTTCCAGTTTGGTTGATGTACTTCTAAAGGAACGAACAATTCAAACAGAGTAAGTACCTATAGTTATTATTTTCATTCAAGTAGAAATACTTACTTATAGCTTATTATATATATTTTTTAGAAACGGTGTTAGTAGTAGCAGTAGAAACTCTCCTGAGGGTGAAGGTGTTGTTCCAGATAACAATCCTATAGAAGCTAATATTTTGACTAAAAATATAGGGTAATTCTTATTTTTATTATAGTAAATCTAATGATGACATATAGTTAAATTCTTATATTAAGTGATAATATGCCTACTTATATTCTTAATATTTTTAGAAGTAATTCGGAGGTTGATAACCGCGATGAAATGATTGTTTATTTACTTCTGAGCTAATCAAAAAGCTTGAAAATCCCAAAAGACGTCCACGATGGTCGATTAAAGTTGTATCTAAAGCAATCGTTGTTCATTCCTCTGGTTCTCGAGCTTATAGGTTGCTGCTAAAAATTGGATATCCTTTTCCAGCTGTATCAACACTTCGATCGTGGTTGAAAAAAATTCAAATTTTACTTGGAATCTTGAAACCAGTATTTAATGTAATCAAACTGCAAAAGATGAACAATATGGAAAAAGTTTGTATATTGTCATTCGATGAAATAAAAGTTTGTGGATATATTTGTGTATCCACTATTTGTATCTAACTCCTTATTATTTTAAAATTAATTAAATAGACTTTTCTGTATGACAGACGTAACTTTATTTTATCCAAAAAATACCAGATTAAAAATATAAAATTTATAAACAATAAATTTTATTACTAACATACATGGATAAAAATGCAACAATTGAATGAACTTAAAAATATAAAATTTGTGGTAATGACCGCCACAGTACCCCATCACCAGCGATAACGTTACCGATGAATGTCTTGCACGACATTTTTTGCAAAAGTAACTTTTCTTCCAGAACGTGTAGTATCGTAATACGTAATACGTATGTAATACGTGTGTATTTTGTGTAGTTATTATCATTGTTACTTTTAATAGTCGTTTTGGGTGAAATTGTTTTTTTTCCGCCTCAATAAAACATGGTTTTAACCTATCGATTGAAATGATTTTCTTGGTTCCACCAACATCGAGCAGGAAAGGTTATTCCTAACGTTTTAATACGCGATATGGACCAACATATGGTTGTTGTAGTGGTTTTTTTACGGAGTCAACTCTAACTAAGACATGTGAACAATCGGATAATTCCTTAAAAATAAATATTTTTTTTGGAGTGTGACACTTTGTAGGTACAGGTTGAATGTTTTGAAAATGGGTTTTTAAATTTTGAATGAATTCGCTTTGATTGTTTAAATATTTTGAATTGTGTTCTTGAAAAAATTCGCCTGGTCACTTTAGTGTGCATCCATACACTAATTCAGCTACTGATGCGCCTAAGTCTTCTTTTACTGTTGTTCGCATTCCTAACAAAATTGTTGGTAAAATGCTAACCCAGTTTGTATTTTCGTATGTTTTTATTGCTGCTTTTAGGGTCCTGTGTAAACGTTCGATAATACCGTTTGATTCGGGATATCGTGTAGTTCGCACCTTTTTTATTCCAAGAATTTTGGTAAAAAATCTTGAAATAAGAAAGATTCAAATTGTCTACCTTGGTCCGTTACAATTGATGTTGGAACTCCAAAACGAGCAATCCAATTTGCGTAAAATTCAAATGCTACCGTTTCAGCCGTAATATTTGTTAATGGTATCACTTCCATCCACCTGGTGTATCTGTCAATACACGTTAGACAGTAAGAATAACCATTACTATTTGGCATTGGACCTATTAAATCAATGTGTACATTTGAAAATCTCTCGTTGGGTATTAAAAAGGATCCTATTGGACTATGTGTGTGTTTTGTAATTTTTGACCGTTGACAACTTAAACAAGTTCGTGCCCAATGTCGACAGTCTTTGTTTATTGCTGGCCAAATAAAACGTGTGCGGATGAGTTTTGTTGTGGCCTTGACACCTGGATGAGAAATGTTGTGAAAGTGTTTAAAAATTTGATTTCTGAAAGAAGAAGGTACAAATGGTCTGTCGACACCTGTTGATATGTCACAAAAAATTGTGTTGGTAGAGCCAAGAATCTGACACTTTTTAATTTGCATTGATTTTGAATCTTTAAAGCGTTGAAAATCTTGATCGGATTCTTGTTCTTCCGACATTTTGTTGAAATCAAAAACGTTAGGAAATGAAATCGCTTCGACTCTCGCTAATGCATCAGCAACAGTGTTGTCTACACCTGAAATGTATTTGATGTTGGTAGAAAATTGACCAATTAAGTCGAGGTGTCGAAGTTGTCCAGGTGATGCCTTTTCTGGATTGTGATGAAATGCTGTGGTAAGTGGTTTGTGATCGGTGTATATGACAAAGTTTCGTCCCTCTATCATTTGTCTAAAATATTTAATCGCGGAATAAATCGCTAGTAATTCTTCAGTACTTCAGAAGTAAGTATGATAGACGTAACTTTATTTTATCCAAAAAATACTAAATTAAAAATATAAAATTTATAAACAATAAATCTTAATACTAACATACATGGATAAAAATGCAACAATTGAATGAACTTAAAAATATAAAATTTGTGGTAATGACCGCCACAAGTTTACAAAATCTACTCGTATAACAAGGTTAACGATGAAACATTAAAGCCATCAAGCTATGCACAATTTATTATGCTGAGAGGATTATTTTCGAATTGAAAACAACCAATATTTTATGACCTAGATTGTAAAATGACTAAGGATCTTTTATTTCAAATCATAAATTATGTTGAAAATTCAGGTGAGAATAACAAACCATGTACCTAGGTGCTCTTATAATCGTGTTTTTATAGGTTTCGAAATTGTGGGTATGGTCAGTGATCTTGGGGGACGAAATAGATCATTACATAATCAGTTAGAAATAACTCACAAAAACACCTGGTTTAAAAATCCTGCGAACGAACATAGAATTTTTGTATTTGCCGATGCCCTTCACTTTATTAAATTAATCAGCAATCATTTTGTTGATAGTGGTTTTATAATCGAACGCAAGGAAATTAACGACGGGTACTAGGGTATTCCTTCCCAGTGGCGGTTTTAAAGAACAGGCAAGGTTGGCTCAGCCTACCCAAAATTTAATGTACATAAATAACATTTTCTTTATGTACAATATAATTAGTATTTTAATATTATAGACAATTAATATTTGTTATTTTTCATTATTTACACTTAAAATTGAACAGCTGCAAAAATTAGCGTGTTTTATATTTTTATGTGTATCTGCTTCAAAGTATTATAGTGTAGGCACTGGCCTAGCTTGATCCATATAGCGCAACGTAACAGTAGGACCATGATGTCAGATACAGCAATACTACAACTTCAATAGCCAGCGCTTAGGCTCGTGCCTACCAGATACTTGCTATCTATGCTTCTATCTTGCTATATCTTGCCAGATATGATACCTCGCCATAAACAGTTTTTCTTATCGGACACATGCAAGCAGCATTTTAAAGCTTTTTAGATGACAAAAAAGAATATTTATCTCATATTAAATAAAACAAAAATAGAAATTAAGCGGTATTTTGCACTTCGTAGTGTATTTTTATTATTGCAAAATAATTTAAGCGGTAGTGCTATTGCGAGATCGCCTATCTTCATACTTATTAGACATTTTTTGTCGCAAATTTCATTGTCTTTATTTTTGTTCCTATACATTTTTTTATTTTGTCGCCTCGTTTTCGACCGAGAGTGACTTAAAGCAGATTCGGTAAAACTTATTAATAAAATTAAAAATGCACAATGGTTTTCTCGAGGGATTCCCATGGGATTTTTACCGAGACTGCTTTAAGTCTGGGTAAAAAAAAAATCACAAGTTCAAAACCATTTTCAAACCTCTCCTGCTGTTGATGATAGACAAGAAGGGGAAAATTAAGGAGTCGATTCCTATCTACTCACAGATGACGGCGATTAACGACAAAAGGGATGTCGAATATTTTGATGAAAGCAAAAATTTTTCTATTTTGTGTTTTTTCATATCTTTGTTTATTTTTTCATAATTTATTTGTAAAAATTCTGCATTTTATATTTAGCCTTGAAATTGGTCAATAAAGAACTCGAAACTTCAGACAATTTAATTGTTTTAAATATTCACTTATAATAAAATAATTTTTTAAAATAGTACTTACAAAAATTAGGTAAATTCTATTTTCTTACTTCCTTAACTTTATATAAAAATACCTAACTCCGCCACTGGATATTGAATGTAGTGAAGATAGGTCTGAATCAGTTCGATGTCATTTACGATTCTTTAGCATGGTGTGACGGATGTTTATAATTCAAGTATCTAATACCACAGCCTACTTATAATTTATTAGTCGCTAACGTATTGATTTGTTGTAATTAATTTAATATATTTTATATTAATCGTGTGCGTTTTTCAGAATTTATAACTAGAACTTTAATCTAACCTCAAAATTTATACTACAAGTTGATGCTTCCAGTGTGGATAGTATAATACTTTTGGAGGTGTTTAATAAATTCGAAGAAAGTATCAGTGGTTTGTGAGTTTCCAGCGATAGTTATAACGATAACGAAATGGAGAGCATGAAAGTCGAGTTAGAAGAATTGCATAATTCCATTGATATTAAATATGATTCTATTTTAGAATATCAACAGGATAATAATGAGGTGAACTATAAATTATATTTAGTATAAAATGTTCATATATAAAAGCTGGGGGGTGAGATCTCGTCTGCGGATGTATTCTACTTTAAATTTCTTTATCTTCTATCTTTGATCGTATAAAATGATGTTGAACATTGTTATGCTTTGTACTTATAAGACGATGATTTCTTTGCAAATAAAAATTCATTTTCAAACTGTCTTTGGACAGTGTAATAGTTTCTTAGTTGTCTCACTTGTGGACAGTGCTACCGTAGGTAGTCTTTGAATGTTTCAGAAGATTGCCTGCTGCTGCATGAGCGTCAATCATCTTTATTGTTGACCCAATCAGCACAGAATACAATAATTGTGGCATTTCTTAATTTTGAATATTCTAAATTTAGATATCTAAACTTCTGTTAACAGTCTCCCTAATGATCTGGACCTGGATCTAATATTGGCTTGTGCAATATCAGGTCTTGTGGCTTACGACAAATATAACAGAAATCCAACGGCTTTTTGTTACGGAATTCTCTCCATTTTAGTGTTTTCCCATGTTACGTGCTGATTTGGACCAAAAAGTGTCTTGGATTTCATTCATCTTAAAAGACTTGTTTAATGCGTTCTTAAGCTTGTCGGATTGTTTGAATTACAGTGTAAACTCTTTATAACGACACTCAAGTGGCTGCATATTTATGACGTTATACCGGGTGTTCATTTTAAAACTTCCAGCAATTAATATCTCAAAGATCAAAAGTCAGATCAAAAAATGTTTTGGACAAAAGTTTTATGATAGCGAGGGGGAAAGAAAATGGCATAATTGTTTTTTTAATTTATTGTCATTTGAAGGTCAACTTTGGTTTTTTAAATGGCACTTTATATTTTTTTAACAGATTCATATTTAGCATGAATAAATAAACAACTTTCGTTTAAAAAAATTTTTTATTAGACGTAGACTTTTCGAGTAAAATGCATTGAAACAAAATAAAAGCATTTAAATAAACTACAGCTGATTATAATCGAAATTTAATTTTTTTTATAATTAGAAGGCTGTTATTGCTTTTGTTATTATTCAACTTATTAATTTTAGGGCGATCAAAACAAAACACTGTCACATAAAACAATTAAATTGACATTAGTTTCTTAAAGTATTGTTAGTTTTGTGATTTTCAGTGAGTTTTTATTTTCCTCGTTAACTTTAGATGTGACGAAAGTTCGAAATCGGATTATTACAATGGTTTATACTGTAGAAGAAAGAATAGAATTAATGTTCTTGTAGGGAGCTCAAAATGAAAATGCTGTAAGAACTGCAGAATCTTATAATGCGAGACAGCCTGGTCGAAATGCCTCTCGTAGGTATGTTATAGACCTTGTTTCAAAATTTCGGGAAACAGGATCCGTCAAAAATAAAACACGCAAGAATTCTAGAATATTGGATGACTTAGCTCAAATTGAAGTTATAGGCCATTATGCTTCAAATCCTAATAGTTCCGTTCGTGAAGTTTCTGCTATCAGTGGGTACTGTTCATAAGGCGCTAAAATTGCATTAATTTTACCCATATAAAATGTAGATTCGTCAAACTTTGGCCGAGGATGATCCAGATAGACCAGTGGAGTTTAGTGAAAAAAGTTTAGTTAAAAACCAAAGTTAACCTTCAAATGACCTTGAAAAGGTCTATAAATTAAAAAAGCAATTATGCCATATTCTTTCCTCCTCGCTATTATACAACTTTTGTCTGAAACATTTTTTCATCTGACTTTTGGTCTTTGAGATATTAATAGCTGGAAGTTTTAAAATGAACATCTGGTAGAGAGTTGTCGTTAAATGGAGAGAGAATATTTCAAAGTCTATTTTCTCGAAAATTTCTGGCCATCTGGCTCTACTGCTTTGAGGAGTTCTTATTGGAGGGCTAAACTTTCAGTACAATAAGTGTCAAAAATGCGGAGGTCATATAATTTCCTTGTTAGCAAAGTTTGAAACCGACATTGAATGTATTTCGTTATAATATAGTACATTTATGCAAATATAGTTAGATCCATAGTGGCTCCAAGAATTATAAATACACCTTATATAAAAAAGAACAAGTAATGATACGAAAAAACCCAATAATTATAGTTCAATATTTTCGAATTTAAAATATTTTAAGAAATGATAACCAACAGTTGATATGATAAAAAAAAGTTTATAGAAAAATTATATATATTAACTTAAAATTACAGAAAAATAAAATATTAACTAAAATAGCAGTCAAACAAATATAAATACACTTGCATAAATGAACTTAAATTAATTATTTTTAAAACTATTAGTATTGTATGGGATATCCTTTGGCATCTATTACTGCCTGCAAACGTCTTGGCATGGATTCGTTCAATTTTTTAATAAGGGAATGTCGTCAGGATTGGCCACCCTTTTAACTTTTGTCGATAACTTCCGTGTAAGAAAGAATTTTGTTAATTTAAGCACATGATCAGAAAGATCTAGGAATAAAGCTACTTTCGAGGCAATCGCAAATTGATTGGATAAAAAATAGATAACTTATGCAAGAATTAAAAAGAAAATGTTAAGGTTGGCCCAATGCTGTCTAGGTTGGCCCACCGTTGAGAATTGCCAAATTCATGCAAAAAAATTGACTGGATGAAATAATAAACCAAATTTATTTTGTTTTTATTCGATTGAGTGAAACTTTATAATATAATATCGCAGAGAACTGATTTACATGACACATAATTCCGAATCACCGTTTTGACAAATAAAATAGCTTCTTGCCATTTTGGCACATTTCAAATGCACATTTTTCTTGCATTTAATGCATGCAATAGAGTTGTTGCAGTTCAGACGACGAAGCATTCGCTTCCAAGCAGATGATGCATTTACAACGGTCCAACCTTACAACAAATTCCATCACCACATCGCGTCACACTACATCCAAACAGGTAGCGAAATTGAATGTTTCCCTTGAATAATTTTTAAAGACTATCCACATAACACATTTTAGATGCTTATCTTAACGAATTAATGTTTTTCCTCCAAGTTTTCATGCTCTATTTGCAGCTGGTGGAAAACTTTTTTTGTCTTGGTTCAGTGAATGAGTGCACAACACGTTTCAACATTACACCCCAAAATCAGTAATGACACGAAAAGTTCGTTGTCATTGAGGGATGTTTGACACACTCGCACATAGGTGGTTCCAGTGATCTACACTGAAAAATCGCAGTGGGCCGACCTAGACGACCGGCCAACCTTGACAACATTGCCCTAGTATTTGCTGATATTTTCTCCCATTCTTGCAGTATAACAGTTTTTAATGTTTTCTTACTGGAAATATGATGTTTATGAATTTGCCTTTTTAATTTTTGCCATAAATTTTTAATGGGATTAAGGTCTGGTGATTGGAGTGCCATATGAAGTTGTTTTACAAAGTGATACAGAAGCCATTCCTTCACAAGATACGAAGTATGCTTCGGGTCGTTGTCTTGTTGAAACAAGTACCCGTCTTTCAACCCTAATTTTTCAACGCTGAGCTCTAAATTTGATTTTAAGATATTCATATAATCAAACTTAGTCATGATGGTTTCGATAAATTGCAACTTTCCCACTCCATCTGCAGATATACAATCCCAAATCATCACATTTCCGCAACCGTGCTTAACAGTTCCACATAAATTTTCTTTCTGTATTTCTGTATTACTTTTCTTTCACACTATTTGTCTTCCATCTGAACCAAATATATTAAATTTACTTTCGTCACTAAAAATTACTTTTCTCCAAAAATTATAATCAGCGTTAATGTACTTTCTTGCAAATTCTAGTGGTTTCTTTCAATTAACTTTATTTACGAAAGGTTTCTTACGTGCAACTCGACCGTTAAACCCTTCCTTACGTAAGATTTTTCTTACACTTTCGGTTTAGATAGGTTTACCAATCCGCGTGGAAACCTCGGCCGTTAGTTTTGGAACAATTGTCTTCGGGTTAACCTTAATTTGCCTAATGATAAATTGTTGATCTCTTGGTTTGAGAATGCATTTTCTCCCTCGCCCGGTTTTATTTTGAAGATTACCTTCGTTTTTAAATTTATTAAGAACACATTGAACTGCACCAAGTGATCTGCCAACAATTTTAGCAGTTTTTTGAAAAGATTTTTCTTCACACATCAATTTTAAAATTAATTAATTACAAAATATGAATCGCGATGATGATTTAAATCAATTATACGCATATCAGCGTGTTCTAAGAAGTATTGAAATATCCATTGTATCAAATTTCTCAAAATGCAGCGTTCGTTGTCTAGTGCTTAATCTTCTAAACATAAGTGTATTTATAATTTCTGATAATTTTTTTGTTTTTTGAATTGTACATTTATACATAAAATTTTCAAAATTCTATTTTTTCATTAAATGAATACAATATTATTATTTTATCAAGTAAAAAAAATTAAATTTTAATTAAAGTGAAATTAATAGAACATTTCATCAAATTTATAATTCCTGGAGTCCCATGTTAATCACACAATAAAGAAGCATTTATCATGATCATCTAACATACACCCTTCGATGCTGTAATTTATTACCACTTTCTTTTGAAAAATCTGATATAATTAGAAATGTACCAATAAAAAAAATCACTTATTGAAAATATACTTGTTACAGAACATCTCAAGTAATTTAAAGAGTTACTTTCAAATTAAGAAAGAAGAAGAAACGGAAGTCAACTTGGAAGATTTGCATCATTCCATCGACATTAAAGAAGAAACTTCAATGAACGAATCTCAAGTTGATCACGATTATGTAATCTCTTCACGAATTCACACTGGTAAAATATTTTTCCAGTGTGTCATTTGTGACTATAGTTGTTCAGCAAAATCAATATTTAAAGGTCATTTACGCTCCCATACGGGTGAGAAACCGTTTGAGTGTAATATTTGTGATTATAAATGTTCACAAAACGGTACTTTAAAAGCGCATTTACTAACTCATACGGGCGAAAAACCGTTTGAGTGTAATATTTGTGATTATAAATGTTCACAAAAATCTAGTTTAAAATATCATTTACTAACTCATACTGGTGAGAAACCGTTTGAGTGTAATATTTGTGATTATAAATGTTCACTAAAAAATAATTTAAAATATCATTTACGAATTCATACGGGCGAGAAACCGTTTGGGTGTAATATTTGTGATTATAAATGTTCACGAAAAGATTTGTTAAAAAAGCATTTACGAACTCATACGGGCGAAAAACCGTTTAAGTGTAATATTTGTGATTATAAATGTATACTAAAAAATCTGTTAAAACAACATTCAGTAATTCATACGGGCGAAAAACCGTTTGAGTGTAAAATTTGTGATTATAAATGTTCACGGAAAGCCGGTTTAAAAGATCATATACTAACTCATACGGGCGAGAAACCGTTTAAGTGCAATATTTGTAATTATAAATGTTCAGTAAAAGCTACTTTAAAAAAGCATTTACTAACTCATACGAGGGAGAAACCGTTTGAGTGTAATATTTGTGATTATAAAAGTTCACGTAAAGATAGACTAAAACATCATTTACTAACCCATACTGGTGAGAAACCGTTTGAGTGTAATATTTGTGGTTATAAATGTGCACTAAAAAATAGTTTAAAATATCATTTACTAACTCATACGGGCGAGAAACCGTTTGAGTGTAATATTTGTTATTATAAATGTTCACGAAAAGATAGATTAAATAATCATTTACTAACTCATACCGGCTAGAAACCGTATGAGTATTGGTTCAGCTTGACTGGTGTATGAGCTTCTTATTTTTTTTTAGTTTCAAGCATTGTTTATAAGATCTTGCTTTTTTGAAACCCCCTTTCGAAAAGGCTGACTGTATAATTTTCTTTCTCTTTTGTGTTTCCTATATTATAACGCAATAAATGAAAATGTGTAAAGGAAAATATATTTTATTAGAAGGAATTCAATGTTGAGTGAATTACAACTTATTTACATTTTAAAAAGCTTTATCGATTGTTGTTATTATTTTGTTGTTGGAGAGTCGAGACGCCTTCTCCGTGTATTTTGATATGATTTACCATACCGTCAGCTTTGCGTTTCAAGTTTTCACCATTGCATGCGCTATTGAACAGAGATTCGACGCATGCGGCAAAGTGTCCACATTGTTTCGTCACTTTCGTTCAGTTATTTAATATACAATGGATGTTAATGTGTAATAATGTATTATATTTAAATTTGAAATATTACTGCGACGGTTGGTTATGTTAATTTTAGTTAAGAAGTTTCGGTGTAGGAAGTGTGACAAGTTGGGGCATATCGCAGCAGCTTGTCAGGAAAATATTAATTATTTAGATGATTTTTCAAATGATAATTTAAACAATATTAAAATAAACAATTTTGAAATGTATAACATTAAAGCGTTTAATTCAATAGAACGTGAATTTTTTGGAGTTGCAAAAATGAATAATGTACAAATTAGGATGGAAATCGATACGGGTTCAGCAATTTCTGCTATTTGCTGGTCTATGTATTTAAAAAATTTCAAAGAGGTTTCATTAATATATTGCAGTGATTACAAAAATTTGTTTTACCCTGACTAGCCCCTGAAAGAGGGAGATACGACGGTCAGCCTCTGGGTGTGGGTTTAAAAATATAACCAATTCTTTTTACCAAAATTCTTCCTTTATCAAAACTTTAAATCGCAATAATTCCAAAATTAAAAAGTTATTAACATTAGTTAACTATTATAGTTTTTGAACTCATATGTAAGTTACGTATTAAATTTTAATTTCAATTTCATGTAACATGTAAAAATCAATCATTTCCTATAAAAGAATATTATGAAAAAAAAATATTGAACTAGAATAAAATTATTAGAATTGTTTCGTTCACACATATAAGTTCTAAAATATAACAATACAAAACAAAAATAAAATTAAAATGTTCTTGTGGTAAAAAAAAATTAAATTGCCCTAAAAAAATTTGATAACAAGTTCGTTTCTTTATAAAAATAAAGTTTTGTTGCACTTTTCTTTCACTTTTGATTAAATTCCGCACTACACATTGTCCTAACTTTTTTTTTTGATTAACCGATTCCCGCACTTTTCATTATTTAATTGACTCTTTCACATTTTGAACTAATTGGCCGCCTTTCACTTAGGTTAATTGACTGTTTTTCACATTAGATTAATTGTCTGTTTTTCACCTTACAAGGAAAGGGTCAGGTATGCGAAATTTTGTTTTGGTTTATACTTATACTACGTAAAGATTACACCTAAGACATTACGTGAATGAAATAGTAGCGCGCCATATTCAACCAATTTTGAGAAAATTGAATTTAAAAATAACAAATTTTTACGAGAAAAAAATATTAAAATTCAACTGAACACTTGAAGTTTATTTAACAGAAATGACCGTCACTTGGCAAAGTAAACAAAAATTAATGATCAGACTGACCGTCACTGAAAAAAATTGAAGATAGAATGAGCCTTCACTGATAGAAAAAATGGAATGGGGGAGAGTCAGGAGTGGGTCCTTTTTATGTAAAATCTTCAGGGTTATTGATAAGGGCTAAAGTCGCTTAACCGATATCATTTTATTCTCAAAAACTGAATTGATCGAGAAAACTCAAAAGTGATATTTTTGTTATGTTGTTTATGAATAAGGAGATGTGTATTTTAAATTTAATTCAAATCCAGCAAATTGATCATGAAACGATCTAATAAAACCAGTGCGTATCAAAAGTTAATTCAAAATTCATATTTTAGCACATGATTTTAAAGATGGTTTGAGTTCCCTGCTTTAGCCGAGCGCAGTTATAACCGTTGTTTGGTCATTGAAAGATTTATGACGCTTGGACCCTTAATTTTAAGCCATAACTGTGGGAATTTTTCCTGAAATTGTATTTTAATGTTTTTATAGTCTTCAGATGTTTTGAGTGAAACTTCGTAATTTGGTAATTACTTGTCTAAATCGCAAATCCGTTAGTTCAATTGTAAATACTTCCGATTGCAAATTTCATTAGCTCCAAGATCATGTAAATTTGAAATCTGTAACGCTACGGGTTTCGCGTTTACTGGCAATTAGTGCGTAAATCGTTTAATGTAGCCTGTAATAGAAAGTCGAAAAATTATCTACTTTATGGGCATTAGTTACAAAAAAGGTTGACCCGCTGGAACCGATTTCAACATGTGCTCATGGTAGTGTATACTTCCAAGAATATTTTAAATTATTGTTATAATTAAACACACAATTCAATTGCATCCTATTTAATTAAGTTTCTAGCTTGTTGAAGGTAGTTTATTTCTATTTACGAAAAAAAAAGGAATTTTAACCAGTCGCTTTTAGCGATTCATACAAGTGTTTGAGCTGGTCTTGCATAAATTACCTTTTTTTTAGCTTTAGATTTGGGGGTGATTTGTTACAATGCACTGAGGTTTTCCAAATATTTTTGAACTCCTTGATTTTTTATCTCTATTAATGCTTCATGTAGTTCTTTATTACATTTATTAAGTTTGGTTTTATCACCTGGGTATCTAGTTTCATGCCACTGTTTACGGAGTGCACGTTTTTCAATTATTTTTTGTTGTATTGTGAACGGTATATAGTCTTTTATTTCTTTTTCTTTTGCATCTGGAGTTGCCCACCATGCAGCATGTTGTATGTCGGTTGTTAATTTGTTTACTGCTTCCTCTAGATTCTTTTCAGTTTTTAAATGGACATGAAGTGATACGAGTTGATTTAATTTCGCTTTGAAAATGCTCCAGTCGGTTTTTCTACTGTGCAGGGTTGGTTGCTTTTCATTGCCCATTATTTTTGTAAACACATTGACTATTATAGGCGAATGGTCAGAGGAGTGGTCCAGGCACTATTCGGCTTTTATTTTTTTGGTGTCAATACCTTTGGTAATGCAGAAGTCGATTATATCTGGCAGTAGGCCAATATGTTGGTTGGCCAGTTGATATACATTTTAGGTTATAATCTTGAATCGCTTTATTGAGTTCTCTGCCTTTCGATGTTGTTAACCTAGATCCCCATGTAGGGTGATTGGCATTATAGTCGCCGCCGGCTATGAATCTATTTCCCAGCGTTTTGAAGAAGTTAACAAATTGTTCTTTTTATTATTGTGCTTCGGTGGACAGTAGACAGCCGAGATTGTAAGAGCTCCCGTCTTTTCTTCTATTGATATATTGGTAGCTTGTATGTGTTCTTGCTCATACTTTTCCATTTCATGATGTTTTATGCTTTCTCGAATAATTATCGCAGTTCTGTCGCAACCTGGCTCGCTTTGAATTGAAGATGATGATTTATTAATGATAAAGGAAGCGAGCCAGACGCAGTTTTAATTCTAAGGGGGAGAGATAGCGTCTAGCTGCCATCAAGTACGGGAAGGGGATTAATGATTAAGTTGTACTAATTCTTAATCATCAGATAAAACTAAAATTATTAAAAATATTAAATTTGTCGGGTAAGCGTGACTTTATATAAAAATGGGAAAAGAGGCGTAGGATGAACTGTTCTCTCTGACTAAATCCCACAATCTGTTGTATTGTTATTTATTTATGACTCTCCCTAAATGACCCTCGTTAAGCTTCAACAAGCTCAAATAAAAGAATAGAATGGTTTGTGTGTAATGATATAATGAAAATATATGAATTCATATGGTTCACAATTAATAATTTCCTATATAATAAATTTATGAATTGAATCCTCTTAAGAATAAGAAATAAATAGTTGAGATAGAGGTCATTATAATTTACAAAGTAGATGAATTTCAAAATACAAATTTATAGCAGGACATCGGTAGTCAGGACCGTATTAGGAATCAATAACGAATGAAAAAAAATAGAAAGAAAAAAATTATTAAATTTAAAACGCCTAAACGAACGACATGTTTCGGACTTATTCGTGGTATTACCCAACGAAATTGCCCTCATCAGGCTCATACTGACAAAGAAAATATAAAATTAAACTTACCATTCTCTTCAACCGATCATGTAAACCTTCCACGTGCTCTAAACTAACCGAATGCCATACTAAGAAAATGTATTTTGAAAGTTAGTAAGCGTCCACTAGGGATATCTAAACTAACAAGTCTGTTATCTCACCAAACTAAAAATACCTCTTAGCTCTTACCTCTTACCTTATACTACGCTATATAATTCTTCTATTATAACTGAGTTGAACCCGTAGCTTTTCGTAGCTCGCGGCAGAGTTATAGTAACGTTGATTTGACTGACTAACACTTCGTAAAATAACAATGATTTAAAAAAAAGTTAACACTTTATAAATTGAGTTGTCTGAATACGCGAATCACGAACGAATTGATTATAATGAATTGACTATCACGAATTGACTATCACGAATGTAATGTAATGAATGCAATGAATGTAATGGAATGACTGTAATAAACGTAATTGCCCGTTTTTCGTTGCTCTCGGGTCTTATATAAAAATTGTAAGGGTAGTTTTCCCTCCCTAAAACCATCGTACGCGAGATTCTTGGAACGACTTTCCAAAAGTCCTTCGTGTTTTTGGAAGTCGGGCCAAGCTTTCACTTTTTTATCACATGTGTTATGTTTTGTTAAAGATTTTTAAAACCTTTTTGTCATACTGTGTTTTTATATCTTGGACTATAACTCTTTTACAAATTTAAAAAAAAATATACTTGCTACGTAATTCAAACTCAGTTTTTACAATGCATTATTATGACAGTTAGATATTTAAACATTCGTTGAAATAGATTCCATCTCGTTCAAGTTTACAAAGTTTTATGACTACCCTAAAATTGACAAAAGACCGGAGTGAAATCTTAGCAGCGCACGTGCACCTTGACTATTGAATTTATAAAATGCGAAAGTAGGGAGATGCATATATGTAATGTTTGTTTAAATTAATTTAATCTTAATCGCTAATTATTCCTGGATACTACAGTTCCACCGTGGGCTTTTCCGTTGGGCCAAACAGCGTAATCCAGAATGACTTTCCAATGCCCTCCATAAGAGAAGAAATCGCAAGGTCCAGTAAAAGTTATTGCGAGAAACTTAAAGTGCACCCTAATGTGACAGCCAAACAATTATTAGTGCCAAGTGACGAACCGCCCAGACTCAAACGGTTTAGACCAGCAGATTTGACTAACAGATTTAACTAAAGTAATTTCTAGTTTGTAACTGAAATCACAACAGTTTTAATGTAAATAATACTGAGCGTTCACTGGAACACTCTGCACATGATATTCTTCTTTTTTGTTCACCCAAATGCTTATTATCTGTAGATAGATTATTATTATTATTATTATTATCAACTACAGATTAGAGCAGAGGCACAAAAGTACCTATATTGCTCAAAAGCACCAAAATACAACAAAAGACAAGTTCAATCAACTTACAGCAAACACTAATACAAAATAATACAAACATTAAAACATTCTACAATATAACACAAAGAGTAAAAAGAAATACGCCCATCAAGCCATCAAAAACCCATCAAGTCTGGCCTTAAAAGAATTTACAGACGGCGCGCTAACAACATCTGGCGGTAGTGAGTTCCAAACATTAAAAACTCGGTTGCTTATGAAGTATTCCCTGGCTCTCGAACGATAAATCTCATGAGTCAGCATGAGGCCATTTCCACGCAAACGCTCATCATCCCTGAACCGCAGCAGATGACTAAGGTTAACCGAAAACAAGTTATGAGCCAAGCGATAAGTAATGATTAAGTCACCACGAACAAGTCGATCGCATTCACTTGAAAGATCAAAAATATTAAGACGGTTCAGGTAAGACGCTCGCTGCCTGCCATAAGGGAGTCTAGTAGCAGCGCGCTGCACAGACTCAATGAGAATAAAATCTCTGGCCCAAGTAGGACACCAAACACTAAAGCCATATTCCAAGACTGGACGTATATATTGTGGTGAAAAAGAGGATTCGCACCTACCCTGTACACATTTGATAAAAGTTTTATTTTGTTTTAAATAATTTTAAGTTGTAAGACTGTAGAACCAGACAGGTGGGGGCGAATCGACGAGGATATTTGCTTTTTGCCGACGAGTCGCCGCGCGAGAGACAGCGGTCCGACTTGTGGCTCGTTAATTTTTTACTCGAGTGAGTTATTGTTGAGATTTTTTTGATATAAGTTTAAAATTGTGAATTATATTTGTGAGTACTGAATTTTGATTTTTATTGAATAAATGAATTTCGATGCGAATGCATTAATTGCGTAATTTTTGGATGATAATTTTTGATAATTGGAATTGGATATTTTTGATGCGTTGCTACCAAGCAGTAGTTGATTTGAATTAGTAGTTGATTTGATGGTTTTGATTGAATTAGTAGTTTGGATTGATTTAATTGATTTGGTAAAATTTGGAAAGAGCAATTAAAACAAAAATTGGATCTGAATTATTTAAGGTTGAAATTGGTTTAGCATTGGAAGAATTAAAAGTTAAATTTGCATTTGTACGAGCGAAGGCCAGCTGGTGATAACAAGGCGATTTGGATACGCATAAAATTAAACGTGCGAGCCCATTTAAAAATTTAACAGTAAATTGTATTTGAATTTATTTACGATACAAAAATTGGTTATTGAAGAATTAATTATTTACTTATATTTGATTGGATTTGGATTTTGGAGAAATTATTTGTTTGGATTTTGAAGAATTTATTTTGAAAGACTTTTTTTTGCGCCCAGACAGTGGGGCAGATTTTAATCATTACATCTAAATTGTCGTCCATACGTGGAGCTCGATTTGAGCATTACATTTAAATTGGATTACTAATTGGTAATCGTTTGGAATTTTGAACCCACCCTGAGAAGTCTTAGCGAACCGACTTGGAGGCCGTAGAGATTGATGGTGTTGTTTGCAGTTTGCCACGCATTGCAAAAAATATCATTACAATATGTCTTATATAGAATGCAACTAGTGGGCACATTTATATTGCTAAAAATTCTTTTAAAGAGATTTAATACATATTTAGCTTTATTGCACCTGACCGCAATATTGTCAGACCACATCAAATCAGAATTCATAACAACACCGAGATTGGTAATCTTATTAACACTTTTGACGATAACATTATTAATCACATAGTTAAGGCGAGGATTGTTTTTACCGATGCGCAACACCGCGCACTTGTCTACATTGAGAGGAATCAACCAATCACGGCACCAACTAATCACAGTGTTTAGGTCACTCTGGAGCTCACTATGCAGAGTCAGCGGGTTCGCGTATATCTTTGTGTCATCGGCATACTGGGAAAAACAGCAAGACAAAGAACACCCCAGATCGCATGTGTACACCTAAAACAGCAATGGTCCAATCACTGAACCTTGGGGGACTCCACTTATCACCGGTCTAAATTCTGAAAAGTCAGTACCCACTCTAACTCTAAATTTTCGGCCTGAAAGATAGCTGGCTATCCACCTCAGCAACTGTCCACGTATACCGGCACATTTCAACTTTTCGACCAGACGCATAATCGGAACCCGATCGAAAGCCTTTGAAAAATCCAGATATATCACGTCGGTTGGCAATTTCTCGTCCAAGGACTTTGTCCAACTATTTAAACACGTTAGCAGATTTGTGGTAGTAGACCGACCGGGAAGAAATCCGTGTTGCTGATCAGGTATAACTTTATGCAGAAGCAAGAACGGCACCATGTAGTCAACAACAATTCTTTCCATTACTTTAACATCCACGGGAGTCAAACTGATCTGTCTGTAATTTTCAGGGCTAAGCTTGTCACCCTTCTGATGGATAGCTATTACTGTTGCCGACTTCCAACAATCAGGAAGAACAGACATGTCCATACATCTCTGCATAATCATCGACAGAGGAAGACTAAGGGTAAAAGCACACTGTTTCAATACTATCGAAGGGAGACCACCTGCTATCGAGGAGGAAGATCTTGGTAATATTGAGAGTTTCTGATAAACAGATTCGCGAGAGATCACAATGTTATCAAGTGAAAAAGCGTTAGGGCGAAATCCAGGCTCAGGAAAGGCGCCTCCGGGCTCAGCTACGTAATTGGTTTCAAAATATTGTGAGAAAATCATGGCCGTTCTCAGATCATTATCAGAAAGCAATCCATCACAATCTCTGACGCGAGGGGCATGCACATTGGAAGACATAGCATTTCTAACATACTTAAACAATTTATTTTTATTACCCCTAGCAATCAACCCATTTTCATATTTAGTCTTAGCTTGCATAATTACCTTAGCCAAGTTGTTTGAAAACTGCCTATGAACGGCGTACTCCCGTTCACCTCCCGTAAGCCTAAATCGTCTCCACAACGTCTCTTTATATTTTAATTGGCTCAACAAGTGCCCACTAATCCAAGGCTTCTGTGAACAGAGATCATTTCGCTACAGGCACTGATAGTACTTTCAACAATTTTAGTAAATAAAAGCCACTGTTCGTTAATCTCCATACCATCAAAAAGTGGTTCCTAATCAATCATCTGGAGGTTGAAGTCGACTTCTTCAAAATTTATTCTGTAAAATTGTTCAACCCTAAACCCAACACGCGTCCCCACAACCAGCAAATAGCAACGTAAGACTTCGTGATCAGATTTCCCTATAGGGGGCAAGTGCTCGGGCTCGATAAGCAGACGCCGATCAGAAACAAATATGAGATCCAAAAGAGACGGGTTCGCACCAGCCCTATATCTTGTAAAGCCATCAACAACCTGTCTCAATCCACTAGAAAAAACAAAGTCTAAAAATAACGTACACGAATCAAAGCTTCCCGAACGAACCGCCGGATACACAGGATCTGGCCAGCTAACACCAGGAAAATTAAAGTCGCCGAGGACTATAACGTTCTTACGGTTGCGTATAACGGAAGAAATTTCCCGAAACAAAGCAGCATCATTATGCCCCGAAGAGGATGGGGGTCTGTAAACGCAACAAAACGTTATCAGTTGAGTCTTAGTCTTTATATAAAGACATATCGCTTCGCACCCAGGAATATTCATTGCACAACAGTTTACTTTCGCTGAAATAAAATAGCTGTCATTCAAATAAACACAGACACCCCCACCGCTGCCGCTCACTCTGTCTGCACGAAACAATGAAAAGCCGCTAATACTAATAACCGAATCCGGCAAAAAAAAAAATCACAAGTTCAAAACCATTTTCAAAACTCTTCGTATAAAATATTTTCAAATCTACGGAGCCAAATTTCAACAACCTCTCCGGCTGTTGATGATAGACAAGAAGGGGAAAATTAAGGAGTCGATTCCTATCTACTCACAGATGACGGCGATTAACGACAAAAGGGATGTCGAATATTTTGATGGAAGCAAAAATTTTTCTTTTTTGTATTTTGTGTTTTTTCATATCTTTGTTTATTTTTTCATAATTTATTTGTAAAAATTCTGCATTTTATATTTAACCTTGAAATTGGTCAATAAAGAACTCGAAACTTCAGACAATTTAATTGTTTTAAATATTCACTTATAATAAAATAATTTTTTAAAATAGTATTACAAGAATTAGGTAAATTCTATTTTCTTATTTCCTTAACTTTATATAAAAATACCTAACTCCGCCACTGGATATTGAATGTAGTGAAGATAGGTCTGAATCAGTTCGATGTCATTTACGATTCTTTAGCATGGTATGATGGATTTTTATGATTCAAGTATCTAATACCACAGCCTACTTATAATTTATTAGTCGCTAACGTATTGATTTGTTGTAATTAATTTTATATATTTTATATTAATCGTGTGCGTTTTTCAGAATTTATAACTAGAACTTCAATCTAACCTCAAAATTTATACTACAAATTGATGCTTCCAGTGTGGATGGTGTAATACTTTTGGAGGTGTTTAATAAATTCGAAGAAAGTATCAGTGGTTTGTGAGTTTCTAGTGATAGTTATAACGATAACGAAATGGAGAGCATGGAAGTCAAGTTAGAAGAATTGCATCATTCGATTGATATCAAAGATGATTCTATTTTAGAATATCAACAGGATAATAATGAGGTGAACTATAAATTATATTTAGTATAAAATGTTCATACCCCCCATAAAATATCTTCTCTACCGATGTATTCTACTTTAAATTTCTTTATCTTCCATCTTTGATCGTATAAAATGATGTTGAACATTATTATGCTTTGTACTCATAAGACGATGATTTCTTTGCAAATAAAAATTCATTTTCAAACTATCTTTGGACAGTGCAATAGTTTCTTAGTTGTCTCACTTGTGAACAGTGCTACCGTTAGTAATCTTTGAATGTTTCAGAAGATTGCTTTCTGCTGCATGAGCGTTGATCATCTTTATTGTTGACCCAATCGGCACAGAATACAATAATTATGACATTGCTTAATTTTGAATATTCCAAATTTAGATATCTAAAAATTCTGTTAACAGTCTCCCCAATGATCCGGACCTGGATCTAATATTGCCTTGTGCAATATCAGGTCTTGTGGCTTATGACAAATATAACAGCGATCCAACGGTTTTTTGATACGGAATTCTCTCCATTTTAGTGTTTTCCCATGTTAAGTACTGATTTGGACTAAAAAGTGTCTTGGCTTTCATTCATCTTAAAAGACTTATTTAATGCGTTTTTAAGCTTGTCGGCTTGTTTGAATTACAGTGTAAACTCTATATAACGACACTCGTGTGACTGCGTATTTATGACATTATACCGGGTGTTCATTTTAAAACTTCCAGCAATTAATATCTCAAAGATCAAAAGTCAGAAGAAAAAATGTTTCGGACAAAAGTTGTATGATAGCGAGGGGGAAAGAAAATGGCATAATTGTTTTTTTAATTTATTGACTTTTTCAAGGTCATTTCAAGGTCAACTTTGGTTTTTTAAATGGCACCTTATACTTTTTTAACAGATTCATATTTAGCATGAATAAATAAACAACTTTTGTTTAAAAAAATTTTTTATTAGACGTAGACTTTTCGAGTAAAATGCATTGAAACAAAATAAAAACATTTAAATAAACTACAGCTGATTATAATCGAAATTTAATTTTTTTAAAATTAGAAGGCTGTTATTGCTTTTGTTATTATTCAATTTATTAATTTCAGGGTGATCAAAACAAAACACTGTCACATAAAACAATTAAATTGACATTAGTTTCTTCAAGTATTGTTAGTTTTGTGATTTTCGGTGAGTTTTTATTTTCCCCGTTAACTTTAGATGTGATGAAAGTTTGAAATCGGATTATTACAATGGTTTATACTGTAGAAGAAAGAATAGAATTAATTTTCTTGTACGGAGCTGAAAATGAAAATGCTGCAAGAACTGCAGAATCTTATAACGCGAGACAGCCTGGTCGAAATGCCCCTCTTAGATATGTTATAGACCTTGTTTCAAAATTTCGGGAAACAGGATTCGTCAAAAATTAAACACGCAAGAATTCTAGAATATTGGATGACTTAGCTCAAATTGAAGTTATAGGCCATTATGCTTCAAATCCTAATAGTTCGTTGCGTGAAGTTTCTGCTATCAGTGGGTACTGTTAAGGCGCTAAAATTGCATAAATTTCACCCATATAAAATGCAGATTCATCAAACTTTGACCGAGGATGATCCAGATAGACGAGTTGAGTTTAGTGAAAAAATGCTTGAATTATTAACCACACATCCACATTTATTGAAATCCACTTGTTTTTCGGATGAGTCAACCTTTTTTTTAAATGGATTTGTCAATAAACACAACTGTCGATATTGGTGCGATGAAAATCCTCATGTGTTTATTGATGGACATACACAGTGGACGCTGAAGATAAATGTGTGGGCCGGTATACTTGGTGATACAAATATTGGACCATTATTTATTGATGGAAATTTAACAGGCCAAAAATAGCTCGAAATGCTTGAAGATGCAATCCATCCTTTAATAGTTGTTGCGTTAGAGAATCAAAGCGACGAAGGACACGTGGAGCTCGATGAAAATGTTTTGCATTTTTAACAAGATGGAGCACCTTCTCATTATACTATACCCGTTCGAAACTGGTTAGATGGTACATTTCGTAGGCAGTGGATCGGCAGAATAGGACCTATAGAATGGCCAGCTAGGTCTCCCGACCTAACTCGTCTTGATTTCTTTTTATGGGGACATTTAAAATCTGTTATTTATGATACAATACCAGCTAATATTGAAGAGTTAAAATTACGAATCACAGTGGCTTGCAAAAATATTACGAAAGAAACTTTTGAAAAAGTTAGAAGCGAGTTTCAACAAAGTCTGTAGCATTGTTTAGCTGTAAATGGGGAACATTTTGAAAATTTGTTATGAAAACACTCGTTTACAAAAATGTTTTCTACTGTTTATACTAATAAATGGCCTTCTAAAACTTGTAAATATTAAATTTTGATTAACAATGGTATTAAGTTTTTATTTTGTTTCAATGCATTTTACTCTAAAAGTCTACGTCTTATAAAAAATTTTTAAACTAAAGTTGTTTATTTATTCATGCTAAATATGAATCTGCTAAAAAAATATAAGATGCCATTTAAAAAACCAAAGTTGACCTTTAAATGACCTTGAATAAATTAAAAAAACAATTATGCCATATTCTTTCCTCCTTGCTATCATACAACTTTTGTTCGAAACATTTTTTCATCTGACTTTTGGTCTTTGAGATATTAATAGCTGGAAGAAAAAATCAATATTATTTTCCTATTATAATATGTATATTGATATGTAATATTCTAATTTATTTAATTTTCCAAATGCTTCCAATCAAAAATATTTCTTTAAATTTCAATTCTCATTCAATTAAAGCTGTTCTTTTGGTACCTCGATTTCTCTCGAGGATCTTGATTTATTTCAAAATAATAAAACGGAAAGTAGTGACATGAGGTATTTAAAAGCTAAACTAATTTTCTACAGCTATATTGCAGAACAATAAATTGCAACTTTCTTGTTTAATAACTCCTATCTGGTTTTTCAGAAATTATGTACTAAATACTATAAATGCAAATAAGTTGAATTATTATTTTGCATATTATTGCAAAGAAAAATTTTATTTTATATTAGTTGATTTATCTTTTTCTTAATTTTGATCGTATCGAGGTTCTACTGTAAAAAATTTTATAAAGAATTCTTGACTCCCGAAATAATTTTAAATAGTAAAAAAATAGTTGAATACTATAAGAAATTTCAATAAATCGTTTTTATTTCAATAATTTTTGAATAAAATTACAGTACAGTTTCGGTAATCCGAACACACGCTAATCCGACCATCCAGTAATCCGAACAAAAGAAAAACTCAGTAGTTTGAACAAATAGTTTATAATACGAATACAACTAATAAAATTTTCGAGTTATAGAAAAATGTTTGGATTGTGAAAAATAGTGTTTACAAACTGAAGTAGAAGAGTAGGTAAATGGACAAAATCAGGAAAAGAATAATTTAAATGATCCAGAAATTATTGAGCAATTTATAGAAAATCCGAACGAAGAAAGTGATGAAAATGGAAATGTTTTAACATTTATTTAAGATGGGCATGTGAAAATGATGCCCATCTCAAAAAATTTTATTGTTTCGGCAATTAAGAGAAGAGGCAATTTTCGTTTTTTAACTTTATCCAGTAATCCGAACTTTTCTGTAATCCAAATGAGGCCAGGTTTCTATTAGTTTGAATTACTGAGACTGTACTGTATTTGCTTTCAATGCTAGTTGATAAAGTATTATTATTATTACATATCAAACAAAGTTTTAAAGAAACTATTGCAGCTAACAGTAAGTGCGAAGCGCTGACGTATTTTGTAAAAAAAAAGGTATTTGGTATTGGTCTGAGAGATCAATACACGGGTATACGAAGGTTAAATTTTCTCAGGACAATGCCTTCGAACATAATTCCCGTTTGCTACAAGAATATTTCTTGTATAAATGTACCAAAGTTTTGCATCCCCTCCACAATTCCCAGATTTAAACCTTATCGAAAATCTGTGTGATGAATTGGACTGCAAAATTCGACAAACCCTCATAAACAATAGGAAAAATTTAAAACAAAGGGCTTATCTGACAAAGTACTAAATAGTAGTAATTTATGTATCAAGGACATTATGAAGATGTTTATGTCGAGGGAACAATCTTACAGAACTTACTACTTACTTAAACCTTTTTACGTTTTGGCTATATGAAACTTTATGAAATACTTTATTAACTGGCAATGAAACCAATTAATTTTTTAAAAATACATAATTGAAATAGAATAGCTATTTATGCAACCTAGAGGTAAAAGTGATACTTTTATAACCAGGCGTGAAAATTGTCTATTGAGGCGTAGCCGAGGTAACCCTAGGTTTGCCGACCGAACACTCAAATCAATTTTACAATAATTAAATGACGTGTAAATACGCACTGGAGAAAAAAAATGAAAAAAGAAAAAAACTAGCGAAGGTGGGAATAGAACCGTAGACCCACTGGTTCCTAGTCTAACTCTTACCTGTGCTACGAAACTATTTACTAATTGTTTTACATCTTGTCTTCAAACTCCATCGACAATATTTCAAAGTTGATTTTCTCGAAAATTTCTGGCCATCTGCTTTGAGGAGTTCTTATTGGAGGGCTAAACTTTCAGTACAATAAGTGGCTAAAATTACAAAAATGCGGAGGTCATATAATTCCCTTCTTAGAAAAGTTTAAAACCGACATTGAATGTATTTCTTTATAATAAAGTACATTTATGCAAATATAGTTAGATACATAGTGGCTCCAGGAATTATAAATACACCTTATAAAATGCAAGTAATGATAGATGATAATACATAAATTTTCTTTCTGTATTTCTGTATTACGTTTCCTCCGCACTATTTGTCTTCCATCCGAACCAAATATATTAAATTTACTTTCGTCACTAAAAATTACTTTTTCCCAAAAATTATAATCAGCGTTAATGTATTTTCTTGTAAATTCTAGTCGTTTCTTTCGATTAACTTTATTTATGAAAGGTTTCTTACGTGCAACTCGACCGTGAAACCCTTCCTTATGTAAGATTTTTTTTACTCTTTTGGTTGAGATAGGTTTACCAATCCGCGTGGAAACCTCGTTTTGTTTTGGGACATTTGTCTTCGGGTTAACCTTAATTTGCCTAATAATAAATTGTTGATCTCTTGGTTTGAGAATGCATTTTCTCCCTCGCCCGGTTTTATTTTGAAGATTACCTTCGTATTTAAATTTATTAAGAACACATTGAACTGCATCAAGTGATCTGCCAACAATTTTAGCAGTTTTTTGAAAAGATTTTTCTTCACACACCAATTTTAAAATTAATTAATTACAAAATATGAATCGCGATGATGATTTAAATTAATTATACGCATATCAGCGTGTTCTAAGAAGTATTGAAATATCCATTGTATCAGAAATTTCTCAAAATGCAGCGTTCGTTGTCTAGTGCTTAATCATCTAAACATAAGTGTATTTATAATTTCTGATAATTTTTTGTTTTTTGAATTGTACATTTATACATGTAATTTTCAATATTCTATTTTTTCATTAAATGGATTCTACATTATTATTTTATCAAGTAAAAAAAATTAAATTTTAATTAAAGTGAAATTAATAGAACATTTTATCAAATTTATAATTCCTGGAGTCAAATGTTAATCACACAATAAAGAAGCATTCATCATGATCATCTAACTACACCCTTCGATGCTGTAATTTATTACCACTTCCTTTTGAAAAATCTGATATAATTAGAAATGTACCAATAAAAAAAAAATCACTTATTGAAAATATACTTGTTACAGAACACCTCAAGTAATTTAAAGAGTTACTTTCAAATTAAGAAAGAAGAAGAAACGGAAGTCAACTTGGAAGATTTGCATCATTCCATCGACATTAAAGAAGAAACTTCAATGAACGAATCTCAAGTTGATCACGATTATGTAATCTCTTCACGAATTCACACTGGTAAAATATTTTTCCAGTGTTACATTTGTGATTATAAATGTTCACGAAAAGATAGATTAAATAATCATTTACTAACTCATACCGGCTAGAAACCGTATGAGTATTGGCTCAGCTTGACTGGTGTATGAGTTTCTAATTTTTTTTAGTTTCAAGCATTGTTTATAAGATCTTGCCTTTTTGAAACCGCCTTTCTCTTTTGTGTTTCTTATGTTATTATAACGCAATAAATGAAAAGGTGTAAAGGAAAATATATTTTATTAGAAGGAATTCAATGTTGAGTGAATTACAACTTATTTACATTTTAAAAAACTTTATCGATTGTTGTTATTATTTTGTTATTGGAGAGGCGAGACGCCTTCTGCGTGTATTATGATATGATTTACCAAACCTCAGCTTTGCGTTTCAAGTTTTCACCATTGCATGCGCTATTGAACAGAGATTCGACGCATGCGGCAAAGTGTCCACATTGTTTCGTCACTTTCGTTCAGTTATTTAATATAAAATGGATGTTAATGTGTAATAATGTATTATATTTAAATTTGAAATATTACTGCGACGGTTGGTTATGTTAATTTTAGTTAAGAAGTTTCGGTGTAGGAAGTGTGACAAGTTGGGGCATATCGCAGCAGCTTGTCAGGAAAATATTAATTATTTAGATGTTTCAAATGATAATTTAAACAATATTAAAATAAACAATTTTGAAATGTATAACATTAAAGCGTTTAATTCAATAGAATGTGAATTTTTTGTAGTTGCAAAAATGAATAATGTACAAATTAGGATGGAAATCGATAAGGGTTCAGCAATTTCTGCTATTTGCTGGCCTATGTATTTAAAACATTTCAAGGAGGTTCCTTTAATATATTGAGATGACTCGAGCTATACAAATTTATTAAAATTTGCTCATTCCAAAAATTATTCTAGCTGGGTGTACATCCATTATTTTATACCTATGAGCTCTTGTAGTTGAAGTTAAAATTGTAAATTAAAAATGCTCAAATTTGTTACTTTTCATATGGCCTTGTAAGCGTACGTGCACGCTTCGCATGTGGTATTGCAGCTGGTCTAACAAATTTGCTGCGACGTAATTTTAATGCATCAACTAAATTTTCACTAACTTCTTCAACTTTTCTAATTTGCACTTTACCACAATTAAATTAAACAAAAACATCAACTCAACTTAATTTATTTTATTAATTTTCAAACAATTAACATTTTAAATTTTTATTGCGAGAATGATGTTCGTCCGCTAGTTTACTCGACGTGAAGGCGTCAGCCCAAGTGTCCTTGACAACCTTTCAGCCCTACTCTCTTTTCGCTCCCCGCCTTCTTTACAATTAAAATTTAATTATTTTACACAATATGATACAAATAAACAATAAAACAAATTCAAACTTTAAAATTATTTTACAAAATAATAAAATTAATGTTGTTATGGTTTTCGAAACACAACAATATACAGCAGCAAGGTTAAAGACATGCGATGGTTCAGTCTTCAAACCAGCAGATAAAATCAAAATAATTTTAAAGTTGAGAAACCTTGAGAGAAATTTTAGTATTCCTACGATGGCAGCGGGAAGACTGCAAAGATAGGCAGTATTTTTAAGTAGTTTTAATTTCGAAATAAAATATGCGAAAGGAGAAGAAAACGCAAATGCAGATGGGTTGTCAAGGTTACCAATAGAAGAGTACGTGGAGGAAACGGAACAGTACAATTATTTAAATTTCATTGAAGAGAATAGTGAATATCCAGTTACAGCAGAAACGATTAGGGAAGGTATAAAAGATAGAAGACGTAGTGTTATCTAAGGTTTTGATAGAAATTAGAAACGGGTGGAGAGATTATTCGATTCAGAAGGATTCGTTGTTCACTTCGTACCGGAATCGGAAGGATGAATTTTCACTAGAAAGAGATGTAATAATGTGGGGACACAAGGTAGCAATACCAAAACAATTTCGAAATAAGTTATTATAAGAACTTCACCAGTCACAAAGTGGAATTGTAAAGATGAAAAGCAAAGCTAGCTCATATTTTTGATGGCCAAAAATAGATGCAGAAATTGAAAGGGTGGCAAAATCCTGTGAAATATGCAATCGAAATCGTCCTAGTCAACCCCAGTCAACAGTTTAACAGTACCACCGAAGTTTTCGAAAGAGTACACATTGATTTTTTTGGCTCAGTCAAAAGTAAAATGTATTTGGTCTTGGTGGATTCTTACAGCAAGTGGCCTGAAGTGGTGGAAATGACAAAAACAACATCAAACAATACAATCGATGTTTTAAGAAGAATTTTTTCAAGATTTGGAATACCAAGACAAGTCGTTTCAGATAATGGCCCACAATTTGTAACAGATTTCAAATTATTTTGCAAAGCAAATGGCATTAAGCATAGTTTAAGTCCACCGTATCATCCGGCTTCAAATGGTGCAGCAGAAAACACAGTTAAATCCGTCAAGACAGCAATACAAAAATATTTAGATGACCCAAGGAACAGCAAAGTATCAACAGATGGAATAATAGCTCGGTACCTTTTACGTTATCGTACAACAGAGCATTGTACAACCAAAGTTACCCCAGCTTATCGCATATTTAATAGGGAAATGCGAACCAGATTCGACATGTTAAAACCAACCTGCGGGGACCAGAACAAAGACAGTCAAGTAGTAACGAAGACGGGTAGAGAACAAACTTTTTGTATTGTGGATCAAGTTTATGTACGAGATTACAGAGATCGAAACAAGAAGAGTAAGTAAGTCGTTGAGTAAGTAATTTGGGGAGACTGGATGTCTAAAGTATTAAAAGTACTACTATGTACCTAATATTAAAATTAAAAATAATTTATTTAACGTTAAATTAAATTGTTTAAATTTTCTTGTAAACCAATTCAATTCTGCGAGCTTTCTTTTTTGCAAACTCGGCAATTACATTTTCTACAAAAGTTGGATCCTTTACCATGGCGCCTAGTAGATTTTTTTCAATCACCATAGATGATAAATTTTAAAATCGCTCATTCGTCATTGTGTTTCTAAGAAATGTCTTAGTTCGCTTTAATGTACTTAATGGAAGAAAATTCTAAGACTAGAAGAAAAAAATGCTTCTAAAAAGAAATACCCTTAACAATTATTGAACATACTGACTTCTTCGTGCAAGAATCTTGACCAAGGCAAAGTAATCGAGGTGAAGAAGTTAATTCAGCTGTACCACGACGTGTTTGCCTTGGATGAAACTTCTAAAGGACGAACTCAAGTGGTAAAACATAAAATCAATGTTGAAAGTGCTCAACCCATAAGACAACACCCGAGACGGCTTCCATTAGCTAAACGTGAAGAAACCGAAAAGATCGTTGCGGATATGGAAAATCAAGGAGTGATCGTACCATCACGCAGTCCGTGGGCTTCCCCAGTTGTGTTAGTAAAAAAGAAGAACGGGTCAACAAGATTTTGCGTTGACTATAGACAACTGAACGCAGTAACAAAAAAGGACAGTTACTCTCTTCCCCGAATTGACGACACTTTGGATACCCTCTCCGGTTCAAAATGGTTTTCCACTTTGGATTTGGAACCCAGCGACAATCCGAGAACCCACAATTTCCAATAGAACAAAAAATTGAAAAACGAGTGATAATAATAACCCAAAAGGAAAAGAAATTAAATTAGAATTAGATAACGCAAAACAGAAAGCTATGGAAGGTAAAAGAACAATTGAAAGGTTTGGATGAGTCGGGGGTGGAAGAGAAGAGACAAGATCCCGGTGAAGTGGACGCCCGAAACCAAGATAAATTTGTGGAAGGTCCGTAAAGAAAAGTAAATGAACTGGAAAATGATGGAAAAATCACGATAGTCAAATAATTTTGGAATAGATAATCTTTTTTATTTTATTTGATTTGATTATTTTTAAAATTACCTTTATTTTATTTATAAATATTGTAGTGGTATGGTGAAATTTTTTTTAGATTTATTTTAGTTGAAACGCGCACGGATATTAGCTAATTTTGTTTGTAGCTGCGCTCAAAACTGCAATTAGCATCGGGGGTAGAAGATGTCGTGTTTTAAAGAGATTCGCACCCACCCTGTGCATTTTAAAGAAAATTTTGGTTTTAATTGTTGTAATTTTGTAGCATGGTAAAATGGAAAAGGTGGGGGCGAATCGGAGGAGATAAGGGGCTTTTTGCCAAAGATGGCCGCCCGAGCCGGTCGTTGATTTTTGGCTCTGTGAATTAATTTTGAAATTTGATTGATTTGAATCAACTTTTGGATTTATTTTGAATAAAGAGATTTTTATGCGTTCGCATTATTGCGTATTTTGGATAATTTTTTTTATAGGTTGCTACCGAGCGATAGATTTGATTGGGTTGATATAAATTATTTATGCAGTATGTAACATTATACTTATACTATGCTATATACATGGCTTACTATTTTCGATAAGAATAATTGTAAGAGATCCAAAACATTCCTTCTCAATTTATATACTTTTTCTACGTCAATTGTAATTACGTGAAGCAATTTGAACTTTAGGTCGTAATCACGTTTAAACTAATTAAGATATCAAAATTCTGTCTGAGCCAAAAGTTTTTAAAAATCGAGATTTACAAAATAACGGAAGATCTCAAATTTAATGGTTCATTGACTTTTTTGGAAAAACCAAAAAACTTATTCAAAAAAGGGTATTCGTAAAGGTTTGTAATAATCTAATACACATTCTGTCAAAATTTCAAGTCAATTGGTACAGCCGTTCAGAACTTATAAAAAGGTACTAAACAGCCTTCATGAGTTCAAAGAAATGTTTCAACAACTTATGCAACAAAACAACATGGCCATGAATCTAATGCACACAGTCATAAATAAGCTAATACGTTAATGGTAGGTTCTTTAAGAATTGCCTTATGGAATGCTAATGGCATTCAGTAAAAAATTCAAGATATTGAACTATTTTTTAAAACTAATAATCTAGAAATTCTTCTCGTATCTCAAACACATCTAAGCCCAAGGTCAGAGCCGCGTTAAGGCATGTGAGTACCGTAGGCATATTTTTTTTGCCGCCCCCTGATAATTAAAAATTGAACTTATTATAACAGCATAATATTTATTAGCGAAATAAATATTACTCTGATGCTAGGGCTACATCTGCGTTAACGTCTAACGGAAGAAAATGCGTTATTTAACGGGAGAAAAAATTACGCGCTAGATTATATATTTTTGAATATATAATATTATTATATATTGCGATGACCCCAGTCTCTCCAAATTTGAAAAATAATTATTAAATCCAATTCAATTCAATGCAAAACAAAATAAAACCTCAATTTTATTCGAAAGGAACAAAGTTTGATTTGCCTTATCCAAAGCGTCGAGTTATCAGTCACTGGCCACACTTGCTTGCATTTACAAATGCAATTTTAACTTTTAATTTTTAACCAATTTCAATTTTAAATAATTTCAAATTTTATAATCTTAACCGCTCTTGTTAAATCAACCAAATCATCAAATCTTTCCAAATTACTAATTCAACTACCGCTCGGTAGCAACTTATCAAAAAATATCCAATTCCAATTATCAAAATAATCCAAAAATTACGCAATAATGCATTCGCATAAAAATCATTTTATTTAATCAAAATAAATACTCACAATCTCAAAAACAAGACAAATCTCAAAAATAACTCACTCGAGTCAAAAATTAACGAGCCAAAAGTCGGACCTCTGTCTTTCTCTCGCGGCGACCCGCCGGCAAAAAGCCTATATCCTCGTCGATTCGCCCCCACCTGTCCAATTCTACAATCTTACAACTCAAAACTATTAAAATAAAATCTTCATCAAAATGTACAGGGTAGGTGCGAATCCCTTTGAAACATCACAATATATTAATTATTAACCATATTAGCAATATTATTAACCATTAACCAGAGGCCTTTATATCGTATTACATACTTTTTATTTTAAAATTTTTATAATTTCTATAGTAACGTAATTTTTCAGAATTCTTTTCTTGTTTATTCAAATATTTTAAGTTCTAACCTGTTAAATATGTATTATTGTCATTTTTAGTGTTTGTTATGTATTTTTTACTGAAAAGTTAAAATTTATTATTTAACATTTGTTTAGTTTAATTATTTATACATTGCATACTACTAAAATATACCACAATAAATACTTAAAAATTTCATTTTTTATGTTATTTTTCTAGTTACATTTTTTATTAGAATTAATTAGTATTTTTGCCGCCCGCTAAAAGACTGCCGCCCTAGGCAGCTGCCTTTCTTACCTAATGGATAAATCTGCCCTGTCCAAGGTCTTACATCAAAATACATCAATATAAAATTTATTCCACCAATCAGTGACGCAGCCAGGATTTTGTTATAGGGGGGGCTAAAAGAAGCGAGCTGTGCCGAAGGCAAGCGCCGCAGGCAAAAAAAAAGGCAAAAAAAGAACCCAACCTGAGATACGACCGTCTCTACTCCCGCCTTCAAGAGCAAGCTTGGGAACATAGCTTTTTGCTAAAATACCATTGCAATACCTATCCTTATTTTCAATAAATAGCAGTCATTAAGATTAAGAATTAAAACTGATTGTTAATTATCCATACTAAAGTTATTTTGTATTTGAAATTTCAGTAAACACTAAAAATCCGTTGACCACGCCCCTACCTGCACCCCCCCCCTTTTGCGCCAAACTACTCCTGTTAGCCCTTAAGTATAACAGGGGCGGCATCTCAAAGTAGTGCCCATAGGCAACAATTTGGTAAATCTGCCCTTGGGGGCCCGAAGATGCCAGACCTAAATTAACTGACTTGACTGATTAGCTACCAACAAGCAACAAGTGCTACACTAAAAACAATACCTAACTACAATCACATCGAACAGTTGAACTCAATCATTTTTTTGTTATTTTTTTTTTGCACCGGTAAAAAGCGGCTATAGTCATTAAAAAAGGAAAGAGTGTTTGGGGGGGCTACAGCCCCCCCCTTGGCTGCGCCACTGCCACCAATCATCCTGATGGAACAGCACACGGAGGAACCGCTGTTATAATTAGAGAAAGTATTTTACATCATGACATGACATTGTGGCTCGATGGCCTGGTTCATTTCATGATGCGAATATTTTTGATAATTCTAATGTCAAACAAAGATTTGAAGCAAATGAATTTTCAAACGGAGCATTATTAGGTGATAGTGCATACCCTCTAAGATTCTATTTGTTGACACAATAGGTAATCCACAAAATGAAATGGAGAATCTGTTTAACGAAGCTCAAATTAGGACTAGAGGTATGATAGAATGAACCTATGGAATTTGGAAGCGGCGATTTTTTTGTTTGTCTGTGGGAATGAGATGCAAGATGCCATTGGTACAAGAAGTAATTGTAGCGACAGCAGTATTGCACAACATTTCAAAAAAACAATGCAAATCAAGATAATGAACTACATTTTGAAAATGAAGTCTTCTTGGAAATGGAGGAAGATGTGCAGATTAATGATCTAAATAATAATTTACATCGTGCTGAATTTTTGAATTATTTTATAATATTATATTTTTAATGTTTTATAAAATGGCAATCAATTATTTGTATATTTCTTTTCTAAAATCTTCATTTCTAGAAGAAATTTACGTTCTGCTCTTTCGTCAGCCTTCTGAAGATTTTCTATTTCAACAGATAATTTTATTACTATTTGTAGAGCCACCTTCTGTTGAAATTCTAAAAGTTCTTCACGTGCATTGGTCATACTTCTACAATTTTCAATCACTCTGGTTTGTTTTTTGTTTCTTGGAGTTCTCAATGTAGCAGGGTTCCAAGAGTAACCTGATTAAAGTAATATTTTATTACAAATTCTATTCTACAGAAAAAGACATACGTTTACGTGCTGTATTTTGGACTTCGTTTAGCTTGTGCGGAATGTTAATTGAAACATTATCGACTTGTGTTGTATCGGAGTCATTATCCAACTCAAGAAGATTTTCGATTTCCACTGCAATAGGAATTGCATATTCAACAGGACTAGTATTTTCAATGCTCATTGTAGGAGTGTTTACATTAGAATTCACTAAAAAAATAAAAAGCGGTCAATAATAAAAACAGAAAATATAAAACTTTACTTGTATCGCTATCATTTGCACTTGAGAGACCATCAACACACAATAATTATCTTTCTTCCCAAGATGTGTAGGAAGCCTTCGGTGCAACACCTCCTCCTGTTTTATATTGAGATGTCTTTTCAGCACTTCTTTTCTTTTTTAAATTTGACTTGATGCATTCGTATTTCGATTGTAAGCTTTTTGCAGTACGAGGGCCAGCAGTAATTGCATTAAATACTACTGCCAGTGCGTTCCACGCTTCTTCTTTCACTTTCCATGTCACTGCATCCGTCTGTTTATTTTCAATAACTTCAGTCCGTTTTAAGACCTCGATCACTAGAGCTTCGATCTCAAAGACAGTAAAGGTCGTTTTGATACTGAAATTTTATTGAGTTATTACAAAATAATAATCATAATTATGATACTTACCTGTTGGAATCAAAGCTGACGGATTAGACATAATTGTAAATAATAAATAAATGCGAAATTGGTATTTCTTGAATCTGCACTAGTACAAGTTACAACAGTTGATGCTTGAGCACACACGGGATTTTTGTCGGTTTGGCAAAAATATTTTAATAAGTAAATAAAGCCATTCGTTGGCTACGTATTTTTCTTATGATTCAAATGATCGCCACTGTCGTCAACTTCCATAGGAGTTTGTGTCCAAGTGGCATTCATGTTTCTTTCGACGCAACCAAAATAACATAAAAATAAAAATTTTGTATGAGCGTTACATCACAAGGAATACTCACCATAACTCTGATGAATTACAATATTATTAACCAACTTCCTAGTTGTTCAATCTTCCATTTCTTCTCGAATATATATACATTACGGCGAAAAACACAGTTCTGACATGTTGCGGTTCAAGTTTGGATTGAAAATGTTTTGCTGTAACGTAAACAATTACTACAAATTAATAAAAATAAAAAGTTGGGTTATGTGAACTGTGGGGTTAATTCATTGTGAACGTAGGGAAATCTTTGTTTGGAATGTGAAGTATCAAATAATTTGTCAATCCTTTAAGCTATAATTTTTAAAATTTATTTAAACCTTTTAAATCATATTAGTTAATTTAAATATTTACTTATAATAAAATAATAATTATTGTAATTAATTTTATATAAAAAAACATAACCCCGCCACTGGATATTAAATGTCTTGAAGATAGGTCTGAATGTCCATTTTGTTTCTTCAGCATCGTGTAACAGATATTTATAATTCAAGTATCTAATACCAACAGCCGACTTATAATTAGTAGTCGTTAAAGTATTGATTTATTGTGAGTAATTTCATATATTTTATATTAATTGTGTGCGCTTTGCAGAATTTATAAATAGAACCTCAATCTAACCTCACAATTTCTACTACAAGTTGATGCTTCCAGTATGGATGCTGTGTAATACTTTTGAAGGTATAATAAATTCGAAGAAAATATCAGTGGTTTGCGAGTTTCCAGTGATTGTTATAACGATAACGAAATGGAGAGCAAGGAAGTCGAGTTAGAAGAATTGGATCGTTCTATTGATGTTAAACAGAATTCTATTTTAGAATATCAACAGGATGATAATGAGGTGAACTATAAATCATATTTAGTTTAAAATGTTGATATATAAAAACTGGTGGGGGATATCTCCTTTACCGATGTATTCGACTTTAGTTTCTTTATCTTCGATGGTATAAAATGATGTTGAACATTGTTATCTTTGTACTCACAAAAATTCATTTTGAAACTATCTTTGGACAGTAATAGTTTCTTGGTTGTTTCACTTGAGAACAGTGCTACCGTCGGTAGTCTTTGAATGTTTCCAAAGGTAGCCTTCTGCTGCTTGAACGTCGATCATCTTTATCTTTAAACCAATTGGCACAGAATAAAATTGTTTGCAGCATTGCTTAATTTTTAGTATTCCAAATGAATACTTCTCTCCAATGATCTAAATCTGGATCTAATATTGGCTTGCGCAATATCAGGTCTTGTGGCTTACGACAAATATAACAGCTTCTTGATACGGAATTCTCTCCGTTTTATTGTCTTCCGATGAGCATATATCTTTCGTTACCTGCTGATTGGGACCAAAAAGTGTCTTGGCTTCTCCAAGATCATTCATCTTAAAAGACTTGTTTAATGCGTTCTTAAGCTTGTCGCCTTTTTTGAATCACATATTTGAAAATGATTCGGAAATTCTAATATAAAATAAACGGGCCTGTTGGAAACTTACAATACATTAATATTTTTTGTAATTTGTAGTAATGAAGTAGTTTTTATGCGTAATTTTGGTGGAAGGGGATTATGCGTATCAGGCTAAGTTCCAACGGGGAACACAATTATGCAGTATATTTGTTACCTTGTATTAGTTTTAAATTTAGTATTAACGACATAATTTTTTATTTTCACTTTATTCAACAAAAATTAACAAATTAAAATAATTTAATTTCACAATCTGTTTTAACCTTGGGCAGTCGCACTGTAAATTCACTGCTTTTGTGGTCGCACTGGGACGAAAACGTCCACGTATAGTTTTCGACATGTTCAACTGCTTTAAAAAATCTAAAATAATTTATGAATACTCTTCAATCTTTCTAAAGTGTGAATCCATGATTATTTAAGTACAAAAGTTATTATTTTTTATACTATAAATTGGTATCTAACCATAAACGTTAAAAAAAGTATTTTAGCCTAAATTTTAACAATTAAAATATGTACAATAGTAAAAATCAAATTATCATGGATTGTCGTAATGGATACCCTAATGTTCACGAAAAACCTGGTTTTGATCGTTTCTGCCCAAAAAAGTATAATTATTGGATCAATTGAAAATGCATAATTTCAAGGAGAGGAAAATCAAGAATTTTCATGAAAAATAAATCGAAAATCATTTTTTTTTTTTTTTTTTTTTTTGACTTTATTTATAAATTACAATCTGTTGTGAAACATTCAGTAAATCTTGTGACATACAATAAATTAACGTGTGAAAGTGGATCCAGTGATACACTCTCTTATATAATCTTCAAGTTAAACTTAGAGCTACATAGTAACACAGCAAATTCTATTTAAGTTTTTGAACATTTTGTACAACATAAGTACGCGATTTCATGATTACAATTTTTGTATTTATTCACTAAATCTTGTTTTAAGATCAGAGGGTTTAAACCTCTTTAGTCTACTCACTTCACAGCTATTATTGTAGCTAAGCTTTTCCGCAAGTGGATTTGGATGGTTTTCGAGTCTTTCATGATAAGCTTTGTAGAAATTATTAATTTCTTCTCTAATTGTTGGCATCTCCAAGTCCCGCTGAATTATTTGGTTTGTGACGTACCAAGGGGCATCAACAATCATTCTCAAAACTTTTGATTGAAAGCGTTGAAGAATGTCTATATTTGAGTTGGACGCAGAGCCCCACAGCTGGATCCCGTAAGTCCATATAGGTTTTATAATTATTTTATAAATCAGCAGTTTGTTTTCTGTTGTGAGTTTAGATGTTCTACTCATGAGCCAATATAATTTTCGAAGTTTGTGTCCCATTTGCTTTCTTTTTGTAAATATGTGTTTTTGCCATGTTAACCTTCTATCTAGATGGATTCCCAGATATTTAACTTCATCCATTTGAGGGATTTGACAATTATTCAGAAGTACAGGTGGACATGTATTTCTCTTCAACGTAAAGGTTATCTGTGCAGAATTTGTCTCGTTCACTTTGATTCTCCACATTTTCAACCACTTTTCTATTTCGCTGAGGCTTCTTTGTAACATTTCACTAGCTATATTTTGGTGTTTATGGATGGCTATTATAGCTGTGTCGTCTGCAAACGTGGCCGTTGTGACAGACTTTGATGTAGGTAGGTCAGCTGTGAACAGAACATATAATATTGGTCCAATTACGCTACCTTGGGGTACCCCCGAGCGAATGGATGTTAGTGGTGTGTGCTCATCTTAGTACTTTACCAGGAAATGTCTATCCATCAAGTAGGATTTCAGCATTCTGTAGTAGTTATGAGGTACTTTCTCCTTTAACTTATATAACAGGCCCTCATGCCAGACCTTATCGAAAGCTTGAGTGACGTCAAGAAACGCTGCAGAACAGTAACTGTTGTTCTCGAATGCTTTATGTATTTCTGTCACAATTCGATGGATTTGTTCGACAGTACCATGCCGCTGTCTGAAGCCAAACTGATGATTGGGGATCAAGCAAAGTTCCTCTAAGATTGGTCTCATTCTTTTTAGGATCATTTTTTCAAACAGCTTTGATAATATCGGCAAGAGACTGATCGGTCTGTACGACTTTACATCCTCAATTGGTTTACCAGGTTTTGGAATGAGAATCATTTGGGCGACTTTCCATTGCGCTGGGAAGTATTCTCGACGTAAGATAGCATTAAACAACTGAGTTACATACTTAAACCCTTTATCTGAAAACTCTTTTAGTATTTTTCCTGTTATTAGATCGTAGCCGGGAGCTTTCTTTGGACTAAGATCGTTTTTTATGACAAACTTAATTTCAGTTTTTTTGAAGCGTTTGATTGGTAGTTCCAGCTGATCGGGAGAATCTAGAAATTGTCTTACATGTTCTTCTTTAGTGTGATTTTCAGATTTGAACGGTGTAAAAACGCTGCCCAAATGTCTTGCAAAAAGCATCGCCTTTTCACTATCACTCTTAGCCCATTGCCCATTTTCCATTAGAAGTGGTGGATAGGTATCCTGGGGCTGCTTTAATTTCTTAGTTGCTTTCCAAAGTGAATAGTCCGTGGCTTCCGTTGCAGATAGGTTTGTCAGGTAGTTTTGTATATTTTCATTTTTGTAATTACTAAACAACTGTTTAAGTTCTTTTACAGCTTTATTTAGTTTGCTTTTATCCTGCTGAGCTCTTGTTTGATGCCATATTTTCCTCAGTTGGCGTTTTTCTGAAATCTTTTGTTTTATAGTAATCGGACATTCGTCTGTATCCTTAGCCTCTTTACGCAACGGTGTTGAGTTCCAAGCTGCACTTTGTATTGCTAGAGTTAAGTGTTCGGTTGCTTCATCGATATCTTCGTTAGTTTTTAAAGGAATTTCTAGTACTAAATTTTCGTCTAGCAGGCATTTAAACTTTTCCCAATTTGTTTTCTTACTAGTTAAGAAGAGAGGTTTCTCTTTGTTTGTTATTTTAGAGCTTAGTGTTACTATTACCGGGGAATGATCCGACGACAAATCCAAGCAAGATTCAGCTTTAAAACGATTAGCTGGTATACCCTTCACTACACAAAAATCAAGAAGGTCCGGAAGTTTCCTTCTGTCCGTAGGCCAGTATGTTGGTTTTCCTGTTGAAATGTGGTCCAAATTATTAGCTTCCATCGCTTTAAGTAACTCTCTACCCTTGGTTGTAATTAATCTTGAACCCCATTGAGTATGCTTGGCGTTGTAATCTCCTCCTGCAATAAATCTGGGACCGAGGCTCATATAAAAGTGCTCAAATTGCTCTTGTTTAATTGAATGTTTCGGAGGGCAATAGACTGAGGATATTGCTCCATTACACTGTTCTACAGAAATGCTAGTGGCCTGTAGATGATCTTGCTGATATTTGTCCAAAAGGTTATGTTTTATTGTATTTTTGATAATTATGGCCGTACCACCATGAGCAGTTCCATCAGGGTGTTGTGTGTCGTATATAGTGAATTTGGGGATTTTTAGGTAGCTACGCTTTGTAAAGTGTGTTTCTGAAATTAAAATTATATCAATGTTGTATTCAGCAATGAATGCTTTTAGGGCTTGACCGTGTTGCGCTAGGCCATTAGCGTTCCAGTGTGCAATTTTAATTTGTTCTGGCATTTTGATTGTTTGTCATGAACATTGTTAGTAAATTTATTATTGTTCCCATTTGTTCAATAAGGCTTTTCATCATCTTTTTTAGCTCTTGTATATCGTTGGGCTGTTGTTCATTTGCAAATTGTTGTTGGTTATTTATGCTTTCAAGTTGTGTTTCGTGACCCTGCTGTTCTTGGGATTGCGGTATAGGTTGTGTGTTTAAGTTAGGGTTCGTCAGTGCCTGCGCGTAAGATGTTGTAGATTGAACTGGTCTAGGAATTACATATGTTTGGGTATCATTTACTGTTCTGTTCTTCCTAAATGGAGGATATTTCTTTTTTTGTAGGTCTTTATATATGCTACACCCCTTGTAATTTGCTGGGTGGTTTCCATCGCATAGAACACACTTTACCAGGTTGGTCTTCTCTTTTCTCTGGCAGCTGATGGTGGTATGATCTCCGGCACACTTAACACAGCGTGGGCTGTGATAACAGAAACTTTTTGTGTGACCATATCTTTGGCATTTAGTGCATTGAGGAATATCTCTTTTTGGCCGAGGTGGTTCGAAGTTTATTTGGCTGCTGTTGATTGTCTTTAACGTGTAAATATCTTTATTGTTTTCCTGTGGTTTCAATTCGACGTAAAACATAGGTAGGGGGTCTTTGGTGTGCCTTTGTCTGATATTACATACATTTGTGACTATATGACCATGCTTTTCGATTTCGTTCTTTATTACTTGGCTATCAGTTGAATGATGTATGTTTTTTAAAACAACTCGAAAACTACGTTCTTGCCTGTTTTGATACGTATGAAATTCGGTCTTTTTCTCTGTTAATGCTTGAACAATTTCTGTGTAATTTTCGGAAGTTTTTGGTTGTATCTTTACCTGTTCTCTTCCAAAAAGTTTTGTCTCATATCCATCTTTTGCCACTTTTTCCAGTAAATCATGAAGTGGAGAAATACAGCCTACTCTTGTTACAAATATGGGTGGCGGTTTTGGTATTTTTTCTTGGTTTCCTTCTTCTGGTTCTTTATCTTCATCATTTCTACTTTCGGTTGACAGAATTTCATATCTATTTGATGTCTGTGGGGCATTTAGCCAGTAATCAGCTAATGTAGACTGCTTTGGTTTAACAACTCTCTTCTCTGAACTGCCATTTCGACTTCGTTTGTTATACTGAACACGTTTCCATTCATTAGGATTGGGCATTTCTTTAGTAAAATTACTGAGTGCATTTGTTGTAGGCATCCACATCTGATGTTGTTGGTGCCCTTGTATGGGATATTGTGGTGTTACCTGTTGCGTAGGATACTGGATTGGATGGTTTCCATAATATACTGTTGTGTTAGGTTGTACGTATTGTGCTTCCATTAGAGTAGGATACGTGTAGGAAGTGCTGGTAGCCCCAGGAACCAACATATTGCTTGTCGCATTTTGGACGTTGGATGGTTTTTCACCTGTACTTGTGGTTTGATGTGTCTGGGATACATACGTCTCTGGGGGTTGTTGTAGCATTAATTGTGTATTTATGTCTACCACTGAAGGTGTTTTGTTAGGCGGCGTTCGTTGCATGTTTACGCCGCTTAATCTTCATATTATAACCTCACTTTTATATCAGACCGAAATGAGTCTGTAAGTTTCTTATTTTTGGATATAAACGGTATATAACATTCACACCACTATCTCACTATTCACTTAGAATTATGAACGTTGATCCTCTCACTAAAACTGGTTATATCAAAGATTTTAACGAAATTCCTATTCAATATTAAATTTACAACAGTACAGGACCGTACTTTCCAAAAAAAAAAAAAAAAAAATCTGTTTTAACCTTGGGCAGTCGCACTGTAAATTCACTGCTTTTGTGGTCGCACTGGGACGAAAACGTCCACGTATAGTTTTCGACATGTTCAACTGCTTTAAAAAATCTAAAATAATTTATGAATACTCTTCAATCTTTCTAAAGTGTGAATCCATGATTATTTAAGTACAAAAGTTATTATTTTTTATACTATAAATTGGTATCTAACCATAAACGTTAAAAAAAGTATTTTAGCCTAAATTTTAACAATTAAAATATGTACAATAGTAAAAATCAAATTATCATGGATTGTCGTAATGGATACCCTAATGTTCACGAAAAACCTGGTTTTGATCGTTTCTGCCCAAAAAAGTATAATTATTGGATCAATTGAAAATGCATAATTTCAAGGAGAGGAAAATCAAGAATTTTCATGAAAAATAAATCGAAAATCATTTTTAATATTATTTTTATTCAAACAAAAAATTATAAATGAAAAAGATTATAAAAATTATAAAATATATTCAGAAAATTGTCCTTTTTCCTATAGTGCAAACGATAAATTTGAAATCGTGGGGTGGATTAACTGACAGTAACCTAAAACGTTTATTTATTTTCTAAAGGGCTAAAAATATGTCAGATAATTAAAATATTTATTTACAAACTTTAATGCGCTATTAGAAGCCTCCTGGATAAAAAAACACAAAACTTTTAAACTGCACTAAACGCTAGTCGCACTGGGACGTTTTTGTCCGGTTGACAAATTTATATCACCGTAACTCAAGAACTAACTGGTCGAAGGAGGCTAGATAACACTTGCAAGAAACGACCTGTACTAAGTTTTTTTTAGATAGAAAACCAGCGCCTTTATCCTTTTCGATTTACTTGAAATTCATAAATTAAATTTGGCTTAGGACGAATTCGTCCCAGTGCGACCGTGGAGGGTTAATTTAATTTTTTAACTCTAATGTTGAAGTGGCAACAGGTATAGGTACTTGATTGTTTTAATCTTATCCACTTCAACATGTTGCCTATATTTTTAATCTCTGACTAGAAATCTATTCGTAAGAACACCGTTATGGCATTCATTTGATTACTTCTTTTACGAAGCTTCAAAGTTATGTCAATTGTTATATTATCAGTTGTCAACATTTCTGTTTTTCACGTTTATAACACTTGCAGCAACAATTGGTGTTGTTTACTCGATTCTCTCGTTGCAAATGTGAATTTTCAACTTTCTTTTTCAATTATGTGCATCTCTCTAGTGTGAATTGCCAGCCTGGGACTGGTCGCTAGCCGTATCGCTCGGCATGTCATCGTCTCTATTTGTCTGTCATCGTTGTATGTTATTCTTTGATTTGTTGTATACATATAATGATTGTACTCGTTGATAAATTGTTTATTATAAAAATTGATACAGGTGCCATGTGCCTTGCAATGTTGCAATAAGAATAATAATATTGAATAAATGTTTGACTTTTCATCAATGTTGACTCATTCTATCGCTGCCGGCATGCGCTCTGATCGATCATTCAAAAAGACCAAACAATCATCAGGTTTCTTTTTTCAACTTCTACTTGGGTGGTTTTGCTAAAGTTGGTCTGCTGGTACAGTGGACGCCATTTAATGTGATCACATTGGGACTCGGGGTTTTGATAACAATGCACGAACAGCTTTTTTTTTAATTTTACATAAATGTGGTTGCAAAATGCTCAATTGTTGTGATGCATTCCGCTGGCTAATTTTTGGCAACTTATCTAAAAATGTTATAAATTTTTTTGTCTCTTAATATTATGAAATTTTAAAATAGAACTAAATTAAATCGTACAATATTAGCATACTAGCAACTTCGGCTATAATTAAGCTATCATACGTACTTATTTTAGGAGGATGGTACTGTTTTTTTGGGGCGATGTTCTTTGTACTTTCTGACAGCGTAAAGTAAACGTTATTTTCAGCGGGAGTAAACAATCTTATCAGAAATAATTGATAACATAAAGCGAATTTTTGATTATGTTAAACAATGTTTTTCGTGTGTAATCATTCGGGCCGTTCTTCGCGAAAGTGATAATAATACCCGAATGATAACATTAATCATGATTCCAATAAGCGGCGTCCAGTGTACCTGTTTTTGCAATCGGAGTAGGTTTTTTGATAATTTTTTCTCGTTATTTATAGCGGTACTAGTTAATTTCACATTTTGCACTGTATGTGTTGTATCGTAGGTGAGAAAAAGTCACTTTGAAATTAAATTACTTTATTCTTAAGAATCGGAAATTAATTAGCATTGAACATGCGTCCATTTTAACCTTATTATATACAACTATTTTTACCAACATGAAAATCCCTAATACATTAAAAATAATATACACATTTTATACACAAAGTTTAACACAAATATAACAGTATGCAGGGTCGTATTCAGTTCACAAACGCCACACGTCAACACAGTTTCCTGTCACTAGTCTGACGCTTCAGCCCGATCAAGCTTAGTGCTTCAAATGAGGAATCACACCTCAATAAATTTCAACGCCCGCCGCCCACTTCAAGTTGAAGGAGATATACGGTTTCCTCGTGGCACCTTCATATTGCCAAGAAGTTCATCGTTCATCATCGTCTGACGCTTATTAAATTTTGTAATTGATCTCCGTTATCACATGGAATAGCTTATTTACATTTTCATTTGGTTTCTATAATTTTTAGTAGAACTTGAATCGTTCAAATATGACATTTTTATTGGGCGATAAGATCATACTGATTGAATTTCTTTATTATATTATCAAACTTATTCTTGTCTTCAACTTCGGTGAAGGTAAATATGTCGTGTATGTCGATCGCTTCATCTGCCATCAAATTCAAAAGAATTGAAATCTTCTGTTTTTCTGGTTCGGCGTTTTTCTCATTGATTTCTATACAAAAGTTGAACGTTTTCTTGAATTTATTCTAATTCATAGCCACATTTCCTAAAAACACTACTCTGCCGGTACGTTAACATTATTTTCTTCTTAACTTAATGTGCTCTGTGTTCATTAAATTATAAATTTAGCAAAATTATATTTTTATACAATTAGAAATGTAACAATAAAATCAGGGCCGGATTAAGCACTAGCCGGGCCCCAAGCCAAAACTTTTAAATCGGCCCTTCCCAACAATTAATTTTTCAATCAATTATTAAGGGGGGAATACGGTCTGAGATACAAAAAAAATCAGCAAATTTCAGAGTATACCTTATTTATCAATATTTTTTTAAATTGTTTATATTATTAAGCATTATTCTAAGAACATCTGCTAAGTTTTCATAAAAAGATACTGAAAAATAAGCCAGTGGTAGTGGTGAAAACAGAGTCACCATAAGAAAAAAGTTGTCATGCGGTAGTCAGAATAACTCATGATTGCTTCATCTGAAATTAAAGAATCAAAAAGATTGCTTTATTACATAAGTTTATCTTGGTTAACTTCAAAAATAAATATTTTGTTAATTCCTTTGTTCAAATCCAAGATAAACTTTGGTACTAAAGAAAAATGAAAGTAAAAGTTTTAGCGGCGCGTGGTACGGCACCCCCATCAGGAATGCACTGATGGGCCACGGCCCTTGTGGTTAATCCGACCCTAAATAAAATCACTTACTGAAGATATATTTGTTACAGAAAACCCCAAGTAATTTAAAGAGTTACTTTCAAATTCAGAAAGAAGAAGAAACAGAAATCAACTTGGAAGATTTGCATCATTCCATTGACATTAAAGACGAAACTCAAGTTGATCAAGATTGTGATATATTACCAATTCGCACTGGTAAAATATTTCACCAGTGTAACATTTGTGATTATAGTTCTTCCAAAAAATCAACATTAAACCGTCATTTACTAACTCATACGGGCGAAAAACCGTTTGAGTGTAATATTTGTGATTATAAAGGTTCACGAAAATATCTTTTAAATCAACATTTATTAATTCATACGGGTGAAAAACTGTTTGAGTGTAATATTTGTGGTTATAAATTGTCACGAAAAGGTTCTTTAAAATATCATTTACTAACAACTCACACGGGCGAAAAATCGTTTAAGTGTAATATTTGTGATTATAAGTGTTCAGTAAAAGCTTCTTTCAAAAAGCATTTACTAATTCATACGGGCGAAAAACCGTTTGAATGTAATATTTGTGATTATAAATGTACACGAAAATCTGTTTTAAAACAACATTTATTAATTCACACGGGTGAGAAACCGTTTGAGTGTAATATTTGTGATTATAAATGTTCAGTAAAAGGTTCTTTAAAACATCATTTACTGACTCATACGGGCGAAAAACAGTTTGAGTGTAATATTTGTGATTATAAATATTCACGAAAAACTGATTTAAAATATCATTTACTAACTCATACGGGCGAGAAACCCTTTGAGTGTAATATTTGTGATGTTAAATTTTCACTAAAATCTACATTAAAAACGCATTTACGAACTCACACGGGTGAGAAACCGTTCGAATGTAATATTTGTGATCATAAATTTTCACGGAAAGGTAATTTAAAAAATCATTTACTAACTCATACCGGCGAGAAACGGTTTGAGTGTAATATTTGTGATTATAAATTTACACTAAAAGCTACTTTAAGAAATCATTTACTAACTCATACGGGCGAGAAACCGTTTGAGTGTAATATTTGTGATTATAAATCTTCACTTAAAGATAAGTTAAAAAGGCATTTACAAACTCATACGGGCGAGAAACCGTTTGAGTGTAAGATTTGTGATTATAAATGTTTACAAAAGTATACATTAAAAACACATTTACTAACTCATACGGGCGAGAAACCGTTTGAGTGTAATACTTGTGGTTATAAATATTCACGAAAAGCTGATTTAAAATATCATTTACTAGCTCATACGGATGAGAAATCGTTTGTTTGTAATATTTGTGATTATAAATTTACACAAAAAATTTCTTTAAAGAATCATTTACGAACTCACACGGGTGAGAAACCGTTTGAATGTATTATTTGTGATTATAAATTTTCACTAAAAAGTTCTTTAAAGATACATTTACGAACTCACACTGGTGAGAAGCCGTTTGAGTGTAATATTTGTGATTATAAATGTTCACGAAAAGTTGGTTTAAGAAATCATTTAGTAACTCATACGGGCGAAAAACCGTTTGAGTGTAATATTTGTGATTATAAATTTTCACAAAAGGGTTGTTTAAAAAAGCATTTACAAACTCATACGCTTGAGAAACCGTTTGGGTGTTCTATTTGTGATTATAAATGTTCACGAAAAGATTTGTTAAAACAACATTTAGTAATTCATAGGGGCGACAAACCGTTTCAATGTAATATTTGTGATCATAAATGTAAACGAAAAACTGATTTAAAACATCATTTCCTGACTCATACGAGCGAGAAACCGTTTGAGTGTAAGATTTGCGATTATAAATGTTCACGTAAAGCTGTATTAAAAAATCATTTACTAACTCATACGGGCGAGAAACCGTTTGAGTGTAATATTTGTGGTTTTAAATGTTCACGAAAAGTATATTTAAAACTTCATATACTAACTCATACCGGCTAGAAACCGTATGAGTATTCGCTGATGAGCTTCTTATTTCTTGTCTGTTTGCCATTTTAAAACCGCCTTCCGAAAATGTAATCGAAAGTGTTGATGGTACAATTCTCTTCTCTTTTGTGACACTTACTATGTTGTTGTAACACAATAAATGAAAACGTGAAGGAAAATAATTTTTTTTATTTGTTTATTTATTCACTGATGTTCATACAAATTACGAAATACCTGTCTTTTTTGGTTCATAACTAAGTTTTACAAAAGTCGATAAAGGTAATACTATTGTTTGTATTAATAAGAATGACTATATTAAAAAAAGTAGAAGATTTCATAAAGCTGGAAAGTTTTTCCATAATTAAAGAAGACCCTACTTCTAAATTTCAAGTACAAATAAAAGAGGTTATTAACAATACTCAAATTATTTTTTCCAAAAAAGACAGGTATTTTCTAATTTGTATGAACCCACAAACTCCTGGGCTTTATGGTGTTGTCAAATTACATACATAAGCCGGGACATCCTATTCGACTTGTTGGTTATATTAAACGCGCCGTGCAGAAATTTTGCTTCTAAATTAATTGACATTAAATTCTACAAAAAATTTGAACCCAAATATACAGTAAAAAATTCACTAGATTTAGTTAATAAATTAAATAATAGAATCATTAGTAATTCCAATAAACTAGTATCATTTGACGTCACTAACCTTTTCCCAAGCGTACCCATTAAAGATACCATTAACATTATCTGAGAATTATTAGAAAATAATAAAACTAATCCCGTAATTATTGCAGAAATCTTAACCGCTTTAGACATCTGCCTTAAACAAAACTATTTTAAATTTAATGGAAAATTTTATCTTCAAAAGGATGGTTTACCTATGGGAAACCCTTTATCTTGTTTACTAGCTGATATTTTTATGGATCATCTCGAAACCAAAATTCTTTGCTCAGATTTCAAAAAACATAATTTATTGGTATAGATAATTATGTTGACAATATTATTATTTGTTTCAATGGTTCTCTCAGACAATTAGATCAATTTAACTTTATTAACAAACAACATAATAATATTAAATTTACTAAAGAAATAGAAGTAAACAATAGAATCAATTACTTAGATCTCACAATAATTAAAGACAATAAACACTCTTTTGATATTTTCCATAAACCTACGGAAAGTGATATAATTATTCCTAATAGCTCTGCGCATCCATTTACACATAAAATTGCGGCTTTTCGCGCTTTTCTCAATCGCTTAATTAGAATTCTCCTAAGTAACGTAAATTTGAAAAAAGTTCTGAATTTGAAAAAATTCACTCTTATTGATAACTTCTTACGCCAAATTATACAAAAAATTCTATCGAACTCAATTTATCCGAATAATTAAAAAAAAAAACTAACGCGAACTTCAATGTCATTACTTTTCTCGGAAACAAGTCGAACAAAATTGTGAAATATTTAAAAAATAACTATTATAACATCGCTTTTAAAACGGACAATAAACTTAACAAATTTATTAATAACGCGAAATCAAAATCAGACATGTTAACTAAATCAGGGGTTTATGAGCTGACTTGTGAATGCTCTCAAAAATACATTGGTCATACCGGTAGATTTTTCAAAACACGATTTGATGAACACATTCGATCCCACAGACTTGCAGATGGAAAATCGACTTTCGCGAAATACCTACTGGACACAAACCATAAACAAGGGGGATACGAAATTTTGCACGTTGCACAAAAAAGTAAAAAACTGCAATTTTTGGAAGCTATTGAAATTAATAAATTAAAATATTCATCTTCATTACTAAATAGTCAATCTGATTTAAATTACTCACCCCTACTAAACATTTTTAATAAATAATACCTCCCCCCCTTCTAACTTACCTCACATCTACTTTTACATTATTTCTCTTTTATATTAATTATACCTCTACCCTCTAGTAAATTCACACAAAATTATACAGTTTTCTAAATTTACCCCTCTCTTACCCTCTCCCTTTTCTCTTGCATTTTTGTCGATAAATACGGAAATTTTCTCGTTTCTCTTTCTAGTTCATCGCCTGATGATGCCATAGTATGGTGAAAGCGTTTGCGATAATAAACATACGGTGTATTTATATTGTGTTAACTTAAACATTTTAGTTCTAAAAAGTGTTTGTGCATTTTTTGGTTTATTCTAAAAAATTTGATATGAAAAGCAATCATAATTTGATTTAATTGCTTTGTAAATCTTAAGGCCATCGATAAACAATAGATAATTGCAGTACTTAATGAACTGACCAATATCATTAATAAACAACAAAAACATTGGTTTTCAAAACACTCATTTGACTTTTAAACAAGAATTGAATTTAATCTCATAACTTTTCAATCCATTACATCATTTTTCCAGGTTTGTCTGACGAGAATCGAAACATAATGTTAACAGTATGGAACAAAGTATATCATTCAATTAAATAGTTTTTGTACCAATATGTAAGTTATGAATTAAATTTTAATTTCATGTAACATGTGAAAAATTATATTACATGTTAATAACCTTAATCATATTACTTGAAAATCGGTAATTCATTTAAATAAAAAATATTTCGAATTTGATTAGGTAAGATTACAATATCCAAATTGTGAGCTTGTTGGATTGCTTATATCTTATTTTATAGTTCGGACCGGTTCGACACTTTCCGGGTGTTTTAAAACTAAAGTAGGAATGGAAAAGTTTGTTTAGTTAACAATTCAAATGAGATAGTCGTATAGTTTAAAACAACGTTTGGGTAAGAAGTTTCCAATTAAACATAATATTGATATTAATTATATTTGGTGAATTTTGGTAATTAATTTTATTCTTTAGTTTCAATTGTTTAAAACAGGAGCACTATTGCGTTATTACCTTATCAAGGGTTGAGTTGGTTATATTTAAACAATTGAAGTAAAATGTTTTAATTATTAGATGGGTTATATTTCGGTAAAGATTTAAGTAATTTTATATTAACTGTAATGGCATTATTAAAGGTTTGATTAGTTGCAGAATAATTAAAATAGGTGTAATTGGATAATTTTGTTGATAATTATTTAATCATATTAATTTTTAGTGGTATTTTGGTGATGGTTAAATTAATATTTTGCTAGTTGTATTTTGGTGACGGTTAATTTATTTTAAGTAATTAAGTTGGGGTACGTATTATTTGTCTAGACATTCCGAAGGTCACCTAAGCGGTATATTTCTTTGAGTTAACACCGAAATCGACACCAGTTAGGGTGGTTATTGACCAACAGCTGCACATTCCAAACTTGAGTTTAATATTTTATTACTTTAAAACTATACTAAGGAACCGTGTTTTCTCAAGTATCAAATGTTGAATTTTTAATATAATTTTAACAACCGAAGAAATTCCATATACAGGGTGATTACTTTGCAGATGACATTTATTTGTATGTAAATTGATTGCAATGGTTTTTCTAGTTATTCTAACGATCACAAGTTGAAAATGATTTTAAAGTCCATGACAATTGAGATGCATAATAATAATTATGCTTAATTGAATTGAACGTGATTGTAATTTCTATTTGAAAGATTTGTATATTACTCTCGAAGAACTCTAGAAGAAAATTCACAAATCCCTCCGACTCTCCTTGAAATATTAGAGTAGATTGTCTAGAAGAATGCCCAAATCCCACCTAGACGAAAGCCAAAAAACTCTGAGTCAAAATCATCGGTGCCCTCCGTGACGTTTCAAATCTAAATTACGATCTCTGCTTGGTTTAATTGAGTCACATTTGCAGGTGTAATTTTAGCAAAAAATTGACTTATAGTTTCGACAAACAATAATATAATTATATACAAAATATAATCTTGACTCAACCGTGCACAATTAAATTATATAAAATATAACCTTTTGACCCCTAAGAATGCAATTTTACATTACTGAAGTTACACAAGATTCCGATATAAAAATAAGTACCGTGATCACCAAATTAAGTAATTATTCAGGGTTATTACAATACAGGGTGTTTGGAAATTAATTATGATTTTATCATTGCTTCAGACTTGATCCTCGAACCCAGAGTTAAACAGGAGCTAAAAAATTTGACATAACCCAAATATATCTAGTTTTATTTGTGTTGTGCATTTATGATCGTGTCTCGTTTTTGGAGCGATCATCTGTATTATTTCAGTTATGTTAACAATTTTGTTTTGTGCAACGGAAGAAAGAACTGGTCACTAGATGGCGTGCGGTAGGTAATTATACAACGTGGTGGTCTATGGCTATTTTTCCTTGTCATCGATGAGTAGGTGTTAGCGCTAAATTCAATTTTAGAGGTCGCATCATACAATTATAATAAATAATAATATATTATTATTAATATAAATATACATAATAAATATACATAAATCGGACAATATACATACATCGGACGAGAACTTTTTATAAATATACATATAAATAATATAATAAAAATTTATCAATCACTCGAAGAAGTGATTTGGTAGAAGCACTTGAAAACATTTTTCTACTACAATTTAAAGATTTTAAATCATATTAGTTAATTTAAATATTCACTTATAATAAAATAATTATTCTAATTAATTTTTTAAAGTAGTAGTACTTACAGAAAATAAATAAATTCTATTTTCTTACTTAATTTTATATAAAAAAACATAACCCCGCCACTGGAAATTAAACGTCAATTACATAGTCCAACTTGTTTCTTCAGCATAGTGTAACGGATGTTTATAATTCAAGTATCTAATACTAACAGCCTACTTATAATTTATTAGTAGTTAACTTATTGATTTATTGTGAGTAATTTCATATATTAATTGTGTGCGCTTTGCAGAATTTATTACTCGAACTTCAATCTAACCTCAAAATTTCTACTACAAGTTGATGCTTCCAGTATGAATGGTGTGTACTACTTTTGGAGGTTTAATAAATTCGAAGAAAATATCAGTGGTTTGCGAGCTTCCAGTTATAGTTAGAACGATAACGAAATGGAGAGCAAGAAAGTCGAGTTAGAAGAATTGGATCGTTCCATTGATGTTAAACAGAATTCTATTTTAGAATATCAACAGGATGATAATGAGGTGAACTATAAATCATATTTAGTTTAAAATGTTGATATATAAAAACTGGGGGGTGATATCTCTTCTATCGATGTATTGTACTTTAGTTTCTTTATCTTCTATCTTCGATCGTATAAAATGATGTTGTACATTGTTATGCTTTGTACTCATAAGCCGTTTCCATTAGTTTTCGAAAAAATGGCATTTAAAAATTTAAAGCTTCCCTGCTCCGAGGGGAACGGCATTCTGTTAACGGTGCATCATGTGCTGTGAAATACTCTAACTGTTAGTTAGAAATTATGTACAGCGTTTCTACTTTTATAATAAATTTAAAAATTTTGTAAAAAATTTTTTGTAAAAATAATTTTCAAACTATAATTTTTAACAAAAATACGAGTACACTACAACAGTGTTTCCCAAATGTCTCGAAATTGCCGACCCCCAAAATTAAACACTAGTCACGGGACCTGCAGAAACAGTTTTGTTACAAAAATAAAAAATAAAGCAACTATTTCGTTATTTATATACAGGGTGTTCCCGTGACCGTGAAGAACCTTTGAGGTAGTGATAAAGAACACATTTCTAAGAGAAATTTTTAAATAAAATTTTGTCCAAGTCCAAACTCTTGGGGGGACCTCCCTTTAAAGCAATTTTTTGAATTTCTGATTTCAAACAGCTATAGCTCCGATATTATTGATTTTTTAGGCTAAAATAAGAACTTTTGTAAAGATCATTCGCTTATCTACAAATTAGGTTATAACTCCTTATCTTCTAGAATTAATGGATTTTGAGTTATAAATTAAATTAAGGGAAAAATGTCAAAAATTCAGGTTTTTGTCTTTTTACTTGCGAACCCCGTAGCTCTTAAACGAGAAGGATTAGAAAAAAATTTATGACCTAAACCGGATAGGGTATTTAACGGGCTACAACTTTGGTCAAATATTTTTTTTTGGGAACCAAACCGTTTTCACAAATTCTGAAATTAATTAACAAGGTGTAGGTAAAAAAATAAATTATTTATTAAGAAATCGGAAATTCAAAAAATTGCTTTAAAAGAAGGTATTCCCCAATGGTTTGCACTTGGACACAAATTTTATTTGAAAATTTGTCTTAGAAAAGTGTCCTTTATGACCACCTCCGAGGTTCTTCACGGTCACGAGAACCCTCGTAGTATATACAGCTGCGTTTAAAATAATAGCAGTGCAATATCACAAAGCGGTTTAGTGTTTGGAACTATGGTTTTTACAGAAGGCATTTAAATTTATACTTCTTATTGTATGTAATGTTTTTAAAATTATTTTTTTTAAACAATTTTATTAAAGCTTATGATTACTTGACTATGTACAGTGACTGTCAGTCATAATCGTGTAAAGTAAAATAATCCCTTGTTTTTTGAATTTATACATACGGCACCAAAAAATGAGTGTCGCCTGAAGTTCATGTTTCCTGTTACTTTCGAAATCAATTACATTTATTGTGCAGAAAAATTCAAAATTATGTTGAAATTATTGAATATTTCTTTCCAAAAGTATGCTAAGCATAAATCAGAAAACTGATTTTCAATTTTTTTTTTGGTATCGGCGTTCTTTTGTTTTGAAAATATTGAATCCTTTGATTTCAAGTGCAAATCCAGGATTTCGTTTAGGGGAGGAGTGGTATTTTATTTGTGTGATTTTACCTATCTTTCAGAAAATTCGTTCTAAACAAAAAATTTGATAAAATCTTAGTTTGTTAACCATGTAATACTTGCATTTAAGATGGCTGTACACCTAACTTTTAACGAATATTCATGTAGCTTTTTTACTAATGCATGGAATTTAATACAGTTTAAAGTAAATGCTTCGAAAAAAAATTTAGTTTCATGGAAAATCATTAACAACTTTTTGAAAAAAGATTTTCATTTTTATTTTTTTAATTTAACATTCTAATAATCTGCAAATGACTTTGAATGAATATACGAACTATTAAAATTAAATTTTTTTTTCCAAATGTTTATTTCCAAATGTGCAATTTCTACTTTGCAATGTGTGGTCTTGCAAACGCACATGGATTGTACATCTGCCGGCGTCGATCTAACTAATTTCCTGCAAATTTATTTCACACAACAACCAAATATCATCCAAAAATTACAAATTTATTATCAATCAGCACTTCACTTTAATTATAAATTATAGTTTACTTTTATTCTTAAAACAATTTTTAAAATCAAAATTAACTTAGACGGGAAATAACAGACCCATCGGTTGCTTGCCGCCAGGCCCTCTCTGACCTTTGTGTTCTCGACAACCTTCTGGCCCTACTCTCTTTTACTTTTTTGTTCTCCCCACCTTATTTACATAGCATTTTTATAGAATTAATAATTTATAATAACAAAATTAAAACTTCAAAATAATTTTACAAAATAAATGAATTAATGGTTTATAGTTTCGAAACATGACAATATATATTATTTGTTTGTTACTGTCTGTAGATACTACATACAAAATGTCGTGTTTCGAAACAAAACAAAAAATCATTAATTTCATTTATTTTGTAAAATTATTTTAAAGTTTGAATTTGTGTTAGTATTGCTTATTTATAATTGTACATATTGTATTTAAAAATGTTTGTTAAATTGGCTATGTAAAGAACAGTGGGGTTCAGGCCTTGACGTCGAGTAGATGAGCGGACGAGCAAACATTCCCGCAATACAAAAATAAAAATTGTTAATCGTTTAAAATCAATAAAATAAGTTAAGTTTATTTAAAAATACAAATTTTTTTTGTTTGTTTTAATTGTGGTAAAGTGAAGTTAAATAAATTGGAAAAGTGAAGAATTTGTGATAATTTTGGTTATTTGTTAAAATACGTCGCAGCAAAATTGTTTAACCAGGCGCACTGAAGCCAGCTGCAGTATCACATATAGAGCGCGCACGTTGAAGATAAAAGTCTAATACCACAAGAAAGGTAACTAATTTGAGCATTTTAATTTACAATTTTTGAACATCAACTGTAAGAGCTCATAGCTATAAAAAATCGGTGTTACCTCAACTATTCTCACAAGGGGGTGAAAATGCATGAATTTGCAAAGTTGGGGCCATAGCAATACATACTCACCATTTTAGACTAATTAATTTAAACATTCTTTCATAACACCAAACCAATAAACCTCTTATTAACCCTCCAGTCCACGGGTGAAGCATGTGAGTGTAAGCAAAAGTAAAGATTCTCTGTATTTAAAAAATATAATTATTTGTTACTGTGAAATTTTATATACTTTCCTAACTTATAATAAGTCATATTATTATCATATAAATTTTAAATTTTTTGTGAACAGATCTGCTTTAGAACACATTTTGTTCTGACAGGCTGCACTCGTTGATTCATGTAACTTTATTTATCTAATAAAGAATTTTTTCTAGTATAAAATTTCAAAGTTTTCAAAATGACGCCGACTATTTCAAAAGCGATTAGTACTCATTTTAGTATTAGAAAATCTTTGCGCAAGAGCTATTTGCAAAAATTTAACTAGAAAAGTTTGTGAAATATCATGTCGTATAGTAGGGGTTTCCACACCTGAAAAACAGCAGAATTCTCTTAGAAATGAAAGAGAATACTACTAATATTGTAAACGGCGCTAGACGAAGTATTTTGCAAATTTTGTAAAGCTTGGCTATGTGTGGAACACACTGTACTTCGATAAATAATTGCGCCCTTGTTTTAACTACATTTATAATATAAGCCTGACAGGCTTCACCCGTGGCCTCGCAAATTTTTAACCTACCCGTGGACTAGAGGGTTAAAAAGAATTTTTAACTCATACCTACATTATAATTTTAAATATAGTAAAAGTAGAGACGGTCGGTGTACATAATTTATTTATGTATATACACTATCTTACTATTTTCGATAAGTAAAAAGAAATTCTTAAATATGTGTTTCCGAAGAACGTCGAAGAACAGAAAAATCTAATATGGCCGCCGCGAGGGTTGTTATATATCTTTTTATACTTCTTTATTTTATTATACAAATACAAAATAATTTTCACTTTTAATTTTTCGTTGGTTTCGTGCGGAGGGCATGCAAATTTTTTTATCGGGCATGAGACTCTTCTTAATAATTTTAAATATTAATTCAGTATCGTTTATAAATTGTTTTAAATATATTCTTTTAAATATGTGCTATAATTTTTGTTGCTATCTAAAATTTTCGTTATCTTATGGTTTTTATGGTTTGGTATTGCACATGAACGCTCACAGCTGCCCTGTCATCGAACTTCGTTGTGTAAATTAATTTCCAATTCACCATTTCAATCTTTCAACACTCTACATTAATAGAAACACTCCTTTTTAATTACATTAAATCACCTTTTGATTATAAATCATAAAAGCAAAATCAAAATTATTTTATCGGGGAATAAACACTCCCACCGATAGCCTTACACCTACAGCAGCGTCTGACCTCGCTCGTTTCGCCCTGTTCTCCCTTCCTTCGTCTGTTACCAACACAATTATTTACTAATAAATAAATAAACTTAAAATAATTTAAAAATAAAATAAGGGTTTTGCGGTTTCAAAACATGACATTAAATTTGTTTCAGAAAACTACAAGTAATTTAATGAGTTACTTTGAAATTAAGAAAGAAGAAGAAACGGAAATCAACTTGGACGATTTGCATCATTCCGTTGACATTAAAGAAGAAACTTCAATTAAGGATTCTCATGTCGATCAAGATTTTGATATCCCATCACCAATTCACACTGGTAAAATATTTTTCCAGTGTAAAATTTGTGACTATCAATGTTCACAAAAATATAGATTAAAAAACCATTTAATAACTCATATGGGTGAGAAACCGTTTGAGTGTAATCTTTGTGATTATAAATGTTCACGAAAACAAGGATTAAAAAGCCATTTACGAATTCATACGGGCGGTAAACCGTTTGAGTGTAATATTTGTAATTATAAATGTTTACATAAAAATTCATTACGAAATCATTTACTAACCCATACTGGTGAGCAACCGTTTGAGTGTAATATTTGTGATTATCAATGTTCAAGAAACGATACTTTAAAATATCATTTACTAACTCATATTGGCGAAAAACCGTTTAAGTGTAATATTTGTGATTTTAAATGTTCAAGTAACAATACTTTAAAAAACCATTTACTAACTCATACGGGCGAGAAACCGTTTGGGTGTAATATTTGTGATTTTAAATGTGCAAGAAGCGGTACTTTAAAAATGCATTTACGAACTCATACTGGCGAGAAACCTTTTGAGTGTAATATTTGTGATTATAAATCTTCACAAAAAAAACATTTAACACAACATTTACTATTTCATACGGGCGAGAAACCGTTTGAGTGTAATATTTGTGATTATAAATGTTCACGAAAAGTTGGTTTAAGAGATCATTTACTAACTCATACGGGTGAGAAACCGTTTGAGTGTAATATCTGTGATTTTAAAACTTCAGTAAAAAATAGTTTAAAATTTCATTTATTAACTCATACAGGTGAGAAACCGTTTGAGTGTAATATTTGTGATTATAAATGTTCACGAAACATTACTTTAAAATATCATTTAGCAACTCATTCAAGCGAGAAACCATTTGAGTGTAATATTTGTGATTATAAAGGATCACTAAAAGATAATTTAAGAAAGCATTTACGAAGTCATACGGGTGAGAAACCGTTTGGGTGTAATATTTGTGATTATAAATGTTCACAAAAAGGTTCTTTAAAACGTCATTTACTAACTCATACGGGTGAAAAACCGTTTAAGTGTAATATTTGTGATTATACATGTTCAGTAAAATATCGTTTAAAACGACATTTACTATCTCATACTGGCGCGAAACCGTTTGAGTGTAATATTTGTGATTATAAATGTTCACGAAAAGATAGTTTAAAAATTCATTTACTAAATCATACCGGCTGTACGAGTGTTGGCTCAGCTTGACTGGTGTGTAAGTTTCTTATTTCCTCTTGGTTTCAAGCATCAGTTGTAAGATCTTGCCTTTTTGAAACCACCTTCCGAAAATGTAATCGAAAGAGCTGAAGGTATAATTTTCTTCTCTTATGTGACGCTCTCTATGTTATTGTAAAACAATAAATGAAAACATGTAAAGGAAATAGTATATTGTTTTATTAGGATGCAAAGCTTAACTTTTTCTGCGTAGCAGGTTTTTTCTGATGTGAGGGGAGTGAAACGACCCTTGGGAATGGAAAACTTGCGAGAACATTTACTGTTTCTTCAAACAAAGAAAATTCAAAAACTAATGTCAAAATTTTTAATTTAATCTTGCAATATATTTTTTCGCATTTTGACTAATAATGTGCTGTTTTATTAAATTCAAAATCATTTAATAAAGTGGCACTTTAGCACATAGATACGTCACTTTACTGTATAGTTATGTCACTGTCAATAAAAAACTATTGGATAGAAGATTGTTTATTTAAATATTGGAATCATTGTTATACGTTTATGTATATTAAAAGTACAAAATTATTATTCAAACTAGAAAACTTAACAATCTCACTTTTATAATTAATATTATGTAACTTACACAAAATTCGCATCAAAAAATAAAAATTAACTGTTGTTATGTAAATAAATAAAGCCGCCGTGTCTGGTTACTAGATTACGAAAATTTGACACAAATATCTATTTAGAAACTTTTTGAATTAGCAATAACTCAAGAACGGCGCTAGATATCGAAAAACTGAGTAAAAAATTCGCCCCCCTCGCCTCGTACTCACCCCCCGTGAATTATCGGTAGGAAGGCATACGAAAAAATTTAGACCGATTGCGCGCAAAAAAAATTTACTCATAAACGTCTAAATTCATATTTTAGATTAGATTTTCACAAAATACGAAAAAATTGTATAAACAAACCTCGTAAGAAAAGTAGTTTTACTAAACTCATATAGCTTTTAAGTTACTCGCTCGCTGTGCTCGCTCATACTTAAAAGCTATATTCGTTTAGTAAAACTTTACTTTTCTAAACTTGTTGTTTAATATACTATTATAAAACTAAACAAAAGTACGCTGCCATGATTTAATCTGTCAACTATTTTCAATTTAATTTTAATTCGCAACTGTCAACTTCAATTGTGACATTTAATAAATATTTTATGTTAAAAAAACAAAATTTTTTATTAATCAAACGAAATTATTATCGGGTTGTAAGGAATATAACATTAAAACAAGAAGCTCGTCAGGCCAACGTTTTGAAGACTTTATTACTTCATCATCAGAGTTAAATGGAGGTGAACAATGGTAACATGTTGAAAAAACCATGTAATATGTAATATTACTGTAAAATGTAATATTCTTCAATTTGAATTACCGCCTTCTCAAATCAAAGTTACAAACCAAACCAAAGCTGTGATCGTCAACAAACCTCGCACGATGTGATCTCCCCTCATAGTAACACTTACAAGTCCTTTTAAATTTGCGGATGGCTCTTTGAATGCTAACGTAGTTTTACCTTACTTACTAACTTCAAACTTACATCTGTCCAGTGGCGTAACCACTGCTAGGACACCTGAAGGAATAATTTAGTACACACAAATTAAATAAAACACAGGATTCGGTTTAACGATGAATATATATTTTAACCGAAAAGAAAAGGTAGTCCGACAACCAATTTACCAGCAAAGTTAATCTCCTTGATATCATGTAATTCAGAATACTTTGGTTTGAAACTTGATTTAATAACTGTTCGATAGTTAATCCCCCTGATCGTAATGTTTTCTAATTGATTATTCATATTTATATTACCAACCACAACCTATAGTAATTCGTAAGAATTTCATGTATGCATTCCGATGTTCGACTCAATTGGTTTTTTATATTATGTAAGACCTTAAATAATAACCTTTCTATTCTAAATTATCCGCTTTTATATAACTAATACCTAGTCACTTAAACTAAGATCGTCAGCTTAAACTAGTACGTCCCTCTTATTGCTAATTGGTCAGTTTCTTAAAGGTAAATAAATCGTTTGTACTTAACTAAATAAATTCCCCATACTTAAACTAGCAAATAATTATAGCCGCAAATAATAATCATGAAGAACTTTGTTAACACGGTTCTTTAATATTGTTTTTAATTGGTATTACCTTTTATTGGGTCAATCATTGTTATTTTAATTGTATTCAACTGTTATTAATTAAATGTATTCGATTGTTATTATTTTATAAGTGGCCGCAAATAATCATAAGGAACATTGTTAAAATTATCAATAACTGTCCTGAAATATCATAACTTTGTAGTACATCATTTAGATATATGAAAAAAGAAAGGAACGACATCACAGCATTTGCTATGTCACTTCCGGTTCCATTACAGTTCACCTTTTTAGTGACCAGCCTATTACTGCGACATATTTTGACCGCCATCTTATGATTGTAAGCGTCCACTCAATCCGTTACACTTAATCATCTAAATTAAATTATCCCATGATAAATATATTTCCACTTCAAACACCCGCCTTCATTAAACTTTTCTTCAACAACCCCTCTTACGTCTTAACCAAACTAACCATCGTAATGGTACGCCATTGGTAAAACATTATATGAATAATCAATCTCTCCCATTACATAATCCTACTCCCGCTTTAAATGATAATAATATAAATCACAATCTCGAACAGTAATTAAATCTTATAACTGAAGATAAATTAATAAAACTTAGATTCAACTTCTTATGAAAAATTACTTAACCGTGTGGTCATGATATTATTACTTGTAATTTTAACGTAATCCTGTATTAAATTCTTTTAACAAAATAAATTAAATATTTTAAACTTACGTATTTTAATTCTGTTGGTAACTAAATATGATATGAAATAATTTTAATTTCAATTACTTGATATTCTCAAACTGATGCACAAAGAACAACCGTCTCCCACAACGTTCAAAAATGTAAGGCCTTTGTTAGATCTCCACGGTCAAATCTAACGGAAAACTCCCACCACTTCCGTTTTACAACCGTTGTATTTTAAAGTAACTAAAATGAACTAAATTTAAAATTTCGCGCCCAATATATTCAAATTCAAATTTACAATATTACAACCAAACAAACAATTTACACTCACCAAAACGAAAAAGAATGTAATGTGTTTTGTTACATAATATATGATGGTACTGGTGAGCAGCAAGTGCACAGGAGCAAGCGGTACATTCAACAGAGTCAACAAATTTTTTTCTTTCCACAGAACACCATATAACAATAGTTGTAGAATTAAAAGTCATGTATAAATAAAAATATGTCATAAACAGGGTTCGGAAGTTATAGCACTAAAAAAGTAAACTTTTAACGCTTTAATATGCACTTAAAAACACAAAAATTAGCTCTATAAATAGCACCAAAAATTTGAAAATATGCAAAATAAAATAATTGTCAACCATTTTTTTTATTTTTTATTTTATGAATGAACTAAATATTGCGAATCTGTAATTACATTGAGATGCGTCTGACATAATTTTAAAAATAATCAAATTCATATTATTTCAAACCCGATCTTAATATTAAAGTGATATTAAAATACATGTTTACTTTCATTCGCTTATTCGTATGCGGCTATTTAGTACAAAATTTATTTTTTTCCCATAACATTTTTTTTTTATATTAATTTTTCAATTTGTTTGGTATATACTGCACTTATCAGAAAATGAAAATTAAATAAAATTATGAAAGTGCGCAAAAGTCTAGAATTTTAGTGCAGTTAATTATTTTAAGGTTGAAACAGCTATAATATATTGAGATGTTCCGAGCTATACAAATTTATTAAATTTCCTTAATCCAAAAATATTTTTGCTCGGATACATTCATTATTAATTATAAAGCATTGAGACTCTTGTAATTGATTTTAATTTAAAATTGTAAATTTTCGTCTAATTTTGTTATTTTATTTTTAATTTTTAAAGGTATAATAAATTTGTTGCTTTGTTAAAATTTTACCTCATGTTATATCGCTACGCCAGCTGTCCACACCTGGACGACTTGTTTTATTACTTTTATTATTCATTTCTTGTTTATTCAAATATTCTTAGTCCAAACCTGTTAAACGTTAATTTATTATTTTTTTAAATATTATTTTTCTATTGCACTTACCAGTTAAAATTCATTATTTTAACATTTTGTTTAGTTTGTTTATTTAAAATTACATACTACTAACTACCACACTATCGACTTAAAAATTAATTTTTTAGGTTAAATTTCTATCTAAACTTTTAGTATCTCAGCCATATTGTAGTTTTCTTCTTTATTTTCTTCCTTCAAAGCTTATAGAAAGTATGAAAATTGAATATATTTGTTGGGTTTTTACTTTACTATTAGGAAGACTCAGTAATATCAAAGGTATTTTATTAATGAAACTAATAAACTAATAACTATAAGTACAAATAATAATTATAGGGATTTAACATTAACCAAACGCCACCATGCGACAACAAATGTAACTACTTGAAAGCATACAGCAAAGTGTATTTCAGTGTATTTTAACAAGTGTTAATAGTGTTTGAGTTTGTTTTTCTGAGATTTTTTAATTCAGTGTAGTGTTTAATCTAAAAAACAATATAATAATAATAATTATTGTTAGTTATTTGCTGTGGTATGGACTTAACCTATTATGAATAAAATGTAACTTATTGTATAATTATTAATATTTTAGCAGAAACTTTTACCTCGTGTCGAAATGAATGGTCCAGATAAATGTTCGCTTTCATTTAAGAACCTTTTTGATTACTTAGAAGCAACACCAACTTCCAGATGTATTACGGAAGGAGAATCTGTTGCTAATGCCAATCATGTGATAACTTGTGGGATTTTGGAGAAAAATATGAGTATGTTGAATATATTTGCTCTTTGTTTGCAAACAACTGCTTTAACACAGAAGCTGCATGAAATTCGAGGATTTCTGAAAGGCAGCTTGCAAGGCGCCGAGGCATCAAAATTTTTGTGCACATGTAAAGCTGGCAAGTCAGGACGTTGTAAACTTATAGCTGCGGTCCTAATTGTGTGTTCAAGATAAAAACATTTTGTGCATTTATTAACAGACTAAACAGAGCTGATTTTCAGAAAAAATATATTGGATTTTCCAATGTTGTCATCGACTGAAATCAAGTGTTATTGGAATGAAGTTAAGGTAGTAGAAAAATATTCTCCACAACGTTTATACGACCACATCTGCTTTGAACCTAAGTGAACTACAAAACCATTGAAACCTGCCATTGAACGTGACAACGATGATGTTTTGTCTATCCAGACTGATGCACTATTTGATTCTTGTCTTGCAAAACACAAGTACAGTAATTTATGCACAATCATTACAATGCTTTTATAAAGTTTTTTTATCAATAGACTTTAGTAAATATAATATATTTGTGTTGTTACAGGGCGTGTCGTACAGAAGCAGTTACTTACAATGAATAATCAAACATGAATAAAAAAATAAATCAACTTGAAGTATTAATTTTTTATTTATGAAATTTATCGTCTGCTAAAATAGGTTTCGACAAATTAACAATAGCGCATACAACGTTAAACATATCTTCAACTTTGCACACAATTGATATTGGTAATGGCTTGGTAAAAATCTCAAAAACTTTTATTCTCTGATTGGTCCTTTCTATATGCACCCTAGCTTTTGCAATCTCCACAGTTGCCTTTGCTTCTTCTTAATTGACATGAACAACGATGCAATCACAACATAACGTAACCCAGTTTTCAATTTTATAAATGTTAATATAATTCTTTCTTTGATGCTCAACTTATGAGTTCTTTCATCTGGAAAATATTTGACAACCAAATTGGTTAATATTTCTAACATTATGAAAGAAGACAGTCCCGTTAATGATGATAACTTTGAATCTCTATCAATGGCAGCAACAAATGGAGTAAATATGTCTCCACTTCTCACTTGTACACCTATATCCACTGCTACTTTGGTGATAGGCAAATTAAGTTGCAGTAAACCGTTTATAGCAATGTTTTCTGCTTCAGTTAAGTTACGATCAGTATTCTGATCGTAACTAGTACTTGGTGATGGCATTGGCGAAGACTTTTCTGAAACATCATCAATCGTACTAGATTTTAATAAATCCCGTACCTTTCTTGATTGCCTAGCACGGCGATTTGATCTAGGCTTTGGTTGAACTTTCACAAAATGTTTTTTGGCAAGTTCAGAGAAGGAACAGCGTTACTTTTCAATGTGCGTCGTTTACAATGATGGCCTAAAAAAAATTTAAATTAATACACTGATCTATTTCAGGTGCAATTATATTCCTAAAATTATATGTTTACGCTTACCCGGTAGTATATAATCGTCGTTTTGAAAATGTAAAGAGCAGACTCTCATAAAACGTGTTGTAGGTTTTCCCATCAACAACTTTAGTTCCCAAGCTTTCTTTCGAACAATTTTTTCACGTAACCACTTCTTTCCTTAGGAAAATAATGAAAACTTAGCTCATTATCTCGTCCTTTCTTAGAATGACAACCGAAAACGGAACAATTCGTATTATTAATTTTGCAATTCTTCATTTTAATGAAAATACCTATACTTAACTAAAAATATGTAATATTTATAACTGTTTTTCTTTTTTACGCAAATAAATACATTATTTTCTTACTTACCTATAGAAAAGTTTAATTAATTTTGACACAGCTTAACGAAAAACTAATAATTTCTGTAGAAACCCGTATAAACAAATCAACATTCTACTGAAGTATACGCGTTAGGGCGGACATATTGAAGTTGTCACTAGCGCCCCCATCGGTAGTGTAAAATCCCTATAAGTATAAAAGGATCGCTTGTGTATTCGTCACTGACCCAAAACGTTGTGTTCCAATTCAAGCCGCAAACCTTCCAAGTTTAATTTTTTCAAACAATAACAAAGGGGTAACTAACAGTAGTAAAATATCATAACGCAATAATTAAACAAAATATTAAAGTCATACAAGTTTTTGTACTCAAAACTGTCCCTCTTCTTGAATACACATTCCCCGACTTATTTTTTTTTGCAGTACCTACTCTTCAATTGGAGGAAGATCGTTTCGATTTGTTTCGTTGACTAAGTATTTTTCTTACGATTAAAGCGGTCGTCACTGTCGTCAACTTCCATAGGAGTTTGTGTCCAAGTGGCATTCATGTTTCTTTCGACGCAACCAAAATTACATAAAAATAAAAATTTTGTAGGACCGTTACATCACAAGGAATACTCACCATAACTCTGATGAATTACAATATTATTAACTAACTTCCTAGTTGTTGTCCAATCTTCCATTTCTTCTCGAATCTATACTTTACGGCGAATAGGGTAGAAACACAGTGCTAAATGTTGCAGTTCAAGTTTGCATTGAAATTGTTTTGCTGTTACCTAAACAACTACAAATTAATAAAAATAAAAAGTTGGGTTATATGAACTGTGAGGTTAATTCATTGAGAATGTAGGGAAATTTTTGTTTGGAAAGTGTAGTATCAAATAATTTGTCCAGCCTTTAAGTTTTAATTTTTTAAATTTATTTAAAGCTTTTAAATCATATTAGTTAATTTAAATATTCACTTATAATAAAATTATTTATTATTCTAATTAATTTTTTAAAGTAGTACTTACAAAAAATAAATAAATTCTATTTTCTTACTTATTTAATTTTATATAAAAAAACATAACTCCGCCACTGGATATTGTCTTGAAGCTTGAAAATAGGTGGTCCGAATGTCCATGTGTCCATTTTGTTTCTTCAGCATCGTGTAACGGACGCTTATAATTCAAGTATCTAATACCAACAGCCTACTTATAATTAATTGTCGCTAAAGTATTGATTTATTGTGAGTAATTTCATATATTTTATATTAATTGTGTGCGCTTTGCAGAATTTATAAATAGAACCTCAATCTAACCTCAAAATTTCTACTACAAGTTGATGCTTTCAGTATGGATGGTCTGTAATACTTTTGGAGATTTAATAAATTCGAAGAAAATATCAGTGGTTTGCGAGTTTCCAGTTATAACGATAACGAAATGGAGAGCAAGGAAGTCAAGTTAGAAGAATTGGATCTTTCCATTGATGTTTAACAAAATTCTATTTTAGAATATCAACAGGATGATAATGAGGTGAACTATAAATCATATTTAGTTTAAAATGTTGATATATAAAAACTGGTGAGGGATATCTCCTTTACCGATGTATTCTAGTTTAATTTCTTTATCTTCTATTTTCGATTTTATAAAATGATGTTGAATATTGTTATGCTTTGTACTCATGTGACGATGATTCCTTTGCAAGTAAAAATTCATTTTTAAACTGTCTTTGGACAGTGTAATAGTTTCTTGGTTGTTTCACTTGAGGACAATTCTACCGTTGGTAGTATTTGAATGTTTCAAAATGTTGCCTTTTGCTGCATGAGCGTCGATCATCTTTATCGTTGACCCAATCGGCACAGCATACAATAATTGCGGCATTGCTTAATATTTAGTATTCCAAATTTTAGATATCTAAAAATTCTCTTAACAGTCCCATCAATGATCTGAATCTGGACCTAATATTGGCTTGTGCAATATCAGGTCTGTGGCTTACGACAAATATAACAGCGATTCAACGGCTACTTGATACGATATTCTCTCTATTTTAGTGTCTTCCGATTAGCATATATCGTGGGCATACAGGAAAAAGTGACTATGTCAAAAAATTTCGAAAATGAGTTAAAATGTTCTAGTACCGTAAAAATATAAGACTCAGGTCTGGAAAAAACGTCTATGATCTAATAACGTATTGAACATGTTTTATTATTCAAAAACAAAAATTAAAATGTTATAAAGCTGATTTTTCGCAAAATGCAAAACATTCAATTTGACTTTTCTCGAAACTCTATTTTTGACATAGTCACTTTTTCCAGTATGCCCACGATATCTTTCGTTACCTGCTGATTGGGACCAAAAAGTGTCTTGGCTTCTCCAAGATCATTCATCTTAAAAGACTTCTTTAATGCGTTCTTTGTCGGCTTCTTTGAATTAAAGTGTAAACTCTATATAACAACACCCAAGGGACTGCGTATTTATGACGTTATAGAGAGTTCTTGTTAAATGGAGTGAGAAAAAATCGATATGATTTTCCTATTATAATATGTACATATATTGGTATGTAATATTCTAATTTAGTAAATTTTCCAAATTCTTCCAATCAAAAATTTTCTTTTAAATTTAAATTCTCGTTTCAATTAAGGTTGTTGTTTTGGTACCTTCTTATAACTTTTAAATAGCTGGACCAATAGACGTGAAATTTTGACAGAATGTATATTAGATTATTACAAAACTTTGCAACTATCCTATTTGGAATAAGCTTTTTTGGTTTTTCCAAAAAAACATTAAATTTGAGATCTTACTAGCGTTTGTAGATCTCGATTTTTAGAAACTTTTGGCTCAGAGTGAATTTTGATATCTGGTTACTGTCAGTTAATCGACCCCACGATTTGAACTTTTTCTTATGCACTATAATTAGGGCCTATAATTATGAAAATTTGGAGATACCCATAATTTTGAGAATCTCAAATACTGGCGTAACATTTCGGATTAGTACAGACTATCAATTCATAAGTAGAGCTGGCAGGAAATATTTAATTTGCAACCACAATATATTATTGAAATCATAAACTCATTGTTCGATGAGTATTTATAAACTTACGTCGGAAAAGTTTGTATATTTTCAATAGTTACAAACATTTTGCGAAACGGAGTTTAATGTAAATTACAAGTACAGTGTGTATGTACACTACCGTTGAAAAGTTTGGAAGCAGTTCATATATGGTACTCCTATGAGTACAATGGGATATAATGGGTTAATATTGAAAGAAACCGAAAATGTTCTGAAAATCATGGAGTGGCTGTCCTCCCAATCACCTGATCTGTCTCCTATTAAGTTGGTGTGGGCGGATCAACTAGACGGAAGTAACAAATCGTTTTCCAACCAGTACTATACAACTCTGGAAATATTTACAAAAAGTGTGGAAAAGATTGAGTCCAGAATATTTTAGAAAATTAATACATAGAATGCCAAAAAGTTGTTCGCAAATGATAAAGAATATAGGTGATCATTTCAATGAAGCAAAAATTGTATTTAAAACTGGAAAATTGTGTTATTATAATAGTTTAAAAATTTTTTTTTCATTAAATAATTAATTAACATTAATAATTTAAATAAATAAATTAAATATTTATTTTTTTTATGGTGATATTTGAATTTTCTAACCGCTTCCAAACTTTTGAACGGTAGTGTGTTATTGGGTAGAAAAATTTTCATCTAATTAGAGATGGATAATGTGTTTTTAACCGAATTCAAAAAAGGAGGAGGTTATCAATTCGGTTGTATTTTTTTTATGTTTGTTACCTCAGAACTCCGTCATTTATGAACCGATTTTCAAAATTCTTTCGGCGTCGAATCAAGTATAGTTCCAAGTTCCATTATTTAAATGCAAGTTATTACATAGATAACCAACTAAGATTTTATAAAAATTTTTGTTTAGAACAAATTTTCTGGAAGATAAGTGAAATCACACAAATAAAACTCCCCCCCCCCCCCCCCCATTAACTAAATCTAGTATTTGCACCTGAGATCAAAGAATTCAATATTTTCAAAACAAAAGAACACTGATATCAAAAAAAGAAAAAAAATTTTAAAAACATTACAAAGATTATTTAATTTAAACACAGTACATACGTGAGCACATAATATCAGGTTACAGGCTCCTTTACTCGTATTAATTTTTCTACACGCATTTACACTTGAAAAGCATAAAGATTCTACACGTCAAGCAATATTGTCTTTGCACAACACGGAATTACTTTTCATACGTTGGGATAGGAGTTTTCAGAGAATAGTCTTAAATATAAAAATGGTATGCCTATCTTTATACAATACCGGTTTGTCACCAAAATTTGTTTCTTTCAAATTAATTATTTTGTAAAACTCCACCCATCCAAACAATTTTCCAATCAAAAAATCATAAACTTAATTAAATTTTTCGGACTCGGAAATTTTTCGCTTCATCTTCCATCATATTCTAAATAATTGAAATCTTTCGTTTATCTGGTTCGTCGTTTTTCTCGCTGGCTTCCATACAGAAGTTGAACTTTTTCTTGACTTTATTCTAATTTATAGCCAAATTTCCTAAAAAAACACTACTCTCCTGGTGCGTTAACGTTATTTACTTCTTAACTAAATGTGCTCTGTATTCATTAAATTTATTATAAATTTACCAAAATATATATTTTTAAACAATTAGAAATGTAAGGGTAAAATCACTTTCTGAAGATATTGCGATGCCCTCCTTTATATTTTTTGTAAAATTTTACAAATACAAAATTCACCATAACACTTCCGATTTTTTCAAAAATTTCGATCTCTCAACACTCCATATTAAAAAACGCCTCTTCTTAATTAAATTAAATCACATTCTTATTAATAATCATTAAAAAAAAATCAAAATTATTTTATCGGGGAATAAGCACTCCCACTGATTGATTGACTTACACGCACAGTGGCGTCTGACCTCGCTCGTTCAGCTCTGTTTTCCCTTCCTTCGTCCGTTACCAACACAATTACTTACAAATAAATAAATAAAAATTTAAAATAATTTATAAATATAATAAAATAAGGATTTTATAGTTTCAAAACACGACATTAAATTTGTTACAGAAAACCCCAAGTAATTTAAAGAGTTACTTTCAAATTAAGAAAGAAGAAGAAGAAATGGAAGACAACTTGGAAGATTTGCATCATTCCATCGACATTAAAGAAGAAACTTCAATGAACGAATCTCAAGTCGATCATTTACTAACTCATACGGGTGAGAATCTGTTTGAGTGTCATATTTGTGATTATAAAAGTTCACGTAAAAATAGACTAAAACAGCATTTACTAACTCATACGGGTGAGAAACCGTTTAAGTGTAATATTTGTGATTCTAAATATTCAGCAAAATCTAGTTTAAAATATCATTTACTAACTCATACTGGCGCGAAACCGTTTGAGTGTAATATTTGTGACTATAAAAGCTATCAAGAATCTTCATTAAAAATACATTTACGAAGTCATACTGGCGAGAAACCGTTTGAGTGTAATATTTGTGATTATAAATGTTCACGAAAATATACATTAAAAATTCATTTAATAACTCATACGAGCGAGAAACCGTTTGAGTGTAATATTTGTGATTATAAATGTAAACAAAGATCTGGATTAAAAATTCATTTAATAACTCATACGAGCGAGAAACCGTTTGAGTGTAATATTTGCGATTATAAATGTAGACGAAGAGATCGATTAAAAAGGCATTTACTAACTCATACAGGCGAGAAACTGTTTGGGTGTAATATTTGTGATTATAAATGTTTACAGAAAACACATTTAAAAAATCATTTACGAACTAATACAGGCGAAAAACCGTTTGTGTGTAATATGTGTGATTATAAATGTACACGAAGATATCAATTAAAAAGGCATTTACTAACTCATACTGACGAGAAACCAGTGTAATATTTGTGATTATAAATTTTCATGTAAAGATATATTAAAAAATCATTTATTAACTCATAAGAGAGAAAAACGATTTGAGTGTAATATTTGTGACTATAAAGTTCATCGAAAATCTGCATTAAAACTTCATTTACATACTCATACAGGCAGAAAATCATTTGAGTGTAGTATTTGTAGTTTTAAAAGTTCATACAAATGTGATTTAACAATGCATTTACGAAGTCATACTGGCGAGAAACCGTTTGAGTGTAATATTTGTGATTATAAAAGTACACGAAGTGATCAATTAAAAAGGCATTTACTAACTCATACGGGCGAGAAACCGTTTGAGTGTAATATTTGTGATTTTAAATGTTCACAGAAAGTTCGTTTAAAAAATCATTTACGAACTCATACAGCCATTCATGAACTCATACACGAACTCAAAAAGCATTCACGTAGTCATCATGGCGATAAACCGTTTGAGTGTAATTTTTGTGATTATAAATGTTCACTAAAATCTGGTTTAAAATATCATTTACTAACTCATACTGGCGAGAAACTGTTTGAGTGTAATATTTGTGATTTTAAATGTATACGAAAAGCTGGATTAAAACGCCATTTACTAACTCATGCCGGCTAGAAACTGTACCAGTATTAGCTCAGCTTGGCTGGTGTATGAGGTTTTTATTTCTTCATGTTTTCAAGCGTCGGTTGTAAGACCTTGGATTTTTAAACCGCCTTCCGAAAATGTTACTGAAATTTTCTTTTGTTTTCTGACGCTCACTACGTTATTGTTACACAATAAATGTAAACTTGTGAAGGAAAATATATTTTATTAGAATGAATTAAATGTTTACTGAATTTCTAATTTTATAAATTTTAAAATTACTTTAACGCCGGTTGTCATTAGTCTGTTGTTGGAGAGGCCCAAATAGTCCCAAATTCAAATAAAGATATGATTTACAATACCGCCAGCCTTGAAATATGACAGTGTAGTAGTAAAAGTAAAATGAAATTTTCCCCATTTCACTATACCAGAACATACTTCAAATTATCTAAGCGCAACCCAATGGCCCTAAACCCTAACATACTGTATCGTCTAATACCGGGAGCTCCACGTTGTGTACACAATACACTGGTATTATAATTTTACGTACCATAGCATTCTAGGGTTAAACAAATAGAGAGGACGACCTGGTATTGGCGGTCAACTACGACGGAAACTATTCGATTCGATTTTTTATAAACTGTGTTCATGATCAGTATTTTTTATATATTTAAAATTCATTAGAAATAATGCGTTGCGCTGTATGTCAAGTTTTATTTCCCAAATACCGCTAAATATTTGAATTAGAATGAACCAGTGTACGACGTCGTGCGCCAAGCGGACGAAAATAGGTTCGTAAAATATCCTACCTTGTAATGCATTGTACAAACCAATTATGTAAGTCAACGAGTCTTGTACAAAGCAGTAAAGCTGAAGGTAACTGGTTAGTCAGGAAAGTAATCGAACTTAGAAACAATAATACACATTAAGATGGTTCAGATCAGGCTCGGACTGGCCATAGCGCAGATCGGGCAAATGCCCGATGGGCCGGTGCAGTCAAAGGGCCGTCTAACCAGCAGCGCTGGCTGATTACATCGCGAAAAAAATTATGCTATGTTATATAACATAACAAAGTATCAAAAATGGTTAATATAAAAGTTAAAAATGTAGCACAATAAATTTATAAATAACAAAAACCGTTCAAATACAAGTTTTTAATATTAGTAGAAGCTCGATAACGTGAACATCTCGGCCCTGTGAACACCCAATCCAATATTCACCCAATATTCTTAATCTGGAACTACGTCCTGTTTTTTAACCAAATTTACATTTGGCATTCACGGTTCTTTGAGCATTTACATATATTCTGGTAGGGTGCTGACCTTGCCAGATGCATAGCCCTTAGATCAAACTCGGACTTTAGATCACAGCAGCGCAGTTGGCGCGACTAAGCATCGAACTGTGGTGTTCCGCTCCGTAGCACGTCGTCATGTAAAGCTTAAGCCTTACATCACACTGCTGGTCTATCAGTCCACATTGATGTATACGTAGTATAATATATATTATAATTATGTATAATACTTCTACTACTACTACCTCACTAATTGAGGTGTAATAAAAACAATTTATTATTTTAAATCATTAATTTTCCTTTTATCTAATTTTTCCAATCTTCCAAAATATTAATTAGTGCTACATTTCCAAAACAACCATCAAAATCATCACATTCACTCCACACCTTATCTTCTCATTCACTTTTAATTTCAAACAAAATAACTTATAAAAAAAAATTACTTTTCATATTAAAATTACAAATTTTCTAAAAAATCTACAGACTTTTTTGACAAAAATATCATCTATATTGCCAACCTCGTTTTAACAAATATTCAAAATTCAAACATAAACCATATAAAAAAATCATTTCACACTCCAAAATACCAAATTGTAGAGAAATACACGACATATGCTGTCGTGAAACAAAACATTTCAACCGACGTTGCGACCTAGATGCTACTTTACTCCACCAAGCAACTATAATATACGACGACAAGCCAACATTGAATATTGATACAATGGGCTTACCAGATATTGATGTCGATAGGTTGATCGCCATGGTTCAATGTAGACCAGTGCTGTGGGACAAAACCCAAGAAAAATACAAAGATAAATTTAAAACGCAGGCAGGATGGAAAGAGGTTTGCATCGAAATGTTTAACGACTTTGATGACATGGACGACACGAAAAAAATTGAATTGAGTAAGTATTGCAATATTTATTTTTGTCAAATATGATATTCGTGAAAGTTGTGATGAAGCTATTACAGATTGAGCACAAATAAAATAATAGTACAATTCATTAAAAATTTAAAAAATAACCAATGACATTTATTTAAAAGATAAATCAGATTTTAGAAAATTGCCAACTCACTGAACCCGCTTCAGTCATGAAGTAATCTTTTAAAACATCTGTTACATTTTTGGCTGTAATAGTTGCCTGATTTCTCCTCGTTTCACTCGAGGGGAGATCTTCAAAACCCGAGATAGACAACGTGTTTTCTATTTCAAAACCATCTCGGTCTCGTACAAAATTGTGCAAAACTACGCAAGCTTTCACTATATCTGTAGTATAAGCAGGATCCAAGTTAATGGCACGATGGAAGATTCTCCATTTGTTACTAAGTATCCCAAAAGTACACTCCGCATACCTACGAGCTCTACATAGACGATAATTGTAGATCCGTTTCTCTACAGTCAAACTATGCCCTCCGTACGGTTTGATAAGATGCTTATGCAAACCAAAAGCATCATCTTCTACGAGGTAGTAAGGCATTTTAGGGTTTACAGTGCCTGGAAGACACTTGTCCTCGGGTAGATCCATGGTACCGTTTATGATAGATCTCCATAGATTACAGTTTTGAAAAACGTTGGAATCACAGTCTTTCCCATACCCTCCAACATTAGCATAAACAAATCGATATTCAGCATCGGCTACTGTCATCAAGACTATAGACGAATATCCTTTATAGTTAATATGCATCGAGTTGAGAGGGTGGACAATTCTTATATGTTTACCATCAACTGCGCCCAAGCAATTCGGGAAATTGGCGATAGATTCAAATTTTTGGGCAATTGATTTACATTTTTTCTTATCTGTAGTAGGAATACATTCAGATCGTAATACCGTCCAGATTCCACAACAAACTTCTCTAACGATCTTGCTTATAGTCGAAATCCCGAGAAGAAAAGTATAGTGTAACTCTGAGAAAGTACAACCACTTGCCAAATATCTAAAACAGAAAAGCAAAAGAACCAGATTAAAACATTGTTAAAAAACTAAATATCGTGGGTCAATTTATAGGGCATCTTAGATACCTTGAGAACACAAGTGTTACAAAATTTAAAATATTTGTAAACATTGTACCTTCAAGTTATCTGAAACGCACTATAGACTCAAAATAGTTGAGTCTATAGTAATCACGTGTTTTTCGTGATTACTTAATAAAATTTTTTTTTCTTTCAGGTAAATATGTTCTAAAAAGGTGGACGCAAGTGAGAGATTCGTTCCGAAAATCAATTGGAAAAAATAAGGCGAAATCAAGAGCCTATATTTATGCATCTCAGCTGCAGTTCCTGACGAAAGTATTTGAAGAAAGAGAAACAGAGGACACTCTCTCACAAAATATTGATGACATTGATGAAAATCATGAGAACCCCACAAAATTCAGTCCAACCATACCACGTGATGCTCTAGCAGCTGAAAAACCGGCATCAATTTTCAAAACACCTACATCAAAGAAAAGGAAAATGGGTTCTGTTGAATTAGAAATGGTTGCAGCCCTGAGAGAAACACCAAACCGCCCACCTTTATCATGTGGATAGCGTCGTTTGTGATGTACCATGGGGCGTTACTTATTTTTCGAAGAGTTTTTGATTGAAATCTTTGTAGGATTTCAATGTTCGAGTTGCTGGCAGATCCTCACAGCTGGATACCGTATGACCAAATGGGTTTGATGATGGTTTTATATAACAGTACTTTGTTTTCTATAGTTAGCTGTGATTTCGGACCAATTAGCCAGTTCATCTTGGATAGTTTGATGCCGAGCTGTTTACGTTTAGACCATATGTGTTTTGTCCAGGTTAGCCTTCGGTCCAGATGCATACCCAGATATTTAGTGTCTTCTGCTTGGGGAAGAGTATTGCCATTTAGTGAGACTCTCGGACACGTTTCTTTGCGCATTGTAAATGTAACGTGCACAAATTTTTTTTCATTCGCCTTGATTCGCCACATTTTCATCCATTTTTGGACACTGTTCAAGTTTGCCTGTAGCATATCTGAGGCGATGGATGGGCTTGCGTGTGATGCCATGACAGCTGTGTCATCAGCAAAGGTAGCCACCTTAACATTAGTAGAGACTGGGAAGTCTGCTGTAAATAGGAGGTATAGAATTGGCCCCAGAACGCTACCCTGCGGAACTCCTGAGTTAATAGGAACTAGTGCTGAATATTCATTTTCGACCTTCACCTGGAACATTCTTTCGGTTAGATAGGATTTTATTAGATGATAGTAAGCAGTAGGCAATTGTTGTTTTAATTTGTACAGGAGACCATCATGCCAAACCTTGTTAAATGCTTGCGTCACGTCGATAAAGGCGGCCGAGCAGAACTTTTTTTCCTCTAAGTTTTTTCTAATTTGATTAGCCACTCTATGGATTTGTTCAGTTGTCGCGTGTTGGTTTCGGAAACCAAACTGATGATCCGGAATAAGGTGTTTTTCTATTAGTACCGGTGTGAGTCGTTTAAGCAGCAGTTTTTCAAATCGCTTAGAGAGAATGGGCAGTAAGCTTATAGGTCTATAAGATGCAGCTTCCTCTGACGGTTTACCAGGTTTAGCGAGTGAGTGATCGGATGAAAGATCAAAACTGGATTTAATTTCGATGTAGTTTTTCGATATACCTTTGATCACACAGAAGTCAAGGAGGTCTGGAATTTTTTGTCGATCTGTTGGCCAGTAGGTTGGTTGGCCTGTTGATAAGTGTTGCAGCTTGTTGAGTTCAATTGCCTTATACAGTTCTCGTCCTCTTGAGGTAATTAATCTAGACCCCCATTGGGTGTGTTTCGCGTTGAAATCTCCCGCTGCTAAGAATCAAATGCCGAGTGAGTTGAAAAGTTGTGAGAAGTGATCTTATTTAATGATTTCTTGCCCTCTTTTGTTTGGTGGGCAGTAAATTGTCGAGATGACTATTGAACCTCTCTGGTCTTTAACTTTTACTGATGTCGCTTGTAGATAGTCATATTGATAATTTTCCAGTGCATTGTGGTGTATGGAGTTCTTGATTATAATTGCTGTTCCTCCATGTGCTATACCATCGGGGTGGTTTGTTTGATGGACTGTAAAGTTTGGTATTTTTATGTAGCTCTTATTGGTGAAGCGAGTTTCTGAGATTAATACAACGTCGAGGTTGTGTGTTTGTATGAATACTTTAATTTCTTGGCTATGCTGTGACAGGCCGTTGGCGTTCCAGACAGCTATTTTTAAATTTTTAGACATTATTTGTTTTGTTGACTATGAGGGTTAAAATGTTGAGCATTGCATCCATTCGTTCCATGAGCTTCGACAGCATTTCTTCGAGTTTGTTGTTTGAATTTTGATTTTCGACAGGAGCATTTTGTTGTGTAGTGCCAGTAAATTGATTTTGCCCGTTTTCACCTCGTATTGCCGAGCTGAAGGAGGGTCGAAAGTAAAGGGTGCGGAGGGGCTCATGATGTATTGGTACGGTAATATTATTTTCAATTAAGTTGTTTCCCGTTTGAGTTTGATTTACCTGAGGTTCATGCTTTGCTTTGCTTTTTTATTCCGAATTTCTTTGTAGATTTTACACCCTTTGTAGTTAGCTGGGTGTGAACCTTCACAGAGAGCGCATGTAGCCGGAGTTTCCTTGGTCTTAATACATTGGCTGGTAAGATGGAATCTGCCACACCTGACACAACGTGGTTGACGTGAACAGTATTTCTTTGTGTGGCCGTAGTTTTGGCAGCGAGAGCATTGGGGTATCTATCGTCTCTGGTATGGTGGTTCAAACGATACTATGTGTCGTTTAAGACTTTTATGTTGTAGATGTCTTTGTTGTTATCTCTTGGTTCCAGTTCTACGTGAAACAATGGTGTTGGTCTTTTGTCCTTCTGAATATTAGCAATTCTGACGACTTTGTGTTCTAATTTCTCAATTTCTTTTTTGATGTCATCGACATCGCAAGATGGGTGCATATTTCTTAATACCACCCTGAATGGGCGTTCCTGTTTTAATTGAAACGTATGACATGGTGTTTCTTTTGTGTTTAACATTCCAAGTATTTTGTGATAATTTTCAACATTATTTGGCTGGATTTTTACTTGTCGATTGCCAATAAGTTTCACTGTGTATTGGTTTTCTGCTACGACATCGAGATCTTGGATCAACAAGCCCATGTTAGCAACATCTGGAATGATTATGGGAGAGGGTTTTGGATCCTTGGGTTTGGCGGGAGTTTCTCTATTTTGTTTCTCGTTGGCATGTGCTAATACTGAGTATCGATTTTTTACTACTGTTCTCGGTATGAATTCGTTTAAGGTTCTCTGTCGTACGGTTTTCTTATTTTCACTTGGACTGTTTTCTCTACCTCGTTTTGTGTAACTAACCGTGCTCCAATTGTTCGCAGAGCTTGGGTTATTTGCACCTGAATCGCTTGATTTTGGGTCGTTGTCAAGTGACTCCATATCTGAAAGAATACCTAGGTTAAGATTTGACATGGCTCCTAGTTCAGTTAAAGTTTCTGGTAAACTATTTTGATGCTCCACTTCGTTAATTTTACTATTATCTGTTGTAACTTGCTGCGAGATTGAGGTTATGTTGCTGTCACATCTTCCACAGCTCCACTGCTCTTTCGTTTCGCTACTATTCATTTCGCACCATTCTTCTAGTGTTATTCCGATGCACTGTATGTGGTAGGTAGTCCTACATTTCATCTTGCACTGGATGCAATCTTCATATCTTGTCGCATTACGCTTGCCAACTCCGCACGTCAACATCGTGCAGGGCCGGTAAGTCCGTTTCAATTTAACTTTTTTTACTCTAATGTTGAGCGAATGAAAAATTAACAACCGAATACAAACCTTGTATGTGTGAAACAAGTCTAACGATTGGTCACGTATGTTTATCGTTAGGTCATCATTAATTTGTTTGTAATAAATAAATTACTATTTTATATTTCTATTCCGCTTGCGCTAAACAAAAATATTAATGTGTGCAAAATTACATCTTGGGACGCGTTCTTGTCAACTCTTGACAGGCACCCGATCATCCGAGCGTTTCATCACCGCCGGAGTACCACAAGGATCCAATCCTCGCACCGTCCCTCTTCAATATCTACATGAGCGACATGCCAGCTCCACTCGACCCCAGGACGAAGATCTCGCTGTACGCGGACGACACGGCTGTTTACACCTCCTCCATAAATCAGGACATCGCCACCGATCGCTTATAAGATACCATCAACGAACTCAGAGATTGGTTCGAAACTTGGCGCATCGGGGTAAATTCATCCTAAAGTACCACGACGATGTTCAAAACACGATTAAGAAGAACCTACCCCGAACAAACGTTTTTATGTTCGAACGACCAATCCCAGGGACAAATTCATCAAAGTACCTGGGAGTAACTCTGGACTACCGATTACTATGGAAGGAACACATCACCAACGTCGCAAACCGGGGTAACGCCGTCTTCGCAAAGCTTTAACCCCCCTCCAACAGTAAGATGTCTCCCGCCAACAAACTGCGCATTTTCAACGCCATTATCCGCCAGACCATGACCTACGCCGCTCCCGTGTGGGGAAGAGCAGCCAAAACCCACATAAACAAGATCCAAGTGGCACAAAACAAATGCATTCGTCACGCATTCTCCAGTCCGTACTACGTAACAAATCGAAGACTTCACGTCGAGGCAAAAATCGACACCATCGGCGTCCACATCAGGAAACAAGCGGAGAAATTCTACAACTCCACAAGATTCGCCGAAAACCCGCTCATCGCGCAGTTAGGCGACTACCAACCCGGCTTCAATCTCGGACACAGCCGGCCAAAGGACATCCTCCTCCCCCCGCCAACCGGTGTGTAACTATTCTCTTTTTGTTTGTCTGTTTTAGGTCCCCACCAGGCACCGGGTTCATCAAACATCCGGTGGCCAAGAAAACCATGCAAAGGCGCTCGAAATCGCGCCGACTGCACGCCCCGCCCCAGCGACTCCAAGGGACCAAGTTCATCGAAAACTTCGGCACCCGCAACCCTGGACAGCCCACGTACCTTCAAGCGCCGCCCTGCTCAAATCGAAGCCACGCCCCCAAAGAAACCAAGGTCAAACTGTGACCCAAGGAATCAACGTCAATTTGCTCATTTGCACGGACTACGTTCACATCAGCATCGCCATACCCCACAAAATTCCAGCCCGTTCAAGCCCAGCGCTATAAAATGAGGAACACAACCTCGCTAAATTCCAACGCCCGCCACACCCACGCCAGATGAAGGAGAAGTACGGACACCGTGGCATCTCCATATCGTAAAGAAGTTCATCGTTCATCATCAACTATTGACTTGGAATGCGTTCTCGCCAACACTTTTGTACATAACGTGCGCTCTGAATGGTTAGAAAAGTTTCGTAAGTGCAGAACTCGAAAGCAGCTATAGAGCTTAATCAGGTCAGGTTAAGGAAGATCTTCTATTTAAGGGGGTGTCCTTAATTAGAAGGTTTTAAAATATCGTTTCTTTGCGATTTTTTTTGAAAGGGAAAGAAAGAAATAAAGTTAAAGAATTTTCAGGTATGGTTTTATGTATATTTAATGATTATAAAAAAAATTTTTTTAAAGTAAAACAACAGGTTTTTTCGCTTGTTTTATAGACATCTTTTTGCTGCAGTTTTCAATTGGCGGGAAAGATACAGCTCGTAATTCTTCTTTCTTGAAGTAATCGTAAATGCGTATAATGCGTAAAACTAGAGGCGCAAACAACGTATCGAAGCTTTTGCTTCCAAAATCGATGTAATTAAATAAATTAATCAGTGCTCACCCAATCGCAAAACGCTGCTGGCAACTCAGTTGTCGACTCAACTAATCGTCGGTGATATACAAGATGATTATCATCGAACAGGCGAAGGCTGATTTAGTAGACACAGATGGGGCAGATGGAACCCATGAAGGTTAAAAAAATGAAGGGATAACACTCCAAAATAAAACTAGCGTTATCAGGCGTAGTAAATTTTGCTTGGGTATAAAATTGATGTTGAGATTGATGTTGGAATTGATATTAAAATTAAACGTTATTTGAATCCAAATTAATAATTGGATGGTCGGTTTGATCCGCCAAAGGCGTTATTTGCGATAATCACACAACAGGAGCTTATCACAAAATTCCGCTTCCACAACTGAAGAAATCCGTAACGAGTATGTCAAATATATTCAATCTTCTAGGTGCAAATTTGAACAAAATTCAGAAGTAAAATTTGCTATCACTCAAAATTAATTACTGGACACTTAATTTTTACTAACCACAAAATATGGCGTTCTACTATGAACTGTCTTTTGATAACCCTTTTAAAACCAAGCCAAATTTTATATATCTCATTTTACATAGCATTTGAGATTATTTGAAAAATTTAAAATATAGGGTGTAACTAAATTTTGTGCCTACTAAAAATGATGATATTATATTATGTAAATCATCATTCTGTCTAAAACAAAATGATGATGTTACATTTTCGCCCCTTTCCACAAAAAGCTTTCGTAGATAGCTTCTAGACCCTAGGTGGTAATGAGTCTCTAACTTCTCTAACATGAACACAAATACAAAAATAAACTTAATTAAAATACGAAGAAAGGAAAAAATATAATATATTGTTGTGGGATTTCGTATGAATTACCTACCCGGCACAATCTTTTATTTTCCCAGCTAGCTTTTCTCAGTGGAGAACAAAATAAGACGCTCAGTAGTCGGTTCCTGTTGATTTCTGTGTTTGCCCTTCTTTTTAAAAATGATGAATAATAATTTTTCCAATTATAAATCTCCAAAAACCAAATTAAAAATCGTAAATGTAATTTCAAATTCAATTCAAAGTCAAACTTAAAATGGACTCGTACTTTCAACCTTATGCGCATCCAACTCGCCTTGTTATCACCAGCTGGTCACATTCGCTCGTACAAACGCAAATTTTAACTTTTAATTTTCCAATTTTAAACTCAAATCGAAAATTGTAACTTCAATTACTCTTCTAAATTATCCAAACCAATCAAATTTACTACCGTTCGGTAGCCGCTCATAAAAATTATCCAAATTAACTTCAAATCTCAAATTTTATCATCCAAAAAAGGCGCAATAAATGCATTCGCATACAATCACTTTATTCAATCAATCAAATCAAAATATTACTCACAATTTCAAACAATAATATCAAAACTCAGCGGGTATACAAAATTTTCACCCGCTCTCCGCCATTGTTGGCACCAAAAAGCGTCTCTCTCTATCCTTTTCTCGCCACTCTGTACTTTTCCAAGTCAAACGTTTAAACTTAAAATTAACAAATTATTTCAATTTAGCACAGGGTGGGTCGAAATATTTTGTTTCACGACAATATTTACAAATTTATATTACCTAAAACTAAACGTAAATCTTTTAGTTGATTAATCCGAGTCAGGTGGTTCGGCTTTTAAATCATGACTAGACCATGTGCCCCTATCTCTACCTTGTTCGTCGGCTAAAATATAGATCCATGGAGATATTTTCTCCTTAATGAAAAACAGGCCTATATACTTCCAGCTAATTTACGGGTGAAATAATCAGCACCGCTAGATAAAACATGGTTTTTTCTATAAACCTTTTGCCCTATCCTGAACTGTTCTGGACGTTTACGCAAGTTATATACCTTTTGATATTTAGTAGAATCTGCTGACAACTTCTTTCTAACAAATTTAAATAAATTTTTCAACTTTACATATGACCCCATCATCTTTGAATGTATCTTTGCGATCATATTCTTTACCGGACAGAATTATTGATCGATTGAAAACTGTAAAATAAGGTGTCAGTTGTGTAGCTTCACTTTTAGAGCTCCTAATCGCACATGAATTTTTGCAAGATCATCAAGTTCATCCCATGCTCGGTGGTTATCGTTAACGTATAAAGCAATCATCCCTTTGATTGTTTTATTCACGCGTTCTGTGGGGTTGCTCTGAGCATGAAAATATGGTGTATATTTAGGCTTAACATCGTACCTTTCTAACAATGCTTTATAATCCCTACTTATATATTGAGGACCGTTGTCGCTGATGGCAACTTTCGGGACTCCAAACATTAGAAAAACTTCATTTTCAATTCTTTTCACAATGTTTGCTACTAACGAGTTACGCATTGGAAAAACTAAAACAAACTTGCTGAAATAATCCAGCACCACTAATAAAAATCTATTGCCATTTTTTGATTTGGGAAAAGGCACCATCAAATCTGACGAAATTATCTCCCACGGTTGTGGGTGTTTATGTACCCTATTGGTGCTTTATTGGATGATTTGTATTCTAAAAAAATCTTACAATGCCTAACATACCTCTCCACATCACTACGCATTTTGGGCCAGAAAAATGACTTCTTTAATCGTTCGTAAGTTTTATAAACTCCGGTATGACCTGATGTTGGATCATCGTGAGCTTTTATCAAAAGCGCCTGCTGTTCAGGCTTACGGGCGACCGTTTTCCTACATTCCCAATTTTCGGTTAAATTTGGAAACGGTGGAGGCAAATATTTAAACAAATTATTTTAGTTTTTAAAACTTTTATGCACAATGCAAGATTTTTAACTTTTATAATTGATTAGAGTATCACTCGAGAACGCACGTTGGCGCGGTTCCTATTTTTGTGTAGTGACGTCGCATATAGCAGTCCACATAAAGTGTGAACCAGTAGCTGGTTTAGTGCACATAATTAAGTGATAACACCAAGTAAACGGTACTGATGACGACTAATGAGTCAGAAACACATCGTGTGATGGCTAGACGGTCGAAAAAGCAGGCAATGTGTCTACCGTTCTTACCTTAATTATGTTGGATTTTTAGTTTTTAAAACTTTTATGCACAATGCAAGATTTTTAACTCTTATCTAAGAATATGTTCACAAAGTTACAAAGGCCAATTCTAAATATTTCCAAGCAAACCAGCGTCAAGCAAATGTGCGGGCGCTTGCCACTACGACTTTATATTCAGAATAACATATACAATTGAATTATATTCAATACAATAGTTATAATCTTTATTAAAATTTAATTAAATTTTGAAATAATGTACATTTATTTAACATATTTACATAAAATTATAGTTTAATTTAAAAAAATAGCTATACTGATTTTGCAACAAACTGAGGTGTAGAAATGCAGAAAAACCCACCCTTTTATGGTAAAATTAAGTAATAAGCTGCTTAGTTTCTTATAAAAATAAAATAATTATAAATAGTTCCGAAATTTCAAACAAGCTTTCAAATTTTATGACCGTACTATTTCAATCAATGTTAAGCTCATAAAAGACCGCATATTTCCGGTGTTAAAAGATTACACCCTTAACAACTTTAATATTGTAATAATAAACAATGTTAAATTTTTTAAACTGAATATTATTTTAGAAATCGTAAGTAACACATTTTGCTAAAATAAATATTAAAGAATTATGAATAGTTCGGAAGTTTTAAACAGGCTTTTAAATTTTATGACCGTACCTCAATGCGGCTCAAAAAATTGTTAAAATTGCTTCCTAAATGGCTGTTGGTATGTTCAATGAAGGATATTCGGCGATTTTAAGGGTCATGCAGTTGCTTAATTTGAGTATAGGCCAGCAATGCAAAATGTTTGCTGATATCGCTGACACGCAACGGATCGAAAGAGAGAACAAGCGCAAGGTATCTAGCAGTAAGGAGGCTCATACAGCTCGTAGACTTGATCAAATGCATCAATATGAGATTTTTGAAGAAGTCGAAGGACTCTTATATGGACCAGGAATAGCTGATTAGCAGATGATTAGCGTAAGTATAAGTAAATTAATATTTATTCCAATTGTAAACTTTGAAACGCTTTTTCTCCAGTTTTTATTTTCACGTTTCTTTTAAATTGGCGGGCGTGATAGCTAAAAAACTAAATGACTTATTTAATTGAACTAAAGTTTTTTTTGTTCAGAATTAAATTCTTTTCTATGTGAACTAAAAATATTCGTCAAAAAGTTTATTTAAATAGTTGTTATAACACCTTAAAGTTGATTATTTTTTTTTAAAAACACATTTTTCTTTTCAAACCCGCTAAAATTTATAATTTTATATAATTTTCTTGCTTTTCTTTAGTTCACCCAGAAGAAATATATATAAAAATTTAATATCTGTTTTTGTTTTTTGTTTCAGTCAAGAATTACGAGCTGTATCTTTCCCGCCAATTGAAAACTGCAGCAAAAAGATGTCTATAAAACAAGCGAAAAAACCTGTTGTTTTACTTTAAAAAAATTTTTTTTATAATCATTAAATATACATAAAACCATACCTGAAAATTCTTTAACTTTATTTCTTTCTTTCCCTTTCAAAAAAAATCGCAAAGAAACGATATTTTAAAACCTTCTAATTAAGGACACCCCCTTAAATAGAAGATCTTCCTTAACCTGACCTGATTAAGCTCTATAGCTGCTTTCGAGTTCTGCACTTACGAAACTTTTCTAACCATTCAGAGCGCACGTTATGTACAAAAGTGTTGGCGAGAACGCATTCCAAGTCAATAGTTGATGATGAACGATGAACTTCTTTACGATATGGAGATGCCACGGTGTCCGTACTTCTCCTTCATCTGGCGTGGGTGTGGCGGGCGTTGGAATTTAGCGAGGTTGTGTTCCTCATTTTATAGCGCTGGGCTTGAACGGGCTGGAATTTTGTGGGGTATGGCGATGCTGATGTGAACGTAGTCCGTGCAAATGAGCAAATTGACGTTGATTCCTTGGGTCACAGTTTGACCTTGGTTTCTTTGGGGGCGTGGCTTCGATTTGAGCAGGGCGGCGCTTGAAGGTACGTGGGCTGTCCAGGGTTGCGGGTGCCGAAGTTTTCGATGAACTTGGTCCCTTGGAGTCGCTGGGGCGGGGCGTGCAGTCGGCGCGATTTCGAGCGCCTTTGCATGGTTTTCTTGGCCACCGGATGTTTGATGAACCCGGTGCCTGGTGGGGACCTAAAACAGACAAACAAAAAGAGAATAGTTACACACCGGTTGGCGGGGGGAGGAGGATGTCCTTTGGCCGGCTGTGTCCGAGATTGAAGCCGGGTTGGTAGTCGCCTAACTGCGCGATGAGCGGGTTTTCGGCGAATCTTGTGGAGTTGTAGAATTTCTCCGCTTGTTTCCTGATGTGGACGCCGATGGTGTCGATTTTTGCCTCGACGTGAAGTCTTCGATTTGTTACGTAGTACGGACTGGAGAATGCGTGACGAATGCATTTGTTTTGTGCCACTTGGATCTTGTTTATGTGGGTTTTGGCTGCTCTTCCCCACACGGGAGCGGCGTAGGTCATGGTCTGGCGGATAATGGCGTTGAAAATGCGCAGTTTGTTGGCGGGAGACATCTTACTGTTGGAGGGGGGTTAAAGCTTTGCGAAGACGGCGTTACCCCGGTTTGCGACGTTGGTGATGTGTTCCTTCCATAGTAATCGGTAGTCCAGAGTTACTCCCAGGTACTTTGATGAATTTGTCCCTGGGATTGGTCGTTCGAACATAAAAACGTTTGTTCGGGGTAGGTTCTTCTTAATCGTGTTTTGAACATCGTCGTGGTACTTTAGGATGAATTTACCCCGATGCGCCAAGTTTCGAACCAATCTCTGAGTTCGTTGATGGTATCTTATAAGCGATCGGTGGCGATGTCCTGATTTATGGAGGAGGTGTAAACAGCCGTGTCGTCCGCGTACAGCGAGATCTTCGTCCTGGGGTCGGTTGGAGCTGGCATGTCGCTCGTGAAGAAGTTGAAGAGGGTCGGGGCGAGGATGGATCCTTGGGGTACTCCGGCAGTGATGAAGCGCTCGGATGATCGGGTGCCTTCGAATTTGACCTTGAATTTCCGATTTTCAAGGTATGACGCCACCAGCTTGACGAGTGCTGGTTGGATATTGGCGTTTAGCATCTTGTAAAGAAGACCTTGGTGCCACACTTTGTCGAAGCCCTTCGACATGGTGAACTCTTTCTTATTGAAAGAGTTATTGAGTTGGGTGGGCGTCGGTAATCTGGGAAAGTTCTGATTTACATCGTATTGGTTTGAATTTAGATTTAAAATTTGATATTGATTTGAATTTTGATTTTGACTATAAAATTGGCTTGGACGCTGGGTTCTTGTACTTACCTTTTCGACGTAGGAGGTGTACGAAGGGCAGTTGTTGTAGTTCGCAGGGTGGGCTTCGCCACAATTGCAGCATCTAACTTGATCGTCCGTGCTCTTCCTGGGGCAGTCTTTTGTCAAGTGTGCGTCCAGGCACTTGATGCATCTCGGGGCCATAAAACAGTTGTTTGATCCGTGGCCAAAGTTCTGGCATCGGTACCATTGGGTGTGGATATTTCTTCGCGAATACTCTTCGAATTTTACCATAACTTGACCAAGGCTTCTATTTTTTTTAATTTCTGTTAGAGTGGTGGTGGGGTTAAAAGCTATAAGAAACGATCCGGTGATGTCGCCATATTTGTTTTTCATTTGGGTTACCGAGTTTACGATTATGTTATGTTCCCTGGCTATTTCGTTTTTTATTTCGATTTCTGTTGAATATGGCGAGCCTTTCATTATTAGTTTGGTAAGTTTGTCTTCCTTCAATTGATAGCTGTAACCTCGTGTTGTGGAGTCGGCAAATATTTGGGCTTTTACGACTCGGTGGTCTTCCGTTGTCTCTGTATGGACCCACGTTTGATTTCTAATGTACTTCAACATTATTTTGCCCTTGATTACTGTGCTGAGCTTGTCCAAAAATGTCTTGGCCTGACCGATCGGAGTCGTTAAGATTATGGGTGGCGGTGTCGATTTTAATTTGTATCCTGGTGCTGGTTCTTTTGTGGTTGTTGTGTTGACATTTCTTTGGGTCGATGTCCATGTTTGCTCTTTGATTCGTGATGGAGGTGTACTTCTGAGAGGTTTTTTTGGCGCGTTTATGAGCAGGCCAAAGCTATTGTAGATGGGAATGTTTGCTGGATGTTCCACTTCCATGTTGCTGTCAGGAGTATTGTTACTTAATGCCGCGGGTTCCGGAATGCTTAACTGCACTATTCCAGATTTATTGTAGGTGGTAACGTTGGCTATTATTGCTAAGTCTGTACTCAGTGACGTTTTAGTCTTATGGGGAAATGCACAATCCTTGTAGGTGAAAGTTATGCCTAATTCATCGGCCGCTTGTTTATGTCTTAGATCTTCGGGGTGGAGGATGTCCTCGTCGACAGGAGCTGTTAGGTTGTATTGGCTGAACTCACTATCTGTAAAGGATTTTGCTAGTTTGCAACGATTTTGCATTGGACTATTGCTAGTCCGTTTCCAGGGCTGAATTTTTTGCGATCCAAGCCTTTCGGCGGAAAGCTGTTTTTGAATTTCGGTACCCGCGATAGTTTCTATACTAGTGTGGGTATTTTAACTGTTTGGGGCACTATTTTAAATAATATCGATCGTGCTGGATCAATGATTTCGAACGGACGATAATTATTTTATTAAAAACACGTAGTGTCACTTTGACGTTTTTTCAACGAACGATGTTACAATGATATTTTTAGTTTTTTTTAGTTTAGTTTAAGACTCTTTATTGCTTTGAATTTTTGTTTACATTTTATTTTTTTTACCTGTACCTATCTTGCGATTAAACAGGCAGGTTTGTTTGTCGTTTATTTTTGTTGTTTGTAGCTGTGTGAACTTTTATTGCTGGGAAAGGAGTACAAAAACCCAGCGCCTTGTTTATTAAAAATAACTTAAATTAAATTAAAACCTTAAATTTAAAATAAAATAACTTAGAAGAGAGAAGAAGGAGATAAGCATTTAGTTATTAAAGTTTGTTAAAGTAGTAAGTTATGTATTAGCCTGTGTTTTTGCCTGAAGGGCATCGTTGAGTTTGTGAGTTTTGCGATGTGGCTGGTCGTTGGGTTTCGTTGTACAGTGTCCGTGAAGAATTTCGTTGTTGTATGGAATATTACGTTCGTGAGTGTCGGTAAGCCTGCTAAGTCATGTAAATGTAAAGTTTCTGTAGCTCTTGGTGCTCCGGTGATGACTCGGAGACATTTGTTCTGTACTCTCTGCAGTAGTTTTTTGTTTGTGTTTGAAGCTTTGCTCCAGATTGGGCTGGCGTATAGTAGTATTGGTCTTATCATGGTTTTGTATATTAAAAGCCGTAGGTTTGGGTCGAGTTTGTTTTTGTATGTCAGTAGTGGGTAGAGTGCATGAAATGCTTTGTTAGCTTTTGCTGCTGTTTGTTGTAGATGTATTCTGTATGTCAGTCGTTCGTCGAGAGTTAGTCCTAAGTATTTAACAGTCGAGGCTTTTGTAATGTTTACGTTGTTGAGTTTAAGTTGCGTCGTAAGAGAGTCACGTTTGTGGGAGAAGGTAGTGAGTGTCGTTTTTGTCTCGTTCAGTTTTAATTTCCATCTGTAGAAGTATGTATTTAGTAGATCGGCATGCCTTTGCAGGTAAATTATGGCCTGGTTTTTTTTAAACGATTCAGAAATAACGGCGGTGTCGTCAGCAAAAAGTGATATGTTAGTGTTTGGTTGGGTCGGTATGTCGTTTATGTAATATGTAAAAAGTGTGGGTGCAAGGATGGAGCCCTGTGGGACTCCGGCCGGGATGTGGTGAATGTTGGAATGACTGTTTTGAATTTTAACTTGAAAGTGTCTGTCGCTTAAAAAACTTTGAATAATTTTGATAAGGTGTGGAGGGTAATTGTTTGTTGTCAGTTTGTATATTAGTCCGTCGTGCCAGATAGTGTCAAATGCTTTTTCCATATCAAGTGTCATTACAGCTGTACATCTCTACATACAATATTACAAATAACTTGTAACTTTCACGCCATCTATCTAAAAAAAGTTATCTGGATAGGGACAACCTAATCATCTATCGGTATGCAAGGTTGTAGCCAGATATTGGTCATGGGGGGGAGGGTTATAAATATAATACATACAATAAAAATAATAATAGATTCTCTTAATGAGAATTATTTAATTTAATTGTAGTCCCTATTGCTCCTTTACATGCCTATTCACTAACTCCGATCGAAAAGAAACTCGAAAGTCGAATATAACTTAAAAGGGGTGGGAGTAATAAAAAAATTTTTCCTACAAAACTTGTTTATTTTTTAAAGAGCTTTCCAACGATATCACTTTCGACATATGTTGCCATTTAAAATTCTAGATTTCTGGAGCAAACTACTCTGGATGCCGACTTTTCCCGGAAATAATAATATCACCATGAGATTCGTCATTAGGGCTTTTGTAATAAATTTTTTTAGCCCAACTCTCTACGACTTACCGTTTTTGAAAAAAAGTACTGATACGGGTGGTCTGGGTCACCCTGTATATTATAATTAAGTATAAACTCATAACGATAAAACTAATAACGATTTGCACTTAAATGAAATCATGAAATACAATACAATATTACGAGTTTGTTTTGAAGGTTATGATGGTTATGATTCTAATGCGCACGAGTAATGGACTTTTCCATCGATCGCAGCGCTTCTCGGGCCTTTCGAGGCTAACGAAAAGTTTTTCATCGATCGATAGCATTCAATTCGATCGAGGCCCTTACTGAATACAAATTTGGGCACTTATCGATCGATCGAAAACTTTTCCATTCGATCGATCGTTAACTTAGCTTAGTGAATAGGCCTGTTAATCGGAATATCCGATAATCTTGGCCAAAATCGTCCACCTTAATATTAATAACAATTCTTTAGAATCACTTGTGCCATACGGCCTGGCCGTATGAAATAACTGACCCGGTAAGTTTTGTTTCTCACTAGAAAGACAAAGAAAATATCAATATCTCGTGATTTCTCGAATGCGCACTCAAAGGAAGATTTGAAAATATATCGAATATCGATCCATCGAATAATAATTATATCGGATGATTTCTCGAATGCGTTTTTAATGTACATATGAATTTAATTCTTTAACTCACCAAATTGTTTAAAATATTGATATTAATTAATAAAAACAGGGGTCATTTATCAAATGCGTTTATTTATTTATTTAAAAAGCGTTCATTTTACCTCCCCTTCTTCTTGTAGGAATTTTTGAAAATCACGAAGTGATGTCGATAACTCTTCTTCTTCATTTTTCTTTTTGACAAGTAATTGCTCTTCTCGTGTAACGTTATTCTCCTATTGGTCACAAAAATCCTTTTTGGCTCTACTGATGACGATAGTAGATAGGCTAGCTCTTGGGTTTTTACCCACTGTCGAAGAAACTGGATAGCTTTACAGCTTCGTGAGCCCTTTAGAAAGATGGTGGCTACGTAAAATAAAAGAAGAATGTGTTTGGGCACCAGCTGAGAATAAAACGACTTTACAAAAGTCTTGTCGCTCCACTATCTCAACAAAAAAATAATAAATGATAAATAAAATAGAATTCGCACAAAACTAGATTTCCAAAATGTAAAATAATTATCATTAAAAAGAACGATTTATCAGCAAGAAAAAAAATTGCCGTGATACCGCTACAGGCCGGTTCACAAAAAAAATCCTGCTCAGTCCTGATCTGCATACGAAGCAAGCGAATGACTTAAATTACCTTAGTATTTTCCTAAGGATAAACATAGAAAGGTAATCAAGTCAAATCCAAATGACTCTGGTCACTTGCAAAAATAGTTTTAAAAGAAATCGAATTGTCTGTTATCAAATACCACAAATATTCCTTCAACGTAACTTGTGAACTTAACTTACATCGCACAAAAATTGTCAAAAAACAAATGCGACCTGAATCATTCAAATCGGTCTACTAATTTTTGAGAGAAAACGAGAAAACCGTAAAAAATCGAGATTTTGTTTTTGTCGTATCTTTTACAAATTAACATTTAAATGCTTGTTTTTCACTGAAAGTGTAGCCCAAAGTTAACCAAAACAGAATATTTTTGTAAAATTTTAAAATACTAATTTTTTTCCGAGATATAGCGATTTTTCAAATAAACGACGTTCTCAAAAATTAAATAATTTGGGTACCTCACTTTTTCGGCCCTTTTTGAGTGTTTTGCCAGTTTAGGTTTAAAGATATCTTAGGCTATTTTTTGAAATGTTTGGGTATTTTAAAGGTTGTTATTTAGTTTCAATAAAAATAAATTAAAAATTAACTTTGATTTTTTTAAAAATTTTTTCTTATAATTAAGGTACAAAACGATACCGACAGATAACGCTATAAGAACACCCCCCCCCCCCGCCCCTAACAATTGCCAAAATTATCCCTTCCTATTTGAATTTCTTTATGTAAAAAATTAGATAACTGCAGAAATTGAAATTTTTCTATTTGCAATGCAATTATTAAGAGTTTTGAAGGTATTTTAATGAATTTTTACCATTTTGAAGGCTATCGAAAGCCGGGCCTGGTAATTATCAACATTGAATATACAAGTTAAAATTTTACATTACATTTTTTTTTAAATCTTTATATATTGTTGTGTTTTGAACCCGTAAAATCCTTATTTTATTTTATTTGTAAATTATTTTCAAGTTTGTTTTGTTTTGATTCAAAATTTTGTAACACACTGTACATAGAAATTTATTTATTTATTTGTAAAAATATGTTGGTAACGAACGAGGTGGAAGAAGCCTTCAAAGCGTGGTGCAGACGCGGCCACGTTTGAAAGCTTGAAAATTTAATGATTTTTATAATAAAAAGCATTTTTGATAAATTAGAAAGTTGTTTTAATGAAATAAACAATATATAATAATATAAAATAAACAATATTTCTTGTTTATTCAAATATTCTAAGTCCTGAGCTATTAAATGTGAATAATTGTCGTTTTCATTGTTTTTTAAATATTATTTTTCTATGTAGGTATGTATTCTTTACGAAATCGTTAAAATTCATTATTTTAATAAACTGTTTTAGTTTGTTTATTTTAACATTCCGTACTACTATATACCACACTATAGACTTAAAAAATTTCATTTTTTAGGTTAATTTTATAACCAACAATAAGACGGAAACACATAATTATATAAGAATAATCTATTGTTTCAACTCAACATATTCAAAAATTAGCACTTGGTTATAATTTGTTTTTTTTTTTTTAATTTCTACTGTATCTATCTAGTGACTGTAAGATGAGGATAAGGTAGGAATGAAGATAAGGTAGCATTTTACGGGCAGGACAACGTCTGCCGGGCCAGCTAGTTTCACGTTTGGGGTGGCGAAACCTTTTTTTAGCCTGCACAACTCAAAAAAATCAGTAAGCGGAAAGACAACTGGAAAAGCAGATGGGTGGACGGTTTTGTCAACGAATATAAACAATCAAATTTAAACTAACCTTGTAAATAATATTTTATTGTACGTTTCGGTTTTTACAATACACCCTGTATATTTTAATTTCACAATAAATATTTTAATTTTTTGTTCTTCAAGTAATCGGGCCAATAGAATTTATTTAGTTGATTGACTCCGCGAACGCCTTATAATTCCCCTCGTATAATAAAATATATATTTATTATCAATAAAATTACAAAAAATGATTTACAAACGCAAATGTTTTATTTAGACAGTTGCTGGCGCTTATGAGTCAGTAAATGACGATTTAGACTTCCTTTATGAAAATATTTGTTACCGCAAATGTTACACTCGTAAAGTTTCCCACCCTCATGAGTTAGTGAATGTTGTTTTAAATTGGCGTTATTTGAAGTTTTAAATTCGCAAATTTTACATTCAAGCTGTTTCTTGTCCGTATGAGTTTGTACATGGCGGTTTAAATTTTTTTTTACTGAACATTTAAAATCGCAAATTGTACACCCAAATGGTTTCTCGCCCGTGTGAGTTAGTAAGTGACGTTTTAAATTCTTTTTTAGTGCACATTTATAATCGCAAATTTTACATTCGAATGGTTTTTCGCCAGTGTGAGTTAGCAAATGATGTTTTAAATTACCGTAATGTGAACTTTTAAAATCGCAAATTTTGCATTTAAATGGTTTTTTGCCCGTATGGGTTCGTAGATGAATTTTTAAAGATTCCTTGCGAGAAAATTTATTATCACAACTGTAACACCCATAGGGTTTCTCGCCCGTATGAGTCAGTAAATGAATTTTTAGAGAAGCTCTGCGAGAACATTTAAAACCACAAATTTCACACTTATGCCGTTTCTCGTGCGTATGACTTAGTAAATGTTCTTTTAAATGCGCATTTTGTTTAAACTTATAATCGCAAATCTCACACTTAAATGGTTTTTTACCCGTATGAATTAGTATATGTTTTTTTAAATTAGCGTTACCTGAAGTTTTATAATCGCAAATGTTACACTTAAAAATTTTTTTAGCGGTATCAATTCGTGAAGGGGTTTTACAGTATTGACTGATTTGAGATTCATTCTCTGAAGTATCATCCTTGATGTCGATGTCCAAATCGAATTCCATACTGTCTTCCTCTTCCGTCTGAATTTGTGAATAATCATCTGAATTGCTTAGGGTTTCCTGAAACAAATATATCATCAGTACCTAAGTGATTTTATTGACACATTAATTTGGAAATTTTCAAAAAAAATAAAAATAAATGTCAAACCGCACTTGACTTGTAATAAGCTCGATTAATATAAAATACGAAGTCGGTCCCGGCCTGGTGCTTATGTGCGTCGACTGTTAAGCCGAGATCCTCGGTTCGATCCCGAGCGAAGTAAAAACTTTATTCTGATGGTCTTCACTCAGAAAGCAATGGAAACCTACCGAAATATCAGCCAAGAAAAACCTTCTGAAGAAGCAGTGGTCACTACGCCCTTATGTAGGGCCAAGGACCGAGAAAAAGAATACAAAAATTAAGCTAACCAAATGATCATAAAACTACCAAGGTGTACCTAACTGCTGAATGTCCATACTACGATGATGTAATTAAAAGTTTTTGTTAGTATTTTTGGAAAATGTTTTTTAGTTAACTTAGCTTGAAAATACCGGATCTAAGTTGATAAATTTTTAAATAAACAACATCGTAATAAGACACCGGTAGTCGGGGCCTTCTATGGAATCAGTAACAAATGAAAAAATTTATTTTTTATTTCAAGAAAATTATTTAAATCAAGTTCTGTAAATTCAAATTCATTCTTTTCATACAGTGCACCAACCCCTATATTTTATCGTCCGATAAAATATAAAATTATCTTAAAGATATTTTATCTCCGAAAAAAAAATGTCGAAGGGACATTTTACCCTCACTGATAAAAAATAACGGGATAAAATTTTCCTAGTGAATTTTTACCGGGGGATAAATAAGTTTAAATATTCTCAGTGAATTTTTACCAACGTCAAGAAATTTTATGGTTAAATAACAATTTTTATAACTGTTCATGCATTAAATCCAATAGTAATATTCTACTGAGATGCTAAAATATCATCCGTGGATTTTTGAAGAAATTCAACACCACATAAAAATGATATTATAAAAACCAGGTTACAAATTGAATTTGTATCCATTTTTGTGTTTCTCATATAATTTGTAACACCAAAACAAAAATCAACTTCTTTAGTTTTCATAAGTTCTATTATCACCTTCTGCACTTCTTCACTTCTGTTAAGTTGAAATTCATGTAAAATGAAAGTTCAAACTTCAAATTTTCGAATAAATTTATTCCAACGATTCATCTTTTTCAACATTTGGAATTATCGTAACAGTAGTTTTTACCATTCTTCTTTTGAGAACCAATGTCAAGACAATGTTTTAATTTACTAATAGAATATATTCTTCCCTAGTTTCCATCGTAGAATGCAGTTGCTATTTTCAAGCCACCTTTCCGATCGGCTCGTCTACAATTTAGTATCAGTAGAGGCTTACAAAAATTGAACCGGTAGATACTGCTCGCACTGCCTGCGTTCGAAAATTGTACTAACCTAACAGGTGCATGTACCAGGTTAATAATTTGTGAATCGACGATTGTAGCCGGTAGATCATTCAAAACACCTGAAAACCTCAGTTTAAAGTCACTAAAGTGTTGTTCCTATTATTATTTGACATTTTAATCACAAAATATTAAAAATAAACCTCATGGTTATATGAAGAATATCATCGTAACAGCAAATTATAGAGGTCGCTATAAATCTACCAATCGGTTCTAAATTAACGTTTGGAAATTATTCAACCTAATCCATGCATCGACAAACCAGCTAGTTACCGAACGCTCACAGGTACATATCTACCGGTTCAATTTTCATAAACTCCTAGTACTGACCTGCCGAAATACCCACTTTTGAATTTGGTTCTCCAATATTTTTAATAAAAATATGTTCCGTTTTATCATATATCGGCTTCAATGTTCTCATCATCTGCCATCCATCCATCCATCCATTTTATCATCAACGGGAAGTTTCGGCTCACCGTTACATGCTATGATGTTTAATAAAAACTCTCAGGTTGCATTTCATCTATAAATTCAATGTAAAAATAAATATCCAAAATAAAAATAGTAAAATTTTAATTTTATACCTCTTTATCAAACGTTTTCTCGTCATCGTCAACTTGTCCTTGCAAAATATTCTATGTTTCAAATGTCTTCTAAACACAATATTTTCGTTGTTGCGTAACCTTTACTTAACAACGGTAGCACTTTAGATCGGATAGTTTCAGCTACCTCACCCCTCGTTTGAGAGAAAATTTTACCCACCTCAACGATTGAGTTCTACCGATAAAATCGTAATAATCTACGGAGAGTGTAGGTTTGTCAATTTGACGTGCAAAATCAAAACGATTGATAAGTTGATACATAAGCAGTCGAACGTCATTAGGTGAATTATTATTTATCGTGTAAACTGAGTTCACCACGGTATGAGTTCCTAGTTACTTTACAGTCAAAATTGACATTTAAACCAGATTACGTGGTCTGAATTATTGAAGATAATTCTATCGAACTTTTTTCGTATGAAGATTTTACATTAAATATAAATTATGGTTTACCTGTTCACATTCTAAAATCGGATCTTCATCTTTAATATCAATGGAATGATGCAAACTTTCTAATTCATCATCCGCGTTCGCCATTTCGTCTGTTGGATTGTTGTCATCCTTATACTCACTCCTGGAAGCTCGCAAACCACTAATACTTCCTTCAAATTTATTAAAACTTCTCGATAGTCTCCTGGCCATACTGGAATCACAACTTCAACTTGTAAAATAAATTGTGTGGTTAGGTTGACGTTTAATTCCGCAAAGCGCATACAATTAATATACAGAATACAAATATAATGTTAACGGAATTAATCGATAAATAAATTAACAGTCAGAAACTTCGAAATTAATTTCGCTTGTCAATATTATATTATAATTCGATGTTGTAATCTAAAAAACGTTTAGCTCAATGGATGGCATTATAAAATCCAGTGGCGGCGCTTGAGATTTTCAGAATGGCAGAATATTTATTTATTTGTTTTTTCCTTTTTAGCAAACCGCTAGCATGTTGGTTGCCGTTGAACTTGGCTGCAAGAAAGTTATCACATTACATGTATAAAAATTTCAAACATCCGTACCGGTGAAAAACTATTTGAAGATCAGCATTTGAAAGTTATTCTAACCTAACTCTTACATCAAATAACATTTATTAATTTAGTACGAGGCACGAGGACACCTTACAGTTCCCGAATTACATGAGTTATAGATATTAGGGCTGGATAGCCCTCTCTTCTATATTTAATTAGGTGTGTGAAAGGTTCAGTGAGTTGGAAATTAAGGAAGTGCAGGATAAAACAGTTACGTCTTCAAAATTTATACTGGCGAAAAACCATTTAACATCCTATTATAATCCAATGTCCAATCTGCAAAACAAGAAATACAAATTATAAAAATTATGACAAAATCAGATTAAAATTACTTACCGAAAATTATTGTTAGTTCGGCGGTATTCTAGTCTACAAAGTTAAAAAAATCCTAATTTTTTTTTTATATTTCGATATAAAAAATTAAAATGAGAAACAAATTTACGACACGAAAATTTACAGTTTAAAAATTAAATTAGAAATTATAATGATTTGTTTATTTATAAAAATTTTATTGAATTTATTTATTATTTACATGAAAATTAAAATTGATTTGAACTTGAATATTATGATTTAAAGAAAAGATTTGATTATTTAATTTAATTTAAAAACTTCTAACTTGAATTTTTTAATTGTAAAACATTTGATGATTATTTTGATTTAATTGAAAATTATGAGTTGATGATTTTGATTTTTAAAAGAATGGAAATTATTTTATTTAATTTATAAAAAAAAAATTTACTTAAATATTTTTGTTTAATTTGAGTAATAATTTATTAATTTGATTATTTATTTTAATTTAATTTGAAAAGTTGATTAGGTAGTTTATTTTGGAGACATTTATTTAACGACGGAAAAGATTTTATTTTTGATTTTGCTTAATCGATGATTGTATTATAAGAGATTTCGATTGTATTTATGTAATTATTGCTATTTTAGAAAGTAGTTAAAAAGTTTATTTGTCAAAGCACGACAACTTGGTAACTTTTAATCGTAAACTCTTGGCGTTTACTCATAAAAATTAAGGGGGTAAAATGTCGTGTTTTGAAACGTAAAAAAAACATTGTTTTATTATTTTGTTAATTATTGTGAAGTTTGATTTATTTAATTTGTAAATATACTGTACATAAATTTATTTATTTGTAAAAATACGATGTTGGTAACCGTGATGAAGCTATTGAGAGGAAGAGAAGGTTAGCAGACGCCCGATGCGTTAGCTAAAGGCGGGACGAGTGTTCAATCCCGTCTAAGTTCTAATTTTGATTTTTTTGGTTGTTTGGAATAAAAAGTAAATTAATTTGAGTTGAGGATTGTTTTATTTTAATTACTGCAAGTTTAAAAGATTCTAGATTTTGTGAAAATTGTGATCCTTCATGAAGGTACGCCGCAGCGAATTTGTTTGACCGGTTAGCATATGTGAAACGTGAACCTGTAAGCCTAATACCAGATTGCAAGGTAAAAATGATATTTTATGCAAACTTATTTGCCAAGTTAAAACATTAAAATTAATTTACATTTTATAAGAGTCTCATGTTAAAAAAATAATGGATGTACCTCTAGCTAGAATGTTTTGGATTAAATTAAGAATTTTATAGTGTTTAAATTTTATAAAAAAATTTATAAAAGTGTTTTTACGTACCAATATTAATAATTTATAATCCACGTTTCTTTTCACTACCTTTTTTGTTCTCATTTTTTTTTTCCAACGATTTTTCTTTGAAAATGAGTGAGAATTTGCGATTTACCAATGTGAATGAACTTGTTTCCCCTTTTCTCAAAAACTTAATTTTTTTTTAATTTACAAAAATTTATTAATAAAACAAAAAAAATTTTTTTGCCATCTCCCCTTTTTTAAAATTTTTTAATTTGTTTGATTGCTCTCGATTATTCTTGATTTGTTCTCAATTGTTCCGTAAAAGTAAAATTAAAAAATTTCGTAATAACTGCAAAAATCTTGAAACAATGTTAACATTAAAAAGGTACGGCAATTTCAGTATGCAGGGCCGTCCTAAGAAATTTAAGCATTCTAAGCTAATAAAAATCAAATACATTGTAAGGAAAATATATTTAAAATTTTGTTAAGTTTATTTCTAAAAACTTCAGAAGATAAATAATTGCACAAATTGTATTTTGAAAAACGTTATATTTCTACATTGCAAAGTGATTTAGACCCACCCTGTGCATTTTAGTAAAATATTTTATTTCTTATTAAGTTGTAACTTTGAAAATTGGCTAGGTGGGGGACCAATCATAGGAAAATGAGCCCTTTTTGCCAAAAGAATGGCCGCCGGAGCGGTTGTTTAAGTTTTTGGCTCCGATTTATAAAATTTGAATTGTGAGATTGATGTGAAATTTTGAAGTTGTGAGTAGCATTTTTATTTGAGATAAATAAAATGATTTTGATGCGTGTGCATTATTACGTCTTTTTAGAAATTTGAATTGATTTGGAGTTTTTTTAATAGTTTGCTGCCGAATAGAAATAGGTTGATTATTTGATTAATTTGAAGAAAGAACAATTAAAATTTGTAAGAGCGAATTTAAATTTTTGAGAATTTAAAATTTGCCAGTAATAATTTTTGCATGAATTAAAAATAATTTAAGAAGAGATTTTCCTCATAGCGGTAATTGAGGACTACCACGGGAACCGGCTCCTGAAAAGAGCTCTTGTTCTCCGACTATAACGCAAGCCGAGGTAAAGTATAAAATAGTAAAGAGTTTAAAAATAAGTAACTTTCCCTTACCTCACGAAGTTATCTGAGATTTTGACAAAACTTCAATGGGGGCTGTGGCACAAACTTATCTATAAACTAGATTCTAACCCTTTATCAACTGAAATAAATGACTTTTGAGTTATTAATTAAATAAAGAGTTAGAATAATTTAAACCTGGTTTTTCTTAAGAGAACCTAGATTTTTTGTAAATATAAAAGTTTTTATTTTTAAATTTTAAAAATTTACTAAAATAATAAATTTTAAAAATAAGTAAATTTTAGGAATTAATTGTTTTGTTACTCCCGTGAATTTCATTATTTTTTTAAAAAATTTAATATTCGGAAATTTTAGCCCGTTAAATTTTTTACTACATTTTTTTAAGAACAAAAATTAAAATTTAATTTTACCCCCTTATTTTTTATTTAGTTTAATTTGTAAGTAGAAAATCGTAAATTTATAGAAAAATTGAAAACGCGTGTAACCGTCACACGCGATTGAAGTTAAACTTTTTTAATTCAAATGGATGTCAATATATAATCATCATAGAGCCCTTTTATTCAATTGAAAATCTAGCAAACCAATGTATGAACTCGAATGAAATCTGAATATAATCTTAAATTATATACAAACTTGACAGTCACAAATTCACAATAGAAACTACTTTCAGTATAATTATTATACACGCTAAGAGCTAATGTAGCTAACCATTTTTTTTCAACGCATACATTGGGTATCATTATTATTTTCGACATACCGTATTTTTAAATTCACACCCTTATGACAAATTTATTTCAGTTCGTCTTTGTTGCACCTATGTTACTAGTTATTAATTTAAAAATACCGCGACATTGCCGTAACGCATTTCCGTTGCATTGTCGCTCGGTTACCCCTAGTTGCGCTTAACGAAGTTTTACTTCAATAAAAAATTTTGATTTAGTTTGTAGATAAATTCGCCATGTCTTGGGTAATCCCCGAAAGGTTTGAACATAGATAAAAATTTATGTAAGAAAGTTTTCTTATAAAACTGGGACACCAGTGAGACACCCGGTATAATAACGAATGATAAGAATTAGTTAATGTACAAAGGTAGTACCTATTTTATTACCATTTGTTCTTCTCCAGCCCTTAAGTCCACTCTTTTTTTAAAAATATTCGGATATATTGAGTTCGACAGAATTTTTTGTTTAATTTGGCATAATAAGTTATCAATTAGGGTGACTTAGTATCCATTAGAGATCGCAATATATTTAATTCTGTCTAATTATTTTTTAAAATTTATTTTACTTAAGGGAATTCTAATTAAAAGATCGAGAAAGGCGCGAACAGAAGCAATTTTATTTGTAAAAGGATGTGCAGAATTATTATAACAACTAACTTGTTTAATTTAAAATTTTTTAATTTATTAATGTGTATATGCAACTGCATCCCGAAGGAAATGAAAAGGTGTCGAATGATATTTCGCCATCAGTTGAAAAAGTAAGTAGGCGCCAGTCCAAATATTTTTGTTTGCATCCACTTCTTTTGTTTCTAGTCGGAGGATTAAAACCGCAACGGCTTGCGAGGCTAAAATTTTATCAAGTAAGATAAGATAAAAATTTTAAAATTTTCCACTCACCCAGTACCAGGTTGACATTTTTCCAAGTAAATTTCTTGGACAAACTCCTCTTCTTTTTCTACGTTTATTATAAATTTTTGCTTGCCCAAATTATTTGAGGCCACCATGGGACGAATAACTTCACGAATTGATTTGCAAACTGTATCTTCTTCAAAAACCCCCAAATCACGTAAGTTAATTAAGAGGTTTTCGTTTCTGAAGAGGCTTTTTTTGATATTTTTGGATTTTAGTGCTGAATATAACAACTGATACGGATAGTTCGGTATATTTTCGCAATAACTAGCACCGCCTGGACATTGGGGTATATCAATTATTCCAATTGTATTATTGGAAATGGTTTCTTCCATGGGGGTGTACGAGTTTATATTTTCTCGTGAGAAAATACTGGAAATGTCTGTACAAAAATACCCAAACAATTAGTGTGGACCTTATCTGTCTACCCCTGACTCGCACGAATAGATTAACAAAACAAAATATTTTAATATAATCATCAAGTAAGCGAGTACATCTAAAGCGCCACTGAACGCGAAAATCATATATCATATCATGAATCTCGTTAATCTATTCATGCGAGCCGGTTGTAGACAGATAACGGATAAAATCTATTAGTATCATATTAGGGAGTTGAGGAGTACAATAACTTACTTCGAATAATAAATTTTTCTTTTTCTGGAGAATAAAACCATTTACTCACATATGACACATTAGTTAAATTGGATATTGGTTGACAATTGCAAATTCTCTGCAATAAAAAATCAATTAATCACTTTTAATTTATTACGTAATGATTTAAAAATTGAACTGAATTTTTATATTTTGTGCGCAATTATATTTTCTGTGAAATAAAACTTTACCAAAGCCTGATTTTTAAATTTAAATTTTATTGTAAAATCGGCTCTTGGGCTAAATCCAGGCGTACTTAAAGTAATTATATTTAATAAATTAATAAACTTACCCCAATTATGAAAACATAAAATAATGATAGCAGAAAATCACTTGAAAATGCCATATTCGCTATAAGTTACGCCAAGAACACACAACTTGCTTAAAGATTATTGCCTAAACTGATGAGTGCAAATTTTGTGAAAGATAAAACAATTTCAAATATTTCCATTCAGGGGCGGATTCATAAGGTTTCGATGGCTTTCTAATACTTGATTGAGGTGATTGTCCGACCTTTGCTTGCAATAATCGAAATATAATAATCGAGATAGTTTTAATCTACTGTGTAAATAAATTTCTAATTAACAGCATTGCAATGAGACACCGGTAGTCAGGGCAGTCTTTAGAATCAGTGACGAATGAAAAAATAAAACGAAGGAGGTTTCATTTTGGATTTCTTGAAATGTTTATATTTGCTCATCTGGTAGATTGCAGTTGTAGGGTGTAGTGTTTTGGGAGAGTAGCCAGTGCCAATTATTGACTAAGCGCCGCATAGAAAACAGTTAAAACCACTTTTTTGCAATTTGTCGACCTTTTCGTTACTCTCGTTGCTTAGATGTCCTTTAACCCAGCAGAGAGAAAATACATTTTGGGTTGAGATTTCCTTCCGAGTCTGGATACAGTCAAGCATTAGATCAGATGCTTATGACCACCAAGAGTCGCTACGCTATCTGTTGAAGGATGCATTTGTCCTTAACAGTGGAACATACCCTCCAGTTTGCATGGAAAACATATGTAAGTTTTCCCGGTGATAATCAAGTTCCAAATGCAGAAGAGGTATTTTCTTGGAACAGTTTTCCAAAATCTGCATAAAACTAACACCTTCTCGCTTTACATTCCGTATCTGGCAGTTGCGAAGTCTTAGAGCAGTCTTCTTTTTTTTGCTGCGTGCCAAAAGGGGGAAAATCTTAAATAAGACACCACCAGTCCGTGCTGGATGGTCAGCCCAATAAAAACCCCTATTGGTTGCCAGCGGGATTCACATTGCGGTATTTCTTCCGCTGCCATGAGCCAATCAGTTTCTGCCCTTTCGGGACTTTGTTTTTCTTAATTTGCTGTATTTTGGCGCAGCAGCTCTTCCTGAAACTTTTCAGTCATTATGCGGGTTATCCCGCTCGCGATCTTCGTCCATTCAGCCCGTGCTGATGCCTCGGAGCATCTCGTCTATTAGGGAGTCAGGGTTTAAGGTATACCCTGGGCCTCTCTGATTTCCTGCCACCTGGCGCATTGAAGAATGGTATGGCTAGTGTCATCGTCTTCCCCAAAATAGTAACTGGTAGGACTGGCTACCTTCTTGAATTTGTGCAGGTATGTGTTAAAGCAGCCATGACCGGTCAGTGCCTCGGTCAGCTGGTGGTTTAATTCGCCAAATGTTCTATCGACCCATGGCTGAATAATTGGAACGAGTTTTCTCGTCCACTCCCCTTTTTTACCGTTGGCTCACCTGCACTGCCATTCGCGCATCAAGCTGTCGCGCGCGGTACGTATTTCAGCTGTCGTCTTTGCCTGGGCATTAAAGTTCTGTGTGCGCTCGACCACGAGCAGATCAATCGGAAACCCGGCCACAACTACCGAAATAGCTTCGGTCGAAACTGCGGTACGCGGACGCTATATGAATGTTCATTTTTCGTTGAATTCACTTGTAGTGTTGGCGGTAGGATGCTACCTTCATAGCTTCGTGCTACACCGGGGCTCCGTAAAGCATTATGAAATGGGCCACACAACCCAGCACTCGCCGCTTGCAATATGACGGCCTCCAATATTGGTCATCAATCCCGATAGCGCCACCACCAGCCCGGCCGCTTTTTTCGCAGTTTCGCGCACGTGGACGTTGAACTTGAGTCTTTTGTCTAGATGGACGCCCAGGACTTTAACAGATTTTTTTCGGCACAACCGCACAATCACCCAACATCACGTCAAGCTGACCGCACTTGCGTTTGCCATTCAGGAGCACGGCTTCTGTTTTCCCGGGCACCAGCTTTAGACCCCTATCCTGCATCCAGCTCGCTATCGTTGGCTATGGCTGTTACGTCGTTCTCCTTCCTGGCGGTTACAAGTAGGAAGAGATCGTCGGAGAAGTCCACCGTCGTTGGTCACCCCAGAAGACGCAGTCGAAGAACGCCGTACATTACGTTCCACAGAGTTGGCCCTAGGACGGAACTCTGCGGCACTCCGCTTGTGATGGTTATCTCTTCTCTCACAAGCACTTCTTCTATTAAAAGCGTTGTCACTAAGATAGCTTGTAATGACGTTGATTAGGTATGGCTCTATGCCTATGTTTTCTAGCTGTTCGACGATTTCCCCTCCATCTCGCAGAATTAAATACATTGCAGACATCGAGAGTGACAAGAAGGCAATGCTCTCTCGTTCGCCACGTGCCGCCGTTAGCTTTTCTGGCTCTGTCTATTATTGCTCTCAGAGCATGAATAGTGGATCTGCCTCTCCTAAACCCGTACTACTAATCAGATAGTGTCTCCTTTAGATCGATTTGGAGCTGTAATCGTAGTAGCACCAGCTTCTCATTCAGCTTACCCAGGCCGTCAATCAGGCATATTGGGCTATGACGAAGGATTATCTAAAGGCTTATTCCCATTTCTTAGAAGTACCAGTCTAGCTTTATTCCAGATTGTCGGAAAGGTACCATTCGCTAGACATTCATTCAACGTTGCCAGTATTGGGCCCGGAGACCCCTTTATTAGGGCTTTAATTACCTCTACTGGAATGTTGTCCGCACCTGGCGTCTTACCAGCGGTCATCTCGCTGCCCGCTCTGCAGAGATCGGCTAAAGTGAAACCCTCGATGATCGCCCCCGTCGGAAAAGTTAGTGTCGTGAGTGGGAAAGAGTGCATCCACTACGCTATTGGTTCTTGCTGGTGTTAGACTAGATGTGTTTGACCTTTTAATTTTTTTTGTCACTATCCTGTATCCGAGCTCCTACACATCGGCGTTGATCTCAGCAAGCAGGTCATTCCAGTGCTTTATCTGGCTGATTATAATGGCCTTTCTCAGCACTCGTCGTGCAGTCTTAACCGCCATTTCCTGCACATGAAAATAAAGTTGGAAGGGGGGAGTAGAGAAGGGTTTCAAGCGCCGCAATAGAAGTTGTTCGCATCACTCCAGTTACCGAGGAAGCAGATCAATCTATGTATTCGGTGTTACGACGCCGGTGTTACTTGCTTGGGATTGTATCATCATACAACGGCACTGTAGCAAAGCATGTGTCCGACGATAGCAGTCAGAGAGTGATCTTTTGGTCGGAGGAGGGGGGGTGATATTGTGGGAAAATCTTCAAAAAACACCACCTAGTTGTATAGGGTGGTAGTGTCGGATTTCTGTCGACTTAAAACCCCACTCCTTATAGATACGGGGAATTGCTAGGTATTTCTTCCGCATACGCTCTTGTTTCTAATTTGTTTCGCCCTTTCGGTACTTTTCTTTGATTCATCCTGAAGTTTGACTTTGGCGGAAAGCCATTAGCATCTTCTCGATTACTTGCCAATGCTTTTTGCTAACCAGCATCAGCTTCATGTTCGAGGAAGACAAGTTCTGCCCCAACCGCTTTTAGGCGGTTAATCTGTGGTCCGTCCATTTGATGCATGAGAAGATGGTGTGTTCTGCACTGTCGATCTCTCCACAGAAGAGGCATTTGGAGTATCCGATCTTTTGAAGCGATGCAAACAGCTTCTGAAGCATCCATGTCCGCTCAGGGCTTGGACGAGGGAAATCATGGTTTCTTATGGATAGACCTACTTCCAAAAATACGAAATTTTAAGAAATCGTTTTTTACGGTGATTAAAGTCCTGTACTTATATAAAAAAAAAAGATTAAATTTATTTTTTTCAAATTTAAACTCATCTGAAAGTGAATTAGTTAGTTAGGGTAATATGGCCCACAATAATCTGATAGACCTAATTAACTAACAGTTTTGTTTTTACTTCTTCACAGAGAAAAGAAGAACCTTTCGATCTATCGCTAAAATTCAGAAGATGATCTACCGGCCCTAACTGAATTAAATAAAAGGCTATCGCTCCCAAAGGAAGTTACTCAACCAAAGTTCCTCAAACCTGCAGAAAAGAAAATTTATTTTCTATATCAGATATACAGTAACATGAAGCCGCCACCACCACCGACCGATTTGTGATGTAAATTTGTAGAACTTAAACCATGCCAGGCGGGCCCAGGATCATCTTCTGCACAACTACGAAAGGGGAAGATTTTGTATTGCATTGATCAGCGAGCCCTATGCTGAGAGGCCGACCAATTGGCGGGAGTAACTATGACTCTCCGATCTAAATTTTCAATATGGAATACCGTGAAACCACCAGCGCGCCGTCAGGTAGCTTCTAAACGGACGGATGGACTGGAGACCCTATCCAGTAAGAAATGACGGTACCTGGGATGTCCCCCCGGGAACCCCCTCACATCAACAGGGAGGGTCCGAAGGGCGAATGCTGGACTACTCTTCTGTCAAGCTTCGCCTAGCCCTGTCCAGGCTAGATCGGATTCGCCACCTACACTAAGCCGAAACGGTCCAGCGGGCGGACAGCTGTGGAATGTCTGCAAATCGGCATGGCGGTGTGCCGCGGAGGAATCAGGCTCCACACTGTCTAGGGTGCGGTTGGTATCCGTTTAGTCCTGTGCAGAGATAAGAGTAAGAAATCGCGCTTGCCCATAACCCGGAAATGGGAAATATGGAAGTCCAGATCCAGATCGGCTCCAAGAATGGAAAATTGAAAAACTCCGAATGGGGAAATAGTGGAAAAGATGACAAGCGCCAAATAGCGTATACCAGTTTGGAAAGAAGTACCATTATATGTAAAAATAGAATGTAATATTTCAAATTGATATGTAATCTAGAAACCTTGTAATAGAAAATAAATGTATATTTAATGTATTTAATTATGATTAATATACGTCTAAAATAGGCCGCGATCCTGATGGCGCCGAACCTTGCCGTGTTTTGAGAAGGCGGGGGCAGGGATAAGTCTGGTGCGAGAAGCTTGCGTTTTTGGCGTATTCCTGCTACTTCTCACCAAACAACCCGATTCGAATGTTATGACTAGTTTACATTCGTTAAGTTACTTGTACCTGTACTAGCCTAGCTAGTCAACTTTTCTGTGCACAAGGCAAATTCAGACAGACAGGTCCTGTCCTATCGGTTCACATTACATTAGTAGCTGTCTTGCAAGTTACAGGTACAAGCAACTAACCCATTTACTATACCAATGTAAACTAGGCATAAGGCACCAGACTTGTTAAGCAGATGAGTTATCGTCGAAAGGGGTTTCCGCCTACCTAGTTAACATCATGTCGGAAAATTTCAAGAACCGGTTCATCATAGTGGAAGAGAAGCTATGGAAGAACAGAGTGGAAGTAACTACCGGTGTTCCACAGGAAACTGCTTGGGCCCCTATTGTGGTACGTAATGTACAACGGGCTGTTGTTGATTCCCCTCCCGCCTACAACGAGTATCTTCAACTTCGCAGAAGACCTCACGCTGGTGGTGGAGACGAAGACGAGCTGGAAAGAGTAGTTAACGAGTTGGCCGACAGGTTCAGGGAGTGGCCGATAGAAAAACATCTAGAGCTTATGCCGAAGAAGACGGAAGCGGTGGTGGTATCCGGCAGAAGAAGACCGAAACCGATGACATTTCCGAGTGGGCGGACGTATAGTACCGATGTATATAAACCAGCATTTTTTGCCAAAACTGGCCGAAACCGAATATTCGGTCGGTCTCTAAATTTAATCTATTTTTGGTGTTTTTGTTTTCAGTATTTTTCACTTTCGACGTTTTTGTTTTCGGTGTTTTGACTTCGGTCTTTTTCTTTTCGGTGTTTTGCTTTCGGCGTTTTGACGTGGAACCTCAAACACCACAACCCTAATTAGAAGATTGGTGCCAAATGTCAGAGGCCCAGTAGAGAAAAAGCGAAGACTTTTGGCAAGTGTTGACGAGTCGATAATGCTGTACTCTGCCAATTTGGGTGAGATCTCTGGATACCGACAAGTACAGGATGGAACTCGAAAGAGTGCAACATCTGAAGGTGATAAGAGTCTGCCGAGCATACAGGACAGTGTCGGCCGATGCGGTACTGGTCATTGCATCCATGGCGCCGATTCGCATGTCAGCGCAACGAAGGTCCGACAGATACCGTACGCGGATACTCCGGAGGGTCTTGCTGGGCAACGAGCACACCGTTTTCGCGTGTCCTCGCTGGATGACCCAAAGACAAGATATGACAGCACACTTCCAGGTGCAAATCTGACCTGAGAACATCATGCAAGTAATTCTGAAAGACCAATGGAGCTGGAAGACCATTTCAGACTACATCGAGGTAGTCATGAAAACAAAGGCGCAAGAAGAGCTAGATCGACAACAGCACGAAAGAGGAGAACCAGATGATTGAATGGAGAATCAAAAAATCCCGAAAGGATAAAGAAAAGTAATATCACGTGACAGCAGCCTGAAGGAATACTTTGTGTTCCAGCTGCCGTCAGAAGAGGGATTTTTAGAGGGAAACAACCTTCCAGAATATAATATACTTGCAAAAATTTATTTGCATTTTAGATGTACGAAAACGACATTTAATGATTCATACTGGCGGCAAACATCGGCCGATAACAAGTCCATTCTCAAAATATCTTAAAATAGCCAAAAAACGGTGCATTTCGTTGAATGAACCATAGAAAATAATCTTGTTATTAAACAAATCCCGTAACTTTCATATAATTGGAAGAATATCCTAAGGTTATTTTGATATGAGTATCCTGATGACCAAGAATTCTAATAATGATCTATCAGGAATGCTTTCTTGTGTAATCTCACGAGAGCTTGAAGAAGTACCAGAGCTCTGACCTAGGATATCTTGATGTTTAGGCAGCTCTGAGGGGTCGGAGAAGCCATTTGCAGTTGGCACTTTTATACTCGAATCTACACATAGACTCCTGAACAAGAAAGAGATTTTCCAACTTGGCCAATATCTCTTTCAACCCTTTATGATAGGTCTCGGTCAGAACCTGCTTCTCTGCAGCTGACTTAAGGCGGCGATTATTTGTTTTCGTACGTTAGAGAAGGGGAAAATACTTTTTGTACTTCAACCGGCTTTTCCCAAGACCGGTACGAGATGTTACCGCAACCTTTTAGTTGTCAGATGAAGCTACTGTTGGGATCTCAAATTACAACTTTATCATTCCGGACCTATGTAGATGAGACGGGCATCTTGACAGTGCCCAACAAGCCCTTTCTTCGTGGGCACTTCATCATCGGTTGAAACATTTATGAATGCAGTAGAAAAAGTGACGCCCAGACATCAAGCACTGCCGTCAATTGACCAACCTTGGTCAAATTCGGTGGTTAACGACCGAAATCCCCTCACCGCCAGTAGTCTCCTACTAGACACCGCCCAACATTCCCGAGGTGAAGAAAGGAGGAAATTTGCCTGGTTCCTTTGAAGTATATTAACATCATTACCAACCAAAATATCTCGTTATATACAGGGTGTCCCAAAACTCAACGTCGAGATATTAGCACTTTGATAAATTTTGTGAAAATCAGACAGTTAAGAGATATAAAATCAATTGGAGTTAGTATACTTAGACCAATTGATTTGCAAATTTTAGTGCACCTGTCTCTTTCATTGAGGATTAACCAGGTCTTTCTAAGATAAAAGGCTCAAACCGATCACCAAAAATTTTAACGCTAGATGCAAAGCGAGAGAAAAATTCTGACAGATCTATGATAGAGTTGAAAGATGGAAAATCTTTCATGAACGGTAGTATATGTATAGATTTGGGACTAGAAATGCGAGACCCCACAGAGCTGCCTAGACATAAAGATATCCTAGGCGAGGGCTTTGGTAGTTCTTCAAGCTCTCATGAGACTACACAAGAAAGCATTCCTGATAGACTATTGTTAGAATTCTTCGTCATCGGGATACTTACATCAATATAACCAACCAGAAAATTTTAAATATTGGAAGCTTGCACAAAAGAGATTTGTTTCAACACAGTAAAATATTTTAATGTCGGTACAAATTTTAATACGCGGGTGGTTTGCTTTTGCGCTTGCTTTGCATGAGGATAAAAAGATGAGTTTCTCAAAAGATTGCAGCCTTCCACATCTGGTACAAGTGCCAGTCGCGGATGGAAATCAAAACCGTAGAAAATACGGGTTGCCTATCGACAGTAACAGCCCCGAGCCGAGGGAAAATTTGAAAATACAACTTCCCGACCGAACTGCGTTTCAAAAAACTTAAATCTAAAAAAAAAATTTTACACATTACAATATTTATAAATAAAATAAATTTAAGTTCAAAAATAATCAGATCAAATAAATAAAAAAAAACATATCTATTCAAAAAAATTTCTTCCTTCAACTTTCATCTCTTTCCGTTCATTTATTTTTCCTTTCAGATCTTCCACAAATTGATTTTGGTCTGAAGTGTCCATTTCGTTGCCGTCCTGTTTCTTTTCCACCCCGTCCTATCAAAAACTTTCAATTGTTCTCGCTATCTTTCATGGCTTCCTATCTTATGGCTACTTGTTTTACGTTATCTAGTTCTTCTATTACTAAAATTTTCTCTTTTTTCATTTTTTCAATTGTTTTGGAAGTTCTAATCTCTCAGCTTCTTGTTTTTCAAATCTTAATTTTTCGGCTTCTAATTTTTCAAATTCTCGTTTTTCTGCTTCTATTATTTCTTTTTCTTCGAATGATTCTGTTTTTTCTTTATTTTGTTCCCCAATTTTTATTTTTTTAATAATACTCATCTTTCATCACTGGTTTATTTTCTTTCAATGATTCTGTCATATCTCGTTCTTCCTTTTCTTCCCATCTACTTCAAAATGCAATTCTGATTGCTTCTTTCCATTCTTCATGATCTCTTCGCCTCTCTTCTCTTTATTGTAGTCTTATTTTTTCTTTATCTTGCTCTTTTTCTCTTTTTTCTTCTAGTTTTTCCTGTTTTCGAATATACTTTCTGAGCATCAACTCTACTCTTGACCACATCTGCACTTCCTCTCGCGCTCGTATTCTTCGGCGACTCCACTTCCGCAGTATCCATCATCATCATAAAAAATGTTCAATCTAATTAATATCCGTAAAAACGCTTGCTTTATTGTCCCTGCGCTGTTGTGCCAAAAGTTGATGTGATATAATCTCGTACAGATTTTTCAATCAGTTGTTTTGCCTCTTGTTAGCCCTGGATTGCGGATAGTTGGTATGATTTTAGGGCGAGGGTTCTAGCGTTTTCAAAATACAAAAATTTACTAGTCAAAAAAAATAAATTCGTTTTTCAAATTAATTACTATTCCAAATCCAAATTATAATGTAATATAAAATTGCGATTTCACTTTATAGGGAACAAAGTTTCGATTTCTGCCTTTATCGTAATCGAGGGCTTTTCAATTGCACCATTCGTTCGCACAAATATAATTTTAAATTTTCCAATTTTAAATTCAAATCGAAATTTATAACTTTAACAACTCTTTTCAAATTAACCAAATCAATTAAATCTACTACCACTCGGTAGCAACTTATCAAAAAAATCCAAAATATCAAAAATAATTACGCAATAATGCAAACGCATACAATTCACTTTACTTAAATCAAAAATTATTACTCACAAACACCAAATAACAAAATCTCAAAAATATCTCAAGAGCCAAAACACGCACAACTGGCTCGAGCGGCCATTCTTGGCAAAAAGCCCAAAAACTTGGTGTCATTCGCCCCCACCTCTCTAATTTTTCAATCTTACAACTTAAAATTATTAAAATAAAATTTTCATCAAAATGTATAGGGTGGGTGCGAAATATTTTGAAACACACAAATGAGAAGCTACACAGTTTCAAGGTCTACTCGAACAGATATAGCTCAGGTTTTAAAGTAGGCGTGTTTGTCACTATACATCAAACTGTCCGATTCAAGATAGCGAGCGGATGTGCAATAATTACAATGGAAACCATCGAGGTACATCAAATACAGAAGCAGAACACTAAGCCAACGCGAAGAAAATGCAACAGATCCACAAGTAGTGGCTGCAAATACAAACAAGGAGAGGCTAATTTCGTGATCCCAGCTTCGCTTGTAACATATTTTTCTAGCTTTTTTCATTTTTGCGCACGTCACTGTCGTCAGTACATTTGGACGGTACGCCTTTGGCAGATTTTGTATCAATGTTAGACTCTTGGGGAGAGATTAGATAGAATATTAACGTTTTCAACAGTGCCGGTTTGAAAATTTAAATTTTCGTTGGATAGCAAGCAGCTACAAGCAGTGGCTAAAAAGACAAGCAATGGAAGGGTTCTTTCATGACCCTCAGGAAATATCCCGAATTATGAAAAAGACGGCTGATGGGCTTACTATGTGGCACTCCCAGAAACGACACCAAGAGACGCACCGAGAAACACTCCAACCGCAAACTCCGCTTTGAAACAATCTGGAAGTTTGAAATTTCTACACAAGCAGTAAACATTTTGAATTTGAATAAATGGAACGGAAGAAAATTCAACCGAAAATCAATCCCAATGCATTTACAGCCGTTACACAAAGACAAAAAATCAGCAAAAGAAAGTACAATTACTAGCTGTCATTATTTGCCATAAAAACCACAACAATAGGTAAGATCTACTTTAATTTTTACGAAAGTCTTGCTTATGGAAATAATTTTGAATTTGCTCCTCATCTGGGCAATTATCAAAAAAGTAACTCAAATGAGATTTGAAAACGCAATTTTTGTGTTTATAGCTGATGTAACATAAAAGTAGAGACAAATTTCATTCTACGAAGTGCAACGTTTTTTTGACTATTTTATGATATCCTGAAAATGGGCTAGTTATCGGCACAGATTTCGCAAGTATGAATCATTAAATGTTGTTTTTTTGTACATCTAAACAACCCCGAACGGAAATAGACTTCAGGATTACAGAACAGTTACATTTCTAAACAACTTGTAAAATTTCGTCGATAAACAGTTTCTCTCCAGTGTGAATCATTACATTTTGTTTTTTAAGCGTTAACTCATTCAACCTCGATCAACGTAAGTGATCGGATGTGTTACGTAAGCGACAAAGTATGCGTGCCGTAGTATATTGTCGTTTCGAAACTATAAAAATCATAATTCATTTATTTTGTAAATTATTTTAAAGTTTAATTTAATTTTATTATTTATTTATTTGTCATGTTGTGTATAAAAAAAAATGTTAGTTAAATTATTTGCTGTGTAAATAAGGTGGGATTGTAAAAAAGTAGAAAGGGAAAATTGTTTTGAAGGTGGATACAAGAGGACCTGACGGCTTGCAAGCCGATGGATGCGTTATTTTCATGCAACGTAAATTTTATTCGCACTAATTACCCTGGATAGTAACGCCGCCGCGCAGGCCCAACTATTCGAAGAAATAAAAGTCGCCATGCCGAACAAGAAAGTGGTAGCGAAATTTGGGGAAGTATCCCTAACAATCAGAGGTATGGACACCAGCACGACAAAGGACGAGGTGGTTGAGAGTCTAAGGCTCATCACGGGGGCTGAAGGGTACATAACCCTTCAATCCTTAACATATAACGCCGTCTACAAGACTCAAACCGCCTCTGTCAAAGTAGACCAAATAAACGCGAGCAAGCTAACAGAAAGGGGCTCAGTGAAAATAGGGCTTATAAACGCATGCCCAGTGAGCACTAACAATAGGTGCTTTCGCTGCTGGGCCTTCGACCCCGATCACAAACGATCAACGTGCGGAGGCCCAGACAAGTCCCAAAACTGCTGGAACTGCTGCAAACCTGGGCACAAATCCCGACAATGTCCCAAGGCCACTCCTACCTGCGTCAGATGCGGAGGGGAACACAGGGCAACAAACCCCACCTGCCCGGAATACCCAAAGTAAAAAGAGCCTGCAGTCCAGTAAGATACTACAGATTAATTTACATACAGCTAGATTGGCCCACGATCTACTGGACCAAACGGCAGCCAACGAAGACATCACAGTGGTCCTCGCAAGTGAACCAAATGCAGCCCGGATTGCATCCAAGCAACATTGGTACACCAACGCTACTGGTACCGCTGCAATATGGGTAGTTGATGGCAAGGGGGTCAGCAAAAGTGGAACAGGACCGTGCTACGCGTGGATCACCCACAGGGGCACCACGTTCTACAGCTGCTACATCTCGCCAAACATCAGCCACCAGGACTTCGAAACGGCTATAGACGAAATAGTTCAGCACGCGTTGAGATCAGACACCCCAGTGATTATAGGGGGCGATTTTAACGCAAAATCAGCAGAATGGGGAGGTGCCCAATGCGAAGCAAGACGCGACCCGAACGGCTACGCCAGAGGGGAAGAACTGTCCCAAGCAATCGCGGCTGCCGATATGTACATTTGCAACGAAGGCAACACACCAACGTTCCGCCGCGGTGAGTCATTTTCGTGCATCGACATAACGTTTGCATCGGCGAGCAACCATACCAAGGTCAGCGACTGGAAGGTGCTCGAAGAAGAAACCGGCAGCGACCACTTCTACATCAGTTTTAAAGTGGAAAACGGAAAACAAGCCCAGAAAACAAGAACAGAAGGCTGGAACGAACGAAAGCTCGACCAAGAAAAAGCGATAGCGGCCATAGCCGACATCAAACAAGTACCGGCCGACGCCAACGAACTAAAAACTGTGCTACAAACTGTTTGTCGGAAAAGCATGCCCCTCGCCGTGCCTTCCTGAAACGTGCCGTTTACTGGTGGAATGCCTCCATTTCCGAATTACGCAAACAGTGCATCAAAACGAGAAGAGTATACCAACATCTCCAAGGCAGGGGCCGGCTGAACGAAACAGAAGTAGCAAAAACGAAATACAAAGAGAAGAGAAAAGAGCTACGCATGGAAATCCAAGCGAGTCAAAAAAGTTCTTGGCAGGCTCTGCTAGCAGAAATAGATGGGGACGTCTGGGGTCTAGGCTATAAAATAGCAACCAAGAAACTAGGTAGAGCGCCGATACCTAGCCTAGACGAAGACCATCTAAGAAACATCATCGACAAGTTATTCCCATCCCACCATGAAGAAGGGTGGATAAAACAACCTGCCCAATTCGAAGAATTCACAGAAGACGAACTAGCCCAAGCTGCAAAATCAATGTCCGTTGGAAAGGCCCCAGGTCCAGACAAGGTACCGTCAAGGGTGACCAAACTACTGGCAACAGAGTGCCCAAAAATCATCCTGGGAGCACTAAACCACCACGCCAAAGAAGGAGTCTTTCCAAAGACGTGGAAAAGAGCTAAGCTGGTCCTTCTAAGAAAAGGAGATAAACCCCCGGACGAACCTAGCTCGTATAGACCAATCTGCCTTCTAGATTGCACAGGCAAACTATACGAGCGGATGATCCTGAACCGGCTGCAACAACAGCTTGAACAAAGCGGCGGACTAGACAACCACCAATACGGTTTCAGGAAAGGAAGGTCAACGATAGACGCTGTGCAAGCCATGGTTAACATAGTAAAAGAAGCGGCGGCTGGTACATGGAGGACGAGAAAGATGTGTGCGCTAGTGACCCTCGACATCAAGAACGCATTCAACTCGGTACAATGGAAGACCATTATAGCCGAACTGGAAGACAGGAAGGTAGACGAATCACTTGTCAACATCATAAAAAGCTACCTGTCCGAAAGACTACTGGTCGTCCAAGAAGAACAACTAGAGGGCGAGGTCCCGATAACCAGCGGCGTCCCACAAGGGTCAGTACTAGGGCCAACACTCTGGAACGTCATGTACGACGGGGTGTTCGAACTAGAACTACCGCCAGGCGTCACCCTAATAGGATTCGCGGACGACCTCACCATACTAGTCGTCGCAACCACCGAAAACGAGCTCACGAGAAAGACAGACGAAGCGATACGGCTGATAAACGACTGGGTGAAATCAAAGGGACTTGACCTAGTCCCACACAAGACAGAAGCCATTCTCCTCACGGGGAAGAGAAAAATCCTGCCCATCACCTTCCAAATGGAAACCCACAAAATAGAGCCAAAGAACGAGGTCAAGACACTGGGCATTACACTGGACAGGAGGCGGAATTTTTCGCAACATATAACTAATGCTGCAGAGAAAGCAGAACGTATGTGCACCGCCCTGTCAAAGCTTATGCCCAATCTTAAAGGACCCCGGCAGATGAAGAGGCGAGTACTGGCATCGGTAGTCCACTCCATCCTGCTCTACGGAGCTCCCGTATGGGTCGATGCTATGACAGTACAAACCCAAAGGCAAAAACTAGCAAAGGTGCAGAGGAAAGCGGCACTGAGGGTCTGTTCAGCATACCGTACGGTTTCGCAAAACGCGGTACTAGTGATAGCTGGCATGCCCCCTATCGACCTTATGGCGATTGAAAGAGCCAAAAACCATCACCAGAGGCTAGGCAAAGAAGATCACAAGAAAGAGACAAACGCTGCATGGCAGGAAAGATGGGACCAATCAACCACCGGAACCTGGACCAGACAGCTAATTCCAAACATAAGCCAATGGCTATCAAGACCGCACGGTGAAACAGACTTCCATCTTACCCAGGCCCTAACAGGCCACGGTTGCTTCAACGCCTATCTAGCCAGGATAGGCAAGCTAGAAGATGGGAAATGCACCTACTGCCAGGAAGTGGACACAGTGCAACACTCCATCTTTGAATGCCAAGAGTGGACACAAGTGCGCGCATCGGTCGAACTCCAGCTCCAGACGAAGCTAAAGCCCGAAAACCTCATAGCAGAGATGCTAAAAGGCGAGGACGAGTGGCGCTTAGTAGCGGAGATGATTAGGACCATCCTAACTAAAAAGGAAGAAGACGAACGCGAAAGACAGACAGCAGTGTGACGTCAACGTCCAACCAAAGACCAAGTCCCGAAAGGGCAACCAAGTGCGCGAAATGTGAGTGCCGTGAGGACGCTAAAAGCGCGCGCGAAGCAACAACCCCGGAAAAGACAAATCTCCCAAAGCAAACCCGTGAAAATGACACTAAACCTAGTGAAACCCCCCGACCGCGAAACAAAGACAAGTCCGCAAGGCAAACCAGTGTAGTGCCAAACGCACCAATGCCTACCAAGACAACCACCAAGTCCAGGATCCGCGAGAAGAATGCCGTACGCGTACCACGCAGTTCCTGAGTAACAGCGGCCGACCATCAGGAGTGGGGTTTTAGTCGGTAAGAGTCCGACACTACCACTTCAGACATTGAGGTGGTGTCCATGAGGATTTCCCCACTCCCTCCGCACACAAAAAAAAAAAAAAATTTTATTCATAAATATAAATTTTAAGAATTAAAGTGAATTTAATTTAATAAAAGTTGTTTTTTTATGTAATTAATAAAATTGAAGCGCAAAAGATGAATAAATTGAAAATTGTGATAACTTTGGTTATTTGTAAAATAACTGAACAAACAAATTTACAAGACCAGCGTGGCCAGCTGCAATACCACATGCGGAGCGAGTGCGCACGTGAACCCAAAGTCCAACACCACATGAAAGGTAACAAACTTGAGCATTTTTAATTTACAATTTTAACTACAACTACTTAACAATTTAGCACAGGGTGGGTCAAAATATTTTGTTTCACGACAATATAATAAATTTATATTGTGCAATATTAAATTTTCAATTAGTAAAATTAAATTAAGTGAAAATGTAGCAATTGAAGGCAACGAAGATTTAACCACATTTAAATGTGGCAAATCGATATTGCACTTTAAATCCTCCAAAAGTTCCAGCTTGGTGTCCGCGTGGTGACGTACCAGGGTGTGTCCATCATTGCACGATGGTACGCTGGTACCGTACGATGGTACGGTACGCCAACGTTGGAGCGGCATACGTTAAGGTTGGACGAATGATGGTCTTGAAGAGCATCATTGAGAAGCGTGTTTCTTCCAAATGTGGCGTGCGTCCATCGTGACATTTAAGAATGTGGTGGACTTCAGCCATGGAATCACCTTGCCGAACCCAGGTCTTGCGGGGCCAGGGTTTGCTGCGGACGCCTTATTAACATGAACACCGCACTTTTGTGCGAATTTACCTCGATACGCCAAGTGCAGTACTATTTTTCCAGGTTGTCGAGGGCTTCCGGGCGGCTGTCTTCTGGTTCAATGATGTGGAAACGATGGTCATGTTATCTGCGTACAGGTAGAGTGAGGTCCCCGTTGAGGCTGGCTTCGGCATGTCGCTCACGTAGATGTTGAAGAGGCTGGGTCATTGATGTCCTTTTCAAAAAGGACATAGCACCACCCATCAATTGGCCGGAGTAGTTCAGGATGTGGTAATGGAATCTAACAACAACCATACGAGCATGGTTTTACTTGACTTGAAGAAAGCCTTCGATACGGTCTGGCACGACGGTCTAATCCACAAGATGATGAAACTGAGTCTTTCCACGTTCCTGGCGAGGATCGTCCAGTTATTTAACTGGTCGCACCTTCAGTGTTGCAGTTGGCGAAGTTAGATCTTCGCAGAAAATCATACTTGCTGGTGTTCCGCTGGAATCCATTCTTGGACCCGCACTTTTTAATATTTATATAAACGACATTCCAACTCATAAGCATACCAACATCGCTCTATAAGCCGATGATACAACCGTTTATTCGTCATGTTTAAACAACGAAATCATAGTTGAAAACATCAACAAACATTTAAAGTTGTTATCTGAAATTTTTAATCATTGGAAGTTAAAACTAAAGGTCAGTAAGACTGAGGCCATCATGTTTACGGGCAGCAGAATCCGTCCTGCAGTCGATATTAAAATCAACAATACCGTTATTGAACTTCAAAAAGATGTTAAATATCTTGGTTTGCATATGGATCAACGTCTTACGTTGAAAAAAACTTTAGCGGATAGTTAAAAAGACAAACTTGATGCTATATATTGTCGTGATTCGTTCGATTTCTCTGTACCCAGCGCGGTAGTTTAATTCAATTTTATTAATGTCTGCAAAATTAAAAGTTTGTTGAAAGGAAAATTACAATAAAGACCTAAAATTGTTATTCACATACACCACACTACACTTAATAATTTTATGGTAAAAGTTAAGAAAGAAACAGCTGTGTGCCACGCGAGTGCTACCGAACGAAAGGACCTGTAACAAAATAAATGTAATGAAACTTGTGAAACATTCCGTATATGGAAGATAAAACTTACAATTTTGGAAAATTTTAAGAGGTTGGCAGGCCTTTTTTGAGGACGCGCTGGTCCGATACGAGCCCGAGCGAAGCAGACGTATTTTACGTCTGGGATAATTTATTTGCGAGTTGTGCAAATAAATTGCATTTTTGGAAAGCGAATCTTACGATTTATTGTTCGAGGCCATTGCGGAAACAGTAGGAGTGATCTTATTGTTTAATTTGGATGAGTTCTGAAAATTAAAAAGTGTTCACGTGCGTTATCACAATTCGAAGGTTAAAAACCGACGCCATCTTACAATAGGTGAAGATTGACAAAGAAATCAATAAAATTGATTTTTACTTACCGTATTTTCGATCGGGTGTAGAGACACCAAATATCAAGAGGGAGCAGTTAATCAGCACAATACGAAGAAATATTGAAAATTTTGAGGGCGCTCACCGAATTCAGCGAGGGAAACTGTACGTCTTGTCAAACAGATGTGGCCGTGTTCAGGAGCGGAAGTCAAATGACGGTACTAACTGCTAGCCAAGAGAAGTGGCGATATACAAGGTAATTCGAAAGTTATCTCTTAGTGAAACTAACAGTTTAGATAAAATTTTATAATTAAAAACTTTTAACAATTGTATTACAATTTTATGTCCTACACAATTTACACTGCGGCATATGGTGGCAAAATTTAGGATTCTTTTGCTTTACATAAATAAAATTTCGAGATCATACGCTGTACACAATTACACACAGGGTCACATAATGAAATTTGTCACTACAGATAATTGTCCTCTCAATAAATTAATAGAATTTTCGTTATTAAAAATAAAAGCATTATTATTTATTAATTTAAAAGAAGGCAAACACAGAAATAAACAGGAACCGACTGCTGAGCGTCTTATTTTGTTCTCCGCTGTAAAAGCTAGCTGGGTAAAACAAAGATTGTGCCGGGTAGGTAAAATTCATACAAAATCCCACAACAATATACTCTATACATTAATTAACCACGAAGCACAGTTGCCGAGAGCTAAAGCTTCTGCTCGTCCGCACATGCGTCAAGTCAGTTCTGCCATACGGTTGCATTATCTGGGGAAGTGCCGCAAATAGCAACTTAATCATAGTTCACAGTGCAACGATGTCTAAATAAATTCCTAAAAGTTGTTACGGTTACCTTATAATTAATTTTTGGACGTTCCAGTGACTAAATTATTATTTATTGAACTTCGAGTTTATTTTCAATCCAATTATTTGGGATATATTTTGGTCATTTGGTTTTGAACAATTTTCTGTACCGGCTTAATTTTGTAAGCATTTGGGAGAATTTTCCGTACTTCATTTGAAGGATTCATTTCGTCCGAATTTTTAACATCTTGAAGGAAATTGGTTACCATCTGAAATTGTTAAAACCCTCCAACAACATCTTTGAGATCAAGACCTTCCCGCCTTTGATCAGTATTTGTTTGGGTTTTGAAATTCAAAGTTTTAAACCCTGCTTCCGAAGCCATCTGGAAAGCACTCTGTGATTCGCCATTCCATTCCACTCCGACTACCATTCCTGCTTGGAACCATCATGGTTAACGTGATACTAACTGCTCGTCCCTTCAGCATCGAAGACTCCATCAACTTCACAGATAAGATCTTTGTTTTATTTTGTCAGATTTGATTTGTTATATTTTTGGCTATCTAACATAATTGCGAGGATTACATTTTTTGGGACGTTCTTTATGAACGCATTTACGTTTTTATAACCAAATTTATTAACTCTTATTTTTTATATCTCTGTGACCCGGTTACAGAAGCGCGTAGTTATCTGTAAACTGAGTATACGTAGTATACGCGGTAGCTACATTACGAACGCTAATAACTTATAATATTTCATAATTGTGTAGGATTCATTTCATTAATTTAAATTTGGCGCCATTGCCGATAAGGTACAGACTAGGAGTAATATAGCGGGAAAAGCAGCGTTGGGCGCATACCACAAGTTTGTTTTGATGAAGTTGGTTAAGTTATGTTTTGTACGTTTTTGTGAGAGGCTTTTTGGTTATTTATGTATTCTTGGCAATCTTGTGACTATTAAACTTGTAAACAGTAATTTGTGTTTTATATATGAACTTGCGAAGCGACCAACCTTACAATTGTTTGAATTATTCATTATTTCGAATTTAAAAGATTGTCCCAATATTGCGCTTAACTGTATATATTTTAGTTTATCAACGATTAAATCTGAAGTTAGAACTGATCAGCACTATTTCTGATCCTGAAGCATCAGACCCGAATAGCCCTTTATTTTTTTTGCAAAGACACTTATTCCGCAGTATTGCTATTGTTTGCTGCATTTGTCTAAGGGTGATTTTTAACTGCGTGGCGCTCACACTACATCTTTCTCGCTTGCTCTTTGGAACTCATCTTTCAGCGCACCCTGTATAACCACTCTACATCTATAGGAAGTATCGCTCTGTATATTATTTTTGTAAGCGTCTCCTGCCCTGCTGTTGTGAGCTAGCATAGGGGCAAGCTTTTCTTTTTTGCCCAGCCGCCACTGAGATAAGCGCCACCACGATTTAAATTTTGTAATAATGTTAATGAGCTTCACGCGCGTTTATAAGAAAGAAAACAGCCAAAAATGCAACTTTGGCTTAAATAAACAAAATACTTAAGCGAGGAAAATAATTTTTATGAGCCACACGTGCCATTTATTTTGAGACATTAAGGGGGAAAGATTCCACATAGGAACAAAGGAAGTTGGATTATAAAAACGCGATGTTAACGTCGAAACGGAAGATTATTTTGTGGAATACGAGGAAGAAGAAAACAAAGCCAACAAACTGTGGAGAAGGCTCTTTCATGAACCCAGAGAATACCCCGAAATAACAAAGAAACCGCTGATGGACTTACCATGTGGAACCTCCACGAACGAAATGTACAGTTTTTTTGGCTATTTTACGATATCCTGAGAATGGGCTTGTTATCGGCTTATGAATCATTAAATGTTGTTTTTTGTACATCAACAACGCCGAACGGAAATAGACGCTAGAGGATTACAGCTTTGTAGATGCTCCACAGATGATCCGCATTTCGATACAAGTTGCAAATTTCACCGATAAACAGTTTCTCTCCAGTATGAATCATTACATATTGTTTTTTAAGCGTTAAATGGGACAATAATATTAAAAATTTTCTAATAAGATTGTAAACTGCGTCGGAGTCTTACCCCCTTATGTAGGATTTGCAATGAGCGATTTGAAGCTTTCCTAAGTGAGTAAAAGTTAGAAATGTCCCGAGCTACTCTTGTCGCCGACATTGCAGCCATTTCGGAAAACTACGGGACCTCAAAGTTGCTTTGGAACGCTAAAATGAAGGAGGATCTGGATCTCTTGTGGAGGGCAAATTGCTTCGCACGCACTCAGGCTGCACATCGGGCCCATTATGCTGCTTCCGGGTTTCATCAGCAGCCCACCGCCTCCCTCACTCCCCAAGCCATCCCACATCGTGAACACTCCCACTCGAGAACATTGCAAGGCAGAGTGCTACGGACACTAGCCATGGTGGACCAGAAGTCCCCAACATGGATCCTCTTTTGGACGCTAATGCCGGGATCTGCAGAGCAGATGCTCCACAGTTTCGTCTGATGATTCACACCCTCGACAAGTAGGACTTTCTACCAGCCACATTGTGTGCAGGTGTTTGTTTAATTTGCAGTGTCCCGTCAGGACTCCCGCTATTATGCGCAGCTTATCTATTGATAGTTGCAAGAAGTATTTGGTTGTAAAGAAGTAATTGGAAGTATTTGAAATGAAGGAGATGCAGTTGCGATATCTTCATGGTAATAAAACAGTTTTGTTATTTTGCGTTTTATAGCACAAGATCATAGGGCAACTCACACTGGGCTACAAAATATGCTCTTATACTTATATTTGTCGTTAAAGCTCGCAGACGGTCTTTTAGACCGACCATTTTCAATTTCATTTATTTTAATACAGTTTAGTTTTTAGAGTAGACTAACATGTCTAAACGTTTTAGGAACACTCTCAAACGTTTCGGACGATACCGCTTTGTAGAAGGTTGGGAAGAGGAAAAACCGCGTTTGGCGGCAAAATGACCCTGGTGCGAGCACTCTCGGGTTAAAAAATTAAGCTATATAATTATATAGTATTTATAGCTTTATGTTCCAGAAGGAATAATGGAGCTGTTCGAATGGTACTTGAAAAAATTAAGAAAATACTAAATTAACCACGTTTAAGATAGACAAGGCTCAAGATTTATCTGTGGAAAACAAACTTATGTTACTTATGTAGTATAATAACTTATAATAAACTTATATATATTAAGCAATACAAAAAACAATCAAAGGCAAATAGCAATAAAAGCTGAAGTTTCGCAGGAATCAGAAAATCGTTTGAATCAAACATTGGCTTCCAAAGAATCTTACGAAGCTGTTGTAACAAATATTTGTCCGAATATTTTTCTTTATTTTCGAGATAAATAGAAGATTAAAATGTGGAACGTCTTCTATTCTTGCTTTAATAACCAAATCATCTTGGCAGGGAAACTGAAATTCTCTGCAATGGCCCAAAAGTATTCATGCAAGATGGAGTACCAGGCCCTACAGTTCAAACATATTGGAGCTCTAGAACTTCTATTTACAGAAATTTACATTATATTTATAAACTTTTATATGTTAAATCTACAAAAAACTTAAAATTTGTATGTTGTTCTTTATACATCTTACAGACTCCAAACGGAAATAGACGCCAGGATTACAGCTCAGTCGATAAGCGCAGCGAGCGAGAAGCTATCCACATTTCAAGACAAGTGGCAATATAAGCTCAAGTTCAAATAAGGAGAGGCTACTTTCGAGACCCCATAAAATAAAGATGTACCATGTAGAACCCCCACGAACGACATCACCCATGGCCGAAATTAAGAGCCAGAAGACAACCGCCATCAAGAGACGCACCTAGAAACACCCCAACCGCAGACACCGCTTTGAAACAAACTGGAAGTTTGAAATTTCTATGCTAGTAGCAAAAATTTTGAATTTAAATAAATGGATTAAAGTCACACTCATCACACCGCCCTCCAGAGTAACTTAAAATTATTAAGAGACTTCTTATTGCAAACAGTCGAAGCCGAATATTCTTCAGCTTATAGTTCTTTAGTAAAGATTACTCCATGTGCATCCCAAAAAAACAGTTACCATCACCTTTCCAGCTGATGCAACGACATTTACCTTTTTCGGTGCACTTGGACCAGCATCAACCCATTGTTTAGATGTAACTTTTGTTTCAGGTGTGTAGTGTACGAGCGCTAACTCTTACATGTTGTAAGGACTTTCAAACTATCCTCGTATTTTAACTGAAATTGAAATTTTTTAATCAGAATATTTGTTAAAATTTAGTTTGTTTTGCTGTTTTGGTTTCACCTATATAAAGAAACGGTCACGACTTGATGTTATGTGCGTCGACTGCTAAGTGGAGGACTCTATTTTGTGATTTCGGATATCCCTTAAAACCTTGATATAAATGAGTCTTATCCGATTATTTAGCTGTAACTGAGAATTTATACCTATACCGCGAGTGAAGGGGTATATAACATCGTGACGAAAAAAGCAGCCAAGAAAGAGAACAAAGAAAACACTAGACGAAGTAATCCTCCGTCGGAATTGACTGTATCCGGAGTTGGAACGTGGAAAAAAAAGAGGCTTTTCTTCGCTATTTGGCATTAGTACGCTCATTGGAATATATTCCAATAAAGTCATTGACATAGTAGTGAAATCAAGTTTTTGCCAATCGTGCCATGTGTGGAAAAATAAGAGTGACCCAGTGGAATATGAAACTTGGAAGAGTCGTCACGATTATGTATGCACAATAAATCATAGCGGTTCTACTGGTAAAATGGAAATGGATGCGGTGAAGGAAATGAAGACTTTATCTTGGAAAAAAAAGAATGCGTAGGGCATGTACAAAAACGTATGGAGACGAGATTACGTAATGCGAAGAAAACAAACAAGGGCATCGATGGAAAAGAATCTGGAAAATTAACAGATCAAGTCATCAGCCAGAAATGCAGTTTCAGTACCAGAGATGAAGAATGCTGTATGGGCCACATTTGACCATAAACGATCGACCGATAGTGATCCACATCATAAAGGCTGCACGCAAGCCCCGAGAGCTGGTGCAAATCGCGCAGAGCAGAAGCTTCAGGAACATTGATTATTTGCTTTTTCATTAACAGCACATCTCGTCATCGTTAATTTACACTTTCTACACCAAATTTTCCATAATCGCAAATTTATTAACAGATATTTTGCAACTGATTTTCAATGACAATTATTTTTATGTTGATAAATAAATTATCTTTCCTACATTTTTATGAATTTCATTGCTAAGGAAGGGGTTATTTGTTTCAAAGTATTAGAGTCCACCTTGAGATACGACCGTCTCTACTCCCGCCTTCAAGAGCAAGCTTGAGCACTTTGGAATGCTTGGGAACATAGCTTTTTGCTAAAATACCATTGCAATATATTGTCGTGTTTCGAAAACCATAAAAATGTTTATTTTATTGTTTTGTAAAATAATTTTAAAGTTATTTTTAAGTATATTATTTTTAATAGTATAATATTTTTAAGTTTATTTGTGTCAAATAAGTAGATTATTTGCTGTGTAAATAAGGTGGATTGTAAAAAAAGTAGAAAGAGAAAATTGTTTTGCGTTATTTTCATGCAACGTAAATTTTAATTAAAAATATGCATTTTAATGATAATTAAAGTGAATTCAATTTTAATAAAAGTTGTTTTCTTTATTTAATTAATAAAGTGCAGTGCAAATAAAATAAATTAGAAAGTTGAAGAATTTGTGATAATTTTTGGTAGATGCATTAAAATAAGTCGCAGCAAATTTGTTTGACCAGGGGTGGCCAGCTGCAAAATACACGTGCAAGTTACAAGGCGATATTGAAAGGTAACAAATTTTTAACTAAGCAACCAATTTCGTGCCAATTTTGTCACAATCGTGACAAACAATTTAAGAGTCTTATGTTAAATAATGGATGAATCCGAGAAAAGAAGAAATGTGGATTGAGCAAATTTTTATAGATTTGTATAGCTCAGGTCATCTCAATATATAGATTTAAAACAAAATTTGTTCTTTTGTTTCAGATTACTAGAACCGCCACAACCTGTGCGTCCGATTGAACGAGCGTTTCACGCCACGACATAAATAATAGCGCAAAACTTGTATATAAATTTTAATGAAGTATTTCATAAAAATTTGTGTTGTTTGTTGAAACATTTCTTATTATGTATCAAAAACTCCGGCACGGTAGGTTAGATAGTTTTCGCAAAATTAATTCCTAAAGATTACTTAAAAAATAAGCTTCTAGACGATAATACCCCTTTATATGCGACAAACTTGACGAGGCTTTGGCGATGCTCGTCATTGGTAATTTAATACCAAGTGGAGCAAATTTCAGGAATATATCCTGGTGGTAGTTGATGCTTTCACGAAGTATATAAATTTATATCCGACGGTGGCATGCACAACAGATATTTACACAACAGAGTAGATAGATCTACTGGAAACATAATTTTTGTGTAACATTAGGTAGATTAGGCTGATGCGTTGTTGACCAGATATAATATACATCCTTTATATCTCGTAATTTGTTGCCTTGTTTTCGCTTCCACTGGTTTTCAACTTTTTGATATAGTATTAATTTATAAAATGTAATACAGGAATGTAGTTTGGGATTGGGTGGGTTATTATGGAAATAGTCGGTTTTTAAAACTGCATACGGAGTCTGAACGTGATGTCTAGCGCGAAAGTTTTTATCGGAAGCTACATGTTGCAGGATGGCGCACGCGCTGTTGGCTTTAAGACAAGAAAGTCGACGACCAGCGATGGTTCTATTGGTTGCTTGATTGGATACGATATTAAACCTAATCCTTTGGATTATAATAGGTATATCCAAGTCGTCGGAGATCCAAATTTGAAAGGGGTTATACTCCCAGAGATTAATCTTCTTGTTGACTTGGATGATTTTTTGAACGGCAAGTTTGATGGTATAGTGGTCAGAACTGAGGGTAGGTTACGTTGGAATTCTTCTGGAGTGAGGAATGGGAAAAATGTAACTATATTCTTAATGAAACGTGTTTCATTGGTTAAGCCATCTCGTGGTGCGATCTCGGACGTGAGTGATTTACGTCTCAAAATCGGTGCCACTGGGTGGACTACCAATAAAGATAAAAAACAACATATTGGAAGAACTATGACGCCAGTTATAGCTGAATCTATAACGTCTAGTTTGGGTATTGTTAATAATGTGAAGAATACTACTAAGAAGAAAAATACTGTACGAGAGGATTTGAACCCTGTCGCTGTGCTGAAGGAAACCAGTATCAGTGCATCAGGAAATTCTTCTTTAGAAGAAGTTATCGGCGATTTATTCAGTGTTGTAAATTCTGGATTCATTATGAATTGCATCAGTGCTGATGCGTCTATGTCTGCTGGAATTGCTATGGATTTTGATCGCATATATCCGGGTGATAAACTCAAACTACAAGGAATGGATTTAAAGATAGGTACATGCGTAATGCTTGGTGCGTCTGACGTGGTATCTCGTTTTTATTTAGTTACTAAGAAAGTGTATAGTGGTAAACCCACTCTACTTAGCATGAAGTTGAGTTTGATCAGTTTGTTTAAACAGTGTAAGTCCAAAGATATCGCTCATGTTCATGGACCAAAGATTGGTGCAGGACTTGATCTTTTAGATTGGAATGAAGTAAAAAATTTAATAATCGAAATATTATACAATAATGGTATAAAAGTTACCATATGCATTAAGGATAAGAAGAAGAAAGAGAAAAAAATCAAAAAACCTCTAGTTCCAGTTGAATTGAACGAGATTTCTGTTGAGGAGCTAGTCTCCTCATCAGGCGCTACCTGTGTTCAGTTCGATTGGGTAGAATTTATTGATTCTGTTTGGGAAAAAAGTGGTTTGTGGATCTCAGACTACGCTGATGTTCCATTTGTCAAGAAATCTTCAATTATTGAATATAGCGCTACGATGAAGATGATTCCAGATTCGCATAGATTGCGAAATGATGATGAGATTATCAAAAATGATATCGTTTTGGGCATAGCTTTAGGGATGGAGGAAATGTGCCTTATAAAAATAGCCACAGCCTGCATCACTAATACTTCTGTTAGTATGGTTGATTTGAATGGTATAAAGATTGACGTTGGCGTAGTTCTGCTTGATGATTAGCTTTCCTGCGAAACTTCGTTCCGTTTGGAATTCGGGTTGTGACCCAAATTTGCATAGGAGGCATTAGCAGTTTTTTCGTACTGAAGAGGAAGTGGCCGAAAAATTACGTTCACTGAAATCTTCTTATAACCTTTGTTCGGACGGTATCCCTGCGATATTTGTTAAGAATTGTAGCGAAAGTCTTCTTAAACCCTTAACAATGTTATTTAATAAATCTTTGCAATTGTCCTGCTTTCCCAGTGCTTGGAAGATTTCGTCCATCACACCTGTTTTTAAGGGTAAAGATCGCTTACATGTGGGGAATTACAGGCCGATAAGCATATTATCAGTTATCCCCAAACTTTTCGAAGGGATTATCACTGATAAGCTCTTTTGGGCAGTTAAGAACGTGATTATTGATGAGCAACATGGCTTCTTTAGACACCGCTCTACGGCAACTAATTTATGTACCTTCTCGGAATATATCATTAATAATCTCGAATCGGATTCAAGTGTTGATTGTATCTATACAGATTTCACCAAGGCATTCGATCGTGTGCATATCGGTAGGCTTATATTCAAATTGGGTAAGCTAGGCTTTGGTATTAACATACTCAACTGGATTGCATCCTACCTATATAATCGACAGCAAAAAGTTAAGATCAATAATTGTTTCTCTCGTGAAATACTAGTTAAATCGGGAATTCCTCAAGGTTCCCACCTTGGCCCTTTACTATTTATTATATATATTAACGACGTTAAAGATGTCTTCAAGAATTGCAAATTTTTGCTTTACGCAGACGACCTAAAATTTTTTCGAGTTTCTAATTCCGTTGACGATTTTAATCTCATTGTTGATGATCTTCGCTCTTTTGAATCGTGGTGCTGTGCCAATTTTATTGATCTTAACATTTCTAAGTGTAAGTATCTACGCTTTACTCGTAAAAGAAATCGTACCGAACTCAACTATTGCTTACTTGGTAATGTGATCAAATCCGTTTCAAGCTTCAATGACTTAGGCGTTATTGTGGAGTCCAATTTTAGTTTTAAATCATACATTAATAATATTATTATTAAGGGTAATCGAATGTTGGGCTTCATCCTAAGACAATCCCATGAATTGATTAGCCTGAGGGTACTGAACTTACTGTTTGCTGCCTATGTCAGATCGCATCTTGAGTATTGCTCCACAGTTTGGAACCCTTACCATTCCACCTTGGTCACTCGAATGGAGAAATTACAAAGAAGATACGTTAAATTCGTGTGCTATAAGTTTCACATCTCGCTGGAAAGTGACTATGACCTATTGCTTGGCTATCTCGGTTTATCCCGTTTAGAAAATAGGAGAAAGTACCTGGACTTGTGCTTTTTGTACAAAATTCTTCAATACTTGTTCGACTGCCCAGCTCTACTGCAATCGATCAACCTTTGGGCTCATCCTTGTGCGGTACGAAAACCGGACCTTTTCCAATCTAACTTCCATAGGACAAGTTATGGAATGAATTCACCGACTACGAGAATGATGACTCTTGCTAATCCGTTTAAGATTGACTTTTGTGCCAACTCCTTAGTAAAGCTTAAAAGTCAATTAAGAACGAATCTTGGGATTTAGATTTCTCTTGTATTGACTTGATTTTCTATCAATTTGTTAAACTATGAAAAATTTGTTAAATTATGTATATTTATAAGGAAATATTTCCGTCAATAAATCATTATTATTATTATTATTATTAAGATGAGCGAAAAGAAGCAAGCCATACTTCTAGACCCCATGGAATATTCAGCTTACCAAAAAGACCGCTGATAGACGTACCATGTGGAATCTGCACGAATTACACCACCCACGCAGCAAAGGAGTCACCAAATTAAGACCCAGAAGACAACCGCCACTAAGAGAAACAGCCCAACAGCAAACTCCGCTTTGAAACAAACTAGAAGTTTGAAACTATAAAATAATTATTAATAATTATAAAAATGTATTCGTTTTGTGAATGAAAATTAAAAATAAATGACTATTAGCAATGGCCCTTGAAGATACGACGATGTCGATGGGTGCGACGGTGAAAGAATTTGTAGGGTTAATTATTTCTTCTGACGAAGAAGAAATCAGACGATGATTTCGTAGTTAATCAATCGTCCATATAAAATACCGCGAATTCAAAATTATTTGGAAGACAAGATTTCTCAGTATACAGAAAAACAATTTATCTGAACTGAACTACTGAAGATCAATTTATAAGAAAGTTCAAGAACGATATTCTCAACCTACACTTCAAAATTTCCATTAAAAACATTAAATGTATCAATAATGAAATACAAAAACACATTAGCAGCTTAAAATCCAAAATACCCCATGACATTATCGACAAGTTCGTGAGCATAGAAAGGTGGAACTATAATAAAATATTCATTACCATCAGAGGAAAAATGTGCAAGAAATTTCACGTACTTAAACGCGAACAACAAAGTATAGATACCCCTGGAGATAAGGAATGGGTCGTCAATCTCATAGATGTTGAACTGCCAGAAATGGTTTCCAAAACTATATCGCTTGGACCTAACAAGGGAAACGTCAGGTATGCGAAATTTTGTTTTGGTTTATACTTACATTACGTAAAGATTACACCTAAGGCATTACGTGAACGAAATAGTAGCGCGCCATATTCAGCCAATTTTGAGAAAATCGAATTTGAAAATTTCTTCTTTTTGCACGAAATAACTAAATAATAAAAGATAAAACTTGCAACAAAGGTTCCGTGGTAACGAGGTAGAGTGGTGGCTTTAATAAGCAAGGGTTCTAGGTTCGATTCCAGCATCCGTACTTTTTTTTTCAAATATTTTTTTTTAATTAATTTTCTTTTTAAGTAATATGTAAATTAACAGATATTTAATAATTATTCGAAATTATTAATTTTTAATTAATTATTAATTACTAGATCCCGTAAAACTTACTGTTTTCCCTGTTTTTACGATGAATACCACCCGGGATCGTGCGAAACGTCGGTGTAAAAAATTATACAATGTAAAATGATCAGAAAATAATTAATATGTATAATAATAATATACTTCATATAATATGTAAATACTTATTCAATTATGTAACTTTTCATTTCTTATTAAATATATAAATAAATACTTATTTAATTAAAAAATATAATTTTTAACAAATTCCAAAAATTTTTGAACGTTTCGAATAATAATCAATTTAAGAAATGTTTGAAAATACTGTTAGTAAGACAAAACGATATCGTCCGAATGTTGAGATCTGAAAAATTAATAATTTCGAATAATTATTAAATATATGTTAATTTACATATTACTTAAAAAGAAAATTAATTAAAAAAAAAATATTAAAAAAAAAAAAGTACCGATGCTAGAATTGAACCTAGAACCCTCGCTTATTAAAGCCATCACTCTACCATGTTACCACGGAACCTTTGTTGCAAGTTTTATCTTTTATCACGTTATTTCAGGCAAAAAGATGAAATTTTTAAATTCAATTTTCTCAAAATTGGCTGAATATGGCGCGCTACTATTTCATTCACGTAATGTCATAGGTGTAATCTTTACGTAGTATAAGTATAAACCAAAACAAAATTTCGCATACCTGACGTTTCCCAAGTTCACTATAACACCACCAATGAAGAATTTTCCAATCCAAGTTTTCCTGGCTGAAATGGAAAACACGCTAAGTTGCACGACTATAGTCGACACCGAAAAGCAAACGTTAAGATCCAAAATAATCAATATAACTCACAATTTCATTAAGAGACGGGATGAAGAGGACCCTATCAAAAAACAAGTATAGACCACTTGTAATTTCTTAAAGAAAAACCCGAATCTGATGATTCTAAAGGCAGATAAAGGGAACTCCACAGTGGTAATGGATAAAAATAAATATCTAGAAAAACTAAGAACAATGTTCAACGACACAAAAGTATATAAAAAACTAGATGAAAACCCTACGGTTACCATCCAAGGTAGATTATACAACAGGAAGGTGAAAGAATTGCACAGTAAAGGATATATCGATGATGGATGAACGACGATGTCGATGGGTGCGACGGTGAAAAAAATTGTAGGGTTAATTATTTCTTCTGATGAAGAGGAAATCAGACGATGATTTCGTAGTTAATTAATCGCCCATATAAAATACCGCGAATTCAAAATTATTTGGAAGACAAGATTTCTCAGTATACTGAAAAACAATTTAAAGAACATTTCAGGTTAAGGTTTTATTTTGTGTTCCTTAGAAATATTCAGTGTAATAAAGTAAAAAAATAAAGTTTTTGTTTGCAGGCTGTTTACGACCACCAGTACAGATTTACCCATTGCTACGTTGGTAATGTAAGGTCGGTGCATGATGAACGAGTGTTCCGGTTATCTGAATTAGAAAAGTATGTCCACGACAAACAATAGTTTCCTGGAAATTGTCATATTATTCTTGATAATGCAACGCGTTAAATGAACATTTGCTCACCCCCATACAAAAATAGTGGACATTTTTCAGAAAAACGGTAAAGTTGTAATTTCTGTCGTTCTTCTACTGGGATGTACATCGAAAGAGCATTTGGAATGTTAAAAAAGCGTTTTCGAAGTCTATTAATAACTCTTCTTGATAGGGCAAATATCGAAGAAACACCCCATTTTATAATGGCATGTTGTGTTTTACATAATATGTATTTTGCAAGGTGAAGAGTATGTCGACACAGCTCAAGAGGCCGATCGGCTAATGAAGTGGACGATTTCTGAGGTTACTACCTCTTCAGTAAGAACAAACTGCCCTTCCGCAAGAGATGCTGAAAGAGGGGCTACAGGGAGTCGGACAGCAAGTGTTTCACGAAGGAACTGGTAAGGGAAGCACAGATGATGTCCTCACAACATCAACGTCGAGACAAAACAGGAACAGTTATGGGGACGTCTTCCGGAGACTGTCCTAAGAGAAAAGGGTTATCAAAATAGCTTCCGACGAGTAAACATGAAAAACAGATCCCAGGTAGTCATCGAAGCACCGACGACACCCGCTTTTTCTCCCTTTATTAAAATAGACATATGTAGTCGCCCTAATAGCTCGCATAAAATACAATGCGGTGTCCATTAGTAGGTAAGACTGCCCCTACAATAGATAATTGGACAACCTCAGACTACTTGGTTCGATCGATGCGGCAGGGACTTTCGGAACAGCACTTCAATTCCTACGAAGAAATGAAGAATTAACTTGATTGTATGTCTTCAAAATTGTCTTCGTCTTTTCGCCAAACTGATTTTCACCGAAAAATTCTGCATTCATATCTTCGATTTTATGAACAACGTGAAGTTCCTCGTCGAAAGACTGCAACTCTTCGAACAACAAATTTTCCTTCAAACCGACCAACTTATTGCGGTCACCAAGTAATAGATTATAAGAATCGTTGGTCAACAATTCAACTTGATGAATTTGTTGTGAATCCAAACCATCAATAACGAAATGTTGTAAAGACGATCGATTCTTCCGTTTCTCTTCCCGACTTTTACAGAACTCGTAAACTCGTTTAGTAAATATACCTAAATTATCATCTTCACTAAAAGTAAAATACAATAAATACCTATAACCTTTGCCTAAGTTCTAGATTGCGTATTTCTTAAATTTAGAGCAAAAGCACACAAATACTTGTTTTGTCAAGTGCGTAAAAGTAAACCGAATATATAAGCTGGCAAGTTTATAGATGTAGATCCAAAACATAGCCGTTAGTAAATTAACAACAATAAATAAACAGTAATATAAGGGTTTTTGTTTTAATTTGCCATATACATTATTTTTGCAGGAATCAATTCATATGATCCGAACCAAATACCAGATTATGTATTTACTCTGTGAGTAATGAAACTGAAAATCAACCAGAAACTCAAGTCAATAATGAAGATTTAGAGGAAGCTTCGACTGCCGCCCTTTTACCTCATGTATCAACTGATGATACAGCTGAGAATACTGTTCAATGTAATGAAAGACCAGAAAAGCTCCTTACCCTTGTAGCTCAATTGCCTGAAGCTATCCGTAATGTTAAAAGTCGATTAAGTAAAGTAGTCCAACTTTTGATGTCTGTTGAATGCTGAGAAAGAGTTAAGATTCTTGAGATAAACAGGAAGAAGAGAGGCAGACAAAAATAAAGAAAACGCTCATCCAAAGAAAACAATTATTTGTGTTCCAAAAAGTGCAGCGGACCAGATGAATTTTTAACACACGATAAAACCGTCAGCGTTTATTTACTATGATGGGTTTCTTCGTGGGTTTCATCGCAAGGTGAAAGACTTATTCGATGGGGGCTATATAGATGAATCCCAGAGGAAGCTTATGACTAGGTACAATACTCAATATCCTAGAGGCTACAGCCTACCTAAAGCCCACAAAAGGGGTACACCCCTGAGGCCAGTCATAATCTGCATAGATCCACCCTCTATCCCACATTTTTTTCAATCAGCCAATTTTTTGGCTTAAACAATAAAAATTAACACAATGTATTGACCTGAAATGTTATTATGGCTATCATACAACGGAGGAGGAAAACTAAGAAGAGAAACTGAGAGTATTATCTCTCAGATAATACTCAGATAACTCAGTTATCGATTATTTAATGCAAACTTTTGCACGGTGCATTCCAAATTACCCTATTACTTGAAACAATTTTTCGCCATTTATCGAATAAGCATAACCAGCTTCAATGAACTTGTCTAATTAATTGAACCAGCAAAAGTAGGATACAAATTTAAGACTTCCTATACCTGTGGAGAAAAGATTGAGCGCAGAAAGTAAACTTTCTCCCACAGTTTTTTCTTCTCATTCACGTCAGAGTAGTCTTTTAATCTTTCTTTTATAAAGTGCAGGTCTTTTTTCGATTTCTTCAATTAAATTCACGATCGGCGTTTCTACAATCAGCGATTGAGAATTGAGCAAAGCCATTATATAAAAAAATAAAAAAAACCAATCGGTGCCAAAGCTCAGAGCGAACTGCACTATCGGCCAAGTCAGCCGAATAAATAATCGTCGTGTGTGCGCGCGTGGAAAAGAGTCGTATACTGATTTAGCAGTTGGCCGATAGTTTGCCGACAGTTTAGTTTGAAGGCAATCGTATAGCCCAGCGGTTCCCAATTAGTTTTGGCGGCGGAACTCTTGGGCGATGTAAAAAATTTGGGATTTCATCAGAACACATTCATCAGCCAAGCTGATCAACGACGTTTTAAGAAATGTAGTATACAAATACAATTGCATTTAAAAAAGCGAGTTTGGGATATGTGTATACTGCCCGTAATGAGCTATGGAGCAGAAAACTGGACCTGACACAGAAAAATGTCAATATGGTGCAGACATCGCCGATCAAGTTAAGGGAACACTATTTCCTAATTTTTCATAAAAAAAAAACGTCGCGCTTTTTTTCAAAACATTTTTTCGGTCGGCAGCGGTGATTTCTCTAGAAGCACTAAACCGATCCTATTTAGCTCGCCAATATATAAAGGCATACAAAAAGCAAATGGGATTGCCACACGGAAGCTCATGTGCAAGCAGCACGAGAAATGAAAGACAGAAGGAAAACATTTTTACAACTTATTATATTAAGAGGCAGGGAGAACTTCACCCACCACCATGCTTTCAATATTATCTAAATATTATATTATATATTAAATTTTATTTGTATTAACGACGATGTTGGGGTTCTATTCCGACAGCGTGTCAATGTTTTGACGTATGTTTTTTTATGAGTGATCAGCTGTCAGAAAACATACACCGAAACATTTCTCATATGAGAAAACATATTGATTTAAAGGCACTTTATGATTTGGAAGCACTGTACAAAAGGTACAGAAAATTCATTCCACGGAGTGCATTGCTTTTTTGGCTATTTTACGATATCCTGAGAATGGACTTGTTATCGGCCTAAGCAAGTTTCATTACATGTTGTTTTTTGTACATCTAAAATAAAGACACTAAAGAAAAGAAAAAGGTTAAAAAGAAACCAATTAAAGTTTACAATTATACAGATAAGTTAAACAGGATGCAGATTATGGAATTAGTAGGTGAACAGTTTTCTTCTGGAATTGTCAGTAATAAAAATTTATCGTGCAACACTGCAACAACGGGGTTAAGAAGGAAACACATTTAATCGCCCCAGTTGTATTTTGCCAAGTTTTTAATACAGCTTGAATTTTGGAAGGAAATTTTGTAAAATCTAAGGTTTGAGAAGTAAGTTCAAACCTAGAGCAAAGCATGAGATTTTTAAAGAGCAAATAAAATAAAAGTGGGCCTGGCCTTTGAAGAAGCCCGATTGTTCCCGCACACCAGAGTTACCCAGGTTAAACAAATTTATTTTGGTGTGTGCGGATTTTGTACACGAACATCACTGTAATATAATTATTGGCGCACAGCGCAGAGACGATTTTTTTAATATCATTTTTGGTGTCGAACAACTTCAAAATGAGAGCAACGGCGGACATGATAGTCATGGTAAAATATTTCAATGAAAAAAAAAGAATTAATAGAGAGAAAAAAGATTAATGGAAAAAATGCAAAGAAATAAGGAAGAAATGATGGAAGAATTCAAAAAGGATATGCGGGGGCGATGTGATATAAGAGAATTAGAGTGTCACAAAAGAAGAGATAACCAAAATTGGGAGGAAGTACAGACCCTAAATAAATATGCAATAACACTTGCACATCTTCAGGAAGAGCTGGACATTTTAAATAGACAAGGTATAAAAATGTATAAAAATATTTATATTTGAATAAGATATTTTTTACCCCGAGCAATATATTGACGACGCCATACGTATCTAGAAAGATCAAATACCGCACTATCTTTACAATGTTTAGATCAGTTGCAATATTTCTTGTAGTAAGAGGCAATTGGTGAATTTTGAGAAGTTATTATTTTAATGTGGGAAAACTACTTATCCAATTTTAAATTTAAATAGCCGAATTATTCTATAAAAATATTCGGTTATTTCAAATTTGAATTTTGGTGAAAAGCGAAGTCTACCATCCGTTGAACCAGGTTTATTCAAGGTAGGTATAATCTGTAAAGTAAGATACATTTCACGGAGAGAAATGTTTTCAGATATAATTCGTAAGACGCATAACTTATGGGTAGCTTAATCATAAATAATTCATATCCAGTACCCAAGCAGCATTTTGATGCTAAAAAACAACTAATTAGTAGCTAAACAGCAATATTTGACAGCATACCCGCTGCCGTAGCCAGCTAAATAACGTTTAAATTGCATCCATATTACAGCAATATTGCTAAAATGGTCCACTATTTTTAAATAAATAGCTAGATGTTAAAAAGCTATTTGCTTGCTGCCAGACAGCTAATAGCGCGCTTTTAGCTAGCTAAATAGCGTGTTTTTAGCTTGCTGTTAGACAGCTAATAGCGCGCTATTAGCCGTGCCTTGAAACTATTAACATACCTAAAAAAACGTTATTTGACATAATGTTATTGGCACCATCACGAAAATTTTAAGATAGATGTAAGCATTTACTAAACTACGTTAGGCAAATTACCAATTGTCCAGAAGAAACATCAAAGGTAATGAAGCACAAGCTGTCCCGTTTTACGTCTGACTTTAAAATAAAATGGAAAGCTGCGCATTTTCAAAAGAATTGTTTCTATCTCAAAACAATGTTTGGTTGGAAACAAATAGTAGTTTTCCTTTGTACTCGCATTCGGCATCCTCACATTCTACAGGACGCCCTTCTGTTGAATTTCTTCAAAGTAGTGAACGTTCTAAACGCCGAAAAACTGAAGAAATTAGATAAAAAATAAGTTCATCTGTACTGGCATATGCGGCTCAGATTAGTCTTCCTACAAAAGGAAACGTGGATGCTGCAAAAGTAATAAAGGAAGTTACATTTCCAACGCCAATACGTGCTCAAAAATATAAAGAGAGGGAAGACAAAGTTACACAACTTTCTGGGGATGAAGCTTTGTCGATATTAGTCGAAGCAAAACTTACACGACATCATTCGAGATCAGGATAAAAAAAGTTCAAGAAGCAAAGAAGCAGTGCTATCCTGATCATGAAGCAATTAGAATAACTGGTCGTAGTGCTGAATTAAGGTTACAAGCTCTTCTGAAACACACAAGTAATTGAAGAAGAAGTACAAGAAGAAGTATTAAGAACACCGAGTAATCTTATTTTATTATCGAAGTGGGGCTGTGATGGCAGTTCTGGACAAAGCCAGTATAACCAAAAATTTGAGAATGAGGGAGATTCAGATGCGAATATATTTCTTACGTCCTTTGTTCCACTCCAACTTATATCCGATGATCCTAAATCTCCCAACAAAATTGTCGTCTGGCAAAATCCTAGGCCATCGTCACCACGCTTTTGTCTTCCAATTCGTCTGCAATTCGTACACGAAACAACGGATGTTACATTGCAGGAAAAACAGTATGTAGAAGCCCAAATTATAGAACTTCTTCCATCTTTTATTACAATGAGAGATAAAGAAATTGTAATATCACATAATTTGGCATTTTATATGATTGATGGAAAGGTTTGTAACGCAGCATCTTCTACCACATCCACGCAGAAATGTTATCTTTGCGGTGCCACTTCAAAATCATTCAACAAAATAGACGAAATGGTGAAACGAAGGGTTGATACATCTAAATTAAATTTTGGGTTATCCACTCTACACGCTTGGATACCTTTTTTGAGTGTTTGTTACACGTTTCGTATAAACTGCCGATTAAAGCATGGCAAGCTCAAAGACATGATAACAAAAGAATTGTCACGGAACGTAAAAAACAAATTCAAGGTTTTTTAAGTCTAGAATGGGTCTTGTAGTAGATCGCCCTAAGCCTGGTTATGGTAGCAGCAATGATGGAAATAAAGCCCGTCGATTTTTTGAAGAGGTTTCCCTTTCTGCTACCATTACAGGAATAAATGAAGACATCATTGCAAGGTTTAAAGTTATTCTACAAACCATTTCAAACGCACACAGAATAAACATAAACAAATTTACGAAACGAATCTTTCTTATTTACCATTACATCTTTCTCGTATGTTTCTGCATACCCCAATTGTAGCTTGATATTAAATCCGTCTACCAAATTTAACTTAATTGGACCTAAAAAATGTATGAATTCATCTTTTTCCAATTTAACAATTTTTGGGCGACGGAAAATATGAGCAGTTTTCTCCTGATAGACAATCAATATAAAATCGTTCTTCGAACTATTATGTTTCAATGATTTAAACGAAACCTGATTTATTGTCACCTCACCGACAATAGCCAAATCGTCTCTATCTTCTATGCATCTTATGAATGGCCTGCGGCTACGTCCTCCACCAAACCTAAAATTTTTATAATTTTTGAATTATAAGTAACTTACTCGACGAAAAGAATTCTGGTTTTCTGCACGAAGAATTTTTATTTTCTTCTTTTTTCCCTCCGAAAACTAAAATGTACCTGAACCTTGCCGTGGTGAGGGGGCTTGCGTGTTTCAAGGATGCGTCGGGCGTGTACCTGTTAGGATTCGGGCCAGGGACATAAAACTCCCTCGTGTCCGGTCTGCTTTGGCTCGTTGGGTTCGGACCGAGGTCTAACCGAGGACTTTGGGTCAATAAATCGGGAGGACGGTCGGCGTGGAGAAACCAGACTAATTACAGGTACCCGCGTGTTTGTGCCGTGCGTGGAAACCCGTATGGTGGGATGAAGGGGTCCTGGTGGCTGAGCCCGCCCGAGAGCGGATGTTGTTCTCTTGGGCCTGGATTTCCATCTAAACGGGTGGTCAGGACTAGTCCACCCTGATCAATCGTCTGTCCGTCAGAGGGTCCGCTGGACGAGTCTCTGGGGTAGGATGGAGTGTGCAAACGCCTCACCTCCCTGGGGGCTATATCTCTCGAGTAGCCCTGGCGCTAAGGTAGCGTCCCCAACGTTGTAGGCTCCGTCGTGGGTGGGGAGCTCTGAGAGACGAATACAATATTCTCTGCATGGAAACAGACGAAAGAAAAACAACCACGGCTGATTTATCAGCCACAACACAGACTGGAGTGTCCGAGCAGGATGCCCTATCTACCAAGATGGAGGTGCCCAAGCAAGATGCCCCGTCCCAACAATTGGGAGCAGACCCCGCAGTCGCCTCATCTGAGCAGTCCAATCAGGACAAAATCCAGGCAGACGCCAACAAGTTACTTCCTAAACGATGGACGAAAAAGGTTTGTGGGGCGGAAGCCAGAAGAAGGAAAGCCCGCCTAGAGGATGAGGTTAACACCCTCACCTCAGGGCAAGGGCCCAGCCGTGTCACCACCGCACATGAAAGGGCTAGGCTATCAAAGCCGCCTACTCATGGCGGTGACAAGAAGCAGCTGCAGAGTAAGGAGAAGACCTCTGCAGAAGCTGCAAAAAAACGACTGAGGTCTCAGGACTCTCAACCCTCACCCTCGAATAGGCAGGGAAAGAGGGTGAAATCCTCCGTACCTCAGCAGAGCTCAAACCGGGTGGGGGATGTCACCTACAAAGAGGCTGCCGAAAGGCACCTCCGAGTGGCTGTGATAGACCGCCTGAACCCATTGGGCAAACTGAACGAGCCTCAGGTGGCCATTGTCGAAGCTTAACTGCTGCTCTCGATCGGTGCATTTCAGAGGCTAAGCCAGCACCCATTTTTGGCGGGTTCTACCACGCAGGCGAGATCCTACGGATCATCTGCGGGGACCAGAGCTCGCTAGAGTGGCTGCGAAGGACCATCGCAAACCTCCCACCATTGTGGGAGGGAGCGAAATTAGATGTAGTCCAGGTGGACGACCTGCCAAGGCTGACGAAAGTCACTCTGTGGGTTCCCGGGGAACCGGAGCCCACGGAGACTGTGACAAGGCGCCTTGCGGGACAAAACCCCTGGGCTAAACCGCAAGAATGGTGCGTCTTCCTGGATGCCGACAAGGAGCCGAAAGGCAAACTCCTTGTTTTCGGGGTCGGAAAGGAGGACAGTGCAGCCATAAAGGATAGAGGAGAGAAGCTGAACCCTCTCTCAAAACGAAGATGCAGAAATTCGAAACGAATCTGCATCTAAAACATCAGTCCCGACCGCTCCAATGGAGACAGACGCAAGTCCGGAAACAGGAGCCAAGGAGACAACAGAGCAGTAGGCTCCCCCAAGGCAGGCCAAATGGCTTCCTCAGAAGGCTGGAACCTACTGCAAATTAACCTTCAGCATTGTCGGGAGGCTGTTGCAACCCTTTGCCGCCACCTAGACAACAGTAAGGACACAATCGCTCTAATCCAAGAGCCATGGTTAGTCAAATCCGCCATACGTGGATTTACAAAATTAAATGGTACTCTTTTTACAGGTAGTTCCACCAACAAAACTAGGACGTGTATCTACACACCTAGCAATATACAAGCCAACCTTTTGCCGCAGCTTAGTGACTGCGATCTGACTGTGGTTCGAATAAGCTGTGACTTCGGGAATGGCCAAGAAGATGTTATGATGTAATTGTTATATTTAAGATGTTATCTACCACCTCCTCAGAGGATGGTAGCTCTAGTGAACTATTGTGAACAAAAAAAACACACCTCGTTGTCGGATGCGACTCCAACTCCCATCATTCTGCGTGGGGAAGCGGGGACTGCAACAAACGAGGTAAGTCACTATTTGAATACATTATGAGTACCACATTTAACTTACTTAATCGAGGGGATGTTCCTACTTTCTATGTGTCACCACAACGCAACTCGGTAATCGATATTACCGTAGCGTCATTAAGTATTTCAAACTATTTATGTAACTGGCATGTGTCTGATCAACTGACAATGTCAGATCACAAATGGATCTGCTTCAAACTAAAAGCAAAAACAATAGAACCCAAGCAGTACAGGAACCCAAGAAACGTCGATCATGGATCACCTGTCGACGTCTTGGGGAGTGGAGGAACTGAGGGGAATCTCTATTAAAAATGAATTAACAACTACTATTGAGATTGAGCGGTATGCTGATAAGCTACAAAACTCTCTCACAAAAGCATACGAGCTCTCTTGTCCATTAAAAACAGTTGGACTACGGGGTCGGGCAACACCATGGTGGTGCCCAGAACTCGACCAGCTAAGAAGATCGACAAGAAAGCTCTACAACAAAGCGTACAACTCTAAAAGTCAATCCGACTGGGCAGCATTCAAAGCGCGACGGCTGGAGTACAAGAGAACAATACGCCTAAAACAGCGCGAGTCATGGAAAGCCTTCTGCAGTAGCGTGGAAACAACTACTGCGGCGGCTAGACTCAAGAAGGTCATGTCCAAGGACCCATACCAGCAGCCAGGCAGTCTATACCGTGAGGTTGGATCCTACACGGAGACCCTCTCGCAGACTGCCGAAATACTGCTACACACTCACTTTCCCGACAGTGAAATAATCTCAAACTTCGACTGGTCTGAAGTAAAAACTCAGCCACCGACTGCAACAGATTGGGAAGTTGCAAGGAAGGTCGTTGATGAGACAAAAATAGCATGGGCCATTAAAACATTTGGTCCCTTTAAATCGCCCGGGCCTGATAGAGTGTTCCCGGCACTCCTTCAATGGGGTCTGGAGCATCTAATCTGTCACCTGGTGCATATGTGTATTAGGGCGTGCATTGCGCACGGATACATACCAAGTGAATGGCGCAAAGTAAAAGTTATCTTCATACCCAAGCCAGGCAGAAGCGACTACTCCCTGGCTAAATCTTTTAGGCCAATAAGTTTGACTTTGTTTCTTCTCAAAACGTTAGAAAAACTGTGCGACAGACACATTCGCGACGTGGTTCTTGCCCAAAGACCGCTTCACGGTCTTTGGAAACGCTTCAGAAAAGCGTTTCTCAAGAGACGTTCCAGAAAATGAGTATAACTGGAAATAACGGAAAGATAGGTGTATAACTGTGGGGCACATGCTGATTCTAGAGGACTACTCCACAGGAGTGTCTCTTTTGCGCAAGGAGCCCGACAGAATTCACTCTAAATATATATTCAGCAGGAAATATAATGTTCTGCTGGAACCAACAGAAACCTACGATTACGACATATGTCTGTTCTCGGACGGTTCCAAAAACAATGCTGGCTCAGGTGCAGGAATATCATCCGCCGAACTTGAGATAAACATGAGCATACCGCTAGGCAAATATGCCCTCCTCTAATAATCCAGAATCCAGACAATTTACAAATCTTACCTAAGCCGTTCTTAGAAATCAACATCGACGCCAAAGTCGTATTCACAGTTACATTGCGTACCTAAAAATTTACAGTAAATTAAAATTCAGGTTTACTCAAAAATTTAAAACATATTTACGTACTGAACGTTCATAATAGCCGTTGATCCTATCTCTCTCAAACATTTTATTTTGAAATTTTTTTTCCAATCGTACCATCTTCCGTTGTTCAATTGCCGATTCGTCATTTGTCTCCGAATTACTGCTGTTGCTCCCATCAGAAAAGCGTTTCTCAAGAGACGTTCCAGAAAATGAGCTCCCTTCATCGCTTGAACTCGTATCGCTAATCGCACGAACAATATCCTCGTGCCTTCTTAAATTATTCGATATCAAATTTAATTTTTTTGTAGGTTTCTTTTTTCCTTTTCGGTATTTTTCAATTATTAAACTGCTTACGATTTTTTCATTACTACTGTCGATAATAAATAAATTGTGCCATAATAAATTCTTTTTTACGAAATCAAAAAAATTTAAAAACATTAAATGTTTGATTCAAAGGCTTGCAAAATACAAAAAATGTATTTAAATAAAAATTCGATATTGCAGTTCTTTCTCTGTTATCAGTAACACTCAACTACTGGATACTTCAAAACTTATGTTGTACTTATGTTGCTTTGCACCAACCGTTGGTTAACGGTACGTTGTTCAGGGCCGTCCGAAGATATAGTGGGGCCCCCCCAATTAAAATTTTTGGCCAAAATGCTAGCTCCCGAATCTGTAGAACTAGCACCATTACAGTTTTTTCAAAAATCCACATTGAAACTGGGGGGAGGCTAAAGTAACGCTAGCCCTCCCCCCTCAGTTAATATTTTGGCTCCAAAATCTAGCTCCGTAATCTATATAGCTAGCACCAGCTGGCACCCAAATATTAGAGCTAGCACAATTACAGTTTTCTCATAAATTAATATTTAATAAATATCGAAATGTCTCAGTCTACTGCGCATGAAGCATGACAATATTTCACATGCTCCACCCATTCTTAGGGCTTATTGTTAATCTACATAATAGGTAATTTAATTAAAGGTAATTTAATCCCCGCAAGATGATGGGATGTTACTATAAGCTGAGATCGCTGTACCAATTCAAGACCATATTACCTGCTCATGTGCAGCAGCACAGTGTTCTCCAACATCGAATATGGTTCAGCGGTCTATTACGATTTCCTAACTCAGGAGTACAAACGCAAGCTGCAGCTTCTGCAGAATTCATGCCTGCGTTATTCATTCAACATATGCAGGTATGATCACATTACACCATATTATCGTGATCTGCATGTCCTGAAAATTGACCAGCGAAATTTGTAAATTGAATTTGTAAAGTAGCTTTCTTAATAAATGCCTATCATTATTATTATTATTATTGAACAACAATGGAAACCGTTTAAATATTTCTAGGCTAACTAGGAAACGGAACCGATGTCCAGAAAAATGGAAGAGAGTTGTGACAAAGAAGTTATGTGAACGTGGGGAAGAGTATATAAATTCTAAAGGGAAAACATCTGAAAAGAAGCAAGTTAAAAATACGAAAGATTGCCAGATTGCTTGTAAGTTTTTCTGTAGTACGAAAATTTCAAACGAAGAAAGAAAACACATTACAAGAATTTTTGGATTCTTACTGATGAAGGAAAGCAACACTTTTACAACAAGAATACACTGAGAGTTGATAAGAAGAGGACTACAACAGAATCTAAACAGTCTCGACGAGCGTTTTCTTTCCAGTATTTTTTTCACCTGAACGATGAGAGCATCAGGTGTGCAAATTGTTTTTTCTTGGCACATTAAATATTAGCCAAAGTAGAATTTCTTATTTCTACAAAAATAAAAGGGAAAACTGCACAGGAAATCCTACTGAAATTAAACGCGGAAAGCATCCGAAGAAAAAAATTTCAGATGAAAGTAGGCAAGGGGTAATTTGTCTTATTAATAGTATACCGAGAATAGAATCGCATTACTGCCGAAAACGTACCAAAAAGGAGTACTTTGACTCTGGTCTAAATCTTACTAAACTTTACAGGCTTTACAAAGAGTGGTGTTAGGAACGATCCCTTAATCCAGTCAAAAAAAGCTATTATAGGAAAATTTTCAATTTTGAATTCAACGTATCCTTTTGGAAACCAAAATCGGACAGATGCGATATTTGCGAAGAATTTAAGGCAAAGAAACTAGGACGAGAAGAAGATTCAAAAGACGGTTATGAAAAACATTTAGAATTAAAAAAATTTTAATTCTAAAAGTCAAAACATATAGTTTTGACTGGAACCACTCCTGTTTGCGAAATTGCCAAAGTTTTACAAAATTACGCAGGATGGCGACGATAAATACTTTGCAGGTAAAAACTGAAGTTGCTATAAAAATAACTGTGCATTACTAATAAAAATTTTAGAGCACGGGGTAAAATTCAACCCCTTCTCGGACTCGGAATTTGAAAACACCAGAGCGGCACGAGATGTAAAACGCCGCAGTTTCCAAGAAGACCCTTAAAAGAGAGAGCTCTGTCGCTCTGATGTTATCCGAAGTAGAGGAGATGGCCCTCCTCTACGAAGATAGCAATCCCAACGGTTTAAACCAATTAGGTTTACTCGCTTTTTCGAGGGTAAATATAAGAAGCAAGTAGTATTGCTACAAAAATTGTGTTTAATACCCGAGCAAACAAGGTGTTCTAACCGACGTTGTCGACGACTCTGCACACTTGTGCGGCAAAAAGACAGGTATCTAAAACATGTTTTTCGTTGCCCTGCGTGCCGCGATCGCGAGTTCGCGCTGACCTAGGACACTTTATTAGCTCACTGTCGCGTTCATCCTGTGTGGGTGCTGAACGCGTTTTATTTTTGGTGTACGGGCAATGGGGCTACCTAAACAGCTGCGACCGTAGGTATGCCACGGCGCACTGCGTACAGGTTGTTCCAGATATTCCGGAGATGTTTATGTGGCAGCTTTACCAAGACGCGGAGCTTCTACGCATTGGTGGCCCTGGTGAAGTCCTCCAAATTGACGAGAGCGTTATTACGAAACGCAAGGCGCACGTGGGAAGATTAGTTCCTGAAAAGTGGATTTTGGGGATGTACAGTATGACGGAGAAGCGGGGGTCGCACTATAACATCCCCAATAGAAGCGGTTCAACTTTAGAAGATCTAATCTTCGAACACGTACGGCCAGGCTCGATAATTTGGACAGATTGCTGGAAGGGTTATGCTGGCCTGTCACGTCTCCACGGGCCCTACACCGTAAAACACTCACACAATTTTAGCCATCCAATTACCGGCGTCTGCAAACACGGTGTCGAGGGTTACTGGTCCACATTAAAGCGTGACCTGCTGAAAAGCAGGTACCTGCCGGAGCACATACGCGTCTTCATGTGGATGCAGCTCTACGTCCGTACGCCGGGATTGCCTCTCGACAATATGCTCGAGCAGATTACCACTCGCTACCCGGTGTAGACAGGAAAACGGCTCTTTTCAGAGCTGCAAATTTTCGCAAAGGGGTTAATTTATTTTAGACAAACACAGGTGTCAGGTAAAAATTCATTTTTATATGAATGCATGCTTTAACACGGCTGCATGATTAGCCGTGTTGAGTAAGGCAAAAAAATAAAACAGACCCTCCGGACGCCTTACCCTTACGCATAACAATTTAAAAATATCCCTGAAGAATGGCAGAACTCGCCAAAGGTGGAACTCGAATACACAGATCTACGTTTGCCTGGAATCCGAGATTTACCATTTATGAGTTTGTACAAAATTTGTCTTGAAGACGCAACCCCACCGCTGCTTGTGGCAAGAGCGTCAGTTGCATATTGACAGCGCACTGCATTAGTCGTGTCAGCGCACTCATGTAAACGAAAATATTAAACATAATACAAGTGCGATTTTGTTAATTATTTATCAAAAACCTAACCAGAACAACTCTCAACATAACATATGGTCCTTCGATACGGATTCGCCAATCAAATCAACATTCGATTTTATTGGAAATTGAACAACATTCAAGTTACAAGTTGGTATTGGACGACAGAGACGATCGTTGCAATCATCAGCAAGACGAAGACAGAGCGGGACGCGCTGTATCCACACGCAAGCAGCTGGCGCAGCGTAAGTAACATTCCCTTCCTTATCACAATAATTGCCTTGAACAAGTTTAGTGCAAAGCAAAACATTTTATTTAAATTACACGGTGGTTTATATTATTTTTATAAACTGGAACGACAGTATATTCAAGTATTCATAGGTCACAGCTTAATTATTATTTGTCAATTCAATTTAATCATTATGGATGCCTTAATACAAAAAAGAGGTACAATAAAAGCCAAATTAACCAGGTTTAATACGTTTTTAAATAAGTTTCAAGCGGAAACTTCAGAGGGTGTTTCAAATAAACAAAAGATTGAAATGCAAAGTAGACTCGATGTAATCATCAACATATTAAATGATTATGATAACTTACACACGGAAATATGCAAGTTAACCTCAGACATTACTGCGGACGAAAACGATTTTATGCAATTTGAAAATTCATATTTCAACGCGACTTCGGTAGCAAAATCACTAATCGGCAAAAACTACATTTCACGTAGCAATTCAAATCAAAGTATTAATAATATCGGTAGCAATCTAATTACTAGTAGCAATGAAAATGCGTGTTCTCCACAAACGCGATTTCTAAACTTGCCAAAAATCAATTTAGCAAAGTTTTCAGGTGATATTAACACCTGGATCCAATACAAAAACACTTATACAAATATGATCCATCAGAACAATGAAATAAATAACATTCAAAAGCTACACTACTTAAAAAATAGTCTAACAAATGAGGCCGCGGAAGTAATCAGTACGCTTGAGTTTACATCCGAAAACTACGAGCTAGCGTGGCAAACTGTCATCGACAGATTTGACCAACCCAAATTGTTAATAAAAAATCACCTAAACGCAATTATTGAACAGGAGATTCTCACGAAAGAATCATCCACACAAGTACGGAAATTAAATGATGCTATAATCAAACATGTTAATGCTTTACGGTCATTCGGAAGCAACGAAGAATTGTTCGAAGCCCTACTGGTACATTTAACCGCAATAAAATTAGACTCCAGGACCTTTAGAGAATGGGAGTCCGTTTTTAACAAAAGCAACGAAAAGTTGCCGTCATTAGACGAATTCAAAATATTTCTAAAAAACCACGCAGTATTTTTGGAAAACGTAGAACAAAAAAGGGTTAAAATTCAGCCCGAAAAAGTAAAATATCAATCAAAATCTTTTGTCATAAATAATCCTACATGTTATCTATGTAAAAAGGATCATTTCCTATCTAGATGTGACGTGTTTCAAAATATGGACGTTAAACAAAAATTGACTAAAGTCAATGAATTAGGGGTCTGCCTTAATTGCTTAGGTAAAGGCCACACGAAAATACAATGCAATTCGCGATTCACATGCAGGACTTGCAATAAAAAACATCACTCATTGTTACATGAAAATTTCAAACCTGCAGTAGCATTGGTGCAAGCAGGAGTTTCTGAAACTACTGAATCCGCGCTTGAATCAACTCAAATCATTTCGGCATTGTGTTCAAGCGTAGGAAACATACTGCTACCTACGGCAGCAGTAAAAGTCATTGATAACAACGGAGTGTACCACACGGTTAGAGTATTGTTGGACTCAGGTTCGCAATCGAATTTTATTTGTGCTAATCTAGCAGCAAAATTATCGCTGCCCATACATGATGTCAACATTGCAGTTACCGGATTAAACAATTCAAACTCAAGAATTCGGGCTCAGTGCAAATTAGAAATATTTTCTAATCAATCCAATTACAAAACCAAATTGTCGTGTCTTGTAATAAAGCATATAACTGGAATAACTCCAGGTTTCGTAGCAGAACGAAAACTTCTAAAAATACCAGACCACGTTAACCTTGCTGATCCCACCTTTGATCAACCAGGTGAAATAGATGTACTCATTGGGTCACCAACATTCTTCGACCTTCTGTGTATCGGTCAAATACGCTTAGGCCCCGATCTTCCGATTTTACAAAAAACACGATTCGGTTGGATCATAGCCGGTCCTACTAATCCCGGTGCAGCCACCCAAATCAACTGTAATCACAGCTTGGTGACTGATCTTTCAGATCAAATTGTTAAATTTTGGGAACTTGAAAGTTATCCCACAGAAAGGATTTTTTCAAACGAAGAAAATGCCTGCGAAGTGCATTATCATCAAAATACCAGGCGAAATGAGGAAGGAAGATTTATCGTATCAATTCCCCTCAAACAAACTATTGAAGCCCTAGGTGATTCGTTTGTCTTAGCAAAAAGGCGACTCTTGGCGCTGGAAAGACGTCTCTCGGTTAATCCAGATATGTCAAGGCTGTATCATGCATTCATGCAGGAATACCTAGATTTAGGGCACATGGCTCCAGTCAGCTTATCCACTGTACAACCTTCATACTATTTGCCACATTATGGCGTCCTCAAAGCAGATAGTACCACCACTAAACTGCGAGTAGTGTTCAACGGATCTGCCGCAACTTCCAACGGCACTTCTTTGAATGATATTCAAATGGTTGGACCTACAATACAACCCGACTTATTCACCATTCTAATACGTTTTCGTCGTCATCAATACGCGATCGCCGCCGATGTCGAAAAAATGTACCGCCAAATAAATATTGAGCCTAGCCAAAGAGCATTGCAGCGCATTCTTTGGCGATTTTCGCCTTCTGATGACATCAAGGCTTACGAGCTAGCCACTGTCACATATGGAACTGCTTCTGCAGCTTTCCTTGCGATACGAAGTTTGTCCCAATTAGCAAAGGACTGCAAAGATATCCAGCCCGAAATATCAACCATCATAGAACGGGATTTCTACGTCGATGATCTCCTCTCTGGCGCTGACACCATTGAGGATGCGCAAAAAATTTGTCAATTGACCTCTGAAGTCTTAGCTTCAGGTTGCTTCAAACTACGGAAATGGATTTCAAACAATCCAGAAGTGTTACATAATATTGCAGAATCCGAAATCAATCCAGGTTTTTTGAATTTCGGAAGTCAAGAAAATATACGTACACTAGGTCTTCTTTGGTCTTACCGAGGTGACCACTTTATGTTTACCATACCTGATTTCCAGGAAAAGGCGGTGACAAAAAGAGTCATGCTTGCAGAAATAGCGCAGATTTTTGACCCTATTGGTCTGCTCGCACCCTGCACGATTACCGCAAAAATAATGTTACAACAACTCTGGATGGAGAAATTAGGTTGGGATGAAGAAGTTCCTCTTAGTATCAAAAATTGTTGGTTGTCATATCGCAAAGACTTAACCAATTTGAATGACTTAAAAATACCTCGCCTTATTCTGTGTAACAACCCACGCGAAATTCAAATTCATGGCTTCTGCGATGCATCCATGCACGGATACGGAGCTTGTATCTATTTACGCACCACAGATTCTAAAAATCAATTTCACTCTAAGTTGGTGTGCGCGAAAACTAAGGTAGCGCCACTCAAACCTATAACTATACCTAAGCTCGAACTTTGCGGAGCCTTACTGCTCTCAAAATTATTTAATCAAACTACTAAAGCCTTTGGTTTTTCAAACGCAAGGTGCATCTTGTGGTCAGATTCTACTATCGTTTTAGGATGGATAAAAATAGGTCCTAATCTCCTAAAACCCTTTTGTTGTAATCGAGTCGCCGAAATACAACAGCTCACGTTGAACGCAATTTGGCGTCACGTCCCTACAAAGGTTAACCCCGCGGATCTATCGTCTCGAGGTGTTACTCCTGAAATCCTAAAGGACTCCACCATTTGGTGGAACGGACCACCATGGCTAATAAAAGATGAAACCTTTTGGCCAAATCCAAATGTCGGTTATCCAGCATTGCCTGAATTGAAAGGGGTAACCAAATTATTAGCAACAACCAAATACGAATCGTTTCCATTTAATAAGTATTCGAAGCTTTCGCAGCTAGAAAGAATTATCGCATACGTTTTGCGCTTCATAAAAAATTGCTCGCTTACTAAGGAAGAAAGAGTCTTTGGTCCTTTAAGTCCTAAAGAAATACAAAATTCACTGTTAAAGCTAGTAAAATGTTCACAATGCGAATCATTTCCAGACGAAATCTCGCAGCTCGAAAATAACAAATTTATACGTTCAAAATCTAAGTTACTCAATTTAAATCCTTTTCAAGATCAATTTGGTTTAATACGTGTTGGAGGTAGACTCCAAAATTCTTCATTTTGTTACGAAAAGAAGCATCCAGTTTTATTGTCCGGAAAGCATCATCTTTCCAAATTAATAGCCGAGCGTGAACATCTAAGATTACTTCACGCGGGCCCTCAATTGTTATTATCATCCATAAGAGAGCGTTTTTGGATAATTGCCGGACGCAATCTAGTAAAACAAATTGTACATCGCTGTGTACGGTGCTTTAGACATGCGCCTAAGTTAACCAACCCTATTATGGGCAATTTGCCGTTAGATCGCATTAATATTTCGCATCCATTTTCAATAATTGGAATTGACTATGCAGGTCCGGTCACTATTAAAGATCGAAAAGGGCGCGGTGCTAAGCATTCCAAAGCTTACATTTGTCTTTATGTGTGTTTTGCCACTAAGGCAGTTCATATAGAATTAGTCAGTGATCTAACCACCGAGTCTTTTTTGCTTTCATTCAGGCGGTTCGTTGCACGTAGAAACAAACCTTCTAAAGTTTATTCCGATAACGGAACCAATTTTGTTGGCACTAATTCCAAATTAAAAGAATTAGGTAATTTTATACAAAAACATGAAAATTCCATAATTCAAGCTGTTGCCAATGAAGGAATAACCTGGAGTTTCATTCCAGCGCGAAGTCCCCACTTCGGTGGACTCTGGGAGGCTGGCATTAAATCCTGTAAGTTTCATTTGAAAAGGGTATTAGGCTCTTCTGTTTTCACTTTTGAAGAACTTTGCACTCTACTTGTTCAAGTTGAAGCTCTCCTAAATTCCCGCCCCCTCTCTCCCTTATCCACTGATCCTCATGATTTTCAACCGCTGACGCCAGCACATTTTTTGGTGGGCCGACCACTTGTCTCGTTACCCGATCCAGATTTGACTCACTTACAAGAAAATCGTTTGGCATTTTTCCAACGAATCCAACTGTTTCAACAACATTTATGGAAGCGATGGAACAAGGAATACGTTTCTGAACTCCAACAAAGGCAAAAGTGGAAGATGCAAACATCCGATCTCCAGCTTGGTTCTCTAGTGTTAGTAAAAGAGGATAATTTGCCACCGTTAAAATGGAGATTAGCTCGCATCATAAAACTTCACCCAGGAAAGGATGGAGTCAGTCGAGTCGCAACAATCCGCACACCAAGTGGAACTTGTCAACGCTCCTTCTCGAAGTTGTGTCCACTTCCATTGAGTGACTAGCCCCTTTTTTGTGTTGAAAATCTGTTAAGTGCTTTCACCTAGTGAACGTTTTAGTGTTTTATTTCTTTTCTTTACATGTTTTGATTCTGTTCTATTAACTTTAAATGTTTAATTATTTAATGTGTTTATGTAGGTATAAGCAATTTGTTATTTTGTTAAATTTAACCATGTATTCAATTAATTTATATATTTAAATTCTCCGCATTTCAAGGCCGGGGGTATGTACAAAATTTGTCTTGAAGACGCAACCCCACCGCTGCTTGTGGCAAGAGCGTCAGTTGCATATTGACAGCGCACTGCATTAGTCGTGTCAGCGCACTCATGTAAACGAAAATATTAAACATAATACAAGTGCGATTTTGTTAATTATTTATCAAAAACCTAACCAGAACAACTCTCAACATAACAGAGTTATTCAAAAAAACAGACCCACCGGGCGCCTAACACATAAATATCTCTGAATATTAATGTATTCCGATATATTAATTAACCTAGTAATTCAAAATTCACCGAAAACGCAATTAAAATTGCAAATTTTAATACTTAAAACTGAACATTTCAATTTGCATGCTGAGTGGGTGGACTACAGTACATCTAGACCACGCGTAAGGCACGGCAGAAGTGGGCATATCAGGTTACACGCCCCCTGTTAATCCATATTTTTAAAATATTTTTTAAATATTTTATATTTTTTATATTTTTTTATATTTTTATATTTTAAAAAAATCCATATTTTAAAAATTCGTTTTTTTGAAAACGAATGCATAAACCTCCGATATTTTTGTTGCATTATACGCAGAAAATTGTCCCCTTTTCTATAGAGTAGTTGAAATTTTGAAATTTGTGATGAGGAAATTCTGACAGTAATCGAAAAACGTACTGTTAATTCTATGGAAGTTGTTCTCAATGCTAAGTTAATGCTACTGAAACCAATAAGAGACACTAAAACCTGTCAACTAAAAAGTATCATGATTTGCATGTATCGTGCAAATAATACGTAAATATCATGAACTTACTAACATGGGTACCTAAAAGATTCCATGAATGCTTTAAAAATCTTCCATAAAGACGACTGAAAAATGCAATGTTTGTTTATTACTAGAAATTTAAGAAAGAATGTATTGTCGTGTTTCAAAGTTTGAATTATTGAAAATTGTAAAATTAAAAATTATTGTATTCGTAGGAACGAATGGTGCTATTGATAAGCAGGCGATTTGGATAATTCTAAGATTATTGATATTTTAGTTAACATTTATTTTGCATTGGCTTTTGGATTGATAATTATTTATGGAGAAGCATTTTTTTTTATTGGAAATATTTTGTTGTTGTTGAAATACGGTTTATTGATTTTTTTATTTAATTATATTTGGTAAACAAATTCATTTAATTTAGACAAGAGCAATTCAAATAAACGAAAGAACCCAACCTGAGATACGACTGTCTCTACTCGCGCATTTAAGAGCAAGCTTGGAGCATTTTGGAATGCTTGGGAACATAAGTTTTTGCTAAAAAAACCATTGCAGTATGTAAGGCTGATACGACCAGTGTGACTTACGCTTCGGAGACGATTAGTATGACAAATGGAAAGACTGAGGGTTTTCGAGCGTAAAATACTTGGAACAAAAAATAGTTAAATAGTGTTGGACATGGAAGGGGAAGATGTTGTACGGCACAGTCGAAAAGAATGGAGTGGTTGGGGCATACAATGAGAAGGCAAGGAAACACATCTATAAAAAATCCTGACTGAATGGAAGCCAGATAAGAAGAGGAATAGAAGGCTGAAATCGAGGTGGTTAGATGAGGTGAAAAGGGATCTGGGGTTAATGAGGGTGGACGGCTGGAGAGTTTTGTGAAAAGATAGAAAGGTAATAAACTCTTTCATGTCAATAATTTTAGCCTTATAAGAGATTGTTGAAAAAGGAATCGCAGTGTTTGATAATCTTACATGATCGTGAGGATAAGAAACAGAGCAACATTAGATTCAGAAGGATTTACGAAAACATATTTAGATATCGATATGGGATTCGGTACATTTCCGGTGCAGAAAGACGCTTCCTTTCGCTGCATCGGGACATCAAAAAATGCAGCTGGACGACTATGAAGCTCACAAAAAGAAGAAACAGTAATTTAATTTGTTATATAGATACTTGATGTTAATATATAATTTATAGCCATACCGAATAAATATGGTAATCAACATTTTCAGGGAATTTAACCGATTCGAAGTCCTGAGAGAATTGATACGAATTGATGAGATTGATGGGTTACACCATGTTTAGCTCAGTTGCAATATTTCTTGTAGTAAGGGACAATTGATGAACTTTGAAAACTTATTATTTTAAAGTGGGAAAACTACTTACTATACAATTTATATTATTCTAGGGATGATATATTGGAATTACCGCAATTATCGACCACCAATCTAAAATGCTATTGGAAGAAAGGGTTAACTGCTGTTAAATAGTACCAATTCCAATAGCAGACGTTGATTGTTTTAAGGAGAAGAATAAATCAATTCTACTAAAATCGTTGTCAAACAGTGATTATCTTAACTTTGGTACAAGATATAGGACCAATCGACCAGAATCGGCACTGCCAAAGCATTGGTAAATAAACAACTATATAAAGTTAATAGGATTTCCTTTTAAAGTTAATAAATAAATGTTTTTAGGAGTGGGTGGGAGTCAAAATTGAAGCCTTATTGTAGACAACGAAGACAATTTAAACAACGTCGAAGAATTGTTCGACTTAAATACATTAATAATTAATTGTGAAAACCAAATATACTCGACCAGTTGCCACCTCCTTTTTTGAGGAAGTGCTGCAAAAAAATTTATAATAAGGTAATTGAATGCAATATAAATACTGCAGAAAATGCAATTTATATAAATAATATTCCTGTTAAATTAAAATAGTTATCCTCACAAATTCAACTAAATATATTTCACTCACAACCAAAGTGTTTCCTTTAGTGCGCTTTCCGCTAGCCATACAAGGGTCGATCAATTCGTGACCTTACTTCACAGGACATCGGCAACCTTCAAAGTTAAATTATCCAAAGATTACAATTATCTCGTGGGAAAAAGTTCCAAACAAATACTAACAATAATTAATTTAATATTTTAAATTTGACCCATGAGTACTATGCGGTATTTACCAACTAGTCGTCTCGGATCTGCCTACAATCGGGCAGGTCGTAATAAAAGAGACGAAACAAAGAAACTGTCTTTTCAAGAAACGAAAACAATGGAGGTCATTAATTTATGGTTAACTTTGATGGTTAATATGTAATAATTAACATTTTATTAATTTAAAGTTAAGCCGCTACATTTAACAGATAAGAACATAGCCAAATATATGAAAAAATGGCCGAAGAAAGCACCACAAAGGTGAAAAATATATTATTTTTAAATTAAAAAATAAAAGTATAATAAGAGTTTTAGTTTCTGATTTTGCAATTAATCAAGTATCAACTATCCACTCAGGATAAAAAGTTATTTAAAAAAAAAAAGGAACCGCTTTGTAAAACTAATTCAAAATAGGCGTTAAAGCTGGTAATTTTTGAATGGGAGAAGATCAATAACTTCAACGAAAGTATTGCATATGCAGATAACGATTTTGATGCATGGTTTAATAAGAAAAAATGCAATGTTTTTTTGGTTATTTTACGATATCCTGAGAATGGGCTATAGGCCGCAGATTTTGCAAGTATGAATCATTAAATGTTGTTTTTTGTACAATAATAACTTCTAATATAATTATAACAATAATAAGTTCCTTTAGAACGCTAAAATAAAGGAGATGCAGTTGCGATTTCTTCATGGTAATAAAACAATTTTGTTATTATGCGTTTTATAGCACAAGATCATAGGACACTCACACTGGGCTGTGTGAAGATGCAAAACACATTTCTAGACAAGTTACAATTTTTTTAAAATGATGCTCGATTTACGCACAAGATATTATCAATTTACAATTAAGAATTAACATGTAAGAGTTGGATGGTGTTAAAATAGGCAACCCATTTATGCACGTCATTTAAAAATTAAGAATTAAAAAGAAATCAACTTTCTTAATTTTTTATCCTACTGCGCAAACCCTAGCATTACGCATGCCCTCATATGTTAAGATTTCAACAGTAGTATATAATTTTAAGTTGGTAGTCTGAAAATGAAAATAATATCAATTCCACTTTCCTCGCTGTTTGTAACTAAAGCAAATTATGATCGATTTTGTTATTCCTGTTGTACGAATTTGGTTACCATGATAAACGACGAAGATTTATTCAAATTAATCTCAGCATCAATGCTGTGAAGCAATACTCGTTAATTTACGATAAGAGTGATATTTCTGAAATTTGTCAACTCGAAGGTGACAATTCAACGGAAAATAGTGGTAGGTGGTTTTATAATATTTTATTTATTGTTTTATTGAATTATTTATTATTTTCTATAGTTGATGAATACAAAAACCGCCGGGTGGAGTTACGGAACAAAAACAGCCCCATTCCGACGGAAAATTTTAGTTCAACGAAGTAAAAACATATCAGTGTCCAGTGCTAGTTTGAAGTTGTAACATTTATTGAGGGCAGTATTTTGTATCAATTTAAAAATTTCTAGTTGTATTTTATTCTGAGATTTGGAAATAAATTGTAAGTACATTTGAATTTACTAGAAAAACCATGTATATATGAATTGTTGTGTTTTAAATAGGTTCAGAAATAGGAATTTTTCGATCCGGCAGTAATTGGACATATTTTTGGAAATAAATTGTAAGTACATTTGAAATAGTGAATAAAAGCAATCATATATTAATTTTTTCGTTGTAAATAGTAAGAAATGACTGAAGAAAAACGGTTTGGGAATCTGGATGAAGCCGAGTGTCAACAACTCATAGAGGGGGCGAAAAGCCGGCAAAGTATATATGGACTGACCTCGAAACTCCGTGCGTTCGAAAAGTTCCTGAAATCGAAAGACATTGTATTGACCGGAACCACTCCTGTATGCGACATTGCAAAAGCTTTGCAAAGCTACGCGGTAAACATGCGCAAACAGGATGGGGACAACTACAAGGAAGGAACTTTGCGTTCGCACTGGAATACGAGTGCGAAGCATTTGATGACGAAATACTTTACAGGTAAATACTGAATTTCCTATAAAAATAACTGTGCATTGCTAATTAATTAAAATTTTAGAGCACGGGATTAAGTTCAACCCCTTTTCGGACCCTGAGTTCGAAAACGCCAGAGCGGCACGCGATGCGAAACGCCGCAGTCTCCAGGAAGACCCTGAAAAGCGGGTGAAGAGCGCTGTTGCTCTGACGTTAGAAGAAGTAGAAGAAATGGCACTTGGCTATCAAGACACGAATCCAGATGGTCTAAACCGAAAATTTTTCTTAATCGCCGCGGTGGAATTGGCTTGGGAGGTGAACGAGGCAGTGGCAGCGTCGATAAATCATTTTTCATTCGAAACCGATAATAAAGGAGAAAGAACCGGGCGCTTAAGGTACAACCACGTCTTATTAAGTCAGCACCAGGCGGGTCGAAGCCTTTGACAAGCGACAAGTGGTTGTTACCTAACACGGCCTGCCCTGAGTTGTGTCCAGTCCGGCTGTACACTAAAATGTTGGAGAAAAGACTAGAAGAGTACCCCCCCCCCGACTTTTCCTCAATTGGAACCCACACTGTCGATTACATTCCACAACGTGGTATAATAATAAGCCAGTTGGGAAGAATTCCATGGGGAAACGGTTGAAGGAGGCGGCGGATAAAGCCGGACTAAAGGGGAAAAAATTCACGAAGCATAGTGCCCGGGCGACGCTGGCCACGAAGCTGGCAAACATGAATGTACCGACGCTACTGGCGATGAAAGTAACAGGTAAGGTGTACGAAAAACTTACAATGAGAAATATAAAAATTCCAAATGTTTTCTTTCTTTCATGACACAATTCGATGGAGGCGATGAAAGGATGTGCAGCTGCAACCGGAAAAGTTTCAACAAAACATCGACTCCGTTCGGAGCGTTCCTGCATTGCCAGATGTTATGGTGTTCGATTTGCCAGCCGAACCGCAGCCACCGACAAGCAAATGTGGACAATCGGAAGATGTGGCTGCGGACGAAAAGAAGGGTAAAAGAACACGAAAACGTTCCGTTGACGTGTTACTGGAAACACCACGAGGGAATACCCCGAAATATCAAAAAAATCGCTGATAGATTTACCATGTGGAACCTCCACAACGAAATGCACTGCTTTTTTGGCTATTTTACGATATCCTGAGAATGGACTATAAGGCCGCAGATTTTGCAAGTATGAAGCATTAAATGTTGTTTTTTTGTATTACATCTAAAATAACAACAAGGAAGCGCTTTGTAAAACTAATTCAAAAGAGGCATTAAAGCTGATAATTTTTGAACAATAGGAGAAGATCAATAACTTGAACGAAAGTATTGCTTATGCAGATAACGTTTTTTATAATTGTAATTTTATGTAATTGTAATGTGTGAAATGTAAATTTGTAATAAAATTATGTATAACGCGTTTGGCTGATCAGAACGCGTGTTGCTCGGAGCAAAAAAATTTATCAAAACGATTGAAATAAATAATTCGAATAATAAATCGAACACTTTCCATCTTATTTGTTCTATCTGTATACCCATGTGACTTATACATGTTTTCATTACAGTCTTGATAATGGAGGAATAAATCTTCCGAAACGTCGGCGTACAAATATATTGTCTGATTTGCCTCCCAATACAACCTGAAATTCCTTTATTATATTATTATATTGGATGAGAGTTACCGTTTATTTAATTTGTACTTATTTAATTTTATCGTTTGCAGTCTTAAGAACGAACCAATAAATAGTCCGAAACGTTGACTAGAGCAACATTGTAGTTTTAGTTAGTTTGTCTACATACCCAAGAACTCCATTTTCTATTGCATGAAGATCGTTTCAATAATATCGTGCAGAAATTGCAAAAGTTCTTATTAAGGCCCAAAATACATTGCATTAGGGTTTTGTATTATTGTCCTAGTCCTCAATGGCTAAAACACAGGACACCGCTTTTGGATTGACCGCCGCGGTGGTTCAAAGCTTAAAATGCTTTCTGCCTTCCGACGCCGCATTTTATAGCAGAAAGCATCACAAAGGTGAAAAGAATATTAGGATAAAAAGTTAGGTAAAAAATAGCGCTTTGTAAAAATAATTCCGACGGGGAAGAATTGGGGATGATAAATAACTTGAACAAAATTATTGCTTATACAGATAACGATTTTGATGTATAGTTTAATAAGAAAAAATGCAATAATGCCCCGAATAATAATACACGCCAGGATACAGCTCAGTGCATGAGCGCATCGAGCAAGAAGATCTTGTTTACTAGCCGATATTTTTATGGATCATCTCGAAACCAAAATTCTTTGCTCAGATTTCAAAAAACATATAATTTATTGGTATAGATATGTTGACGATATTATTATTTGTTTCAATGGTTCCCTCAGACAATTAGATCAACTTTTTAACTTTTATCAACAAACAACATAATAAGATTAAATTTACTAAAGAAATAGAAGTAAACAATACAATCAATTACTTAGATCTCGCAATAATTAAAGACAAAAATAAACACTCTTTTGATATTTTCTATAAACCTACGGAAAGTGATATCATTATTCCTAATAGTTCTGCGCATCCTTTACACATAAAATTGCGTCTTTTCGCGCTTCTCTCAATCGCTTAATTAGAATTTCCCTAAGTAACATAAATTTAAAAAAAGAATTAGACAGAATTAAATATATCGCGATCTCTAATGGATACCAAGTCACTCTTATTGATAACTTATTACGCCAAATTAAACAAAAAATTCTATCGAACTCAATATATCCAAACTTCGAATTTGCTACAAAAATAACGGGATATTTGTAAATATCCTAAATACCAGATACTTAATGTCGGACGTAATTTTATCCACAAAGTCCTTACTGTTTCATATCCCTCTTTCCAATCCAAAAACATCTAGAAAATATCCCAGATCCTTTCCTGCAATAGTTTTCCCAAAACCATCATTGATTCCCTTCTTAAGACTGTCGTGGCCCAGAATAAGGATAACAATAATAATAAAGGAAGTACATCGACGAGCGCTGATATTAAATTTTTTAGCCTCACCCTATGTCCGAGGACTTACAAAGCAATTAATTTCTATATTAAAATCTACCCCAGAGATTAGATTAGGGTTGAGTTGTCCCAACAAAAACTCTAGGTTTTTCTCTAAAACCAAAGATCCAGTCTCTGTGGCGCACCATAGTGGTCTTGTTTATAAAATTCCGTGTACTGAATGCAATGCTGTATATGTTGGTGAAACGGGCAGGAAGCTATGTGTCCGCATAAAAGACCACACTAGGGATTTAAAGAACGCCCGTAACCTTGGTGTTGCGCTTGAAGAGGGGGGTAAAAAGAATATTAAAAAACCTACGGCTCTTTGCAGACATATGGTTGAACAGAACCATAACATCGACTACGACAGCATTGATATTTTAGACCGGGAGAGGATCGAAAAAAGGAAAATTAAGGAGTCGATTCATATTTACTCGCAGGGATCGTCAAAGGGATGTTAAATACTTTGACGGTGGTAAAAACGTATCCTTGATATGCTGAATTCGGCATATTCTTTTCAATATATGCTTTTATTTTTATTTTCGTTTTTTATTTGTTTATATAATTATTATTTTTCTTCTTTATTCCTTCATTTTATTGTATCATTGTTAATTATCCCTAGTTTTGCTTTTATGTTTTTGTTTTTGTATAACTCTTCTTTATATTTTTAACGTTATCTGTATTTTAATTTCATTATGTTTTTTGTATATATATAGCCTTGAAAATGGGACACTAAAGATTCCGAAACGTCGGATAATTATATTGTTTTATTTGACCGCAATTACCAACCATTTTCCCAATATATAGGGATATTTGTCAATTTTATATTAAGCTAATACATTCTGAATTAGCTTTTAGATTAACTAACATAGAATTCGATATACTAGATAATACTTGTAGAGAAAATGTTACAGTACTCACTTACAAAAAATTTAAAATTTAAAAAAAGAAAATTGAAAATTTCTTAAAAAACCAAAAAAACTGTAAAACCACCTGTAGTTTTTAATTACACTAAAAACGATTTTTATCCAAAATTTGTTAACCTCGGTAATACCGCTTTTAACAAACCCCTAGTAGAATTAATTAACAAAGGATTTAAATATTATATACCTACCGTAGTTGCTAACAGTAAATTAGAAAAATTAGCAGTTGAATGTCAAGTAGCTATTAGTAAAATTAATAGTAACTCTTTATTACAAAAATTAGAATTAACTAACCAAATTAAGCATGTATCACATAATATACCTACATCTGGTTTTTGACATGAAGAAAAGATTGCCATATCTCTACGTAAACTCGCAAAAAGTTCAGAACTAATTTTTACAAAAACCGATAAAGGTAATACTATTGTTCGCATTAATAAGAATGACTATGTTAAAAAAGTAGAAGATTTCATAAAGCCGTAAAGTTTTTCCATAATTAAAAAAGACCCTTCTTCTAAATTCCAAGAAAGCATTTATGTTATGTTCCTGGCCACGAAGCTGGCAAATATGAATGTACCGACGCTACTGGCGATGAAGGTAACAGGTGAGGTGTACGAAAATCTTACAATGAGAAATATAAAAATTCCAACTGTTTTCTTTCTTTCATGATACAATTCGGTGGAGGCGATGAAAGGATGTGCAGCTGCAACCGGAAAAGTAGCAACAAAACATCGACTCCGTTCGGAGCGTTCCTGCATTGCCAGAGGTTAGGGTCTTCGATTTGCCAGCCGAACCGCAGCCATCGACAAGCAAATGTGGACAATCGGAAGAGGTGGCTGCGGACGAAAAGAAGGGTAAAAAAACACGAAAACGTTCCGTTGACGTGTTACTGTAAATACCACGAGGGAATACCCCGAAATATCAAAAAAACCGCTGATAGATTTACCATGTGGAACCCCCACGAACGAAATGCACTGTTATTTTGGCTATTTTACGATATCCTGAGAATGGGCTATAAGGCCGCAGATTTTGCAAGTATGAAGCATTAAATGTTGTTTTTTTGTATTACATCTAAAATAACAACAAGGAAGCGCTTTGTAAAACTAATTCAAAAGAGGCATTAAAGCTGATAATTTTTGAACAATAGGAGAAGATCAATAACTTGAACGAAAGTATTGCTTATGCAGATAACGTTTTTGATATATGGTTTAATAAAAAAAAATGCACTGTTTTTTTGGCTATTTTACGATATCCTGAGAATGGGCTATAAGGCCGCAGATTTTGCAAGTATGAAGCATTAAATGTTGTTTTTTTGTATTACATCTAAAATAACAAGGAAGCGCTTTGTAAAACTAATTCAAAAGAGGCATTAAAGCTGATAATTTTTGAACAATAGGAGAAGATCAATAACTTGAACGAAAGTATTGCTTATGCAGATAACGTTTTTGATGCACGGTTTAATAAAAAAAAATGCACTGCTTTTTTGGCTATTTTACGATATCCTGAGAATGGGCTATAAGGCCGCAGATTTTGCAAGTATGAAGCATTAAATGTTGTTTTTTTGTATTACATCTAAAATAACAACAAGGAAGCGCTTTGTAAAACTAATTCAAAAGAGACATTAAAGCTGATAATTTTTGAACAATAGGAGAAGATCAATAACTTGAACGAAAGTATTGCTTATGCAGATAACGTTTTTGATGCATGGTTTAATAAAAAAATAATGCAATGTTTTTTTGGCTATTTTACGAAATCCTGAGAATGGGCTAAAAGCCGTAGATTTTGCAAGTATGAATCATTAAATGTTGTTTTTTTACATCAACAACCCAGAACGGAAATAGACGCTAGGATTACAGCTTTGTAGATACTCCACAGATAATCCACATTTCGAAACAAGTTGAAAATATCACCGATAAACGGTTTTTCGCCAGTATGAATAATTACATGTTGTTTCTTAAATGTTAACCGAGCCAATAATGTTAAAAAAATTTCTAATAAAATTGTAAACTGCGTCGGTGTCTTGCCCCGTTAAATAGGATTTTTAATTAAAAAACAAAATTTTCCTTTTACACTTTTTACCTCAACATTTTTTATCCAAATCAGCCAAAATTACTTTAAACTTAAATTTTACACAAAATTTGAACCGAAACATACAATTATTATTTTATTATATTAGAAAATAATAAAATCAACCCAGTAATTCAAGAAATTTAAACGCATTAGACATTTGGCTCGAACAAAATTATTTTAAATTTAATGAAAAATGTTATCTTCAAAAGATTGGTTTACCTATGTCCCTCAGACAATTAGATCAACTTTTTAACTTTATCAACAAACAACACATTAAAATTAAATTTACAAAAGAAATAGAAGTGAACTATAGAATCAATTACTTGGTTCTCACAATAATTACAGACAATAATTTGCACTCTTGATATTTTTCATAAATCTACCAAAATAGCTTCTGTTATTCATAGTAGTTCTCAACACCCACTTTTTATTATTTTTAAATAAAAAATCGAAAACTGTCGTTTTTCTGAAATTATATGCTTACAACAAATTAATTTAATTAATTTGTTTATAATAATTAGTTATTCGCCATTCAGGAAATCAAGATGTGCGTGGGAGGCCGGGGTAGCATCATGCTGTAGGGGTCCATGAATGCTACAGGGTTGGCGAACCAGAAGTGTGGATGGACGAATGAATACTCGTACACATATACTCGAGATGTTGGAGAAGGTTCTGGAACCTACAATTCTGAAATTATTTTCAGAAGAAAATCCAGATTACCTCTTTCAACAAGTCAACACACCTTGCTACAAATCAAAAGGTAGCATGCGTTGGTTTGCTGAAAATCGGATTCTAATATTGGACTGGCCTCCACAGTCACCAGATTTACCGCCAAAAGAATAATTTTTACATTTATCTACCCTTAAAAATTTCATTGAGACACGGGACATTTTTTAGTTTTTTGGTTTTATTTAGTAAATAACATTCAATTTAAAGTAAAATTATTTAAATTTTAATTTGTTCAATTTAAAAGTTTTTTGGTATATTGTTTCTTGCTTCTCTTTATTTTTACGTTTTTCTTATGTTACAGTAGTGTCGATAAGTGTTGCACGCTTTGTAATAAACTGGTTTTACCTGCGTAAATCCTATATTGTTCCTTTTCGTGAATGGTTATTGTCAAAAAAGGTTACGAAGGGTTTCAACTTACATCTATTTGTCATTTGTTATCAGGAATTGTAAGATACAAGTTGTTTTTTTTTCGTGTTTTTTGTAAATAAGAAATATTTGTGAATTATGACACCGAGACGAAAAGAAGTGCGGAGTTGCGTGGAGCTATACTCGCTCTCCATCAACAAAATTTAAATTTTAGTGAAATAGCAAGAAATGTGAAGGTCCACAGATCTACTGTGAGTAGAATTGAGGCCATGAGAGCAAAAGTGGTGTAACCCCAAATATAACCATTTGAAATATTCAAACTTTTAATTTATCCACTTTATCAAATATTTCTTGTAAGCTTATTATTTTGCTTTATATGCACCAACGTCGACTTCAATTGTTATAATAATAACATTTTACATTTAAATGCTGTATATTTTGTTAAAAATAGATAAATAAAGATCGACTATCTCCAATAGTTTTATTTGGGGTTACACCACTTTTGCTCTCACGGCCTCAATTATCAAAAATTATTCCATTAGAGGTACGTTATTGCCGGCATCAAGATCGGGAAGACCTAGGAAGACGACAGCAGTTCAAGATCGCTTAATAAAAGGAATTCGACGAAGTGATCCGTTTAAAACTGCGTCCGCTGTTTCCAGAGAACTTCGATCGGCTACAGGAGCGAAATTATCGCGACAGCAAATCGGAGAAAGGTTAAAAGAATTTAATATAAAATCTTATCGCCCTCGTAAGAAACCATTTTTAACGGCAAAAATGAAGCAAAATCGCCTCAAATTTGCTCAAAAATATGCCAATTGGACGGAGAAAGAGTGGAGTGATTTTCTCCGACGAAACCAAAATTAATTTGTTCGGATCGGATAGTAAGTTAATGGTAAAACGGTTTCCTGGAGAAGCATTACAGAGCAATATGATGACACGTAGCACGCAGTCAAACGTCAGTGTAATATTTTGGGGATGCTTCTCCATACGTGGTACGGGCAAGTTAGTCCCTCTAGAAGGCACATTAAATGCTGATCGCTATATAGATATATTAGAAAATGCCCTTATACCATCGGTAACGGAATTGTACACCGATAATGAAGAGTGGTATTTTCTTCAGGACAACGCTCCGTGCCATAATGCTAAAAAAGTAAGTCATATATTACAAATATAATTGTAAAATATTATTATAATAGTAAAATATTATTATAAAATCTAAAAAAATTTGTTATAATCTGTTTTTTTTTAATTTAAGGTCAGGTCTTATTGCTTGGAAAACGGTATTGCGTTGATCGATTGGCCTGGAAATTCACCCGATTTAAATCCCATAAAGAACTTATAAGATTATTTCAAAAGAAAGATTAAAGCGGCGGCACCTAAAAATAAGAAAGATCTAATTTCAACAGCAATTGAAGTTTGGAATGCGTTACCTGTGGATTATCTTAAGAACTTAGTTTGTTCTTTACCTAATAGGTTACAAGAGGTCTTAAGAAATAAAGGAGGACCCACAAAATATTAATTATTAACATTTTTGTATTGTATTTTAAATAAATGCTGAATGTTTAGTTTGTCCTTTTTTTTAAATGAAAATTTTGAAAAATGTTTATTGCAGATTTTACCTGGCTAATCAAACTTAATTAGTTTAATTAATTATAATATTAAAATTATTATATATTCAATTATTTTTTCATTTAAATAAGGAAAATATAAGATATAAATAATAATAAAACATTTTAATATAGAATAAAAATTACTCAAGTTTTTAATTAATTAATTAACTTGATTAATAGCCCAACTGATTTGTCCATTTCACTTTGAATTCCCCTTTCTTGGGAAACTTACAGTAGCGGTCAAAATAACAGCATCGACTTAAAAATTAACAATAGACATAAAAAACTGATCACTAGTGTTTGTATGCAAAATAAGGGTAGCATCAGGTAAGATTTTATTCGGTAGATATTTTATTTAAGAATTTTGCAAAAATATGGCAAATTATAAACAATTAAGCGAAAATAATAAATCGCAAATTATTGCATTTTCGTCTGTAGGAATGTCGACACGTCAAATTGCACTGAAGGTTGGTTGTAATCAATCGACTATAGCAAGGTTTTTAAAAAAATTTCAAGCGACAAAGACCATAGATCGCACAAAAGGAAGTGGACGACCACGAAAAACGTTAAAATCGCAGGCCATTCTGACGCGAATGTGTTTGAGAGATCGCTTTAAAACGGCCGTCGAAATCAGAAAAGAGTTCGAAGATGTAGCTGGAGTTAAAGTAAGTGTTGAAACAAAGCGAAGACGGCTTCGTGATGGCGGATTTTGAGCAAGAATTCCTGCAAAAAAACAAATGCGTCGTAGTCGTTTAGAATGGGCAAAAATTGGACCCAAAATAATTAGAAGAAAATGATATTCTCGAATGAAGACAACAATTAACGTAAACTGGGTGAGACAATATTGTGCGATAAAATTGAAACATTTAAAATTTAAAACTTATTAAAAATTTTATATATCATTTGGTGGTAATATCAAGTACGTAACGGACAACGTTCAAGATGTCGATAAATTGAAATCCATATTAAGATTCATTCTAAAGGAAAACGCAGAAAATTGGTTTGGAATCGGAATTTGGAATAGATGTTGTCCAAGCGACCTGAAGACTGCCCCCTCCCCCGACTTTTCCTAAACTTCAACCCACACAGCCGATTAAATTCCAAAACGTGGTTCAATGCAAAGCCAGTGAAGAAGAATTCAATGGGGAAATAGCTGAGGGAGGCCGCAGAAAAAGCCGGACTGAAAGAAAAGAAAAATTGGTAAATACCAATCATAGCGCCCGGGCGGCGCTGGCCACAAAGCTGGCAAACAAGAACGTACCGACGCTTCTGGCGATGAAAGTTATAGGTAAGACATATGAAAATCTTACAATGAGAAATTTTAGAAATATAAATGTTTTCTTTCTTTCAGGGCACAATTCGGTGGAAGCGATGAAAGCTTACATTCAACTGCAATCAGAAAAGTTGCAAGAGATCATCGACTCCGTCCGGAGCGGTCCTTCCGTGCCAAAGGCGAAAGTCGCCGATTTGCCAACGGAGCCACAGCCATCAACCACCATTACGTAAGGAAGTGGGAAATAATGATTCAGTTATGACTCACACGTGATTTATATCTTATGTAAATTATGACATGTGTGACGTCATTCTGATGTCAATTTTACGTAAAAATGTTTACTGGGTAATCCCCTTTCCGTACTTGGTGGCAGCATCTAAAACGCTATCTTTCCCCCTTAGAATAATAGAACCGCACCTGACTCGCTCCCTTTATTATTAACGAATGATCATTTAATCAAATCAATCATTATCAATTCAAAGCGAGCCAGGTTGCGACAATAGATCCCGAGTGATCCAGGCACGATCGATTTTGTTAATTATTTTAAAGAGAATTACGAGAAAAATTACAAATACTGGGCTTATTGCCACAGACTGCATGCAGGGCTAAATACCAACATGCACTTAGAACGAATGCATAAAGCAATAAAATATAAAATACTTGGCAGTTTAAAAAATTAAACGATTAGATAAAGGAATCTCAGCCCTAATGAGATTTATAAGAGATACGCTTGCTGATCGACTTAGTTATTAACAAGGGAAAAATCACTGCCAAATTAAAAAACATTCGTGACCTTCAAATGTAAGGAGAAAAATTGTCTGCTGATACTTTCAAAGTCTAGCTAAAGGACGTATTGAAGGAAGAAGACTATGCTGGGCTCAATTGAAATGCTTTACCACGAAAAACTCTTGCTTCACATCGTAAATTAGCAGCACCTGGTTCTAAAGTAAGCAAGGATCGCATCACTGCTTTAGCTTGTGCTAATGCTACAGGTAGCCATCGATTGTCTATGCTCGTCATTGGTAAAAACAAGAAACCACGTTGTTTCAAAAATGTCTGCAATGCCTATTGTTTACACCTCGCAAAAGAGTGCCTGGATGGATAGTAAAATTTTAACGGAATGGTTTGTGGAAGTTTTTGTACCTTCTGTGAAAGCCCATCAGCTAAATAATGGCAAGAGATAAAAAAATTACCGCTGCTTGAAGAACTGTTAGGTAGGTTATTGTTAGAAAGAGAAGAGAGAGAAGAAAGTCTGATAAGAAAACCTAAAAAGATTGATTTGAAAAATGCATCCTTGATCGGAGCAGGATGGAATAGTGTGAAAGAAAAGAATTTGAAAAACGCCTGGAATAAAATTCTATTTTATTTAAATAAGAACATATAAATACGAGTAGAGATCAAACTTCTTATTTTATTAATTCTATATTTTTTTATTAATAAGTTAACTGATCAAATCGACGTAAAGGATGTTCAAAGCAAAGAATCTGAAAACGTACCGGTTGCAGACTAGAAACCTTCAGAATCAGAAAATCCATCTCTCGATGGAGAAGATCAACTTGGGATTAATACATACATAATTTTTTGATATTTAATAATTATGTTTAAAGCTGCTAATCAGGTCGCCAGTGGCAGAACTGGAGATTCTAAGTTTATCAAGAACTGCATCGACATTCAAATGTTACAAATTCGGAAGCTCGACCTGCATGCAGTCCTCAAAAAAAAGCTTATTTGCAAGGAAACGTATACACTAAAATTTTTTAATAGATAAAATAAAGATTGTTTTTTTTTTAGTTTTATGAAACTCGAAGATGGACAAGAAGCCATGAAGTTAACGATGATGAAAGAGCAAAGCTAAAAAGAAAACAATAGAATATTTGCGTTCAAAAATTTAAACTGTTCGGCGAGGCGGAACAAATTAATACAGTCGTATCTTTAAGATATTAATTTATTAGGAGTTTGTTGTTTATTTGTTGTAATTTATTTAATTGTTGTGAAAACTTGTAGTTATAAAAAAATTACAAATTTTTAATATTTAGCTTTATTTATTGCAGATAAATTGAAGTAACTCAATCTCCACATATTTAGTGGGGATGTGCCTATGGTCACATCTAATGGGGAGGTACCTATGGCAACATGGGGATGTGACCATGGTTACATTTAAAATGATGATAATTTACGCAATAAATTTAATGAAGGTAACCTAATTAACTTCTATAAAGTATTGCAAAAAAATGCATTGAAATGCATAAGCTTATTTGGATCTACGTATATTTGCGAACCAACATTTTCGATCATGAACATCAATAAAACGAAAAATCATAACCGCTTAGCCAACGAAAGTTTGGAAGCAATTTTACGTGGGCGACAAGTAATCTGGAGCCATTTAGTGGCGTTAAAAAAATTGTTAGTACAATGCAATGCCATGCTTCGAAGTAAAAACTATAATGTAAATAAATGTTTTTTAAACATTTATTGAAGTGTTTTTATTTACAGCGGCCCCCTTTAGCTCATAATATGCCCAAGTGGCCCCTAGGCCCAATAACCACAGGGTAAGTGGTATGAGACAAAAACGTTTGGGAACCACTGCAATGAGGGTTAGAATACAGTTTGTAGATAATTTCACGTTGTTTAAAAAATATTCAATAATTTATACTAAAAAAAATCAAAAGATTTCTTTAAACCTGTTTTTTAATAAATCACAGAACTTAGAACTTCAAGTTACTTATCCGTAACTTGAAAGCCGTTGGTTTTATACAATAGTTAGAATTAGAATTTATTTATAATAAAAAATGTAATTTTTAAGGAATCCCATAATTATCCTGCTTATATAAATTAACCAACTGCTAATTACTGGTATTTTGAAATTTTAATAATTTAATAAAATTAAATAAAAAAATTAAAATTTAATGTAAGTTTGATATGTATTTGTCTGAAATTAAGAATTGAAGAAAAACTATCAAGTGATGTTGACTGCAGTGTATAATATTATGCATAATCGTAACACTTGTCGTTTCGTTAAACCGTATTCCACTGTCGAACCCCACATGCGGTTCGGTTAATAAAATGCATTAAAATAAAAAAATACATTGCCACGACTTGTTTATGAATATTATGCACCAGGTTATTGAAGTTAAAATATTCATGCAACTCACCTTAAAAAGTTGTTACAGCATTGTCGTTCCAAGTGCAATCCTCGGAAGAGATGCTCGGTACACCAACTATTGTCACTCGTAGATGAATCTATAAAATTCAAATTTAGTTACAATCAAGATTAATACAATTTTAATGTGTATTACCTTCGATTAATAAAATGGTAGAGATTTGTGTCCAGTATTACCCATTGTTACTCCTCGGTTTTCGGTAAAACAAAATCCATCGTTTTAATAATTTACAAAATTATGCCAGTATTCCAAATCATAATAAAACATACCGATTTGCAATCAAGTATGCACATCAAACGAAGAAGTACATAATTTATATATTAATCGGCCATGTGCTTTGAGGTTAAGAAAAATGTGCGCTGCAGCTGCTGACATAATCGACATTCGATTAATTGAAAATCACCATATAATAACTAAAAATTATAGTTTAAAATACATATTATATTTTTACTACAATGTAATTAATTACCTGAATTTAATATAATATGAAGATCCGCCATATTTTTCAACCACGAAACTCACAACAAAATGTCGATGAACGATGAACTTCTTGGCGATACGGAAGTTATTCGCTCATGCGCATTAGGTTAACAATTGTACCAATCTCGATTACATACAGGATGCTTCAAAGGTGGACTTGAAGACGGCCCAAACCTAAATAAAATATTGTAAGTGTGAAAATTAGCTTAAATATTCTTCAAACATTACTGAAAAACATACTAAAATTCCCAAGATCGCAACCGTCCGTCGGCGTCATTGTTTTTTCTAAATAATAAAAGCGTAAGTCGCATTTGATAAAACCTAGCCAAAAATATTGTAAACTGAAAATTAACTTAGATAAAATTTGGTCAAATAGTGACCAAATCAAATTTCAACTTGCAGTTTTTTAAATTTATTCGAAAGGTAAATATCATACAAAAAAAGATAATTCAGTTTTCTGTAAACTGTAATGTTGTATTTTTTATTCCTCTATGGTAAAAATTGGTCATGTTTTAGCTATATCTTGTTAAACAAGTACGTTTGTGAAAATAGTGTATTATGAATTCTAATCCACTAGTGTATTAAAAGGCCTCTAATCCACGGAAAACGTGGATTTCGTCGTTTCTCAAAACCAAAATTTTTTCTTGTGGTTTTGGCCATGATCGTGGATAAAACGTTGAATTACATTCGGAAATTAACAAGCCTACAATGTTCTCGAAAAAATGTGACTCTCGCTGCGCCTCGAGTGCCCATTTTTTCTCGTTGAGGGGCTTCTTAATCCCCTTATATAATTAATAACTATTATAGTGTGACAGCGCAGTAGTTTTATAAAAATGACGTTTGTAAAAAATATTTTTATGATACTTCTATTTTCATGACGTCACGAAAACGTTTTTATAAAAATTATCATATCATCCCATTTGCTGTTGAAACCCCTCTCAATTTAAATTTAGGTATGAAGTATAAATACACAATAAAAAATCACAATACACTAGTCAGCCTTCGAGCGAGCATCACGTGCCTACAGCGAATAAATCAACATGACAAGACGAAACACCAGAAGATCCAAACGACAGCAGGCAGAGGTGCAGCCAAACCCAAAGTCAGGACTGATGGACTTGAAAACCGCACTCCAGTCACCAGCAATGATTACCGAAGAACGACAGATAACCAACCCAAGCCAACGAAATCTATGTAGGTACAAGCAGTCGGCGCGTCTCAACCGATGCCCCCGACTACCTTGCGACACTGATGAGTCAACTAGCCCAGCTTACCAAAAGCATGGAGGAGCTGATGTCCGAGGCCAGCGACCTCGATGAAGAAATTGCGAGCCTTTCGGGAGGATCTACCCCTTCATCTCTGGAGATAGGCAACACAGCAAGCGACAGCTCCAGCGCAAGTATCGAGGTCGACCAAGAAAAAGGGGATTTCCAGGTCGATCAACGGAAGAGGCCTAGAAGGAGGTCCATAATCTCGTCCATCGAAGATCTACACGAGTCGAACAGGTTCAAACCCGACGAGATTGACAGATTTCTTTCCGAGAAACAAATCGAAGTGGACCAAAGAGAAAGAAGCGAGACGAATCCCAACACAGAGGTGGAAAACGCAGTACAAACCCTAACCTCATGCAGGACCGGCCTCCAGCGACAACGAGCAGCCAGAAACGCCCAGATCGGCCAACACTCGGAAAGAAAGAGTGCCTCCAATCATCCCTAAGGAGGTCTCAATATAGACGGAATTAAGATTGGCGCTAAAGGACAATCGTATCAGCTACAGAAAGGTCACCAACGTAGCCGAGAGACTCTCCATCACTCCGTCATCGCCCGACGACTACCGGAAAATGACTAAGTACCTCAACCAACACCTGGACCAAAGCAAGGGCGGCTACTTCACCTACGCCACCAGACAAGAAAGACGCCTCCGAGTCGTAATCAGGGGCTTACACCAAGATGTGAACATCGGCCACATCAAAGAGGAAATGGAAAGGAAGAGCCTCAAGAAATTCATGCTCACCGGGATGCACAGAAGACGCGACAGAAACCTTTACCCCTCCTCCTAGTAACAATGGAAATCACGCGCAACAACAAAAAGATCTTCGATTGGACTACCATTCTGGACATCAACATCCAAGTGGAAAGCCCAAATAACAAAGCCCGCACGACCCAAAGCCACCGATGTCAGGGATTCGGACACGTGCAGAGGAATTGCAAGGCAACACCAAAGTGTGTTAAATGTGCCCAACCACATTTAACTACAACTTGTGTGAAACCTAGAGATACCCCAGCCACTTGCGCAAACTGCGCAGGTTGCCCAAGGCTCCCAAAGATACCGAAAAAAAATCACCCTCAACAGCGATACGAGCCAGACAGTAGGAGCCAACATCGAGACCAAGTTGAATCCTCAACGGAATCGAACATGATCGCAGCACTCACGGCTCAACTTATACATCACAACATCGACAGCAAGGTAATTACAAGCATTGTGGAAGGCATGCTAAACCACCTTGCGGTACCATCACCATAAATACGGTCACGACAACCTCAAGCTTCACAGCGGAAGTCTCCCTTCCTCAACCCTGCACTTTCAAGACGACGGATCGACGTCTCCCAAGCTCAGCTCTTAAAAATCCCAACATCAAGAGCAAACACCAGATGAAGGAACAAAGATACACAGATATCGGTACTCTACTGAAACGAAAGTTATGATTTCGATTTCGACACAAAATATGAAATATATAATCACGGTTGTAATCTTACTTTCCGGTATAATAACAGCCGATTGTATTTAATTTATTAATTATGGTTAAAGTTATTATTAAGTTATTATAGTGTCATATAAGACAACACAACTCAAACCTTTACTTAACATTTCAACATTTCAACATATTAATATTCTGGTGAAAAACATTTTAACTATATTTCCTGAAGCTAAGTTGATGTTTTGGAATCACCTTTTCTCCTAGCAGATACGGATATAATCTTTGAAGTAGCAATTTCTCAAATATTTTAGAAAGAAGTGGAAGCAGGCTAATGAGACGATAAGATGTTGGCTCCTGTGATGGTTTCCTTACTTTATAAATAAGAATAATCTGAGCCCCTTCCACCTTTCCACTGCGGGGGCACCATTTCGAGTCGGAGTACTGCATTAAAAAGATATGTTATCATTTTTACTGCACTTTCAGGAATCTTCTGCACGAGTTTTCCTGTAATAAGATCGTATCCTGGTGTTTTTTTGGGATTTGTATTCCACATTTGACACATCTAGGTTTTCTCGAGCAGTACGCTTTTATGTGCCCATATCGCTAGCATCTAATGCATTGCATCTCTTCAAACGTGGTGGCTCTATAATCACAACCGCTCCTAGCAATCGGTTAATCTTGTAATTGACAGTGGGTGACAGTGGCGGCCTAGGCAGGGTAGGCAGTGCCTTACAAAACCGACAAGCCAAGTTTTTCAAAAAGTAATTTATATATTTTGTATAATGTAGTATTGTCGTGTTTTGAAACGCTAAAAACGTTAATTTTATTTATTTTGTAAAATTATTTTGAAGTTTTGTTTTAATTATTGTTGACTGTAAATTTGTAAATACTCTGTACATTGGATTTTAAGTTTGAAGAGTGGGAGCGGTGTGAAGAAAGTCACTAAGGTCGTAGAAGTCAAAAACGTCAGACGCGTTTTGCGTTAGCTAAAGGCGGGATGAATGTTCGTTCCCGTCTAAATTTTAAAATTTGATTTGTGATTGTATTAAAAATAAAAAGTGATTTAATTTTAATTAAAGTTGTTTTTGTTTAAATTAATTAATGCAAGTGATGATTGTTTCAAAATTAGAAGTCATTTGGATAATTGTGTAATAAAACTAATACAACGAATTTGTTAACGAGGCGCGGACAACAGCTGCGAGACGCACACATGCGTTTACAATACCATAAGGTAAAAATTTGAACAAAGCAACAATTTTATTACATTTTTGAAATTAAAAATTGAAACCAAATTGAAACGTTAAGAAAATTAAAAACCAAATACAAGAGTCTTCTCTTTTTAAAGCTTTCTTTTTAAATAATGGATGTATCCGAGCAAGGAGTACATTCTTCACAAGCTGCCACTGTTGAGTGATAATTCAACAAGATGCATAAATAGAGGAGTTTTCATTATATTATGTAGCATGTTTGTAATTCTTTCAACTTTATGCCCTTGAGCCTTCAACTAAAAGAGAAAAGAAATTTTCGTATTGTAATAAAAGATATTCACTTCTCGACCGAAGTAGATGACATTAAACAAAGAGCATTTAAAAATGAAAATTTTACATGCATTTTAGAGAGAATGATTGATTGAGATTTTAGATCTTGCATTACGTCACGCTTTAATCTGTTGGCGGTACGTGTGCTCAGAACTACTCTTACCGAGTGGAATTGAAATGGTAAAGCTGACGTTTTGGATACCCAAAACTAAGATTGGACTAACCAACGGCAATTGACATCCAGCCCCGTTACCAGTTGACGCCCCCCCTCCTATCATAGGCTCTACAGCGCAGTTTTGTCAAAATTGCGCGAGTCTATGCCCCAAGCCAAGAGATACTACTAGGTATCCAAAACTACTAGGGGACCAAAATCCTACTCGCATCTCCACGCTGGTGGTCCCTGGTAACTTGTGGAGGAATCTCAGAGATCGGGTACCCAATCCCGGTGAATGAGAGAAATCCGCAAGGCTAACGCGATAGGTAACAGGGTAAGAGGCCCTGCCCAAAAATCTCTGACACGCAAAATGAAATTGGACGACGATAAAGATATAACGTTTACGGTGCAGGGGGGGGGGGGATACCCCAGTACCGGTTGTCGACGGCCGTGCCGAAGCAGGCGCCACACGACCGTCACCCAGCGACTGCTCTGAACTCCCGGTGGTCGACCAGACCGGAGCGCTACAACAAGCGACTGGAGAAGACAAGAAAGTTTCCAGGAGGAACTCGATATCTGAAGACCCCGTCGGAGAGCAGATTAAGAAGTCCATCAAACAAATTACTGATGGACTCGCGACACCGCAGACAAGGTCAATCTACCTGCCATATAAGAACCTTCTTATTAAACAACTCCAACTAATAAAGAGGACTTACAAGCGGGACTATGAACAAAGAATGGCATCGGCAGCAAGACCAGACGAGCTCAACAGTAGAGTTCTGGAACTCTTGAATCGCCAAGACTCAGTTGAGTCGCAAGTGCGCGGAACACCTCAAGCAGATATTGAGGGCCTACAAGAAAGATATACCCAGCTGCAAGACCATCAACCATAGACACAGACCATCGACGGAAAGGCGGCCATACTCACAAACAAACGAGTAGCGGTCCTGAGCTCCGGAGGAAGTAAGTGTTTTGTATGGGTGGAAACCCAGACACTGGTGGTGTATTCATGTTATTTCCCATCCAACAAAAATTGGGGGAATTCGTGGATCAACTATGGAACCTCAGAGATAGCATCAGGGCGCAGTCCAAACCTACGGTTGTCGGGAGGACTTCAATGCGAAGGCGATGGAATGGGGGTCCCCCGAAAACGATGCCAGAGGAACCATTCTGGTGAAAGTACTGGCCGAGTTGGACTGCAGCATATGTAACATCGGGTCAACTCCAACGTTCGAGCGGTACGAACATGAATCCATACTGAACATCACGGCGGTTTCGACGGGGCTGTCAAGCAAGGTCAAAGAATGGGCAGTATTAGACGAGGAAACGGCCAACGACCGTATATATTTCGAGTTGGACCTTTTCCATCAGATAGGGGAACATCTCCCACAGACTGGCTGGAACTGGAGAAAGTTAAATAAGTTCAAGCTGGGGCCATACCTGCAAAACCCGAACCTGCAAAACGTCATTGGGGGAATTAGTTTAGTGGAATTCCTCAACAAATTGTGCGACGCCGTGATGCCAAAAAGAGGCCCCACATCTAGACACATCAGGGGGTCTACTGGTGGACAGAGAAAGTGGTCACAATGAGAAAACGCTGTGTAAGCGCAAGAAGAAAATATCTTCGTCTGCGCAGGTTGACCCCGAGAAGGCGCCAAGATCTTACCGACCAGTGCGAAGAGGCAAGGGTGGAACTGAAGAGACTACGAGGGCTTATGGTGGAGAAAATCCAAGACACTCAAAAGGCGCACTGGAAAAGGCTCATAGAAGAGGTGAACAACGACGTCTGGGGAAGAGCTTACCAGATAGTAACCAGAAAACTGGGCAAGACGGGCCAACCGTTCCAGGCCTAACTGAAGCCCGCCTCAGGATGATAATCCAGACCCTCTTCCCGGTGCACCCGGAGATGTCTTTCCCAGCCAGACAGGTGGTAGGAGATGTTCCACCCTTCAGCGAAGAGGAACTACAGGCACCCGCTAAAAAGATGTCTAATAACAAGGCACCTGGGCCCGACGGGGTGCCGTCCATTGTGATCCGCAAGTTAGCGGAGAATAGGCCCGAGATCCTACTCGAGGTCTACAATGGATGCCTGAGAGAGGGAAAATACCCGAACAAGTGGAAGAAAGCAAAACCACTGCTGCTGAGGAAGGGAACAAAGCCTCTGGAGCTGCCAAACTCGTACAAGCCTATCTGTCTATTGGACCATGCTGGAAAGCTCTACGAGCATGTGATCCTGCACAGACTCCAGCAGGAGATAGATAAGACCGAGGGCCTATCGGATAGCCGATTCGGCTTCCGAAGGGGTAGATCCACCACAGACGCGGTCGATAGCATGGTCCGAAAGATAAAAACAGCAAGAGAAGGTACAATGAGAAGAAAACGCTACGTGGTTCTGGTTACATTCGACGTGAAGAACGCCTTCAACTCCGCGAGGTGGGATGTGATTATGGCGGAGTTAGAAAAGAAAGAAGTGCCACCATATCTTCACAACATACTGGCAAGCTACTTGCACGGAAGAACGCTGGTAGTAGAAGAAAAGCTCTGGCAACACATTTTGAAGGTAAACAGTGGAGTGCCCCAGGGGTCGGTGCTCGGCTCCATCCTCTGGAATGTGGTGTACGACGGTGTCCTCAAGCTCCCCACACGACCAGGGGTGAGCATCACATATTTTGCGGATAACATCACGTTGGTAGTCAAGGCCGAAACTAAAGAAGAACTGGAGCAATTGATAAATGGTACGCTGGCGGAAATCCAAGAGTGGATGGACGGCAGGGGTCTGCAGCTCGTTCCTGAGAAGACGGGGGCAGTGGTATTTTCGGGGAAGAGGTGGATGAGACCGGTTCGTTTCTCGTTGGGCTGCCATATCGTATTACCGAGCGACAAAGCCAGGGTGTTGGGCGTGGACATAGACCAAAATCGATCGTTCAAGCCCCACATTATGAGAATGGCAGCCAGAGCAATGACGACCACTGACGCATTGGCAAGGATCATGCCAAAACATGTGTGGTCCAAAAGAGACCAAAAGAAGACTTCTGTGCACCGTAGCTGAATTCATAATGCTGTACGCCGCCCCAATATGGGTGTCGGCTCTGGAAAAGGTGACGTACAGGCGTTTGTTGAAGAGAACCCAAAGAAGGAGCGCCCTGAGAATCTGCAGAGCTTATAGGACGGTCTCCACTGATGCGGTGCTCGTGATGGCGTCTCTTCTGCCGATCCATCTCAAGGCGAAAATGAGAGACGCAAAATACAGATCAGTAAACAAAACCCTCTTTGCAAACCGGTGCGCAGAACTTCAAGACAGATGGCAAAATTGATGGACGGCGTCCGAAACGGGTAGGTGGACACATCAGCTGATTCCCGACATCGCTCCGTGGATAAACAGGAAACATGGAGAACTGAGGTACGAAATCTTCCAGGGCTTGAGCGGACACCTCCAACTGTCTCTTCTGTGGTGAAGAGCACGATGCAGAACACACTATCTTCTTCTGCATCAAATGGACGGAACACAGAGCAGACGTCCAAACACAGTTGGGAATATATCTTACTCCGCAAAACATCGTGAAGCTGATGCTGAGTAGCGAAGAGTACTGGCGGGTGATTGAGGATATGTTGGTGGAGGTCGTGTCCACAAAAGCCAATCTCCAAGACAACGAACAAGAAGAGTAAAGTCCCGAAAGGGCAGAATTCAGAACGAGAGGCAGGAGTGTGTGCGGAAGTAATGCTTTGCGATTCCCGGCACCTTCAAGGAGTGGGGTTTTAATAGCTAAAAATCCGACACTAACACCCAAACCATCTGGGTGGTGTCTTTTGAAGATTCCTCCACTCCCAACGCTTACCAAAAAAATAAAAAGGTACCCAAAAGAGGTCACACTCTGGGTGCCTTTGAGGGTCTAATTTTTAATATGTAATTTGCAGCAACCAGCATCTCTTCAAATCGCTTATTGGAATGCCAAAGAACTCCTCACTAAGAAGAACATCTTGCTCGTCTTTACCCACAAGAATAGCCTGAACACAGAGCTGCACCAACCACCGGCAGTGCCTGTGTACAAAACCTAAGAAGCGCCTCTTTTTGGTCGTCGTGTTTCGACATGAACATGAAGAAAATAAAAAAAATAGATTTTAAGTATTGAATGATTCAAATTGTATTTTAATCTCGCTGCTTATGCCGCCAGATGCGGCGGCATCTTTGCATCATAGCACCGCACGGCCCTGTGTGCGTGCACCTTGCACCAGCACTCTCAATAAAATGTTTGTTCAATTATATTGGTTCTTTCGCTTGCGTTGCGTTCATAAACTCACCCACGGCTTTTGTAATAAAATAGTCGACTTTTGATTTTGATTTTAACGCAGAGTGTGAGCCTGTGTGAGCCGCACACTTCGCACATATGAGCAGCGGCCCTACCGAGACATCATCCTGGTCAGCAAAACTAATCTCCAAGTGGGTGGCATCTGCCTTCGTATACGCTGACAGAAACGACCACCAAGTCTAAAGGGAGGAGGGCACAGCCATCTACATCAAGATTTCAATTGTATCACGAAGTACCTACACCGGACTTCCAACAGCTGAAAACCACGACGATGAGTATCCACACTAAAAATTTTGGTTGGATACAGATCACTTCAGCCTACAACCGCCCAGGAAGGGAAACCTTGAGAGAAAACCTCGACTACCTTTTCAACGGCATTGGCGGGAAGGTAATCGCTGGAGACTTGAACGTGAAACACCACACACGGAGGTGGTGGCACTCCAACAGGGAAGGACGCACTCTAATCGACCTCGCTGAAAAACTCGAGTTCGCAACAGCCGCTCCTGACGCCCCCATCCATTTCTCATACGTGGGAATACTCAGTGTTCTCGACATTACCCTCATCAAAGACCTACAATTTCAACATCCACTGACGATGATGCCAGATCTCACCTCCGACCACTTTCCGGTCTTACTATACCAAGGAGACAATAGCAGGGAGCGTACCACACCAACCAGACCGAAAGTCATTTGGCCAACTTTCCACTCCCACCTCTTCACAACAACGGACGGCAGTCCTATCATCAACACCCTGATTGAACTGGACAGGTATGTCGCCTCTTTCCGCTTTTCAATCCTACATGTAACCATGACCATCACACCGTTGACATCAGGGCCCGACTCACTCTGACGCGGAGCCAGGAAACAAGTTCACCTTCCACCCCGACAACAAGCGACACTACAACTCACTAAAGAGGCAAGTCACCACCGAGGTGAACGCCCACCACGATTTAGAATGAACCAATAAGATCGAATCCCTCAGCCTTCAGAACCAGTCAGTTTGAAAAATGGTCAAGGCCCTTCAGAAATCCAACTCCCATACCATCCTAGCCATCATAAGCCCGAACGGTACCCAAGCCAAGAGCGATGCAGAAAAGTCTGAAACCTTCGCTGACAATCTCGAAATCCAGTGCAGCATCAATACCGAACGCAACAAGAAAGTCCATCTCGACGTGGTACACGATTTCGTCCACCAGCATCTCTCTAAGACAAACCCAACTCACATCGACCCGGCAACCTCTTCTCGATGCCAATTTTCAATCAAGCTGTCAAGAGTTCTTTTCCCCGTCTTAGATATTTTCTCCAGGTTTGGAAAAAAGCAAATGTGGTTGTCATCCATAAACCAGGTCAAGACCTTAGCAGCCCACAAAGCTATCGCTCATCAGCGTCCTCGCGACTGTCGGTAAAATCGCAGAAAAAAAATCCTACCCGTCTCAAATAAATCATGTTTGACAACATCATCCAGGACGAACAGTTCGGCTTTCGCGAAGGCGTTCAGCTCTAATCTACCCAAGAACGAAAATTTGACTTTATGCCGATGACACGGCAATTTGCGTTTGTCTAATATTAATAAAAACCTCTTTAATTGCATTTACTAAGACTAGTTTGGAGCATACGTACCGTCAACAGATTAAGCACGTGACGTAATACATGATCAATTCCTTCATCAAAAATGCATGTAAACTTTAATTTTTAAATGACATTTTCTCGAAAACTATTAAATAATCAGAACGGAATTTATTTTTAAATGTTCCCGAAAACGTTATTTCCACGCACAAGTATCTAAAGCCTGGACTAAGTGTAATATTAATAAATTAGTAAAAATATATTTGAGTTAGGGGTCAGTATTAATACAATAAAATTGTCCGACGTTTCGAGTTTTTATTGACCAATATCAAGGCTACAAATAAATACAAATAATTAAAAACTTACATAGATTACTTAATTGAAAATAATAAAAATAAAATTTAAAAATAAAAATATAAAAGTGAAAATTGAAAAAAAAATACTTTAGATGAAATACTAACCTTTATATGAGATAAATGGGGGTAAGAAGACCATAAAATAAAGAAAATAAAGGTTAGTATTTCATCTAAAGTAGTATTTTCAAATTGTTTTCATTTTTCACTTTTATATTTTTATTAAACAAAGATTTTAATTTTTTTTAATTCTGTATTTCAATATTTTACTACATTTATATTTTTATTCCTTTTAATTTTGTAATCTATGTAAGTTTTTAATTATTTATATTTATTTGTAGCCTTGATAATGGGTCAATAAAGACTCGAAACGTCGGACAATTTTATTGATTTAGTACTGACCCTAACTCAACTATATTTTTACTAATTAATTATGGAGGGTCAACGATATAAATACACTAATAATATTAATATTAAAAAAAAATACTTCACTGAAAGCTTTTCACTAAAATGAATTTTTTTACAGCAATACTTATCAGACACTTTTTGTTGCAAATTTCATTCCTTTCAGTTTTGTTCATATAAATTTATCTATTTCGTCGCACCGTTTTCGAGATACAGCGACTTAAAGAAGACTCTGTAAAAATTTTAATAAAATTGACATTACTCTTCTTTAAGTCATCATATCTCAGAAAGAATACAACGCAATAAAAAAAATTATATAAACAAATATGTAGAGAATGAAATTTACAAGAAAAAATGCTTGATAAGTATAGCTGTAAAATCGATTTTTATATCACAAAAGAAGTTTTGGCACTGTACAAATTACACTAGCAACTTAAATTTTTGAAGCCATTGTCATTTCCGGCAAAAAAAAACAAATACATTTTAATAAAAAAAAACAAAACAATTGTTGAGCCTGGGATTTTTGACGATTCAAAAACTGACAACTGATACGCCACTGCCATGATGGTAATTTTTGGTAACATTTGAGTTAAAATGGCTGACAATCCGGTGAATTAATTTTACCACTTCTTTAGGCAAAAGAAATCAATCGCAGTGATAAAGCTTAAATATATAATAACCTCAAAAAAAGTTTGTGCCAAAAGTATAGGTGGTAAATTACCGAAAACATGGAATTTACTGAAGAATTAATAAATATTTTGGACACTTCATTCAATGAAATTAAAGTTGAACCACTGGAAAATATGGAAATCAAGTTGGAGGATTTGCATCATTCTATTGATATTAAAGAAGAAATTTTAATCGAAGAAGTTAAATTTGAATGTCGAGTATGTAATGCAATTTTTTCTAATAAATTGCGACTTAAGCAACATGCGAGAGATCATAAGCAATTCTTGTGCACAGTTTGTGATTATAAGGGTACATCGAAGGAATATTTAAATCGGCATATCAGAACGCATACCGGAGAGAAACCGTTTGGGTGTGAATTTTGCGATTTTAAATGTTCTCGAAAGGAATCTTTAAAAAGACACTTAATAACACACACCGGTGAGAAGCCGTACGCCTGTGAAATTTGCTACCGTAGGTTTTCCGAAAGAGACAAACTAAATGTTCACCTGCGAACCCATTCCGGAGATAAACCGTTTGCATGTGAAGTCTGCGACTTTAGAAGTGTTCGAAAAGTAACTTTAAAAAATCATTTGTTAACGCATACTGGAGAAAAGCCGTTTGCTTGTGAAAGTTGCGATTTTAAATGTTCCCGAAAAGACAATTTGAATATTCATTTAATGACTCACACAGGTAAAAAGCCTTTTATGTGTGAAATATGTAAGTATGGGTTTTCCAAAAGGGATGGCTTGAAAAAGCACGTCAGAACCCATACCGGGGAGAAGCCCTTTGCTTGTGCAATTTGCGATTTTAGGTGTTCCCGAAAGGAATATTTGAAAAATCATTTGATGACCCACACCGGTAAGAAACCGTTCCATTGTGAAATTTGTGAATACGGATTTTCAAGTAAATCAAGTTTGAACAGGCATGTAAGAACCCATACCGGGGAGAAACCTTATGAGTGTGAAATGTGCGAATACAAAAGTGCTCAAAAAGGAGATTTAAATATACATTTATTAACTCACAGTGGCGATAAGCCATTTGCATGTACAATTTGTGACTTTAAATGTTATCGAAATGTATCCTTGAAAAGCCATTTAATACTTCATTCCAGCGACAAACCGTACATCTGTGTAGTTTGTGAAATTAAATTTCCGCGCCAAAGAGATTTGAAAAATCATGTAAAAATACATTCCGGTGAGATAGTTCATTCCGAGACTGATAGACCGAAAAGGTTTGTTTGTGAGATTTGCGGCTACAAATGCAGAAATAAAGCAACTATGAGATATCATGTGAGAACTCATACTGGAGAAAAACCATTTCAATGTGAATTCTGTGAGCAGAAATTTATACTGCAAGGTAAATTGAAAACCCATGTAATGACGCATACAGGCGAAAAACCGTACTTGTGTGAAATTTGTGACTTTAAAAGTGCATCTCGTGACCGTTTGAAAAAACATATTAAAACGCATACCGGCGAGAAACCATTCGGGTGTCCAATTTGCGACCATAAATCTTCTGACCGATATCGTTTGAAACTTCATATGAGAACCCACACTGGTGAGAAGCCGTTTGCATGCAATATTTGTACCTTGACCTACGCAAGTAATCAAGGTCTGAAACGCCATTTAAAAATACATAGTTGTAACATTTAAAGGTCTTCCGTAAACTATAACCATCGAGGTTTTAGAAAGTCTTTAAAAGTGGTCACGATGTTTCTGTCGATAATCAGAAGAAAAAGTAGATATTGAATGAACTATCGTATACGACATTTTTGTGTTAAAACGTAGATAAATTTATGTTTTGAAAAATGACTGTCGATATTGCATACGGAAGTGGCTGCGTTGTAATAAAAACAAGTGTTAATCAGGTTCAAAGGCAAAGGAAAATTTAAATTCAGTTGTTTCGAATATTACACTGAGCTGACAGGATCTCAAGTAACGGCCAAACAAAATTATTATGTAAATTATATATTTTATTGCTAATGAATAAAATTTTTGTCTCCGATCTTTTAATTCTTAAAGATCAAAATGCAATCGTAGTGCTCAAAAGTGCTACATACTGTAAACAGATTATTCTATGATGACAAATAAAATGCTCGACCATGCCTAAACCGTCAATTGGCTTATACGAAGGTGAATTAATACTGCAATGCATTAATTAATTTAATTTTTTATAACTTTTTTAAATCACCAGATCCAATTTTTTGGCTTCAGGGCTTTTTGAGCTGGTCAAGAGGTAAACATATCAAAAGTCACCTGATATATGAGGTGACGGGTGTGCAAAGAGGCACAGAAAAGGTCCCGGTTTATGGTTTTTATCAAAAACCGATAGCCCTAGCCAAAAAGTTGTTATCTACAAAATTGAAGATGAACAAATTTATTACAAAAATATATTAACTTACTTTTTTATATCTCTTAAAAATTTAAAATAAAAAAACTAAACAAAATGTTAAAATAATGAATTTTAACTGTTAAGTAAAGAATACATACTTACATAGAAAAACAATATTTAAAAAAACAATAAAAACAAATTAACATTTAACAGGTTTAGACTAAGATTATTTGAATAAACAAGAAATGAATTTTGAAAAATTTACGTTATAAAAATGATGAAAAATTAAAATATAAAATAAAAACTTTGTAATACGATATAAAGGCCCCTATTTCACAATTTTTCTTTTTTTTTAATTTATTTTGCCCCACGATTTTTGCTAAACTTCGCCTAATATCTTCTTTACCGCTTATTTGAGAGGAAATTTATCCTGGAAAAAGTTTTAGAGCATTCAATTTCCCTTAAGAAAGTACCCTCGGTTATAGAAATACCGTTCAGAATTTAATGAAATTTGGCATATTAGTACATTATAATAAGATAATGAACCATAGTTCAATTTTTAAAGAGCTGCAGAGAACCAGGAAAAAGATATTAATATAAAAAATTTTGATTTTTAGCATTAGCATTTAGCTTTAGTGAGAAATCACAGATTTTATTTTATTTCACAAAAAGTACCGTTCAGATTACAATGAAAGTAGTATCAACAAACAGAAAAATATTGTCGAACATTTTGGTTACTCACAAATCAAGCTTCAGAGAGTGCGATAAAAGTTTTTTATTTTATTTTATTTTTTTTTAATTCATATGTACTGTCGTGTTTTGAAACGTAAAAAACATTATTTTATTATTTTGTAAATTATTTATTTGTAAGTAGATTGTACATAAAGTTTCATTTGTAAATAATTAGGTTGGCAATGAAAATAAGTGGAAGAGAATGGCTTCAGCGAGGTTAGCCTGAGTAAGACGGCCTTGCGTCAGCAAGCCGATTGGAGTGTTTATTCCCCGCTAAGTTATTATTTGAATTTTGATGATTTTAATAAAGTAAATTTATTTTGATAAACGTTATTTTTATTGATGTGGAAGTGAAAAATAAAATAAAAAATTTGAAGATTTGGTTGTTTGAGAGTAATACACAGCGAATTTGTTCGACCGGGGCAGCCAGGTGTGAACAATACCACATGCAAGGTAACAAATTTAAAATTTGCATAACCACATTTGTGAAAATTACAAATTTTAAAACCAAGATATTTTACTATTTTATACGATTTAAACGATAGTAAAACAAAATTTACATTTTAAATTATTAAAATCCAAAGAGTCTCATGCTAAAAAGATGGATGACCTTCAGCGAAGATATTTTTTTGATAAAATGAAATTTTACAAATTTTAATAGCTGGGGCATGGCATTAAATGGGCTGCTGGCGCAGACAACGTGGGACTCGAAAAAAGCAACCTACTTTTAGACCCTGAAATAAAAATAAAATTTTTAAGAAGAAATTAAAAAATTAAACTGGACTAATATCTTGAAGGATTAATGGAGAGCCTAAACGAAGAGAAGAATACTTGAACGAAATGGAAAAAACATGAGTCGATTAAATGAAAAAAAAAAGAAATTTAATGCGGCTAGTGAGAAAAAATAAAGTCAGATTCAATGATGGACAGTGCAGAAAACGAAAATAATAAAAAAGTGATGAAACAGAAGAATGGGGGTATAAAAAGGAATATTAAGAAAATGATGATTAAGAAGAAAAAGAAATTTAAAAATTAAAAGAAAATAAATTGACGGTTACAACAAGAAAGACAAAACTTGGCCAGAAAAATGAAAATTTTGGAATTAAACAAGAAGAAAAAGAAAACGTTGAAATTAAAGAAGAAACAAAAATTGAAGAAAAGAAAACAGAAAAATTCAATACGATCAAGGAGGACAAACAAAAATGGACTGGAGAAGAATGTGAAGATATGGAAAAGTAAGAGTATCTGAGAGTGATACCGGAGATGTAGACTCCCAAGAGAAAAATCTATCTATGGAAATACCGGAGAAGGAACAAAAAGAAGAAAAATTCGGATGATTTGCTATAAAAATTATAATGATTTGTTTATTTAAAAAAATTTTATTGAATTTATTTATTGACATAAAAATTTGATTTAATTATGATTTTTTTGATTTGATATGATTATGATTTGAATACCTGAACGATTTATTTATGTAATTATTGTTTATTTTTGAAAGAGTGATTTAAAAATTATTTGTCAAAGCACGACAACTTGGTAAATTTTAATTGTGAACTCATTGGTTTACTCATAAAAATTAAGGGGGTAAAATGTCGTGTTTTAACGTTAAAAACATTATTTTATCTATTTTGTAAATTATTTTAAAGTTTGCTTTGTTTGTAATATTAATTATTTATTTGTAAATATACTGTACGTAAAATTTCATTTGTTTAAAGAATTATGTTGGTAACCGTGCGAGATGTAAATAAGAAAGAAAAGGGCTTCAGGCCAAGGTGGCCAATGCAGTCGGTCGTGAAATTGAATCCGGTGCAATTAAATTAATTTTTTAAGAAATTTGATGATTAAAGTGATTCTACTTTAACTAAAGTTGTTTTTATTGAAGTGAAGAGCTAATTAATGAAAAGTTGTGAAGATTTTGAAGTTTTTGGCCAGCTGCAGGACGCACGTGCAGTTACGACGCCACATAAGGTAAAACTTAAGCATTACCATTAAAATTTATTTACATTTGGATGAAAATAAAATATAAAGTTAAGAGTCCTATGATCAAGAAAAATAATATATTATTTTTCTTGTCTTCTTTTTCTTTTCTTCTTTACAAATTTTAATAGCTGAAGTCATTGCAATACATTTGTGTATAATTGTATATAAATACAAATTATTACAAAAAATGTACGATGTTAATTACATGTGGAAACGCCGTCAAATGTTATGTTATAGGTTATGACTTATTTATGACACGCGCGAAATTTAAACATGCTTCGAATGCGGCATGTGGGAATATCAATATTATACACATTTTTTTCTTACAAAACATACTGTCGTGTTTCGAAACAACATTAATTTCATTTATTTTGTAAATAATTTTAAAGTTTGAATTTTTTTTTAGTATTTATTTGTTTATCATATTGTATGAAAATGTTTATTAAATTATTTGCCATATAAATAAGGTGGGGAGAACGGAAAAGAAAAGAGTGGGGCTTGAAGGAAGTACAAGACTTGGGCTCATGCCTCGACGTCGAGTAGACGAGCGGACGAAAATCATTCCTGCAATGAAAATTAAGTGGTTAATTGTTTAAAATCAATAAAATAAGTTAAGTTGATTTGATGTTTTTGTTTTAATTGTGGTGAAGTGGACCTTGAGAGCAGTAAAATTGAAAAAGTTGTGAAATTTTGGTCGATGTGCAAAAGTACATTGCAACAAATTTGTTTAACCAGGCGTACTGAAGCCAGCTGGAATACCATGTGCGCTTGCAAGGCCACAGATTGCAAGGTAAAACAAAAATTTTTAATTTAAATTGACGATTTTAAAAACTACAAGAGCTCATAGATATAAATAATGGATGAATCCGAGAAAAAAAGAATAATTTTTGGAATGAAAAAATTGTTATAAATTTAAATAGCTCGGGTCATTGCAATACAGAGTAATTTTTATTAAACAGTTACATTTATCACATTAAAAGTAACATATTGTGGTGTATTTTTGTATGAAGCCTTTATTCTTTTGTTTGTAGTTCAATAGCCGCTGCGCTTGCATGAAGAAACCGTTGTTGAAAGATGGTGTAAGCAGCATTTATTATGTTAAACTTAAAACACAAAAACTATCAACACAATAATTTGTATAAAATGCAGTGACCTAAAACAAAAGTGATAATAAAAATGTTGGTGGGTGGAAATATTACTTGCTATCAAGATGTGGTTTTGTCAGTTTAACAAGGGATTTTGGAGAGATTGGAGAGGTCGGCGGAAGAACGTTGAAGGGTAGACTTGCAAATAGTTTTGCTGGTCACCGAGAATTAGTTTTTCTTGCTCGAATTTCACTTTGGGGAAAGCGAAGTAGTGTTGAATACTGAGATTTTTTTTGTCAACTTTCGAAGAGAAACATCTCTGCAGCGGAAACGTTTTATAAAATTTAAATTTTTTTATCCTAATTGAACCAAGACTTAAATTGTTTTTCATAAAAAAATATAAGCCACTTTATTTAATGCTATCACCCGAGCTATTCAAATTTATTAATTTTCACTATATCCAAGAAATACTTCGCTTGTTCATTCATTATTTATAATTTACATAAGACTCTTGTATGATTTTTAAATAATTTATTGTCAAGTTTCGTGTAGTTCTATGTTAAATTTTTATTACCTTCTCACATCGGGTTTACACGTGAACGTTCCGCATCTGACTTCAGCTCGTCGGTCAAGCAAATTTGCTGCTACGTATTTTAATGAACGACCAAATTTGTGACAAATTCTTCAACTTCCAAATTTATTATTTATCAGCACTTCACTTTATTAAATAAACAAAAACAACTTTAATTAAAATTAAAATTCATTTTTATTTTTTATTAATCTTCAAAATTATTAAAATTAAACTTAGTGGGGAAAAACACTCCCACCGTCACGCTAACGCAAAACGCGTCTGGCCTTCCTTCCACATCCTACTCCCCTCTTATTTACAACTAAAACTTTATGTACAGTACATTTACAAATTTTCAGATTAATAATTTACAATAACAAAAATAATTGAATTAATGTTTTTAGCGTTTCAAAACACGACAATATATTGCAATGTCTCCAACTATTCAAATTTGTAAAATTTTTTCAATCCAAGAAAATCATCTCGCTTGGGTACATTCATTATTAATTTACGCAATGAGACTCTTCAATAGTTTTAAATTTCAAGTTTTTAAATTTTCAAATGTGTCGTTTTCAATTTTAAATTTTTATTTTTGTGAATAAATTAGTTGCTATGTTAAATTTTGTTACCTTATGGTGTTGCAATCGCATGTGGGTCCCGCAGCTGTTGACGCCTGGTCGCCTTGTTAAATTTCATCGTTGTAAATTACTTTCACTAACAACCAAAAATATCGAAATCTTCACACTTTTCTTTTATTTTTGTTTTCCAAATTAATTAAAACTACTTTTTATTTAAATTTAACTTACTTTTATTTTAATTCATTAAACTTATTATAGCGGGGAATAACACTCCTCCCGCTCGCTAACGCACAAGGCGGCTTCTTGGCTTTTACCTCGCTGAACATATTCTCCCACTTATTGCTATTGCCAACCTTATTTACAACTAAAATTTTTATGTAAGTGCATTTACAAATAAGTAATTAACATTTAGAAACAAAACAAAAATAATTTACAAAATAAATCAATTAATGTTTTTACGTTTCAAAACACGACAATATCTTCACAAAACACAAAAAATTGTTGCTGAAATTTTTTGATAAATGCCCATTTAATTAAATAACGAAAAAATTATTAATTATAAATTAAAAATTATTATTTAACGAAAAAATGCCATACAATTTTAAGTCACATTTATATCTCGAAATTTTCAAATTGCTATTAAGTTTGGATCAGATCCAGATAAAATATTGAATAATACATCATTTTAAAGGAAATTTAATGCTCTACAATTTCTTTCCTGATGACTTTCGTTTTAAATGAACGGAAAAGAAGTTAAGAGGCAAAGTTCATCAAAAACCGTAAGACAAAAAAAATTCGTGCAAATTTGCTGATTTCACGAGCGAATTCCTCAAAAACTAACACAGATACGCAAAAATGATAAGAAACTTTCTTGTAGGAAATTTTATCAGGTTTTTGGCCAGAGCCAATCGTTTTCGAGATATGAGCAAAAACCTGTGACCTTTTTTCACCTCCTAACTAAAAATTTGGAATTTTTGAATTAATTTTGATAAATTTTTAGAATTTTGACGGCGGCTATGAAAACACGAATACAATAATTTTAAAAATCAGTAGCGCCGATTTTATTTGTCACCAATGTAATCCGCTCGTCAGTATCCTTTTCTTGTATATCTCCGGACTTCCGCAACTTAGATATTAATTGATTTAAAAAAATATAATCATTATTATTTTAAAATAATATACAGGATATCCCCGCTGTCATAGAGAATCCCTGGTGTGGTGATAAATGATATTTTTATATTTTTCATTTGTTTTTTGAATTTTTGAGACTTTTTTATTGTTGTTTTCTCATTTGTTCAGTTAGTACTGAACAAACAGCTTTAGATAGTTTATCTATGTTCTAAAACTAATCCTACCGACTGCGCCAGTTATACCTTCCGAAAAGGTCTAAAACGAATTCATAGAGAATCTCTGGAATGGTGATAAATGATATTTTTCATTTGTTTTTTGAATTTTTGAGACTTTTTTATTGTTTGTTTTCTCATTTGTTCAGTTAGTACTGAACAAACAGCTTTAGATAATTTATCTATGTTCTAAAACTAATCCTACCGACTGCGCCAGTTATACCAACCGCTAATGTTTAAAAAATAAAAAATACAAATTTATTGAATTACTTATAAAGTTTCGATGTTAGAATACAATAATTATAACTGAATTGTTTTGTAAGATATATTATTTTATATTTAAGGCGGTATTCTAGTTTAGAAGCACGAATTTTAGGTGTTTTTTAGGTGCAATAAAAAAAAACAGGCACTATTTTTATTATCCATTATTTTACAAGATTTTTACAAGAACGTTTAAAGAATACATGATAAAAAAAAGTAAAAAAATTAAAAGTTCAAAAAGTTACAGGTCGATAAAGTGAGAGGTCTCAAAAAAATGGCGCGCGAAGTTTGTCACGATTGTAACCCTCTTAGTAATCTGAATTAAAAACAGAAAAAAATTTATTAATCTAGGGGAATACTGCTATCGTACTAACAAAAAAAAAGTTGAAAAAAATGTTTTGAATTGACTGATTGAAATGGAAAAAGTTTTTTTACAATTTTTTTTGCAAATTTTTTAAAAATAGTAAAAATTGAAATTTTGTTATATTCTTAGTTCATACGATAGAGAAATGTATAGAGAAGACTCACACCAAATTTCAAGTAAATCGGTTCAGTAGAACTGAAGAAATCATGACAAGTATTTCGAAAAATGTAGTTTCGAGAAAAACAAGATCAAAATTTTCAGGTAAAGTTACGCGAAGTCTAAGCCATACATTGATACTTTATACTTACATTTCTTCAATCAGCGATTCCGGCTCCATACATCGCGCCTTCTTCTACCTCAAATTGAATATTTAAATAATTAAATTTAAAAAACACAAAAAAAAAAATAAAGAGTCAAAAAATCCTTTCAAGACGAGATTTTTGAATATCTAAACTATCAAAATATAAAAACAAAAATTTTCGATTTTTTCAGCTTTCTAGACTGGAACACTGCCTTAATTTAATCCTTAACTTACATGAGAATTTCACTACTGAGAAGAAAATTACTACATTTTGTAACTTTTTTTTATCAAACTTTACAGTTTATATGATGAAGTTCATCGCCCGATGAACTTCAGCGTCGGTGAGAGTTCCTAAAACGTAAGCAGAGATTTTCCTCAATTGATCACAATCGGTAAATCTCAAATTTAAGGGCGCCACTGCTATGCTAAGAAGTTAAAATTAATTGGTTCGACAAACAGGTGTATAGGAGACCACCTGCCGCGGAAGATCTTATTAAACCAAAAAAAAGAAAGGACTAAAACAAAGAGACTGGAATGAATCAAAAGAATGGAAACAAAAGAAAACACAATTTTATGGTAATAATGAATATAAGGAATTTAAATAATTACTTACCTTAGCTGGAAGAATTATTTTGTGTGAATTATCACAACACGCTTAAGTTTTTGTGTAGAACACGTAGAGCGAATTTATTTAACGATTGGGAAGATAAAAATATTCTAACAGTTGCGGATGAAATAACAGATGTTCAACAAGGAAGCCGTGCGATTCAACTGCGAAGCACAGTGAATGAAAACAAGCGAGATCACATTCAACCAGTGGCGTTTCAACGAAAGCTTTTTGATGAAAACATTAAAATTAAATTTCAAATTGCATTTTTATTTTTATTGAACATTAATTATTTTGTACAAGTTTATGTTTACACTTTAACATCATAAAAACAAATAAAATTAGATGCTAGTACGAATACGATTGATGATAGTAAATTTACGGGTTCACACATTACACTCAATATTTAAATCTGGTAAAGGTGAAATTGTCACCTACTAAATTTTGATCTTTCAAAAATAAATTGAATTCAGTTTGCCTTAAAAAAGAACATTTTTCTTTCTAATTCAACAATAGGAAATTTTCATAGGAATTCAGTTCTGAAATCTCATTGCTCTACGACGATAGAAAAGCTAGTCGAGGTAAAATCTTTTGAGATGGCAAAGAGTTCTCCCTGAATAAGGTGAACACCACTACAATATTGAGGTAATCCATAACAAAACTACTAGTATGTCGAAACCGACAAATGTAATAAACAGATAATAAAACCATCTTAATGTGTAATGTGCTTTGTACGTGACTCATTGAAAGACTTGGTTTGTAGTAGTGACTTTTATGAAAGATTCACAGAAGGAAAATTAGTGCAACACTATAAAATTTGGAAAAATTCACAAATTCGGTAGCCAGCAGATACGTTACATTCGGAAGCAAACAACCAAGTAGTAAGAAAAGAAACTAATCTTTACACAGATCTTACTTAAACTTAATCAGTGGCGTCTCGTTTAATAAGGAAAACGCAACATTAAATATTTCATCTTTATTTTAAACAGAAATTAATTTTTATTTTACAATTTGTAACATCATAAAAACAACACATTTCACACTTGATTAAAGATAACGAGAAGGAGTTTGCGCCAATTTGCTTTTTCATTAACAGCACATCTCGCCATCGTTAATTTACACTTTCTACACCAAATTTTCCATGCGGAGTTGTATAACCGCAAATTTATTAACAGATATTTTGCTACTGATCTTGAATGACAATTATTTTTATGTTGATATTCTTTATGAATGAATAAATGAATGAATGAATGAAATTTCTTTATGAATCTTTTTTATGTTGCCCAGTCGTGGAGGTCGATTTTTACCAATTTGAGTTATTGCAATATATTTTTATTTAATTAATAAGTCTTTTATATCAAATAGGAAGAATTATTAACATTTTCAAATATGTCATACCGTAGCTAATGTAAAGATTTTACGTAATCTGCATTAAAAATTTAAAAAATTTTTGTATTATGAGAGATGTAAATGAAGTTTTGTTTCGACCATACATTCAATGACTTGAAAACGCGCGCTTTGATAACAGTGCGCGAACAATTATCCTCACTCTATTAAAAATAAAATCATCATAATATCTTAAGATACTTCATTTACAGCGCAAAATTGGCTTAATTAAGCTGTAAATGAAGTTTTGAAATAGATCTAAAAATCGCACCCATAAGAAGCTCATACTCCAGCCAACACTCGTACGGCTTCTAGGCGGTATGAGTTAGTAAATGATTTTTTAATTTAGCTTTTCGTGAACATTTATAATCACAAATATTACACTCAAACGGTTTCTCATCCGTATGAGTGAGTGAATGCTTTTTTAACGTTCCCTTTCGTGAAGATTTATAATCACAAATATTACACTCAAATGGTTTCTCTCCCGTATGAGTTAGTAAATGATTTTTTAGTATACCGTTTCGTGAACATTTATAATCACAAATATTACACTCAAACGGTTTCTCGCCCGTATGAGTTGGTAAATGATTTTTTAATGTACCTTTTTGTGAACATTTATAATCACAAATATTACACTCAAACGGTTTTTCGCCCGTATGTGTTCGTAAATGATTTTTTAATGTACCTTTTTGTAAAAATTTAAAATTACAAATATTACACTCAAACGGTTTCCCGCCCCTATGAGTTAGTAAATGTTCTTTTAAACCAACTTTTCGTGAACATTTATAATCACAAATATTGCACTCAAACGGTTTCTCACCGGTATGAGATCGTAAATGATCTTTTAATGAATCTTTTCGTGAACATTTATAATCACAAATAATACACTCAAACGGTTTCCTGCCCGTATGAGTTAGTAAATGCTTTTTTAAACTACTTTTGTGTGAGTATTTATAATCACAAATATTACACTCAAACGGTTTCTCACCGGTATGAGATCGTAAATGATCTTTTAATGAATCTTTTCGTGAACATTTATAATCACAAACAGTACACTCAAACGGTTTCTCGCCCCTATGAGTTTGTAAATGGTATTTTAATGCACCTTTTAATGAACATTTATAATCACAAATATTACACTCATACGGTTTCTCTCCCGTATGAGTTAGTAAATGATTTTTCAATGTACCTATTCGTGAACAATTATAATCACAAATATTACACTCAAACGGTTTCTCGCCCGTATGAGTTTGTAAATGGTATTTTAATCCACCTTTTTGTGAACATTTATAATCACAAATATTACACTCATACGGTTTCTCGCCCGTATGCAATAGTAAATGTTGTTTAAAATGTTGTTTTCGTGAAGATTTATAATCACAAATATTACACTTAAACGGTTTCTCGCCCGTATGAGTTTGTAAATGGTATTTTAATCCACCTTTTTGTGAACATTTATAATCACAAATGTTACACTCAAACGGTTTCTCGCCCGTATGCAATAGTAAATGTTGTTTAAAATGTTGTTTTCGTGAAGATTTATAATCACAAATATTACACTCCAACGGTTTCTCACCCGTATGAGTTAGTAAATGACGTTTTAATAATGATTTTGTCGAAAAACTATAATCACAATAGTTACACTGGAAAAATATTTTACCAGTGTGAATTGGTGGTATATTACAATCTTGATCAACTTGATATTCGTTCATTGGAGTTTCATCTTTAATGTCGATGGAATGATGCAAATCATCTAAGTTGGCTTCCGATTCTTCGTCTTCTTGCATAATTTGAAAGTAACTCTTTAAATTACATGGTATTTTCTGTAACAAATATATCTTCAGTTAGTGATTTTATTGTTACATTTTTAATTGTTTAAAAATATATATTTTGGTTAATTTATAAATTATTGAATAGAGAGCACATTCAGTTAAGAGCGCGCTGCAGCCAAGGGAGAGGGAAAGAGTACATATGACGTTGAAAACAAGGTTCTAATCTTTTATAAGAATTTGAAAAACTAAACGTTGTATCGGTGTAATTTTTTTTTATGTTAATAAGGAAAGACGACCGAAGGCAATAACAAATTTTGAGTTTTTTAAATTATGAGGAAATAGGTAAATGTGATGTTTGAAAACTGACAATTTTGAATTTTTATGATGACCAATCTCGATGAAACATCGTTATTGCCTTCCGCAGGTCATTATATGAACAAAACCTGAATTAGAAGCAATTTCATGGTGAATTACTGGAAAACCATAAAGTAGAAAATAACTTAAAAAAGGTTTTTAGAATTGCTTAAGTATTTATGTGGTATTTAGTAGTATGTGATGTATAAATAATAAAACCTAACAAAATGTTAAAATAATAAATTTTAACTGTTAAGTAAATAATTACATACTACAAAGAAACATAATATTTAAAGAAACCAAAATGACAATAATTCACATTCAACAGGGTTGAACTTAGAAATATTTAAATAAACAAGAAATTAGAAATCTGAAAAAATTATGTTCTTATTATGTTATATTATCTATTTTATAGTAAACGTGCTTCAGGTACAAAAACGTGGTAAAATTTGAAATTTTCTTTCAAATTTAATTTTCGAAGTTATAGATGGCATTGTATGTCTCTGCTTCAATACCCCCTCCTTTGTAAGGAGATTTAGGATCCATTTTATTTTAACTGGCCTAAATTTTCATTTAGTCACATGGCCTATGCGATTAAAACATCTCTCTCTCTCTTTATCTATGCATGGCTTGGTACAGTTTGGTTATTTGGTAAGCGCATCATTTAAATTTATTCATTTTTTCAATTTTGTTTGGTATATTTGCTCTTACTTCCTTTTTATTTTTACTGATATATTGTCGTGAAACAAAATATTTCGACCCACCCTGTGCTAAATTGTAAAAATTTGTGAATTTAAATTTTGAATGTTTAAATTGGAAAAGTACAGAGTGGGGAGAAAAGATAAAGATACGGGGCTTTTTTGGCCAACTATGGCCGACAGCGGATGTAAAATTTTGTAAGCCCGTTGAGTTTTGAATTTTGAGGCGAATTATTGCAATTAGTTGTGAGTAATATTTTTGATTTGATTGAATAAAGTGAATTCTGTGCTTTCGCATTATTGCGTTATTTTTGAAGTTTTGATATTTGGATTTTTGGATAATTTTTATATTGAGTGGCTACTGAGCGGTAGATTGGATTTGGTAGATAAATTAGAAAAAGAGCAATTGAAATTAAAAGATTGAATCTGAATTGTTTAAAATTGGAAAGTTTGAAATTTGCATTCGTGGGAACAAATGTTGCGATTGATAAGCGGGCGATTTGGATAGGGTCGGAATCAAAACCACGATTCCATCAAAGAATACTACTTTTGAATTGGAATTACATTTAATTTTGGATTACTATTTAATTTTTTAAAACGAGAAGAAGTTTTTTATTTCATTATTTTTTTTTAAACGTAAGAACTCTCGACCCTTGAAAATTACCAATTGCTCCCGCAATCCAGGGTTACCTGAGCAAAAATAGGTGTGTGGGAATTTTCTACGAAAATACCATTACAATATATATAACTGATGAGCGAAAATGATCGTGAAATAAAAGCTTTTATATTATGTTACAGGTTTTTCTAATTTTTAGTAATTTTTTTCATTAAAAATTACTGTACTGTACATAGATACAGTACCGCAACCCTATGGGCCAATGAGTTAGAGAGAGAACGCTAATTTGGACCCCAAAATGGCGTCATTTGCAAATGTCAATCGACGTTAGTTGTTGTTTTAAATTGTGAAAGTTTAGTAATTGCAGTTAATACCAATCTTAATTTTCGCTATTCTATAAGTTTGTGTATTAAAATCAATTTTTATAATATTAAAATTAAATATTATTAAAAATTATAATATTATTAAATATTATATTATTAAATATTATATTATTAATTTAGATTACCTAGTGGTGAAAGAAATGCTGAAAGAAGACAACTATGACCTTTAATTAATAAATTTTTAAGTTATATTATTTAGTACAACCAACCCAAAATAAAACAAAATCTATCGATTTAAATAAATAACGTATTAACGTAGGTAAGGATTGTAATTCACTTAAAAATTTTGTAATAAAATATTCGTTAGGATGATCTGACAACATTTTGATTAATTTTAGTTGGAGCTTCATCTGTGTTGATGAAAATAAATCAGACGCACAGGTTGTACTGCATAACCAAATGTCATAAAATTTAACATAAAAAATTTAACGTAAAAAGTTTAGTAACAAATAATAAATAAACAACAATATGACGGAAACACATATATAAGAATAAATCTATTGTTTTAACTTAATATATTCAAAAATTAGCACTCAGTTATAATTTGTTAAAAAATTTTAAATTTCGCGCATAAATTAAGACCCCAAAATGGCCGGACGTTGCGGTACTGTATCTATCTAGTGACTGTAACAGCTAATACAGCTGTCTAGCAATCTAAAATTCATCAATTAGTTTTTAAGTAAACAGCTAATTAATTTCCGAGTCATCTAGCGTGCCAGAAACACACTAACTACTCATCCTGATTCGCCTTAAGCGAAATTTATAATTTTTAAAGTATTAGGGTCATTCCATGTCAAATCAACCAATAGTTGGAATCAACCCTTTTCGATTTGGATGAATTTTGGTCAAAAGTTTTCTTTTATTATAAAACAAAGATTTGCTAAAGGAAAAAAATTTAGAAAATTTTTTTCGAAAGTTATTCAAAATTCAAAATTTTACAGTTTTTATTATTTTTTTTATTTTTTAAATATCTCGAAAACTATTATAGATACAGAATTATTGTGCTTGTACACCCAATATTTCTTATTTCCTTCTCTAATGCAATGTTAAATAGCGTTGCTTACAGAGCATCTCCTTGCCTCACTCCTCCATTCACTTCAATGCTGTCTGTTTCTTCATCCGACGTTCTCACTGTGGCTCTCAAATTCTCTATAGTCATCGAGATCATCCTTATTAGTTTAGGTGATATTTTGAATTCCGTCATGATCTTTATTAGTTGGTATCTGTTTACTGAGTCGAAAGCTTGTCTAAAGTCTACAAATAGCAAGTGGATGTCTATTCCATGTTCATACTTTTCTCTTGTATCTGCTTTACTACGTGTAATGCATCCACTGTTGACTTTCCCCTTCTAAACCCAAGCTGATATTTTCCGAATATTTCATGGACATACTCTGCAAGTCTCTTGTGTATAATTATAGAAAGAATCTTGTAAGCTAGGAATGGTATACCGCTTTTGGAGTATTGGAGTTTGGAGTCGCTAGTGGACTTTCTTCTAGATTAGATGGTACGAAAAGCTCAGATGTGCTATAACTTAATTTTCAAAGACATTTTCAATAAATTTATTGTTCTCGGACGATTCCAATCAACTTTTTTGGGTTTTTTCAGTTCATCGTAGGCATTTCTCAAACATGAAATACAGAATTTACTCCCTGGTATAATGGAAGGCACACTAATCTTAGACTGATCATAAAACTCAGAAGTGACTACTTTTAATGATTTACGTACTCCAATATTATGCAGTTTATACGGATCAACACAAACTTTTTGGTTCCCAGTATAAGCAATAAGATATTCATTGTCATGTTTTCATACATCTTCATTCAATTCAACTTTTATTATATTTTTTTTTATGTTTTTATGCAATAATATAAACTTTTTCTTAATCAAAATGACATGTTTTCTTAGCTATGCTGGACTTAGGAAGAAAAAAAATTTTTTTTTGCAAAAATGCACAATTTTTAAACAAAAAAAACCTTTCTAAAATTTTCAGAATCTCTTAAGATTATTTAGAGGTATTGTAATAAAAAATTTGAGGTCAAAATTTCGTGTCGCCGTATGATTTTGACAATTTTATCAAACATTTTATTTTTCGATAGCCCCAAGTGTCTCCTTTAAAATAAACAAACGACCGTTTCTGTATTAAACGGTATGTTAAATTTTAAAAATTGTTTAATTTTGATTAACTTTCGTAAAATATTTTCTAAATTTTTTTCCTTTATCCAATCTTTGTTTTATGATAAAAGAAAACTTTTGAGCAAAATTCATCCAAATCAAAAAGGATTGATTCTAACTATTGGTTGATTTGACATGGAACGATCCATTATTATTTACAATAAATGCGCTATTTTTGTTACCTTGTATTAGTTTTAAGTTTTATAATATTGAAATTTAGTATTAACAACATAATTCAAATAATTTCCAAAGAGTAAATATTGAATGTTAGGCAATTAATCGAAAAGGCTAGAAAGTGTCTACTAGAAAATAGTGAAAAACAGAAATGGTGATAATATAACAATTGACAGAACTTCGAAGCTTCGAAAAAGAAGTAATCAAATGAATGCCATAATGGTGTTTCGGAATTTCCGAATCATTTTTAAATATGTAATTCAAAAAAGCCGACAAACTTAAGAACGCATTAGACAAGTCTTTCAATATGAATGATCTTGGAGAAGCCAAGACACTTTTTGGTCCCAATCAGCAGGTAACGAAAGATATAAGCTCATCGGAAGATACTAAAAGAGAATGCCGTATCAAGACGCCGTTGGACCGCTGTGATGTTTGGCATAAACCACATGACCTGATATTGCTCAAGCCAATATTAGGCCCAGATAATTGGGGGAAATGATAACAGAATTTTTAGATATCTAAACGTGGAAGACTCAAAATTAAGCAATGCCGCAATTATTGTATTCTGTGCCGATTGGGTCAACGATAAAGATGATCAACGCTCATGCAGCAGAAGGCAATCTTCTGAAACATTCAAAGACTACCAATGGTAGCACTGTCCATAAGTGAGACAACTAAAAAACTATTACACTGTCCAAAGACAGTTTGAAAAAGAATATTTACTTGCAAAGGAACCATCGTCTTATGTGTACAAAGCATAACAATGTTCAACATTATTTTATATGATCAAAGATAAAGAAATTTAAAATAAAATACATCAGTAGAGGAGATATCCTGCCAATTTTAAACTAAAAATGATTTATAGCTCACCTCGTTATCATCCTGTTGATCTTTTAAAATAGAATCATCTTTAATATCGATGGAATGATGCAAATCTTCTAACTCGACTTCCAGGCTCTCCATGTCGTTATCGTTACTATCACTCGAAAATCGCAAACCACTGATCCTTTCTTCGAATTTATTAAACTTTCAAAAGTATTACACACCATCCATACTGGTAGCATCAACTTGTAGTAGAAATTTTGAGGTTAGATTGAAGTTGTAGTTATAAATTCTGCAAAGCGCACACAATTAATATAAAATATATGAAATTAATCACAATAAATCAATACGTTAGCCACTAATAAATTATAAGTAGTCTGTTGGTATTAGATATTTGAATTATAAACATCCCTAACACGAGGATAAAAAAACAAAATATGACCACATCCCATAACAAAAATGACATTCGACGTATGTTAAGTGTATGTTAAAGACATTCAATGTCCAGTGACGGAGGTTAGATTTTTTAATATAAAGTTAAGGGGTTATACGCAACTGCAAGTTTCAAAAAAGACGTTTTTAACAGTGCTGTTATCAAATATTTTTGGTAAAAATCTAATCAAATTGCAGGGTTTTCACAGACTTTTTTAAGCCTTTTTTAACTTCAGTCACATGTTTTTCGTGTAAAAGTGATTCTACAATAATACTGGTTTTTTTACGTCATTATGTAAATGTCAAATAAAATATAATTTAAACCGCCACACCGCCACTAATTCCAACTGATTTGTCAAGTTGGCAACAATGCTTTGAAACTAATGACATTTAATAAAGTCAAGTCAAACAAATCCAACAAATTATATGTGTTGGTCAAGACTGCAAAGTATATATTTATATTATAATATTGTGTTGTGTATTAACTAAACTGGGCTAGTAAAAAGGAACACTCTGGAAGCTGTCACTTAACCGTTTATTTGGGTATGGACGAAATGAAAATTGCGATCGATTTACAAAATTTAAAAGCTACCTACCAAGTTTTCGACACTTCTTATAGTGCAGTTGGGGACTTGAAGATTAAAAGAGAACAACTGGAAGACACCGACATCAATTTAGAAAGTTTACATAATTCCATCGACATTAAGGATGAAGACACCGAAGTGCGCCAGATATGGCACCATAAATTTAGGGAGTCAAACTTAGAGGCGCCTTGGTTGGTAGAAACTGATGTAATATGCGGTGTCGTCTGCGTACATCTTTCAGAGATACATACCTCTCGGTTGAGCAGCTACCTTCTAGCTCTACCCTAAATTTCCGAACCGACAGAAACGAGACCATCAACCTGACAAGTGTTGGGTTAAATTCGCCTTCAATCAACTTATGAAGCAGGCTCTGGTACCATACTTTATCAAATGCCTTGGCAATATCCGGGTACATCACTGTCGTACATAAAAAATTTTGTAAAATAAGATTAATTTGGTAACAAACAAGCTGAAAGAGAGCGCTTCAAGCCGAGGTACGAAGAATTGTGAAAATGAGATGTTTGTGCAATTATTTCACAACGAATTTGTTTGACGGGGCGGCCAACTGTGAACAGCCAGGCAGTTACGATACCATATTAGGTAACAAAAATTTTAAAGCAAATAAATTATTGCACATTTAAATTGAAATTGGAATGAAGTTTTATACGATTCAATTGAAATTAAGAGTCTCATGCTCACTAAATATTTGCATGCCCTCCACGCAAGCCAACGATAAAATTATAAAGAATTGAATTAAATTGTATATAAAAAGTATTTATACAGGGGGGCATCGCTATATGTAATAATCCCGAATATAAACGGGAGTCTTCCCGTTTCTAAGTTTTCTGACCATTTGGGAGGAGGCGTTTTCTCAATTTGTACGTCATTTGATCCTGCCCCCTCCTCCATTTCAGAATCTTCACTACAAGTCTTGCGGTGTGTTGAAGAATAGAGACGTTAATGTTTGGTTAACATTGTGCCTCCAAACTGTCTACTGTCATTAAGGAAATCCAGTGTATAATAATTTTAATTGCACTTCTAGAAGATAACTGCGGCCATTCATCGTCAACCAATAGTACAGCATTAGTGTTTTTCCGAAAAAACCGTTGAACAATTGAAAGCCAGTACCTCCAGTTGAGAGAGAAAAATGAAACCAAATAAGGTAGAAACTTCTAATATAATTTTTGAGTTGCACTTTTAAAAATTATAAACGGGCAAATAGATTTAATAGGCATAAAAATTAAATTTAGAACTTGAAAAATAAATTCATTTTTGTAAACGTCCTTATATTTGACAGTTTTTAGTGCCAGAAGGATAAAAAATGTTAAAGTATTATTTCCGGCCAGTATGAGTTCTTAAATGCTTTTGCAAACTACTTTTCTGTATACATTTATAAACACAAATATTGCAAGAAAACGGTTTCTCGCCACTGTGGATTTTTAAATGCCTTTTCAGACTTTCCTTATCTGAAAATGTTTTACCACACAATTCACAAGCAAACGGTCTCTCGCCTGTATGCATTCTTAAATGAAGTTTTAAATTTTTCTTATGAGCAAATTTATACCTACACAATTCACAAGTAAACGGTTTCTCACCAGTATGAGTTTTTATGTGTCTTCTTAAATTTGCTCTCCGTGCACATTGATAATTACAAATTTCACACGTAAATATTTTCTCCCCAGTATGTTTTCTTAAATGAAACTTTAAAGTTCCCTTAAAAAGACATCTGTAGTCACAAATATCACACGTAAACGATTTATCGATAGAACGTGTTCTTAAATGTCTTTGTAAATTTTCTTTCCCTTCACAATGAAGATTACAAATTTCACACGTAAAGGTTTTCCCGTTAGTATCAACTTTTTTCAAATATTTTATTCTGCCAATTGTTTTCTGTTTGCATCCATCTGCCTGACATAGTAAATCTGCAGTCTCTTCTTTAATGTCAATGAAATGGTGCAAATCTTTCAACTTAAATTCAGTTTCTTCCGTCTTAATATTAGAATAGCTATTGGAATGGCATGGAAATTCCTGTAAAAAATGAACATTAATTCATTTGTTTTATAATGAAATAATATACTAATCATTCAATAAACACGGTAAAAGATTCACTTTATCCAAAAAAATCATCTTGCTTGGTTACATCCATTATTAATTTAAGCAATAAGACTCTTCAATAGTTTTAAATTTCAAGTTTTTAAATTTTCAAATGTGTCGTTTTAAATTTTATAAATTAATTGGTTGCTATGTTAAATTTTGTTACCTTATAGTGTTGCAATCGCATGTGCGTCCCGCAGCTGTTGACGCCTGGCCGCCTTGTTAAATTTCATCGTTGTGAATTACTTTCACAAACAACCAAAAATATCTAAATTTTCACACTTTTCTTTTATTTTTGTTTAACAAATTAATTAAAACAACTTTTTATTTAAGTTTAACTCACTTTTATTTTAATTCATTAAACTTATCATAGCGGGGAATAACACTCCTCTCGCTCGCTAATGCACAGGGTGGCTTTTTGGCTCTTACCTCGCTGAACATATTCTCCCACTTATTGCTATTGCCAACCTTATTTACAACTAAAATTTTTATGTAAGTGCATTTACAAATAAATAATTAACATTTAGAAACAAAACAAATTTCAAAATAATTTACAAAATAAATCAATTAATGTGATTACGTTTCAAAACACGACAATATTTTCATAAAATACAAAAAAATGTTGCTGAAATTTTTTGATAAATGCCTATTTAATTAAATAACGAAAAAAGCCATACAATTTTATGCCACATTTATAACTCGAAATTTTCAAATTGCTATTAAGTTTTTATCAAATCCAGATAAAATATTGAATAACACATCATTTTAAAGAAAATTTAATGCTCTACAACTTCTTTCCTGAAGACTTTCGTTTCAAATGAACGAAAAAGAAGTTAAGAGGTAAAGTTCATCAAAAACCGTAAGACAAAAAAAATTTCTTGCAAATTTACTGATTTCACGGGCAAATACCTCAAAAACTATCACAGATACGCAAAAAATAATCAGAAACTTTCTTGTAGGAAATTTTATCAGGTTTTTGGCCAGAGCCAATCGTTTTCGAGATATGAGCAAAAAACCAGAGTTTTTTTCGAATTAATATTAAATAAATTTTTAGAATTTTGACGGCGGTTCTGAAAACACGAATACAATAATTTTAAAAATCAGTAGCGCCGATTTTATTTGTCACCAATGCAATAGAATCTAAAAAGTATTAAATAGGTTAATGTTATGAAGAACGTCACTGGGTTCTGTATGTCAAAAAAAAAATTCAGTGACAGACGGTTGACAGAACTGCTTAAAGTGGATTCAATCGATACCATAAATTGTGAACGGAAAATAAGTTTTTCAGTTACATTGTAATGCCAGAATAGTAAGTTTGTAATGTTTATGGTTTTTTAGGGTTTATAACCTGAAAATTACAGATTTTCTCATAGTATTCCAAGTATTTCCTGCGAATAATTCTACAAGTTTATAAACTTATGCAATTTTCCAGTATGGATGGAGTGATCCGTTTGGCCGGGTTTGAAAAATTGGAAGAACGTAGCAATTGTTTAGCTGTTGCTAATGTTGCGTACAACGAGAACGAAGATTTGAAAATTAAGTTGGTCGATTTGCAACATTCCATTAGTATTAAAGAAGAAGATAATTCCATCGTAGAGCATCATCGGGATAGTACAGAGGTAAACTATGAGATTTGTTATAATGAAAATGGCCATTCCCGAATCAAAACGGAAGAAATTGAATTCAAGTCAGAAGATTTGCATCATTCGATCGATATTAAAGAAGAGGTTTCTGTACTAGAAACTCATCAGGAGAGAGAATTCAAACCACAAACCAGCGGGAAAGTATTTGCATGTACAACAAGTTATTTAAAAACTCCCGCAATGGAGAAAAAGTTTATGTGCGAAATTTGTGACTACAAATGCTCACAAAAAGGACACTTGAAGGTTCATTTAACAACACATACTACCGACAAACCGTTTGCGTGTGAAATTTGCAACTATAAATGTGCTTATAAAGGATATTTAACAAGACATTTAAAAATTCATCGACCCGAAAAACCGTTTAAATGCAAAATTTGTAACTTCAGATGTGCGCGTAAGGGAAATTTGGAATTACATTTAAAAACTCACACTGGCGAGAAGCCGTTTACTTGTGAAATTTGTGATTACAAATGTTTACGAAAAGGATACTTGAAAATTCATTTAAGAACGCACACAGGTGAAAAACCTTTTGCATGTAAAATTTGCGATTATAAATGTTCGCAGACGGGAGATTTAAAAAAGCACATAAAAAGTCATTCTGGCGATAAACCATTTACATGTGAAATGTGTGACTACAAAAGTACACGAAAAGAAAATTTGAAAATACACTTAAAAACCCATACTGGCGAGAAACCGTTTAAATGTGATATTTGTGATTATAAATGTAAATATAAACTTAGTTTAAAAATTCATTTAAGGACGCATTCGGGGGAAAAACCGTATAGATGTGAAATTTGTGACTGTAGATATGGGCATAAAGAAAGTTTGAAAATTCATTTAAGAACTCATACGGGCGAGAATATGTTTACCTGTGAAATTTGTGGTTTTAAATTTGTGCATAAACTAAGTTTCAAAATTCACTTAAGGACACACACTGGGGAGAAACCCTTTACATGTGAACTTTGTGACTACAAATCTTCACAGAAAGGACACTTGAAAATTCATTTAAGAACACATACTGGCGAAAAACCATTTTCATGCAAGATTTGTGACTACAAATGTGCACGCAAATGTCATTTAAAACAACATTTAAAAACCCACACTGGTTAGTTATTTCATTTTTCTGTTCTGTTTGTTTCACCATAAAATTTGTCTGGATGGTGTTAATTACCACACAATGCTATTTAATCTAATAAATATTAACGAATTGTTCATATTTAGGAAATGTAGATCTAGCAAGGACAGATTAATAAATAGTGGTAAAATAAAATCTATGTATTTTATTTTAATTTGATTTGTTTTTTATTTTGTACGTAAAATTTATCAGAAAGTAATTTTTTACTAAAAAGTAATTTAATCTTATTTCTTAGTAAAAATCTGCGTTTTTTTATATCCGTACTTTTCGAGTTGGGGGCGCTTTAGGGAGTTTTTACATTTTTTGAGCTACTCCGAGATTTGGATCGGTATAATTGTCGACTTGGGGTCGCTTTAGGCATTATTGATAGCTGTCTTAACTAAATCTGCTATTTTTAAGTGCAATTAATGTACAAAAATACGCCATGGACGGAGTAACCCTTATAAAAGCAGCCAATCGAATACATGTATTCGGTTTTCGTATTTTTTACGCGTATTTTGATCAACTGTCAAAATTTAATGTTTACATTTGTAACTTACGCTCTAAACTACCAAAACTTCATTAGAATTTATTTAAATTTTGCGGGCACAGTTTAATCGCTTTATTTAATGTCGTTTTTCAAATTCTACTAGTTGTAAAATTTGTAACTAGAATAAAATGATTTATTAAAATCTCGTTGATGCACTGCGCGCGTCAGTACCCTTTTCTTGTATATCTCCGGACTTCCGCAACTTACATATTAATTGATTTAAAAAAATATACAGGATATCCCCGCTATCATAGAGAATCCCTGCAGTGGTGATAAATGATATTTTTAAATTTTTCATTTGGCTTTTTAAATTTTTGAGACTTTTTATAGTTTCTTTTCTCATTTGTTCAGTACTGAACAAACGGCTTTAGATAATTTATCTAGGTTCTAAAACTAATCCTACCGACTGCGCCATTTATACCTTCCGAAAAGGTCTAAAAAATAAAAAAATTAAACATACAAATTTATTGAATTACTTATAAAGTTTCGATGTTAGAATACAATAATTATAACTTAATTGTTTTGTAAGATATCTGTATTATTTTATATTTAATTTAATCCTTAACTTACATGAGAATTTCACTATGAGAAGAAAATTACTGCATTTTATAACTTCTTTTTAGCAAACTTTACAGTTTATATGATGAAGTTCATCGCCTGATGAACTTCAGCGTCGGGGCGAGTTCCTAAAACGTAAGCGGAGGTTTTCCTCAATTGACCACAATCGGTAAATGTCAAATTAATGGGCGCCACTGCTATGCTAAGAAGTCAAAATTAATTGGTTCGACAAACATGTGTATAGCAAACCACCTGCCGCGGAAAATCTTAATAAACCAAAAAAAAAAAGAAAGGACTAAAACAAAGAGTCTGGTATGAATCAAAAGAAAACACAATTTTATGGTAATATTGAATATAATGAATTTAAATAAATACTTACCTTGGCTGGAAAAATTATTTTGTGTGAATTATCACAACACGCTTAAGTTTTTGTGTAGAACACGATGAGCGAATTTATTTATCAATTGGGAAGATAAAAATAGTCCAACAGTTGCGGATGAAATAACAGATGTTCAAGAAGGAAGCCGTGCGATTCAACTGCGAAGCACAGTGAATGAAAACAAGCGAGATCACATTCAACCAGTGGCGTTTCAACGAAAGGTTTTTGATGAAAACATTAAAATTAAATTTCAAATTGCATTTTTATTTTTATTGAACATTAATTATTTTGTACAAGTTTATGTTTACACTTTAACACCATAAAAATAAATAAAATTAGATGCTAGTACGAATACGATTGGTGATAGTAAATTTACGGTTTCACACATTACACTCAATATTTAAATTTGCTAAAGGTGAGATTGTCACCTACCAAATTTTGATCTTTCAAAAATAAATTGAATTCAGTTTGCCTTAAAAAAGAACATTTTTCTTTCTAATTCAATAGGAAATTTTCATAGGAATTCACTTCTGAAATCTCATTGCTCTACGACGATAGAAAAGCTAGCCGAGATAAAATCTTTTGAGATAGCAAAGTCCTTCACACGTTCTCATTTATTGTGTTACAATAACATAGCGAGTGTCACAAAAGAGAAGAAAATTGTACGGTGAGCCCTTTTGGTTACATTTTCGGAAGATGGTTTAAAACACAATCTTACAACTGATATTTGAAACCAAGAAGAATAAGGGTGCCATTTTTGGACCGATTTCAAAACTTCATTTACAGCGCAAAATTGGCTTAAGATATTGCGATGATTTTTTTAATTATTGTTCGAACAACTTGGTATAATTTTTAAAATGTTTTGATAAAAAATATATTGTGATGTTTCAAACACGGGAAAGCGACGAGCGATCTCTAGGTGAAGGTAAAGAAGTCATTAAAATTTGTAGTTACCCTGTAGGCATGAGAAATTTAAAAATAAGGAAAGAAAGTTTAAATGAGTAATAAAATTTAAAAGGTTGCAAGATAATCTAAATGGAAAACATTGTCACCTAAACACGAACTTTACACAAAGATTTTATATTCTGTTTAAATTTGAATTTTGCGCCACCGGAAGTGTACAAAAGAGCGTTTTAGTTATTAACAATTTCCAAAGTGAACAAATGTGGGAGAGAGTGCGTCCGACCATTGAGACATCAGGTCGAAGTTAGATTTTTGTCCGGATTTTTCAAGGTTAGCGTCCTTGAATTGTTTGGAAGATCGGCGTACGATCGATTTAGTAAAATCGATTACCAATCGGAGTTAAGAGGTAGAAAGAAGATCGAAGGCGTTGATTGTAGTAGTGTGGTTCAGTTTTCGTCAATAAATTTTTGTCTACAGCTGAAAACGACAAAAGTTAGAAAGGGCGGCCATTTTGTGGCATATTTTTATATGAGATAACCACATTGAGAACAAAGAAGTTTTAGATATTTTATGAACAAATTACTTACGTTCGAAGATTATTAAACTACACATCGTGTTGTATGCAACACGTTTATGAAAGATTCACAGAAGGAAAATTAGTGCAACACTATAAAATTTGGAAAAATTCACAAATTCGGTAGCCAGCAGATGCGTTACATTTGGAAAAGAAACTAATCTTTACACAGATCTTACTTAAACTTAATCAGTGGCGTCTCGTTTAATAAGAAAAACGCAACATTAAATTTTTCATTTTTATTTTAAACAGAAATTAATTTTGATTTCACAATTTGTTACATCATAAAAACAACACATTTCACACTTGATTAAAGATAAGGAGAAGGAGCTTGCGCCAATTTGCTTTTTCATTAACAGCAGATCTCGCCATCGTTAATTTACATTTTCTACACCAAATTTTCCATGCGGAGTTGTATAACCGCAAATTTACTAACAGATATTTTGCTACTGATCTTGAATGACAATTATTTTTATGTTGATAATTAATTATTTATCATAAAATTTAAAAAATTTCTTTATGCATCTTTTTTATGTTGCCCAGTCGTGGAGCTCGATTTTTACCAATTTGAGTTATTGCAATATATTTTTATTTCATTAATAAGTCTTTTATATCAAATAGGAAGAATTATTAACATTTTCAAATGTCATACCGTAGCTAATGTAAACATTTTACGTAAGCTGCATTAAAAATTTTAAAAAAATTTGTATTATGAGAGATGTAAATGAAGTTTTGTTTCGGCTATACATTCAATGATTTAAAAACGCGCACTTTGATAACAGCGCGGGAACAATTATCCTCTCTCTATTAAAAAAAAAATCAATAATACCTTCATTTGTCGTAAATACTTCATTTACAGCGCAAAATTGGCTTAATTAAGCTGTAAATGAAGTTTTGAAATAGGTCCAAAAATCGCACCCTTAAGATGCTCATACTCCAGCCAACACTCGTACGGCTTCTAGGCGGTATGAGTTAGTAAATGATTTTTTAATTTAGCTTTTCGTGAACATTTATAACCACAAGTATTACACTCAAACTGTTTTTCGCCCGTATGAATTACTAAATGTCGTCTTAAAATATATTTTCGTGAACATTTATAATCACAAATATTACACTCAAACGGTTTCTCGTCCGTATGAGTTAGTAAATGATTTTTTAATCCACCTTTTTGTGAACATTTATAATTACAAATATTACACTCAAACGGTTTCTCGCCCGTATGAGTTAGTAAATGATTTTTTAATGTACCTTTTTGTGAACATTTATAATCACAAATATTACACTCAAACGGTTTTTCGCCCGTATGTGTTCGTAAATGATTTTTTAATGTACCTTTTTGTGAAAATTTAAAATTACAAATATTACACTTAAACGGTTTCCCGCCAGTATGAGTTTGTAAATGTTCTTTTAAACCAACTTTTCGTGAACATTTATAATCACAAATATGACACTCAAACGGTTTCTCGCCCGTATGCAATAGTAAATGTTGTTTTAAATGTTGTTTTTGTGAAGATTTATAATCACAAATATTACACTCAAACGGTTTCCTGCCTGTATGAGTTAGTAAATGCTTTTTTAAAGTACTTTTGTGTGAATATTTGTAATCACAAATATTACACTCAAACGGTTTTTCATCCGTATGGGTGAGTAAATGCTTTTTTAACGTACCTTTTCGAGAAGATTTATAATCACAAATATTACACTCAAATGGTTTCTCTCCTGTATGAGTTAGTAAATGATTTTTTAATGTACCTTTTCGTGAACATTTATAATCACAAATATTACACTCAAACGGTTTCTCACCGGTATGAGTTCGTAAATGATCATTTAATGAACCTTTTTGTGAAAATTTATAATCACAAAAATTACACTCAAACGGTTTCCCGCCCGTATGAGTTAGTAAATGCTTTTTTATAGTACCTTTTCGAGAACATTTATAATCACAAATATTACACTCAAACGGTTTCCCCCCCCTATGAGTTAGTAAATGCTTTCTTAAAGAATCTTTTCGTGAACATTTATAATCACAAATATTACACTCAAACGGTTTCTCGCCTGTATGAGTTTGTAAATGATATTTTAATGTACCTTTTTGTGAAAATTTAGAATCACAAATATTACACTCAAACGGTTTTTCGCCTTCATGAGTTAGTAAATGCCTTTTTAGAGTACCTCTTCGTGAAGATTTATAATCACAACTATTACATTCAAACGGTTTCTCTCCGGTATGAGTTAGTAAATGATTTTTTAATATACCTATTCGTGAACAATTATAATCACAAATATTACACTCAAACGGTTTCTCGCCCGTATGAGTTAGTAAATGATATTTTAATGAACTTTTGTGTGAATATTTATAATCACAAATATTACACTCGAATGGTTTCTCACCCGTATGAGTGAGTAAATGACGTTTTAATAATGATTTTGTCGAAAAACTATAATCACAATAGTTACACTGGAAAAATATTTTACCAGTGTGATTTGGTGGTATATCACAATCTTGATCAACTTGATATTCGTTCATTGGAGTTTCGTCTTTAATGTCGATGGAATGATGCAAATCTTCCAAGTTGAGTTCCGATTCTTCTTCTTTCTTAATTTGAAAGTAACTCTTTAAATTACATGGTGTTTTCTGTAACAAATGTATCTTCAGTAAGTGATTTTATTGTTACATTTCTAATTGTTTAAAAATATATATTTTGGGAAATTTATAATTTAATGAATAGAGAGCACATTCAGTAAAGAGCGTGCTGTAGCCGAGGGAGAGGGAAAGAGTACATATGACGTTGAAAACAAGGCTCTAGTCTTTTATAAGAATTTCAAAAAGACGATGGAAGGCAATAAATGAAATCAAAAAGTGTCCTTAGTAGAGTTTTAAACCATATAAAGTCAGCTAAATGCGCAAAGGGTTCAAGGGTGCCCTTATAGACGGAAATCTGAACCACACTTCACTGGTTATTTTCGTAACCTTGCCCCGCAAGGGTACAAACCTATTCCCACTCATAAAAATTCGGCATTTTTGAATGAGCATTATGCATAATACAATGAATTCGTTGTATCATGGAATTCAGAGCATTTTGGAAGCAGTTATACAATAATATACAATATATCGCAGTGATCCTATCAAAACGCGTTGATTTTTCACATGCACTATAAGTTGGAAAAAAGTTCTCGTCCGATGTAAGGATTACTCAAAAAAGGGATATTGGGTTAGCGGACACCAAATAAAACTACAAAGTTACTTTGCCGACGTTTCGAAGGTATATTAGGCCTTCATCTTCAGGACTGTGAAGAAAGCAAAAATGGAAAGTCGGTAATACGCAATACAAAAAAACAATCCTACCTCCGTAACTGGATGTAAATTAGTAATATTGGTAATGGAAAAACAACTATGAATCAACCCGGAAGCAATACCAAGCTTCAACGAAGTCCAAAATATTAAATAACAAAATGAGTTCATGAACGATTACACTATAACTAATCAATAAATACTATAAAAAACAATAATATATAACCATAATAAATACTATAAATAAATAACCTCTGTAAAACACCTTAAAATTAATGAAATTTCAAAAAAATAAAGAACTCATATGAAATTCAAAAAATATATATAAAACTGTCTTTCTCACGATAGATAAATCATACATCAACCGGTCAGAGTCATCTAACCGAAACCACTCGAACAGTATTGTAAACCAATACAGGATACATCCATCACGAGGCATTCGTACAAAAGGTTAGTAAACTAAAGGAAACTGCCAAAAATCAATTGTAAACGTTGAACCCGTCAATTGCGAAATTAGCTAGTTGGGTTTTCTCTTTGAAACACTTCAAAACAGTGCGAAAACTCTCACCAATTTGGAAAAAATTAGTTTGCTTGTTGAGATTATTATCCAAAATAGATATATATGCAGCTTCCAAAAATATACGCTTATTATAATTAACTTCCAAAGCCAAAACCTCTACATCTTTCGCTTCAAACTTATGTGAGGTATCTATAATGTGCTCCGATATTCCTGTCTTCCTAGAATTATGTATCCTTGGTTCTAGAATAAAGTATTTTGACCAACTTGAAATTGTTGTAAAAGGCAAGTTTTAAAGAGCCATTGGAGATTAAATCCTTCAGGGTATGTTGCAGTTTATTTTTCAGCCATGGATGGTAAGTGATTTTATTAAATCTTGTGTTTTCTAGGATCTCTTGTTGGAACGATTGATTGGTATTTAAAGATACCTTCTTCTGGAACAGAGAACAATCGATCAAACGAGCAGGATAATCATTCTCCAACAACTGTCTCTTCAAGTCCAGAAGTCTTGTGACGATCAAGTTATCAGGTACGCAGGTTAAAATTCTATGTTTTAAAGTGGAGACAACACTCATTTTCTGGATCATAGGGTGCGAGCTGTTGAAATTAAGTAATCTGTTCGTGGAAATCGACTTTCTGTAAATATCAGTAGATAAAGCTCCATCTACCCCTCTGACGACAAGGAGATCCAAGAATGGAATAGAGTTATTCTAGCAGTAGGTAGGTCATCAAAACCATTCAATACTGCTATACAATCGTCCACTTTATCTTTAGGAACAGAAGTCAGGATATCGTCAACATACAGCAACAAAAAAGGGACTTTGAACTCAATCGAACCAAAAAAGTTGTAAAGCAGGTCATTCATCACAAACGCTGCGAACACCGGAGAGGAAGGGGCACCCATTGCACTACCTATAAGCTGTAAGTATATTTCATTATCATAACAAAAAAAGCTATTGTCGAAAATCAAAGCAATAAGCTTAATGAATTCATCCAATGGTATATTGGTGTAGGGTGAGATGAGATCCCAATTATTCGTGATAGATTTGATTACTGCTTCCTTAGAAATATTCGTAAAAAGAGAATTAACGTCGAATGAAACCAACGTATAATCATGAGGGATAGTTTCACGAGTGATCTTCTCCTTAGCCTCTGCGGTGTTGCAGAGGCTAATGCACTATAAGTGCTCCAAGCTTGCTCCTCATGGCGGGAGTAGAGACGGTCGTATCTCAGGTTGGGTTCTCTCGTTCTCAAAACAAAAGTAAATTTTCCAATCAAAAAAAAATCCTTCTCTAGTGCAATGTTAAACAGCGTTGCTTACAGAGCATCTCCTTGCCTCACTCCTCCATTCACTTCAATGCTGTCTGTTTCTTCATCCGACGTTCTCACTGTGGCTCTCAAGTTCTCTATAGTCATCGAGATCATCCTTATTAGTTTAGGTGGTATTTTGAATTCCGTCATCATATTTATTAGTTGGTATCTGTTTACTGAGTCGAAAGCTTGTCTAAAGTCTACAAATAGCAAGTGAATGTCTATTCCATGTTCATACTTTTCTTATGTATCTGCTTTATTACGTGTAATGCATCCACTGTTGACTTTCCCCTTCTAAACCCAAGCTGATATTTTCCGAATATTTCATGGGCATACTCTGTAAGTCGGTTGTGTATAATTATAGAAAAAATCTTGTAAGTTAGGAATGGTATACCGCTTTTGGAGTATTGGAGTTTGGAGTCGCTAGTGGACTTTCTTCTAGATTAGATGGTACGAAAAGCTCAGATGTGCTATAACCTAAATTTTCAGACATTTTCAACAAATTTATTGTTCTCAGACGATTCCAATCAATTTTTTTTCGGTTTTTTCAGTTCATTGTAGGCATTTCTCAAACATGAAATACACAATTTACTCCCTGGTATAATGGAAGGCACACTAATTTAAGACTGATCATAAAACTCAGAAGTGACTACTTTTAATGATTTACGTACTCCAATATTATGAAGTTTATACGGATCAACACAAACTTTTTGGTTCCCAGTATAAGCAATAAGATATTCGTTGTCATGTTTTCATACATCTTCATTCAATTCAACTTTTATTATATTTTTTTTTAAGTTTTTATGCAATAAAATAAACATTTTCTTACTCAAAATGACATGTTTTCTTAGCTATGCCAATCAGCAGGTAACGAAAGATATAAGCTCATCGAAGAAGATACTAAAATGGAGAGAATGCCGTGTCAAGACGCCGTTGGACCGCTGTGATATTTGTTGTAAACCACAAGTCCTGATATTGCTCAAGACAATATTAGGCCCAGATAATTGGGAGAAATGATAACAGAATTTTTAGATATCTAAATGTGGAAGACACAAAATTACGCAATGCCGCAATTATTGTATTCTGTGCCGATTGGGTCATCGATAAAGATGATCGACGCTCATGCAGCAGAAGGCAATCTTGTAAAACATTCAAAGACTATCAATGGTAGCACTGTCCATAAGTGAAACAACTAAAAAACTATTACACTGTCCAAAGACAGTTTGCAAATAAATATTTACTTGCAAAGGAATCATCGTCTTATGTGTATGATCAAAGATAAAGAAATTTAAAATAGAATACATCAGTAGATGAGATATCCTGCCAATTTTAAACTAAAAATGATTTATAGCTCACCTCGTTATCATCCTGTTGATATTCTAAAATAGAATTATCTTTAATATCAATGGAACGATCCAATTCTTGTAACTCGACTTCCATGCTCTCCATTTCGTTATCGTTATAACTATCACTCGAAACTCGCAAACCACTGATACTTTCTTCGACTTTATTAAACTTCCAAAAGTATTACACACCATCCATACTGGAAGCATCAACTTGAAGTAGAAATTTTGAGGTTAGATTGAAGTTGTAATTATAAATTCTGCAAAGCGCACACAATTAATATAAAATATATGAAATTAATCACAATAAATCAATACGTTAGCCACTAATAAGTAGTCCGTTGGTATTAGATATTTGAATTATAAACATCCGTAACACGAGGATAAAGAAACAAAATATGACCACATCCCATAACAAAAATGACATTCGACGGATCTTAAGGACATTCAATGTTCAGTGACGGAGGGTAGATGTTTTTAATATAAAGTTAAGGGGTTATACGCAATTGCAAGTCCCAAAAAAAGCGTTTTTAACAGTGCTGTTATCAAATATTTTTGGTAAAAATCTAATAAAATTGCAGGGTTTTTACAGATACACTTTTTAAAGCCTTTTTTAACTTCAGCTACATGGTTTTCGTGTAAAAGTGATTCTACGACACTGGTTTTTTTACGCCATTATGTAAATCTCAAATAAAATATAATTTAAACCGCCACTGATCAGTCTGATCCAACTGTTTTGTCAAGTTGGCAACAATGCTTTGAAATTAATGGCATTTAATAAAGTCAAGTCAAACAAATCCAACAAATTAGATGTGTTGGTCAAGACTGCAATGTATATATTTATATTATAATATTGTGTTGTATATTAACTAAACTGAGTTAGTAAAAAGGAACACTCTGGAAGTTGTCACTTAACCGTTTATTTGGGTATGGACGAAATAAAAATTGCGATCGATTTACAAAATTTAAAAACTACCTACCAAGTTTTCGACACCTCTTATAGTGCAGTTGGGGACTTGAAGATTAAAACAGAACAACTGGAAGACACCGACATCAAATTAGAAAGTTTACATCATTCCATCGACATTAAGGATGAAGACACCGAAGTGGCTAAAGAGTGCGAAAAGCCTTGTGAGGTAATCGAGAACAAAGAATTATGCGAATGTCAAATTTGTAACCTGAAATGTAAGGAACGGGAATCTTTAAAAGTTCACGTAAGAACTCATTCGGTTAGTAAAAATGTTTCTCGTCAGGATTTTGCATGTGAAGTTTGTGAACAGAAGTTTTCGGCCAAGCAACTCATGAAAGTTCATTTGAGCACCCACACGGGGGACAAACCTTTTTCGTGTGAAATTTGTGACCAACATTTTGCTTGTAAAGACTACTTAAGGCGGCATTTACTTCGTCACAGTGGCGAAAGACGTTTTTCGTGTGAAATTTGCGAAAAGAAATTTTTTGCTAAAAAAAGCATGCAAGTTCATCTAAGAACTCACACGGGCGACAAACCTTTTGCATGTGACCTGTGTGACCAACATTTTGCTTGTAAAAATTATTTAAGACGTCATTTAAATCGTCACAGTGGCGAAAAACTTTTTGGGTGTGAAATTTGTGATAAGAAATTTTTTACTAAAGAAAAGTTGCAAGTTCATTTAAGAACTCATACGGGGGACAAACCTTTTCCATGTGATATTTGTCACCAAAACTTTGCTTGTAAAGGCTATTTAAGACGTCATTTAAGCCGTCACGGTGGCGAAAAACGTTTTGCCTGTGAGGTCTGCGATAAAAAATTTTTTGCTAAAGAGAAGTTGCTAGTTCACTTAAGAAGCCATACGGGGGACAAACCTTTTGCATGTGACATTTGTGAGCAGAAATTTTCGACCAAAAGTTCGTTGAAAGTTCACTTAAGAACTCATACGGGAGACAAACCTTTCGAATGTGACATCTGCGAACAGAAATTTTCGACCAAAAGTTCGGTGAAAAATCATTTAATAACCCATACGGGGGACAAACCTTTTGCATGTGAAATTTGTGAACAGAAATTTTCTACTAAAAGCAACTTACAAGTTCATCGCTTAAGATCGCATACCGGGGGCAAACCTTTTGCATGTAAAATTTGTGACCGAAGGTTTATTCGTAAAGATTATTTAAGACGTCATTTAATTAGTCATAGTGGCAAAAAACTTGTTGCGTGTGAAATTTGTCAACACAAATTTTCCACTAAAGCAGACATGAAAGTTCATTTAAGCACTCATACGGGGGAAAAACCGTTTGCATGTGAAATTTGTGACCAAAAGTTTGCACGAAGAGATTATTTAAGGCGGCATTTAAGAAGAATTTGCGGGGGGAAAAACCTATTTTTTAAGCAAAAATTGGCAAATAATGCAAATTTAAATACTTAAAGGTTCATTTAAACCAATTTCCCACAATAGCCGATGCGCATGACCGAGTTAACGAGATTTTTAAATTTTAATAATTCTATAAAAGCTTATTTTCTATGAAATCGGTCTTCTAAAAAAATTCGTCGACTTTTTTTTATAAGATGTTTCGTTTAAAAGATACAGGGTTTGCTCTCGAATACTGTATATTCTAGACGATAAAGGATTATAACCTAGTTTGTAGGGAAGTCAATGCTTTAGAAAATATATGAATTTAAAAAGTAAAAAGGATTGCTTTACAGAAGACTACTATAAAAATTTCTAACTTTGACAAAAATTTCCATCACCCCCGGAACGATTTTCCATGATTAGGGGACAAATATTGCATATTTTAATATTCTGAAAAATTCAAAATTAAAAGAAATTGTTTTTAGAAAATTAAAATAATTGGGAGTCTTTGATGTTCTAGTAGGTCGGAGGACATTTAATATCAAACACCTATTTTGCTGCTACTTTGGTAGCCGCAGTAATAATTTATTAAAATAAAGTTTATTGTTGAAAAATCGCAATTTTGTAGTTTTAAATTAATTTATTTCTTTTACACGGAATCTCCGACTAAATAAAATTGAGAGAATCAAATAAATTGTGAAAATGTCGAAATATTAAAATTTGTTTTTCTCCAAAACCCCAATTGTTTTTTCTCAAAATTCAATGTTACTTGTCAATTTTATTACGTTTACTCGCAAGCTCTTTGATGAAAGAAAATAATTGAAATAATTGAGAGTTTTCCCTCATTACTTTTTGCACCTCGCACTGGAAACTAATTTTTAGAAAAAATCAATTCAACTGCAGTGTTGCTAATAAAAAAACTAGATTTTTTACAAGCCTAATTCTCATGATCCAGACTTCCGCAATAAATATTTTAGAAGGCTCGGAGAGGAGGGGGGGGGTCAAAAAATAGTTTAAAAATAATGTAATTAAAACTTACTTTCCTGGTTGGGGACTCCTGGAGTGTATGATGTTGGATTAGTTTTATAGTGTCTGGAGGACACTAGGACTTCATTTGATTATATTTCGATTGTTCTAACCGAATCATTGTGGAGCGATTTGTTGATTCGCAGCGGACCTACAAAAGTGACGAATTTCCGACGACGAAACGGTGATGGCGAGATGGTATAGACCGCTTCTTTGTAAAGACCATAGTTATATTTATAATCGGAAATTTCGGTATTGTCACATGTTTTAAATATAATCGATTCCGCCGATTTTAAAAGTTGTTTAAAATATCAGTATTAGTTTTAGGGGGCTGAATGCGATAAGACAACGTGCAAAGATATATCAAAAAATAATAAGCCTTAGTTGGTTTTTTATTGGGGGGGGGGGGGGGGGGTAGAGGTTGCATTGCAAACTCTTATGATAACCCTTATTCGAATTTTAGAAATTGTCTAATAAAAATGGTTTACAAAAATATGTTTACAAAACTGTAAAAATATAATGCGTTTTCTGTATTGGCTCTTTTCATAAGGTTAGCCCCACCTATTGCGTGTCATGTTATACAGTGTTTCTTATAGGTTACTACTGAAGTTTTACTCCAAAAATATAATTTTGCAATTTTTATTAATTTTAGTAACAGCATTCGTACTAAACGACAGATTTAAGTAAATAACAAAAATTGAAAAAAAAGAGTCTCTGAGGCTATGTTCTTGGTGAAAACATCCTTGAAGCGACTTTTTTTAAATCTTGATTGTGAAAGTTGCAATTTAGGGAGAAGGAAAAAAGATGTGAAAGAAAGAGAATTATCACTTATTGGTTTGGCTAACCAAGACTGCGTTTCATTGTTTTGTATTGTCCTGAAACAAAAAAAATTTATTTCAGTCGTTGAGGGAGGGGGGGGGGGGCAAGATCGCTTTGGGGCTCTTTAGCTGTTAGTTATTATTGTGTTTTCGAAGATGCCCGCAAGCTGTACTTCCATCACACTTTAGATCGATTCCAGTTTGGAATCGGTGGGGGTGGGCTTCCGTGGATTTGTTCTGCACCCTTTTAAGTTTGTCTATGTGGCTTTTGGCCGCATATCCTTAGACGAAAGCAGAGCGTCCTGATTATTTTTTACAGTGCTAGATCGTTTTTTGTGCTCTGGAACATTTTCCGCTTAGCAAGTGATTTAATGCGATGATAACAGCCCTTAATACGACAAGCAATCGTATTAAGTCCTCTGTCAAGTTACCCCAAAATAATTGGATGTGGTATTCCAGGTGATTTTGTGTTGAACACCAATAATCCTGTTTTTGAGTCGGTGGATGCGGGTCAACCGCCTTCTAGCGTATACGGTAATTTGATCCCCTAGTAATTTCACCCCCGGTAATTTAAACTGTACGTAAAAGGTAGATCCACGCGAAGACATGGATCCGTCAGTAGGTTAGTGTTACTTTGTGTTATTTGTTTGGCGAAACTGTATTTAAAAGATAGAACCGCGCGAAGACATGGATCTGTCAGTAGGTTAGTATTAGTTTATGTTATTTATTTAGCAACACTGTACAATGACTGAAAACCAATTTACCAGATCTACTTACCAGGGGATCAAATTACCGGAGGTCAAATTAACAGGGGATCAAATAACCGGAGACCAAATCACCTAGTGCCGCCTTTTAGAAGTATGTCACCGAACTTTTGCTCGGGATCACCTCGTTGCACCAGATAAGGCACCATATATTTAGGGAGTCAAATTTAGAGACGCCTTGGTAGGTGGGAGCTGATGTAGTATGCGGTGTCGTCTGCGTACATCTTTCAGAGATACTACCGCTCGGTTGAGCAGCTGCCTTCTAGCTCCACCCTAAATTTCCGAACCAACAGAAACTACGCTATCAACCTGACAAGTGTTGGGTTAAATTCGCCTTCGATCAACTTACGAAGCAGGCTCTGGTGCCATACTTTATCAAATGCCTTGGCAATATCGGGGTACATCGCTGTCGTTGTACGCGTTTTATGTACGATGTCGTACATAAAAATTTTTGTAAAATAAGATTAATTTGATAACGAACGAGCTGAGAGAGAGCGGTTCAAGCCGAGGTGCGAAGAATTTGTCCGTGCTGATATAATTTTAATTTTTGCTAATTCAGTTATTAAAGTGATTTTAATTTGAGATAAAGTTATTTTATTTAGTGAAGTGATTCAAGATTGACAAAACTGGAAAGATTGTGAAAATGAGATGTTTGTGGAATTATTTCACAACGAATTTGTTTGACGGGGCGGCCAGCTGTGAACAGTTAGGTAGTTACTATACCATATAAGGTAACGAAAATTTTAAAGCAAATAAATTATTGCACATTTGAATTTTAATTGAAATAAAGTTTTATACGATTCAATTGAAATTAAAAGTGTCATGCTCACTAAATATTTGCATGCCCTCCACGCGAGCCCACGATAAAATTATAAAGAATTGAATTAAATTGTAATATATAAAAATGTTTACAAAAATTATACAGGGGGCATCGCAATATGTAATAATCGCGAATATAAACGGAAGTCTTCCCTTTTTTAAGTTTTCTGACCATTTGAAAGGAGGGGGGTCACAATTTGTACGTCATTTGATCCTGCCCCCTCCTCCATTCCAGAATCTTCACTACAACTCTTGCGGTGTGTTTGAGAATAGAGACGTTAATGTTTGGTCAACATTGTGCCTCCAAACTGTCTACTGTCATTAAGGAAATCCAGTGTATAATAATTTTAATTGCACTTCTAGAAGATAACTGCGGCCATTCATCGTCAACCAATAGTACAGCATTAGTGTTTTTCCAAAAAAATCGTTGAACAATTGAAAGCCAGTACCTCCAGTTGAGAGAGAAGAATGAAACCAAATAAGGTAGAAACTTCTTTTAATTTTTTGAGTTGCACTTTTAAAAATTATAAACGGGCAAATAGATTTAATAGACAAAAAATAAAATTTAGAACTTGAAAAATAAATTCATTTTTGTAAACGTCTTTATATTTGACAGTTTTTAGTGCCAGAAGGATAAAAAATGTTAAAGTATTATTTCCGGCCAGTATGAGTTCTTAAATGCTTTTGCAAACTACTTTTCTGTATACATTTATAAACACAAATATTGCAAGAAAACGGTTTCTCGCCACTATGGATTTTCAAATGCCTTTTCAGACTTTCCTTATCTGAAAATGTTTTACCACACAATTCACAAGCAAACGGTCTCTCGCCTGTATGCATTCTTAAATGAAGTTTTAAATTTTTCTTATGAGCAAATTTATACCTACACAATTCACAAGTAAACGGTTTCTCACCAGTATGAGTTTTTATATGTCTTCCTAAATTTGCTCTCCGTGCACATTTATAATTACAAATTTCACACGTAAATGGTTTCTCCCCAGTATGTTTTCTTAAATGAAACTTTAAAGTTCCCTTATAAAGACATCTGTAGTCACAAATATCACACGTAAACGGTTTATCGATAGAATGTGTTCTTAAATGTCTTTGTAAATTTTCTTTCCCTTCACAATGAAGGTTACAAATTTCACACGTAAAGGTTTTCCCGTTAGTATCAACTTTTTTCAAATATTTTATTCTGCCGATTGTTTTCGGTTTGCATCCATCTGCCAGACATAGTAAATCTGCATTCTCTTCTTTAATGTCAATGGAATGGTGCAAATCTTTCAACTTGAATTCAGATTCTTCCGTCTTAATATTAGAATAGCTATTGGAATGGCATGGAAATTCCTGTAAAAAATGAACATTAATTCATTTGTTTTATAATGAAATAATATACTAATCATTCAATAAACATGGTAAAAGTTTCACTTTATCATAAAAGCTAGCTTAGTGCTGGCTACGAAATAGCCGCTTTCTAACCTAATAAATATTATTTTAATAAATTTAGAATCGCAGAGAAAATATAAGGAGGGTCATTGCACAACAATGAAGTTGTCTATTCCTACTGCAAGACGACTAACCATGTATCTACTATTATAAATTAACAGTATAAACTGAAACTCGGTAGCATATCGGAATAAAAATCATGTACGTTTATTTTTCATCTTACGTAGAAGTTGAAACATCTTCGAAAGAACTGTACAAAAAAGTATTTCTATTATATTTACAAGTTTACCTCGGTAATATCCTGTTGACATTGTACAACCGAATGCTCTTCTTTTTTAATACCAACGGAATGCAATTCCTCTAATTTGATTTCCATGTCCTCCATTTCGTCTGTTGTAATTTTGTTATTGTTGTATACATTATGGGAAGGTCCCAACCATCAAGCTTTTCTTCACATTTCTGAAGCTAGTTCAAAAGTATCCTTCCCTTCGTATTGCAAGGTACAGCTAGAAGTCGTACAATTTTATAGGTTATCCTAAGAAAATGTTGAAACTACATACCAAAAGAATTTATATCATACAATAATAAAGATTAATCTTAATAAATCAACACATTTGAGAATTTTTACTCTACACATCAATCACAAATAACTTTTATTCATAGTTCAATGACGTCGCCATTAGATGGCGGAAATATTTATTTACAGTTTTATAGCATACAGGGTGTCCCCGTGACCTTTGAGGGGTGATAAATGACACTTCTCTGAGATAAATTTTTAAATAAAATTTTTACCCAAGTCCAAACCCCTGTGGAGTACCTTCCTTTAAAGCAATATTTTGAATTTCTGATTTCAAACGGCCATAGCTTCGATGTTATTGATTTTTTAGACTTAATAAATTAGACCTTTTTTAAAAATCATTTGCTTATCTACAAATTAGGTTGTATCCTCTCATCGTCTACAATAAACCGTTTTTGAGTTATAAATTAAATTAAGGGAAGAAGTGTTTATAAAAATCTGATTTAATTTTTTTTACTTTTCTTGTGAACTCCGTATCTGTTAAACGAAACATCTCAGAAAAAAAATAACGGCCCAAACCGAGTAGGGAATTTAACGGGCTACAACTTTGGTCAAATAAATTTTTTTGGGAAACCAACCGTTTTTACAGAAATTCTGAAAATAATGAAGAAGGTGTAACATCGGCTGCTTGCCAATTTTCCCTTTCTACTTTTTTTTTTAATTCCACCTTATTTACACAGAAAATAATTTAACTAACATTTTTATACACAATATGATAAATAAATAAATAATAAAACAACATTAAACTTTAAAATAATTTACAAAATAAATGAATTATGATTTTTATGGTTTCGAAACACGACATTTTACCCCCTTAATTTTTGGTGTAAACACAAAGTGTTTGCAATTAAAAATTATCAAGTTGTCGTGCTTCGACAACTAAAATTTTTAAATACTTTCTAAAATAAATAATAATTATACAGATAAAATCAAAATTTATAATACAATCATTAATCAAAATCAAAATAAAATCTCTTTCGTCGTTAATTAATGTTTTCTAATTAAATCTCAAATAAACTTTTGCAATTAAGTCAAAATAATGTTCAAATAATCTCTTACAAATAAAATTCAACAAATTAAAATTTTCATTTAAATAAAATAATAATCAAATGTTTTTCATATCAAAATCAAGTTAAATAAAAATTTTTTAAATTAAATTATTCAGGTATTCAAATCATCATATCAAATCAAAATTTCAATTTAAATTAAATAAATAAATTCAATAAATTTTTACAAATAAACATATCATTATAATTTTAATACCTTTTTTCCGAATTTTTGTTGTTCTTTCTTTTCTTTGTCGGTACTTCCACAAATAAATCTTCCTTTTTGAAATCCACATTTCCGGCTCTAACTTCAATCACCCCTACTTTTCCATATCTTCACACTCCTCTCCGATCTATTATTGTTTTTCCTTCTTGTTCTTCTTAAGAGAAGAGTTTTTTCAATTACAGCAATAGCTATCGATTTGGCAAACCGGTGGCAAATAAAAGCAGATTTTTCGGAAAGAAGAATTGAAAGACCAAATTATCGACGAGATTATCGTCTCTTGTACTTATTTCGATAGAAAAGAAGGTTGCAAAAAAATTAGACATTTCAAAAATAATTGACAATTTTGCAAATTTAATGGTTAGGATAGGGATTAAGATCGCAGCGCCACCGTGTAAAAATGTGAACAAACTTAAAAACATTCGTGTGCCGGCAGTGCTTGTGTTTTATGGTGTTTTGAGAGTTTTTCATTTCTTTTTCCAAGCAAACTTGTTAATTAGTTTTTATTTGTGCTAAGACAATTTACGGTTAGTGTTAAGTAGTTCATCTTCCTGCAGTTACATAGTATATATACGGTTAGGTGAGTTTTAGATCGCTTATTTCAACGTGGGTGTTTATGTTTAATTTTAAAAATTTGCAGATATGTCAGAATCTTACGAATTAAGATTAAGTCTTCTTGACTATTTAAAATATTTAGGGGTATCTGAAACATGTAGATGTGTTTATGAAGGCGAAGCAGTATTAAATGCAGGGCATGTTGTTCTATGTGGTAAAGCATTAATAGAAGCGAAGCAGAACAAAATTAATATTGTAGCATTGTGCATCCAAACTTCTGCAATAAATGCCGATCCCCATAAAATTTCTGGAGTTTTCAATGTTGAAAATAAGAAAGTCGTAATCGAGTCGATGGTTTGCTCATGCAAAGCGGGCAACAGTGGAAAATGCAAACACATATCAGCTGTTCTACTTACGTGTAATAGGTGTGTAAAATTCAAAAAATTTTGTTCCAAGTTCATGTAGTTTTTTGTTTTAGGAACGATTTATCAAAAATGGAGGTAATTTCATCTACCGATGTAAAATGTGTATGGTCTACCCACAAAGCTACGACTCAGGAAATGTACAAGCATGTGGTAGTATCAGAAATGCCTTGTTTAAAAGACAAAATTACTCCTCAGTCGGAATTAGATATAGATGACAAAGAGTGGTTAGCTAATTTGTATCACACTTGTTTAGACGAGTCTGCTCTTGTTTTGCATAGGTATAAAATATTTGATTTTATAGATAAAATATCTAAGGTGTATCTTTATTTTAGCACTGGGAGGTCTGTAGATGAAATAAATGGGGACTGTCCCATTTATACGCCATACTCGTGTTGATAATATTTTAAATCACGGTGCACAGTCGGTTGTGATGATGGAGGTATGTGGAATACCAATTGATTTACCAGATTGCTGTAGATATTTCTATAATGTTAATTATGGTGAAGATGGTAACCACTCTGCATCGATTGTTCAGAGTAGTGCTGAATGGCATAATTTGCGAAAATATAGGATAACAGGGTCAAGATACTATGAGATATATACCTATTCAGGGGGAAAGTGGGACATAAAATCAAAAAAATACTTTTGGACCAAAAGTTTCACAAATAGAGCAATTCGACACGGGCTGAAATATGAAAGTATTGCATTTATATCGCATACCGGTAAAGTAACATAATATATTAATTAAGGTCAAGATATAACTATCATTTTTTAGGTCTTTGATGGCAGAATGTGGTATCGTAATACCTCATACCAATAGATGGCTTGGATACTCTCCGGATGGCATAATAATAGAATCAAACAAGCCACTCGGTTTGCTGGAAATAAATGTCCGTTTGAAGGTAAGCACTTAAAATTTATTCATTTTCACATAAGTGAATATTGTTGTCATTTGTTCCATGTAGTATATTACAAATGAGACGGAAGCAGACGATGTCAATATTAATTTTTTTTGTTGTAGGTTCAAAGCGTACAATTACGGAAATTTTACCTGAAGTGAAGTATTTAATAAAAAAGAACAACGGATATACACTTAAAAAAAACACCAATACTATGGTCAAATCCAATTAGGGCTTTGCATTTTAAACTTGGGAAAATGCTATCTAGTTTTGTATGCCTCTTTTGATAATTCTTTCAAGATGGTCGAGGTGAAATTTGATTACCAATTTTCAAGAACAATGTTGGAAAAAATAAAATATAATTTTTTTCAGCACTTGCTTCACACATTGTGTAATGAAGAAAAAGAAAATTATTAAATCAAAATTTAACTCGTATGATAGAGCTGATAGAGCTCTGCTCGAAAATACATTTATCTGAAGTTCTTCCACCATATGGTAAACTAACAAACGTTATTAAGCCTCCTGGTGAAACTCCAGTCATAAATTTAACTGTATAATTCGACTTATATTGCGAATAAAACCGAATGCGACAGCAAAGACATTTAGGTTGTTGTATTTGAATTTCTGTACAATCCAACACAATTCTGACATCCTCAAATCCTCTGAAACAAATTGGAATATTTTTTTAATCTCAGAGCTATCTGGAAAAGGTATTGCTAATTTTAAAACTACTTAAAATTAGAATTGTCTCAGAGAAGTAAGATTTGACCAAAGTTTGTGAGATTCCAAATAATGTGCCGAGCGTAACATACGACAGATCTAATTTTAATTTTGTAAAAGTTAAAAGTATTCTCTCGAATTGTTAATAAGTGAACTCGTTTGTCTTTATGCACTCTTGCCACAGCTTTATGTAGGCATTCTAATATTTTGAACGAACCACTTCCCGTGAAACTTCGTAAATCTCTGTCACTTTGTAAAATACCAGCAATCGTTTCAATTTTTGTAATATTGACTTGCACTTCACTGTCTCGATATTGTACTTTTGGTTGTTCATTGGCAGTGTCGCACATCGTTAACAAAATTTCTGCTGTTCGTAAATCGGCTTCCGTGTGTTTAGGTATTTTACACAAAATTTCATCATGATTTTCTGTTGCTCGCATTCAGTGGCGTAGCCAAGCCCCCCCCCCCCCTCGAAATTATTAATTCGTAATTTTACAATGACTTCAAACCATGTATAGATTTCTATATAAATGATTTTCAAAACACTAATGATACTATATTTGAAGACAAATTGCTGATTTTGCATCAGAAATGAAAACGAGAGCTTTCAAAATATACAATGGAAGCTCTTAATCAGTTCCGAATATATTGAGATGACCCGAGCTATGCATATCTTATAAATTTGCTTAATCCATAAATTTTAATCTAAAGCTGGGCATTCATTTTTTTTTGTAGCAAGAGACTCTTCAAATTGTTTAAAATTTTGTAAATTAAAATTTAAAATGCTCACTTTTGTTACTTTGATGTTGTATTCGAGCGCACATGGCATCCCAGCTGGCCTCACAAATTTGTTGCGTTGCAATCTTGCACATTGACTTAATTTTCACAATTTTTCCAATTTCTAATCTTGGCACTTCACTTTAATTATTAAATTAAAAAAAAAACATCAATTCAAATTAACTTATTTTATTTTTAATCAATTTTAATTTCAATTAGAATTGCGGGTATGGTGTTTCATCCGCTTGACCATTCGACACCAAGGCCGTGGCCCAAGTCTTACAACTGGTCCCACTCCTACTCTCCCCTCTTTCTTTTTTATAGCAAAACTTAACAAACCTCATACAGTATGTTTATAAATAAACAAAACAAAATCCAAACTTCAAAATTACTTTACAAAATAAATGAATCAATGATTTTTACTGTTTCGAAACACGACAATATATTATTGTGTTGGTATTTTATTAAAAACCTTTTCCAACCTAAAATTTCCTCGACTAGCTTAGTAGATTCGGTAGAGCATGAAACACCCAGTAGCGAATTCCTGTAGGTTACCCCGTCTGTCTTGCGAGCAAATAAAAACTCTTATTTTTGAATAACGAAAAAATGTTGATTTATTCAAAGGAAAATTTTGATTGCGACAAATCTCGCTATTAGGCTTTAGAGTGTAATAATGTTCGACCACTGATTTTGAAATTTTATTTACTTCATTCCAAACCTTGCTAAATTTCAAACTCATTTGTCGGTGTATTTAAATGTGTAGCGAATAATAAAATTTTATAATGTGATACAGGTTTTGTTTTTTATTAATAAAAACGTTTTTACTATGGTGCTTTTTAATTTTGAAATACCTGGTATAAATCTCGTGCGTGTTCGTGTAAGCGTCTCGTCTCGTCGATCACCATTTGCGCCCGTACTAGCGAGTATTACATGTGTTGTAATTAACAAATTTTTGTAGACCATCTGGTGTAGGATTGATTTCCAAACTCAATTAGATTGAAATTTATCAATCTCAAAACCGTTGATCCAATTTTCAATAATATCCAATTTAACCAACTTTAAATTCAACGTAGGTAAGTGAATTTGCATTAGTATTCAAATTTTTTCAACGCTTTTTCCAAATGGCGTCTTCTTCTAACGTTGACCTTCGTAAAATTTTAATTACGATGTCTTCAAATTTTAATATTTTCTGCAATTCTATACTGAAATTGACAATTCTTCACAAATATTCACTTTATGGATCCAAAACTAATTTTTACTTAGTTTCTAAGTAAAATTATACTATTCGCAAATTAAAACACGCACTACGCAAATTTTAGCGTCCAACTCGCATCTAAGCGCTCTGGAAGACCTGGTTTCAACGTTAAGAAAATTTATACCACGTAAGTTCTTTAACTTCGTACAGGATGTTGCACAAATTAATATTCTTTTCTTTTATCGTAGATCGTTTTCGAAGCACTGCACAAATATCACTCATTCCAACGTTTATAAAAATTACAATAAAAAAATGTGTTGCGGATGTGTTTAAGTATAAAATTTAGCCTTTTTAATTTTCCTCTGAATAAATTGTAACTTATTTGCAGTACTTAAAACAAATAAAATGACCACGGTCTGGACTTGCGGGTTAACTGAACAAAAAATCACCACAATATAATATATTATTTTAGGAACATTAGCGGTTACTACAGCCTCTGGTGAAAGAACATTTTCCATCTTAAAACGAATATAGCCAAATTTGAGAAATAGTATGGGCAAGAATAGGTTAAGCGGTTTAGTTTTACTAGCAAATCACAGGAATGTGCCTATAATAACCTATAGAAGAGGTTATAAATACTTTTGGAATTAAAAAAAACGCAATGATTTTACAATAATTATAATTCTATTAGAATAATAATAATTTCTATGACTTAATTTTTAGTGTTTATTGATTAGATGGAAACTATTATTATTGTCGTTAACGTTAAAATGTTTACCAAAACCCTTTTCTTGGAGAAATTATTTTTTTAACTTTCTGTTGACCTTGAAAATTTGAAAATTTTTTGTCTGCGGCGCTATTAAAAACGGCTCGCTGCGCTCGCAGCCCCCCCCCCCCGAACCAAATTCCTAGCTACGCCACTGCTCGCATTCGTTTTTCCTGCCTTTTTGTTCTGGCTGACAGACCTGGCTTTTCACTCGACGATTCAGATTTTTCCACTGACAACTTCTGAGAAGTTGAAGAAATTTCTGCCGTCTGTAAATCGGCTTCAGTTTGATTAGAAATTTTACATGAAATTTCATCTTGTTGTGTTGTGTGCATTCGTGTTTCCTGTCTTTTTGTTCTCGCTGACGGACCTGGCTCTTCACTCGACAATTCACATCTTCCCACTGGCAACTTCTGAGAAGGAACAGCTATTGTTTTTAATTTTCTTCTTTTAACTTCAGAAGCATTTCCTAAAAGTGTCGCATAAAAGTTTGCTCAAAAATATTTTAAATAAGAAATTACTTGCCTCGTGTAAAATAATCATCTTCTGTAAAATGTAGTGAACACACTTGCATAAACTTTGTCACAGTTTTTCCTATTTTTAAATTTTTAATCCACATTTTTCTCACATCTACCAATTCCTGAATTCCCATTTTATTTATCACGCGTGTCTTGTATTTTTCAGCTGTGGGGAATAAATGGAAATTTAATTTCGAATTTTTCTTTGCCCAAAATGAACATCGAGGCACTGAACCATACTGATTAGCACTCACTTTGAATACGGACCCAAATTTTGTAGTTACGGCACTGCGATGACGGTTGATTGAATATTAAATTTAATGTAAATCCGATTCCCTTGACCGGACACCTCTATTCAACGGAACGCGGACAGCAAATTTTGGAACCGTACATAAAAAAATCTCTCTTGAACGTACGAGAAAACACGAGGGTAATACCCGATTCTAAGCATATTCGCGTGTTCGGTCCCGATTTAATGTAGTCTTGGTTGTACCATTAGCGCAAACATATATAACTATTGAGTTTTTATACGCATTTTTCGGGTTTATTTACTTTCGCCTTTGTATTTGTTTGTGATAACATAACTTTACTTAACAATACTTTGTTAAACATAACATAACAATAACTTTGTTTGTTGAAAGTGCAACCAATAATATGCCACCTATAAGACATTTTTTGAGCTTAAAAGATAAAATCAATGTTATAAATTGTAGCAAAAATTACAAAAATGCGGAGGTTGCATAATCTCCTTGTTAGAACAACAAAATTGGATTATTTTTTAAAAGATATAAACCAAACTTATTTTTGCATAATATTTTTATTTAATTGTAAGTTTGACATTAATAAATATTCGTTTTAATGCATAATTTGAAATAATTAAATATTACATACCCCCCTCTATTCAAAGAACGCCTGCTTTAAACGGACATATTTTCCAGTGTCATTGATGTCCGTCCAAGAGAGGGTTCACTGTATTTTATTAAAATTGAATAATTTTAATATCTATCTTTTTTAAAAATTATTTTGAGTTTATCTATCGCTTCAAATATAAAATTTTAGAACGTAATTACTGACCGAAATAAATAGATGTAGACTTGGACATTTAAATTTACAATATAACAACTTAAAATTTTATTTTTAACCAAATAAATAAAAATTTTGTTTTTTTAATATAAAATATTTATTAAATGTCACAATTAAAGTTGACTGTTGCGAATTAAATTTAAATATTACCAACATAAATTGAAAATAGTTGAAAGATTAAATCATGGCAGCGTACTTTTGTTTAGTTTTATAAAATATTGCTTGATTAAATAAAAATAATTACGCAATAATGCATACGCATCCAACTCACTTTATTTAATCATTATCAAAATATAACTCACAAATTCAAAAAATATTACAAAATCTCAAATTTCAGAAAGTCAAAATCAACGACAGGCATGGGCGGCCATCTTAGCAAAAAGCATCTTTTTTCCCTCGATTCGCCCCCACCTGTCTAATCCACAATCTTACAATTTAAACTTACTAAAACAAAATTTTCTATCAAAATGTACAGAGTGGGTGCAAATCCCTTTGAAACACGACAATACATTATATAAATTATACATTCAGCCCTTTCAATTACATTTTCGGAAGGTGGTTTCAAAAAGGCAAGATCTTAACTCTGATGCTTGAAACCAAGAGAAAATAAGAAGTTCACACACCAGCCATGCCGAGCCAACACTCGTACGGTTTCTAGCTAGTATGAGTTAATAAATGAATTTTTAATCTATCTTTTCGTGAACATTTATAATCACATATAATACACTTAAATGGTTTTTCGCCCGTATGGGTTAGTAAATGATATTTTAAAGACCCTTTTTGTGAACATTTAAAATCACAAATATTACACTCAAACGGTTTCTCACCCGTATGAGTTCGTAAATGCTTTCCTAAACTACTTTTTAATGAACATTTATATTCACAAAAATTACACTCAAACGGTTTCTCACCCGTATGAGTTAGAAAATGTTGTTTTAGATGATGTTTTTGTAAACATTTATAATCACAAATACTACACTCATACGGTTTCTCACCAGTATGTGTTAGTAAATGATTTCTCAATGTATCTTTATGTAAATATTTATGATTACAAATATTACACTCAAACGGTTTCCCGCCCGTATGAGTTCGTAAATGACTTTTTAATGCATCTTTTCGTGAACATTTATAATCACAAATATTACACTCAAACGGTTTTTCGCCTGTATGAGTTAGTAAATGCTTGTCTAAATAATGTTTTTGTGAACATTTATAATAACAAATATTACACTGAAACGGTTTCTCACCCGTATGAGTCAGTAAATGTTGTTTTAAACGATATTTTTGTGAACATCTATAATCACAAATATTACACTTAAACGGTTTCTCGCCCGTATGAGTTAGTAAATGTATTTTTAAATTACCTTTTAGTAAACATTTATAATCACAAATATTACACTCAAACGGTTTCTCACCATTATGTATTAGTAAATGATTTGTTAATGAATCTTTATGTAAACATTTATAATTACAAAAATTACACACAAACGGTTTCCCTCCCGTATGAGTTATTAAATGACGTTTTAATATTGAATTTGCCGAACAACTATAATCGCAAATGTTACGCTGGAAAAATATTTTACTAGTGTGAATTGGTGAAGAAATATCACAATCTTGATCGACTTGAAATTCGTTCATTGAAGTTTCTTCTTTAATGTCGACGAAATGATGCAAATTTTCCAATTTTGTTTTTTTGATTGAATTTGCCGAACAACTATAATCACAAATGTTACGCTGGAAAAATATTTTACCAGTGTGAATTGGTGAAGAAATATCACAATCTTGATCGACTTGAGATTCGATCATTGAAGTTTCTTCTTTAATGTCGATGGAATGATGCAAATCTTCCAAATTGACTTCCGTTTCCTCTTCTTCTTTCTTAATTTGAAAGTAACTCATTAAATTACTTGGACTTTTCTAAAACAAATTTAATGTCGTGTTTTGAAACCGCAAAATCCTTATTTTATTTTTAAATTATTTTAAAATTTATTTATTTATTTGTAAATTATTGTGGTGGTAACGAAGAAAGGGAAAACAGAGCGGAACTAGCAAGGTCAGACACTGCTATGAGTGTAAGGCTTTCCGTGGGAGTGTTTATTCCTCCATAAAAAAATGTTGTTATTTTTTGAAGATTTGTAATAAAAATGTGATTTAATGTAATTAAGAAGAGATGTTTTTATTAATGTGGAGTGTTGAAAGATTAATATTTGGGAAAAAATTGGAAGTGTTATGGTGAATTGGAAATTAATTTACACAACGAACTTCGATGACAGGGCAGCTGTGAGCGGTCACATGCAATTCGAAATCATAAGATAACGAAAATTTATTTGAATATTTGAAACAATTTATAAACGATACTGAATTAATATTTAAAATTATTAAGAGTCTCTTGCTCAATAAAAATATTTGCATGCCGTCCGCACGAAACCAACTAAAAATTAAACGTGAAAATTATTTTCACTAATTAAATATTCCTGTAGAATGACCGTTGTTCATCCTATTATCACTTTACATTCTCGGTCCAGATTCAGATCATTGGTAGGACTGTTAAGAGAATTTTTAGATATCTAAAATTTGGAAGACTAAAAATTAAGCAATGCCGCAATTGTTTTCTGTGCGGATTGAGTCAACCATAAAGATGATCGACGCTCATGCAGCAGAAGGCAACCTTTTGAAACATTTAAAGACTACCAACGGTATGACTGTCCACAAGTCAGACAACCAAGAAACTATTACACTGTCCAAAGACAGTTTGAAAATGAATTTTTACTTGCAAAGAAAACATCGTCTTATGAGTACAAAGCATAACAATGTTCAGCATCATTTTATACAATCGAAGATAAAGAAACTGAAGTAGAATACATCGATAGAGAAGATATCACTCACCAGTTTTTATATATCAAAATTTTAAACTAAATATGATTTATAGTTCACCTCATTATCATCCTGTTGATATTCTAAAATAGAATTCTGTTTAACATCAATGGAACGATCCAATACTTCTAACTTGACTTCCTTGTTCTCCATTTCGTTATCGTTATAACTATCACTGAAAACTCGCAATCCACTGATATTTTCTTCGAATTTATTTAACCTCCAAAACTTGTAGTCGAAAATTTGAGGTTAGATTGAAGTTCTAGTAATAAAAGCTGCAAAGCGCACACAATTAATATAAAATATATTATGAAATTAATCACAATAAATCAATACGTTAGCGAATAATAAATTATAAGTAGGCTGTTGGTATTATATAATTGAATTATAAATATCCGCTACACAATGTTGAAGAATCAAAATGGACCATGAAATTGACATGAACTGGATATTCAGACCCCAGACCTATCTTCAAGACATTTAATATCCAGTGGCGGGGTTATGTTTTTTTTATATGGTCGGCTTACTGCCAAAAAAAGATAAGTTTATTTTTGACAATTTTTAGTTAACTCTTCTCAGAAATATTATTTTTATAAGTTTATTTAAGATTATATATATATTGCGGTGTAATTTATCCAAATTAATTTTATTTTAAATTTTGTTCTAATAAAGCTTCTAATTAATAATATTACTTTAAATTTTAATTTCATTACAATATAAATTTTAAAATTTACGATACCGCTATCGCAGTCCGGCTTATCATCCAAATTTTATTGTTCCTTGAATAAATTTTTAACTTATTAATATAAAAATTTTTAATTTACTTATATTTTAATTATTTCCAATTGTAATTGTAATTGCCATCCAATTCCACTTTTTTATATCTTTTCTATCTTTAATTATCTTCCGTTTAATTTTTATTTTTTAATACTTCTTCAAAATTAATTAATCCATCCATTAATTAATCCATCTTAATAAAACACTGTTCAACCAAAAAATCACTTATATTTCAAAAACTACAAATCTTTTCAAAAATTATTCACACTAATCAATTAATACGGCCATTACGTCTACCATTTTTGGCAAAAGGCCTTGAATTTCCGGTTATTCGTCCCCACCTAGCTAATTTTACAATCTTACAACTTAAAATCAATTTAAACGCAACTTAAATAACAAAATGAATTTTCACCAAAATGTATAGGGTGGGTCCGAATCACTTTTGAAACATGACAATATATATTTTGCTATGTTTTCCTCGTAATATTGATTATATTTTTTAAAAAAAAGTGAAAGTTTTATTGAATCGAGCAAAAAAATGTGTATGGGGCGCTTTATTTGAATCTTGGTACCAAACTTTTGTGTATGCCACCTCTAAGATCTGTGCCGCATCGCTGTATTCACTTACCTTAAATAAATTTAAATAGAAAATAACTTAAAAAAGATTTAGAATTTTTTAAGTATTTTTGTGGTATTTAGTAGTATGTGATGTTAAAATAATCATACCTAACAAAATGTTAAAATAATAAAATTTTAACTGTTAAGTAAAAAAATACATACTACAAAGAAAACATAATATTTAAAGAAACTAAAATGACACTAATTCACATTTAACAGGGTTGAACTTAGAATATTTGAATAGACAAGAAAATAGAATTCCTAATTTAAAAAAAAATTACGCTATAGAAATGATAAAAATTACTTAAAAATAAAAAACTCTGTAACATAATATAAACGTCCTTATTTCACGATTATTTACGATCATCGGTCATGTATAACAGTAAAAATAACAAGAAGTAAAAGCAAATATACCAAACAAAATTGCAAAAAATTTAAAAATTAAAAAAATCAAGAATTAACTGAACTTTAAATGTTGCGCTTACTAAATAACCGAACTAAACGACGTCATGTGGCTAAATGAAATTTTAGGTTAAGTAAATGAATATGAATCCTAAATTCCTTATACAATAGAGTTGAAGTAGAGACATACAATGCCATCTATCACTTCGAAAACTAAATTTGAAAAAAGTTTCAAATTTAAGAGATACGAGGTTCGCAAGAAAAGTAAAAAAAAATTGATTTTTTTAAACAATTTTTCCCTTAATTTAATTTATAACTTGAAATCCGTGGATTCTAGACGATAAGAGGTTATAACCTAATTTGTAAATTACACAAATGATATTTAACAAAAGGGCTAATTTAGAAAAGTCTAAAAAATCAATAATATCGGAGCTATAGCTGTTTGAAATCAGAAATTCAAAAAACTGCTTTAAAGAGAGGTACCCTCCAAGGGTTTAGACTTAGACAAAAATTTTATTTGAAAATTTGTCTTAGAAAAGTGCACTTTATGGCCACCTCAAAAGTTCTCCAGGGGTCACGTGGACACCCTGTATATTATGTATTTTTGGGTTGAATTCAATCGATAATATTTCTACTTCATTTTAGAAATTAGTCAGTAAAAATACCGAAAAATAACTTTTGAGGTGAGCGAGGTCAATGAGTTCACTAACAGGATGCTGAAAAAAAAATTGTAAAACAAACGTTGCAAATAAATTAATAACGCTTGTAAAAAGACCTTTAACATATAAAAAAAATTAAAAATAGCCTGGCAGTCAACTTGACGATTTATGATTTTTACTATTTATAACAGGCAACTAAACTTTTCACCGACGCGCGTGAATGAATTACCGAAAGATATTTTACTAAAATATTAATAAGTGACATGTAATCTAAGAGCTGCACCCCACTGAAAGCGAGGTGAGTAAGTCTGTGAGACCACGCACTTAGTAAAAACATCCCTAAAGTGTGATTAGAACTTGAAAATTATGGATTTAGATCACTGTAAAGACGGGGTATCTCGAAGCCTACGCACTTGGTAAAAAACTCACTAAAGACCGCCTAATCTTTTAAATCATCGATCATTATAGTGGAAATCTCGTTAATCCATTCATGCTGTTCCGCAGTAGATCATAATTTTTAAATTTAAAAACTAGGTTTTCAACTCATTCAAAATAAAAATAAATATCTAGACTTTTCCAGATTTTCTCTGACTTTAATTTATTTACGTAAATTTAAAACGTAACTTTCAAAATTTATTTTGATTAAAAAAACGATTAAAAAGTCTTCGATGGCCTGAAGACTTAATTTTTCCGAATTGCTTTAATTTGGATTGCAGCACATGAAACCACATATTTTTCCTTTTTTATATAGTTTTATGTAGTGGAGACCGGTTATAGTGTTCTTTATTAGGTAACCTACTGATTTAGTCCGTAATAACCGAAGTACGCTATATTCGGTAAATTTTAAATTTATTATTATATTTCTTTACTAGATATGAAATTATCTGATACCAAAGTAAAAGGATTAAAAAAAAATTAATTTTTGAGTTATCTCCACGCAGACCCCTTTTTACCCTCCGTAATAATAATTAAGTAAAATGACAGTAATTATTTAATTTATTATAATTATGACTTAATTTGCGTCAGTTTGTATTTGTTTTATAGAATTTGTGTGCTGCCAATTGCTAAATAAAAAATTTTTTTCTTACTGTACTGTGGACATTAATTATTTAAATAATAATTACCGTTGTAAGTTTATTTCTATTAATTTAACAGAATTAATAGGGATGTTTTCCGACAGTCCCATTGCACCTAGACAACTTCCAACTTAGCGCCCTTCTACATTGCTATGGGAGTGGCTACTGTCCCATTTATCCTCTCAAGGGAGCTCTGAATTTTGCAAGTGATCCGAAGGATCTGCCCTGTATAATAAAAGCTCCCGAAAGTGGGTGCCTGCTTTGACTTACATTGCCTCATCTTGATGACACCATCCAAGGCAATGATAAGCTTTTTTTCCACCAACTTCACTTGGGACTCGGTGAGCTTGCCCAAGAGGTTTAAGCGGTCTATCACAGCCACACCGCGATGCTTTGAAGCAACCTGCCCATAGGCGACAAAGTCCGCCAAGTTGAGGAGTTTTGTTGTTGAACAACTGAAAGCCAGTATCTCCAGTCATTTAATACCTAAATGACAATAAAATGTAGAACTTGAAAAATAAATTAATTTTTATAAACGTCCGCACATTTGACATCTAAGTGCCAGAAGCATAAAATATGTTAATGTACAGTCAGAGTGATGCAAATAAAAAATCACATTAAAGCTGATGACTAAAGATTCGAATCCGAAATTTCTAGAATATGTTATTCAGCTCCGTGTACACAGATCATTTTAGCCACCAAGGAAGAACTAGAATGTAGTTTTAATTCGTCTTTAAATTGAAGTAAGAGCCGCGACACATATTAGACTTACCAATGTGTTATCAATTCTTTATTTTCAATTTTTTTATGTAATAAGCGTAGAACAGTCGAAAAATCGAACTTTTGCCTATAGCTCCAAAGCAAAAAAAGGAAAGATAGCAAATTCTGGTTTTCGCCATTGAGTTTTACTCAAAACACAAGATCTGAAATTTGTCACCCATTATAGTTATCTAGTTCTCCATAAGAACCATTGAAATTGGCCCATCCTGTACAAGTGCAAATTAAGGCAAAAGTAGATGGAACGTTTCGAAACCTAAAGAGCATTCACAAAAATTCTTAATGTCCTAAAGAAGTAAAAAATGCTGTTTAAGGTATGTAAATCGAGAGTTGTAAAATAATTGTAGTATATTTCTTCTGGTAAAGGTAGGGGATATGAATCACTTATTGTTACGTTGTATAGTCCTCCGTAATCGACAACTGCACGCCATATCTTTTTACCTGACGATCTCCTTTGTGTTTTATACGTTTTTTCTACGCAAGAACCTGGGCACCCTCCACACGGAATCTTGTAAATCAGCTCTGACTTATTCTCCATCTCCATTGCGTCCTTCAGATTTGTTTAGAAACATTAGTGTCTTTTACTTTATCTTTAGGCAGTTTTAGGTTCGTGAATTTTTAAACTAAATTGGGATATCATCAAAATTTTACTTAAAAATCTTGACGTTATCTGAAAGGAACTTAAAGCAACTTACCACCGGTTTCACCTGCAGATGTTTTTTTTGACAAGTAGATTTTAGACACAATAATAAATATAAAAGATCAAAGATTCAGAGACTTACAAAAATACTAGAAGAGTAGTAATCTATTTAAATTTTAAAACTTAGCGAGAAAACTATTTCCCGTCCGTATGAGTTCTTAAATGCTTTTGCAAACTACTTTTTTGTATACATTTATAATCACAAATATAGCAAGAAAACGGTTTCTCCCCACTGTGGATTTTTAAATGTCTTTTTAAACTTTCCTTATGTGAAAATTTCTTACTACACAATTCGCAAGCAAACGGTTTCTCGCCTGTGTGTGTTTTTAAATGCCTATTTAAAATATTTTTCCGTATACATTTATAGTCACAAATATCGCACATAAATGGCTTCTCGCCAGTATGAGTTTTTAAATGATTCTTGAAAGATTCTTTTCGTCCACATTTATAGTCACAAATTTCGCATTGAAATACTTTCTCACCAATATGTTTTCTTAAATGAAAATTGAAGCTTTCCTCGTATGCACAACTGTAGTCACAAATCACACATGCAAAAGATTTCTTGTCAGTATGCCTTCTTAAATGATATTTTAAATTTTTCTTATGAACAAATTTATACCCACACAATTCACAAGTAAACGGTTTCTCGCCTGTATGAGTTTTTAAATGTCTCCCTAAATTTCCTTTCCGTGCACATTTATAATTACAAATTTCACACGTAAACGGTTTCTCCCCTGTATGTTTTCTTAAATGAAACTTTAAACTTCCCTTATCAACACATTTGTAGTCACAAATATCACACATAAACAGATTCTCGCCGGTATGTTTTCTTATGTGTAGTTTTAAACTTCTCTTATCGGCATATTTAAAATCACAAATTTTACACATAAACGGTTTCTCGCCAGAATGTGTCCTTAAATGTCTTTGTAAATTTTCTTTCCGTGCACAATGAAGATTACAAATTTCACACGTAAAGGTTTTCTCGGTAGAATCAGCCTTTAACAGATATTTTATTCTGCTGATTGTTTTCGGTGTGCATTCACCGTCTGCCTGACAAAGTAGATCTGCAGTCTCTTCTTTAATGTCAATGGAATGGTGCAAATCTTTCAACTTGAATTCAGGTTCTTCCATCTTAATATTAGAATAGCTATTGGAACGGCATGGAATTTCCTGTAATAAATTAGATTTAATTCGTTTGTTTTCAATGAAATAATATACTAATTATTCAATAAAAAAAATTTACAAAGATACCGCTTTCTAACCGAATAAATAATATTATTTTAATAAATTGAAGAGAGGTCAAATGACAGAAATTGCACACAATAATTTAGCATTAAAATCTGTAACTCGGTAGTATATTATCGTCCATGAGTTTTAAAAATCATATCCGTTTATTTTTCATCTTACGTAGAAGTCAAAACCTCTTCAAAAGTTGCAACTGTACAAAAAAGTGTTTCTACTATATTTACAAGTTTACCTCGGTCGTATCCTGTGGATATTCTACAATCGGATACTCTTCGTTTTTAATACCAACGGAATGGTGCAATTTCTCTAATTTGATTTCCATGTCTTCCATTTCATCTGTTGTAATTTTGTTATTGTTGCCTACATTATTGTAAGGTCACAACCATCAAAACTTTCTTCACATTTCTGAAGCTCATTGAAAAAGTATCCTTCCGTTTATATTGTAAGATACAACTAAAAGTCGTACAATTTTATAGGTTATGTCAGGAAATGTTGAGATTACATACCAAAAGAATTTGTAACATACAATAATATAGATTAATCTTGACAAATCAACACATTTGCGAATTTTTACTTAATCATAGAAAAAATGTTTACCTATAGTTTAGTGCCGTCGCCATTAGATGGCGAAAATATCTATTTATTTTTGGGTATTTTAGGTTGCGTTCAATTGAAAATGTTGGTCAGCAAAATGCTAAAATATAACTTTTGAGATGAGCGACAACATTGAGTTCACTAACAGGGTGCTGAAAAAAAAATTGTAAAACAAACATTAAAAATAAATTAATAACGCTTGTAAAATATCTTTCACTATCTAAAAACAAGCGTGTTTACATATTTATAACGCAGAGCGGGAGCTGTGCGGGAGCACCGGGCTAGGCCCCTCGCAGCCGGTATCGGAGCGTCTAGTCGCCCCGGTGTAGGTCGCGGTGGGCGTTGCCAAGTGAGAGGTGGTTTCGGTTGGAAGATGTTTTAGTGCACGGTGTCGTGAATTAATTTGTGTAAAATTTTGAAAGGCGCGTTTGATCTAGTGATTCGCTTTATATTCGCGGTTGTCCGATTGTTGAGAGTTCTTTCCGTGTAGAATTTCGCAGCTGTGGCGTTGATTTTGGCGCGTATCGTTAGCGTTTGGGTGAGTTCATGTAGCGAGAATTTTTCCGTGGTTCTGGGTTTACCGGTGATTAGGCGAACGAATTTGTTTTGGAGGTTTTGAAGGATATCGGAGTTGGATTTGGCGGTTTTGCTCCACACGGGGGAATAGGGCGTACAGTAGGATTGGTCGTACCATGGTTTTGTAGAGTCAGAGTTTGAGGTCGGTTCGGAGTTTGTTTTTGTGGTGTAGGATGGGGTACAGAGCGTGGTACATGCGGTTTGCCTTGGGCGAGGTGAGTTTGCAATGCTCCCGGTACGTGAGCCGTTCATCGAGCGTGAAAGGGGTTTAGCTCTTTCGTGTTGTTCTTGTTGTTGATTGTTACATTATGTGTTATTTTGTCGAGTCTGTGGGAGAACGCGGTTAGTGTGGTTTTGCCGGCGTTTATCTGAATTTTCCACCTTTTGTAGTACGTTTCGAGTGCGTCAATGTGGCGTTGTAGATATTCGATTGATTTGTTCTTTTTGAATGATTCCGAAATTATGACTGTGTCATCCGCGAAAAGGGCGATTTTCGTGTTCGAATGTTTTGGGATGTCGTTGATGTAGTATGTGAAGAGGGTTGGGGCAAGGACGGAGCACTGGGGGACGCCGGCTGGAATGGAGTGGGGATTCGATAGGGCTTGGTTGATGTTAACTTGATATGTTCGATTTTGTAAGAAGTTCGCGATGATTTTAATTAGGTGAGGTTGGGTTCCCGTCGCGATGAGTTTGTGTATGAAGCCGTTGTGCCAGATGGTGTCGAATGCTTTTTCTATGTCAAGAGTGACTACCGAGGTTGATCTGTTTAGGTTGTAATTTACCGCGATTATGTTAGTGAGTCGCGCGAGTTGTAGTGTGGTGCTGTAGTTTGAGCGGAATCCGAATTGTTCAGGGATGACGGTTGGGGATTCAAATTCATGCTGCTGAAGGCGGTTTAGCATAATTTTTTCAAGGATTTTGGAGAGGGTTTGTAGGAGGCTAATGGGGCGGTAACTGGTAGGGAAGTTTGCGGGTTTGCCTAGTTTGGGGATGGGAATGACTATTGCATTTTTCCAAGGGGTTGGAAAATATTGATTTTTAATGCATTGGTTTAGGATGTAGTAGATTTGCAGGGATTTCTGATGTGATGTTGTCTTGACAGGAGCTTTGTTTTGGAGGGATTTAATGTGCATTTTGATTTCTTTGGGGGAGATGAGGTCTTCGGGCGGGGTGGGATACGACGAGGAGTAGAAATTTTAGTTTGAAAGGTTTCCCATATTTTGAGTTTGGGAGTCGAAAAGGTGCATGGTAAGGTTGTGATTTTGTAGGTACGCATCGGCAATTGCGTTGGTCAAGGTTGGTGCTTTTAATGCCGAGGGGAGTTTGAAGTGGCGGAATTTGGGATCGGAATTTTTTGGTTTTGAAGGATCGGGCTAGGGTCCAAAGTTTGGTGGAGTTTTGCGGGATTATTTCGGATAGCAGCTTGTCCCACCGGTCGTGTTTGATTTTGTCGATAGCGTTGTTTATCTGATTAGTAGGCGGTTTATCTGTTGTTTGATTGCGGGGTATTTGTCGCGTTGTTATATTCGCCGTAGTTTGTTTTTGTTTTTAATTTTGAGTAGCAGTTCGGGTGGTAGTGTTAGTTTGACGGTGGGTGTGATTTTTTTGGTGTTTTCCGCGTACGCGTACGTTATTTGTTCTGTAAATTTTTCGATGGCTTGGTCGATGTCGCGGTTTGATTGTATGTTTGTGTGGAGTGTAATGGTGTTGGTGTCGCGGCTAAATTTCGCCCAGCCGGTGGTGCGTTTAGGTCGTGACGGGAAGATTGGCAGTTGAAGACTACCAATTTCGATTCGTACCGGTAGGTGGTCGGAGCTTAGTTTCTGAAGCGCGGTGACCTCGCGGACGGCCACTTTGGTCGATATGATTAGGTCGATGGTTGAGGGTGTGTAGCGAACTGTAAGCGGGTGGTGTGTGTATTCGTTGGGGTGTGATAGGAGGACCTGGTTTACGTTTACGTATTCCCGTAATATTTTACTGTTTGCGTTAGTATTTACGTTGTTCCAATCGGTGTGTCTCGCGTTAAAGTCGCCCGAGATGACGACTTCATTTCCGCGGTGTAGTAGCGAGTCGAAGTCGTTTGGGTCGATTTGATGAACGATGAATTCCTTGGCAATACGGAGGTGCCACGGAGAATCCGTTTATTTCCTTCAACTGATGTGGGCAGCGGGCGTTGGAATTTATTGAGATGTGGTTCCTCATTTGAAGCGCTAAGCTTGATCGGGCTGGGTTTTTGGTCCATGTGGATAATTTTTTCGTGATTTGCGGGTTCTTGGGAGTTGCGAAGAACTTTTCTGGAAGCGTGGTTATGCGGTCAGAAAGGCGGCGATGTAGAGTGCGTCTGCGATCCGTGGATTTGGGCCCCTAGTATTTGATGAACTTGGTCCCTTGGTGTCGAAGGGGCGGGGTGAGTGTACGATCCGTGGGTTGGGGTCCCTAGTATTTGACGAACTTGGTCCCTTGGTGTTGATGGGGCGGAGCGAGTGTGCGATCCTTGAATTGGGGTTCCTAGCATTTGATGAACTTGGTCCCTTGGTGTCCATGGCGCGGGGCGAGCGATTTGGCGTAATTCCGGGCGTCTTTGCATGGTTTCTTGGCATCCGGGTGTTTGATAAACCCGATGCTTGGTGGGAACCTAAAAACAAACATGTAAAGATTAGGTATTACTTACACCCCGGCTGACGGGCGGGTGAAGATGTCCTTTGGCCGGCTGTGACCTAGATTGTAGCCTGGCTGGTACTGTCCTAGCTACGAGATGAGAGGGTTGTCCGAAAAGCTTTCGGTTTTGTACAATTTTTCCGCCTGTCCTTTAATATGTACGTCGATGGTGTCCATCTTGGTATCTGCGTGGAGTCTTCGATTGGTGACGTAGTACGGGCTGGAGAATGCGTGCCGAATGCATTTATTCTGTACTACTTGTATCTTCTTTATGTGGGTTTGGGCTGATGTCCCCCACACGGGTGCGGCGTAGGTCATGGTGGGTCTGATGATGGCCTTGTAAATGCGCAGCTTGTTTGCTGGTGAAATCTTGCTGTTTGAAGCTAGGAGCGGGTAGAGTTTTGAGAAGACAGCTCTTCCACGGTTTGTGGCGGATTCGATGTGCTCCTTTCACAGCAGTCTGTAATCCAACGTGACTCCCAGGCATTTGGAGGTGTTAGTCCATGGGATTGGGCTTTCGAAGATGAAGATGTTCGTTCGGGGCAGAACCTGTCTACGTTTCTTTCTGAACATTGTCGCGGTACTTTTTGTTGAGTTAACCCCGATGCGCCACGTTGCGAACCATTTTTCGAAGTCGTTAATGGTTTTTTGTAGACGGTCGGTGGTGAGGTCTTGATTCATGGAAGAAGTGTAGACGGCCGTGTCATCCGCGTAAAGCGAGATCTTCGTTCTCGGGCCGGTTGGAGCTGGCATGTCGCTCATGAAGATGTTGAAGAGGGTGGGAGCGAGAATGGATCCTTGGGGTACTCCGGCAGTGATGAAGCGCTCGGATGATCGGGTGCCTTCGAATTTGACCTCGAATTTCCGATTTTCAAGGAATGACGCCACCAGCTTGACGAGTGCTGGTTGGATATTGGCGTTTAGCATCCTGTAAAGAAGTCCATGGTGCCACACTTTGTCGAAGGCCTTCGACATGTCGAGTAGAACAAGTGCGGTGAACTCTTTCTTGTTGAAGCCAAGGGAGATGTGTTCGACCAGGCGGAGAACTTGCTGGACCGTGCTGTGTCCTGGTCGGAAACCGAACTGCTCGTCTTGCAAGATGCTGTTATCGAAGATGGTTTGTTTGATCCGGGTGGAGATGACTCTTTCGGCGACTTTTTCTAGCGATGCGAGGAGGCTGATGGGGCGGTAGCTTTGGAGCTTACGGGGGTCTTGACCTGCCTTGTGGATGACCACTACATCGACAGTTTTCCGTTTCTGCGGGAAGTAGCGGAGTCGAAGTGAGGCGTTGATGATGCCAGTGAGTGCTGCGACTGCCTTGCGTGGCATCGCCTTGAGAGATTGATTTGTAATTGCGTCGGATCCGGGTGTCTTCCTGTTCTTCAAGGATTGGATGATTTGGGTGACTTCTGTAGTGGAGGCTGGGTCGATCGGTGTGAGATCTTCAATTGGAAGGGTCCTCGTGATGAAATCCTTAACCATTTCGATATGGTCTTGGTTGAGGCGCTCGTCGAGGGGGCTGCACTGGATTTCCAGGTTGTCGGCGAAGGTGTCGGCCTTTTCTTGGTCACTTTTGGCTTGCGTGCCGTCGAGGCGGGTAATGGCGGGCGTCTGGCGGTTTTTAGATTGGGTCGATTGCGATCGCGGGTGAGTTATAAAAGTTTACCACGGTGAGGTTGTTAATTTGTATGGCTTGCGTTTTGGCGACCGTGGTGTTGGTTTGCGTTACCGTCGCGTTTAGCGCGTTCGTGACGTATGTTAGAAGTCCGCCGGCAGACATTTTTGGCTGGTTGATTGCGGTGTAGAATGAGATATTTGAAGGGGCTCGTTTGTGGAGCTTTATTTCCTAGATTAGGATTATGTCGAGTTTGAATTGGGCGGCTAAGAGGTGAAGTTCGTTTAAAGATACCGTTAGCGTTCCACGTAATTATTATGAGATTGTGTTTGGTGTTCACGGGTTTAGGGGTCATATTTGGCTGCGATTTCTGTTATGATTTGGAGTTTGGTCATTGCGTCGGTTGCCCCCGCGAGTCTGGGTTTTGCATGTTGCATACGTCGTTGAGGTCCTTGATTTCGGCAAGGAGAGCTTTTAGATCGTTCGCGCCTGCTTGGGGAAGAGCAGTGTTTGCACCGGAGCGTTCCGCGGGTGGACGTTGTTCGACCGGGGTTAGATTGCGTGTGTAGCTTTGCGTTGCTGTGATTGGTGCCCACGGTGAGATTGTGGGAGGAGCTAGTCTCTGCGTTGGCAATAGCGAAAAGTTTTGATTTTGTAAGTTGAAATTATTACGCGGTTGCTTAGGGCTTGAATTGTTACCATTAATGTGGGTTTTTGCACTTACCCTAGCGCAGTATCTGCATAGGCTGGGCAGTCCCTGAACTTGGCGGGGTGATTGCCTCCACAGTTGCAGCATTTGACGTTGTCGTTCTTTTTCTTTTGCGGGCATTCGGTGCATTTTACGCACCTTGGAGCGATGTTACAGTTGGCCGATCCATGTCCGTAGTTTTGGCAGCGGTGGCATTGAGTTCTTGTACTTCTTTTTACGTAATCTTGATATCTGACGATCGATCCTCGAACGTCTCTGATTTTGGTAATTTCCTGGATGGTGGTTTCAGGTTTAAACTGTAAAAGAAATGAGCCAGAATTAGCGCCAAATTTATTTTTGAGGTTTAGGATTTGGGTAGGAATAAGGGAAATTTCGGCGAAGGCTTCTTGTATCATCCTGTTGTCCAGATAAGGACGATTTTGGTGTCCCGCTTGTCCTTTGGGGTGAAAGTATATCCGGGCGCGCCTCCTTTGAAAAGGTCGTCTTTCAGTTTGTGGAAGTCCTTCGTGGTTTTCGTGTAGATCCAAGTTTGGTCTCGGATCGCCTGGAATGTTATGGGATTGGCTGCAATCTTCATGCATTGGGCCTGAAACACAGAAGGGTTAAGGTGGTGGGTCAGGATGATTGGCGGTGGTTTTTTGGGGGCAATATGTTTCTTTGTAGGTGCTGATACTGGGGCTGCAAAAGACTTAGCTGCTGTTGTTGATGCTGGCTTTGATTGTCGTAGGGTGTTACGACGTCTCACTTCGGTCTATTCGTGGTCGGCTGGGACTGATGCTAGAATTTCCTACTTATTAAAGATTTCTAGCGGTGATGTTATAACTTTAGCGATTTCCATATTGACGGCTGGAGTTTGGTCCTTTGGGGGGGGGGAATTTTGATGTTCGTCATTGGAGTTGGTGGGTCCTCCTGGATTGTCAGTGGTCGGGTTGGTATGTTTGCTTTTTCAAGAATTGAATTTAGCCTCTTATGAAAAGAAGCGTCATTTGCTCCGTTAATTCTGACCTTTGATTTTAAGATTCCGGTAGTCTTCGTGATTGTTGTTTGGTTTAGTTTTGTTGTTAACAAATTTCAATTTTACTTTTAGTATCACAGGCGAAGTCTCTTTCTAATGATCTGTTTATAGCCAGTAGCTGACTGACCAGCGTGAATGGATTAACGAGATATGTTTTAATAAAAAATCACTAATAAACTTGTAATCTAAGAGCCGTGCCGGACAAAAACGAGAAGTCTTTGGTCTCTGAGACCATGCACTTAGTCGAAACATTCCTGAAGTACGATGAAAACTTGAAAATTATCGATCATAATAGCGGGAATCTCGTTAATTTATTTATGGGGTTCTGTGGTAGTTCCATAATTTTTAACTAAATTTTCATATAATTTTTAAATTTAAAAACCAGAGTTTTAAATCATTGTTCAAAATAAATTTAAATATAAAATTGAAAAAAAAATTTACCGACTTGCCCAGATTTTTTCTGACTTTAATTTATTTACGTATAATTTGAATAAATATAAAACGTAACTTTTACAATTTAATTTGTTAAAAAAAAATCAAAAGTGGATTGGTGTGATCGCTGGTTGAGTTGTACAACGGGAATTCTCATTCTGTGTGCGTCAACATGTAGGGAATTTAAGATTTGATTCAAAAATTTAAAAAAAAAGAATAATTTTTTTTTTGATTATCAGGATTTTTATGAAAAAATCGTCAAATATACCAAGTTCTCCCCCTCTCCTTTTTTATAAATTTTTTAAACAAAAACAACTTTATTTTAAAAAATTAAAAAAAATTTATTCAACGCGTGCCTGGGAGCCTGTTTATAAAATATATTATGCAAAATTTCGCTTTTATAGACTCTCCATACAAATATAACGTCACAATAGCTAAATCCCTCCTTTTAACAACTTATTCTGTTAAATAATAAAATAAAATTGCTAAACTGAGGCGACGTCACTTATTTCCTTAGATCTCTCGTCCACCTCTGTCACTTATTATTACGTTAAGCAATACCCCCCCCCCCCCCTCTTCCTATTACAAACGTAGTTTATGGATGGCCCCCTGACAGTTTAAGTGGCGCTGTGCGGGAGTGATTTATTTACATAATTTATGCTCGATCCTTGCCAAAAATTATGAAATTTTTCAAAAATAATTTTTTGAATTATTTTGAAAGTCATAAACTTACAGCTAAATTAATTAAACTTAACAAAATGTTAAAATTTTAAACTATTAAGTAAATAATAAATAATACAAACTACGAAGAAAACATAATATTTAACGAAACCAAAATGATAAAAATTCACTTTTAACAGGGTTGAACTAAGAATATTTAAATAAACAAGAAAATAGAATTCTGAAAAAATTACGCTATAGAAGTGATAAAAATTACTTAAAAATAAAAAACAAAAAGCAAAAAAACCTGTAACATAATATAATGGCCTTTATTTCACAATTATTATCGGTTATCAGTTATGTTTAACGGTAAAAATAACAAGTGAGAGCAAATATGCCAAAGAAAATTGAAAAATTTTAAATTTAAAAAATCAAGAAATTAACCAAACTAACATTTACAGCTAAATTTTTGTACTATTGAAGCGTAAATTTACAGATGTTTCTCGAAACAATAATGCTCTAAATTGTAAAGCTCGTGGATTTTCATCGTTAATCGGTAAGCGGAAATTTTTTTTTTATGTTGCAAAGTGAGCTAGCCGCCACAAATTACAAGTAAAAATATCCCCACTTTTAAATTAATTTTAAAAAATTTTGTTTTTTACATTACCTAATTTTAACATTTAGAAAATAATATATTTTATCAAAAATTTTCTACAATAAACTTTGCTATTTTTTTTAGACATGAAATTATTATGAAAGTAAAAAAGATTACTTTCCACTTAAACGTTGAGAAGTGTTGCTAACTCTTAAAAATTTAAATAAAATATAAATATTTTTTTTGGGGCACTGTGTACATTAATTACTTTCATATATTTATTTCTATTTAATTAGTTGATATTATGTTTTATAAGATTTCGAATACTTTAATTTTTCATCTACACCACTGTCTAGATTTTTTTTAGAGTTAGTTATCACACGGATGGATGGCGCTCTCTCAAGACAAAATAACCTATAAATTTACCGCGTGTTAACTTTTGCAGTGCTATGTAATTGTGATAATGTGAAATTTAAATATAGCGAATAAATTTTATTTTAACCATGAAAAATTGACTTAAAACACTACAGGTAATTTATAAAACAATAAATTGTTGTAATAAAATGTACTAACAAATTTTTAATATGATTTTCAGGAATTCTTCCTTGTGGTAACGTTGGCACGAAAGTGAAAGGTTTTGGTTTCACTAGTATCTGTCCTAGAAGGTTTAATCAAGATCAATTAGAAAATTGTGTTGAAAAATTTAAGCACTCATTGTGAGAATAATGAACGTGATAGTTTAACGTAGTAATCGCAAAGATATTATAAACAGGTAATTATTTTTTTAATAAGATTAAATTATTATTTCTAACTTAATGATGATTTTAGGATTGATAGCTATTGGACTCCAAGTTGAATATATACAAAAATTGAGAAATGAAAATTTTCAGCGAGACGCAGATTCCGATGAATACAAAAGGTACAATATCGTACAACAAATTGAGTGATTAATATTTATTGTTTTTTACATTTTTTATTTACTGAACTAAAATTGTTTACCGTAGGGGAAAAAGTCATAAGTCAATAATACCTCAGCTAATTACGTTTTATAGCTCAGTTATTCAGATCTAAAATTGTTGCTTTTCTTAAGCAAAACCTGGAATCGTATAAATTTTGTCGAGGAAATAAGTTATAAATGAAATTCGGGAAAACCAAAATGAATTATAAAAGTTATGTTTCTTGTTTACGTAAATTTTTAAAATTTGTCGAGGTTCAATAAGTCGGAAAATCTTCAATATCAGTCAATGTAAACCTCGAAATAACAATAACAATTTGTTTTTGTTCAGTCATTATATAGCAAAAAAGGAGTTTGAAATATTTTTGTTTAAGCAAATTCGTATCGGCAAGGTCTTAAAAATCACAAAATCGTAGATTGGTCGTTTCCTATATCTTCTATACCCAAAATAGGTATATTAAAATTAAAGTAGATACAATTCTGCGTTAAAGGATAAAAAAATTATTCTAATAGTCTATTTAATTTCCGAGCTGTAACCCTTCGTAGAAGTCCGATTTAGTATCGAGTTTATCCCCGAAAAACCTTCTCAGTTTTCGATGTAGTTTATTTTTTACGATTAGCTTTAAATATGTATAAAATAATTTGTTAGCTATAAGTTTTCAAACTTTATCCCTTTGATATATTTTGGCATTTATTAAATTATAGCTGAATTGCAGTGCATCTCGGGCGCAATTTAAAGTGTAGAAAAGTAAATTTGATATAAAAAAAATATAAAATGGAGTAGTACGATTCGAAAATATTCAAATTTTTTGTATAAATTGTATATCAAATTTTTCTTTATTTGTTTTCTACACTTAAGGTAAAAAAGTAATTTAGTAAAGTAAAATGAATTTAAGTTGTAAGTTTGAATCTTTTGTGAAACTAAATAGATCGGCATATGTTTCTTTTTATTTTTAACCAAAGAAAATCTCTTTTTTTGCGTGAAAACAGGAAAATTTTTAGAATTTGAAATTTTCTGTTTGTACATAAGTATTTATATTTTTAAAACTAAAAAAGAGAAGTTTTTTGGATTATTTTCAAAATTTTTAATTTTGTTAAAATTAAAAGTTGCTTATATTTTTATAAAAAAATATATACCACTTTATTAATTTCTTACAATCTTACAATTGTAAGAAATGTACATTGAAATGTGATTTTTTAAAACGACGATCAAGAACTCAAATCTTAAAAAAGTTAATTCTCAATGAATTTTTGACTAAATTTGACAAAATTTATTATTCAGCAAGCCAATATTAAGACTTATTTTTTTTTTCTGTTTGTGCAGTATTTCAATAGTTATAAAGTTGAAATTTTTTAACCCATTAGCAACCACGAGTAGCTTTAGATGCATCAAATTTTGATATTGTGCCAAAAATAAACTACTGTACTTTTTTCCAAGTTTGTAGTTGATTTGGAAAGAATAGACATTACTTTATATAATAAACACAAAATATTTACTTTATTATGCTTACATGGGATTCTAGCAACCCTTTCTCTACTTCATTTTGCAAAAAATGTGCCGGTCTATCGACAAATTTCAATAAATCAAGAGGTAATTCTAAATCTGTTTTGCTACAATTTTCAATTTTTTCTTTCATAGAACGCTTTTGTATTACGTCTAGTTTATGCACTCAAAAATGTATTTAAAAATACAAACATTTATCTATATAAAATGAGAACTAAAGATGCTTGTGGGCACTTAGAACAGATGCATGCCGATTGTAAGGACCTCGGTGACCCGGGATTTTTTAAATTATTTTTCCTATCATTGATTATAGCCTAAGAATGGAAAAAAAGTAAAATAAAATAAATCTGTCGATTGGGCTTTAATGGGTTAATTATTAATTTTATTATTTGGATTCTACAACGCCATCTATTAATTTTTTCTTAACTGTTTTAGTTGACAACTAGGTGGTGTAGCGGCGCTGAAATTCGCTAAAATGGAAGCTTCCGTTCCATGGGTTCCATGTTTCATTTTAAAACTAATATTTGCTGTGGTCGTACGTCTCAGTTTGTGTGATCCTGAATTTCCTGAAAAAAAGTCGAAAATGTGTAATAAATCTTTGAAGAATAATTATGTATTCCATCTAAGTGCACTGTGCAAGATCTGGCGTGGTCATGGAAGCAGGTTCAATGATCGATGATAAATATCAAAAAAACGTGGTTGGGTGAGTAAATTTTTATTTATTTGTTATTACATTGCGAAGTAATTTTTATTTTTGTATAATTGGTTTCTGATAAATAATCAATTGCTTTTATGCGTTTTAAAAGTGAAATCAAACAATCCAAGATAATTTTTATCAATTTCAGCACAATGTGACCGATTAAATATTTTTATTTTGTTATACAGTGCTATTTTATGTTGGGTACTTAGTACTGCAAATTTTTCTGATTTACATGGTTTGATATTAATTATTCGTAAACATCGTCTGTTCAGATCCCGGACTTCATGCTAACTGCGGTCTTTCATTTTGAACATTAAGTTAAATTTTAAGTGTTATAAAATAAAATTTTTTTTCTTCCAACGACTGGAAAGTTATCGATTTTAAACACGAAATTTAAACTTTTCCTTACCATCATAAATATAAGCACGTGGCGTAACGTTTTTTCGATTGATTCCTTGTCTGATATTATTTTAATAAAATTGAATAATTTTGGTATCTATCTTTTTTAAAAATTATTTTAAGTTTATCTACGCTTCAAATATGAAATTTTACACCGTAATTTAGAAATAAATACATGTAAACTTTGATTTTGACATTTAAATTCTACAATATTCCAACTTAAAATTTTTGTTTTTTTAACCGAAAATATTTATTAAATGTCACAAATTGAAGTTGACAGTTGCGAATTAAATTAAAATTAATATTACTAACATAATTAGTAGAAATATAGTTAAGTCATAGTTTCGAGTCTTTATTGACCCATTTTCAAGGCTACAAATAAATACAAATAATTTATGTATAATTTGTAATTATTTGTATTTATCTATATTTTCGTTGCAACCATATACCAGCAATTCTCTATTGGATTTAAATCCGGAGAATTACCTGGTCAGGTCAAGGGTTTTACCTGCCTTTGTTGTAAAAATTCCTTTACCTGCAACAAAAAATGATAATATTTAAAAATCGATTTTAATTAAAATGCTTTCTAAAGTTTATAGAAAAGTTAACTAGAACAGTACAATAACAAAAAAATTTTTATATTACCTTTTTAGTAGATTTAAATTCTTTCTTTATAAATGGCAGCAAATGCTCATTTAAAATTTTTAAATAACCCTCTGCGTTGAGGGTTTTCTCTATTAAGTACAGTGGACCAACGTTTTTACTTGTAATGCATCTCCAAACCATTACACTCGTAGGAAATTTAACCGTTCCTTTCAAACATTGATCTTGAAATTCTTCACCTTGTCTTCGCCGTACATATTGAATGCCATCCGTGCCATGCAAATTGAATTTTGACTCGTCCGAGCTATACAAGCTATACAAAATTATTCATATCTCTAATGATTTTTTTCCAAATTTTGTATCATAATAAAAATTAAATTATTCGTTCACATGTTAGAAAACTGAAATCTATTAATAATTAAATCATTAATATAATTATTTTGTATTACCTATCAAAACATTTTATATAAGTGATTTGTTATTACAATAATTATTATTAAATTCCTTACGCTGCGCGATATTATTTAATTTTAGTGAGTCGACATATTATTTAATTAATTAGGTAGTCATTAAAATAGGAACGTATTCCATCACTAATTACCATACTTAGAAAAATTTATCACATTCCGGGACCTATAATTTTTTGAAAATTCTTGATCGCCGGAGTAACTTAGTACAGCTACTTCAATAGTTTTTATGTTCACACTACGCAAGTTTGCTTATGACTTTTGTTATGATTTAAAATCTCAAAACCGCTGTGATGCCATAAATATTCTAATTAAGGGGTAATGTCACTCTAGAGATGCAAAAAATAGCATAATTTTAACAATTTTTTATGGCCTTATCGTAAATGCAATACAAAATATGTTTAAAGGTATTTATTGCACATATTTATAAATTTAAATATAAATTTTTTTACAAAATAGCAGCGTCAAGTCTTCGCAAAGGAAACCTCTCGTTACAAATGGCGTTCCGCGGCCGGCAAGAATTCTCCCACAATTTTTGACCTTTAACAAAAATTAAAAAAGATTTCAATTCTATATAAGATTATCTCAATAAGTACGTAGCGAAATTAAAAAATATTGGTTTTTGTAAGAACAGTGCATGATTGATTTCAAATTTCTGTTTTTGTTAAAGAAATTACGTGAAAAATTGCTTATAACAAGAAAAGTTTACAATATAACATAAAATCCCTACGTACTTATCTAAATAATCTAATTTTATAGCTACAATTAAAATTTCAAAAAAATTGGTTCAGATTTGTTAAAATTATGTTGCCGGCCAGTTTAGAAAACGTAGTTTTTAGATAAAGCGTTTTAAAGTTTTACATAGCATTATTTCATGGAAATTTTTTATTTACTTTTAATCTGCAATACCTGTACCATATAATTAGCCTTCTATATTGATGTACTGCTCTTCTTCTTCTTTTCTGGCTGATTTAAAAAACAACCAAGCCTTTTTTGCAGCATCAGACAGCAATTGCTCCGAGAAATTAATGCGGCATGCATCAGCTTCCGCGCAGAAATTGAAGCAATTGGGACAGATTGTTATACCCAATCCATCTATAATTTTTAAAATACCGCTAATACTATCGTTAAATATAAATACACTCATTATTTTAAATAATTTTTAAATCCAACTGAAGAAACTCAAGCTCAAAGCATCGGGGTTACTAAAATTCCAATACTGATACACTAATGCACAATTACAGCCGGATACCACCCGGGTTAAATTTTTAAATTGTAAACCGTACATATTTAGAAATTTTTAAAAATAATAAAGATGCACTTTAGTTTATTATCTTTTGCCCACAATTGTAACGCTCTAGTATCATAAAGTTGAGTAATTTATTGCATACTTCCTACCGGGCTTTAAATGCTTATAGCTCCGAAAGTATTCGGAATATCAATATGAAATTTTAACACGTAAATTTTAAGATATTGAGCTATTAATTAATGTAAAAATTTTTTTTTGCATTTTTAAAAAACTCTAGAGTGTCATTACTAGTCCTGGGAAAAATATCGATATTGATATCGAAATATCGATAAACGATATTGATATTTTTTGATATCGATATATTGATATTTCGATAAATCGATATATCGATATTTCGATATATCGATATTTTGATATATCGATATTTCGATATATAGATATTTCGATATTTTGATATATCGATATTTCGATATATCGATATTTCGATATTTTGATATATCAATATTTCGATACTTTTTTGATATTAATATTCGATATCGCTCAGCTCTAATACTGATACAATCAGTGCTAATCTGTAACTCGAAATAATTTTAGCAACTTGCTAAAAGTGAGCAATATTGCCAAATAATTAATTTTGTGTATTTTGAAGCCAAGTGATTGGTTGTATTGCTAATTGGCTTAGTGAATTTTAGCAAGTTGCTAAAATTATTTCTAATTACAGAATAGCCCTGATTAATTAAGATTTTTGTTTTACCTACATATCATGTATATTGAATATTAGTTTTGCTTTTTTTGTTGTTATTCTTATCATGTTTCACTACGAATATATTATTATAGTACACTTTATTTCATTTATACTGTTTAACTCGATCTTGAATCCTTTTTCAAAAAGCAGCCTACTTCTTCCTTGTCTTGGAAAAAATATCGATAAACGATATTGACATTTTTTGATATCGATATATCGATATTTTGGATATATCGATATTTTTGATATATCGATATTTCGATATATCGATAATATCGATACTTTTTTGATATCGATCTTCGATAATGAAATTTCAATATCGCCCAGCACTAGTCATTACACCTTAACCTAACTTTATAGGAGTAGGCGTGATTGTTTTTGAATTGTGTTATCGAATATAAATTATTATGAGTGACGAATTATGACGTTGACGTGACGGTTGAGTAGAGCACGTAGTTAGAGTTAGAGACAAGAAGTTATTAATGTCGAGAGGAAGTTGGAGAGATGAAGTGTTTTTAATTAATTTAGAACCTTCCAGACTTAATCGAACTGCAAAGGCACCCAACAGAAATCAGACAAACGTTCACAAAATATTTTAATAAGGATTTGTTGAATGGCAATGGGAAGCTATTAAGAAATTTAATTTTTAGAAACAAATAAACCATGGTTAATTTTTAAATTAAATTTATTTTTGCAGCCAGTATATCAGAAGCAGCTTTTTTTTCAATAAACATTTTTTTATATTTATACAAATTATTATTTATTTCTTTTTCTTATTTAAATAATCTTGAAATAAACAAGTTAATAAAACGTTTAATAATAATGTTTTTATTGAGCTTTCAACAAGTTAAAAAATTAATTTATTAAATATTATTTATTTCGTGTTTTGCATCAGTTAATGTTGCGATGTCTTTGATTTCGTCCAATTCCTGTTGGACGTACTTAGCGAATTGTTCGTTTGGGCTTTCTTTCTTTTGTACGTCCTTATCGTGCATATTATTTAAAAATTGCAATGCGCTAACAATCACAGCATCCGGCTGTTCGGTTCCTTTCAATTTCCTCTTCTTTGGCATCTCTACTTCACAAATTGAAGAGGTTCGTGATATTATATATTGAGATATATAATATATAATATAATATAATATATTGAGATATTCAAAAATCTTGTCTTAAAAGGGCCGTAATAGAGACAACACATCGATATCTATTTGCCTCTCACTTTGTTTTGATAGTTGTATAATTATCAGGTATTCAAAAATTGTATTTTATGTAGCCCTCTCTTGAGTAATAGAAATTATGTAATATTGGTTTATTTTTAGTATTCTCTAAGTTACAAATAAGAGAATGGATCAGAAGTCACTATAATTGTAAATATTACTAACATAGAATGAAGTAGTGCGTCTAATAGAATACTCTGTTTCGTAGAAACCACCGTTATTATTACAATCAATTCATACCTTATTAAATTATACTTATTATTATTTTATTCTCACAATTACGTGACAATAAATAAAAAATTTGTACAAAAAAATGTTTACACCGTACAATTTATGAATTCGCAGAACTGCATGTAAAAAATAAAATTTTGATTAGTTTTAGAAAAATCTGCTGTAATTTTTCAAGCAGTGATTTATACATTCAATTTTTACGACTTCAGAACCGTATGTTACATGCTGTCTAATTCTAGTAATAACGGTAGAATCGCCATCAGCAATAAAAGTTTTATATCGAAGGCCATGCATGAACATACTTACAGTGGGTGATCATATTATTAGAGCCACGGTGAAATAATTGTATCTTATTAGTTTCGCGTGCAATTAAAACCACATATAGTTAATTGTTTTTATATAAAATTGTTTTTATTGATATTAATCAACTAGTTTTTAAACAAAAATTACGTATTTAACACAAAATTTATATATTAATAAAAAAATTAATTAATTAACATTTATTACAATTAATATTTTGTAGCACCTCCTTTTGCTGCAATTACTGCTGCAACTCGATTCGGCATGCTCTCTATGCATTTTATGCAGTTTGATCTAAGTGCTTCACTGTTGTGCCACACATTTGTTAACCGTTCTTTTAATTGACCTTTATTTGTTATTAATTCTTGAGCAATTTCACGCTTCATTAGCTCCCAAAGGTTCTCGATGGGGTTGAGATCAGGTGAATTGCCAGGCCAGTCAAGAACAGCGACTTTTTGGTCACTTAGAAATTTTGTTACTTTTTTAGCCTTATGGCAAGGAGCAGAATCATGCATAAAGATAAATTCTCTTTTTGGAAACCACTCCTCAGCCTGGGGTATCAACTTTGTTTCAAGAACCTTCAGGTATTGATCATGCCTCATAGTGCCTTCCACGAAGTACAAACAACCACTACCTTTGCTGCTAATCACTGACCATACCATTATACTTTGTGGATGTTTAACACGCTTTGTAATGCAATCTTCTTTATATTTTTCACCTTTCCTCCTTCTTACATATTGAGATTTGTCCATTAAGATTTGAACGGAACATTCATCGGAAAAGCAAACCTAAAACAAATTTGTAAAAACGTGTTTATTGTCAAAATTGTTACATTATACCTTTTTCCAGTCATCGATTGTCCAGTTTTTATGTTTTTTGGCCCACTTTAAACGTTTTTTTGTCATTGCCGGTGTTAGCATTGGCTTTTTTGCAGGCCGGCGACATGAGAAACCCAACTCCTTAAGACGTCGACGAGTTGTCATGCCGGAAATGTTAATCCCACTGTCCTGTATTTTTTTTGTTAGCACTTTTCGGGGTGCCTTTCTATTTTCTAAACAAATATCTCGGATTTTACGGTCGTCTCGTGGGGTTGTAATCCTTTTCCTGCCACATTTCTTTAAACGCTTTGGTTCCAAATCAACATTCGTATCCAATTTTATTTTAATTCGGTCCACCGAGGCACGCGAAACATTAACCAAAGACGCAATTTTTCTGTTTGAATGTGAACTGTGGGTTAAAAGAGTTTTTATCTCTGCAATTTTAACAGAAGATAAATCTTTAGTCTTTCCCATAATAAAAATTTTCACTGTGAAGAAAACATTAATAATTTAACACAATAACAAATTTAATAACATATAAAAATAAGTTACTTACCCCTTACAATATTATAAAAATACTAGCAAAGTAATGAAATGCTGAAATATTTACTAAAACGTGCTAAACCCAAACTAAAACTGAAATAAACACAACCGAGGTGCCTAACTGTTAAGCTGCGACTAAGGGTGCATTGTCAGGTACTTACTACATGCTCTTTTGTTAGATAAGTAACGGTAAATTTTAAATCTAAAAATTTATTTATTTTATATAAAAACATATTAAGAAAATAGTGGGTGCCGTTTTTGTACAGTTATAACCACGTTATAACTATCTGAATTGTAAAATTGTAAAAAAATATGAGTGGCTCTAATAATATGATCACCCACTGTAAATTAAATCCTTCCACAACAATATCCCATTCCATAGATGAAGATGAACCCGAATAATTTTTAAAACATTTATGTGCATATGCAACTTCTCCCAGATTTTCAGCTCGTGCACAAATAGCGCAATATTTATTTCGTGCGATGTTTCAACAGGCATTTAAACCTTTGTTTAAGTACACCAAAGGCGCGTTTGATTACATTCTTGGTACGGCGTTTGGTATATCTACCTTTCAGAGTATTAGGAGCGACAGCTGGAATTGGTGTCATCATCCAAGGTTGTAGTGGATATCCAGAATCACCAAGTAACCACATGTTCTGATGTTGTTCTGTATATCTTCTCCTAAGGAATCTGTTGATGGTTGACATTTCCCATATAGCAGCGTCGTGAGTTGCCATATCGAGCGTTTAAATTTAAAAATGACATATCTGAATCGCACACCTTAACTACTAAGTGCAATTTAGTAAGAAAACAAGACATTTTAAAAATATTTAGATCTTACCGGCCTGCACATTAATGCTGTAATAACCTTTTCTATTTAGGTAACAAATAGGAGGATTTAAATTATTTGTTTCGAGAGGAGTTTTTTACGTTGAAAATTTCTTCCTTGGTAGTTGGAAATCTCACGTATCGTGGCAACAAATTTGTAGCAAATATCGTACTTAAATCGTTAATGATTCTGCCAGCTACTGGTTGACTTATAGCCAAATTTAAGTCCTGCCCAACAGTAGTTTGATAACTCCCATTTGGAATCTTGTTTTCTCTTGCAGTATAATTGGCAAATTCCTGCAATTCAGGAATCAAATCTAACATAGCAACTTTATTTAGCCGAAATAATTTAACAAACTTTTCCTCTGACGTTTGGAATGGATCACTAGTATCTCGAATAAATCTAGCATTGGCCAGAATAGTGGAGCACCTTCACAAAAGTGGAATATTTTAGTAATTTAAGAAAATATAAATAAAAAACATTAAAAGTGTTTTTAAATGGTTTATTTTTAATTATAATTCAGTATTTTGTTGGTCTTCCCTTAGCTTTTATGATCGCTTCAACTCTTTTCGGCATACTCTTGACTAATCCGTTGTGAAAACCAACCCTTGCACGCTTTCGAAGTATGGCAGGGAGCGTTGTTCTGCTGAAATATTATTTCCGAGTGGTCTGTATTAGGAAATATTTTTGGAAACTTTCCGTTAAATAAAAATAGTGTGATAATTGTTGACCTTCCATAAATATTGTCGTGTATTTTCCTACAATTCGTTTTGATCACGTTAAAATTAAAGAGAAGAATTATACAAAAACAAAATATAAAAGCAAAACTAAAGATAATTACCAATGACAAAATGAAATGAGGGAATAAAGAGGAAAAATAATAATTATATAAAAATGAAAAATATTTAAATGAAAGTAAAAGAAAATATTGAAAAACTAATTAAAAAGAGATACTAACCTAAGAGGAGAAAAAAATGGAGGTTAGAATGCCACCATTTTCCAGCGTGGTGCTGTCCTTTGGCAAACCTCAGCAATAGCACGAGGCGATTTCTTAGAGTAAACACACAACCAACCTAAATGAGTAGTTAAATTGAAATGAAATTCAATCCAATTTAACTTCTTTCCAGGTTATGTTATAGTGTAAAACTAAGTTGGTACCAATGTACCCAAATAAGAAAAATCCTTGTGGCAATTGAAAAGGTTAGTCAAAAACACAGAACCGGCCTTAGGTTAGTATTCCCTCTCAGACCCAAAAAAATTATTATGACAATCAATGTTGTCGTAGTACGTCATTGTCGTTGTCGTCAACGTATGTCTGTAAAGAGCCGTAGGTTTTTTAATACACTTTTCACCTCCCTCTTCAAGCACAACACCAAGGTTACGGGCGTTCTTTAAATCCCTAGTGTGCTCTTTTATGCGGACACATAGCTTTCTGCCTGTTTCACCAACATATACAGCATTGCATTCCATACACGGAATTTTATAAACAAGACCACTATGGTGGTCCCCAGAGACTGGATCTTTGGTTTTAGAGAAAAACCTAGAGTTTTTGTTGGGACAACTCAACCCTAATCTAATCCCTGGGGTAGATTCTAAAATAGCAATTAATTGCTCCGTAAGTCTTCGGACATACAGCCTTGGCCAGAATAGTGGAGCACCTTCACAAAAGTGGAATATTTTAGTAATTTAAGAAAATATAAATAAAAAACAGTAAAAGTGTTTTTAAATGGTGTATTTTTAATTATACAGTACTGTGAAAATGAACCGCAACACTACCTGTTTTTGCATAAAAACGTATTGACCATTATAAAGGGGTTGGTTTAGGGTAACGCTCATTTACGTACTTCTACCTGCATTCTTTTATGACCTTTTCATCACAAAATAAAAATTTTTAAATGTTATTTAAATAATTATATACTATTAAATTTAAAAGACTCGTAATTTATGAATTATTTGTTTACAAACAAAACTGGTTTGGACACACTTAAAATAAATCAATCGTATTTCTTTTAAACAGAATTTATTTCTTGTTATTTTACTATGAATTTAAGGATTTTGAAACAGTTTTTAATATTTTGTTGGCCCTCCATGTGCTTTAATAACGGCCTTTAATCTTGTTGGCATGGATTTAACCAACTTTTGTAAATAATTTAATGTTAAATCTTCTGTCCATACTTTAAACAGCGTTTCCCTTAATTGCTGTTTATTTTTCGGATAATTTTTGGCAATTTTCGTTTTAACCATGAACCAACAATTCTCTATTGGATTTAAATCCGGAGAATTCCCAGGCCATGGTAGGTGGTTAATTGCATTTCTTTCCAGAAATTCATTTACCTGAAATTTAAATTTGTTAAAATGTTTTGTAACTTCGTAAATAATAAACTAACTAAAGAAAAAACAAAATTTAATTTAACAAAAAATTTAAAACACTTACAATTTTTGCTCGATGGCAAGGTGCAGAGTCATCTTGAAAAATGCAATTACTTGCATCACCGAATTGCTCCTCTATTGTGGGCATCAAACAGTCCTCTAGTATTTGTATGTAGTCCTGTGCCTTTACAGTTCTTTCTAGAACGTGCAAAGGTCCCACACCTTTGCTGGAAAAACATCCCCACACCATGATACTGGTCGGAAACTTCACTGTTGATTTTAAGCATGAGTCTTTTAGTCTTTCTCCTTTTCGTCTGCGTACAAAATTTATCCCATCCGTACCATGCAAATTAAATTTCGACTCATCCGAAAAGATCACGTTATTCCAGTCGTCTACTGTCCAATTTACGTGATTCCGAGCCCAATCGAGGCGAGCTTTCCTCATTTTTGTTGTTAATAATGGCTTTTTGCAAGGACGACGAGCCGTTAATCCCATACTTTTCAACCTACGCCGTACAGTTGATGAACACACCGAAACACCAGTTGACTCATTCCATTCTGAACATAGTTCTTTCGATGTTGAGGCCCTATTTTGAAGGCACAATCGCTGTAGTACTCGATCTTCCCTTACTGTCGTCTTCCTTTTGGCACCACCACGTTTTCTATTAGCAATTGTACCGGTTTCGGAATATTTTTTTAAAAATCTACTAATAGTCGCAATATTACGTTTAATTCGACGACTAATAGCCCTCACACTAAAATTTTCTTTGCGCAAAGCTAATATTATAGCTTTTTCGTTATCCGTTAACAACTTATATTTTGCCATAATTTAACACTTAATTTACAACGTTTACTATTTCACAGTACAAAACAGACTAAACAAATTTTAAAAATTTTAATTTTGTGGTGAAAAAGTCTTAAAAGAATGCAGGTAGAAGTACTTAAATGAGCATTAACTGAAAGCAACCCCTTCATCATGTTCAATACGTTTTAATGCAAAAACAGGTAGTGTTGCGGTTCATTTTCACAGTACTGTAATTTAGTATTTTGTTGGTCCTCCCTTAGCTTTTATGACCGCTGCAACCCTTCTCGGCATACTTTTGACTAATCCGTTGCAGGTAGCCGGCGACAATTTATCCCATTCTTCTCGTAATTTTCTTTGTAAGTCAACTTTTGAATTACAGTTGTGTTTGGCAACCTTTTTTTTCAAAATTGACCACAAATGTTCTATAGGGTTAAGATCTGGGGATTGTGCCGGCCAATCTAAAACGGTTATGTTGTTCGATGAAAACCAACCCTTGCTCGCTTTCGAAGTATGGCAGGGAGCGTTGTCCTGTTGAAATATTATTTCCGAGTGGTCCGTATTAGGAAATATTTTTTGAAAACTTTCCGTTAAAATGGAGTCTAACATGGCCGTATAGGAGTTGGAATTCATACGACCTTCGCACAAAAATAAATTTCCAACCCCTGCTGCAGCCATGCACCCCCACATCATAACGCTACCACCCCCATGCTTCACCGTAGGCACAACGCAATCGGGGAGAAAATCTTCCCCAACTCTTCGTCGAACATAAACAGCCCCAGGAGTCCCAAAAACCTATAAAAGAAATTATAAAAATTGTATTGGTAGACTAGGCATGTTAATTTAAAAATAATGATAATTTTATTATTAATTTTTGATTGTATCTATAAAAAAAGGTTAATTTAACGTTACCTCAAAGTTTGACTCGTCGGACCAAATAATTTTTGCCCAATCTTCTTCCGTCCAATTTCTATGTTGTCGGGCCCATTCTAATCTGCGCTTTTTATTTTTGCCGGAGAGCCACGGCTTACGCCGGGATTTGCAACCTCGCAGACCTGCTTCATTTAAGCGTCTTCTGACCGTCCGCGACGAAATTTGTGGCCCACCGCTAGTCGACATTTCGGCAGAAAGCCGTGTCGACGTCTTTCTGCGGTTTTTTAAAGACTCGCGCTGCAACATCCGGTCTTATTTCACTGTTGTGACTCGTTTTCTTCCAGTTCTAGGACTAGATTTGTACGATCCGGTAGCACTAAAACGTTTTAAGGCGTTTTGTACAGCTTTTCTCGAACATTTCACCACTTTACTAATTTGCGTTTGATTGAACCCTTGTTGATTCAATAAAACAATGTTCGCTCTTTTAGCTTCACTTAAATCTTTATTTTTTGCCATTATAAATACAAAATATATATAATTAATTGTGTAAAATACTATAATTAAATATGTAAAATATTTGTAATTCAAAAAAATAACTGAAAAATAACTTTTAAAGAGCACGTTTAAACACAATTAAATGTAACGAAAGCTACGGGTTAACTAAAAAATTTACAAAAATTTTTTTCAGAGCTGAAATAATTAACTAGAAGTATTAAATTCTTAGTATTCCCTTTCCAAATAACAGGTAAAGATTTTTGTTAAAGCCAGTTGGACCAAATTTGATAACTACCAAGGGTTACACACGATTTTAAGAAGTACTCCACTATTTTGGCCAAGGCTGTATATTCTAAACGTAGCTGCTCTCTAAAAGAATTAAAAACTTTAAACTAAAATCTTGTTCTAGGTTAGATTTATATACACGTGATTCATGTTTTAACTATTTAATTTTACTTACTTAGCTTCAACATTTTCTTAAACATTTTCAAAATTTAAGTGAAAATTAACACCAATTGGATCCATTTATATAAAAAATTTCGCAACTGAACGTATAACAATAGTCAAAATGATCATAACAAGCACTAAAATGCAGTTGTTATCATAACCATGAAATTATAACAATGGTTCACAAACCACGCCTCCATGGTTATGTCGTCAAAATCAGAATAGTAAATTTGCTAAAATAACCATATTGTTACAGAATAACCAAATTGTTATGATAACAAGGTTGTTATGTCAAATCAGAATCGCACCCAATATGTAATGATTCCATAACATCGGGAACCTGTTATGCGAAACTGTCGGTCCTTGAACCATACATGTTTCTTTTCTTTTGTTTCAATTGCGACTTTCATTACATCAACGTTACAAATTTCTTCGTAAGTTGTTTTACAGCAATCTTTTGTTATAGCTTAAAACTCTTACCTATATATTAGGAAAAATTGTTGAGAAATGCGGTCAAATAAAACAATTCGATTGTCCGACGTTTCGGGATCTTTAGTGTCCCATTTTCAAGGCTAAGAGGAGAAAAATGGAGGTTAGAAAGCCACCATTTTCCAGCGTGGTACCGTCCTTTGGCAAACCTCAGCAATAACACGTGGCGATTTCTTATTCAATATAGTACTTATAGTAAACAACCAACCAACCTAAACCTAAACGAGCAGTTAAATTGAAATGTACTCAGTGTTGCCAACTTATTGAGACAAAATTTCTCTCCTTCCAAACTAAAACTTCTCTTTTTACACCTAAAATTCCCTTTTTATACAAAATCATTAGCAATTATTTGCTACATTGCCAGAATCCTTTCATTACCTTTCGGAGTAAAAAAAATCATAGAAAATTTTAATTTAAGCAAATTTATTTATTTAATCGAACTTTATTACATATTTTTAAAACTGTACATACTACTATTATGTAGTTTTATATGATCCTCAGATACATTAAAATCGAAACAATTTTTATTTTTATTTTTTTAAGCTACTTCTTATAACGCACATTGCGTTTAAAATGGATTCTCCCATGCGGTTACGTTTTTTTGTTTTGATATCCGTCACAATTGAGAATATACGTTCGGCTTCCGCGTTTGAATGAGGCAGTGACAAAATTAAACGCGCGCCAATTTACCTAAATTTGGACACATAAATTTATCATTGAAATTTTTCAACTGAACTATCTTAAACCAAACCTCTTCTACTGGCATTTTATGAAATTCTTCGATTTCATATGCATTAAAATAAGTAGGCAAATTTTGCCATTCTACACTTAGGTTCGTTAAGTCAATATTACGATTTTTAAAATGTATTGCGATTTCATTAATGTTAATATCCGCCTTTAAACGAGCATTGACATCAAAGGCAATTTTTGGGTCTAAAAATTGTACGTTTTAAAAAAATTCATTTTTAAGTGGAATCGCGCTTGCATTTCTTGCGCAGCAGTTGAATAAAAGGATAAACATTTTTTTAAAAAACCATTCCTATCAATTACTGGCATTTTCTTAATAAATTCTTCGCACTCTATACCCAAATGCATTTGATTTATGGGTAAAAAATGATCAGGATGTTTAACATTAATATCTGCTAAATTTTTATTTATGTAAATTTCAGGTTTCAAAAAATTTTGACAAATTTGTGTTAATATTTTATTTGAACTTTCAAATAATTTATGTATTAATATATTTCTAGATTGAAATAAAGCGTTAAACGAATTTAAAAAATTTAATGCATATTTTAGAAAAATTAGATATGCTTTTGTATAAATATTTTGCATTTCTATTAAAATACCTTCTGCAGATTTTAACTTATCCTCAAAGACCGCTCCTCTAAAAAACAGTTCTAGAGCATCCCATCCATCCACACTCGTCAGGTAAGTTCTATTTAACCAAATTAACAAGAGATCGTGTGAACTCCAAGATCCTAGTCCTAGGCAGGAAGTCCACAGCCTCAAATAGCATGCCTGCATAACCAATTGTTTCCGCGTTTCGCGCCGCGTTATTGGTGTTTATCCATACTTGTGGGACCCATCTAAATCTGTGGAAATCATAAACACTCGAGTTCATAATACCTCTATCATAATGGGGAGCCTCCACTGCAGGCTCGACGTCTTCATCTTCCTCTTCAAGGACGCCTCCTTCTACAACCTCAGGAACGTCGACTTCTGGGTCTTCGTCTTCTTCATCCATGTCGGGTGGGTCGTACCGCATCCGATATCTGAATGGTGACGCTATGTAGCTAACAGTGGCGTTTACTTTGTTGTGCGTAAACGGTTTGGTGTTGCACTCAATTGCTGGTCGTGCAATCACGTTGTCTGGGACAGTGACAACATTCTGTCCTCTCGATCCCGCGATGGTGTCATCTAGTGTCATCATCTTGAGTATGTTGAGAGTGTGAATCTCAAGGTTAACAGCTGTTAGGAGTCCTGAAAACCTCATCATACTAGGGGAATCGGACTCTGGCAAATTTCGATTTATGCCGCATCCTTCCATAAATGCTCTTTGTTCCGGACCGTAATAATCAGCCGGAGTGTAACCTAACATGTTACGTGATGGTAAGCCAGCTTGTGCCTGTGCTGGTCTGATGCCATGTGGCAAATTCCACATCACTGGGCCATCTTCGTACGTTCGTTCTAAACTCGCCCGAATTTTAGCAGCAAACAGCCAAATTCGGATACATCCGATAAAGGTAGTGTGTATTCGGGCCTACCCTGCCAAACCAACCACGAATGTGATCATGGTTGACATACCGACGGCGAAGCATCTTGAATCTTAACTGACGTCCGCTTGACTCTTCAGTATTTCCAAATCCTTGCAGGTAAATTTGGATTGGCTCTGGTACGCAGTAATTAGCTTGTCTCACCGCTTCTGAAAACTCGCTCTCCATTGTACCTATCTCATATGAGTTACTCTCGTGGATGTGGAGTATCCTAGCATATGCTATAGTCGCGATGTACATTGCAAAGGCGTCATACGGTACCTTCTTTGGGTAACCTGGGTTCTTAGCTCTTAATTGAGTATGACACTGAGAGATTAATTCAGTCAGTCCTTCCATCCCACTAGAGTGGGTAGGATCTATCGGTGTGGGCTTGGAATCTATGGTGCCCTCCGGCACCACGCTCTCTCTATAGAGCGGATCATTCTTCTCCTCGCTGGCAGTCTTTGATAAGAACTGTTCAGAGGGAGGACCATCCGACGGGACTCCACTTTTCCGTGGTGTACGTGGTGGTTGTGCCGGCTTTGCCTGACGAGGTGGGGGTGGAACTGGGTCATCACGCCAGTTGCTCGGACCTCCCGACCTGTTCCCGCGCCTTTGGCCACGAGAACTTCGCCCTCTTGGGGCTGGAAATCGGTCTCTTTGGACGTTTCCTTCGCTATAATAATCATATCCATAATTTTCGTTTCTATACATATCGACAACCGTTTGGAAGACTCAAAATATGTATGAAAATTAGATGAATCGGCATCCGCCTCAGATACATTAAAATCGAAACAATTTTTATTTTTATTTTTTAAGCTACTTCTTATAACGCACATTGCGTTTAAAATGGATTTTCCCATGCGGTTACGTTTTTTTCGGCTCGGCTTCGGTTTACTATCTCTGCCTTCGGCCTCGATCGTCAACCTCCGCCTTGAATGGAAAAATGTTAGTTTTCCTAACTTGTATCGAAAATATCTATTTCAGATTAGGATTGGTAAGGAGCGATGTTCAAGATATTTATTAAAAATGTTATTATGTTGTTTTAATTGTGAGATTTTTTTTTTAATGTTGTAATTTTTCCTTATTAGCATTAATTCTGTTGACATTTATGTTTTGATAAATACATTAAAATATTTACTTATAAATAAATCAATACAACTATCACATACATTTTGCAATTTTAGATTTTTGCAATAAACGTATTTGCCGCCGCCGGCGTCATCGTAAATAAAAATATCTTCCGATATTGAAAATTTTGATTTAACTGAAAAGATATTCGTAGTTTGATAATTTAAATTATTTTCATAATTAGGTAATAGTTAATTTTCAAATTATCAAAAAACAATAAATTTAAGTAATTCATGTTTACATACCTTTTTCAACAACGTTTTTGTAAAGTTCGTGGTTTTCTTCTCCATTTAATGAAAAACTACACCATTTTTTAAATCTCCGTATTGCACAATAAATTCAACAGTTTTTGTTTCTGCCATATTCTTAGTATAACATAGGACCACTAATAAGCCTTATTGATACTTTCATTGTAATAAGCGCTCATGGTAACATTTATGATAAGTACATTGTAAGCGCAAACGCATTGCAATTTGCAACGATGGTAATTATTTTATCCTTACAATTATTATATACACAGCTTTGTGTCAAATAATACGAATATTAGTGCATGTTAATACATTTACGAATTGTTTTTGTAAATTTACAACCGGGTACTATTACCAAACCGCTCATGGTAGAAAAATCTCAGATTTACCAATATCGGTTTCACGGTTTCAAATCACACGGTGATTTTGGTGAATCTATTTCAACTTTTTTAAATAGTGTATATGTAACGTTCGTTTAAAATAAGAGAATAGTAAAGGAGTCTCGGGTTGTACAGGGAGGCAAATCAAACAATATATTTCTTCATCGACGTTTCGGAGGATCTATACCTCCATTTTCAAGACTATAATGGAAAACTAGCATAAGATTACATTGGTATACAGATTGTGTCACTCACCGAATAACAAAAAGGATGGAGTGTGTTCGATATAAGCCTATGTGTCGAAAGTTGCCAGGGCCCAAAGTAAGCACATTTCACGAGGTCAAAAATATTTGAATGTACAATACATAACATAATAAAAACATGAAGGGACTTCACATTATAAATAATTAAAAAATGTAAAATTATTATAAATAACTATGTACAAATAAATAAATAACTATGTTAAAACGGTGTAATTAAAATCAAAATCAAAATGCAGAACTTGGAATAAAATGTGTTATCCTCTTGCTAATCTCGTGTGTGCAGATAAAGCCGGCGGGTAGGCAACCCATTGTGTCGTAGTTGTAAATGACCAACTGGTGGGACGCTGTGTAATTACACTGACGCCATGCGAAAAAACAAGAGACAAACAAAATAAGAGAAGATTTGCCACCTTCCGACTCAAAACCAAAAGCAAAAAAAAGTAACCTAACTTCTAATTATTGCTGGATACTACAGTATAACTACTACTACTACTTATACTAATCTGAATTTTTTTTACTTACCGCCGTTCAGATTCGAACCTATAACCGATACTTTGAATATTACGAAACCCATCACTTTATTCATACAAAATTTTTGGAATAAACCAAAAAATGCACAAACACTTTAGAACTAAAATGTTTAAGTTAACACAATATAAATACACCGTATGTATTGTCGTGTTTCAAAATGGTTGCGACCTACCCTGTACATTTTGATGAAAATTTTGTTTGTAAATAATTTTAAATTGCAAGACTGTAAAAATTGGACAGGTGGGGGCGAACCGACAAGGAAATTAGCTTTTGCCGATGAGTCGCCGCGGGTGAAAGTCGTGCCTACTTTTGGCTCGTTAATTTTTGCTTTTTGCCAACAGGTCGCCGCGCGAGTGACAGCGCCGACTTTTGGCTCGATAATTTTTGACTCGAGTGAGTTATTGTGGCAATTTTTGAGATTTGTGATTTTTTATGAAATTGTGAGTTATTATTTTTGATTTGAATAAATGAATTTTGATGCGAATGCATTTATTGCGCAATTTTTTTTGATAAATTTTGATAATTGGATGGTTTTGATAAATTTGGAATTGGATATTTTTTGGTGAGTTTACTACCGATCGATGGTATTGATTTGATTGAATTCGCTGATTTGGAAAAAGAATGGTTACAAGTTATGATTTGGATTTGGATTGTGTTGAAAATTGAAAAATTAAAATTATATTCGAAAGGAAAGAACGTGCGAGATTGATAACTCGTCGATTTGGATAAGGGGAATAAAACTCCGTTCCATATGAAGTGAAATTTTACATTTATTTTAATATTGAATTTAAATTGCATTGGATTTGATAATTTATTTTGGAGAATTGATTTTTTTGGATTAGAAACTTATTAATTATTTTTGAAGAAGAAGTTATTATTTTATTTATGGAGAATACTTTTTATTTTAATTTTGAAAACGCAAGAACCCTTTGACCCTTAAAAATTTACAATTGTTCCCGCAATGCTGAGTAACCCGAGTAAATAAAGTGTGTGGAAAAATTCTATGAAAAAAACATTACAGTATATTATCGCAAACGTTTTCACTATACTATGGCATCATCAGGCGATGAGTTCATACAAAATTATGACATTTCCGTCATAATTTAACACATTTAGTGTTCAAATTCTAATCACACTTCCAACCTTCAAGTGAATTCTGTGTACTGAATTAAAAGTGATGAAGTAGCTCTACTGCTACAAAGTGATCTTTAAATGTAGTCACCCAGCATTTAGATTTTATTTCTCTTGCTGATTTAGTATACTTAAATTAATCTAAATTCGATACCCGATAAAATCCAACTTCCGTTGATGGAAGAGGTTGCAACGGTCTCTCCTGCTGCAAAGAGGTGCAAAAACCTACTTATACAAACTTTGCTGACTTACCTACGCTTTTGTTAAATTTGGCGGCACTTCGGCTAATGGTGGTTTGCACCACTTTTAGTTAAAATTTAAACGTTAGTTAAATTAACCAATGTCAACTTTATCCGCTTGCCTATTGGTTAAAATAAGGTTTAAGGGAATATAACTAACGCTTAAATTTTAACTAGAAGTGGTGCAAACCACCATAACTCGTGCAGAGCAATTGGGGGGGGGGTTGATTTAGGATCAACTAGATCCCCAAAAATCTACAACACAAAAAAAAGGCGCCACTCGCTTTTTACCGCCCACGAGATCTAAAGCTGAAAGCGAGAAAGTAGAAGAAATAATACACCAAAAACGCAAGCAAATCAAGTTTAATATAATAGGTAAACTCTGAACAAAATAATTGATAAAGCCAAATTTGTAATGGTAACAACACACTGTATAATAAATCGCATAAATTAGTTATAGTAATAAATTAGTTATCAAAAAAAAATAAATAAAACCAGTCGCAACTGAGAAATTAATAACTACCGATTCAGAATTCTGAGTTGGTTTCCAAAATAATACAGTAGGACTTTATGCCCTACTCAAAGCAAACAAGAAAAATAATTATGCTGATTCTTCTTTCTTGAAATAATCGTAAATGAGTATAATGCGTAAAACTAGAGGCGCAAACAACGTATCGAAGCTTTTGCTTCCAAAATCGACGTAATTAAATAAAATAATCAGTTCTCACCCAATCGCAAAACGCTGCTGGCAACTCAGTTGTCGACTCAACTAATCGTCGGTGATATACGAAATGATTATCATCAAACAGGCGAAGACTGGTGTAGTAGACACAGGTGTGGCAGATGGAACCCACGAAGGTTAAAAAAAGAATGAAAAGGAAAAAAGGCGTCCTACTATCAACTGTCTTTTGATAACTCTTTCAAAACCAAGCCAAATTTTATATATCTCATTTTATATAGCATTTTGAGATTATTTTAAAAGTTTGAAGTATAGAGTGTAATGTAATTTTGTGTCTACTAATAATGATGATATTAATTATGTAAATCACCATTCTGTCTAAAACAAAATGATGATGTTACAAGGGCCTTAAAAAAATATATAATATTATAAAAAATATTAATGATTATAGAGGATTGGTCTAAAATTTTGACGACTTTGGGCATCTCACCATCTTGCGTTATTACGTAACAATATTTTTCGTTTAATTTAATATTAGTGATACAAAATTCATGTACAGCCTTGGCCAGAATAGTGGAGCACCTTCACAAAAGTGGAGTATTTTAGTAATTTGAGAAAATATAAATTAAAAAAGTAAAAGTGATTTTAAATATTATTTAGTATTTTGTTGGCCCTCCCTTAGCTTTTATGACCGCTGCAACCTTTCTAGGCAACTCTTACAATTACATCGCGAAAACCACTACAATCATAAATTTATTAATTTCAAATACTTTATACATTTTTGTTCTCCGAGCAACACGCGTTTTCGTTATTTTTATTTATATTTTACATTTTATATACAATATTATGATAATAAATACTATTCTGTTGATGGCGGAGGAGGGATTACGAGGGATCATCCAACACAAGCAAATTTACATACCGTTTCTTTGTTATGAAATTCTTTGTTAAAAGGGCGGTGGGGTACAACATTATGTACTTATTTATTGCAACATTCATTGAAATGGTATTTTTTACTTTCAAATTTCTTAACTTAGCCCTCCAGGGTAGTAGGAAATACAATTCCATCAATATTGAGCACAATATAATTAGAATAATGAGTATACCTTGATAATTTGAAAAGATTATTTTTGCATATTATGCTGATACCGCGGCTCATGCAAAACATGAAGCTGCTTACCGCATAGCGAACATTTTCAAATTTGTATATTTTATAAGCATTACATTTTATATTTTAACGATTATATTATATGTATAATATGCGAGTTCTCTGTAAATCGGAACAAATAAAGCAGAACTGATTTTTTATTTTTTATTAATCTTATCCTAAAATAAAAAAGTATTTACATATTCATGATTTATTGCGGTACATTTACAACTATCGTAATACACAAGATAGGTGAAAAGCATATTATTCGCACATCCGTATATAATGATTTTTTTTTTATGTTAAGTCAGCCGCTCTCCTGGATACAAGGCATACTTTTTCAGGCCGTCTAAAGCCTCTATGCTATCTAAAATAATTTTTATATTACTTAATTGAAATATATTATTATTATTATTAACATACGGTTTTCTTATCGTACCTATAATTCGATCCTCTTCGAGGTAGTATATTAGCTCGATGGAGATCCTGCAATTCGGACAGGACCATTCCCGATATACCCATCTACGCATACATCCGGAACAAAATCTTAAATATAAAATATAGTTTTTAGCTTATTAAATATAATTAATTAAATACCTATGAAAGCACGTATTAAGCATTACATTCAACCTCTGTAAGGTATCCTGGCATATACTGCACGGATCAGCTCTGATATATGGGGGTGGACCAATTCCTTTACCGCCACGATTTACAGTAATTTCTAATGATGATAAATAAATTTATTATTACTATTATTATTATATTATATAAAAAATTAAACTTACCCATTTTAAATTTAAAAATTTTATTAAATATACAATAAATAGAATTAAAAATAACCCTAATTACAAAATTTTTGTTTAATTATAACTTCCAAAACATTAAATTTTCTTCTCGTCAAAGAAACCACCTTTCGCGGTGATAATTGCACGCACTATTCTAGGCATTCTTTCGATAAGTTTTTCTAACATTGAATGCGGAATATTTGTCCACTCACGTTTTAAAATGTCCCAAAGGTGATTTTTAGATGCTGGACACACTTTCCGAATTCTCCTGTTCAACTCCAACAACTCGATCGGATTTAAGTCTGGGCTCTGGGGAGGCCACTTCATAATTTTCAAAACTTTTTTTTGCTCTTGTTCATTTAAATAATTTTTGCATACTACCGCTGTATGCTTAGGGTCATTGTCTTGCATGAAAGTAAAATTGGGGCCGATTAATCGCAACCCCGATGGTAAAGCATTTTCCTGCAAAATTTTTAAATAATTCTCTTTCCTCATATTTCTTCAATGCGGCGTAAATTCTCCGCTGTCAGTCTTCGATTTCGCTTGCTTAGTAATACAATTCTTAAATCTTCAGCAGCTGTCGTTTGTCGGGATGGTCCTGGACTATTACAATTATCAGTTACTTCTTGACATGTGGGAATAAAATCACTGCTTGAAGGTTGGGTATCAAGAACTTTCCTTTTTTTCGCTATTCTTTCAGGTGATGATGTACTCGAAGAGTTGATATGTGGTTCCGATTCTGTGGATTGCAGGCTTGCAATTTTACTCAACGGGGAACAAACATTTGAAGCAAACATTTCTTCCGTACTGATATTAGGGTCTACTTCTATTACTACATTCCCTTTCATTTTTGATACGAAACTGCTAGAAGTGCTTCTAGGGCGAATCACCTCTTCTAAAAATTTGCATTAGTTGGTAAAGTTCCCAGTCTTTTTGCTTCAAAGCTCCGGCACCACTTCTTGTATCTTTTTCTTTTTGATTCTAACAAACTTTTCCCTCAGCGATTTAAAATACAGTTTTGCTTCTTTCCCTAAAAGTGTAGAATAAATTTCAATCGTGCCTAATTATTATTTAAAAAACTTAATTGCGGGACACTTATTCATATGAGAAGAATTAAATATTTAATAATTTACATAATGTAGTTATTACTTACTAGCTTTAGCAATCATCGTCATTTGATACGACGGCCACGCTTCACCTGGAGCACGTTGATTTTCTACCCATTTTTCATCGTTTTCAAACAACCATGAGATGGGCAACAATTACACACACTTTTTATTGTTTATTAGTTCGTTAAACTCCACGACTACGAATAAATAATGAGAATCATCATGATTATAATACTAATTACACAAGAACAAGAAACAAATTTAAATTGTTTTTAAATTGCCTAGGATTGGCACAAGCCTGACCCCGTCGTTCAAGCCTGGCGGCTCCTATATGGGATATGCTAGCGCAGACTGAGTTTTATAATTCGATCTATGTGATTGTTTATCGGTTAACTTGGACATTTTTGACAAATCCAAATCAAAGGTTTCTGGTAGTTTTAAAACTGTTTTCCATACTAATTCAAATGATGTTTCTGCGGTAGACCTGTCAGTTTTAAAAATTTTAATTAGTTCATTTGTAACACGGGTAGGCTTTGATTAATTAAATAATAGCGGCCGTCGTGTATTAACTGAAGGTAAATCGCTGCCACCAAAAATTGATTAAAGCCAATTTTAAACTTATAAATTGAAGATCGGAGACGTAGGATTATTAACAATTTAATCGCCTTGCGGTAGCAAGAACAGAAGAAAATCATATAATTCTATATCTGTTTAATTAATATAAAGCAAAAATTGTACACCAGAAATTCGTAAATAAAAATATATAAAAGAAAGAAAATAACAATTTGAAATTAACAACTAATATTTAATAGAACAAATTCAGTTACGTTGCGACATATATCTGAAAATGAACAACTTTCAATACATTGATTGTTTATATATTACCTTTTTGTTGAAATTAGCGAATGAGGAAACACACACACACGAGTTATAATAGAATAGAATGAAACTTCACTTGAATGAATAAAAAAGAATTTAAATTTTTAGGTTGTTTTGAGTTGGCAAAAAAAAATATTATTAAAATTTAACTAACACTTGTAGTTTATTTAACTAAAAAAAATGAAAAGAACAAACTAGCCGTCACTGCAAAAATTGAAGATGGTATGAGCGATGACCGTTACTGACAAAATTGAAAAGTAGAAAGAGCGTGGGAGTCAGGAGTGAGCCCTTTTTATGTAAAATCTTCAGGGTTGCCGATAAGGACTAGAATCGCTTAACCGATCTCGTTTTATTCTCAAAAACTGAATTAATTGAGAAAACTCAAAAGTAATAATTTTGTTATGTTGTTTATGAATAAAAAGATGTGTATTCTAAATTTAATTCAAATCCAGCAAATTGATCATGAAACGATGTAATAAAATCAGTGCGTATCAAAAGTTGATTCAAAATTCATATTTTAACACGTGATTTTAAAGATGGTTTGGGTTCCCTGCTTTAGCCGAGCGCAGTTATAGCCGTAGTTTGGTCATTGAAAGATTTATGACGCTTGGACCCTTAATTTTAAGAAATATCGGTGGGAATTTCCCTGAGATTGTATTTTAATGGTTTTTTGATTGCAATTTCATTAGCTCCAAGCCCATATAAATTTCATAACAATGATGCAATTACAACATAGCGAAAACCAGTTTTCAGTTTAATAAATGTTAAAATAATTCTTTCTCTGATGCTCAACTTGTGAGTTCTTTCATCAGGAAAGTATTTGGCGACTAAATTTGTTAATGTTTCTAACATCATTAAAGAAGACAGTCCCGTTAATGATGACAATTTAGAATCAGTGTCAATGCCAGCAACAAATGGAGTAAATATGTCTCCACTTTTCACTTGTGTACTTTTATTCTCTGCTTTGGTGATAGGCAAATTAAGTTGCAGTAAACTCTCGATGGCAATGTTTTCTGATTCTGTTAAACTACGATCAATATTCTGATCGTAGCTAGTTGTAGCTGATGACACCGGTGAGGATTTTTCTGTTAATTCATCAATCATACTTGATGACTGTATAGGTGGGGATTGCGACAAATCCTTTTGTATTATTTCTCATGATTGTCGAGTACAGCGATTTGATCTACATTTTGGTTCAAGATTTACATTTATTATTATTCTATAAGTATACATAAAATATTGTTATTCATGCTTTAAAATTATTTTTTTGTGTTCTGCTTTTTGCTTGTCTGTTTTGTTTCCATTGGTTATTAATTTATTGCAATTATGTAACTTCGTAATTAATAATTTACTTATCAAAAATGATTTATTGATTCGTTTGTTCGCAATTCTTCTAAAATTGAATGTTTTATATTTATTGCATGTGGAGTAACAGATATAAATTTTTCATAAATTTGTAAACTAGATTTTATAAAATAGTGTGATGTTTGTTGACCTTCCATAATAAATATTGGGAAAATGGTTGAGATTGCGGTCAAATGAAACAATTTAATTGTCCGACGTTTCGGGATCTTTAATGTCCCATTTTCAAGGCTACATATAAACAAACAAACAAAATTCAATTAAAGTACAGATAAGGTTAACAATACAGAGTTCATATGCGATGACCAAGCCTGCTAATATTTTATAAAATCGAGCTATATTATCTTTATTTTACTATCGACTTTTTATTAATAATTAAAAAACAAAATATCAAATGTTATGGCACGGAAAAAAGATCTCTATAATTTGATATTTTTAATTCTTATCCGTTATAATGGGAAGCAGGAATTTAGAAAAAATAGATAACATTTAAATTTTTTTTTGCACGTTGAGCTCGCCCACCGTCTCGATCTTTCGCGCCGGACAAAAATTTGCTAGTAGCCTGCACTATTTTCAAGATTTCTTTAGATTCCCTGTACTTGTACATCAGAAAATCTGAAATTAAAATATAATTACTTCAAGTAATTTTTTTAACGATATTAATTTACCATTCATATGCTTGTAAAATTCTGTAGCTGAACATTTTTTCCCCACCCCATTCACTACTCTGCCACATCCACTGTACTGCAATTGAACAGTTTTTTCAATAAGCTTTTTTAATATTGCTGAAATATCGGCGTCGTAATTTGTAGATCCCATTGTTTCCAATCGAAAAATCTCTTTCTGTAAATTATACAAGGTAAAAAATTTAAATATAAGATTAAAAAAAAAACGGATACCAGTGCTTTCTGCTTCGTAGTCTCCAGTTTTAAAATTTCCCCAAATTTTAAAAATGTTTCTAGATCATTGGCTGGCAAGTCTGCGTCTATAACTTTCCAGGGATGTGGATGGTCAGATGTAGTGGTAGCTTTTCTACATATTTCTAACTTTAGAATATTGATTTTCTGAACTCAGATATATAATAACATTAAAATAATTAAATTACAATTTTAAATTATCGTATTTATCGGAAATTTATCGTATCATTTTAAAACATTATCGTATGATAATTTTCCTCACACCATGCTGTATACAATCTATACATCATTCTTATGTTTAAATCGGATTGCAAATATTTTCTCTCCGTATCCGATCTGCAGTAGTGCGATGGCACAACTGGGAATGATTCAATGTGTGCTTTAATATTCTGTATTACTTGAGGATTTATTATTGATTTTGGATGACACCCTCTTGAATCACCGCCAGAAGTATTAGCTGTTGAACGCTTTGCAACAGCTATGTTCACTACACCCTTTTTTATTCCCAATGTATTAATAAACATTGTTTTACAAACACTTACTCTACCTCCATCAACTGGCAAGAAGAAGAAACAGCTAAACTTCCTCTTAGGTGAATCATCCCCCGTTGTTTTAACCTTTGTTGGTTTTTTATCAATATTGCTTAATATGAAATCGCGTTGCCTAGTGTAATTTCCCAAAGCATAATATTCATTAAAAATTGCTAATCGATGTTCTTCACTCACTTTACATTTGCGTTTACACGTATCTTTACAAGAAGGCCCCATATTTATCTTTGGTACAACGACATCCTTTGCATTGACAAACTCCTGTCCATGTATTCTTTTCCTTCTTAAAATATTTCGTTTCCAGGTTTCTGCGTTTCTCTTTCTTTTTCTAGGCTTTTCAGATACCATTGGGTGTTCCTCCATTACTTCCAAATCCACTGACTCGGGATCTGGCTCAGAATCGCTTAGCTCAACTAAATTTTTAAATAACTAGATATTTCAATCAGTTGAATTACTTTTTCTCTATTATTATGCATTTCGTAACTACTTTTACTTAATATTCTAAACACAATATGCAAGTGTAAAAAATTATTGTATTCTCGCATCGAAAGCAAATTCTTTAAAATGACTGGACTACTGTAGAGTAAAAAAAAACGAAATTCTGTGGCTTTCCACCTATCAATTTCGTCAAAGCTTCATGGTTTTCTATTAAATACACTTGGAAAAGTTTGAGCACAAGTTAATGATGTTTTTGACATTTCAATTCTGAACGCTGGGATAATTCTAAACTTTGACGATAATTTTATCCAAATATTTCCTCGTAACCCCCAAGAATACAAGATACATCGAATCTAAACGGTATATAACTAATAAGATTTTGTAACAAAATGAGCCTTTAAGACCCGATAAAAAGTCAGTAGCGGCAATCTTTACATTACAAAGGTCCACTGCTAACGTATTGACGAGGATCATAAAATATTCAACGAGAGGCGTGTTGATCAATTCAGCAATTTTGTGCCTATATTTATGATCAGTAGGGAGTACAGACACAACTTTCCATATTTCATGGGGATGGCGCATTAACTCCCTGAAAACTTCGAATTCATCGAAAGTTTTCAGGATCCCGAGGACCATTTTTCTACGATATGCCTCCTGAAATTTAAATATTAAGATCAAGTAGGTAATTAAAAAATTAAATTACTTTATCGTTTTGCAACTTTTGCTTCTTTTTGTATGCCCAATACTCTTCGATCTGCATTGTTTGAATATCCCGATGAAGAGATAGGAAACGTCGTTCAGCACTCGACATATCATATCATAGACCATATCTATATCGAAACGTATGATCGTAAATCCTTTCAAACCGAATATGGCTTTGTTTTCGCTTTTCACGTTCGTCTAGTATTTTCACTTTTTAGGTAACCTCTTATAAGGCTAGAAGGTAGTACCTTGTAGTCTTTTCTTCTTCGGGAACGTCTTCGTACTCATACGAAATGGGATATAAACGATTCACTTCGGCGAGCTTATCCATGAGCGTACCATAATTAATGCAATCGTCGCATGTACTAAAATCAAATGTTTTAACACCTACATATGTAATTTATTATAATTATAATTAAAAAAATGTTATTTAATAAAATATTATTTACCTTATGGCTTGTTTTCGCTTGTATAAATCGGTTAATTCGTATATACAGTAACAGCCCCGGTCTGCGGGAAAGTCAGAAAATACCGAACTTTCACGACGAAAAATTTTTCAAACCTATTTAAAACATAACAATTAATATATACATGGTTTTTCTAATATATTCAAATGCACTTACAATTTATTTCCATTTCGTTTATTACTTTCCTTTTTTCTCCGAGCAACAGACATTTTTCATTCTGTTTGCTTTCCAACAACATACAATTATTATAATTACTACTACAATTACAAATTTTACTTGTTATTTACAATATTTACACAAAAAAAACAGTTCAATAAGGCGATAGCTTACAGAGGAGGCATTGACAGTGCTTCCAACAACATACAATTATTATAATTACTACAATTACAAATTTCACTTGTTCAATATTTATGCATTCACGGTGTCCGTTGAGGCAAAGATGAGTAGTAAGTGTCGACAAAGATTCCTGTTGCAGAACCTATTTAAAACATACCAATTAATATATACATGGTTTTTCTAATATATTCAGATGTACTTACAATTTATTTCCATTTCGTTTATTATTTTCCTTTTTTTTCTCCGAGCAACAGACATTTTTCATTCCGTTTGCTTTCCAACAACATACAATTATTACAATTACAAATTTCACTTCTTATTTACTATATTTACACAAAACAAACACACAAAACAAAAACACTTCACTAAGGCGATGGCGGCAGAGGAGGCAGTGACGGTGGAGGCGTTGACGACGGCGGAGGCGCTGACCAAGGAGAGGGAGGCGTTGACACAGGAGGGGGCGGAGGAGGCGTTGACACAGGAGGGGGCGGAGGAGGTGGAGCAGGAAAGATCCAATAGTGGTTGTGGGTGTGATAATGAAAAGTTGGGTTGTTAAAATTTGAATAAACTATTTGTGGTGTTGCGCCTTCCTCCTTTTGTTTTGTCCTTGGTGAATCCTCCACGCGTTGTGTCGTCGTGCCGCCACTTTCCCTTTTTATATTTTGCCGCGGGGGGGGGGGGGGGTTTGCATTGGAAAGCCCGTGGATCGCGTTGGCTCAACGCGATGAAGTCGTCGTCACTGTCACTATCATCGACGTTGAACACTGGAGGTGTAACTTCCCGTATCACTTCCACGGAACGTTTCCGTTTGCATTTCCCTTTCTTTTCGACCGCAGCCACCTCTTCAGACTGTCCACATGTGCTCGTCGATGGCTGCGGTTCGGCTGGCAAATCAATCATTCTGGCCTCTGGCAATGCAGGCACGTTTCGAACGGAGTCGATGATTTCCTGCAACTTATTTGGCTGCAGCTGCACGTAGGCTTTCATCGCCTCCATCGAATTGTGTCTTGAAAGAAAGAAAACATTTGTAATTTTATAATTTTCATTGCGAGATTTTCGTACGCCTTACCTGTTACTTTCATAGCCAGTAGCGTCGGCACGTTCATGTTTGCCAGCTTGGTGGCCAGCGTCGCCCGGGCGCTATGGTTGGTGAATTTTTTTCCTTTCAGTCCGGCTTTTTCTGCCGCCTCTCTCAACCATTTCCCTAATGTATTTCTCCCAATTGGCTTATTGGTGTACCAACTATGGGAACTTAATCGCCAATGTGGGTTCCAATTGAGGAAAAGTCGGGGGGGGGAGCACTCTTCTGGCCTCTTGGCCAACATTTTTGTGAACAGCCGGACTGGGCACAACTCAGGGCGGGTCGTGTTGGGTAACAACCACTTATCACTCGTTAACGGCTTCGACCCGCCTGGTGCTGTCTTGGAAAAGACAGGATTGTACTTTATGCGCCCGGTTCTTTCCCCTTTGTTATTGGTTTCGTAACTAAAGTGATATGTCGACGCTGCCAGTGCCTCGTTTCCCCTCCAGGCCAATTCCACCGCGGCGATTAGGAAGAATTTGCGGTTCAGACCATCTGGATTCGTGTCTTCGTATCCAAGTGCCATTTCTTCCACTTCTTCCAACGTCAGAGCGACAGCGCTCTCCTCCCGCTTTTCAGGGTTTTCTTGAAGACTGCGGCGTTTCGCATCGCGTGCCGCTCTGGTATTCTCAAACTCGGGGTCCGAAAAGGGGTTGAACTTAACCCCGTGCTCTAAAATTTGAATTAATTAGTAATGCACAGTTATTTTTACAGCAAATTCAGTATTTACCTGCAAAGTATTTTGTCATTACATGCTTCGCGCTCGTATTCCAGTGCGATCGCAAAGTCCCCTCCTTGTAGTCGTCCCCATCCTGTTTGCGCATGTTCACAGCGTAGCTTTGTAAGGCTTTCGCAATGTCGCAAATAGGAAAATATGTCCTATTATTTTAAATTACTACCGGATCGATCGACAAGAATTTCTATTTCTGCACCTATTTTAAACATAACAATTCATTTCTACATGGTTTTTCTAATATATTCAATTGTACTTACAATTTATTTCCAAAAATATGTCCTATTATTTTTAATTACTACCCGATCGATCGACAAGAATTCCTCTTTCTGCACCTATTTTAAACATAACAATGCATATATGTATACATGGTTTTTCTAATATATTCAAATGTACTTACAATTTATTTCCAAATCTCACACTAAAATACAACTACAAATTTTTTTATGAATACAAAAAAATGTCTTCAGTTAATGTTATCACTGTAAACTACCACTGGCATAGATAAACACTTACAGATGTATCAATCAATGTTAAAGAAAGAGAAACAAAACTGCGACTACAGCGACCTACGGGAGAGTTCATAGAACTAAAATTAAAAAAAAAAATTTAGCGGGCAATTCAAATTACTGCATATATGCACTTGGAGAGAAATGTAGAATAAAACTTGATTAATTAAAAAAAAATTAGTTTGAAAATTTTAACCAATTTGAATTAAAAGTAAATTTACATTTTAATCAGAAAATGAAAATTCTGAAGCCTAATTTTTAAAAATCAATCAAGTCAAAATTATCTTTATGCAATAAAAATAGGGTAAATCAAAAATATACCAGCAAATAGATTTACCAAGATTTACAAGGCCATTTGTGAACCAGCTGCTGTCTGTTTTGCTATCGTTAAGCCTAAAAGTTAGGTGTAATTCTTGAACGATTGGAAATTCGATTAAATAACTTGATTAAATCACTTGAATTTTGGGTTGACCCAACCTTACATGAGTAACAATAACAAAATACATAACAAATGACTTACAGAAAAGCCCTGTTACTATTTTATTACAAATATTTAACATTACACAGCCAGGAATCACAAAATATTAAATTATAATAATAACAATGAAAAAAATTAAAAATTAGGAACTTTCTAAATTATTATCTAAGTAAGAAATAAATATGTACAATGAGTAATAAAAATATGTAACAAAACAAATAACAATAACGTAGAAAGATATTAAATTATTACTACAAAATAAAAATTCAAAAAAATAGAAACTTTCTGGATTATTATCTAAGTAAGAAATAAATATGTACAATGAGTAATAAAAATATGTAACAAAACAAATAACAATAACGTAGAAAGATATTAAATTATTACTACAAAATAAAAATTCAAAAAAATAGGAACTTTCTGGATTATTAACTAAATAAGATATAAATATGTACAATGAATAACAAAAATATGTAATAGGAACTCTTCAGACTAGTATAAAAACTCCATCCACTTCAAAATTGCACAGATCTTCGATATTATTGCAAAAATGGTAACTTCATCCCCTTCAACATTGCACAGATCCTCGATAGCATTAAATAAAAACAAAAAGACGTTAGCAATGCTTTAAAATTCGTAGTTTTTTCGCACTAGTACTACTATTAGAAGAAATATGGCTTCGTCTAATATCTACATAATATTTACGAATTATTAATAAAGTTGATTGTGAAATTGTTTTCAAGCGAATATCCTCAAAATGATCTTGACAAGATTATTAAATTGTGATTTTAAAAATTCTAAACCTGCAGGGTTCATATTCTGTTCTAAACCTGAATATAATTTACTGTTACTGAACGACATGGTAGTTTTCAATTTATTTTTAGAATTTTCTAAACGTGACTTAAACTTTGAAATTTTGACTTGCATTGATCTGTTAATTTTATACAATTTTTTCTTGCGTGGAGTTTACTCTAAAATGTTATGAACATTTAGTTGCTGCGGTATGGTCAATTTGCGACGTTTAGGAGAAACTAATTCACTGTTAAAACTTGCACGAGATGTACTAGCAACGGGAGAAATATTATCGATAACAGAACCTGATTCAACAGTAGAACTTGTATGAAATGAACTGGCAACGGGAGAAATTTTATCGATAAGAGAAACTGATTCAACGGTAGAACTTGTATGAAATGAATTGGCAACGGGAGAAATATTATCAATAAGAGATATACTAGCAACGGGAGAAACTAATTGAACGGTAGGAGATGGACAGTCATTACTTGATTGAGGACTTAAATGAGAGGTTGGAGATAAACTGGTAGATAAATTAAAAAAATTTGTAGGAAAAATATCGGGACCTTCCTGTAAATTTTTTTTTAATGTACTTGTGAAGCATTTGTCTGAAAAATGATCCTCACAAATACGTGAGAGTGTTTATCGGTTTAGAAATACCACTTGCCTCATTTATGGCATCTAACCATTTAGAACGGTAAATAACGTTTTTCGGAAATTTAAACAAATTTTTAACGGACGTTTTCCCTTCAAAAAAGTTTGGACAACCAGAAACAATGCAGATATTAGACTTGGCCTGGTTTTCATCTCTACCTACGAATGTAAAAACTCTTCTACATTGTACAAAGCCCTCTGCGTAAAAAATTCTTTTGCCGCCTTCTTGAATTTACCAACTGGAAGATCTTTCATTTCATTTGGCAATGCGTTGTATATTTGGATTTGAAGATTAAATCCATCCGAACATTTGAGACGATTCTTATTTCTTCTAATTTTGTTTTTATTTCTCGTGTCATGTCCATGGTTCGCGGTCTTTCCCATAATGTCACCTTCACTTCTTATCCTCATTGCACTAGCAAAAGCATAGGCTGATGGAAGAGTCAGAATATTCAAATGGCGGAAAATTGGTCGACAGTGCGTTCTACTGGATACTCTTTCCAGTGCTCTTATGGCTCGTTTCTGCAGTAAAAAAACTTTTTTTATTTGTGTTGCATTACCCCAAACCAGGAGACCATATATCATCTTCGCATGAAAGATTGAACAATAAACAGTCTTTGCTGCTTCTTTCCCCTTTCTTTCGTTTAAATAAGTATTAAAACGAACAAGTTATATAAACATTATTTTTAATTCTTTATTAATGATGTTTACATGGAAACCAAAATACAACGTACGATCGTGAGTTAAGGAACAACCTACAATGGGTTTTCATCAAAGTAGGAATAACTTAACCCCAATACATGAGTAACAATTTATATCAAAAACACTCGATACAACAATACAATACAATCAATACAACAATCAGTAAATAACAATTAATACAATATAAAGTAATTCATTCTTTTAAGGTCGTCGTCTGGACACGGATGATGACTTATGTCTATCCTTGACATATTTGAAAATTAAAAATGGTACACATTTTTCTAAAATCAAATTGTCGCAGTCATGTTCTGTGCAGTATACCTCTGCAGTATCGCAATTCAATTTATATATACCTTTAAACTGATTTCTCCAACGATGATTGGAAGCCATGTTCTTCAAGAAATTTATACAAATTGTCATGAATATTCTTCAGAAGTAATGTAACACGGGTAGGCTTTGATTAATTATATAATCGCGGCCGTCGTATATTAACTGAAGGTAAATCGCTGCCACCAGAAATTGATTAAAGCCAATTTCAAACTTATAAATTGAAGATCGGAGACGTAGGATTATTAACAATTTAATCGCCTTACGGTAGCAAGAAAAGAATAAAATCATATAAATCTATATCTGTTTAATTAATATAAGGCAAAAACTGTACACCAGAATTTCGTAAACAAAAATATATATAAAAGAAAGAAATTAATAAGTTGAAATTAACAACTAATATTTAATAAAAACAATTTTAGTTATGTTGCGACATAAATCTGAAAAAGAACAATTTTCAATACATAATTTGTTTATATATTACCTTTTTGTTGAAAATAATCGAACGAGGAAGCACACACTCACGAGTTTTAATAGAGTAGAATAAAATTTCACTTGAATATATGAGAAAAAAAAAGAATCTAAATTTTTAGGCTGTTTTGATTTGGCAAAAAAAAAGATTATTAAAATTTAACTAAACACTTGCAGTTTATTTAACTGAAAAAATGAAAATGAACAGACTAACCGTCACTGCAAAAATTGAAGATAGAATGAGTCTTCACTGATCGAAAAAAATGGAATGAGGATGACCGTCACTGACAAAATTGAAAAGTAGAATGAGAGTGGAAGTCAGGAGGGAGCTCTTTTTATGTAAAATCTTCAGGGTTAGGGCTAAAATCGCTTAACCGATATAATTTTATTCTCAAAAACTGAATTAATCGAGAAAACTCAAAAGTGATATTTTTGTTATGTTGTTTATGAATAAGGATATGTGTATTTTAAATTTAATTCAAATCCAGCAAATTGATCATGAAACGATGTAATAAAACCAGTGCGTATCAAAAGTTGATTCAAAATTCATATTTTAACACATGATTTTAAAGATGGTTTGGGTTCCCTGCTTTAGCCGAGCGCAGTTATAACCGTTGTTTGGTCATTGAAAGATTTATGACGCTTGGACCCTTGATTTTAAGCAATATCTGTGGGAATTTTTTCTGGAAATTGTATTTTAATGTTTTTATAATCTCCAGATGTTTTGAGTGAAATTTTGTAATTTGGTAATTACTTGTCTAAATTGCAAATCCGCTAGTTCAATGGGATATACTTCCGATTGTAAATTTCATTAGCTCCAAGATCATGTAAATTTCAAATCTGTAATGCCACGGGTTTCGCGTTTACTAGCAATTAGTGCGTAAATCGTTTAATGTAGCCTGTAATAAAAGTCGAAAAATTATCTACTTTATGGACTTTAATAACAAAAAAGGTTGACCCGCTGGAACCGATTTCAACATGTGCTCATTCCAAATTATTGTTATCATTAAACACACAAATTCAATTGCATCCTACTTAATTAAGTTTCTAGCTTGTTGAAGGTAGTTTATTTCTATTTACGAAAAAAAAAAAAAGAATTTTAATCAGTCGCTTTTAGCGATTCATACAAGTGTTTGAGCTGGTCTCGCATAAATTACCTTCGTTTTAGCTTTAGATTTGGGGGTTATTTGTTACAGTAACATTACATATTCACTAGCATAATTCAACCTCCGTGTGTGGTCGTCCATCTCCCTAAAAGAAGTAAACAAATGGTGATTAGATATTTCGTGGCTAAATAATTTATTACGACAATTATTGCAATCAGGTATAACAATCTTTTTCAGAACATAGCCAGCAACATAGGCTAAACCTTGACTATCCACACATTGGAGGCTTTCGGTTTGTAATGTTTCGAAATCTGTTATTACATCTGATTCCAACATTTGTTCGTCTTCATGCGACGAGTATTGACGTAAACTTCCTAAATTGTCCAAAGGGACACAAGTGTCTTTCTCACAATTCCCCCTTTCTCACAGGCGAAACTAATTTGTTGACCACGACAGTTTTTAAAGCTGCAACAAATTGATGGCAAGTTGGATTAGTATTACAAAGGCCATGCTGCCTAATATTACAAAACAAGTTCTCTACTGGATCTTGATTTCATCATCTCAAATTTAAAAATCCAAATTGGTCTAGGCCTTGCATGTGATTCCAAAGGAAAATAATTGATTTAATTGTTGTTTGCCAACTTTTAATGAACGGATACTTCTTAGTGACATCAATTCCCGATTGCAATTCAATTAGTTTCCACTCGGTTCTACTAGCAATCTCGACCAAAGCTCCAAATGAGGAGAAGTTGCAGTTAATGCACATCTATATGCACAAACAAACGAACTTGCACAAACTTGTGAGGTTCGAATTTAATCTTGCATTTTAATAATGCATTTCTAGTACATTTTGAAAGATGTGGAACATGAAAAATAGTAACAATCGGCTGTACAATTCAACGAGAGGTTGATCAATTCAGCAATTTTGTGCCTATGAGGACCATTTTTCTACGATATGCCTCCTGAAATTTAAATATTAAGATCAAGTAGGTAATTAAAAAATTAAATTACTTTATCGTTTTGCAACTTTTGCTTCTTTTTGTATGCCCAATACTCTTCGATCTGCATTGTTTGAATATCCCGATGAAGAGATAGGAAACGTCGTTCAGCACTCGACATATCATATCGTAGACCATATCTATATCGAAACGTATGATCGTAAATCCTTTCAAACCGAATATGGCTTTGTTTTCGCTTTTCCGTTCGTCTAGTATTTTCATACGATTCCATTCCTTTTTAGGTAACCTCTTATAAGGCTAGAAATATAAACATAAGAAATCTAATTGTAAATTTGATTTTAGAAATTACCCTATAGCAGGAATGCAGATTATATTGGGTCCAATCTTTTTTTAACAGGTTAAGGTAGTACCTTGTAGTCTTTTCTTCTTCGGGAACGTCTTCGTACTCATACGAAATGGGATATAAACGATCCACTTCGGCGAGCTTATCCATGAGCGTACCATAATTAATGCAATTGTCGCATGTACTAAAATCTTGATTTTAGAAATTACCCTATAGCAGGAATGCAAATTGTATTGGGTCCAATCTTTTTTTAACAGGTTAAGGTAGTACCTTGAAGTCTTTTCTTCTTCGGGAACGTCTTCGTACTCATACGAAATGGGATATAAAGGATCCACTTCGGCGAGCTTATCCATGAGCGTACCATAATTAATGCAATTGTCGCATGTACTAAAATCAAACACCTACATATGTAGTTTATTATAATTATAATTAAAAAAATGTTATTTAATAAAATATTATTTACCTTATGGCTTGTTTTCGCTTGTATAAATCGGTTAATTCGTATATACAGGTACGCATTTTCAGGTGCAAAATTAATAAAACAATAACCCGCATTAATATCCGCGGGAAATGAAATGACACAAAAGAGAATTTTGATAATAGAAGAAAATTGGTAGCAATGTAGCCCTCTAAATTTAAATTAGGAATACTAACACATAAAAAATAGACTAATGTTTAAAGAAAAATTTTTTTTTTAGCCATGATTTCTGATTACCATAGATATGGTATGGAAGGGCAAGGTAGGGGTGCGCGCCGAAAGGCGCACAAGTGCAAAGTACATCACGAGTTTAGGCGGTAAATTACAGAGATTCACAACGTAAAAGGAGGGTTCTGAACAGGCCCAATGCTGTAAAGATATGCTCGGTCTTACGGTTGGCGACCAACGTAGGTGCAATATTGGTATTAACACTGGGAAACCGTTGGCCCAAAGCTGAAATGATAATCTCGGTCCGACAGTTGACAACCAGCGTTGCCGCAATGTTGGCTCCTCCTGACTACCAGCGCAGCGACTCACTTTGGTTTTTATTTATAACTAGGTGTAAAGCCCGTCCGCAGACGGGTAGATAGACGGTGGATCTCTTTTTTAGCCGTCTTAATTAAAAAATTCATAACGCTAACCTAAGATCGATTGGTTTTGAAGTTTTCTCTTTTACTTTGATTTTGAAATAATTCCGGTTTCCTTTATTATATTTTATTTGAACGGTTCAAAAGCGAGCTGGGATTTTATATATTAGGACAATGTCAAATGTCAAAATATTGACACGCTGTAGCAGGAGCGAGCTGGGATTTTATATATTAGGATGGTTCGTTTTTATCAGCCCATTTTTCTTCTAAAACCTCTGAAAACGATTAATTGTCAAAATAGTATTCAAACATGATTTGCATGTATTTACATGATGTAAATATTTAATTTAATGGGAGTTAAATTTCGTACTGTTCTCGTTTACATCATCCGGTTCGGGATCGTTGAAAAGATAAGCCTTTAATCTATTTATGTGTACTAACTGTTCTAGTCTCGTGCCTAACTTCCGTATTCTGTACGTAATGGGACCTAAAATTTCTACTACTCTAAAGGGTCCTGACCAGGGTCGAGTCAATTTCTTTGAAATTCCTATTTTATGAGCTGGATCATATAAATAAGTTAAATCGCAGAGTTCAAGTGTACGTTCTTTTGACTTCTTATTAAAGTCTCGCACGCGATCTTTACTCCATTCTTGCATCGTTCGAGATACATGAGTGAAAGCTTTATGAAGTCGCGACATCAATTCGGAAGCGTAATTTATATCAACGTCGTTTTTAATTCGTTTCGATTTAAGGATGTCGTCTAGCGGCAAGACCATATCTCTACCATGCATGAGGAAATTGGGTGTATAACCGGTCGATCTATGGACGTGTGATCTATACGTCAATAACACATAATTCTTATAATAATAAACAAATTCTTGTAGGGGAGCTGCTCTAAAATGGGGTGAAGTTTTTCGCTGGTTGCATATGTTACATGAGGATATGTAGTTATTAACGTCTTTTTTCATATTCGGCCAATACAGTCTACTCTGAATGAATGATAGGGTTCTCGCCCTCTCTTGATGATCTGTCGTCGGTACGTCATGAAATGCTCTTATAGCTTTAGTAACGTATGACCTTTAATAATTTATAAACTTAAATAATTTCTACACGGTATTCCAATCTAGATCTTCTACGTTATGCATTAATTCGGGGATTGCTAATTCGAATTCTTTGTTTTGAAGGCAAGTTTCTAATAAATTGGTGAATGAAGTGAATAGGGTTTCGTATGAGTTTCCTGAGTAGTGATTGCTTTTGGTTATTAGATAATACACGTTTCTTTCTGACAATTGATGTTTAATTACTTCACCTAAATCTTTGTCCTTAAGGGAGCTCACGGGAAAGTCGACTATAATTTGTCTAAGTTCGTCAGAAGTAATGGGGTTTGATTCTACGTCATTTGATATGCAGAAAACTAGATATTTTTCGATGGTCATGGCTGATTTTTCCGTTTTGACGATATTGTCATTATCAGGAATATTACCGTTTTTGAGGGCAGTGAAAAACACTTTTAGCGTCGGGCGTTCAAACATGTAAGCTCGGCTAAGAGCTCCGTTACCGTATAAAAAGAATAAAAATATTCTTCCATTAATTGATGTTGGTCAGGTAGCTTATATACGTCGTGACGCGTTATTTTATTGATTTTTCTATAGTCTACGCATAAGCGGACCTTATTTTTACCTATATTGGGAAAAAGTTGTTGAGAAATGCGGTCAAATAAAACAATACGATTGTCCGAAGTTTCTGGAGTATCTTTAATGACTAATACCACTGGGGAGGACTATGGAGATTCACTTGGTCTTATGATCTTTGATTTCAACAACTTAGTTATTTCATCCTTTAATGTTTCTCTTAAGTGGTAAGGCACGCGATACGGTCTAGTAACCATTGGTAACCTTTCTTTGGCTATTTTCTCTATCATTAGAATATATTCTAGCTTTGTTTCGCCAATTGTCTATGGATCGTTTGTCAGGATCTGGAGTTGGTTTCTTCACAAATAAATTATTTATGTCTAAAGGCTTTGATGGCATTTGCATAAATATTTTTTGTGGACTCTGTTAATATTTGTGTTAATTAATTGTATCGATTGCCGAGGACTCAAAGATGTTTCATTTAGATCATTGAAACTGTTCAAATTAGGCGTAGTTATATCTTGAATAATTTTTGACTGAAATATGGCAGAATTACCAACATAATTTTGATGTTCTAATTTTAAAAATACATCTGCTCGAATGCGATCTGGTACTTTTCTTAATACTAGTGTTTTTTTGTCGTTGAAAAAATTTTCCACAAAGCTAATTGTAACATGTTCTGCATGATATGGAATACGTGCAATTGTACATAATTGAAATTCATAAATGGCTTCCATCAATCTATGGATAAACTGCTTTGAAAAAAAAAGCTTTTGGATTTTTCTCGTTGCTTTCTGCCATGGATCGAATATCATCGATCCATTGCATTCGCGGATTAGTTTATCATAGTTACCACAAGTAATGTCTTCATTCAATTAATCGAATTCGTCCTGCGGTATAAAATTTAATTGATGTGTTGCAATCAATTCTTCCAATTTTAATCTGGCATCAATAACAACTAAATTTGTAGTTTCTAATATTGTATCTTGAAATTCATTTAAAGCTACTACGCATATCAAGAAGCCTTTTGGACAAAGAAAAATATTAACGCAAAAAAAAAACAGAAAACACTAGATGAACAAATTATTATACTTGATTAATCTCCTGAGTCTGTACCAGCGGTTGTGGTGACCGTCTAACTCGGCGTCTCATTGCCACCAAAACGTCTTTGTGGAACAACCACACGAATTTGTTTCCACGCCCGTCGATGGGACAGACCAGCCTATGTGTAGTAAATCGAACAGACACTACATAACTTACTCTCACAGTTGCATACATCACCATAGAAAACAAAATAAAACTTATTACCTTTACAGATTTTATTTAAAATTACTCATGCTAATCTCTCGGTATTTATGATTATTAGAAGAAGGGCGTTCTACGTTACTAATTGTTGTCCACATCTTATTTTCTACAGCCTCGTCTATCTTATCCAAAAGTTTCTCCAATGTGGATTGTGAATTTCGATCAAGTGAATCCTACAAAAAATTATTGAATTAATTTTATTTATTGAATTGCTACATTTCAATAATATTTAAAAAAAATATTACTCAAGTTAATGACAAACCTTTAAAAATTTATTAAAACTTTTGAGAGCCATGTTCGTTTTAATTCCTGCATTCAAACGATGACAATATGTCATAATTTTGATTCGTGTATCGTTTGGAAAATATTGTCTGAAAAAGTTAAACAAATAATCAAACTCATAAAATATAAAATAGTGGCCTATAGGGTAAATTTAAATAAAGATATCTGTGCCATTCGTGACTTTTGTCATCTCTGCTTGGACGAGGAACTCCATCCTTCCTTCACTCTGATGGACTCCACCAATTCCTGGTTCTTTAAAAACTTGATCGTTCCTTGCATTGACTTATCAGGGTGCGACATTCGTGCAGAGTAAACAGTGGACGGGAACTGTTGCAGCATCCGCTCAATTTGCTCCTTCTGCGTTCATCAGGTCCGCAGTGTCTTCAGCTTGCCCATCTGCTTCACGAAGTACTCGGTCATACTGCAGGATCGTCCCGGTACATATCGGTGGTTCTGCAATGATTCCAGCAGCTTCCGTTGCCTCGAATTTCCCCAGAAAAAGGCAAGGAAACTCTCTTAGAACTGGTGATGGTTGAAATTGTTTTATAATATGGTGGTTATGTTCGTTACATTTAAATCATATTAAATAATATAAATATATATAATATTTAGAATATATCTAAAATTTGACGGCACACTTTTAGACTTTCGCGGCACACAAAAGTGGCGCGGCACTGTGGTTGGGAATCACTGGTTTAGTCTCAAATAAAAAAAAATCAACATGCAATTTAAATTCATTTACCTAAGTTTTACAAAGTTGATATTAATTAATGGAGTTGAATTCGAAACTTCCCGTGGTTCACGACAGAGTTATAGTAAAGTTAATTCGTTTCAAAATAAATTAACTCAACTTTTAATTGTCCCAGGATACTACATTACCTCCTACTTTTTAAAAGAGGGAGTATCTACCGATACTCTGTCTTTTGGACAAAAAAAAATTAACGCACAAAAAAAAACACAAAACACTAGATGAACAAATTATTATACTTGATTAATCTCCTGAGTCTGCACCAGCGGTTGTGGTGACCGTCTGACTTGGCGTCTCGTTGCCACCAAGACGCCTTTGTGGAACAACCACACGAATTTGTTTCCACGCCCTTCGATGGGACAGAGCAGCCTATGTGTAGTTAATCGAACAGACACTACATAACTTACTCTCACAGTTGCATACATCACCATAAAAAACAAAATAAAACTTATCACCATTAGAAGATTTTACTTTAAATTTTCCAAATTCCATTACTTCTATGTCTTTATTTAAGTTGCGTGCTTCTGCTCTCTTGTGTGTTTTTGAAATCTCTCGGTCTTTATGATTATTAGAAGAAGGGCGTTCTACGTTACTAATTGTTGTCCACATCTTATTTTCTACAGCCTCGTCTATCTTATCCAAAAGTTTCTCCAATGTCGATTGTGAATTTCGATCAAGTGAATCCTAAAAAAAATTATTGAATTAATTTCAATTATTGAATTGATACATTTCAATAATATTTTCAAAAAATATTACTCAAGCTAATAATTAACCTTTAAAACTTTCGAGAGCCATGTTCGTATTAATTCCTGCATTCAAACGATGACAATATGCCCACATTTTGATTCGTGTATCGTTTGGAAAATATTGTCTGAAATAGTGACCTATAGGGAAAATTTAAATAAAGACATTTGTGCCAGTCAAATAAAACTGTCACCTTTGTAAATAATTGATAAAATCTTCTTCATTTCCATCTTCAAGTTTCTTGAAATAATCCATTTTTAATTTCCAAAATCTTTCTTCGTTGGTTGCAATCATTATATTCCCTAAATCGGTGCTCATTTGTCGTCTTATTTCAACATTTTTAATTTTTCTTTTTCCTTGTATTACCCAATTTTTTCTGACATGCCAAGTACATAAAAGTCTTCTTGGAGTCTTCTTGAGGCTTTATTGCATTACCGCAGGTCTTTTATTACTGCTTCCTGCATCTAAAATATACGGAGGATCTACACAACGTTTTCCTTTATTGATGTTATCTCTAACTATTTCTGGTGCGATGCGTTCTGTGTAAAATTGAATTGATTTTGGTAGCATTTTTTCGTTCTAAAATTTTTCATTTCTTCCAATTTCTTCTATGAAAATTTCTATTTGATTATTTAGATATATTACAAAATTACACTTTGGCCGTCGTGTAATATTTAATTGACCTTGTATCTGTAAAAAAAGTATTTTCATAATATTATGTTTAGCAAAGACAATGACAAAATTGGTAGTACCTAAAAAATAGAGATAATATCGTCGGCTTCATATGACATGTGCATAAGTCCAAAATGACGAATTTTACAGGAAGAGCAAAAAACTGTTTAAAGCATTAATTGAAGTTGTAATAAGATACTTTTTTTTCCAAAATTAATTAAATCATTATACTTGAAAAATTTACTATAAGGATTGAAAATTATTTATAAGGATACTATAAAAAGTGGAGTTATGCACATTTCTCCTATCAAGACAACATCTATATTGGGACTTGGGCAATCTACATTTAAAAAAAAACACAACTGAATTATAGATAATTTATTTTTTTTATAAAAGTAGTATAAAAAAATACTCATATTGCACACAAACAAAGCAATGAAAACTAATATAATAGTTTATTATTACTACATATTGATTAGTGGCGGTTTATCTTTTATTTTCATTTTTATGATTTTCTCAAGTTACCATGTATAAACGAGGGTTTTCTTCATATGATTTAGTGAAAAATTCGAACTTTTTCTTTGACCAGACAAACCCGTCGGTAATTTCGGCCGTTGTCTCCATTTTTTTAATTTAATAATTATGTTATTCACATTAGCTAAATTCACACATTCACATTAAATAAAAATTTATTCTAGAGTTGAATTGAGGAAAATGTTAATGAGGCGAATAATAATTTTCATCGTGCTGAATTTTTAAATTATTTTAGGAATTTGTAAGCATAATCAATAAACAAATGTTTTAAAAAAATGTATGTTAATAATTGTTCTTTTTGCAATTGTATTAATTCCAGTTTTGCTTTGTGTTCTTCGATTGCCAACTGCATTCTTAATTTGCTTTCTTAATGTTTTCTTATATCTTCTTTGTAAAGCAAGTCAAATTCTATCTGTATTTTTTTAATTCCTGCTCGGCAACCTTCTTTTGAATCTATTAATTCTTCACGACTGTTTGCTATAGAGGAATATTGTGAATTTACTATTGGTGCACGTTTTGTCTTTAATTGTTTATTTAATTGGGTGGCAATTAAGAATATTTTGGTGGACAGAAGAAAGTATTATTACAGTGAGATAATTTAGCGTCGAGAATAATTTTGATTTACCTTTCAAATTAATAAACTTGGAGCTATGATCGAAATTTTAAAGGTTTTTTAATGAAACAAATTACAAGTATGCTTTTTAAATATGTTTTATTTTTATTAAATTAATATTTTGTAGGCCCACCACGTGCCTTAATTACACTAGCAATGCGTCTTGGTATCAAAAATTACGGCTTTTAAAGCGTAATTTTTAGATTTTAGATTTTAATATTTGCCATAAATTTTCGGTAGGTGACAGGTCCGGACTTTGTGGCGGCCAATCCAAAAGAGGAACTTTATTGTTATTAAACCACCCCATGACGATCTTTGAACGATGACATGGCGCGTTATCCTGTTGAAAAATATAATTAGGGTCATCATCCTCAAAAAGTTTCACAATGGAAACTTCCAAATGTTCTTCTAACGTCTGAATATAGGACGTAGAATTCATTCTTCCCTCGCAAATTTGAACGTCTCCCACGCCCGGAACTGACATTGTCCCCCATATGATTATACTACCACCACCAAATTTTGTGGTGGACGTTATACATTCCGGACTGTACTTCTCCCCAACTCTTCTTCTTACATAGCCCCAGGTTGTCCGAACAGCTTAAAAATAGGTGGAGCTTAGTGCCACGTCTGTGATAACTGCGGCGATCCTGCTAGGCATACTACTGTCTATGAAATTTAAAACCTGTTGCTTTAAATTTTGACTGGCCTTAGCGATTCGTATAAAGAATTTCCAAATTGCCCGACAGTATTTGATTGAATTTGACCACGTTCATAAGTATTTACCTATAAAAAAAAACAACATAAAAAATACTGCATTAGTCATCAATGAAAAATTATTTTACTTTCAGCCGATCTAATACTGATCCACATTACAGTTTCATTAAATCAGTACCTTCTTCGGGTGTTTCTGCATTTACTCCACAGTCAATATTTTTTTTTGTTTTTTGTATTTCCAATTTTCGTTTTCGCCTTTCTGTCTTGCAGATGGCAAACTATTGCTGGGAAACAGTCTCGTGGACACCTTTCTTTGGTTCCGTTCAATAAATTTTTTAAATACAGCCCAGGAATACGCTGTGTAACAGCTTTGTAAGAGCTAGAATGATAGTTAAATTGTTTGCTATATCTTAATCCAGCAAGATACACTCTTATTTCATAAGAACCTCTTTGCACAAGGTTTAAACGTTTCCCCATATTAAACCTAGCTACTATATTCATAAGTCTCTCGGCTGGATTATTATTTTCATTTTTAATCAAAAGATGGGATTTTCTTACCAGCAATTCCAGTGCTCCTACAAATAACTTTTGTAATTATATTTTAGTAAATTCAAATTATTTATAACAAAACATACCATGCAGGTGATTGTAAATAGAAGTAGGACCAGTTCTGAAATTTGGTTTTCGGATTGAACTCCCAAGCTATTGCATATTCCTTCTCTGCAGTGAGAATGATCGCCAAACAACTCGGGACAAGCCCATTGTTTTTTCATATATTTTGTCAAATGAAAAAAACATCAAACAAAAAGTTTTCAGGGTCTTAAAAGGATTTTTAAGTTTGTATATTATATAATATACAATTATATATACAATTATTATGATGATTTAAATTGAAACATGCAATAATATTCTGAATTTATACACAAGATTTTAAATTTGACTAAAAAAATGAACTGAACAAATGTTAGTTAGTTTTTTGAGAGAATAGTTCATATATGATTCGTGAAAGAAAAAGATGTTTTTTTTATTAATGAGCTGAAGTGTTAGAATCTAATTAAGATGTTTGCATTTAACTAAAGTTTTTATATCCCACCGCTGCCACCATTTGTCGCAACCTGGCTCATTCTCGTTTGATGATAATTAATTTGTTAAAAGTATGGTCTGATAATAATATGGAGAGTGGGTCAGACGTGGTTTAAATTTAAGAGAGGTAAGAGATGTGCAAAGAATTGCACATCTAGTGAATAGTTTTCTAAAGTCTTTTGTCGGCTCTGTCAGGCGCCAAAGTGCTAATAAAATGACAAAAGTTACAACCTACGATAAACAGGGTGATGTATTGAAACGCCCTATTATTTTTTTTAACTATTAAATGTTTCATTGTTAAATGTTTTAGTGTGTTTTTAGACTTGCAGTTTTTCTCTGAATGGTTTGACTTCGTTTTACTTGGTTCACACAGGTATGTAAACGTCGCGGCCAAACATCAATTGCGGCACGATCTACTTCCATCGACATCGATGCCGCTGGTTTTATTAAATCTCGTTTTAAATGCTCGATGTTGCTGTGCTGGACTCGGCAAGCTTGCTCCTCAAGAATCAAACACAATTTATATTTCAGTGGGTTTAAATCTGGACTACCCGAGGGCCATTGTTCTGCAAAAATAAATTCAGATAACTTCTCTTGTAGCCATCGTTGCGTGGTTTTGCTGTGCTGATGTTGAATCTTGCTGAAATACCCATCGGTTTCCACCAAACATGGTATCATTAGAGGCTTAACAGTCTGTTCTAGCATTTCTTTATACACCACAGCAGAAGTTTTCACAAAAATCAAGCTGTGTCACTCCTTGATACGACACACCCTACCTATAATAGATGCCGGAAAATGACCCCTTTCAACCCTAGAAATTTTTTCTGCGGCTTCCTTAGATCTGTGGGCATACACTCTATCATTTTGCTTATTAAGTTTTGCCTCCACCTTAAAAATTTTTTCATCGCTAAATAAAATGTTGCTGTGATCGTCATTAGCGTGCCGAACTAGGAGTTGTTTTGACCTTTCCTGTCCAAATTTTTTTAGAGGGATTGTGAGACGCTGTTCTGTAGTTCTACGGAAGACGCCAAATTTATTTATTTAATACTAACGGTTTCTACACCATTACCAGAATACAACAATCACACATTAAATGACAGTATGAAACAAAATATTACAATAAATGTACTATAACCCAAGACTAAACCGAATCGAAAAATGCCACTAGCTCTTTTTTGAAATTACTTGCACTCCCGCGAAAAAAGTCTAATTCTTTGTGTTGCACAAAAATAGTATTTGCAAGACGACACAATCTAGACATGGCTAGACATTTCAGGTCCATTTTCAAAATACGAGACAGATCTTTTCGAAATTTCCATTTCCCGAGCCATAATCTTTTGTTTCCTCAAAGGATTTCTACGAATTCGCTCACGAACTGCTTTAACGGCTACAGGAGTCCTTACAGTGAGTGGGCGACCGCTTCTTTTTCGGTCACCTACTTCCAAAATTATAATAATGTTTTACAATTTATTATATTTTATTAATTTTTAATATATTACTTACTTTTTTAGCATTATGGCACGGAGACTTGCCCTGAAGAAAATACCACTTTTCTTTATCCGCGTACAATTCCGTTACCGATTGTATAAGGGTATTTTTCAATATATTTATATAACGATCAGCATTCAAAGTGCCTTCTAAAGGGATTAATTTGCCCATACCACGTACACTGACGTTTGATCGCGTGCTACGTGTTATCATATTGCTTTGTAATGTTTTTCCAGGAAACCGTTTCACCATCAACTTACTATCCGATCCAAACAAATTAATTATGGTTTCGTCGGAGAAAATTACTCTACTCTTTCTCCGTCCAATTGAGGTATTTTTGACCAAATTTGAGGAGATTTTGCTTCATCATTGCTGTTAAAAATGTTTTTTTACGAGGGTGATAAGATTTAATATTGAATTCTTTTAACCTCTCCGATATGCTATCGCGATAATTTAACCCCTATAGCCGATTGAAGTTCTTTGAAAACAGAGAACCTTATCGGAGTAATGCAATTTTCTTTTTTTTCCCAGAATTTGGTTTGAAAGAGATGGACTTGGTGTACCACTTCGTACACATCGACTTTGAACCGGGGTAGCTGCAGTACCGCAATAAATAGTACAACTTACATCGTCATCCGCAGCACCGCTATGAATTGATTTTTGCCGCTTACGGTGCTCCGTAAGAAAGTTGGCTTTTAAACCATAGAACTTTGCTGTGATGTCTTTCACGGAGACATTTTCTTTCGCCGAAATCAGTGATTGCTGAATAGCTTCTAGTGCCCTTGTACGGTTGTTTGTTTTTATACTCTTTGCTTTTTACCTAATAAATATTAATAAATAAATTCAATAATCTATGAAAAAACAAGTTCTTACCGCATACAAACATGGATTTTTCATAATTTTATTACAAGATTTAAAATTTCAAATTCTTAAAAAATTTATTTGAAATTTTCTGTAATAAACAGGTAATTATAGAAAATATAAAATATTTTATCAGACTGAAAAAAATGATTTATCATATTGATGAACAACTTCATGAATTCAACAATTTTTTCATGCATGCTGTGAATGTTGCAGAAAGAAGGAATGAACTTCTGATTTTTAATTGCCAAGCAAAAAATAATGCGAGATTGCGGGAGGATGAATTCCACTGTATCTACTCATTAGAAACTCAGTTTATAATAAGGAAATGAGAAAAAAAATTCCTTACCGTAATGACTGCACTAAATTACATTTAAAAATTTCTTTTGTATATTTTAAAAAATAAATAATAATCCTAATAATTTTAAAATGCATTTTTAGATTAACTTCTGCAAATTACCAACATCAAAATCACAAAATGAAAAGATATTTTATTTAAAATATGCGCAATTTGTAGAGAAGAAAAAATAAATAATTTATAATTTAAAGTAAAAATTTATTAAACAAAATTATTTTGAATAATATTATTACGAGTGCGTCTTCCTAACGCTAGTAGATTATTGTTTATTTTTTCGTTATTCAATTTGTCTTCAATTTCTTCAAAATTATCATCTAAAATTTTACAATTTAGTCATTATTTTTTTACACAATTATTATCAAATTTTTACCAATGACTGCTTCCAGATTATGCAATCGCATAATGTTATGCAGTATTCCGCAGGCATAAATAATTTTGGCTACAAACGTGGGGTGGTAATTCAATGATCTGTCCTTATTAAGGCATCTCCAGACACATTTTAGAACACCAATACATCTTTCCACACTATTGCCTGCTTTACAATGGGCCTTGTAGTACCTTCCTTCTGCACTATTTGGATCAGCTCCTGTATCGGCGTCATTAAATATAGTTGTAGGTAGTATCCCGAATCTCCTAATAACCACAACGTTGTATCCCTCATAAGCGTTTGTACGTCAGCACGGCTTATGGAATCGGCAGCTTTCTTGTACTTGTTTTTGAAGATCTGTAGATTTCCTGCTGTGCTTTTCGTTTTCTTTAGTTTTCTTTTAATTTGTGCCCAATATTTTTCAATTGGGCGAAGTTCCGGGCAATTAGGAGGATTTGCATCTTTGGGTACAAATTTAATTAAATTTGCATTGTAAAATTCAATGCTTTTGTTGCTATAGTGGCGGGTAGCAAGGTCGGGCCAAAACAATGGTGGGGTTTCATGCAACGCCAGAAAGGTCAGTAAACGCTTTTTAATGCACTCTTTCAAATAAATTTCGGTATTTATACTGCCCATTGTTATAAAAGGTGGGATTTATGACTGCATGAACAGATGGCCTGCCAAACCAGGTATTTCTTCGGAAATTTGGACAATTTTTTTGTTTTAAATTTTTCATCGACTACTCCTCGACGTTTGGCAACATAATATTCTTGTCCTGGAAGTTGATTAAAATCGGCTTTGCAGTATGTTTCGTCGTCTAATACTACACACGAATATTTGCACAAAAAAGTTTCGTACAATTTGCGCGCTCGAGTTTTCGCACTTGATTCTTGCTCGGCTGACCGATTTGCCACTGCTTGCACTTTAAAACTTCGCAGTCCAGCACGAGTTTTCGTTCTTTGCACAGTAGTATACGATGTGCCTAATTTGTCCGCAACATCCCTTAATGAAACGTTGGCGTTTCTTTTAAACTCCGCGATTACTTTTTTGGCATGTATAGAGACGAAAATTTTATATTGTAAAGGGTCGCGCTCAGGTAGCCAAGGAACACAAAACGGTAAAAATTTCCAAATTTCCGAAAAAATATTTAATATGGCAGGCCATTTGTTTGTGCGGCTTAAAATCTTTAAAAAAGTATAAAAAAGCCGCCGATTCTTTCGCAGAAGCAGAATAATACAGGTGGTAGGTTTTTTTCGTGGACAGGCTTTATTTTAAAAATTCTCCTTTAATTTCTTTTTCCGTTGCAGAAGAAAAATTATGGGAGGATTCTAAAATTAAATTATAAATATAATTAATAATAAGTACTTAAGCATGTAAAAAGAATAGAATGAGTTATAAAATTACTTACTCATTAAGATATGCCATAATTATAAATCTTTAAATTTATTTTCTTCTTTTCTTCCCAAATAACTGTAACTGGCTCCACAGTTATTTGTAATTAACTTTTCGGTCGCTCTCACAATAAAATTATATATGCTGCTCCCCCCTAAGGAAGCAGTAATAAAAATGCAATAAAACCTCAAACAACTACTTTTAAAGGATAACGAAGGATATCGAGCTATTGGAGCGCCAATAAAACAAATTAACTTGTAACAGTCAATTGTTACATTTTTGTTTTTTTTTGAATTTGTTTAATTTTGGTTTGGTAATTATTTAAATATCTATAAATATTGTTTTATTTTAATTTAAGAGAGGTTAGATGGCGTTGCCGAGGTAACTTTTAAAATTTTAAAAATGCAACGATTTTGTGTGGTTGGTAGAAGGTCGTCCAGTAGAGTCAGGCGAGAAAAACCACTAAAACAGTAATCGGCGATTTGAAAACATAATTTATTTTTGTAGTGATTTTTAGTGAATTAGGTTTAGGTGAGTCACATTTTTATTGATCCTACCATTGATTTAATTTTTGAATTCTCAAATGAGAATTGGTTAGTATTGAAATTTGCAAATGTCGATTGTTATTACACATCTGGCAGACAATTTTTGTACGATATGAATTGAGTTCACAAGTTACGTTGAACGAATATTTGTGATATTTTCTAATAGAAAATTCTATTTCTTTTAAAACTATTTTTGCAAGTGACCAGAGTCACTTGGATTTGGCTTGATTACCTTTCTATGTTTATTCTTAGGAAAATACTAAGGTAATTTAAGTCATCTGCTTGCTTCGTATGCAGATCAGGACTGAGGAAGAATTTTTCTTTTGTGAACCGGCCTGTAGCGATATCACAATTCTTTTTCTTGCTGATAACTTTCTTTTGAATGATAATTATTTTACATTTTGGAAATCTAGTTTTGTGCGAATTCTATTTTATTTATCATTTATTATTTTTGTTGAGATAGTGGAGCGACAAGAATCTTGTAAAGTCGTTTCATTACTCAGCTGGCGCCCAAAAACATTCTCCTTATTTTTCGTAGCCACCATTTTTTTAAAGAACTCACGAAGCTGTAAAGCTACCCAGCTTCTTAGACAGTGGGTAAAAACCCAAGAACTAGCCTATCTACTATCGTCATCCGTAGAGCCAAAAAGGGTTTTTGTGACTAATAGGAGAATAACGTTACAAACTGTTGATCGACGTTTCGGCGATTTATTCTGCCATCTTCAAAACTAAAAATTACAGAGGAGACAACAATATGTATCAAAACGGTAAGAGTTCAACACTCACCCCACAGTTACAGATGGTGTATATTAAACACGCTGGTATATTATAAGAGGAAACCAAAAACATTCACTAGGTGGTACATCAACCAAGTCCACAATTGTAAAAATTAACTTGTATAACATTTAAATGTATAGACAAAAATAAAAAACATTCACCGACGAAAATAACAACATGCTCGATTTCTTGTAACCTCAAGTTAACTCGCGGTTAAAATAAAGTTTGGTTTTCTTCATGTAAGTTAACTATGAGATAATTATAATTATAAAAATTAAATGTCGCTCAACTACCAGTGGACAATTTTAAACCTCAAAATATGAATTTATTAATGCTTGATATTTATGTTTTCACTGACGACGACATATTTCGTGCATATAGATGCGCATATTTTCAAATATTTTAGTGCATATAATTCCGTGCTCACTAGAGCACGGAATTATTACATTGTTACTTGTTGTCTCTATGGGTTGTTGGTAACTGGTTACGTGGACCAGTTGAATCACATACACGGGTAAATTTTATATAAATATATATGGATACAACCCTGCTTTTGCCCAGCTTTCATACAATCTCTGCTCCTGCTACATATCGTCGCAACAGTCACTCTTTCTCTTATCTCTCATTGCCAACGCTGTCTTCATTCCCTGGTCCCTTCTTCCTAGACTCTTCCCAAATATCCAACCCTGTTGGCTCAGAAGGTGATACCCCTTTCCATAAACCCGGGCCAATTCCTCCCGACCAATTGTTGATTGATTCCTATCAGACAGACACTCAACACCCCCCTTTTGATTCAAGTATACTCCCTCTTTAACGAACATAATGGAAGTGAATATTAATATCTTGAGGAACCCATACAAAACCTCAAAACGAACGTATCCCCTTCGTTCGTCCAGCTGGCATTTCTCGATCTCTGCTTGTTGTGTTTGGGATTGGGTGTCTTTGGATCAGGAGTAGGAGGTAATAAGGGTGGTGGTTTGTTGTAGTTGTTTGATATGGCAGTGATTGCACTTACTCTCTGCCGATGGCATGGCAATGACTCTTGTCGTCTCTGCTTGGACGAGGAACTTCATTCTTCCTTCACCCTGATGGACTCCACCATTCCTGGTTCTTTAAAAACTTGATCGTTCCTTGCATTGACTTATCAGGGTGCGACATCCATGCAGAATAAACAGTGGACGGGAACTGTTGCAGCATCCGCTCAATTTGCTCCGTTCATACTTGTGCTTGTCGACGCTATTACCGGAGGATTGGGTGAAGGGAAAGGCAAGGACGTGGGCGGGGATGAAGCTATAGGATTTTTCCTACCACGATTACTTGACAAACCTATCCGAAGGTCCTAGTTCGTCTTCTCCTGTTCCTTCACGAAGACGTCCAACCGCTGCCCTTGCTCTGCCACTGTTTTCGTCAAAGCGTCCATCTTGCTTAAGATTCTTTCCAAGATGGATGGGCCTTTGTTCTCATCGCACAGTGGTTGAGAATCACTGGTTTAGTCTCAAATAAAAAAAAAATCAACATGCAATTTAAATTCATTTCGTTACGTTTAAATCATATTAAATAATATAAATATATATAATATTTAGAATATATCTAAAATTTGGAGGTATACTTTTAGACTTTCGCGGCACACAAAAGTGCCGCGGTACAGTGGTTGAGAATCACTGGTTTAGTCTCAAATAAAAAGAAAATCAACATGCAATTTAAATTCATTTACCTAAGTTTTACAAAGTTTATATTCACGACAGAGTTATAGTAAAGTTAATTCGTTTCAAAATAAATTAGCTCAACTTCTAATTGTCCCAGGATACTACATTACCTCCTACTTTTTAAAAGAGGGAGTATCTACCGATACTCTGTCTTCTGGACAAAAAAAATTAACTCACAAAAAAAAACACAAAACACTTGATGAACAAATTATTATACTTGATTAATCTCCTGAGTCTGCACCAGCGGTTGTGGTGACCGTTTGACTTGGCGTCTCGTTGCCACCAAAACGCCTTTGTGGAACAACCACACGAATTTGTTTCCACGTCCTTCGATGGGACAGGCCAGCCTATGTATAGTAAATCGAACAGACACTACATAACTTACTCTCACAGTTGCATACATCACCATAAAAAACAAAATAAAACATATCACCATTAGAAGATTTTACTTTAAATTTTCCAAATTTCATTACTTCTATGTCTTTCTGGGTTTTTGAAATCTCTCAGTCTTTATGATTATTAGAAGAAGGGCGTTCTACGTTACTAATTGTTGTCCACATCTTATTTTCTACAGCCTCGTCTATCTTATCCAAAAGTTTCTCCAATGTCGATTGTGAATTTCGATCAAGTGAATCCTAAAAAAAATTATTGAATTAATTTCAATTATTGAATTGCTACATTTGAATAATATTTTCAAAAAATATTACTCAAGCTAATAATTAACCTTTAAAACTCTCGAGAGCCATGTTCGTATTAATTCCTGCATTCAAACGATGACAATATGCCCACATTTGATTCGTGTATCGTTTGGAAAATATTGTCTGAAAAAGTTAAACAAATAATCAAACTCATAAAATATAAAATAGTGGCCTATAGGGCAAATTTAAATAAAGATATTTGTGCCAGTCAAATAAAACTGTCACCTTTGTAAATAATTGATAAAATCTTCTTCATTTCCATCTTCTTGAAATAATCCATTTTTAATTTCCAAAATCTTTCTTCGTTGGTTGCAGTCATTATATTCCCTAAATCGGTGCTCATTTGTCGTCTTATTTCAACATTTTTAATTTTTCTTTTTCCTTGTATTACCCATTTTTTTCTGACATGCCAAGTACATAAAAGACTTCTTGGAGTGCTACCCATAACTGTTGTCCATACGTTATAATATTTCGGTCGACGACGAATGTAACGAGATCAGTAAAGAAAATAGAGAGAGGAGGTTGAAATAGCTTCAAATATCCAGGTTTTCAATGAGGAGTTTCTTTCAGAATCAAATAATATGAAAAAAGCGGTAAATAAATTATTTAAAAGTAGTTGTTTGAGGCTTTATTGCATTTTTATTACTGCATGTCTGTTATTACTGCTTCCTTAGGGGGAAGCAACATATTGTGATGATTTAAACACGGGAGCGCGACGAGCGATTTCTGGGTGAATTTAAAGAAGTCATTAAAATTTGCAGTTACCCTGTAGGCATGAGAAATTTGAAAATGAGGAATGAAATTTTAAATGAGTAATAATATTAAAAGGTTGCAAGATGATCTAAATGGTAAACATTGTCACTTAAACACGTACTTTACACAAAGATTTTATATTCTGTTTAAATTTGAATTTTGCGTCACCGCAAGTGTAAAAATGAGCGTTTTAGTTATTAAAAATCTCAAAAGTTAACAATTTTGACAGAGTGCGTCCGACCATGGAGACATCAGGTCGAAGTTTGATTTTTGTGCGTATTTTTCAAGGTTAGCGTCCTTGAGTGTAAAACGGACTACTTCAAGTTGTCAAGTTGGGCTTTCCAAAAAAAAAATACTTTAAGAGCCGACAAAGTAATCAATAAGCAGATTTAAGCGTAGTTTTATGGCTTTATTACTATAGATTACTATAGTTATTTACTTATTAAAATAGTTTTACCAAATCGACTTTTTATTATTTAAATGATTTACTGTATGTATCAACAAATTGTAAATACAATTTTTTAAATTGTTTAGTTTGGTGTGGTGCTCAAAATCCGTAGTGTGGGGCTTGAGCTGAACACAGCATAGTGTTATTGGCTTTGGTAGATGCAGAACATAACTACACTTATGTAAATATTGGATGCAAAGGCCGCATAAGTGACGGAGAAGTATTTCAAAATTCAGGTTTAAATAACGCAATTTGTTTGATCCTTTACCAAACAGAACTATTGCTGTTCCTTATGTCATAGTTACAGATGAATCATTTAAGGCCTCCCGTGTAATTATGAAACCATGGGGACAAAGATCTTTAATAGAACAAAAAATTTTTAACTACAGATTATCCCGAGCACGTAGGGTAGTAGAAAATGTGTTTGGTATCATGTGTAACCGCTTTCAAATAATGCAAAAAGAAATTAATTTGTCAGTGGAAAAAGTTGAAAAAATAACTGTAACTTGTTGTATCTTGCACAATTTTTTAAGAAAAATGGACGGTACAAAATATTTGTTTGGAACTGACCACGAAAACACAGGAACTGGATCTCTAGTAGAAGGAGAATGGAGGAAACATGTTGTTATGACTGGTTTACAACGTACAGCAGGAAATCGAGCATCTGATATATCTCTACAAATTAAAAGAGAGTTCACAAATTATTTTAATGGAGTTGGGGCTGTTGATTGGCAAGACGCAGCAATTCAAAAATTTAATTTTTAACTTTTTATTCATAAATAAACATAATTATTACAAATTTACTTATTGATTTATTTACATTTAAATATATTACTATTATTGTAACTGAGATATTTCAAATGTAGTCAATTGTGACTGTGCACAAATTTTGATATATTTGTATATTATATTGTTTATTTCATGCTTAGCATCACATAAAATTTCTGGATCATTAATTTTAGACAGTTCTTGAGCCATATGGGCTCCATATACTGCTTCTCTTGCTTCATTTTGTGCAATGTTACTGTTCACAATTCTTCCGTTTTTAACGTTTCGGTGTACGAAAAATCGTCACTAGCTCTATCTCTTTTTTTTGAAGATGCCGATATTCGTGGAGTGCTGGTAGATGCCATTGTTTGCGATTCTTCAAAATCGACCTCGTCGTCACAACTTTTCTGTAATTCCTAAAATAGTATTATTAGCAGTGATTTCTATACATTTTCAATTAATTACAAACCTGTTCAATATCAAAGGAATCCACGGAATGCTTGGTTTTAAATGAGGACTGGCCACACTGGCTCTGAAAGCTCATCGGTGCCAGCCCCACTCGGTCTCTCCCGTAGTTTTTTTGTTTCGTGGGATAGCAGTGTTCGAATATTATTTATTTTTATTTTAACTTCTTCAATTGTTATCCCAATGTTTAATTGTTCTCTAATTTTTAATAAAGCCTCTGACCTTGCATGTTTATTGCAGTAAAAACTGCTCTTTGTATCGTAAAGACACGGATGTTGTTAATGGTATTCCTATAATCAATGGCTCCGATGAGTCCACGCTTTAAGATGATAGGGGTAGGCCTAATCTTTTTTGGTAGTCGTGCCGGTGCTTCGTGATCGGGTGTATTGGTAGCTATCGGTGCAGGCAGCTTTGCCGACGTCTTCTCCCTTTGAAAAGCTTCAAAGCGGTTTCTTAACGGCAGAATGAAATTTTCGGGTTTTCTGACCTTCTTAGCGGGAGGGCTGATGCCTTCCCCGTTCCTCTTAGAGGATTGCGTTTCAAATGGGACTTCGGCAAAGTCCATCAGTAAACCGGCTTCTTTTAACGAGTTTTCGGATGCTCGTGTGTTTGCCATTTCGTCGATGTTAACGTTGATAACGTTTGTATTAAGTGAATGACCACGAGGGCCTTTGCTTAAATTTCTCTTGAGGTATGATTTACCTCGAGTGGTATGTAGGTTCCCCTTAAATAGAGGATTTGGTTTGTTGATTATAGAAGGAGAAATCTCCAGCAACGTGCCTATCTAAAATAAACAAAGTTAGAAATTGTAAAACAATTTACTTACACGTTTATTTGTGAGGTTATGTGTTCCTAGGATCGCTCGCTAACTTTGAGGTTAAGTAGGCGCGCTTGGTAGTCCGCAGTGAACTGGAAAAGAAAATTTATATATATAACATTTATTGAATTTTATGTAGTTACATTAACTATGTTAACAAAATTTTTTACATTATCTATTCTTAGGTAAAGCCCTTTGTTAGATATGTGATATGTACAGTAATTATAATTTTTGTATAATAAGGGCCGATTTATTCATCTGTTCAGTAAAGTGTCTGTTAACTACGTGTTCAGTAAAATTATAAACCTCCTGTAAGAATTTTGGGTATATTATTCATCTTATTTTAACTGTTCAGTACCTACTTAATACTTATAGAAGTAAACAATGTTTTTAAACAGGTAGTAAAATTGTGAAGAAAAGGACAAAGGTATACATAACCCCAGGTAAGAAAGAGAGGGTATAAATTTGAGGTTACAGTGTTAAGTTTATTTATAATTTGAAACATTCGTGAAGTGTATATTATTATAAACGTGTACCGTCAAACGCGCGTCAAACGGGGTGAGTCAGGACACGAGAGGTTAGTCGGGACAAGCGTGTTTGAATTTAAAGTTATCGCTCTTATGCCGATAAATGATGCTAGATTTTAATTTCAAGTTTTAAAACGTAATCACAGATGTCACCCCTAATAAATATTCGAATTTTTTCCGTTATGAAAACATACGTTCGCCGTGATTATTTCCGTGTATATTTTCTTAAAAATTACGTGTTTTTTATTTGTTAAATAGTTTCTGCTGAACAAATAGGAAGACTCTTTTTGTACAGGTAGATATATTTGTTTTCTTAATCAGTGATGTGTGTATTTTGAGGTTATTTGTTTGTTTGTCCAATATAACGGATGGGTTTTTTACGTGAGCCCGTTTTATTTTTCCAGTGCTTTTTCGGGGTGAGTCTGGACAATGCCTAGAAACTACAAGACCCCACTGGGGATCAAGAAAAGAAGTAATTATAGTCAAGAGGCATTTGTGAAAGCATTGCAACTTGTCCGAGATAAACGAATGACCTTGAGAGAAGCCCAAGAAGTTTACGGAATCCCAAAATCTACTTTGCAAAGTAACCTTAAAACAAAATTAAAACGTTCGGGGGGCCAATGTGTTCTTTCTGCAGGAGAAGAAAAAATGATTGTCGATGTTATTACTGTTGCATCTGAATGGGGATACCCCTTTGAGAAAATGGACATAAGACTTCTAGTAAAAGGTTATCTAGACAGACTTGGCCGCAAAGAACCACGATTTAAATGTAACTTTCCTGGTGACTAGAAGACTGGTGCGCTAGATTTATAAAATCTCACAGCGCTGAGTTAACTATTCGGCTAAGTGAGAACATCAAACGTTCTAGAGCTGCTATCTCCAGAGACATTTTAAATCAATATTTTGATAATTTAACCTTGGTTCTATCAAATGTGCCAGTGGAAAATATTGTTAATTATGACGAAACAAATTTTGTTGATGATCCTGGTCGTAAAAAAATTGTAGTTAAAAGAAAGATTAAGCACGCGGAAAGAATTATTGATTCTACAAAGAGTGCAACTTCAGTAATGTTTGCAGTTAGTTCTTCTGGCGAAATGTTACCACCAATGGTAGTCTACAAAGGTGAACATATTTATGAAAACTGGATTCAAAATGGACCACCAAAAACCAGATATGCCAGAAGTAAGAGTGGTTGGTTCGATCAAAGCCTCTTTGAAGAGTGGTTCTTATCAATTGCCGTTCCATATTTTCGAAGATTAGATGGTGACAAAGTTCTTATAGGAGATAATTTGGCAAGTCATCTTTCACTCAAAGTGATTCAAGAATGTCAAATAAATAACATTAAATTTGTGTTCTTGCCTCCAAATAGCACACACTTGACGCAGCCGCTTGATGTCGCTGTTTTCGCACCAATTAAACGGGCATGGAGAAAGGTTCTCAATAAGTGGAAAAAAAGAAATATTTATTTACATATTTATTATTTACATATTTTCGAAGATTAGATGGTGACAAAGTTCTTATAGGAGATAATTTGGCAAGTCATCTTTCACTCAAAGTGATTCAAGAATGTCAAATAAATAACATTAAATTTGTGTTCTTGCCTCCAAATAGCACACACTTGACGCAGCCGCTTGATGTCGCTGTTTTCGCACCAATTAAACGGGCATGGAGAAAGGTTCTCAATAAGTGGAAAAAAAGAAATATTTATTTACATATTTATTATTTACATATTTTCGAAGATTAGATGGTGACAAAGTTCTTATAGGAGATAATTTGGCAAGTCATCTTTCACTCAAAGTGATTCAAGAATGTCAAATAAATAACATTAAATTTGTGTTCTTGCCTCCAAATAGCACACACTTGACGCAGCCGCTTGATGTCGCTGTTTTCGCACCAATTAAACGGGCATGGAGAAAGGTTCTCAATAAGTGGAAAAAAAGAAATAAAGGGTGTTTGCCAAAGGAAACCTTTCCAAGTATGTTGCAAAGTGCTCTATTGGAAATTGGAGCTAAAAATAGCACAAATATTAAAGCTGGATTTTCTGCTACTGGCATGTCACCTTGTGATAGGCAGCAAGTCCTTAAACGATTGCCGTCCGAAGGAACTGCAGACGAAAGAAATAATGCTTTAGTGGCGTCTTTTACAGAAATATTTAAAGAAACAAGAGAAGCACGAGCCCCTACTAAAACGAAAAGGAAAAAAATCAATGTTCCTTCTGGAAGCAGTGTTGGTCTGGAGGACTTTAATAATGAAGATGAACCTCAACAAGAAACTTTAGAAAACTATAATGAAAAAGAAGAGGATGAAGATGTTATTGAAGAGAAAGATGTTTCTCGCGAGAATGAAGCAGAAATTAAAATACAAATGGAGAATTTTCAACAAAACGACTTCTTGGAGGTGCGTTTTTCAACTGAGAAGACCGACAAATTTTATGTGTGTCAGGTACAAGAATATGAATCTGAGGATTCTATAACAGTAAGTTGTTTAAGACCAAGCAAAGTTTATAATAATTTCCGTTTTCCTAACGTGCTGGATATTTGTAATATTAAATTGAGCCAAATTATTAAAATCCTGCCAAAACCAGATGTGCGACGGGGAATATACAAATTTTCCACAAATGAAAAACTCTTTTCATACAATTATGTTTAAAAAAAGAAAGTATTATTTTATTTTATTATTTGTATGTTAATAACAATAAAAAAATTAATGTAGGTAGTTTCTTATTATTTAGGTAAAACATTAAGTATGTCCGGAATCGTCCTACACATGGGAAATACGGGCCATATAGTGAATTTTAAAGCGTTGTCCCGACTCACCCCGAACACTGGGGTGAGTCGGGACAACAAAAAACAATTTTTTTCTCTTAACTTTGATAAGTTATTGTCAAACTATGTAGTTCAAGTTAGAGCTTAGGCTTTGATTGCAACACGGTTAAAAACTTGAACGTCCAAATGTAATAGAAAAGATTCAGTTATTCATAATATACCAAAAACTGTCCAGTCTCACCCCGATTGACGGTACGTCTTTAAAAATTATTCGTTTTTATTTGAATTGTAATAAATTATAAATATTGTTGTTCGAAATGGCTGATGTAGGTATGTATTACTGTGTAAAATTGATGTATATTTTTATCTAAAACATAAAATTATAGCAAATAAACGACAACGTGCAAACAATTTCTCTATGGCGGAAACCGAATGCCTTGTGAATGAGGTTTTAAAGAGAAAAACAATAATAGAAAATAAATGCACTGACGCCGTAACATGGAAGCAAAAGGAAAATGCGTGGAAGGATCTAACTGAAACATTCAATGCATTGAATGGTAAAAATCGGACAGAAAAAATGCTAAAGGTGAAATATGATGGCATGAAGAGAACCATTAAACAGAAGCACATTAAATTAAAGGCTGAAAAGTTTAAAACGGGAGGTGGTATTGCAGAATCGGTTAAGGATCGTTAAGGACACCATTACATACAAAATTAAAAACAAAACGTGCACCGATAGTGACTTCGCAATATTCATCTCTAGCAAATAGTCGCGAAGAATTGATAGAGATTCAAAAGAAGGTTGCCGAGCAGGAACTAAAAAAAATACAACTGGAAATAGACTCACTATACAAAGAAGATTTAAGAAAAGATGCGGAAAGCAACTTAAGAATGCAGTTGGCAATCGAACAACATAAAGTAAAACTTGAATCAATGCAATTGCAAAAAGATCAATTATTACTAAAATAAATTTTTTTAAACATTTGTTTATTGATTATGCTTACAAATTCCTAAAATAATCTAAAAATTCTGCACGATGAAAATTATTATTCGCTTCGTTAACATTTTCCTCAATTTCTTCTAGAAGTACATTTTCAAAAAGAGCAATGTTATCCTCTATTTTGTTGTTCCTTGCAATATTGTGCAAGACAGCAGTTGCCACTATTATATCTTGCACCAATGGAATCTTGCATCTCATTCCCATCGAAAGACAGGGAAAGCGCCGCTTCCAAATTCCGAATGTTTTCTCTACTGTGCCTCGAGTTCTTATTTGGGCTTCATTAAATAGATTTTCTACATTATTTTGTGGGTTAACAATGGGCGTTATCATATATCGCCTTAAGGGGTATGCACTGTCGCCTAATAACACGGCATTTCCAAATGCATTCGTTTCACATATTTGCTTAATATTTGAATTGTCAAAAATATTAGCATCGTGAGAAGATCCAGGCCAGCGAGCTACAATATCTCGTATCCTATAATTTGCGTCGCAAATGCACTGAACATTTAAAGAAAAAAATCCTTTCCTTTTCGGAACACTTCTTCATTTTCACCTCCTAAAAATTCATTTTTTAACAAAACTTACTAAAATGTACTACATTAGACAAACATACCTGGACTTTGAGTTTTTATATGTGTGCAATCTATGGCTCCAATCACCCGAGGAAAACGGGATATCCTCATAAATTGCCGTTGCACGTCAATTTGTTCTTGTGTCAAAGGCATATAAATAAATTGTTGCCTCAGCCTTTCTAGTTCACTAGTAACCCTGTGTATAATTTTACAGGCAGTTGTTTTATGGATATTAGCAAAATCACCTACAGTTACATAAAAACCACCAGTGGCATAAAACCTAAGGGTCAGTAAAAGCTGCTGTAAAGGTGGTATTGGGTTGTTTCTGGAAAGATAAAAAATTTGATTATTACATAAATTTATTGCTACATTTTATACAGTATGTATAAAAATCAATTCTATTTTACCTGTTTGACTGATGTAAAAGTCCTTCTTCTATTAGTTGTAGGGTTTCAAGCACTGAGGTTTTCGTTAAACGAAACCTCTGGAAAAAATCTAAATCATCCCAACAATTTAAATTGTCTCATTGTTGATAACGATTATGACTTTGATACGGGCGGCGATATACAATATTATCATCAATCTCGTCGAGTACAAGATTTATGTCATCTATCAGATCCATTTTAAACACGAATTTACAAAACAAAAAATAACGAAACAACTTGATTTACGGTTTGTTTACAATTACTACTTGATAAGTTGAGGTTAGGGTCTTTTCTTTATCTCCTTATAGGTAGGCAAAAGCGTTCAGTAAATTTATCTGTTCAGTAAGTTGATTTTACTGAAAAGTTGTCACTACTGAAAGGTAAATATACGTTTACTGATAACAAAGTGATCAGTAACGCTATTGAACACTTTACTGAGAGAATGAGAATAAAAATATTCTTCCATTAATTGATGTTGGTCAGGTAGCATATATACGTCGTGACGCGTTATTTTAATGATTTTTCTATAGTCTACGCATAAGCGGACCTTATTTTTACCTATATTGGGAAAAAGTTGTTGAGAAATGCGGTCAAATAAAACAATACGATTGTCCGAAGTTTCTGGAGTATCTTTAATGACTAATACCACTGGGGAGGACTATGGAGATTCACTTGGTCTTATGATCTTTGATTTCAACAACTTAGTTATTTCATCCTTTAATGTTTCTCTTATGTGGTAAGGCACGCGATACGGTCTAGTAACCATTGGTAACCTTTCTTTGGCTATTTTCTCTATCATTAGAATATATTCTAGCTTTGTTTCGCCAATTGTCTATGGATCGTTTGTCAGGATCTGGAGTTGGTTTCTTCACAAATAAATTATTTATGTCTAAAGGCTTTGATGGCATTTGCATAAATATTTTTTGTGGACTCTGTTAATATTTGTGTTAATTAATTGTATCGATTGCCGAGGACTCAAAGATGTTTCATTTAGATCATTGAAACTGTTCAAATTAGGCGTAGTTATATCTTGAATAATTTTTGACTGAAATATGGCAGAATTACCAACATAATTTTGATGTTCTAATTTTAAAAATACATCTGCTCGAATGCGATCTGGTACTTTTCTTAATACTAGTGTTTTTTTGTCGTTGAAAAAATTTTCCACAAAGCTAATTGTAACATGTTCTGCATGATATGGAATACGTGCAATTGTACATAATTGAAATTCATAAATGGCTTCCATCAATCTATGGATAAACTGCTTTGAAAAAAAAAGCTTTTGGATTTTTCTCGTTGCTTTCTGCCATGGATCGAATATCATCGATCCATTGCATTCGCGGATTAGTTTATCATAGTTACCACAAGTAATGTCTTCATTCAATTAATCGAATTCGTCCTGCGGTATAAAATTTAATTGATGTGTTGCAATCAATTCTTCCAATTTTAATCTGGCATCAATAACAACTAAATTTGTAGTTTCTAATATTGTATCTTGAAATTCATTTAAAGCTACTACGCATATCAAGATTTCTTTTGGACAAAAAAAATATTAACGCAAAAAAAACACAAAACACTAGATGAAAAAATTATTATACTTGATTAATCTCCTGAGTGTGCACCAGCGCTTGAGGTGACCGTCTAACTCGGCGTCTCATTGCCACCAAAACGTCTTTGTGGAACAACCACACGAATTTGTTTCCACGCCCGTGGATGGGACAGACCAGCCTATGTGTAGTAAATCGAACAGACACTACATAACTTACTCTCACAGTTGCATACATCACCATAGAAAACAAAATAAAACTTATCACCTTTACAAGATTTTATTTAAAATTTTTCAAATTCCATTACTTCTATATCTTTATTTAAGTTGCGTGCTTCTGCTCTCTTGTGTGCTTTTGAAATTCCTCGGTCTTTATGATTATTAGAAGAAGGGTTGTTCTACGTTACTAATTGTTCACATCTTATTATCTACAGCCTCGTCTATCTTATCCAAAAGTTTCTCCAATGTGGATTGTGAATTTCGATCAAGTGAATCCTACAAAAAATTATTGAATTAATTTTATTTATTGAATTGCTACATTTCAATAATATTTTTAAAAAATATTACTCAAGCTAATAATAAACCTTTAAAAATTTATTAAAACTTTCGAGAGCCATGTTCGTTTTAATTTCTGCATTAAAACGATGACAATATGCCATAATTTTAATTCGTGTATAGTGGCCTATAGGGTAAATTTAAATAAAGATACACTACCGTGACAGAATAAAATAGACACCATAAATTACAAATATTTATTTTTATTTAGATCAACTAATAAATTTAAAAAAATTTTTTTTTACAGTTTTAATATTTAGTTGCCCCTTCTTTGTTTTCAATAAGACTTTTGATTCTACGCGGCACACTTAATATTAAATTGTCAATGGTTTCCTGCGGAATTTTACCCCATTCTTCTGTTAAAACTGCAAACAAATCAGTTTTGCTGGTGGGTTTTCCGGGTCTTTTGTGTAAATTCATTTGTAGAATGTGCCAGACATTCTAGACGTTCCAGACGTTCTAGCTTTGTGGCATGGCGCCCCATCTTCCATAAAATGGTATTCTTTCTTTTTAAAATTCCTGTTAAAGAGGGGTAATAGACCGTCTTTCAATATGCCGATGTATTTTTCGGCGTTAATTATGCCATCACAAAATATTAAATTTGAACGACCACCTTTCCAAATTGCACCCCACACCATGACACTAACTCCACCGTATTTCACCGTATGATGCAAAAATTTTTCTTGAAGTTGTTCAGAAGAACGCCGCCATATCCACAATCTTCCACTATCGTTAAATTGGCAATATCTACTCTCGTCGGAAAAAATTACTTTATTCCAAAAATTTTCCGAACGAGAATCCATATCTCTTGCCCACGTTAGTCGTCGCTTTTTTTGAAATATAGTCAAAAGAGGCTTCTTTTTAGCTACTCTTTTGTATAGTCCCATACTATGAAGGTACCGTTGTACGGTTCTTTTTGATAATTGTGCCGTTTGAGCAACTTCTTCTACCGTTTTCTTCGGATTTTTGATAACTTCACGCACTAATGATCGTTTTACTCTTTCCGTTGGCCCTGGTCGCCCAGGTCTATAATTTATTACTTCTTTACCTTTGCGTTTAAATTCTACAATTATTCTGTTAACAGTAGACAGCGGTATATTTAAAAATTTTGATATATCGCGTTGACTTGCACCTCTATCAAATTGTCCAATTATTCGTCCTCGCATAAACTCACTAACATCACTTGCGCCTTTTGTTCGTGGCATTCTTAAAACTGAACTTGTCCCTTTACAATACAACAGAAAATACTTACTTTTACCTACTGACAAAATTTCATCTTAAAATTTGTCACTTTAAACCGGTTTGAGTAATAAAAGTAGGCATAAGAAATGTAATTTATGGTGTCTATTTTAATCTGTCACGGTAGTGTATCTGTGCCATTCGTGACTCTTGTCGTCTCTGCTTGGACGAGAAACTCCATCCTTCCTTCACCCTGATGGACTCCACCAATTTCTGGTTCTTTAAAAACTTGATCGTTCCTTGCATTGACTTGCATAAACAGTGGACGGGAACTGTTGCAGCATCCGCTCAATTTGCTCCTTCTGCGTCCATCAGGTTCGCAGTGTTCTCAGCTTGCCCATCTGCTTCACGAAGTACTCGGTAATACTGAAGGATCGTCCCGGTACATATCGGTGGTTCTGCAATGATTCCAGCAGCTTCCGTTGCCTCGAATTTCCCCAGAAAAAGGCAAGGAAACTCTCTTAGAACTGGTCGAAGCTTTCCCAGGCGTTTTCTTGGTCAATCTTGGTTCTTGGTCAATCACACATTGATGGTTAAAATTGTTTTATAATGTCGTGGTTATGTTCGTTACATTTCGTTACATTTAAATCATATTAGATAATATAAATATATATAATATTTAGAATATATCTAAAATTTGACGGCACACTTTAGACTTTCGCGGCACAGTGGTTGGGAATCACTGGTTTAGTCTCAAATAAAAAAAAATCAACATGCAATTTAAATTCATTTACCTAAGTTTTACAAAGTTGATATTAATTAATGGAGTTGAATTCGAAACTTCCCGTGGTTCACGACAGAGTTATAGTAAAGTTAATTCGTTTCAAAATAAATTAACTCAACTTCTAATTGTCCCAAGATACTACATTACCTCCTACTTTTTAAAAGAGGGAGTATCTACCGATACTCTGTCTTTTGGACAAAAAAAAATTAACGCACAAAAAAAAACACAAAACTATACTTGATTAATCTCCTGAGTCTGCACCAGCGGTTGTGGTGACCGTCTGACTTGGCGTCTCGTTGCCACCAAGACGCCTTTGTGTCCACATCTTATTTTCTACAGCCTCGTCTATCTTATCCAAAAGTTTCTCCAATGTCGATTGTGAATTTCGATCAAGTGAATCCTAAAAAAAATTATTGAATTAATTTCAATTATTGAATTGCTACATTTCAATAATATTTTCAAAAAATATTACTCAAGTTAATAATTAACCTTTAAAACTTTCGAGAGCCATGTTCGTATTAATTCCTGCATTCAAACGATGACAATATGCCCACATTTTGATTCGTGTATCGATTGGAAAATATTGTCTGAAATAGTGGTCTATAGGGAAAATTTAAATAAAGATATTTGTGCCAGTCAAATAAAACTGTCACCTTTGTAAATAATTGATAAAATCTTCTTCATTTCCATCTTCAAGTTTCTTGAAATAATCCATTTTTAATTTCCAAAATCTTTCTTCGTTGGTTGCAATCATTATATTCCCTAAATCGGTGCTCATTTGTCGTCTTATTTCAACATTTTTAATTTTTTTTTTCCTTGTATTGCCCAATTTTTTCTGACATGCCAAGTACATAAAAGTCTTCTTGGAGTCTTCTTGAGGCTTTATTGCATTACCGCAGGTCTTTTATTACTGCTTCCTGCATCTAAAATATACGGAGGATCTACACAACGTTTTCCTTTATTGATGTTATCTCTAACTATTTCTGGTGCGATACGTTCTGTGTAAAATTGAATTGATTTTGGTAGCATTTTTTCGTTCCAAAATTTTTCATTTCTTCCAATTTCTTCTATGAAAATTTCTATTTGATTATTTAGATATATTACAAAATTACACTTTGGCCGTCGTGTAATATTTAATTGACCTTGTATCTGTAAAAAAGTATTTTCATAATATTATGTTTAGCAAAGAGAATGACAAAATTGGTAGTACCTAAAAAATAGAGATAATATCGTCGGCTTCATATGACATGTGCATAAGTCCAAAATGATGAATTTTACAGGAAGAGCAAAAAACTGTTTAAAGCATTAATTGAAGTTGTAATAAGATACTTTTTTTCCAAAATTAATTAAATCATTATACTTGAAAAATTTACTATAAGGATTGAAAATTATTTATAAGGATACTATAAAAAGTGGAGTTATGCACATTTCTCCTATCAAGACAACATCTATTTTGGGACTTGGGCAATCTTCATTTAAAAAAAACACAACTGAATTATAGATATTTTATTTTTTCTATAAAAGTAGTATAAAAAAATACCCATATTGCACACAAACAAAGCAATGAAAACTAATATAATAGTTTATTATTACTACATATTGATTAGTGGCGGTTTATCTTTTATTTTCATTTTTATGATTTTCTCAAGTTACCATGTATAAACAAGGGTTTTCTTCATATGATTTAGTGAAAAATTCGAACTTTTTCTGTGACCAGACAAACCCGTCGGTAATTTCGGCCGTTGTCTCCATTTTTTTAATTTAATAATTATGTTATTCACATTAGCTAAATTCACACATTCACATTAAATAAAATTTTTTTCTAGAGTTGAATTGTTGAAGAGTTGAATTGAGGAAAATGTTAATGAGGCGAATAATAATATTCATCGTGCTGAATTTTTAAATTATTTTAGGAATTTGTAAGCATAATCAATAAATAAATATTTAAAAAAAATGTATGTTAATGATTGTTCTTTGTGCAATTGTATTAATTCCAGTTTTGCTTTGTGTTCTTCGATTGCCAACTGCATTCTTAATTTGCTTTCTTCATGTTTTCTTATATCTTCTTTGTAAAGCAAGTCAAATTCTATCTGTATTTTTTTAATTCCTGCTCGGCAACCTTCTTTTGAATCTATTAATTCTTCACGACTGTTTGCTATAGAGGAATATTGTGAATTTACTATTGGTGCTCGTTTTGTCTTTAATTGTTTATTTAATTGGGTGGAAATTCGTAATATTTTGGTGGACAGAAGAAATTATTATTACAGTGAGATAATTTAGCGTCGAGAATAATTTTGATTTACCTTTCAAATTAATAAACTCAGAGCTCTGATCGAAATTTTAAAGGTTTTTTAATGAAACAAATTCGAATTATGCTTTTTAAATATGTTTTATTTTTATTAAATTAATATTTTGTAGGCCCACCGTGCCTTAATTGTCGCCGACCATCCTCGCGATCACTTGCCCCTTAATAACCAACGACTTGTAAAAATTTGTAGTGTTTCATAGCGCTGATTCCATTTCTCTTCCAAAACCTCTGAAACAAAAAAAAAGTATTAGTTATTGTTATATAATATTATACTATTATATAACGCATTGGGGGATATCCGTTTTACTTACTGATTCTACTAGTAGTAATAGTAGTAATAATTTGTATTCACAACACAAAATATCCGATACTTTCTTTTGCGATAGTACGGCTATATCAGCCTTTTGGGTTTGCTTCTGAGTCTGTACTCATTATGATTTCGGTATCTTGTATGCCTCACTCTAAACGAGTAAATATGGTGCACTCTGCAATTGTAATTATGAACTGTGAGATCGTTTATCATTATAACAAGATTCATGTATTTAACGTTCGTTCAAAAGTTAATTAACCTAGCTTAGGGTTTTAATTGTCCGGGGTACTACATTAACCCCTGCTTTTTAAAAGAAAGAGTATCTATCGATACTCGGTCTTTTTGGACAAACAAGAAAAAAGAAAAACTCAAAACAATATGAAATGTTGCAACTAAATCTAATCTAACCTATGGGAACACTGACGGTTTCGACGGCCGTCGAACTTTCCACACATACTTATTCCCATTTCCGTCGATTGGACAAACTAATCTCTTTGTGGTGTTTGCTCTCAAACAAATTAAATTGTTAATTGATCAATTAATTTGGTAGTCAATTTACTTTTTCCTTCGAGGTCTTTCATAGTTTTTTTTTTATTTTTTAGTCGAGAGCCCATTCTATTTTGTACATGATCAATACATTTTTTCTTTACTACTTCAAAATTTTCGTTCGGATTTTTATCCTTTACGTCTTTAAAGGTTTTCGCTATGACCATCACCGATGTAGTTTGGATACTAGAGGCCGTACAAAGTTTCGGAGCATACAAACATCTCGACGACAGCGTCTACTTCCATCTTATCAGATGAGCCTTCATGGTTAGCTTGACATTTATTGGAGTGTCCTATAAGCCATTCTTCATACGCAGTTGTATCTAATTGATTTTTCCAGTATTCGTAAGTTTTACAGTATTTGGACTTTACTTCAACATCGACGATTTGGCCAGTGAATCATCCAATCAGTGATGTAATGCCGAATAGAAATGAACATAATTTCGTTCCGTTTTCTCCACGAATCATCACCGGAAACAGTTATCTCTTCAACTTGTCCATTTTCTTCGTTTTTCTTTTTGCGCTACATTCTTCATCTTAGAGGCTGGTTGCCGTTACGACCGAAATTATATCTACTAATTTATCATAAAAAGATTGAAATATGGGTCGCGGCAATTCCATAAATGCACAAAACTTTTATATGCCATGTAGCCCTATTCCAAGTAGTCGCATTGCTAGCAAAGTTCGACGGTTACTTTCATACTCATTTCGTATGAATTTACAAATTAGAGTTTCTACATCTGGGCATTTCGGACAAGCGATAATTATTTTGAAGCCTAAGCCTAAAAATACAAATTTGAAAATACATTCACCGATATTTGATTATAAAAAATGTAAACATTTATTTCTTTACATTACAATTAAAATAAAATGTTAGTAAAGTTTTTTACCTCGTCTTCCGACATACCACTGCGTAGAGAATTCAAAACTTTTTTTCGCTCATTTGAATAGGTAGATCGAAGACCTAGAAACTTTTTAAGAACTTCTTGTTCGTTCACCAGAGATCCCATCGATTTCATCGCTTCTACAATTTTTTGTAGTGCTAAGGATCGCAAATGTTTATTATGGTAATCTCTATGTTTTACCACATACAATACTTGGCGTATTGATTAATTAAAATACTTGTCTGCTTATTTAACCAAGACATCTGCATTTAAAAGAATTTTTAAAATTATTAGGTTAAAAAATAAGTCGTTTTTAAGTAATAGGTACTTACGTTTCTGTAGCTTATCTTTTCCACACTAATAATAATTGCAATAGTAATAATTGGTAATTATTACTATTAATAATTAGTTTATGTAATAATTGTAACAATTTAAATCTATAACAATACCCATGTAAATATTTACAATTGGCCCAGCATTGGTAGGTTGGTGCAGTATTGGCTCCCAGTGCTGGTCCAGTGTTTGAACCAGCATTGGACCAATATTGGCACTAGATACATTAGAACAATTATTAAAAGTGTTAACTGCGCCCGGATCAGTTTTCGACGTGGACACTCTAAAATTAACATCACCGCCACTTAAAATTCGCTACACAAATTGTATAACCATAAAAAAAACGTGGTCACTTACCTGTTCACGTTGTAATGGCTGCTATCTATGACCTACCTACTGTCTATAATGGGCTACCAACCGCAAAATACAAACATTTTATAGTTTATATTTATATAGAAATGAGAAATATTATTGATTATTTTTGAAACATATTTAGAAAAAATATTGTTCGATACTAGTGGAAAACTATCTTTTCCATTCTCGGCTACGGTTTCTTTTCTTTCTCCAAGCAACAGACATTTTTCATTCTGCCGCGGGGGGGGGGGGGGGGGTTGCAGCGGAAAGCCCGTGGATCGCGTTGACTCAACGCGATGAAGTCGTCGTCACTGTCACTATCATCGACGTTGAGCACTGGAGGTGAAACTTCTCGTATCACTTCCACGGAACGTTTCCGTTTGCATTTCCCTTTCTTTTCGCCCGCAGCCACCTCTTCAGGCTGTCCACATGTGCTCGTCGATGGCTGCGGTTCGGCTGGCAAATCAATCATCCTAGCCTCTGGCAATGCAGGCACGTTTCGAACGGAGTCGATGATTTCCTGCAACTTATTCGGTTGCAGATGCACGTAGGCTTTCATCGCCTCCATCGAATTGTGTCCTGAAAGAAAGGAAACATTTGTAATTTTATAATTTTCATTGCGAGATTTTCGTACGCCTTACCTGTTACTTTCATCGCCAGTAGCTTCGGCACGTTCATGTTTGCCAGCTTGGTGGCCAGCGTCGCCCGGGCGCTATGGTTGGTAAATTTTTTTCCTTTAAGTCCGGCTTTATCTGCCGCCTCCCTCAACCATTTCCCCAATTGGCTTATTCGTGTACCAACTATGGGAACTTAATCGCCAATGTGGGTTCCAATTGAGGAAAAGTTGGGGGGGCACTCTTCTGGCCTCTTGGCCAACATTTTTGTGAACAGCCGGACTGGGCACAACTCAGGGCGGGCCGTGTTGGGTAACAACCACTTATCACTCGTTAACGGCTTCGATCCGCCTGGTGCTGTCCTCGAAAAGACAGGATTGTATTTTATGCGCCCGGTGCTTTCCCCTTTGTTGTTGGTTTCGTAACAAAAGTGATTTATCGACGCTGCCACTGCCTCGTTTCTCCTTCAGGCCAATTCCACCGCGGCGATTAAGAAGAATTTGCGGTTCAGACCATCTGGATTCGTGTCTTCGTATCCAAGTGCCATTTCTTCCACCTCTTCTAACGTCAGAGCGACAGCGCTCTCCACCCGCTTTTCAGGGTTTTCCTGAAGACTGCGGCGTTTCGCATCGCGTGCCGCTCTGGCGTTTTCAAACTCAGGGTCCGAAAAGGGGTTGCACTTAACCCCGTGCTCTAAAATTTTAATTAATTAGTAATGCACAGTTATTTTTACTGCAAATTCACTATTTACCTGCAAAGTATTTTGTCGTTACATGCTTCGCGCTCGTATTCCAGTGCGATCGCAAAGTCCCCTCCTTGTAGTCGTCCCCATTCTGTTTACGCATGTTCACAGCGTAGCTTTGTAAAGCTTTCGCAATGTCGCAAATAGGAGTGGATCCGGTTAACACAATGTCTTTCGATTTTAGGAACTTCTCGAACGCACGGAGTCTCGAGGTCATTCGATAGATACTTTGCCGGCTTTTCGTCCCCTCGATGAGTTTTTGGCACTCGGCTTCATCTAGATTTCCGAACCGTTTGTCTTCTGCCATTTCTAACTATTTACAACAAAAAATTAATAAATGCTTGCTTTTTTTCACTATTTCAAATGTACTTACAATTTATTTCCAAAAATATGTCTTATTATTTTAAATTACTACCGGATCGATCGACAAAAATTCCTTTTTCTGCACCTATTTTAAACATAATTCATATATACATGGTTTTTTTAATATATTCAAATGTACTTACAAATTATTTCCAAAAATATGTTCTATTATTTTAAATTACTACCGGATCGATCGACAAGAATTCCTATTTCTGCACCTATTTTAAACATAACAATTCATATATACATGGTTTTAAAGATTTTTCTAAAATCAAATTGTCGCAGTCATGTTCTGTGCAGTATACCTCTGCAGTATCGCAATTCAATTTATATATACCTTTAAACTGATTTCTCCAACGATGATTGGAAACCATGTTCTTCAAGAAATTTATACAAATTGTCATGAATATTCTTCAGAAGTAACATTTTATATTCACTAGCATAATTCAACCTCCGTGTGTGGTCGTCCATCTCCCTAAAAGAAGTAAACAAATGGTGATTAGATATTTCGTGGCTAAATAATTTATTACGACAATTATTGCAATCAGGTATAACAATCTTTTTCAGAACATAGCCAGCAACATAGGCTAAACCTTGACTATCCACACATTGGAGGCTTTCGGTTTGTAATGTTTCGAAATCTGTTATTACATCTGATTCCAACATTTGTTCGTCTTCATGCGACGAGTATTGAAGTAAACTTCCTAAATTGTCCAAAAGGACACAAGTGTCTTTCTCACAATTCCCATCACCCACAGGCGAAACTAATTTGTTGACCACGACAGTTTTTAATGCTGCAACAAATTGATGGCAAGTTGGATTAGTATTACAAGGGCCATGCTGCCTAATATTACAAAACAAGTTCTCTACTGGATCTTGATTTAATCCTCTTAAATTTAAAAATCCAAATTGGTCTGGGCCTTGCAGGTGATTCCAAAGGAAAATAATTGATTTAATTGTTGTTTGCCAACTTTTAATGAACGGATACTTCTAAGTGACATCAATTCCCGATTGCAATTCAATTAGTTTCCACTCAGTTCTACTAGCAATCTCGAGCAAAGCTCCAAATGAGGAGAAGTTGCACTTAATGCACATCTATATGGCTTTGATTCTTTAGCCCCCATTAAATGCCCGTTTAACTTTCATCTTCACGTAGGAATCTTTAAAATTGAAATGCTCCGATTTTAATTTAATTAATGTTTTAAAAGATTTTTGGTTGTCGAGATTAAAAGCAGACTGTATATATTCAAATTTAGCAAACTTGTGAGGTTCGAATTCAATCTTGCATTTTAATAATGCATTTCTAGTACATTTTAAAAGATGTGGAACATCAAAAATAGTAACAATCGGCTGTTCGTTAACAAAGAAATAATATGGACTTTGTTTGGGGTGTCTCTCTGAACATAACTGAGACATAGCTGACTTACTAGTAGGACCCTGATCACATACCGTAGCTACAACATTTAAACTTCCCCTGAAGTTTACATATAATTTCTTTAATAAAAGTCTTTAAATTAAAAGCAGAAATAGTTCTGTATGTGAAGTAATAAGCAATTATTTGCTTCAATTGCTTTCTTACACCTTTGATCATAAAAACAAGAGCATGATCTGCAGCCCTATTTGTTCTACCTAAAGAACCCAAGTTTTCAAAACCACATATTACTTAAAGATACTTCGTCAAATAATAATGCACAGTACCGATCTGCACATGTCATTTTAGAGACCTGTACTCTTAAATGTTCCAAAACTGCTGGATTCATCGCAGTTTTCGAAAGGAATTTTAGACAAAATATGTTGCAACGTTCTGATGGAGGGTAAATAGAAATATGCCTTCAAATATCTATATAAACGTGGACTTCTTTTATACACAGATAAAGCAAAAGCTTTATTTTCCTCTGTCCACCTACGCGCACTAGGTTTACGCTTTAAATTTCGTAACTGAGTATTAATAAATGCCTTACTTACGGAATTTAAATTTTCAAAAACACATTGAAATTTACCGGACTGATATAGTTTTCTCAGCATATTTACATTATCCCTTTCTTTGTTTAATTCATTCCGGAGTTTACATAATTTAGAAGATGTATTTCTGTGAATTCGATACATTAATCACATTTTAGGCGATCTCCAGCCAATTTATTTTGTAACAAAATGAGCCTTTAAGACCCGATAAAAAGTCAGTAGCGGCAATCTTTACATTACAAAGGTCCACTGCTAACGTATTGACGAGGATCATAAAATATTCAACGAGAGGCGTGTTGATCAATTCAGCAATTTTGTGCCTATATTTATGATCAGTAGGGAGTACAGACACAACTTTCCATATTTCATGGGGATGGCGCATTAACTCCCTGAAAACTTCGAATTCATCGAAAGTTTTCAGGATTCCGAGGACCATTTTTCTACGATATGCCTCCTGAAATTTAAATATTAAGATCAAGTAGGTAATTAAAAAATTAAATTACTTTATCGTTTTGCAACTTTTGCTTCTTTCTGTATGCCCAATACTCTTCGATCTGCATTGTTTGAATATCCCGATGAAGAGATAGGAAACGTCGTTCAGCACTCGACATATCATATCGTAGACCATATCTACATACTATATCGAAACGTATGATCGTAAATCCTTTCAAACCGAATATGGCTTTGTTTTCGTTTTTCCGTTCGTCTAGTATTTTCATACGACTCCATTCCTTTTTAGGTAACCTCTTATAAGGCTAGAAATATAAACATAAGAAATCTAATTGTAAATTTGATTTTAGAAATTACCCTATAGCAGGAATGCAGATTGTATTGGGTCCAATCTTTTTTTAACAGGTTAAGGTAGTACCTTGTAGTCTTTTCTTCTTCGGGAACGTCTTCGTACTCATACGAAATGGGATATAAACGATCCACTTCGGCGAGCTTATCCATGAGCGTACCATAATTAATGCAATTGTCGCATGTACTAATTTAAATTTCGTAACTGAGAATTAATAAATGCCTTACTTACGGAATTTAAATTTTCAAAAACACATTGAAATTTACCGGACTGATATAGTTTTCTCAGCATATTTACTTTATCCCTTTCTTTGTTTAATTCATTCCGGAGTTTACATAATTTAGAAGATGTATTTCTGTGAATTCGATACATTAATGACATTTTAGGCGATCTCCAGCCAATTTATTTTGTAACAAAATGAGCCTTTAAGACCCGATAAAAAGTCAGTAGCGGCAATCTTTACATTACAAAGGTCCACTGCTAACGTATTGACGAGGATCATAAAATATTCAACGAGAGGCGTGTTGATCAATTCAGCAATTTTGTGCCTATATTTATGATCAGTAGGGAGTACGGACACAACTTTCCATATTTCATGGGGATGGCGCATTAACTCCCTGAAAACTTCGAATTCAAATTCGAATTCCCGAGGACCATTTTTCTACGATATGCCTCCTGAAATTTAAATATTAAGATCAAGTAGGTAATTAAAAAATTAAATTACTTTATCGTTTTAGAACTTTTGCTTCTTTTTGTATGCCCAATACTCTTCGATCTGCATTGTTTGAATATCCCGATGAAGAGATAGGAAACGTCGTTCAGCACTCGACATATCATATCGTAGACCATATCTATATCGAAACGTATGATCGTAAATCCTTTCAAACCGAATATGGCTTTGTTTTCGCTTTTCCGTTCGTCTAGTATTTTCATACGATTCTGCATTTCCACTGTTTGGAAATGCATTTCTAAACGCAGAAATTGCAGCCAATTCAAAATTACAAGTAATATGTACTGGATTCAAATTTGGTTCCAAATTTTTCAGCATATCAAGCATTGTTGTGTACCGGCTGCGTCAAAACGTCCCATCCCGGCAATTTATAGTCAAAACAGTGAACAAAATATTATAATAATAAAAAAAGATTAACTTTTGCAAAATGGAAGAAAAAGTTTTCAGGGTCTTAAAAGGATTTTTAAGTTTGTATATTATATAATATACAATTATATATACAATTATTGTGATGATTTAAATTGAAACATGCAATAATATTCTGAATTTATACACAAGATTTTAAATTTGACTAAAAAAATGAACCGAACAAATGTTAGTTAGTTTTTTGAGAGAATAGTTCATATATGATTCGTGAAAGAAAAAGAAAAAGATGTTTTTTTATTAATGAGCTGAAGTGTTAGAATCTCATTAAGATGATTGCATTTAACTAAACTTTTTATATCCCACCGCTGCCACCATTTGTCGCAACCTGGCTCATTTTCGTTTGATGATAATTAATTTTTAAAAGTATGGTCTGATAATAATATGGAGAGTGGGTCAGACGTGGTTTAAATTTAAGAGAGGTAAGAGATGTGCAAAGAATTGCACATCTAGTGAATATTTTTCTAAAGTCTTTTGTCGGCTCTGCCAGGCGCCAAAGTGCTAATAAAATGACAAAAGTTACAACCTACGATAAACAGGATGATGTATTGAAACTCCCTATTATTTTTTTTAACTATTAAATGTTTCATTGTAAAATGTTTTAGTGTGTTTTTAGACTTGCAGTTTTTCTCTGAGTGGTTTGACTTCGTTTTACTTGGTTCACACAGGTATTTAAACGTCGCGGCCAAACATCAATTGCGGCACGATCTACTTCCATCGACATCGATGCCGCTGGTTTTATTAAATCTCGTTTTAAATGCTCGATGTTGCTGTGCTGGACTCGGCAAGCTTGCTCTTCAAGAATCAACCACAATTTATATTCCAGTGGGTTTAAATCTGGACTACCCGAGGGCCATTGTTCTGCAAAAATAAATTCAGATAAGTTCTCTTGTAGCCATCGTTGCGTGGTTTTTGCTTTGTGTGCTGATGTTGAATCTTGCTGAAATACCCATCGGTTTCCACCAAACATGGTATCATTAGAGGCTTAACAGTCTGTTCTAGCATTTCTTTATACACCACAGCAGAAGTTTTCACAAAAATCAAGCTGTGTCACTCCTTGATACGACACACCCCACCAAACCATAATAGATGCCGGAAAATGACCCCTTTCAACCCTAGAAATTTTTTCTGCGGCTTCTTTAGATCTGTGGGCATACATTCTATCATTTTGCTTATTAAGTTTTGCCTCCACCTTGAAAATGTTTTCATCGCTAAATAAAATGTTGCTGTGATCGTCATTAGCGTGCCGAACTAGGAGTTGTTTTGACCTTTCCTGTCCAAATTTTTTTAGAGGGATTGTGAGACGCTGTTCTGTAGTTCTACGGAAGACGCCAAATTTATTTATTTAATACTAACGGTTTCTACACCATTACCAGAATACAACAATCACACATTAAATGACAGTAAGAAACAAAATATTACAATAAATGTACTACATATAACCCAAGACTAAACCGAATCGAAAAATGCCACTAGCTCTTTTTTGAAATTACTTGCACTCCCGCGAAAAAGGTCTAATTCTTTGTGTTGCACAAAAATAGTATTTGCAAGACGACACAATCTAGACATGGCTAGACATTTCAGGTCCATTTTCAAAATACGAAACAGATCTTTTCGAAATTTCCATTTCCCGAGCCATAATCTTTTGTTTCCTCAAAGGATTTCTACGAATTCGCTCACGAACTGCTTTAACGGCTACAGGAGTCCTTACAGTGAGTGGTCGACCGCTTTTTTTTCGGTCACCTACTTCCAAAATTATAATAATGTTTTACAATTTATTATATTTTATTAATTTTTAATATATTACTTACTTTTTTAGCATTATGGCACGGAGACTTGCCCTGAAGAAAATACCACTTTTCATTATCCGCGTAGAATTCCGTTACCGATGGTATAAGGGTATTTTTTAATATATTTATATAACGATCAGCATTCAATGTGCCTTCTAAAGGGATTAATTTGCCCATACCACGTATGGACAAGCATCCCCAAAACATTACACTGTCGTTTGATCGCGTGCTACATGTTATCATATTGCTTTGTAATGTTTTTCCAGGAAACCGTTTCACCATCAACTTACTATCCGATCCAAACAAATTAATTATGGTTACGCTACCTTGCTAAATAGCACTGTCGTGCACACTTCCTGGAAAGCGTGTATTGATATTCAGAATATTTAAATCCAAATCACAAATCAAAATACAAAATAAACACTTACAATCTGAAAATTTAAACTAAAAACATTCTTCCTGTTTAAAAAAGTTAAACGTGGGAATACTAAATCGCCTAATTTAAAAAAATTTCCACTTAAACCTACATGCGTGCAGTCGATGCATCCCTTTATACCTGGTATTCCACAATATTCCAAAATTTAATTTAATTATTATATTAATTTTTATTATACTTCTACTGACAGGTGGTTGCGACATTGAATTTCTGTAATCTTGGGCAGTTGATTTTTGGTAACTCCCGTGTGCCAGAAAATTCAAAGTACCGACAAACTACAAGATTGTTTATAATCATTTAAAGCACACACGTTTAAGGGATAAGTAAAATTTACCATAACTAAGTCTGGAACAGAAAAAAATAGGTCACTTTATATTTTATATTAAATGAAAACGAATTTAATTTTTTATTATTTAATAATTTTATTTACAATTTATAACATTATCGCACAGGTAATTAACACAAAATTAAAATTTTTTATAAACGCTTATAAAAATTTCGGACTTTCGCTCGTATATCCCTCATAAGCGTTTGTACGTCAGCACGGCTTATGGAATCGGCAGCTTTCTTGTACTTGTTTTTGAAGATCTGTAGATTTCCTGCTGTGCTTTTCGTTTTCTTTAGTTTTCTTTTAATTTGTGCCCAATATTTTTCAATTGGGCGAAGTTCCGAGCAATTAGGAGGATTTGCATCTTTGGGTACAAATTTAATTAAATTTGCATTGTAAAATTCAATGCTTTTGTTGCTATAGTGGCGGGTAGCAAGGTCGGGCCAAAACAATGGTGGGGTTTCATGCAACGCCAGAAAGGTCAGTAAACGCTTTTTAATGCACTCTTTCAAATAAATTTCGGTATTTATACTGCCCATTATTATAAAAGGTGCGGATTTATGACTGCATGAACAGATGGCCTGCCAAACCAGGTATTTCTTCGGAAATTTGGACAATTTTTTTGTTTTAAATTTTTCATCGACTTCTCGACGTTTGGCAACATAATATTCTTGTCCTGGAAGTTGATTAAAATCGACTTTGCAGTATGTTTCGTCGTCTAATACTACACACGAATATTTGCACAAAAAAGTTTCGTACAATTTCCGCGCTCGAGTTTTCGCACTTGATTCTTGCTCGGCTGACCGATTTGCCACTGCTTGCACTTTAAAACTTCGCAGTCCAGCACGAGTTTTCGTTCTTTGCACAGTAGTATACGATGTGCCTAATTTGTCCGCAACATCCCTTAATGAAACGTTGGCGTTTTTTTTAAACTCCGCGATTACTTTTTTGGCATGTATAGAGACGAAAATTTTATATTGTAAAGGGTCGCGCTCAGGTAGCCAAGGAACACAAAACGGTAAAAATTTCCAAATTTCCGAAAAAATATTTAATATGGCAGGCCATTTGTTTGTGCGGCTTAAAATCTTTAAAAAAGTATAAAAAAGCCGCCGATTCTTTCGCAGAAGCAGAATAATACAGGTGGTAGGTTTTTTTCGTGGACAGGCTTTATTTTAAAAATTCTGCTTTAATTTCTTTTTCCGTTGCAGAAGAAAAATTATGGGAGGATTCTAAAATTAAATTATAAATATAATTAATAATAAGTACTTAAGCATGTAAAAAGAATAGAATGAGTTATAAAATTACTTACTCATTAAGATATGCCATAATTATAAATCTTTAAATTTATTTTCTTCTTTTCTTCCCAAATAACTGTAACTGGCTCCACAGTTATTTGTAATTAACTTTTCGGTCGCTCTCACAATAAAATTATATATGCTGCTCCCCCCTAAGGAAGCAGTAATAAAAATGCAATAAAACCTCAAACAACTACTTTTAAATGATAACGAAGGATATCGAGCTATTGGAGCGCCAATAAAACAAATTAACTTGTAACAGTCAATTGTTACATTTTTGTTTTTTTTTGAATTTGTTTAATTTTGGTTTGGTAATTATTTAGATATCTATAAATATTGTTTTATTTTAATTTAAGAGAGGTTAGATGGCGTTGCCGAGGTAACTTTTAAAATGTTAAAAATGCAACGATTTTGTGTGGTTGGTAGAAGGTCGTCCAGTAGAGTCAGGCGAGAAAAACCACTAAAACAGTAATCGGCGATTTGAAAACATAATTTATTTTTGTAGTGATTTTTAGTGAATTAGGTTTAGGTGAGTCACATTTTTATTGATCCTACCATTGATTTAATTTTTGAATTCTCAAATGAGAATTGGTTAGTATTGAAATTTGCAAATGTCGATTGTTATTACACATCTGGCAGACAATTTTTGTACGATATGAATTGAGTTCACAAGTTACGTTGAACGAATATTTGTGATATTTTCTAATAGAAAATTCTATTTCTTTTAAAACTATTTTTGCAAGTGACCAGAGTCACTTGGATTTGGCTTGATTACCTTTCTATGTTTATTCTTAGGAAAATACTAAGGTAATTTAAGTCATCTGCTTGCTTCGTATGCAGATCAGGACTGAGGAAGAATTTTTCTTTTGTGAACCGGCCTGTAGCGATATCACAATTCTTTTTCTTGCTGATAACTCTTTCTTTTGAATGATAATTATTTTACATTTTGGAAATCTAGTTTTGTGCGAATTCTATTTTATTTATCATTTATTATTTTTGTTGAGATAGTGGAGCGACAAGAATCTTGTAAAGTCGTTTCATTACTCAGCTGGCGCCCAAAAACATTCTCTTTATTTTTCGTAGCCACCATCTTTTTAAAGGACTCACGAAGCTGTAAAACTACCCAGCTTCTTCGACAGTGGGTAAAAACCCAAGAACTAGCCTATCTACTATCGTCATCCGTAGAGCCAAAAAGGGTTTTTGTGACTAATAGGAGAATAACGTTACAAACTGTTGATCGACGTTTCGGCGATTTATTCTGCCATCCTCAAGACTAAAAATTACAGAGGAGACAACAATATGTATCAAAACGGTAAGAGTTCAACACTCACCCCACAGTTACAGATGGTGTATATTAAACACGCTGGTATATTATAAGAGGAAACCAAAAACATTCACTAGGTGGTACATCAACCAAGTCCACAATTGTAAAAATTAACTTGTATAACATTTAAAAAATGTATAGACAAAAATAAAAAACATTCACCGACGAAAATAACAACATGCTCGATTTCTTGTAACCTCAAGTTAACTCGCGGTTAAAATAAAGTTTGGTTTTCTTCATGTAAGTTAACTATGAGATAATTGTAATTATAAATATTAAATGTCGCTCAACTACCAGTGGACAATTTTAAACCTCAAAATATGAATTTATTAATGCTTGATATTTATGTTTTCACTGACGACGACATATTTCGTGCATATAGATGCGCATATTTTCAAATATTTTAGTGCATATAACGTGCTCTGGTGAGCACGGAATTATTACATTGTTACTTGTTGTCTCTATGGGTTGTTGGTAACTGGTTACGTGGACCAGTTGAATCACATACACGGGTAAATTTTATATAAATATATATGGATACAACCCTGCTTTTGCCCAGCATTCATACTATCTCTGCTCCTGCTACACATCGTCGCAACATTCACTCATTCTCTTATCTCTCGTTGCCAACGCTGTCTTCATTCCCTGGCCCCTTCCTAGACTATTCTCAATAATCCAACCCTGTTGGTTCAGAAGGTGATACCCCTTTCCATAAACCCGGGCCAATTCCTCCCGACCAATTGTTAATTGATTCCTATCAAACAGACACTCAACACCCCCCTTTTGATTCAAGTATACTCCCTCTTTAACAAACATAATGGGAGTGAATGTTAATATCTTGGGGAACCCATACAAAACCTCAAAACGAACGTATCCCCTTCGTTCGTCCAGCTGGCATTTCCCGATCTCTGCTTGTTGTGTTTGGGATTGGGTGTTTTTGGATCAGGAGTAGGAGGTAATAAGAGTGGTGGTTTGTTGTAGTTGTTTGATATGGCAGTGATTGCACTTACTCTCTGCCGATGGCATGGCAATGACTCTTGTCGTCTCTGCTTGGACGAGGAACTTCATTCTTCCTTCACCCTGATGGACTCCACCAATTCCTGGTTCTTTAAAAACTTGATCGTTCCTTGCATTGACTTATCAGGTACATCCATGCAGAATAAACAGTGGTCGGGAACTGTTGCAGCATCCGCTCAATTTGCTCCGTTCACACTTGTGCTTGTCGACGCTATTACCGGAGGATTGGGTGAAGGGAAAGGCAAGGACGTGGGCGGGGATGAAGCTATAGGATTTTTCCTACCACGATTACTTGACAAACCTATCCGAAGGTCCTAGTTCGTCTTCTCCTGTTCCTTCACGAAGACGTCCAACCGCTGCCCTTGCTCTGCCACTGTTTTCGTCAAAGCGTCCATCTTGCTTAAGATTCTTTCCAAGATGGATGGGCCTTTGTTCTCATCGCACAGTGGTTGAGAATCACTGGTTTAGTCTCAAATAAAAAAAAAATCAACATGCAATTTAAATTCATTTCGTTACGTTTAAATCATATTAAATAATATAAATATATATAATATTTAGAATATATCTAAAATTTGGAGGTATACTTTTAGACTTTCGCGGCACACAAAAGTGCCGCGGTACAGTGGTTGAGAATCACTGGTTTAGTCTCAAATAAAAAGAAAATCAACATGCAATTTAAATTCATTTACCTAAGTTTTACAAAGTTTATATTCACGACAGAGTTATAGTAAAGTTAATTCGTTTCAAAATAAATTAGCTCAACTTCTAATTGTCCCAGGATACTACATTACCTCCTACTTTTTAAAAGAGGGAGTATCTACCGATACTCTGTCTTCTGGACAAAAAAAATTAACTCACAAAAAAAAACACAAAACACTTGATGAACAAATTATTATACTTGATTAATCTCCTGAGTCTGCACCAGCGGTTGTGGTGATCGTTTGACTTGGCGTCTCGTTGCCACCAAAACGCCTTTGTGGAACAACCACACGAATTTGTTTCCACGTCCTTCGATGGGACAGGCCAGCCTATGTATAGTAAATCGAACAGACACTACATAACTTACTCTCACAGTTGCATACATCACCATAAAAAACAAAATAAAACATATCACCATTAGAAGATTTTACTTTAAATTTTCCAAATTTCATTACTTCTATGTCTTTCTGGGTTTTTGAAATCTCTCAGTCTTTATGATTATTAGAAGAAGGGCGTTCTACGTTACTAATTGTTGTCCACATCTTATTTTCTACAGCCTCGTCTATCTTATCCAAAAGTTTCTCCAATGTCGATTGTGAATTTCGATCAAGTGAATCCTAAAAAAAATTATTGAATTAATTTCAATTATTGAATTGCTACATTTGAATAATATTTTCAAAAAATATTACTCAAGCTAATAATTAACCTTTAAAACTCTCGAGAGCCATGTTCGTATTAATTCCTGCATTCAAACGATGACAATATGCCCACATTTGATTCGTGTATCGTTTGGAAAATATTGTCTGAAAAAGTTAAACAAATAATCAAACTCATAAAATATAAAATAGTGGCCTATAGGGCAAATTTAAATAAAGATATTTGTGCCAGTCAAATAAAACTGTCACCTTTGTAAATAATTGATAAAATCTTCTTCATTTCCATCTTCTTGAAATAATCCATTTTTAATTTCCAAAATCTTTCTTCGTTGGTTGCAGTCATTATATTCCCTAAATCGGTGCTCATTTGTCGTCTTATTTCAACATTTTTAATTTTTCTTTTTCCTTGTATTACCCATTTTTTTCTGACATGCCAAGTACATAAAAGACTTCTTGGAGTGCTACCCATAACTGTTGTCCATACGTTATAATATTTCGGTCGACGACGAATGTAACGAGATCAGTAAAGAAAATAGAGAGAGGAGGTTGAAATAGCTTCAAATATCCAGGTTTTCAATGAGGAGTTTCTTTCAGAATCAAATAATATGAAAAAAGCGGTAAATAAATTATTTAAAAGTAGTTGTTTGAGGCTTTATTGCATTTTTATTACTGCATGTCTGTTATTACTGCTTCCTTAGGGGGAAGCAACATATTGTGATGATTTAAACACGGGAGCGCGACGAGCGATTTCTGGGTGAATTTAAAGAAGTCATTAAAATTTGCAGTTACCCTGTAGGCATGAGAAATTTGAAAATGAGGAATGAAATTTTAAATGAGTAATAATATTAAAAGGTTGCAAGATGATCTAAATGGTAAACATTGTCACTTAAACACGTACTTTACACAAAGATTTTATATTCTGTTTAAATTTGAATTTTGCGTCACCGCAAGTGTAAAAATGAGCGTTTTAGTTATTAAAAATCTCAAAAGTTAACAATTTTGACAGAGTGCGTCCGACCATGGAGACATCAGGTCGAAGTTTGATTTTTGTGCGTATTTTTCAAGGTTAGCGTCCTTGAGTGTAAAACGGACTACTTCAAGTTGTCAAGTTGGGCTTTCCAAAAAAAAAAATACTTTAAGAGCCGACAAAGTAATCAATAAGCAGATTTAAGCGTAGTTTTATGGCTTTATTACTATAGATTACTATAGTTATTTACTTATTAAAATAGTTTTACCAAATCGACTTTTTATTATTTAAATGATTTACTGTATGTATCAACAAATTGTAAATACAATTTTTTAAATTGTTTAGTTTGGTGTGGTGCTCAAAATCCGTAGTGTGGGGCTTGAGCTGAACACAGCATAGTGTTATTGGCTTTGGTAGATGCAGAACATAACTACACTTATGTAAATATTGGATGCAAAGGCCGCATAAGTGACGGAGAAGTATTTCAAAATTCAGGTTTAAATAACGCAATTTGTTTGATCCTTTACCAAACAGAACTATTGCTGTTCCTTATGTCATAGTTACAGATGAATCATTTAAGGCCTCCCGTGTAATTATGAAACCATGGGGACAAAGATCTTTAATAGAACAAAAAATTTTTAACTACAGATTATCCCGAGCACGTAGGGTAGTAGAAAATGTGTTTGGTATCATGTGTAACCGCTTTCAAATAATGCAAAAAGAAATTAATTTGTCAGTGGAAAAAGTTGAAAAAATAACTGTAACTTGTTGTATCTTGCACAATTTTTTAAGAAAAATGGACGGTACAAAATATTTGTTTGGAACTGACCACGAAAACACAGGAACTGGATCTCTAGTAGAAGGAGAATGGAGGAAACATGTTGTTATGACTGGTTTACAACGTACAGCAGGAAATCGAGCATCTGATATATCTCTACAAATTAAAAGAGAGTTCACAAATTATTTTAATGGAGTTGGGGCTGTTGATTGGCAAGACGCAGCAATTCAAAAATTTAATTTTTAACTTTTTATTCATAAATAAACATAATTATTACAAATTTACTTATTGATTTATTTACATTTAAATATATTACTATTATTGTAACTGAGATATTTCAAATGTAGTCAATTGTGACTGTGCACAAATTTTGATATATTTGTATATTATATTGTTTATTTCATGCTTAGCATCACATAAAATTTCTGGATCATTAATTTTAGACAGTTCTTGAGCCATATGGGCTCCATATACTGCTTCTCTTGCTTCATTTTGTGCAATGTTACTGTTCACAATTCTTCCGTTTTTAACGTTTCGGTGTACGAAAAATCGTCACTAGCTCTATCTCTTTTTTTTGAAGATGCCGATATTCGTGGAGTGCTGGTAGATGCCATTGTTTGCGATTCTTCAAAATCGACCTCGTCGTCACAACTTTTCTGTAATTCCTAAAATAGTATTATTAGCAGTGATTTCTATACATTTTCAATTAATTACAAACCTGTTCAATATCAAAGGAATCCACGGAATGCTTGGTTTTAAATGAGGACTGGCCACACTGGCTCTGAAAGCTCATCGGTGCCAGCCCCACTCGGTCTCTCCCGTAGTTTTTTTGTTTCGTGGGATAGCAGTGTTCGAATATTATTTATTTTTATTTTAACTTCTTCAATTGTTATCCCAATGTTTAATTGTTCTCTAATTTTTAATAAAGCCTCTGACCTTGCATGTTTATTGCAGTAAAAACTGCTCTTTGTATCGTAAAGACACGGATGTTGTTAATGGTATTCCTATAATCAATGGCTCCGATGAGTCCACGCTTTAAGATGATAGGGGTAGGCCTAATCTTTTTTGGTAGTCGTGCCGGTGCTTCGTGATCGGGTGTATTGGTAGCTATCGGTGCAGGCAGCTTTGCCGACGTCTTCTCCCTTTGAAAAGCTTCAAAGCGGTTTCTTAACGGCAGAATGAAATTTTCGGGTTTTCTGACCTTCTTAGCAGGAGGGCTGATGCCTTCCCCGTTCCTCTTAGAGGATTGCGTTTCAAATGGGACTTCGGCAAAGTCCATCAGTAAACCGGCTTCTTTTAACGAGTTTTCGGATGCTCGTGTGTTTGCCATTTCGTCGATGTTAACGTTGATAACGTTTGTATTAAGTGAATGACCACGAGGGCCTTTGCTTAAATTTCTCTTGAGGTATGATTTACCTCGAGTGGTATGTAGGTTCCCCTTAAATAGAGGATTTGGTTTGTTGATTATAGAAGGAGAAATCTCCAGCAACGTGCCTATCTAAAATAAACAAAGTTAGAAATTGTAAAACAATTTACTTACACGTTTATTTGTGAGGTTATGTGTTCCTAGGATCGCTCGCTAACTTTGAGGTTAAGTAGGCGCGCTTGGTAGTCCGCAGTGAACTGGAAAAGAAAATTTATATATATAACATTTATTGAATTTTATGTAGTTACATTAACTATGTTAACAAAATTTTTTACATTATCTATTCTTAGGTAAAGCCCTTTGTTAGATATGTGATATGTACAGTAATTATAATTTTTGTATAATAAGGGCCGATTTATTCATCTGTTCAGTAAAGTGTCTGTTAACTACGTGTTCAGTAAAATTATAAACCTCCTGTAAGAATTTTGGGTATATTATTCATCTTATTTTAACTGTTCAGTACCTACTTAATACTTATAGAAGTAAACAATGTTTTTAAACAGGTAGTAAAATTGTGAAGAAAAGGACAAAGGTATACATAACCCCAGGTAAGAAAGAGAGGGTATAAATTTGAGGTTACAGTGTTAAGTTTATTTATAATTTGAAACATTCGTGAAGTGTATATTATTATAAACGTGTACCGTCAAACGCGCGTCAAACGGGGTGAGTCAGGACACGAGAGGTTAGTCGGGACAAGCGTGTTTGAATTTAAAGTTATCGCTCTTATGCCGATAAATGATGCTAGATTTTAATTTCAAGTTTTAAAACGTAATCACAGATGTCACCCCTAATAAATATTCGAATTTTTTCCGTTATGAAAACATACGTTCGCCGTGATTATTTCCGTGTATATTTTCTTAAAAATTACGTGTTTTTTATTTGTTAAATAGTTTCTGCTGAACAAATAGGAAGACTCTTTTTGTACAGGTAGATATATTTGTTTTCTTAATCAGTGATGTGTGTATTTTGAGGTTGTTTGTTTGTCCAATATAACGGATGGGTTTTTTACGTGAGCCCGTTTTATTTTTCCAGTGCTTTTTCGGGGTGAGTCTGGACAATGCCTAGAAACTACAAGACCCCACTGGGGATCAAGAAAAGAAGTAATTATAGTCAAGAGGCATTTGTGAAAGCATTGCAACTTGTCCGAGATAAACGAATGACCTTGAGAGAAGCCCAAGAAGTTTACGGAATCCCAAAATCTACTTTGCAAAGTAACCTTAAAACAAAATTAAAACGTTCGGGGGGCCAATGTGTTCTTTCTGCAGGAGAAGAAAAAATGATTGTCGATGTTATTACTGTTGCATCTGAATGGGGATACCCCTTTGAGAAAATGGACATAAGACTTCTAGTAAAAGGTTATCTAGACAGACTTGGCCGCAAAGAACCACGATTTAAATGTAACTTTCCTGGTGACTAGAAGACTGGTGCGCTAGATTTATAAAATCTCACAGCGCTGAGTTAACTATTCGGCTAAGTGAGAACATCAAACGTTCTAGAGCTGCTATCTCCAGAGACATTTTAAATCAATATTTTGATAATTTAACCTTGGTTCTATCAAATGTGCCAGTGGAAAATATTGTTAATTATGACGAAACAAATTTTGTTGATGATCCTGGTCGTAAAAAAATTGTAGTTAAAAGAAAGATTAAGCACGCGGAAAGAATTATTGATTCTACAAAGAGTGCAACTTCAGTAATGTTTGCAGTTAGTGCTTCTGGCGAAATGTTACCACCAATGGTAGTCTACAAAGGTGAACATATTTATGAAAACTGGATTCAAAATGGACCACCAAAAACCAGATATGCCAGAAGTAAGAGTGGTTGGTTCGATCAAAGCCTCTTTGAAGAGTGGTTCTTATCAATTGCCGTTCCATATTTTCGAAGATTAGATGGTGACAAAGTTCTTATAGGAGATAATTTGGCAAGTCATCTTTCACTCAAAGTGATTCAAGAATGTCAAATAAATAACATTAAATTTGTGTTCTTGCCTCCAAATAGCACACACTTGACGCAGCCGCTTGATGTCGCTGTTTTCGCACCAATTAAACGGGCATGGAGAAAGGTTCTCAATAAGTGGAAAAAAAGAAATATTTATTTACATATTTATTATTTACATATTTTCGAAGATTAGATGGTGACAAAGTTCTTATAGGAGATAATTTGGCAAGTCATCTTTCACTCAAAGTGATTTAAGAATGTCAAATAAATAACATTAAATTTGTGTTCTTGCCTCCAAATAGCACACACTTGACGCAGCCGCTTGATGTCGCTGTTTTCGCACCAATTAAACGGGCATGGAGAAAGGTTCTCAATAAGTGGAAAAAAAGAAATAAAGGGTGTTTGCCAAAGGAAACCTTTCCAAGTATGTTGCAAAGTGCTCTATTGGAAATTGGAGCTAAAAATAGCACAAATATTAAAGCTGGATTTTCTGCTACTGGCATGTCACCTTGTGATAGGCAGCAAGTCCTTAAACGATTGCCGTCCGAAGGAACTGCAGACGAAAGAAATAATGCTTTAGTGGCGTCTTTTACAGAAATATTTAAAGAAACAAGAGAAGCACGAGCCCCTACTAAAACGAAAAGGAAAAAAATCAATGTTCCTTCTGGAAGCAGTGTTGGTCTGGAGGACTTTAATAATGAAGATGAACCTCAACAAGAAACTTTAGAAAACTATAATGAAAAAGAAGAGGATGAAGATGTTATTGAAGAGAAAGATGTTTCTCGCGAGAATGAAGCAGAAATTAAAATACAAATGGAGAATTTTCAACAAAACGACTTCTTGGAGGTGCGTTTTTCAACTGAGAAGACCGACAAATTTTATGTGTGTCAGGTACAAGAATATGAATCTGAGGATTCTATAACAGTAAGTTGTTTAAGACCAAGCAAAGTTTATAATAATTTCCGTTTTCCTAACGTGCTGGATATTTGTAATATTAAATTGAGCCAAATTATTAAAATCCTTCCAAAACCAGATGTGCGACGGGGAATATACAAATTTTCCACAAATGAAAAACTCTTTTCATACAATTATGTTTAAAAAAAGAAAGTATTATTTTATTTTATTATTTGTATGTTAATAACAATAAAAAAATTAATGTAGGTAGTTTCTTATTATTTAGGTAAAACATTAAGTATGTCCGGAATCGTCCTACACATGGGAAATACGGGCCATATAGTGAATTTTAAAGCGTTGTCCCGACTCACCCCGAACACTGGGGTGAGTCGGGACAACAAAAAACAATTTTTTTCTCTTAACTTTGATAAGTTATTGTCAAACTATGTAGTTCAAGTTAGAGCTTAGGCTTTGATTGCAACACGGTTAAAAACTTGAACGTCCAAATGTAATAGAAAAGATTCAGTTATTCATAATATACCAAAAACTGTCCAGTCTCACCCCGATTGACGGTACGTCTTTAAAAATTATTCGTTTTTATTTGAATTGTAATAAATTATAAATATTGTTGTTCGAAATGGCTGATGTAGGTATGTATTACTGTGTAAAATTGATGTATATTTTTATCTAAAACATAAAATTATAGCAAATAAACGACAACGTGCAAACAATTTCTCTATGGCGGAAACCGAATGCCTTGTGAATGAGGTTTTAAAGAGAAAAGCAATAATAGAAAATAAACGCACTGACGCCGTAACATGGAAGCAAAAAAAAAATGCGTGGAAGGATCTAACTGAAACATTCAATGCATTGAATGGTAAAAATCGGACAGAAAAAATGCTAAAGGTGAAATATGATGGCATGAAGAGAACCATTAAACAGAAGCACATTAAATTAAAGGCTGAAAAGTTTAAAACGGGAGGTGGTATTGCAGAATCGGTTAAGGATCGTTAAGGACACCATTACATACAAAATTAAAAACAAAACGTGCACCGATAGTGACTTCGCAATATTCATCTCTAGCAAATAGTCGCGAAGAATTGATAGAGATTCAAAAGAAGGTTGCCGAGCAGGAACTAAAAAAAATACAACTGGAAATAGACTCACTATACAAAGAAGATTTAAGAAAAGATGCGGAAAGCAACTTAAGAATGCAGTTGGCAATCGAACAACATAAAGTAAAACTTGAATTAATGCAATTGCAAAAAGATCAATTATTACTAAAATAAATTTTTTTAAACATTTGTTTATTGATTATGCTTACAAATTCCTAAAATAATCTAAAAATTCTGCACGATGAAAATTATTATTCGCTTCGTTAACATTTTCCTCAATTTCTTCTAGAAGTACATTTTCAAAAAGAGCAATGTTATCCTCTATTTTGTTGTTCCTTGCAATATTGTGCAAGACAGCAGTTGCCACTATTATATCTTGCATCTCATTCCCATCGAAAGACAGGGAAAGCGCCGCTTCCAAATTCCGAATGTTCTCTCTACTGTGCCTCGAGTTCTTATTTGGGCTTCATTAAATAGATTTTCTACATTATTTTGTGCATACCCCTTAAGGGGTATGCACTGTCGCCTAATAACACGGCATTTCCAAATGCATTCGTTTCACATATTTGCTTGATATTTGAATTGTCAAAAATATTAGCATCGTGAGAAGAGCCAGGCCAGCGAGCTACAATATCTCGTATCCTATAATTTGCGTCGCAAATGCACTGAACATTTAAAGAAAAAAATCCTTTCCTATTTCGGAACACTTCTGCATTTTCACCTCCTAAAAATTCATTTTTTAACAAAACTTACTAAAATGTACTACATTAGACAAGCATACCTGGACTTTGGGTTTTTATATGTGTGCAATCTATGGCTCCAATCACCCGAGGAAAACGGGATATCCTCATGAATTGCCGTTGCACGTCAATTTGTTCTTCTTGTGTTAAAGGCATATGAATAAATTGTTGCCTCAGCCTGGCTAGTTCACTAGTAACCCTGTGTATAATTTTACAGGCAGTTGTTTTATGGATATTAGCAAAATCTTTCTTCATCGCCTGATGATGCCATAGTATGGTGAAAACGTTTGCGATAATACAGTGTATTTATATATTGTGATAACTTAAACATTTTAGTTTTCGAAAAAGTGTTTTGTGCATTTTTTGGTTTATGCTAAAAATTTGATATGATTAGCAAAATCACCTACAGCAACCTACAGTTACATAAAAACCACCAGTGGTAAAGGTGGTATTGGGTTGTTTCTGGAAAGATAAAAAATTTGATTATTACATAAATTTATTGCTACATTTTATACAGTATGTATAAAAATCAATTCTATTTTACCTGTTTGACTGATGTAAAAGTCCTTCTTCTATTAGTTGTAGGGTTTCAAGCACTGAGGTTTTCGTTAAACGAAACCTCTGGAAAAAATCTAAATCATCCCAACAATTTAAATTGTCTCATTGTTGATAACGATTATGACTTTGATACGGGCGGCGATATACAATATTATCATCAATCTCGTCGAGTACAAGATTTATGTCATCTATCAGATCCATTTTAAACACGAATTTACAAAACAAAAAATAACGAAACAACTTGATTTACGGTTTGTTTACAATTACTACTTGATAAGTTGAGGTTAGGATCTTTTCTTTATCTCCTTATAGGTAGGCAAAAGCGTTCAGTAAATTTATCTGTTCAGTAAGTTGATTTTACTGAAAAGTTGTCACTACTGAAAGGTGAATATACGCTTACTGATAACAAAGTGATCAGTAACGCTATTGAACACTTTACTGAGAGGTGAATAAATTGGCCCTAAATCTAATCCAAAATCCAATACAAAATCTAATAGTGTAAAGATACTTTTATAAAAAGCTACTGAAGATGTCAATAAGGGTGTTGCCAGACATTGCTGCAAGTCAAAGGAGTAACACCTTTTCTCATCATCTCCAATAGCTTCAATCTTGTCCATTCGCTTCGATTCGTACGCCAAATCAGCTCTTTCGTGATGAAGTTTCAATTTATTTTCTAATTAGTAGTGGGGGGGGGGAATTCCACGATCAAAATTTTTTTCTAAGTCCCCAGTTTCTGTAACCGCGCAGGTGCTAGATATGTGCATTAGGGGTTTAATTAAAAATGGTGTAATGAGATTTTGTGTAATTACTTTACCTATTTAATTAGTCCATTATTATGCAACATGTTGTACTATGGATTATAACCCTAACCCTCAACAGTTTATTTGAAACAGATGTAATTTAAATTTTTTTAATATTATTTGTAATTTGTTTTATGTTATTTTAGCGGAAGGTACTCCGAATAAAATGATTAAGAAAACAATTCAAACAGTCAAGTCGATATACGAAACAAGATATCCATTGAATAAATCGGAAACCAAGTTTTTATCAATAGGTATTAATATCGAAAACTGGAGCCCCGTTCTAAGAATTAGCCGATCGAATGGAATGGGTATTCCATTATGCATCGATGATTGGGAAACCCTTACGAGGGATTTTAATACCGAAAAAATAAAAAACTTTTTTAAAAGTGGTACTTTAGACAATATTAAAATGGAAACTTCAGGGATGAAAATCGTGGGTCAACATTTTAATAAAACTAATGTTATTCAATTTAAAAATGATAACTTTTATATAATTATGCTTGGCAGAAATTTCAGTTACGCGATTATTCGAGATTTCCCCCTTAATAAACTTAAGGATTAAAGAGATTGATAATCTCGAAATTACGAAAGAGGTTTTGTTCAGTTGTATACACTTAGGAGGTGATGTATTTAATAATTTTAACGATGTTGTACAATCCTTAGGTCACTACCAAGAGTTATGTTTAATATGTTTGACGGAGCTATTGTATATGTACCCTGACAAAATCAAACAAAATTTGTATGAATTAGTATTATAATAAAAATTATTATTATAATGATGTTGACTTGATTTATTTATTTTTTCCTTTTCTTCTTCCCAAAATATAAAATTAGTAAATTCATATTAACTTCACCATTAGTGATTCGACAATTGGTAGATACACATACAAGTCTAATGAATTCTACCATAATTATTTTCACATTAACCAAAGTTTTTAACAACACTCTATATGTAGCACCACCTAAAAGTGTTAAAAATATTACAATTTGTATAAATTATATTAAAATATACAATTTGAACTCTTTAAATAATGTACCCTGCTTAAAATGGTTTCCGGTGGATTATAAGAAAGTTGAAAATGAATCAGCATTTTTCTACCGATTAGCAGAACCTCACACCATTTTATTATACAAATTACGATTTATTAACGGTACAACAACAAAACAATCAGCATGGAATTTAATATTGGAGAATGAAAAATTATTTGCAGAAGAGTTTAATTACAAACATAAACTGTCGTCCATAATACAGAATCAAGTTTTAACACCATGCATTTTTACATCAATATTAATTCTGTATTACATTCGTTATTATTATTATTATGATAGAAGAAAATAAAACATAATTATAAATTTATATTTGTTTATTTATTTTGAATACCAAAAATTACAAAATTAGATTTTTTCATACAAAGGTAACTAATCCTGAAATTGGTTCATATTCGTACACAGAATCATGTAAAACTAACACATATGCTGACGTAGTTGCAGGAAAATTTCCTTTGTTTTCGATTTCCAATTTTAAACTTAATATAGGCTCGTGAATCGTATCGTTTTGTTTTGAAACATCTAGAACGAAAATTGGGTATTGACCGAATAGCTTAAAATCCATCAACGGTTCGCAGAATTGTTTATTTAAGAACTTCTTTTGAAATGCAAGATAGTCATCATACGCCAATACGTAACTATTTTTTGAGAAATCATTATTTTTTTTTTCATATGGACTTCGCGTCTGATATTCCAGATTCTGAGAAAGTACTTGCATCATAAGCCCTATTGTTACGTTTACTGGTTTGAAATGTAGTTAGAATCCATCGAGGTCTTCGGGATCCTATTGAATTTTGAACGGCCCAAATTGCCATGTTGGATGCCGTAGGTAAAGAAGGGTATTGATATAAACCTCTTCCATAAAATCCAATTTTTACTGTTTTTTGCTGTATCAAGCCATTATATATCTCTAATGTAGCCATATCACTAGGGACAATATGAGGTACACACTAGTTAATCTTCAAAATTTTTATTGTCACGGCGGTTTCACCTTTATAGCAATCGGTATCCGAATTTGACCGGACTAATGTCAGTTCTTGCCTCATGTTAATTACATCACGAGTGTAATCACTTGCAAATCCTAACACGTGATTTAATGGTATTATAGCACTAAACGTTCGTGTGGTTGAATTGAATATTTGCGATTTTTGCTCTAAGACATGCCATCCTGCACTGCCTAACGCCTTCGATTCTCCAGGCGTATAGCGACATTGACCGTAAATTGATGTCGATATTCCAGGCATTCTACAACTATCAATTACAACATCTCCAAGTTGATACCGAATTTCGTCAAACAGGAACAAAGGATCGTTAAGTTCAAAAGATTTAGTAGGATCCTCAGGTGTGATGGTACCTTCGATGTAGATTTTACTATCATAAGTGGCGGTCACCAAATCGCCTTTCTCAATAATAAATCTGATTTCATCCGAGTTGTCAAAGGCATTTATAGTATATAAATTATTTAATACACGATATCCCAAGTTTTCCAAAAATTTTATCTCGCTAAACGTGAGCCCTCCGACGTTCGAAGATTTAATGACTTTAAATGGATTGTCAACTTTATTTAGTATATTATTATTTAAACACATCCTGCTTCAGTTCCAAACGTATAGTAAAAGATTCTTCACCAAAATCTAGAGGCTCACCGAGTTGATCGACAAGCCTTAGAGTAATGTTATGAATAGTGTTACTGTTGAAGGTAAATATATAATGTTTGAAGGCTCTTTACATAGTCTATAGACAGGTTCGTATCGTATCGTATCGTATCGAAAGCTTTGAAATTACATCCAGAAGCGCCAAATGGCACCCATAGCCCGGGCGGAAGCCAGATTGCATTGGTAGCAGTATATCCAATTTAATCAGATGAACACACAACTGTTCGCAACTGAACACACAAAGCCTTTTCGAAAATTTTAGAAAAAACAGGTAGAATACTTATAGGGCGAAGATCCGAAAGCTGTAGCGGCGACTTAACCTTCGGAACAGGCTTTATTATAGCCCGTTTCCAACATTGAGGAAAAACGTTGTGCTCGATACAGAAATTGATTACATGAAGAATATACTTTAACAGAAAAGGGCAACATAATCTTATCATCTTGATGCTAACACCATCATCACCCATCGCCTCGGAAGTTATTGAATCAATAATTTCCATCAGATTGCATTCGGAAATCATAGAGAATTCAAACAATTCCTCAAAGTCAGATTTAAGATTACTTTGGTAATAGGTGTACAACTCGAAATTAGCCGGTATATTATGCTGAACAGACAAAAAATAGTTATTAATATCGTCCGCACTACCAATGGTTAGTGGTACATCGAGAAGTTTCTTTTCAGAGTGAACATTACACCTCCTCAGACTCGCCCAGATCTTTGCGGGATCTCCACTGCGACAAGTAAAATCGAGGTATGCCTTCCTCTCTTGACGAATAGCTACCGTTGTATAATTCCTTAGATCTTTATAACATTGCCAGTCAGCAAGTCGGGCAGTGAGTTTATATTTAGTATAAGCTTTATCACGTAGTGACATCATTAGTTTTATGTTATCTGTAATCCAAGGTAGATTGGGCTTTCTAAAAGTACGCAATACAACCGGTGCATCAGCATCGAATAGTGCAATTAGACTGACATTGAGAAAATCCAACTTATCATTCGCACTCATTCTGAGTACTCACAGTATTTGAATGATGAGCAGTTGATCCATTACTTTCCATATCCTGGCGAAGAAGTTGATGATCGTTTATAGCTTCATCCAATTGAAACTCGTTATTGATAACCATCTTATTATTGGGGTATCTGACAAATACGCGACCATCCAACGTCCACGCACCTTTATTACCAAACTCTTCTTTAGCTTTCTTGAAAATAGCGGAACGCTTCGTCGTAAGTGATTCATGCCTTTTAAAATTTTCTTACTGTTCCATATCTTGAATTTAATCATATTCGGCGTGAACCTCACCAGGACTGGTCCTGGCTTGGGATCCCTAGAGGTCTATTCGCCAATAGGCGGCAACTATCTAATGTATTCCTTTCAAGATCGATTTTTAGATGCTCTCTAATAAAGTTCAGAACAACGTCAGCCATATCTTTACCTGAAACCTCTAAGCCATGGAGAACTAGGCAATTCCTCTAAGTGTATGCTTCCAAGCCATCGACACGGTCCTCCATATTCATAATCAGCTTTTTAATTGCAGAAATGGCTCCGAGAATGTCCCTCCTAAACAGTTGAAATTCCAATAGTACAGCTTTAACACCTTCTGCAGTTTCATAAGAACCATCTTGATCAGGCGCTTTCACTTGTGATAGTTTATTTTCAAAATTATTCAATGATTCCGTAAATTTTATTTCCAAAGACTTAAGGTGATCGTCCACCTTATAAACCACATCCGATAATAACTAAATGACAAACACAACTGTGGTAGTAACAACTATCAGTATTTAGCAAAAGTGAACATTTAACTTTTACCAATTTACCGAAAAACAACAATCTTGGTTGACCGTTTCCACGTTGCTACTCCCGCTTGAACATAACCTCAACCATCCTAAACATAACCTCAACTATCCAGTTAGTAGAGAACAAATGTTAAGATATATAATTTGAATGCCATTATGAGGTTGCAATTTATTTAATAAAGTCAATTGTTTGGTTGTTTTTAATTTGTCTAATTCTAATAACGTCGCTTCATTTTGTTTTAATTTCGGGCATTTAAAACTTCCTAAAATGTATAATTCCGATAATGTAGTTACTCTGCTTAAAGCAACATATAGCATTGGACGAGTAATTTGGCGAGATTTTGAAATATCTATGCAAACTGCATTATACGTTTGACCTTGGCTTTTGTGAATTGTCAATGCTTCCGCTGGAACTATTGTTTCCAATTTCAGTGGTTCGTTGGTATCTGATTTGAACGTTATCAATTTTAATACTCCACATGAACCATTAACCAAGCCATCCTCTACGTCAATATTACATGTTATCATATATTTAATTTCAAATTTAAGTCGAATAATGTGTGGTGACCCGTTCACTTCAATCGTTTTTTTCTTTTTTAAAGACGATAACACTGAATTTTTTGTTTCGTTACTATTTTTACCTAAAATTGTATCAACTGCTACTGAAGTGTATTCCTTGTGGGAGGACTGATAAATTTTAATATCGTTATACAGATCAACATTGATATTTTCGTAAAATAATCTAATTGCTGCTACAGGAACTTGACTTTCTTTTATTTCTCTACTTTTGATTAATTTAACATCTGCCTCTGTCATTTTTCCTACTGCTAAATTATTTAAACAATTTATGAACTGAATCTCGTTTTGCTGCCTCATAATTTCTGTAAGTTCATAATAATTAAATTCGTCCCATAACGGATTAGTATCGAACAATGCATATCAAAATTTTTAGCATAAACCAAAAAATGCACAAAACACTTTTTCGAAACTGAAATGTTTAAGTTATCACAAAATAGTATAAATACACTGTATGTATATTATCGCAAACGTTTTCACCATACTATGGCATCACCAGGCGATGAACTAGAAAGAGAAACAAGAAAATTCCGTATTTATCGACAAATTGCAAGAGAAAAAGTGGAGGGGGTAAGAGGAGGGGATAATTTTAAAAATAGAGTAACTATGTGTAATTTACTACAGGGTAGAGGTAAATTTAATACGAAAGAGAAAAAAATGTAAGTAGATGTGAGGTAAGTTAGAAGGTGGGGGGGGGGGGATTTATTTATTAAAAATGTTCAGTAGGGGTGAGTTATTTAAATCAGATTGACTATTAAGTAATGAAGATGAATATTTTAATTTATTAATTTCCATATAGTACGCCACTGGCACCGATCACAGATATCAAATTTGTATTGGAAGTTAATTTTCGTAAAAATTGTCGTTATAAATAGTTACGGTGACTTCAAACAGGATAATCACTTGCAAAAAGCTTTGTAGACTGGCTGTGAGTGTTATTTCTTGCGGATTTGTATATCAATACTCTTATTTTAGATTTTACAAAAATTGAGGTTATGTCACAAGGATGTGACCATGCATCGAACACCGCCACTTAAAAGAAATGTTAATGGAAATGCCCCACAAGTGGAACCACATGGCGAGGTATCGCAACCAAACTTGGCAGGCACAGCTGTAACATCAAATAATCTTTCCTACTACAATCAAAATGCACAGGCGATACAACAAATACCAGAAACATACATGCCCCATCCAATGCAAATAACCCCGGCAATATATTATAACCAAAACTACCACCAAACAGGGCCGTATCTGCAAGAGACCGTGCCCGGCAACCATTGCTTGCCCCAGCAACAACAAACTATTCAAACCTATGGTTTACCTATCCAAACGACACAGCATACGCTGATCCCTCCAATGGTGCCACTGATATACACAGGTACACCAGTAACACAAGAAGAAACATGGAAAACAGCCTTGAATAGAAAAAAGAGAACACGCAGTCCAGAGCAACGGATAGCTGGTAAACAAACAAAAATCACCAAATACTGGCTGGCAAAAAACACAATAGATACTCAAAATAGATTTGAGGGGCTAGAAGTAGAATCCGATGCAGCAGTTAACGCAGAGCCGCAAGTACAAAACGAAACTAACGAACAACCATTAACACCAAAACCCCCACCTATTACTATCTACAAAACCGAGAATATCGAACCAATCCATAAATTACTAACTGAAATCGCACCAAAACAATATACAATTAAAACGGTAGGACCTGAAGAAATAAAATTACAAATTCATAAACATGAGTTATTTAACACGGTCATAGAAGCACTAAAGGAAAAGAAAACCTTATTCCATACCTATAAACCAAAGCAAGAAAGAAGCTACAGGGTAGTGATGAGAGGTATACATCCAACTACAGAAAATGAATCTCTTAAACAAAGTCTACTAGAGCATGGACATGAAGCAAATAATATCTGGAATATTAAGCACAGGGTAACAAAAGATCCCCTACCATTACACTACGTCGACCTTAAGCATAAGGAAAATAATAAAGATATATTTAAATTAAAAATTATAGGATCAAACGAAGTTCGCTTTGAACCACCCCACGTGAAACGAACTATTCCACAGTGCACAAACTGTCAGTGCTACGGGCACACAAAAAACTTTTGCTACAAAACTGCACAATGCGTCAAATGTGCAGGAAAACATACCACTAAAAATTGTCCTCGTAAAGAAAGGGATAATAACGTCAAGTGCGTCAACTGTGATGGCAACCATCCAGCAAACTACCGTGGATGTGCAGTACATAAACAACTTCAACAACGCTTCTACCCTACCCTTAGAAACAAAGTAGCAGAACAGCCGAAGACAAAGATTACAAACCAACAACCACAACCAACAAGTACAAGTTATGTAACACCAAGTAATTATAATGCAGCCTACCCTACACTACCAACACAAAACAGGATGATACTTACAAACATACCAAATAACATCAATGAACAAAGATCGGCTTGGCAAGGTGACCAAACAACAAGCAACAATCACACACTTAATCAACAACCTTTTAACATAAGCAAACTCGAACACATGATGGGGCAACTTATGACACAAATGAGCACAATGTTAAATTTGCTAACAACGCTCGTCAACAAATTGGCTTAATGGCAGCTCACCCAAAGTATAAGTTAGCGATTTGGAACGCTAATGGCTTATGTCAACACGCACAGGAAATTAAAACATTTATACAGACTCACAATATTGACATTATGATGATTTCAGAGACTCACCTTACAAAACAACATCATTTTAAAATACCTTATTACCAAACCTATGATACAAAACATCCTGATAACAAAGCGCACGGAGGAACTGCAATAATTGTACGTAATACCATCAAACACCACGAAAGAGAAAAATACCCTAAGGAACATCTTCAGGCCACTAGCATTACTCTGGAGGATAAACTAGGCCCAATGACTATCTCAGCAATATATTGCCCTCCTAAACATAACAATAAAAAAGAACACTTTGAAGAATTCTACCATACATTGGGAAACAAATTCATTGCTGGCGGAGACTACAACGCGAAACACTCCTTATGGGGATCCAGATTAACTACGCCAAAAGGAAGAGAGCTGGTGAAAGCAGTAAAAGCAAATAACCTTCAACATATCTCGACCGGACAGCCGACCTACTGGCCATCAGACATGAAGAAGATACCGGACGTCATCGACTTCTGCATAACAAAAGGTATCGATACTAAAAAAATCACAGCGGAATCATGTCTGGACTTGTCATCTGACCACTCCCCAGTAATAATAACAATCTACAGTCAAATAGTAAATAAAGAAAAACAACCCTCATTGTATAGCAAGAAAACCGATTGGGACTTTTTTAGAGAAAACTTGAACAACCTAATCACACTGAATATACCGCTAAAAACAAAGTATGACATTGATAAAGCAGTCGAAGAACTGACCAAAAATATACAAAAAGCAAGCTGGGCTGCCACTCCGAACATCCACGCAACTAATAAAACAGAATCTGTTTCTTGTACAATCCAACAAAAAATTGCCGAAAAGAGAAAACACAAAAAACATTGGCAGGAAATGAGAACGACCGAAAATAAAGCAAAACTAAACAAATCCACCAGAGAGCTAAAAAACATGTTATTGGAAATTAAAAATCAAGGCATCCAAGATTATCTAGCGAGCCTAACCCCAACAAATGCTACAGATTATTCCCTTTGGAAGGCAACAAGAAAACTGAATACACCCCAAGCACATAACCCTCCAATCAAGGATGAAAGTAATAAATGGGCAAGAAACGACGAAGAAAAGGCTGTAATATTCGCTAAACATTTAGAAAAAGTTTTCCAACCATTCCCACTAATGTCAACAACGGAAGAAGAAGAAAAAATATTGAGCTACCTCGAAGCCCCATTTCAACTTAGTTTACCTATTGAGAAGATCAAAATTCAAGAAGTCAAAAATACCATACAAAAAGAAATAAATATAAAAAAATCTCCAGGTTTTGACTTAATTACTGGAAAAATTTTACAAGAACTACCAGAAAAATGCCTAAAACTGGTAACATACATCTTTAATGCTATACTACGAACATATCACTTTCCAAACTCGTGGAAGGTAGCTCAAATAATAATGATCCTCAAACCTGGCAAAAAACCTGAAGATGCCAAGTCATATAGGCCCATAAGCTTACTGCCAGTGCTCTCAAAGGTATTCGAAAAAATTTACTTAAAAAGACTAAAACCATTATTACAGGAGCAGAACATCATTCCAAACCACCAGTTTGGCTTCAGAGACAAACATGGAACCATCGAACAGATACATAGAATTGTGAATGTGATAAATAATGACCTTGAGAAAAAAAGATTCTGCTCAGCAGTTTTCCTAGATGTTAGTCAAGCATTTGATAAAGTCTGGCACGAGGGACTACACTACAAAATTAAAAAGTGCTTACCTTACCATCATTTGCAAATCCTACAATCATACTTGAAAGATCGACACTTTTTGGTGAAACAACAACACTGTCACACAAAACTCTACCCCATCTCATCAGGAGTGCCACAGGGTAGCGTGCTTGGGCCAGTACTCTACCTGATCTACACATCCGATCTTCCAACTACTCGTCTCACAACGGTAGCTACATTTGCAGACGACACCGCTATAATGGCATCCCACATAGATCCGACAAGAGCATCAAAAAATCTACAAACAAACCTGAACAAAATTCAAAAATGGTTAAAAAACTGGCGTATAAAAGTCAATGAAGCCAAATCCTTCCATATTACCTTCACTATGAACAAAACAACTTGCCCACCGGTTGAATTGAATAATCAACAAATTCCACAGACCGAAGAGGTCAAATATCTTGGAATTCACCTGGACAGACGACTAACATGGAAGAAACATATAATAACAAAACGAAAACAGCTCGGCATAAAGTTCAGTCAAATGTATTGGTTAATAGGCAGAAAGTCAAAGCTCACCTTAGAGAACAAGCTGTTATTATACAAGGCAATCATCAAACCAATCTGGACCTATGGAATTCAGCTATGGGGTTCAGCATCCAATTCAAACCTAGAGATTCTTCAAAGATTCCAGAATAAGATACTAAGAGTGATGGTTGACGCACCGAGATATGTGACCAACGAACTCATACAAGGAGATATACCATTACCAACTGTTCGCGAAGTAATCCAAACATACAGTGTTAAATACAAAGAGAGACTGGAACACCATCCTAACACATATGCAAATAAACTACTCGTGAGTACAAGTGAAGTGAGAAGACTAAAAAGATACCAACCCAATGACCTAATCCAAAGATTTCAGTAACTACACTATGACTAAACATTGAAATTTTAAATAAACATAAATACTTTTTGGTTGTTATAGATGTTATTCATTGGAATGATTTTCTACACATGTTATTGTTATTGTCAAAATAGACGCCTAATGCCTACGGGCAAATTGCTGTATATCATAGAGTTAAATAAAAAAAAAAAAAATTTCCATAGCTTCTAAAAATTCCAGTTTTTTACTTTTTTGTGCAACGTGTAAAATTTCGTATCCCCCTTGTTTATGGTTTGTGTCTATTAGGTGTTTCGCGAAAGTTGATTTTCCATCTACAAGTCTGTGGGATCGAGTGTGTTCATCAAACCGTGTTTTAAAAGATCTACCGGTATGACCAATGTATTTTTGAGAGCACTCACAAGTGAGCTCATAAACCCCTGATTTAGTTAACAAGTCTGATTTTGATTTCGCGTTATTAATAAATTTGTTGAGTTTATTGTCTGTTTTAAAAGCGATGTTATAATTGTTATTTTCTAAATATTTCACAATTTTGTTTGATTTGTTACCGAGAAAAGTAATGACATTGAAGTTCGCGTTAGTTTTTTAAAAAAATATTCGGGTATATCGAGTTTGATAGAATTTTTTGTTTAATTTTGCGTAATAAGTTATCAATAAGAGTGACTTGGTATCCATTAGAGATCGCGATATATTTTATTCTGTCTAATTCTTTTTTGAAATTTACGTTACTTAGGGGAATTCTAATTAAGCGATTGAGAAAAGCGAGGAAAGATGCAATTTTATGTGTAAAAGGATGTGCGGAGCTATTAGGAATGATTATATTACTGTAGTTTACAGATACGATTAATAACAATTACTAAACTAAGATTAACACTAACACTAATTACACTACAATTTATTTACACTATAATTTATATTTAACACTAGGTCTATATTTATTTAAACACTCGGTATAACGTTATCACTTCACTGTATTTATGTTCACTTGATTTATGTTAACAGTCGCGCGTTCAAACTGGAATTGATTCGTGACAGGAAATCGCGCTGCATTTATACCAGCCTTCCAGAAAATTCCATAACCATCCAGGAATTTCCATTCGCTTCTCAGTGTTTCTCGATTGATATCGAAGCATTATTTGAATGACTAATGATGTTATCATGTATGACTCATCACACATGACGTCATACATTAGTCATCAAATATAATTAGACGTTCTTTCGTAACAGTATTCATATATTCAGCATTTAGTACATTTGAAACTGTTACCGTTTTATTCTTATATTTACTCTTTCTAAGACACATATTAATATTAGCTAAACAAGATTTTGCTAACTTTTTCTTTGCCATATATAAAATACGTGTTGATACACATGATCTTCTATCTAATCTCCTACTTTCTGACTTAACCCTATCGCTATAACTAATTTTTACATCACTTTTTATTTTAAAAATTTGCCCTGCAAATATAGTGAGTGGGAAAACATAATTCTTCTAAATCGGGTACCATGTGCCACGGAACAGGTTTTTTATCTTGCCCGGGAGCAATTATTCTAATACTATTATTAATTTTATTGTTTTGATCTATAAGCAGTACTTCCTCGTCAATGTCGTCGATATCTGAATTAGTTTCAACTCCAACATTTTCTCCTTCGTCATTGCAAATAACAGTATTATCGGACTCCTCAACTAAAAATACAATTTCTGCATCGAATTGTTTTTCATACTGTTCAAAATATTTCTTATCAATTTTTATATTGTATCTTTTATATAATGGAGTATTAATTAAATAATCTAATGCTTCGCATACAACGGCTGGTCTGATTGTTTCGAACATGTAATCTGTTGAATGAAGTATGCCTTTTTAATTTAATTGTTGTATTGTTGCCATATCATTAAACTTTCTAGGTAATTCTCGTAGAATATCATTAATTTCTATCGGAATATTGACTACACTGCCTTTTAATCCTAATTGAGAATTGATAGAAAATATTTTTAAAGGACGAATTTGCATAAAATTTATATAAGGAGCTACCATTCTTTCTTCAAGTGCCGATAGTTCTTTAACACTTTTAGGAATATGAACAAATTATAAACCATTACTTGTAGCTAATTTTGGTATTTTACCTTTCGACACAGATTTGTAACATGTTCTGCATATGAATTCTGAATTGATTTACAATTTACTTCTTTTTCTCTTAATACAAATTGTTCGTCTTGCCTCAAAACTTTCATTGCTTTCCGATTCATTTCCTTCTCTCTTACTACAAATTGTTCGTCTTGCCTCAATGTTTTAATTTTTTGACGATTTGCTTCTTTTTCTTTTAATCTATATTGCACTCCTTCTCTTAGTTTAGTCATAATTTCCTCTTTACTCTTATTTTTTTTAATTTTTAATTCTTCTGATTTTTTATTAGCAATATCATTATCTGATATTTTTCTCTTTTTAATCATACGCTGCTTATTTTCTTTATTTTTCTGCCTGCAGACCTTGTTTTAACAAGGTCGATACAGTATCGAACAATATTTTTTCCAATTATGTTTCAAAAAGAATCAATAACATTTCTCATTTCTCAAGAAAAAAGATAATAGGCGTTTATACTATAAAATTTTTGTATTTTGCGGTTGGTAGCTCATTATAGACAGTAGGTAGGTCATAGATAGTAGCCATTACAACGTGAACAGGTAAGTGACCACGTATTTTTTTATGGTTATACAATTTGTGTTTTTAGAATACTAGCAAATATGTCTGATATGTCGGAGTGTTCGAATGTGCAAAACAAACTACATGTAACCGTTAATGTATATTATAAATAAAGTAGATCAGAACTTTTCCTTTCTTTCCCGCACACTTTCACAAGTGTGCGGAAAAGTATTACTTTTCCGCACTAGGGCGGAAAAGTAGTACTTTTCGCACACTTACAATCATCCACAGGATAGATCGGACTATTGATTGCTATAATACAAATAAATTATTATTAATGTATCAAACTACACTGTAATAAATTATGAACTTACATTGATACCTAGTATCACTACTGGGGCCAGGTTGTGCAACATCTACAGGTGTTTTTGCTACAAATATGATAAAATAAATTATTTATTTATTTATTTATATCTACGGATACACCAATTTAAATATTAAACCAAAACATATACAAAACGAAATTACTATACACAATAATTACAAAAAAGCTCTATCTAAAACATTTATACAAAAAAAAATTAATAATTTGAGAAATAATAATTATAAAATACCATATAGTAACGGCTAACTATAACTATCAGACCTAGTTACAAAACGTAACATCCATGTTCCACATGATGTCCTTCTTGAACTTAGTCAATGATGTTTGATGCAGATCAAACCATTTCTGTCCATTAAGTCTGTTGACTAACCGAATTATTCTGGGAATAGGACTATGAAGGCCATAATTAGTCGGGTGCACATCAGTGGCAAAGGCATTCTTGTGTCTAGTATCGTGTGAAGATATATACGGTACGAAATAATTCAGCAAACGTGGGCAGTCTACCTTTCTATTAATCAAACGAAAGGTAAAACATAATAAGTCTGCGATTTTGCGTCTATATTCTAATGATTTTGTATTACAAGCAACGAGGCAACTTGAACTGTTGAATTCCTCCAGAGTACGTCCCCACTTAAAGTGAACGTATTTAAGGAACTTTCGTTCAACTGCAGCAAGTCTGTCGATGTCGACCTGGTAAAACGGAGACCATATACATGAAGCGTATTCTAATTGGGACCTTACAAGAGAAAAGTACAGCGTTTTAACTGTTTCAGCAGAAAATTGCCTGCTTTGTCTACGAATAAAACCTAAGGTACGTAAGGCATTACCACAAATTTTAGCAATGTGATTCTTGTATGTTAAGCCACTATCAAGTCGAACACCTAAATCGTCGATTTCAATGACACGATTGAGTACATTACCATTAATATTGTAATCAAATTCGTCAAAACTAAGTTTGGAGTATGAGATTACCGAGCACTTATCGAAATTTAAATATAGTTTGTTATGTTGGCACCACCGATGATGGTTATCAAGATCTACCTGTACTAACCAGCAGTCTTGAATAGACTTGATTGATTTGTAAATTTTAAGATCATCTGCAAACAGGAGATACAAACAGTGTTTGATAAATTTACCTATATCATTGATAAATATGAGAAATAGAATCGGACCACAATGGGAACCTTGTGGAACTCCGGACGATACAGAAATATCAATTGAGATAAAATTCTTAATCCGTACCTTTTGCTTCCTACCAACTAGGTAGCTTCGAATACACTTAACTACCAACGTACTAAAACCTAGAGAGGATAGTTTCGATAGGAGAGCTTTATGGTGCACACGATTAAGCGCTTTTGAAAAATCAGTGTAAACAGCGTCCACATGCATGCGGTTTTCAACTGATTGAACTACATCTGATACAAACGATAACAAGTTTGTAGTAGTCGAACGGCCTGGAAAAAAGCCATGTTGTTCAGCTATTATGCGATCTTTACTAGCAGATAGAAGTTGAGTTGCAACCAATTTATCCATCAATTTAGGAATGGTCGATTGAATAGAAATACCTCTATAATTCTTGATATCGCAGCGATTGCCTTTCTTAAAAATAGGAGTTACGAAGCTTCTTTTCCAAATACTAGGAAACTTACCAGTAGTTAACGATAATAAAAATATATTATAAATGGGAGTCGAGAGAGAATATTGACACTTCTTAATAAAAAAGGAAGGAATACCATCGGGTCCAGAACTAAGACTATCGGGTAGGCTTCCGATTGCATCGAAAACATCAGTAATCGTCACGCTCAAACTGTCGCAGCTGATCTCATCAATCGCATCATAATGAACATCATTATCGTTATCTTCACAATAAACGGTAGAGAATTGTTTGGCAAACAAATCAACGCATTCTTGACCCGAGTTGGAGAATTCACTATCGAGAAACATAGAAGCAGGATAATCCCTTACTCTTTTGCAGTTATCAATATATCGCCAAAATACTTGAGGATCATTAGCAATGGCTTCTTCGGTTTTATCAATATACTCACGATGAAGTGCAGAAGTAAGAAGTTTAGCCTTATCCCGTAGTACACAAAACTTATGATATTCAGTTAAATATTTAGTTTCCGTAAACTTCTTGTGGGTAACTTTCTTGTTTATAATCAACTGAATCAATTCTTTGGTGAACCAAATTGGATACTTGGATGCAATAATTTTCTTATAAGACACGAATGTTTTAATGATGTCCGATAACTTTTGGTAGAATTGATCTACGATAACATTAATGTCATCTGAATTTAAAATCACTGACCAATCAACTTCAAGTAGATGAGAGTTGATTGCTTCAAAATTGGCAGATTTGAAATCGGGTATAATATTGTCAAAATGTAAGGTTGATTTTGAAACAGCAGTCGAAATGGTAATGGTATATGCTATATGATGAATTGACGTATTAGATCAATATTGAATAAGATCACGTATTGGGTCATCAATTACACATTTACACAAATTACACATTAAATTTCAAAATGAAATTGTTAACTTACAATTTTCATGGTTTTCCGCTTCCGTATGGCTTGTACTACCCCTTTCCAATGCAGCCGTGCTGTCGAAAGTGTTAGCAAGATACACATCCAAAAACGGAGATGCATCTGCAACTAAAGCCATTAATGGGTCATTTGATTTTTTAAGAGGCAGACCTCCTCCATTCATAAGGGCCTCATGTTTCTCTATAGTTGTTTGCTTCCTTTTTCTATATGAATTAAAAAAGACATTATTAAAAGAAAGATACTAGATATTTTATAATATTACTAAAATAAATGTGGCTTACTTTTGTTTTAAATTTTTCCACAGCATCTTCAGCTGGGAACTGCACCGAGTGGTGTTCACCTCTGGCTGCCCATTATATTCTGCAGTCAGTTTTTCCCACTCTTAGCTTTTCCCTCATCGTGGAATTATCGGTTTTTTTGCTTTCTAACAGCGGGTGATCTCTAACGAGAGTTGCCAGCAACTCCCTTTCCGTAATAGTATAATGACTGCTTTTTGCCATTATAATATTATCTATAAATTAATGTAGCTGATTATTAACAATGACCGATTTGCTAACCAATATAAAATTTCATATAAAATCGTGTATTGAAATAATGTTACTTACTTATTTAAAGAATTTATCACTTCAATTAACTATCAACTAATTAACGGTAACGCAAATAACACAAATAATAATTATTAATAATACCACACAAATAATAAGGTACAATTTCAAATGTATAATAATTCAAATTTCAAATTATATGCCAACATTTAAACACCGTCGCAAACATACAGTTGGGGATATTCCAAAGTCACTAAAAATATTACCAAATCTGAGATGCAATCTAGGATTCGGCGAAACTACCCGAATCCATGACTATTAAATGCGACAGCAAAGATTGGTGAATCTCGGATTGAATCTCGGATTAATCCGTGACTATTAATACGGGCATTATGTTAATAATGTTAGCACAATTTTACCGAAATCTAATCAATTCTAATGGCCGATATTGTTAGGCGCTTTCACGCATGTGTATTTTTTGTAAGCATGCGTACATTGTGTTTATGTAAAATAATTACTAACCTAAAATAATAATTTCAATAACCTATTGAGCCGTAGTTGAATATATTTTCAATGAAATAAAGTGGACAAATTGTTATCAATTCATTTGTAATAAAGAGCGTGTAATAGTATATTACTGGCCGAGCCTCGAAATTATCCGTATAAGTAGTAACAAATAATTTTTTTAGTAGGGGTAAGTATCCTTTTTTATCGGAAAAAAAATTATCTATTAATATACCAAAATAAAAATAACTAAACTATCGTTTAAAATAAAAATTAAATATTCATGTAAAAACGGTTAATAGTAAACGCCTATGCCACATTGAAGTAACTTACGTTAGGCGTTACTCGGATGGAGGTGACCGCTTTGTAAATTTTGACCTTTGTAAATTAGAGGCTTCTTTGGCCAACTATGACCGACAGCGGGTGCGAAGTTTTGTATACCCTCTGAAATTTAATTTTTGATATGAGATTTTGTTATTTTGAAATTGTGAGTAGTACTTTGATTTGATGCGAATGCATTATTGCGTGATTTTGATATTTGGATTTTTGGATAATTTTTGTATTGAGTGGCTACTGAGCGATAGTAGTTTCGATCTTTTTGATTGATTTGCAGAAGGAATATTTCGAGTAAGAAATTCGATTTGTGTTAAAAATTGGAAAAATTAAATTACATTCGTAGGAACCAATGTCGATAGTGATAAGCAGGCGATTTAGATAAACATAACATTAAAAGTACGAGCCCAATAATAATTTAACATTGAATATAATTTGTATACGATTGGAAAATTTATTTTTGAAGAATTTATTATTTTTTTGGATTTGAAATTTTTTAGTTTAATTTTTGAGAACAATTGAACCCAACCTGAGACAAGACAATCTCATCTCCCGCATTTAAGAGGCTAGTCGCGGTACTTTGAAGTGTATGTGAAAAAATACCCTTTCTAAGAAGTATCACTGCAATACATACAGACATTTTTTGGAAATGACGATTTTCCGCTTCTGGGACCCCAAAATGTCTAAATTCATCAAACTCTCAAGTTTTTTTTTCTGCACGATTACAATACTTTCTCAGACTTCGTATGATAAAGTAAAAAGTTAATTCTCGATGAATTTTTGACAAAATTTGACAAATTTTATTATTCAGCAGCCAATTTTAACACTTATTTTTTTTCTGTTTGTGCAGTATTTCAATATGTAGTTATAAAGTTGAAATTTTTTAACCCATTAGCAACCACGAGTAGCTTTAGATGCATCAAATTTTGATATTGTGCAAAAAATAAACTACTGTACTTTTTTCCAAGTTTGTAGTTGATTTGGAAAGAATAGACATTACTTTATATAATAAACACAAAATATTTACTTTATTATGCTTACATGGGGTTCTGGCAACCCTTTCTCTACTTCATTTTGCTAAAAATGTGCCGGTCTATCGACAAACTTTAATAAATCAAGGGGTAATTTTAAATCTGTTTTGCTACAATTTTCAATTTTTTCTTTCATAGAACGCTTTTTTATTACGTCTAGTTTATGCACTCAAAAATGTATTTAGAAATACAAACATTTATCTATATAAAATGAGAACTAAAAATGCTCGTGGGCACTTAGAACAGATGCATGCCGATTGTAAGGACCTCGGTGACCCGGGATTTTTTAATTATTTTTCCTATCATTGCTTATAGTCCAAGAATGGAAAAAAAGTAAAATAAAATAAATTGGGCTTTAATGGGTTAATTATTAATTTTATTATTTGGATTCTACAACGCCATCTATTAATTTTTTCTTAACTGTTTTAGTTGACAACCAGGTAGTTGTCCTAAAAATGGAAGCTTCCGTTCCATGTTCCATTCTAAAACTAGTATTTGCTGTGGTCGTACGTCTCAGTTTGTGTGATCCTGAATTTCCTGAAAAAAAGTAGAAAATGTGTAATAAATCTTTGAAGAATAATTATGTATTCCATCTAAGTGCACTGTGCAAGATCTGGCGTAGTCTTGGAAGCAGGTTCAATGACCGATGATAAATATCAAAAAAACGTGGTTGGGTGAGTAAATTTTTTATTGATTTGTTATTACATTGCGAAGTAATTTTTATTTTTGTATAATTGGTTTCTGATAAATAATCAATTGCTTTTATGCATTTTAAAAGTGAAATCAAACAATCGAAGATAATTTTTATCAATTTCAGCACAATGTGACCGATTAAACATTTTTATTTTGTTATACAGTGCTATTTTATGTTGGGTACTTAGTACTGCAAATTTTTCTGATTTCTGATTTTCTGATTGAAACCCGGTCAAGGATTTTACCTGCCTTTGTTGTAAAAATTACTTTACCTGCAACAAAAAATGATAATATTTAAAAATCGATTTTAATTAAAATGCTTTCTAAAGTTTATAGAAAAGTTAACTAGAACAGTACAATAAAAAAAAATAACAAAGATTGTTTATCGGTTAACTTGGGCATTTTTGACAAATCCAAATCAAGGGTTTCTGATAGTTTTAAAGCTATTTTCCATACTACTTCAAATGATGTTTCTGCGGTAGACCTGTCAGTTTTAAAAATTTTAATTAGTTCGTTTATGTGATTTGACACATCAGAGATATTAACATTTACTTCTCGTAAAATATAAGCGACTGGCTCAAGTCTACTGAATAAATTGCAATTATTGCTAAAGATATAATAAAGCGCGGGGGGGGGGGGGGTAAACTTAAACAAGCTTTGTAAACCTGTAAACTTTGCTTAATATCAGAGAAATGCTTCTTAAATTTTCGAATTGACTGATATTTTGAACTCCATTGGGTTTCACACAGTAGAGGAATATTTGATTTTTTTTCGTCGTAGAGTACTTTCTCTAAAAAAATTTATCACGCTTTTAATTGTACCAACAGTATTACTCACATCAGATACCTGGGTGAGATCGTTGACCACTAAATTAAGTCTATGTAAAGCGCAGTTGAAGTATATAGCTTTTGGATATATAGCGTTTACACACCTCTGATGAAAGCCATCGTATTGCTGGTTCTTTCAAAATTAATGCTAGTTTTGTATTCATATCCTCGAATATACTGTAATGATATTTTTTACAGTGCGTGGCAAACTGCAAATAACACCATCAATCTCTACGGCCTCCAAGTCGGTTCGCTAAGACTTCTCGGGGTGGGTTTAAAATTCCAAAAGATTTCCAATAAACGAAATCCAATTTAAATGTAATGCTCAAATCGAGCTCCACGTATGGGCGCAAAAAATAAATTTTCAAAATAAAATAAAAATTCTTTTAATCCAAACAAACAACTTCTTCAAAAATCAAAAATCCAATTTGGAATAATACTAGCCAATGCAAATAGTTTTAATAATTCTCCAGTATAAGTAAATAATTAATAACTCGTAAATAAATTCAAATTTAATTTAATGCGAAACTTTAAATGGGCTCGCACGTTTAATTTCATGCGTATCCAAAACGCCTTGTTATCACCAGCTGGCCTTCGCTCGTACAAATGCAATTTTAATTCTTCGAATTTCAAACCAATTTTTAATTTAATTTTAATTTCAATCGCTCTCGGTAGTAACGCATCAAAAATATCCAATTCCAATTATCAAAAATTATCATCCAAAAATTACGCAATTAATGCATTCGCATCGAAATAATTTATTCAAATCAAAAATTCAGTACTCACAAATTTAATTCACAATTTAAACTTAAATCAAAAAAATCAAATAATCGCCTCGAGCTCAACAAACTCGGGCGGGCGCTATCGGCTATAATAAGACAAAATCTCGAAAATAACTCACTCGAGTCAAAAATTAACGAGCCAAAAGTCGGACCGCTGTCTCTCGCGCGGCGACTCGTTGGCAAAAGCAATTATCTTCGTCGGTTCGCCCCCACCTGTCCAACTTCTACAGTCTTACAACTTAAAATTATTTAAACCAAAATTTTCACTAAAATGTGTACAGGGTAGGTGCGAATCCTCTTTTTCACCACAATACATTTGCAAGTTTTACTTGTAATTGACATAAACAATGATGCAATTACAACATAGCGTAAACCAGTTTTCAGTTTAATAAATGTTAAAATAATTCTTTCTCTGATGCTCAACTTGTGAGTTCTTTCATCAGGAAAGTATTTGGCAACCAAATTGGTTAATGTTTCTACCATAATTAAAGAAGAAAGTCCCGTTAATGATGACAATTTAGAATCAGTGTCGATGCCAGCGACAAATAGAGTAAATATGTCTCCACTATTCACTTGTGTACTTTTATCCACTGCTTTGGTGATAGGCAAATTAAGTTGCAGTAAACTCTCGATGGCAATGTTTTCTGATTCTGTTAAACTACGATCAATATTCTGATCGTAGCTAGTTGTAGCTGATGCCACCGGTGAAAATTTTTCTGTTAATTCATCAATCATACTTGATGACGGTATAGGTGGGGATTGCGACAAATCTTTTTGTATTACTTCATGCTTTAAAATTCTTTTTTTGTGTTCTGCTTTTTGCTTGTCTGTTTTGTTTCTATTAGTTATTAATTTATTGCAATTATGTAACTTCGTAATTAATAATGGACTTATCAAAAAGTTCCTATATTCATTGCAATTATTACTATTCAAAAAATGATTTATTGATTCGTTTTTTCGCAATTCTACTAAAATTGAATGTTTTATATTTATTGCATGTAGAGTAACAGATATAAATTTTTCATAAATTTGTGAACTAGATTTTATAAAACAGTGTGATGTTTGTTGACCTTCTATAATAAATATTGGGAAAATGGTTGAGATTGCGGTATTAATTACCATATTAATTTACCATTCATATGCTTGTAAAATTCTGTAGCTGAACATTTTTTTCCCCACCCCATTCACTACTCTGCCATATCCACTGTACTGCAATTGAACAGTTTTTCCAATAAGCTTTTTTAATATTGCTGAAATATCGGCGTCGTAATTTGTAGATCCGATTGTTTTCAATCGAAAAATCTGTTTCTGTAAATTATACAATTTAAAAAATTTAAATATAAGATTTAAAAAAAAACGTATACCAGTGCTTCCTGCTTCGTAGTGTCCATTTTTAAAATGTCCTCAAATTTTAAAAATGATTCTAGATCATTGGCTGGCAAGTCTGCGTCTATAACTTTCCAGGGATGTGGATGGTCAGATGTAGTGGTAGCTTTTCTACATATTTCTAACTTTAGAATATTGATTTTCTGATCCAAGTCATAGAGGATACTCCTCTTTGCATTCGACATTTCCGTTTTAATAAATTTTTTTAATGCTTCGATCGCTTCCTTGAACTCAGATATAATAATTTATATTATAATTTTAAATTATCGTATTTATCGGAAATTTATCGTATCATTTTAAAACATTATCATACGATAACATAATACTATCGTCTAGAAAACTAAAGTTAGCTTATTCTCGTTTATAAATTCTATGCAATAATTGTTGCAGTGGTTTATTTGAAGTTCTTAATAATTTTAATAGTGTGCCAATCAAATTTTCAAAAGGAAAACAGCTTATTGATTCGAATTTTAAATTTGCATTTACGGTATCAACCATTAAATGTCTCACAGAATGAATATTATAGATCATTTCACAAAGTCCATATATATTTTCAAAATTAAGACTGTTGAACTACTTTTTCTCTATTATTATGCATTTCGTAACTACTTTTACTTAATATTCTAAACACAATATGCAAGTGTAGAAAATTATTGTATTCGCGCATCGAAAGCAAATTCTTTAAAATTACTGGACTACTGTAGAGTAAAAAAAACTAAATTCTGTGGCTTTCCACCTATCAATTTTGTCAAAGCTCCGTGGTTTGCTATTAAATACACTTGAAAAAGTTTGAGCACAACTTAATGATCTTTTTGACATTTCAATTCTGAACGCTGGGAGAATTATAAACTTTGACGATGATTTTATCCAAAAATTTCCTCGTAACCCCCAAGAATACAAGATACATCGAATCTAAACGGTATATAACTAATAAATTTAAAATCTTTAATTTTACTTACAGGCATCCTAGCAGATGCGTCGCACACAATAGCTTTTATTTTGATCGTATAATTTATATTAATATATTTTAAGTCGATTGATAAGAGTATATTAATATCTTCTACATATTTCTATAAAAATTGGTCAGTATCTGAAGGTTTTGATTTTCCTAAATATACTATAACAACAAAGTGTGCTATCTTAAAGCCTTCAACTTGAAATAATATTGGCCAAAACTGTGATGAGGTACTTTTCGCAATTGGTACTCCATCTACATTAAATATTAATGCCAATATCTATGAACACTTTTTCCAAACCAGTATGCAAACTTTGTTTTAAATTAGTTTCTATTCTAAAATAATAAAAACTACCTGAATTTGATAATCAAATCACATTTGTACTTTTTCTGGGCGTTTTAAGTACCGTTCTAGCACTTAATGGTAGTTCTGGATGATAAGGCTTTAATATAGTTAATAATTGATCTAATTGTAGATTATTAATTTTTGTGTCAATTGCCTACTTTTTTAGTAACGTTTCTAAAGATTCAGATTCATCGTTTTTTTTGTATATTAACATTTTCCTTAAAATTTAAAGTATTGGACTGGCTGGCCAATTTATTATCATCACTACCGTCCTCTATCGATAAATTGCTAAAACTGCTATCATTGCATACTTTCTGCAACTCGTCGATATTGCATAATTCATGATTGTCATTATCTTCTAACTTGTCACCATCATCACTAGAACTAATAACATATGCGAGTATAGAATCGTTCGAATCGCTACTAGTATTACCAGACACAGTTTCTTGTTTAATTTTTTTCCAATTCACGACGTATGAACATCCCATAAAAATATTTACAATTGGCTCAGCATTGATCTAGCATTAGCCCGATGGTGCTCAACTGTTGGCCAACTATTGGCAGTACCACTGGGAGATCGTTGGCCCAAAGCTGTAATGATAACATGGGTCACACGGTTGGCTCCCAGTACTGGCTCAGTGCATGTCTCAGATTGGTTCAGCTGTGATTGACGTTTGACTAACTGTCGGCAGTACCACTGGGAATAATTTAATAATTGTTCGATAATTAATCCCCCTGACTGTAACGTTTTCTAATTGTCTATTTATATGTAATGACCAACCACAATCTTTATAGTACTTTGTAAAGAAGCGCCTAGATGTATTTCGATGATCAACTCAATTATTTTATATTATGTAAGATCTTTAAATAATAAACTCTTATATGTTAAATTGTCCGCTCTTAACTACTACCTCGTCAACATAAACCTAAGATCGTCACCACTTAATTATTATGTCGCCAGTGCTTAATCTAACTGGTCATTTCTTAAAATCTAAATAAATCGCCCATACTTAAAACTAGCGTCATCATCCTAAATTATTATGTAGCCGCAAATAATTATAAGGAACTTTGTTAATATTTGTTAATAACAGTTCTTAAATATCATAATTAGTATTATCTCCTTGAGAGATATTTGAAAAAAAGAGAAGAAAACCAAGCAACGTGTTCACCGAACTTGCCTGCACATAAAAGGTCTTTTTGCGGTTACCACTTTCAGTGATCAGCCATTTCTGTGACATGTTGCCACGGCTATCTTATGATTTTAAGCGTCCACCTCCCTTGTTGTGCAATTCATCTAAATTAAATTATCTAATGCTATATATCTTCTACTTCAAACAACCGCCTTCATATTAATTATCTTAAACAAATACCCCTACTTCGTATTTCTGCAATAATATCTAATCATCATCGATAGTATGAAATTATAAAGATACCTCCTAGATCACATATGAATAATCAATCCCTTTCATTACATTAGCCCATTCCGTTTAAATATAATAATGTATAAATCATAATCTCCAACCAATCCAATCCAATGTAAAACTTTTAATTTTAATCTCCAATAAAATTTTAATTTTATTTTTAAAAAGGAACGAAGTTTGATTTGCCTTATTCAAAGCGTCGAGTTATCAGTCACAACACTCGTCCGCTCATACAAATATTATAAACTTTAACTTTCCAATATCAAATGCAAATTCAAATTTATGACCCGAATCTTCTCTTTTCCAAATCAACCAAATCAATTCAAACAACCACCGCTCGGTAGCAACTCTCAAAAATTATCCAAATTATCCAAATATCAACTATTCCAAAAATTACACAATAATGCATTTGCACAAAAATCACTTTATTCATTCAAAAATAATTATCACAATCTCAAAAATAAGACAATTCTCAAAAATAACTCACTTGAGTCAAAATTAACGAGCCAAAAATCGGCCCGCTCGCTCTCTCGCGCGGCTAGTCGGCAAAAAGCCAATATCCTCGTCGATTCGCCCCCACCTGTCTAATTTTACAATCTTACAACTTAAAATTATTTAAATAAAATTTTCATCAAATGTACAGGGCAGGTACGAATCCTTTTGAAACACCACATTAAATACCCCCGTTGCTAATGACAGTTTTGAGCGCAGCTGTAAACAAAATTAGCAAAAATCCGTGCGTGTTTCAAAAATAAATCTAAAAAATTTTCAACACAACACTACAATAATTATACAAATAAATTTAAATTCAAAAATCAAATCAATTTAAATAATTAAAAAGAAGCTTATCTAGTATTCCAAAATCATCATCCATCATTTCTTTTTGTTTCACTTATTTTTCTTTTCGAACCTTCCACAGATTGATCCTTGTTTGGGGCGTCCACTTCACTGGAATCTTGTTTCTTGTCTTCCACCCCCGACTCATCCAAAATTTCCAAATTTTCCTCCTCTTCGTCATGGTCTTCTGTTCTGCGTTATTTTGCCCTGCAACTTCCAATCTTGCGGCCTTCTGCTTCACAATTTCCAATTTTTTATCAAATGTCTTCTCAATAATTTGCTCTATTTTCTCTTCATTTTTTTCTATTACTTCATGACTTATTTCATCATCGAGGGCTCTATCCCATACTCGATTTTCAATTAAATTTTCAATTCTGGCTTTAACAACTGAATTTTCTGTTAAATTTCGCATTGTAACGTCTCTTATAATTGGTGTCATAATTATGTCCAATTCATTTTTATTAATATCCTTGTTTTTTAATTCTTTAATATCACTGTCGCGCTTGTCAACCTTTTCTTGTAAATTTGCTTCCGATTTTCTCCAAATTTGTTCCATCGTATCCATTTTTTCATATAGTTTTTCATAGTTTCTATTGTTGTTTTCTGTTAGTATTTCTGTCATTTTACTAAACTGCCTTATCATCTCGTCCATCATAGGATTCTTCTCAGTGCCCACTATGGTACTGTTTGCATCGGGGATGAATTGTGGACTATCCGACTGTTCAAAACCAGGTCCATTCTCCATAATCAAATTAACCAATCTTTTAACTGACCAATATTACCAATTATCTCAGGGTTTCTAGCGAATTTCAAATCTAGTTTTGCCCCACGTTAAGGGATGCCAATAAATGCGATGTATCCAGCCTCTTCAAATTTGTAAAATAATTACTAAGTCCAATCCAATGTAAAACTTTTAATTTTAATTTCAAATAAAATTTTAATTTTATTTTTAAAAGGAACGAAGTTTGATTTGCCTTATCCAAAGCGTCGAGTTATCAGTTGCAACACTCGTTCGTTCAAATACAATTTTAAATTTTCCAATTTTACACCAAATCGAAATTTATTACTTATTCATTACTTTTTCCAAAAATCAATCATCCAAATCAATCAAATCTACCGCTCGGTAGCAACTCACAAAAAATTATCCAATTCCAATTATCAAAATAATTCAAAAATTACGCAACAATGCATTTGCATAAAGATCACTTTATTCAATCAAAAATAATCACTCACAATTTCAAAAATATGACAAATCTCAAAAATAACTCACTCGAGTCAAAAATTAACGAGGCAAAAATCGGCCCGCTCGCTCTTTTGCGCGGCTCGTCGGCAAAAAGCCAATATCCTCGTCGATTCGCCCCCACCTGTCTAATTTTACAATCTTACAACTTAAAATTATTTAAATAAAATTTTCATCAGATGTACAGGGCAGGTACGAATCCTTTTGAAACACCACAATATAAGTCTTCCGACATACCACTGCGTAGAGAATTCAAAACTTTTTTTCGTTCATTTGAATAGGTAGATCGAAGACCTAGAAACTTTTTAAGAACTTTTTTTTCTTGTTCGTTCACCAGAGATCCCATCGATTTCATCGCTTCTACAATTTTTTGTAGTACCAAGGATCGCAAATGTTTATTATGGTAATCTCTTGTTTTACCACATACAAACAAGGATACTTGGCGTATTGTTCAATCCAAAAACTTGTCTTCTTATTTGACCAAGACATCTGCATTTAAAAGAACTTTTTTAATTTTTAGCTTAAAAAATAAGTCGTTTTTAAGTAGGTACTTACGTTTCTGTAGCTTATCTCTTCCACACTAATAATAATTTCAATAGTAATAATTCGTAATTATTACTATTAATAATTGGTTTATGTAATTGTTTGCGATGCTTGATGTAGGGCGCTGCTACAAAAACACTTTTCTTCTTATATTCTATATTAATTTCAACAATGACAATTTTGGCTTGTACCTTTCCTCGAGAGGTGCACAGAACAAGTCATCTTTATTTTGCGGCACAACGTGCAAGTTGGTTTTCTTCGGTACACAAATTTGAGTGGCGGCAAATTTGAACTAGTACATAAATTTGCCAAGTGGCGAAAAATTTAAACTAGTGGGTTTCTAAATAGTAATAATTCTAACAATTTAATAATTTTAATCTAGAACAATCCCATGACAATATTTACAATTGGCCTAGCATTGGCCCGACGGTGCTCGACGATTGGCCAACTATTGGCAGTACTACTGGGAGAACGTTGGTCCAATGCTGTAATGATATGTTCGAACCTACGGTTGGCGACCAACGTTGGTGCAGTATTGCCTCCCAGTGCTGGTCCAGTGCTTGAACTAGCATCGCACATACGGGTATTTGATTGACCAAATACGGCCAAAATTATTTTTTATGTTCTTGTATGGAAAAAGGTATTATTAAGCAAGACCAAATAACAATTTTATTTTAATGGACCAAATAAAAAAAAAATAAGTAAAAATTATTTATTAATTTGTTTATACAAAGAAATAACAAGTTAATACAACTAATAAATCAAATATCACTAAATAAAATTGTCGACTTCAATCGTATTTTCATCTTCGCTTTCAGAAGAACACATTGCATTTGGCTCTATAGGCATAAGCATTTCAAGGGTCTCTGGTAGGAAAGAGTGCATCTTTCTTCTCTGTACCCGTCTAAGCAAAGGATCGGAGCTCAGAAGTAATCTGTTGAAAATGTCTCTATTACAGGATTCCCGTGAAAATTTGCGCGCAAAATCTTGTCGGTAAGTCCGAAAGTGTTTATTCCTTGCCTCTGCGGCTTCTTCAGAGAGCTGCCCAATTGGTAACAATGCGTTTTTTATTATTTCAGCGCCATGCATCAGGATCTTGTGCATCGTGGGTGTCATAGGATGCCATGGGTACAGTTCCACATACAATCTTGCAGTTTATGATGCAAATTTATCGTATTTTTCTGGGTCAACTTTATGTCCGCTTGAAATGGTCTCCAATATGATCTTCAACCTATAAATCAGGTCATAGCTTATTCCCGTTATTTCAGCTGATAATTTTGGATCTTCAAAAAATCTTCGACTTGTGTTACCGTCATTGGTGTCATGTCAATTAATAACCCAGTTTCTTTTCGAAACCTTTCCTGGATTTCCTGTTTTCTCTTTTTCTCTAGATCTTTTTCCGCCTTTGTTTTTCGCTCCCTATATTTTTGTACTGGTAGCTTATATGCCAGATTCAAAACACTCTTCAATAACCTTATCCGAGCGTGTAATACTGAGAGACCGAATTGCAATGCTTTAAAATTAGCTTCTTTTGTTGTGTCCAATCGGTTAAAATCCTTCGAAGTTGCACCACATATGTAGCACCTACTTGTTGATGTGGTTCCAGTGGCGGCATTACACACCTTTCCATCGACCATCGTCATAATGAATTTGTGTTTAATTATAAACTTTTTATGCTCTAAATTAACCTCAGTTATCGTGCCGCAACTTTCTCTCTTGATATTTCGCCGCGGGGGGGGGGGGGGGGTCTGGTGTTTACAACGGAAAGCCCGTGGACCGATGAAGTCGTCATTACTGTCGCTGTCATCGACGACGAGCACTGGAGGTGAAACTTCCCGTATCACTTCCACGGAACGTTTCCGTTTGCACTTCCCTTTCTTTTCGCCCGCAGCCACCTCTTCAGGCTGTCCACATGTGCTCGTCGATGGCTGCGGTTCGGCTGGCAAATCAATGATCCTGGCCTCTGGCAATGCAGGCACGTTTCGAACGGAGTCGATGATTTCCTGCAACTTATCCGGTTGCAGCTGCACGTAGGCTTTCATCGCCTCCATCGAATTGTGTCCTGAAAGAAAGAAAACATTTGTAATTTTATAATTTTCATTGCAAGATTTTTGTACGCCTTACCCGTTACTTTCATCGCCAGTAGCGTCAGCACGTTCATGTTTGCCAGCTTCGTGGCCAGCGTCGCCCGGGCGCTATGGTTCGTGAATTTTTTTCTCTTTCAGTCCGGCTTTATCTGCCGCCTCCCTTAACCATTTCCCCATCGAATTCTTCCCAACTGGCTTATTATTGTACCACGTTGTGGAATTTAATCGCCAGTGTGGGTTCTAATTGAGGAAAAGTCGGCGGGGGGGCACTCTTCTGGCCTCTTGGCCAACATTTTTGTGTACAGCCGGACTGGGCACAACTCAGGGCGGGCCGTGTTAGGTAACAACCACTTGTCACATGCTAACGGCTTCGACCCGCCTGGTGCTGACTTTGAAAAGACGGGATTGTATTCTTCTTTCCCCTTTATTGTTTGTTTCGAAAGAAAAATGATGTATCGACGCTGCCACTGCCTCGTTCCCCCTCCAGGCCAATTCCACCGCGGCGATTAAAAAGAATTTACGGTTCAGACCATCCGGATTCGTGTCTTCATAGCCAAGTGCCATTTCTTCGACCTCTTCTAACGTCAGAGCGACACGACAGCGCTCTCCACCCGCTTTTCAGGGTCTTCCTGGAGACTGCGGCGTTTCGCATCGCGTGCCGCTTTGGCGTTTTCGAAGTCAGGGTCCGAAAAGGGGTTGAACTTAACCCCGTGCTCTAAAATTTTAATTAATTAGTAATGCACAGTTATTTTTATAGCAAATTCAGTATTTACCTGCAAAGTATTTAGTCATCAAATGCTTCGTGCTCGTATTCCAGTGCGATCGCTAAGTTCCCTCCTTGTAGTCGTCCCCATCCTGTTTACGCATCTTTATAGCGTAGCTTTGCAAAGCTTTTGCAATGTCTCATACAGGAGTGGTTCCAGTCAACACAATGTTTTTCTATTTCAGGAACTTCTCGAACGCACGGAGTCTCGAGGTCAGTCCATATATACTTTGCCGGCTTTTTTTCCCCTCGATGAGTTTTTGGCACTCTGCTTCATCCAGATTTCCGAACCGTTTCTTCAGCCATTTCTTACTATTAGCAACGAAAACATTAATATATGCTTGCTTTTTTTCACTATTTCAATTTATTTCCAAAAATATGTCCAATTACTTCTAATTACTGACGATTCGAAAAATTCCTATTTCTGAACCTATTTAAAGCACAACAATTCATATATACATGGTTTTTCTAATAAATTCAAATTTACTTACAATTTATTTCAAAATCTCACACTAAAATATAACTACAAATTTTTAAATTGATACAAAAAACTGTCATCAATAAATGTTACAACTTGAGTACATACCTGCAGTTCGTGAATCCATAACTTTTTATACTACTTGAGGACCTATAGACAGAAAATTATCTTTCCAAAATAAATAGTTTATAGAGAGCCGAGAACTGATAACGTACACTTAGAAACACGATCGAATGCACGGTGGTGGGAGGTGTATTATTTTATTCCTGGAAGGTTTCACTATCTCAGGTAGTTGCTTCCCTAGCATTACATTATGTTTCGTATTTCTTACTTTTGGCCGTGTAAATTGTTTGTGATCGCGCCTCGTGGTGGCTGGTTTTCCTTGAAGCGTGATGCGTCTTGTGGACTGTATTTCGTAGCATGATACAAAGAGTAGGAAGATCTGATAGATCCCCGTCTGAATTTGGTTAAGTTCTGCGCATGACGTCACCGGGAGAGTAGTTACAAATAGCTGTTATGCGTGATGGGCATGGTTATATTTGATTTTGGCAATAAAAGTCAAAAATATAAATTTATTTAAGGTTTTCAAGATTTCTCATATTGTTTTTACAATGTTTAATCTTTCTAATACTTATTAAAGCATTTATTTCTTCAATTATACAATGATATGTACATAACAATAACATTAAGTTTATATAGTTGTACTTATCTGTAAATGGTCTTTTCTCATTCATTATCTAAATGGAATGCTTTTATCACTTATGAAATTAAAAACAACTTTTTCAGTGTAAAAAACATATCCCATATAGCACAAAGTAGTCCCTTGGATGTCAAAAGTACGTCCATTTATGGACATTTGGACGTACAGTCCACATCCATAACAGGACATGTAACGTTCCATGGACGTCCATGAAAAGTACGTTTGGCACAACCTTGTGCTTTCGTAGGACGTCCTTTACTGGACGTCCTTAGTATGTTTTTCTATCGTACATGAAACGGCCATCGGACATCCAAACGTTCAGTTTGATACTATTGGGACATCTTTAAAACTGTCGTTGCTGGACGTCCAAACAACTTTCGTTGCTGGACGTCCATACAACTTTCGTTGATGGACGTCCATACAAGTTTTGTTGCTTGGACGTTCATTGCATGTCCGTCTGTACGTACAGTGTAACAGGACATGTAACGTTCCATGGACATCCATGAAAAGTACGTTTGTCACAACCCTGTGCTTAGGTAGGACGTTCTTTACTGGACGTTCTTAGTATGCTTTTCTACCGTACATAAAACGTCCATCGGACATCCAAACGTCCATTGAACATCCAAACGTTCACTGAACGTCCATTAAAAATCCAGTGTACGTTGTATGGATGCCCATAGAAGGTGACTTTATTACTATTGGGACATCCATAAAACTTCCGTTGCTGGACGTCCATACAACTTTCTTTACTTGGACGTCCATTGTATGTCCGTCTGTACGTACAGGGTACACCCATAACAATACATGTAACGTTCGATGGACGTTCAAAAAGAAGCATTTGTTAAAACTTTGTGCTTTCTTAGGACGTCCATTACTGAACGTCTATAGTATCTCATTTTGTATGTACAAAATATATCCATGAATGTACATGTTCCGTGGTCGTTCATGGAAGATGGGTTTGTCACAACTCGATACTTACTTAGGACGTCATTTAAAAACAAAAGAAATAAAAGCAAAGAAATATACTTTAATTTATAATTTATTTTAAAAATGTATTTAACAAAATTTGGAAGAGCAGGTGGCAATTGTAAATATTGTAACGAAAATTAAAACCGTTTATTTATTTCTAGAAGGGCTAATACAAATATTTACAAATATGGTTTATAACGATAACTAAGATTAATACTAACACTAATTTACACTATAATTTATTTACACTATAATTTATATTTAACACTAAGTCCGGATTTATTTAAACACTCGGTATAACGTTATCACTTCACTGTATTTATGTTCACTGTTCATTTATGTTAACACTCGCGCATTCAAACTGGAATTGATTCGTGACAGGAAATCGCTCTGCATTTATACTTAAATGCAACCTTCCAGAATATTCCATAACCATCCAGGAATTTCCAGGTGCTTCCACGCATTTTCTAGAGCGTACATTCATCTATATTTGAATGACTAATGCCGTTATCATATATGACTCATCACACATGACGTCATACATTAGTCATCAAATATAATTAGACTTTCTTTCGTAACAATATTCTTCTTCGTCTTCATCTTCTTCTATGGATGTAGAACCTGCTATGCTATGGGTTTTTCTTTTAGCAGCTTCATTGGATTGAGATTCCAACTCTGTGACTGTCTTATCCAATTGCATTTTTGCCACTTTAAGAGGAGCTAAAGCATTAATAATATAAATTTAAAGGTTTTAAAATTGTTGTAATATTATTATTTATAATACTATAGAATGCTATTATTGTTAAGAAAATAGCATGTTGCTACAGAAAACGAGTGAAAAAAGTGTAAGTATTTTTTAGTATAATTTTCGTATTGTTTACGATGATTTCACCTTATGAAAATTTAGTTCTTCAACTTTTTCAAATATATACACTTTTTTTACTTACTGCTGTTACAAACACTACAATGTGGATACCTACTTTTATTTAAAGCTGGTGGAACAAGTAGTAAAGATAAATCTTCGTCTTCATCTTCTTCTGTGGATATACTAGAACGTGCCGTTTGAATTTTTCGTTTTTTAAGAGAAGCCGTAGCAGCTTCGTCGGATTGAGATTCCAACTCGGAAGTTACGACAGCCTTACCCAATTTTTTTTTTGCCTCTTTAAAAGTGGCTAAAACATAATTATTAACAACGTAAATTTAAAAATTTAAAAATTGTTATAATATTATTTATAATTACCAAACACATTGTTCTTAAAGGACTCAATTCTTATACATGTTATTTATTTATTTACAAATTAAACACACTCCAAACAGCTTAGAAACTAATTACAGAGTATGTATACATAATAACATAATAATACAAATATAAACATAAAACTATAAGCATGGAACAAAGTAGTATTATAAACTTTCGATGATATGCAAGAAAAAAATCTTGTGTAATTGTTATGAATTAAAAGTTAATTTTTATTAAGTTAGCAAAAAATGTTGGGCTCAGACAATCAGTTAACAATTTTCGACATTTTTCTTTTCCTTGAAATGATGGAATTTTTTAGATCGCTATTTAAATTTCTTATACGAAAATACATTCTCGATCTGAAAAAGAGAGATTTTACTTCCCCATTAACAGGTACATCTTGGGCCAATTCCAACAAAGTTTTCAAATAATTTTTAGTAATAATTATATTATCACCATTAAATTTTTGAAATATTTTCAAGTTGACTTATCTGCTCAACAAAAGCAGTACTTGGAATTGTATATCCTCCCTCTGAAACATGACTACTCCATGTGTAACCAGTAGGTTCATTATCAGGTGCAACAATGTGTTGTAACTTGTGCGAAATAAATCCAGCAAGATTTTGTAATCCGTCAAATTTTAGATCTTCGAGATCAATTTTATTTTCTAAATTATCTTCATCATCAATTTGGAGCTTTATTAAACATTGGCCACTCAGAAGGGCCTCTGCAACTTCAACGTCTGGAGTATTATCAATTTCCACATTTCCTGCAGCTGACAATGAACCTTCATTGCGACCCAAAATTTACGAGCGCAATCTATATTTAAATTCCAAAGGATCTGGATGATCATGTAACTCCCCTTTGCCCCTTATGACTCCAAAAAAATTTTCCAACACATCCTGATTCAATCTATATGTTGATAGATATGTCACTTCAAATCTCTTTTTAACATCTTCGAATAACATTTGAGTTGCAGTGTTACTCATTATAATTCCTAAAATATGAAACTGTAATAAAATATACTTATTTATTAATATAAAACTACCTTTTTGAAATGTCATTAGAGACTTCTTTCCTTTAACTCGCATTTCTTGAATGGTTGATGTAATCGTGGTCAAAATATTTGTCTGAAGCTGCAATGATAAACCGTAAGCTTTGATTCTGTCTCTTGTATCCAGTGCAGGCACTATGACATTTAAACAGTCAAACCAATCGTTAACCTAAAAGAGTAATTTCTTGATATTAGTAATGCTTAATGAAATAAGTGCACTCACCAATTTAAAAAATTCCGAACATTCCATCCAATTATCGTTATCTTCGAAATGACCTAACATTCCACATCTAGAAATAGCTCGTGATATGGAGTGTGAAAAAAGTTTGGCTGCGAGCTTTACTTTTTGTCGTTGTGCTCCTTTAACTTGAATGCTATCCATGGAAATTTTATGTGCTATACTGAGATCACTTGTTTTTGTTAAATGTAAGAGTTTCTACAATTCCAACATTAATATTCTTTCCTTTCAGAACGAAGCCATGATCAACAAAGTTATTTCGTATTAACTTTAGTAAGTGAGGAACATCAGCTAGTACATAAATGTTATGCCCATTGACTGGATTTACAAAATAAGGCTTCTCATAGCTAATATCCAAACTATTATGAAGTCCCCTATTACTACCGCCAAGATCACAAGTCATAGCAACAACAGGAAAACCAGATTTATGAGCGGTCCACTTGGCGCTTCTTTTGTTGATTTCTTTTCTTGATCCACCTTGTTTATCCCTTCTTTGGCTATTTTTTCTATCATTAGAATATATTCTAGCTTTGTTTCGCCAATTGTCTATGGATCGTTTGTCAGGATCTGGAGTTGGTTTCTTCACAAATAAATTATTTATCTCTAAAGGCTTTAATGGCATTTGCATAAATATTTTTTGTGGACTCTCAGTGTTAATATTTGTGTTAATTAATTGTATCGATTGCTGAGGACTCGAACATGTTTCATTTAGATCATTGAAACTGTTCAAATTAGGTGTATTTATATCTTGAATAATTTTTTACTGAAATATGGCAGAATTACCAACATAATTTTGATACTTGGTGCTTGGTACTTTTCTTAATACTCTGTGTTTTTTTGTCGTTGAAAGAACCTCCCACAAAGCTAGTATCAATTCATCGAATTCATCCTACGGTATGAAATTTAATTGATGTGTTGCAATCAATTCTTCCAATTTTAATCTGGCATCAATAACAACTAAATTTGTAGTTTCTAATATTGTATCTTGAAATTCATTTAAAGCTACTACGCATATCAAGAAGTAAACTTCAAAAAATTGTAATAAAGTTTTGCTGTTGAAGAGTAAACCGATACAATACAAATAAAAATTTCGCTTCACTTTAAGTTGCATATTTTTCATACATGCGCAACGTGTAATTATTTTGATAAAATGCTCAACATCTAATCGTACATAAGTAAAAATTTGTGGTCTTTCGTAATAACTAGCTTGTTTGGAAGCACACAAACATGTATCTATGTCAACTTTAATTGTTTGATCATCAAGCGCTAATGACAACGCATTTAATTAAGCACGTGAACTATCGCATGTAGCTTCAACTTATTTTGGTGCTCCTAGTATGAGCCATTGTCGTAAACAAAATTGCAATAAGTTGGCGTCTTGGTATTCAGTGATCATGTGGTCAACCGAAAGCGATGTGCTATGTAACGGGCCCAATTGGACGACAACACAAGAATGAGGGGGGGGGATATATCATAATAACTGCTTGGAGGAACAGGATTGCCGCCAGCTTTGGTCGGAGCGAGGTCGTAGGTCGCTAAATTTCAGGTAAATCCTGGGTCCAAGCTTAAGGGCGAACTGCATCCAGGAGAGGGAAACTTTTTGTATAGTACAGATCATTACAATTTGTTAGTTACAGGAAAATACTTAGGTGGCGCCGAAGGTACTTATAATCTACATTATAATCGTTTTCAACAGTTATCGTTTATAACAGATGTTATCTCTAACTATTTCTGGTGCGATGCATTCTGTGTAAAATTGAATTAATATTGGTAGCATTTTTTCGTTCCAAAATTTTTCATCTCTTTCAATTTCTTCTATAAAATTGTCTATTTGATCATTTATATATTGCAGTGTTCATAAAGGTAAGCAGTTGCAAATTTCATCGATAAAGTAAATTAAAAAAAATAATTCAAAGAAACTTGATATTTGAACACATGAATTTAATTTAAAATAAAACAAAAAATTTATTGGTTAAGTAAATGATTGAAAGTCGAAGAACGTCAGATATGTTAACCAACATGGTCGTCAGTGCGGGTACATGCAATCAAATAATAATTTCAAATCACGTTATCATAAAAAAACATCGATAAAAAGAAAAATTGAATAAAAAAATAATAAAGGATCGCCTGGACAACAGGTGGAGATAATAAAGAAGGAAAAAAAGGTTGTGGATGATTAAACGTGGACCGGTAAGGTCGTGTTGAGATTGTTCTCTGGAAATGGAGTAATTCTCAAAGAGAATCAAATAAATATTGGATAACAAAAATAAGAAATTCAATTTGGAATAACCAAGAAGAAACATTTAGGCAAGAAGAAGAGAAATTATTTGGAATTAGCTGGGAGCTGTTTTCACGTAACGTGACGATAAGAGGAGATTCACATCCAATTTAAAGTGGACCATTGAAGGTCGAACTTACAGGAAGATAGACAGGTTCGCATAATCAACACTATAAGTGATAACGGGGTTTACTGAATAAGAATCGTGATCGAATAATACGGAGCGCATTTGACGAAATTATAAATCTAAATTAATTGTAATTCAATCGTTTACTAAATTTAAAAATAAATTCAACATTCATTTAATAATTTTACAAGTTTTTTTGAAAATAAAAAAGATCGCAAATAACTTTCACTCAATATTCAAATATCTGGAAGCTGAGGTTTGCATTACTGCATAATTGATGAAGTAAGTATGCATTTTTAAAGATTCACTCCTTTAACAGTGCAATATATTACAAAATATGACTGGTTCTTTTTCAAGCTGATAACATCGTTTTTGTTTTCTAAACATATTGTGTTTTTTTTCAACTGCACTATCTTATCAATTTATCGTTTACCAGCAACAAATTGATGATCACCTCTTCCTTAAAAATTTCATATTTTGTAGCGTCGGAAAAAAACATTAGGTTACACAAACATGCTTTAACAATATTATGGCAATGGGTGCCTGGTCTTGACAGTAACAGCCTCGAGCTGAGGGAAAAATTGGAAAATACGAACTTTCATGACGAAAAATTTTTCGAGGGAAAGTTATTTTCTAAAATTTTCCGTCGGAGTGGGGCTGTTTTAGCAATTACAACGCGAGAACTGCTTCAATCATTAATTAATTAAAAATTTGACATTTATCTCCGAGCAACATGCAGTAATTTCGATTTTTTAGACTGAATATTTTCATAGAAATTGATATTTTTACTTAATTTTGCATATAAGCTCCAGTCGAGACGCTCATTTTGTAAATTTTTATTGAAATTTCTTGATTTTTGTAATTAGTAATTTATATACTTTCTTTCCGAAGATTGCCGAGGGATTTACCTAGTACAAATTTGTCCAAAATGGCTACCGCGAGGGTTGTAATTCTCTTTAAAACCCTCGCAAACATTGAAGCAGTTAACCTTTCTCGCCTTTCCGATTCGTATAAAGAATTTCTAAATTGCCCAACAGTATTTAATTGAATTTGATCACGTTCATAAGTATTTACCTATAACAAAATTAACATAAAAAATTACTGCATTAGTCATCAATGAAAAATTATTTTACTTTCAATCGATTTAATACTGATCCACATTGCAGTTTCATTAAATCAGGATCTTCATCGGGTGTTTCTGCATTTACTCCACAGCCAATATTTTTTATTGGATTTTGTATTTCAAATTTTCGTTTTTCGCCTTTCTGTCTTGCAGATGGCAAACTATTGGAAACAGTCTCCTGGACACCTTTCTTTGGTCTCGTTCAATAAATTTTTTAAAATACAGTCCAGGACTACGCTGTGTAACAGCTTTGTAAGAGCTAGAATGCCAGTTAAATTGTTTGTTATATCTTAATCCAGCAAAATACTCTCTTATTTCATAAGAACCTCTTTGCACAAGGTTTAAACGTTTTCTCATAGTAAACCTAGCTACTATATTCATAAGTCTCTCGGCTCGATTGCTATTTTCATTTTCAATCAAAAGATAGGCTTTTCTTACCAGCAATTCCAGTGCTCCTACAAATAACATTTGTAATTATATTTTAGTAAATTCAAATTATTTATAACAAAGCATACCATGCAGGTGATTGTAAATAGAAGTAGACCAGTTCTGAAATTTGGTTTTCAGATTGAACTCCCAAGCTATTGCATATTCCTTCTCTGGAATTCCTTCTCTTCTTCTTTTTACCAAAGGGCATCGATTTAAAGAGGTCAAATTTGTATTTTTGCAGCCAATTCAAAATCACAAGAAATATGTACTGTATAAAATATTATAATAAAAAAAAAGATTAACTTTTGCAAAATGAAGAAAAAGTTTTCAGGGTCTTAAAAGGATTTTTAAGTTTGTATATTATATAATAAATTATTACGATGATTTAAATTGAAACATGCAATAATATTCTGAATTTATACACAAGATTTTAAATTTGACTAAAAAAATGAACTAAAGAGTTTTTTGAGAGAATAGTTCATATATGATTCGTGAAAGAAAAAGAAAAAAATGTTGTTTGAAAATGAGCTGAAGTGTTTGAATCTAATTAAGGTTTTTGGATTTAACGAAAGGTTTTATATCCCACCGCTGCCACCACTTGTCGCAACCTAGCTCACTCTCGTTTGATGATAATTAATTTGTTAAAAGTATGGTTTAATAATAATATATAAATTTAAGAGAGATAAGAGATGTGCAAAGAGTTGCACATATAGTGAATATTTTTCTAAAGTCTTTTGTCGGCTCTGCCAGTCGCCAAAGTGCTAATAGAATGACAAAAGTTACAACCTACGATAAACAGGGTGATGTATTGAGACGTGCTTTTTGATGAACGGTTTTTCCAAACTTTCTATCTCTTCTATCATTTTCGCTGAAGCGATGGTTCACGTTGTTAAATGAGTCTAAACTTATTCGTTACATGTCTACCACCTAAATCTTTTCAACGTGTTTTTGCAGCACTTGCTCACAGCAAAGGTACTTTCTTTATGAAATTGGATGGTCACGTTTATGATTGATGTTACCTTGATTTTCTCTCCCAAAAAGGTGAATTTCGTTTATTCTCAGCAATCATTCTGTTTATCATTCAGTCATTCGTTTCGTAATGATTTTTCAGTGAGTCTTGACAAGTCTCCGTAATTATAGTCGGTTTGACGACAAACAATAGCCACTTTTATCTCTATTTTATTAATAATAAAACTGTACCTACGTTTATTAAGGTACCAACGAAGAATAATGCGGTAGTCCGAGTAGAGTGCGATTACATTAAAATATTTTGGAGTCGAGTATAATTTGAGAATAGATTACCTGTAGGGTAGATAACCCAAATAACATATACATATTCCACGACACAGGTAATATTATAAATAAATAATATATAATATTGAGTATGAGTGAATTATATCGGGGTTATAGATTGAGTGATTTAAAGGAAGAAAAAATAGAAGAGAGGGAGACTGGAAGAGAGCCAGTAACATCGTTTTACACGGAAAGTATTGTCTCCGAGCAGTAAACCTAAATAAGGTAGGAAACAAGTAACGAAAATTGATAAAAGAAAGATAAGAGTGACGGTTATTTAATAGCGATCTGCAAACTATGAAAAGGGGGAATGAACAGAATATAGGTCAGATGAAGGAAGAAATGATAAGACTTGAAAATAGCAACAAGGAATTGGAAAATAGAATGGAGAACTTTGAAAAAGAAAAAATAAAAAACAACTTAATACCGAGCGGTATAAACATAGATGAAGGAGAGTCGCGCAGATTGAAGGCAGCGGTGAAGAACATTTTTAACGAAAAGATGGGAACAGAAGTGGAAATCAACGATGCATTCAAGATAAGCGCAAGGAGATGTGTGATCGTGATGAACAGTTTTGAAGATAAAATGCAAGTACTGAAGAATAAATCCAAGTTGAGGGGATCCGAAATATACATTGACAGTGACCTTACACCACTGGAAAGAAGAATTATGAAAGAGATAAGCTCAAGGGCAAGAACCGGAAGAGAAAAGGGGAAGAAAGTAAAGATGGGCCACCTGAAACTAATCACGCCCGAATGCACCTTGATTTGGGACCCGTACGAGAGACAATTGGTGGAGAAGAGGCTAGCTGCTCCTACCTCGTATCCAAAAAAAACTAAAAGCAAGTAAATCTGGCAGTATAATGATGACGGACCGGCAAGCACAAGGAAAATTGAATACTGAAACACGGAAAACACAAAAAGTAAGGAAGAGGAAAGGAAATTAAATGAATGTGGAAGGGACGAGAAGGGGGAAAGCAGACCATAGAATAGTGAGAATAGGCACATGGAATGTGAGAACAATGCTAAAGGTTGGAAAACTGAGAGAAACTGTAAACGAACTAACAAAATACGGAGTTGAGGTGGCAGTGCTGCGGGAAACGAGATGGAAAGGATAAGGTGAAGTTAATGGGGAGGACTACGTGTTTCTTTACTCGGGAGAGTGTAGTCAAGGAAGTAAAGAAACAGGATTCATAATAACAGAAATGCTGAAGAATAAAATATTACATTTTAAGACGATAAACGGAAGATTGTCGTATATAAGAATTAAAATGAAACCGTATAACCTGTACATAGTAAACGGGTATGCCCCAACTGAGGAAAGTAGTGACACCAAAAAGGAACAATTTTCCAAGGAAAAACACCAAATATAAAAACAAGAAACAGCATAAAATAACCTGGACCTGGCCAGGAGGGAGTAAAACAGAGGGAAATCAAATACACCATATGCTAATAATAAGAAGGCGCGCCTCATCTGTGCAAGATGTGAGATCGTACAGAGGAGCCAACACGGACTCAGAACATTACCTCATGATCGCAGATGTCAAGCAGAAGATAATGGAAAGCACAAATCCCCGGAAAATGAAGCAGGTTGCAACCGAAAAACTAGTCAACGACGGTACGGCAAGGAGATATGTGGAAAGGCTGAAAATTGATTTGGAGAGGAAAATAAACGAAACATTGATTGAAATTGAAGAGCAGTGGAAAACGATTGCTGCGTGTATTACTGAAAGCTCCAAGCAAGAAATAGGATATAAAGAGAGACAAAAATGGAAGAAATGGTTCGACGGGGAATGTGAAGAGAAGATGAAAGAAAAAAGAATAGCAAGACTAAAATGGATAGAAACGGGGAACGAAGAGGCATATAACAGGAACAGCGTGAAGAGAAAAGAAGCTATCAAGCCATATAAACAAAAAAAGGACAAATGGGTAGAAGAGAGGATGAAGGAAATCGAAGAATGCCATAACAGAAAAGATATGAAGTGGTTCTATCAAAACATTAAGAACAAGAGAAGACCAAACACAGTCAAAACAAGAGGAATAAAAAACAGTAAAGGTAGCCTGGAAAGCGAACGAGAAAAGATAAAGCAGATCTGGGCAGAACATTTGTTGCTATGCATGAACAGTGACGAGGAACGAGACCAAATTGAATTATCACCGTCAGTGGACGAATACGAAATAAAGGAACCAGATAGAGAAGAGGTTATACAGACAATAAAAAGACTAAAAAATGGAAAGGCGCCGGGTAGTGACGAAATGATGGCGGAGATGATTAAATACGGTGGTGAGGCGCTGCATAATGCAATGAGCGTACTGGTGAAAAGAATATGGAACGAGGAAAAGATGCCAAAAGCATGGAGTAACGGAATCATTATAACCTTGAGGAAGAAAGGAGATGCGGAAGTATGTAATAATTACAGAGGCATAACACTTCTTAACGTTGCTTATAAAGTACTATCGTCGATAATAAACATGAGACTAGTAGATTACACCGATAAGATGATTGGTGAATATCATCACGGATTCAGAAGAGAGAAGTCGACGGTCGGTGCCATACATGTCTTGAAACAGATAATGGAAAAAACCAGAGAATTTGGAATGGACATGTACTTGCTTTTCGTGGACTTTAAGCAAGCCTTCGACAGGGTAAACAGGAGGGAGATGAGGAAGGCCATGAAAGAGCTGAAGATACCAACCAAGCTGATTAGATTAGTTGAAATGACACTGGAAAAAACAACGGTTAAAATAAAAACTCCGGCAGGCGAAACAGATGAATTTATGGTTGACTGCGGCGTTAGACAGGGTGATTCGTTTTCGGCAACATTGTTCAACATTGTGCTTGAAAATATAATTAGAAAAGCTAGCTGTAGTGGAACGATAATCAACAAAGAAAAGTCAAATAGTTGCATACGAGGATGACATAGTAATCATATCAAGGACAAAAACAGGACTGAAAAACATTTTCAAGGCAATAAAAGAGCCGGCAGAGGAAGCGGGCCTGTTAGTAAATGAGGGAAAAACAAAATTTATGAAGTGCCAGAGAACAAACCTCAATAGTACGCACGAGTTAGAAATAAACGACTGTAGTTTTGAACAAGTTGCAAACTTCGACTATCTTGGAGTGCGTATAAACAATAATAATAGTAGAACAATTGAAGTTAAAGCAAAGATACAAGCTGGAAACAGAGCATACTTTGCAAATAAACAGTTACTGAAGGACAAAAAATTTCAAGACGAACAAAAATTCAAGTATACAAGTCCCTGATAAGACCAGTGTTAACATATTTGTCGGAAACAATGTGCTTGACACAGAGAGAGGAAGAAGACCTCAAGGTTTTTGAGAGAACCTCAAAAATGAACCACGAAATACAGAAAGAGATGAACGGCGAGAACGTGGTGAGATTTATAAAGGCGCAACGTGTGAAATGACTGGGACACATCATGAGAAGTAACGATGAGGAACAAAGAAGGTGACGTTGTGGGAGCCGGAAGGAGCCCGAGCTAGGGGAAGGCCGAAGCTGCGATGGTGGGACAGTGTGATGGAAGACTTGAGAGTGATTGAGGTGTTAAACTGAAGACAGGCCTGTGGAGACCGAAAGATGTGGAGAACAATAATAAATGAAATTAAGACACACCCCAGACTATGAGTAAAACATGCCACGAATATCTGTGATTGTAATTAGATGAGGACTAATCCCCCTCTTAAAAAGGATTTGTAAGACCTGAAAAGGTCAGCTCAATTCAGCAATGAATGTAACGCTATTTAATAATAATAATAATAAATAATATAAACACTGTAATAATATAAATGTAAAAAATACTAAAGCGGTATAATGGTTTCTATCTCCCCGCTCATAGAATAAAATAATGAACGTAGGGTTACAAGTGGCTTATCATCACTATCACTCCAACTATTAAATTTTTCATTGTTAAATGTTTTAGTGTGTTTTTCGACTTCTCTTAATGGTTTGACTTTGTTTTACTTGGTTTCTTTATTTTTCTTTGCTTTTAGTATTATCAGGTGAATTTAGAAGTGTCGCGCCTTGCTTCGTTCTTTTTTTTTAAAGTGATATAACAGAAGATGGAGAAACTTAAGATTTTATTGACATAAATTTTATTTAAAATTACCACCTTTTGCCTTCACACAGGCATTTAAACGCCGCGGCCAATCATCAATTGCGGCACGATCTACTTCCATCGACATCGATGCCGCTGCTTTTATTAAATCTCGTTTTAAACACTTGATGTTGCGGTGGTTGACTCGGCAAGCTTGCTCCTCAATTACCCCCTTTTTACAAAAATCAAGCTGTGTCAGTCCTCGATACGACACACGCCACCAAACCATAACAAATGCCGGAAAATGGCCCCTTTCAACCCTAGAAATTTTTTCTGCGGCTTTCTTAGATCTGTGGGCATACACTCTTTTTCCACCTTGAAAATTTTTTCATCGCTAAATAAAATGTTGCCTTGATCGTCATTAGCGTGCCGAACTAGGAGTTGTTTTGACCTTTCCTGTCTAAATTTTTTTAGAGGGATTGTAAGACGCTGTTTTGTAGTCCTGCGGAAAGCCACAAATTTCGCTCACGAACTGCTTTAACGGCTGCAGGAGTCCTTACAGTGAGTGAGCGACCGCTTTTTTTTCGGTCACCTACTTCCAAAATTATAATAATGTTTTACAATTTATTATATTTTATTAATTTTTAATATATTACTTACTTTTTTAGCACTATGGCACGGAGACTTTCCCTGAAGAAAATACCACTTTTCATTATCCGCGTACAATTCCGATACCGATGGTATAAGGGTATTTTTCAATATATTTATATAACGATCAGCATTCAATGTGCCTTCTAGAGGGATTAATTTGCCCATACCACGTATGGAGAGCATGCCCAAAACATTACACTGACGTTTGATCCCGTGCTACGTGTTATCATATTGCTTTGTAATGTTTCTCCAGGAATCCATTTCACCATCAACTTACTATCCGATCCAAACAGATTAATTTTGGTGGAGAAAATTACTCTACTCTTTCTCCGTCCAATTGAGGTATTTTTGACCAAATTTGAGGAGATTTTGCTTCATCATTGCTGTTAAAAATGTTTATGTTTACGAGGGCGATAAGATTTAATATTGAATTCTTTTAACCTCTCTCCGATTTGCGATTTGCCAGTGGACAATTTTAAACCTCAAAATATGAATTTATTAATGCTTGATATTTATGTTTTCACTGACGACGACATATTTCATATACATATTTTCAAGTATTTTAGTGCATATAATTCCGTGCTCTAGTGATAACCCTAAAATCATACAAACTGACTTAATATGCAGTGTGCCAAGCCTAACTTTGAGTTAACTATAGGTTTCTTGACTACTACTTTATTTCCAGTGAAGAAAACAAATTTTGTTTGGACTGGTGGAACGAGAAGGAAGACTTTAATAATAATACACAATAATCACACATTGATGGTTAAAATTGTTTTATAATATGGTGGTTATGTTCGTTACATTTATCAGTTTCGACATTATCGTACATTTGTTAAGTTGCATCTTGTAGGTTTTTATAATATTGTTATTTGTTGCCACTGTGGGTTTTCTTTTGCATTATTTATAGTTTGTTGCCATTATTTCATTGTTACTTGTTGCCTCTATGGGTTGTTGGTAACTGGTTACGTGGACCAGTTGAATCACATACACGGGTAAATTTTATATAAATATTGTCATGTTTCAAAAGTGATTCGGACCCACCTTATACATTTTGGTAAAAATTCATTTTCTTATTGAAGTTGTGTTTAAATTGATTTTAAGTTGTAAGATTGTAAGATTAGCAAGGTGGGGACGAATCACCAAAAATTCAAGGCCTTTTGCCAAAAATGGTCGACGTGATGGACGTGTAAAATTCATGTCCGAATAATTTTTAATAAGTTTATAATTTTTGGAATACAAGTAAAAGTTTTGAAGATAAAATGTTTTATTGAAATTATTGATTGAATTGATTGAATTAATTTTGAAGATTTTTGAGTGGTTTTGAAGATTAAAATTAAACAGAAGCTAATTAAAGATAGAAAAGATTGAAAAAGGTGGAATTGGATGGTAATTTACAATTACAATTGAAAATATAATTAAAAGTTTGGTAAATAAAAATTTTACATTATTATTTTAAAAATTTGTTCAATGAACAACAAATTGTGAGTGATAAGCCGGACTGAGATACCGGTATCGAATATAAATTTTGCATTCCCATTTTGAATATTTTATCGTAATGAAAATTGAAATCTAACGCATTATTTTAAATTAGAATATTTTTGATTGGAATTGATTGGAAGCAATTTAAAAATAAATAGATTTACAAAATTTTACATTGCAATATATATGGATACAACCCTGCTTTTGCCCAGCATTGCCCACATTCACTCATTCTCTTATCTCTCAATGTCAACGCTGTCTTCATTCCCTGGCCCCTTCTTCCTAGACTCTTCCCAAATATCCAACCCTGTTGGCTCAGAAGGTAATACCCCTTTCCATAAACCCGGGCCAATTCCTCCCAACCAATTGTTGATTGATTCCTATCAGACAGACACTCAACACCCCCCTTTTGATTCAAGTATACTCCCTCTTTAACAAACATAATGGGAGTGAATGTTAATATCTTGGGGAACCCATGCGAAACCTCAGAACGAACGTATCCCCTAAGTTCGTCCAGCTGGAATTTCCCGACCTCTGCTTGTTGTGTTTGCGATTGGGTGTCTTTGGATCAGGATTAGGAGGTAATAAGGGTGGTGGTTTGTTGTAGTTGTTTGATATGGCAGTGATTGCACTTACCCTCGACCGATGGTATGGCAATGACTCTTGTCGTCTCTGCTTGGAGGAGGAACTCCATCCTTCCTTCACCCTGATGGACTTCACCAATTCCTGGTTCTTTAAAAACTTGATCGTTCCCTGCATTGACTTATCAGGGTGCGACATCCATGCAGAATAAACAGTGGACGGGAACTGTTGCAGCATCCGCTCAATTTGCTCCTCCTGCGTTCTTCAGGTCCGCAGTGTCCTCAGCTTGCCCATCTGCTTCACAAAGTACTCGGTCATACTGCAGGATTGTCCCGGTACATATCGGTGGTTCTGCAATGATTCCAGCAGCTTCTGTTGCCTCGAATTTCCCCAGAAAAAGGCAAGGAAACTCTCTTAGAACTCGTCGAAGCTTTCCCTGGCGTTTTCTTGGAGCATAGCCCATTCTTTAGCCTTGTCTCTGAGGCACCGAACAACCAAGCTCACTTTGTCTACCGGGAGACCCTTTAGTTGGCTTTGATATTTTTTAAACTTCTGGATGAATTGTACTGGGTTCTCCGAAGGTTCTCCTGAGAAGCTTGGCTTCTCTACAAGGGTAGGTAGCATTGACTGCCCTAAAGCAAAGGTGAGCATCATCTTTTCCCATCCTTCCATCGTACCGTTCACACTTGTGCTTGTGGACGCTATTACCGGAGGATTGGGTGAAGGGAAAGGCAAGGACATGGGCGGGGATGCAGCTATAGGATCATTCCTACCACGATTACTTGACAAACCTATTCGAAGTTCCTGGTTTATCTTCTCCTGTTCCTTCACGAAGACGTCCAACCGCTGCCCTCGCTCTGCCACTGTTTTCGTCAAAGCGTCCATCTTGCTTAAGATTCTTTCCAAGATGGATAGGCTTTCGTTTTCGTCTCCACCATTTTCTCCTTGGTCCGCAGCAAATCCTCGAAACTGGACTGACTTGTTCGCCATTTTGTTTAGTCTAGACACAATGGTAAGTTAGTATTAGTTTCTACAGCGATAGATATGAACAACTTATTGCTCGACAGCTACATTCTCTTGCAGCCACCTTGACCTCTGACTTTTCATCACAATAAGTTGCATACCCATCAAATTAACACACCTTACCACTTTTACTACCTCCTTGTTTATAATCGTTTACCGACATCCCGCTGCGATGGGCTACCTAGACTTGCATCGACTCTACCAGTTACGCTTCAAGCTCACCCTTTCCGTACAAGAACTCACCTGACTACGACAACATGTAAACACACGCTTTGTTCATGCTAGGCACAGACAAAGAATATATCAACACATTAATGCAATCATCCTGGTCGCGGCACCACTTTTGTATCAATAAAATCAAGTTTCCTCCAATTTCCTACATTAAAATCTATCCCAAATTACCTAAGCGCAACCCTGACGGCCATTAACCCGAACATAACCCATCGTCTAATACCATACCAGGAGGCCTACGTTGTGTACACAAGAAAGTCACTACTACAAACCAAGTCCATCAACGAGTCTCGCACAAGGTAGTAGAGCTGAAGGTAACTGGTGGAACGAGATGGATGACTTGAATACACAGACACAATAATTAAAAAATGGCCATCCCTAAACAAAGGGTCGAGTTCTCGTTGAGCCTTTTACGTACATACACGGCCTGCGCGGTTCAAATTGGTTTAATCAAGTTTTAACATTATCATCGAATCTCACAATGCTCATAGTTTTTGTCAACCTCCCTTATGGCCTTTTGTGCTGGCTAAGGAGGAGCCCTATGTTATAGTGCGAGATCCGGCATAAGAAATATATACCCTCATCTGTTATTTAATGATAATAAAGAATACATGCTAGATAATGTATACTGTCGTGTTTCGAAATGCATAAAACCACAATTTAATTTATTTTGTAATTAATTTTTAAAATTCAATTTTTTTATTTAATTATAATCACATTGTATAAGGTTTGTTAAGTTTTGCTATGTAAAAATAAGAAAGTGGGATTAGTAGGTGGATGCAAGTAGACTGAGGTGGACGCTTTGGCGTCAAGCGGATGAAACACCATACCCGCAATAATTTGATTGTTAATTGCTATTTTTTAATAAAATTGATTGAGAATAAGAAAAAATTAAGTTGAGATTTCGTTTATTTTAATTATTAAAGTGAAGTGCCAAGAAATTGGAATTGTTGAAGAAAGTGGAAAATTTATTCGATGCAAAATTACATCGCAACAAATTTGTTAGGCCAGCTGCAAGATACCATGTGCGCTACAACACCACATGCAAAGGTAACAGAATTTGAGCAATTTTAATTAAAACAAAATTTTAAACGAAGAAGAGCTCATAGCTACAAAAAATAAATGCCCAGCTTTAGATTAATTTATAAATTAAGCAAATTTTATAAGATTTGTATAGCTCGGGTCATTGCAATACATTAATACATCGCAAATAGGTTGCCTAGGCAAATCACGTGCCGATAATGTTAAACAATAAAATGTATAATTAAATTTTTTTAATCAACTTCCCCGATTAGTTATTTAGGAAAGTCGAGCATCACCTGAGAGAATATACCCCAAGGAATTGAAAAAATATAGCTTGCCTACTCGCACATTTATTTATCACAATACATAATTATAAAATAATAAATTTTTCGTTTAAAATGTACGTCTTTCAAAAGAAGATTTTTTCGATCGTGTAAGCGCGGATTAAATACCGGTAAAAGTCAAATAAAATTAATGAATGCATTGTCGTATTTTGGCTTTTCATTCGTAGTCGTACGTGACAATTATTAATTCTTTATTACACTTTTCAACAATTTCATTTGCCAATGATGTTTCATTTACTATAGCACATATATGACGTTGACGAAGAATTAATTGGAGGTAAATAATGTATGGTAGTTTTAAGCCAAGAATCCACGCTTACAACGAATCTTATAATACCCATAAAAAAAACTAACAGCAAGGTATTTTTACAGATTAGTCACAAAATTTTATAGTTGAGCATTTTCGCCAAACCTCAGCGCGGCGTCCTTGAGGAGCCAGGCGTTCGCCACCGAGTTGTTACGAAAGGATTTCACTCCTTTCCCTTGAGATTCTTGAAGCGCCCATTTGGAGTGTTCTTCCCGTTTCAAATTGATTGTTTTCCTTTGAATTTCGATTTGGGTAGCGGGCATCCTTATGTTTAATTGACTGGCGTGTTTTCGTATCCTTCTCCCGAAGTCTCCGCGCACCGTTAACTCTCTCAACAAGGGATATGCTTTAAAAGAATTGAGCGTAACGAGGTGGGCCAGCCTCGGAAATCCTAAGCCCCCATCCCGCTTCCTCGAATAGAATAGGTGGTCAGTCGTGCTTTCATGTAAGTGGAGATATTTCTTACACGCACCTCTTATGGTATCGTCTATGTTCTTAAGCGACGTTTTGGATGGAGAGTCTATTGTAAAGCGGTGCAGGGTCCTCGGAAGGATGTACTGATTAAGAACGGATGCTTTCTGGGCGTAAAGCGTCATTCACATCCAAGTAACGTACGTAGCGGACATACAAGACATAACGCAAGGAAAGTTGAAATGCATGGTTTCAAACGCCACCAGTGACATTCGTACAAAACATAGCAGACATGAATATTTTACCAAAACTTCTTTTTGACCATCCACCATCTACTACTACACCAATATTATTCTCATCTACGTTAAATCTCTTAGTTAAAGCTATGGCATATTCTTTAGCCCTAGCAGCTATCTTTGATTCCTCTAAACACTCATGAAATATAATATTCCTCAGATTCTGTCAAATTTGAAAATAATTATTTTTACTAAGATTTATTTTCATAAGACTAAGTAATTTGGCAATCTTCAAATGTACTACCGTTTCTAAATTGTGTAACAATCAATTGTTACATTTTTTGTTTTTTTGAATTTGTTTAATTTTGGTTTAGTGATTATTTAGATTTCTGTAAATATTGTTTTATTTTGATTTAAAAGATGGCGCTGCTAACTTTTCAATTTTGCAAATGCTGCGGTTTTGTGTGGTTGATAGGGAATTCTACGATCCTACGATCCAACATGGTCGTTTAAGAGCGTCAGACAATAAAACCACAAAAACAGTAATTGGTGATTTGAAAACATAATATTTAGTTTTGAAGTGAAATTTAGTGAATTAGGTGAGTCACATTTTAATTGATTCTACTATTGATGTACTTTTTGAATTCTCAAATGAGAAATATTTGATTTTGGTTAATGTTAACAATTTACAAATGTCGGTTGTTAATTCACATCTGGCCAACAATTTTTGTATGATATAAATTAAGTTCACAAGTTACCTTGAACGAATAATTGTGGTATTTTCTGATAACAGAAAATTTGATTTCTTTTAAAACCATTTTTGCAAGTGACCAGAGTCACTTGGATTTGACTTGATTACCTTTCTATGTTTATCCTCAGGAAAATACTAAGGTAATTTAAGTCATCCGCTTGCTTCGTATGCATATCAGGACTGAGGAATAATTTTTCTTTTGTGAACCGGCCTGTAGCGGTATCACGACAACTCTTTTCTTGTTGATAAATATTTCTTTTGAATAATAATTATTTTACATTTTGGAAATCTAGTCTTGTGCGAACTCCATTTTATTTATCATTTATTATTTTTTTGTTGAGATAGTGGAGCGACAAGAATTTTGTAAAGTCGTTTCATTCCTCAGCTGGCGCCCAAACAAATTCTCCTTTTATTTTACGTAGCCACCATTCTTTTAAAGGACTCACGAAGCTGTAAAGCTACCCAGCTTCTTCGACAGTGGGTAAAAACCCAAGAGCTAGCCTATCTACTATCGTCATCAGTAGAGACAAAAAGGGTTTCTGTAACCAATAGGAGAATAACGTTACAAGCGCTGAAAAAATCGCAGTCATAATAAGCAGTCTGAGAAATCAGACAGCTTATACAAGATAAACCGTAGCAAGTAGAACCAAGCCAATGGACAAAGCCAAGACTCAGCCCAACGGCAAAAAATCAGCGGGTGCAGCGGACCCTGAAAACCTCAACGCCATAGCTACCCTCAGATGAAGGAGCTCTAAGGCGGCCGCCGCGCATCTCCAAGTCAACAACAGTTTCCATTAAAATCAGTTCAAAGTGCGAACCGGTAAAGGCAGGAATTGTAAGTACTATTTTATTTATTTCTCTTATATTCAATTTATTATTTTAATATTTTTTATTATTATTATCTCTGCCTTCCGACGCCGCGTTTTGTAACACTGTATGTCAATAAATCAATAGCCGCTGGACGTTTAATTTATGTCCAATCAAAATTTACGTAAACATTTAAAATTCCAATGATGCAAATTTTTCCCCAATGAATATCCGTATAAATTTTGTTGTAATTTTAATTACGTATGTTTTTGAAAAAAATTAGAATTTTTTATTTTGGTTTTCGTGTTTGATAAAATAATTAATTAACTAATGTTGTTGTTAAATATACATATATTTTTTTTAAATAAATTAAAAACAGTTATTTAGTTGTCTTAATTTAAAAAATATTACACGTAGTTTTAAATTATTTTAAATAAAATTCTAATTAAAGTAATAAATTATATTATAAATTATATATAGTTACTATTGAAAAACTGAAATTGACCATCAGCAAATTTAAATCCTCTGCACGTTCTAGGTAGGTGTGACGGTTAAATAGTGTACTTTCGGATGGAAGGGTTCATGCAGCACGGGTTCGGAAAAAAAAAGTAAAAAGTAAATATTATTTAGTGATTAATGTTAAATTTCAGATGTTTTAGGAATGCATTCAGATTGGGATTTACTCCCTATACCCAGGAGTAAATCAATCAACTACAGAGTCCAATGCCTGAAGCAACATAGTAAATTATGATTAAATAATTAAAATTTATAGTAAAAATTTAAATAAATGTCTATAATGGTATCTGAATAAATATGAAAGAGACGATTGGCGTAAGTCAACGATTTAAACATCGAATCTCTAATTAATTACAGATATTAAATTTTTTTAAATTGTTATTGAATATTTTTTATATATTTATTTTAATTAAAATGAATATCCATAATGGACGTTTAATGGTCGTCCATAATGGATAATTATTTACAACTTAAGGTTAAAATAATCTAACGAAAATTAAAACTTTTATTTAATTCTAAAGGGTTAAACAAATCATTACAGATACGGTTAATAATAATACAACAATTACTGCTAAAATTAACACTAAACTAAATTACATTACAATTTATTTAACACTAAATCCGGATTTATTTAAACACTCGGTATATTGTTTATCACTTCACTATTAATTTACCCTTTATTTATGTTCACACTTGTACGTTTAAACTGGAATTATCTCTATATATTATCTATATATTTCTATACGTTACTAGATCGTAATCTAAACAATATTTGAATGACTAATGATGTTATCATGCATGACGTGATACATTAGTTATCAAATATAATTAAACGTTCTTTCGTACCAATAATAAATAATCGCGGGATCCCGATTTAATAGCTATCAGCAATTGCTTATCTTACGTTATGTTTATTGACCCAGTCAGTCAGAGTCAGAGTAATTCAGGTTTGTTATCTTACAGATTAAATATTCTCTTCATTTATATGTCTACCGTCTGGTCATTTATAACAATGAAATATGTATTAATAATTTTGATGTTTTTGTATTTTTTGGTGCTTGACTGATTTATTAAATATTTTAAATGTGTACGCCTTGTTTGATTTTGCAAAAACCCTAACCCGGAAATTGAGTCAAAAAATCTTGAGCTAGCTGGAGCTAATGCTTGAATCCAATTTGCGGCAAAATTGGATTCAAGCATTAGCGCTTGCATTCATTTCATCTTTAAGGTCACCTCTCGTAACATGGTAGTTAAGTATAAAAGGGGGGTGCAATCTGGAAAAGCCAATTGTGCAAAATATAAGAGTCGGAGGGACATGCCAGATGGATGGAAGGTGAAGAAACTCAATCGAAGTTGACAAGAAGAAAGGAGCTATCATCGCCACGCCTTTAAACAAAGTGACAGTCCTGCGTTTATGCAAGATAACAAAGCCGGATAAAAAATATTTCGATCCGGAGGCAGTCCAGTGAAGTAGGTGTCTACGATAAAGTCAAGATTGGTGAAGAAGAAATCCCGTGCAAGGGAGAGTTAATTTGTTCCTCAAACACGTGTTGGCCTGCGAGTTGCGTGAGTTCTGGTTTTGTTACTTAATTACGCAGGTTTCAAAATAAGTATAATTTTGTCTTCCAGTCTTTCCATGTAACCATTTTTTTCGAAGAATCATACGACTCAAATGAGCAAAAAGGTAAATTAAGTAGTGAACCACTACAATATATACGGTTGTTCGAAACGAACTCCATCCTGTTGACGGTACGCGGTTTTTAATGGGCGGAACTGGCCTTAATTGTATTGAAGTTAACTGTTAACATCAAACCGTAAATTAATATTAAATTCGTTTCAGCTTCATAATTTTTGAGTTCTGGCGGCCTCGGGGATATTTTTAAATGGTCGCCATTTCAGGTCCGGTTAATATTAATCCAATAGACCACATTTATTTAATAGAAAATTAACCTAAAAAGAATTTTTAAGTCTATAGTGTGGTAGTTAGTACTACAAATAGGCAAATATGCCTCAGTCTTCCAAGCTGAACTTATGGGCATACTGCATTGCGCAAGAATAGTTAAAGACAAAAGTATCCGCAACAAAAACATACAGATATCTACAGACAGTAGAGCTGCTCTTGTGGCGCTTAGGGGTCACAAGATCACTTCTGGCCTGCTGCTTGAATGCATGCAGACACTGAACGAGATATCAACTCCAAACAATGACCTTACCTTGCGCTGGGTTAAGGGTCACCAAGGTAACGAGGGCAACGAAAGAGCAGATTCGCTGGCAAAAAACGGTTCAGGCAGCCTTCCCTGCGGCCCTGAGCCGATGATCGCGCCATCTGTAAAAACCTTTGATACTCTCCTAAAACAATATATCCTAAATTAGCACTCCAGTAGATGGGAAAAAGAGACCGAATGCAGACAAGCGAGGGCGGCCATAAGAGCATCCTCAAGTAAGCATTCCAAATACTATCTGAAGTTATCCAGAATCAATCTACAGGCAATTGCAGGGATATTAACTGGTCACTGCAGATTAAACAAACATCTAAACACAATGGGCGTCGTAGACAGCCCTGTATGTCGAGGATGCAACGAAGCAGATGAAACAGCTGAGCATGTGCTATGTCACTGCCCGGCCTTATCATCAAAAAGAGATTCCATGTTGGGGGATTTCTGGCCTAACATGGCCAGAATCAGTGAAACCTCACCCGCCAGGATTCTCGAGTTCGTCCTGTGGTTGGGATGGCTTGAGGAATGATGGGACGGGGTTGCTGTAACGGAGGTAGCACAATGGGCCCGATTAAGAGGACTGAGTGCGTGCGAGGTTAAACCTTGCCCTCCTCTAATAATCCATAATAATCCAGTGGTAGCTAGTAGTATTTTAACGCATTTATTCATATACCAGGTGTGTAAGTATGAAACCGGAATTTGCCTATAGGTGCTGCTAGATGTCGATGCAGTTACCGACACATCACGTCAGCGGTGTCTTGTTATTATTTTGATATCCGACAAAGATTTCCAACTCACAATAACACGAGTTTCATTCAGTAGCATTAGTTTATTAGAGATAAACATGTCGAGTTTTGTGCCAACAAATTACGATTTGCGGACAGCACTACTTTTCTGTTTTCATCTGAAGAAAACCGCAGCCGAATCGCATCGAATGCTTGTGGAAGCGTCCGGTGAGCATGCTCTCGGTAAAACATAGTGTTTCGAGTGGTTCAAACGGTTCAAAAGCGGCGATTTTGACGTGAGGAACGAAGAACGTGGAAGACCACCAAAAAAGTTTGAAGACACTGACCTGCAAGCCTTGTTGGACGAAGACGACGCTCAAACACAACAACAACTGGCGGATCAGTTAAAGGTGACCCGAGAAGCCATCTCCCTTCAGTTGAAAGCCATGGGAAAGTTACAAAAGGTGGGGAAATGGGTTCCACATAAACTCAACGAAAGACAGCAGGAAAACCGCAAAACATCATGCGAAATGCTGCTCGCCAGGTTCAAAAGAAAGTCATTTTTACATCGAATTGTGACTGGCAATGAAAAGTGGATATATTTCGAGAATCCTAAGCTCAAAAAGTCATGGGTTACAACATCGACGGCAAGACCAAACCGCTACGGACGAAAGACAATGCTGTGTGTTTGGTGAGATCAGAAGGGCGTAATCTACTATGAGCTGCTGAAACTTGGGGAAACTGTCAATAATCAACGCTACCGACAACAAATGACCGATTTAGATCGAGTTTTGCGTGAAAAACGACCAGAATACCAACAAAGACAACACAAGGTGATTTTGCTGCATGACAATGCACCAGCACACAAAGCAAAACAGGTCCAGGAAACGATAGAGTCGTTCAGTTGGGAGATTCTTCAGCACGCGCCTTACTCACCGGACTTTGTCCCATCCGATTACGGATCGATTGGACACGCACTTGCTGAGCAGCGCTTTACTTCTTACGAAGATGTACAAAAATGGCTCGATGACTGGTTTGCCTCAAAAGAGCAACAGTTCTTTTGGCTTGGAATCCACAAATTGCCAGAAAGTTGGGAAAAATGTATAGATAGCGACGGACAATACTTTGAATAAGTTACTTTGTATCATATCATTACAATAAACGTGTATTTTCTGTACAAGAATTCCGGTTTCATACTTACACACTTTAATATATGACATTGCAACATATTATGTTGCTGATTTATTGGATCAAAGTTAGATTATACCAAACAGGTTAAATATTTTAGAATCTCGCTAAACGATTCATGCGCGTCAGTGCTGACATAACCCAAATAATAAATCTTAATTTTTTAATCCTAACAAATTTTATTGTATTGAGATGACCCCGGCTATTCAAATTTATAAAAATTCTGCTTAATCCAAAATATCTCGCCAGGGTTCATTCATTATTTAATAATTAGTTTTGCATGAAGCTCTTGTAGTTGATTAATTTTTAAATAAAATTTTCACGAATAAATTGGTTGCTAGGCTTAAATTTGTTATCTTATGTATGACCTTGCAATCGCACGTGGGTTCCACATCTGCCGGCGTCTATCGAACAATTTTGTTTGTAATCCTTCACACAACGACCAAATTTTCACAATAATTTCTTTATTTTCTTCAATTTCATTTGCAGTACTGCTTAAAATAAAAACAACCATGAACTCAAATTTAATCACTTTTATTTTTAACACAATCAAAATTTTTAAAATTTTAAGGCAAAGGTCGTCTCTACCTAAGTGCTGCAAACTATCAACTTACTCTACTTTTACGTTCCTCGCCTTTTTTACAATTAAAATTCCTATTTACAGTGTTTATAAATAAATAATTTACAATAATTAAATCAAAACTTCAAATTAATTTCACAAAACAAATAAATTAACGTTTCTAGCGTTTCAGAATACGACACGAGTATATTGTTCAGCAAATTAAATTATACACTTATGAATTTATGTGATTTAAAAAAATCAGCGAATACAATATAAGGCAATCTATATCTCAGAAACGGTACAACGAAATAGAAAAATACTCAAGACATTTTTTGTTGTAAATTTAATTCCCTTTATTTTTGTTTTTATACATTTTTCTATTTCGTTGCACTGTTTATGAGATACAGTGACTTAAAAAAAAGTCAGCCTGATACATAAGTTGCCATCTATATCTCAGAAGGAGTACCACGATATAGAAAAATTTACAAACACTTTTCTATTTTGTTGCACCGTTTCTGAGATACGGTGACTTAAAAGAAAAATTCAGTCTAATACAATATGTGTTGCCATCTGTAGCTCAGAAACGGTACCACGAAATAGAAAAATATACACATTTTTTTGTAAATTTCATTTTTATTTTTGTACATTTTTCTATTTCATCGTACCGTTTCTGAGATACAGATAAGAATTACTATCAATTCAGCAATTTCTGTACTTCCATCACATCAATCAAACACAAAGTGATTGTTAAAATCTGTATAATTTTTAATGTGATTCGTTATTCTATTTTAATCAATGTTGCTTACACTTTTCAATATTCACTACCTAGATAAAATAACACAAATAGTAATTAACCCCGTGTAGGCAAATCTGATCAATGCGTTTTAAAACTCACTTCTGTGCAAATCTCTTGTGACAAATTTGTCACATTAACGGTGGCGTTTGGTCTGTATGAATTCTTAAATGAACTTCTAATGTTTGTTTGTACGAAAACTTCTGCTTACAAATATCACACGTAAAACATTTTTCGCGGGAATGAGTTTTCAAGTGAAGTTTCAAACCTCCACTTTGTGAGAATTTTTGGTGACAAACATTGCAAGAAAATGGTTTTTCGCCGGTGTGGACTCTTAAATGAACTATCAGGCCTTGTTTGTACGAAAACACCTGTTTACAAACTGCACAAGTGAAACGTTTTTCGGCCGTATGGACTCCTAAATGAACTCTAAAATGTCGTTCATCTGTAAAGTTGCGTTGGCAAATGGAACATGTAAAACGTTTTTCGCTATTGTGATTACTTAAATGAACCTTTAAATCCATTTTATTAAGGAATTTTTTATGGCAAATATAACAAACAAAAAGTTTATCGTCCGTATGATTTCTTAAATGAACTTTAAGACTTGCAGTTCGTGAAAACTTTTTGTGGCAAACTTCACACGTAAAAGGTTTTTCCCCGGAATGAGTTCTTGAATGTACCACCAAATTTTGTTTATTTGAAAATTTTTGACGACAAATCACGCAAGTAAAACGCTTTTCGCCTGTATGAGCTCTTAAATGAACTTTAAGATTTTCACTCGTCGAAAATGTTTGTTTACAAATTTGACACGAAAATGGTTTTTCGCCGGTATGAATTCTTAAATGAACTTCTAAGTATCGTTTATATGCAAATTTATGTTCACAAATTTCACATGTAAACGGCTTATCGCCATTATGATATCTTAAATGATGTTTTAATGTCCCCTCTTGTAAAAATTTTTTGTTGCAAATTTCACACTCAAAGATGTTTTTGTCGGCGAGCTCCTCAGTCGGTTGATATATTCCTTCGGCTTCATCAAGAATTAAAGCATCTTCATCTTTAATGTCGATGGAATGATGTAGATCTTCTAATTTCAAGTCAATGTCTTTCATATGTTCCGTTTTAGTTTTTAACTCCTCAGTTGAATTAGATGGAGCTCCGAAAACATTGTATTTGTTTTCAAAATTTTGTACGTCAATAGAAATTTTCGTTTCATTCATACCGGTAGTAAAAATAATTTTTCGCACTGAAATTACACAGGAAAAAATAGAGTAAACTTCACTTTTACAAAATAAATTAAAAAATTATCTTTTGTCAAAATATATTTATACCGTTAGCGGCGCTACAGTCGCTATTTGCTGAAAGGATCACTACCTCATAGGCGTCCAAATGGGTATTATAAATTTCTAATCAGTAGCGCCCCAAATAAACCGCCAAAGTTTAATTTTGCAATTTTAAATAAAATAATAAATTAGTAATCAGGGTAAAACAATTTTTTTTAAGCTTTAATGACGCTAGGGTATGCTTTTTAAAGAAAACGTCATTTACTTAACCTAAAATTTAAACGTCGTTTAGTTCGGTTATTTGGTAAGCGCAACATTTAAAGTTTCGTTAATTTCTTGATTTTTTAATTTTCAAATTTTTTCAGTTTTTGTTATATTTGCTCTCACTTCTTGTTATTTTTACTGTTATACACGACTGAGGATCGATAATCATCGTGAAATAGGGGCCTTTATATTATGTTACAGAGTTTTTTGTTTTTTATTTTTAAGTATTTTCTATTTTAAATTAAAAGCGTATTATAAAGTTTTAAACCAATGTTTTGTTTTATAATTTTTAGAAATGCCTCCCTAGTAATTACTTATATATTGTCGTTTTTCGAAAAACATAAAAACGTTAATTTTATTTTTTGTAAATTATTTTAAAGTTTGAATTTCTTTTAGTATTTATTTGTATCATATTGTACAAAATAGTTAAAAATTTGCTAAGTAAATAAGGTAGGAGAAGTATAAAGAAAATAGTGGGGCTTGAATAGACAGACTTGGTCTCGCGCCCTCACGTCGAATGGACTTGGGCGGACGAACATCATTCCCGCAATAATAATTTAATTTTGATTGTTAATAAAACAAACGTAAATTCATTTAAAATGAAAATTGTTTTGTTTTTTTTTAATTGTGGTGAAGTGGGTGTTTAGAACATAAAAAAGGAAAAATTTGGAAGAATTTAGTGATAATTTTTGGTCGATGTGTGTAATTACATCGCAGCAAAATTGTTTAACCGGGGGGATCAGCTCTATATTACATTTCATTTCATGTTTTTACAGACTACAATGCGTTCTTGCGTCCTTTATAGTGGCTTGCCATTTCGCTCTGTCATTGACCCATTGTCTCCATCCACCGTTACCCATGTTTCTCAAATCCTCCGTCACACAATTCGACCATCCTTTCTTCGCGGTCTTCCTCTATGTCACTTCCTTATGGGGTTCTATAGCAGGATCTCCTTTGTCACCTCCTCTCCCTCACTTCTCATCAGATGTCCCAACCGTTTAATCCTCTGGCCCTTTATGAATTTCACAATATCCTCCCCGTTCATTGCTTCGCGGAGTTCAAAATTTATTCTTACTCTTGTCTCCTCCCCCTCTTTCTTTGGGCCCAGTATAGTTTTCAATATTTTCCTATCGCATACTCTCATTTCTTCTTCTTCTCTGAGCGTCATGCACAGTACCTCCGATGCATACGTCAACACTGGTCTTATCAACGATTTATATATCTTGATTTTTGTCTTGACCGATATTACTTTATCTTTTAATATGGATTTATTTGCAAAAAATGCTCGATTCCCCGCTTGTATCTTCGCTCGTACTTCTGTCCTATCGTTTTTATTATTTATCTCTACACCCAGATAGTTAAAGTGTACTACTCTTTTGAACACACAGTCGTCCAATCTTGCTTCTTTGTTTTCTTCGCTCTCTCCTCTCGTAAATTTCATGTACTTCGTCTTGTCCACATTGATGGCGAGCCCCATTCTGCTTGCTGTAAAATTAGTTGCTAGCACGAGTACTTTTGACGTTTCACACAATACACCCAATTTTTAAATCTGCTAAAGGTAATACTGTCACCTACCAAACTTCATCTTTCGAAAATAAATTAATTTCAGTTTGTTTTAAAATTTCCACCGACAATAAAGTTTTTTGTCACAGCGACCGACTTCTGGGGAAGAGCTCAATACTTTACGATTAAAACGCTAGCCGAGGTAAACTTTTGAGATAGAAAAAGGTTCTATCCTACAAAGTACAGATACAATATACCGATACAATATATTATAAGTTTATGGGGGGGGGGGGTATTCCGGGTAAAATTTAACGTCAAAATTTAATAACAGACATTAATTTACATTTTAACTTTTTACATTTTTTCGCTCCGATTGGACAGAGCGTTTTGAGATACGACTGCTGTTAGTCGTACGTCAGTTTAATTACCCCCCCCCCTTCCTAGAAATTCTTTCACCAAGAACAAGATCTAAATTTGTAAGTACATTTTTTTAATGCGAAATAAAAAATTTGTTAAATTTATGATCGAAAACAATCCTACTTTGCCGTTAAATATGTTTCGTCCTACTTGAATATCATCATAAATTATAAAAATTAAAATTGTCTTTTACCACTGACGCACTCGAATGGATTATCGAGATTCCAAAATAAAGTTGTAACTTAATCAGAGCCGTATTAAGAATATAGCTTAGTGGAGCTTATGAATTATGAGCACAGATTTAATAAAAAAGTTTTAATGAAATAGCAATGTTTCTAAACGTCGAGGAAACTGAAGCACCTGCCTTAAATTCGACATTTTTGACAGACAAAAAATTTGCTCCGTCCCCCCGCTCCCACCTGAAAAGAACTGAGGGCAAAAACACCTCCCCACTCAAATTATTTCCTAGGTTTATAGGGTATTTTTGTGGTTCTGGAGGAGGGAGCTGACCACAGAAGAAATTAAAACAATTATTTCTTGAGAAAAATAATAAATATGTACTTAATAGTTTAAATAATTTTTGATGTTGTTAATGCTACGATTATATCTACTTACCCCCACCCCTTGCCGCCAGGTACTTAAAGACAAAACTGCCCGGAATATTAATGAAAAAGCTTAATTAGAACAAGTGTGGTAAAGTTGGGTAGAGGGAGTCAGCAAAATCTTACCTACCAGACGCGAAACTTAGTGAAAATTGTCATCAAAAATTTTTTTTTTATTTTTATTCTTGCGTGTTCAAGTAATTTATCATTTTTCTTTTCTTTAAACTTGTGTGTGTGTTCTCTTTCTACAAGCTAAGGTAATGAACAAACTTATGTATTTGAAATTATTTTTTTTAGGTAAAGTCGCAACAATTAAACTTTATTATTTTTAGTTTTTTTTTTTAAATATCGATGTCAATATTGTTAATATTATAAAAACATCCCTGAAACACGATCGTACTCGAAAATATCAGGTCTAGAAAAACAGAGGATCTCTGTGAGCCTATGTTATGAGTAAAAATATCCTTAAACTCAAAAATCATAACAATAGAAATCTCGTTATTCCCTTCGTGCGCGTCAGCAGTGCATAAATACCGGGTAAAATCCATCGTTCGTAAAGTGAGGTGATGTTCAAATTTGAAATTGCCGCCTTATATTTAAATTGTGAATCCCACAAAGATAGAGAACAGTGACGGAATCAGGGGAAACCGAATTCCCCCCCCCCCCTCCAAGTCTAGAAGTAACTAAATTTGTAAGGGCTCTTCAGCCCTCATTTAGCTCCTCCAAATGTAAGTCATGTAGTTCAGTCCCCTGTAATGAGGTTCTGGTTACGCTATTGATAGAAAGAGAGTAACTGTCTTTCATAGAAAGAGTAACTATCTTTCTACCAATAGCGTCGTTAACTGTTGACGAGCTGAAAGACAAAAAATACGGCTTTGAAATTCCTAACTACGAGAGCTAGGGTTAAACGTAAAAACTAAAGTAGCCGAAAACAGTTACGTAGCCACTTTACCCATAAAAACAGATGTGCAAATTTAATTTTTGTATGAGCTGATATAACAATGGCTCGGTAAATTTAGGATTTTTTCTATTGTAATGGAACTAAACAAATCAGACAAAATTTGCAGTTGAATATAATTGTTACACCTACCACACATTGAAAGCCGCCAGTGATTGTAGCGTCGATTGTTTGATTTCTGATTAAGAGTAAGTAGCTGTGACGACATCATTGGGACTAATTATTCAAAATAACAGTTTGTAATGTAGTTAATTGTAATATCTCTCGTTACGGCGGATGAATTTTTAGCAAATTATGAGAAATTGAAATTAAGCGATTAAAAATTTAGGAAATTTTTTTAGATAACAAACTGATTTGGTCCGTTTAAAAAAATTTGATTTTTTGTGAAATGACCGTTATTTAAATTTTACTGTTTTTTGTTTTTATGTGACTGCCTTTTTTATCTCTGGCAAGGTGCACTTTGTGGAAACTAAATTATCTTAGCCCCTATTTATCCTATCCACGTGGAGCTAAAAGCAATTTATTTATAAAAAAACAGGCTACAAGATTAAATTTAACCAAACGGGAGCTAAGATATTTCAGTTTCCGCAAACTATTTGAAACAAATACGAATCAAGGTAAAGTTCACGAAGGTGAATAATAGGGCGAAAAGCTGTCGGTTTTTTTGCTCTGTACTCCATTCACGGTGACTAATAAGATCTTTTATTTTTGTTGGGGGGGGGGGGGGGGGGGGTTAAAATAAATATGTTCTAAACTTGGTATATTTTATAAACTTCAACAACATTTTTTGGACTTGTATAATAAAAATTGTGGGCGGAAGAGTCTTTTAGTCTAAAGTTCTCCCACTTACAATTAAATCAAAAGTTACAAATCACAAAGGCAATGTCCATAAATGCATGTTAAGAGGGTTGCATAACTAAATGTCCGGTTCAGTTATAAATTAATAATTTCTTTTTTTATATTGTTCTTTTTTAATATTTTCTGGGTCAATCAGGAAAATTTTTAACACAATTTTGCATTGCAGATTTTAAACCATCAGTTGCTGGTCGTGAATCCTAGGATTCCTACGCACAAAATAGGCTTTAGATAATGCAAGTTAATTATTTTATGGGTGTCCAATACTGCGCGGCGTCCATAATTTTAAACCCTCCTTTTCTATAAAACGGCTAAATTAAAAAATTTGTTATCTTTCATTCGAGACAAACTTGGTCCAATTTGGTCTACAATTAACCGAGAGATGACTTTTTTTAAATTTTGTATTTTCTCGCCTCCTTGTTAATTTTCACGAGCATTTTTCTCGAAAGGTAGAGGTCCCACTGAAATATGTTCAATACAAAGTTGAAAGATAATTTCATTCTTTTTTAAATAATCTATCTTTCATCCTCGTGCGGCAAAAACTGGGCAAGTTATGGCTATTTAGTTTTAAAAAAGTAGGTAGGTTTCGAGGAAAAGTTATTTCAATTGTACGTTGACAAAAAAAGTTAATGTTTCTTCTTAAAGTGCATTATTACAGCCATATAAGCACGAAAGAATTTTCGTTTTGAGCGGTTACCTACTTCACGACGCAAAATTTCGAAAAGCATTGATTTTTTTGTAACTTTTATATTTATAATTTTTAATTAGGGATTTTAGAAATAAATACAATATTCTCAGAAATTTGGGGCACTTTATAGCCGCCGGCTACAAAAATGGCCAGTGAAAATGGTATTATACATTTTTCTAATTATCTAATAAACTGTTTCTCCTATTAAAAAAATGAATAAAACTTAATTATAGAGTTTAAATTCGCCATAAATTATCTTAACAATAATTTTTAATTTGAGCTGCCGTTAATGAGAAAAATTTTTAAAATCAAAAAAATGATTGATCAGAGATGTGAGACCCGGGGTCGACGCCGATAAGATTTTCGAAATGTAAACTATTATACAAATAATATGGCGGTCACATAGAGTTAGTTATCACTCATAGTAAATTTTTCTGGCATCATTTGATATTAACGAGACAGAATTATGCAAAAACGACATATCGGGAAGAGAAAAAAAACCTTAAAATTTTGACCGTTACTTTGAAAAATTGAGTTTAAAAACAGGAATGCGAAACAACTTCGAGCAGGGAATTTTTGAACATGATAAAATAATAAAATTGCATTATCTAATTAGTCCGACCTTAAATAATTATGTGACTTCGTATATGATCTTTCAAATGTATCTTTCGGAAACATGTGTAATCGCAAATCTTACATTTAAACACTTTCTGGTAGGTGTGAGTTCGTAAATGCTGTTTCAAATTTTCTTTTACCGAACACTTATAATCACAAACGTTGCACTCCAAGGGTTTCTCGTTGCTATGAGTTAGTAAATGTCTTTTTAAATATCCTTTTATTGAACATTTGTATCCGCAAATGTGACATTCGAACGGTTTCTGGCCGGTATGAATTCGTAAATGCCTGTTAAAATTCCCCCGTAGAGAACATTTATACCCACAAATATTACATTCAAAAGGTTTCTCGCCGGTATGAACTCGAAAATGAGTTTTCAAATGTTCTTTCTGAAAACACTTATAATCGCACATGTTACAACCAAACTTCTTTTCGCCAGTATGAATTTTTTGATGATTTTCCAAATATCGTTTCGCAGAACACTTATAACCACAAATGCTGCACTCAAATGGTTTTTCGCCGGTATGAGTTCGTAAATGATCTTCCAGGTGTACTTTCCGAAAGCATTTATAATCGCAAATTTTACACTCGAAAGGCTTCTTGCCAGTATGCGTTCGTAGATGAAGTTCCAAATATCGTTTTACGGTACACTTATAACCACAAATCTTACACTCGAATGGTTTCCTACCGGAATGAATTTGTAAATGTCCATTTAAGTGCCCCTTCTGAAAGCATTTATAATCACAAACATTACATTGAAACGGTTTTTTGCCGGTATGAGACAGCAAATGATTTTGCAAAGTTTGCTTTCGAGAACATTTGAAATCGCAGACGTTACACTCGAACGGCTTCTCACCGGAATGTATTACTAGATGACACTTCAAAGTATGTTTACGAGAACACTTAAAGTCACATATTTCACACCCAAACGGCTTCTCCCCTGTATGAGTTCGTACATGGTCCTGCATGGTACTCTTCCGAGAAGATTTATAATCACAAATGTTACACTCGAAGGATTTCTTGTCGATATGAATTTTCGCATGCTCTCTAAGTTCCAATTTATTGCTAAAATTTAAGTTACATACCCGACATTCAAATCGAGTGCATATTTCCGCTTTACAACCTTGATCCATTTGACATTGGCTAATGGAATCCTCTTCTTTGATGTCGATGGAATGATGCAAGTCTTCCAATTTGATATCGGTGGCCTCTATGTCCTCAATTTTAATTTTTTTCATACCATTTTCTTCTTCCTCTGCAGATATTTCTCGTGTAATCAAAATAACATCTTTGATGTCAATAGATGTCTCCAAGTTTGTATCTCCCATGTCTTCTGTTTTAATTTGATTTACTAACATTTTCTTCTGAAGTAATTTAACAGATTTATTATTGTATGACAGTAACAACCTTGACTGTGGTGACATCTATGTTACGATGACGGCATGACGGGTAACCACAACGACCTGTAACAAAACAAATTGACATCTACATAAAATTTTGATAACTAGAAGAAAAAATTTCAAAAAGATCTATTAGAGTAGGCCCCGTTGAGTAATTACTCCACGTAACCCTAATATTACTGTGATTTGACCAACGACACTGGTATACCATGCACAGGTCGTATCCTACCCTACAATGGCGCGCTACCAGTGACTTTTTGGAAATAGTCCAATGGTACTTTCTACCACAGATCCGGGGACCTTTCACAGGGTAAGTGAGCTACAAGAACTCTGTTAGTGACCCCGACGATTAGGCTTAATAGATCCACACTATACTAAGTAAGCTAATCGTATATATGGAGTGCAATGTCCTCACGACGGTAGCGAGAGGCGCACTTTATTTGAATTTTTAAGCACAAATAACAACTATATTGTTAATTTTTTTTTATTTCGTTTTAATAATGTGTTCATTTCGAATTATTTTGTAGAAAAAAAATTAATTTTTTTTAAATACATTTATTAATTTATTTTGCAGATCCGTATTAAGTCAGTTTACATGAATTGCATGGGTGGGCGGTCTTAAGCCATTGGTTTGAAACAGTTTTAGAGATAGTTTTCAAAAACTAAAAAAAAAATTCTTTCGGGCAAAAATTCATGAAAACTAGAAACTTTGAAGAGCTATATTTCGGAAACTAGATAGTCTAGATCAAAAAATTTTATACACTTTTGCGCAGAATTTAACTGCTTTAATTTTGATATACAAATTTTGGATATAGAATGTACATTTCATTTTTTGTCAAGGTTAAATTTATTAATTTAAATAAAAAATGTTTAAATTTTAAGGTATCTTTTTTTAAAAAGATTTTTTTAGATTTTCAGTAACTTTTTTTCCGTGTGCCCCCCCCCCCCTCTAGTACCGACCCCTTTTAAAAAAGGGAACATCCAGTCATTGACGTAGTGAAAAAAAGGTGTGCGAATTCTTTTTTACTTAAGTCCTGCATTGTAAGTAACAGCCCCGGTTAGAGGGAAAATTTGAAAATACGAACTTTCACGACAAAAAATTTTTTCAAAACTTCCCGACGGCGAATTAATTTATAAACACTGTAAATAAGAATTTCAGCTGTAAATAAGGTGGGAGAAAAATAAAGTGAGAGAGGGCTTCAGGCCAAAATGGCCGACGCAATGGATTATTAGAATGGCAAGTAATACAAAAATAATAGAATTAATTAAATTAGAAGAAAAATTAAAATCTAAACTGGAATTACAAAATTGTAAAAATAAAAATTAAGAAAGTATTTGCAAAAATTTGTAAAACCGCAACGGAGTTTTGTTGAATAAGTTCGACAGCTGTGCAGCTTATGCACTAAAAATTGGTTACCATAATGTTATTAAAATACATAAAAATTTAAAATTAAAAACCAAAGAGTCTCAATGTTTTCTTCTAAATAATGAATGATTCCGAGCAAAAGAAATTTTGGAATAAGCAAATTTTTATAAATTTGTACAGCTCGGGTCATCTCAATATATTAGAAAATTAGTTCAAAAACTTAATTTTGATCGGGGGGGGGGGGGGATTCAAAAGAAGAATTTGAGTCTTGGAAAATATTGGATTAAAAACGCAAAAACTTCAGTATGGGCTTTATTTTAGACGACAAATATTTTAAAAATAAACGATAAAGGGAGTAGGTTTTAGAGGGTGAAATAAAAATAAATTTCTCTAAACTATTAGAATTGTAATAATTTGGCAATGTCCTTAATTTTAGTTAACCCATCTTGGAAAAATAGTTGAAGAAATTAAATCATGGGGGAGGTTAAGAGGAGAACTGTAAATAAATTGATCTAAAAATTTAATAATTTGAGGATGTTCTTTATTTGAGTTAAGAGTTTTTGGGTTTTAGAGAGTAAACAAAAAAGAAATTAGACTAAAAACCTCAGAACGTGGGCATGAGATTAATTTTAGACAACATAAATATTGGAAAAATAGATAAAAAATTTATTTATTTATTTTAGTTCTTTTATTTTATAAAAATTTAGCAAATTAGAAGGCAATGAAGATCGGAGTCCTAGTCGTACTGCATGTAAAGGATGTCTTTAACTCTTTGAATAATTTTGAAGCAAACATAATGGCAAAATTACTAAAAATTTCATTTTTGAATGAGCTGCAATGGGGGGAAGTGAATTAAAAATAAATTGTACTGAACATTTAGGGATAACCTAAATTTAAGTTAATAAAACAGTCGATGGGCTTAAATAATCTTAAGGGGCGAACCGAAAATAATAATTGAACTTTAAAACTAAGGCATGCACTTAATTTTAAATAATATGAGCGAAAAATAGTAGAAAGAATTAAATCTTGTAAGGGGTACGATTTTTAAGATTTTTAAATAATTTGCTTTAAAAATTTAATAATTTGGAGATGCTCTTATATAAAGTTAATTGGAAAAAATAAATCTTTAAACGAGGTAGGTACTAAAAGGGGGGGGGGACAAACTGAAAAAAAAATTTAACCGAAAATTTAGAAACTCCGGCAATGCTTAATTTCAGATAAGATGTATTAGAAAAATAGATTTAAAAATTTAATTTTCAAAGGGGGGGGGAAGTTAAGGAAAGTTCGTATTGTATAAATTAAATAATTTGGGGATGCTCTTAATTTGAGTCAACATCTTGGAAAAATTGGATTAAAAACTTCAGATGCGCTTGTGCTTTAATTGTATGACAGTTATCTGGCGACAGTAACAACTTCTGTGGTAACAACCTTGACTATGGTGACATCTATGTTGCGATGGCGGCATGATAGGTAATCACTACGATCGGTAACAAAACAAGTTAACATCCACCTAAAATTTTTAATAGGAAAAATTTCAAAAAGATCTATTAGAGTAGGCCCCGTTGAGTAATTACTCCACGTAACCCTAATATTACTGTGATTTGACCAACGACACTGGTATACCATGCACAGGTCGTATCCTACCCTACAATGGCGTGCTACCAGTAACTTTTTGGAAATATCCAATGGTACTTTCTACCACAGATCCGGGGACCTTTCACAGGGTAAGTGAGCTACAAGAACTCTGTTAGTAACCCCGACGATTAGGCTTAATAGATCCACACTATACTAAGTAAGCTAATCGTATATATGGAGTGCAATGTCCTCACGACGGTAGCGAGAGACGCACTTTATTTGAATTTTTAAGCACAAATAACAACTATATTGTTAATTTTTTTTATTTCGTTTTAATAATGTGTTCATTTCGAATTATTTTGTAGAAAAAAAATTATTTTTTTTTAAATATATTTATTAATTTATTTTGCAGATCCGTATTAAGTCAGTTTACATGAATTGCATGGGTGGGCGGTCTTAAACCATTGGTTTGAAACAGTTTTAGAGATATTTTCCAAAAACTGAAAAATAAATTCTTTCGGGCAAAAATTAATAAAAAGTAGAGATCTTTGAAAAACTATATCTCGGAAACCAGATAGACTAGATCAAAAACTTTTATACACTTTTGCGTAGAATTTTATCTGCTTTAATTTTAGATATAGAATGTACGGGAAACAGCAAATTTAAGGTTTTGTAATTTTTTGGACCGTTTAAGCCTAATTTACCTCCGTCTTAGTTTAAAACTTTTGTTCTGACACTAAAATACAGGGCTTAAGTAAAGAAGAATTCACAGACTTTTTTCATTACGTCAATAATTGGATATTCAGTGCCATGGAAAAGTTTTGTTTGAAGGAAGAACAATTAATAATTTTGATGACTTTCCTTTTAAACTGAACACTCGAACCCCCCCCCCCCCCCTCTTCCCCGCCGATACGAAGAGGTATATATTTGTTTATTTTCTATTAGACAAAAATATTTATTGTTTAATAATGCAGCAGGTAACTAGTTTTAGATATATTACACTTAATTTATTCCACCCTCCTTCAATAGATTTTGGAAGATTTTCAAAAGTGACATAGGCAAATTATTTTTTTGGGAATTGAAAAATTTAGGCAAAAATTCGAAGACAGTGGTTTAGATACCAGGCATTAAAAACAAAAAATATTAAAAAATATAATATATCCAAAAATGAAGCTGTGAAGAGAAGTACAACATTAAGGCCAGCCATATACTTTTAAAAAAATTAAATGTTTTGTGTTATTCCCGATTGTTCTAGGTTTCTTCTATATTTTTCGAAATATTGTGTAAAAAAAATGAAAAAGTAACGCATGAAAAATACTAAAAACTGGTTTTCTAATGAAACATCAACAGATGGCGCTCCCAATTTTGAATACTTTTAAAGTAAACATTGTGGCAAAATTACTAAAAATCTTATTTTTGAATGGGTGCATTATTTAGAAGGCGAATTAAAAATAAATTGTATTAAATATTTGGGGATAACCTTAATTTAAATTAACAAAACACTTAATGGGATTAAAAAATCTTAAGAGGGTGAACCGAAAAAAACCATTAAACTATAAAACTAAGGCAAGCACTTCATTTTAAATAATTGAAAAAATTTTTATTAAGGAGTCGGTTCAAGGGGGCAAATTGAAAAAAATGGGGCTGAAAATCTAAAAGCTTTGGCATGCGCTTAATTTCAAATAAGATAGATTGGAAAAAAATAGTTTAAAAAATTTAATTTTGAATGGGAGGGGGAATTTAATTTTAGAAGAAGTATTGTATATAAATTAAATAATTTGGAGATCTTGGAAAAATTGGATTAAAAACCTAAAAACTGCAGCATGCGCTTAATTTCAGACGATAAATATTTAAAAAATAAACGGTAAAGAGAGTAGGTTTTAGAGGGCGAATTAAAAATAAATTTCTCTAAACTATTAAAATTAATTTTAGTTAACCCATTCCAGAAAAGTAGTTGAAAAAATTATATCATGCGGGGGGGGGGGAGAATTGTAAATAAATTGATCTAAAAATTTAATAATTTGAGAATGCTCATAATTTGAGTTAAGAGTGTTTAGAAAAATAGTTGATAAAAATAAATCTTTAAAGTGGGTCGGGTTTAGGGGGTGAACAAAAAAGAAATTAGACTAAAAACGTGGACATGCGATTAATTTTAGATAACATATTTTGGAAAAATAGTTAAAAAAATTAATTTATTTATTTTCAGATCAGAGTCATAGTCACACTGGATGTAAAGAATGTCTTCAACTCTTCCAGATGGAATAAAATCATGAAGGAGTTAAGAAGAGAGGTCGCTCCTGGAGCTAGAGCAAAGAACTCAGGCGGGCAAACCAAGTGGAGAAAGTGAGTATATAAAAAATTCTGTGTAATATTAACAAAATTTTATAATAACTGAATGGACTATTTTTGTCCAGTAATCCTAATTCCTCTGCTCAAGAGGCTAGAAGCCTATTCATTGATCTGCTTGTTATTCGTCATGCTCAGCACATTGTTGAATTTTTCTAAATTTCTGAGCCACTATATTAAAATGATAACTTAAAAATACTGTAACCATAACAAATTTACCAAAAAAAATTCGTTTCCTCGTGAAATGTAAGATTTACAAAAAAATAAATTATACCTTTTTTGTAGGGAATTCAATGCTCTTTAATTTTTATAACCACAATTTTTTTGATAAAGTTAATAAATAATGAGTTATATGCAAAAAACATAAAAGTGCACATTTTCTCCAAGATGGTAGTTTTCCATCCTTGCATTTTCCGAGACTTTTTGCAAATTTCAAAACTTTCCTAATTATTTCCCTCTATTTGGCTTCATTGCCCGAGATAAAAATGTAAAAAAGAAAACTAGGTCCAGGGCTGCGAGAGAGACACAGTGGAAATAGCCAGGTCAAAAAAGTTTATTCAATTTGTTCAAATCGGAAAATGGTAGATTTTTAAAAAATCTTCTTCTTCCTCTTAATTTAGGACTTCGTCCTGTTATGATCATTAATGTACCAAGTTATAGACTTGGCAGACATGATTCTGTGAGCACTTCGATAATATTCTAGTAGGGTGCTAATCTTGCTAGATGCATAGTCCATAGTTCCAACTTGGGCTTTACATCACATCGGCATTGAACCGCGGTTTACCACTTCATACCCGCCAATTTAAGTTTTAATTAACTTTAATAATTGGAATTTAATTAGTCTCCATATTTTATTGTCACCCGCTAGTTAGCATTAGATTGTGTAAACCTTCCCAAGTGTTTTTCTTTAAGTCGCAAACTTGTGCATGCTGTTGCTGCTGAAATGATACGTCACATACCCGACATTTAAATTTTTTACACAATTGTGTTCGATAATCTTGAACCGATTTGGTGTCGTTAATCGAAGGTTCGTCTTTAATGTCGACGGAAGCTTGCAGTCCGTGTCGACCATTTCTTCAATTTTAATTTGTTTACCAACCTTTTCCAATTTTGAAGCACCATTATCCTTAACGTCGATGGATTGTTGTAAGTCTTCCAGTTTAATTTCCAAAATTTATCGATCCATTTATACAGAATATCCTACATACACGCACACCATCACTTGACTTGTTATGGGCACTGAAACAAGTTAACGATTTAAATTAGATTTAAAACTTAAATGTCACGAACCTTATTTTGTCTGGCCGTTGCTATGTAAACCTCTATCGAAGCTCGAAACCAATCCAACAATTGTTATCGACTTCTGTATCAGCTTTGATAACCTGCACTAAATGTAATCTCTTCATCGTAGGCAAGTTCGTGTTCCTCTGGCCTTGAATTAATGAATTCCAAACGAGGATAAATAAAATTTTTTGAGAATCTGTTCACCAAATTAGTAATACAAATTTTGTGTGACAATACATCTGGTAATTAATGAGATAAACTACTTCAGGTTTCCTTGTAATATTTTGTTAAATAATACAAATACAACAAATTAACCCCACTTTTATTTGACACTTCGCACTACGAGGGAACAAATCTAAACAACCACCAATGAGAGCAAAGCATCTTGGGGTTTTTTATTTTACAATATTTTTAACCTCAAACTGCCGTGTGATCAAATTCAAGATTTTTTGTTACAAGATAGATTTAACAGGTAAATACTTCTAACGATACATTAATAATTAGACAAATCATGTGCCAATGTTTGTTTTAGCCTGCAGGAATGCCGAGCAAATTTCAGATTATCGAATAATTCGCAACGAACAGTTGTCAAAATTTTCATCGGTGAGCACTTCGAAAAGTTACTTAGTGTTCATTATTTTAAATTACTTTGTAATTGCCATAGTTTTTTAAAGAATAATCGAATTCTGCCTACGGTGCATAAGATAAAATGTGAAATGTTTTTCAAATTTTTCACCGATTTTATTCAAATTGGGAGAAAAATTGCAGTAGAAACTCCTATTGTTTATAGTCAAATTTTAGTCTGATTCATTTAGTATCCAGGAAGCTATCAACTTTCGTAGATCTTTCTGCCGCTGCATTTTATACGTTGAAACTAAGACCGATATGGATAAGGTGATATTTTCGGAAGAATTGTTAAAAACTCCTGGCAGTAAAATTGAAACGAAAGACTTGATGTTGGACGACTTCCAACATTTCGTTGATCTTAAAGCTGACACTACAATTATTAACGAAGGGGTATTATTAGCAGAATCGGAAAATGGCAGCAAAAAAATTAAAATCGAAGAGATGGAAGACTTGCATCATTCCATTGACATTAAAGAAGATACCTCAATTAACGAATCTCATCTGGATCAAGACTGCGAAACACAAATATTCAAGGAATTTGAATGTCGGGTAAATAAATTGCAACTTTGTGAGCATACAAAGATGGATAACAGGAAGAAACCGTTTCAGTGCAATAATTGTGATTATAAATGTTCTCGAAAGGATAGCCTGAAAAGTCATTTACGAAGCCATACCGGTGAAAAACCTTTTGAGTGTACAATTTGCGATTATAGATGCTCTCATAGAGGAGATATGAAATTTCATAAATTGACTCATACCGGCGAGAAACCATTTGGGTGCAAAATCTGCGATTTTAAATGTTCTCGAAGAGGACATTTGAAAGATCATTTACTGACCCATACTGGGGAGAAACCATTTGGGTGTAATATTTGTGATTATAAAAGTTCTTATAAAGGACATTTAAAAAGACATTTACGACTTCATACCGGCGAGAAATTACTTGAATGTAACATTTGCAATTATAAATGTTCTCTAAGAGAATATTTGAGACGGCATTTAGAAAGTCATACCGGAAAGAGACCGTTCGAGTGTAATATCTGCGACTTTAAATGTTCTTATAAGGAAACTTTGAAAGGTCATTTAATAACACATACCGGAGCATAAAATTTGTGTTTATAAAAAAATGTATAGGTAATTATATAAGTTTTTGTATAAAACCTACCCGAACCTACCGTTGTGACCTTAAAGTTGTTATCGTATCTGAAGAACTCTTGTGGATGTTCGTAACATAATAATATGCAATAAATTGAAAATCAATGACTGTAAAAATTTAGGAATATTAACTTTAACTAGCAATTACTTAAGGACATTTCCAAATTTTTAGACCAATTTATTTTTTTATTAACCCCCTGAAACCCACCCCGTTCAAGATTTAATTTTTTCGACTATTTTTCCAAAATATGTTAAATTAAAGGTATCCCCAAATTATTAAATTTTTTAACTATTTTTACAATATATGCTATCTAAAATTAAACGCATTCTCCAATTTTTAGGTTTTTTATCCAGATTTTTTGGATTCGCCCCCTAAAATCGGCCCCCTTTTAAAGATTTATTTTTTCTAATTAGATATATTAATTCTAATTAAAAGGATCCCCAAATTATTCAATGTTTAGAGCATGATTTAATATTTTTATACAATTTTTCCAATATACAGGATGTCCCCATAACCGTGGAGAACATTTGAGGTGGAGATAGAGGACACTTTTCTAAGACAAATTTTTAAATAAAATTTTTGTAAAAGTTCAAACCCTTAGGGCTTTGAATTTATTAAAATAAATTTTGTGAATTTATTTATTATTTATTTTTACTGTTTTAATTTATTTAGAATTGACCCCCTTTAAAGATTTATTTTTCATGATACGCTAACTCAAATTAAAAGCATTCCAAAATTATTAAATTTTTAAAATACAAGTAATTATTAATTTAAATTAAGGGGTTCCCCAAATTATTAAATTTTTACAGCAATTTATTTACTATTTTCCCCTTAAAACGCACCCCTTTCAAGATTTTATTTTTTCAACTATTTTTCCCCAAATTATTAAGTTTTATTAATTCAGAGAAATTTATTTTTGATACCCCCTTAAAGATTAAATTTTTTGCTCTATTTTTTTTGTTGATCCCCTCGAACCGACCCCTTTTTAAGATTTGTTTTTATCAACTATTTTTTCAAGATATGTTAATTCAAGTTAATAGGCTTCCCATTATTATTAAATTTATACAGTAATTTATTTATTTTCAGTTATTTAATTAATTTATATACATTAATATATTATTATTTAATAAATGTGCATCTAAGTTTACGAATTCACACGATACACCAAAATTTAAATCTGCTTAAGGTGAAACTGCATCTTTCTTTTTTTTTCAGCATTTTTTTGTTAAACGACAACAGAGGTTTGTCACGGGAATTTACTCCTGAAAAGAGCTCATACTCTCCGACTATAACGCAAGCCGAGGTAACTTTTAAAATAGTAAAGGGTTCTTATTCATAAGCCCCCCCCCATCCCTAGATTACATTTTTTAAAATTTTTTTCCAAGATATGTTAATTTAAATTAAGGGCATCCCCAAATTATCAAATATTAACTCAGAGAAGTTTTTTTTAATTTACCCCTTGAAACCCACACCGTGCAAGATTAAATTTTTGAATTATTTTTACATTATATTATATAAGATTAAACAGATTCCCTAATTTTTAGGTTTTTTGTCTAACTTTTTTTTCTGTTTACCCCCCAGAACCCATTTAAATATTTATATTTATTAACTATTTTTCCAAGATCCTATGTTAACTCAAAATAAGGGCAATCCATAAATTATTAAATTTTTATAACCAATTTATTTACAATTTTTTTCTTAGAGCCCGCTCACTTCACGATTTAAGTTTTTTAATTATTTTTCCAATATTATTTAAAATTAGCACATACTCAATTTTTTTAGATCAATTCGTTTTCGATTCAGTCTCAAAAACACACTCCCCTTCAAGGTTTATTTTTTCCACCATAAATTCACTTAAATCCTCAAATTATTAAATTTTATTAATTCAAAGAAATTTATTTTTAATTCACCCCCCCTTTCAGATTTTTTTTTAATATTATATTATTTAAAATTAAAAGCATTCCTAAGCTTTTAGTTTTTTTCAGTTAGTTATCTGTATTTTTATAGCATTATTAAAAAAATTATTACAATTAAATTAAAAAAGTTTAGAAACATTATTTTTAAATCAGTTAAAAAGTGCGGTTAAATTATAAATTTACAATTCACGCAAGCGCACTGATTGAGCGCTACGGAAGGAATTACAGAACGCTCTCATTTTATTGGAAGTATTAAGAAGAAGTGGGGTTAATGATTTTGCATTATTAGTCATATTAAATTGTTACAAAAAACGTAAAGTAATTAAATTAATAAAATTTGTATTTTTAATTTGGTGTTTAACAACTTTTTATTTCTCATTTAGAATACATAGAATAGAATATGAAAGCAATTCAAGGACAGGAAGAAACGGATTTCCCTATGAAGTAAAGACTAATTTTATTCCAAGTTATCGACGTTCATGTAGAATTGGATAATAATTATTGGTTTGGTTTCGAGCTGGGATAGTGGATTACAAGGCAACGGTAATAAAGTTTCTGACATTTAAGTTGAATCGTAATTTGAATACTTTTTAAGTTTTACCATCGAGATCAACGAAGGTATTACTTTCTGTACAATTTATCAGACCGAAATAATACTTTCCGGTATCGTGTAATTATTTTCGAGTCATCTTTATTCAAGTTTATTGCATTTTATTCTTTATTTTGGAATGGTCGGTTAAACTGCGTATGTTGTTCATGTCGAAGCAATTCTTTACGTAATATGTAATTAACATACCTCGGGGTTGTCACCACTCATTACGAAACGTCAATCTTTCTTAAATAGCCAATATGGAACACTAACGTTAGGTTTCGTCATATGTAAAAATGACGAATTGTGTATATTGTTGAATTTACTGTCACGTTTTTAAATTATTCTTAATCATTTAAATCTTAAACTTCTTTCAGTGTCCACACCAAGTCAACTGATGGTAAAATCATTAAATTAGATCACAATATGAATGAGGTTACATTTGCAAACCTATCGGAACATGCAGGCAAGGAAATTAAAATCGAAGACTTTTGTCAATCCATCGACGTTGGAGGTGACGGTGCTTCAATTAACCCCACGATATTTTTGGAAAATGACGGTAAAAAAATTAAAACCGAAGAGATGGATGACACGGATATCAAGCTAGAAGATTTACATCATTCCGTCGACATTAAAGACGAACCTTCAATTATCGATAATCAAAAACAAATATGTAAAAAATTTAAATGTCGGGTATGTGACGTACTATTTAACACCAAATTTCAGCTACAACAGCATGCCCAAGTTCATAGTGGGGAAAAACCGTTTGAGTGTAAAAGTTGTAGTTATAGAGCGGCTAGAAAAAAGCAACTGAAACGACATTTACTAATTCACAGCAGTGAGCGACCGTTTGAGTGTAAAATTTGTAGTTATAGATCGGTTAGAAAATCACAACTGAAACGACATGCACTAGTTCACAACGGTGAAAGGCCGTACGAGTGTTATACTTGTGGACATAAAAGTTCCGAGAAGGAAAATTTAAAAAGGCATTTGCGGACTCATACCAGTCAGAAACCGTTTGGATGTAACATTTGCGATTTCAGAACCGCTCGAAGAAACCAATTAACATCGCATTTATTAACTCATACAGGCGGTGAAAAGCTTATGAAGTGCAATATTTGCCCTTATAAGTGTATTAAAAAGTCACGGTTGGAACAGCATTTACTAACACATAGCAACGATAAACCTTACGAGTGCAATATTTGCCATCATAAGTATGTTAACGAATCTCGTTTGAAAGTGCATTTAGTAACTCATTCAGATAATAAACCCTTCGAGTGTAATATTTGTAATTATAAGTGTTCTAGCAAGGCACGTTTGCGAGAGCATTCGCGATCTCATACTGGTGAAAAACCTTTTGAGTGCAATGTTTGCCAAATTAAGTATACTAATAATGCAAGTTTGAAAGGGCATTTACTAACTCATACAGATAGTAAACCCCTCGAGTGCAATATTTGTAATTATAAATGTTTTAACAAGCGACGTTTAGATAGATATTTATTTGTTCAATTTTAAATATATACATAAAACAATGTTAATAAATAATTATAAATATATCATCTATTATTAGGTTAAACCCTTTCTTAGAATTAATTATTTACAGTAGTTATAAGTTTTACATATCATATACATTATTTAGTTTCAGGACAAAATTTTCAAAAACCTGATAAATTAACTTTTATAAAATGTTAATATAAAAACAATAAAAAAGGAATGGGATAGGAAAGGAGGACAGGTTTTTAACAGAGGTAAGGTGGGGGATTTATATTTAAAATCGATACAACACATCACTACACATCACTGTATTGCACTTTAGTTCCGGGAAGGATTGACTACTTATAGAAATTGAGACGACGCACTAGAATTGATTTCAATAATTTGTCTTTCTTTCTCGATATAATTGTGTCTGCCAGGTTATAATTTCCAATGCCTCGGATCAATTCGTTTTCGTGCTTGGAACAATTTTTCAGTAGCTTCTCTGTAGTTGTTTTAATAAAGTCGCTAACAAAGTCTATCTTGTTATCGTCGTGCATATGTTTAATATTGGTATACATTGGATAGTTGTTAATAATTTTTAGAAATTTGTTTTGTGCACGTTGCGCTGCAATTAAATTGCTTTTTGCAGCAGTTCCCCATATAGTACACCCATAAGTTAAAACCGACCTGGCACAAGTACGATACAGAAGTAATTTGTATTCTTTCGGCAGGCTTACGTCGTGCTTGATCAGTGGGTATAGTAGATGTAGTACGAAGTTCGTTTTTTGCACACGTTCGTTTATAGTTTTCTTCCATGTTAACCGTTGGTCTAGAATTAATCCGAGATATTTTATATCTTTTTTCAATTCGATGTTTGCACCATTGATTGATATATTGGTTGTTGGGTTCTTTCTGCTGTTTGTAAACATTGTGGCTTCGGTTTTGTTCACATTTAGTTTTAGCTTCCAGTCGCTAAAAAATTTGTGGATTAACGCAAGATGTTCATTAATATTTTCGATAGCAATTTCCTTATTTAAACATGATGAATAAATTGCCGTGTCATCAGCGTATAATGCAAGATTAGTGTGCGCGTGCTTAGGAATATCGTTGATGTAAATAGAGAAGAGTGTAGGTGCCAATATCGAACCTTGCGGAACACCCGCAGGAATGTGTTTCAACGAAGATATGGCTTCTACTAATGAAACATAGAAGCTACGGCCATGCAGATAGTTTTGAACAATCTTTATTATCGCAGTTGGAAAGTTCATTTGTGACATCTTGTAAATTAGACCTTTATGCCATACTGTGTCAAATGCTTTTTCCAAGTCTAGTAACACCATTCCTGTGTGATGGTCATTGGCGGACTCCAAGACCACATCTTCGACTACTCTAGCGAGCTGATGAATGGTGCCGTGACTCTTTTGAAAGCCAAATTGTTCTTTAATAATTATATTATTACTCGATAGATGGTCCGTTATTTCCTCTTGAATGATCTTCTCGAGAATCTTACTCAAAGATGGAAGCAAACTTATTGGTCGATAATTCGTAGCTTCGCTCTTATCTTTACTTGGTTTAGGGATTGGCAGAATCTTAGCTATCTTCCATATGCATGGAAAATAACATAGCTTTACGCATGCTCGCAGAATATAATAAAGCTGTACTATTCCTTTTTTCGGAAGATGTTTGATATGTTTGTTTGAGATTTTATCATCTCCGGGAGCTTTCTTCGTTTTTAGTCTGCGAATAATCCTTTTAATTTTATTTGGGGTAATATTAATGCTGTAAGGCATATCGTTGGAGTTTTCGGGTATAATATTGTTTGCAACTAGTATCTCCATTGGAGAGGCTAAGTTGATAGTAGTTTGGTGCACTTCTTCAAAGATATTGGCAAATGTTTCTACCTTTTCTTGGTTAGAATATTGTTTGACGTTTTTATAATTAATAGTTGGTGTGGGTACATTTTTCCTTCTTAGCGCACTGTACACTTTCCATAAGGAATTGTCTTTTATGGTTAGATCTCTGGTCTTGTCATGCCATTCCTGGCCTTGAATGGTTTTTATCCTTGCTTGTATTTCTTCGCTAAGTTGATTTTTTTCGAGTCGGTATTCAACTTGACCTGTTTCTAGCCACTTCCGTCTCGCTTTGTTGCGTCTTCTTTTGAGATCGATTATTTCTGTGTCTACCACAAAGTTTCTTTTTATAATTTTAGATTTAGTTGCTACTTTATCGGAATCCGTAAGTGCTTTTGTAAACTTAGCAATTTCATCGTCAATTGTTTGAACGTTATCGATGTTAGGTGAAATTCGAATTCTATTTTTGCATTCGCTTCTAAATTCGCTCCAATTGGTTTTCGAAATGACAATTTTTGGTGAAAACTGATAGGCGAGTTTTACCATGACAGGCCAATGGTTGGAGTTTAAATCGTTGAAGGTTTCCGGTTCTGTATAATTTGCTATGCCTTGCATCAAGAATAAATCTATCGTGGACGCTTGTAAGCCGGGCGGACTGAAGGTAGGCGTAGGTGGGTATAAAAGCAAGTAGTTGTTTAGATCGCAATGAGCCTTTAGTACGTTTCCATTTCTATTAGGATAACGACAGTTCCACTGAGTGTGCTTGGAATTTAAGTCGCCACCAATGATTAATTTATTATATTTGCTCATGATATTGTCGAGTTCAATAGTAGTAAGTTTTGTCAACGGAGGAACGTACAGGGCACCCACGTAAAATTGTGTAGTTAATTTAATTTTAACAACCAACAATTCTGCCGTCGTGTTTACCTGCTCGGTTAATTCGTGAGGTAAACCTTTTCGTATGAGAACCGCTACACCACCACCCCGGTCGCCGAGTCTATCCTTTCTGTAGATGTGATAGTTTAAAGACTTTGCAGTATTTTCTGGTTTTAACCACGTCTCTGTTACCAGAGCGATATGTACATTATGTTCATTTAAAAATAATTCAAGATCTTTGAACTTGTTTGAGACGCTGGTAGCGTTCCAAGTAATTATTGTTATTTCCGTATTGCTGGAGTTAGCCATCGAATTCACTGATGCATTTCATGAACGCCGACATTCTAACGGCCCCATCCTTAGTACTGTCCATGACTCGATTTAATTCGCGTACAGCGTTTAACATTTTGCCAATATCACATTTGGCTTTCAGTTGTCTGAATTCGCTGAAAAGTGAATTCATATTTTCGAGACCAGCTTGATCATTGGTTCTTGAAGTGCTGCCATAATTTGCAGGCTGTTGACGATGAATAGTCGGATATCTTTGTTGTCCATCATTATTAATTAGTGGAACTCTTGCATTAGTTAATGCAGCATATTGCTGATTTTGTATTGCCGGTTGAGGTGTGAAATTATGAAGTATTTGGGGGTTTGAGTTGAGCGTAGGAAACTGTTCCGAGCGAATTTGATATCCACGTGATTTTAAAAGTTTTGGTGTTGGTTTCGACTGTTTCATTAACGTTTTAATATAAACCTGGCATTCTTTCGAACTTGCAAGGTGGGGCCCTTGGCAGTTCGCGCATTTGGGAGTCGTGATCTCTGTAATGGAACATTCGTTTGACAAATGGTTGCCAGCACATTGTCGACATGCAGCCCGAACATTGCAGTTATTAGCTGCATGTCCATACTGTTGACATCTGTAGCATTGGATAAGCCCCTTTCTGGGTCTGTACTTTTCCCAATATACTCTAGCGTTAGCTACGTACCGTATAGCTTGGATTTCTCCGAATGTTGTTTCGTTTTCAAAAGCTATTTTGTATTTAGGATACATATTGTTATCTTTATTTAAGAGTTTGCAGCTCACTGCTTTTTGATTTTGTATTTTTAAGCATGCCAGAACTTCTTCCTCGTTTATGCGATGTAGGCCTTTTAGTACAGCCATGGTTCTTCTCTCACTGTCGAGGCTGTATGTGAAAAATTGCCGATTTTTCTTTCTGAGCTCTTCCTGAATTTTCTTAAAATCATCAATGTCTTCAGTAACAATCTTTACTTTGTCACCTAAGTATTTTAAGTGAAAGTTCTTTTTCACGACGCTTTTAATATCGTTGGTGAAACTCATGTGATTTACTGGTAAATTTGATACCACAATTGGTTTAGGTTTAACTGGTTTTGTATTGGTGTTAATAAGTACAGTTTGTGTTACCTCGGTAGTTTCCATTGTTTCTTCATTTTCTAAAATGCTAAATTTATTTGTAACGTCGACGTTATAATTTGTTTCTAAGTCATTTTTCGACTTTTCTACTTCGATTTGTTTGCTTGTACTTGCGGAAGAGCCTACCGAATTGGTACCTCGTTTCAATTTGTTGGATTTTGCCATTATTTCATCCTTTTCGAAGTTGCTTTCGCAAGTTTTAAGAAAATTCTTTATTACATGAGAAAGATCCTCGCGATTTTTAGGGTTTAATTTTGTTTTTGCTTTAATTGTTCTAACTAGTTAAAACAGCGCACTTAAATAATAAGTTAATAATGTTGCACAATAATATTATTAGAATACTATGATGCGACCGGATACACACGCTTGCTAAACACAACCGTACTGTAGCACTGCTCGACACCGAATGAAGCGACGTTTGAACGATCATTTGCGAACACACACCGGCGAAAAACCATTTGAATGTCTCATTTGCGATTATAAGTGTTCTAAAAATTCAAATTTGAAGCAACATCAACTTATTCATACAGGCAAGAAACTGTTCGAATGCAATACTTGTGGTTTTAAATTTTCTCTAAAAGATCAATTGAGAAGACATGTACAGACTCATACTGGCTGGAGACAGTTCGAGTGTAACCTTTGCGCTTTTACGTGTCATCAAAATTCAAATTTTAAAAGGCATTTACGGACTCATACTGGTGAAAAACCTTTTGAGTGCAATATTTGCCATCGCAAGTTTTCTTTAAAAAATCTGTTGATAGAGCATTTGCGAACACATACCGGCGAGAAACCATTTGAATGTCACATTTGCACTTTTAAGTCTGCTCGAAAGTCAAGTTTGAAGCGACATTTACTTATTCATGCTCGTTCCACCGAGAAACAAAATTTCAAAATAATCTGATGCTAATTCGATATCTCCGATAGCCACCCCCCATGCTTCGGAAGATAAATCTATTGATAAAAAAAATTGTTTCATAAAATTTCAGAAATAGGCAATATCTCTGTCCGTGAATCAAAATTTATATAAGTTGGTTTTGGGCTTTTTTAACTTGATTGTTAGTTTTCCTAATTCTTTTTTCATTTTTATTCCGGACAGGACAACTTGAACAAAGAAATCGGGAAATAAACGCGGTAATAGTTGTAAAATGAGGTTGCTCTTTTACTTTTGTGGTAGTTTTTCAAATAAATCTTTATACAATAAAGATTTGTTTATTTTGATTAACATGAACTAACTTTTTTACAAGTTATTGGCATGGCTTGATAATAAAATAATAATTTTCACATGAATTGGTTTTTTGTTGTCCCCATGTTCCCGGATTCTTTTTTAATTATTACTTATAGTCCAGCGGTGCCGTTATGGGTGCGTCGCTACATTACTCCCCCTTCTAGAAAAGAATGTTCTAGTAGTCTAAGAGCTAGTGAACCAACCGACTAACCTGTTTCCCACAAAGCTAAAAGTTTTTTAAATGATGTTTTATTATATTATGTTGTAATTTACATATTTTTAAGTGTAAAAAAAAATTGACAACCTATTTTGAGGGAAGCAAGTATGTTCCAAACAATAGCGAAGTTGTCATCGGAATAGTAATTCATAACCTGCTCCCATAAGGCTAAAATTTTGAGGGCATATTCTTTCAATTGTTTAAAAAGTATATGTAAGCAGCCAGAATATTCCAGCGGTTACAGAAGTCTGTCAGACCAGTATATAAAATACACTGCAATGATCCGAGTTTTACTAATTTTTTTATTTTCGTTTAAATCAAAAATGATCTCGCTCGAGTACATCTATTATTTAATTTCATGAGACTCTTGTAATTGATTTATAATTAAATCCAAATTTAAAATTTTTAACGCTGGCTTGTAAAAAATTTTGTTGCCTTGCAATCTGGTATTCGACTTGCACGTGTGTCTTGCAGCTGGCGCCGGTCTAACAAATTTTGTAGCGAAACAATTTTAATTCTTTTAACTACAACCAAAATTAGCAAAACACTTCACAAATCTTCTTCTAATTAGCACCTCAATTAGAACAAAATCAACCATCAACTCAAATTAATACACTTTTTTATTCTTTTAAAACAATTAAAATTCAAAATTAACTTAGACGGGAACTAACACTCGTCCCGCCTTTAGCTAACGCAAAACCACGTCTACCTCGACTTCAACGACTTAAGTCAGATCCTTCTTTCCTGTAACCCCCTGGGTCATTAAAGATGTTTATTACTGCCATCAGTAATTTTTGTAGAAAAAATTACAAACTGATTGGGTTGGAGACGTAGGATTATTACCAATTTAATCGTGTTACGGTAGCAGAAGAAAGAATAAAAATATATAAATCACAACTAATTTATTTAACACAAAAGAATAATGATAAAACGGCATAAAAAAATATAATTGAAGAAATAAATGCTGAAAATTATATTACTGAGTTAACTTTCGGTTACAAAAAAAAATTACATTTAAATCGTTGGACTCAACCTATATAAAAAAAACATATAATTTCAAGTACATAAATTTGGTTATTACCTTTTGTAGTTTGAGGAGCGCACAAACAAAAAATGTTTAAAAAAAAAAGTTAATTAAATTGAATTTAAGATTTAAAGTTTCACACCACGATAGGTCACTAACGTTTTTTGAGATCGATTTCAAAAGATTGAGCCAGGCCCGTAGATCTGTTTTGACAAACTCAACCACAGTCTATCGTGAATCCATGTTAAAACGAAAATTTTTGATTTTTAAATTCGATTTTTCCGAAAACTGATGCCTATAATCCTACAAAATTATTGTATACTTAGAAGTGTCCTCTTTCCAATAGTCAATAGGAAAAAGTTAAAATTATGGGTGGTTTGACCGACAGATCCCAATTATTTTTTATTATAACGAAATCAAAATTTTTATTGACATGAATATTCATTAGCACAAGACCGTTTAGCCTTTCTTCACCAGTAGAATTTCTTAAATAAGTTTTATTCGTTTTAAACTAGAAAAATATCTTTCGGCAGTTGCTGCAGTCACTGGTAATATTGCAAATATTTTTAATATTCTGACATTGGAAAAAAATTTTTCAGAGCATTTTGTCAATGTATCTAACAATCTAACGAATTCTTTGACAAATCGTTCACATTTAACTATTAAATCTATCTACTATCTACCTGTTTAATTTTAGAAATTCAAATTTTTAAATTTAAACATTTTGGGAGGGGCACGTGCCCCTAGGTGCCCCCCCTGGATATGGGGCCTGGACTGAGCACTCGGAGATCAACTGAGGCTTTACATTTTGGCTCAGGCCCTTATATGTAAAACTTCAAGCGTTTCGATAAGGGTCAAAATCGCCTGATTGATGGTATTTTATTTTTAAAAATTGAATTAATCGAGGAAACTCAAAAGTGATATTTTTGTCATATTGTTTAAGAATAGGGAAGTGTGTATTTTAATTTTAATTGATTTCTAGTGAATTAATCGCAAAACGATGCAATAAAACCAGTGCGTATCAGAAGTTGACCTAAATTTGAGATTTTAACGTAAATCTGGGAAACTTGTAATATTTGGGTTCTTCAATTTGAATTACCGCCTTCTCAAATCAAAGTTCTAAACCAAACCAAAGCTGTGATCGTCAAACAAACCCCGCACGTTGTGATCCACCTCGTAGTAACACTTACAAGTCCTTTTAAATCTGCGGATGGCTCTTTGAATGTTAACGTCGTTACCTTGTTTACTAACCTCACCTAAACTTATATGTGCCAGTAGCGTAACCACTGATAGGACACCTGAAGGAATAATTAGTAGACACAATTTAAATAAAACACAGGATTGGGTTTAACGATGAATATATTGCTGTGTACTCTCCGTGGAAATCTACAGTCTCTTGATTACCTCGGATTAACCCTGGAGTGCGGGAACAATTGATAATTTTGAAGGGGTCGAAGGGTTCTAAGCGTCTTCAAATAATTAATAATCCAAAAATAATTATTAAATCCAAATTTAATTTAATGCAAAATAAAATAATTTCTCAATTTCATTCGAAAGGAACGAAGTTTGATTTCTCGCCTTATCCAAATTGCCGGCTTATCAATTGCACCATTCGTTCGCACAAATACAATTTTAAATTTTCCAATTTTAAATGTTTCACGTCTTTTATAATTTCACCAACTTTTTTCAATTAACCATTAATCATCCAAATCAATCAACTACTGCTCGGCAGCAACTAATCAAAAAATTCCAAAATATCAAAACTTCAAAAATAGCGCAACAATGCGAACGCATCCAATCCACTTTATTTAATCAATCAAAATCAAAATTTATTACTCACAATTTCAAGAAATATCAACAAAACTCAACGTATCAAAAATCAAATTCAGCGGGCATGCAAAATCATGCACCCGCTGTCGGCCATAGTTGGCACAAGAAGCCCCTTATCTCGATCCTTTTCTCCCCACTCTGTACTTTTCCAATTTAAACGTTTAAAAATCAAATTAACAAATTTTTACAATTTAGCACAGGGTGGGTCGAAATATTTTGTTTCACGACAATATATTTAACCAAAAAGAAAAAGGTAGTCCAACAATCAATTTACCAGCAAAGTTAATCTCCTTGATATCATTTAATTCAGAATACTTTAGTTTGAAATTTGATTTAATAACTGTTCGATAGTTAATTTCTCTGATCGTAACGTTTTCTAATTGTTTATTCATATTTAATGACCAACCACAATCTTTATAATACTTTGTAAAAAAGCGCCTGTATGTATTTCGATGATCAACTCAATTGTTTTTATATTATATAAGATCTTTAAATAATAAGCCCTTATATTATGCTAAATTATTCGTTCTTAACTATTACCTCGTCAACTTAAAAACTAAGATTGTCACTTAATTAATATGTCGTCACCTTGATCTAAGTTCGTCCCCCTTATTGCTAAGAAAAATTAAATTAAATTAATTTTATTAAAAAATATTATCACATGTTAATAACCTTAACCATTATAAAATATATTTGAAATAATTTTAAATTCAATTATTGAATAACTTTTTCTTAAAACATTCGCCGCACAAAAAAAACCACAACCTGCTCCCTCGATGTTCAAAAATGTAAGGGCTTCTTTTTACCCTCTTAAGCCTGACGGTAAAAATTTCTAACGGAAACTCGACTTCCTGTGTTTTAAAACCGCTGTTGCCAAATTGTTGTATTTTAAAGTAACCAAAATGAACTAAATTTAAAATTTCGCGCCCATTATATTTAAATTCAAATTTACAATATTACAACCTGTTTTAAGGTTCCTGGTTTTGAAATCGAACGATTGATGTTGTATCTACCGTTGACAGATTTATGACTTCCTCAACAGGATATGACCACTGACTTTAATAGTTTAATTGTATAGAAAAATTTTTGGTTTGGTTTTCTTTACCTCAATAACTGTCTTGAGATCGATATTTATGATGTGAGGTCAATTGGTTAATTTCCCTCGTGTGTGACATGATATTTTTAGGTAAAATTGGTGTTTTCATTGTTGATTTCATGAATCTAAACTCGATTTTTAATATGATCGAGGCGTACTTTTTATTTGCTGGTGATTTCGTAGTTTTCATGAGGAAATTAACACTGAGGTATATTGGATTATATTATGCATATCTGTAATGCATAACTCGCTCTGTAATTAAATAAGTTGATTAGTCAGTTCATTTAGAGCAGTCATCAAGTTAAGACGTTTTATTTTGTTCTCATATAATTTAATCACCTTTATTAAATGTTTATTTGTTCTTACCACGTTTTTTTTATTAGACAAACCCAAATAAGTTACATTCCACAATAAGTATTATCTTAATAAGGTAATTATTAGAGTTGTCTTAACAGTTCATTCGGTAATTACTTTGCGCAAGTCCTCTTGAGATAGGAAAACGATAAATGTCAAGATGTCTTTTTTTATGACTTAACTTTTGCAAGGAAAGGTTGATCATGTTCTATTTGGATATTTACACAATCCGTTTGAGTGTGTGGTTCTCAAAATGTTTTAAATTAATGTTATAATTAAATATGCAAATTCAATTACATCTTACTAAACTAGGTTTACTAGCTTGTTGAAGGTAGTTTATTTCTTATTATGTAAAAAGAATTTTAAGTAGTCGCGTGTTGCGACTCATACAAGTGTTTGAACTGGATTCGCATAAATTACCTTCGTAATTTGGGGGGTGGTTTGTTACATTCCTGCCTTCGGCACGGATACCAACACAAAATTTTCAAACTTAACTCTATGTACAGTGTACTTACAAATAAATTAATTTACATTTACAAACAAAACTTCAAAATAATTTTATAAAATAAATAAACAATGTTTTTAGCGTTTCAAAACACGACAATACATAGACGCTCATGGGAGTGCGACCGCAACAGACTTATGCGGATTGCCATGTTAGAAAGAGAAAATACATCTATTGTACTGTAGACTGTACAGGGATACTAACGGTATTTTAACTTTCAGTAGTCGCGTATAAAATTCATAAAAATAATCTTACATCTAAGTCTTTGGTGAAGTGTCATGAAGTTTAAAAATTTAAAAATGTATTGTATTTATTTAATACACCGTGTTTATATGCCACACTATATTTTTCACCTTGCACGTACTGCTGCTCAGCGGATTTTTTTTCTCCCGACAACTCACGCATCATCAAAATGTGTTAAGTAATCCAGAATTGAAATCAAATTCAAAAAACAATATCCGGAGAAACCATTGTAAATTTGAAAATGGATCCCTCGGTTGTAGCAAAATTCAAATTTACACCAATCACTAGTTTCGACGTTGAAAGAAGCTTTTCAGTTTACAAAGAACTTGAAGCGATAGAATGAACTTTACTACAGAAAATTTGAAACTATTTTTAATAATCAATTGTTGTACAAATTAAATTCAAGCTGTTAATAATGTAAATTTTTATAAAATAAACGAGTTTAAAGAACAATAAAATCAGATTTTTTAACCCGTTTATTTTATAAAAAAATTACATTAATATTAATATTTAGGGTCAATAATTTACTATAATTATATTATCAATAATTCTTTTATTAATAAATTTGTTGCTTTTTTTAATTAAATTGATTTTTTTTAAGCACTTTTTTTTAAATTTTTATGCTTTTTTATCCGGACTCTAGTGATCACGTTAGGACTCGGGGGGTTTTGATAACAATAACCGATTGATAATAATACACGAAAAGATTTTTTTTAATTTTACACAAAAGTGGTTGCGAAATGCTCAATTGTAGTGTAGCATTCCACTGAGGCTTAGCTTAAAATAATTTATTTATTTTTTAATTAATTTTTATTTAACTTGTAATTAATTATTTAAAAAATAAATTTTATATTAAATTATTTTGTAGTTTATGCCTACAAACTATTATAATAGTCACGCAAATCGCCATCCAAACACCAGCTAACGCTAGTGCACGACAGTCAAGCTTGTATATTGAGATGACCCGAGCTATGCAAATTTATAAAAATTTGTTCAATTCCAAAATTACTTTAGCTGGGTGTACATTCATTATTTGAATTTTACATGAGATTCTCGTAGTTAAAGTTAAATTGTCAATTTTTGTTAATAAATTCTGTTACCTTGCAATGTGGTATGTTCATTGACTTCGCATATGGTATCGCAGTTGGCGTCAGTTAGTCTGGCCAAACAAATTTGCTGCGACGTATTTTAATGCATCTACCAAAAATTATCACAAATTCTTCAACTTTTTCAATTTATTATTTTGTTTACACTACACTTTATTAATTAAACAAACAAAAACAATAAATAAATATTTACAAAATCAATATCATCAATTGCGGGTCGTCTATTCGACGCGAAGGCGTCAGCCCAAGTGTCCCTATTCAAGCCCCTCTCTTTTCTACTTTTATTTTCCCCACCTTATTTACATAGCAAATAATTTAACAAACATTTTTATACACAATATGATAAATAAATAAATAATAAAATTTAATTAAACTTTAAAATAATTTACAAAATAAATGAATTATGATTTTTATGGTTTCGAAACACGACATTTTATTAAGATACATTTTTCAGGTCGACCGACAGGTTGAAAATGGGTCACACTCTGTTATGTCACACTATGTTTTTACTTTTAAAATGTGTATCACGTATTTAATATACATTTTAAGCAATACCATATTATACATATTCTAGAGTTAGGATTTGTAGCTATAATGCTTTTTGTGGAAACTCGAAGCAGCTCAAATTTTTTAAATAATCTAAGCGATTTATCAAAAACGGATCCTTTTGGCATTATGTTTTATATGCTTTTTTTTTAGGTTTTTTGGGTATTTTATTTATAAAATTGATGCTTTTTTTGCTAATATTTGATGCTTTTTAAGCACTTTCTTTTAAATTTTTATGATTTTATATCCGGACTCTATTACTAATAAACTATTTTGTTTTTATTGCTTGTTAAAAAAAGAAAAATTCCCATAGGTTATTTAATCATATAAACGTAGAAATTGCTTATAATGTGTTAGGGATTATCGATATTCGATTATATTACTATATATTATCGATTATCGTATTTATTTGGGTTTAATCGATTTTGCTGCTGAATTCGATTCCGTTCTTGGAGTACATAATATAAAAGAAGCAAAATTATTTAAAGGAACTTCAAAAACGATACAAAACGAACTGCAGACGCAATATTTGCAGTTTATAAAAGTGAAGTCATCAAGCAAATCAATTGATCATTACCCGATAAATTGATTTCTCAAAGCTATTAAATTAAATGCATATTAAATGCACTGGCATTGCTGTTTATCGAAAAAACTTTGTTCGAGGAATACCAGATTATGATGATAAAGTAATTGAACATTTTTCTAACAATAAGAATAGAAGGATAGAGATTTTCATTATAAATAGTTATTTAAAAAAAAAATCAAAAATTTTTTTTTTTAATTTTGTGCCCTCCCACTGGAAAATGTCACGAGCAGCCACTGTTAAACCGTATATTAGCAACTGTGCATCTGAACCATCTTAATGAGTATTATTGTGTCTAAGTTCGATTACTTTCCTGACTCATGAGTTACCTTCAGCTTTACTGCTTTGTACGAGACTCATTGACGGATTTGATTTGTAATAGTGACTTTCTTGTGTACACAACGTGAAGTTCCCGGTATTAGACGATACGGTATGTTTGGATTGATGGCCATCAGGGTTGCACTTAGGTAATTTCGACTATGCTCTAGATAGGAAAATGGGGAAAATTTGATTTTACGTTTTACTACGACACTGTCTTATTTCATATCATGAATTTGAATTTGGTGCCCCCAAAATACACGGAGAAGGCGTCTCGCCTCTCCAACAACAAACTAATGACAACCATCGTTAAAGTTTCTTAGAATTTAAAAAATTATTAATTCGGTAAAAATTAAATTTATTTTAATAAAATACATTTCTTACAGGTTTACATTTATTGTGTTACAATAACATAGTAAGTGTCACAAACGAGAAGAAAATTGTACCGTCAGCCCCTTCGATACCATTTTCGGAAAACGGTTTCAAAAAGGCACGATCTTGAAACCAACCAATACTTAAAACCTAGAAGAAATAAGAGGCTCCTACACTAGCCAAGCTCGGCCTACACAGGTACGGTTTCTAACCAATATGAGTTAGTAAATGATTTTTTAATGTACCTTTCAGCAAACATTTATAATTACAAATATTACACTCAAACCGTTTCTCGCCAGTATGAGTTAGTAAATGTTGTTTTAAACTACTTTTTTGTGAACATTTATAATTACAAACATTACACTCAAACGGTTTCTCGCCCGTATGAATTAGAAAATGATTTTTTAATCTATTTTTTCGTGTACATTTATAATCACAAATATTGCACTCAAACGGTTTTTCACCCGTATGAGTTCGTAAATGATATTTTAAATGAATTTTTTGTGAACATTTATAATCACAAATATTACACTCAAACGGTTTCTCGCCCGTATGAATTAGTAAATGTTGTTTTAAATAATCTTTTCGCCAAACTTTATAATCACAAATATTACACTCAAACGGTTTTTCACCCGTATGAGCTCGTAAATGATATTTTAAATGAATTTTTTGTGAACATTTATAATCACAAATATTACACTCAAACGGTTTCCCGCCTGTATGAGTTAGTAAATGCTGTTTTAAATTATTTTTTTGTGAACATTTATAATCACAAATATTACACTCAAACGGTTTCTCGCCCGTATGAATTAGTAAATGTTGTTTTAAACTACTTTTTTGTGAACATTTATAATCACAAACATTACACTCAAACGGTTTCTCGCCCGTATGATTTAGTAAATGATATTGTAAACTACTTTTTCGTGAACATTTATAATCACAAACCTTACACTCAAACGGTTTCTCGCCCGTATGATTTAGTAAATGATATTGTAAACTACTTTTTCGTGAACATTTATAATCACAAATATTACACTCAAACGGTTTCCCGTCTGTATGAGTTAGTAAATGCTGTTTTAAATTATTTTTTTGTGAACATTTATAATCACAAATATTACACTCAAACGGTTTCCCGCCTGTATGAGTTAGTAAATGCTGTTTTAAATTATTTTTTTGTGAACATTTATAATCACAAATATTACACTCAAACGGTTTCTCGCCCGTATGAATTAGTAAATGTTGTTTTAAACTACTTTTTTGTGAACATTTATAATCACAAACATTACACTCAAACGGTTTCTCGCCCGTATGATTTAGTAAATGATATTGTAAACTACTTTTTTGTGAACATTTATAATTACAAACATTACACTCAAACGGTTTCTCGCCCGTATGAATTAGAAAATGATTTTTTAATCTATTTTTTCGTGTACATTTATAATCACAAATATTGCACTCAAACGGTTTTTCACCCGTATGAGTTCGTAAATGATATTTTAAATGAATTTTTTGTGAACATTTATAATCACAAATATTACACTCAAACGGTTTCTCGCCCGTATGAATTAGTAAATGTTGTTTTAAATAATCTTTTCGCCAAACTTTATAATCACAAATATTACACTCAAACGGTTTTTCACCCGTATGAGTTCGTAAATGATATTTTAAACGAATTTTTTGTAAACATTTATAATCACAAATATTACACTCAAACGGTTTCCCGCCTGTATGAGTTAGTAAATGCTGATTTAAATTACTTTTTTGTGAACATTTATAATCACAAATATTACACTCAAACGGTTTCCCGCCTGTATGAGTTAGTAAATGCTGTTTTAAATTATTTTTTTGTGAACATTTATAATCACAAATATTACACTCAAACGGTTTCTCGCCCGTATGAATTAGTAAATGTTGTTTTAAACTACTTTTTCGTGAACATTTATAATCACAAATATTACACTTTAACGGTTTCCCGCCTGTATGAGTTAGTAAATGCTGTTTTAAATTATTTTTTTGTGAACATTTATAATCACAAATATTACACTCAAACGGTTTCTCGCCCGTATGAATTAGTAAATGTTGTTTTAAACTACTTTTTTGTGAACATTTATAATCACAAATATTACACTCAAACGGTTTCTCGCCCGTATGAATTAGTAAATGTCGTTTTAAACTATTTTTTCGTGAACATTTATAATCGCAAATATTACACTCGAACGGTTTTTTGCCCGTATGAGTTCGAAAATGCTTTTGTAAATTACCTCTTTGTGAACATTTAAAATTGCAAAAACTACATTCATATGGTTTCTCGCCGGTAAGTAAATGATTTTTCAGCGATCCCTTTTGAGAACATTTATAATCGCAAATTTTTGAAGAAATTTTACAATCTTGGTCCACTTGAGATTCGTTTATTGAAGTTTCTTCTTTAATGTCGATGGAATGATGCAAATCTTCCAAGTTGATTTCCGTTTCTTCTTCTTCTTTCTTAATTTGAAAGTTACTCTTTAAATTTCTTGGGGTTGCCTGTAACAAATATATCGAAATGTAATTCTACCCCGTGTAAATTTTCTTATTAATTAATTTCTTCCAATTAAATTTATAATTTTTCAAATTTAAATTTCATTCTTTGAAGTGTAATGCACCCCGATGTAAAGTTTACTGTTTAATTAAATCAATTTTATTTTTCAATTTCAATAAAATTATAAAATGGAAAAATTAAATTTATCGATACTGGTAGCGCAGGCGTGCTAGTGATTTTTTTTATTGTTACATTTCTAATTGTTTAAAAATATATATTTTAATAAATTTATAATTTACTGAATAGAGAGCAGATTCAGTTAAGAAAATGATGTTAACGCACCAGCAGAGTAGTGTGTTTCTTAGGAAATGTAGCTATGAATTAGAATGAATTCAAGAAAAAGTTCAACTGCTGTATGTAAGCCAGCGAGAAAAATGACGAACCCGATAAACAAAAGATTTCAATTCTATTGAATTTGATGGAAGATGAAGCGATCGATATACACGACATATCTACCTTCACCGAAGTTGAAGTCAAGAATAAATTCGATAATATAACAAAGAAATTCAATCAGTATTGTCAGTCTAGTAAAAATGTTATATTTGACCAATTCAAGTGCTACTCAAGATCACAGAAACCAAATAAAAAGGTAAATAAGCTATTCCTACGTGTTGACGTGTGGCGTTTGTAAGCTGAAGCCAACAAGGTATAAGGATTGCACACAGTGCCAAATTTGGAATGAATTACTACTGTTAGAAATAACGAGAAAAAATTACCAAGAAACCTACTCCACTTAATAGAATCACGGTCATTCGAGTTGTAATCAAAAATATATACTATACGAACAAGAAGCAACACTCCTGGAAATTCCTTTCTATTTGACAGGCAACAATATTTGACCTTGAGTCATTTTGCTAGGGTACTTAAGAGTGGGAATTCAAAATTACTTGTGAAAATTTATTTCAACTTTTTTATTATTAAAAGTAAACAAACGAAACAAAATGTTAAAAGAATGAATTTTAACCGTAAAGTAAAGAATAAATACGTACTTGGAAAAATAATATTTAAAAATTCAATAAAAAACATTAATTTACATTTAACAGGTTAGGACTTAGAATATTTGAATAAATACTTCCTAAGAATGTTTGAAATAAAAAATTTGTAATGCGATGTAAAGGCCCTTAAAAAATTCACTTTATTTCAATCCATTTAAAATATTCATTTTTAAGTTCTTTTTCTATTTTTTTATTATTAATTTAAATTTTGAAGTACAAGTATACTAAAAAAAACAAAATTTACAATTTATATATTATAATCGAACAAATTTTGAATGATATTGAGCACAATCGATAAATTTTCAAGTGTCGGGACTACTTCCGAACGATAGTAGGGATTATTCAAACTCGAGCAGTGAGAGTTGATGTTTGTGTGAAGGGAAGATTGTTGGCCATCGTCCGCCCGAGTTATTTGCAATTTCGTTATCGTCTCGCAATTTTATTTTTAAGCTGGAGAATAGGTTTTATACCGTTTAATTTACTTGCTTTTAAGTGTGGATGTATTTTGTGAGGAATTGTCCTCTATTGCGTATGCAATTTTCGTCGATGTGCTTTTTATCAAAACCTGGAAATTCTTTATTTTGAATCGTTCTTAAAGTTAAGTCAGAACCAAGGGGTTGTTCACTTCAATAATCATGTGTACAAAATATCAATAATTTATTACTAATCTCAAATAATCTTCCATAATATTTAATAATCATTATTGATGTAAATAATAATGAAGTAATCTGAAACAATATGAAATAATCTCAGATAATATCAAATAATTTTTAACAAACAAATAAATAATAATACATGGAAATTTCTGTATCATATAAATCTTAGTTTAAACACCATAAAACATACGTCTATAGTCTGTTTTTTTTAAGAAAAATATTGGAATTTGTACTAAAGCAACAACCTTGAAACGTAAACCAATGAAGTTGCTTTGAAGGTAGACGCTATTACAATAACAAAATTTTTGCGATTAAAGTGCTATGCGTGTTGCCTAAACTGAATCTGGTAAAGTAATAAATAAGACAGATTTGAATAGAGTTATATGTAATATCGAATAGACGTAGTTATTTGGTAATAACATTTCGCTTTTTTGTGGTGAATGTTTAATATTATTACAAGATTAAGTACTATTTAAATTATCTGGAGTTTTCCGATGTAAATTAGACTTTGCAAACGACGCGCCACCTATATTTTTTATTTTTTTTTTAAATTTTTATTTTCTATTAGCGGTTTGAGAATTGTTGCTATATAGTGGACAAAACCACGATAAACATCAATGTTGGTTGGATTATCAAGTACCTCACGGTACTTACTATATTGTTACGAAAGAACGTTTAAATATATTTGATGACTAATGTATGACGTCATGTATGATGAGTCATATATGACGATTCGTGTGTGATGAGTCATACATGATAGCATCGTTAGTCATTCAATAATAATAATAGGTTTATTAGCTAATGCTATTTTACAAGTTCACAATTAAAAAAAAAAAAAAAAATTAAATTCAAATCACCAAAAACTAATTAAAATTTTTCACATGTATATATAAAATATAAACCAAAACAGATCATTCCTAAAACCACACAAAAAATCAATCACAAACTATCCACATTCTCCTTAATGTACAATACTAATTCCCTTTTAAAAGTTCTATAATTGTTGCAGTCTCTTAATACAATAGGCAAATCATTAATCAAGTATTGCTTAGAATTGCAGACTGGAAACTCATAGAATGTACTGGACTTCTATGGAAATTTCGAGAAGGTAGCATTTAAGTATAAATACAGATGCTTTCCTGTTTGATTAAGTACGTAAACTGCCAAATTTACCGCTTCAGTCCAGAATTTTTTATCCATTTGTTTTGAATAAATCATAGTTCTTGCTGACTCAACGATTGTTCGCATATCTCTCTCTACACATCCGTTTTGTTCAGGTGTGTAGGGTACAGTTCGCTGATGTTGAATACCCATTTCATGGAAGAATGTTTTCAACTCTTGGTTAACAGACTCGGTACCATTGTCCGATCTGATAAAACAAATATCGTGTCCATGTACCTTTTCTGCAAGCCGTATGTACCTCTTGATGTTGTTTGCAACTTCAGATTTTTGCTTCATGAAATAAACGAAACGAAAATGAGAATAATCATCTTTTAAAAGTAAAAAATACCTAGAACCACCAATTGAATTTTCTTGCATTGGTCCGCACACATCAGCATGAATAATTTCGCCACACATCTTTGATTTTACTTCACGACTTTTGAAACTGCCTCGATGATGTTTACCATACACGCACGCTTCACACCCAAAGTCTTCATTTATATAATCTATTTTGTGGTTCTGCAAAAAACTTTTTACATGTGCTATGTGCTGGTGTCCAAGTCGTTCGTGCCATGTACGAAGAGAAAACTTTTGTATTGCCATATTTGCCATGGCCATCTTGGTATGTGATTTATTTACCTTGAACATCATCTGGAACAGCTTTTCTCGACGAACTCCCACTGCAACGATGTTTCCATCTTTTGAGTATTTCTCAACATTTGCTGTCTGATTTCAATTTATAACCATGATCCATGACTTTTCCCGACGAAAATAAATTGACGTGAATTTCTGGAATATATAAAACATCTACCATGCGTTTGTGAATCCATTCATTTCCATTGAATGCAAGAATGTTGATGTCACCTTTTCCTCGAGCTATAATCTTATCGCCATTTCCAATTGTCACTTGTACCGAAACCCTCGTAATGTTTTCGAACCATTCATATCGGTGACTCATATGATCACTTGCACCCGAATCCAAAATCCAAATATCTTTATCTTCGTTTGATGCTGAACATACAAATGCATCGACCTGTACATTTTCTTGTTTCTTGTTAAAAACGTCTTTTCGTTGTGGGCAATCTCTTTTCCAGTGATTACTTTTACCGCACTTAAAACATTTACCTTTGGGCTTTCCCGTTTTATTCGCTTCTTGGCTGTTATTGGTTAACGAATTACCCGTTTTTGAATTTTGAGTTTTCTTCCAAAAAGTTCGTTTGACCATCAGCGCTTCCACATTTTCGACTTGGTTCTGAGATTTCAACCTAAGCTCCTCTGCCATCAAACGTGCACGTAAATTTGCCATCGTTTAATTGTCGGTGCTTGTAGATTCCCATGCACTGTGAAAGTGATTGTACTCGGCAGGCAACGACATCAAAATTTTAGTCATGACCATGGAATCTGATATGACTTCTTCTTGATCTTTTAATTGCTGCACGACTTCCATTAGTTTTGATAGAAAAGTTGCAATGTCATCTTCTGGCTCCTTCGTGAACTTGTAATATTTTTGTTGTAGAAATAAAATATTTGACTTAGATGCTAACTCATATGTACTTTTGAGTATTGACCACATCTCATTTGCCGTTTCACTGTTCATAATTTGCAGAAGAGGTTGCTCCATGCACATAGTTGAAATTACACGTCTTGCTCTAGCGTCTAATTTCTTCCATGCCACAATTTCTGTAGCGTAATTCGTGCTTTCAGTGGTAGGTTTCTTTGCAGTACCATCCACAACATCGAATAATTCACTGGCTTCCAATATTTGCCGGATCTGGAATTTCCATATTAGCCAGTTGCTACCACTTTCCAGTTTTTCAATATTCACTCTATCGCCTTCAATTTATCTTGATTAAATTAAAAGTCAATTTACCGTACTTGCTATTTAAGTACTAAATTTTCTTCTTAATTACCACCACGTGAACTGGGCCCATAACCTTTTGCTTTCCCAGTGCTTGGAAGATTTCGTCCATCACACCTGTTTTTAAGGGTAAAGATCGCTTACATGTGGGGAATTACAGGCCGATAAGCATATTATCAGTTATCCCCAAACTTTTCGAAGGGATTATCACTGATAAGCTCTTTTGGGCAGTTAAGAACGTGATTATTGATGAGCAACATGGCTTCTTTAGACACCGCTCTACGGCAACTAATTTATGTACCTTCTCGGATTATATCATTAATAATCTCGAATCGGATTCAAGTGTTGATTGTATCTATACAGATTTCACCAAGGCATTCGATCGTGTGCATATCGGTAGGCTAATATTCAAATTGGGTAAGCTAGGCTTTGGTATTAACATACTCAACTGGATTGCATCCTACCTATCTAATCGACAGCAAAAAGTTAAGATCAATAATTGTTTCTCTCGCGAAATACTAGTTAAATCGGGAATTCCTCAAGGTTCCCACCTTGGCCCTTTACTATTTATTATATATATTAACGACGTTAAAGATGTCTTCAAGAATTGCAAATTTTTGCTTTACGCAGACGACCTAAAAATTTTTCGAGTTTCTAATTCCGTTGACGATTTTAATCTCATTGTTGATGATCTTCGCTCTTTTGAATCGTGGTGCTGTGCCAATTTTATTGATCTTAACATTTCTAAGTGTAAGTATCTACGCTTTACTCGTAAAAGAAATCGTACCAAACTCAATTATTGCTTACTTGGTAATGTGATCAAATCCGTTTCAAGCTTCAATGACTTAGGCGTTATTGTGGAGTCCAATTTTAGTTTTAAATCACACATTAATAATATTATTATTAAGGGTAATCGAATGTTGGGCTTCATCCTAAGACAATCCCATGAATTGATTAGCCTGAGGGTACTGAACTTACTGTTTGCTGCCTATGTCAGATCGCATCTTGAGTATTGCTCCACAGTTTGGAACCCTTACCATTCCACCTTGGTCACTCGAATGGAGAAATTACAAAGAAGATACGTTAAATTCGTGTGCTATAAGTTTCACATCTCGCTGGAAAGTGACTATGACCTATTGCTTGGCTATCTCGGTTTATCCCGTTTAGAAAATAGGAGAAAGTACCTGGACTTGTGCTTTTTGTACAAAATTCTTCAAAACTTGTTCGACTGCCCAGCTCTACTGCAATCGATCAACCTTTGGGCTCATCCTTGTGCGGTACGAAAACCGGACCTTTTCCAATCTAACTTCCATAGGACAAGTTATGGAATGAATTCACAGACTACGAAAATGATGACTCTTGCTAATCCGTTTAAGATTGACTTTTGTGCCAACTCCTTAGTAAAGCTTAAAAGTCAATTAAGAACGAATCTTGGGATTTAGATTTCTCTTGTATTGACTTGATTTTCTATCAATTTGTTAAATTATGAAAAATTTGTTAAATTATGTATATTTATAAGGAAATATTTCCGTCAATAAATCATTATTATATTATTATTATTATATTATTTACAATGGGTTCCGTGAACCAAGATAAAAGATAGAACGTTCAAAAATAAGTATAGTATTTTTTATGTCAACAAAAAAACAACACTTTGTTATATATACAAGATGATTTGATTTTACTAGATAAACGAACAACTATAAAGAAAGTCCAAGCAATACAGCCAACTTAATTATACTAAAACTCAGTAAGGTGTCAAAATTCAACAATTAACCACAAGGTTAGTGAAGAAAGGGTCCTCGATTACATTAACAACAAATTGATTTTAGATTTGGTGGACAACATTCAGCCAAACATAAAATTAGAAACATTAAGGGCAAGATTTCCAGATCATTATAGCTCGTTTAAGATTACAGTAAGCTCCGTTTATATGTCAAAGCTCATGGACTCCAGTTTTTGGCCCAACGGTGTTGTGGCTAGAAACTATTTTGAGAAATCTGCGTCACCAACCGATAGGAAGTATTTTCAGCAACTTCCAACAATAACAGCAACGACCTAAACATATTTTATCAAAACGTGAGGGGGTTACGTACCAAGCTGGGTCAATTGCTTATTAATATTTTAAATAAATCGTATCCGATAATTGTGTTAACTGAAACTTGGCTGTCTGATCAACATTTTGACAATGAATTTATTGACGATAGATATGTTGTTTATCGTAGCGATCGATCTGAAGTAACAAGTAAGAAGAAGATTGGTAGCGGTGTTCTAATTGCTGTTTCTAAAAGTTTTAACTCCAATTTGATTCCTAACTCAATTGTTTTAAGGGAAGAGATCTGGGTGTCAATTAACATTGGTCGAAATAAGTTAATTCTCTGCGGTACGTACATACCACCTAACTCGTCTATTGATGTCTACAGTGAGCACTTGGCCACTGTTAATGCAATGTTGCAATCGTATTCCAGTCTTAATATCTGCATTGTGGGTGACTACAATGTGCCTGACCATTCTTGGAAACTGGACCCTAAAGATGGCATGAGTTTCGCTCCTACGAATGTCAGCTCTTTAATTGAAGAAACTTTATGTGATGATTTATCGTATGCAGGTTTTCGTCAGTTCAATTCTATACCTAATGCTAATAATGTTCTGTTAGATCTAGTATTCTTCAATGATTTTAGTATAAGTGTCATAAATTCGACTCCATTAATATCACCGGTAGACGTCAATCATCCTCCGTTACTAATAACGTTCACTGATATAGATCAAGTACCAGAATTCCCACTTAATTTTCTAAAGCAAATTCGCTGACCTTTCCAGGTTTTCTCTGACAAAAATTTTAATTTTCCTTGACATTTTAGTATCGTAATACAGTAATCGGAGAACAATTTGCACCAAAACAAAAAAACATAATTAAATAAAAACAAATACAATCGAGTCGCGAAATAGTGAATACCGCATATAGTGAAGTACCGGAAATAGTGAACACAAAAATTTTAACATTGAGCGTATATGGGACTCCTATATAACGAACAGCTGTAACCCCAATACAGCGAACTGCGTACGAAATCCTGCAGTTTGAATGACAGTTTGATAGGGACTTCTCCCAAAGACTAAGAATTTACATTAGGTAACATCATTGTATCATATTTACATTTTATTTTACTCGTAAAGTTAACACAGAACGCAATTTTTATACAGTGGCTCATAATGAAATCCGGACGCTCCTATACTAGCAATGTAAATTGTACTTTTTGAAAACTCTTTTTGTATGTAAAAATCGCTTTTACAAAAATATTTTTCAGACATTTTTTGTAGATCTTCACTTTTGTTTATATATACATTTTTTTACTTTGTCGCATCGTTTTCGGCTGAGAGTGACTTAAAGCAGTCTCGGTAAAAATCCAATAGGAATCTCCTGAAAATACCATAAGAATTCCATTGTGCATTTTTAATTTTGTTAAAAAGTTTTACCGAGTTTGCTTTAAGTCATTTTCAGTCGAAAACGATGGGACAAAGTAAAAAAATGTATAAGAACAAAAATGAAGAGAATAAAATTATCTACAAAAAATGTCTGAAAAATATTTTTGTAAAAGCGATTTTTACATATTAAAAGAGTTTTCAAAAAGTACAATTTACATTGCTAAATTTTATATGTTTTATAATTTTATATAATATATTAGGTGGACATTTTGAATGCACTTATTACTTAAAAATGAAGCCTGGAATGCAAGAAAGTGTTGGAACAAGGTGGAACAAGTATATCGAATATTATACAGGGAACGAAATTCAGATTGACTCTAATCCAGAAAAGGAAGACGATGATGAGATGGTTTCTTATACTTTCAGTAAATCAAAGCTTTCAAAATGTGATTTTATTGTAAATTTTGTAAATACCGAAATAGTGAACAACCCCGAAAAAGTGAAAGATCTTTGCCATATTTAATTCACTATTTCGCGACTCGACTGTATAACATTTATTTCCTACAGTAATATACGAGCACTATTATTTATAAATTACAATAACAAATTATACTTCTTTTCTTAAACTTTCAATTCTTTTAGATATCTCTAAATTTTTAACATTACTGTCATCAATAATCTTCTGCCTCTTTGCTTCTAACAAGTGAATCTCTTCATAGACCCTCTTTTTAGATGCCCGATGTTTAACTGGGATACTCTAGTATCCCTTGATTGTGAGCTGGCGCTACTTAAAGCAGCTTTATATCTTTCACTTGCAAGTTGACAAGACGTTATTAATTCTTGCGAAAGTGGTATTTTTAGAAGACCTCCAGCTAGATTTATAGCGTTGTACACTGTTCTCTGTGCCACCAAAGTCCTCTCGTGTATGTTTTCAGTCAACATATCTTTGTTAATTGAAAACCCACTTTCGACAAATGCATTTCCACGCGATAAAACAAATACTATCTTGCAGACTTCCCATAGATCTTTGTATTGGTTCATTTTTGATTCCACAATAGTCTTATAAAAGAAATCCAATCTTTGGTCTTCGTTATTATAAACTTTGATTAAATTAATTTCCGTTTTGCAAAATACTTTAAATTGTGTCGAACAATTTTCAGCTGTAATTGATGAGATTTTATCAGCGTCGAATAAAATTTCTAGTAATAGTTGCATCCGTGACAATGCTTCACTCATATTAGAAGATATTACAGCTGGGTCCAAGCATGAAATTGCTTCCACAACCTTTCCTTTCAGAGGACTCTTCTGTAATATCTTTTTAATGGTTGCTACTACAAATGTTCTTACTTCTTGTAAAAAAATAGGCTTGTCTTCTTCAGAAGCATTGCAATCTTTCAAATATTTTTTTGTTGCAAATCCCAACGAAGCTTGCTTACAGTCTAAAAAATGTTGCTTATTTTCAAAATCAATTTTCGAAAATGATTTTGGGTCCTTTGGAATGGCCTCCTTTTTCAGAATGATATTAAGTAGTGCCAATAGCACATTCTTAATATCACCATACAAAAAGGGTGCAAGAGACTTTTTACTTTGATATTTTACCAAAAACACTTCCAAAATTGATGCCATCCTTTCAAAAAACGATATTTTGCATAATGTCAATTTATCGTTGCATGCTCTATTGACATTATTTACAGATGTAGTAGATGGCAACTTGACATTTTTGTTTGCGACAAATTCACATAAATTTTTATAAACTTCAATTGCTCTTTGTGCCGCAGTTCTTCCCTCTACCCATCTGGTTTGGCAAAATTTTAGTGGGAATTTTTCACTTCCTAAAACAAAATATAATAATAACAATTATATTTTAAATAATTTTTTTTCAATCAATTTACCTGTTGTTTTTATAAAATCAGCTCTACGTGCAGGGCTATCTTTGAATAACCAATATAGTCCCCGTAATGTTGCATCCACATTCCAAGTAGAAGCTTTATGACCGGTTTGTAGGGCACCATGTATTACATGTAAATCACAGAACCCTAAATCCAATAAACTGCAATCACCATCTTCGGTGAATAAATCTAAAAACTTCCAATTTACATTGGGTCCATCCATAGAAATTTGTAAAATCCTTTCGTCTTTTAAAAGTGATTTTATGGCGTCCTTAAAGTGAGTTTTTAAGTTTTCACCTTCAATGAAAGTTGATGTAAAATAACTACACTGAACTTCATCGATTTCGTTATCCCAGTATCTTACAGCAATATCCATTTGACTTGGCTGCGATATCTTGTTGAGCGACTCATCAAAACAAAGCGTATAATAATTACAACCCTTCAAATATTTTTCTAAAATATTTTGAAAGTAAGGGGCCAAACCAAAAACAACTAAATATGCAGCTTTTGTTGATCCAAAGGTAACCTGGCTCGCAATATTGGAATCTGGAAACATACTTTTCATGATTTCTATCGATTTACTTGCACTATTGTAGGACATGTGCGAGTAGATCATTTGAAATGCCCACGAGACGTCAGCCCTTACAACTTCTGCTTTGTTCACATAATAATTTATAGTGCGATCTTGTGATATAAATGTGCTTGTGCTTTGCGTTGGTACTCTTTCTTCCTTACTAGTACTATCGGTAGAATCTGCTACTGCATCACTGCAATTTGATTCCTTCGGCCTTTCAAAAAATTGCTGAATGGATGAAGAAGTAGTTGCATTGTTCATTTTGTTCAAATGATACTTGCTGTTAAAATGACTCTTTATAGCCGCCTTGCCCATGTTGCTCAAAGAAAACGATTTTTGGCACAATTTACAATAGGCTAATGTATACGATCATCTTTCACTTCTCTAATAAATGACCAATCATTTGATTGATTATTATCGATGAGCCAATTATCATTAAAATAAGTCTTCCTTGATGACATCTAATTAATAAATTAAATAATTAAATTATATAATAGTATTAGCTCTTGAAATACAAATATATTAGATTGTAAATAAATGAGCTAAAGGAACCATTAATTAATTTCTTGAAAAAGAGAACTTACTTACATATTCTCGAAAGCTCGAATAAAATTTGTTTTATTGTTCCTTGAGCGCATTTATTAATAATCTAATATAATATATGATGTATAATAAATTATATGAATCATTAAAAACATATTAATATTAGTACAAACAGTAATAATAAAATCTAATCATAAATAAATTAATTAATAACTTACCTTTACAAACGATTTTCAAAATAAATAAAAATTACAACTTAAAAAATTGAAATATGAAAATTCCTCACAACACTTGACACTCTTGTTTGCTTACTGAAAATAATAATGAATATTTGCGATATTTAAAGGTGTCGTGAAGTAGTTGAACTGCAGTCGCAATGACGTAATAGGTGCGAGCGAATACTGCGTTGGGTATTAGTTTCGTATAGTAAAGAGCGAGTATTAACTATTAATTATATATTAAATGGGTAAAACCACCATTTCCACCAAAACCAAAAAATTTCTAGCTGAAACCACCCATTCTTTCTTTTTAATATGAATCGTAGTGAAAAATAACTACTAACGCATTCAAACCTACACGTGTAATTGTTGCACATGTTGCTTTTTGCAGAAAAGGCGCTAGCCTCTAAAATTACAAGTGACAAACTAATTATTTAATTCAAGGGTTTAATTTTTATATTTATTATTATTAATATATTTAAGAAAAGTTGCAATAATATATTGCATTACTTAGGTCGAACGATAACATAATTCATTTTGCAGTCACTGTAGCAAACTTACTTCAAAGAATGTGTTTTATGCTTTTAATTATTAATAGGTAAATTAAATAGACGCCAAATCTTTTTTTCAGTAGTGACGATTGTTTAAAATCACTTTCTTTAGAGTGGATGGAAGTTATTTCTCTTAATTATATCCAACCACTTGCGGTGCAATTTTGAATTTCTTTCTTTATTGGGAAATTAAAGAAAACTCTGTTTACAGTTTCTTTCATTATTTTTACAGTCGTATAAACAACATTGGAGCATTTTTCTTGATTTAATGTTATGAAAACTATGCGAAATGTATCCGCTGCACTCAAATTCTAATACGTATAAATGATATTACAGCGGTCGCGGAGCACGCATGACGTCACGTTTCATTTATTTCCGTGCTTACGGGTCTGATACTTGTTTATTATAAAACCTATCGAATTCTAATTTGCGACATCTTAAAGAAGATTTTAGAAAAAATTATTTTCCAAATTTATTTGCCGTAATTCACATTGTCAGGTCGACCCTACTTATCCATTTTACCTGAAAGCCATGGATTTAATTTAATATACAAAAGTAAGTATTTTATTAAGAAAACATTTTGAAAAAATTCGTAAATAAATAACATTTTAAAGTAGGAAAAAATTTTTTCCCAAATTAATTTGCCGTGATTTATTGTTTACCTTGTCAACTAATAGGTAAACCCTACTTATCCATCTTTACCTGAAAGCCATGGAAGAAGAACCTTCGAAAATGTTAATATTTATACAGGGATTTTTATGAGTGCCTCCCTCTTCGAAATAAAATCCTGGCTACGAACCTGATATAAAGTCATTTCAAGCTTTTTATTACAAATTTTTTTGTTTTTAAATTATTTCAAATTTAAAAATAATTCCTTGACAAAATTTGTTTTCCCTGACATTGGCGCTAAAAATTTTAAATTCCCTGACTTTTCCAGGTTTTTCATACAAGTGGGAACCCTGGTGTGGCTGTGTTTTGTGAGGAATTGTCCTCTATTGCGTATCGAAATCTATTTTATCGAAACCTGGAAATTCTTTATTTTGAATCGTTCTTGAAGTTAAGGGGGAAGTCCATATAGAAATTTCAAAAATTTTTTTAATTTTCATAATCTGAAAATATAGTATGTTGAGGGGGTACTGAGTACCGTGTGCGAGGTTCTTTCCTTTATAATCACAATTTGTTTTACAATGTGTTTTAATGTCTTTATTTAAGGAAAGCATTTCTTAATACTAATATGAATTCCAAAGACACAATCTTTGAAGTTTTTCAGATTAATCGGTAAGTAACTAAAACTGGCCGTTATTACTATACTGAAAAAAAAACTGCTCGTGTTATAACTCGAAAAGTTCTTGAGCGCTTTGTCTGAAATTTTGAGAGGTATTTTTCTACATTATTATCGGAAGGATAAACCTAAAATTTCAGACATTTCGCGTTAATAAAATACCTTTTGGAGGTTAACAATGTTGAAAAAACAGCTCAAAATTCTGACTTATTTTATATTGAATTTTATGCTTTTTTAGTTTTACAGGTTTATCCTTCCCGTTAATGTGTTATAAACAGAAAACAATTTGATTTTTTTGTTTCGGATCAATGGTTAATGTGTGATAAATGTAGCACTTTTGGACCTCGCTTCGGAGACGACAGACGAAAATTTATCCTAAGCCGTCATTTTGGAAAAAAATAAAATACAAATTTTTTTTTGTACTGTAGAAAAGTTAAATAAAGTTGTATTAAAAATTTAAAACTATAAAATTATTTTATCACCTTCTAAAATAAGACTTTTTTTAACCGACTTCAAAAAAGGAGGAGGTTATCAATTCGGTTGTATTTTTTTAAATGTTTTTTACCTCAAGATCTACCCATACTCGCTTTCGATAAATAGTTACGGAACGCAACATGCACTAAAAAGCATGAAATAAAAATTTTTTTTAAAAAGTAAAACCGACTTAAAACAAAACTACTGTGAAAAAAATGCACTAAAAAGTAAAAAATAATTACGTTATTTAGTTACTTCAACTAAATGGTATAGGCGGTCAATTATTGTAATCTTTGCAGTCGGTGCCTGTCAAGCTGGCTAAATTACTAAAACTACATTTTTTTTAAAAGCTTGGCCGGCACCGACTGCAAAGATTACAATAATTGACCGCCTATTCAACCAGCTAGTTGAAGTAACTAAATAACGTAATTATTTTTTACTTTTTAGTGCATTTTTTTCACAGTAGTTTTTTTTTGAGGCATTTACATGGACTTTCCACCTTAAGTTGGACCCTTTGGACCTGTATCTTTTTATCGAACCTGGAGATTTTTCGTTTGATATCGTTCTTAAAGTTAAGTCAGAACCGAGGAGCTGTTCACTTCAATAATCATGTGTACAAAATATCAATAATTTATTACTAATCTCAAATAATCTTCCATAATATTTAATAATCAGTAGTAATGTAAATAATAATGAAATAATCGAAATATTAATGAAGTAATCTGAAATAATATGAATTAATCTGAAATAATCTCAAGTAATCTCAGGTAATATCAAATAATCTCAAATAATTTTTAACAAACAAATAAATAATAATACATGGAAATTTAACCAAGCTAAATTTCTGTACCGTATAAATCTTAGTTTAAACATAATAAAACATACGTCTAATACAAAATTTTTATTTTCTATTAGCGGTTTGAGAATTGTTGCTATATAGTAGAGTGTAGACAATACCACGATAAACATCAATGTTCGTTGGATTATCAAATACCTGATGGTACTTACTATATTATGAACTACTAAATGAAACTTTATAATAGACTGAGGCTAAACTTATATTTTATAAGTTATTAATATTATTTATGGTTGGTAAAAAAAATTAAAAAAAAAACACAGGGCGCGTAAAAAGATATGTAGATATACATATATTGTCGTGTTTCAAAGTGATTTGGACCCACTCTATGCATTTTAGTAAAATTGTGATATTAATTATTAAGTTGTAACATTGCAGAATTTGCTAGGTGGGGATAAATCACAGAGAATTCAAGGCCTTTTGTCAAAAATGGTCGACCTGATGGACGTGTGAATTAGTTAGTCTAGAATTAGTTGTAGTTTAGAAATAAAAGTGATTTTTTTATTAAATGAAAGGTATTAAATTAAGATTTATGGATGGATTAATTAATTTTGAAGAAAGTTTGAACGATTTTGGAAATAAAAAATAAAACAGAAGCTGTAGTCCAATAAAAAGATAACAAGAATTACAAGAAAAATAGATAAGATTAAAAAATTATAACTTAAAATTTAAGTAAAAAATGGTAAAAATTGTATATTTTTGAATTAAAAATTTGTTCAAGAAACGATAAGCCGGACTGCAATACCGGTATCGTATAAATTTAACTTTACCATTTATAAATTATATTGAAATTACAATTGGAATTTGAAGAAATATTTTTGATTTGATTAATTTGAATATAGAATTAAAATTTAATTGGACATAATTTACACTGCAATATAATTATAAAAAAAAAAACTAGTGGCATCATCGGTTGTTAAAATATTTTACGCTTAAAATGATTATATAATAACACATAATATGAAGTAATCACAAATAATCAAGTATAATCGTGAATATAAAAATCAATAATCACTGATAATCAGGTAATCTCAGATAATTACAAATTATCTTAGTAATCATTAAAAATCACAATAATCAGTAATAATCTTAAGTAATCACGATAATTTATTAATAATCTTATAATTTTTAACATAATTATAATCTGTGCACATAAAATATCTAAATGAACAACCCCTCGGTTAGAACCAAGTTTGTACCTGTGCCCTAAGTGTATTCCCTTTTTACGTAACTAATCAAAATTTTACCGTACCAACATTTTATTATTCACCACTTCAAGTTTCATTGTGCCGAATTATTATTAACGGCGTACATTTTCTATTCATCGTTTGAAAACGTTACAATCATTCAGACTTAATTATTTATTTCAACCATCAGCATTTTAACAGTTTTGCTATTTAAACGTTCAAGCCGGTCAAGGACCGGCTGTTGTTGTCATCAGTACTAGTGACGTCATTTAAATTGTCACTCCGACTTAAGTTCTTTACTGTTTTATATGTATAATTAAATATTATTTAGATTTAGTAAGTACTAACCCATAGGTTTATCGTAATTTGTTTATTGTACATTATTGTGTTTGTTGATAAAACAAGTGAATTGTCAGCGTGCAGGTTTGTTTACCTTAACGTTGTTTGTTACTTTGTTTATGTTTATCTGTTAATCTTTATATTTATTATTCTATATTTAGTTTGTTTGTTTAGTAGTGTTGTCGATCTGCCGAATTGTTTAAAACAGATCAATCCATATTTTGTTGCTTTGCGTCATTTAGTTGGTATAAGTTAACTATTTTTATTACAAAGTAATTCTGGTCTATTTGGAAACCGTCTACGTATGTTATTTAACCGGATTCAGTATATTTATTTTAGCATTCTTTTATTAAATTCATCCCGTCTTCAACAACGGGCGTTTATTTTAGTAGTGACCTTACCCTCTTGTTATTTTGTAGTAGAAGCCCAAGCTTAAGCCTCCAAACGACTTGGAGCGTTCAAAGGAGGAAGAGTCAGATGAGTTCTTCAAGTGGCGCCCTTTTTAATAGTATCCCGATTCACGACGTCCCTTCCCAATTTTGTGTTACACTTTCCACCGTCGAATTTAGAAAAACAAGTTTTTCAATACGAATGATCTTGGAGAAGCCAAGACACTTTTTGGTTCCAATCAGCAGGTAACGAAAGATATATGTTCATCAGAACACACTAAAATGGAGAAAATACCATATCAAGAAGCCGTTGAATCGCTGTTATATTTGTCGTAAACCACAAGACCTGCTGATATTGCACAAGACAATATTAAGTGCAGATAATTGGAGGACTGTTAACAGAATTTTTAAATATCTAAATTTGGAATACTCATAATTAAGCAATGCCGCAATTATTGTATTGCGTGCCGATTGGGTCAACGATAAAGACGATCGACGCTCAAGCAGCAGAAGGCAATCTTATGAAATATTCAAATACTACCAATGGTAGCACTGACCACAATTGAGACAACTAAGAAACTATTGTACTGTCCAAAGACAGTTTGAAAATGAATTTTTACTTACAAAGGAAGCATCGTCTTATGAGTACAATGCATAACAATGTTCAACATCATTTTATACGATCAAAGAAAGAAGTCCAGACATTTAAAGTAGAATACATCCGTAGACGAGATCTCACCTCCCCCCCAGTTTTTATATATAGTATAGTATATAGTTTTTAACATTTTATACTAAATATAATTTATAGTTCACCTCATTATTATCCTGTTGATATTCTAAAATAGATTCATCTTTAATATCAATGGAATGATGCAATTCTTCTAACTCAACTTCCATGCTCTCCATTTCGTTATCGTTATCACCATCACAGGAAACTCTCAGACCACTGATACTTTCTTCGAATTTATTAAACACCTCCAAAAGTATTACACCATCCATACTGGAAGCATCAACTTGTATAAATTTTGAGGTTAGATTGAAGTTCTAGTTATAAATTCTAAAAAGCGCACACAATTAATATAAAATTATATGTAATTAATTACAATAAATCAATACGTTAGCGACTAATAAATTATAAGTAGGCTGTGGTATTAGATACTTTAATAATTATAAACAACCGTTACACGATGCTATCGGACTGATTCAGACCTATCTTCATTACGTTCACTACATTCAATATACAGTGGCGGGGTTAGGTATTTTTATATAAAATTAAGATAGTGAGAAAATAGAATTTGTTTATTTTTTTTTAATGTAATTTTTAATTAAAAATTCCGCTTCTAATTTAAAAAATATATATAATTATTTTCAAAAAAATAATATCCTGTATATTTCACTAAGATCGTACACATGAAATCTTGAAATTGGGGCAATCTACAACTTTTGTAATTTTTAATTACAACAAGCGTTTCATTTTAGGTTTTTTATTTGGGTTTGTTTAGTTTTCCCGTTTAGCATTTTTTCAAAATAAGTTTATTCATTTTGGCTTCAAGTAGGTATAATTTTTGTTTTTACTAAAGTCAAATAAATTTGACTTTTAATCAAGTTTGAATTTAATAGCATAACTTTTTAATCATTTCAATAATTTTTCCAGGTTTGCCTGATGAGATTCCGAAAATCGAAACATACGGTTATGTAACAGCGTGTCGCAAGTTAAATTATTCATTTAAATAGTTTTTGAACAATTTTATGTAAGTTATGAATTAAATTATTCTTCAATTTCATGTAACATGTAAAAATTAATTTTATAAAAAAATATAATTATTTTCTTATAAACACAAAAATAGAATTGTGAATTAAATTAAAAATACATAGCAAATAAAATTATAAAACACCGAAAGATAAACAATTATACATTTTTTAATAAAATTAGTTTTGTAAGTTTACGTCTTACAGAACTGCCCTGCAATACTTTAGAGATTGTTAGTCTTTTTCCTGCAATATAATATCATATATCGATACGAAGAGAATACTCTAACAACTCAAAATTCATAGTTTTGAGAAAAACATTAATTGGAATAAACAATTATTAAAGGTTTATTCTAAAGGTTCTATTGTTTATTACTAAATTTTTACATTATTATTATGTAAAAATTTTGGAGCTTATTACTGAAAGGAAAACTTGCCTTTTATCAAAAGAAAACAACAAAAAAACTAGAGTTGTTACGGTATTGACGTCAAATATGAAATAATTATTCATAATTGTTACTTACGAAACTTAAGATTGGTACTTAATTTTTATTAAACAAACATTTTTTTATTCTATGCTATAAAATCATTTATTTTCTATAACATGGCACATATAACTCCAAATCGGCATTTTTTGAGTTACAACATTATTTTTTTAACGTTTATCAACATTATATTATATTATTATAATATTGTCAACATAATAAGCCTGTGTTGTATTTAATTTTGAGGAGTATTCGTCTATATAAATCATATTTACCACATTATTATAGAATGTCAAATAGAGTTTATACCTTTAAGGAGTGGGGGAACGCCATGTAAAATCGGACCGTTTTCTTTTCATAGGGATTATATGTAAGTGGTGCCTCCAGTAGTTCTAATATATACCTCTATGGAATACCCCTACATTAACAATGTATTAAACATACGCGATTTAAAATTAGAATGTGACCTCTGGGGGCAGAATTGAAAATTATTGGATGTGAGTACTATAGCGTCATTCACATCCACGTAACGTACGTAGCGGTCATACAAGACATAACATGAAGAAAGTTGAAATGCATAGTTTCAAACGCCACTTTTTTAGATTTAGTTAACTTTGCCTTTAACGACGGTGGCGGCCTTAGAGCATTTAGTAATTTGGTTTTATTTTCCCGGGATTTGGCTTTAAGACAGTTAATACATTAATGTTTAGAAGGCCGAAGAGCTTCTAATTTTTTTTTCTAAGGAGAAGAACTCAAAAAGTCAGTGCTACCCTAGCAGCCTTTATTTCAACGTCTGACTGATTAATACTAGTCAGGAATTTGTTTTGTTCGAAGGGGTTTTCCTCTTTGCATTTACCAAGAGAGATAATGATTTTGATCTTTTTTTGCGGAACTACTTCGTAGGGATTTGCATTCTTAATTTTAATAAAAGGTAATCAGAACCTGAGTTGGTACTGCTGATGTCGCTTACCTAATTTGAAGGCTTTGATCATTTGGTTTGATGAAGCATAGAGAGATTCCGAACGATTTTCTGAATATTGTGCGCTTTTGTTTTTGGCACTTGGTTTTCCTTACCTTCGGCTCTAACCAATTAAATCCTACACAGAAGAAAAATTGGTTAGTTCTTTCCCATTTCGTTCTCTTGAGGTTCTTGTCAGACTTTCGCGTTTTGGGTTTGCGCCTAAGCTTACTAGTTTCCACTGTCTTTCTTGGCATTCATCACTTTTTGGAATGCTGGCCTTATCTACGGTTTCTTGGGTTTCGGATTACCTCAAAATTTGTTCACGCATGGTCTTAAAGTCTCTTTGCGTTGGCTGTGACTAGAGAACATCGACATTTAAAAATGTGGACTTCGATCGTTTCCAAGGTTACCCGTTTTAACTCATGATAAACAATGAAATATTGATAGGTTGAGAACGTAGACGTAATAAGAGTGATCAAAGTGATCTAATAGAGCTTAGAAGGATACAGGTTGTTCCATACTTAATTAGAGTGATGAAGAGCTATTTCAAAGCCAGAAAACTACTAATAGAAGAGCACGTGATGAATGAACAAATTTCGAATGGGGTTCCGCAAGGTTCAGTTTCAGGCCCAATGCTATAGAACGTTTTTTACTATGGTGTTCTCAGATTGCCGGTGGGAGTTGAGATTATGGGTTTCCCAGATGACCTGTTCATCGTGGTCATCGCGGTGTTAATCGGTATTTGTGTTAATTGATTAAGATTCTTTAGTAGGGTAAACTGTCCCACAGTGAACCGCGGTACACAGTGAATCATTCGTCATAACGGCGAACGTATCAGTTTTAAAAACAAACGCAAGAGAGCATTTGAAGTCACGTGATGCTAGGCTTCATTTAACCGGGCAGTTGACAGCGTGCATATGTTTATGTAGGTTGTGTCGGTAATCAAAGAAATACAGGTACGTAAATAAAAAAAATTAAAGTTTGTTTTTTGTTCCTGAGCAGAAACTAACTTAGATTTTGTTCATGTCTATGTCTGATAGCAAAAGTTAGAATGTTTAGATCATATAGCAATCAAAATTCTTTTATTTTAAGTACTTTGTATAGACGTAATTTATGTTTATGTTTTTTAACGAACTGTGTCCAACAGTGAACCAGCATGGGCTAGTACACAGTGAACCGGTTCACTGTGTACCACGTTAATGTGTAGGTACATTTTATATTACTTTTTGTTTTTTTTTCAGTATGACGAGATCTAAGAAGCCTAGAAAAATAGCAAAATTTACAAAAGAACAAATGAAAGCGGCTCTTGAGCTTATCAGAAATAGAAGGGCTTCAGGGTTCGATCAAACGAACGTTCAAAAATACTTTGAGAATCTTGAAAATGTTTTGAAACGTCATCCAAGTTTTACAGATGGCACTCGGGTGTTTAACTTGGATGAAACGGCAACGACGACTGTACAAAAACCCCAAAAAGTGCTTGCACCCAAAAGTATAAGATGTATTTCCAAAGTAACCAGTGGCGAAAAGGGGACATTAACCACAACATGAGCTATAGTTTGCGCTAATGGACAATCACTTCCACCAGTAATAATTTTTCCTAGAAAAAATTTCAAACATTTCATGACTAAAGAAACGCCTCCTGGAACTCTAGGCTTAGCAGCACCAAGTGGCTGGATGAACTCCGATTTGTTTCCCGAGGTCATCGAACATTTTATCAAGCATAGTTCTTCATCTAAAGAAAATCCATCCCTTCTAATATTTGATAACCACGAGTCTCACTTGTCAATAGAAGTACTAGAAAATGCGAAATCAAATGGGGTTACCATTCTTACGTTACCACCCCACTCTTCACACAAGACGCAACCTCTTGATGTAGCATTATTTAAACCATTTAAGACATTTTACAATGCAAGCATGGAATCGTGGTTAGCTAGTCATCCGGGTCAACCCGTAACCATTTATGAGTTAGGTGCCTTTATTGGCGAAGCATATCAAAAGGCCCTAACACCTCAATCTATTACAAATGCCTTTAAAAAGACAGGAATCTTTCCGTTTGATAAAACAATTTTCACAGAGATCGATTTTTTACCAAGTTCGGTTACAGACAGACCATTTGACAATAGCATCAATGAAGCTGGTCCTTCAAATATTTTGGTAGAAAAAAACGAAGCTATTAGTAAAAATACATCTGCTGACGTTTTACTGGGAAATCCAGAAGAGCTGACCACAGACTCATTTGTATCACCTTCCAACTTTAGACCACCTTTAAAAGCTCAACGCAGCAAAAGCTATCAAAAAGACCAGAAAAAAGGGAAGAAGTCTAATTGCAACCGACACCCCTGAAAAGGAAGAAATTGCAAAGATTAAAATGGAAAAACAAAGAAGAATAGAAATAAAGAAAGACAAATCCAAGGGAGAAATAAAGACGGTTAATGTAACACGGGTAGGCTTAGATTAATTAAATAATCGCGGCCGTTGTGTGTTAATTGAAGGTTAATTTCGCTGCCACCAGAGCCTGTTTATAAGCCGGACTCAAACTTTTAAATTGAAGATCGGAGACGTAGAATTATTACCAAGTCGATCGCCTTTTTAACAGCAAGAAAAGAATAAGAACATGTAAATCACAACTAATTTATTTAACACAAAAAATATAATGAAAAAAAAACGGTACAAAAAAAATTATAGTTACAAAATAAAACATAATAAAAAAAATAATTGCTGAGAATTAATTTACCAAGTTAACTTTCTGTTATAAAGATAAAAATTACATTGAAATCGTTGGGACTCACTTAAATAAATAAAAAAAACATACAATTTTAAATATAGAAATCTGGTTATTACCTTGAGTAGTTGGGGAGCGCACAAGATAAAACAAAAAAAAAGATTTAAAAGAAGAACTATTTGAACCACTAAAAAAAATGAAAATTAAAATTCAATTATGAATACAAAAAGAAAACTTATTTAATTATTATTATGAATACTAAAAAAAAATATTTAATTATGAATTAGCACAACACTTTTATTTAATATCCCGGGACGAACGGGCAGGTTGAATGACGCGTCTTGTCGGAGATGAACTGCATCTTGACGGAGGGAGACTGACTGGCCGCCTTAAGAGATAACCTCTATTTATATGAAATTTTGGAATACATGTCAATAAGGTTGATGTGTATTCGTTGACAAGTTTTTGGTTTTTAAAAACTGGATTTTTAATTATAAAAATTGGTATTATCGTTTTTAATTTTTGTTATGGATAGGGAACACGGAGTAATATACATAAGTTAGGAGAGGTTGCTTGGTATCTCGCGACCGGCTAACGCTTGGCCACATAACGCACGAGACAGAGAACTCGACGTTAGGCTGTTCATTTCACCGCTGCAAACCCTGTAATTTAAAGGGTTTAAAACACTAATTGTTGAAAAGGTAATACTTCAAAGGCATGGAATTAAAAACTAAATCGAACTTTAAGGAGAAAAATAAAATGTTCAAATTGCAAACTGAAAATTATTTTAGCGATTGATATTCAAATTGATGTTATTTCTACTTCTTATGTAATTAAATATTAATATTTTTAGTTTTTTGTAGTAAGTAATACTTTATAGTTTATGAATAATATCAATAAAAAATAATAAATAGAATGAAAAGTTGAAGGTGCCTAGTTTAATTGTGGAAAATGCTTTGAACTACATGATTTGCAGGCTATTCTCGGTGAAATGAACAGCCTAACGACGAGTTCTCTGTCTCGTGCCGTCTCTCTCTTCAAGCGTGCGTTATATGACCACTATAACTGAACGAGTGCACTCTCCTAACTTATGTATATTACTCCGTGATAGTAATATCATCAATTGCGGGTCGTCTATTCGACGCGAAGGCATCAGCCCAAGTGTCCCTATTCAAGCCCCTCTCTTTTCTACTTTGATTTTCCCCACCTTATTTACATAGCAAATAATTTAACAAACATTTTTATACACAATATGATAAATAAATAAATAATAAAATTTAATTAAACTTTAAAATAATTTACAAAATAAATGAATTATGATTTTTATGGTTTCGAAACACGACATTTTACTAAGATAAGAAACCCTTATCGGTTATCAGTTGGGTTCATAACACCAGTAGTGTATGACATGTTTTTGTTTTGTGCTTAGCTTACAAGTTGTGTTATGTTTTTACTTTTAAAATGTGTATCAAGTATTTAATATACATTTTGAGCAATACCATATTATACATATTCTAGAGTTCGGATTTGTAGCTATAAGGCTTTTTCTGGAAACTCGAAGCAGCTCAAATTTTTTAAATAATCTAAGCGATTTATCAAAAACGGATCCTTTTGGCATCATGTTTTATATACTTTTTTTTTAGGTTTTTTGGGTATTTTATTTATAAAATTGATGCTTTTTTTGCTAATATTTGATGCTTTTTAAGCACTTTTTTTTAAATTTTTATGATTTTATATCCGGACTCTATTACTAATAAACTATTTTGTTTTTATTCCTTGTTAAAAAAAGAAAAATTCCCATAGGTTATTTAATCATATAAACGTAGAAATTGCTTATAATGTGTTAGGGATTATCGATATTCGATTATATTACTATATATTATCGATTATCGTATTTATTTGGGTTTAATCGATTTTGCTGCTGAATTCGATTCCGTTCTTGGAGTACATAATATAAAAGAAGCAAAATTATTTAAAGGAACTTCAAAAACGATACAAAACGAACTGCAGACGCAATATTTGCAGTTTATAAAAGTGAAGTCATCAAGCAAATCAACTCAGCAAATTTTTTAGCTATAGAAGCGGACGAAACTACAGATTATTTATTTCAATTTTATGTAAAGGCCTCGCCACATAGCCTGTGCTATGCTATGCTATGCCAATGTAAAATGTTAGCATAGCATGATCCAACATAGAAGTGTTCACATAGGTTGTGCTGTGCCATGCCATTAAGCTCAGCCTCTGACTTCAAGGATGAAAATAACCAAAACTATTTTCAGGTTTTTGTAATTTTGTTTCGAAAACTAACAATATATTTGGATTATTTTTGTTGAGTTGTTTATATTTAAAATGGATGTGGAATCTAGTGACGTTGCTGTAGGTTTAATTTTACTGAATGTACTCTTACTTAAAAAAAAAGAAATCCGGTATTGCCTAAAAAAGTTCGTCGTTGGTGGGACACGGATGCGAAAGTATTAAAATTATCAATTATTGTTCGTCTCTAATAAATTTCTCGACATTTTACCACTCAAAATAATAAAAATAACCTCAAAACCAATTAATTATAGGTACATCACCACAGAACATCTATACAAAATATACACAGAAGTAGGATCGAGTTCAACTTCTATGCTATGCTATGCCATGCGGCATCAAAGTCAAACAATTTCTTGGTTATGCAAAACATAGCATGGCAGCCCGCATAGCAATGTGACCGTTACCATTAAAACCGTATGTTTCTACTTCTGTGTTTTACATTGGCATAGCATAGCACAGGCTATGTGGCGAGGCCTTAACATGTAAAAATTAATTTTATAAAAAAAAAGGATATTCAATTCAACAACAGTTAGTTGTAATATTTGGTTACGTGTATGAAGAACAAATTTGTGAACGGTTCTGGTCTTTTATTAAACCATTAGGTTATACAACGCAAATCGTATCTGTTTTTTAAATTTTATCTAGTGTGACAGAATTACAAACCAAATTAAATAATTGCACCCGATAAATTGATTTCTCAAAGCTATTAAATTAAATGCATATTAAATGCACTGGCAGTGCTGTTTATAGAAAAAACTTTGTTCGAGGAATACCAGATTATGATGATAAAGTAATTAAACATTTTTCTAACAATAAGAATAGAAGGATAGAGATTTTCATTATAAATAGTTATTTAAAAAAAAAAAATCAAAAAATGTTGTTTTTGAATTTTGTGCCCTCCCACTGGAAAATGTCACGAGCCGCCACTGTTAAACCGTATATTTGCAACTGTGCATCTGAACCATCTTAATGAGTATTATTGTGTCTAAGTTCGATTACTTTCCTGACTCATGAGTTACCTTCAGCTTTACTGCTTTGTACGAGACTCATTGACGGATTTGATTTGTAATAGTGACTTTCTTGTGTACACAACGTGAAGTTCCCGGTATTAGACGATAAGGTATGTTTGTATTGATGGCAATCAGGGTTGCACTTAGGTAATTTCGACTATGCTCTAGATAGGGAAATGGGGAAAATTTGATTTTACGTTTTACTACGACACTGTCTTATTTTATATCATGAATTTGAATTTGGTGCCCCCAAAATACACGGAGAAGGCGTCTCGCCTCTCCAACAACAAACTAATGACAACCATCGTTAAAGTTTCTTAGAATTTAAAAAATTATTAATTCGGTAAAAATTAAATTTATTTTAATAAAATATATTTCTTACAGGTTTACATTTATTGTGTTACAATAACATAGTAAGTGTCACAAAAGAGAAGAAAATTGTACCGTCAGCCCCTTCGATACCATTTTCGGAAAACGGTTTCAAAAAGGCACGATCTTGAAACCAACCAATACTTAAAACCTAGAAGAAATAAGAGGCTCCTACACTAGCCAAGCTCAGCCTACACAGGTACGGTTTCTAACCAATATGAGTTAGTAAATGATTTTTTAATGTACCTTTCAGCAAACATTTATAATTACAAATATTACACTTAAACGGTTTCTCGCCTGTATGAGTAAGTAAATGATATTTTAAATGAATTTTTTGTGAACATTTATAATCGCAAATATTGCACTCAAACGGTTTTTCGCCTGTATGAGTGAATAAATGATTTTTTAAAGCATGTTTCATTGAACATTTATAATCGCACATATTACACTCGAAAGGTTTTTCGCCCGTATGAGTTAGTAAATGTGTTTTTAAATTACTTTTTAGTGAACATTTATAATCACAAATATTACACTCAAACGGTTTCTCGCCCGTATGAATTAGTAAATGATGTTTTAAATTACTTTTTTGTGAACATTTATAATCACAAACATTACACTCAAACGGTTTCTCGCCCGTATGAATTAGAAAATGATTTTTTAATCTAATTTTTCGTGTACATTTATAATCACAAATATTGCACTCAAACGGTTTTTCACCCGTATGAGTTCGTAAATGATATTGTAAACTACTTTTTCGTGAAAATTTATAATCACAAATATTACACTCAAACGGTTTCTCGCCCGTATGAATTAGTAAATGTTGTTTTAAATAATCTTTTCGCCAAACTTTATAATCACAAATATTACACTCAAACGGTTTTTCACCCGTATGAGTTCGTAAATGATATTTTAAATGAATTTTTTGTGAACATTTATAATCACAAATAATACACTCAAACGGTTTCCCGCCTGTATGAGTTAGTAAATGCTGTTTTAAATTACTTTTTTGTGAACATTTATAATCACAAATATTACACTCAAACGGTTTCTCGCCCGTATGAATTAGTAAATGTTGTTTTAAACTACTTTTTTGTGGACATTTATAATCACAAACATTACACTCAAACGGTTTCTCGCCCGTATGATTTAATAAATGATATTGTAAACTACTTTTTCGTGAACATTTATAATCACAAACATTACACTCAAACGGTATCTCGCCCGTATGATTTAGTAAATGATATTGTAAACTGCTTTTTCGTGAACATTTATAATCACAAACATTACACTTAAACGGTATCTCGCCCGTATGATTTAGTAAATGATATTGTAAACTACTTTTTCGTGAACATTTATAATCACAAATATTACACTCAAACGGTTTCCCGCCTGTATGAGTTAGTAAATGTTTTTTTAAATTACCTCTTTGTGAACATTTATAATCACAAATATTACACTCAAACGGTTTCCCGCCCGTATGAATTAGTAAATGTGTTTTTAAATTACTTTTTAGTGAACATTTATAATAACAAACATTACACTCAAACGGTTTCTCGCCCGTATGAATTAGTAAATGTTGTTTTAAACTACTTTTTCGTGAACATTTATAATCGCAAATATTACACTCGAACGGTTTTTTGCTCATATGAGTTCGAAAATGCTTTTGTAAATTACCTCTTTGTGAACATTTAAAATTGCAAAAACTACATTCATATGGTTGCTCGCCGGTAAGTAAATGATTTTTCAGCGATCCCTTTTGAGAACATTTATAACGGCAAATTTTTGAAGAAATTTTACAATCTTGGTCCATTTGAGATTCGTTTATTGAAGTTTCTTCTTTAATGTCGATGGAATGATGCAAACCTTCCAAGTTGATTTCCGTTTCTTCTTCTTCTTTCTTAATTTGAAAGTTACTCTTTAAATTTCTTGGGGTTGCCTGTAACAAATATATCGAAATGTAATTCTACCCCGTGTAAATTTTCTTATTAATTAATTTCTTCCAATTAAATTTATAATTTTTCAAATTTAAATTTCATTCTTTGAAGTGTAATGCACCCCAATGTAAAGTTTACTGTTTAATTAAATCAATTTTATTTTTCAATTTCAATAAAATTATAAAATGGAAAAATTAAATTTATCGATACTGGTAGCGCAGGCGTGCTAGTGATTTTTTTTATTGTTACATTTCTAATTGTTTAAAAATATATATTTTAATAAATTTATAATTTACTGAATAGAGAGCACATTCAGTTAAGAAAATGATGTTAACGCACCAGCAGAGTAGTGTGTTTCTTAGGAAATGTAGCTATGAATTAGAATAAATTCAAGAAAAAGTTAAACTGCTGTATGTAAGCCAGCGAGAAAAATGACGAACCAGATAAACAAAAGATTTCAATTCTATTGAATTTGATGGAAGATGAAGCGATCGATATACACGACATATCTACCTTCACCGAAGTTGAAGTCAAGAATAAATTCGATGATATAACAAAGAAATTCAATCAGTATTGTCAGTCTAGTAAAAATGTCATATTTGACCAATTCAAGTGCTACTCAAGATCACAGAAACCAAATAAAAAGGTAAATAAGCTTGTTACGGGGATCAAATTGGAGCAGTGAAGCGTTTCATATAGCCTCTCCTACTCAATTCCTACTCGCACCTCCAAGCTGGTGGTCCCTGGTAACCTGCAGAGAATTCTCAGAGAAACCAAATAAAAAGGTAAATAAGCTATTCCTACGTGTTGACGTGTGGCGTTTGTAAGCTGAAGACAACAAGGTATAAGGATTGCACACAGTGCCAAATTTGGAATGAATTACTACTGTTAGAAATAACGAGAAAAAATTACCAAGAAACCTACTCCACTTAATAGAATCACGGTCATTCGAGTTGTAATCAAAAATATATACTATACGAACAAGAAGCAACACTCCTGGAAATTCCTTTCTTATTTGACAGGCAACAATATTTGACCTTGAGTCATTTTCCTAAGGTACTTAAGAGTGGGAATTCAAAATTACTTTTGAAAATTTATTTCAACTTTTTTATTATTAAAAGTAAACAAACGAAACAAAATGTTAAAAGAATGAATTTTAACCGTAAAGTAAAGAATAAATACGTACTTGGAAAAATAATATTTAAAAATTCAATAAAAAACATTAATTTACATTTAACAGGTTAGGACTTAGAATATTTGAATAAATACTTCCTAAGAATGTTTGAAATAAAAAATTTGTAATGCGATGTAAAGGCCCTTAAAAAATTCACTTTACTTCAATCCATTTAAAATATTCATTTTTAAGTTCTTTTTCTATTTTTTTATTATTAATTTAAATTTTGAAGTACAAGTATACTAAAAAAAACAAAATTTACAATTTATATATAATCGAACAAATTTTGAATGATATTGAGCACAATCGATAAATTTTCAAGTGTCGGACTACTTCCGAACGATAGTAGGGATTATTCAAACTCGAGCAGTGAGAGTTGATGTTTGTGTGAAAGGAAGATTGTTGGCCATCGTCCGCCCGAGTTATTTGCAATTTCGTTATCGTCTCGCAATTTTATTTTTAAGCTGGAGAATAGGTTTTATATCGTTTAATTTACTTGCTTTTAAGTGTGGATGTATTTTGTGAGGAATTGTCCTCTATTGCGTATGCAATTTTCGTCGATGTGCTTTTTATCAAAACCTGGAAATTCTTTATTTTGAATCGTTCTTAAAGTTAAGTCAGAACCGAGGAGCTGTTCACTTCAATAATCATGTGTACAAAATATCAATAATTTATTACTAATCTTAAATAATCATCCATAATATTTAATAATCATTAGTGATGTAAATAATAATGAAATAATCGAAATATTAATGAAGTAATCTGAAATAATATGAATTAATCTGAAATAATCTCAAGTAATCTCAGGTAATATCAAATAATCTCAAATAATTTTTAACAAACAAATAAATAATAATACATGGAAATTTAACCAAGCTAAATTTCTGTACCGTATAAATCTTAGTTTAAACATAATAAAACATACGTCTAATACAAAATTTTTATTTTCTATTAGCGGTTTGAGAATTGTTGCTATATAGTAGACAATACCACGATAAACATCAATGTTCGTTGGATTATCAAATACCTGATGGTACTTACTATATTATGAACTACTAAATGAAACTTTATAATAGACTGAGGCTAAACTTATACTTTATAAGTTATTAATATTATTTATGGTTGGTAAAAAAAATTAAAAAAAAAACACAGGGCGCGTAAAAAGATATGTAGATATACATATATTGTCGTGTTTCAAAGTGATTTGGACCCACTCTATGCATTGTAGTAAAATTGTGATATTAATTATTAAGTTGTAACATTGCAGAATTTGCTAGGTGGGGATAAATCACAGAGAATTCAAGGCCTTTTGTCAAAAATGGTCGACCTGATGGACGTGTGAATTAGTTAGTCTAGAATTAGTTGTAGTTTAGAAATAAAAGTGATTTTTTTATTAAATGAAAGGTATTAAATTAAGATTTATGGATGGATTAATTAATTTTGAAGAAAGTTTGAACGATTTTGGAAATAAAAAATAAAACAGAAGCTGTAGTCCAATAAAAAGATAACAAGAATTACAAGAAAAATAGATAAGATTAAAAAATTATAACTTAAAATTTAAGTAAAAAATGGTAAAAATTGTATATTTTTGAATTAAAAATTTGTTCAAGAAACGATAAGCCGGACTGCAATACCGGTATCGTATAAATTTAACTTTACCATTTATAAATTATATTGAAATTACAATTGGAATTTGAAGAAATATTTTTGATTTGATTAATTTGAATATAGAATTAAAATTTAATTGGACATAATTTACACTGCAATATAATTATAAAAAAAAAACTAGTGGCATCATCGGTTGTTAAAATATTTTACGCTTAAAATGATTATATAATAACACATAATATGAAGTAATCACAAATAATCAAGTATAATCGTGAATATAAAAATCAATAATCACTGATAATCAGGTAATCTCAGATAATTACAAATTATCTTAGTAATCATTAAAAATCACAATAATCAGTAATAATCTTAAGTAATCACGATAATTTATTAATAATCTTAATAATTTTTAACATAATTATAATCTGTGCACATAAAATATCTAAATGAACAACCCCTCGGTTAGAACCAAGTTTGTACCTGTGCCCTAAGTGTATTCCCTTTTTACGTAACTAATCAAAATTTTACCGTACCAACATTTTATTATTCACCACTTCAAGTTTCATTGTGCCGAATTATTATTAACGGCGTACATTTTCTATTCATCGTTTGAAAATGTTACAATCATTCAGACTTAATTATTTATTACAACCATCAGCATTTTAACAGTTTTGCTATTTAAACGTTCAAGCCGGTCAAGGACCGGCTGTTGTTGTCATCAGTACTAGTGACGTCATTTAAATTGTCACTCCGACTTAAGTTCTTTACTGTTTTATATGTATAATTAAATATTATTTAGATTTAGTAAGTACTAACCCATAGGTTTATCGTAATTTGTTTATTGTACATTATTGTGTTTGTTGATAAAACAAGTGAATTGTCAGCGTGCAGGTTTGTTTACCTTAACGTTGTTTGTTACTTTGTTTATGTTTATCTGTTAATCTTTATATTTATTATTCTATATTTAGTTTGTTTGTTTAGTAGTGTTGTCGATCTGCCGAATTGTTTAAAACAGATCAATCCATATTTTGTTGCTTTGCGTCATTTAGTTGGTATAAGTTAACTATTTTTATTACAAAGTAATTCTGGTCTATTTGGAAACCTTCTACGTATGTTATTTAACCGGATTCAGTATATTTATTTTAGCATTCTTTTATTAAATTCATCCCGTCTTCAACAACGGGCGTTTATTTTAGTAGTGACCTTACCCTCTTGTTATTTTGTAGTAGAAGCCCAAGCTTAAGCCTCCAAACGACTTGGAGCGTTCAAAGGAGGAAGAGTCAGATGAGTTCTTCAAGTGGCGCCCTTTTTAATAGTATCCCGATTCACGACGTCCCTTCCCAATTTTGTGTTACACTTTCCACCGTCGAATTTAGAAAAACAAGTTTTTCAAGACGAATGATCTTGGAGAAGCCAAGACACTTTTTGGTTCCAATCAGCAGGTAACGAAAGATATATGTTCATCAGAACACACTAAAATGGAGAAAATACCATATCAAGAAGCCGTTGAATCGCTGTTATATTTGTCGTAAACCACAAGACCTGCTGATATTGCACAAGACAATATTAAGTGCAGATAATTGGGGGACTGTTAACAGAATTTTTAAATATCTAAATTTGGAATACTCATAATTAAGCAATACCGCAATTATTGTATTGCGTGCCGATTGGGTCAACGATAAAGACGATCGACGCTCAAGCAGCAGAAGGCAATCTTATGAAATATTCAAATACTACCAATGGTAGCACTGACCACAATTGAGACAACTAAGAAACTATTGTACTGTCCAAAGACAGTTTGAAAATGAATTTTTACTTGCAAAGGAAGCATCGTCTTATGAGTACAATGCATAACAATGTTCAACATCATTTTATACGATCAAAGAAAGAAGTCCAGACATTTAAAGTAGTATACATCCGTAGACGAGATCTCACCTCCCCCCCAGTTTTTATATATGAACATTTTATACTAAATATAATTTATAGTTCACCTCATTATTATCCTGTTGATATTCTAAAATAGATTCATCTTTAATATCAATGGAATGATGCAATTCTTCTAACTCAACTTCCATGCTCTCCATTTCGTTATCGTTATCACCATCACAGGAAACTCTCAGACCACTGATACTTTCTTCGAATTTATTAAACACCTCCAAAAGTATTACACCATCCATACTGGAAGCATCAACTTGTATAAATTTTGAGGTTAGATTGAAGTTCTAGTTATAAATTCTAAAAAGCGCACACAATTAATATAAAATTATATGTAATTAATTACAATAAATCAATACGTTAGCGACTAATAAATTATAAGTAGGCTGTGGTATTAGATACTTTAATAATTATAAACAACCGTTACACGATGCTATCGGACTGATTCAGACCTATCTTCATTACGTTCACTACATTCAATATACAGTGGCGGGGTTAGGTATTTTTATATAAAATTAAGATAGTGAGAAAATAGAATTTGTTTATTTTTTTTTAATGTAATTTTTAATTAAAAATTCCGCTTCTAATTTAAAAAATATATATAATTATTTTCAAAAAAATAATATCCTGTATATTTCACTAAGATCGTACACATGAAATCTTGAAATTGGGGCAATCTACAACTTTTGTAATTTTTAATTACAACAAGCGTTTCATTTTAGGTTTTTTATTTGGGTTTGTTTAGTTTTCCCGTTTAGCATTTTTTCAAAATAAGTTTATTCATTTTGGCTTCAAGTAGGTATAATTTTTGTTTTTACTAAAGTCAAATAAATTTGACTTTTAATCAAGTTTGAATTTAATAGCATAACTTTTTAATCATTTCAATAATTTTTCCAGGTTTGCCTGATGAGATTCCGAAAATCGAAACATACGGTTATGTAACAGCGTGTCGCAAGTTAAATTATTCATTTAAATAGTTTTTGAACAATTTTATGTAAGTTATGAATTAAATTATTCTTCAATTTCATGTAACATGTAAAAATTAATTTTATAAAAAAATATAATTATTTTCTTATAAACACAAAAATAGAATTGTGAATTAAATTAAAAATACATAGCAAATAAAATTATAAAACACCGAAAGATAAACAATTATACATTTTTTAATAAAATTAGTTTTGTAAGTTTACGTCTTACAGAACTGCCCTGCAATACTTTAGAGATTGTTAGTCTTTTTCCTGCAATATAATATCATATATCGATACGAAGAGAATACTCTAACAACTCAAAATTCATAGTTTTGAGAAAAACATTAATTGGAATAAACAATTATTAAAGGTTTATTCTAAAGGTTCTATTGTTTATTACTAAATTTTTACATTATTATTATGTAAAAATTTTGGAGCTTATTACTGAAAGGAAAACTTGCCTTTTATCAAAAGAAAACAACAAAAAAACTAGAGTTGTTACGGTATTGACGTCAAATATGAAATAATTATTCATAATTGTTACTTACGAAACTTAAGATAGGTACTTAATTTTTATTAAACAAACATTTTTTTATTCTATGCTATAAAATCATTTATTTTCTATAACATGGCACATATAACTCCAAATCGGCATTTTTTGAGTTACAACATTATTTTTTTAACGTTTATCAACATTATATTATATTATTATAATATCATCAACATAATAAGCCTGTGTTGTATTTAATTTGAGGAGTACTCGTCTATATAAATCATATTTACCACATTATTATAGAATGTCAAATAGAGTTTATACCTTTAAGGAGTGGGGGAACGCCATGTAAAATCGGACCGTTTTCTTTTCATAGGGATTATATGTAAGTGGTGCCTCCAGTAGTTCTAATATATACCTCTATGGAATACCCCTACATTAACAATGAATTAAACATACGCGATTTAAAATTAGAATGTGACCTCTGGGGGCAGAATTGAAAATTATTCGATGCGAGTACTATAGCGTCATTCACATCCACGTAACGTACGTGGCGGTCATACAAGACATAACATGAGGAAAGTTGAAATGCATAGTTTCAAACGCCACTTTTTTAGATTTAGTTAACTTTGCCTTTAACGACGGTGGCGCCCTTAGAGCATTTAGTAATTTGGTTTTATTTTCTCGGGATTTGGCTTTAAGACAGTTAATACATTAATGTTTAGAAGGCCGAAGAGCTTCTAATTTTTTTTTCTAAGGAAAAGAACTCAAAAAGTCAGTGGCGTTCTCAGGGCCACCCTAACTACAGGGCTAAATAGGATGTAGCCCCGGTGCGTAAGACTTTTGGGACAAAGCAAATTAAATGATATGAGTATTTTATATACAGGGTGTCCCCAAATACACTTTACATGCTGATAGAGAACATTTTTCTAAGAAACACTTTTAACAAAATTTTTTTTCTAAATTAAAGTCTTCGAGAGTTAGGTTTTCTTGAAGTACTTTCTTTTTAATTTTTACCTTCACCTTCACGTGGCTATAGCCCAGAAAATATTGATTTTTGGATAAATATGGATTAGTGGTTGAAATAATCTACAAACTAGATTTAAACCTTTTATTGTCTAAAATTAACGGTTTTCGAGTTATAAATTAAAGTAATTAAAAAAATGTTGAAAAATTCGAGATTTTTTTATTTTCTTTTGTTTTCAACTCTTAATGTAGTATGAATCTTATGATTTTGTTTAGTGTAATAGTAATAAATTAACTTTTTCTATTTTGTATTCGTGTGCTTGCTTACGAAGAGGTGCGCATTAATTTTAGTAGCCTAGGGGCGTCGTATATCTTAGAACGGCCCTGAGCGTTCTTCCCAAGTATTCTACTCATAAGTCATAAACTATATTTTTTTGGTAGATACAACGCTTTGAAGCGCGTTTCTAAATAAAATTAATTAAATTTATTAGAATCAAGTTGTTTAAGAGATTGAATAATTTACTACCTTGTGAATGCACGAGTGGGTTGATAATCGCATTGGATCACATATCACTGCTATGAATTGGTGGTGTATAAAAATCACCGAGTTTTAATTAAAAAATAAAATGCAAATTAAAACTGTATTTTGTAAATTCAGGAGGAAGTAGAAAAGTTAATGTCGCTTGATTGTAGTTAAAAAATTATTAAAAGAAGTTCAGTAAATAAATTTAAAACATTTTCAACAAGTTTTATGTTTGAAAATGTGGTATTTTGTATTTACCGAAAAAAAAAGAAACAGTTTTTCATATTATCGCGCGCATTTTGCGAAACCATAACCTAACATTTAAGTCTGTTAGTGCAAATAAAATATTGTTCATTTGATGAACTGAGCCACTTTTACTGTGTTCGTTTGCTGTTCTATTCCCGTTCCGATCATGAACTTTCTGCTCTGCCTCTGATGCTATTGCAAGCCGTACAAATTTGGGAGGGGGTTCAATCGGGAAACATAACCCCAAAAAACTAACTAATTATATCAACATTAAAGTTTTGATATTTTAACGCGATTTTTACAAAAATAAAGGTAAAAATGAATTGTTTTAGAATTAATCAACAAATCAACATATCATTCAATTTTTAACTAAAATGTTGGTTCTCCTCCCCGCAGCGGTAAATTTTTCACTCTGAAAACTTTTTGTATTAAAATACAATAATTCTGTAAATTTTTACATAAAAAAATTCATGACAATATATTATAGCCTGCCTAGATAAAAATCAATCAAACAATACGGGAGTTCCTCAGTCCTCTCCTGTATCTCATATATACCGTGGTGTTTCAAAAGGATTATTTATTTATTTATTTTGTTGAATACGGTTGGTTTTATTTTAACAAGAAAAAATTTTTTCATTTAATTATATTTGGTAGACGGATTTACTTAGTTTTGAGCTAGAGCAATTAAATTCAACAAAAGAACCCAACCTTTCTAAAAGAGGTTGTAGCGTAGCGTAGCGGATTGGCAATGCGAAGCGTTTAGCGCCGTAGGCGCTTTAATCTTCTTCGTCTGGTGCGTGGATAACGGGCGTTGGAGATCTTGGATCAAAAATATACGCTGACGCGGGTTTGGCCGCGTCGATCTGAGTGGTGAACAAAAGTATTACAAGGGAAATTGATAAATTTTGAATTTTGAACTTTGAAGAAGTTAAACCGAAGTTTGCCAAAGTGTGTCGAAAACTAATAAAAAAGGGGTTTTGTGGGCGATCAGCGATTTGAACTTCAAGCGTCAAAAAGCGCGCGCGTCTGTGTCGTCGTGTACCGTCTCGGATGTCTCGCGGGTCGTGCAGTGGTGCCCAGAAAAGGGGGTTGATAAAGGATGTCCCCGAACGGAAAAAGACAGTTGCGCGATTTGAAACACGATTATCAGTCGAGTTTGGTACGTCGCTGCTGAAATTTTCCGTATCGTGGAATTCCAATTTTATTTCCATTATCGAAAGGTCGTATCGGCGGAGGTAATGAAAAATATAGTGGCAGACGCAGTGTAGAAAAAATAAAAACGCTTAAGATTTAAAAATAAGGTAAAGTGAGATTTAAATGAATTAACATTTAGTTGGCGCGTGTGTGGGGAACTTTATCGGACTGTTTAAATAGGTCGACGAGATAATAAATGCCGTGCTCGTGGAATTCGCTGAGTTATGAGTATGAGTACTGATGAAACAATCTTATCTCGGGTTGGGTTCTTTCGTTTTCAAAAAAATAAATAAAATTTTTTTAATACAAATAAATAATAGATTTTCTAAAAATAAATCTTCTCCAAAAATTTAACTATCCAAGTTTAAATAAATGTCAAATTTTAACTTTCTTCAAAGGGATCTAAGTTTCGTTGTTAGCGTTATCCAAATCGACTGCTTATCAATATTAACATTCGTTCGCTCAAATATAATTTTATATTTCCAAATAATCAAATTAATAGCTTCCAAAAATCCAGAATAACTCATAACAAAAAATACAGCTCACCAAAATAAATAATTCTTCTTTAATAATCAAACTCAAAAATATCCAATTTAATTAAAATCTCAAAAATAATGCTTCCAAAAAAGCGCAACAATGCATTCGCATCTAATTTACTTTATTTAAACTAATGTCCAAATAACAACTCACAATCTCAAATTACAAATCAAAAATATCGCACTAGAGTCAAAATTAGCTACCAGCTCGGTCGGCCATCTTGACAAAAAACCCTCAATTTCATTCGATTCGCCCCCAACTCTCTAATTTCAACTTACTAAAATAAAATTTTCTTAAAAATGTACAAGGTGGGTGCGTCCTTTTGAAACACCACAATACAAAGATATTCCATCAGCAGGACTTGTTACGGTCGCCACTTTGACAAAACAGAACTACGAAAAATGAGAACATAAAAATTTTTTAAATTTATTAATTTTCGAAAAAATCACAATAAAATTAATTTGTTTAATTAAAAATTTTTTTAATTTAATATCATATTTTTACAAGTTAATAATTTATATATTTATACAATAAAAATACATAAAAGCAGTTGCATCACTGCAAGTTTGCCATCCGCCGTACAAACCTCAGCTTGCCGAGATTCTCGTACTTTTTCTTTTTCACTTCTGGACGACCAGTTCGTGCATTAGGTAGCAAGGTCAAAGATGGCGGACGTTGGTAGATGTGCTTGTAGGTGCTGTCAGGAGTTGATTGATTTAACGGAGAATCTGCACGTGAATTGTGCGGGTGAGTGTGGTGGACTCTTCCACATGTCATGTGCTGGCGTAAAAAAAAGTGAATTAAATTGTTTGATGTGTAATGCAAGTATCAAGTGGTACTGTGTCGATTGTATTCGCGATCAGGAAGGTAAGCACAGTATCAAGAAGATGTTTATGGAGTGCGTGAATATTGTAAAGGAGCAAGGACTTAAAAGATGAGGTAGAAATGTTAAAAACCAACGTTGAACAATTGAACTGTAACTTTGTGAGGGTAAACAAGGATAAAAGTGTAAATACTAATCAAGCAGATGTGCGGTCCGTTCTGCCTTTAAATAATGTGGTGCCCAGCGATAATAATGTACAAAGCGAAAATCCATCTTACGCGGGGCAGGTAAAGATGGTGCAAAGACCATCTGAGAGACTGAGAACCGAATCGGTATCGGAAAGATCTACGAATGTTGAAATTATATCTAACCGCACGCAAAGTGAAAAATCGCAGATTACTAGAAGTAGAGCTCCAATTTCGGTACAGAATTACAAGCCAACAAAGCACAACAACTCAAATTCTAGGAATTTCAACACGGGCTCCGCTCAATCATCTGCGGGGACATCGTTGATTGCAGCACCAAGGTTCATGTGGATATACGTGGATAGAGCAAATTCACAAGTTGATTACACAGTTGTAAAGAATCATATTCGTTGTGGATGTGATGGAATTTCGGATAGTGATCTAGTGGTCGAACAGCTTAACACTGTGGGAAGTTCAAAATCATTCAAAGTTGGAATTAAAGAAAAATATTATGCAAAAGTGAACTCACCGCAATTCTGGTCTGAGGGCCTTGTTTTTAGACGATTTCTGCTGGGAAAACCCAAGGCTACTGAACAGCTTAACAATGAAAATCAGGATTTTCACGGGCGCGTCGCAATGGCTCAGCGAACTTAAATTTATCGTTTTCAGTTTCTAATTGCTGTTAAGAAAACTTTTTTGCTTGCGAGAAACCCTCGCCATATGATAATGGTTTATTTAGTGCTCTTAGAATTCTATGCAAAGCTCAAGCGTCATCTTGTTATCGGGACTATGTTGCCTCTGTTCAGCAGAGTATTAAATCTAATAGTAAATGTTTTTGGAGCTTTGTAGATGCTAAGAAGAGAGTTAACAGTAATGCCTGCCCCAGCTCCATGAATCTGGGTGGTGAGGTGGCCAATGATGGCACGGGTATTGCGGATTTGTTCGCTAAGTACTTCTCCTCTGTATATGCTCCTCGCTGCTTTGCGGAGTCCCATAAGATTTTGAGACCTAATAATGTACATGTCACCTCTTATCAGGTCACAGAAATTCAAGTTTTTAATAAATTGAGCGATTTGAATGGTGATAAGAGGGCCGGAACAGATGGTCTGCCTTCAATATTTTTGAAAAACTGTGCGGTATCGCTTGCGTTTCCCTTGTGGTTGTTATTTAATGTCTCACTTTCTACGGGATTTCTTCCCACGGATTGGAAGAGATCTTATATCGTGCCCATTTTTAAATCGGGCTTGAGAAGCTCCGTCGAAGATTACCGCCCGATCGCAATTTTGTCACAGATTCCTAAGATTTTTGAAAGCATGGTAAATGATTATCTTTCCGCAGTACTAAAGAATGTTATCAGTGATAAGCAGCACGGTTTTACTTCTAAGCGATCCACCACTACGAACCTCTTGTTGTTTGAGAATTTCCTTGTGCAAGCTTTCAAGAAGGGCATCGCCGTCGATGCGATTTATACAGATTTTTCAAAGGCTTTCGATCGTGTTGAACACCCGTTATTACTATCCACATTATTAGCATTTGGTATTGAGGGTACTCTTTGGCGTAGGCTGTGCACATACCTCGTCGATAGGATTATGATTGTTAAAATAAAAAATTTTCGATCAAAGGCCTTTGTGGCTACCTCGGGAGTTCTTCAGGGTTCTCACATAGGACCGTTATTGTTTAACATTTTCATAAACGACATTATTCAGTGTTTCCACTATTGTAGTGTATTGCTTTATGCTGACGACATGAAGGTTTTTGCGAGGATTTGTGACGGCACGTCTGCTGCTCTGGTGCAGTTACTTACTTAATTACTTAGTTAATTACTTTTGATTCTAAGTTAAATTTCAGTGCGCATATAGCGGTCGTCTGCGGCAAAGCACTTAAGGCTCTTGGCTTCATAAGAAGGAGCGCAAGCGATTTTTATGATCTTACCGCACTCCTGTGTTTGGTCACCTTATCACCAATATGGCATAGATAGACTTAAGGGGGTACAGAGGAGATTTCTTAAGTATGTAGCTTTTAAACTACAAGTTTCTCATCGCGAAGTCGGATACGACTATCTGCTTCAGCGGCTTTCCCTCACACTTCTTACGGAGAGAAGGGTATTGGCAGATGCTAGGTTCTTATCCAAGTTGGTCGGGGATTCTGTTGATTGCTCTCAGTTGCTTGTGCGGATTGCCTTTCGTGTTCCTCCTAGAAATACGAGGAATGCTGCGGTCTTTTGCATTCTGTATTATAATCGTGTGTACCTGATGAACTCGGCAGTCAACAGAATATCCCGTAATGCAAACCTGAATGCCAGGTTATTTTTTGAGTAGTCTTGAATTGTTACTCTGGGTATAACATTATGTATGTTTGTTTTTTGTAACGCATTGTGCGAATATAATTAATTTTGTATGCAACTTACATTGTTGATTGGGCTTGCCCGTACTTATAGATAAATAAATAAATAAACGTTGGCAAGCAATGTCTCGCCTTAATCAATCTAAGAAACTCCATATACTGGGATGACTGCAGTGGAAGATGGAGTTCAAAGCGCTGTGGAAACCTTCACAACAAATTGTTGTTTTTGGGCTGTTCTCTGCAGCTGCTTCGAAATGGTTCCACAACGCGATAGGAAATTGCGGTGATCGTCCTGCAACACCTGATATATTGCTCTCTTGTATATTGAATTCAAATCCAGCAAATTGTACACGAAACGATGTAATAAAACCAGTGCGTATCAAAAGTTGATTCAAAATTGATATTTTAGCACATGATTTTAAAGATGGTTTAGGTTCCCTGCTTTAGCCGAGCGCAGTTATAACCGTTGTTTGGTCATTGAAAGATTTATGACGCTTGGACCCTTAATTTTAAGCAACATCTGTGGGAACTTTTCTTGAAATTGTATTTTAATGTTTTTATAGTCTCCAGATGTTTTGAGTGAAATTTCGTAATTTGGTAATTACTTGTCTAAATTGTAAATCCACTAGTTCAATTGTATATACTTCCGATTGCAAATTTCATTAGCTCTAAGATCATGTAAATTTCAAATCTGTAATGCCACAGGTTTCGCGTTTACTGGCAATTAGTGCGTAAATCGTTTAATGTAGCCTGTAATAAAAGTCGAAAAATTATCTACTTTATGGGTTTTAGTAACAAAAAAGGTTGACCCGCTGGAACCAATTTCAACATGTGCTCATGGTAGTGTATACTTCCAAGAATATTTTAAATTATTGTTATAATTAAACACACAAATTCAATTGCATCCTACTTAATTAAGTTTCTAGCTTGTTGAAGGTAGTTTATTTCTATTTACGAAAAAAAAAAGAATTTTAATCGGTCGCTTTTAGCGATTCATACAAGTGTTTGAGCTGGTCTCGCATAAATTACCTTCGTTTTAGCTTTAGATTTGAGGGTGATTTGTTACATCAGGAAATGTTGCAGCTAGATCATCAATAACAACCCTCGTGTTAGCCATATTGGATTTTACTCTTGTTGAACGCCCTTCGGCAATCTTCGGAAACGCGTAATTGGTGATTCTCGCGTTGTTATTGGAAGTAACAGCCCCGAGCCGAGGGAAAAATTTTAGAAAATAACTTTCCCTCGAAAAATTTTTTGAACTTCCCTCGGCTCCGCTACGCTCCGCCGTCGTGAAGTTTTGAAAAAATTTTTCGTCGTGAAAGTTTGTATTTTCCAATTTTTCCCTCGGCTCGGGGCTGTTACTTCCAAATACAGACCGCAATTCGTGTGCTGGTACAAACGACAGAGCAGCCAGAGACTGAAGTTTTAATTTGACATCAATTTCAGACTCGAATTCGGTTTTCAAACCAGCATTGTTGATTCTTCTTATCAAACTTTGAATTAAATGAAAGTAGCAACCTTTAATTTCCGCTTCCGGAAAAGCAGTCCGAGCGGCAGAAATACATGCTTTCTCAAAGTCGATCAAAATATTCTGAGGTGCGATGTTGGGTACTAAGTCTCTCAAAATTGTAAACATTCGTTGGTACGTATCGCTGTCTTTCTTTTGCAGCAAGAAGTAAATGCAAGGCGGATAGGAGTTGCCGACCTTAGCATGCCACGTATATAATTGGTAAAACATGCCGGGAGCTTTGTCAAATGTTCCGTCTCTATATATTAATAGCTTTTCTAGTTCTTTTACTAGATCACGATTCCCAATTGCCAAGATCCTTTCTTGATCGTCCGCTCCTGTGTCATGCAAAATGAAGTCCGCGTAATTTTCCGGGATTGCAAAATTTGTTGTGTTTGGATTCGGAATATGTGCTTTTTTCTTGGGGTGGAAAAGATTTCGAGTCATTGAAGATTGCTTAGGCAAATGTTCCAATACATCGGAACTAACGTCAATTAATGCATTGACTAATACATTTCTTGCAGTTGCTCGAACTGCTTTCATATCATTCTTCATCTTGGCCTTAATAATATTAGCCTGCGCCACTTGCGGGTTGGAATCATGACAATGTTGTGGAACCTCACCAATTATTTCGTCTTCCGGGGACCTTAAAAAAGCCTTACATTTGGTCGAAAAGTAAACTCTGCATCTCCACTTACGTTTTCTCTGTATTTGGTATATTCATACCCCTGGTGCAAAAGAACTCTATTTCCTTTCTGCGTGAGTGAATATTCCATTTTCAGATAAAAATTGAATATCTTTTTATTGCTAACTATTCTCCTCAACCAACTTCTCTATTATATCATCTAAATTTTAAACCTCTCCCTTTATACAGTTCTGTTTTCATATTACCAATCCTACAATATTACTTAGTAAGGTTTTACATACAGGGTTGTTAAAAAAATACTATATTAGTTAGTTCTCTTATCAGGTACGTACTGAGGTGGGTGGGGGATATTTAATTAAATCATTACCAATCCGAGAAACGATATTTGGATTAATTTAAATAACATTATCATAGTCTTCATCTCGTTTAATTTTTGGTCGCCACAAAACAAGTTTGATTTACTAATACTGTACTAATAGCTAAACAAATTTTGGAAATTAATAAATTTAAACAATTTTTATGTTCTTTTGTCAATGTTCTTTTATTTCATTGTTCTGTTTTTTCAGTGTTCTGTTTTTTCATGTCCTCTTTTTCATATTGTTTTTTCGTGTTCTGTTTTTTCATGTTCTGTTCTATCTGGTCACCCGATATGATGTGAAATATCTGACATCTCACCTTGGTAGTAAACAACATTATTATTTGAAATAATTAATAATTATTATAAATCATTTAAAAATCGCAAAGTAGATGGAACGGCATTACGTTACCAGTATAACCCCAATCCCCAACCCTCACAGCGTAGTGATTATGTGCATGAAACATAATTACATCCTTCGGTGATCGCGAGTTCGAACCTTACCTCGAACAAAGTTTTTTTAATGGCATTTTATAATACAAATGATGTCTAGGTATTGCTATAAAATAATTTTGGCGCTTATTAGTCAAATCAAATAGCGCGCACATTTTTGACTTCCTGTTACACATTTCCGTCTCATTTCACGAAATCACCCCCATAAGCGAGCGGAAAGATGTTACACATCAAAAATAGTGAAACTCTCCCATTGTCAATTACCACAAACTGAGAATACCAAATACCTCGGTGTGCATCTGAACAGACGCTCGACGTGGAAAAAGCACATAATCACAAAAAGACTACAACTTGAACACAAATTGAGACAAATGTATTGGCTTATCGAGCAAAATTCCCAGTTGACCATCGAAAATAAGATATTATTGTATAAAGCCATACTGAAGCCGATCTGGACGTATGGGATTGAGCTCTGGGGCTCGGCTGCCAACTCAAGTATAGATATAATACAGAGATTTCAAAATAAGGTTCTTCGCATCATAGTCGATGCACCGTACTACATGCCCAATGCGGTCATACTACGAGATGTTCCATTACCCTCCGTCATAGAAGAAATTAGAAGATAAGCAACGAATACCGGGAGAGACTTTCAGGCCACCCAAATGTTTCTGCTACCCAGCAATCCCCAAAATGCGTACTTGCGTTTGAGTTTTACGTATGTTAAATTTTGCATTCTCAGTTTTTACCGGGTATTTCGGGTTTTCGATTGCAATTTCATTGTAACAGCATTTGTGTTTCACCTGATTGGCTGTTGATTGATGTTCTGTGCTGATATTTTGATTTATTCTTTTTAAATTTCGTAGTTGTAATTTTGATAGCGCGATTACCAGAAGTAAGAAGGTGCAGAGAGATAAGGCTCTTATCAATGTTGGTTCTAGTGATATTTCTGCTTCAGTTTCTACCGGTGGCGATTCCGTTTCCGGACGGGGTTTATCCGGAGAGTCGATTAATCGATGTGATAATATTGTGGTTACCGCTTCTAATTCTGATGTTGCGGGTGGGTTGCCTTCTGTTGGGGATGGTCCTGTTGATGTTATTGCTAATCCGACTCCGAACACCGACGATGGCGGTGCTTCGGATGGTGCGGCTACTGGTCCAGTTTCGCGATTATCCAATGGGAATCCTCGTAGGATTTCGGGTAGATCTGCCGGTGGGAATTCAACCATAGCAGCTGCGGTTATCAGTAAGCGCCGTTGGGCGTTTGTTTCTGGACTTTGCGTTAGTACGTCTCCCCGTTCGTTGATCAAGTATATTTCTGATAAATTTAATATTAACTCAAGCTGTTACAAACTTTCTTCAAATAAATTGAGAAGCAGTTTTAAGGTTGGTGTGTCTTAAAGTGACTTTAATACGTTGTTTAACGAAGATCTATGGCCATGTGGCATTGCTGTCAGCGAGTTTGTCTTTTACAATAAAACGAATCGGCTCGCAAATTTTCCAAGGGCAAAAGACGCACTGGTAAAAGGATAAATAGTCTTAATATATACTTTCAAAATTGTGGTGACATAAGAACCAAACTCAGTGATATAAGTAGTAACGTTAACAGCTGCTTTTACGATGTCATAATTTTGATTGAAACTTTTCTTGATGGGACTATCTTATCCAGTGAATTAAATTTTCATAACTACATTATCTTTCGTTGTGATAGATCAATTCAATCCAGCGATAAAATTCGGGGTGGTGGGGTACTTATTGCCGTTCCCAATAGCCTTGGTTGTTGTGATCGTCTTGTCACTTCTTGTGATATTGAAAATGTTTTTGTTCGGGTATGTGACACTATTATTGGTACCAGGCGTTTTGCTGTATCATTGATGATGTATGTGATGGTTATCCGCAATCCAAACTTGCTATTTATGGAGATTTTAATGTACCTAATGCTAAATGGGCTTTTGACGGTTTAAACGTTATTTCTTCCAACAATAATTGCCCTAAGGCACTGATATTGCTTGAATGCTTTTCATTTCATGGTCTCTCACAGTTTAATGAGATTCCTAACAGTAGCGATGTGTTGCTAGATTTGGTTTTTGCTAATTTCGATGTATCGGTTAGTATTGCGGCCGATGCGCTTTGTGGTTCATCTATGCATCACGAAGCGTATGCTCCGGTCTTCCCAGTAGGTGTTGCGTTGTGGAATAATCTTCAAGTAGATAAATTTATTTATAATTTTAAGGCTGCGGATTTTGAGAAAATCAACGATTTTTTGTTTTCTGTTGACTGGTCCGAAGTTTTAAATCTGGATGATGTTGACTGTATTGTTGAGGGATTTTATTCTGTACTGTGGTACGTGATCAATGCTCTTGTTCCTCAGAAGAGAGTGTACAGGTCAAATTATCCCATCTGGTTTTCAAGTGAGTTAGTTTGTCTAATTAAGAGTAAAAAACACGCCCACATGACGTATAAGCGTACTCAATGCGTGAGCGATTACTTATCATTTTGTGAGCTTCGTGATGAGGTCAAGATGCTTCGCTCTGAGCTTTATCGTGTATATATCTCCGGTGTGGAAAGGGAAATTCTTGTTAATCCTAAAAAGTTTTGCCGCCACGTTGATGACTCGAAAAATGTCAAAGGCTATCCGGCTTACATGTTTTTAAACAATTCAAAATCAAGTAATGGTCAGCAATGTGTTGACTTATTTGCTAAATACTTTTCAACGGTATATACGCGATTGTGGTCATTATTCTGACCACAATCTGACCTTCTGATTACCAGTATCATTCTGATAAGCGTGTCGATTGTCACCTGAGCGTATCCGAGACTTGTGTTTTTGATGCCATCGTTAACCTATCTGACAGCTTTAGCGCGGGACCCGATGGTGTTCCATCATATTTTTTAAAAAGATGTTTGTTTTCATTGTGTGATCCCATTTATAATATTTTTGAGATCTCTCTTAAAAGTGGTTGTTTTCCGAAGGTTTGGAAAGAAAGTTTTATTACGCCTTTATTCAAGAAGGGCGAAAGAAGCGACATCGGTAATTACAGAGGCAGCTCCATTCATTCTACGTTACCGAAGATGCTTGATAAATTGGTGTCAAGTCAATTGAGCCTGTCTTGTAGAGATTTTATTGTTGATAACCAACATGGATTATTTCCTGGTAGATCAACTTCTTCCAATTTGTTGTCATTTGTCACGTATTTTTTGGATGCATTCGAAAAGCATCTTCAGGTGAATTCTGTATACACGGACTTTGTTAAGGCATTTGATCGAGTAAATCACTCGGCGCTTTTGGTAAAGATTTCGTCTCTTGGCTTCAGCTCCATCGTTGTCAAATGGCTTGGAAGCTATTTAATGGGTAGAACCCAAAGAGTCAAAATTGACGGCTTTATTTCATCTGAAATATCGGTGATTTCTGGCGTTCCCCAGGGTTCTCACTGCGGACCTATAGTATTTTTGTTGTTCATCAATGATGTGGGTGAAGTTCTTTGTAATTCGTCCCACTTGTTATTCGCTGATGATCTGAAAGTTTTTCGTACTATCAGCTCTTTTGCTGATAGGTTACTATTGCAGGATGATTTGAACAAGTTGTGTGACTGGTGCAGATCAAATAATTTAAATCTCAATTTAGACAAATGTTACACTACCTTATTTTCAAGGAGTCGATGCATTCCTTTTGCTTACAAATTGAATGCTAGAGAAATTGAACGTGTCACCGAAATTGACGATCTTGGTGTGCGTTTTGATGTTGGTATGACTTCTAAGTCACATTTCCAACATTTGTTGCAAAGCTTACCGCACGCTAGGTTTTGTTCGTCGACAGTCTGAATGTTTTTCGGCTGCCACAGTAAAGTTGTTGTATTTCTCGTTCCCAGTTAGAATATGCATCATGTGTCTGGTCTCCTCATTATCAGATTTATATTAGTCAACTTGAGCGTGTCCAGCACAGGTTTTTTAAGTATTTGCATTACAAACGTGGGCTTCTATCTGCGGACTTCTCTGATGACGAGTGCCTTGCATTTTGTGGTGCAAGGTCGTTGGCTCACAGAAGACTAACTTCCGACCTGTTTTGTGTATGGCTTACTTAACAATAAAGTTGATTGCAGGTATTTGCTTGCTTATTTCATCCCTTGGAAGCCGAACAGGTTCACAAGATCAAAGAGGACATTCGAAGAGAGGCAACATACTAACAATTACGGTTTACACAGTCCCATTACAAAGATGATTCGGCTGACAAATGTGTTTAATGTGGAGGAGTCTTTCGACTTGGCCAGTGTGTCGCTAGTAGCATTTAAGAGGAGCCTGTGGAGCATTGTAGTTATATGTAGTTTTTTTTCTTGTTCTGTTAATGAATTGCTGTTCTTTTTGTACAAAATTTTTGTTGTAAAATGGTTTACCCGAAAAAATAAATATTATTATTATTTTAATTATTAGCAAACGAGAGTGATGTACGTAGGTTAAAAAGACATCAACCAGCCGAGCTAGTGCATAGACATTAAAGGATAACTCGGAAGGGTTTAATTAGAATAAAAAGATTGCTCGCTGGAAATTAAAAAATTAGTAATTCAGTAAAAATTGAATTTATTCTAATAAAATATATTTTCTTTCACACGATTACATTTATTGTGTTACAATAACATAGATAGTGTCACAAAAGAGAATAAAATTCTACCATCAGCCTCTTCGGTAACATTTTCGTAAGGCGGTTTCAAAAAGGCATGATCTTGAAACCACCCGCTGCTTAAAACCAAGAAGAAATCAGAAGCTCCTACACTAGCCAAGCTCTGCCAACAATCGTACGGTTTCTAGCCAGTATGAGTTAGTAAATGCTTTTTTAAATGAACTCTTTGAGAACATTTATAATCACAAATATTACATTCGTAGAGTTTCTCGCTCGTATGAGTAAATAAATGATTTTTTAAATTACCTCTTTGTGAACATTTATAATCACAAATATTACACTCGTAGGGTTTCTCGCCCGTATGAGTAAATAAATGTTTTTTTAAATGACCTTTTTGTGAACATTTATAATCACAAATATTACACTCGTAGGGTTTCTCGCCAGTATGAGTAAATAAATGATTTTTTAAATTACCTCTTTGTGAACATTTATAATCACAAATATTACACTCGAACGGTTTCTCGTCCGTATGAATTACTAAATGTTGTTTTAAACTACTTTTTAGTAAACATTTATAATCACAAATATTACACTCAAACGGTTTCTTGTCCGTGTGAATTACTAAATGTTGTTTCAACATATATTTTTGTGAACATTTATAATCGCAAATATTACACTCAAACGGTTTTTCGCCCGTATGAGTTAGTAAATGTGTTTTTAAGATACTTTTTCGTGAACATTTATAATCGCAAATATTACACTCAAACGGTTTTTCGCCCGTATGACTTAGTAAATGCCTTTTCAAATCACCGCTTTGTGAACATTTATAATCACAAATATTACACTCCAACGGTTTCTCGCCTGTATGAGTGAATAAATGATTTTTTAAAGCATGCTTCATTGAACATTTATAATCGCAGATATTACACTCGAACGGTTTTTCGCCTGTATGACTTAGTAAATGCCTTTTTAAATTACCGCTTTGTGAACATCTAAAATCACAAATATTACACTCCAACGGTTTCTCGCCTGTATGAGTGAATAAATGATTTTTTAAAGCATGTTTCATTGAACATTTATAATCGCACATATTACACTCGAACGGTTTTTCGCCCGTATGAGTGAATAAATGATTTTTTAAAGCATGTTTCATTGAACATTTATAATCGCACATATTACACTCGAACGGTTTTTCGCCCGTATGAGTTAGTAAATGTATTTTTAAATTACTTTTTAGTGAACATTTATAACCACAAATATTACACTCAAACGGTTTCTCGTCCGTATGAATTACTAAATGTTGTTTTAAACTACTTTTGGTTGAACATTTATAATGACAAATATTACACTCAAACGGTTTCTCCCCCGTATGAATTAATAAATGTCGTTTTAAACAATGTTTTAGTGAACATTTATAATCGCAAATATTACACTCAAAAGGTTTTTCGCCCGTATGAGTTCGAAAATGCTTTTGTAAATTACCTCTTTGTGAACATTTAAAATTGCAAAAACTACATTCATATGGTTTCTCGCCGGTATGAGTAAGTAAATGATTTTTCAGCGATCCCTTTTGAGAACATTTATAATCGCAAATTTTACACCAATATGATTTTTTACCAGTAAAAATTTTTGAAGAAATTTTACAATCTTGGTCCATTTGAGATTCGTTTATTGAAGTTTCTTCTTTAATGTCGATGGAATGATGCAAATCTTCCAAGTTGATTTCTGTTTCTTCTTCTTCTTTCTTAATTTGAAAGTTACTCTTTAAATTTCTTGGGGTTGCCTGTAACAAATATATTGAAATGTAATTCTACCCCGTGTAAATTTTCTTATTAATTAATTTCTTCCAATTAAATTTATAATTTTTCAAATTTAAATTTCATTCATTGAAGTGTAATGCACCCCGATGTGAATTTTACTGTTTAATTAAATCAATTTTATTTTTCAAATTCTTCCAATCAAAGTATTAGTTTAATTTTCAATTTCAATAAAATTATAAAATGGAAAAATTAAATTTATCGATACTGGTAGCGCAGGCGTGCGCTTATCAAATAAATTTTATAGTTTCTTCAAAAATTAATTTTATAAAATTTTACCCATCCAAACAATTCCATCACGTCGAACATTTTTTGGCAAAAGGCCTCGTATCAAAGTGATTAGTCCCCACCTAGCAAATTCTACATTGTTACAACTTAATAATTAATACAATAATTTTACAAAAATGCATAGGGTGGGTCCGAATTACTTTGAAACACCACAATATCTTCAGTAAGTGATTTTTTTTATTATTACATTTCTAATTGTTTAAAACTATATATCTTAATAAATTTATAATTTACTGAATAGAGAGCACAATCAGTGAAAAAAATGATGTTAACGCACCAGCAGAGTAGTGTGTTTCTTAGGAAATGTAGCTATGAATTAGAGTGAATTCAAGAAAAAGTTCAACTGCTGTATGTAAGCCAGCGAGAAAAATGACGAACCAGATAAACAAAAGATTTCAATTCTATTAAATTTGATGGAAGATGAAGCGATCGATATACACGACATAACTACCTTCACCGAAGTTGAAGACAAGAATAAATTCGATAATATAACAAAGAAATTCAATCAGTATTGTCAGTTTAGTAAAAATGTTATATTTGACCAATTCAAGTGCTACTCAAGATAAACCAAATAAAAAGGTAAATAAGCTTGTTACGATTAGCGACAGTAACATTAAATTCTGTTTGTCATTACTTTTTGACCGTGCCTCGTAACTGTAGGAATGCGGCCGTTTGTCCTTGGGCGTTTCATGTTTATTCCTGTTGGTTTCTGCTGGGGTATCTTGAGCGGGAAAGCCACGGCGCAAGCTCTCTGTTGAGTTCGGTTGGCGCGTACGGCGACGTTAGAGGGACTTGACTTCAAGCAGCGGTCATGTTAACATCGCAGAGCGATTTGCTCAAGTAAATTTTATTATCTTATGTTTTGTTCAAATTTTACCTGTTCAAGCAAATGCTATGTGTTTTACCGTTATTTGTGATTATGGAAATATTCTGGTTCGAATAGCTTAACGATTTACTTATTTAAATATCGATTATCGTTTCGCGCTATTTTGATACCACCATTTTTTACATTCCGCATGGTTTATGTTGGGTTTCGTTATGGAATTATATCCTAGTAGATGGACGGTCAATTCAATTATTATGGTTTATCGAGGCGTTTGGTTTCGCTATTAAACAGCCACAATTTATCCTGGAGCCGAAAGTTCAAGGATGCAACCCAGAAGGCAGCCAGTCATGATCAACAGTTGTTGACAACAATAAGGTCTGTAAATTCATGTTATGTTCAGTGATATCTTTATCTCAACAAATTATCGTCACTGGGAACAACCCAGCCATCTTTTATCTTACCGAAAGTAACGTTTTCGCTAATATTTTATGTGGTGTTAGTAACTCAACACATGGTTACGTTAAGCAAAAGTCACGTTTTATCTTTTGTGTTAAATTACAGTAGTTTGTATAACTACACTAAAGTTAATGTAATCATGTTTTATTATTCTTATGATAGCTTTCATGCTTTATCTTTTGTGTCAAATTATAGTAATCTGAATATTTGCACTAAAGTTAATGTAATCTTTTATTATCGTCACGAATACCTGTCTCGTATATAAAGTATGTTGAGTTAAGAGTAATATCTCAAATTTGTCTCAGTATTTTAACTTATCGATTTATGTTTATCTCTGGCCTTTCCAGAGAATATCTGTACCTCTATATTATATGTGTATTATTGAGAATTGTTGCTATATAGTGGACAATACCACGATAAACATCAATGTTGGTTGGATTATCAAGTACCTGACGGTACTTACTATATTAGTACGAAAGAACGTTTAAATATATTTGATGACTAATGAGACTTCACAATCTGGTCTTGAGTATGCCAATTACATCTTTGACTATAAATCTGCCGATTTTAATCTAATCAACAACTGTTTGTTGGACATTAACTGGTCGGAGTTATAGGCTTCTAATGATATCGAGGAAGTTGTTAATCAATTTTACAAGGTGATATGGTCCACAATCAATTCACATGTACCACGCAGAAGGATGGGGGTCTCCAGGTATCCGGCATGGTTCTCGAGAGAGTTGATTGAGCTAATCATTGAGAAGAAGATTATGCACAGGGCTTTTAAGGAAACTCGTAGTCTGCTTTACTACCATAAATTTGGCGAAATTCGTGATCGTGGTAAGAAACTAAATGAGTTTCTTCATCGAAATTATATCAACAAGATTGAGGAGGGAATTGCTGGAAACCCTCAAGCGTTCCTGCGATACATCGATGATTGTTCGAAAGTGAGAGGCTATCCTGCTTGCATGTTTCTGGGTGATGAAGTATGCTCCTCGAGGCAGGATTGTGTTGATTTGTTTGCGAAGCAGTTTTCTGACGTGTACTCTGGTAATGACGCCACCAATCACAGCTACGGTGCTAATGCGACTATCGACTGCAATTTGCTGAAGGTTACGGTGGAAGATGTATTCAATGCAATTACTAAACTGCCAGACAGTTTGAACTGTGGTCCAGATGGTATTGCATCCTATTTTATAAAAAGGTGTCAATACTCATTGTCAACTCCAATCTTCATAATGTTCCAATTATCTTTGGCCAGTGGTTGTTTTCCGAGTCTCTGGAGGAAAAGTTATATTACTCCCATACACAAAAAAGGCAATCGTAGTGATATTGCAAATTATAGGGGTATTTCGATACAGTCGATGATACCCAAGATGCTTGACAAGTTAGTCTCAGCTCAACTAATGCAGACTAGTATAAATTGTTTAGTGGAAAATCAACATGGGTTTGTTCCTGGTCGCTCAACGACGACCAATCTTTTGTCCTTCACGACTCACATTTTGAAGTCGTTCGAGGATCACAGGCATGTCGACGCTGTGTACACAGATTTTTCTAAGGCGTTTGATCGCGTCTCCCACTCGGCACTTTTGTCCAAGATTGCTTCAATGGGGTTTGGACGGAATGTAGTTAGATGGGTGGGTAGTTTTCTTCGTGACAGAATTCAGAATGTTCGAATACATAATTTTCTCTCGAAAGACATACTGGTTTACTCGGGCGTTCCGCAAGGTTCACATTGCGGGCCCATCTTGTTTCTGCTATTTATTAACGACATCGGTAGTTACATAAAGAATAGTTTATATCTGCTATTTGCCGACGACTTGAAAATCTTTAAAACTATTGGTTCCATAGAAGACTGTAGGCTGTTGCAATCCGACCTAGATAATATACACCAGTGGTGTACCGATAACAGCTTATGGCTTAATTTCAACAAATGCTCGCTCATCACCTATAAGAAGCATGACTGCGACTTGTTCGGGTACAAAATAAACAATGTTGAACTCAATCGTGTCACGGAAATTGACGATTTAGGTATTCGTCTCAACTCCGGATTGACTTTTAAAAGTCATATTGCTAATATATGCCATAGTGACCTTCGCTCGTTGGGATTTATTCGCCGACATAGCAAGTTCTTCTCGGCCAAAACGGTAAAATTGCTCTATGTCTCTCATGTTAGATCGAAACTTGAATATCGGTCTTGCGTATGGTTCCCACACTATGATGTTCACGTCTCAAGGTTGAATAGGGTGGAACGTAAGTTCCTAAAATATTATCATTTTAAACGTGGTTTGGCAAGCGACGACTTCTCCTATGATGACAGTCTGAAGCACTGCAAGTCGAAATCATTGGTGCATAGAAGAGTGGTTGCAGACGTTTGTTTTGTTTACCGCCTATTAAATGGAATGATCAACTGTTGTGCTCTACGTGATTGAATTAAGTTCCGAGTTGCCAGTCACAACACTAGGTGTAACGAATTACTGCACATTGATCATCACAGGACGAATTATGGTCTAAACAGTCCATTAACAAGAATGTGCCGACATGTTAATAGCTTAAACAACTTTGACAGTTTTGACTTATGCCATTGCTCTTATAGAGTATTTAAAAATAATGTAATGTGGAATTTAAGCACCTCGGGTTAACATGAACCCCCTACACCATGTAGAGTCTTTTGATTATTTGTAAATATATGTAAATTGGTCAAACCGTATATAATAATAAATAAATAAATAAATAACGTCATGTATGATGAGTCATATATGATGATTCGTATGTGATGAGTCATGCATGATAGCATCGTTAGTCATTCAAGTATTGCTTAGAATTGCAGTCTGGAAACTCATAGAATGTACTGGACTTGTATGGAAATTTCGGGTAGGTAGCATTTAAGTATAAATACAGATGCTTTCCTGTGACGAGTCAATTCCAGTTTTAACGTGCAAGTGTTAACATAAATCAAGCGTAAAGTGATAAACCGGACTAAAGCCTGTTTGACAAGACGTTAAATTTTACATAAAATTTACATGAAAATTTTTATAAAAATATTTAACACCGGTGCATACAGAAAATTTATCAGCAAATTTTTATGAGAAAAATTTAGAACATGTTCTAAATTTGGTGGTAAAAGTGCGTGTAAATGTGCGCAAAAGACATTTTCACGCCTAGAGACCGCCCAGTTTGATTTTTGAAGTTTACGAATATTTCACCGAAATTTCATAAAAATCAAATGAAACTAAATATTTGAAAATTTTCCCTAAACTGTTTGTTATAGTCGGATTTTTTCTAACTCGCGTATGACTAATCTCCAAGTGCAGTGAGATTTAACGTATAACATTTGGTTATCTTTGTCATATTTAGAAAAAAATAACTATTAGAAAAGAGACAGAAAAAAAAATACGTTGCCGTAACTTTGTAATGAAAATGAATTAAACGTACGTCGATTTTAACTAATTTAAATGTCATCTCGTTTGATTTTTGACATATAATCTCGTCAAAGATTATGATATCTGACATCTCGTTTGATATAAAGAACCCTAAGACATACGTTTTGTAAATTTTGATTCATACAATTTTTTTGATAAGGCATACGCGAGTTAAAAAAAATTCGACTATAATACGCAAGCGCGCGTGTTAAATTTGACATCGTTGCAAACAGAAAATTATTTTTACCTACATAAAATTGTGTCAAAATAATGTGCAAATTTACATGTTAATTTTATATAAAATTTAACGTTGTGTCAAACAGGCTTTAGTGTTAAATATAAATTGTAGTGTAATTTAGTTTAGTGTTAATCTTAGTGTAGTAACTGTTTTATTGTTATAAACCGCCGTGACTGTAAATATTTGTATTAGCCCTTTTAGAATTAAATAAACGTTTTTAATTTACGTTACAATATTATGAACTACTAAATGAAACTTTATAGTAGACTGAGTCTAAACTTATATTTTATAAGTTATTAATATTATTTTTATGAAAAAAAAAAAACAATCTCATGTTGTTCAACACGAAGCATCTGAAAAACACAGGAGAAATGCAGAAAAATCGGTAAGACAAACTCAAATATTAGGATTTTCTGGCAATGATTCCTTTTCGATGGACTTATGCAATGCCTTAATAGCGGCAAATATTCCCTGGGCAAAATTAGATTGTCCAGAATTTAAAAGTTTTTTGGAAAAATATTGCAAGAAGGTCGTTCCTCATCGTACCACTTTGAGTAAAAATTATTTACCAAAATGTTTACCAAAAAGTATACAAAACGCGATCGGAAATTGCAATATTTGGATTTGTGTAGATGAAACTACCGATATTATGGGGCGATATATTGCTAATTTGGTGGTTGGGAAATTGTCCGATGAAGAAGCTAGTGTCCCATATTTACTATCTTCAAAGGTTTTAGAGAAAACGAATCATGCCACGGTAGCACGATTTGTGAACGAATCTTTAGCTATTCTTTGGCCGTGTGGAATAAAATATGAAAGAGTGAAAATTTTGTACTCTGATGCAGCAGCCTATATGTTAAAATGTGCAACAACTCTAACGGTTTTTTATCCAAATTTAATTCACTTCACATGTTTAGCACATGCACAATTTAGCACATTTGTGAATTTATACGTGGTGAATATGAAACTGTTGATAATTTAATTGCATGCGTTAAAAAAGTTTATTTGAAAGCACCTAAAAGAATCGAGAGGTACAAGGAACTGCTACCAAATTTCCCCCCCCCCCCCCGAGCCAATTTTAACACATTGGAACACGTGGTTAAGTGCAGCAATTTTTTATTGCGAAAATTTTGATAAAATTAAAATGATTATTTTGGAATTGGATGACGAATCGACCAAATCAATTATTAAAGCAAAAGAATGCTTTAAAAATGAAAGCTTACAATCGGACCTAATTAACATTCAAACGAATTTTAAAAACATATTTGACGTTATAAAAAAATTGGAAACTGTAGGATTGTCACTAGCAACATCTTTAGATGATTTATTAAAATTGAAAAACGAGTTGGCACAGTGCGGTGCGGTGGTTCAATTGCAAGGAAAGTGGTTGAAAAATTGAACAAAGTATTGGATCGCAATCCGGGTTATGCAACTGTAAAAAATTTGTTTGATATTTTTACTAGCAATGGTCAAAATGTTACTTTAGAAAATATTTCTACTTCGGAAGCGGTTTTGTATAAATACATACCTCTAACATCATGCGATGTAGAGAGGTCATTTTCACAGTACAAAAATATTCTAACTGACAAAAGACACAACCTTACCAGTGAAAATATTGAAAAAATGTTAATTTGTTACAGCTACTGTAATACTTCAAATAAATAATTGTTTTTTAAATAAATATTTTAATTAATTAAATGCCGTTATTATTTTAATACCTAATTGGTGGGTTTAGTTACATAAAACCACTTAAACTTTACAATACAAATAGCGTTTTTTTAATACATTTTTAGGTACATTTTTTTGAATTTGTACGACCTAAAATGACTTTTTTAGAACCTTTTTAAGTGCCTTTTTTTGAATTTGTACGACCTAAAATGACATTTTTAAGAACCTTTTTAGGTGCCTTTTTTTGAATTTTTACGACCTAAAAATCTCATCTCTAATTATAATATATAAATAATTTTCATTATTATGGATAACAATGCAATACTTTTGAGTGGAATCTCCGAAATTTTATGTCAACATTTCAACACGAACTTCCTCGATATAATCGTGTCAAAGTATGTCAAACCTTTACATGACGAAATTATTAAGTTATCTCATCAAGTTACTGTGTTAAAAGCAGTTATTGACAAACAAAATCTTCAAATATGTAATCAACAAGGCAATAGCGTGAATTTTAGGGTACCGACTGTAAATACATCAGTGTCGAATAATACAGGGCCGGCTTTAGTTCTACCGCCCCTTCGTGATGTTAACTCAAGTCAATCAAAAAGGGTAACGAGAAGTAGTGCGAAGAAAACAAACGGTAGCAATACCGCTAATAATTTTGCTAATGTCCTGCCTCCGCCTATTGTTACTCCAGTTGTGGTCGTTAGTGAACCGTTATCGAATGAGGTTAGTAATACAACCGTAAATCTAAACAATGATCAGAATACATTTTTAACCGCTACTGTGAATACTTTGATTTCTTGTGGTTTTTCTGATTCGTATAGGGTGAATAGAAATAAGAAGCAAAAGTTAGTAATTGGTAATGTTCAACAAACTAGCTCTAACGATGATGTTGAAGATGGTTTTAGTGCTGTTACAAGAAGAGTTCGTACCTCCAAAGTTCATCTAACACGTATTAACCACAGGTTAGTGAAGAAAAGATCCTCGATTACATTAACAACAAATTGATTTTAGATTTGGTGGACAACATTCAGCCAAACATAAAATTAGAAAAATTAAGGGCAAGATTTCCAGATCATTATAGCTCGTGTAAGATTACAGTAAGTTCCGTTTATATGTCACAGCTCATGGCCTCCAGTTTTTGGCCCAACGGTGTTGTGCCTAGAAACTATTTTGAGAAATCTGCGTCACCAACAGATAGGAAGTATTTTCAGCAACTTTCAACAATAACAGCAACGACCTAAACATATTTTATCAACACGTGAGGGGGTTACGTACCAAGCTGGGTCAATTGCTTATTAATATTTTAAATAAATCGTATCCGATAATTGTGTTAACTGAAACTTGGCTGTCTGATCAACATTTTGACAATGAATTTATTGACGATAGATATGTTGTTTATCGTAGCGATCGATCTGAAGTAACAAGTAAGAAGAAGATTGATGGCGGTGTCCTAATTGCTGTTTCTAAAAGTTTTAACTCCAATTTGATTCCTAACTCAATTGTTTTAAGGGAAGAGATCTGGGTGTCAATTAACATTGGTCGTAATAAGTTAATTCTCTGCGGTACGTACATACCACCTAACTCGTCTATTGATGTCTACAGTGAGCACTTGGCCACTGTTAATGCAATGTTGCAATCGTATTCCAGTCTTAATAGGCGTTTTCGAAAATTGATCCGGTAGATGACTGGTAGATACCGCATTCACCGCTTGCGTTCGAAAATTCAATCGGTAAATTTTAACCGCGTTCGAAAATTCTACTAAATCCACCAGGTGCATGTACCAGATTAACCAAGGTTAACCGTTTGTGGATCGGCATTTCAAGATGGTAAATTATTAACCGGAGGTTACCTAACCTATCTTTTTTAGTCAATTCATTCAGTACCCAGCGTTATACATATTTATATTATATACAGCATACATATTTATATTATATACAGCATACATATTTCAGTATTAAGTATATAAAAATTATACATAAACTTTGAGGTTAGGTGAACAATTTGTTCTAATAATCTACCGATGGGTATAATAAACGTTCGAAAATTAATCTACCTTATCCATGCACCAGCAAATTAGCTGTTTACCGAGAGGTTAACGGTAGATATCTACCGGATCAATTTTAGAAAACGCCTAATATCTGCATTTAGATGACTACAATGTGCCTGGCCTTTCTTGGAAACTGGACCCTGAAGATGGCATGAGTTTCGCTCCTACGAATGTCAGCTCTTTAATTGAAGAAACTTTATGTGATGATTTATCGTATGCAGGTTTTCGTCAGTTCAATTCTATACCTAATGCTAATAATGTTCTGTTAGATCTAGTATTCTTCAATGATTTTAGTATAAGTGTCATAAATTCGACTCCATTAATATCACCGGTAGACGTCAATCATCCTCCGTTACTAATAACGTTCACTGATATAGATCAAGTACCATTGCAATCGGAAAATATTGTATATTTTTATGACTTCAAAAATGCTCCGTACGATGCTATCAATGCACAGCTTGATCAAATTGACTGGAAATTTTTAGAAAATCATAGGACAGTGAATGAAAGTGTTGCAGCTTTCTACAACAAAATTCAAGCTATTTTTAAATCACACGTAAATAACTATCCAAATTAGTTCAGTTCGACAACAAAGAGATTAATCTCCTCTAAAAAATTGCAACATAAGCTTTTCAAAAGTTGTGGAAATTATAATGGTTATTTAATATTTTGCGGAATCAGAAAGCAATGCAAGCTCTCCATTGAATATGATAGACTGGTGCATATTCATAAGGTTGAAAGCAATATTTTAGAAAATTCTTCGAAAGGTTTTTGGTCTTTTGTGAACTTTTTAAAGAAAAACAATGGTATTCCTGCAAGTATGTATTTCAACAATAGTTCTGCTAACTCGGATGACATTGCAAATCTCTTTGCTGATCACTTTCAATCTGTGTACTGCAATCACGTTAATGTCAATGCAACTAGTGTTAGTAATAAGAATGTTGATAATATTCCTTGGGATAATTTAATTAAGAAATGCATCGATCTAAATCTGCTAGTGATTAGTGAAACCGATATTTTCAATAAATTAAGGGCTCTTAACTCAATAACTTCAAATGTTGACTGCATTTATACCGATTTCTCCAAGGCGTTTGACCGGGTTGATTTGGACAGGTTAATATTTAAATTTAATAGCATGGGAGTAGGTAATTCCATAACTAAGTGGTTAGCATCGTACCTTTCAAATCGTACTCAAAGAGTCAAAATTGGTGACAAACTTTCTAACGAGATCTTAGTTAGATCTGGAGTACGGCAAGGTTCTCATTTAGGACCTCTGCTATTTATATTGTACATAAATGTGTTTAAATATTGTTTGTTCTTACTATATGCCGATGACCTTAAAATTTATAAAAAGGTGAATGATAATTCTGACTGGATAATGATTTGTAAGGACTTGAGGGCACTTGAATTGTGGTGCAAATTAAATAAATTAAACTTCAATATTTCCAAATGCAAGGTTTTGTGTTTTTCCCGTAAGCATACTACCTCTAATTTTGATTATCAGCTATCCGAAACAGTGCTGGAGAAAGTTATCAATATCAGAGATTTAGGAGTAATTGTAGATAGCAAATTAAGTTTTTCAGAACACATCAATGAGCTAGTCGGCAAGGCCTCTAAGATGTTAGGTTTTGTGATTAGGCAATCTGTCGAATTTCAGAAACCTCGTGTAATCAGCTTGCTGTATGTATCGCTTATCAGATCATTGTTGGAATATGGAACAATGGCTTGGAATCCGCATTATAATAAATATGTAAATATAATTGAAAGGATTCAAAAGAAATATGTAAAATATATGTGTTTCAAATTTAATATCTTATACCAAAGTTCTAACTATGACAACATTTTGTGTTATCTCAACATCTCGTCTTTGGAAAAGAGAAGATCGTATTTGGCATTGGTTTTTCTTTATAATTTATTAAACGGTCATGTCAATAGTTCTTCTATCCTGGATTTGATAAGCTTTTCAGTCAATCCTTATGTACTGAGAAATCCACCTCTGTTCTCCATCGACTTCCACATGACCACATATGGCTATTACTCACCTATATCCAGGATTTGCAACCTTGCCAACCAGCTTAATGTCGAATTCTTCGATATTTCAAAGCATGAATTTATTATGTTTGTAACTGTAAATATCTGTAATTAATTTTTTGTATAGTGATTTAGCTATAAGGAATTATTCCATTAAATAAAGAATTATTATTATTAATCAAATATTTCAGATTTGATTACTTTGAATATAAAATTAAAATTTAATTGGACATAATTTACACTGCAATATAAAAAAAAAATCATTAATAATCACAATAATCAGTAATAATCTTAAGTAATCACGATAATTTATTAATAATCTTAATAATTTTATACATAATTATAATCTGTGCACATAAATTATCTAAATGAACAACCCCTCGGTTAAAACCAAGTTTGTACCTGTGCCGTAAGTGTATTCCGTTTTTACGTAACTAATCAAAATTATATATTATTACTATATAAGTTTACTATTTTTATTACAAAGTAATTCTGGTCTATTTGAAAACCTTCTACGTATGTTATTTAACCGGATTCAGTAAATTTATTTTAGCATACTTTTATTAAATTCATCCCGTCTTCGACAACGGGAAATCTTATGCCAGTATTTGAGATTCTCAAAATTTGCATAATTATGGGCCTTATTTGTCGCACCCACCTTACTCAGAAAATTGTCCTCTTACCAATAATGCATAAAAAAAAGTTCAAATAGTGGGGTCGATTAACTGACAGTTACCAGATATCAAAATTCACTCTTGAGGCAAAAGTTTCTAAAAATCGAGATATACAAACAATATACATTTGAGTAAGATCTCAAATTTAATGTTTTTTTAGAAAAACCAAAAAACTTATTCAAAAAAAGATCCTTGCAAAGTTTTGTAATAATCTTATACACATTCTGTCAAAATTTCAAGTCGATTGATCCAGCCATTTAAAAGTTATAAGAAGGTACCAAAAGAACAACCTTAATTGAAACGAGAATATAAATTTAAAAGAAAATTTTTGATTGGAAGAATTTGAAAAATTTAATAAATTAGAATATTACATACCAATACACATATTATAATAGGAAAATAATATTGATCTTTTCTCACTCCATTTAACGACAACTCTCTATAACGTCATAAATACGCAGTCCCTTGAGTGTTGTTACATTATAGAGTTTACACTTTAATTCTAACAAGCCGACAAAAAACGCATTAAACAAGTCTTTTAAGATGAATGATCTTGGAGAAGCCAAGACACTTTTTGTTCACAATCAGCAGGTAACGAAAGATATATGCTAATCGGAAGACACTAAAATAGAGAGAATATCGTATCAAGAAGCCATTGAATCGCTGTTATATTTGTTGTAAGCCACAGACCTGATATTGCACAAGCCAATATTAGGTCCAGATTCAGATCATTGGTGGGACTGTTAAGAGAATTTTTAGATATCTAAAATTTAGAATACTTAATATTAAGCAATGCCTCAATTATTGTATTCTGTGCCGATTGGGTTAACAATAAAGTTGATCGACGCTCATGCAGCAAAAGGCAACCTTTTGAAACATTCAAATACTACCAACGGTAGCACTGTCCTCAAGTGAAACAACCAAGAAACTATTACACTATCCAAAGACAGTTTGAAAATAAATTTTTACTTGTAAAGGAATCATCGTTATATGAGTACAAAGCATAACAATATTCAACATTGTTTTATAAAATCGAAGATAAAAAAATTAAGGTAGAATACATCGGCAGAGGAGATATCACTCCCCAGTTTTTATATATCAACATTTTAAACTAAATATGATTTATAGTTCACCTCATTATCATCCTGTTGATATTCTAAAATTGAATTCTGTTGAACATCAATGGAACGATCCAATTCTTCTAACTGGACTTCCTTGCTCTCCATTTCGTTATCGTTATAACTGGAAACTCGCAAACCACTGATATTTTCTTCGAATTTATTAAATCTCCAAAAGTATTACACACCATGCATACTGGAAGCATCAACTTGTAGTAGAAATTTTGAGGTTAGATTTATAAATTCTGCAAAGCGCACACAATTAATATAAAATATATGAAATTACTCACAATAAATCAATACTTTAGCGACAACTAATTATAAGTAGATTGTTGATATTAGATACTTGAATTATAAACATCCGTTGCACGATTCTGAAGAAACAAAATGGACAAATGAAATGGACATTCAAGAGACCACTTATCTTCAAACTTCCAGTCCAGACATTTAATATCCAGTGGCGGAGTTATGTTTTTTTATATAAAATTAAGTAAGTAAGAAAATAGAATTTATTTATTTTTTGTAAGTACTACTTTAAAAAATTAATTAGAGTTTATTATAAGTGAATATTTAAATTAAGGGCGTACTGCTGCAAAGCTCACAAAAATTGACGAGAGAGATCGTAAAGTTCAAAATAAGACAGACAATGCTAAAATTCATATGTGATGTAGCTCAAAAGAAACTGACGTATACGCATTTAAAAGTCTATGAACTGTCAAAGTGTAATGCGATATTTAAGTTCTACACTGTTATTGAGAAATTTAAAATTTTAAATTCTGTTCTAATCTAGTAGTGACTTGCTGTTTACGTCGGCCAAGAATTATACTGTGCTAAATTCTCAACCATCCCAAATCAAGTTCCGAGATAATCGAAAATTATGTAAAAGTTTGAAAATGATGTATTGTGCCAGTACCTGCTGATGACAATGTGCAGTACATTGTTTTATAATTTTAATTTTTGAATATAGATCCTTATAATTTTATTTTTTAAATTTCAATAAAATATTGTTAAGTGTGTAATTAGACCTGCTTTAACAGTTGAATTATTGTCCCACGTTTCGGGACGTTTATTGCATTATGGCATATAACTTTCACATAGTTTAAAATTATAAAATTTTTGAAGTGGATATAGGAAAGGTCATTGAAATATTTTTAACAAGAACTTTATAATGTTATTTTTTTTAAATGTATATTATCAAAAGAATTTGCTATTGTATTTTTGAAACTTTTATGATTTTCGTTTCTAAAAAGTATTGAGAAATGTACCATAAAACTTTTTTGGGTAAGTAACCCTTACAATATCTAAAATAGTTTACAATAAGTTCATTTACAATAACTAGACTTGAAATTTTTTTATTATATTGCGATACTGAATAAAATACACAATAAATTTTAATGTCAGTAGTCTTGGCGAAAGTTTTCTTATTTTTCAATTGGTCAAATTTGTCTCAAGAAGGGTGTTACCAAAATTAAAAGTACTTTAACTTGACATAAAAAGAACCCTTTTTGTAGTTCTGTATTAATAGTAGTGCTAGATCGAAGTTTGTTACTTCGAAGTGTTACTTCAAAGTATTACTTACTTCTATTATTATACTATCTAGTATTATACTTACGAAGTATACTTACTATATTAAAGTGTTAGTTAAGTGAGTTACTAAGTTCAGTTATTTGTGTCTTGTTTGCAAGAAACAATATTACTTCAAACTTTGATTTTGTGTTAGTCAGCATCAAATAATAAAAATGCCTAGATTGGCACCAGGGACACGCCGAAAAAGTATGCGTAGAAGAATGAGTATAGCTCGTGGATACATTTCTAAACAACGAAATATTGGAAAAGCTAGTGAAGTAATTAAGGAAAAACACAACAATCCAGTAACCAATATAAATATATCTCCCGAGTTACCCCATTCGGAATCCAACACCACCTCTATTCCTGAACTTCCAGTTTCAATGGCAAATATGAATGGACTTAATCAATTAACACCTTTAAAGTCCAACATTAATTATTTTCCCGAAGCAGTACCATCTACATCAAATGTTCCTTTTATACCAGAAGCAGATTCTTCTAATAACCCGATGGATGACATACAAAAAGTTCCATCTAGTGATAATTTTGAATTAACGGGAAGACGTATAGTAAACATAAACTTTTTTTTTCAACAGCTTATTAACTTTAAACATTTAGAACTTTTTTCGTGTACGTGGGAACATTTACGAATAGTAGGTGAGCAAAGACTGGGGTTAAAAAGTAAAATTATTGTATCGTGTAGTATGTGTTACTCGAAGAAAATAATAGAAACTGATAAAGACCAAAATTCTATGGATATCAACAAGTCTTCAGTATTAGGATGCATTTCAACTGGAGGTGGATACTCATCACTTAGAGAATTACTTTCTACTTGCGATATTCCATCTATGGGTCCACATTTATTTAATAAAACAGAAGATACATTATCATCTCACATCCACGACGACGCTTGGAAATTAATGGAATATGCTGGAAAAGAAGAAGCACGTTTAGCTATTGAAGAAGGAAATGTGGATTCAGATAATATACCCCTAATAACAGTAATTGCTGATGGAGCATGGAATAAACGTTCATACAAAGTCAACTTCAATGCTTCGTCTGGTGTAGGAGTAATAGTTGGAAAGCGAACTGGAAAATTACTGTTTTTAGGTATCAGAAATAAATATTGCTGTGTATGTTCTCGGGCTAAAAGTAAAAATTCTGAACCTTCTCATCATAAATGCTTCAAAAACTGGAATAAACCATCGACGGGAATGGAAGCAGATATAATTGTGGAAGGATTCATGAAAAGCATAGAAATGCACTATGTAAAATATGCATACCTCGTAGGAGATGGTGATAGCAGTGTAATGAAGAAACTATTGAAAGCCCGACCATATGGAAATCGATTAATTGAAAAAATTGAGTGTCGCAATCACTTACTGAGGAATTATTGTACTAATTTAAGAGGTCTTTTGAAAAATAAATTCAGTAGTTCCAAAGAGTATGTACTGTATAGAGGAACAGCTCTTATGGGTATACCCATGGGGGTGAAGCTGAGATACGAAATTACGGCAACACGATCATCATAATTCATCGTAATTCTTCGGTTATACTCGCCAAAGGGCATCAAAGCTGGTGAGATTCTTAGTGATTTCTAGTGACTTTCAGTGTTATCTTCCTTTATTTTACACTGTATTATTATTTTTAGGTTACATCAGTTATATTTTCATTTTTGGTTCGTGTTTTTATACGAGACGCATGTGTACGTGAAGTGATGTGAAAATTTATTTTGTTGTATATGATTATATAACTTGTTCGCTTTAATACTTATTTAATATTATTGTTTTATGTATATTATATTGTTACTGCTTTTTAAAAATTATTTGCTGTTTGTTGTACATACATATTGTTTTTTTTATAAATTTCTGTATTAACTTGTGTTTAATATATTTCATATACATTTTTAATTTGACTGAATTTTTATTGATAACCAACCTCCTGATGTCAGATTTAGTAGATAATTATTTGAAATTCTCAAGAAATTTATTTATATATTTTCTATAATTACCTCTGTTTATTATAGAAAATTTATAAATAAATTTTTTAAGAATTTGAAATTTTAAATCTTGTAATAAAATTATTGTATAATTTTGTAATTAATTATTTTGATTTAATCTTGTAATAAAATTTTAGTTGTGCCCTACGGCCGCAGGAGGGCCGTGTTGCGATGAATTAACATGCGAGGTTCCCTTCTCCTACTTATATGTTCTGTGGGTATACCTATCACTAGCATTTTTCGTACCCTACAATAAAATTGTAGTCGATTAGTAACGACCTCAGCGGCAAAAACGAGCATTATATAATGAGTAAGCATTAAATGAGACAGCATGATAAGCTGTCTTTGTCTGTTACGATTTTGGTAATCCCTTCAGGTAGATGGTTATAAAAGTAAGAAGAGAATTTCAAAGTATCGTAAAAACAGACAATTTTATTATTTACTTCGAATTTTAAAAATTATTAAAATTTCAAACCAAAGTTAAAACTAAAATAATTTTAAACTTCAACAAATCAACGCTTTAACTCGGATCTCTCGGCACAATTTTTAATTTTTATGTATTTAATTTCATCTTGAAGTTTATTTTTTAAATCAAATCAAATTAAAATATTATTATTAAACATTTATCATTATTTTAGAAGTATACATAAAATATTATTCATGCTTTAAAATTCTTTTTTTGGGTTCTGCTTTTTGCTTGTCATATTACATTAATATTTCATATTAATTTATTGCAATTATTGTTTTAAAAAAGTTCGATTTGTTTTTTCGCAATTCTTCTAAAACTGAATGTTTTATATTTATTGCATGTGGAGTAACAGATATAAATCTTTCATATATTTGTAAACTAGATTTACATTACAAATTTTATTTAAACACTTTAAACCAGGGCCGTATTTAAGGGGGTGGTTTTAGGGGTTACAACCCCCCCCCCCCAAATTATTTATCAATTAATAAAGTACTGGAAGTTCGACTGCAATCGTAAAAAAATCAGAAAAAACAAAAACATTAAACTTGAAGTGTTTAAATAAAAATTAAAACTAAAGAGATATTTCTAATAAATTAAATCCCAAATTAAAAAATTGGAAATTTGTATTATAATCCAGCGATTGGCGACACTGGATTAAATACACCTACTACTAAATTGCAAAAATATAAAAACCGAAGATGAAAAATATAGAAATGCCCTAAATATTTACAGTCCTGTGTAAAAGTCTGCGACCACTTAGTTAATTGTTAGTTATTACTCCTATTAATTAATTTTCGATTTTTTGAAAAATAATTATATTGAAATGAATAAAATAGGTATTTTATCTTAATTCTTACTATTATGGTAAAAATTTTAAATTGCAATAAATTGTTTGAACCAAAAATTTTAAAGAGAACATAAATTTTATAACCATCATGGGCAGCAAAATAGCTTAAAATAACACTTCCGCAATAAATTAGAATGGCCATTGTAAACCCATAAATTGTTTTATATTTTGTACATAAGTGTATATTTGCTTAAGATTTGTGAAATTTTCTTTCAATCTAATTTAGTTCTTCGTTTTGACAACATTATCAACATAATTATCGTATTGTTTTATATACAATAACTACCGTACGGTGGTTACACTGATTGTAATGTTTACTGCCCTATTTAAAAATTTCTATGGAGACCCCATGATAAAACCGAGTTAAAAAACCTTTTTTCTTACTTATCTACTTCAGGTACGAACAGTCGCCAAAAAGGTATACCTGCAATTATCGATATAGTAGCTAACTTTATATTTAGGTATTTAATATAAAAATGTTCCCGGCCGATAGATGGCTTTGCTACGCCCTCTGGTAGACGGGAATGTCTCTACGTTTCAATTTTTAATACATGGCTGTTCCTCTATACACTACATACTCTTTGGTATTTCGAAAAAAGTTGTAGTTTCGATGAATCAGCGAAATGCTTTAAATGACGCTATTACAAGATTACGTACCGGTGTTCAATGTGCAGTTAAATTTGTTAACGAAAAATGTACTGATTTCTCTCATGCGGAAAAAATGCAGCATCTACGAAAAGATATTTTGAATGGTACTAGTCATGTGTTTGGAGAGCATTCCCATTGTTCTAAATATTTTTGTGTTGGACCAAAAACATCAGAAAATGAAATAAAGTGGATCACGGACATGAAGAATTCGGGTTTATATCAGGATATTATGGTAGTAACGCCTATCGCTAAAAATAATAATGCCACTGATCTTCGGCCAATTAGTGTGTTGCCTGCTCTTTCAAAAGTATTTGAGTCCGTTCTTCACCAGCAGCTAATAGATCACATTGAGTGTAATAGTATTTTGCCTGATATTCAATCTGGTTTTCGCTCTGGTTATAGTACTGCAACAGCGTTGAGTAGGTTTACTAATGATATCGCCAGGAATATTGACGATTCAAAGGTAACAATTGTGGCTTTCTTGGACTACAGTAAGGCTTTCGATGTGATTAATCACGAGTTACTCCTTTCTGGGTCCGCTTCTCTTTGCCATTTTTACTGCTGATCTTCCCAGCGTTCTTTCTTCCGACTGCGGTGTACACTTGTATGCTGATGACTCTCGAGTATATCTCTCTAACAAACCAACCTTAGTTGACAGTGTTGTTCAATCTTTGAATAATAACTTAACTTCTATTAAGCTCTGGTCTGGCGACAATGGGTTAATCCTTAACCCCAATAAAACGGTTTGTTTACGTGTGGGAAGTACATACTGCTGTACTCTAGCCGACAGCACTCGATCTCTTGACGTTGAACTTGATGGCTCCGTACTGGAGTTTAGTGAGAATGTTAGGGATCTTGGCGTAATTTGCGACAGTAACTTGAGTTTTGGGGCGCACGTTGTTAAGATTTGTGGTATAGGATACTACAAACTGAAATCCTTATACAGGTACAAATATCTTCTTCCCCCGACGATTAAGTTGCAGCTGGTGCAGAGTTTAATATTATGTCACCTTGACTACTGCAGTGTGGTTTATTACGGATACCTTACTGCCAACTTAAAACACAAACTACAGGTTCTTCAGAACTCTTGCATGAGATTTGCCTGTGATATTGATTTTGGCAGTCACGTTACTCCTTTTTATAATAAATTTGGTGTCCTCAAGATTCACGCTCGCTTTGAACTTCTGTTCGCTTCCTTTCTGTACAATTTGTATAAGCGTGGTAGCCCGGGGTATCTGTTGGAGTTGATGGTGAAAAGATCTGAACGCCATCAACTTGATCTTCGTTATAGCGGGAACTTGTCTATCCCGTCTCACAAGACAACTAAGTTTCAGGGCTCCTTCGAGTACCGAGCGGCGGAGATCTACAATAGGTATCTGGACGTGTTCTTGACCGGCGGAACCAGCCGTTCCTTTAGAAGCGGGATCAAGAAGATTCTGATGCTTGCGCAAAATGCGTGCTAGGGTAGAACTGAAAAGCAGCTTTGCTGATTGTTTTGCCCCTTCATCGACTCTGCTTTATGAAATGTATTTATTTTTTTCTTATGAAATGTATTTATTTATTTTTTTTATTGTAAGTAAGAGTTGATGAATAAAGCTATTATTATTATTATTATAAGACAAATCATCACCACTCCACGCAGGTACGATGATTACGAGGTAAATTTTGTTACAGATGTTCCACAAACGTACCAAGAAGCGATATCATCCAAAGATTCGAACAAGTGGCAAGAATCAGTGGAAGAAGAATTAGCAGTATTGGAAAAGAACAATACATGGAAATTGGTGAAGAAATCCGAAAACAAAAATGTCATTGGAAGCAGATGGGTATTCAAGGTCAAGAACAACCCAGACGGAAGTGCGAAGCGATACCGAGCGCGACTAGTTGCAAAAGGTTACGCCCAAAAAGAAGGCATCGACTTCAAGGAGACGTTCTCACCAACCACCAGGTACGATTCTATAAGAATTCTCCTAGCGATAGCAGCCAAAAACGACCTGGAGATAATGCAATTCGACATCAAGACAGCGTTTTTAAATGGAAATCTCGATGAAGAAGTTTACATGTAACCTCCGGACGGCACGAAAATCAACAAAGGATATGTGTGCAAATTAAAGAAGTCAATTTACGGGCTCCGCCAAAGTTCGCGCAACTGGAATATCAGATTTCATAATCTGCTTAATCTGCATAATCGACAGCTTAAAAGTGCTATTAATTTTATTTGTTGATGACGGACTAATTTTATGTCAGGACAAAACGGCAATAAATCTAATTTTGGACAAACTAAAAAGTGAATTTGAAATAACGAGCGAATTAAACTATTTTATCGGTTTAGAAGTGAAAAGAAATCGCGATGATAAAACAATTTTTATACATCAAGAGGATTACATAAACAAGATTGTAAAAAAGTTTAATCAGCAAGACTCCAAGCCAGTGGGCATACCGGCTGATACACATACGACTTTGTTAACTAACAAAGATGAAAAGAAAAATATTAAATTTTCATATCGTGAAGCAGTGGGTAGTTTAATGTTTTGTGCAATTGTCACAAGACCAGACATTGCTTATGCAGTTGGTTTATCGAGTAGATTTTTGTAACATTGTAATGCAGTCAAACAAATAATTCGTTATTTGAAAAGTACATCGAAATTTGGATTTATATAACAAGGACAAGCGAATAACTCGAACAAACTAATTGGGTATGCTGACTCAGATTTTGCAAATGATCCGAATACGCGAAAATCTACATCTGGTTACATTTTCAAGATCAACAATGGGGCTATTACATGGTCAAGTCAAGAACCGAAGCTAAATACGTCAGCGCATCTAACGCAACAAGAGAAATAAGTTGGTTACGTCAATTCTTATCGGACATCGGAGAAAGACAAGAAGAACCGACACCAATAGGAGTTGATAACCAAAGTGCAATTCGACTGATCAAAAATAGCGAATTTCACAAACGATCAAAACATATTGCAGTCAAATACCATCATATTCGAGAGAAGTTCGAAAATAAAGAAATAAGTATTGATTATGTCAACACAAACGAACAATACGCGGATATAATGACTAACAAGGGAATTATACGACCTCCGCATTTTTGTAATTTTTGCTACTTATTATACTGATAGTTTAGCCCTTCAATAAGAACTCCTCAAAGCAGTAGGGCCAGATGGCCAGAAATTTTCGAGAAAATCGACTTTGAAATATTGTCGAAGGAGTTTGAAGACAAGATGTAATACAACTTACAATAAGTTCCGTAGCATAGAGGCGTAAGAGTTAGACTAGGGACCAGAGGGTCCACGGTTCTACTCCCACCTTCGTTAGTTTTTTTTTTCTTCGCTGCGTATTCGCACGTTATTTAATTATTGTAAAATTGATTAAATTTATGCTTGTAGACTAAAATGTGTCAGAAATACATTCAATTTGTACTTTTTCTTAACAAATGTAATAAAATCGAATGTTTTAATGATTATTATTTAGCAGGACTAGTTTCATATGTCATCGCACATATTATTATCCAGTGGCTGGTGGAAATAATTTACCTAACATTTGTTTATAATTTATCATCTGATTTAATTTATTTATTTTACGATTGGTAGAAATAGCAAGCATGATATAGGCTAATAAAGCCATGCAACTGACTAGATTTTAAAAGAAATAAAAAGTTAATAAAGCAACATATCCTAAAACAACATATCTTAAAACAACATAAATATTTTTATCCTAAAACGCATTTTCAAAAGTTTAGTTTTTATCCAGCTTATATACTGTAAAGTTATCATGTCTGATATTGTATCCGTTAATTTGCCTGGCCCCTCGACAAATGCTGAAGACACCGTCGAAGATAGTTTGTGCAGTGAAATCGCCAAATTACGAATAAAAGATGCCCTTGTGTCTACGAGCATTTACTTAAGGAAAATAATCTCGTAGCATCACAATCTTAGTTACAATAATTAGTTACACAATAACTTAGTTGTTTATTTAAAGTTAAAAGTTGTATAATTTAAGTTCTTGCTATATTTACACATTGTAATTAAAATAAACACATTAATACCCTATACTGGACGTTATTAATATTTGTACCTAAATTTAATTTATCACAAATATTGTTAGTCTACAAGCATAAATTTAATCAATTTTACAATAATTAAATAACGTGCGAATACGCAGTGAAGAAAAAAAAATAAAAAAAAGGGACCCTCTGGTCCCTAGTCTAACTCCTACGCCTCTATACTACGGAACTTATTGCAAATTGTATCACATATTGTCTTCAAACTCCGTCGACAATATTTCAAAGTCGATTTTCTCGAAAATTTCTGGCCATCTGGCCCTACTGCTTTGAGGAGTTCTTATTGAAGGGCTAAACTATCAGTACAATAAGTGGCAAAAATTACAAAAATGCGGAGGTCGTATAATTCCCTTGTAAGCCATTATGTATGCAAAAATTTTGCGCGACGAGACAACAGCTGGGAATGGAAGAAAATTTATTGTGTTAAAATATTATTTATTCTTTCATTCAAAAATATTTGTTTTATTACTATTGCATTGTAAAATGTTTTAATAATTTTTGATTTATGTACATATCGTTTGCACGCCAATGTATTAACGAGACGCCGCTGAAGAAAGAACTCGCTCTGTAATTAAATAAGTTGATTAGTCAGTTCATTTAGAGCAGTCATCAAGTTAAGACGTTTTATTTTGTTCTCATATAATTTAATCACCTTTATTAAATGTTTATTTGTTCTCACCACGTTTTTTTTATTAGACAAACCCAAATAAGTTACATTCCACAATAAGTATTATCTTAATAAATTAATTATTAGAGTTGTCTTAACAGTTCACTCGGTAATTACTTTGCGCAAGTCCTCTTGAGATAGGAAAACGATAAATGTCAAGATGTCTTCTTTTATGACTTAACCTTTGTAAGAAAAGGTTGATCATGTTCTATTTGGATATTTACGCAATCCGTTTGAGTGTGTGGTTCTCAAAATGTTTTAAATTAATGTTATAATTAAATATGCAAATTCAATTACATCTTACTAAACTAGGTTTACTAGCTTGTTGAAGGTAGTTTATTTCTTATTATGTAAAAAGAATTTTAAGTAGTCGCGTGTTGCGACTCATACAAGTGTTTGAACTGGACTTGCATAAATTACCTTCGTAATTTGGGGGGTGGTTTGTTACATTCCTGCCTGATTAAACTTTGTTATCATTTTTTTTGGGTCACCCTGTATATACAATTGATGAAACTTAAATTTACTTAGAACAAAAAAAAATTTAAATACTATTAAAGTGAATTATCTTTATACATATAATGGGGTTATTATTTATCGTTAATTGGGCATTTCCATGCCTCGTTGTAGGGTAGAATTCTACTAACGTGAATAATTTCGGTTTTGAGTCCAAAGGTTCTCCTTTGCGGACTTCATAATTAACTTCGCCGATTTTTTTTATTTATAAAGTATGGTCCTGACCATTTTAACAACAGTTTTTCCGATCTACCTACTTTCCTAATTGGTGTAAAAACTCTAACTTTATCACCTGGCATAAATTCAAGTGACCTGTGCTCTGAATCATAATAATTTTTATCTTTCAACTGACGCGTTTGGATGTTTTGTATCGCCAAATTTCTCATTCTTAACACTTTTTCGCGTAATTGTTCCGAATCGGTCCCTTGAATCGGAGTAGCTAGGCTGGCCTCTGTGGGTAATAATGGTTCCCTACCATACACAAGCATAAATGGTGAAAACTTTGTGGTTTCTTGATAAGATGCATTGTACGCGAAAGTAACATGTGGTAGAAATTCAGGCCAATTCTCTTGATTTGGTGAAACGTAGTTAGATATCATATTTATAACCGTCGAATTAAATCGTTCTGTTAAACCATTGGATTGAGGATGATATGCTGTAGTAAATCTACTTGTTCCTCCCACAATTTTCACTAATTCCGTTATTGTTTGTGATAAAAACATCGTTATTGTTTGAGTTTTCTTTATACTTTATAAACCAATGGTTAGCTGCGCCTTCCAAAAATGAACCAAAATAATTTATTTTATGTATATTTGACCAACCATTTGCTACCGCTGATCTTTCATAAGAATTTAAGAAATTGAATGCGTTTGTCGTTGCCGGATTGAATATATTTGGGGATATAAATTTCGGTAAGCGGGGAGTTAATTCCGTGGCATTCGCGTTTTGAATTGTTGTTAAAACTTTTCATTTTATTAGCTTTATTAAATTTTTCTAACGGTTTTGATTTATTTATTACTGTACTGACCGTTGCTTTAGGGGTTTCAAAAATTCTATTTTCTTTCGTCTTAATTGTTACGTCGGTTTCGCTTGCCCGAATGGTAAAATCGAACGAATTTTCGTCTGTTGCAGTTTTTGTTGGACTACGATTAATTATTGAACTACGGTTGAATGGATTTTCTAAATCTGACAATTCTGATGTTTTTAATTCACCAGATTTAAATTTACTAGAATTTCCTGCTACCACGGTGCTTAAATTGAAATCACTTTTTAAAGATGGGGTAATATTTGCATCTAATGAATCTTCAATATTATGCTTGAATTATCGTCTACAGTAATTGTATTATTTTATCGTGAAACTGGAGTTTGATTTTCAACTTCGCGAACTACTAACAAATTTTCGTCTAAAGAGGCAATCCTTACAAGTAACTTATTCCTTGAACGCGTTTGTGGTCCTTCACTATCTTTCGGCATTTAAAATACTTTATTTATTTGTTAATTATACCGCATATTATTGCAATTATTTAATAATTTGTTAATTGCTTCGTTGCGCAAAGGAAATTACGTGCATATTTAATATTCAATTACCTTATCCACGTGTTTATAATAATATAAGATTCTATTTATTAAAGCTTTTCGTTTAACTATTTAATATTTATCATACGTTTTTCAAAAAAATTATTATTAATCCCGTTAATATATAGTATATATTATTATGTATAACCATTTCAAATTAAATTAAGCGCCCTGAAAAAAAAATATTTCATCCTAATAATTTAATATATTATTATTAGTTTCCTGTTCTACTTTGCTAACACCATAATATTACACCATATTTTGTCGACTACGTAGAATACGTTTAATATTTCTTCGGAATGCAATGTTAATATTTTATGAGAAAAAAAAATTTAATTAATTACTTTAATATATCATTTTTCCTAAATTTTTATTTGGAATAAATTATTTGACTTACTGAAATTATTCATTACAATTAATTGAATTCTTGAATTATTGGAAAATTATAGAAAATTTGGAATTTTTATTTACCTTATTAGCAGCCTCACTAATAAGCTCGGACCCAGTTTTAGGCTGTGGGCCATAAATAAGAATTACCAATGTTTGGAACAAAACATCCCTTATTGTTGCACAGTTTCGTATATAACTTGACTATGATACAATAAAGTCGTAGAGATTCCAGTATTAAAAAAAAGAAATTATTTATTAAAAAAAAAAATTAAATTTTCCAACTTATTGTGACAAAAATTCGGGGATTTTTGCACTCCGAGAGAAACCAGGCGCCTCCACCATGTCGCATGTTATAATTTTTAGCGGAACCTCCACCACGTCACCTGCGTGGGTTCCCTAACATGCTGGGGTTGTGTAGCTCAGAGGGATGTCAGCTTCTTCATTAAAACAAATATATGTCTAAATATTGTTTCTATTAACTACTATTGTTGAAGTATACATTCTTAAGTTCTAATTATGTACAGCCTTAATTCTAGTTCTTACAGTATCTGCAATATTGTGAGGGGTAGAAAAGATTGGCCCATCTTCTTTAACACTGCACTCGCAAGACTCCTTCGAGCCTCTTTCGAAACCGTTTTTAGACTGATTTTCTAATTATTTTATTGTTCTCGCCAAACCTCCCTTAACCCCTCCTTTAATTTAAATCGAACCACCGGACGATTACAATCGATCTTTATCGTCCCGGGGTTCTTCACCTTATTTCTATATGTCTTACCTAAACAATTCTTATTAGTAACGGAAATGTCACACATCCTGACGAATGTTCATATTATGATTTTTATATGAACTTTAGTTTGAACTTAATAAATTATATTCCCAATTCCGCATAATTATATTTTGAGTGTGACAATATTGAGATGACCCGAGCTATGCAAATTTATAAAAATTTGCTCAATTCCAAAATTACTGTAGCTGGGTGTACATCCGTTATTTGAATTTTACATGAGATTCTCGTAGTTGAAGTTAAATTGTCAATTTTTGTTAATAAATTGTTACCTTGCAATGTGGTATGGTATACCAAAAATTATCACAAATTCTTCAACTTTTTCAATTTATTATTTTGTTTACATTACACTTTATTAATTAAACAAACAAAAACAATGATTTACAAAATCAATATCATCAATTGCGGGTCTTTTTTACTTTTATTTTCCCCACCTTATTTACATAGCAAATAATTTAACAAACATTTTTATACACAATATGATAAATAAATAAATAATAAAATTGAATTAAACTTTAAAATAATTTACAAAATAAATGAATTATGATTTTTATGGTTTCGAAACACGACATTTTACTAAGATACATTTTTAAGGTCGACCGACAGGTTGAAAATGGGTCACACTCTAAGAAACCCTTATCGGTTATCAGTTGGGTTCATAACACCAGTAGTGTATGACATGTTTTTGTTTTGTGCTTAGTTTATAAGTTGTTATGTTTTTACTTTTAAAATGTGTATCAAGTATTTAATATAGATTTTGAGCAATACCATATTATACATATTCTAGAGTCCGGATTTGTAGCTATAATGCTTTTTCTGGAAACTCGAAGCAGCTCAAATTTTTTAAATAATCTAAGCGATTTATCAAAAACGGATCCTTTTGGCATCATGTTTTATATGCTTTTTTTTAGGTTTTTTGGGTATTTTATTTATAAAATTGATGCTTTTTTTGATAATATTTGATGCTTTTTAAGCACTTTTTTTTAAATTTTTATGATTTTATATCCGGACGCTATTACTAATAAACTATTTTGTTTTTATTGCTTGTTAAAAAAAGAAAAATTCCCATAGGTTATTTAATCATATAAACGTAGAAATTGCTTATAATGTGTTAGGGATTATCGATATTCGATTATATTACTATATATTATCGATTATCGTATTTATTTGGGTTTAATCGATTTTGCTGCTGATTTCGATTCCGTTCTTGGAGTACATAATATAAAAGAAGCAAAATTATTTAAAGGAACTTCAAAAACGAACTGCAGACGCAATATTTGCAGTTTATAAAAGTGAAGTCATCAAGCAAATCAACTCAGCAAATTTTTTAGCTATAGAAGCGGACGAAACTACAGATTATTTATTTCAATTTTATGTAACATGTAAAAATTAATTTTATAAAAAAAAAGGTTATTCAATTCAACAACAGTTAGTTGTAATATTTGGTTACGTGTATAAAGAACAAATTTGTGAACGGTTCTGGTCTTTTATTTTATTGTATCTGTTTTTTTTAAATTTTATCTAGTGTGACAGAATTACAAACCAAATTAAATAATTGCACCCGATAAATTGATTTCTCAAAGCTATTAAATTAAATGCATATTAAATGCCCTGGCAGTGCTGTTTATCGAAAAAACTTTGTTCGAGGAATACCAGATTATGATGATAAAGTAATTGAACATTTTTCTAACAATAAGAATAGAAGGATAGAGATTTTCATTATAAATAGTTATTTTAAAAAATAATATTAAAAAAAAAAAAATCAAAAAATTTTGTTTTTGAATTTTGTGCCCTCCCACTGGAAAATGTCACGAGCCGCCACTGTTAAACCGTATATTAGCAACTGTGCATCTGAACCATCTTAATGAGTATTATTGTGTCTAAGTTCGATTACTTTCCTGACTCATGAGTTACCTTCAGCTTTACTGCTTTGTACGAGACTCATTGACGGATTTGATTTGTAATAGTGACTTTCTTGTGTACACAACGTGAAGTTCCCGGTATTAGACGATAAGGTATGTTTGTATTGATGGCAATCAGGGTTGCACTTAGGTAATTTCGACTATGCTCTAGATAGGGAAATAGGGAAAATTTGATTTAACGTTTTACTACGACACTGTCTTATTTAATATCATGAATTTGAATTTGGTGCCCCCAAAATACACGGAGAAGGCGTCTCGCCTCTCCAACAACAAACTAATGACAACCGTCGTTAAAGTTTCTTAGAATTTAAAAAATTATTAATTCGGTAAAAATTAAATTTAATTTAATAAAATATATTTCTTACAGGTTTACATTTATTGTGTTACAATAACATAGTAAGTGTCACAAAATGAGAAGAAAATTGTACCGTCAGCCCCTTCGATAGCATTTTCGGAAAACGGTTTCAAAAAGGCACGATCTTGAAACCAACCAATACTTAAAACCTAGAAGAAATAAGAGGCTCCTACACTAGCCAAGCTCAGCCTACACAGGTACGGTTTCTAACCAATATGAGTTAGTAAATGATTTTTTAATGTACCTTTCAGCAAACATTTATAATTACAAATTTTAATACTCAAACCGTTTCTTGCCCGTATGAGTTAGTAAATGTCGTTTTAAATGATATTTACGCGAACATCTATAATCACAAATATTACACTCAAACGGTTTTTCGCCTGTATGAGTTAGTAAATGCTTTTCTAAACTACCTTTGGCTGAACATTTATAATCACAAATATTACACTCAAACGGTTTCTCGCCCGTATGAATTACTAAATGTTGTTTTAAACTACTTTTTTGTGAACATTTATAATCACAAACATTACACTCAAACGGTTTTTCGCCTGTATGGGTTAGTAAATGCTTTTTTAAACTACCTTTGGTTGAATATTTATAATCACAAATATTACACTCAAACGGTTTCTCGCCCGTATGAATTAATAAATGTTGTTTTAAAATACCTTTTTGCCGACATTTATAATCACAAATATTACACTCAAACGGTTTCTCGCCCGTATGAATTAGTAAATGTTGTTTTAAATTACTTTTTTGTGAATATTTATAATCACAAACATTACACTCAAACGGTTTCTCGCCCGTATGATTTAGTAAATGATATTGTAAACTACTTTTTCGTGAACATTTATGATCACAAATATTACACTCAAACGGTTTCTCGCCCGTATGAATTAGTAAATGATATTGTAAACTACTTTTTCGTGAACATTTATAATCACAAATATTACACTCAAACGGTTTCTCGCCCGTATGAATTAGTAAATGTTGTTTTAAACTACTTTTTCGTGAATATTTATAACCACAAATATTACACTCAAACGGTTTCTCACCCGTATGGGTTAGTAAATGACGTTTTAATAATGATTTTGTCGAAAAACTATAATCACAATAGTTACACTGGAAAAATATTTTACCAGTGTGAATTGGTGAAGGGATATCACAATCTCGTTCGATTTGAGAGTCCTTAATTAAAGTTTCTTCTTTAATGTCCATAGAATGATGTAAATCTTCCAAGTTGATTTCCGTTTCTTCTTCTTCTTTCTTAATTTGAAAGTTACTCTTTAAATTTCTTGGGGTTGCCTGTAACAAATATATCGAAATGTAAATTTTCTTATTAATTAATTTCTTCCAATTAAATTTATAATTTTTCAAATTTCAATTTCATTCATTGAAGTGTAATGCACCCCGATGTGAATTTCACTGTTTAATTAAATCAATTTTATTTTTCAAATTCTTCCAATCAAAGTATTAGTTTAATTTTCAATTTCAATAAAATTATAAAATAAAAAAATTAAATTTATCGATACTGGTAGCGCAGGCGTGCGCTTATCAAATAAATTTTATAGTTTCTTCAAAAATTAATTTTATAAAATTTTACCCATCCAAACAATTTTTCAATGAATAAATCCAAATTCTTCCAATTTCTTTCATCTCTAATTATCTTTCTAGCTTCCGTTGAATTTTATTTTTCCAAAAATAGTTCACACTTCCTTCACAATTAATTAATCCAATCTTAATTATTAATCAACCACTTTCATCAAAAAAAACTTCTAATATTTTTAAACCACAAATTCATTCAATTATTTTCGCGGATACAAAAATTACACGTTCATCACGTCGACCACTTTTTGGCAAAAGGCCTCGTATCAAAGTGATCGGTCTCCCCCTAGCAAATTCTACAATGTTACAACTTAATAATTAATACAATAATTTTACAAAAATGCATAGGGTGGATCCGAATCACTTTGAAACACCACAATATCTTCAGTAAGTGATTTTTTTTATTGTTACATTACTAATTGTTTAAAAATATATATTTTGATTCATTTATAATTTACTGAATAGAGAGCACATTCAGTTAAGAAAATGATGTTAACGCACCAGCAGAGTAGTGTGTTTCTTAGGAAATGTAGCTATGAATTAGAATAAATTCAAGAAAAAGTTAAACTGCTGTATGTAAGCCAGCGAGAAAAATGACGAACCAGATAAACAAAAGATTTCAATTCTATTGAATTTGATGGAAGATGAAGCGATCGATATACACGACATATCTACCTTCACCGAAGTTGAAGTCAAGAATAAATTCGATAATATAACAAAGAAATTCAATCAGTATTGTCAGTCTAGTAAAAATGTCATATTTGACCAATTCAAGTGCTACTCAAGATCACAGAAACCAAATAAAAAGGTAAATAAGCTTGTTACGGGGATCAAATTGGAGCAGTGAAGCGTTTCATATAGCCTCTCCTACTCAATTCCTACTCGCACCTCCAAGCTGGTGGTCCCTGGTAACCTGCGGAGAATTCTCAGAGATCGGGTAACCAACGCCGATGGATGGGAAGAATCTGCAAGGCGAACGCGAGAGGGAGACATCCTTCGGGTTATGCAATGGGCTAGTAACTCATTCATGTAAAACATTTATATACTTGCAGCACCCTAAATAGCCTCGGAATTGGACCGGAAACCACAACGACGACTAACGCGAGAAAAAAGAACAAGAATTGGATTGCAGAAAAATTGAAAGTAGCTTGCTGGAATGTGTGAGCAATAAATAATAAAGAAGAAGAGTTAGCTAAAATACTCCATGAAAAGACATCAATGTAGCAGTAATATCTGAAACAAAAAAGAAATTACGTGGAAGTAAAAATGTTGGAAAATACGTGATGTTACACAGCGGAGTGAATCTCAGTGAAAGAGCAAGTAAAGGCTTGGCAATATTCATTGACGACAAATGGAAATCACACATAAGAAGCTATGAATTTGTCAACGACAGAGTTATTACGGTTAGATTCCGAATAGAACGGGGAAATTTAACCATAATTGCAGTATACGCGCCCGAGAATAGAAAGACGCAAGAATCTAAGGAGCTCTATCTAACCCTACAGCAAATTATGACAAAAAGTGATCAGTCCGATAATATATTAATACTCGGAGACTTAAATGCAAGGGTAGGTAACCAATTCCAAAAGTAGTAGGACAATATGGCGAACAAACTATAAATGAAAACGGCGAACTACTTCGACAGTTCTCACTTTTTAACGAACTGAAAATTGTAAACACCTTTTTCCGCAAAAAAAGATATTCATAAATATACATGGACCGCTAGAGGAACAAGATCAATAATCGACTACGTAATAGCTAATAAGAAAATAGCCAAACAAATAACAGATGTGACAGTACATAGAGGAAGTGATATATATTCAGACCATTTCCTAGTAATAGGCAAAATAAACCTATATACAAGATGGAAGAAACAAAAACAGCCCGCTTCAAAGACAAAAACTGAGAGCGTATACAAAATCTACCAACTCGAAAATGAAGATACTCACTGCAATATCAAAATAAAATTAGCAACTTCATAACCACCGTTTCAACAAGCAACTTCATAGAAGAAGAATGGCAAAATATCAAAAATATAATTAATGAAGCCGCCATACAAACCCTTGGAACTAAAAGAAAATATAGAAAAAGAAAAGGTCTTGAGATATGGTCTCCAGAGATCGAAAATGCAGTAAAAGATAAAAACGAAGCGTACAAAATATATCTGAATAACCCCAAAGAAAATAACAAACAAAAATATTCAAGCCTTAGAAACCACGCAAAAAATATTTGTAGGAAAGTACACCAAGAAGCATGGGAAAGATTTGTGGAAAGGATAGAAGACGATGTCCATGGAAGACAAACATTAGCTTACAAAACTATGAAAAAGCTTAATCAAACAGAAAGGGATAGTGTAAAACTTGACTGTATAGAAGAAAATGAATGGATAAAACACTATAAAGATCTTTGGTATGACGAATCAATCCCACAACATGAAACACAGACAACAAACCCATATGGTCTAGACTCTAGACGATATACACATAGAAGAACTGCAAGAAGCTCTGAGAAGAAGCAAGAACAGAAAAGCCTGCGGATTGGACGGAATTAATATGGAGTTATTGAAGTATGGAGGATATCTACTACATTTGCGACTGCTTCATCTGTACAATATGTGTTGGAAGAAACTGGAAATCCCACGAAACTGGAAAAAATCTAAAATCATACAAATATTTAAGAAAGGAAGCCGCAGTGAATGTGGAAACTACAGAGGAATCAGTCTGTTGAACAGCGGATACAAGCTATACGCCAGAATAATAAATGATCGACCAAAACTAATATCCGAACATACTCTAGGTGAAGAACAGATGGGTTTCAGAAAGGGCAGATCGACTACAGATGCGATCTTTACCATAAGGCAAATAATAGAAAAGCGGCGAGAATTTAATCAAGAAACTCATATCGCTTTTATAGACTTTGAAAAAGCCTTTGACTATCTAAATCGAGAACAGCTCTGGGAAATAATAGAACATCAAGGATACCCACAACACCTAAAAGAGGCAGTTAAAAGCCTATATAATAACACCAGTATAGTCCTAGACCTGAGAGAAAAGTTGTCTCAAGAAATACCAACAAACAAAGGTGTTAAACAAGGATGCTGCATCTCACCTACACTCTTTAATATCTATATTGATCAAATCCTTAAAAAATGGAAAGAAACAATAAACTTCGGAATACAGTTAAACAATAAATTAACTCTGAATTCAATTTTATACGCGGATGACACAGTATTAATACAAAAAAATGAAAACGATCTGCAAACAGCCATATTTCATCTGAACTATTTATGCAAAAGCTATAATGTCAAGATCTCGACTCACAAAACAAAAACTATGGCTTTTAAAGGAGAGCACCCGGTAAGAACAAAAATTGTAATAAACGACCACAATATAGAACAAGTGATACATTTTAAATACCTGGGATGTGATGTATCTGTAGATAAAGACTACGATATAGACGACAAACTAAGTAAGTTTGAACATATCTGTGGAACAATACACAGATATTTAAAATACAAGACAAAAACAGATACACGCATGAAACTGTATAAAACAATAGCTGTCCCAATACTAACGTATGGAAGCGAGACGTGGGTCCCAACATCAAAAGACAAAAGTAGAATACAGGCCAGTGAGATGAAATTTCTGAGAGCAACAAGGGGATGTACAAGAGCAGATAGAATAAGAAACGAAGCTATTAGAGAAGAATTAAATATATACAACCTCCAAGATAAAATCGTCGAAAACAACAGGAGTTGGAATGAACACCTAGAGCGAATGAGCACTGAGAGGCTACCACTAGCGGCACGAAGATATAAGCCCTCAGGGAAAAGAAATGTGGGACGGCAGAGAAAAAGATGGGTGCCGGAACAGGCATAATTGCCTATACCGTGAAGCGAAGAAGAAGAAGCTTGTTACGATTAGCGACAGTAACATTAAATTCTGTTTGTCATTACTTTTTGACCGTGCCTCGTAACTGTAGGAATGCGGCCGTTTGTCCTTGGGCGTTTCATGTTTATTCCTGTTGGTTTCTGCTGGGGTATGTTGAGCGGGAAAGCCACGGCGCAAGCTCTCTGTTGAGTTCGGTTGGCGCGTACGGCGACGTTAGAGGGACTTGACTTCAAGCAGCGGTCATGTTAACATCGCAGAGCGATTTGCTCAAATAAATTTTATTATCTTATGTTTTGTTCAAATTTTACCTGTTCAAGCAAATGCTATTGTTTTACCGTTATTTGTGATTATAGAAATATTCTGGTTCGAATTTACTTATTTTAAATATCGATTATCGTTTCGCGCTATTTTGATACCGCCATTTTTTGCATTCCGCATGGTTTATGTTGGGTTTCGTTATGGAATTATTTGCTACTGGATGGACAGTCAATTCAGTTATTATGGTTTATCGAGGCGTTTGGTTTCGCTATTAAACAGCCACAATTTATCCTGGAGCCGAAAGTTCAAGGATGCAGCCCAGAAGGCAGCCAGTCATGATCAACAGTTGTTGACAACAATAAGGTCTGTAAATTCATGTTATGTTCAGTGATATCTTTATCTCAACAAATTATCGTCACTGGGAACAACCCAGCCATCTTTATCTTACCGAAAGTAACGTTTTCGCTAATATTTTATGTGGTGTTAGTAACTCAACACATGGTTACGTTAAGCAAACGTCACGTTTTATCTTTTGTGTTAAATTATAGTAATTTGAATAATTACACTAAAGTTAATGTAATCATCTTTTATTATTCTTATGATAGCTTTCATGCTTTATCTTTTGTGTCAAATTATAGTAATCTGAATATTTGCACTAAAGTTAATGTAATCATTTTATTATCGTCACGAATACCTGTCTCGTATATAAAGTATGTTTATTTAAGAATAATATCTCAAATTTGTCTTTGTATTTTAACTTATCCATTTATGTTTATCTCTGGCCTTTCCAGAGAATCTTATATGTGTATTATTTGTGTGCCTAATTGTCAATTAAATATTTATATGTGTAGTCTTGCTTGGTCTTACAAAACCCCCCTAAATGTTCTTCGACTGAGCGACGTTATCTTGAGTCTGGCATTAGCGCCGACATTCATTAATTTACCTACGCGGAGCGGCGTAACAAGCTATTCCTACGTGTTGACGTGTGGCGTTTGTAAGCTGAAGACAACAAGGTATAAGGATTGCACACAGTGCAAAATTTGGAATGAATTACTACTGTTAGAAATAACGAGAAAAAATTACCAAGAAACCTACTCCACTTACAAGGGAATTATACAACCTCCGCAATTTTGTAATTTTTGCCACTTATTGTACTGATAGTTTAGCCCTTCAATAAGAACTCCTCAAAGCAGTAGGGCCAGATGACCAGAAATTTTCGAGAAAATCTACTTTGAAATATTGTCGAGGGAGTTTGAACACAAGATGTGATACAATTTGCAATAAGTCCTTGCTTGGACGCACCGTTTCAAATGGATTTTCCAGTTAAGTACTTTAAAGTAAAAGAAGTTCAGCAAGTTATTCTACATGATATTAATACCAAAAAAGCACCTGGCTATGACTTAATTACAGGTAAAGTGATAAAAGAAGTAACACCGAAATGCTTGAAACTAATTACCTTCATTTACAACGGAATTTTAAGACTACGATACTTTCCAGATCAGTGGAAGGTTGCACAAATAATTCTTTTATTAAAACCAGGAAAGAAAGCAGAGCAACTGACCTCATATCGACCAATTAGTCTACTCCCGATACTTTCAAAGATTTTTGAGAAGTTGCTTCTAAAACGATTAAAACCAGTATTGGAAGAAAGGGCACTCATCCCAGACCATCAATTTGGATTTCGAAATCAACATGGTACGATCGAGCAGGTACACCGAGTGGTGAAGCAGATTAGTGATGACCTGGAGTGTAGAAGATACTGTTCTGCGGCCTTTTTGGACATAAGCCAGGCGTTCGACAGGGTGTGGCATGAAGGCCTGTACTACAAATTGAAAAAAACCTCCCATATCATTATTATGAAATATTAAAAAGTTATTTATCTAACAGACACTTTTTGGTAAAACATGGAGAAGAATACACCAAACTATTTCCAATTTACGCAGGTGTCCCACAGGGTAGTGTATTGGGACCAATTTTGTACCTGTTGTACACATCAGACCTACCAATCACAAAGCTAACCACAGTGGCAACCTTCGCCGATGACACGGCCATTCTTGCGTCGCACATAGATCCAAAAGCCGCTACTGAGAACTTGCAAGGCCATCTAAATAAAATACAAGTCTGGCTTGAAACATGGAAAATTAAAGCCAGCGAAGCCAAGTCTTTGCACGTTACTTTTGCGATGAAAAGAGACACCTGTCCACCCGTGGTCCTGAACGATTGTTACTTGCCATAGAGTGATGATGCAAAGTATCTGGGTATACACCTAGACAGAAGATTAACTTGGCGTAAGCATATTTTTAACAAAAGAAAACAACTTGGACTAAAACTGAGACAGATGTATTGGCTGTTCGGCAGAGCATCTGAATTATCGATGGAGAACAAAATCCTAATCTACAAAGTCATAATGAAGCCGATTTGGACATACGGCATACAACTATGGGGAACTGCCAGTGTATCAAACATAGAAATATTGCAGAGATTTCAAAACAAGATGCTCAGAATAATCGTCAACGCCCCATGGTATGTACCAAATCACGTAATCCATCATGATTTAAAAATCAACTCGATCCACGACGAAATCAAAAACTTTAATACAAATACAAAAGTAGAATCGAATCTCATCCAAATGAACTGGCAAACGTACTATTGGACCACTCACATGAGGTTAGAAGATTGAAACGCTTCAAGCCCACCAATTTTTCACACGTTGTAGAAGACAACTTTAATTTCATTTGAAAATTATTTGAATTTGTAAATTAATTAATACGAGAATATTTAATGAAATATTCTCATCATGTCAATATTTAACGTCATCTGATTTACTAAATGTTTATATCAAAACAGATTGTAAATATTCAAGGAAATAAAAAAAAAAAAAAGTTCCGTAGCCAAGGGTAAGAGTTAGCCTAGGGACCAGTGGGTCCACGGTTCTATTCCCACCTTCGTTAGTTTTTCTTTTTTATTTTTTTTTCTTCACTGCGTATTCGCACGTTATTTAATTATTGTAAGATTGATTAACCTTATGCTTGTAGACTAACAATATTTGTGATAAATTAAATTTAGGTACAAAAATTAATAACGTCCAGGGTATTAATGTGTTTATTTTATTTACAATGTATAAATATAGCAAGAACTTAAATTATACAACTTTTAACTTTAAATTAACAACTAAATTATACAACTTTTAGGTCCACGGTCGGGTTTTCGCAGGAGCCCGGGTGATATTTGTCGTAGAAACAAGGAAAACAAAATGTTTTGCGGCACCTTGCACACTGTACAAATGATGCATTATTGCAGGAGCATCTTATTTGCAAAATGTCTGTCGGAAAACATACTTCGTTTACGTTTAAAAATATCTACCTGTCATCGCACAGTTTGGAAGCAAACCAAGCGTACCGGAGCATTTTACCAAAAATTGGGGAGGATAGTTGGTGATGTACGATTGATTAAATTTTTATGCAATCCTCCCTGGCGTTAGTTTCCCGTTCTTTTTGAATTAAATATGCGCAGTTCTGCAGCCGTTTAATAAAATTTTTTACTTGCCGATAAAAATATACATCGCACGGCTGTACCAGAGGGGTGCACTTTGGAAGGATGATTTTGATTACAGCACTGGATCTGTCTGTCCTCCCCAAGAATCGACAAGTAACAAAAATTTTTCTTTTCCCACGTACGGTTTTAATACATTGATCAGAAAATCTTTCTATAGTTTCGAAGTCAACTTTCCGGATTTTGATGAGGTGACGACAACGTTCTTATATTTTTGTACATACTCATCCACCTTTTTTTGTACCTTGGGTCCGAATGACCCGGTTATCTCTTGCAGGCAGATGAAGACGAGGGGTAACAATTCACCAGCCAACGTGACCGCGTATTGTGCAGTATATGAATGGGTCACTTTATTTGTTCTGCTTTTTAACAAAAACTACCTTTGACCCTTTCGTCGCGAGACTTCTGTCGAACGTGGACTGATATTGGCAGCCTGAAAAATAAATGGTCATAAAAAACATGATTTTAAAATACCTGTTTGATCTGTATTGATAACAAAATTGAGATCGAAATTTGTTATTAAGTCACGCATCGCGATTCGGAAATCTTCCGCGGCAGCCAACGTTTCTTCCAGCGTTGTAGTTTCTCGCTCCGATACAAATTTGGTGATTTTTCGTTGACGGATTTTATTCACCCTCTTGAACTTTGCAGCCCACTGTGTTGATGCTTTAAAGTTGAAGTTTTCAAATTAACTTGCAGCAGCCAAAGCCCACTGCTGCAAATTCCGGGTAGTTACTTGCTGGTAGTTTTGCCTAGCTTCTGTGAACCGATCGTATGTCCAAGAATCGATGATTTCATATTTATCATGAGTTGTTCCACCACATTTAATTTGTTCTTCCCATAGCGCCAAATCTGATTTCTCTTCTCAAATCTCTTTTGCTATATTAACGGCTTTAATTTTATAGTCCAATGAAATCAAATTCGCGTACGATCTCGATCTTTTTGTTTCCGGCTCGTAGTCGTCGTCAGATGAATCTGTAGCTGGTTGTGGAATTTCTAGGAAAGCGTTTTCCTCATCAATTTCATTTAACATAATCAATTCGTCGTCCGTTACAAACTTCTTCTCGCATAGTGTTTGTAATGTTAACTCATAAAGTTCTTCAACCAATAGCACCGATTCTTCGTTAATTACCCCAGAAGATTGTGATGCTACGAGATTATTTTCCTTAAGTAAATGCTCGTAGTACACAAGGGCATCTTTCATGCGTAATTTGGCGATTTCACTGCACAAACTATCTTCGACGGTGTCTTCAGCACTCGTCGAGGGGCCAGGCAAATTAACGGATACAATATCAGACATGATAACTTTACAGTATATAAGCTGGATAAAAACTAAACTTTTGAAAATGTGTTTCAGGATAAAAATATTTATGTTGTTTTAAGATAATGTTGTTTTAGGATATGTTGCTTTATTAACTTTTTATTTCTTTTAAAATCTAGTCAGTTGCATGGCTTTATTAGCCACATCATGCTTGCTATTTCTACCAATTGTAAAATAAATAAATTACATCAGATGATAAATTATAAACAAATATTAGGTAAATTATTTCCACCAGCCACCAGATAATAATATGTGCGATGACATATGAAACTAGTTCTGCTAAATAATAATCATTAAAACATTCGATTTTATTACATTTGTTAAGAAAAAGTACAAATTGAATGTATTTCTGACACATTTTAGTCTACAAGCATAAATTTAATCAATTTTACAATAATTAAATAACGTGCGAATACGCAGTGAAGAAAAAAAAAAAAAAAAAAAAAAAAAAACTAACGAAGGTGGGAATATAACCCTGGACCCACTGGTCCCTAGGCTAACTCTTACGCCTCTATGCTACGGAACTTATTGCAAATTGTATCACATCTTGTCTTCAAACTCCCTCGACAATATTTCAAAGTAGATTTTCTCGAAAATTTCTGGCCATCTGGCCCTACTGCTTTGAGGAGTTCTTATTGAAGGGCTAAACTATCAGTACAATAAGTGGCAAAAATTACAAAAATGCGGAGGTCGTATAATTCCCTTGTTAATAGAATCACGGTCATACGAGTTGTAATCAAAGAATATATACTATACGAACAAGAAGCTACATTCCTGGAAATTCCTTTCTTATTTGACAGGCAACAATATTTGACCTTGAGCCATTTTCCTAGGGTACTTAAGAGTGGGAATTCAAAATTACTTTTGAAAATTTATTTCATTCAACTTTTTTATTATTAAAAGTAAACAAACGAAACAAAATGTTAAAAGAATGAATTTTAACCGTTAAGTAAAGAATAAATACGTACTTGGAAAAATAATATTTAAAAATTCAATAAAAAACATTAATTTACGTTTAACAGGTTAGGACTTAGAATATTTGAATAAATACTTCCTAAGAATGTTTGAAATAAAAAATTAGTAATGCGATGTAAAGGCCCTTAAAAATTTCACTTTACTTCAATCCATTTTTAAGTTCTTTTTCTATTTTTTTATTATTAATTTTAATTTTGAAGTACAAGTATACTAAATAAACCAAAATTTACAATTTATATATAATCAAACAAATTATTTGAATGATATTGAGCACAATCGATAAATTTTCAAGTGTCGGACTACTTCCGAACGATAGTAGGGATTATTCAAACTCGAGCAGTGAGAGTTGATGTTTGTGTGAAAGGAAGATTGTTGGCCATCGACCGCCCGAGTTATTTGCAATTTCGTTATCGTCTCGCAATTTTATTGTTAAGTTGGAGAATAGGTTTTATACCGTTTAATTTACTTGCATTTAAGTGTGGCTGTATTTTGTGAGGAATTGTCCTCTATTGCGTATGCAATTTTCGTCGATGTGCTTTTTATCAAAACCTAGAAATTCTTTATTTTGAATCGTTCTTAAAGTTAAGTCAGAACCAAGGGGTTGTTCACTTCAATAATCATGTGTACAAATATCAATAATTTATTACTAATCTTAAAATAATCTTCCATAATATTTAATAATCATTAGTATTGTAAATAATAATGAAGTAATCTGAAACAATATGAAATAATCTCAGATAATATCAAATAATTTTTAACAAACAAATAAATAATAATACATGGAAATTTAACCAAGCTAAATTTCTGTACCGTATAAATCTTAGTAAAATGGCAAAGTTATTGTGATAATATTTTTTAATAAAATTAATTTTTACATGTTAGATGAAATTGAAAAATAATTAAATTCATAACTTACATAAAATTGTTCAAAAACTATTTAAATGAATGATATAGTTTGCGACACCCTGTTATAACCGATGTTTCGATTTTCTGAATTTCATCAGGCAAACCTGAACAATTTTGTGTAAGTTATGAATTTAATTATTTTTCAATTTCATCTAACATGTAAAAATTAATTTTATTAAAAAATATTATCACATGTTAATAACTTTGCCATTTTATCAATTATCATATTCGTTATATTAACAATATAACAAATCAATACGTAGATCTGTCCTGTATATTTCTTTAAGTTCATACACATGAAATTTTTGAAATTGGGGCAATCTACAACGTTTGTAATTTTAAATTACAACTAACGTTTCAATTTAGGTTTTTTTTGGGGTTAGTTTAGTTTTCCGGTTTAGAATTTTTCAAAATATGTTTATTTATTGATTTTGGCTTCAAGTAGGTATAATTTTTGTTTTTACAAAAGTCAAATAAATTTGACTTTAAATCAAGTTTGAATTTTTAATTTAAAAGCATAACTTTTCAATCATTTTTCCAGGTTTGCCTGATGAGATTCAGAAAATCGAAACATCGGTTATAACAGAGTGTCGCAAACTATATCATTCATTTAAATAGTTTTTGAACAATTTTATGTAAGTTATGAATTTAATTATTTTTCAATTTCATCTAACATGTAAAAATTAATTTTATTAAAAAATATAAATCTTAGTTTAAACACCATAAAACATACGTCTAATACAAAATTTTTATTTTCTATTAGCAGTTTGAGATTTGTTGCTATATAGTGGACAATACCACGATAAACATCAATGTTCGTTGGATTATCAAATACCTGATGGTACTTACTATAATATGAACTATTAAATGAAACTTTATAATAGACTGAGGCTAAACTTATTTTTTTATGTTATTAATATTATTTATAGTTGGTAAAAAAAATAAAAAAAAAAAAACACAGGGCGTGTAAAAAGATATGTAGATATATATTGTCCTGTTTCAAAGTGATTTGGACCCACTCTATGAATTTTAGTAAAATTGTGATATTAATTATTAAGTTGTAACATTGCAGAATTTGCTAGGTTGGGATAAATCACAGAGAATTCAAGGCCTTTTGTCAAAAATGGTCGACCTGATGGACGTGTGAATTAGTTAGTCTAGAATTAGTTGTAGTTTTTGAAATAAAAGTGATTTTTTTATTAAATGAAAGGTATTTAAGATTTATGGATAGATTAATTAATTTTTGAAGAAAGTTTGGACGATTTTGGAAATAAAAAATAAAACAGAAGCTGTAGTCGAATAAAAAGATAACAAGAATTACAAGAAAAATAGATAAGATTAAAAAATTATAACATAAAATTTAAGTAAAAAATGGTAAAAATTGTATATTTTTGAATTAAAAATTTGTTCAAGGAACAACAAATTGTGAGTGATAAGCCGGACTGCGATACCGGTATCGTATAAATTTAACTTTACCATTTTTAAATTATATTGAAATTACAATTAGAATTTGAAGAAATATTTTTGATTTGATTAATTTGAATATAAAATTAAAATTTAATTGGACATAATTTACACTGCAATATAATTATAAAAAAAAACTAGTGGCGTCATCGGTTGTTAAAATATTTTACGCTTAAAATGATTATATGATAACACATAATATGAAGTATTATATATAGTATATAATCACAAATAATCAAGTATAATCGTGAATATAAAAATCAATAATCACTGATAATCAGGTAATCTCAGATATCTTATGCTGGCCACTCACACTACGGTTTACCGGAGAGGTCTACCTGTACAGGTGTACCTGCGCAGGTAGACCGGAGCGTTTATGGCAACGGACCTGTGCAGGTTTTTTAACCTGTACAGGCGACCGGAGCAAATTCGAAAATTAATATTTTTCATCGACACCGTACGGTACACCTGTACGTGTGTGCATGTACTCCGGTCACCTGCGCAGGTCGTGTCAGTTGTTTTCTACTAGAAAAAGAAGGCACTGGCCTATCAATGCCAATGCGTCATGGTCTTCAATCGATGCCATCGCGAAATGAACTGAAGACCGCTCCGGTACACCAAACGTCCCCATTCACCATTCCGGTAAACCTGCACAGGTAACATCTCCGGTAGACCGTAGTGTGAGTGGCCAGCATTAGTAATCATTAATAATCACAATAATCAGTAATAATCTTAAGTAATCAAGATAATTTATTAATAATCTTAATAATTTTTAACATAATTATAATCTGTGCACATAAAATATCTAAATGATTTTGTTTTGTAACAATTTTGTGTTACACTTTCCACCGTCGAATTTAGAAAAACAAGTTTTTCAAGACGAATGATCTTGGAGAAGCCAAGACACTTTTTGGTTCCAATCAGCAGGTAACGAAAGATATATGTTCATCGGAACACACTAAAATGGAGAGAATACCATATCAAGAAGCCGTTGGATCGCTGTTATATTTGTCGTAAACCACTAGACCTGATATTGCACAAGACAATATTAAGTGCAGATAATTGGGGGACTGTTAACAGAATTTTTAAATATCTAAATTTGGAATACTCAAAATTAAGCAATGCCGCAATTATTGTATTGTGTGCCGATTGGGTCAACGATAAAGACCATCGACGCTCAAGCGGCAGAAGGCAATCTTCTGAAACATTCAAATACTACCAACGGTAGCACTGACCACTAGTGAGACAACTAAGAAACTATTCCACTGTCCAAAGACAGTTTGAAAATGAATTTTTAGTTGCAAAGGAAGCATCGTCTTATGAGTACAATGCATAACAATGTTCAACATTATTTTATACGATCAAAGAAAGAAGTCAAGACATTTAAAGTAGAATACATCCGTAGACGAGATCTCACCTCCCCCCCAATTTTTATATATGAACATTTTATACTAAATATAATTTACAGTTCACCTCATTATTATCCTGTTGATATTCTAAAATAGATTCATCTTTAATATCAATGGAATGATGCAATTCTTCTAACTCAACTTCCATGCTCTCCATTTCGTTATCGTTATAACCATCACTGGAAACTCGCAGACCACTGATACTTTCTTCGAATTTATCAAACACCTCCAAAAGTATTACACCATCCATACTGGAAGCACCAACTTGTATAAATTTTGAAGTTAGATTGAAGTTCTAGTTATTATTAATAACTAACTATAATTAATATAAAATTATATGAAATTAATTACAATAAGTCAATACGTTAGCGACTAATAAATTATAAGTAGGCTGATTCAGACCTATCTTCACTACATTCAATATACAGTGGCGGAGTTAGGTATTTTGATATAAAGTTAAGATAGTAAGAAAATAGAATTTGTTTATTTTTTTTAAGTACTATTTTAAAAAATTAATTAAAATAATTATATTATTGTATGTGAATATTTAAATTATCTAATCTGTTTTAAAATCTTTGAATAAATTTTAAAAGCTTTTTTTTAAAAGATTTAAAATAAGAATGTGACCTCTAGGGGTAGAATTGAAAATTATTCGATGCGAGTACTATAGCGTCTACGCTCTATGAGCGTCATTCACATCCACGTAACGTACGTAGCGGTCATACAAGACATAACATGAGGAAAGTTGAAATGCACAGTTTCAAACGCCACTTTTTCAGATTTAGTTAACTTTGCCTTTAACGACGGTGTCGCCCTTAGAGCACTTAGTAATTTGGTTTTATTTTTCCGGGATTTGGCTTTAAGACAGTTAATACATTAATGTTTAGAAGGCCGAAGAGCTTCTAATTTTTTTTTCTAAGAAGAAGAACTCAAAAAGTCAGTGCTACCCTAGCAGCTTTTATTTCAACGTCTAACTGATTAATACTAGTCAGGAATTTGTTTTGTTCGAAGGGGTTTTCCCCTTTGCATTTACCAAGAGAGATAATGATTTTGATCTTTTTTTGCGGGACTACTTCGTAGGGATTTGCATTCTTAATTTTAATAAAAGGTAATCAGAACCTGAGTTGGTACTGCTGATGTCGCTTACCTAATTTGAAGGCTTTGATCATTTGGTTTGATGAAGCATAGCGAGATTCCGAATGATTTTCTGAATATTGCGTGGTTTTGTTTTTGGCACTTGGTGTTCCTTACCTTCGGCTCTTACCAATTAAATCCTACACAAAAGAAGAATTGGTTAGTTCTTTCCCATTTCGTTCTCTTGAGGTTCTTCTCAGACTTTCGCGTCTTGGGTTTGCGCCTCAGCTTACTAGTTTCCACTGTCTTTCTTGGCATTCATCACTTTTTGGAATGCTGGCCATATCTACGGTTTCTTGGGTTTCGGATTACCTCAAAATTTGTTCACCTATGGTCTTAAAGTCTCTTTGCGTTGGCTGTGACTAGATAACTTTGGCATTTGAAAATGTGGACTTCGATCGTTTCCAAGGTTACCCGTTTTAACTCATGATGAACAATGAAATATTGATAGGTTGAGAACGTAGACGTACTAAGAGTGATCAAAGTGATCTAATAGAGCTTAGAAGGATGGAGGTTGTTCCATACCTAATTAGAGTGATGAAAAGCTATTTCAAAGCCAGAAAACTACTAATAGAAGAGCACGTGATGAATGAACAAATTTCGAATGGGGTTCCGCAAGGTTCAGTTTTAGGCCCAATGCTATAGAACGTTTTTTACTATGGTACTCAGATTGCTGTGGGAGTTGAGATTATAGGTTTCCCAGATGACCTGTTCATCGTGGTCATCGAGGTGTTAATTGATTAAGATTCTTAAGTACTCCATTGGCGTTCTCAGGGCCACCCTAACCACAGGGCTAAATGGGCTGTAGCCCCAGTGCGTAAGACTTTTGAGACAAAGCAAATTAAATGATATGAGTATTTTATATACAGGGTGTCCCCAGATACACTTTACATGCTGATAGAGGACATTTTTCTAAGAAACACTTTTAACAAAAATTTTTTTCTAAATTAAAGCCTTCGAGAGTTAGGTTTCTTTAAGGTACTTTTTTCTTAATTTTTACCTTCACCATCACGTGGCTATAGCCCAGAAAATATTGATTTTTGGATAAACATGGATTAGTGCTTGAAATAATCTACAAACTAGATTTAAACCCTTTATTGTCTAAAATTAACGATTTTAGAGTTATAAATTAAAGTAAAAAAATGTTGAAAAATTCGAGATTTTTTTATTTTGTTTCTTTTTCAACTCTTAGCTTTGTATGAATCTTATGATTTTGTTTAGTGTAATAGTAATAAATTAACTTTTTCTATTTTGTATTCGTGTGCTTGCTTACGAAGAGGTGCGCATTAATTTTAGTAGCCCAGGGGCGTCGTATATCTTAGGACGGCCCTGAGCGTTCTTCCCAAGTATTCAACGCATAAGTCATAAACTATATTTTTTTGGTAGATACAACGCTTTGAAGCGCGTTTCTAAATAAAATTAATTAAAATTATTAGATGCAAGTTGTTTAAGAGATTGAATAATTTACTACCTTGTGAATGCACGAGTGGGTTGATAATCGCATTGGATCACATATCACTGCTATGAATTGGTGGTGTATAAAAATCACCGAGTTTTAATTAAAAAATAAAATGCAAATTAAAACTGTATTTTGTAAATTCAGGAGGAAGTAGAAAAATTAATGTCGCTTGGTTGTAGTTAAAAAATTATTAAAAGAAGTTCAGTAAATAAATTTAAAAACATTTTCAACAAGTTTTATGATTGAAAATGTGGTATTTTGTATTTACCGAAAAGAAAGAAACAGTTTTTCATATTATCGCGCGCATTTTGCGAAACCATAACCTAACATTTAGGTCTGTTAGTGCAAATAAAATATTGTTCATTTGCTGAACTGAGCAACTTGCGCTGTGTTCGTTTGCTGTTCTATTCACGTTCCGAACATGAACTTTCTGCTCTGCCTCTGATGCTATTGCAAGTCGTACAAATTTGGGGAGGGGGAGGAGTTCAAACGGGAAACATAACCCCTAAAAACTAACTAATTATATCAACATTAAAGTTTTGATATTTTAACGCGATTTTTACAAAAATAAAGGTAAAAATGAATTGTTTTAGAATTAATCAACAAATCAACATAGCATTCAATTTTTAACTAAAATTTTGGTTCTCATCCCCGTAGCGGTAAATTTTTCACTCTGAAGACTTTTTGTATTAAAATAAAATAAATCTGTAAATTGTTACATAAAAAAATTCATGACAATATAATATTATAGCCTGTTTAGATAAAAATCAATCAATCAATGCGGGAGTTCCTCAGGGAAGCGTCCTCGGTCCTCTCCTGTACTTCATATATACCGTGGTGTTTCAAAAGGATACGCACCCATTTATTTATTTTTTTGAATACGGTTGGTTTTATTTTAACAAGAAAAAATTTTTTCATTTAATTATATTTGGAATACGGATTTACTTAGTTTTGAGCTAGAGCAATTAAATTCAACGAAAGAACCCAACCTTTCTAAAAGAGGTTGTTTTGTCACATGCACTAAAGTGCTCCGGATTAACCTCCTTCTCGCGGGAGATGAAACAATCTTTTCTCGGGTTGGGTTCTTTCGTTTTCAAAAACATAAATAAAATTCTTTTAATACAAATAAATAATAAATTTTCTAAAAATAAATCTTCTCCAAAAAATTAACTATCCAAGTTTAAATACATGTCAAATTTTAACTTTCTTCAAAGGGATCTAAGTTTCGTTGTTAGCGTTATCCAAATCGCCTGCATATCGATATCAACATTCGTTCGCTCAAATATAATTTTATATTTCCAAATAATCAAATTAATAGCTTCCAAAAATCCAGAATAACTCATAACAAAAAATACAGCTCACCAAAATAAATAATTCTTCTTTAATAATCAAACTCAAAAATATCCAATTTAATTAAAATCTCAAAAATAATGCTTCCAAAAAAGCGCAACAATGCATTCGCATCTAATTCACTTTATTTAAACTAATGTCGAAATAACAACTCACAGTCTCAAATTACAAATCAAAAATATCTCACTGGAGCCAAAATTAGCGACCAGCTCGGTCGGTCATCTTGACAAAAAACCCTCAATTTCATTCGATTTCCTGATTCATCAGGAAATGTTGCAGCTAGATCATCAAATACAGACCACAATTCGTGTGCTGGTACAAACGACAGAGCAGCCAGAGACTTAAGTTTTAATTTGACATCAATTTCAGACTCGAATTCGGTTTTCAAATCAGCATTGTTGATTCTTCTTATCAAACTTTGAATTAAATGGAAGTAGCAACCCTTCATTTCCGCTTCCGGAAAAGCAGTCCGAGCGGCAGAAACACATGCTTTCTCAAAGTCGATCAAAATCTTCTGAGGTTTCAAAATCTTCAACTTTAGCTGGGTCGGTATGTAGTCCGGCATTGTCAACGACATGCCCTAAAAATGTTAATGACGATCGGCAAAACTGACGCTTATCCCAATTGATGGTTAAGTTGGCCTCCCTCAAACGCTCAAATATCTGGTCAAGTAATCGTAAATGTTCTTCGAAGGTACTCGAAATAACGATCATGTCGTCAACATAAATAAAAACTTTTTCCCCTAACAAGGAACCAAATAAAAACTCCATGAGTCGTTCAAAGTCATCAAAAGGCATAACAAGAAATTCAAATAACCATCGACCAGGTATTGTGAAGGCAGTTTTCTCACTAGACTCGGGAGACAAAGGCACTTGGTAAAATGCTTTACGCAAGTCAATAGATGTTATGTACCTAGCATCACGAAGCCTCATTAAAATGTCCTCTAATCTAGGAATTGGAAAGGCATCCTTTCTTGTTAATTTATTTAGCTTACGGCCGTCATAACATAGGTGATAAGAACCGTCTGCTTTCTTGACGAGTAGAATTGGAGAAGACCACGGAGATTTGCTCGGCCTAACGATATTTTGTTCTAATAATTTATCCAATTCTGCGTACGCAATCTTACGCATTGCTGGAGAGAGTGGATAAGCTCGTTGTTTTATAGAGGCAGCATCCCCGGTATCTATGGTGTGTATTACTTGGTTGGTTCGAGTTAAACCTACCCCATCTAAGGTTTTAAATCGTTCTTTCATATCGGTGAGATCGACTTGTTGTTCGATATTGAGGTCACTAACCTCTCTAATAAAATTAATCTTGCTAACCGCAAGGTCACAATGTCGGACTTGGTAAATCTCAAATCTAAATCATTTATTAAATGATGACCCTCAGCACCTAGTATCGAAATACTAGCACCAGAGTCTAATAATGCAGTAAGTTGCACCCCCTTTATGGTTAGTTGGGCGTGAGGTCGTTGGTCTGACCTGGAATGAGCAAACAGGGCGGAGGTATTGGAAGTAGATCCGCAAAAGACGCCTAATTTTACTAACCAATTCTCCCAACCTTGGCTGTCGGCTTTAATGGGTTTTAAGAGCGACGCGCCGCGACGCCGCTTTGCCCAGACTTGTTTTTTTGTGGTTACCCCTACATGTTCTAGTGGTGACTCCCGAACTCCCACGCGTAAAACAAAAGGTTTCGCGAGGCTTAGAGCAATTCGCGAAAATATGGCCCTTCGCCTTGCAATTCCAACATAGTCCCCATCGAGAACGCTTTACTGAAGGCGTTGAAACTGCGGGGGTAGCAACAACGGAAGCTGAAACTTCCTTAGCGGTGGTCCAGTTGACCAATCGTTCGGCCGCTTGAATAAACTCGAGCTTACTTTTCAAAGTAGCGGTTCCCATCGCCAAAGAAATTTGAGGTATCATGTTCCTTCTTATTACCCACAATTGCTCGTCCTCTGAAGGAAGAGGATTAATTCTACCAAACTTACTAAGCATAGATTCTATGTATGTGCGAACCGCTTCCCCAGGAAATTGCATACAGGTACGTACCTGATCTAAATATTCTCTATTAAAATCCAAGAATAAAAATCGGATTTTAAATTCCTCTATTAATTTACCCCAAGTGGTAACTTCGGGACCTAAACTACGGTACCATGTCAGCGCCTCCCCGGAAAAGAATTCAAAAGCTCGATTTCGGTTGCCCCCCTTGAAATTGCCAGCTCTTTAGCCCTCTCAATAAACTCTAAAACTGTTTGGAAATCCCCGCTTCCATCAAATTGGAGTCCCCACTTGTAGACCGCCACATGTTCAGGCTTACGCTGCTGAAGAAAACCCGTGAGAGCAGCAACTAAATCAGTAGAAGACACAGGAGGAAAAATTGATGATTTTCTCAAAGGAGAACCTATCTTACTTAAATGTGGTTCTTCTAGGCCACCTAATTCTGTTTCATCATCACTGCTCTCGCCTTGCTCAATAAGCTTCTCTATACGTTCTCTAAGCGTTTCAGCTTCGGATAGTAAAGCATCACGATCGTCTTTAAAGCCCGCACCCTGCATGATATCTAATCGGTTAGCATAATGTGCTAATCGATTAGTAACTGTTTTTAAAATAGACGAATCTAACTTAGTTTCTAATTTAGCAACTGATTCGGCAAGTTCTTTTAGTGCCTTAGCACATATGTTCAAATCGGCTTGAGGATTTCTTGGAGAATAAGAGTGAAAACTTAATTTAGAATTAAATTTCTTATCTCGAACGTACTTGTTTAAATCTTTCTTCCAAGTAGCTAAATGTGTGACTTTAAATTCGTAACCACGTATAATTAGTTCGACTTCAATCTCCTCGCGAGTTAAAGAAGCAACGTAATCCGACATGATAATAAAAATTAGAAAGAATAGGTAACTGTAAACAAAACTGCAACCATCCTAAACATGGTCAAAAGGTTTAATCTCGTCTTTATAAACTAAACGGGCTATCCAGTACAGCAAAAAATTTCACTAATTTGAAATCCAAAATAAAATCACTAAAGGTGATACCAAAACTAAATTCAGTACTGTGATAGCAATTACAACAAAAATTAGGAAACACCTTGTCAAAAAAATCGCAAGTCGTAACAATCAAACTTAAAGTTTGATAACAAAAGATGCAAGAAACTGTAATACTAATAAATTGTCTAGAAATTGAGTCGCTCCAGCTCCTGCAAAAAGTACCAAAACTACTGGTAACTTCTTTCGCGATAACCGATAATTGCACCGAATGACAACAATTCTCTCGGAGGAACCAGCCTGCAGGATTAACACTAAAATAGGGCCCCATGTTGGGCGCCAGTGTAAATAAAAATTCTACCTGCCCTTGCAGGAAGACAGTATTTTCTTCACACTCTGGAAAAATCCAGATTTTTAAAAAAATAGTGAAGAGGCCCACGATGTTAAAGCTAACCGATTTAGTGCGGTGAGCGAGAGTGTGAATTCAATTGAATACTGCAGTACGGCTTCCCCCAAAAGAAACACAAATTAAAACAAAGCGTATTTATTAACTTCAAATACAAGAGATCAAAAAAGTATAAAAGGTTGCCAATCGTTTACAATTATCGGCGTAGTTGGCAAAAAGTTATGACAAAAAAATCGTCCTCAAACGAATGTTCGGGTGCACTGACAAACCATTGTCGAAAACTACGATGACACTCAAAAAAATATTATAGTGTCGAATGAGAAATCAAGGCTGCTCGAAAAAGTGGCTCGTTGGGTTAGAAAAGAAAAAACACTTACCCGGGTAATTACAAAAGTTTATCAATACCAAATTTTCCACCTAACGGAAACCAACAGCTTATGAAGTGATGCCAGTAATTGCAATCGTTGTCCTGCTCTCGAACTTCGGAAAAAATGACGTTGAGCCGTTAACGCTTGGAAGTCTGCGGTACCCCTGCACTTGAACCAAAAAGGAGGAACTCTGGGAGTCACAACTTCGAGACGTGATGTAAAGTAAGGAAAACTGAAGAATCTTCAACTGCGTTGAAAATTTCCGTCCGTAATTAATCCAAAAATGGCACAAACCAAATTATAATGATAAGCAGTTGTGATTAAACATATTTCAATTCTTGCAATTTTCGTTCTTATTCAATTTATTATCGGAATAGTTGGTGCATCCAAATTCATAACAAAAAAGAAAAGTGCTTCCTAAAATCATTAAATGATAAAAAAACCGATGTAAAATTTAAAATGTTTTACCAAATACAGACGAGATATCACCTTAACTGTGTCAAACGTGTTATCAAAACGACCTAGCGAAAGCGTTATCAAAACTCGCAGTTTTTGAAAAATCATAGGCGTCGCGCTAAGCTTAAACGTAGTGACGTGCGCAAGGCAAAAGAAAACAAATTATTAAAATTTGTTACAATCGCGTGTTCGAACCTCACGTCGAACAAAGCTTTTTTAATGGCATTTTATAATACAAATGATGTCTAGGTATTGCTATAAAATAATTTCCGTTCCATTTCACGAAATTACCCCCATAAGCGAGCGGAAAGATGTTACACATCAAAAATAGTGAAACTCTCCCATTGTCAATTACCACAAACTGAGAATACCAAATACCTTGGTGTGCATCTGAACAGACGCTCGACGTGGAAAAAGCACATAATCACAAAAAGACTACAACTTGAACACAAATTGAGACAAATGTATTGGCTTATCGAAAATAAGATATTATTGTATAAAGCCATATTGAAGCCGATTTGGACTTATAGGATTGAGCTCTGGGCCTCAGCTGCCAACTCAAGTATAGATATAATACAGAGATTTCAAAATAAGGTTCTTCGAATCATAGTCGATGCACCGTACTACATGCCCAATGCGGTCATACTACGAGATGTTCCATTACCCTCCGTCATAGAAGAAATTAGAAGATAAGCAACGAATACCGGGAGAGACTTTCAGGCCACCCAAATGTTTCTGCTACCTAGCTATTAGCAAACGAGAGTGATGTACTTAGGTTAAAAAGATATCAACCAGCCGATCTAGTGAATAGACATTAAAGTATAACTCGGAGAAATTTTATTGGAATAAAGATTGCTCGCTGGAATTTAAAAAATTAGTAATTCAGTAAAAATTGAATTTATTCTAATAAAATATATTTTCTTTCACACGATTACATTTATTGTGTTACAATAACATAGTGAGTGTCACAAAGGAGAATAAAATTGTACCATCAGCCTCTTCGGTAACATTTTCATAAGGCGGTTTCAAAAAGGCATGATCTTGAAACAACCCGCTGCTTAAAACCAAGAAGAAATCAGAAGCTCCTACACTAGCCAAGCTCTGCCAACAATCGTACGGTTTCTAGCTAGTATGAGTTAGTAAATGCTTTTTTAAATTACCTCTTTGTGAACATTTATAATCACAAATATTACACTCGTAGGGTTTCTCGCCCGTATGAGTAAATAAATGATTTTTTAAATTACCTCTTTGTGAACATTTATAATCACAAATATTACATTCGAACGGTTTTTCGCCTGTATGAGTGAATAAATGATTTTTTAAAGCATGTTTCATTGAACATTTATAATCGCACATATTACACTCGAACGGTTTTTCGCCCGTATGAGTTAGTAAATAATGTGTTTTTAAATTACTTTTTAGTAAACATTTGTAATCGCAAATATTACACTCAAACGGTTTCTCGTCCGTGTGAATTACTAAATGTTGTTTTAACATATATTTTCGTGAACATTTATAATCGCAAATATTACACTCAAACAATTTTTCTCCCGTATGACTTTGTAAATGCCTTTTTAAATTACCGCTTTGTGAACATTTATAATCACAAATATTACACTCAAACGGTTTCACGCCCGTATGAATTTTTAAATGTTGCTTTAATAGACTTTTTAGTAAACATTTATAATCACAAATATTGCACTCAAACAGTTTCTCGCCCGTATGAGTTAGTAAATGATTTTTACATGTACGTTTTAGTGAACATCTATAACCACAAATATTACACTCAAACGGTTTCTCGCTCGTATGAATTAGTAAATGTTGTTTTAAACTACTTTTTTGTGAACATTTATAATCGCAAATATTACACTCGAACGGTTTTTCGCCCGTATGAGTTAGTAAATGCTTTTTTAAATTACTTCTTTTTGAACATTTATAATCACAAATATTACACTCGTAGGGTTTCTCGCCCGTATGAGTAAATAAATGATTTTTTAAAGTTTGTTTTAGTGAACATTTATAATCGCAAATATTACACTCGAACGGTTTTTCGCCTGTATGAGTGAATAAATGATTTTTTAAAGCATGTTTCATTGAACATTTATAATCGCACATATTACACTCGAACGGTTTTTCGCCCGTATGAGTTAGTAAATGTGTTTTTAAATTACTTTTTAGTGAACATTTATAATCACAAATATTACACTCAAACGGTTTCTCGTCCGTATGAATTACTAAATGTTGTTTTAAACTACTTTTTAGTGAACATTTATAATCACAAATATTACACTCAAACGGTTTCTCGCCCGTATGAATTAGTAAATGTTGTTTTAAACTATTTTTTCGTGAACATTTATAATCGCAAATATTACACTCATACGGTTTTTCGCCCGTATGAATTAGTAAATGTTCTTTTAAATTATTTTTTTGTGAACATTTATAATCGCAAATATTACACTCGAACGGTTTTTCGCCCGTATGAGTTAGAAAATGCTTTCGTAAATTATTTTTTTGTGAACATTTATAATCGCAAATATTACACTCAAACGGTTTTTCGCCCGTATGAGTGAATAAATGATTTTTTAAAGCATGTTTCAGTGAACATTTATAATCACAAATATTACACTCATACGGTTTTTCGCCCGTATGGGTAAGTAAATGAAATTTTAATCTACTTTTTAGTGAACATTTATAATCGCAAATATTACACTCGAACGGTTTTTTGCCCGTATGAGTTCGAAAATGCTTTTGTAAATCACCTCTTTGTGAACATTTAAAATTGCAAAAACTACATTCGTAAGGTTTCTCGCCGGTATGGGTAAGTAAATGATTTTTCAGCGATCCCTTTTGAGAACATTTATAATCGCAAATTTTTGAAGAAATTTTACAATCTTGGTCCATTTGAGATCCGTTTATTGAAGTTTCTTCTTTAATATCGATGGAATGATGCAAATCTTCTAAGTTGATTTCCATTTCTTCTTCTTTCTTAATTTGAAAGTTACTCCTTAAATTTCTTGGGGTTGCCTGTAACAAATATATCGAAATGTAATTCTACCCCGTGTAAAATTTCTTATTAATTAATTTTTTCCAATTAAATTTATAATTTTTCAAATTTCAATTTCATTCATTGAAGTGTAATGCACCCCGATGTGAATTTTACTGTTTAATTAAATCAATTTTATTTTTCAAATTCTTCCAATCAAAGTATTAGTTTAATTTTCAATTTCAATAAAATTATAAAATGGAAAAATTAAATTTATCGATACTGGTAGCGCAGGCGTGCGCTTATCAAATAAATTTTAGTTTCTTCAAAAATTAATTTTATAAAATTTTAAAAAATAAAATAAAATTTATAAAAATGATGCAATTAATGACCAAAACAAGGAAAGCTATGAAACCAATATTAAAATTGAAAACATAACTAATGAAGAGGATTCGCATGATAGCAAAGTAATGTTCGAACATGCAACTGAGGGTGTAAGTTCGCCTAGCAGAAATATTGTGCCTCTGCCCTTACGGCGGAGTACTAGAATTAAGAAACAAACAATTAGGTTTTAAATTGTGTAAATATATTGTACTAAATTAAGTAGAGAGGATTGTAATGTATAGGGATTGTAGGTTTTGAGGGTTGGTGTTGATCACGTGATGCGATACGCAGCCATGGGTGATATAAGTAATGGTTGCGGGTTTGATTATTGTGAACTTATTTTTCTGTATTGAGAACATAAATAAATGATATTTAGTTTATTGTGCATTACTTCACCGTGAACATTACAGTTGGTAAAAAAATTTAAAAGAAACACAGGGCGCATAAAAAGATATGTAGATATATTGAGATGTAAAATATCCACGTATTTAATTTTAAATTGTTTTTCAATAATATCTTCTAATTAATAATAATTCGTTAAATTTCAATTTTCGTTACAATAAAATATCCAAAAATGGGAATACAAAATGCTAAGATAGCCGTATCGCATCAGCCCGCTTATCAAACAAATTTTATAGTTCCTTCAATAAATTTTTAATATAACAATGTAAAATTTTTATTTACCAAACTTTTAATTATATTTTCAATTGTAATTGTAATTGCCATCCAATTCCACCTTTTTCAATCTTTAATTTCTTCTGTTTAAATTTTATTTTCAAAATTTCTCAAAAATCTTCCAAAATTGATACATCCAATTATAAATAGCAAATAAAACACTTATCAAAAAAAACTTCTTATATTTTCAAACTATAAACTTATTTAATTAATTTTTCGGACTAATCAATTAATACGTCCATCACGTCGACCATTTTTGGCAAAAAAGCCTTGAATTTCCGGTGATTCGTCCCCACCTATCTAATTTTACAATCTTCCAACTTAAAATCAATTTAAACGCAACTTAAATAAATAAATGAACTTTTACCAAAATGTATAGGGTGGGTCCGAATCACTTTTGAAACATGACAATATATTGTCGTGTTTCAAAGTGATTTAGACCCACCCTATGCATTTTAGTAAAATTTTGATATTAATTATTAAGTTGTAACATTGCAGAATTTGCTAGGTGGGTCAAATCGCAGAGAATTCAAGACCTTTTGCCAAAATTGGTCGACCTGATGGACGTGTGAATTAGTTAGTCCAAAATTTTTTTTGATAAGTTTTATAGTTTTTTAAATAAAAGTGATCTTTTATTAAATGAAAGGTATTTGATTAAGATTTATGAATGGATTAATTAATTTTGAAGAAAGTTTGAACGATTTTGAAAATAAAAAATAAAATAAAAGCTGTAGTCGAATAAAAAGATAATAGGAATTACAAGGGAAATAAATAAGATTAAAAAATTATAACTTAAAAGTTAAGTAAAGATATCTTTACACTATTAGATTTTGTATTGGATTTTGTATTAGATTTAATCTAATGTAAAAATTTCCGCGTTTACACTACTCGATTTTACATTCGACTACATCTGTTGGATTTTTCATTGAACTTTACATTGAATTTTTAAGGAATAGGACAGTGTCTATTTGTATTGGATTTTACATTGGATTTCTATTGGTGAGCATGCGCAGTGTGATTGTTTGAGTAGTTTGAATCTATATACGCACCTGATACAGGGCGAGGGAAGCAACAAAGAAGAATTCTATCAAACCCTACAAGAACTGGTAATTTCCATACCTGCAAAGGAGAAAATTGTCATAATGGGAGACTTCAATGGAAGAATTAGAGATGCAATCATACCAGGAGTCAAGCAAAAATTTAATGAACCCACAATGAACAAAAGTGGAGAGGATTTATTAGAATTTTGCACTATGAATGAATTAAGAATAAACAATACTTTCTTTGACCACAAAGTACAACAAAAAATAACGTGGTCCAATAGCAGAGGACAGAACTCCATGATTGATTATATTTTAAGCAACAGAGAAATACATCCAAAGAATGTAATGGATGTGCGAACCCTCACTTCCGCAAATGTATTCTCGGATCATGGGCTGGTAATGATCAAACTCAACCTACATCTTAAATTTAAGAAAAAACCGGCAGCATTCATAGAAAAACTCAATATTGGAGATATAACCGATCCAAGTATAAAAAATTTATATCAAAACAGATTGAAACAGAAGCTTGAAGCGAATACTGTAGAAGCTGACTGCTCACTAAATCAAATATGGAAAACACTAAAGGCAAATATCACACAAGCAGCCGTAGAAGCCTTAGGTACAAGAAAAACAAATAAAAATAAAGCCTTCACAACAACACCATGGTTTAACGATGAGGTTAAAGAATTTGCAAAAGAAAAGAAAAAAGCATTCCTCAAATACAAACGCAATCAAACGATGGACGAATACTCGCTATATGTACGAACAAGAAATCGTATTAATTGGGATATAAGAAAAATAAAACAGGATTATTGGGAAAGGTATACAAAGGACATGGAATATGACATATACGGGGCACAGAAGAAAGTATGGAGAATGCTGCGAAGCCAAAAGAAGGAAATAAATGAAAATATGTCATTTGGTAACATAGAAGAACAGTAGATGCGTTATTTCGAAAAGCTGTATGCAGAGAATACAGACAACGATGCTCTGAAATTTGGAAACAACACAAATAATGACGCAGTAGAAATAACACCCAAACAGGTACAATCAGAGATTACTAAATTAAAGAATAGAAAATCACCTGGTCCTGATGGAATACATAACGAGTTGCTGAAATATGGAGGGGACTCTCTAATCAAGTCAATACACAGTCTATTCCAAAGAATAATATTGGAAAGAAAACTTAACGGTGCCTGTGTTCAAACGAGGAGACAAACGAATACCAGATAACTATCGCGGTATAACACTTCTAAACTTGACACTAAAGCTGTTTACCTCTGTAATAAATACAAGATTGCAAGAAAAAATTATGGTGGAAGAAGAACAACAGGGGTTCAGACGAAACAGAAGCATACTTCATACTCCGCCAGATTGTGGAGAAATCTATAGAATATAATAACCTAGCATACTTGTGCTTTGTAGATCTCACAAAGGCCTTTGACCGAGTCAGAAAGGATGACGTTATAAGAATTCTGAACGAGGAACATGTGGAACAACAACTTGTAGAGCTGATATATGACATAAATACAGATAATACGACAAGAGTAATAACATCAGATAATTTCACAAAACCTATTGAAATTAAATCCGGAATACGATAAGGAGACTCCCTTAGTCCCTTTCTCTTCACTCTTATCATGAACAAGATTTTACAAGACATGAAACACAAGAGAGGATTTCGCATGGGTAATAGGAATATCAATATATTGTGTTACGCAGACGATGCCGTATTGATAGCCGACAACGAGGACAACCTACAAAGACTTCTGTTCCAATTCAATGTAACGGCCAAACAATATAATATGGAGATCTCGACAAAGAAAACAAAAACAATGGTGATTGCAAAGGAACCGATTCGATGTAAACTGGAGGTGGACGGAAAGATAGTTGAACAGGTCATGGAGTTCAAGTATTTGGGCACAGAAATCACCAGCGCAAGAGACCTAATGGGCGAAATACAACAACAAGCAATAAAAGCGACACAAATATATGGAAGTCTAAGAGCAATGGTCTGGAATAACAAACACATGAGAACAGACAGCAAGGTGAAAATATATAAAACCATGGTACGCCCGATTCTAACTTACGCCACAGAAACGAGAGCTGAAACAAAAAGCAAGAACGGTAGAAATGAAGATACTACGAACAATACAAGGTCTAACACTGCGAGATAGACAAACTAGTGCTAGCATCAGACAGAGATGCGACGTAGTAGACATAGTTAAGTTTATGAAGCATCGAAAGAGGGCTTGGAACGATCACGTTGATCGCATGGACGAGAATAGATTAGCCAACATTTGTAAAAACCGACGACCGATAGGGAAAAGACCCCCAGGACGACCACCCAAGAGATGGGCTCAAAGTTGGTTTTCGTCATCCGTAGAGTAGTGATGAGGCAGGCAAACAGGAACAGGTTCCTAGCCAGAAGTGGAAGAAGAAGAATATATTGTTCGTTGCATGGAAGCCGGTTCAAATGTTGACTGCATTTATACCGATTTCTCCAAGGCGTTTGACGGGGTTGATTTGGACAGGTTAATATTTAAATTGAATAGCATGGGAGTAGGTAATTCCATAACTAAGTAGTTAGCATCGTACCTTTCAAATCGTACTCAAAGAGTCAAAATTGGTGACAAACTTTCTAACGAGATCTTAGTTAGATCTGGAGTACGGCAAGGTTCTCATTTAGGACCTCTGCTATTTATATTGTACATAAATGTGTTTAAATATTGTTTGTTCTTACTATATGCCGATGACCTTAAAATTTATAAAAAGGTGAATGATAATTCTGACTGGATAATGATTTGTAAGGACTTGAGGGCACTTGAATTGTGGTGCAAATTAAATAAATTAAACTTCAATATTTCCAAATGCAAGGTTTTGTGTTTTTCCCGTAAACATACTACCTCTAATTTTGGTTATCAGCTATCCAAAACAGTGCTGGAGAAAGTTATTAATATCAGAGATTTAGGAGTAATTGTAGATAGCAAATTAAGTTTTTCAGAGCACATCAATGAGCTAGTCGGCAAGGCCTCTAAGTTTCAAATTCAATATCTTGTACCAAAGTTGGAATATGGAACAATGGCTTGGAATCCGCATTATAATAAATATGTAAATATAATTGAAAGGATTCAAAAGAAATATGTAAAATATATGTGTTTCAAATTTAATATCTTATACCAAAGTTCTAACTATGACAACATTTTGTGTTATCTCAACATCTCGTCTTTGGAAAAGAGAAGATCGTATTTAGAATTGGTTTTTCTTTATAATTTATTAAACGGTCATGTCAATAGTTCTTCTATCCTGGATTTGATAAGCTTTTCGGTCAATCCTTATGTACTGAGAAATCCACCTCTGTTCTCCATCGACTTCCACAGAACCACATATGGCTATTACTCACCTATATCCAGGATTTGCAACCTTGCCAACCAGCTTAATGTCGAATTCTTCGATATTTCGAAGCATGAATTTAGAAGACAGTTAAGAAAAAAATTGAAACTTAACTAATTGGTATTAGCTGTTTAATTGTTATTATGTTTGTAACTGTAAATATCTGTAATTAATTTTTTGTATAGTGATTTAGCTATAAGGAATTATTCCGTTAAATAAAGAATTATTATTATTAATCAAATATTTCAGATTTGATTATTTTGAATATAATTTTAAAATTTAATTGGACATAATTTACACTGCAATATAAAAAAAAATCATTAATAATCACAATAATCAGTAATAATCTTAAGTAATCACGATAATTTATTAATAATCTTAATAATTTTTTACATAATTATAATCTGTGCACATAAATTATCTAAATGAACAACCCCTCGGTTAAAACCAAGTTTGTACCTGTGCCGTAAGTGTATTCCGTTTTTACGTAACTAATTAAAATTTTACAGTACCAACATTTTATTATTCACCACTTCAAGTTTCTTTGTGCCGAATTACTATTACTAGTTTATTCTTATATATTATTACTATATAAGTTTACTATTTTTATTACAAAGTAATTCTGGTCTATTTGGAAACCTTCTACGTATGTTATTTAACCGGATTCAGTAAATTTATTTTAGCATACTTTTATTAAGTTCATCCCGTCTTCGACAACGGGAAATATTATGCCAGTATTTGAGATTCTCAAAATTTGCATAATTATGGGCCTTATTTGTCGCACCCACCTTACTCAGAAAATTGTCCTCTTACCAATAATGCATAAAAAAAAGTTCAAATAGTGGGGTCGATTAACTGACAGTTACCAGATATCAAAATTCACTCTTGAGGCAAAAGTTTCTAAAAATCGAGATATACAAACGCAAGTAAGATCTCAAATTTAATGTTTTTTTAGAAAAACCAAAACACTTATTCAAAAAAGGATCCTTGCAAAGTTTTGTAATAATCTTATACAAATTCTGACAAAATTTCAAGTCGATTGGTCCAGCCATTTAAAAGTTATAAGAAGGTACCAAAAGAACAACCTTAATTGAAACGAGAATTTAAATTTTAAAGAAAATTTTTGATTGGACGAATTTGGAAAATTTAATAAATTAGAATATTACATACCAATATACATATTATAATAGAAAAATAATATCGATCTTTTCTCACTCCATTTAACGACAACTCTCTATAACGTCATAAATACGCAGTCCCTTGAGTGTTGTTATATTATAGAGTTTACACTTTAATTCTAACAAGCCGACAAAAAACGCATTAAACAAGTCTTTAAGATGAATGATCTTGGAGAAGCCAAGACACTTTTTGGTCACAATCAGCAGGTAACGAAAGATATATGCTCATCGGAAGACACTAAAATAGAGAGAATATCGTATCAAAAAGCCGTTGAATCGGTTATATTTGTCGTAAGCCACAAACCTGATATTGCACAAGCCAATATTAGGTCCAGATTCAGATCCTTGGTGGGACTGTTAAGAGAATTTTTAGATATCTAAAATTTAGAATACTAAATTTTAAGCAATGCCGCAATTATTGTATTCTGTGCCGATTGGGTCAACGATAAAGTTGATCGACGCTCATGCAGCAAAAGGCAACCTTTTGAAACATTCAAATACTACCAACGGTAGCACTGTCCTCAAGTGAAACAACCAAGAAACTATTACACTATCCAAAGACAGTTTGAAAATAAATTTTTACTTGCAAAGGAATCATCGTCATATGAGTACAAAGCATAACAATATTCAACATCATTTTATAAAATCGAAGATAGAAGATAAAGAAATTAAAGTAGAATACATCGGCAGAGGAGATATCACTCCCCAGTTTTTATATATCAACATTTTAAACTAAATATGATTTATAGTTCACCTCATTATCATCCTGTTGATATTCTAAAATTGAATTCTGTTGAACATCAATGGAACGATCCAATTCTTCTAACTGGACTTCCTTGCTCTCCATTTCGTTATCGTTATAACTGGAAACTCGCAAACCACTGATATTTTCTTCGAATTTATTAAATCTCCAAAAGTATTACACACCATGCATACTGGAAGCATCAACTTGTAGTAGAAATTTTGAGGTTAGATTTATAAATTCTGCAAAGCGCATACAATTAATATAAAATATATGAAATTACTCACAATAAATCAATACTTTAGCGACAACTAATTATAAGTAGATTGTTGATATTAGATACTTGAATTATAAACATCCGTTGCACGATTCTGAAGAAACACAATGGACAAACGAAATGGACATTCAGGAGACCACTTATCTTCAAACTTCCAGTCCAGACATTTAATATCCAGTGGCGGAGTTATGTTTTTTTATATAAAATTAAGTAAGTAAGAAAATAAAATTTATTTATTTTTTGTAAATACTACTTTAAAAAATTAATTAGAATAATTATTTTATCATAAGTGAATATTTAAATTAACTAATATGATTTAAAAGCTTTAAATAAATTTCAAAAATTAAAACTTAAAAGCTGGATAAATTATTTGATACTTCACTTTCCAAACAAAAATTTCCCTACATTCACAATGAATTAACCCCACTGTTCACATAACCTAACTTTTTATTTTTATTAATTTGTAGTAATTGTTTACGTAACAGCAATACAATTTCAATGCAAACTTGAACTGCAACATTCGGCACTGTGTTTTTATCCTATCCGCCGTAAAGTATACATTCGAGATGAAATGGAAAATTGGACAACAACTAGGAAGTTAGTTAATAATATTGTAATTCATCAGAGTTATGGTGAGTATTCCTTGTGATGAACAACAAAAAATGACGTACAAAATTTTTATTTTTATGTAATTTTGGTTGCGTCGAAAGAAATATGAATGCCACTTGGACACAAACTCCTGTGGAAGTCGATGACAGTGACGACCATTTGAATCATATACTTTAATCGTAAGAAAAATACGTAGCCAACGAAACCAACGAAATTGGTTCCTCCAATTGAAGAGTACTGCAAAAATAAAATAAGTCGGGGATTGTGTATTCAAGAAGAGGGACAGTTTTGAGTACAAAAACTTGTAGGGCTTTAATATTTTGTTTAATTATTGCGTTATGTTATTTTACGACTGTGAGTTACCCCTTTGTTATGGTTTGAAAAAATTGAACTTGGAAGGTTTAAGGCTTGAATTGGAACACAATGTTTTGGGTCAGCAAAGGGCAGTTGCCAACACATTGAGAGAGTGGATAGTCGGATGCAGAAGGTAAATATTATGCAATTTGTTGGAAGCAACGACGTGGGTAAAACTTTCACGGCAAACATAATGATAAAACATTTTGATCGTAGAGTGGTCTTTTGGATCACGAGATTTAATTTTGAAGTTTCACACATACGAAACTCTGTGTTGGAAACGATCACAGACACTTCCCTCAATTTGATTGTCATCGATGACCTAGGTATTTCACAGTTGGATTCCTTTTTCAAATTTGTGAAACGGTTGCCGAAATTTGATAACAAAATTTTAGTGATTCTCGTTTTTAACATACACGAAAGAGCGAAGTTCGATGGGACATTTAAAGTTAATGATCTATTGAGCACTGCTAAGCTCTTTTACTTAGAAACATTTTACTGGTCTTTTCTGGTTTTGCTTTGTTTAGCTAGCGATTGAAAAGTTTTACTGTGTAAAATCAAGTAGTGTAAACACGGAAATTTTTACATTAGACTAAATCTAATTCAAAATCTAATAGTGGCACAGCATAACTTGAGAACGACTTTCCGATTTCATTCATCGTTTTTTTAAAGTTTCCTAATACTTTGTAGAAGGTTCTTACAGAAAGTAAACTTAAGAAAATTGCGCAGAAAATTAGAAAATTCGGCAAATCTTTTATGATACTCTATTTAATATAGTAATATGTAGATGGGACTATTGTTGAGCATCTTTTGGCTCTGGCATCTTTAGTACACAATAATACTTACAAATTACGTATGTACGTACAAATTAAAAAAATTTAAATTTTTAAAATTAAAGAAAATTTGCTTGGATTTGCCAGTTACGGGACGATTTTGAACCAATTTTACCGAAATTTACGGTTGCAGAGAACGATGGCAGATCCTTGGTAAGAGTTGTAACTGAAAATTTTTCAATTTATCTTTTCATTAAAGTCGGACGTCGAAAAACGACGGCTTAAGCGTACGTTTTGTGAAAAATAAATTCTTTGAAGTAAAATTTTTAATTGAAGGAGGCGTAAATTTATAAAAAAGAATTGTTCGAAAATACTTTAAAGTTGGGAGGGCATGCGATTCCGTAATAAAATTTGCTATATTTTATAAATTTTTTTTTTCGAAAAAGAATCCAAGCCTACACCTTTTAATTTTGTTTTGCATTTTGCGGCTTTGTGGTTGAAGATCGGAAAAAAATGAGTGACATAGATTTTGTGGTGCATCGCAATACGCTTTCAATGCCATTGTGAAATTAATAATCGGATGATAAATACGGCCGATGGAAACTGCGAATTAAGGATGGTCAAATTTCCAAAAGGAAAGGTCAAAATCCCATCGAATTTCTTCACTTTAAAGCCAGATAAAATTTAAAATATCATACTTACCATTCCGCGTACGCCAATCAAATTTTCTGCTCAAAATATACAAGAAAATGTCGAAAAAGCATCAGATTTGAGACTTTCACTTTTTGGGGTCAAAAAGTTTCAAAGGGTAACCTTAGGTTTTTTTCAAAAATCGTGAAAACTTTCACTGGTCTTTTTTTGTTTGGTTTTTTCAACATGTTACCATTGGTCACCTCCATTTAACCCTGATGATGAAGCAATAAAGTCTTCGAAACGTTGGCCTGACGTGCTTCTTGTTTTAATGTTATATTCCTTACAACCCAATAATAATTTAGTTTGATTAATAAAAAATTTTGTTTTTTTAACCTAAAATATTAATTAAATGTCACAATTAATGTTGACAGTTGCGAATTGAAATTGAAAATAGTTGGCAGATTAAATCATGACAGCGTACTTTTGTTTAGTTTTATAAAATATTGCAAGATTAAACTAAAAATTTTGACATTAGTTTTTGAATTTTCTTCGTTTGAAGAAACAGTAACGTGTTTTCGCAAGTTTTCCATTCCCTCGGGTCGTTTCACTCCCCTCACATCAGAAAAAACTTGCTAAGGAGGAAAAGTTAAGCTTTCCATCCTAATAAAACAATATATTATTTCCTTTACACGTCATCATTTATTGTTTTACAATAGCACAGTGAGCGTCACAAAAGAGAAGAAAATTATACCTTCAGCCCTTTCGATTACATTTTCGGAAGGTGATTTCAAAAAGGCAAGATCTTACAACTGATGCTTGAAACCAAGAGGAAATAAGAAGCTTACACACCAGTCAAGCTGAGCCAACACTCGTACAGTGTCTAGCCGGTATGACTTAGTAAATCAATTTTTAAACTCTTTTCGTGAACATTTATAATCACAAAGATTACACTCAAACGGTTTCTCACCCATATGAGTTATTAAATGGTTTTTTAATCTATATTTTTGTGAATATTTATAGTCACAAATGTTACACTGGAAAAATATTTTACCAGTGTGAATTGGTGAAGAGATTGTTACGCCGCCCCGTGTAGGTAAATTAATTTAATGTCGGCGCTAATGCCAGACTCAAGATGACGTAGCTCAGTCGAAGAACAATTAGGGGGGGCGGGGGGTTGTAAGACCAAACAAGACTACACATATAAATATTTAATTGACAATTAGGCACACAAATAATACACATATAAGATAGAGGTACAGATATTCTCTGGAAAGGGCAGAGGTAAACATAAATCGATAAGTTAAAATACTAAGACAAATTTGAGATATTATTCTTAACTCAACCTACCTTATATACGAGACAGGTATTCGTGACGTTAATAAAATTATTACATTAACTTTAGTTACATTAACTTTAGTGCAAATATTCAGATTACTATAATTTGACACAAAAGATAAAACATGAAAGCTATCATAAGAATAATAAAAGATGATTACATTAACTTTAGTGTAATTATTCGTATTACTATAAGTTAACACAAAAGATAAAACATGACGGTTGCTGAACATGACCATGTGTTGAGTTACTAACACCACATAAAATACTTGCGAAACGTTACTTTCGGTAAGATACAAAATTGCTGGGTTGTTCCCAGTGACGATAAGTTGTTGTAATGAAGATCTCACTGAACAAAACATAAACGTACAGACCTTATTGTTGTCAACGCCTGTTGATATATTAACTGGCTGTTTTCTGGGCGGCACCCTTGAACTGTCGGCTCCAGGATAAATTGTGGCTGTTTAATGGCGAAACCAAACACCTCGATAAACCATAATAATTGAATTGACGGTCCATCCAGTAGCAAATAATTCCATAACGAAACCCAACATAAACCATGCGGAATGCAAAAAATGGCGGTATCAAAATAGCGCGAAACGATAATCGATAATTAAATAAGTAAATCGTTAATCTATTTGAACCAGAATATTTCCATAATCACAAATAACGGTAAAACACATAGCAGTTGCTTGAACAGGTAAAATTTGAACAAAACATAAGATAATAAAATTTACTTGAGCAAATCGCTCTGCGATGTTAACCAGAACGCTGCTTGAAGTCAAGTCCCTCTAAAACGTCGGTATACGCGCCGATACAACCGCGGTGGCTTTCCCGCTCAAACACCAACCAACAGGAATAAACATGAAACGCTCAAATGAAATGACAAACAGAATTTATTGTAACTGTCTCTAATCGTAACAGGATATCAAATTTTGATCGATATAAGAATCCTTAATTGAAGTTTCTTCTTTAATGTCAATGGAATGATACAAATCTTCCAAGTTGACATCCGTTTCTTCTTCTTTCTTAATTTCAAAGTAACTCATTAAATTACTTGGAGTTTTCTGAAACAAATTTAATGTCGTGTTATGAAACTGCAAAATCCTTATTTTATTTTTAAATTATTTAAAGTTTATTTATTTATTTGTAAATAATTGTGTTGTTAGCAGACGAAGGAAGGGAGAACAGAGCGGAACGAGCGACGTCAGACGCAGCTGTGGGTGTAAGGCTATCGGTAGGAGTGTTTATTCCCCGATAAAATAATTTTGATTTTTTTTTATGGTTTAGACATTCCAGTTCGACAGCCGTGCGAGTAACAGGTGCCTTACAACTAGCCATTATGACGAGATGAAATCCGAGAAAACCAAAACGACAGGCGGCAGAGGTCCCCAGTAGACTAATGTCCCTTGCGCAAATTATGGCCACACTCGACGAAACAGCAAAGGTCAACGTCAGTGAACGCCCCAGTCAATGCGTAAAGTGTGGAGAGGACCACTCAACGGCGGAGTGCGCAAAACCACGCGAAGACCCGGCCAAATGCGCGAACTGTGGTGGACCACATCCAGCCAACTACAAGCGGTGCACGGCGTACCCCACCCAAAAAAGAAAGGGACCCTACCGGGCGCCAAGAGCTCAATCAATCCCCCCACCGCCCATCAGCTCCCGATCATCTCCACCGAAAATGAATTGGAAAACTACGTTGAAGTCCTTCAGGACAACATTTCGCGATCCATCCAGCACGCAACGACGAAAATTGACGTCGCTGACATCAGAGATCGCCTCCCTCCGGAACCGAAGGCACTCATCCAAGAAAAACGTAGAGCTAGGAAACGCGCTCAACGCACCTGGCACCCGGACGACAAACGACGTTACAACCGCCTCCAGGAACAAGTCTCCGAAGAAGTCAAAGCGCATCACGATCAGGAATGGGCAAACAAGATCGAATCGCTTAACTTTGAGGACCAATCCACCTGGAAAATGGCCAACGCCCTAATACGCCCCAAAAACCGCCAGACGCCCGCCATTACCCGCCTCGACGGCACGCAAGCCAAAAGCGACCAAGAAAAGGCCGACACCTTCGCCGACAACCTGGAAATCCAGTGCAGCCCCCTCGACGAGCGCCTCAACCAAGAGCATATCAAAATGGTCGAGGATTTCATCACGAGGACCCTTCCAATCGAAGATCTCACACCGATCGACCCAGCCTCCACTACAGAAGTCACCCATATTATCCGATCCCTGAAGAACAGGAAGACACCCGGATCCGACGCGATTACAAATCGATCCCTCAAGGTGATGCCACGCAAGGCAGTCGCAGCACTTACCGGCATCATCAACGCCTCACCACGACTCCGCTACTTCCCGCAGAAACGGAAAACTGCCGATGTAGTGGTCATCCCCAAGGCAGGTCAAGACCCCCGTAAGCCACAAAGCTACCGCCCCATCAGCCTCCTTCCGTCGCTAGGAAAAGTCGCCGAAAGAGTCATCTCCACCCGGAAACAAACCATCTTCGATAACAGCATCCTGCAAGACGAGCAGTTCGGTTTCCGATCAGGACACAGCACGGTCCAGCAAGTTCTCCGCTTGGTCGAACACATCTCCCTTGGCTTCAACAAGAAAGAGTTCACCGCACTTGTTCTACTCGACGTGTCGAAGGCCTTCGACAAAGTGTGGCACCATGGACTTCTTTACAAGATGCTAAACGCCAATATCCAACCAGCACTCGTCAAGCTGGTGGCGTCATACCTTGAAAATCGGAAATTCAAGGTCAAATTCGAAGGCACCCGATCATCCGAGCGCTTCATCACTGTCGGAGTACCCCAAGGATCCATCCTCGTCCCCACCCTCTTCAACATCTTCATGAGCGACATGCCAGCTCCAACCGACCCGAGAACGAAGATCTCGCTTTACGCGGATGACACGGCCGTCTACACTTCCTCCATGAATCAATGTCATAAGTTTTTGAGTTTATTTTACAATTTAAGACATTGCTGCATATAAATGATGATGTTGATTACTATTAAATTATCGGCGTATTATTATCAGTGGCTGCTTAGTTTATAAAACATGTTATATTATATTTTTGTAGGACTGTTTACGGTACCATTTACTAGTGTATCGCTATCCTTCTCCATTGAATGAACAAATGGCATGCACATTCTCTTTCGCCACGGTGATCTGTGAGTAGCACCGCATGCAGCTACAATGCTGTGCGTCCTCTTCAATCGCACGGGATACTTGATTCGGACCTCTTTGTCGCAAGTTTTCATTCGCATCAAAATTTTACTTTTTAAAACTCGACAAGCCTCATTCAGGCCAGATTTTTTGCAGACAACAATATATCATCGTGTTCGCAATGAAACAGCGCTTATTTTGATATAAAATTTATTTATTTTTGAAATAGGTGAAGTAACTGGAATCGACTTACCTGTTTATACCTGCCAACCCAGTAGTTCTGCCAAGAAAAAAATAGACAACCCGACGTTTGCATATTCTATAAGCTTCATACTTTCGGTTCCTATTAAATTTATTCGTGCGACTCATGGGTGCACTGTTTAATAAAAAGTCAATTTTCAATTAATAATAGTTTGGCCAGGAATTTTTTAGCCAACCCATTCGCGATATATTTTATATCATATTAAATTTGATATATAATACTTTTCATCCCATCGGCAGATCGGTGAATGACTTTTCTAGTTCGGATCTTAGACTATAAAGAAATATAAAACAGAAATTCAATCAGTATTGTCAGCCTAGTAATAATGTCATATTTGACTGATTCGGGTTCTACTCAAGATCACAGAAACCAAATGAAAAAGTAAATAAGTTATTCCGTGTGATTATGGAGATCAATTACAAAATTTAATCAGCGACAGACTAGTGACAGGAAACTGTGTTGACGTGTGGCGTTTGTAAGCTGATAACGAGCCGAGGGAAAATTTGAAAATACAACTTTCACGACGAAAGCTAGCTATAGCAGTTGATTCGGGTTTGTTACAACGGATACTAGAGATATGTCCACTCATTCTCTTCTGAAGCCATTGGTTGGTTTGCCCAATATATACCAATTTACAAGTTGTGCATTCGACTTTATATATTAGGTCTGACTTTTTTTCTGCAGGAACGGGATCTTTTAATTTAGTGTAAAGTTGTCCGATGTTATTAGTGGATCTAAAGGTCATATTAATATTATGTGGTTTTAATATTCGTTGTAGTTTCTCGCTTAGTCCTCTAACGTAAGGCATGACTGTGAAGTTAGATGTTTCTTTCTTTAGACTGCTACCATTGTAGAGTTTGTTCACACGGTCTTTAACGATTTTCATCACAAGTTTTTTAGGAAATCCATTTTTAAACAGTGTCTCTTTAGCTATATTCAGTGTTTCTTTCCGGTATTCGCCGTGTGTTAATTTTAGAGATCTATCGACAAGGCCCATTGTCGCAAGCTTAAAATCACCGACTTACAATTTATCTAAATTTCTATCTAGAATAATCTCTAACATTTTAGGTAAGTCAAAATACTACACAAAGGACTCATGGACATTAGTAGAAGAAGCAATTGAATTTGCGTATTTAATTATAACAATAATTTGAAACATTTTTGGAAGCACGCACTAGAGTAAACACATGTCGAAATTGATTCCATCAGGTCAACCTTTTTTGAAACTAAAGCCCATAAAGTAGATAATTTTTCGACTTTTATTACAAGCAACATTAAACTAAATAAGCACTAATTACCAGTAAATGCAAAACCCGTGGCGTTACAGATTTGAAATTTACATGATCTTGGAGCAAATAAAATTTACAATCAGATGTATATACAATTGAACCAGCGGATTTACAATTTAGACAAGTAATTACCAAATTACGAAATTTCACTAAAAACATCTGGAGACCATAAAACTTAAAGGGCAACTTTTAAAATAATTTCACACAGATATTGCTCAAAATTGGAGTCCGATCGTCATAAATCTGTCGATGACCGAACGACTTTTATGACCGCGCTGGCTTTAAAGCAGGGAACCCAAAACTATTTTTAAATCATGTACTAAAATATGAATTCCGAATCAACTTTTGATACGCACTGGTTTTATTACATCGTTTCATGATCAATTTGCTGAATTTGAATTAAATTTAAAATACACATCTCCCTATTCAAAAACAATATAACAAAAATATCACTTTTGAGTTTCCTCGATTAATTCAGTTTTTAGGAATAAAATACCATCAGTTGAGCGACTTTAGCCCTTATTCATACCCTTAAAGATTTTACATAAAAAGGGTCCATCCTCATCCCTATTCTGCCAGTTGACGCTGATTCTGCTAGTTGATCTTCAAGTGTTTAGTTGATTTTTTTGAAATATCTCGTGACAAATCGAAACTTAGTATAAAACTTAAATTCTTTTTTTGTAATATTCAAGTGAAATTTTCATTTTTTTTTCTCTTTTTTAAAACTCGTGAGTGTGTGCTTCCTCCTTTCGTTATTTTCAACTAAAAGATAATATTTAAAAATAATATGTATTTAAAATTATTCTCTTCCAGGTAAATCTCGCAACATAATTAAATTGGTTTTTATTGAATATTAGTTGTCGATTTCAAGTTTATTAATTTTTTTTTATATAGTTTTGTTTTATGAATTTCTGGTGTATAATTTTTCATTTATATTAATTAAACAAATATAGATTTATATGATTTTATTCTTTCTTCTGCTACCGTAAGACGATTAAATTGTTAATAATCCTACGTCTCCGATCTTCAATTTATAAGTTCAAAACCGGCTTTAAACAGTTTCTGGTGGCAGCGATTTAAACTTTAGTTACCACACGACGGCCGCGATTATTTAATTAATCAAAGCCTACCCCTGTTACATCATATCACTATAAAGAGACGTTGAGTCTGAAGCTTCACTGTTTAAAACTCGGCTTAAACCAGTCAGTCTCGGCAAGTTGAAATCACCCATTATAACAATATTAGAGTGAAGAAGAGTGTAAATTTTTTACAGCAGAGATAAGCAACGTATCGTTAATAATTTCGGTGTCAGGGGGACTGTATAACACCAATACAATGAGACTGAAGTTGCGGTGGGAAATCTTAAGCGCGATGGACTCAACCCCCGGACTATCAAACTGCAAAGGTGCAATGTTGAAGGACCGAACTGAAGACTCACTGATATATAAATAGACACCGCCCCCTTTCGAGTTGCGATCACACCTGTACACATTAAAATCGGGAATGTTGATAAGAGAACTGGGAATCTCTGATCTCAGCCATGTTTCAGTGACGCAAAAAATAGATGGATTAAAATGACTAATAAGAGCTTATCGTATTGGCTTATCGAGCAAAATTCCCAGTTGACCATCGAAAATAAGATATTATTGTATAAAGCCATACTGAAGTCAATCTGAATGTATGGGATTCAGCTGCCTACTCAAGTATAGATATAATACAGAGATTTCAAAATAAGGTTCTTCGCATCATAGTCGATGCACCGTACTACATGCCCAATGCAGTCATACTACGAGATGTTCCATTACCCTCCGTCATAGAAGAAATTAGAAGATAAGCAACAAATACCGGGAGAGACTTTCAGGCCACCCAAATGTTTCTGCTACCCAGCTATTAGCCAACGAGAGTGATGTACGTAGTTTAAAAAGATATCAACCAGCCGATCTAGTGAATAGACATTAAAGTATAACTCGGAGAAGTTTAATTGAAATAAAGAGATTGCTCACTAGAATTTAAAAAATTAGTAATTCAGTAAAAATTGAAATTATTCTAATAAAATATATTTCCTTTCACACGTTTACATTTATTGTGTTACAATAACATAGTGAGTGTCACAAAGGAAAATAAAATTGTACCATCAGCCTCTTCGGTAACATTTTCGTAAGGCGGTTTCAAAAAGGCACCATCTTGAAACCACCCGCTGCTTAAAACCAAGAACAAATAAGAAGCTCCTACACTAGCCAAGCTCTGCCAACACTCGTACGGTTTCTAGCCAGTATGAGTTAGTAAATGCTTTTTTAAATTACCTCTTTGTGAACATTTATAATCACAAATATTACACTCGTAAGGTTTCTCGCCGGTATGAGTAAATAAATGATTTTTTAAAGCATGTTTTAGTGAACATTTATAATCGCAAATATTACACTCGAACGGTTTTTCACCCGTATGCGTGAATAAATGATATTTTAAAGCATGTTTCATTGAACATTTGTAATCGCACATATTACACTTGAACGGTTTTTCGCCCGTATGAGTTAGTAAATGTGTTTTTAAATTACTTTTTAGTGAACATTTATAATCACAAATATTACACTCAAACGGTTTCTCGTCAGTATGAATTACTAAATGTTGTTTTAAAATACATTTTCGTGAACATTTATAATCGCAAATATTACACTCGAACGATTTTTCGCCCGTATGACTTAGTAAATGCTTTTTTAAATTACCGTTTTGAGAACATTTATAATCACAAATATTACACTCAAACGGTTTCTCGCCCGTATGAATTTTTAAATGTTGCTTTAATAGACTTTTTTGTGAACATTTATAATCACAAATATTGCACTTAAACGGTTTCTCGCCCGTATGAGTTAGTAAATGTTGTTTTAAAATATTATTTCGTGAACATTTATAATCGCAAATATTACACTCGAACGGTTTTTCGCCCGTATGAGTTAGAAAATGCTTTTGCAAATTACCTCTTTGTGAACATTTAAAATCACAAATATTACACTCATACGGTTTCTCGCCCGTATGGATGCGTAAATGATGTTTTAAACTTACTTTTTGTGAACATTTATAATCACAAATATTACACTCATACGGTTTTTCACCCGTATGAGTTAGTAAATGATTTTTCAGCGATCCCTTTTGCGAACATTTATAATTGCAAATTATACACCAATATGATTGTTTACCAGTAAAAATTTTTGAAGAAATTTTACAATCTTGGTCCATTTGAGATTCGTTTATTGAAGTTTCTTCTTTAATGTCGATGGAATGATGCAAATCTTCCAAGTTGATTTCCGCTTCTTCTTCTTTCTTAATTTGAAAGAAACTTCTTAAATTTCTTGGAATTTTCTGAAACAAATTTATCTTCAGTAAGTGATTTTATAATTGTTTAAAAATATATATATATTGATAAATTCATAATTTAATGAATAGAGAGCACATTCAGTTAAGAAGAAAATAATGTTAACGCACCAGCAGCAGGGCCGTGTGGTGCTATGATGCGGTCGCGTCAAGCGGCACAGAGAAATCCTTTTTGACTTTTTGTAAAACGCTTGGTAAAAACACAATTTGGTTGTACCACTTTAAATGTTAACAAAACTGATTAAGGAATATTACAGTAAATATTTCAGTAAGTGAAAGAACAATAAAAAAATAATAAAATATTAAAAGAGATTAGTGCGGTTTAAATTAATTTTCTTAAGTGTTACAGAAAACAACCCGAATATAAACTTCTTAAAATATTAGAATAGTACTTATTTCCTGTTATGAGTAAATATTCCTCTAATTTGATCATTTTTTACGAAATTTTATTATTAGTAATAAATTTTTATTAGGTATCCAAACTTCTATAAGAGGTAGTCTATGTACTAAATGCATGGTGTACTGATCATTTTGCGAATTCAATTAATATTGTGTATACCTACATAGTAATTCAGTTTTATTTAAAAATTTCATAATAAGAAACATAAAAAAATTTATAACAGTTTTAGATAAGTTGCCATAAATTAGCCAGCGGAATGCATCACAACAATAAATTGAGCATTTTGCAACAACATTTATATAAAATTAAAAAAAAGGCTTTTCGTGTATTGTTATCAATAAGAATCGCTGATAACCAAAAATGAAGTTGAAGCCGAGGTGAAATGCAGACTCTAGCAAGGTCGGCCACTGTTAAGTCTAATAAAATCTAAATATTAAATTTGTAAGCATACTGTAAATAAGAATTATTTGTAACTAATTATGTTGATAAGGCTGTTAATAAGAGAGACGCTTCAGGAATCATCGCCTTATGAGTACAAAGCATAACAATGTTTAACATCATTTTATACGATCAAAGATAGACGATAAAGAAATTAAAGCACAATACATCGGTAGATGAGATATCACCCACCAGTTTTTACATCTAAACATTTTAAACAAAATATGATTTATAGTTCACCTCATTATCATCCTGTTGATATTCTAAAATAGAATTATCTTTAATATCAGTGGAACGATCCAATTCTTCTAACTTGACTTCCATGCTGTCCATTTCGTTATCGTTATAACTATCACTGGAAACTCGCAGACCACTGATACTTTCTTCGAATTTATTAATCACCTCCAAAAATATTACACCAATATTACCTCAATTTTGAGGTTAGATTGAAGTTCTAGTTACAAATTCTGCAAAGCGCACACAATTAATATAAAATATATGAAACTAATCACAATACATCAACACATTAGCGACTAATAAATTATAAGTACGCTGTTGGAATTAGACTACTTTGAATTAGGTACTTGAATAAGTATAAACATCAGTTACACGAAGCTAAACAATCAAAATGGACGGACATCGGACACGGAAATTTTCAAGACTTTCAATATCCAGTGGCGGGTTAAGTTTTTTATATAAAGATAAAGAAGTCTAAAAATAGAATTTATTTATTTTTTGTAAGTACTATTTTAAAAAATTAATTAAAATAATTATTTTATTACAATTGGTAAGAATATTCAAATTGTGATGCTTGTTGGGTTGCCTATATTGTAGTGGTATTCTTCTTAAAATGTTATTTTTACAAGGCAGAACTCTTTACTATCTCTAAAGATTTTACCTCAGCTAGCTTTTTTTCTCGTCGAAGAGCAATGAGCTTTATCAGAAGTGAGTTCCTGTGACAAATCACTATTGTCGAATTGGACAGAGAAAATGCTCTTTTTAAGGCAAACTGAATTCAATTTATTTTTAAATGATGAAATTAGGTAGGTGACAGTTTCATTTTTAGCAGATTTAAATATTGGGTGTATAATGTGTAGATTCGTAAATTTAGATGCACATTTACCATCATCAAACGTACTCGAGCTAGCATCTAATTTATAAATGTGCGAATGTGTAACCATAAATTTGTACAAAGTAATCATTGTTCATTAAAAATTTTAAATTAAAACGCACTTTGAAATTTTATTATAATGTTTTAACTTACTTTTCGTTGGTACGCTATCAACTGAATGTGATCTGCTCGTTTTCGTTCACTCATGATATTGTCTCATGATATTATCACTCATGATAAAATTTTGCGTTCTGTTATTGCCAAAGAAGATTCAACAAGTATTACTACAACGGATCTGTCATACATAAGGAAGAATATGTATAACGCAAGACGAAAATTGCAACCGGTACTTCCCAAATCAAAAGCAGAAGTTCACAGTTAAGCCACGCTTCACGCTTAAGCCAGAGACGCAATTTCAAACCAGCCGTAAAGAAGAATTTCTTTTAGTTAACAGCGAATATTCCAATATATTGGTGTTTAGCTGCTTTACTAATTTAAAGCATCTTTGCTTAAGCCCGAAAATATATGTGGATGGTACGTTCGACTACTGCACAAAATTTTTCTCGCAGTTGTTTATCATACATGGCTGCCTTAATGGTCATTATGTACCATTAGTATTTTGTGTGCTACCAGACAAAGCAACAGAAACATACAAAAAATGTTTCGAGTTTGTGACTGAAAATTATTTGGCCACAAATACAAATAATTGGATGCAGGTTTCATGTAACGCAAGCTTGGTGACGTACAATTCAAAGACTTGGACTTTCATCAGATTACAAAGAAAAAAGCGAGATTGGAAAATGGATTGGTTATTGTTTTGGACTGTTGTTTCTAGAACCACAAGAAGTTGGTGATGTGTATGCTTTTACATTAGCTGCTATTCAACCAGAAAATGATAAAGTAACTTTGTTTGCTGATTATTTGGTTAACAATTATATATCCGAGGATGCCGTTTTTCCACCCCAGTTATGGGCATCGAAAACAGCAAGCGCCGCTTGCACAACCAACGCATGCGAATCGTTCCATTCACATATCGGCAAAACTTTAAATGTTACACATCCGTCTGTATTTATTTTCATTGAGTTCTTAATTCATTTTCAAAATGAAATATACGTAAAGTTACAAAGTATTCACAAGCCGTATGTACCTAATTCAAATACTCGGAAAAGGCAAGAATGCCTGCAAAACAAAATTAATGATTTTAATAATGGGAAAGTGTCAACGTTAGAATTTATCAAGTTAACTTCGCATTATTACAGTTCCACCATGTAATATTAAATAAATATTTAAATAAATTATTTTACAAATAAACAAGTGCAGCAAAACATAAATTGACAGTCAACCAATTACGTGAAGTGTTTTATTGCAAATTTGGGCCCCCCCAAATAGGGGGGTATGGGTCTGGTATGTATGTTAGTGTTAGTTTTTTATATTTATTTAGTGATTCTGCCCATAAAAGAGAGATACGTGCGAAGACCTAGGTCTGCTATGTGGGTTAATGTTGGTTTTTTAAATTTTATTGTGTAATATTGTAAATTTGAATTTGAATATAATGGGCGCAAAATTTTAAATTTAGTTCATTTTGGTTACTTTAAAATACGACGATTTGGCAACAAGGAGTTGAAAGAAATGTAGGAAGTGGGGTTTCCGTTAGATTTTACCGTTAAAGAGGGTGAGAAGGGCTTACATTTTTTTGAACGTCGTGGGAGACGGTCGTTCTTTGTGCATCAGTTGTAGAATATTAAGTAATTGAAATTAAAATTATTTCAAAATATTTAGTTATCACCAGAATTAAAAATACGTAAGTTAAAATATTTGATTTATTTTTCTAAAAGAATTTAATACAGAATTACGTTGAAATTTAGGTAATAATAATATCATGACCACGCGGGTAGGTAATTTTTTTTCATACGAGGTGGAATCTAAATTTTTATTAATTTATCTTCAGTTATAAGATTTAATTACTGTTCGAGATTGTGATTTAATATTATTATCATTTAAAACGGGATTGGGATTATGTAATGGGAGAGATTGATTATTCATATAATGTTTTACCAATGGCGTACCATTACGATGGTTAGTTTGGTTAAGACGTAAGAGAAGTTGTTAAAGATAAGTTTAATGAAGGCGGGTGTTTGAAGTGGAAATATATTTATCGTGGGATAATTTAATTTAGATGATTAAGCGTAACAGATTGAGTGGACGCTTACAATCATAAGATGGCGGTCAAAATATGTCGTAGTAATAGGCTGGTCACTAAAAAGGTAAACTGTAATAAAACCGGAAGTGACATGGCAAATGCTGTGATGTCGCTCCTTTCTTTTTTCATATATCTAAATGATGTACTACAAAATTATGATATTTCAGGACAGTTATTGATAATTTTAACAATGTTCCTTATGATTATTTGCGACCACTTATAAAATAGTAACAATCGAATACATTTAACTTAATAAAAATTGAATATAATTAAAATTACAACATTTAACCAAATAAAAGGTAATACCAATTGAAAAACAATATTAAAGAACTTTGTTAACAAAGGTAATCATTATTATTTGCGGCTATGATTATTTACTAGTTTAAGTATGGGGAATTTATTTAGTTAAGTACATACGACTTATTTAGATTTAAGAAAATGACCAATTGGCAATAAGAGACGTACTAGTTTTAAGCTGACGACATATTAATAAGATGACCATCTTAGCTTAAGTGACAAGGTAATAATTATAAGAACGAATAATTTAAATATAGGGGTTATTATTTAAGGTCTTACGGAATATAAAACTACTTGAGTCGAACATCGGAATGCATACATGAACTTCTTACAAATTACTATAGGTTGTGGTTGGTCATTAAATATGAATAATCAATTAGAAAACATTACGATCAGAGGGATTAACTATCGAACAGTTATTAAATCAAGTGTCAAACTAAAGTATTCTGAATTACATGATATCAAGGAGATTAACTTTGCTGGTAAATTGGTTGTCGGACTATCTTTTTTTTTTCGGTTAAAAATATATTCATCGTTATACCGAATCCTGTGTTTTATTTAATTTGTGTGTACTAATTATTCCTTCAGGTGTCCTACCAGTGGTTACGCCACTGGACATATGTGTTTAAGTTTAAGGTTAGTAAGCAAGGTAACTACGTTAGCATTCAAAGAGCCATCCGCAAATTTAAAAGGACTTGTAAGTGTTATTACGAGGGGAGATCACAACGTGCGAGGTTTGTTTGACGATCACAGCTTTGGTTTGGTTTGTAACTTTGATTTGAGAAGGCGGTAATTCAAATTGAAGAACTAAAAATTACAATTGGAAACATTTTCAATTTTTACGATATCGTAGTAATATGCATTTTTAAATATCTTAAGCGGCCGAGTTTATATATATATATAAACTATATATAAACTATATATATACCAACTAGTGTGGTTTGGACACACAAAAAGAATGGACGAAGATAGATGGCCCAGACAAATTTTAGAGTGGATTCCGCCGGAGAAAAGAAAGAGAGGACGACCTAGAAGGAGTTGGAGAGATGACGTGAACGAGGGGATGAAAGCTAGAAATCTCCAAGAAGAAGCATGCTATGATAGAGAGAAATGGAAACTGGGGACGGAGAAGCGGTACTAAACTGTAAACAATCCGTTATATATATATATTGTCATGTATTTTTTTAAAAATGTATAGTGTGGTCGATTTAGAAAAAGCACTTATTACTTTGATTGTGAAATATAGAAAGCCAAAGTTCGACCCTGGTAACAAATATAATTTTAAAATTTATTGAATTTGATTAGATGGTACGAAAATTTATCAGAAAGGTGTGAATAAAATGTGAACAACACAGCGGGTCTTAAAAGTTTTACTTGGCTGATTTTGTAAAATATTTTGAAGTTAGAGAATAAAATGGTGATTTTTTTAGTTTGTTTTTTAATTAAGATTACTAATAGTGAGTGAAAAAAAAGATATTTGAAAATAATTTATATTACATCACATTTAATTGGCATCCCAAAATCGTGGGGCTTTTCAAGATTAGAACCTACTTTTGGACCCTGAAGAAAATTAAAGTTACTTTAAAATTACAAAACGCAGAAATTATTAAAAGTAAAAGACATTTAGAATTTGACGGTTGATAAAAATTAAAAGTTTAACAAATGTTTGGAGATAATGCAAATTTTCACATGGTGAGACGTGATTTTGAAAAAGACAGTTTTGCAAGAATAAAATAAATTTGTAGTGAAAAATAAAAAAAATAAATAATATTATTTAAGTGAAATAACTATATCAAAATGGCACACAGACAAGAAACATTGGATGAGCAAAATAGTCCACTGTTTAACCCGGAACTATACAGCACGCATGTGGCTATGACAGAACAAAAAGAAGAAAAAATCGGCGACATACAACAGATGATTAAAATGATGATGAAAGAACTGAAAGAAATGATGGCAAATACAAATAAAACCATTGAAACAGTAGATAAGGATCGTAAAATAAAACATTCAGAGGTAGATAATGAAATTAAAAATATTGAAGTACATGTACGAACCATAGAACAAGAAATGGTAAGAAAATTGGAATTAGAAAAAATAATCGAACCTATTATAAAAGATGTGACGACACGTGAAATGATAGAAAACACAAAAATAAAATCTAGCATCTACGAAATTATTGAAGAGCGTGTATGGGATAAAACCATCGACCAAGGGGTGGTTGATAAGATTATAGACGAAAGGGTAAAAGAAAAAATGAACACCACAAATCTTACCCAAATAAAGTCCAACGTAGAAAGAATTAATATTCAAATGAACGAAGTAAGAAAAAAGTCACAAAATTTAGAATCACATTTGCAACAAGTAGGAGAAAAGATAAATGCTCTGAGTATGCAAATTCAACAAAGAACACTAGAAACCGGTGTAACTACAAATACAACATTTAACACAGATTCGTCGTTAATGAGAACCATGGTGCAAGAATTAAATTTCAATACACAATACGACAAACTACCAAAATTCTTTGGTGATGGAAATTACAACCCGAAATTATTCATAAAGAACATAAGACACATGACCGATAAAATAAATGACGTAACAAAATTGAAAGGTGTGTTGAGATCGATACTAAAAGGAAGCGCGGAGGATTGGTTTGGCATCATTGAAGACGACATAGAAAGTTTTGAAGGATTTAAATACATGTTTTTAAGGCAATATTGGGGCGAATCGGAGCAGCAAAGAGTTCGTAATAACCTAATAAATGGAAAATACAGGGGTATGATGGACCAGACGAGATGCAACTACGCACTCCGAAAAATAAACGCCGCTAAACAATTAGATCCTCCGTTCACAGAATATGATATCGTGATGAATCTAGCGAGACATTTTGAATTCGAAGTAAATAATCGTGTAATCATTGAAAATATCAAAGCAGCTGAACAATTCATTGACTTATTAAAAAGGTTCGACCAATTAGAAAACCCCAACATCAACAACAACTATAACTCTTCCTTTAATACATGGAAAAGATTTAATCACAACGAACAAAGAAATTCAAACAATCATCGCTGGAGCGATAATGCGAAATTTAGATCGAACCACAATCAAAACAATTATGGTAACAGCAACTCGTATCATAACAATTATGGACACAGAGGAAATAATAATGGGGAAAACAGATTGTCAAATTATAACAATGATAACAGGTTTTCTAACTATAACAACGGCCAACGCAATTACAATTCAAATAATTATCACAGACCACAAGACAACAGGTGTTATGAAAATACAAATGAAAATAATTACCAACAACGATATAGCAACAATATCAATGAAAACCAAGATGCTCGTCAAATAAATAGAAGAGTTAATCATCACTACCGTGAATCACAACATGTACGAGAAAATACAAACAATAGCAACGAAAATAGCACCACCATGGAACAAAATGAAACAAGAAATTCATTTGTTGCAGAAGTAACTCCGCCGGTAGCGATAACTCCGGATTTTCAATAGATGATAAACCGAAAATGATAAATTCCTACCAACACCAAAAGGAATTTATTAACGAGGCACAAGGAACAACAAAACTTGAAAATGAAAATAAATTACCCTACATTTTAATAAGAATCAACCACATTTTAATAAAAGCATTAATTGATACAGGTGCAGAACTATCACTTGTAAAAGAAGAATTGATTAATTTAAATTATGAACATTTTGAGAAGAAAATTGTAAAGACTAACCCTGTTAACTTAATTACTGCAAATAACAAGAAGTTTTCAAAAATAAATAGGGCACTGATGGTAAACATTGAGGTAGGGGATAAAGCGATAACAGATTGTATGATGATTATGAATGACATGAGCATGGAGTGTATCTTAGGAGTCGATTTATTGGCCAAATTAAATATCAAAATAGATGTTTTGAGCAAAAAAATAACAGTAGGAGATAAAGAAGTCGAGTGGATCGAGGATAAGGAAGATTTAGATATTAATAACGAGGAAGAAATAATACTAGTTAATAATATTAATAAGAAGCATTTGGAAGGGAAGGTTATGATAGATTGTCAAGACAGTTATTTGGATATAGTTAAAAATTTGCTAAAAAGATACGACGGTTTGATAAATGAAGAGGCCAAAGTAGCTCGGGGATACACACACAAACTACAAGTAAATCATGATGCAATATTTAAATGTAAAAATTATCCGATACCGCACGCCTTCAAAAAACAAGTGTGGGAAGAAATAAATAAGATGCTTCGTGATGGTGTCATAAGGGAAGCCAGTACATCTTATATAAATCCACTAGTAATTGTGAAGAAGAAGAACGGTAGCATAAGGATATGTTTAGATGCGCGCAATTTGAATGCTATTACCAAGCCTCAATATGAAACACCACAGGGGATGGAAAGTTTAGTCGGAAGAGTTCAAGGAAGATCAATTTTCTCAAAATTGGATTTGAAAAACAGCTTTTGGTTGATTCCGTTGGATGTAAACTCACAGGAGTATACAGGTTTTAGTGTGGATGGACATACGTTTGTTTTTCAAGTTGTTCCATTCGGTTTATCTACAAGCAGCAGTGCACTGGTCAAGAGTATGCAAAGGATACTTACAAGGTATGAAGAATTTTGCGTACATTATATTGACGATATTTTGTTATTTAGTGAAAACGATGAAGAGCATAAAAGACACCTGGAAATAATTTTGAAAGCGTTGGAAGAAGCTGGTTTGAAATTAAATATTGAAAAGTGTGAATTTTTCAAGGAAAAGGTCGATTATTTGGGATTTGTCATCACGAAAGACAGGGTGGAAATTGACAAAAAGCGAATAAATGATATAAAGGAATATCCGAGGCCAACGAATCTCCGGACACTGAGAGCGTTCATTGGAATAATAAATTATTATAAGAGGTTTGTACCAGATTACTCTAATAAATTATTACCACTGTTTACTTTATTAAAAAAGCACACAAGATGGAAATGGACAGAAGAACATGAAAAAACATTTGATGAGCTGAAGAACGTGTTATTTAACAACATGAGTTTGTTACACCCAGATTTCAACGAAAGCTTTATTTTAAGAACTGATGCCTCAAACTTCGCTATTTCAGCAGCATTGTTACAAATTCGTGAAGGGTTGGAGATTCCTATCTGTTTTGCGTCAAGAATTTTACGAAGAAGCGAAATAAATTACACCGTAAGCGAAAAGGAGATGCTGGCGATTGTTTTTGCAGTAACAAAATTTAGATTTTATTTATTAGGCAAAAAATTTGAAATACAAACAGATCATGATGCGTTAACGTTTTTAATGACAACAAAATTTTCAAATAATAGAATTTATCGATGGTCCTTGTTAATTCAAGAATACGACTTTATCATTAGGCATATTAAAGGAAAAGATAACGTGATTGCGGATGCCTTAAGTCGCAAAGATATTGACAGCAAAAATAAAGTCAAAGAGGTTTTAATTCCTCTAAACCGGTTACATACTGGGAAGACACCATTTACGATGAGATGTATTAGCAATGCACAAAAACAAGACGCTCTGATAGGAATAAAAGAGAAACTTATGCAGAACAACAACAAATTTAAAAACTATGAGATAAAATCGGGTTTTCTCATAAAAAACATAAATAATAGTGAACTGTACGTAGTCGATAAAGAATTAACAAGAAAAATTGCAAAAGAGTTACATGAAAATTATGGACACATTGGAGTAAAAAAGACGTGGCTCATGTTCAGAGAAAACTATTACAGTAAAAAAGATAGGAAGGTGATAAAGGAAATTTTGGTGGAATGTCGATTGTGTTTATTAGGTAAACACAAAAATTATCACAATAAGAATACTGTACATGGCATAAAAGTGAACGCACCAGGAGACATGATTGCGATTGATTACATTGGTAATTTGATCGAGAGTGGGCCAGGCCAACGCAACATTTTAGTAATTGTAGATGTGTTCAGCAAGTATGTGAAATTATATCCAACGAGATCTTGTACTACAGATCAAACAATAGAACTACTGGAAGATTTAAAAAAAACGGTTATTAAACCAAAGACCATTTTAGCTGATAATGCCACATATTTTAATAACACAAAATTTAGAATGCATTGGGAAGATCAAGAAATTAAAGTTTATTTTTGTGCAATACGACATCCACAAACAAATGTTAGCGAACGTTACGTATCTGAGGTGATAAAATTTCTACGACTTCTCACCTACAACAATAATTTGTTATGGTACGAAAATTTACATAAGGTAGAAAGGTACATGAATGAAACTCCACATACTATAACTGAACATACACCGATGTATGTCATGACCGGAAATTTGCCAGAGAGACCTTGGATCATGGATGAACAAGAATTAAACTATGCAGAAATTTTAAATAAAATAAGAGAAAAATTACAAAAACACCGAGAGAATTATGAAAAGAAAATGAACGATCGTATCAAGAAGAAAACAAAATTTGAAGTAGGGGACCTAGTAATCGTTAAAAGCCTACAAGTAGGAAACAGATCAAAAAACCAATGTGCTAAGTTACAACTGCCATACGAGGGTCCGTATTACGTTAATAGAAAGGTAGCAGAAAATACATATGAGCTTGTTAATCCAGAGAATAATGTGATAAGAGGCAGATTCAATCTATGTGATCTGTATGAGTTTGTCGATGGAGATAAGATTAAGCGAGACAGAATTTTTATTTATTTGTTGAAGAGTTATTTGTTTAAAAATTTTGAGTATTATTGTTGATTTGATTTATCTTGCTGTGTAACATTTGTCGAGATGTAGAAAGAAAAAAATACAAGACAGGTTATTGATTTTGTTGTTTATTTATTTATTTATTTATTTATTTATTCATACATACGGTTAGACCAATTTACATATATGTATTTACAAATAATCAAAAGACCCTATATGGTGAAGAGGGTTCATGTTATCCCGAAGTGCTTAAATTCCACATCACATTATTTTTAAATACTCTATAAGAGCAATGGCATAAGTCAAAACTGTCAAAGTTGTTTAAGCTATTAACATGTCGGCACATTCTTGTTAATGGACTGTTCAGACCATAATTCGTCCTATGATGATCAATGTGCAGCAATTCGTTACACCTAGTGTTGTGACTGGCAACTCGGAACTTAATTCGATCACGTAGAGCACAACAGTTGATCATTCCATTTAATAGGCGGTAAACAAAACAAACGTCCGCAACCACTCTTCTATGCACCAATGACTTCGACCCGCAATGCCTCAAATTGTCATCACAGGAGAAGTCGTCACTTCTCAAACCACGCTTAAAATGATAATATTTTAGGAACTTACGTTCCACCCTATTCAACCTTGAGACGTGAACATCATAGTGTGGGAACCATACGCAAGACCCATATTCAAGTTTCGATCTAACAAGAGAGACATAGAGCAATTTTACCGTTTTGGCCGTGAAGAACTTGCTATGTCGGCGAATAAATCCCAACGAGCGAAGGGCACTATGGCATATGTTAGCAATATGACTTTTAAAAGTCAATCCGGAGTCGAGACAAATACCCAAATCGTTAATTTCCGTGACACGATTGAGTTCAACATTGTTTATTTTGTACCGGAACAAGTCACAGTTGTGCTTCTTATAGGTGATGAGCGAGCATTTGTTGAAATTAAGCCATAAATTGTTATCGGTACACCACTGGTGTATATTATCCAGGTCGGATTGCATCAGTATACAGTCCTCTATGGATCCAATAGTTTTGAAGATCTTCAAGTCGTCGGCAAACAGCAGGTATGAACTATTCTTTATGTAACTACCGATGTCATTAATAAACAGCAGAAACAAGATGGGCCCGCAATGTGAACCTTGCGGAACGCCGGAGTAAACCAGTATCTCATTAGAGAGAAAACTATGTATTCTAACATATTGAATTCTGTCACGAAGAAAACTACCCACCCATTTAACTACATTCCGTCCAAACCCCATTGAAGCAATCTTGGACAAAAGTGCCGAGTGGGAGACGCGATCAAACGCCTTAGAAAAATCCGTGTACACAGTGTCGACATGCCTGTGATCCTCGAACGACTCCAAAATGTGAGTCGTGAAGGACAAAAGATTGGTCGTTGTCGAGCGACCAGGAACAAACCCATGTTGATTTTCCACCAAACAACTCACACTAGCCTGCATTAGTTGAGCTGAGACTAATTTGTCAAGCATCTTGGGTATCATCGACTGTATCGAAATACCCCTATAATTTGCTATATCACTACGATTGCCTTTTTTGTGTATGGGAGTAATATAACTTTTCCTCCAGAGACTCGGAAAACAACCACTGGCCAAAGATAATCGGAACATCATGAAGATTGGAGTTGACAATGAGTATTGACACCTTTTTATAAAATAGGATGCAATACCATCAGGACCACAGTTCAAACTGTCAGGCAGTTCTGTAATTGCATTGAATACATCTTCCACCGTGACCCTCAGCAAATTGCAGTCGATAGTCGCATTAGCACCGTAGCTGTGATTGGTGGCGTCGTCACTAGAGTACACGTCAGAAAACTGCTTGGCAAATAAATCCACACAATCCTGACCCGATGAGCATACCTCATCACCCAGAAACATGCAAGCAGGATAGCCTCTCACCTTCGAACAATCATCGACGTATCGCCAGAATGCTTGAGGGTCCGCAGCAATTCCTTCCTCAATCTTGATGATATAATCTCGATGAAGAACTGCATTTAGTTTCTTAGCTCGATCACGAATTTCACGAAATTTATGGTAGTAATGAAGACTACGAGTCTCTTTAAAAGCCTTGTGCATAATCTTCTTCTCAATGATTAGCTCAATCAACTCCTTCGAGAACCATGCTGGATACTTGGAGACCCCTATCTTTTTGCGTGGTACATGTGAATTGATTGTGGACCATATCACTTTGTAGAATTGATTAACAACTTCCTCGATATCATTAGAAGCTAACAACTCCGACCAGTTAACGTCCAACAAACAGTTGCTGATTAGATTAAAATCGGCAGATCTATAGTCAAAGGTGCAATTGGCATACTCAAGACTAGACTGTGAAGAAACAACGCCCACAATACTAACAGTGTATGCGCTATGATGTAGAGAAGTGTTTGACAATAAGTCATCCGATAACGTCACCGACACATTGTCAATGTTGGTGAACACCAAATCCAGCAAAACACCTCGACTATTAGGTAATTTGTTTTGTTGAATAAGATTGTGTAAAGATAAACAATCACTAATCATTTGTGTCTTAGGACACGTATTCTTGGTAGTCAGGGAATAGGTACCGTCACTCGACCACAATGCCTTGGGAAGATTAAAGTCACCACAGATAACCAATCTTGAATGAGGAACAAGATCAGTAATATTCTCGACAATCCCACAAAATTCCTCGTATGCGTCAGCACTGGAATCGGGAGGCAAATAAACCGCCCCCACAATCAAACCACCCACTCGTAAGAAAAGGGATTCGACAGATTTAGCCGTATCGATTTGAATGCACTTTAAGCTTTTGCGAACTGCTACCAAAACACCACCACCGGTGATTTTCTGGCTAGAGTCGATAGATCGATCGCAACGAAAGATATTAAAGTCAAAAAATTTCAATTCACTCGAAGCAATGTCATCATCAAGAAAGGTTTCTATAAGAATTATTATGTCGTAAAGACAGCAATTAACATTGTTGCTAATTTCACTCAATTTGGTTCTAATACCACCACAATTGTGCATGTAAATATTTAGTGCAGAAGTGTAATTTCGATCGCTAGAGGATTCTGCAGACTCCCCCGAGTCAGAGTCAACATTAGTCGCATTAGTTTCGGTAACCCTCTTTGGGACCCCGAAAAAAGTTGAAACGACGAATCATTATTCCCCTCGGCCAAAATTCCGGCTTGATGAGGCCATCATACAGTGACATGTTAGCACCCACCTTAAAAGATGCAACATCAAGGTAGGAGCTCAACTTCGTACAAGAGAATTCGTGTTGAGGTAGTTTAGACTTCAAGTAGGATACTACCGTGTTCTCGGTTGCAGCGGCTGACACTCGACTAACATGTAGCCAACATTTACTCTCAACGCCACACAGATCAGAAGCATCATCCGAGGAACCAACGACAGATGCTTTAGCTTTGGAAGCTTTACCTACAAAGTTATGAGTAAGAGGGGTATTAATCACGTTATTACCTGCGTTATCAAAGCTTCTTTTTGCTTTATTCTTCTTGTAGGAAACCATCGTGAAGTCGTCATCGCTACCTCTCCCAGTGGTTACCGGGTCAATCACTCCATTATTGTCGACAGATCCATCGGATTCATCCTCTTTCGTCATTAGGTTAGTTACTGTATTTAAACTACTATCGTCCTTTATATCTACAATTGGTAGTTCAGTTGTCGCTGTGACCGTTCTGGCTGTCGAGGCCTGCGCTACACTTTTGGATTTGTTAATATTAACACGATTTACCACGTGTTGCGTTGGTTGAGCTTGCTTAGATTTCAACAATCCAATAATAGTATTTTTATCGTTGACCGATGCTTTCAACGAATTTATTTGCTGTTTCAAACTACCGATCAGCTCTTTATACAAGTTGCAGTTCTCATTAGTTTCACTAACGCGTACAGAATCGACACCACCAAAACCTTTTTCGATTAAGATCGCGTTATCTTGAAGTTCAGCAGGCAGTTTGCCAGTCATGATGATATCCATTAAAACAGACTTTGTGAGTTTCTTTAGTTCAGCTAATAATTTCTTCTGGCCATCGTCAACAGTTACGTCGCTGTTAACATCAGTCATCGTTACACTTAAACGATAAACAACAAAAATACAATAGATAACAATTTGAGGTTATGTTACACACGTCCGACTCGTTCACCGTTCAATAGAAGTTTTTTAGAAATAGAAATTTTATTATCCGTTTTTCGCTTATCACAAATTAAATAATTAATTGTTTGCACTGTTTAACACTATCACAAATAATCGTAAAATAACGCACTTTAAAAATGACCACGTGGTAATCGTTCGAGAAAGTTCCAAAATGGCCGCTCATGCGCTCCCACAAAAACACGTCTTACCTCGACGGCGGTTCACTGAAGAGTAAATGTAAATTTTCTATTAACAAAACAAAATCAGGAAGGTATATTGTCATGTATTTTTTTAAAAATGTATAGTGTGGTCGATTTAGAAAAAGCACTTATTACTTTGATTGTGAAATATAGAAAGCCAAAGTTCGACCCTGGTAACAAATATAATTTTAAAATTTATTGAATTTGATTAGATGGTACGAAAATTTATCAGAAAGGTGTGAATAAAATGTGAACAACACAGCGGGTCTTAAAAGTTTTACTTGGCTGATTTTGTAAAATATTTTGAAGTTAGAGAATAAAATGGTGATTTTTTTAGTTTGTTTTTTAATTAAGATTACTAATAGTGAGTGAAAAAAAAGATATTTGAAAATAATTTATATTACATCACAATATATATATATATATATAACATTTTCAATTTTTACGATATCGTAGTAATATGCATTTTTAAATATCTTAAGCGGCCGAGTTTACCTCTTAATAATCTTATGGATTAAGACTAATCTTTAATCCGTGGAGATTAAAATATCTTAAGCGGATTACTTTACCTCCGCCCGAGTTTACCTTATGGATTAAAACTAATCTTTAATCCGTCGGGATTAAAATAGCTTGAGGGGACGAGTTTACCTCTGCCCGCCTCTTAGGCATCAACATGACTCCTCTCTCAATTCAATTCATAAAAATTCTTCTAAAACTTTCATCGACCGACCGCTCTGCTAATATTATCTGATTCTTCTTTTTGTTCTTTCCATTGGTTGTACTTTAATGTCCTTTTATTTTCAAATCTAGATTTTCACTTTATTTAAATTTTGGCTGTTGTCAGCATTTGGTGAGTCCTGATACAAACATTAAAATAATAAAATCAAAATCGAAACATAAATATTAAACATACTGAAATCAAAATAAAGAACACACAAAAATAAAACACACACTGGTAATAAAAATGTTAAAAAAAAACTTCTGTGAAAAAAATGCACTAAAAAGTAAAAAATAATTACGTTATTTTGATTATAAAAAAATATTTTGATAATTATTGTAATCTTTGCAGTCGGTGCCAGCCAAGTTGGCTAAATTATATATATTGTGGGGATTTTTTGTGCAGTCAACCCGCCAGTCCAGATCGTGATCAATTATTTGTTTTAAGCACTGAAAATAGGTTACAATTTATTCACAGGAAAATTAAAAAGGCTAAATTTACTACTTTAAACACCTCCGTGACACATTATTTTGATTGTAAAGTTTATAAAACTTGGAGTGAATTATATTTGTGTTGTGCTTCGAAAACCATCTACGAAAAAGAAGAGAAATTAATTTGTGCAACATCCTGTACGTAGTTAAAGAACTTACGGGGTATGAATTTTCTAGAAGTTGAACAAGAGGTCTACCTGAGCGGCGTTGAAGGACGCCAGACGCTTAGATTTGCGTTAGTGGATTTTAGTTTGCGATTTATGTAATTTTTACTTATTGACTAAGTAAAAATTAGTTTTGGAGCCGTAGAGGTGGATATTTGTGACAAATCGTCGATTTCAGTAGATTACTGCTGAAAATATTGAAATTTGAGAAATTCGTTAAGTGAAATATTACCAAGGTTAAATTGGGAGGCCACGCGATATTGGATATTGTAAAATTTTAGATGCTAATAAAAATTTACCTACCTACGTTGAATGTAAAGTTGAATTATTTGGATATTATTGAAAACAACATCAGCGGTGTTGTGATTGAAAAGTTTCAATCAAATACAGTTGGAAAATTAAAACTACAACAGGTGGTCTGCAGAAATTGGTTAACCAGAACACGTTAGTCACTGAATACGTACGGAAGCTAAATGGTAGTGGACAGAACGAGTCGCTTACACGAAACCGCACGAGATAATGTACAAGGTATTTGAAAATTAAAAATTGTTCTTTAGTGACAAACATTTTTTTTATTATAAAATCAAAATTTGTAATAACATTATAAAATATTATTTGCTACACATTAACACCTATCGACAAATGAGATTGAAATTTAGCCAGATTTTAAATACAGTAAATAAAATTTCAAATTCAGTGGTCGAACACTAAATACACGATAAAGCCTAAAAGCGAAATTGTCGCTATAAAATTTTCCTTTGAATAAACAACATTTTTCGTTATTTAAAAATAAGAGTTTTTATTTGCTCGAAAGACAGACGGGGTGACCCATAGAAATTCGCTACTGAGTGTTTCATGCTTCCAATAAAACTGAGCAAGCCGAGGTAATTTAAAGGTGAAAAAGGTTTTGTAACAAAATACCATCACAATATATTATATTAAAGCACTGCAAGCCTTGAAGGCCTATGGTTGATTTACAAATTTGTACACAGTATTCTTTTATATTTACATGACATTATTTTATAATTTCAAATTCTAAATAAAACGCATTATATGGTCACTTAATAAATCATTATATTCGTATGTCATCACATATCATTATTAATCACACTCCGCTAGGAAACCGGCACTACTACCCATCTAACTCGCTCAGTGCCTGTTTTACTACCAATCTCCATTTTTCTCTATTCTGCGCAAGTTTTGTCCAGTTCTCAACTTTCAATTTCTTCATGTCTTCTTTCACAGCATCTAACCACTTTTTTCTTGGTCTTCCTCTTTTTCTGTTACCAATTGGCTCTGCTTTTAGAATGATTTTTGTTGTTCTAGTGTTTGATAGTCTTTGTATATGCCCTAGCCATCTTTTACCTGTTCGACTTGATTACTGCTATCACTCCCGGCTCTCCGTATCTTTCCATTATTTCTTTGTTAGTTCTTTGTGCCCATTCCTCACCTATATTTTTTCCTCCATATATTCTTCTTAACATTTTTCTTTTCCACCTTTTCAAAATTTCTTGTTCTTTCTTATTTAATGTCAAAGTTTCTGATGTATATTTGCTATCACTACTAGATCGTCTGCGTAGGCTATGCATTGATGATTTCTGTTATAGATGTTTCCTGTCGTGTCAATTCTACTATCTCTTATTATTTTTTCCAATGCCAAGTTAAATAGTGTTGCCGAGAGCAGATCTCCTTGTCTCACTCCTTTTTCTACTTTAAAAGCGCTTGATGTTAGTTAAAACTAAATTTTTTAAAAGCTTGGCCGGCACCGACTGCAAAGATTACAATAATTGACTGCCTATGCCAGCTAGTGGAAGTAACTAAATAACGTATTTATTTTTTATTTTTAATTATTTTTAAAACAGGTACAGGTACTCAGTACTTAATGCGTTATTAAGCCGATTTTGAAGAGAGTTGAGGAGAAGTTTGACGGTTTATCTTCGAAGTTTAAGGTCCAATACGAATGAAATTATAATGGGACCAATTTAGAACTATACTTGATTCAACGCCGACAGAATTTTGAAAATCGGTTCATAAATGACGGAGTTCTGAGGTAACAAACATAAAAAAAACAACCGAATTGATAACCTGCTCCTTTTTAAAGTCGGTTAAAAATAGGATAAATTCGCAGGCAAGTAATCAATCACACCCACACATAAGTACGCCATTTTTTTCATTAACGCCCGATTTGCTATCGACGTATTCTCTCGTGATATTTCTCGAATATTAATAGAATAAAATTTAATAGTAAGTTTTGTAAATCAAAATAACATGGGAGTTGTTTATAAAATACGTCATGAAATTAAAAAAAAAATACAACCGAGTTGATAACCTCCTCCTTTTTTGAAGTCGGTTAAAAATAGTTTTGCTTTGTTTTGTTCCCTTAGTTGTAAATACCGTTATCTTATTGCTAAGTTCGCAACCCATTTTAATCACTTAGTGCGGACACTACAGTATATTGTTAATATTATTATAAACCTTTTTTTTATAAAAATTTTAGGTGTTTATTTAAATTGCACATCCTTTGACCATTATCATTAGTTTTCTCATGCATTGTATATCTTCCCGCAACCTCTTTCAGATACTCTTCCTTACCCACCTGAGCATTGAAGTCCCTTAAAATCATCATATCATGTTTTGGTATGTCTTTTGTCACGTTTTCCACTTCATTATAGAATTGCTCTTTTTCATAGTCGTTTTTTCCTTCTGTTGGCGCGTAGACGTTTATAATACTCATGTTTACCTTTCCATTCCTTAATCTCACATAGGCTATTCTTCCATTTATTACTTTAAATTGCATTATGTTGTTTCGTATCTTTTTATCAATATAGTTAAATGTTAATTTATTTTAAAGTGTGCGAAGTGCAAATGAACTGATATAGTCCCAGTGAAATATAAAACTACACTGTGAGTAAATTTATAATGTTAAGACTGTAACAACCCCCCTACCCCCCAACTCCGAAGTTCATACGAAGGTAATTTATGCGAGTCTAGTTCAAGCACTTGCACGAATCGCTATATGCGACAAATTAAAATGCATGATCTTGAAGCAAATAAAAATTGCAATCAGATGTATATTCAATTGAACCAGCAAAATTATAATTTATACAAGTAATTGCCGAATTACGAAATTTTACTAAAAACATCTGGAGACCATAAAAAGATCAAAGGGCAACTTTTAAAATAATTTCACACAGATATTGCTCAAATTTAAGGTCCAAATACTATAAATCTATCGATAACAAAACGGTTGTCCTGACCGTTCGACTTTAAAGCAGAAACCACAAAACCTATTTTTAAATCACCATACTTAAATATGAATTCCGAATCAACTTTTGATACGCACTGGTTTTATTGCATCGTTTCGCGATTAATTCGCTAGAATTCAATTAAAATTAAAATACACACTTCCCTATTCATAAACAATATGACAAAAATAACACGTTTGAGTTTCCTCGATTAATTCAGTTTTTAAGAATAAAATACAATCAGTCGAGCGCCTTTATAGCCCAGTCAAAATAGCATTTCAGCTTGCATAAATTACGATACAGCTGAAAAGTGGTGGAGGTCTTCATTTTATTATTATCAATGAAATGTCAGAAGGCCCCATCGTTCCCACGATCAAAACAAAACACTGGCACATAAAACAATTAAATTGACATTAGTTTCTTCAAATATTGTTAGTTTTGTGATTTTCAGTGAGTTTTTATTTTCCCAGTTAACTTTAGATGTGACGATTAGTGATTGGTCGATAAACGATGAACAATGAACTTCTTGGCAATATGGAGGTGCCACGGGGAAACCGTATATCTTCTTCAACTGATGTGGGCGGCGGGCGTTGGGATTTATTAAGGTGTGTCAAGTGTATCGTGGTTTAGGTTAAACTGTACATCAGGATTGCCAACAGATGTTAATAGTAAAATAAGTTATCGATAACTGTTCTGGTTCTTTCGATATCGAAAAGTGGTAGTTACTGAATACCATTTTTACCGTGATCGAGGACACGCCTTTTTACATCACAGACTTCTCCATCATCGAAAACTTTTCGATCGGAGTTAGTGAATAGGAAAAAATCCAAATGACGCCAAATCATATAGACCTATCAGCCTGCTTCCTTTGATGTCGAAGGTATTTGAAAAGGTGTTTATAGACAAACTGAGACCAATAGTGGAAGACCGAGGCATTATACCTGACCATCAATTCGGTTTCCGCCATAAACACGGTACCATTGAACCAGTCCATCGCCTAGTCAAAATAATAAACAGAGACCTAAACAACAAACGTTACTGCTCGGCAGCGTTCTTGGACATAAGCCAAGCGTTCGATAAGGTCTGCCACGTAGGACTACTATACAAGATAAAACTTAATCTTCCTTATCACTATTACCAGATCCTTAAATCCTATCTTAGTGATAGACATTTCCTAGTCAAACAAGGAAACGATTACACTAACCTTCACCCAATCAATGCGGTAGTTGCTCAGGGAAGCGTCCTCGGTCCTCTCCTGTACCTCATATATACAAACGATATTCCATCAGCAGGACTTGTTACAGTCGCCACTTTTGCTGACAACACTGTAATACTTTCCTCGCATGCAGATGCAACTACTATAGCATTAAGACGTCTGTAAGATTACCTCAACAGAGTGCAGGAGTGGATGATGAAATGTCACTGCCCTTAAAATTTTGAATTTTAATTTGAATTTTCTTATATTAATTAGACCCAAAAATTTTAAAAAGAAAAACTATAGCTCCAGTTTGATCCCTACTTTCAAATAAAAGAAAAAAACAGAGCGAACGAGCCTTACAGTACTCGGATATGATGTGTAACATCTGACATCTCACCTTGGTAGTAAGCAACATTATTATTTGAAATAATTAATTATTATAAATCATTTAAAAATCGCAAAGTAGATGGAACGGCATTACGTTACCAGTAACTGTAACCCCAATCTGTAACAGGTAATACGAATTAAAACAATCTTATTAGATGAACCCTCACAGCGTAGTGATTATGTGCATGAAACATAATTTATTACAACATTCGGTGATCGCGAGTTCGAACCTCACGTCGAACAAAGTTTTTTTCATGGCATTTTATAATACAAATGATGTATAGGTATTGCAATAAAATAATTTTGGTGCTCATTAATCAAATCAAATAGCGCACACTTTTCTGACTGCCTGTTACACATTTCCGTCCCATTTCACGAAATTACCCCCATAAGCGAGCGGAAAGATGTTACACATCAAAAATAGTGAAACTCTCCCAGTGCCAATTACCACAAACTGAGAATACCAAATACCTCGGTGGGCATCTGAACAGACGCTTGACGTGGAAAAAGCACATAATCACAAAAAGACTACAACTTGAACACAAATTGAGACAAATGTATTGGTTTATCGGGCGAAATTCCCCCTCCGAGTATTTGTAACCTTGGCGTGGTGAGGGGGCTAGCGTGCTTTCAGTGAAGCTGCAGGCATGTACTCAAGGGACGAACTGTGGGGAGACCCCCCACAGGGCGGACGGGAGGCGGTCGGGGCCGGCCGGGACTTAAAAACTCTTACTACCCTTACTCTACTCTTAATACCATCTGGTACACAGATGGATCAAAGACTGAGACGAGTACTAGAATAGGTGTGCGAGGCAGAAGACTGGGGGATGCTTATAGCATTAACCTGGGACCTCTCGCAACTAATTTTCAGGTAGAAGTAACTGCTATATTGGTCTGTGCTGAAGAGCTGGTATGGAGGAACCTTGTAGAGAGGAGAATCTGTATCATGACTGACAGCCAAGCAGCTCTAAGAGCCTTGGAAGGAGTTGAATTACACTCCAAGATTGTCAAACAATGCAAAGATGCTCTGGTAAGACTTGCTCTCCGCAACAGCGTCACACTGATGTGGGTGCCGGGACACCGGGGCATCAAAAGCAACGAAAAAGCGAATTCTCTCGCTAGGAAGGCCGCTTGCGCAAACCTAATGGGACCGGAGCCTTCCTGCGGGATTGCTTACTCTACCGCAAAAAGAAGAATTAGGGATATACTAGCAGAACAACACCTTGCACACTGGGTGCACCTATCTGGACTGAGGCAATCGCGTACGTTCATACGGGCACCGTCCAGTGAGGCCAAAAGGAACAAAATACTCATGTTGAGTAGGAAACAACTTAGAAGGTTAGTGGGTCTCTTTACAGGGCACTGCTGCCTCAAAAGGCACCTCAGCATTATGGGGTTGGCGGAGGATCCTAGTTGCAAGATGTGTGGCGAGGAGGATGAAACCCCACTCCACATACTATGCCAATGCCCGGCCTTAGCCAGGAGCAGGCTGTGTCACCTCGGTTTGCCCTACCCAACAACCGAAGAGATAGAACAATCTCCCTTCAACTATGTTCTCGACCTGGTTGAAGAGACGCAGTTGTTTAAGTAAACTCGGATGGGTGCACAATAAGCTTAAGCTTCAGTGCAGTGGGGACATGTACGACAGCCCGTTACTAATAATAATCGGGCGAAATTCCCAGTTGACCATCGAAAATAAGATAATATTGTATAAAGCCATACTGAAGCCGATCTGAACGTATGGGATTCAGCTCTGGAGCTCAGCTGCCAACTCAAGTATAGAAATAATACAGAAATTTCAAAATAAGGTTCTTCGCATCATAGTCGATGCACCGTACTACATGCCCAATGCGGTCATACTACGAGATGTTCCATTACCCTTCGTCATAGAAGAAATTAGAAGATAAGCAACGAATACCGGGAGAGACTTTCAGGCCACCCAAATATTTCTGCTACCCAGCTATTAGCAAACGAGAGTGATGTACATAGGTTAAAAAGATATCAACCAGCCGATCTAGTGAATAGACATTATAGGATAACTCGGAAGGGTTTAATTGGAATAAAGAGATTGCTCGCTAGAATTTAAAAAATTAGTAATTCAGTAAAAATTGAATTTATTCTAATAAAATATATTTTCTTTCACACGATTACATTTATTGTGTTACAATAACATAGTGAGTGTCACAAAGGAGAATAAAATTGTACCATCGGCCTCTTCGGTAACATTTTCGTAAAGCGGTTTCAAAAAGGCATGATCTTGAAACCACCCGCTGCTTAAAACCAAGAAGAAATCAGAAACTCCTACACTAACAAAGCTCTGCCAACACTCGTACGGTTTCTAGCCAGTATGAGTTAGTAAATGCTTTTTTAAATTACCTCTTTGTGAACATTTATAATCACAAATATTACACTCGTACGGTTTCTCGCCCGTATGAGTAAATAAATGATTTTTTAAAGTATGTTTTAGTGAACATTTATAATCGCAAAAATTACACTCGTACGGTTTTTCACCCGTATGAGTGAATAAATGATTTTTTAAAGCATGTTTCATTGAACATTTATAATCGCACATATTACACTCGAATGGTTTTTCGCCCGTATGAGTTAGTAAATGTGTTTTTAAATTACTTTTTAGTGAACATTTATAATCACAAATATTACACTCAAACGGTTTCTCGTCAGTATGAATTACTAAATGTTGTTTTAACATATATTTTCGTGAGCATTTATAATCGCAAATATTACACTCTAACGATTTTTCGCCCGTATGACTTAGTAAATGCTTTTTTAAATTACCGCTTTGTGAACATTTATAATCACAAATATTACACTCATACGGTTTCTCGCCCGTATGAATTTTTAAATGTTGCTTTAATAGACTTTTTAGTGAACATTTATAATCACACATATTGCATTCAAACGGTTTCTCGCCCGTATGAGTTAGTAAATGATTTTTAAATGTACGTTTTACTGAACATTTATAATCACAAATATTACACTCAAACGGTTTCTCGCCCGTATGAATTAGTAAATGTTGTTTTAAAATATTCTTTCGTGAACATTTATAATCGCAAATATTACACTCGAACGGTTTTTCGCCCGTATGAGTTAGAAAATGTTTTTGTAAATTACCTCTTTGTGAACATTTAAAATCACAAATATTACACTCATACGGTTTCTCGCCCGTATGGGTGCGTAAATGATGTTTTAAACTTACTTTTTGTGAACATTTATAATCACATATATTACACTCATACGGTTTTTCGCCCGTATGAGTCCGTAAATGACGTTGTAAATGTCCTTTTTGTGAACATTCATAATTGCAAAAACTACATTCGTATGGTTTTTCGCCGGTATGAGTAAGTAAATGATTTTTCAGCGATCCCTTTTGAGAACATTTATAATCGCAAATTTTACACCAATATGATTGTTTACCAGTAAAAATTTTTGAAGAAATTTTACAATCTTGGTCCATTTGAGATTCGTTTATTGAAGTTTCTTCTTTAATGTCAATGGAATGATGCAAATCTTCCAAATTGATTTCCGTTTCTTCTTCTTCTTTCTTAATTTGAAAGAAACTCTTTAAAGTTTTTGGAGTTTTCTGAAACAAATATATCTTCAGTACGTGATTTTATTGTTACATTTATAATTGTTTAAAAATATATATTTTGATAAATTTATAATTTAAATAGAGAGCACATTCAGTTAAGAAGAAAATAATGTTAACGCACTAGCATCAGGGCCGTGTTGTGCTATGAGGCGGCACAGAGAAAGGACAGCATTTTTGACTTTTTGTAAAACGCTTGGTTAAAACAAAATTTGTTTGTACCACTTTCAATGTTGACAAAACTGATTGAGGAATATTACAGTAAATATTTCAGTAAGTGAAAGAATAATAAAAAAAATAGTAATAAAATATTAAATTTATTTTCCTAAGTTTTACAGGAAACAACACCAATATAAACTTCTTAAAATATTAGAATAGTACTTATTTCATGTTATGAGTGAATATTCCTTTAATTTGATCATTTTTTACGAAATTTTATTATTAGTAATAAATTTTTATTAGGTATCCAAACTTCTATAAGGGGTAGTCTATGTACTAAATGCATGGTGTACTGATCATTTTGAGAAATCAATTAATATTGTGTATACCTACATAGTAATTCAGTTTTATTTTAAAATTTCATAATAAGAAACATAAAAAAATGTATAACAGTTTTAGATAAGTTGCCATAAATTAGCCAGCGGAATGCATCACAACAATAAATTGAGCATTTTGCAGCCACATTTATGTAAAATAAAAAAAAAGGCTTTTCGTGTATTGTTATCAATAAGAATCGCTGATAACCAAAAATGAAGTTGGAACCGAGGTGAAATGCAGACTCTAGCAAGGTCGGCCACTGTTAAGTTTAATACAATCTAAATATTAAATTTGTAAGCATACTGTAAATAAGAATTATTTGTAAATAATTATGTTGATAAGGCTGTAAATAAGAGAAGACGCTTCAGCAATCATCGTCTTATGAGTACAAAGCATAACAATGTTTAACATTATTTTATACGATCGAAGATAGACGATAAAGAAATTAAAGCACAATACATTGGTAGAGGAGATATCACCCACCAGTTTTTACATCTAAACATTTTAAACAAAATATTATACCTCATTATTATCCTGTTGTTCTAAAATAGAATTATCTTTAATATCAGTGGAACAATCCAATTCTTCTAACTTGACTTCCGTGCTCTCCATTTTGTTATCGTTATAACTATCACGGGAAACTCGCAGACCACTGATACTTTCTTCGAATTTATTAATCACCTCCAAAAATATTATACCAATATTACCTCAATTTTGAGGTTAGATTGAAGTTCTAGTTACAAATTCTGCAAAGCGCACAGAATTAATATAAAATATATGAAACTAATCACAATAAATCATCACATTAGCGACTAATAAATTATAAGTACGCTCTTGGTATTAGATACTTGAATAAGTATAAACATCAGTTACACGAAGCTAAACAATCAAAATGGACGGACATCCAGACGTCCAGACCTATCTTCAAAACTTTCAATATACCTGACTAACCAACTATATAACTTGAAAAATCACCAAATTTATTTTGTGTAGTGTTTTGACAAAAATTTCATATTGTAAAGACTAAGGATGAACTTAACTAACTTCAATACTTTCAATATCCAGTGGCGGGTTAGGTTTTTAAAAACCTAACATACAAAAAGATTTACAAGGTTGACTCGATCACTGTAAACACAACTATAACCTTAATTTACTCGCATATGACGGTCATTTTGACAATTTAGCAGCGCCCCCATCGTTAATTTTATTCGCGAATAAAATTTATTTATTTTTTGTAAGTACTATTTAAAAAAATTAATTAAAATAATTATTTTATTATAAGTTGTAAGAATATTTAAATTGTAATGCTTGTTGGGTTGCCTATATTGTAGTGGTATTTTTATGTTATTTTTACAAAGCAGAACCCAGTGGCGGCTCGTGACATTTTCCAGTGAGAGGGCCCAAATTAAAAAAAAAATATTTTTCTTTTATTTATAATGAAAAACTCTATCCTTCTACCCTTATTGTTAGAAAAATGTTCAATTACTTTATCATCATAATCTGGTATTCCTCGAACAAAGTTTTTTCAATAAACAGCACTGCCAGAGCATTTAATATGCATTTAATTTAATAGCTTTTAGAAATCAATTTATCGGATGCAATATTTAATTTGGTTTTTAATTCTGTCACACTAAGAAAATTTAATTTTATAAAAAAAAAATTGATAAAATTTGCGTTGTATAACCTAATGGTTTAATAAAAGACCAGAATCGTTCACAAATTGATTCTTCATACAAGTAACAAAATATTACAACTAATTGTTGTTGATTTGAATAATCTTTTTTTTTATTAATTTTTAAATGCATATTTTTGTTGCTTGTTCCTCGAGTCGTAAAAAATTGTATCTATGCGTTTCTATAACTTTAGAGTTTACAACCAAAATTTGAGAGTGCATATTTCATGTTTTTATTTTTAAGACATATAAGTGCATATTTTCATACTTTTAAGAAAATAAAATTTAAAAAAGATAAACTTTGCAAAACTATCTTTGAAAAGAACAGCTTCCCAGGCACGGCTTGAAAACGAAATTGTTTATTTATTATTGCATCCGCAATAAATATCATACATCAATATTGCCCTTTATTGTGCCGTCATAATGGAAATGCAGCTTATGATTATTTTATGAGTCATAATTAGAGCACAGAATTTAATGCATTTGCATATTTCTTATAATTGATGTCACCAAAATCCATATGGATAAAGCCGAATAAGGCAAATCGGAATTCAATAAAATACTTTTTAAAATACATATTTAGCATATTTTTAACATTAGGTGGATATTTTCGTAAGTGCATTTTTGTACTTTTTTTTTATTCAACGGTTCCATTTTCAATATTTCAAAGGCGATTTTCTCGAAAATTTCTTACTATCTGTCCCAACAGCTTTGGGGGGAATTGTTATTCGAGGACTGACCTTCCAGCACAATAAGTAACAAAAATTACAAAAATGCGGCTGGCGTATAATCTCATTGTTAATTGTAATTATATCTCTCGATAAAATTAATTAAAAAAATTAAAGGTGTTTGTTTTTTAGTACATAATCTTTTATTTTTAAAGCATATACGTGCATATTTCAGGCATTTATTGCTGCATATGTGTGTGCATATATTGGGTACTTTTTAGTGCATAAATTCCACACTCTAATTATAATCATCATAGAGCCCTTTTACTCACTAGAAAATATAGCAAACCAAAGTATGAACTCGAATGAAATCTGAATATAACCTTATATTATGTCAAACTTGACAGACGGTCACAAATTCACAATAGAAACTACTTTCATTATAATTATTAACATGCTAAGCGCTAATGTAGCTATCTTTTTTTAACGCATAGATTGGGTATTATTATTATTTCGATGTACCGTATTTTTAAATTCACCCCCTTATTACAAAATTATTTCAGTTTGTCTTTGTTGCACCTACATTACTAGTTATTAATTTAAAAATACCGCCGTATTGCCGTAACGCATTTCCGTTGCATTGTCGTATTTACCTCTAGTCGCGCCTAAAGAAGTTTTATTTCAATAAAACCGACTTCAAAAAAAACTATTGTGAAAAAAACAACTAAAAAGCAAAAAATAATTACGTTATTTAGTTACTTCAACTAGCTGGCAATTAGGCGGCCAATTATTGTAATATTTGGAGTCGGTGACGGAAAAGCGTTAAAGAAATTTTTGGAATTAATAATTATTAAATTTTAAAAAGACTAACTTTAACCTATGATTAGTTATGTGTAGTTTAACCAGAGATCTTCAGAAACCGGGCATTAGCGACCTGATGGAACATGAACCAGCAACCATTTGGACTCAACCAACCCTTGGACATCTACATTAGCTAATCACTAGTACCCGGTTTCTGAATATCTCTGGTTAAACAACACATAACTAATCATAGGTTAAAGTTGACCTTAGGTTAAAGTAAAATGAGTTTCTCGCTTGATATAATTGCCGGTAGATGGGGGTATAAAAACTTAGTTCAAATAAACCAAATAATTGGTAATTATATTATTTTATGTTGGCAATGTGGCAAACTTTTAGTATTTAAATGGAAAAATTTAAAAGTTATTTTGTATGTGAAAACTGAAAAATAGAATGGATTCTAATTCTAACAAACGGTGTAAAAATTTCACCGATTTTGACAAGGAGCTTCTATTTGGAATTGTACAAGAATTCAATGGTATAATTGAAAAACAAAAAACGGACGCAACAAATGTAAAATTAAAAGCCGAAGCTTGGGTAGAAATACCTAAAAAATATAATGCCAATACAAACAGTGATCCTCGCAACAGTAAACAGTTGGTAGAAATTGTAAATCACTTGTAAATACTACCACGTTGATGTCATAATAAAATTCGACATTCGAATGCGCATATTCCGAAAGTTGACCAGCACATAACTCGTCCCGATTGGTAGGTTACCTTTGACCAGAAATCTCAGGTTATCTTTCACTATAGAAACCCAAAATCTGTGGTTATATTAAGGTTAAGCTTAATCTTAGTATAATTCGATCTTCAGAAACCGGGCATAGATATGCTAAAGGTATAAAGAGTGTAAAGAACTTGTAAAGTTGTGATGGCTTGTAAACCACATTCCCCAGCCCGATCAAGCTTAGCGCTTCAAATGAGGAATCACACCTCAGTAAAATCATAAATTGTTTTTGTTCGATTTGGTAGATGTTGTAAATTTCTAACCTAAAATTGTATTGTAACCTAAAATATTGCAGTTGATGATTTTCTTTTTCTTTTGTTGCACCTTTGTTTGTCTCCCATCCGTTGGCCGGGTCTTGTTTGTCTTAGTTAGTGAGTCACCGCAACGGGCCCTGCTGGTGTGAAGTGTGTCCCAGTGTTTTTCCTTTCCCTTATTGTACGAGACGAACGGGGTTTGTAAGAAATGCAAGAAGAAATGTGTTGACATCTTAGCCACATCTAAGTATAACAGCTGCAACAACGTTTATCATAGAAGTTACGCCCGGTTGACAAAAGGTGTGTCGCCGATTGAAAGCGACTGGAGTGTTGTACTCTGTAGCGGCCATGACGACCAGAGTGCTTCGCTTACAATTCCTGACTATTCTCCTACGCCTTCGGCACCGGGTTCGCCGAGTTTTGCACCATTTGATTTGGTGGCTCTCGAAGGAATCATTTCCCGATTGCTTAATGTGCATTTTGATAAGCTCCGTGATGGGTTGATGACGCTGGTGGGATCTGATTCTGGGTGGGTGGTGGCGGATGAGGTGGCTGCCTTGAGGGAGGAGAATAAATGTCTTAAAATTGAGAATAAATCGCTTAAAGAGAAAATTGATCGACTTGCTTTGTCTGCCACTTCTGGGGATGCAGATGATGGTTGTCGGTTGGGACCTGTTGGAGGTATTGATGCCGACGCTCCGGTATTTGTTGCGGCGGGGGGGGGGGGGACACTTGGATCTTTCGAGGATTCGGTGATATCTTACGCTTCTGCGTTGAATTCGGTTTCGGAGAGTTGCTTTTCGGTTCGCCCTTCAACTCCTTCGGGGGTAGCAGGGGGGACAGTTGTGACGCTGGTGAGGTAAGTAGTGTCATGTCTCGGATGGGGGCATCTGGCTTAAATAGTCCGGCACCTCTGACGGGTTCCAATCTTGATCGCACATGGCGTAATGCCCGCCGTCGCCCCCGTGTGCGTGGTTCTGGTAGCGATTTCTCCATTTCGGGAACTGCTCGCCAAAGGTGGTTTTATTTGAATAATCTAGCACCGGGCACCGCTGTTGAGACAGTTGCGGAACATGTCAGGATTTTCATCATATCTTTCAAGATATGCGTGCCGGAATGTGATACACCCAGATTGTTGAATGGTGAGGTTTGGCCTAGGGAGGTTACAATTCGCGATTTTTACTACCGCAGGCCGGCTGATGGTAACCGTAATGCCATCGGTAGTCGTGAAAATTTTTTAGAGGGTCGTCCACTGCGGGAGACCAGAACAGGGTAGTGCGTGATTCTTCTGCACCATCTATTCATGATAATTGCAAACTTTGCTCGGCAGATACTACATGTTTTTCTGTAGCCCACATAAATGTGCGATCGTTGTTGTCTGATTTTCACATGTTCTCCGATTTTGTAACCGGAAAGAACTTTAGTATTGTTACGAAAGAATGTCTAATTATATTTGATGACTAATGTCATTAGTCATTCAAATATCGATGAATGTACGATCTAGAAAAAGCGAAGAAGTGACTAGAAATTCCTGGAGGGTTATGGAATTTTCTGGAAAGCTGGAATCAATTCTAGTTCGAACGCGCAAGTGAACATAAATAATAGTAAAGTGATAAACGATATACCGAGTGTTTAAATAAATCCGGACTTAGTGTTAAATAAATTATAGTGTAAATTAGTGTTAAATAAATTGTAGTGTAATTAGTGTTAATCTTAGTTTAGTAATTGTTATTAACCGTATCTGTAAATATTTGTATTAGCCCTTTTAGAAATAAATAAACGTTTTTAATTTTCGTTACATTGGTGTCAGGTGTGGGGTTTAACGCGTAAAGGGCTAAAAGACAGTAGTGATTAACTAGTTTGTATTCGCGAGTGAATGCCGGTTACCCAGCGGTCGCAAGTGCCAAAATGGAGACGGAAATGCTACAATTTTTAAGAGATAATTTCATGAAAATTGAAGAAAATTCCAAGACCCTAGAAGCAAAAATGACCGAAAATTCGAAAACTATAAAGAAAAAATGGAAGAAAACTCCAAAAAAATGAAAGAAAATTCCAAGAAAATGAAAGAAAATTCCAAGACCCTAGAAGAAAAAATAGAAGAAAATGGAAGAAAATACTAGAACTCTAGAAAAAAAAAATGGCAGAAAATTCTCAAGAAATTAGACAAATCTTAGGAGACAATTTAAAAGAATTGGAAAAAAAAATGGAAGAGAAATTGTTAAATAACTCTAAGATGCAAGAACAAAAAATGGAAGGAAACGTTAAGAAATTAAACGAGAGAATAAAATTTATTTAGTTTGTTCTTGGACGATGCAGTAGAATTTATTAATGATGTTGAATACATGAATATTGAAGTGTAATTCACCCTGGTTGTATTTATTTTACTTTTTTAATTACATCAAATTTGTTTTTCAAAATTATAAAATCAAATCCAATTTAAATTCAAATCAAAAATTTCTTCAAAGGATCGCAGTTTTGATTTTACCGTTATCCACATCGCCTGCTTATCTATCTGGCCACACGCTCGTACTTACAAATAATTTTAATTTCCAATTTTTAACACAAATCGAATGTCTTACTCGAAATACTCGTTCTGCAAATCAATCAACCAGATCGAAACTATTGTCGCTCAGTAGCCACTCAATAAAAATTTTATCCAAACTCCAAATTTCAAAAATATCATCAAAAAAAAAGTGCAATAATGCATTCGCATCAAATCACTTTATTTAATCAAAATAATTACTCATAATTTCAAACTTATATCTAAATCAAATAATCGCCTCGAGCCAAAATCGCACAACAGGCTCGGGCGGTCGCTATCGGCGAAAGACCTTGAATTCCCTGTGATTGGCCCCCACCTAACAAATTTTCAATCTTACCAATTAAATAAATTTAAACATAACTTAAATAGAAAATAAACTTTCACCAAAATGTATAGGGTGAGTCTGAATCACTTTTGAAACATGACAATATATTTGAATATATTTTAATATTTAATTTTAATTGTGAACGTGACTAGTTCAAAACTTTTTAGAATGTAAGTGGCTATAAGCGTTTTTTCGTAATATAAATAACACTTGAAAATGGGGCTACTACGAAACATGTAGTGTCTTTTTCACAATAAAAAACGAGTAGAATCAGGCGAATAAAGGGTTTTTATTTCAACATGAGAGAATAAAACTTATCGAGGCGATAATAAATAGATGCAATTGCCCGGATGAAGAAACAACAACTACAGTAATAAATCCGACAGCGGTGGTAAAATCTGACAATGAAGTCAAGCTTGCCACTATAAAAGTAAAACCACCAAAGTTGGATGGAAAGGTACCCTGGTCCACTTACCATAAACAGTTTGAAGCGGCAGCCAGTGCCAATGGATGGAACGACTCGGAGAAAGCTATTTCGCTGGTCGTCGCTTTACGGAGAGAAGCACTCAACATCCTGCAAACCATCCCCGATTGTCAACAACAAGAATATGGGCAGTTAATATTGCGGCTAGAAAAACGATATGGAAACGGCCATCTTCAGCAGGTTTATCACGCACAGGTGAAAAACCGTTGTCAGAAATCTGCTGAGAGCCTTCAAGAGTTTGAAGCCGATATTGCACGATTGGTGAAGATAGCCTACCTTACAGCGCCGGATACTTTCTTGGAGCAATTGGCAGTGTAAACCTTCATAGATGGTATCAGAGACAGTGAAACGCAGCAGGCGCTAAAGCTAGCTCGGCACAATAGGTTGGATGACGCATTAGCGCACACGTTAGAATTCGAGACGGCAAAGCAGACATCTCAACGAGGGAATCACCGAGTACGAGGTGTTACGGAGGAACCGGAACAAAAGTTGGCTGAATCCGGCGAAATTTTAGAAGAACTCCGGCGTATCTTTCGTGATTGTCCATCGCAAAGAACAGGACCTAGATGTTGGAACTGCAATAAATATGGCCACGTTCAACGCCATTGCCCTAAGCCAAGAAAAGAACCAAGAAAGCCGCAGGAAAACTAGAATGAGTCGGCCAAAAGGGGCAAACGCCGACTTCTACCAACAGTGCCTCGGAGATTACCATCTGTGCTGCATCACCGATCATCGACGGTAGAATAAATAAAAAAGTCTTCCAGCTATTGATTGATACGGGGGCAACAAAAACAATTGTACGGCCTGACGTAGTACGAAAATGTAGAAAAACATCATCGGTAGCGATGCGTCTTCGAACAGCAACGGGCAAAGAAATCTCTACGCATGGAAAGATTGCTGTAAACATGGAAATAGGAAGAAAGGTATTTAACCATCAAGTAATCGTGGCTGACATCACTGATGACGTTATCCTGGGAATGGACGTTATAAGAAAATATGGGTTCCATTTGGATATGAAAAATGATGTACTTGGAGTTGACGGTGAAGAAATTCCATTCCATTCGTCAGAAAACGCAGCGGTACGAGTTTTGTTAACCGAAGATGTTATCTTATCTGGAAGGACAGAGAGCATCGTGATGGGAAGCCTGGATGAAAATCTCCTGAATGGCTATATCCGTGCCATCAAACCAACCAATAATGGAGCGCTCGGCAAAGGTTGGTTGGTTGGTAAGGCTCTAGTAAAAGGTATGGAGACAGTCCCGGCAAGAATTCTTAACACCAACCCTAACTCGGTATCCTTAAAGAAAAACACGATGATGGGACAATGTACGGTGGTATCTTACATTGCGAGGTGTTTAGGAAATACCGAAGAAAGTCCTAAAAATAAATGCCCCCAACAATTATTAACCATGCTGACTTCTTCGTGCAAGAATCTTGACCAAGGCAAAGTAAACGAGGTGAAGAAGTTAATCCAAAAGTACCACGACGTGTTTGCCTTGGATGAAATTTCTAAAGGACGAACTCAGGTAGTAAAACACAAAATCAATGTTGGAAGTGCCCAACCCATAAGACAACACCCGAGACGACTTCCATTAGCTAAACGTGAAGACGCCGAAAAGATCATTGAAGATATGGAAAAGCAGGGGGTGATCGAACCATCACGTAGTCCATGAGCGTCTCCAGTCGTCTTAGTAAAGAAGAAGGACGGGTCTACAAGATTTTGCGTTGACTATAGACAGCTGAACGCTGTGACAAAAAAGGACAGCTACCCTCTGCCCCGAATTGACGACACCTTGGATACCCTCTCCGGTTCAAAATGGTTTTCTACTTTGGATTTGAAGAGTGGATATTGGCAAGTGGATTTGGAACCCAGTGACCGCGAGAAAACTGCGTTTACCATCGGAAATGGATTATGGCAATTCACCGTAATGCCCTTTGCATTGTGTAATGTACCGGCCACCTTCGAGCGTTTGATGGAGACAATATTGAGAGGATTGTCATGGAAAACATATCTGGTATATTTGGACGACATAATTGTGGTTGGAAAATCGTTTGAGGAACACACGAGAAATTTGGAAGAAGTGTTCCAATTATTGAAAGGGGCTAATCTGAAGTTGAGCCCGAAGAAATGCCACATTTTTCGGTCAGAAGTAAAATATCTTGAACATGTTGTATCCAGAAACGGTTTAAAGGCTGACCCAGACAAAATCAAAGCAGTAGAAAAATGGCCAATCCCAAAAGACCAACATCAGCTCCGCAGTTTTCTCGGGTTGTGTACGTATTACCGACGTTTTGTACCTGGATTTGCTAATATTGCCAAACCTTTGACCAAGCTGACCGAAAATGGACGAAGTTACACCTGGACTGAAGATTGTAACAAAGCTTTTAAACAGCTGAAGCAATTGTTAGTCAGCGCGCCCATTTTGAGCTATCCTCAAGCAGATGGTAAATTTATATTGGACACCGATGCGAGTAACTTGGCCATAGGAGGTGTCCTTTCCCAAATTCAAAATGGACAAAAAAAAGTGATCAGTTACTTCAGTAAGGTCTTGTCAAAACCTGAAAGAAACTATTGCGTAACCAGGAGAGAGCTGTTAGCCGTTGTCAAGTCCGCCGAACACTTTTACAAGTATTTGTACGGACGGAAATTTCAGCTAAGAACAGACCACGCCGCGCTAAAATGACTTCTGCAGTTCAAAAATCCAGAAGGACAAGTGGCAAGGTGGATCGAGCGATTGCAGGAATATGACTTCGACACCGAACATCGTGCAGGAACAAGTCATCGCAATGCAGACGCCTTGTCCAGGCGACCATGTCCAGGAAACTGCAATCATTGCTCGCGGCTGGAAGAAAAAGTCAACTTTCTCCGAAGAACTACTGTAACCGATGATAATTGGCAACCTGAACAGTTACTTCGGGAGCAAGAAAACGACCTAGACCTGAAATTTATTTTGGACTGGAAAGTCGAAGAACAACGGCCGCCTTGGGAAGAAGTAAGCGCCCTGAATAGTGACGTCATAGCGTATTGGGCCCAATGGGACTCTTTAAAATTAGAAGATGGTCTTCTGAAGCGATCCTTGGAGAACGACAGCGGCACTGAGTGTAAACTTCAGTTCGTAGTGCCGAGAAGCCGAGTGTCGGAAGTGTTGCAGCATTTGCATGATGGAACTTCGGGAGGACACTTCGGCATAAAGAAGACCCTAAGAAAAGTTAGGGAAAGGTTCTATTGGGTGAACTGCAAAGAAGAGGTCAAGGAGTGCTGCCGTAAGTGCACGCTTTATACATCGAAAAACGGACCATTGGGAAGGCGCAAGGCACCTATGAGACAGTATAATGTGGGAAGTCCATTTGAGAGAGTGGCAATCGACATCGCGGGTCCATTCCCTGAAACCGACGCCGATAACAAGTACATTTTGGTGGCAATGGATTATTTTACTAAATGGATCGAGGCCTATGCAATACCTAACCAAGAGGCTGTTACTGTTGCGGATGTACTTGTTAAAGAGCTCTTTTGCCGATTTGGAGTCCCTCTAGAGCTACACTCCGATCAAGGTCGAAACTTCGAGTCAGCGTTATTCCAGAACGTCTGTTGCATGCTGGGCATTAAGAAGACCAGAACAACACCTCTTCATCCTCAATCAGAGGATGGAAGATGGCATGGTCGAGCGAATGAATCGAACAATGGGAAGGTACCTGGCTAAGGTAGTCTCAGAACATCAACGGGACTGGGACCAACATTTACATCTGTTCCTGATGAGTTACCGGTCATCCGTTCACGAAACCACTGGACAAACGCCAGCGTGTGTAATGTTTGGACGTGAAGTACGCTTGCCATGCGATCTTCAGTTTGGGAGCAAACCTGGAGAAAAAGTTGCTGGGGATGATTATGTTGGAAAATTGAAGAAAAAGATGCACGACATTCATGACGCCGTTCGGAAGAATATTCAGTTGGCCAGCAATCGGATTAAAACCCAGTATGACGTGAAGGCAAAAGAAGGTGGTTTTCAGCCTGGTGATTTGGTGTGGCTCCATAATCCACAAAGAAAACGTGGATTGTCTCCAAAATTGCAAAGACAGTGGGAAGGCCCATACGAAATCGTTAACAGAATCAACGACGTCATATACCGAATTCGAAGACCACCAAGAGGCAAGCCAAAAGTGGTTCACGTCAACCGATTAGCCCCTTATGCCGGTGACAACAACAGCGATTCCGAGGATGATGCCGGAATAAGAACAATAACCAACAGATCTGGAAGCCATTCCCAAGAATCAAACTTTGAGAAGTTTATGTCCACCTACAAAGGTACCGCCAAAGCAAGATTTGGAGTTACAACTGAAGTGCAACAAGATCTTTTTGACGTACCAAAGGACTACTCTCTCGCGCACTGCGTGGCACAAGATCTTCGCATGTCCCGCGGGATTGCCGTTGTGTTTAAAAAGAAGTTTGGACGTTTGGATGAGCTTCAATCACAGGAACTTGCTGTCGGTAAAACCTTGAAGCTACGTGACCAACAAAGATCAATTTACTATTTGGTAACCAAGAGGTTTTCTCATCAAAAACCCACCTATAAGGACCTATGGAAGACTTTGTTGGAGCTTCGCAGAGATATGATAAGCCGTGACATCAAGAAGCTGGCGGTGCCCAAGCTTGGCTGCGGTTTAGACCAATTTGACTGGAGGACTGTCCGTAACATGCTAGAGGTCGTGTTCCAAGAAACGGATGTTCAAGTATTGGTCTGCAGTTACAATCCAAGCAGTACTCCAAAAGAGCAGAAGAGTGTCGACTGTTATTTCTACCGCCAAGGAGTATGTAGAAATGGTAACAATTGCCGCTACCGCCACGATCCCTTCTATAGATGTCAAGTCTCCGCTGTTCTGGGACAGAACAGATTTAAGGAGGGGGCAGTGTTACGAAAGAATGTCTAATTATATTTGATGACTAATGTATGACGTCATGTATGATGAGTCATACATGATAACGGCATTAGTCATTCAAATATCGATGAATGTACGATCTAGAAAATGCGAGGAAGTGACTGGAAATTCCTGGATGGTTATGGAATATTCTGGAAGGCTGCATTTCCTGTCACGGATCAATTCCAGTTTGAACGCGCGACTGTTAACCTAAATCAAGTGAACATAAATACAGTGAAGTGATAACGTTATACCGAGTGTTTAAATAAATGTAAACCTAGTGTTAAATATAAATTATAGTGTAATTAGTGTTAGTGTTAATCTTAGTTTAGTAATTGTTATTAATCGTATCTGTAAATATTTGTATTAGCCCTTTAGAAATAAATAAACGTTTTAATTTTCGTTACAATATGATACTCGCGATTTATGTCGACAATGGTTTACTGATAAGTCAAGATGAAGCAAAATTGGAAATTTTCTTAGAAAATCTAAAAATGGAGTTCAAGATAACAATTACAGAAAATCCGAAAACATTTTTAGGGATTAATATAAAACGTGATGAAACCGGTATAACATTGGAACAAAGCAGTGTGATAAAACAAATCTTGGAAAATACAAACATGCAAGAATGCAACCCTACTAAAATACCACTGAGTAATGGAGACGTTAAAAGAAGTGATAAAATTTCAAACATAAATAATTATGCCTATCGAGAGATAATTGGAAGTCTTCTTTACCTCAATAATAAAACTCGACCGGATATTAGCTTTGCAGTAAATTTTGTAAGCAGATATATAGAAAATCCAACTCGTGGAGATGTAAACAATGTCAAACACATCTTAAAATATCTAAAAGGAAACCAAGACTACGCAATTAAGTTTAAAGTAAATAAAACAGAAGAACTAATTGCATACAGTGACGCAGATTACGCTGGAGATCTCGACTCGAGGAAAAGTACAACCGGATACCTAATATTTTACAACGATGGCCTAATAAATTGGAAGTCAAATAAACAAAAATATACGGCGACTTCAAGTTGTGAAAGTGAATACGTAAGTGCGGCAGAGTGCGTAAAAGAATTGATTTATATAAAAAACTTCTTAGACGAGTTAAAGGGTGAAAACGTAAAAATAACTCTTAAAGTGGACAACAAAAGTGCCATTGACTTAGCTAAAAATGGTATATTAAACAAACGTAGCAAACATATTGATGTCAGATACCATTTCATACATGAAAAAATAAAGAACGGTATTATTAATATCGAACATTGTAAATCGACTGATAATTTAGCAGATATTATGACAAAGCCTTTAGATAGCGTTAAATTTGTTAATTTTAGGGACAAATTTATGGTAAACCATTATGATAATATTAAAATTTGTAAGCAACCATCTAACATTTGAGAGGGGGTGTTAAGATAATGTAAACCAAATTAAGACGGTTGCAATGCGATAGATGCAACGACGCGCAAGTCAATTGACACACACGTGATCGTGTATGCATTATCGTAATTTTTTTGTAATATATTCAGTTAGTAAGTTAGTATTTGTGTTTTTGTGATTTATTCAATTCCACAATTTTATGATACATCTTTGTATATTTTAAATATAATTAAACTATTAATATAACTGGTATTATCATTAATTAAAAACCTAACACAGAAGACATACCGGAAATAGATAATACAGCGATAATAGCAGCACTAAATCAACTTAAAAATAAAAATGCATGCGGGGAAGATCGAATCACCACCGAAATGTTAAAATCCGAGGGAGAACCAATAGTGAAAGCCATGAGAATACTGTTGAACAAATGTCTTGAGGAAGGAAGAATACCAACACAGTGGCAAAATTCAGAGGTGATCTTATTGTTTAAAAAAGGTGGCAAGACAAATTAATATAGAAAATTACCGACCAATAAGCTTACTATCACATCTGTACAAATTACTAACAAAAATTGTAACAAACCGTCTAAACAACAAATTTGATTTCTACCAACCTGTCGAACAAGCCGGATTCCGTAAGGACTATAGTACAATAGACCATATCGAAACAATCCGTACATTAATAGAAAAATGCACTGAGTATAACATCCCACTTTACCTGGCGTTTGTTGACTATCATAAGGCGTTTGACTCTATAGAGACCTGGGCCATTTTAGAAGCACTAAACGGGGTAAGAATTGATTCAAGATACTCAAACCTTATAGACCATATATACCAGAATGCTACACTTCACGTAAAAATAAATGAAGATATGACGACCAGCAAGATACCTGTCAAACGAGGAATTCGCCAAGGAGATACAATATCACCAAAGTTGTTCACTCTGGCAATGGAAGATATATTCAAAAAAATTTCATGGAAAACAAAGGGTATAAATACCGATGGTGCCTATCTCAGTCACTTGCGCTTTGTAGATGACATAGTGCTCGTGGGCACAAACGCTAAAGAGTTAGACGAAGAATTGGACGAAGCGTCTGAACTTGTGGGTATGAAAATGAACCCAAACAAGACCAAAATAATGTCATAACATCGATAATGTGCATGAATATATATACCTCGGCCATCTTATAAAGCTGGGAAAGGATAACCAAGCTGCGGAAGTAGGCAGAAGAATTCTACAGAGCTGAGCCTCCTTCGGAAAGTTGGAATACATTCTAAAGAGCACAGATATCCCTATAAATCTAAAAAAAAAGTATATGCCGCATGCATTCTACCTGTCAACACATACGGCCTGAAAACCATAGCGATGACGACAACATATGCAAATCGATTAAGAGTTATGCAGCGATCAATAGAAAGAGCCATGCTGAGTATATCGCTGAGGGACAGGATAAGACTAACAGAAATCCGAGAAAGACAGAGGTCCCCGACGTAATGGGTAGAATATCCAAATTGAAGTTGAACTGGGTGGGACACGTGGCAAGGCATGATCCTACAAGATTTTTTTTTTTTATTTAACTAACAAATTATTACAATCTATCCAAAGATAATAAGTAATATGTGTGTCATTTTATGGCCTGTAGGAATTGTCCAGTGACGCTTCCTGTACAATTATTTAATCATGTGCTATAATTATCATTGATTTACAAAATCAAGACTAAAGCTAAAATCTCTTTAACCAATCGTTGATATTTTCCCGATTCAATCGATTGTTAATGTTGTCCCTCGTATACAGTTTTTCAACCAGTTTATTGAGATGTACATTTAATCTTGCATGGTACGATTTACTAAAATTTATGGTTTCTTCCTTAACGATAAACATTTGAAGATCTCGTCGAATCTGCACATCGACTCTATGTGCAGCAAGTATGACAGTATCGTCTGCAAAAGTTGCTATGGTGGTGTTTTGGTTTGAAGGTTAATCAGCTGTATACAACAAGTAAAGAATAGGCCCCAGCACACTTCCCTGTTGAACTCCAGCTTTGATTGGATAAATTTTGGTACTCTCCTCTCCGAACTTGACACGGAAATGCCTGTCTGAAAGATATGATTTTAAAATTAAGAATATATTATCAGGCAACAATTTTTTCAACTTGTACAGAAGTCCCGTGTGCCAAACCTTATCAAATGCTTGGCTTATATGTGGCTTATATCGATAAAAGCAGGGGAGCAATAATTTCTTTCTTCAAAGTTTTTCTTGATTTCTGCAGCTAATCTATGAACCTGTTCTATGGTTGCATGTTCACGTCTGAACTCAAACTGATGGTCCGGTATTAGGTGTTTTTCTTCTAAGATTGGTTGAAGTCGTTTTAGTAGCATTCTTTCAAATAGCTTAGACAATATCGGAAGCAAACTGATTAGCCTATAGGATTTCACCTCCTCAACGGGTTTACCAGGCTCTTGTATCATAATTATTTCAGCAACTTTCCAATGTCGTGGGAAGTATCCCGTTCTTAGAATTGCATTAAATATCTGCGTTATGAATTTTACACCAATACGAGGGAGTTCTTTTAATATTTTACCGCTAATCAGATCGTATCCAAGGGCTTTATATTTTGCTAAAACTCTTGATTGCAATCAAAATACATGTTAACCTGATTTTGGGCGATGCAACAAAAATGTCATTCATGAGTTTTCGCGATTAGGAAAGTCAATTAACAGCAAATATTTGCCAATTTTTCAATCAAAATCGAATATGATTATTCCCTATCCGTAACAACAATTAAAAACGATAATACCAATTTTTTTAATTAAAAATCTAGTTTTAAAAAACCAAAAATTTGTCGACGAATACACATCAACCTTATTGACATGTATTCCAAAAATTTCATATAAATAGAGCGGGATCCCTTAAGGCACCAGTCTCCCTCCGACAAGATGTAGCTCATCTCCGACAAGACGCGTAATCCAACCTGTCAGTTGGTTCCGGGGTATTCAATAAAAGTGTTGTGCTAATTCATAAATAATTTTTTTTAAAGTATTTATAATAAAATTTTTATTTCTTTTGTATTCATAATTGAATTTTAATTTTAATTTTTTTTAAGTGGTTCAATTAGTTTTTCTTTTAAATCTTTTTGTTTTGTTTTGTTCTGTGCGCTCCCCATCGACCAAAAAGGTAATAAACCAAATTTATATACTTAAAATTGTATGTTTTTTTTTAAATTTAGGTGAGTCCCAACGATTTCAATGTAATTTTTATCTTTATAACAGAAAGTTAACTTGGTAAATTAATTCTCAGCAATTATTTTTTGTTATTATATTTTATTTTGTAATTATAATTTTTTGGTACCGTTTTTTTCATTATATTTTTTTTGTGTTAAATAAATTAGTTGTGATTTACATGATCTTATTCTTTTCTTGCTGTTAAAAAGGCGATCGATTTGGTAATAATCCTACGTCACCGATCTTCAATTTAAAAGTTTAGGCCCGGCTTATAAACAGGCTCTGGTGGCAGCGAATTAACCTTCAGTTAACACACAACGGCCGCGATTATTTAATTAATCAAAGCCTACCCGTGTTACGATAGGCTTGCGATAGTCCATCATTTTGGATGGTCTGATTTACATTGTCTTGGGAGTTATCTTTTCGGATTCTTGGGTCATCACCACTTAATAAGGCGTTTAACGACATTGACTGTGCTTCCATTTGCTCGGTAACTCCGTTTTTTGTAATATCTGTATCGTTTTCGGTTATTTTTGAGGTTATGTTTTTGATGCACACTCCACTTCTACTCAATTTCTCCGCTTCTGTTTAGTTGATTCGAAGTTCCGATAGACTCTTGATGCACCCCAGATGATAGCTTATACCACACTTCATTTTACATTGTATCCAATCTTCATTTATCGTAATTACACCTTTGCACGCACCGCACATCGACATGTTGAAAGAGAAATCCAATCTTATCCTACAAGATAGACATATAAAACCATGCACTGGCGTCCAAGAACGTCTAAAAGAAGGTTGGGACGACCCCAGAAAAACGATGTAAAGCGAATTGCGGGACGAGAGTGGTTTCAAAAGGCAGAGATAGGAAAGCATGGAAGGAAATGAGAGAGTGGATGAATTCTAAAATATATTGTCCTTCATACGTTTACATTTATTGTGTTACAATAACATAGTGAGTGTTACAAAAGAGAAGAAAATTGTACCGTCAGCCCCTTCGGTAACATTTTCAGAAAGCGGTTTCAAAAAGGCACGATATTAAAACCAACCAAAGCTTAAAACCAAGAAGAAATCAGAAGCTCCTACACTAGCCAAGCTCTGCCAACACTTGTAATGTTTCTACCCAGTATGTATTAGTAAATGATTTTTTAAGGAAGCTTTTTGTGAACATTTATAATCACATATATTACACTCGTACGGTTTCTCGCCCGTATGAGTAAATAAATGACTTTTTAAAGCATGTTTCAATGAACATTTATAATCGCACATATTACAATTGAACGGTTTTTCGCCCGTGTGAGTTAGTAAATGCGTTTTTAAATGACTTCTTTGTGAACATTTATAATCGCAAATATTACACTCAAACGGTTTTTCGCCCGTATGAGTGAATAAATGATTTTTTAAAGCATGTTTCATTGAACATTTATAATCGCACATATTACACGCGAATGGTTTTTCGCCCGTATGGGTTAGTAAATGCGATTTTAAATGACTTCTTTGTGAACATTTATAATCGCAAATATTACACTCGAACGGTTTTTCGCCCGTATGAGTGAATAAATGATTTTTTAAAGCATGTTTCATTGAACATTTATAATCGCACATATTACACGCGAACGGTTTTTCGCCCGTATGAGTTAATACATGCGTTTTTAAATGACTTCTTAGTGAACATTTATAATCGCAAATATTACATTCGAACGGTTTTTCGCCCGAATGAGTGAATAAATAAAATTTTAAAGCATGTTTTATTGAACATTTATAATCGCAAATATTACACTCGAACGGTTTTTCGCCCGTATGAGTTAATAAATGATTTTTTAAAGTATGTTTCATTGAACATTTATAATCGCACATATTACACTCGAACGGCTTTTCGCCCGTATGAGTTAGTAAATGCGTTTTTAAATTACTTTTTAGTGAACATTTATAATCACAAATATTACACTCGTAGGGTTTCTCGCCCGTATGAGTAAATAAATGATATTTTAAAGTATGTTTTAGGGAACATTTATAATCGCAAATATTACACTCGAACGGTTTTTCGCCCGTATGAGTGAATAAATGATTTTTTAAAACATGTTTCATTGAACATTTATAATCGCACATATTACACTCAAACGGTTTTTTGCCCGTATGTGTTAGTAAATGCGTTTTTAAATTACGTTTTATTAAACATTTATAATCACAAATATTGCACTCAAACGGTTTCTCACCCGTATGAGTTAGTAAATGATTTTTAAATGTAAGTTTTACTGAACATTTATAATCACAAATATTACACTCATACGGTTTCTCACCCGTATGAATTATTAAATGTTGTTTTAAAATATATTTTTGTGAACATTTATAATCGCAAATATTACACTCAAACGGTTTTTCGCCCGTATGAATTAGTAAATGTCGGTTTAAAATATATTTTCGTGAACATTTATAATCGCAAATATTACACTCATACGGTTTCTCGCCCGTATGGGTGCGTAAATGATATTTTAAACTTACTTTTTGTGAACATTTATAATCACAAATATTACACTCATACGGTTTCTCGCCCGTATGAGTTAGTAAATGTTGTTTTAAAATATTTTTTTGTGAACATTTATAATCGCAAATATTACACTCATACGGTTTCTCACCCGTATGAATTAGTAAATGTTGTTTTAAAATATATTTTTGTGAACATTTATAATCGCAAATATTACACTCAAACGGTTTTTCGCCGGTATGTATTAGTAAATGTTGTTTTAAAATATATTTTCGTGAACATTTATAATCGCAAATATTACACTCGAACGGCTTTTCGCCCGTATGAATTAGTAAATGTTGTTTTAAAATATATTTTCGTGAACATTTATAATCGCAAATATTACACTCATACGGTTTCTCGCCCGTATGGGTGCGTAAATGATGTTTTAAACTTACTTTTTGTGAACATTTATAATCACAAATATTACACTCATACGGTTTTTCGCCCGTATGAGTCCGTAAATGACTTTGTAAATGTCCTTTTTGTGAGCATTCATAATTGCAAAAACTACATTTATATGGCTTCTTGCCGGTATGAGTAAGTAAATGATTTTTCAGCGATCCCTTTTGAGAACATTTATAATCGCAAATTTTACACCAATATGATTGTTTACCAGTAAAAATTTTTGAAGAAATTTTACAATCTTGGTCCATTTGAGATTCGTTTATTGAAGTTTCTTCTTTAATGTCGATGGAATGATGCAAATCTTCCAAGTTGATTTCCGTTTCTTCTTTCTTAATTTGAAAGAAACTCTTCAAATTGCTTGGAGTTTTCTGAAACAAATATATCTTCAGTAAGTGATTTTATTGTTAACATTTATAATTGTCTGAAAATATATTGTCGTGTTCCAAATAATTCGGACCCACCCTGTGCATTTTTGTAAATTTATTGTATTGATTATTAAGTTGCAACATTGTGGAATTTGCTAGGTGGGGACCGATCACTTGGATACGAGGCTTTTTGCCAAAAATGGTCGACGTTGATGGACGTGTAATTTTTATGTCCGAATAATTTCTAATAAGTTTATAATTTTTGGAATACAAGTAAAAGTTTTGAAGATAAAGTGTTTTATTGAAATTATTGATTGAATTGATTTTGAAGAAAGATATTTTGGATAATTTTGAAAATAAAATTTAAACAGAAGAAGGATTTTGGAGAAGTTTTGGAAATAAGAAATGAAACGGAAGCTGGTTAAATAGTTAAAGATAATAAAAGTGATTGGACGAATTTGGTTTTATTAATTAAAAAAATTGTTTTGGATGCAAGTAGAATTTTTGAAGTATATTTTCATATAAAATTAAATTTATTAAAGGAACTGCAAACGTTGATGATAAGAGGACAGCTGCGATACGGGTATCGTAAATTTTAACATTACCATTTGAATATTTTATATTGTAACAAAAATTAAAATTTAACGCATTATTTTAATTATAAGATATTATTTAATAATAAAATTTAAATAAATTACACTCAAGAATAATTACACAACAATATATATTGATAAATTTATAAGTTAATGAATAGAGAGCACGTTCAGTTAAGAAAAAATAATGTTAAAGCACCAGCAGCAGGGCCGTGTGGTGCTATGAGGCGGTCGCGTCAGGCTATTCATCTAAAAAAGTACCTATACTAGAGTTACTAAATTATCTGTTTAGTGTGTTTAAACTAATGTGTTTATCTAATATATTGCTGTTTTGGTGACGAATTTATTCGCCCGAGACCAAGATTTTAGCTTCTGTTTCAATTTCTCGGTTTTGTCTTAATCTTCTTTACAAATTTTTAATTTTAATTTCAGTTCCAATCTCTGGGTCAAGAGTGGGTTCAAATCCGCAAGCAAATTGTAAAATTATTTAATGTTTTCCAATGAATCTTCTTATAAAAAATAATTCGTTAAACTTTAATTTTGTTTTAATATAAAATATTCAAAAATGGTAATGTTAAATGCTACGATAGCCGTATCGCATCAGCCCGCTTATCAAATAAATTTGTATTATCTTCAATAACTTCCAATATGAAAATTTAAAATTTTTAACATTTACTTCATTTTTCAATTATAATTCTTAAACTTTATCTATTTCCATCTTTAATCAAGTAGCTTTCTTCCGTTCAATTTATATATTCCAAAAATCCGTTTAAACTTTCCTAACAATCAATATATCCATCCACAAATCTTAATAAAACAATATTCAATTAAATAAATCACTTATATTTCAAAAACTATAAAACTTCTCAAAAATTATTCGGATTAACAAATTAATGCGGCCATCACGTCGACCATTTTTTGGCAAAAGACCTCGTATCAAAGTGATCGGTCCCCACTTAGCAAATTCCACAATGTTACAACTTAATTAATATAATAATTTTACAAAAATGCATAGGGTGGGTCCGAATCAGTTTAAAACACCGCAATATACACAAAATAGTGAAAATTAATTTAAATTTTCATTTTATTTTAACACTAAATTTTGTTTTGTGTACCCGAAATAAGGCTAAATTTAAAAAATTTTTAGTGAACTCTTTTCACTACACTTGATTAAAACTTTTAGTGAAAAATTTACACTAAATTAAGTGAACCTATATGAACACAAACTATTGTTTTTTAGTGTAAAATATTTACTCTGTATTTTTTACTGTGTATCTATAAATATTTGTGTTAGCCCTTTTAGAAATAAATAAACATTTTAATTTTCGTTTACAATTAGAATAGTACTTATTTCCAGTTATGAGTGAATATTCCTCTAATTTGATCATTTTTTACGAAATTTTATTACTAGTAATAAATTTTTATTAGGTATCCGAACTTCTATAAGGGGTAGTCTATGTACTAAATGCATGGTGTACTGATCATTTTGCGAATTCAATTAATATTGTGTATACCTACATAGTAATTCAGTTTCATTTTAAAATTTCATAATAAGAGACTTAAAAAATTTTTAGATAAGTTGCCATAAATTAGCCAGCGGAAAGCATCACAACAATAAATTGAGCATTTTGCAACCACATTTATGTAAAATTACAAAAAAAGGCTTTTCGTGTATTGTTATCAATAAGAATCGCTGATAACCAAAAATGAAGTTGGAGCCGAGGTGAAATGCAGACTCTAGCAAGGTCGGCCACTGTTAAGTTTAATAAAATCTAAATATTAATTTTGTAAGCATACTGTAAATAAGAATTATTTGTAACTAATTATGTTGATAAGGCTGTTAATAAGAGAGAGCGCTTCAGGAATCATCGTCTTATGAGTACTAAGCATAACAATGTTTAACATCATTTTATACGATCCAAGATAGACGATAAAGAAATTAAAGCACAATATATCGGTAGATGAGATATCACCCACCAGTTTTTACATCTAGACATTTTAAACAAAATATGATTTATAGTTCACCTCGTTATCATCCTGATGATATTCTAAAATAGAATTATCTTTAATATCAATGGAACGATCCAATTCTTCCAACTTGACTTCCGTGCTCTCCATTTCGTTATCGTTATAACTATCACTGGAAACTCGCAGACCACTGATACTTTCTTCGAATTTATTAATCACCTCCAAAAATATTACACCAATATTATCTCAATTTTGAGGTTAGATTGAAGTTCGAGTTACAACTTCTGCAAAGCGCACACAATTAATATAAAATATATTATACTAATCACAATAAATCAACACATTAGCGACTAATAAATTATAAGTACGCTGTTGGTATTAGATACTTGAATAAGTATAAACATCAGCAAAATGTTAGCATCAGCATCAGTTACACGAAGCTAAACAATCAAAAGGTTGATTTTATTAACCTCAAATTTTAATACTTTATTGCCAACTTATTTTAGCTGTTTACAACTTAGCTATTTACGTCGTCTTGAATTACGCAATTTACGAATTACACAAGGTGGAATGCAATTGATACGCCAAATACGTACCGATCGACATTTTTTCTAATATAATTTTATTGCATATATTTATTATATTATAACAATATTTAATAATCTTGGTGTACGTGACACCAATGTGCGCGTTTACCACAAACAAAGCTTTTAACATAATTTTATTCTCGGCACTGTCATTTGTCATTACAAATCCAATACAAATATCCAATAATGTAAATGCGTTTATATTCCAGTGGCGGTTTAAGTTTTTTTAAATAAAGTTAAAGAAGTATAAAAATATAATTTATTTATTTTTTATAAGTACTATTTTAAAAAATTTATTAAAATAATTATTTTATTACAATTGGTAAGGATATTTAAATTGTGATGCTTGTTGGGTTGCCTATATTGTAGTGGTATTCTTCTTATAATGTCATTTTTGCAAGGCAAAACCCTTTAGTATCTCTAAAGATTTTACCTCGGCTAGCTTTTTCTCTCGTCGAAGAACAATGAGCTCTATCAGAAGGGTGTTCTTGTGACAAATCACTATTGTCGAATTAGACAGAAAAAATGTTCTTTTTAAGACAAACTGAAGTCAATTTATTTTTGAATGATAAAATTAGGTAGGTGCCAGTTTCACCTTTAGCAGATTTAAATATTGGGTGTATAATGTGTAGATTTGTAAATTTAGATGCACATTTACCATCATCAAACGTACTCGAGCTAGCATCTAATTTATAAATATGCGAATGTGTAACCATAAATTTGTACAAAATAATCATTGTTCAATAAAAATTTTAATTTAAAACCCACTTTGAAATTTTATTATAATGTTTTAATCTACCTTTCGTTGGTATGCTACCAGCTGAATGTGATCTGCTCGTTTCGTTCACTCATGATACAATAAATTGACAAGGTATGATATTGCGCAGGCTGGACTGTGACGTACACTGCTTCAGATATTAACCCTAGCATTGGAAGTCTAGCTAGCTACTTACGTAAGTCGTGGTAAGCGCTTGGGTAGCGTATTATATTTTATTTTACATACGATAGCATTCTAGAGTTAAACAAATAGCGAGAACGACCGAGTATTGGCGGTCAACTACGGCGGGAACCATTCGATTTGATTCTTTAGAACCAAATTAGTAATTCATTGTATCATGACCTTCACTAGATAGCACTTGGTTGTAATAAGTTGTACTGGTGACGTCACACGATTGTAATTAGAACAAGTTAGTGCAAAGCAAACAAACAAACCTAATGTTTTAATGCGGTACTAAAGTTAGGACTAGGAAAAATGACGCTTACGTCATGATCATCTAAACGAAGTATCGACAATTTCTTTTTTAAATTAATAATTAGTAATATAGATGCAACAAAGACGAACTGAAATAAATTTGTCATAAGGGTGTGAATGTAAAAATACGGTACGTCAAAAATAATAATGATACCTAATGTATGCGTTAGAAAAAGATAGCTACATTAGCTCTTCGGTAACCGTCATTTAGGCGACGTCAAATAGGCGACGGTCAATTGGACACCGGCTTTTTAGGCGAGATCTTATTAGGCGACCCGAACTAGACGACCGGTCAAATAGGCGACGATTATTTCTTTTGGAATTTGGCCCGAGGTCCACAAATTTCTACAATTACGTTTTAGCACTTTCTCATCCTCATTTGTTCATGTTTTTAGATAAGTTGAAACAAATTCAAAGGTCGTATGACATAGATTATGAACGAATTATTTCAGGACATGAACCTAATCGAAAGCGAGCAAGGTATGAAGAAGCTGATGAAAGAATTTTAAATAAGGTTCTCCAATACCACAATTCAGAAAATATTATAGAATACCTTCGCGATTTATCCTACAATTATAACATGGATTGAAAATTGTTAATTTTTGTATATAAATATACAGGATTTATGTATTAAATAATTTAAAAATAAATTTTGTAATTAAATAAGTACTATTTTTATTCATTTTTTTTATTAAAATTTTTTTCTGAATTTTCAGTCTTTAAATTTGTACGTCGCCGTCGTCTAATAAGACGTCGCCTAATTTACCGTAGCCTAAATGTCGCGTACCGTTAGCTCTTAACGTAGATAATAATTATAATGAAAGTAGTTTGTATTGTGATTGTCTGTCAAGTTTGTTTATAATTTAAGGTTATATCTGTGGCGGCTCGTGGTTTAGAAAATAGGTGAAGTGCTGTTCAAGATTTTGAGGAGCAATGTGGATAAAAATAATACTTTGTTTTTTAATATCAAAAAGCAAGCATGGCAAACAAAATAATTTTTCCAAAGTTGGAGTACTACCTAACCATGCAAATTTGGTAAAATAGGAGTTTTTAAATAATTTTCAGATATTTTGCTTTCTTTTCTATTTTGAATATTTAGTAAATTAGTTGAGCGTTCATATCGTCGTGTTCTGAAACACTTAAAACAATAATTTATTTATTTGTAAAATTTATTTTGAAGTTTTGTTTTAATATTTGTGAATGCACTGTAAATAAGAATTTTAGCTGTAAATAAGGTGGGAGAAAAATAAAGTGAGAGAGGGCCTTGCCGCAAGCAAGCCGATGGGTGTGTTATTTTCCGTCTAAGTTAATTTTGATTTTAAAATTGTTTTAAGAATAAAAGTAAACTATAATTTAATTAGAGTTGTTTTAATTAAAGTGAAGTACTAATTGATAATAAATTTGTAATTTTTGGATGATATTTGGTTGTTGTGTGAAATAAATTCGCAGCAAATTAATTAGATAGACGACGGCAGATGTGAAACCCATGTGCGCTTGCAAGGCCACACATTACATTACATTATAAAAGCTGCACATTTGAAAATAAACATTTACGACACAAAAATTTACAATTTAATTAAAAATTAAAATATTAATAAAAAGTCTCTTGTTATTAAATAATGGGTATATCCTGGCGAAATATTTTTGATATAAGAAAAATTTATAGATTTGAATAATCAGGGTCATATCATTAAATGGCGCTGATAACGTAGAGCTTGAAATTTGAACCCGCAAATTAGACCCTGAGATATTAAAAATTAATTTGTAAAGAAAACAAAAACAATAAAAACGGAAAAAGCTAAAATGTCAAGCATGGATAAAATTCTGCAACTGTTAGTTGAAATGAACAAACATCATAAAGAATTAAGGGTGGACAGAATATGACAAAAAATCATGAAAATTTAGCACCGGTAATACTTTTTCATTTATTCGACTCATATTTTTATTTACTACTCCATTTAAAATGGAGAACATCGAACAAACAGATAAAAAATAAATAAAAATATGAGTCGAATATAAGTATTTATTTATTTATATAATTATCTGTTTGTTCGATGTTCTCCATATTTTTCTTCATTTGGTTTAGGCTCTCCATTAATATTTAATATTAATAAAATAAATAAAAAAATAAATAAAAATATGAGTCGAAGAAATGAAAAAATAGTACCGGAGCTTAATGATAGACAGTGGAGAGAACGCAAATAATAAAAAAGTTTTGAGAAAGAAGAACAGGGGAGATAAAATGAAAATTAATAAAAGGATGAATAAAGTAATGATTAAGGCTGAAAATTTAAAAATTATTAGATTGTTTGCTCCACACAAAGTATTAAAAATGAGGAGTTTTCTTATCACTTATCAAAAACTCTTCAAATCTTCAAAATTTTACTTTGAATTTCACTTTTCATTAATAAAACAATTTTCCAATTTAAACAATCGCACTTTTAATAGTCAAATCAATCACAAATTTCAAAATATAACTGGAACGAACGAAATCTTGATCCGTTGTAACAGTCAATTGTTACATTTTTGTTTTTTTTATCGAATTTGTTTAATTTTGGTTTGGTAATATTTAGATTTCTATAAATATTGTTTTATTTTAATTTAAGAGAGGTTAGATGGCGTTGCCGAGATAACTTTTTAAATTTTAAAAATGAAATGGTTTTTAGTGATTGGTAGAGGTCGTCCATGACAGTCGTAATAATTTGTGAATTAGGTTTAGGTGAGTTACATTTTTTTGATCCTACCATTGATTTAATTTTTGAATTCTCAAATTTGTAATATTTGATTTGATTTTAATACACATCTGGCAGACAATTTTTGTGCTATATAAATTAAGTTCACAAGTTACGTTGAACAAATATTTTTGATATTTTCTGATAACAGAAAATTCGATTTCTTTTAAAACTATTTTTGCAAGTGACCAGAGTCACTTGGATTTGGCTTGATTACCTTTCTATGTTCATCCTTAGGAAAATACTAAGGTAATTTAAGTCATCCGCTTACTTCGTATGCAGATCAAGACTGAGGAGGAATCTTTCTTTTGTGAACCGGCCTGTAGCGGTATCACGGCAATCCTTTTTCTTGCTGATAAATCGTTCTTTTGATGGATAATTATTTTAGATTTTGGAAATCTAGTTTTGTGCGAATTCTATTTTATTTATTATTTTTTGTTGAGATAGTGGAGCGACAAGAATTTTGTAAAGTCGTTTCATTGCTCATCTGGCGCCCTAAAACATTCTCCTCTTTTTTTACGTAGCCACCATCTTTTTAAAGGACTCGCGAAGCTGTAAAGCTACCCAGCTTTACATTTATTGTGTTACAATAACATGTATTTTAATAAATTTAAGTGATAACACGGCGATTCTTTGTGCATTTATAAACCTATTGAATAGTGATTGTAAATCAAATGTTAATTCATTTTAAAGTGTGCGAAGTGCAGATGAACTGATATAGTCCCAGTGAAATAAAAAACTACACTGTGAGTAAATTTATAATGGTAAGACATTCAAAAATTGAAACACTGTTGCCAGTTAAAATAAACAAAGTCAATTCCTTATCAAAACCAGGTGATTGATAATAAATTAAACAGCACAGACCTGGATTAGCTATTTTGTTACTTCGAATGTTTCGATCGTCGGATGTGCAGCCTATGATGGCTGGAAATCATATACCGCAACCTCTACAGTTACAACTTATGCAATCAGCATGCGACCCAAATATGCAACAGCAGTACATCTCTCAACGAATACCGCACAGGCAACGCTTCCTCAATATTCGTGGCAACCATCATCGTCAATCCAGCAACCGGTGTTAGTACTACCTAATGCTGCGCAGAACATGTACAATGGAGTTTTTCTTGTCGTTTGTTTTCAACAACGTGGAAAGCAGTAGGAGTCGCACTTTTGTGTGTTTTCTTTACATTATTGCTTTTGTTTGGCGAATATTATGCCAGCGAACAGAACTTGCAGGTGCAGATCGGTCGTTGCGGCTGGTTCGGGGGTTTCTTGCAGCAAATGTGGTGTGCCATACCATCCCAGTTGTGCTGCTAAATATAAGAAGTGTTGCGATTTACCTCTCGGTGGTCTTGATGGTATTGACCTCCCTAGGATCTATATTGAGCAGTTGAGTCTCTACAAGGAACTTATCAGTGAGTTGCGTACGTCCAATGCTCTCCTTAATGATAAGGTCTTGCTTCTTGAAGGAGTTTTAAAGTCGAAGGAAGACGAACTTGAGCGTGTTCGTGTTCAGCTACCTAGTTCTAATGACGGCCCCCTCTCTGCGGGTGTTGGTACCGCGGCTGTGCGGCCGCCTTCTGGTAGCCCTACACCTGTGTTGGCCTCACAGGATGAGACTCTAGCGGTGCGTAATTTCGCGAATGTGATCGCGAGTTCAGTTGTGCCTGCTTCACAGTTTCGGCGGATTCGAGAAGGGATTTCGACGGATTCGGCTTCTTCACTGGTGGGGAAGCGGTCACCCACCGGTGGTGGACATCGCAAGTCTCGGAGTGTGGTCTTCGGATCTAAGCACTCGGATAAGTCGCTTATTCCTTATGACCCTCCTGTTAGCATTTACGTCTCAAGGTTGAGCCTTAATACAACTCCTGAACAGGTTACCGGGTTTATTTCTTCTAATTTGCCGACCGAATTATCATCTGACCTCAGGCTTGAATGTACTGAGCTTAAGGTGAAGTCGGGTAGCTATAGGGGATATGTTGTTTCTGTTCCCGCTTCTGTGGTTCCTACTTTACTTAGGCCTGAGTTTTTGCCGTCTCGCGTGACCATTAAACGTTGCAACACCGAGGATTCAAATTTTCTCAGCGAGAGAGCTGGTCTGCCTGCTCCTTAGCACCACTATCATGCTCCCTTTCAAATGCTTCTCCGAGTCCTTCTGTTGTGTGTTCTTGCGCATCCGTTTTTGGGGACCATCATGATAGTAACACCTGCAGTACTGTTACTAACTGTAACACTATCGATAACTTCCTCATATGTCACATTAATATTAGATCTATTGTTAAATGTTTTGACGACTTTTCCTACTTTGTTACTGTGAAGAACTTTCAAATTATTTCGATCTCTGAAAGTTGGTTGTCACCCCAGTTTCCTTCCTCTTTACTTGACATTCCCGGTTACTTGCTTTATAGAAATGACCGTTCTTCTAGAAGTGGTGGGGTTTGTAGCTTCATTAAAAATGATATTAGGTGCAATCTTGTCCTGGTCAGCAATGACGTTACAAGCGATCTGGAACAGTTATGGCTGGCAATGTATATTAATAAAAAATCATATGCAGTGGGCACGTTATATCGACCTCCTACATCTTCCTTATCGTTTCTTCATGAGTTAGAACTAACTTTGTCTAAATTTTATGTTGAATACGATAATATTATTCTGAAGGGCAATCTCAACATTGACTTGCTGAAAGTCAATCGTCAGTCTGATGCCATTCAGTCATTATTTGCATCTTACAATGTTACTCAAATAGTTGATCAACCTACCAGAGTAACTCAATCTACGGCTACATTGATTGATCTGATTTGTCTAAGTGATGATTTATCCTACTCCAATGTTCACACGTACGACTTACCCGATAGGACTAATCACCGGTTAGTGTGCTGCAGTCTTAATCTTCAGAGCATCACATCCGTTCCAGAAACTCTAACTTTTCGTAATTTCAAATATTTCGACTCCGAACAGTTTGCCATCGATGCTTCCAACATCGATTGGACACTTTGTAGTGGGACTGCGAATGTGGATGATGAACTATTCTATTTTAATGCTGCGATCAATTATCTCTTTGATCTGCATGCTCTTTTGTGTCAAATTAATATAAAGAGAGGGAGACCCGGTTAGCTAACCGATAATATACGACTCATGATAAAATTGAGAAATAGGGCATATAAAAAATTTATGAAGTCTAAATTTTCTACTGATTACGAGTATTATAAGGATTTGCCCAACTTCACTACGATGTTCATAAAAAACGAAATGAAGGCATACTTTAAGTTCCAAATTAATCAAAGGTCGAGAAACCCTAAACAGTTATGGAAGTTTTTCGACCAGACCAACATCCATACGAAATCTAAGCACTCAATTAATCTTGATGATAACGATCCCAATTCACTTAACAGTTACTCTGCCAACATTGCTTCTTCTGACGTTAAACCGGAAGTTATTACTTACTTCAATGAAAATCGATTACCGCTTGTTTCTGGTGAATTTATATTTCACCCTGTCACATCGGAAGTGGTAGCAGCTGCAATTTTTAAACAACAATCCGGTGCTTTAGGCGTCGATAACTGTAGCGCTAGAATGCTGAAGCTCACCTTACCTTTTTGTCTTGATAGCTTAACTAATCTAATTAATTTTTGTCTTACTAATTCGGTAATACCAGCATTGTGGAAGAAGTCGATCATAACGCCTATCGCTAAAAATAATAATGCCACTAAATTTACTGATCTTCGGCCAATTAGTGTGTTGCCTGCTCTTTCAAAAGTATTTGAGTCCGTTCTTCACCGGCAGCTACTAGATCACATTGAATGTAATAGTATTTTACCTGATATTCAATCTGGTTTTCGCTCTGGTTATAGTACTGCAACAGCGTTGAGTAAGTTTACTAATGATATCGCCAGGAATATTGACGATTCAAAGGTAACAATTGTGGCTTTCTTGGACTACAGTAAGGCTTTCGATGTGATTAATCACGAGTTACTCCTTTCTAAGTTGCTGTATTACGGTTGTGCCGGCTCGGCCATTGTTCTTTTGCGGAATTATTTGACTGGTCGAACTCAGAGGGTCAGACTGAATGGATATTTGTCCGGTGAGCTTGCCATAACCAGTGGCGTGCCGCAGGGTAGCATTCTGGGTCCGCTTCTCTTTGCCATTTTTACTGCTGATCTTCCCAGCGTTCTTTCTTCTGACTGCGGTGTACACTTGTATGCTGATGACTCTCGAGTATATCCTCTAACAAACCAACCTTAGTTGACAGTGTTGTTCAATCTTTGAATAATAACTTAACTTCTATTAAGCTCTAGTCTGGCGACAATGGGTTAATCCTTAACCCCAATAAAACGGTTTGTTTACGTGTGGGAAGTACATACTGCTGTACTCTAGCCGACAGCACTCGATCTCTTGACGTTGAACTTGATGGCTCCGTACTAGAGTTTAGTGAGAATCTTAGGGATCTTGGCGTAATTTGCGACAGTAACTTGAGTTTTGGGCCGCACGTTGTTAAGATTTGTGGTATAGGATACTACAAACTGAAATCCTTATACAGGTACAAATATCTTCTTCCCCCGACGATTAAGTTGCAGCTGGTGCAGAGTTTAATATTATGTCACCTTGACTACTGCAGTGTGGTTTATTATGGATACCTTACTGCCAACTTAAAACACAAACTACAGGTTCTTCAGAACTCTTGCATGAGATTTGCTTGTGATATTGAGTTTGGCAGCCACGTTACTCCTTTTTACAATAAATTTGGTGTCCTCAAGATTCACGCTCGCTTTGAACTTCTGTTCGCTTCCTTTTTGTACAATTTGTATAAGCGTGGTAGCCCGGGGTATCTGTTGGAGTTGATGGTGAAAAGATCTGAACGCCATCAACTTGATCTTCGTTATAGCGGGAACTTGTCTATCCCGTCTCACAAGACAACTAAGTTTCAGGGCTTCTTCGAGTACCGAGCGGCGGAGATCTACAATAGGTATCTGGACGTGTTCTTGACCGGCGGAACCAGCCGTTCCTTTAGAAGCGGGATCAAGGAGATTCTGATGCTTGCGCAAAATACGTTCTAGGGTGGAACTGAAAAGCAGCTTTGCTGATTTTTTGCCCCTTTATCGACTCTGCTTTATGAAATGGATTTATTTTCTTTTTATTGTAAGTAAGAGTTGATGAATAAAGCTATTATTATTATTATTATATAATAAAAAAAAACAAGATCAGAAGCTCTGAACAGATGAGACCAAGAAAACAAAGTAAAACTTCAGACTACTGGCTTGGAAATAACCCTACCGCAAGACAAAACAAATATGCAGCATTGGCAAGGAGTTTCCGAGTTGTCTTAAGGAGACTGCATTCATCAACTGAAGGGAAAACCATAAAAAATTAACTAAACAACTTAGACCATAAAGCTACAAATGTGTGGAACATTAAACGTAAAGAACAATAAATCATTAAACGACTTACATACAGTGGTATGTAACGAATACCAATAAAGAAACCTAGAAAGTTAGCCAGCTGATCCACTCCACAGTCAAATTTGAACCACCATATGCTAAACGTGGGATCCTTCAGTGCTTGAGATATCATAACTACGGCAACACCAAAAACTTTTGCCGAAGAACACCGCGTTGCGTCAAATGTGCAGGAGATCATATGTCCAGAGAGTGCAAACGACTAGAACGAAAGTCTAGTAAAATGCGCTAACTGTGATGGTAAACATCCAGCTAATTATCGCGGATGTGCAGTACATAAGCAACTGCAACAAAGATTATACCCGGATCTAAGAACAAAGAAAAACAGTCAAATAGCCGAAAAAATAACTCAAAAACAAAATAGAACTACAATTTACTATAGGTTTCCGGTTATCTATAACAATTCCTATATAAACCTACCAAATCAACCAGTCACGACATACTCTACCGCAGCAACAGGCGAGGTACAGCAATCCCAGCAAAACTACGTAGAACACCAGTCATCAAATGATATTAAAGAACTTGATTTTGAAGAACAAATTAGGGGATTTGTAATGTGAGTCGACGTTTTTTATCTTTTTCGTTGGTAAATTTAAATATTAATTATTTTTAATTCAAAAACTTAATATTTACGCCATCTACCCTACAGAAGTAATAGTTTATTAGTTCTCGCTAACGCCGTCAAGTAAAACTTGCGCGCGCCCCTTTTCGTCAGTTGATAATTTCCGCTCACACCATCAAGATGCATAAGTAGTTACAAAAGCATTTCCTTTGTTGTCATTTTAGGAAAACATTAGTGAAGTTTTCGATTTACGTTAATTTTTGGTTTGGCTCAAGTCGATGTGTGATCGTCTGACCATCTTGCAGTATTTGCAAATTTGTGGTTTCCTGAAATATTTAATGTAACATCGACGATGCATGTGGTCATCGTTTCGTTTATCGAATTTGAGGGAATTTACCAACATCGCTCTTGAATCTACCGATAATAATCAATTTCTGTGGTTATCCTTTCTACTGGCTTGCAAAGGTACGATTTTATTTATCGAAAATCTGGAATCATCTAGCCGATGAAAATTTACTGTACTTTATTCCGCCATCTTGCTGTTTGACTCGTGTAAGTGTAAAAATCCTACTTCTTTAAAACTTTAACAAATTCTCGACTATTGAAAACATTTCAACAATCTACATGACTTTGCGATTCATTTTCGTTTGTTTTGGTAAAATTAAATTTTCATTAATTAAATTGATGAACGACTCAAGTGTTCGTTTTAGTGAAGTTAAACTTTTAATCGTTTGAACCTCGAAGTAACCGATTTTGAAAGAGTAATAATTTTGACGTCACTATACATTAAAGTTTATGTATTTTAGATTTTATTGTGTAATTTTTAATACTTACTAACCTTACGTTTTCTATAATTCTAGTCTCATAAGAATTATGTTTATAGGGTGGACTAACCCTACATTCATTATTTTTATTCTATGAGCTGGAAAATAGAAACCATTATATCGTTTTACCATTATTCACAGTGTCAATCATAATACTACTCGTAACGTAGAATATTTAAGTTATTTGGGTTATCTAACCTACAGGTATTCAATTTACAAATTGTGACTTCATTTATTTTTAAAGATGATCATTTATGCCATTAGGCTATTGATTCGTCACAGCAAAGCATCGGTATTTATACGTAAATACTGCCTTCTAGAAACTTCCACAAATTTCTACTCGTTTCCCGACTGTTAATTCATCTATATTTGAATGACTAATGCTGTTATCATGCATGACTCATCATACATGACGTCATACATTAGTCATCAAATATAATTAAACGTTCTTTCGTAACAGTATTAAACAGATTTCATGCTGGTAGCGACCATAGATTGATAAGAGCCACTGTCCGAGTTAATATAACAGAGGAAAGAAAAAAGTTGATTTCCAAAACTAATAACCGATCAATAACAGATCAAATAAACCAAAATAAAGATTCATTTCAGGAAGAGCTTAATAACAGGTTACAAACAACACAAGCACTTAAAGATTTACACGTGGACCAAATAACAGATAGAGTTGTCACAGCTATCCGAACGGCTATAAAGAAAATATGCACCCAAAGTAAAAAGAAGAAGCAAGGAAAACTGACCGACAATACAATTGAACTCATGGAGAGAAGAAGAAAAACAAAGCGGGAAACAGACGAATACGTAGAATTGAATAAGACCATTCAAAAAAAATAAGAAGAGTGTAAGATTACAATACCCAAAAGGTAATGCTTGTTAGGTTGCCTATATCTTATTTTATAGTTCGGACCGGTTCGACACTATCCGAGTGTTTTAAAACTTAAAGTAGGAAGGGAGAAGTAGAGTTCTTTTTCTTCGATGTCAGTTTACAAAACAGAACGGTTTAATAATTCAAACGAAAAGGTTGTAAAGTCAGTTAAGTTTTAAACAAATTTAGGTAAGCATTTTTCAATTAAATATAATATTGATATTAATTATATTTGTGTACATGTCAGATCTAAATTAGGTGAATTTTGGTAATTAATTTTATTCTTTAGTTTCAATTGTTTAAAACAGATACAACCGAAGTGATAACCTCCTCCTTTTTTGAAGTCGGTTAAAAAAGCAAAACTAATAGAAATTATATGAACATTTTACGGGAAGTTGTATACATCGTCGATTCACGGACCAACACACCGAAACATACTAGTTATGATCGTGGGTTCAGAAGACATACCAGAAATAGATAATACAGAGATAACAGAAGCATTAAATCAACTTAAAAATAAAAAAGCATGCGGGGAAGATCGAATCACCACCGAAATGTTAAAAGCCGGGGAAGAACCAATAGTGAAAGCCATGAGGATACTGTTGAATAAATGTCTTGAGGAAGGAAAAATACCAACACAGTGGCAAAATTCAGAGGTGATCTTATTGTTTAAAAAAGGTGGCAAGACAGATATAGAAAATTACCGACCAATAAGCTTACTATCACATCTGTACAAATTACTAACAAAAATTGTAACAAACCGTCTAAACAACAAATTTCATTTCTACCAACCTGTCGAACAAGCCGGATTCCGTAAGGTCTATAGTACAATAGACCATATCCAAACAATCCGTACATTAATAGAAAAATGCACTGAGTATAACATCCCACTTTACCTGGCGTTGTTGACTATCATAAGGCGTTTGACTCTATAGAGACCTAGGCCATTTTAGAAGCACTAAACGGGGCAAGAATTGATTCAAGATACTCAAACCTTATAGACCATATATACCAGAATGCTATACTTCACGTAAAAATAAATGAAGATATGACGACTATTGGAAAGATCGGGCGTTCCTCCATGTTTGCGATCAAAGCAGTCAAAGCACAGTGATGTGTTACAGGTCGAATTGGAGGCAGCACGGGCAGTAGCAATAGTTAAAGCAAAAGCTGCAAAAATTGTTGAGGACGCAGAAATAGATATTATCAACAAGCAATTACAATTTAAAATTACCAAAATAAACGAACAAAACACAATCTCAGAATTTAAAAGTGAAAAGAAGAGTAGAGCAAAGCAAATACGTGAAATACTTATAGACGAAAAAAGCAAAATTAATGTTCAAGAGTGGGTGAATAGAATTGATCCTCAAGAAGAAAACGGTGAAGTGAATTGCACAGCTCCTACGTTCACTAGAGCTACACCGCAAAATGGTTATTTAGAAAAAATGTTGATTAGACAAAACATGAAAACAGAATTACCAACATTTTCTGGAGAGCCCATAGAATGGATTAATTTATTACTCAATTAGAAGAAACAACTGACATTTGTAGATTTTCTAAAAGAGAAAATATTAATAGACTACAAAAGTGTTTACGAGGAAAACCAAGAGAGACAGTTTGTGCGCTTTTAAATTTACCGCATTTCTATGACAGAATTATATCCTTACTAGAAAGAAGATTTGGGAGGCCAGAGTTTGTAGTGAATGAACTAATATCGAAAACAAGAAAAATATTACCTATTAAAGAAGACAAACTGTATTCGATTATTAATTTTTCAAATGCTGTGCAAAATTTAGTTGTCACTATGATGTCAATGAACTGTCAAAGTCATTTGTCAAATCCACAATTGCTCCAAGATTTTTTAAGTAAACTTCCAATTAGTTATTTGTTACAGTGGGGTGACAGAGTAAGAGTTTTTTAATTGGGACGTCAAGTTCTGTACAAATTCCATGTACATTTAATACAGAAGATCTTGATTTGAGGAAACAGTGGAAAGTGGCGCAAGCTTTAATTGAAATGTTTTGGAAAAGGTATAGGTAGGTCAGTTCGTTCCGGTGTATTATATAAAAGTGTTGTGCTAATTCATAATTAAATAATTTTTTTTTAAGTATTCATAATAAAATTTTATTTTTAATTTTTTTTAAGTGGTTCAAATAGTTTTTCTTTTAAATCTATTTTGTTGTTGTTTTGTTTTGTGCACTCCCCAACTACCCAAGGTAATAACCAGATTTCTATATTTAAAATTGTATGTTTTTTTATTTATTTATTTAGGTGAGCTCCAACGATTTCAATGTAATTTTTATCTTTATAACAGAAAGTTAACTTGGTAAATTAATTCTCAGCAATTATATTTTTTTTATTTCATTTTGTAATTATAAATTTTTTTGTACCGTATTGTCATTATATTTTTTTTGTGTTAAATAAATTAGTTGTGATTTATATGTTCTTATTCTTTTCTTGCTGTTAAAAAGGCGATCGACTTGGTAATAATCCTATAGTACGTCTCCGATCTTCAATTTATAAGTTTGAAATTGGCTTTAAACAATTTCTGGTGGCAGCGATTTACCTTCAGTTAATACTATTTAATTAATCAAAACCTATCCGTGTTACAGTCGGACGACAAATCCAAGTTCGACTCCGCTTTTAAGCAGCTTTCTGCTATTCGCAGAAATCGATGCAATCGGTTAGTTTTCTTTGATCGGTAGGCCAGTGAGTCGGTTGTCCCGTAGAAAGATGTCGTAGATTATTCTTATTAATAGCTTTCAACAACTCTCGTCCTTTAGGTGTTGCTAATCTAGAGCCCCATTGGGGATGCTTTGCATTGTAGTCTCCTCCAGCTATAAATCAATGGCCCAGGATGTTGTAGAAGTGATCAAAGTGGTCCACCTTGATTGCATGTTTCGGAGGGCAATAAACAGCTAAAATTGTTAGCGGTCCAATCCAGTCCTCTATTGAAATGCTGGTCCTGTAGGTATTCTTCTTGGTATTGGTCTAGTGGGTGATGTTTAATTATATTTTTAATGATTATAGCATTTCCTCAATGGGCTGTTCGATCCGGATGTTGGGTAGAATAAACTGTAAATTTAGGAATTTTCAAGTAACTCTTTTTAGTAAAATGGGTTTCTGATATTAGCATAATGACTATTTCATTGTTTGATATAAATTTTTGAATTTCTTGACTGTGTTGGGATAAGCCATTGACGTTCCATATGACTAATTTAAGTTTTTTAGCCATTTAAGCCATTTTAGTGACAAGAGTTTAACATGTTGCTCATTTGTCCCATGAGCTCTTTCATCATTTGTTTCATTTCTTGCATATCCTTTTTTGGTTGTTGTAATGTTTGTAATTCTGTGATTTCACTTGGTTGGATTATGGGGGGGATTCGTTGGGGTGCCGTTCTGAGCGCAGCAGCGTACGAATTTCCCAGTTGAATTGGGTTGCAAAGAGGAGCAATATTTGGCATTTGCTTTTTTCTTAATGGTGGATAAGTTTTTTGCTGCAATTCTTTAAATATTTGACATCCTCTATAGTTTGCAGGGTGATTACCTTCGCAGAGTACGCACTTGACATCTGTTGATCTTTCTTTTCGCAGACATGTGTTAGTCAAATGATCTCAGCGCACTTGACACAGCGTGGACTTCGATAACAGAATGATTTGGTGTGCCCGTATCTCTGGCACTTCGCACATTGTGGTATGTCTCTTTTAGGTATCGGTGGTTCGAAATTTACCATCGAGTCGAGTTTTACCATATAAATGCTTTTGTTGTTTTCATTTGGTTTCAGATCCACATAAAGCATCGATAATAGCATTTTTGTACGGTTTTGTCTTATATTAAATACACTTACCACAGTATATCCGAGCTCCTCGATTGCTGATTTTATTTGGTCAACCTCGGTAGAATAGTGTAATCCCCTTCAATACTACCTTGAAGTTTCTTTCTTGTTTCAACTGGTAGATATGAAATTCAGTTTTCTTGTCTTGTAGAGCGTTGATTGTAAGCCTATATTTTTGTGGTGTTCTGAATTGAATTCTCACTTGGTTTCCTGCCAGAATTTTAAGTTGAAACTCGTTTTCTGCAATATTTTTTAACAATTCTTCTCATGGCCTGATATTTTGTACGCCTGCAACAAATATAGGTGAAACTTGACGTTTTTCTAATTTAGCTACGCTATCCTGTTCCAGTTTATCTACCGTTAAACCTTCTAATCGGTTTCTAGTTATTGTGATTGATTGTCCGAGCCAGTAATCACTTAATTTGGTTTGTTTAAGTGGTCTTTCAATTGTATTTCCAGGGTTATATCTTGATCTTTTTTTGTTATTGTACTCTACCTCTTTCCACTCTTCAGTTTGCGATAGTCCATCATTTTCGATGGTTTGATTTACATTGTCTTGGGAGTTATCTTTTTGGATTCTTGAATCATCACCACTTATTAAGGCATTTAACGGCATTGATTGCGCTTCCATTTGCTCGGTAACTCCGTTTTTTGTAATATCTGCATCGTTTTCGGTTATTTTTTGCTGCACACTCCACTTCTACTCAATTTCTCCACTTCTGTTTAGTTGATTTTATGTTCCGATAGACATCTTGATACACCGCAGATCTTAGCTTATACCATAATTCACTTTACATTGTATCCAATCTTCATATATCGTAATTACACCTTTGCACGCACCGCACATCGACATGTTGAAAGAGAAATCGAATCTTATCCTACAAGATCGACATATAAAACCATACACTGGCGTCCAAGAACGTCTAAAAGAAGTGTGGGAAGAGATAGGAAAGCATGGAAGGAAATGAGAGAGGCCTACATTCAGGAGTGGATGAATTCAGGCTAAGAAGAAGAAGTAATTTAGTAAAAATTGAATTTATTCTTATAAAATATATTTTCCTTCACACGTTTACATTTATTGTGTTACAATAACATAGTAAGTGTCAATAAAGAGAAGAAAATTGTATTGTCAGCCCCTTCGGTAACATTTTCAGAAGGCGGTTTCAAAAAAGCATGATATTGAAACCAACCAAAGTTTAAATCCAAGAAGAAATCAGAAGGTCCTACACTAGCCAAGCTCTGCCAACACTTGTACTGTTTCTACCCAGTATGTGTTAGTAAATGATTTTTTAAGGAGGCTTTTTGTGAACATTTATAATCACACATATTACACTCGTACGGTTTCTCGCCCGTATGAGTGATTAAATGATTTTTTAAAGTATATTTTCGTGAACATTTATAATCGCAAATATTACACTCGAACGGTTTTTCGCCCGTATGAGTGAATAAATGAAATTTTAAAGCATGCTTCATTGAACATTTATAATCGCAAATATTACACTCGAACGGTTTTTCGCCCGTATGAGTTAATAAATGATTTTTTAAAGCTCGTTTCATTGAACATTTATAATCGCACATATTACACTCGAACGGTTTCTCGCCCGTATGAGTAAATAAATGATATTTTAAAGTATGTTTTAGAGAACATTTATAATCGCAAATATTACACTTGAACGGTTTTTCGCCCGTATGAGTGAATAAATGATTTTTTAAAACATGTTTCTTTAAACATTTATAATCGCACATATTACACTCGAACGGTTTTTCGCCCGTATGAGTTTGTAAATGCGTTTTTAAATTACGCTTTATTGAACATTTATAATCACAAATATTGCACTCAAACGGTTTCTCACCCGTATGAGTTAGTAAATGATTTTTAAATGTACGTTTTACTGAACATTTATAATCGCAAATATTACACTCATAAGGTTTCTCACCCGTATGAATTAGTAAATGTTGTTTTAAAATATATTTTTGTGAACATTTATAATCGCAAATATTACACTCGAACGGTTTTTCGCCCGTATGAGTAAATAAATGATTTTTTAAAGCATGTTTCAATGAACATTTATAATCGCAAATATTACACTCATACGGTTTCTCGCCCGTATGGGTGCGTAAATGATGTTTTAAACTTACTTTTTGTGAACATTTATAATCACAAATATTACACTCATACGGTTTCTCGCCCGTATGAATTAGTAAATGTTGTTTTAAAAAATTTTTTTGTGTACATTTATAATCGCAAATATTACACTCAAACGGTTTTTCGCCCGTATGAGTGAATAAATGATTTTTCAAAGCATGTTTCATTGAACATTTATAATCGCAAATATTACACTGGTACGGTTTCTCGCCCGTATGAGTCCGTAAATGACTTTGTAAATGTCCTTTTTGTGAGCATTCATAATTGCAAAAACTACATTCATATGGTTTCTTGCCGGTATGAGTAAGTAAATGATTTTTCAGCGATCGCTTTTGAGAACATTTATAATCGCAAATTTTACACCAATATGATTGTTTACCACTAAAAATTTTTGAAGAAATTTTACAATCTTGGTCCATATGAGATTCGTTTATTAAAGTTTCTTCTTTAATGTCGATGGAATGATGCAAATCTTCCAAGTTGATTTCCGTTTCTTCTTTCTTAATTTGAAAGAAACTCTTTAAATTTCTTGGAGTTTTCTGAAACAAATATATCTTCAGTAAGTGATTTTATTGTTACATTTATAATTGTGTGAAAATATATATTTTGATAAATTTATAAGTTAATGAATAGAGAGCACATTCAGTTAAGAAGAAAATAATGTTAAAGCACCAGCAGCAGGGCCGTGTGGTGCTATGAGGCGATCGCGTCAGGCGGCACAGAGAAAAGACAGCATTTTTGACTTTTTGAAAAACGCTTGATAAAAACACGATTTGGTTGTACCACTTTCAATGTTGACAAAACTGATTGAGGAATATTACAGTAAATATTTCAGTAAGTGAAAGAATAATAAAAAAATAGTAATAAAATATTAAAAGGGATTAGTGCGGTTTAAATTAATATTCCTAAGTGTTACAGAAAACAACCCCAATATAAGCTTCTTAAATATTATGTTACGAAAGAACGTCTAATTATATTTGATGACTAATGTATGACGTCATGTGTGATGAGTCATGCATGATAACATCATTAGTCATTCAAATAATGCTTCGATATCAATCGAGAAACACTGAGAAGCGAATGGAAATTCCTGGATGGTTATGGAATTTTCTGGAAGGTTGCGCGATTTCCTATCACGAGGAATTCTAGGTCGCACGCGCAAGTGAACATAAATAATAGTGAAGTGATAAACGATATACCGAGTGTTTAAATAAATCCGGACTTAGTTAAATATAAATTATAGTGTAAATAATTGTTAAATAAATTGTAGTGTAATTAGTGTTATTCTTAGTTTAGTAATTGTTATTAACCGTACACAGTAAAAACTTTTGTCGTGTAAAACATCTAGTGTAGTTGGTAAATAATTTAGTGTATAATTTCTCTCTACTTTATATTTCGCACTAAAATTACACTAAAATGATTAATTCTAACTAGACGCTAAAATAAGAGCAATGTAGAGTGAATCTCAACCTTCGAAGATCGAATCTAGTAGGTGTTAGGTGGCATTATTATAATTACCGATGATAAAAACGCAAAAATGGCACATTTTATCAAAGTTTGTTGCCGGTGATTCCCGGATAAATAAAAACGTTGACCACTTGCTATTGAAGTTTACCACCGTGTTAATATAAAATTACATTCATCCGAGTGCAGTGAGCAAGTTAATATTGTTCAAGTGTTTCAGTTCAAATATTTTTTTATAGTGTTGGAAATTAATGAAAAATCGTTGGAATTTAACGTATTAAGAGAATTTCCAAGATTTCCCGATCATTCGTGGTGTGTAAGTTTTATTATCTTTATGTGTTTGTACTGTTACTGAAATATAAAGTTTTGCTTTAGATCGAGGAAGATTTTAAACAATTATATCCAGGTATTCAAATAAATTTTAAAGAGATATTTGGTCAAGATATAGATAAAATTATTAAAAATACCAAACGACCGTAATATACCCGAACCCTACAGTTATTTCAGAATATGAAACGCAATTCAGTAGTATGTGAAGTTGTTATTATTTTTAACATTAGATTTATGAATAACTTTTTTTTGATTGTTGAAATAGGGCAACTAAAGTATTATTTCTCTTCCAAGTAAAAAAATAAGAGGAAATGTATCAAAACTTATGCAACCCTGACGGACAAATTAATTACTCTTCAACCTGCAAGTTATTGTAAAATACAGTAGACGCCGCTTATTGGAATCATGGTTAAAGTTATCATTCGAGTATTATCACTTTCACGAAGAACGGGCTGAAGGAATATGACTACAAGCAAAAAATATCCTTTATTATAATCAAAAATTGGGTTTATGTTATTAATTATTTTTCTGATGTTTTCTTCTACTGAAAATGGAGTCCGTTTGCAGTTTTGCCGTTGGAGCCGAGGTGAAATGCAGACTCTAGCAAGGTAGGCCATTGTTAAGTTTAATAAAATCTAAATATTAAATTTGTAAGCATACTGTAAATAAGAATTATTTGTAAATAATTATGTTAATAAGGCTGTAAATAAGAGAGGACGCTTCAGGAATCATCGTCTTATGAGTACAAAGCATAACAATGTTTAACATCATTTTATATGATTGAAGATAGAAGATAAAGAAATTAAAGCACAATACATCGCTAGATGAGATATCACCCACCAGTTTTTACATCTAAACATTTTAAACAAAATATGATTTATAGTTCACCTCGTTATTATCCTGTTGATATTCTAAAATAGAATTATCTTTAATATCAGTGGAACGATCCAATTCTTCTAACTTGTCTTCCGTGCTCTCCATTTCGTTATCGTTATAACTATCACGGGAAACTCGCAGACCACTGATACTTTCTTCGAATTTATTAATCACCTCCAAAAATATTACACCAATATTACCTCAATTTTGAGGTTAGATTGAAGTTCTAGTTACAAATTCTGCAAAGCGCACACAATTAATATAAAATATATTATACTAATCACAATAAATCAACACATTAGCGACTAATAAATTATAAGTACGCTGTTGGTATTAGTTACTTGAATAAGTTAGTATAAACATCAGTTACACGAAGATAAACAATCAAAATTGACGGACGACGGACATCCATGCCTATATTTAAGACTTTCAATATCCAGTGGCGGGTTAGGTTTTTGTTACTAGATGCGAAATTTTACTTTTACGGTTCGTTTTATCTTTATCGTTGTCGGTTTCAAGTTGAATTTAACGAAAGCCGAAACAGACAGTAAATATACTTTATAGTTATAATTATTTTAAATAGGTATACATGAGAAATGTGGCAGACACCTTATTTTGAAAATGTGCCGTATATTTTCTGATTTTAGCGATGTTTTCAATGTTTAGTGCTAAAAATCCCAAAAATTTGAATTCTGATCGCCCCAGAGCCGGACCCTTGTTCGATTGAACACACGTAGTTACGCCACTGTCCTGACTAACCAAGTATGTAACTTGAAAAATCACCAAATTTATTTTGTGTAGTTTTGACAAAAATTTCATATTGTAAGGACTAAGGATGAACCTCTACTGCATTGTATTATTAAAAAGAATTTTTAGTGCAAGAAGCTGGAGTATGGACCAAATAAATACTTCGAGAGTATTGGAGACTCGGGGGATAAAAATTAAAACGGAAGAAGTAGAACATGTCGACATCAAATTGGAAGACTTACATCATTCCATCGACATTAAAAACGAAGATATTGAAGGAAATAAAGAATTTCACGTACCGGAGGACAAAAAATTGTTCGCTTGTCGAACCTGCCCCAGAAAATATGAACACGTGAATAGTTTAAAAGTTCATCTAAGAACTCACACCCTGGATAACAAACCTTTTGAATGTCAAATTTGTCACAAAAGATTTGCTCGGAAAGGAGATTTGAAAGTACATTTAGGAACCCATTCGGGCGAAAGGCAGTTTACGTGTGAGACTTGTGAACGTAGATTTGCACGGAAGGCACACTTAACAGTTCATTTAAGAACTCATACGGGCGATAAACCTTTTGCATGTGAAATTTGTGTACAGAAATTCTCAAATAAAAGTGATTTAATAGTTCACTCGAGAACTCACACAGGTGAAAAACCATTTATGTGTGAAGTTTGTCACCAAAAATTTGCACGAAAGGGGACTCTGAAGGTTCATTTAAGAAGTCACGCGTACATAAAACCATTTGTATGTCAAATTTGCGACAAGAAATTTACACGAAATGCAGTTTTAAAAGTTCATTTAAGGCTGCATTCAGGCAAAAAACCTTATACGTGCAAGATTTGTGGGCACAAATCTGCACAAAAATATAATTTAAAAGTGCATTTAAGAAGTCATACTGGTGAAAAACTTTATACGTGTGAAATTTGTGAACAGAAATTTTCTAGTAATCAAGCTTTAATTGCTCACGTGAGAGCTCACGAAGGAGTGAAACCTTTTATATGTTACGATTGCAACAAAAAGTTTACTCGGAAAGAAGATTTAAAGTTTCATTTGAGGTCTCACACGGGCGATAAGCCTTTTGTTTGTCAAATTTGTGATAAAAAATATACACGTATATATTATTTAAAAGCTCACTTAAGAGTTCATACAGACAACAAACCTATTTCTTAGAAAAAAAAAATTGTACAGAAAGACGGTAGAACTTTCTACTGATTTAGAACCGTATTAGATCAAATGTTTAATTTTGGCTCAAATTTTCTTCTCTCGCAAGTAGAAGTGTTTCCCGTTTAAGGGTGAAATATAAATACTTTACTAAAAAATTTATAACTGTGGGGATATGTTCAATTTCAGTCAGCATTTATTATAAAAATAGTTAAAAAATTAAATCTTACTGAAGGGTGTGTTTTTGGCGCAATTTATTATCAGTTTACCCCCTAAAACTCACCCATATTTAAGATTTAATTTTTTTAACAATTTTTTCAATATATGTTAACGCAAATAAACCGCATCCCCAAATTTTGAGATTTTTAATTCAATTTATTTTCGGTGCATCCCCTAGAACTCGCTTCTTTTTTAACAATTTTTCCAATGTATGTTTATTCAATTTAAGCTCATTCCCAAATTTTGAAAATTTTAGTGCAATTAATTTTTAATTTGACCCTTAAAATACACCCCCCTTTAAGATTTAATTTTGTTAACTATTTTTTCCGTGGATGTTTACTGGAATTGAACATATCCCCGAAGTTCTAAATTTTTTAGTAAACTAAAAAAAAACTTTTTCACCACTACGAAGCTTTTTTTTTAGTTTTTCCTAAATGCCGACAATTTTCTCTCGATCTATTAGACAGCCTAATTATTATTTATTTTTTTTAATTACACAAAATTATCTGGTGTAAAAAATTCATAATGTTAAATTTTCATGTAAAATTGTCACCAAACATTGGTGTAATCTAACAACAAATTAAACTAAATTATAAGATAAGAATAATTTTGTATTTGATTGATGTGTTTAAAGTACATAAATCTGTTTTCTTTATAACTCAACGATTAGATAAAATTTTTTAAAATGCATTCAAGGGGTACATCGCAATATATTATTTAAAATTAAGCGCATGCTCAAGTTTAGAGTTTTAGCTCAATTCCATTTTCGGTTTGCTCCCTAGAACCCCACCCCCCTCAACATTTATTGTTTCAATCATTTTTCCGAGCTACATGATATGTTAACTTAAATTAAGGGTATCTCCAAATTATTATTATTATATACAGGACAACCTGAACAAGAAAAAATTGTAGAAAATCACCGGAAGGGAAAATCGGGAAATAATTGCGGTAATAGTAACGGAAACATCTCCGAGCTGACTATAATGAAAACATACCGGAATGATAAAATGCATAATATGGAACAGAGGATAGATAAATTAAGGCAAGATAAGTAACCAAAAAGAAAAATGATAAGATTGGATTGATGACCACCTTTCGAAAAACAACCGACTGACTGAAAAAAATTTAAAAAAATCAAAGAATTGTTTTTGACGATTTTAAATTTTAATAATTTTTTTTTACACTATACGTACTCAAAAAATTGTGAAAAAAAAACTGAAGGCTTTCTTTTGATCTCTATATCAAATTAAAAAAAAATAGGGAAATTCATCCAAGGAAGGATAACCAAAGCCATAGAATGGAAATTTTACTTACTTGCAATAAGATTTGGCGAAAAATTGAAATTGGTGGACAGGCGTAAACAGGTAAACACAACAATATATTATATTCATTTTTTTCTTTAACACAATTTCATTTTAATGAAATAATAAGAAAAATACACAAGGATAACCCAAATAAATGTTTTATAATTGGGAAATTTTGCTTTGTTCGTAAAATTTAATTATCGAACTTTTCGCAACTTAAAATATTTAAATTTAACATAAATAACTTAGAAACCAAAAGAAATACAGTGAACGACGTCGGACAAATCAACAAAATCCAACGAGGTTTAGTTCATTTGTTTCATGTTATTCAATAGTAATCAAGTTTTTCATCAAAATGCTGCGGTTAAAGTTATCGAACGCTTTGGAGGGATCGTAACATGTCAAGATGACTGTATCTCTCCTGTCGATGCATTTCGCACCCCAATTCAGCCAAGTGATTAGTCGCAGATTTGCTGCCGTAAGATCCTAAAGCACAGATTAGTGAACGGGAATGTATTTGTCTCTACCGAACGGATAGAATTATTCATAGTTGGGCTTTTCGACACTTCGGCAATATTTTTAAATGATTTTTTAATTGTTTCCGAGATGAAAATTTGCGCCGGCAAATTTCACACGAATGAGGTTTTTTGCCCATATGAGATCTTAAATGAACTTGCAGACCTTTTCCATTACGATTAAATTCTCTAAGACAAATTTTACAAACGAAAGGTGTCTCACCTGCGTGTGTTTCAAAATGATCTCTTAAACTTTCATTACTTATAAATTTCTGCTCACAAATTTCACAGCTAAACGGTTTTACGCCCGTATGAGTTCTAAAATGACATTCTAAATCGAGCTTACATGTAAATTTCTGCTCACAAATTTCACATACGAATAATTTCTGATTGCACCTGTGACTTTTTAATTCACACTTTCGTTGAAATCCCTTGCGACATTTCTGACAAACAAAATTTTCTCCCGAATGAACTCGTAGATGATTACTTAAATTTACACTTCGCTTATATTTTTTGGAACAAATTTGACACGCAAACAGTTTTTGACCTTTGAATACCTCACACGCAGGCTGTTGGTATATTTGCTCAACTTGTTCCGTTTTCACTCGGGTGTCAAAAGTTAAAACATCTTCATCTTTAATGTCGATAGAATGATGCAAATCTTCAAATTCGATGTCATCTACTGGTTCGGTTTTAATTTTCAAGCCTTCGATTGAGTCACTTCGGATTTCAGAAGTTTTGAAAGTGCTGCCCAAATTCATTCTTGCAGCTTACCAGGCTTCCACACTAAAAATTTCTTTTTAATAATAATAAATACTAACCATATTAGAGGTTTACTCCAGTTTACTCATAAGAAAAGTAAGAGTTAACTTTTCGATGACGTTTACGATAACCATACTTTTTTATACTTTCATAGTGACAAACTGGATAATATCGCAGGGTGAAAAATAAATTCCTAGTTTTATCGAAGTTGGTAAATTTGACAGTTGCAATAAAATTAAATTTTAATCAGAAGAATATTAGGAAGTAAATTAAAAGGAATGGAATGGATACCAAGCCAGACGATTTACATTATCCCATTGGCAATGATAACAAAGACATTAAAATTGAAATAATGGAAATCAAGGTAGAAGATTTACATCATTCAATCGACATCAAAGAGGAAACTTCGATTGAGGAATATGAACTGCATCAAGATTACAAGATACAAAAGTTTGAATTTGTGGTATGTAATTTAACATTTACTCATAAAATGCAGCTTCGGAAGCATGCAAAAATTCATACCGATCGGAAACTGTTAAAGTGTCATATTTATTATAACTGTCTTCAGAAAGCGCAATTGAACGGTCATTTACTGATTCACAACGATAAGGAACCGATCGAGTCGAAGCTACGGGTTCAGAAATTTACCCGAAAAGGAGATTTGAAACTCTTATTTGAATGCAAATTGTGCGATTACAAATACTTTCAAAAAGGACAGTTGAAAACTCATTTATTAACTCATACCGGTGAGAAACTATTTGAATGTACCATCTGCGATTATAAATCTTCTCAAAAATGAGATTTTAAACGTCATTTACGAATTCATACCGGCGAAAGACCGTTCGAATGTGAAATTTGCGATTATACCTGCATACAAAATGGACAATTGAAAGCTCATTTATTAACTAATACCTGTGTGAAGCCGTTCGAGTGCAACGTTTGCCTTTTAAAACTCGATCGGAAAGGAAGTTTGATACGTCATTTACGAACTCATACCGGCGATAATTTGTTAGCGGGTAATATGTGTGATTATAAATGCTTTCAAAATGGACAATTTAAAGTCATTTACTAACTCACGCCAGTGAGAAACCGTTCGGATGTAAAATTTGTAAGTGTAAATTTACTCGGAAAGATAGTTTGCAACGTCATTTACGAACTCATACCGGTGAAAAACAGTTTGAGTGCAATATCTGCAATTATAAATTATCTCGAAGAGCATATTTGAAACGTCATTTACTAATTCACACCGGCTAGAGCTGTTCAGTTGTTCCGAAGTAGACCTTCAGTTAACGGTTCACAATTAAATATTTTTGGAGTCAGAAACAAACATCTAACAAAGTACAATACAAGCAAGTTGTCGAGATATTTTATCGAGGTGAATAAATTCTAACTGAACTCAACCTAAAAGTTTGTGAAATACAACGAAAGCTAAAGTGACCTCTTCCACAAAGAAAGAATAGCGTGACATATTATGTTATTTATCCGGACTTACAACCTGTACAAATTAATGTAAATTATAATTTGAATTTCCATTTTTATATTTAATTTTCAATTAACCTCTTTTTCTTTTACGAATTGTTTAACATGTTAAGAGGTGTTTACGAAGAGTTGATCGTTACGGAGGTTCCATTACAATATATTCAATATTGTCCAGTTATTTTACGAAATTAGAATAATTACGTAAGTCCAGTTATTATTATTTAATACTTATTACGTTTATTTTGCCGATTTCATATAAAAGTAACAAAGCAAAAGTATGCAGCAAGCACCGAAAGGCCAAATAAATGATGGACCGTCGTCCGTTTTTATCACTGGGTAGATGCGACGCTGGTATTTTTCGGGATATGGAGGAAATCTCTGCTCAATTATTTTACGTTCCAGAATTTGTTTCTCTTTACACGCAGGACAACCATACTGAAATGAACAGAATAATAATAAAATAATCAGCCACCCAACCATGGACTTTGCTTTGTACCTGATATAGATGGTTTGGATCTGAATCGTTATGACAACGGAATACACATTGATGACCACAAAATTTAATTACTTTATTGCATGGCTCCTGACATTCCCAAGAATAACGTCCTGATTTGTTGTATCCTGGTTCATTTAATAATCTATTATACAATGCGCATGCCAATATACGTTCATGACCGCATTTCAAACGGACGCAAACATTTCTAAAAAGGAAAATGTTATCACATAGCAAAATTTTTTTTTATATCGTACCTGGGACAGATGGTACATGGATTTATGGAGTTATCGCCGTGGCAAACTTTAGAGCACTTATGTCCACACGCCAACAACCTTCCACATATTTTTAGACAACCTCCTTCTGGAACTTTGCAAAAATCTTCCGGCTCTTTTAATTTTGTAAAGGTATTTGGATGAACAATACAATAAACTGGCAAATAATTCCCAATGGAGTTTTGTCTTATCAAAACTTGGTTGATCTTTTCCCAAATCTAAAATCAAAATTTAACTGTAACGAAAATCCCTAACGTTAAATGCTTACTTACTGCACTGTTCTGAGAGAGCATCTCCATGTTGCCCATTATGTAGAGTCCTTCCTTGGCTCGCGATAAAGCGACGCAAATGCGATTCTCATTTTTCAGAAACCCTATTTTCCTTTCGCGGTTGTTCCGCACCAAAGAGAGCAAAACAATTCTGCATTCTTCTCCTTGGTAATTGTCGACGGTGCAAATTCTGACATCTTTGAGCCAAATCTGGAAATTTTTACTCTGATCATGCAAAGTACTGACTTTGGCTTCCATAGGCTGCTAAAATTGTGATGTCCTCAGGTTTATACCCAACTTTTCGTAAATAGCATACAAGATTAAGTAAAAATTTGGCTTCGTGCAAATTGGATTTGCTGTCGCCTACACTTGCTTCTTGGTGAGTATGATTAATAAAAAACAGGTTGGAAGTTATTCCAGTAATGGACGGGAAGGTGTTAACGGAGTAATGGTTTTCCAGTTTCGGGTAAATGTGTGGTACGATTAATTGTGCTATTTCTGGACGCATCCGATGTTGGACGCCCAAAACGTGGCACTGTATGTCGTTGAGGACCATTCGTTCGAACATGCTGATTCCCAAATTAAACTGTTGTTCCATGCGATAGTCGGCTGGGATTGGACGTAACTGTTGGTGATCGCCGATTAGAATTAAATGTTTACAGTGTTTCGTTAAGGAAACCGTAATGTGAGCTTCCATAACTTCGGCGGCTTCCTCCACAATTATAATTGGGCACTGGAGCACTTGCAAAGTGCTTTGAAGACGTGCAGCTCCGGTAGTCGTCATACCTATTATTAACTTGTTCTTCATCATTTTTGCGTATTCCAGGTTTCTTAATTCGGTACAACGTAGTCGAAGGCTAACAAGTCTATTGACTATAGAACGTCTGGATGTTTTAAAGGTCTTAGTCAGCATGTCCTTATATAAGTGGATTTGCTTTAACACTTCCTTCACAGCTGGACTATCTTTGTAGTGTTCTGTAAGTTTGGTCAAATTAAATTGATCCAACTTCTCGTTCTTGGACCGGCCACCAACTCGTACGATATCTGTCGTAGTAGTAGTTAACTTTTCCAGAAACTGATCCAAAGCGTGGTTCGTATAACAGACTATGAGGATTGGAGATTTATTATACCAAAATTTTTTATTATACAGAAGTGTTTTGACAATCTGAAGGCCCGTGTAAGTTTTTCCTGTTCCAGGAGGACCTTGAATAACCGCAAATTTTTGTGTTAAGGCCGCTTTAAAAGCTGTAAACTGAGAAGAGTTCAGTTTGAGCTGATCGGCAGACGGCCAATCATTACCAAACAAACGTACATATCTGTTCCCCATTATAAAACTTGAAGATGTTGGATCTAAATAGTCTGGTGGTTTCAAGCTAGCATCCACCTCAATTAAATAACTTTGCATTGGAAAATCAGCTTCGCTCTTGCACTGCAAAGCGTTTAAGACGTGATAATATGGCTCGAATAAAGATATGCACTCTACCATCAAGTACTTTGCGTTTAACACCAAATCGAGATCTAACATCTCGAATCCAACTACGAGTTGCTTATCTATACAATCTCGGTCTATTACTTTTCCAAAGGCAACCGAACTAAAAAAGTCTCTGGTGAAGACAACCAACGATCCATAACTCAAACGTTCAGAATGTGCGGAAAAAATATCCTCTTGGGATTTCTTGTTAGTAATCTTAAAAATTACACCCTCTCGTTCCTTCTTAAAAGTCGTCGATCGCAAAATCACGTCAGGATGAATTATAACTTGCGAAGACGTCAGATTACAATTTTTCGTATTGTTACGCCGATTTTGTTGCATGTATTCCAGAATGCCTTCGCGTAAAGGCGCAACAAAATCCTCCTTCAGTAAACGGAAATGCACGTCTAAATAATGATTTACACTGGAATATCGGCCATAGATTATATTCTTCCGGACAAACGAATTATCTGAACTCAAAATTTCTTCTTGCGTCGGATATACGCTCAACGTTCTAAAATCGTCAGGGGGGGGTCCCGTACTTTCCGATATATACTTTGAGGGAGTCTGGACATCTAGTAGACGTCTGTGGTTAAATTGTTTGTTGCTCTTCCATCTGGAATTCGACGATTTTTCAGGTTGCTGAGAATTTTTCATCGTCATGTTTTATTTGGAATTGCTAAACTAAAAATATGCATATGAGTATCCATCGCAAAGAGGATCACATTAAAATCTGTCTTTTAACTTTAGGCTGATTTAGGAATTTTCAAGAGTGAAATGTCATGATTTTTGTGTTAACATTTTGTTTTTATACCTCCGATGTAGGTCAAATCCTAACACCAAGACTAAATATTGGTAATTTTTAGAAGTCCTCCACACAAGCATGACAATCTTAATAAATTTGTTGCAGTCAAAATGGGGGGGGGGGGGTAGTATTTAATTTTTTAATTTCTGAAAGTCTACAACATGAAGACTAACTGTTGGTGATTTTTGGAAGTCCACGACACGAGCATGACAATTATAATAAATTTCCTGCGAGGGGGGGGGGATTTAGTATTTAATTTTTTACTATCAAAAAGTCTACAGTTTTTTTAATGTACAGAACAATAAATTAAAATTTAAAAATTGGGATTAATTAAACAATAAAATTCGAATTTTCAAATATCTTTTAAAGCCCTTTACCTGCTTTATTTATTGTTGTTTTGCATTATTCACTGCCGACTGGAAATTTAGAGTAATTTTGGAGTTTTCGAAAATTTTGGGTCGCTTAAAGTTCTCGACTTTCTAGATCCCTAAATTTACATAGATGTTTAAAAAGTTTAAATTAAAAAAAAATTATTCTAATTTTATTGCTTAATTAATCCGTTGCTTTTTAATTCTAATATTAAAAAATGTAGGGTTTGCTTCTCACCTCTTAAAAAAACCTAAGGATACCTTTGTTAACTTGAAAAACTTAAACACCAACAGCTGTATTCATAAAAATTTACAGAGCCCTTCAAACCTACTTTAGCGTAAACGCCAAACAACTCTATTCATAAACACGTTTTAGCTCAAAAACCTTCTGTAACGGTGGTGTAACTTTGACAATATTTAAAGTAGGGAGGAGCCTTCTTTAAACCGACTTTAAGGAAATTTTGATTGTAAAATACAGTTTACACTGTTATGTAAACCATGCTTTACTAAACCAATCTTTGATAAATTTGTGTAAATTGTGTTAGTGTCCTTTATGTTGTCTTAGTGAATTTGTCTAGTTTTATTCAGGTCGAAAAATTTTAATTTTTCAAATAATTTAAAGCCAAAAAATATGGATGCAATATATGATATTAATGCTATTAATATTATAAGAAATAATATAATTGATGAGCGCTTACCGCGTCGTAGAAAAACTTACAAAGTTAGGTTTGATCCTTTTACGCTTTGTGATATTGAATTCAAAAAAAAATACAGATTCAATAAAGAAACTATTCGTTATATAGTGGAATTAGTGACAGGCAGATTACACCTCGGTGGTTTGCCATTGCCTTCCGAGAGAAGACGGTCAGAATAAAGTTTTACTGAGCCCGGAGTCGACCCAGGCATTCAGCATTAGCAGCAACGCACTTAACCGCTCTAACTGACGACCGTCTCTTATAATACATTAAACATTTGTAAACATAAAAATTTACCCTCTGCCCGCGAGCACCGCTACTGGATTAATTTGAAGTTAATTTTATATTATTTTAAAAATTGCGTTCGTTTTCAAAATGCCCAGTTGATGGAATGGCTATTAGAAAAAAAGTTCAAAAGTTCAAAATTTTTAATTTTCACTTAACCTAAAAATAGCGGTGTCCCAATTTGATATTATTAATATTTATATCGCACGATATAGAATCAATTAAATAAATAAATTAAGCTTTATTTTATTTATTTAATAATATCATTTAACAAATTAAAAAAGTGTGGGCGATTATATAATATCCCAATCTTCTTCATTTGCACTCAGCAGCAGCTTAGTTAGAATACGCTATTGAAAATTCAATGAAATCAATATTTACCCAGTTTAATAACTTGAACCTCTCGATGTGGTGCGTGAAAGAAAATCAGTAAAAATATTGCTCGAGCCAACTCAAGCTGTCGAGTAGTTCAAAAACGCTTCCATGTTCGTTAGAACTACTGGATAGCACAGTGGCGTAACTAGATGTCTTAACGTCTATGTTCAAAGAAAATTTTGGCGTTATAAATAAACGGCAATAATAAATAAATTATTATATTATAAAAATTACATATAAGAAAACAGTTTTCGAGATAATCAGCTTCGAATTTTCATAAAGGTATGTTAAGATTATTAAACAAACTAATCATTTATTAGGGTACCGGGGGGGGGGGGGGTTGCACGAAAGACGGTTTTAGCAGTCGACAAGATTTATTCGAATTCTCAACTTCGTCTTCAAAACATTAGTAAAAAATCTAAAAATCAAAAAATATACAGGTGCTATTTAAAATAAATTACATTTAGTTCCAAAAATCTTCTGAATAAATAAAAAAATTGCATTTAATTAATTGTTAATATTTGAATTACGAATACACGAAGAAGTAAGGAAGAACTATAATCTTGGCAAAACTAGAAGTGAAATCTAGCCGATCTTCAAGAAAATTTAGAAAATCTCTACGACTTCCTATACCAAACCGGCATAATCAAACAAATTTAAATCTCAAATACTTTTTTACCACCCATCAGTGCTATGATCCTGTAATTAAAGCACTTAAATAAATTTAAAAAAATATATATATATTTGAATTATGTAAAAAAAATTAATAGAAAAATTTTGTCCGACCACATTAATATAGCCGATAGTATGTTTAGCAAATTTGGCTGAATTTTTCTACAATAAATTGTTTAGAATATTAAATAACCGCCAATATAAACAAAAAAACACTGCAATATAGTACATTATAATATACTGCAATATACATGCATTTATTTAATATATTTAAAATCAAATTAAATCGAATAAATTTCCCAGGGCGGGACAAGACACGTATTCTTTTTTTTTATGCGTCGAAATTCGCAAATAATAAAATTCGTGATTTAAAATAAAAATGCGACGTCTGGTGGCAGAATTAAGAACAATTCGGAGACGTAGAATTATTACCAAGTCGATTGTCTTTTTAACAGCAAGAAAAGAATAAGAGCATGTAAATCACAACTAATTTAATTAACACACAAAAAAAATATAATGACAAAACGGTAGAAAAAAAATTTTATAATTACAAAATGAAATATAAAAAAAATATATAATTGCTTAGAATTAATTTACCAAGTTAACTTTTTGTTATAAAGATAAAAATTACATTGAAATCGTTGAGACTCACCTAAATAAAAAAAAACATACAATTTTAAGTATATTAATTTGGTTATTACCTTTTTGGTCGTTGAGGAACGCACGAAACAAAACAAAAGAAAGATTTAAAAGAAAAACTATTTGAACCACTTAAAAAAATTAAAATTCAATTATGAACACTTTTTAAAAAAAAAATAATATCTTATCATGAATACTTTAAAAAAAAATTATTTAATTATGAATCAGCACAACACTTTTATTTAACACCCCGTAACGAACCGACAGGTTGGATAAAAAAAAAGATTTTAATTAGTCGCTTGTTGCGTTTATGCTAAATTTGCATAAATTACCTTCGTTTAAGCTTGCGAATCTATGGGTGGTTTGTTGCACTATTAAAGTTTTACAAATATTGTGTAAAAATTCAATAAAAATTTTAAAATAATTCAAAAAATTCCACATAATATCTACACTAAAATTTCAGAGTAACTTACTCATTGAGGTAATGATTTTTTCAAGTGGTGGGAATTTTAGTGGAACGAATAAATTTTTTTAAAAGAATTTCAATACATTCACAAAATTCTCAAATTCTACTCAATAATTTTATTAAAATGTTCCCAAGATTTTATAAAAATTTCCTGATATTCCAAATTTTTCGTTGAAACTTGGAAAATTGTAACAAATTTTAATAATTTGTTTTCTTTTGCCTTGCGCACGTCACTGCGTTTAAGCTTAGCGCGACGCCTATGATTTTTCAAAAACTGCGAGTTTTGATAACGCTTTCGCTAGGTCGTTTTGATAACACGTTTGACACGGTTAAGGTGATATCTCGTCTGTATTAGGTAAAATATTTTAAATTTTACATCGGTTTTTTATCATTTAATGATTTTAGGAAGCACCTTTCTTTTTTGTTATAAATTTGGATACACCAACTATTCCGATAATAATTGAATAAGAACGAAAATTGCAAGAATTGAAATATTTTTAATCACAACTGCTTATCATTATAATTTGGTTTGTGCCATTTTTGGATTAATTACGGACGGAAATTTTCAACGCAGTTGAAGATTCTACATTTTTCCTTACTTTACATCACGTCTCGAAGTTGTGACTCCCAGAGTTCCTCCTTTTTGGTTCAAGTGCAGGGGTACCGCAGACTTCCAAGCGTTAACGGCTCAACGTCATTTTTTCCGAAGTTCGAGAGCTGGACAACGATTGCGATTACTGGCATCACTTCATAAGCTGTTGGTTTCCGTTAGGTGGAAAATTTGGTATTGATAAACTTTGTAATTACCCGGGTAAGTGTTTTTTCTTTTCTAACCCAACGAGCCACTTTTGCGAGCAGCTTTGATTTCTCATTCGACACCATAATATTTTTGATTGTCATCATAGTTTTCGACAATGGTTTGTCAGTGCACCCGAACATTCGTTTGAGGACGATTTTTTTTTGTCATAACTTTTTGCCAACTACGCCGATAATTGTAAACGATTGACAACCTTTTATAATTTTTTTGATCTCTTGTATTTGGAGTTAATAAATACGCTTTGTTTTAATTTGTGTTTCTTTTCGGGGAAGCCGTACTGCAGTATTCAATTGAATTCACACTCTCGCTCACCGCCCTAAATCGGTTAGCTTTAACATCGTGGGCCTCTTCACTATTTTTTAAAAATCTGGATTTTTCCAGAGTGTGAAGAAAATACTGTCTTCCTGCAAGGGCAGGTAGAATTTTTATTTACAAAATTTTATTGAAATTTCCGGAATTTTAGTGAAATGAAATTTTTCTAAAATTCCAAGAATTTCGATTAACTAAATTTTACTAATAAATAATTCTAATTTTCCAAGCATCTTGTAAATATTCCATAGAAGTTTCATAAAAAAGCGGAAGTCGCCTACGTATCTTCGAGTGGGAATTTGTTCAAGATTCAGTGCAAGGTTATTGTTCAAGCAAGAGCAAGCACTTTGGTTTTAACAGTTGGGGGGGGGGGGGGGGGGGGTTAGAGCTGTCTTCGGTTAATTGGACGAGGACGGGGTTGTAGTCACGATTTAGGGCGTTGAATTTTCCGTTATCAGGTATTGCTACATCAAGAACGCCGTGGAAGTGGTCGGGGGAGTATTTTTCTTTGGGAAAGCCGGGTTAAATTCGGGATTGTTCTCCTTATTTTATTTATTAATGTGATAGTATTTAATTATATTTTGTGATTTTTGTTAATTAGCAATGTCGAGTATACGTATGTGAGTATTTAGAGGCGGTATATTTTGTTTGTTTGGTAAAATAGTGGGTGTCCTTTGTTTGGGTGTTTCCCCGTTTCCGAGAGTTTCACGTCTCAGTTCCTAATGTTAGATCTGATTTGATGAATTCGATGAGTATGAGAGAGCTCTAAGATTGAAATATCCACGTATATAGGTCCTTCTGCTACCGTAGGCTTTTATGGCGGTATGCTGGAGTGATATGTATCGATACGTTTATCTATTAATCGTTTATTTAATTATAATAATAATATATTAAAACCACAGCTATATTACAACCAGCATACACAATGCCCAGAACGAATCTGAATATTATATTTTTGTCCGTTCTGGTGTGCATTTTTATTACATTATTATGTTGGTACTTGTGAGTACCAACATTCAAAATATTATTTACAAATTCAAACATTACACTCTTCCCTTCTTAGTCTTCTAGTTCGTCCCATCTCGATACCGTGCTGGTTTACTTATATTCCTCCGAGGACGGTTTGTCATGCCAACTTGCGTCGTTTCTTCTTGGGGTCTTATGATTTCTTTCTCTGCTTCATTATTTGTCGTATCGGCCGCTTCTTCTTGAGTATCCGTGTGGTTTGGTTTTAGTGTCCTTTCGTCAGCTTGTTCTTTATTTTTTTTTTTTGCTTATTTCTGTTCCTGTCGTTTCTTCTGACACCGTTATTGTTGGCCTTATTACTCCAGTTTGTGTTGTCTCATCTTCTTCCTTTGACACTGCTTTAACTATTTGGTCTAAATGCCTTTTCCACCATATTCCATAGCCGGGTACTTCGCATAGGTATGTTCTTACTCCACATACTTTTGCGATTTTTGCCCTTGTCCAAAATTCCTTATTTCTGTTCCTGTAATCTTTAACATAAACTTCATCTCCTGCTTTAAATAACTCATTCCTTCCCCCTCTAATAACTTTCTGCTCCAGAACTTTTTCTTTCTTTTGTGGTCTAAGCGCATCAAATCTCGTTCTTATTTCTCTACTAAACATCCGATAAGCAGGAGATGCTTTTATCGTACAATGTTCCGTTGAACGATATATTAATAGGTATCGAGCTAGAATACGGCATGCGGATATATCCGAATTCTTTGGGTCTTCTAACGATTTTTGCAATGCCGATTTAATTGATTTAACAGCATTTTCTGCTGCACCGTTAGAAGCTGGGTGATACGGAGGGCTCAAACTATGAATGATTCCATTTGATCCACAAAAACTTCTAAATTCACTTGATGCAAATTGTGGGCCATTATCCGACACTATTTGTTTTGGAATTCCAAATCTTGCAAAGATTTGTCGCAGTGCATCTATCGTCGCATCTGCGGTAGTCGAGCTCATGTGCACTACTTCTGGCCACTTACTATATGCATCCACAACCACCAAATACATTTTTCCTTGTACTGGACCAAAAAAATCTATGTGTATTCTTTCGAAAACTGCTTTTGCTTCTTGGAATTGCAGAACTTCTGACTTTGGAGGGTTTGATCGAAATCGATTGCATATTTCGCACGATCTTGCCATATTTTCTATTTCTGTATCCATCTTTGGCCACCAGAAATACGATCGAGCTCGACTTTTCATCTTCACCACCCCGCTATGTGCTAAGTGCAATTCCTCTAACAGTTTCTTTCGAAACTGTAACGGTATAACCACTTTATGCCCCCACATAATTATTCCATCTTCCAGCGTCAGCTCTTTCTGTCGGCTTATGTATGGTCCAAAATTTGAATCTTGATTAATTGTATAATCTTTCCATCCATTCTTTATTTCTATATACACCTTTGCTAATACCGCATCGTCCTTCAAAGTTTCTTTGATATTATTTGCCGAGATTGCTGCTTCAAAATCACTTTCTATAAAATTTATATGATTAAATTCCGCGCTTACTTGGGAAGTTTCATTTAGTGGCAATCTTGACAAACAGTCTGCATTTGTGTTGTCTTTTCCTTGAACATATCTAATTTCAAAATCAAAATTGTTTAAAAAAATCGCCCATCTGTGTAATCTTCCCGCCGCCATTGCCGGCAAACCCTTTTTGCTTCCAAAAAGATAGATTAACGGTTTGTGATGCGTTGTCAAAATAAACTTTTTACCTACCAAGTACTGAAAAAACTTCTTGACTGAGTAAAATATTGCTAGAGCTTCCTTATCTAGCATCGAATAATTCTTCTCACTTGTATTTAGAGTACGCGAAACATAACAGATGGGTCGATCTGTTCCATCTTCGTAAATGTGTGACAGAACTCCTGCTACTCCATATGCGCTTGCATCGCAACTAACTTTGACAGGAAGTTCTGGATTGTAGTGCACTAGCACATTGTCCGAAGTCATGACTTCTTTTGCCTTGTCAAATGCTTTCTGACAATCTCCATTCCACCTGAGCTGTTGCTTGTCGTTGCTATTTTTTAATAGTTCGTAGAGGGGTTGTAACATCTGTGTAATGTTCTCAATAAATCGGGAATAGTAGTTTATCATACCCAAAAACGATTTCAATTGTGTTAAGGTTTTTGGGATTTCGCAATTTACAATTGCACTTATTTTTGAAGGATCTTTTCTTAAACCTTCACTGCTTATTTTGTGACCCAGATATGTAATTTCTGCTTGGAAGAAAACGCACTTTTCTTTTTTTAATTTAAAACCTGCATCTGCTAATTTTTTAAAAACGTTATCTAAATTTTTGACGTGTTCTTCCTGACTTCTTCCGGTCACAACAATGTCATCTAAAAATACCACGGTCTTTTCACATCCCCTTAGTGTTTTTTCCATTATTCGCTGGAAAATAGAGCAAGCAGGTTTGGTTCCGAAAGGTAATCTTTCCATTTTATATAAACCTTTATGCGTGCTCCATGCTAACAGCAGTTTAGAATCTTCTTCTAACTCTAATTGATTGTACGCGTGACTCAAGTCCAGTTTAGAAAAACGTTTTCCCCCTTCGAGTGATGCAAACAATTCTTGAATATTCGGTAAAGGAAATTTATCATCCGATATCACTGGGTTTACTGTGATCTTGTAATCCGCGCACAATCTGATTGAACCGTCTGCTTTTAAAACTGGGACCAACGGAGTCCCCCATTCTGAACTATTTATTGGAGTGATTACTCCTTCTCTTTCTAAACGTTCCAACTCTTCGCTGACTTTGCTCTTGTAAGTCAATGGTAATGGTCGTGGTTTCATGTATTTAGGTATTGCGTCTTTTAACATCGTTAATCTAATTTTTTCGTACCTGAAACGTCCTAGCTTGTCTTCAAAAAGTTCTTTATAATTTATCAAAAGCTTCGCAAGTGCTTCCGATTGGGTGTCCTCTAATATTTTATTCATTGTTACTGTTATGCCAAACATTTCCATTATATCTCTTCCCAAGAGCGGAGCAGCATCGTTCCCTTTGATTACTAATAATTTTACTTGTTTTTTTACTTTTCCTAAACTCAACGTGACCAGTATTTGTCCTGCCGTAGCAAACGAAATACCATTATAGTATTTTAAAGTTGTATAACTTCTTTGAAGAGGTATATGTTTAAAATATTTATTGTAGGTTGGCCAACACATTGCTGAAATAGCCGCCCCCGAATCAATCTCCATTTTCATGGGTATCTTATCTATAAAAACATCCGCATAAAATTCATTATTTATTTTTATTATATCATTAACCTTATTTACACAGACATCATTTCCCACCTCTTCCTCCCCTCTTGTAACTTCCAAATAATTAGTTCGTTTTTGTCTACATACCCTTGTTATATGTCCTTTTCTTCCACAATTATAACATTTTGCCTGTTTTAATCTACACCATTCCCACTTATGACCCGATTCACCACAAGCAGAACACCTCGCAAAACTGTTTACTTGGGTGAGTTCTTCTCTTTTCGTGCTACTCGGTTGATTTTGCCTCCAACTGTTATTTAACTTGTAGCAAACCTCTTCTTTAATATGTAAGTTTGTTTGTCTTACCTCTCTTGAATTTTTGAGAGCTTGTTCCTTTTTAACCGCAATATTGAATATCTCCTCCAACTTCGTTACTGTTGGATCCACTTCACTTACTCGATCGTACACCGAACTGTCTTTTAAACCCATAACAAATTTATCTTTCTCAAAATCGCTTAGATATTTACCAAATCTACAATGTACCGACAGTTTCTTTACCCGAGCGTACCATTCCACCACGTTTTCTTCCACTTCTTGCTTCGCTTTATGGAACTTTGAACGTTCATTAAAAATAGACTCTTTGATACAATAATGTGTCTCGAGCTTTTCCCATAGTTCCACTAACGTCAGTGTTTCCGGTGACTCTGGGTTACACAAATTACTTAACGTTTCGTAAACATCCGAATCGAGTGCCGTTAACAAAATTGCAATTTTCTTTCCTTCAACCACATCGTTTGCAATAAAATATTGCGATAATTTCGCCTTGAATGTAACCAAATTGTCTTCTTGTTTAAATTCTGGCAATTTGCCCAGTAAAGATGTATAATGCACGGCCTGTGCTGTCATCGCAAAACAAAACAAAAACCACGTGTTACAATTTTTGATTGTCCTAACTATCACTTTTTCCAATTTTCCTCGTCGCCAATTGATATGTATCGATACGTTTATCTATTAATCGTTTATTTAATTGAATCGCTGAGTGAGAAAAAGGTGTAAGTCCAAAATGGCTAGTTTTAAGAAATCATAAAAAAACTGTGTGGTTTTGTAATTCTTACTGTTTTCATATTGACATGCATACAAAAGTTGTAGTACTATATTCAGGGAAACATATATAGTTAGAATAAGAATATCTAAAATTTGCTATTTCACTCAATATACAAAAGAACAGATCTTGGACTTACACCCTTTTCCCACTCACTCAAATTTACAAATGCATTATTGTTATTTGAAATAAAACTATTTATTTAACTGAACAAACATTTATTTTTTTTATAAATATATGTATTATTTTACTTTAAACAAAACAAAACGCAAATTAATAACATTTTAGCAACTTCATGAATCATCGGTTACAACTTGGGTAGTTTTCCATGAAGTGACATGATAATAGAACTCTAGGTTCTAGACCACACGGTTTGCCACTTTTTTTTGCTTCTACATTTTTTCCCGAGTAATTTGTATGTTCTTTACCTTTACGTTTAGCAAGCATAATTTTATTTCGTTTCCAGCTGCCTTCATCTCTTTTTTTTTGCTTTTTGTTTTTTTTTTCACTATCACATTCACTATCGATATCAGACATTATTCACTTTAATATATAATAAATAAATCGCAAACTTTTTGTTTGTTAATAATTATATAACAAGTAGAAAAACAAATTATAAACATAAACAAGAACTTATATTAAACTGCAAATGCAACGTTATCTGTAAACAATTAATAAACAATTATACCGAATCACGATAGAGTAATTATTTTAGTATTATTATTTAAATATTGAGTACAAAAACGGTGTATGTCCTGGACTTACACCGTTCTTTCACTCAACATTATTTAATTTTCCTTGCTGTGGTCTCAATTATAACTATTATTACACCGCTATTAGACTCAATGAACGGTCTATATATTTCAAACCAATTTGCTATATCAGTTGAAAATTGCATTTTTTGGACTTACACCCTTTTCTTACTCATCGATTCAATTATAATAATAATATATTAAAACCACAGCTATATTACAACCAGCATACACAATGCCCAGAACGAATCTGAATATTATATTTTTGTCCGTTCTGGTGTGCATTTTTATTACATTATTATGTTGGTACTTGTGAGTACCAACATTCAAAATATTATTTACAAATTCAAACATTACATGGAGTACCAGCATGTTGAAGAGATGCTAATAATAAAAAAGTTTATTCCCAAAAATACAAGAGTCAAATCAATGCTGTTGTACACCAATATACAAAACAATAAAATAATTAGGAAACTGGAAATCTATATTAAAGTATGCAGCAAGCATCGAAAGGCCAACCAAGTGATAAAAAAGTTTCTGTTTTTCTCACTGGGTTGTAGCTAGGCTGGTATGTTTCGGTATATCGAGGAAAACTCTGCTCAATTATTTTTCGTTCCAGCATTTCTTTCTCCTTACACGTAGGACAACCATACTGAAATGAACAGAGTAATAATAAACTAATCAGCAACCAACCATGGACTTTGCTTTTTACCTGATATAGATGGTTTGGATCTGAATCGTTATGACAAAGGAATTCACATTTATGACCGCAAGATTGAATTAATTTATTGCATGGTTGCTGACATTCCCAAAAATTACGTCCTGATTTGTTGTATCCTGGTTCATTTAATAATTTTTTATACAATGCGCATGCCAGTATACGTTTGTGACCGCATTTCAAACGGACGCGAAGATTTCTAGAAAGGAAAATGTTATCACATAGCAAAATTTTTTTTATATCGTACCTGGGACAGATAGTACATGGATTTGTGGAGTTATCCCCATGGCAAACTTTAGAACAATTATGTCCACACGACAACAACCTTCCACATATTTGGAGACAACCTCCTTCTGGAACTTTGCAAAAATCTTCTGGCTCTTTTAATTTTGTTAAGGTATCTGGATGAACAGTACAATAAACTGGCAAATAATTCCCAATGGAGTTTTGTCTTATCAAAACTTGGTTGATCTTTTTCCAAATCTGAAATCAAACTTCAACTGTGACGAAAATCACTAACGTTAAATGTTTACTTACTGCACTGTTCTGAGAGAGCATCTCCATGTTGCCCATTATGTAGAGTCCTTCCTTGGCTCGCGACAAAGCGACGCAAATGCGATTCTCATTTTTCAAAAACCCTATTTTCCTTTCGAGGTTGTTTCGCACCAAAGAGAGCAAAACAATTCTGCATTCTTCTCCTTGGTAATTGTCGACGGTGCAAATTCTGACATCCTTGAGCCAACTCTGAAATTTTTTACTCTGATCATGCAAAGTACTGACTTGGCTTCCATAGGCTGCTAAAATTGTGATTTCCCCAGGTTTATAACCAACTTTTCGTAAATAGCATGCTAGATTAACTAAAAATTTGGCTTCGTGCAAATTGGATTTGCTGTCGCCTACATTTGCTTCTTGGTGAGTATGATTAATAAAAAACAAGTTGGAAGTTATTCCAGCAATGGACGGGAAGGTGTTAACGGAGTAATGGTTTTCCAGTTTCGGGTAAATGTGTGGTACGATTAATTGTGCTATTTCTGGACGCATTCGATGTTGGACGCCCAAAACGTGACACTGTATGTTGTTGAGGACCATTCGTTCGAACATGCTGATTCCCAAATTAAACTGTTGTTCCATGCGATAGTCGGCTGGGATTGGACGTAACTGTTGGTGATCGCCGATTAGAATTAAATGTTTACAGTGTTTCGTTAAGGAAACCGTAATGTGAGCTTCCATAACTTCGGCGGCTTCCTCCACAATTATAATTGGGCACTGGAGCACTTGCAAAGTACTTTGAAGACGTGCAGCTCCGGTAGTCGTCATACCTATTATTAACTTATTCTTCATCATTTTTGCGTATTCCAGGTTTTTTAATTCGGTACAACGTCGTCGAAGGCTAACAAGTGTATTGACTATAGAATGTCTGTATAATCCAGGGGACTTATTCAGCATGTTCCTATATAAGTGGATTTGCTTTAACACCTCTTTCACTGCTGGACCGTCTTTGTAGTGTTTTTTAAGTTTGGTCAAATTAAATTGATCCAACTTCTCGTTCTTGGACCGGCCACCAACTCGTACGATATCTGTCGTAGTAGTAGTTAACTTTTCCAGAAACTGATCCAAAGCGTGGTTCGTATAACAGACTATGAGGATTGGAGATTTATTATACCAAAATTTTTTATTATACAGAAGTGTTTTGACAATCTGAAGGCCCGTGTAAGTTTTTCCTGTTCCAGGAGGACCTTGAATAACCGCAAATTTTTGTGTTAAGGCCGCTTTAAAAGCTGTAAACTGAGAAGAGTTCAGTTTGAGCTGATCGGCAGACGGCCAATCATTACCAAACAAACGTACATATCTGTTCCCCATTATAAAACTTGAAAATATTGGATTCAAATAGTCTGGTGGTTTCAAGCTAGCATCCACCTCAATTAAATAACTTTGCATTGGAAAATCAGCTTCGCTCTTGCACTGCAAAGCTTTTAAGACGTGATAATAAGGCTCGAATAAAGCCGTGCACTCTACCATCAAGTACTCGTCGTTTAACACCAAATCGAGATCTAACATCTCGAATCCAACTTCGAGCTGCTTATTTGTACAATCTCGGTCTATTACTTTTCCAAAGGCAACCGAACTAAAAAAGTCTCTGGTGAAGACAACCAACGATCCATAACTCAAACGTTCAGAATGTGGGGAAAAAATACCCTTTTGGGATTTCTCATTAGTAATCTCAAAAATTACACCCTCTCGTTCGTTTTCAAAAGTCGTCGATCGCAAAATCACGTCAGGATGAATTGTAACTTGCGAGGATTTCAGATTACAATTTTTCGTATTGTTACCCCGATTTTGTTGCATGTATTCCAGAATGCCTTCGCGTAAAGGCGCAACAAAATCCTCCTTCAGTAAACGGAAATGCACGTCTAGATAATGATCCACACTGTAATATCCGCCATGGATTATATTCTTCCGGACAAACGAATTATCCGAACTTAAAATTTCTTCCTGCGTCGGATATACGCTCAATGTTCTAAAATCGTCAGGTGGGGGTCCCTTACTTTCCGATATAAACTTTGAGGAAGTCTGGACATCGTCTAGTAGACGTCTGTGGTAAAATTGTTTGTTTCGCTTCCGTCTAGCATTCGACGATTTTTTAGTTTCCTGAGGATTTTTCAGCGTCATGTTTTATTTGGAATTGCTAAACAAAAAAGATTCATCACATTAAAATATGACTTTTAACTCTAGGCTGATTAAGGAATTTTCAAGGGGGAAATGTCATGATTTTTGGGTTAACATGTGGTTTTTATACCTCCGATGTAGATCAAATCCTAACACAAAGACTAAATGTTGGTAATCCTCGACACAAGCATGACAATTTTAATAAATTTCTTGCAATCAAAATGGGGGGGAGGGGATTTAGTATTTAATATTTTTAATTTCAGAAAGTGTACAACATGAAGACTGGTTGGTGATTTTTGTATGTCCAAGACACAAGCATGACAATTTTAATGAATTACTTGCGTTCAAAAACGGGGCGGGGAGGGGGGGGATTTAGTATTTAATTTTTTAAGTTCAGAAAGTTTACAACATGAAGACTAAATTTTAATGATTTTTGGAAGTCCACGACACAAGCATTACAATTATAATGAATTTCCTGTTTGGGGGGGAGGGGAAATAAGTATTTAAATTTTCAATATCAAAATGTCTACAACACAAAGACAAATAATTGGTTATTTTTGGAAGTCCACAACACAAGCATGACAATTTTAATGAATTTCCTTCTGCCAAAGGGGGGTGGGGGGATTTAGTATTTAATTTTTTACTATCAAATCTACATTAAAATCTACATTTGCAGGTAACTAAAAATAGGATAAATTCCGCAGGCAAGTAATCGATCACACCCACACATAAGTACGCCATTTTTTTCATTAACGCCCGATTTGCTGTTGACGTAATCTCTCGTGATATTTCTCGAATATTAATAGAATAAAATTTAATAGTAATTTTTGTAAATCAAAATAACATGAGAGTTGTTTATAAAATACTTCACAAAAAACTTCGCCTTTTTTGAATCCTTCCTCCCTCGTCCCACTGTGTTCCATTTTCTTTACCCCCCCCCCCACAAATATAACGTCGTTATATAACCTCCTTATAAACAATTTGTTAAAAAAAATTAAAATAAAATTGATGAACTGCGCGAACGTCACGTTTCCTTACCCTCCCCCCTCCCGTCACCAAATACCCCAATAGCAACACTAACCCCCTCTCGCGAACGTATTTTATAGAAAGCCCCTTACACACTTATTTACTCCTATTAGCTAATTATTTAAGTTATTATTCGGTAATTAATCAAATTCATTCCTGTCGAATGTATTGCCGCATTTTTTAATACAGGAGGGAGGGTGGTTGAACGATTATATCTAAAGAAGAGTTTGATAAGTAAATGTATATTTTTGTTTAATTTTTAAAATTTCATTTTTAATTGTAAATAATTGTAGTTCCCATGAGTTGGTTTAACCAAGCGATAGTAGACAGCCGGATACCTTTCGGAAAGAGCTTTTAAAATACCAAGTTTTTGCTTAATTTTAATAACACTGTTCTGACTTTTAATACTTCCGGTTTATAAATTGTATTTGAAAAAAATATGCGAATATTTAGAAATTTTATTTTTCAGGAAAATTATGTTGGAAATATAATTCAATTGACGCCCAACCTGGGGTAAAATCAATTAATTAATTGGTGTAATATTAAAGCTGCTGTCATCGTCACCCTGATAATTTAAAATAAAGAGGCAAAACAATAATAAGTTTTTATGAGTGAGATTTTATACCCAGATTGATAAATCTGACGATGCCGAAAAGGCGAAACCGGTAATCCTTTAAATAAATTAATGAATACATTAATCATTTGTAAAAATAAAAATTTGCCCTCTGCCCGCGAGCACCGCTACTGGATTAATTTATTGCAAAAGTTAATTTTATATTATTTTAAAAATTGCGTTCGTTTTCAAAATGCTCAGTTGATCGAATGATTATTAGAAAAAAAGTTCAATATTTTTAATGTTCACTTAACCTAAAAATAGCGGTGTGCCAAGTTGATATTATTAATATTTATATCGCACGATATAGAATCAATACCATTTTAAGCTTTATTTTATTTATTTAATATAATTTAACAAATTAAAAAAGTGTGGGCGATTATATAATATCCCAATCTTCTTCATTTGCACTCAGCATCAGCGTAGTTAGACTACGCTATTGAAAAATCAATAAAATCAATATTTACCCAGCTAAATAACTTGAACCTCTCGATGTAGTGCGTGACAGAAAATCAGTAAAAATATTGCTGGGGCTAACTCAAAATGTCAAGTACAGCTGTTGAGTAGTTCAAAAACGCTTTAGGTACGTTAGAACTACTGGATCGCACAGTGGCGTAACTAGATGTCTTATCACCTATGTTCAAGATTTGGCGCTATAAATAAACCCAACCGCTGATACCGGATAGGTCAATGAGAGGGTAAAAATAACTCCTTTGCCGAACTCTATAAAAACAAAATATTTATTTATTTAATAAAATTTTGCGTGTGAAAAATTACATAAAAGAAAAAAGTATTCGAGATAATCAGCTTCCAAGTTTCAAAAAAAATATATTAAGATTATTAAATAATCATTTATTAGGGAGCGGGGGGGAGGGGGTAAGTACAAAAAATTCGAATCCTCAACTTCGCCTTCAAAACATTATTAAAAAATTTAAAATTCAGAAAGTACAGGTTACTATTTAAAATAAATTACATTTAGTTTCAAAAATCTTCTAAATAAACAAAATTTGAGGTTAATAATAAAAATTAAAAATTTAATAAAAAACTTTAAAATGCCTACAAATAAATCTAAAGTCTTAATTATTGATAAAAGCAAATCATACAATTTATAAAAAAAAATTGCATTTAATTATCAATATTTGAATTATGTAAAAAAATTAATAGAAAAATTTCGGCCGACCACATTAATAAAGCCGATAGTATTTTTAGAAAATTAGACCGGATATTTTTCTACAATAAATTATTTCGAATATTAAATAACCCCCAATACAGACAAAAAACCACTGCAATATACATATATTGTCGTGTTACCAAATATTTGGATCCACCCTGTGCTCTTTTGGTGAAATGTTTGTAAGTTATGATTTTGATTTGGTAGTTTTGAAAGAGTGCTAGGTGGGGAAACAGGAGAGGAAGAGAGGGGCTTTTTAGCCAAGATGGCCGACCAAGCTGGTCGCTAGTTTTTGGTATTGTGAGATATTTTGAGATCTATGATTTTTCTGAAGTTGTGAGTAATTAATTTTGATTTAAATATAGTAATTTTATGCGAATGCATTATTGCGTTATTTTGGAAGCATATTTTTGATATTTTGGAGTTTGGATATTTTTTTGTGAGTGGCTACCGAGCGGTTGTCGTTTGGTTGATTTGGAGGAAAATTAATTGGAATAATAAATTTGATTTGGATTATATTTAAAATTAGAAAATTTAAAATTATATTTATACGAGCAAATGGTTTATTTGATAAGGCGACGTTTTAGATAAGTTAAATTTGCAAACTTCGTTCCCTTCGAATAGAATTAAAATTTTATATTAAATTGAAATTACAACTGGAATTTAAAGAAATATTTTGGATTAAAAAAATTTTAAATCAAATTAAACATAATTTGATTAACAAAACCGCATTCCATTCTTTTGACGCCCGAACGTGAGACTCGAAAATTTAGGACGTCACTTGTTTCAACGATGAACCCAACCTGAGATACGACCGTCTCTACTCCCGCATTTAAGAGCAAGCTTGGAGCACTTATAGTGCATGTAAAAAATCAACCCGTTTTGAAAGGATCACTGCAATATATTATTTATTTAAAATACAGAGGCAGGACACGTATTTTTTTTATATGTCGAAATTCGCAATTAAATAAAATAGAAATTATTAAAAATTAATAAAATAAAATTCGTCTATTTTATCTTCTTATTAATCTATCTATCTTCTTTAATCTATTTATTAATAGATTTTATTTAAATTGAAAATTTATTAAATTGAAACTTAAATTTTTCTAAACGTTTCTCAAAAGATTTCATAATAATTACAAGATAATTCCAAAAATTCAACAAAAATTAAAAGAATTCTACATAGTTGTACACTAAAATTTATTTATTTTCTTGAGGTAATTAAGATAAGATTAGATTGTTTTCATGTTAAATTAAAATAAAGCTAATAAATTTCCTTCAGGTAAGTGACTGCAAAATGATGTCCAGTAAAATTCTAAAATGCTAAAAATTCCGTTCTACTAAAATTCCCGAAGTTGTAAAAAAATATAAAAAATTATGAAAAATAAAAAAAATTATTTTTTATAAAAAAATTTTATTATGAAAAATTGAGTTTAGAAGGAATGCATTTAAAAAAAAATTGACTTTAGAAGTCGAATCAACACACATTGAGGAGAAACCGTACAATTGTAATTTTGTAATTAGAAATCCGTGCAAAATTTCGAATTTTAAATCGCATTTGAGAATTCACACTGGCGAAAAACCGTTTACTTGCGCAATTTGCTCTAATAAATTTGTACAAAAATGTGCGAATACAACTGTAAATAAAAATCAAGTTTTAAAATATCACACCCGTGAGAAAAAGTCCGCTTGTGATTCTAATTTCGTTTCTTTATTTTTAATTTCATCGTCGGGTTACCGTGGCAAAATTTTTTGGGAAAAGAGGTTCCGCACTTTAATTTCACTGCACATTTTGACCTTTTCACGAAGATCAAAACAATCTAAAAAAATTATTATTATTTGTCGATGTTTAATAAGAATAATCAAATTTAAGAATATCGGGCATCTGCAATAGCCTTGGAAAAAACCTGCATGAATCACAATTAATTTAATTATGTAATAAAATAATTTTTATAACAAAGGAAACAAAAATTTTCTTTATATTAACATAAACATTATTTTGCTAAATTAATATTACTTACTCACAAATGTAAAAAAGTCCTCACTTGCATTGTTGTTTTCAAAAACGTATTAAAATTTCTTACAAAATAATAGCAGTTCACAAATTAATCAAGTCTACACTTGTGTCGCTCGTTCACAAATGCAGCACCGTAGTTTGCAAGGTCGACGAATGACATATCATATAATTTTTTGCGGGGACTTCCCCTAAAATAAAATTCCGTCGTCGACTAGTCCTTGACCTTCACGAATTGTTAATTACTTAACTGAACTTAAAAGCATTTGAACCAGAAACCCCATCAATCTTTAGACCCAGCAGCAACCCTTGTACGACAACAGTAGCTTATCATTAGATAAGTTAAATTAATAAATAACCAGAAAATAAAATAAATTTATCAAATGTCAGTGTATTAACTTGAATATTTTGCGAATTAAATAATAAATCTTTTTTAAAAGACATTATATTTTTTTCTAAATATAATTTGTTAATTCTATAATATCTAAAAATATTATTCGCAGTGGCGGACCACTAAATTAATATTAACACAATAATTCAAAATATTTTTAATTCGATAATTTTATATTATCTACTAAAATAATTTTTAATAAGCAAAATACCAATGTAAAGATTTACTGAAAAAATTAGTAAAATTTACTGAATTTTAAGTGGGGGGGGGGGGGTAGTTTTACAGAAAATTAATTATTTTTCAAAAATTTAAAATAACCTAATACCTTATATTAACAAAATAATTAAAAAATTTGAATTACTAAAAAAAGTTATTGTCAATTTTAGGGGGGTGACAAAAAAAAATTGTTTTTCGAAAAATTCTAAAAATTTCAAATTTCACCTTTTTGACTCCCCCCCCCCCCAGTATAAACAATTTGTTCCGATTAATAGTATACAAATATTTATAATTTAAAATATTTATAACTTCGATAATATAAATTTTAAGCAAATAAACGAATAATCTTTTTTTTATTTATCAAATTTTCATTTTTTTATCAAATTTAAAGTTAAAATAAAATTGATGAACTGTGCAAACGTCACGTTTAAGTGAAGCAATCCCTCCCCCCCTTAGTTGCAAACATATTTTATGAATGACCCCTTAAATTAAAATTTAAGAAAAACATAATAATTATACTGAAAAAATAATTAAAACATGATTGCTTCAAACGGTTGGGTTTTAGGGAGAAAGTTTAGGAAAGTTTTAAAATTCCTATATCAGAATAATACTTAAAAAAAATAATTCAAAGAGATGGGTTCCAGGAGGTAATCAAAAATAAAATGTTCTGAAAATCGAAAAAGCGTTACATTTAAAATCTTAGCAAAATAATTATAAATTTTAAATCATCACAGTCAGTGAGCTTTTAGGGGGCGGAGAAGGGGCAAACTGAAAATCAGTAATTCTAAAATTCTAAAAATTTTGAAATACATTTCATTTGAATTTTGTTTGTAATAATTGTTTATTTTTTTTTATAGTTTATATCAATAATTTTAAATAAATATTACTTTATTAAGATTAAAATTTAAAAAAATATTTTTAAATATAATATATTGCAAAAATAACAAACAAATTAATCAATCAAGGGAGTAAGTTCCAGAGAGTAAATTTAAAATAAACAGCTCTTAAAAATTTAAAATAACATATTGCTATGCCCCTAACTTTACAAATTTATAAAATTTTTCTTAATCCAAAATTACTCCAGCTGGGTGTACATCCATTATTTGATAGCTATGAGTTCTTTTTCAATTATTTAATTTTAATTAAATTGAAAATTTTTGTGACGTAAATATTTAATTTCAAATGTGCAACTTTTACCTTGCAATGTGGTCTTTTGCATCTGGCCACGCCTGGTTAAACAAATTTGTTGCGATTTAATTTTTACGCATCGACTGAATTATCACAAATTCTTCAACTTTTCCAATTTATTATTTTGTTTGCACTGCACTTTATTAATTAAACAAAAAACAACTTTCATCAAAATTAAATTTTACTTTTTAATTCTTTTTTTAATCAATATCATCAATTGCGGGAATAATGTTCGTCCGCTAGTCTACTCGACGCAAAGGCGTCAGCTCAAGTGTTTCTATTTAAGCCCCTCTCTTTTTTTACTTTTTCGTTCCCCACCTTATTTACATAGCAAATAATTTAACAAACATTTTTATACACAATATGATAAATAAACAAATAATAAAACAAATTCAAACTTTAAAATAATTTACAAAATAAATGAATTATGATTTTTACGGTTTCGAAACACGACAATATATTTGCAAAATAATTAAAAAATTTAAATCACAGGGTAGGTGGGTTTTTAAAAGTTATTGAAAAAAATAATTATTTTTCTCCTTTGCTTCTTCTTTCCAAATAAATCATGATCAGCTTTGCTTATCTATCGTCTAAATGGCTCTCTTCACGATATCTCGCCACTTTTCTCTATTTCTAGTTTTGTGGGTAGCCTGGTATATGGAGCTTTGGATAGTTTCTACCACTTGATTCTGATCATCCGAATGACCTGGTAGGTTTCGCATATTACCTGACCATCGTGGCCACCGCAAAACCTGAAGAAGAGCTGGTAGGAGCAACAAATGCAGCAATAGCTGCTATATGTTCATAGCTCAAGGACAGAAGACTAGCAATAGTCCCAGAGAAGACGTAAGACGTAATTAATACCTAGGTGGAGGACACAACCATCTGTTCCACCGATACGGTGAATCATATCCGACAAGCGGCAGAGAGGACATTTGAGTTGGCGGCGGCGATCTCTCGAGTTCTCCCCAATCTGGCCCGTCAATCGGAGCCAAAAGATGAGTATTGGAATCGGTGGCGGAGTCCATTCTGCTATATGGGGCTACACGGAAGTGTACCTCCGCGTTCAGAAAAGGATGGCACTTAAGGGTGGAGAGAGCCTACAGAACAACCTCGCCGATCGCGCTTCTCGCCCTGTCTTCGCTTATTCCCGCCGACATGTATACCATAGAGCGCAAAATAAAGTTCAGTAAATCTCCACTCACCACCTTGAACGCAAGTCCAAAAAGCAAGTGGACTGGGTGGACCCACAAGCTTATCCCGATGATTGATGTGTGGTGCGGTAGAGATCACGGAACGACTACGTACGAGATCACCCAGCTTCTCACGGAGCATGGGTGCTTCAAGTACTACTTGTTCCACTTCAAAAGGTCTCTCACGAGCAGCTGTCCCTACTATGATACGGAGAACACAGCGCTTCACACTTTCTTCGAGTGCCGTCAGTCTGAAAACCTGGTCGAGACGATGTTCATCAGACCAGAGAACTGGACTACGATAGATGTCATGGCGAGAAAGTATGAGGGTACTGTGCGACGGAAATAATGCCTGTCCAAGATCTAGTCATGATGTGTATGAAAGTAATGCGTTACGCGAATTCCGGCATTTCAATTGGAAGTGGGGTTTTAGCTAGTAAAAATCTGATACTACCACCCACAACACCTGGATGGTGTCTTTCGAAGATTTCCCCAATCCCAACGCTTACACAAAATAAAGAAAAGGTGGTCTAGTCCAGACCGCCCGTTTAAGTGGAAATTAAGGAAAAAGAAGAGTGTTGCCGAACCCAGCAGAACTGAGATCTACCTCAGATTTTCCCAGCAGCCTACTTCCTCTTCTATTTCTCGAGCCATCTGAAAATTAAGACAAATTCGAGTATTTTGGTTATCCGAGTCCAACTTCTCCAACTCATCGACCCTTTGGTTACTAGAGTCATTACCTTTGTGCTATTTTACCCAACTAAGGGTTGGTACATTATATGTTGATATTTCAATGAAAATTAAAACGTTTATTTAATTCTAAAGAGCTGCAACAAATCTATACAGATAAGGTTAATAACAATAAACAATTACTACACTAAGATTAACACTGATACTAAATTACACCACAATTTAACAATAAGTCTGGATTTATTTAAACACTCGGTATATCACATCACTATTTCTTTACACTTTATTTATGTTAACACTCGTAAATTCAAACTGGAATTATTCTGTCACAGGAAATTATCCGTATTTATACCTAAATGCAGCTTTCCAGAAACTTCCATAGAATTGCTATACATTTCTATAGATTTCTAGACTGCAAACTAAACAATATTTGAATGACAGCGATGTATTATATGACGTCATACATTAGTCATCAAATATAATTAATCATTGTTTCGTAACAATATAATGGTTGACTCATCTAGTTGATCTTATGATCTTCTATAGAAACATTAATCCTTCTACCAAGTGTTTTTTGCTTCCGAGCGTGAAATTGTTCGACATCTTCTTCTTGAAAATAGCAGAAATAGCAGTGTAAAAGATTAAAAACATCCCTGTAGCTCTTCCAACTCAAAAATTACGAATTTAAAGACACAATTCTCTGAGTAGTTCAAAAAATTAAAAATATGCCTAAAGCAACTCTAACTCTTAAATCACAGATTCATTTTTTAAAATTGAATTTTTGTTGGCATCAATTTAATTATTTATACTACTTATTACTTTTTCCAAAGTTGAAAAACAGTGCTTGAATATTTGGAAAAAATATTTAAAAAAATTTTACACATTTTTTTGTCAAATGTCAATCGCTAGAGCTTGCCCCCCCATTCCAAACTCATTATACAATAAAATTCTAATTCCGAGGGGGGGGGGGGCATGTGTCTACCTCTACACATTACCCATTGGTTTTAATTAATATTTATTTCTTGCAAAACTGTATTTTAAAAATATTAGTTTATAATATTACGAAAGTATTAGGCCAATTACTGTAGTATACGCGGTCAATTACTAGTAAAAGTGGCCAATTATTGTAGCATTTACCGAAAATTAAATAAATAGCAACGGAAAATTAACAACTGAGTTTTCCAGGTTATTACAACTGTTGGCTATATCGGGGGCACTCAAAGTAAAAAAATATTGGTTTGCTCTTCAGGTAGTTCAAATTTGTAACGCCACTGAATCCAGTTGACAGCTTTCTCATGTTGCCAATGAAATAAATGACATTTCACAATGTCATTCGAATTTTTAAGTAGATGACTAGATCATTCGAGAATGGACGAAATGAAAATTGCATTTGATTTAGAAAACACTTACAAAGTTGTCGACAATGCAGATGACTTGAAAATCAAAACTGAAAAAGTTGAAGACATCGACATCAAATTAGAAAATCTACATCATTCCATCGACATTAAGGATGAAGATTCCGAAGTGCCAATAAGTAAACCACTTGTGTGTGAGGTTAAAAAGAAGAAGGAATTGTTTGAATGTCAAATTTGTAACCTAAAATGTAAGCAACGGAGAACTTTAAAAATTCACGTAGCAACTCATTCGGGCATTAAACCTTTTGCATGTCATATTTGTAACCAAAAGTTTGCTCGGAAGGAACATTTAAAATCTCACTTGAGGAGACATAGTGGGGAAAAACTTTTTGCTTGTGAAATTTGCGGCCAGAAATTTTCGGCTAAAGGATCCATGAAAGTTCATTTAAGGACTCATACGGGGGAAAAACCATTTGCGTGTGAAATTTGTGAACAGAAATTTTCAGCTAAAAATAATTTAACGCATCATTTAAGAACGCATACGGGTGACGTGAAACCTTTTACCTGTGAAATTTGTAAACAGAAATTTTCGGCTAAAGGGCACATGAAAGTTCACTTAAGAACCCACACGGGGGAAAAACCATTCGCTTGTGAAATTTGTGAACAGAAATTTTCAGTTAAAAATACCTTAACCCGGCATTTAAGAATACACACTGGTGAAAAACCTTTCGCATGTGAAACTTGCGACCAGAAATTTTCATTTAAAAGTAGTTTAATGCAGCACCAAAGAACGCATACCGGTGACGATAAACCTTTTGCATGCGAAATTTGTGAACAGAAATTTTCGGCTAAAGCTTCCATGAAAGTTCATTTAAGAGCTCATACGGGGGAGAAACCTTTCGCGTGCGAAATTTGTCATCAGCAGTTTGCTCGTAAATATTCCTTAAAAAGTCATTTGAGACGTCATAGTGGCGAAAAACTTTTTGCATGTCAAATCTGCAACCAAAAGTTTTCTCGTAAGGATTATTTAATGTGTCATTTAAGACGGCACAGTGGCGAAAAACTTTTTGCGTGTGAAATTTGTAAACAAACATTTTCAGTCAAAAGGTCTCTAATGCGTCATTTAAGAAATCATACCGGTGACAAACCAGTTTTTGGCACATAAAATTTAAGACTGTCGAGAAACTTTAGTCTTTTTCAAAAACAGATTTCTAACCTGAAAACTAGGAATTGTTCTGAAAAAAAAAAAATTAATTTAGATTTATAATTTTTTCTCTTATAAAATGTACTAGAAAATTTTTAAATAAAAACGGCTTTGTCTCAGCTGAACTCATACCGGCCTTACCACTTATCCTATTTTATCTAGGTAATGAATATTGAGAAGTGTAAGCAACATTGATGTAAAATCGACGTATAATTATAACAATAACTTTGTGTTTGATTGATGTGCTTTAATTACAGCTACTCAAAACAATAAAAAGTTCGAACCAAAATTACGGAAAATCATAAAATGTTCCTTTTGAAAACTGTTTTTCTTACATAAAAACCGCTCTTACAGAAATACTTATTAGACAAATTTTGTTACAAATGTCATTCTCTTCATTTTTTATATATACATTTTTTTATTTCGTCGCACTGTTCCAGAAATACAGTGATTTTAAAAAGTCGGTACGATACAATACGTACTGCCATCTGTATCTCAGAAACGGTACGAAAAATAGACAAATCTATATAAATAAAAATGAAGGCAATGAAATTTACAACAAAAAATGTCTGTACATTTTTCTATTTCATCGTACCGTTTTTGAGATACAGATGGCAATCTGTTATATTGAACAGAAACTTTTTTAACTCACTGTATTTTAGAAATGGTGTAACTGTTTTCAAAAAATCTTAAAAATAATTTTGCTTAGTGTTTAGCAAAAATTTACAAATTAAAAATTTACAAAAATTTGAGTCTTAAATTTGATCGATATTTGTTTTTTGTAAGTTAACTTACTAATACCGAATTGTATAATTAATCAAAAAATTATGTTTTATTAAGTTTTACATTTGTTGGGAAGTACCTTAGCACAGTGGCGCAGCCAAGGGGGGGGGGACTATAGCCCCCCCCCATGATAAATCTTTCGCTCTGAGTTATTTCGGAATGCCGTTCTTTAATTCTAACTTCAATTTAACAGTGGTAACACAATAATTATACTAGAAAATAAGATGACCACGCACCTTTTTCCGAAAAATTTTGTCGCGTCTTCAACATAGTTCGCTTCGCTCACATTCTTTAGCCCCCCCCCCCCTCCCATAACAAAATCCTGGCTGCGCCACTGCCTTAGAATACTTGCTTTTCGTTCATGTAAATTCATTCTTTCTATAATAAAACGTAGCGGAGTAATAATAACAAGCGGAGGAAGCTAGCTTAATAAGTTTCTGGGTTTGGAGAAAACTAGATAGACCTACACTGGAAAGAACTGTTGAAAATTCCCGACCTGAAAAAGGACATACAAGACCATGGACTACGGGAGTACCTAGAAAAACTATGCGACAAAGTTATGCTAAGAAGGGGCTACACTTCAAGGAGGGAAGTCTATTGGTGGTCGGAGGAGGTAGCCATGTTAGGAAGAGCTGCGTTAGCGCAAGAAGAATAGCGCAGAACAACACAACAGCAACAAGAAGCACGGGAAAAAATTTATGGAAGTGATAAACAGAGAACCCTGGGGAAGAGCTTACCACATAGTAAACAATAAGATGGGAAGACCTGAGATCCCAGGCCTGACAGAAAAACGTCTTGGGATAATTCCGGGCCCTTTTCCCCGTGTACCCGGAGAAAATCTGCTACCCCGAGCAGCCGAAAGAAGAAGTTCCACTCTGCAATGAGGAAGAACTGGCAGCGGAGGAAAAAATATGGCAGTAAACAAGGCTTCGGGACCGGATGGAATCCCGGCCATCATCATGTTCTCTTGGAAGTTTTTAACAGTTGCTTGAGAGAGGGTAGATACTCCAAAGACTGTAAGACTTTAAGAAGGGCAACAAGCCACTAGACTTCCCAAGCTCATACAGGCCGATTTGCCTACTGGATCATGTGGGCAAACTATTCGAACGCATGATATTGCACAGACAAGGGCCTTTCTGACACGCAGTTTGGGTTCCGTAGGCGGAAATCCACCGTTGACGCGATTAACGGCATGGTGAAGAAAATCGCAGCGGCAAGAATGGCATTTGGCGAACCAGAAGATTTGTAGCCGTAATCACACTGGACGTTAAGAACGCATTCAACTCGGCGAGTTGGGATCTAGTGATGTTCAAGCTAAGAGGGAGAGAGATACCACCCTATCTCCTTAACATAATGGCGGACTACCATCACCAAAGACAGCTACTGGTCGAAGAGAAGCTGTAGAAACAGAAGATACTCATAATTAGCGAAGTGCCACAAGGAACGGTTCTTTGTTCCTTCCTGTGGAACGTCATGTACGACGCGGTCTTCATGCTCCCCACTCCACCTGGGGTGAGCATTAACAGGTTTTGCAAACCACATGTCGATAATGGTAGAGGCTCTTACAGAGGAGAATTTGGAATACTTCGCCAACGTTAGTATAGCAGACATCAACGACTGGATGATTACTAAGATCCTACAACTTGTCCCAATAAAAAATTGAGGCGGTGGTAGTATTCGGAAAAAGACAGATGAGGCTGGTACACTTTTTGGTAAACGGCCAGACGATAGACGGGTGACCAGGTTAGGGTGACCAAGACCTGTCGTTCAAGCCCCACATAATGCGAGTTGCCAAAAAGGCAACAATTATGACAGAGGCACTCCAAAGAATAATGCCAAACATGCGAGGAGCAAGTGAGGATAGGAGGAGACTCCTGAGCTCCGTTACAGACTCTATAGTGCTGTACGCCGCTCCGATATGAGCTGAGGCGCTAAAGAAAAGGACATACTGCCAGGTACTACAATCAGTACAAAGAAAAAGTGCTCTGAGGATCTCTCGAGCTTACAGAACCACTTCCACCGATGAGGTCTTGGTAATTGCGTCTAAAATGCCATACAAACTAAAGGCAGAACTGAGAGACCCAAAATACAGAGAAAAATCCAAGAAAGACAAGACAAGAAGGTGTTGGACATATCTATGAAGTGGCAGGGGTTATGGGATGAGTCCAGTAAAGGACGGTGGATATATCGAACATCGCACAGTGGGTAAATAGGAAACACGGGGAGCTTTCATACGAGACCACACAGGTCCTGAGCGGACATGGATGCTTCAGAAGCTACCTACTTCGCTTCAAGAGATCGGATACCCCAACTGTCTCTTCTGCAGAGAGGTAGACGATGCAGAACATACTATCTTTTTCTGCATCAAATGGACGGAGCAGAACTAGCCGCCCAAACGCAGTTGGGGAGAGCCCTGACTCTCTCTAACATCGTGGAAATCATGCTAGTAAGCGAGGAGCACTGGAGGACGGTAGAGAAGATGTTGTTGGAAGTTACTATACTACCACCCAATCCATTTCCTCACTCCCAACGCTAACAAAAAAAGTCCCTAGGACGACTCTTGATTAGAAACTGCGAGTTCTATCCTCAGTTTGGGCTGAAAATTTAGTTGATCTGTCCTCCGTCGTAGTTCGGATTCCACATTAAGTCGTAGGTCCTTTTCACAAAACTCCTTGCCCCACTTCCACAAAACTCCTTACCAACCTCCCTTTACGTTACACACTGCTCTCTATGCAATTAACTCGTGGCTGTTTAAAGTGTGTCTAAGCCTAATAAAAAACTAATTTATACTTAAACCAATTTCTTTATTATTTTTAATACTATTAGCGCCTTTAAAACAAAACTTGGTCGATTATTTCGAATATAATGACGAAATTAAAAATAAATTTAAGCATACAAGAAACACCAGAGAACGATTCTGTAAAACAAAATTAATAAACTTCTGAAATCTAAAATCATTTTCCTCTAATTTTGTCACTGGCCAGCTTCATTGGTGATGGTTTCGAAAAATTCTCCTAACGGGAAGACTAAAATTAGAATGCGTATAGATTACCGAGGGTTAACTGCTGTTATTAAAGGAGATTACTACCCTCTCCGCGATGAAACCATACAAAACATTATATTTATATCTAATACCTACGGTTTTTTTTTGTTTTTGTTTGGATCATCTTTCCGATAGTTCGTGGTGCGAGGCGAAGACGGTTAAAGCACTTAACTTGTTATTGCTGGACCCATAGATTTGAGGTACACATGTATAAGGTCGAAGGTTTTCAGGGAAAACAGTTTTTATCTTAAGGGTGGTAGACCAGCAGTGTGGCGCAATGCTTAAATCATCATGCTAGGACGCGGTAAACCGCGGTTCGCTACTCGATCATGTCCACGCCGCACTGCTGTGATCTAAATAAGCCCAATATCGATCTATGGGCTATGAAAAGTCCACGGTAGTGGTTTGATACGATCGCTGGTTGAGTAACGAGCGAGAGTTCCGTGTTCGAATGGCGAACCCACGGAATATCTCAGCTCGGCCTTCCTGCGAGTATCAACACTCTGTGAAGGGGTGCACAATAAGTTTAAGCTTCAGTGCAGTGGGTTTAGTACCACAGCCCGTTACAATAATGAATAATGAATAAGGGTGGTATCAACGGTTTATTAAAAAATTTTCAGATGTTAAAGCGAAAGAAATAATATCACAAAAAATTCTTATATTCACTTAAACCTAATAAGATGGGGGGGAGCGGGGGTCACACAACGTAACTAAGTGTCGTCAAGAGGTAGGAAAATTAGTGACATTTAATGTTTTTTTCAAACTATGAGATCAGAAATTTTATAATATATTGTAAATATTTAAATCAGTTTCTGGAACCCCCCTCACAAAAGGTAGACTCCCCCTCCCTATAAACAATTTATTCTGATAAATAATAAAATTAAATTAATGAACTCTTCAAACTTTACGTTTTCTTCACATAACATTATGTTAAGAAATACCTCCCCCCCTCCTCATTGTTTGCGAACGTATTTTATGGATGGCACTTTATTATATTTTTATTATTATAATTTTTGTATAATATAAAACACGTACGTATTTATTTATTTCCGGATAACTGGAAATCTAGACGAGGAAGACGCTAAATATTACTCTAATCTAGTCTTTCAAGAGCTGTGTCAACTCACGGAAGCAATTAATTTTGCAAAGATCAACATCATACACCTGAGATGTGTAATAGAAACTGAGGCATTCAACTATGATCTCCGTAGGCCGAATAATATTTTTTGTTAATGTGAACAATCAGAAAATGGATTTGTCGGCGTAGCAAACATTTAGCTAAAACAACAAATGTGTTATTACTTAACATCAATTCAGCAAATTTTTTTTGCTGTTATAACAAAAATTCTTAAAATGTTAATTAAAGCAACTAATTTTGTGTTAACACAACAAAAAGCTTTTTGTTAGAAGAACAAAAATATTTTTTTAGAATGAATATTTAACAGGGATACCCAAATTACTAAAGTTTACTTGAGTTTTTTACCATTCTGATTGGACAAATTCTGAGCTAACGCTGGGTTAACTTTAACTCCAGCTTTATAAAATAATTTACCAACAATTAAAATATTTTAGGATTTTTCAAATGTTTAACCTTTTAATCCCATGCGCTTTAAACAATGTTTTTGTTCTTACAACAAAATTTTTTTTTTCTGGTATAACAAAGTAAATCACTGTAAGTAATATATTTGTTGTGATAGATATATCATTGCTATACTGAAAAATCATTGTTTTGGGTGCGGTTCCGCTACAGAAAGCTTTTAAATTTTAAATGCTGCGCTGCTTATTAGATTTTAAATCTTAAGATTTTACGTAGTAAGCAATTTAAGGCACAGAAAATATATATATGTGGTATTCTCGGGGGCAATTGAGAAACCTTCACTAACCAAAAATTTACGTCGGCTAACGTTAATAGTTGTAGAACAAGAGCTCTTTTCAGTAGTCGGTTTCTGTGACAGACCTCTATTGCCAGTAAAAGAAGACAACTCTTTCTAAGGCGGATTAAATTTAATTTATTGCTGGAAAGATGGAGAATAAAGGTTTGATACAAAAATACACGACAATATTATAGACTTAAGGTCTATTATCCAAATTCTCTTGGCTATGGTCTATTGGTTCACTCATCAGGGCCGCACTTAGGATGACGTATATAGTTAGGACTGACATTTTTAATACTGTACAGGACCGGACTTAAAACCGGAATTAAAAAAATAACAAAATTTTTAATAAAAAAAGTTGTATTTGATAAAAACACAAATATGTTAAAAAACAAAAAGTACAAAATATTACGTAATGTTATAAAACGGTAACACAATTAGAAAAAAACTACATAAACTAATTTTTCAACCTCAAAGAGTAGCGATATTCTCCAAAATTTAGTGAATATACTATTTTATTCACTCTCGAAAAATCAATCAATGTAAATTTGAAAATATTAAAATATTATTTTTACTTACTAGAATACTTTTTATTAACACAATTGCCGAAGGACTCGGGGGTATTCCATACCCCCCCCCCCCCTCAAGTATCAACAACAGCCTTACCCAACCCGAAAAGCTATCAAAGGTAGACATTAGAAAACAAAAGCTTCCGCAAAATATAATATTAAAATTATTTGAAGGTATTTAATTTACGAGTTACGTCGGATGAATTTTTAGCAAAGAACAAGAAATGAAAACTCGACTATTAAAACCTCAGGGTGGGTGAAACCAGCCATTATTAATTATATTATAAAAAAATACTTTGAATTATTCCCAGCACTCTTCACATGCAGTAATTGAGATGGAGTCACCGCAATCCATAAAATAATGATTATTGGGACATTTAAACCAGCGTCCCTTCTTAAAATTCAGATCTTGCAAAAATGCAACGCAAGTCATATCCGGCACCTTTTTGCCCAACTGCTGGTACAACTCTTCCAATTTTGCGGTCACTTGGCTATCGCAATCGTTGGTATATGGCTTGGGTTGAAAAACCAATTCCTTTATTTCGGCAATATCACTAGATTTGGAATTAATCGAAATGTCCAAAATGAGTTTCATTCTTTGCAATCTGCACATTTCCCTTTCCATGTCCAAAATTAATTGATTGGTAAATTGCTCAACTTTAGTGGTTAAGAACTCCAAGATGTTATTCCAGTACATTGCGGTTTGCTTCGACAAGGCGGTTTCGTTACAAACACTTGCACTAGCTGTGGTCACGTGACGCCTACGAGGATTTACATTATAACGTCTTATGGTGGTATGGAACATCGAGGGATGAATTTTAAATTCAAATATTTTAAAAATTCTTTCAATAATTATAAGCTTTGCTTCAATATGTTTTCCCATAAGTAAGTCAAAAGATTTTTTGTTCAGAACGGAGCGATATATCTGTATACAGCGGGAAAAACCAGGTGGAGAAAACACCGTTTCCTGATTGATTTTCTCCAAACAGTTTAGTCTTTTTACCACTTGATCGTGTTTGGACTTTATCTCGTAGTGATGACCGTAAATTTTTATTTTAATATTAAAAGCATCGTTAATATTTTTCTTTATGTCGTCGCTGTAACGCTGAGTAGATGTCAATGGAATTTTACATCTGGGACACCGTCTGCAATCAACCAGAACACCGTTTACATTATCTGTCTGCTTAAAATGTTCTTCCAGTTCCTTGCTTTCTACTATGTGTTTACATTCATCTAGTAAAACAAATCTGGTGCTCTCACCTCGATCGTCTAAAAATTTTTTTTTATCGCAAATTCTGCACAATTTAGGGCAGGGCTCGCCACAAAAGCCAATGCAAGGATGAGCACACTTTAACATCTTGTCGCAAGGTTTTTGGCACGGTGCGACCGTGCACTCCTCCCAACATTTCGCTTTACACTGCACGTGCTTGCAGCGTCTCGAACATGGTGCATTGCATTTAAAACCTCTGTTGTATCTAATGTGGCGGCACTGAAAAAAGCACTCATGTTTGGAAGGTGCACCTACTTCACGACAACGTATTTTGCTTTTGTGGCCGCAAGTTAGAGAAATCTCGCACATTTTGAAACAAGCCAAATGGATTCGGCCTTGAAAGCACAATCCGCACGTTCCCGAACATTTGTGCGAGCACTCTAAAATTTGGTTGCAGGGTTCTCTGCAATATCTGCTTAAACTGACAGAGTTTTTGGAGCGTAAGTAACACATAACTTTAAATCCATGAGCGCAGGATGCCGTCTTACCAACATCAACCAGTTCTCGACATTCGGTCGTGCAGATTTCGTTGCACATTTTCTTACAATTATGACCGCAAGCAAGTTGCTTGGAGCACGCACCTCTGCAATGTTTGCTATTCGGGGTTGTGCTGCAATTAACCGTCACCTCGTGTCCGCAAGTTGACAACTGTTTCTGAACCTAAATTGTAACAGAAAAGAATTAGGTATTAAAATGTCATGATATGAATAAAATTAAATTTAGCGCTTTTTACAATTTAAAATTACCGCCAAAACTACCACGACTACAAAAGGAGGGGAGGGGGGGAATTATTATAAATGTTTTATTATATGATAAGTTTTCACAATTGAATATGTGCAGGGCTTACATCTGACTGATTGATAAATATAGGCGCGTGCGAGTCCATTTGATAGTGACAGCAAAAACTGTATGTATCGCTAGATTCGATATGTCGGTTTATTGCAACGCGGTAGCTTTTAGGTAAAAGTAAAGAACGAGATTCGATCCTTCGTTTTCGGGTTGAGGATTTACTAACTTATTATATTTCTGCGGGACACAAGCGACTACCGCTACCAGTGTACTTGCATTCTGAATTATAATTATATCTTATGATGAACTACCATGACTACAAAAAGAGGGGGGGGAGAACTATTATAAATATTTTATATGATAAGTTTTCACGATTGAATATGTGCAGAGCTCATATCTGACTAGTTGATAAATATAGGCGCGTGAGGGTCCATTTGATAGTGACAGCAAAAACTGTATGTATCGCTAGATTCGATATTTGGGTTTATTGCAACGCGGTAGCTTTTAGGTAAAAGTAAAGAACGAGATTCGATTCTTCGTTTTCGAGTTGAAGATTTACTAACTTATTATATTTCTTGTGGGATACAAGCGACTGCCGCTACCTTAGGAAGGTAGCGGCGGGAAGGGAAGGGAAGGGAAGGGAAGCGGGAAGGTATAAGGCAACCTTAGGAAGTTTGGGTTAAATTGTAAAGAAATGTACATTTGAAATTTAGGATAATTACCTGTACAGTGCAACTTCCACAGACTTTGTGACATGCCTTTGAACATTTGTGACCACATGGCAACAATTTCTCGCACGGTTTCAAGCATCTGACCATATTCATGTCGGCACTGCAGGCTGCATCTATCAAATGATCACAATTCGGTAAACTTTTCGTAACTTGCACACTGCAAGGTTGGCATTTTTCGGAACATCTTTGCTGGCATTGATGTTCTTCGGTTGTACATCCCAATGCGAGCTTTTCGCAAAATTTCTGGCAAACGTACTAATACAAAGAAAATAAAATGTAACTGAATGGATCAAATTAACTGAAAAGTTGAGAATCTTACCTTATCCAGATGATCTGGATCTGTTTTAATATGACAATGATATGTACATGTATGTCCGCAAGAATCAATTCTTATGTTACATGGAAAATTACATTTCCAATCACTTGCATCCTTGTAACAAGGTTTATTTAATACTTCGTGTCCACAGGATAACGTTGCAGGTACCAGAATTTTACAGTTAATTTTCTTTGGATCTTTGTAGCACGGTAAGACATGCTCATGGCCGCATTTAAAACGCCGAGTCATTTTGACCATACAATTTCCACACAGTTGTTTGCATATTTTCGGACAAATATGACCATTACCACAAACTCTAAAATAAAAATTTAATTAAAATATTTCGCGTGTTATGTGACATTGTCAATTGTTAATCATTCAAATTTGTTTATTTTTTAAATTATTGTGTATGAATAACGTAATTGGCGCAGTCGGTAGGATTCGATAACGTTTTAAGGAGTACCTTTTTCATATCAACGAATTAGAAATAACCTAGAAATAAGTTATTTCTAGTAGGTAGATAATATAAATTTGAGCCAAAATTTAAAACTTACCTTGTACATGGCAAGGTACACGTGTTTATCTTGTGATCTCGATTCCGGATGTGACAAATTTGAGTGCAGTAATGCTTACACTTCAAGAGCTGGCCGCATATTTCAAGACAACCTCCTTCAGGAACATTATCAAAATCTTGTAGCCTCTTCAAGATGGTGACATGGTCCGAATGAATTTCACAGCGAATGGTTAAATGTTTTCCAATAGCGTTTCGCTTTATCAAAACCTCTTTGATTTTCGGCCAAATCTAAAAGCAACTGTAGTAAAAATTAGAAACGTAAATGTAAAATGCTTACTTCGCTGTTTTGGCAGAGTAAATCCATGTTACCCATAATGTAAAATCCTTGCTGAGCTCGCGACAAAGCCACGCAAACGCGATTCTCTATTTTCAAAAACCCAATTGAATCCTCGCGATTATTTCTAACCAAAGAGAGTAAAATAATTTTACACTCTTCGCCTTGGTAATTGTCCAGAACACAAATTCTTACTTCTTCAAGTAACTCCCGGTATTTCTTCCTTTCGTCACACAAGGTAAACATTTGACCTGAGTAAGCAGATAAAATTGTGATATCTTCGGACTTGTAACCAACTTTTCTCAAATAGCACGCAAGTTTGATCAAAAATTTTGCTTCGTATACATTGGATTTGCTATCGCCTGTTCGCTTTTCTTCATGCTCATGATGGATGAAATATAGAGCACTGTCGATTCCTTTAATTGGCGGGAAACTAACAACGGAATGATGATTTTCCAGTGTGGGATAAATGTGGGGCACTATTAATTGTGCAATTTCCGGACGCATGCGATGTTGGACGCCCAAAACATTGCATTGTATTTTGTTCAGAACCATTCGTTCAAACATGCTGATCCCCAAGTTAAATTTTGTTTCAATCCGATAGTCGGCTGTGCTGGGACGTAACTGTTGGTGGTCGCCGATTAAAATTAAATGCTGGCAGTGGTTAGTCAACGAAGCCGTGATGTGCGATTCTAGCACTTCGGCTGCTTCCTCCACAAGTACTATTCTACACTTTAAGGCCTGCAGAGTGGTTTGCAGACGTGCGGCTCCGGTGGTCGTCATGCCGATTACCAAATTATTTCTCATTATTTCTGCGTCAATCATGTTTCTAGTATCGCTGTAATATTTATAAACCTCTTCATGTTCACGCTGAAGAAGAACCAGTTTCTCGATTAAATAATTTTTGTACAAGTTCAACCAATAGAAGTATAAATTCCACCGATCGTCCAATTCCATGTGGTGAGGTGAAGAATAGTTCACATTGATAGGTTCCATCAGTGGCGGCGAATCTTCTCCATTTTTCATTCTCATCTAAAAAAATTGTGTACTATAGTTTATGGTGTAAAATTAATAGCAAAAATAAGTTGTAAACGCAAGATCTGCTTTCAGTCATTAAAAAGTATTTTGTTTTTTCAAATTTACTTTTCAGTGCAGTGCAGTCGACTTCAAACCCGCAGTTCTCGCAGTTCTTGTTACTACTTTCCTCGTTCAGTTCATGAAGTAAAGTGAACGGTTGCCTACCATGATAAGAATTATTCTTCTGAACAAAATTTAAGAAAGTACAGAAGGTTATTCCAGGTATATTGTGCGGTCTGAAGGCCGCAATGTATCATCAATAAAAATTAGATCAAAAGTAATGATCTGGGGACCCGATGGAAAATTTCCTAGTGCGTCACTGCCATTATTAGTGACAGAGAAAACGAAAAAATAGATTTGAGCGTGGTTAAATAATTGTTAATCAAATTTCGATCAAATCAAAATAAATTCCAAGCGAAGCCTGGTACGACAGCTAGTAATATCATAGAATCAATTAAACTTAAAGGCGAATTACAACGCAAATTTTTGTACACTAAATTTTCTTTTACTAGATTTATGCGAGATTTCCCAAATTTCCACTTGGATTCCTTCGGAATTGAAAAAAAAATTTCCTTTTGAAAAAATTAGAATAGAAAAAAAAGTTTTTGTATAACAATGTCCAAAACGGTTTCAGTATTTAAACTACATGGTTGCTTATACCGAATCGTAAATGCCCATAACCCTGGTTTTTTTATAGTTGATGGTGGCAATCATCAGACCAGATGGACCGCCGGCTTTACGTGTCCTCCGAGGCATGAAGACAATCATAAGAGAGTTAAGATTCTTCCCGAATTCGAACCGGGTACCTTAGTGTCGGCGGTTATTCGTCAAACATACCAGGTTAATGACACAAACATATTGTCGTGTTGCGAAACCAAAAAAAAATTAATTCATTTATTTTGTAAATTATTTTAAAGTTTAATTTTGTTTTAGTATTTATTTATCAAATTGTATATAAAAATGTTTTTTTAAATTATTTGCCATGTAAATAAGGTGGGGAGAACGAAAAAGATAAAGTGAAGAGAGTGGGACTTGAAGGTTATACAAGACACTTGGGCTGACGCCTTGACGTCGAGTAGACTAGCGGACGAACATCATTCCCGCAAATAAAATTTAAATTGTTAATTGTTTGAAAATTAATAAAATAACTTAAGTTGATTTGATGTTTTTGTTTTAATTGTGGTGAAGTGGTTGCTTAGAACATAAAAATTGGAAGAATTTGTGATAATATTTGGTTATTTGTTGAAATACGTCGCAGCAAAATTTGTTAGACCAGCTGCAATACCACATGTGGAGCGTGCACGTGCGCTTGCAAGACCACACGTTACAAAATAAAAGTTGCTCATTTGAAATTAAATATTTACGCCACAAAAATTTTCAATTTAATTAAAATTAAAAGAATTTGAGAGTCTCATGTTAAATAATAGATGTACACCGAGCAAAGAAGAATTTTTAGATTAAAAAAATTTTATAAATTTGTATAGCTCGGGTCATCTCAATATATATCATATTTGACTTGTCAATATTGTGCGGCCTTAAGGCCGCACCGACCTGTAGTTTTCTCATAATCTTAAAAAAACTTTAAGTTGATAATTAAAAATGAATCAAGCAATCACTTCATTGCATAAGTAGGTTACAGGTTATTCTAGACCCCCCCCCCCCCCCGCTGTTTCTCGCTCTTTAGTTTGGTGATTTAAGCTTTACACCATCCTGCTGGCAGTAGAAACTCGTGAGATCTTAGGAATCATCTAAAAATTCTTTCCGGTTTTTTCGTTACAGATAATATCTTCGACCCCCCCCCCCCCAGAACGTCTGTATTAAAAATGGATTTAAGATAGATTTTTTTATGAAAACATCACATTTGGGTAACCAACCTGATCGCACTTCTTTGTAGTCACACTTAATCACAATTTGTGACTTTAACCTGTCCCGTATTCAAGATTCGTGCTGATATATTTTTTTCTCTTCTCCCTGATTTATTTTGAATTTTTTTTGTTTTATTCTGTTGACGGTAAATGTGCTCGACGTAAGTATACGTAGCAATGGGCGGAGCTGGTCGCAGCCGTGCAACTGTTTTTAAAATTTTCTAACGACCTCATGGTAGCTCAGAGCGTAAGTTATAAATATAAACATTACATTTTGAAGATCATACAAAAATACGCGAAAAAATAGCCAAAAACTGAATCGGCTGTTTATTTTACAAAAGTATTTTTGGACATAAATTGAACTCAAAAATGACATCTAGTTAGACAATGATAAATTTCTGAAGCGGATCCAACTCGAAAATTACTGATCTAGAGCCCCGCCCATTAAAACAAATGCAGCACCTTTAAGTCGAGTACACGCAACGTCAACAGAATGTACATATCCACCGTCTCTTATATGAAAAATATCAAATTTATTCACCGATCTATTAAATAAATATTTACATTAAAAATTTAAAAAACCGCCGTGATGTGCAAAACTGTTATTGGTTGAAGTAGAACCAATAGTACGCAACGATTTTTGCGCGTAATTCAAAATTGCCTAAATTACACCAACTGAAGTTGAAGTAATTTTGTTAAATAAAAGATATTTTATATAAATTTTAAAAGACAGAAAATTGCAGTTTAGATTATTTGTTTCATTCTACTAAAAAAAATTTTAACTCATTTACAATTAAATTAAATGATATGAGACAGCGGGACCGCCCTATCGGTACTTCGGCGGCATATTACAATTACTTATAAATAAAATGAAAAGATAGGCGCTTCCACACTTACCTTGAAGTACTTCAATGTTTTTTTCAAATCTGTTAAATTTGCTTGCAACCTCCATTTTATGTCGCCCTCTTGTTTATTAGTTTTTTCATCAGTATTTGATAGTTCGTATAATAATTTTTCAATTTCTGAAATATGGCGTCCCATGTTTTGTATGGACTCTAAAATTACTAGTTGAGGTCCAGCTACAATATTAAAATCGTCCTTAGTTGAATACTCAATATCCTCCACTTTGTTTTCCTCCTCCGCATTATTTTCTGGGTCTTGGTCATTCGCTGCCACTGGAGGTTCCTGAAAAAACTTAGTTATGTATTTTGTTCAATTTGGCGTATCCAAATTTATTTTCCCGCCAGTTCATAAATCGTGGTCAGGGATATGTAGATGTAGAAAATGTACACACCTACTAATTGGCGGGAAAATAAATTTAAATTGTGAAATTATTTCTAATATTGACGACGGTCTGGTACAACTCGGCGTTACCAACTCGCCACAACGCCAAATTCTGGATTAGTAGCATCTGTTAGAAAAAGCGTTTTTATATTATGCGATGGACAATTTTGTCCATCCCACAGCGATAACCTACCTCAACTATTGGATTTTCTTTTGGTTTCCTCTTTTGATCATCAAACAACCAGGCGAGGATTTCAAAGTTGGAAGCACGGTAAAACCAACTGGTTTGAATATTCTTGTCGATGCTAGCAAAATGTTTAAATTCTATTATGTGATTGTAATTTTTGGTCTGCTTTAATTTGCCGTAACATTGCTGAAGTTTGCTTAACGAGGTTTCGACGATTCCTTTCCAATAATAAAAATTTTCATCCTTTCTTTGAAGTTTCCTCCTCCAGTTTCTTAAATTGAACTCTTCGATATTTATATTTTTAGACCGTCCACCTACTCGAACAATTTTTTTCGTGGTGGTCATCAAACCTTCCAGAAATTGATCCAAAGCGTGGTTGGTAAAACAAACTATCAACATCGGAGTCTTATCATACCACAGGGTTTTGTTGTGGTCGTGGAGAAGTGTTTTGACAATTTTAAGCCCCAAGTAGGTTTTCCCTGTTCCGGGAGGACCTTGGATTACTACAAATTTCTGAGTTAAAGCCGCCTTGAAAGCGGAATACTGCGTCGAGTCCAACTGAAACTGATCAGCATTTGGCCAATTATTGCCAACCAAATCTACTTTTTCGTCCTGAATTGTATAAACAGACGATTTTAAATTCAAATAAGGTGGTGGTTCCACCCTAGAATCCACATCTATTATATAACTCTTCATTGGAAAGTCAACCTCGGACATGCATTGCAAAGCCTTTAACACGTGGTAATAAGGTTCGAAGAAGACTTGACACTCAACCATCGTGTAGGACACGTTAAATTCGCAAGTATCATACTCCTGGTGGAAACTAATTATGATATGTTTCTTTTCATCATCTCGTTCCAATACCTTTCCAAACAAAAGCGAAACAAAGGAATCGTTGGTGAAGACAACCAACGTTCCATGCACTAAACGTTGAGAACGTGGCGAAAAAATCCATTCGTGAGATTTCTTGTTGTGCAAATCCAATATTACACCCACTCGGTCGTTTTCAAAAATTGGTGAAAGAAAAACCACGTCTGAATGAATTTTCACGTTGGAAAATTTGAAATTGCGTTTGGTCTCCTGCGTTTGTTGAAAATATTCCGCAATGCCTTGACGTAGAGGCGCCACAAAATCCTCTTTTAGCAATCGAAATTGCACATCTAGATAATGTTCCACGCTATTGTAGCCTCCCTCGATGACGTTCTTCCTGATAAACGGACGTTTCGGGTTTAAAATTTCTTCGCAGGTCGGATAAACGCTCAGCGTTCTAAAATCATCGCTCGGCTGAGATTCCACGCTTTTGTTTCTACGATAATCTTTCTCCAACGTAATTTTATACGCGTACAATTCCTCCATCAAAACTTTCAGTTTCGACTTTGTTGTTTCGTCCACTTCAACGTCTTGCTGCTTTTCGAAAGTGGGAAAGCTGATGTGAAAAACCTTCAATAATTTTGGCAAAACCTCGCAAGCCTTAATCGGGATAGTTTGGATTAAAAATTCGCACACCCCAACCAGATTAGCAAAAAATCCATTCGGGTTGTTCCAAAATAGATTATTTTTGTTGCGGGCTTTGCTCTCTGCAAATTGCAGATTTATCATATATTTTTGCAGGGTCTCCGTGAACGAAACTTTCGCTGCAAGATTAATTGTATCAGCTACGTTTTCGAAAAATTCGCCAGAACATACTTTGGCAAGAATCGCAATGGTCACCACAATCCAATCAGGTTCCAGATCGGAATCTAGGAATTCCGAAAATTTGTCTACGTTTGCAGTAAGCTCCCGTATTATCTCACTTGAGGTTTTTTGGCTGAACGCCTCCCAAGTCTGTAAACTATGCAAAAATTTAGGATAATTCCTGCGCAGGTCTACATTGGATTTGTGACGATTTTGAAAATTTTGTGATCTGCCATGTGGATGTGTTCGTTTGTTTAAACTGGAACGACCAGGAGCTTCGGAGGCAGTCGCCTTGGTATTGGTCGATTGTTTAAGTCCACTACGGGGTTTCCATTTTCTCGGGCTCATCTTTGAAAACAACTAAACAAAGAAATTAACAGTAATCCTAAAGTAAACAGATTTCTACAAAACATTTAAAAATCCGCCCCCCCCCCATTAAAAATCTAATCCATTTGTGAATCAATTATTTCCGTTTATTTCGTAATGGTTCAAAGTTGAATTCAAAAAAAAGCTTAGGAATCTGATTAACGTAAAATTTATATTTTTTTCAAATAACCTTGAAATGTTACGAACAATTTAAGCTATAATTGGTATAGAAAATCGCAAAATTGTCGAAATTACAGATATTTTACCTGTTGACCGCGCGACCAGTATTCGGCAAGCAACAGAGAAGTATGCGCTTAATAATACAGGGCCCCAAAAAAACGCCCAGGATGTTCAATCAGCTGATGAAGGAAAAATATATGAACCAGGAATCACTGATTGAAGGTAGGACTCACAAAAACCCCATATTTACTTTCTTTTGCGATTATCCCGAAACTACATTTTTCGAAATGGTATGAAGTAAATCTCGTAAACTATCGGGCCGATTACTGAGAAATTTTCACACTATACTTTTAGATACGTTATTTAAACTATACGGTAGGATTTTTGCGATTACTTGATTGAATTTTGTTTTATTGGCGCTTTAGTCGTGAAATTTCGGTGAAAAATAAACATTTGTTTTTCTTCGCCTCACCATAATTTCCCTAATGGTCGAAAAAAAATATCGCTACTCTACATTGTAGCGACATTATCCGCGAATAGGCAAAATAATTTATTTTTATATCGGATGCAACATCACGATGATACATCTGCAACAACATACGCGCGACTAGTGTAAAGGGCGTCCGCGGAAATGTCTACAGCGCTGCCATTTTATAATATTTTTAACTAAAATTTATTTGAGTCATTCTCCAAACTGTGTTTTACCTTGTGTTAAAATATAAAAACATTTCGTTTTATACTTTTAAAGATATACCAATTTTTCGACCGATCAGGGTGGTATCATAAGTGTGTTGGTAGCTCCCCCCCCCTCCCAAAATAAATAATCTAACCTGTTTGTGCATCTATTCTTTGTGTTTGATTTTTAATTGATCACTTTGTTAACTTTGTTAAGTTTTCTACAACAGATTCAAACCGCATTAGATGCAAATTTGACAAGAAAGATATCAAAAAGCACAAAATCTTAAATTGGCCGTTTCCTGTACACCCTATACCCAAAATGGGTTATAATAAAATTAAAGTCTATAAAACTCTGCGTAAAAGTATAAAAAAAAATGTTGTCCTTCACCGAAGTTTGACATTAAATGGTTTAGAGCTTAATAACTCAGCTTGTGCGGCCTGACGGTCGCACAGAACCTTCACTCACCCATGACAATTTTTTAGCTTGTTAATTTAAAATGAATTAATTCAGAATAAAAGCCACACCAATCAGTCACTGTTCCATAACCTCCCCCCTCCAAAACACCCCAATATTTAGGAATGGCAAAAATCACAGATTTAGCTTTATATACAAGTTAATGTCAAAGTGAAAGTTTTACTTCCCGAGGAAAGGAAATTAAATTTTCCTAGTAATTAGCACGCAAGTTGAGTGGAAAGAACAAAATCTCGTATCCTTACATACAAGAGAGAGAAGCAATGTTTCAGTGCGGCCTCCAGGCCGCACAATCGGAGCAATCTAGTTCCTGCAATGGAAATATTTTTAATTTCGTGCAATGTCAATGCAAATTGGACACTTCTAGTTTGTTCTTTTGTTTAATATCGAATAGGTTAAAGGTGCAATTTAATTTAAATAAAGCGATATATTGCCATGTCATCCCTCTAAATTTGGGGTGTTATTTAAATTTTACTTAGAATTTTTTACAATATTCTGGTGAGAATTGATTATAGATTTTGCTTCATTGTTAGAAATTTCATGAATTCAATATAATTTTCACGTTATCTTACTAATTTGAAGTTGTATTTTAAAATTTATTATAAAGAAATTTGTATTAAAAAAAGTTTTATTTTAAATTTCTTGAAATACACTGAAATAAATTTTCAACCTATGAACTTCTGACATTTTCCTAAATACAATGAACAGTTCATTATTATAATGATTTATAGTTCATTGAATCCATGTCTGTTTATATATAACTGAAGCTGCCAAAAGTGAATTCCAACCCAAAAAAACATATATTGCCATGTTTTTCGTTTAAATTTGGGGTAGCATTCAAAGGGTAGTATCAAAGAACAGTTCATAAATATAGTAATATTTTAGCTCATTATTTCATTCATTCAATGTCTGATTATATTATTAAAGCAGTCAAAGGTGCATTCCAACCTAAAAAAATAATATATTGCCATGCTTTTTTCTCTCTAAATTTGGGATAGTATTTCAATTGTTATAATATCAAACTTTTATTCATATTTAAAGTTTTATTTTAAATTTCGGGCAATATCGTTAGTCCTTTGTTTATTATAACCTAACCTAAAAAAACAAATTAAAAAAATTTGATTTCTTTTAAGCATTCGAACATTTACTTAAATAATGTAATTTTAATCTTAATTAATAAAATAATTTTTTAATAAAAATAAAAATTTTGTAATTTTAATTTTTTGTTTTATAGCTGCCATGTTCATTATTTCTGATTTTCTCCAAAATGAATTGGTTTTTTAAAAATTTTTACTAGACCAAAGTTATAGTCCGTTAAATTTCCTATCCGAGATGGAACCTCAGATTTTTTGTAAAATGTTTCGTTGAAAAGATACGGGGTTTTCAAAAAATCGTAAAAAAAAGCTCGAACGTTTCAACATTTTTTTACTTACTTTAAATTCATAACTCGAAAGCCGTTGATTTTAGACAATAAAAAATTTTAATCTAGTTTGTAGATTTTTTCACGCTCTTTAAAAAAGCACTAAGGAATTTTTAGTAAAAAATCTATATTTTTTGAGTTATAACCATCTGAAGGTGGAAATTTAAAACAATGTTTTAAAGAGGTAGAACTCTCGAAGGTTTGAATCTAGAAAAAAACATTTTGTTAAATATTTTTCTTAGAAAAATGTCCTCTATCACCACGTAAGTTTTGTGAAGTGTATCTTGGGACACCCTGTATATATTAGTAATTTTATAATAATATAATTTGAAAACAAATGATGAACGATAATTTTGGATTTCACTTCTCGATTGGTGTCTATAGAATGCATGCAATTCCACATAATTATATTTTAATTAATTTGGCTAATGGAAAGCAATTAAGCCACATAATTTCAAATTAGTCATCTGCATCTCGGAAACGGTGATACGAAATAGAAAAATGTATCGACATTTTTTGTTGTAAATTTTATTTCCTTCATTTTTGCTTACGTACAGTTTTTCGTTCTGCCGCACCGTTTTAGAGATATAGTGGCTTCAAGAGTTTCTGTACAATAGACTAAAATTAAAACATTGCCATCTATATCTCAGAAACGATACAACGAAATAAACAAATGTACAGACATTTTTTGTTGTAAATTACATTCGCTTTATTTTTGTTTATATGTGTTTTCTTATTTCGCCGCACGGTTTCTGAGATACAGTGAATTAAGAGTAATTCCAAATCAAATCAACCACCTCAGATTTCAATGAAACTTGGTATGGTGTTTCTATTTAGTGATGTAAGTAACCCTATGAAATTTTTTTCCTCCATCTCTAACGGTTTAGATTTTACAGTCTCTTAAAGTTTTAAGATTATGCGACTTTATGGTTCGGCCGCAGAAAACTAATTTGTTTTCCGAAGAAAAATATCTCAATCTCAATAAAAATTTTTTTAAGTATACAGTAATATGTCAGGAATAATAAAAAAAATGAACAAAGCTACCAAGTGCTTATTTGTGGCGGGAAAAAAATAAACTGTCATTTGTAGGATTTTTGAAACAAAAAAAACAAACAACCAAAATTTTACAAAAAATGAAATATTTCCTGAAGAGAAAAAGATAATCATGAAATTTTTTGTTCCAAGAGATAAGCTTTATTACATGAAACAGCAAAATTTGTGGTATTTTTACTTCTTTATTATTTTTTCCCGCTTCAAAACCAAAAATTTAGTTCCTTCTTACTTGAGATAATTGAAAGGTTCTTCCTTCTATCATTCTTTGTAACACAAAATACCGAACTCGTCAGTCTCTTTTTCCCACAACAGTTTAAACAGAAAGTTCAGCTGAACTGAAGTTCAACAAATTTTTAAAATTCTAACAGCTGTATAATCATATCAATATATATCGAAACAGATAATTTGTTGCTAAAAATTCTAGAAACGGGGAGGGGGGGGGGAAATCTGAGATTATGAAATAATCTTCAGAATACCATTTACTTCTCATTCGCACTTAAAATATAAGGACTTATTCGGATACTGATGTTGTTGGTGCTGATACCTCCCAGACCCCCGGTCAGACTACTGACACAAAATAATGGAAACAAAAGCGAAAAAAATGAACCAATTGGAGAAGCGTTAAATAAAAAAAACACCAGGTGGCCCAAGTTGTGTGGCCTAAAAGCCGTATTAATCTATAATTTTATCTGTTTGAATTTTGAGTGTGGGTGTACAGGAAACAACTAATTTAAAATTATCGCAATTAAGTGGTTTTGGAACCAATCTTGATAAATTTGACTATATTTTTAATTTTTTAATGCAAAAAAAGTTTTTTAAATGTTAATAATATTTTAAATATTTTTTTAAACTTGACAAAGTCATCCAAAGTCATTCGTGATAAGATTACCGCTCCGGATTCCTAAGAATAGATAACTAAACTTGCTTTTATTACGCGCAAAAGAATTTTATCTAGAAAACTACGATAAATTTTTAATTTATTTTAAACTGCAATAAAAATAATGTTGGACGAATTTAGTAGTAGACTGCGTGCCAAATGTTCATTCGCCGTCGCCGTTGCGCCGTCACCAGCGAATATATTATTTAAATTTTTAATGTCAACATGAGCATCAATAATAATTTTTAAAAAATGGGAGACAACCCCAATATTTTCAAATCTCGCCCACAATAACTTGTTTAGAAAAAATTAAAACTTTCAATTTTAATTTATTAAAAGAAAAAAGGTTTGAGCGCTTAGAATCTACAATTTGAACCTATCTCCTTCTATGTTTAACTGCTTAAATGCAAAACAAAATATTTGACTTTTACTTATTAATATACATAGTTAAAATTACGTTCTTTTTTTTAACAGAGAGCGGTTTTGTTCCAGCGGAAGTCCGGATTGTAGAAACTCAGATAAAATCAAGGGAGTCCCAGAAAATCGCACATTTAACCGGTTTAACCAATTTTAGCAATTACCTATACATATTATTGTAAAAATATAAAAATTGAACCGATTTCATAAGATTGCTTTTTTGTCATTTGAAAAAAATAGCAAATATTAGATCTAAATTTTAAAAACATTTACAAAACAATTTTTTTTTATGAATTATTTGAAAGAAAATATTCGAATTTTATTGAAAATCAATAGCACTGATTGCAGATTTATAACTTAAACTCTCGAATGCGCAGTTTCCGTGAATATCGAAATCAGGAGTCAGCACAAAATTAAATTAATTTTTCAAAATTATAATCACTTACCTGATTTCAGCGATTAATTTGTTATTAATAAATTCCTTGAAAAAATCGCAACCGAATTTTCACTGTGGTTAAACAAATTCAAGTTCTTCTTGTTTCACATTGTATTAGTCACTACCACTCCAACAGTCGCCAGTCACCTCTGAACTCAGTGTTACCAAACTAAACGCTTTCGTTTCCCTAGAAAGATCATCTATAAAAAATCCCTAGATCTTTTTTTAATAGATTTATAACTGGTGTAAACCAACAAAATGGAGATAAAATTATTTGAATATTTTGGAATGCTCAACAAATATAATATCATGAATTAAAGAAAGGGGAGTAGCTAGAAAGAAAAAAATACATAGAAAAATAGATGGCCACGAAAAGTGTTAGTATGGAACGGAGGAAGAGAGGACGGCCTAGAAGTAGCTAGAGAGACGGTGTAGATGGGGCGATGAATTCTAGAAATATGGAAGAAAAGTTATGTCAAGATAGAAAGAGATGGAAACTAGCAACGGAGAGGCGGCTCTTAAAAAAATTTTCCAATAAAAAAATAAATGCTTCTCCAAAAATAATTACTATTCCAAATCCGTAATAGATGCAATATTAAAAAATTTAATTCGACTTCAAAGGAAACGAAGTCTCGGTATTTAGCCTTATCCAAATCGACGACTTATCAGTTGAACCATTTATTCGCACTAATATAATTTTTAACTTTCAAATTTTATGATCCAAATCGAAATTTGTAATTTTAACTTATTCTTTCTCCAACTCAATCAATCAGTCAATCTACTTCCAGTCAGTAGCGAAATATAAAAAAAATTTTAAATCCAATTGAAATATCAAAAAAATACGCAGTAATGCATACGCATAAAAATCACTTTATTAAATCAATCCAAATCTTACTCACAATTTCAAAAATATCACAAAATCCCAAAATATTGCACACAGCCAAAATCAACGACAGCCTCGGGCGGCCATCTTTGGCAAAAAGCCTTCAACTTCGTGTCATTTGCCCCCATCTCCTTAATTTTACAATTTTACAATCTTACAACCTCAAATTATTAAAATAATATTTTCATCAAAATGTACCGGGTAAGTCAGGGCCGTAGCTAGAATAGAATTTAAGGTAGGGCAGAGGTGATTACAGGTAGGACGGAAGTAAACATTTTACTTGATCGTATCTGGTCAATCGATTTTTGTCGTACTTGACTTGTAAGCGAGGTACTTACTTAATTTTGAAGAGGAGGTGATATATAGATAAGAGCCAAAAATTCATTTATTTAGGTTTATATTATTTCTCCCATACATATATAAAATAATACATCTTACATTTGAAGTAGCTGAAATTTTTTTTAAAAGCTGATAATTTTATTAAGCGGGGCGACGCCCGCCCTTAAAAAAAGCTCAAAAAAGCTTAGTTGATGGTATTTTTAAGGTAGAGCATTGCTATTTTAAGGTAGGGCATTGCCCCACAATGCCCCCCCTTAGCTACGGCCCTGGGGTAAGTGCGAATCACTCTGAAACACATCAATATATATTATCGTGTTTCAAAGTGATTTAGACCCACCCTATGCATTTTAGTAAAATTTTGATATTCATTATTGCCGAATTTGATAGCTAGGGACAAATCACAGACAATACCAGGCCTTTTGCCAAAAATGGTCGATGTGATGGCCGCATTAATTTGTTAGTCCGAATAATTTTTGATAAGATTTGTAGTTTTTAAAATATAAATGATTTATATTTAGAATTGAACAGAATATTTTAAACAGAAAGTTCGATTGGCGTAGGCAGATTCCTCATAAGTATATTTAAAATTTTATATGGCTTTATAGCAGAACCGTATTTACGGGGGGGGGGTACGGGTTAGGGTTACGGGTAAATTATTTTCAACTATTAAATGAAGTTCACAAAAATCAAAATTTTCTTTGAATATCGAACTTAAATAAAGAAAAATCGCTCAAAAAAATAATTACTTTAATTAAATAAAAACAAACTTCTCACAAAATTTCAACTTTTTTGGGCTCATTTTCGACCAAAATACTTTTACACAAAATTTTCCAATAACAATACTCAAAAATAAAATCTTAATTGCAAAAATACTTGCACAAAATTATACTCAAAAATTCAGCGGAGCAAAATCTAGGCCTCCATCGTTTCCGCCATCTCGGCAAAAAAAACCTCCCTCTACTCATTTTTCTGCAAACCTTACATTTCAAAAATTAATATAACAAAATTTAAATTTAAAAAAATTACCAAAATTGCATTTATTTATCGAGTTCTTTCTATTTTTTATTTTATATTTGTTTTTTATTGTAGTTTTTTTTTGTTTTTTAAATATGTGGTACTTTATACTTTTATTTTTTGTTTTAAATTTTAGTTTCCTTTGTATTTTAATAAATTAGCTATTTATTTTTTAATATTTTTACCCCCCCCCCCCGAAAATCTAGTCTAAGTACGGCCTTGCTTTATAGTGAAGAAATGCGATGCCAATTTGACCCTCTCTTACTTGGCATTTTGCGACGGATTAAAGAGTTTGCGCCAGGATCCAGCGCGTTTTTCGAACTCTACACATCGAAATTAGTCGATTTAAGCAATAAAAAGACCAGCAAAAATTTTTACGATTTTTGAAAAAAAACTAAGGTTAACTAACCCCTTTGAAACTTTTTTACCCCAAAAACTGAAAGTTTCAAATCGGATGCTTTTTCGATATTTTCTAGTATATTTTGAGCAGAAAATTCGATTGGCGTACGCAGATTCCTCGTAAGTATGATATTTTAAATTTTATTTGTCTTTAAAGTGAAGAAATTCGATGCCAATTTGACCTTCCTTTACTACGCATTTTGCGACGGATTAAAGAGTTTGCGCCAGGATCCAGCGCGTTTTTCGAATTCTACGCATCGAAATTAGTCGCTTTATGCAATAAAAAGACCACTAAAAATTTTCACGATTTTTGATAAAAACCTAAGGTAACCTGATCCCTTTGATCTTTTGAACCCCAAAAAGTGAAAGTCTCAAATCGGCTGCTTTTCCGATATTTTCTTGTATATTTTAAGCAGAAAATTCGATTGGCGTAAGCAGATTCCTCGTAAGTATGATATTTTAAATTTTATCTGGCTTTAAAGTGAAGTAATTCGATGTCAATTTGACCTTCCCATAGTTCACCGTACTTCGCATTTTGCGACGAATTAAAGAGTTTGCGCCAGGATCTATAGCGTTTTTCGAACTCTACGCATCGAAATAAGTCGATTTAAGCAATAAAAAAACCAGTGAAAATTTTCACGATTTTTGAAAAAACCTAGGAATGTTTTGGACCCTAAAAAGTGAAAGTCTCAAATCTGATGTTTTTTCGATATTTTCGAAAATGCGAAGCCAATTTGAGTCTCCGCCTGACTCTCCCGCGTTTTTCGAACGCTAGGCTTCGAAATTTTTGCAATAAAATAGAACAGTGTTTTATTAAAATTTATGGATGAATTAATTGATTTTGAAAAAAGTTTGAACCATTTAAAAAAAAAAAAATAAAAAAAAAAGCTGTAGTCAAATAAAAAGATAAGATGAATTACAAGGGAAATAAATAAGATTAAAAAATTATATCTTAAAATTTAAGTAAGAAATGGTAAAAATTGTATATTTTTGAATTAAAAATTTGTTCAAAGAACAACAAATTGTGGGTGATAAGCCGGACTGCGGTACCGGTATGGTAAATTTTAACTTTGTAACACGGGTTACATTACATTACATTTTACATTTATTGTTTTAATTGTATAATTTTCAACTAATTACGTTTCATTTATTTGTGGTCGCAATTTGAAAAAGGTAACTTATGGAAAAAAAATGATTTTAATTGGTCGCTAGTTGCGTTTAAGCTAAATTTGTTACAACTTTATCATTTTTGAAATTATATTGAAAACGAAATTGAAATTTGATAAAATATATTTTTGATTGAATTATTTTGAATATAAAATTAAATAATTTGATTTACAATTTAACATCTCAATATATTTAATAAAAATTATTTTTATTATTTTGTAATTCAAATGTTCAGTAAGAAAAACAAAACAACAAACTTTCCAGATTTTAGTTAGAAAATTATGTACTAAAGTTTTAGGATTCTTATACATTTTCAGAGATTTACTTATGAAGTTTCAAAGATGTAAAAAAGAACAACACATCATGTATAATTAACGGCAATATATTGCAATGACCCGAGCTATACAAATCTATAAAAATTTGCTCAATCTAAAAATTACTCTTTGCTCGGATTCATCCATTTTATTATAGCTATGAGCTCTTGTAGTTGAAGGTAAAATTGTCAATTAAAAATGCTCAAATTTGTTACCTTTCATATGGCCTTGCAAGCGCACGTGCACGCTCCGCATGTGGTATTGCAGCTGGCCGGCGTCGATCTAACTAATTTGCTGCAAATTTATTTTACACAACAACCAAATATCATCCAAAAATTACAAATTTATTATCAATCAGCACTTCACTTTAATTAAAACCACTCTAAATAAATTATAGTTTACTTTTATTCTTAAAACAATTTTTAAAATCAATATCAATTTAGACGGGAAATAACAGACCCATCGGCTGCTTGCGCCAGGCCCTCTTGTATCTACTTTCAAAACTTTCTTTTCCTCACTTTATTTCTCAAACTTAATAATTATGTACAGTACCTTCTAAATAAATAAGCAATCAACAATAATAAAAACAAAACTTCAAAATTATTTTACAAAATAAAATTAACATTTTTATGGTTTTCGAAACACGACAATATATACCCCCGGTTATTTTTAAATTAATATAGGTTCCTTTGATTTTACAAAAAAATAATAAGTATTTCCAAATAACTTCAAAAATTTTACCGTTAAGTGTCTAAGTAATATCAACTTGGAAAACTTGTTTTTCAAACATTGATTATTATTTTTTTAATTTATGTATTTATTAAAAAAATTATTTTTTTATATAAAATTCTGTGTTATGTTTTTAAGGGGGGAGGAAGAAACTTTAGGAAACCAAATATTAAGATTAGTATTAGGAATAATTAGGAATTTATTATTAATATCTAATATATTATTTTTCAAACATTGATTTTTTTTTAATTTATGTATTTATTAAAAAAATTATTGTATTATTTAAAATTCTGTGATGTTTTTAATTGGGGGGGGGGGGGAGGGATTTTTGGAAACCAAATGTTAAGATCAGTATTTACAAAATAATAGGAATATTTGGAATTTTACAAGGGAATAATATGACAAATTATAAAAAAATAAACTAGCAAAGGTGGGAATAGAACCGTGAACCCACTGGTTCCTAGTTCAACTCGTTCTTGCCTATGCCACAAAATTTATTACTAATTCACATCTTGTCTTCAAACTCCCTCGACAATATTTCAAACTCGATTTTCTTGAAAATTTCTGGCTATCTGGCCCTACTGCTTTGAGGAGTTCTTATTGGAGAGCTAAACTTTCAGTACAATAAGTGGCAAAAATTACAAAAATGCGGAGATCATATGTTAGAATGACAGGGAGACAGAACCGGATTAGGAACTTTTTGGTCCTTATTTGGTTTTTTATAGCCTCACTAAAGCTAAAAAAATTCTTTGAAAAATCAAAAGCAAAATCCGGAAAAGAATTCAATTGTACATTGCGACACCTACGACTAAAAAGTTTAAATACTTTGAAAAGCTCGAGCGCGCAGCCTAAGCAGCGTAGAGAAATTAAAACAAAAATAAAAGCGAAAAGCTTTCTGTAGCGTAACTACACTCAAAAAAATGTCGGTATTACTTAAAATCAACTCAACAAAGTTTTTATTGCTGCTATAGCAAAACAATTAATTGCTAAAGACAAAAATATTTTTTGTTGAAAGAACAAAAACATTTTAGTGTGTAGAGAATTAAAAAGCTAAATGCTCTAAAATGTGATTAATAATTAAATAGTTGTATAAAGCTCGAATCAAAGTTAATCCAGGGTTAATAATTCACTGGGAGGAGAAAAACTTTCTCCCCCCTTCCCGCATTTTATTGCAGGGAGTTGGCAAAATCTGTGAATAGTTGGCAAATCAAAAAAGAATGAGAAATCCCCCCCCCCTATCTTAAATTTAAAGAATTTTTCTTATTAATAATTTTAATTCTAAAAACTGGTTTTATTCTTTTAACAAAAAGTATTTTGTTGGTCCAGCAAGATTGGATGTTTCAACTAATATTTCAATTTCCAACATCAACATTTTTTGTTTGTACAACAAAAAAATTTTCTTGAGTCTACAAATTGAGTTGCTCGGGGTTAACTATGACCCAAGTACTATACAACTGAACCTTAGCAATAAAATTATTCGTCTGCTGTGATCTCAAATTTAACATTGATCTGTGAACTACAGAAAACAACTTCATTAATATTTTTAATTAAATAATTTTACAACCTCACGCAATCTTGTATCTATAAATTTTTTTGATCAATTTCATAATTTCATCTAACTATAAAGGTTTGGGCGACAGGGTCACTTGAGCTATGTTACTAGTGTATGCTCGTTATTAAAATATTTATTTTAAAAATTGGTTTTGTTCTTTTAACAAAAAAAAACCCGGCAAAAAGGATTTTGTTAGCCCAACACAAAAGTGTGGTTTTTCCAAAATTAATTGCTTCAAGTAATATTTTTGTTTCCGACACCAATATTTTTTGTTATTACAACAAAAAAGCTGTGTCAAGTTGATTTTAAACAATAACGCATTTCTTGGTATAGCTAAATGTTTGCTAAACCGACAAATCAGTATTCTGTGCTCAGATTAACAAAAAATATTTATTCATCATATTAAATTTTTAGAATAAACCAAAAAATGCACAAACACTTTTTAGAACTAAAATGTTTAAATTAACACAATATAAATACACCGTATGTATATTATCGCAAACGTTTTCACATCGAAGCCCCTCTGTGGTTTTTCTGTTGTGCCCACCTTTTCGTCTTGCACATTCAGGAGTTTTTTCAATCTCTCCGCAGTACTTCCTCCACGAGTCTTCCTTTGCCTTCTGTATGGCATACGTATTGTCGTGTTACGAAAACCATAAACAACATAATTTCATTATTTTGTAAATTATTTTAAAGTTTGAGTTTGTTGTATTATTTATTTATTTATAATCATGTTGTATAAAATAGTTTGTTAAATTTGCTAGATAAAAAGAAAGTGGGAAGCGTAGAAAAAGTGAGGCTTGAAGGTTGTTGTAGAAGACAGTTAGGCCGAGGCATAGATAAATCTATGAGCCGAGGCCTTGACGTCGAGTAGAGCAGACGAACACCATTCCCGCAATAATTAAAATTGTTAATTGTTTAAAAATAAATAAATAAGTTGAGTTGATGTTTTGTTTTAATTGTGGTAAAATTGAAGTGCAAGTGTTAAAAAACTGGAAGAAATTGTGATAATTTATTCGATGTGCAAAATTAAATCGCAACAAATTTATTTAGACCGACGAGTTGACACCACATGCGGTACGTGCATGTGCGCTTGCAATACCACATGCAAGATAAAACAAAAGTAAGCATTTTAAATTTAACAAATTTTGAAACTACAAGAGCTCATAGCTAAGTAATAATCTGTGTTACCTAGACTATTTTCACTAGAGAGTGAAATTGCTTAAATTTGCAAAGTTGGGGATATAGCAGTATATTTCAGACGGGAGCTTTTGTAAGCTTCCCAATCTCCTGTTCTCTTAGCTTTGTTAAAAGACTTTCAAGACTCTGCCCCGAAAGATTCAAGTTCACGGTTCCACCAAGTGGTGTCCCGCTTACTTTTCCTCTCCGCTCTGCTGGTTAAGGTTATTTAGGAGGAAAGGGAATAATAATTAAGCTAATTTCCAATGAAAAATTGACAATAAAAAAAATATATGGTAGTCTAAAAAAATTGGAGAGAAGTTTGAAGCTATAAATTTTTCTTATGCTTTCCGTGTCTGAAACTCCGAGAAGTTCTATGAAAAAATGGTGGAATTTTGAGATAATAAAAGATGAGTAGGAAAAGGTAGTGAAAAAGCAAAAAACTCACGGAATCATCAAATTCTTTTAATTTAAATTAAATCAATTAGATTCCTCTAGATTTCTCTTCACATGTACACCGAATTTCACAAAAAAATCATGCCGGTTCTACAGCAATTAACATCACAAGTTCAAACTTTTGTCGCTCTGCTTGATCTAAAAGATTAGTGTTTAATGACATCTGTACTACGTCTTGAGCTTTACGTACCAATACTTTATTGAAAATTCCTCTTCCTAATACGATTTCTTTAAATTTTTGCTGAACAGAAATGCATCGTCTCCAACAATATAGACGAGCATGATTAGACTCTGGGGTAAAATCCAACTGTTAATCAATTCTTTTTCCATTTCAGGGTTTGAAAATTTCACCAGCATATTATGGATTAGGTGGAGCCTAAAAAAATGTATTTTTAATTAGCAATTGTTTAAATCGTTTAGCTACGTCTTTACAATATATCACGGAATCACAATTTATAGCAATAAATTCGGACCATCTAGTCAAGTGATTGCATTGGCTGGATCACATGAAAATCTTTTAAAGGTGTCAACACTAATTATGTGACGTAGTTTGGCCAGGATCTAGTTTAATTAAATTTTATCCAACGATTGCAACGATGGTCAAACCCAGATTGTCCGTGCATTTCGCTGCAGTCGTGGTTGCCATAAACTATCTCAAATATTGGAAACGGTCGAATTACCAACACCAAATTAACATAATACTGCCACCCGATGCCAAGTACGACCTATACGAGTTAAAATTTTGAAAATTCACATATTACGTTTATCTTACCTTGATGTACTAGCCCATATTTCGACTTGATTTAGCTCAACGTCAAATGTCAGCGAAACATTCCAATACTGAATGCATATCCTGCAAAAGTTTTCGTAATATTTTTGTCCACGTCTCCTAAGAAAGTGTCCATTTTAGCTGACATTTAGATTTGCCACATAAACTGCTTACTCAATAATCTAATATTATTTTGTAATTTTCCATTTCCCAAACTAAAATTGGGGTTATAATACACCATGACATTGAACAAATGATTTCTGCAGCGCCATCTAGTGTATTTAATAGTTCGCTATTGTTTAAGTCATGGCCGCCGTGTCATTATTGTATTATTGTGTTGTTCTAGAAAGAAATCCTGTAAAACCTGCTATTACCTGAATTGAATATGAATAAGATGGTATCTTTACAAAAGTTAGAAAATGTTGACATTGAAATTAAATCAGAAGAAATGGAAGGCATGTACATCAAGATCGAAGACTTACATCATTCGATTGACATTAAAGAAGAAACTTCGGTTAACGAATTTCAACCGGATGAAGATTGCGAAACACAAGAACGCAAACAATTTGTATGTGAGATATGCAACGTAATATTTACCAATAAATTGCAACTTAAGAAGCATGCAAAAATTCATCCGCTCGAGAAATTGTTTGCGTGTAACATGTGCGATTATAAATTTCCTCGACAAGGAGATTTGCAAAGACATCTACGAACTCATACCGGCGAAAAGCCGTTTGCTTGTAATATCTGTGATTATAAATGCTCTCAAAAAGCGTATTTGACGTCTCATCTGCGAACTCACACCGGGGAAAAACCGTTTGAGTGCATTATTTGTAGTTATAAATGTTCACATAAGGAAACTTTGAAACGTCATTTATTAATTCATACCGGCGAGAAACCATTTGAGTGCAATATTTGTGACTATAAATGCGTGCAAAAAGCATATTTGGCATGTCATTTACGAACCCATACCGGCGAGAAACCGTGCGAGTGTAAAATTTGCGGTTACAAATGCTCCCATAAGCAAACGCTAAAAAATCATTTATTGACTCACACCGGTGAGAAACCATTCGAATGTAAAATTTGCCATCGTGTATTTTCTCGAAAAGGAAACCTGAAAGAGCACTCACGTATTCATGCCAGCGAGAAACCGTTTCAGTGCGATAGTTGTGATTATAAATGCACTCAAAAAAGACTGCTGCAATATCATTTACTAAAACACACTGGCGAGAGACGGTTCGAGTGCAAAATTTGCAAACATAAATTTTCTCGGAAAGGAAATTTAAATGATCACTTAAGAATTCATACAGGCGCCAAACCGTTTCAGTGTAAAATTTGCAACTTTAAATGTTGTCATGCCAGTACTCTGAAAAGCCATTTACTAAAGCATTCCAACGAGAAACCATTTGAGTGTATAATTTGTGACTTTAAATGTGCTCGGAAGCACAATTTGAAAAATCACTTACTGAAACATTCCAACGAGAAACCGTTTGAATGCACAATTTGCGATTATAAATCTTCTCGGAAAGGAGATTTGAAAGAACATCTACGAACTCACAGCCTCGAGAAACCCTACGAATGCAGAATTTGCGGCTATAAATCTTCACAAAAAGGTAATTTGAACACTCATTTACGAACTCACGATGTAAAAAAAAATGAAGACGTAACTAAATTGGAACCACTTTACATCTAAACCATTCCGATCTGGGTTGCTAGCACTGCATCATCGAATTATCTGACTCGGTTATTTTACTCCGTATATTACATTTGATTAGGTTTCATTATATATTATTACAGTGACATTTTGTTTTATTATCCCACTTTTCTAGCTTTCAGCGCGTGGCCCCCTTTTTTTGGATTTGTAAGAATTTGCTGGAGCATTCACTCTTCGAAACCCCTCGCATCCAACTGCTCCGTTGAGCTTGTACGGGCTATGCATCGAGCAAGATAAAAGCTATTTATTATGTATACTTTTTCTTATTAATATTTAAAGAATTTATCAAAAAAAAAAAATGATATGAAAAGAATGAAAAAAAATTAATTTTTCTTTTTTTTAGGTTTTTTATTTTTAAAAAATAGTAATTATAATAATTTAGCAATTTCCAAGGGATGAACTACAAAGCGACGTATACTGCAGTTATACACCAAATTTCAAGTTTATCGGTCAAATAAAACTTGAGATATTATGTCAATGATTTAGAAAAATGTTGATATTGTTTTTAGACTTTTAATAGTGAAAAAATGATTTTTTTTTAATTTTTAGATTTTACCCTTACGACGAAAAAGATTATTTAAAAAAATATTCTAATTAAAAGCAAAAAAAATTATTAAAAATTGGGGGCATCCCCTATGATTATTTACTTAAAAAGAGGATTACTGTAAAAAAAATCAGAATCTACGTTCAAGAACCAAATTAAAATTTTGATTTTAACTTTGTTGTTTTATTTTTTATTTCCTAGTGCTTAAGTCTTCAACCTTGTCAATTGTCAATCCCAAGTGTTACCTATTTTTGGTAATATATTAAAGTGGCAGCTTTTAATTCTTTTTTAGTTTTATTTATTAACATTATTATTGTTATTAAAACATACGCTCTCGAGACTGATGAACTAAATCTTCAAGCTAGCTAACATCTACGGTTAACTAAATAACAGATTTACCAGTAAAAAATCAGTTTTTAAACACTTAATGCTTTCAAAAAGATATCCAAGTCATCAAAACTCATAAGCTTTACTAACTATTTTTTTGAAAGGAAATCTTAAGGCCGAATTCTAGTTTAAAAACAATATTTTTTTTTCATTTTTTCAAAACTAAATTTTTTGCAATTTGACGAAATCTTAGGAATCAGAAGAAAAAGCAAAGATGGGCTTCTTTTTGTTTTTTCAACTCTTTGGGAAGGAAATCTTAAGGCGGGATTAGAAAAAAATGAGTTTTTTTAATATTTTTAAAGGGTAATCTTAAGGCGGGATTCTAGGTTAGAAGTTCAAAAGAAAAATTTTTTTTTATTTTTTTCAAGTACATGCTCTTAAAAGTTGAAAGAAAAACGTATTTTTATATTCAAAATTTTTAAATTTGAGAAATCTTAGGAATCAAAAATAAAAGATCTTTTTTACTTTTTCAACTGTTCTAGGTTAGAAGGTAAAAAGGGCAATTTTTTTTCATTTGTTTTAAGTGCAGGTTCTTAAAAGGAGAAAAACGCGTTTTTTTTTTCAAAACTAAAATTTTCACAATTTAAAAAATCTTTGGCAATTCGATGAAATCAGAAGGATTCTTAGCAATCAAAAAAAAACAAGGATATTTTGCTCCTTCGAATTTTTAGAAAGAAAAAATTTTTGAGCGGTATTCTAGGTTAGAAATTAAAGGAAAAGTTTTGTTTTTCATTTTTTTCAAGTCCGACTCTGAAAAGTCGAAACACGCGTTTTTTTCAAAATCAAAGTGTCACATTTTGAAGAAATCTGAACAAATGGGAAGAAATCTCAGAAAAAAAATAAAATTTTCTGCTTTTTCAACTTTTCCGATTCGACAGTCGAAAAATTTATTTATTTTGAAAACTGATTTTTTTTGCTTTTTTTACTTTTTTGAAAAGAAATCTTAAGGCGGTATTCTAGGTTAGACCTTTAAAAAAATGCGTATAAAAACGCATTTCTTTAAACTAAAATATTTTCAATTTAAAGTCCTAGGAATCAGAAAAAACAAAGATAAGCTTTTCTTTGCTTTAACTACTTTTTTGAAAAGAAATCTTAAGGCGGTATTCTAGGTTAGAAGTTAAAAATAATTTTTTTTTTCAAATCCGATATTTTCTTCCCAAAGAAAAAGTATAGATAAGTTTTTTGCTTTTTCAACTTTTTCAATTGGAGTCTTAAAGGGGTGGTCTAAGTCAGAAGTTAAAAAAATGAATTATTTCTTTCATTTTCTTCTAGTACACACAGTTAAATGTCGAAAAATACGAATTTTTTCAAAACTACTTTCCAAATTTGAAAAAATCTTAAAAAATTTGAAGATACCTTAGAAATCAGAAAAAGAAACAGTGATAATTTTTGGTTTTTTTAATTTTTTGTAAAGGGGTAGTCTAGATTAGAAGATTAAAAAACAACAATATTTTTCATTTTCTTTTCAAAACTATATTATTTAAATTTAAAAAATCAGAAAATTCGAGGAAATCCTAGAAACCAGAAAAAAACACAATGTTTATTTCTGCTTTTTCAAGTGTTTCTAAAAAAACTAAAATTTTCACAATTTTAAAGAAATTTTCGGAAATTTAACGGAATCAGAAAAAAATATTAGCTTTTTTGTTTTTTCTAAAAGGCGGTCTAGAAATTTTAAAAAAAATATTTTTTTTCATTTTTCAATTCTTATACAAGCTGAAAAATTGAAAAACGTCATTTTTTTCACAATTTAAAAAAATCTTAGGAAATCAGAAGAAATTTTAGGAGTCAGAAAAAAAAACATAATGAACGTTTTATGCTTTCTCAGCTTTTTTGAAAGGAAATCTTAAGGGGATATTCTAGGAGCGGAGTTAAAAAATATACTTTTTTTTCGGTTTCGGTTTCGGTTTCGGAAAAAACGGTTTTCTTTCAGAGCAAAATTTTTCTCAATTTGAAGAAATGTTAGCTTTTCCAACTTTGTTGATAGGAAATCTTAATCTTCTAGGTTAGACCTTGTAAATAAAGCAATTTTCTTTTCATTTTCTTCAAGTACAGACTAATAAAAGTCAAAAAATTAAAATATTTTCATAACTAAATTTTTAAAATTTTGAAGTAATTTTTGGAAATCTGAGGTAATCTAATAAAATCAGAAAAAAAACAAAGATTAGCTTTTTCTACCTTTTTTTAAAGGAACTTTTAATGCAATATTCTAGTCTAGACATTAAAAAAAAACAGTTGTTTTTTAAAGAAAAAATACCTAAATACCTAATACCTAAAATACCTAAATAATTCATTTACCTACCTTTATTGTTGACAAACCCACGAATTGTAACCTACCTACAATAAGTAAGAAAATTTTTAGTATTCATAATTTCAGTTTGTGTTTTGAAATAAATTCACCTTTATCACCGTAGTCCTGTCGCTATAGTCGTCGATTTTTCTCCAATCCCGACCTAAGGCACTTGCAACATTTTTAACGGTCACGAAAAGAATTTTTTTTAATGAACACCGGTCACTACTGGTATTAAAACTAAGATTATATAGATTATTTCACATCTTAAAAAAATCCTAGGTAAACTTTACTAATTCTAAGATACTTAGGAATCAGAAATTTTTTTCTGTGAAGAAAGTGGAGCTTTTTAGGTTTTTGAACTTTTTCGAAAAGAAATCTTAAGGCGGTATTCTTGGTTAAAAGAAAAGAAGAAAATAAAAAAACTAAAACATATTATTAAAATTATGAATTTTAACTATTTAATAAAGAATACATACTTACATAGAAAAATAATATTTAAAAACAATATAAACGACAATAATTCACATTTAACAGGTCAGGACTTGAAATATTTGAATAAACAGGAAATGAATTATAAAAAAATTACGTTATAAAAACTAATAAAAATTTAAAATAAAAACTTTGTAATAATACAAAAACATATAAGTAAAAATAGGAATAAATAACAATGACAAAACCAAAATGAAGGAATATAGAAGAAAAATAATAATTATATAAACAAATGAAAAACGAAAAAATTGAAAATAAAAGTAAAAAAAAACCCAAGAAGAGAAAAATGGAGTTTTGCCGTTCCTTCAAAAATAAATTCAAAATTTTTAAATTTAAGCTTCAATTTGAAATTTATAATAATAAAATGGTATCTAAATTAAAATGGTATGGTAAAATGGTATTTTCCCAATATTGAATATTTATTTATTAAATTTTAAATTTATTCTAATCAACTCTCAAAATACCTTAATTTTATTCAATAAAAATTAATTTATTTGTTTTTAATTTTTTGTTGTAGTTCATTTTTTTCTTTCGGCCATGGTTTTTCTTTCAGAATGCACATTTTATTGCATAATTTTAAGTTATCAATCTAAAACAAATGGAAAAAATGCGACCGAGGATGAATCGATGCGGCCTTCAGGCCGCACAATAAAGGTAATGTATTACTGCAACATCTTTCTTTTAGTTCTTTCTTGGTTTTGATGTAATTATTTTTGGTAGTTGTTGAAAGACTTTGTAAAAAGTCTTCGACTTTCAAAAAACATAATATACTGATATGATTTATTATAAAAAATTTACCTCGCTAATTTTTCCGCGCTACCTGTTTAATGCGAAAACAGAACAGGAGTAGGTTCTGACGAGCTGCTTGGTGGTATATGGCCAAATATAAAAGAAATTACAAAAATCGTTCCTTCAAAAATAAACTCAAAATTTTTAAATTTATGTTTCAGTTTGAAATTTATAAAAATATAATGGTATCGGCAAAAAAATATCCTAAAAAATTAATTTTTAAGTATTTACTGTGGTAGCTAGTGGTATGTAATGTAAAAATAAACAAACAAAACAAATAATAAAATATTGAATTTTAACTGTTAAGTAAAGAATACATACTTAGATAGAAAAATAATATTTAAAAAACAATAAAAATGACAATAATTAACATATAATATTTGAACCAGAAAATGAATTATGAAAAAATTACGTTAAAAAATGATAAAAAGTATGAAATAAAAAATATGTAGTACGATATAAAGGCCCCTATTTCACAATTATTTTTGATCATATTTTACATTTATAGTAAACGTGCCTTTAGGTACAAAAACGTGGTAAAATTTGAAAATTTTTTTCAAAATTAAAATCAAATCAAACAAAATAAAATTAAAATCAAATAAAAAATTTAATCAAATTGAAAATTTTTTTCAAATTTATTTTTCGAAGTGACTAATAGATGACGCAGTGCCCTCTCTACTTCAAATCCGATTGTACGGTGATAAGATTCATTCTATTTATTTAACCTTAAAGATTTCATTCTACTTATGAAGTAGAATCAGGGCCGGAGTTAGGCACTAGGCAAACTAGACATCTGCCTAGAGCGCAAACAATAAAAGGGAGCAAACCAGATCGAGGTGCAAAAATTAATTGCAGTGTGCAATGTAAAATGAAATATTAATACTATAAATTTTTCTTATAAATTTGTCTATCGCGAAAAATTAACTCCTGGCATTGCAAGCGATTTCAATGTTTTAGTATACATGGAAGGGCAAGTATGTGTCTCACTGCTTGTAAAAATAATTCCCAATATTTGATGGCGTGACGCCTCGCGTCTGATCGACGCGCAAGTACCGGAAGATACATAGATATTAGTTACATAGAAAAGAAATATAGAACATATTTCTATAGAACAGGAAGAAACCTCAACATTAAATTTGAAAAAACTTGTAACAACTTTTGCCGCAAAAAAAGCTAAAAAAGTTAAAATTTGATTTTTTTTAGTTTTATTTTTGTTAGAAAGGTATTTTTTTTAATAAAAATATGTAAATTTAAGTATTTTTTTAAATATCCCGGATTTTCGTTTCCCAGCTCAGCACTGCTATATAAATGGCGGGGGGGCACCGATAAAATTTTGCTTAGGGCGTCAAATAGCCTAGCGTCAGTTCTGAGTGAAATATGGAGTTGGTTCGAAGGTCCACTAAATTAAGGACCCAGGTATATTTATGCACGTTTATCTATTTAAAACTGGAAATAGAATTTAAAGTATTTCTTGTCAAGAGTTAAACCTCCGTTATGTTGAATAAGCCGAAATAAATATTTAAGAATATGTATTCAAAACTTTGCAAACAAAATTTTAATTTTTTGCATTCCGTATTTAAAAAAAAATTTTGTTATAAGTTTTAAAAAAATTTTTATTCACATTCAATTTTTCGTTACAAAACAATAAACAAATCAGGTAAATACTTATTCGTGTTGTAAAATCGATAGTTTATTCGGAACAGCTGGGTTTTCGATTTGATGTTGAGTGTAAAATCTTTGCAATAATTAAAAAATTAGGACTCGAATAAAAAATCTAAGAATGTAAATTAGGTGCAATTTTGCTAGTTTCGAAGTTATTATATCTTCAAGTGATGATATCTTCAACTACCATCTATCAGTGGTGGATTTAGAGGAGGGATCTTCTCTAAATCTAGCCCATGGCGACAAAATTCGGGGGGGGGGGTGCAAAGTTTTGCAAAAGTAGTAAAACCACATGTGAAAAATTGTAAAAAAATGTAAATGTAAAATGTTTTTTATTTTATATAGGTTGAGTCCCAACGATTTAAATGTAATTTTATCTTTGTAACAGAAAGTTAACTTAGTAAATTAATTCTCAGCATTTATTTCTTCAATTATATTTTATTTTGTAATTATACTTTTTTTGTACTGTTTTATCATTATTCTTTTGTGTTAAATAAATTAGTTGTGATTTACATGTTCTTATTCTTGTCTTGCTGTTAAAAAGGCTATCGACTTGATAATAATCCTACGTTTCCGATCTTCGATTAAAAAGTTTGAGACTGGCTATCAACAGTCTCTGGTGGCAGCGACTTCTATATAAAAACTATAGTCTTTATCAAGAATTGCTATTATAATTATGAAACTGGAAGAAGCCATAAAACCAGATAATTTGTAGTTAATTGAATAATGCTCTACTTCAAAATTCCAACTAAATAAGAACCCCTCCACCCCGCTACAGAGAAATTCTGTAAACTTGAGGCATGGGCTTACATAGAATTACTTGGTGTATAGATTGCGAGTAATTTGAAGCTGTAGCAAACTCTTAGAAAAAAGTTACAAACTTATTTAATTTTCAAAGCTAAAACGCGACCCCCCCCCCCCCAACTTAGACTAGCACAACTTAGCTAGAATACCAAATTTGTTGTTGGCCATAGTTGGCCTAAAAATCCATTTATTTTTCTCTATCAATTACCAATTTTCTTTTCTAAAATTTTCCCACTACAAATCTAAATTCAAAAAATTAATACAAAAATTACTAGTAAATTTTTAAAATAACTACAGGGGCGGTCAAAATCATTTTGTAACACGACAATACATATTTTCAGAGCTGCTTTATAAAAATACTGGTTACAGCACTGTTAATTAATACCGTTTACTAAAATGTTAGTTGGTACTGGTGTTAAGGTTTAATCCGATTGGTATATTAAATACCAACTACAAAATTTTTTTTATATAAGGCAGTAATAATTAGCACATAGAAAGTATTGACTAGATTCATTCCAAACAGTAACAACTAAATTATTTAGTAGCAAACACAATCGACTCTGAATTTTGAAGATGATGAAAGTAACATTGGATACTACAGCTGTGGTGTGTCGACTTTGTATAAAAATTTTTGCGAAACAGGCACCTATATTTGTGTGTATAAGAGGCCACAGTCTCTGCGAAAAATGCAAAAACAACGATCTAGAGAAGTGTCCGGTGTGCAAGTGTGTCGTAACCAATACTAGAAATTACACGATGGAACATCTCATATCGTCAATGACAATTGTTTTACCGGAAGAGCCTCATACGCCCAAACTAGTAAGGACAAAATATTCATTAATGGAAGATTGCTGCGATTGTTACATTCCATACCCTGTAGGGTTCGAGGAACACTTGATGGTTTCCCACTACTGGAATGTACCGAATATAAACTCAGAATGTTTTAGCATCGAGGACATCATATTTCCGCAAATCAATGAATCGGAGAAATTTTATAGATATTTTACGTATAAAAACGGTCTTATAAAATTTGGATTTGAAGTAGACCATAAAAAGAATATTGTTTTTGTAGCCGTCGAAGTATTTAACAAGCGCAAAAAAAATCTGCGAATTCAAATGGACATCATTCCAACCATTAGGTTCAGAAAACACTGGAGCCTGGTCAACACATTCGATGAAGTCAATCTACTCCTCAAGCATCACATCAAAGTTGAGAAGGACTATCTGTTTCCAACCTCCAAACCGGTTACTCTTTATTTTCAGTTCTTTTAATCAAAATGTTTCTGATAGATATTCAATTTTTTTTATTTGTTAAAGCTAAATTGTGTTTTGTTCTGAATAAAATTATGTATTTTTCGTACTTGAAATAAATAATGTTTTCATGTAATTATTTATTTTTATTTTGAAAGTAAGTTAAATATTTTGATAGTATCATAGTCAATAAAAACTGTTCTCCGAAGAGATTTTAATTATTAATCTGTCTATTGTGCCCCTACTAATACTTTGTAATCCCTAATTACCGTTAACGGTAGAATTTTTTGGTGCCCGACGTTGACCATTTTGAAAGAACGAATTAACTACTGTGGAGTTTGCATACTATGTACATCCATGCAAATATCTAAAAGTATTATTGATTGAAAATTATCAAAATTCATTTTGATTAATTGGTTTGAACCAAATTTTGAACACTTACATAGTAGGGTTCACGTTAGATTCTTCTGAAAAAAAATTATTAAATTCGAGAAAAGATGATAATTTCACGTAATTGGGGACTATTGACTAGCAAAATACCGCCAACAGGTGACGCCACAATAGAAAAGTTACAAAAAAACATTTCTGACAATAAAATTTAAATATATTTGAACTATTGTGCAATAATTCATTTACCAACCTTTATTGTTGTCAAACCCACGAAGTGGAACCTACCTATAATAAGAAAAAAAATTTTTAGTATGCATAATTTCAGTTAGTGTTTTGAAATAAATTCACCTTTATCACTGTAATCTTGTCGCAATAGTCATAGCGACTAATAGCAATAAACATAAGTTCAAACATTCAAGTTCAAACGAAAAGAATTTTTTTAAATGAACACTGGTCGCTACTGCTATTAAAACCAAGATTATAATAAAAAATGATTCGCGATTAATTATACTTTAGCCTCGCAATTGCAAAAAAAAAGTTCTTTTTAGCGTTGACTTTTAAAAGTCAAAAAATTTCAAAACAAAAATTTCACATCTTAAAGAAATCCTAGGTAAACTTTACGAATTCTAAGATTCTTAGAAATCAGAAATTTTTTTCTATGAACAAAGTGAAGCTTTTATGTTTTTTAAACTTTTTGGAAAAGAAATCCTAGGCGGTATTGTTGGGTAGAAGTTTAACAAAAATAAATTTTTTTTTCAAAACTGATCATTTTTTGCTCTTTCAACTTTTATGAAACAAATTTTTAAGGCGGTATTCTAGGTTATCACTTAATAAATCACTTCATAATAATAATGATAATCTTAATAATAATAAACTTAATAATCACTTAATAAATAAAATAAAAACAAAAAACAATTTTTTTTCAAAACTAAAATATTTTCAGTTTAAAGAAGTCCTAGGAATCAGAAAAGACAAATTTAAGTTTTCTTTGCTTTAAGTATTTTTTTGAAAAGAAATTTTTTTTTTCAAATTCGATAATTTTTTTTTAAACGAAAAAGCATAGATAATTTTTTTGCTTTTTCAACTTTTTCAAACAGAAGGCTTTAGGGGGTAGTCCAGGTAGAAGTTAAAAAAAACAATTTTTTTTCATTTTCTTCTAGTGCAGACACTTAAAAGTCGAGAACCACTAATTTTTTCAAAACTATTTTCCAAATTTGATAAAATCTTAAGTTTGAGGAAATCTTAGAAATAAGAGAAAACAAAGCAGTAATAATTTTTGTTTTTTAATTTTTTCTAAATTTTTTGTGAGGAAATCAGAAGAAATTTTAGAAATTAGAAAAAAACAATGATGAGTTTTTTTGCTTGTTTAACTATTTTGGAAAAAAAAAATTAAGGTGGCATTCTAGTCTAGAAATTCAAAAAAATTTTTCTTCTTTTCTTTTTCTTTTCAGAACTATTTTCTAAATTTAAGAAAACTTTAAAAAAAGTGATATTTTAGGTTAGAAGTTTAAAAGAGCAAGAATTTTTTCAATTTCAAGTCAACTATTAAAATGCAAGTCTGATTTAACGAAATCAGAAAAAAATATTGTTTTTTTTTGCTTTTTCTACTTTTTCCAAAGAAACTCTTAAGGCAGTATTCTAGTCTAGAAATTTAAAAAAAAAAACATTTTTTTTTATTTTACTACTCTTATAAAAGCTTAAAAATTGAAAAACTTGATTTTTTTCACAAATTGAAACAAATCAAATCTTAGGAAATCAGAAGAAATCTTAGGAATTAGAAAAAAAAAACAATAATTTTTTTATGCTTTTTCAGGTTTTTCAAAATTAAATTTTAAGGGGGTATTCCAGGTAAGAAATTGAAAAAAAAAATTGTTTTTGAATTTTTTCAGATACAGAGAAAACGGTTATTCTTTTTTAAACTAAATTTTTCTCAATTTGAAGAAATATTAGCTTTTCCATCTTAACGCTGTATTATAGGTTAGAAGTTTAAAAAAAACAATTTTCGTCAAGTAGAGACTAATAAAAGTCAAAAAATTAAAATATTTTCATAACTAAATTTTTAACAATTTGAAGAAATTTTTGGAAATCCAACAAAAACAAAAAAACAAAGATTAGCTTTTTCTACTTTTTCAAAAGAAACTCTTAAGGCAGTATTCTAGTTTAGACATTATAAAAAAAATAATTTTTTTTAAACTTTTAATTCTTATTTTCTTAAAAATCGTAAGTGTTTTGCAATTTAAAATATCCGAGTAAATCAGAAAAAATCTTAGGAATCAGGAAAAAAACATAAAAATTATTTTTGCTTTTTCAACTTTTCCGCAAGGAAATTTTAAAGCTGTATTGTAGTGAGAATTAAAAAAAAAAATTTTTTTTGATTTTGTTCAAGTAGTACAGACTGTAAAACGGTTTTTTTTTAACTATTTCTTAATTTGTAGAACTGTTAAAAAATCTTAAGAATCAGAAAAAAAAGCAATTTTCTTTCAATTTTCTTGAAGTACAGACTATTAAAAGTCGAAAAATTACATTTTTTTCATAGCCAAATTTTTCAATTTAAAGAAATTTTAAGAAATCCGAGAAAAAAATAATATAAGAGAAATCCAAATCTGGTAAAAAAAGAGATTTTCCAGAAATTCAAAAATAATGTTCCCAATTATACGCCAATGGTTGAAATATAACGCCATCTAGTGAATGTCACTTGAACGAAGCATAACCATAGCATAACCTCTGTTTATTATTTTTTATAGAAAGAAGTTTATATTTTCAAGAAGTATTTTAAATAATTTAATTGTGTAAGAATGCACTTCGGAAGTCCCCTATTATTTATTGCATAAGTAAAAATTAATTTTCAGTGATGCCGAAATGGATCTATCGACAGCTTCGAGTGACCCACAAAGTTTAGAATTCAAAGTTTTCGACACTCCATGTAATTCAGCCGGGGAGTTGAAAATTAAAACAGAAGAACTGGAAGACATTGATATTAAATTAGAAGACTTGCATCATTCCATCGACATCAAAGACGAAGATCCTGCGAATCTTGAAAGCCGAGTGGAAAAAGAATACAAAGTGCAGATATGCCAACCGCTAGCATTTGAGATATGCAACGGCAAAAAACTGTTTGTGTGTCCTATTTGCCCTAAAAAATATAAACAAAAAGAAAGTTTAAAAGTTCATCTAAGAACTCATACGGGTGACAAACCCTTTATGTGTCCGATTTGTCAAAAAGAGTTCACACGTAAAGATCGTTTAACAGTGCATTTAAGGATTCATACCGGTGAGAAACTTTTTGCTTGTGAAATTTGTCACAAAACATTTACACTGAAAGGTAATTTAAATGTTCACTTAAGAAGTCATTCGAACGAGAAACTTTTTAAATGTGAACTTTGTGAGCACAAATTTTTACATAAGGTAAGTTTGGATGTTCATTTAAGAACCCATACCGGCGATAAACCTTTTGTGTGTAAAATTTGTCTCAAAAAGTTCGCACAAAAGCGAAATTTAAATGTGCATTTAAGAACTCATACTGGCGAAAAATTGTTTACGTGTGAACTTTGCGATCACAAATTTTCATATAAGGCAAATTTAAAGGTTCACTTAAGAAGTCATACGGGTGATAAGCCTTTTGTGTGTGATATTTGTCATCAGAGGTTTGCACAAAAGGGCAGCTTAAATGATCATTTAAGAACCCACACAGGGGAAAAACCTTTTACCTGTGAAATTTGCGAGTACAAATTTTCGCACAAGGTAAATCTAATAGTTCATTTAAGAACTCACAAGGGAGATAAACCTTTTGTGTGTCAAATTTGTCAACAGAAATTTACCCAGAAGGCGAATTTAAATGCTCATTTAAGAATTCATACCGGACATAAACCTTTCGTCTGCAATATTTGTAACCAAAAATTTACCCAAAAAGGTAGTTTAAATGTTCATTTAAGAGCGCATACCGGCCATAAACCTTTTATGTGTAAAATTTGTCATCAAAAGTTCACACGAAGGGCAAGCTTGAATGTTCATTTAAAAATTCATGCAGACGTTAATCCTTTCATACGTTAGAAATTAATTGCACTCATGTTTATTCGTTGCATTCAACAATTATATGTGATATGATCTTTTGTTCTTTATTGTTATCGAATTCCCCAAAAGTACTGATTCCCGATAAAAAATTAAAATGTTACCATCGATCTTCAAGCATCCGTCGTGAAATTTATGCTAAAAAAAACGTAAGTTGTCATCTAATTAATTTAGAACGCTAACTTTGTGTTTGATCGATGTGTTTTAAGTTTCATTCTTTCTTTCGGAAGCACCGAATGTATTATGTTCATTTCCTGTGAGAAAATCATGGTCTTCCGGTGACGAAAGACTTTTACCAACCATTTTAGTAAAGCACAATATTAAAAAGAAATGTAGGATAAATATTTAGAATATCGGGTTAAAAATATAATAAGTTGATAATTTAATATATTGTAGGTTGCTATAGCAACCATCGTCATCTAGCTACCGAAGATTAAAAAGGTAAAATAAAAACCAAAAAAAATTATATATTAACCCCCCCCCCCAAGTAACAAATGATTGAATTATTATTTGTTACTAAGTCCTAATAAAAAAACATGAAACAATAAAATAATATATTATTTAATAACATTAATAACAAAAATTCATATTTAAAAAAATATTTAAAATTTTTATTTTAATACTTATATTTTTTGATTTTTTAGTATATTTTAACTAAATATAAAAAAGTATATACTTTTAAAAAATTTAAAAATACAACTTAGGACCCCCCCCCCCTCTTATCGTCACGCAGATCTGAATCTCCTCAGTGCTAAATTTTTGATCAAACAATAATAAAAAGATATTTTGTTTTTTATTATTTAATTCATTTTTATTTTAATATATTTTGTTAATATTATTAATTCTTCATCAGCCTGTGTTCATCCACTTCTCGACGTAGGCCTCTCCCATTTTTCCCTGTCTTGAGCAGTCTGTAGCCACTCTCTATTATTAAATATTGTAATATATTCAAAAATTCATTTGTAATTCATTTTTAAAAATATTTATAATTTAAATAAATGTTGTAAAACATAAATAATTTAGTATTACAAAATTTTTAAAATAAATAATAATTATTATTAAGCCCAAGTGAACAACCATAAAACAAAATAGTGCATTGTTTAAAACATTAATATCAAAATTTATATTTAATTTATATAAATAAATAATAAATATTTGACATTTACTTTAAAAATAAATAAAATTATCAATCAATTTTTTGGTCAATTAAAAAATATGATGAGATGCAAAATAATATTTTCCTTCGAATTTCTCTTTTATTATTCATTATATTAAGTGAAGTCCAAATAAAAAAAAACAAAATAAATTCATATTATATTGTTTAAAACATTAATTACAAAAATGTATAATTTGCAATCTATTAATTATTAAAACTAAATTAAATTCAAAAAATTAATTTAACCGACCCCCCCCCCCCCCCCGGTCTTGCTATAATTCGTATAGAAGCCAAAAATACAAATTTTATCAATATTTGGGTGAGATGCAAAATAATACTATTTTTTAAAATTCCTTTTTTTATTATACACCATTAAGTTGGCCCAAATAAAAAATCACAAAACAAAATATTTTGATTAAAAAAATAATTTCAAAAATTCACATTTAAAAAAAACATAGTATTTTATTGTTTAAAAGTATAAATTATAAAATATTAAAATACTCCTCCCCCCCCCCTTACCCCCAGTAACAAATTTTCAGGCAAATCTGAACCCTCTACAAGAGTCCCTCCGTGCGTGATGTAATTTATGAACAACTCCATAATTTTTAATCTATTAAAAGATATCGACCAGATGCAAAAGTTTTCCCTTTATTACATATTTGTTATTAAGTGAAGTTCTAATAAAAAACCAAAACAACAAAATAATATATTGTTTAAAACATTAATTTCAAAAATTCATATTTAAAATTTATATTTTAATTTAACTTAATTTTTTGATATATTATGTATTTTAAATAAATATAAAAAGTATTCACTGTTGAAAAATTTTAAAAATACCACTTAGGAAATCCCCTCCCTTATCGTCACCCAAAATCAAAATAATATTTTCTTTAGAATTCCCCTTTTATAATATCATTTAAGTTAAAATTCAGGTTTAAAAAATATTTTATTTTTTATTTTAATTAATTTTTATTGTAATATATTTTGTTATATTAAATATTGTAATATATTCAAAAATTAATTCACAATTCATATTTAAAAATATTTTATTTGTTAGTGAAATTTATTTTTTTATATTAAATATTTATAATTTAAATAAAGAAAATTAACTGGCAATATTCGATCAATTAAAAAATTTGGAGGGATGCAAAATAATAATTATTATTAAGTCCAAGTAACTAACCATAAATACAAAATACATTGTTTAAAACATTAATATAATTTATTTTATTTTTTTATCATTTATATGATAAAAATTTTTTCAAAATTTTCAAATTTTCAAAATTTTTTCAAAATTCATTCAAAATTTAAAAAATATTTTTAACTTTTATTTTAATTATTTATATTTAATTTAAATAATCATACAAATTTAAATCTCAAATACTTTCTTACCAACCATCAGTGCTATGATCCTGTAATTAAAGCACTTAAATAAATTAAAAAAAAAAAAAAAAAATTAAATAAAAAAAAAAAAATATTTTAAAATATTGACTTTCGATAAATTTTAGACATCTGTAAAAATAACAACAGTATACAATTTTTTATCAATAAAAAATATGAAAGGAATGCAAAATAATTTTTTTCAAATTCCTCTTAAAATTTAAAAAATTTAAATTCCTCTTGAGTCAAGCTCAAGATAAAAATCGAAACAACAAAATAATATATTTTTTATAACATTAAATTCAAAAATTTGTTTTATTCTCTGAATAAATAAATAATAAATATTAGAATGTTTCAAAAATTTTTAATAAATATAAAAAATATTAAGATATTTTAGAACATTTACTTTCGAAAAATTTTAAGAATAAATAAAATTAACGACGCCATATAATTTTTGTTAAATTAAAAATACGGATGGAATGCAAAAAGATTCCTTTTAACTGCCACAAACCCCAAGTCTGCCTTACCGTTTTCAAGAAAAATTAAAGAAACCTGCAATTTTTATTTTGAGATTATTAAATCTCCAAGTTTAAAATTTTTGCTCATGATACTCATTGGGCGGCTTTCCATGTGTGGTATGTCTGACAATTGTACACCTGTTGAAAAATAAAGCTGAAAAATTTAAATATAAGAAAAAAATAACGGTACATGTTACGTGTAAAATTTACACAATTGGATTTTTACAGTCCAGAATTTGCATAGGTAAAAAATCTATTGCTTTTGAAATATTCCTTCCCTAATATTAAATTAGGCAATTCGACAAAAAAGAAAATGTGATTAAATTTTAAAATAATATATTGCACAAATAGAAAACACAAAAAAATTAAACAAAGAAACGAACAAATACAAAGAACAAATTAAAAAAAAATATCGCGTTATTCCCAGCACTGATCGCACTTGGCAATTTGAGTGGGGTCGCTTGAATCCATGTAGTAATGACCATTGCGGCAGTAAAACCAGCGCCTCTCCTTAAAATTAAAATCTTGTAAAATCGGGTGACATTTCAAATCGGGCATCTTTGCGCCCGACAGTGCAAATAATTTTTCCAATTTAGCTTTCACTTGATCATCAAAATCATTGGTATACGGAATTGGTTGCAACATGAATTCCTTCGTTTCGCTTAAATAGGCTGAATTAGAAGTAGAAACTGGAATTCCACTAATTTGTTGCATTCTTTGCAACCTACGCATCTCCCGTTTGATGTCAAAAATTACTTGAGTGGTGAATTTTGTATCTTCACTTTGCAAAAACCGCAATAGATAATTCAAGTATGTTCCAAGTTTCCTTGTCTCAGTTAGTTTTGTGTTCATTTCACGAATGCTTTCCATAATGCTGAACTTAGTTTCGATATTCCTATAGATGTTAAAATTAAACGTTTTTTTTTGTTTAGTTAAAATTTTAATACATTCTTGCAATGGTGTAAGCAAAAACTGCCTAGAAAATATTGAATTTTCAAATTCTGTCGATTTTTGGCGTAATGTTTTTATCAATCTTTCATATTTTCCTTTACGTTCATAAAAGTTTCCGTAAGCTTTCTTTTGAACTTGAATTATATCATTTTTAGTTTGTTTGATATAATTACTATACCTCCAAGTTGATGCCAATGGAGTTTTGCATCTGGGACACCGTTTACATCCAACGAGAACTCCGTTTTCGGTATCTCCCTGTTGGAAATACATTTCTAGACTCTTACTTTCGATAACGTGTTTACATTCGTCTAAGAGAACAAATCTAGCATCCTCTTCGTCTTCGTAACCCAAAAGTATCTCGGAAAGAATTTTGTTATCACAAATTCTGCACAACGGAGGGCAGGGTTCACCGCAAAAACCTATGCAGGGATGCCCACATTTTAAAAGTTTATCACAAGGTTCTTCGCAAGGTTTGACCTTGCATTCGCTAGAACAATTTGCATTACATTTCGTGTGCTTGCATACTCTGGCACACGGTGCTTTACATTCTGTGCAAGGCTGCCAGCAGTTTCGTTTACATTTAGTGTGACCACACTTAAACAAACATTTTAATTCGCAAGGTTTACAAACATCCCCACAAAGAGACATACATTTATGGCCACATATTAGGGTAACGTCGCATTTCTCGGAGCAAATCACATGAAGGCGCCCTTGATGGCATTCGCCACAATTACCCAAACATTTATGTGAGCATTCCAAAATTTTGGAGCAGGGTTCTCGACAGAACTTGAGTAAATCGATGTCATTACCGGGTAATTTATTTGTAAGCATGTGACACTGAACTTTGAAGTTGTGTCCGCAAACAGCATTATTCGCATGGTCAACCAATTCCAAACACTTGACCGTGCAAGTTTCATTACATTTGTTCTTACAGGGATGTCCGCATACCAGTTGTTTTGGGCACGCACCACTGCAATCTCTTCGTTTAGGAGTTTCACTGCATTTGGTCATCACCTCATGTCCACAATCAGACGTTTTTAAAACCTGAAACGAAAAAACTGTTAAGTACCAATCTGTCGGATCAAAAACAATTGTTATTCACCAGTTCTAAACAACCTCCGCAAGCTTCGTAACATTGTTTTGGGCACTTGTGGCCACACGGCAATGGTTTCTTGCACGGTTTCAAACACCTCACGTTACTCATATCTGCACTACAATCCGCATCTTGCATATGGTTACAATTGGGTAACCTTTTCTTCACTTTCACTTTGCACGGAAGACATTCATCTGCGCAACATTCCTGGCATTTGTGTTCTTCAGTTGTACACCCAAGCGCAATCTTTTCGCATGGCTTGCAACATCGTCGCTTTAAATAAAAAAACAAAATTATTTTAGAATTTATTAGATTAACAACTACTCCTGACTCGCGCACGAACGGATTAACGAGATTCTCGTTACCATGGTTTTTCGAGTTCGGTCGCAATTCAGGAACGTGCGAGAACAGAGATCTACTGTCAGGCCAGGGTAAGTCGCTCTGAAAATTGTGTACACTGGAATTCTAAAAAAATTCCACCTAAATGCAAAAAGTTGCATAATTATAAATTCCGAAAATTTTACAAATTCACAAATTTCGACGAACAATTTAAATATTCTCTAAAAAGTCCATCGAAATAAATATCAAAAAATTTCTCAAGATTTCCACATTTCTTGTGGAATATAGAAATTCCGAAGATCCTACAAAAATTCCCGAAAATCCAATAAAATACAAAAAGTTCCCAAAATTCTATTTCTACTAAATAATGAAACTAAATTTCGCTAGAATTCCATTGCTCTAAAATTCCCAAATTCTACTAAATAATTTCGTAAAAATGATAAAAGTTATACCAATTTCCGAAATTTTCATGAAAATTTTAAATATTCCATTATACAAAAATTCTAATAAATTCCCAAATTCCAATAAAATGCAAAAAATTCTAACAAACAATTGTACCTACTAATATTTCGAAAGTTGCAAAAATTTCATTGTATTAAAAGTAAATAAATTCCTCAAAATTGCCACATTTTGTGTGGAATGAAGAAATTGCGAAAATTCCCGGATTTTTAGTAACATTTTAAATGTACCAATGTACTGAAATTCCCGAAAATCCAATAAAATGCAAAAAATTCCAAAATTCTATTTCTACTAAATAATTAAAATAAAATTTCGTTAGAATTTCATTGCTCTAAAATTCCAAAATTCTACTAAATAATTTCTTAAAAATTATAAAAATTCTATCAAAGTCCGAAATTTTCATGAAAATTATCCATTACACAAAAATTCTAATAAAATTCCCAAAATGCCAATAAAATTCCAAAATTCTACAAAACAATTGTAGTAAAATTTCGGAAAAGTTACAAAAATTCTAATAAACTAAAACATCAAAAAAACTCTTCCAAATTTAGACATTTTCTGCAAAATGTAGAAATTCCGAAATTTCTACAAATTTCCCAGATTTCCACGAACATTTTAAATATTCCAATATACTAAAAAGCCAAAAATTCCAGATATTCCAATAGAATATAAAAATTTCCCAAATTCTATTTCTACTAAATACTACAACTAAAATTTGGCAAAAATGATGAAAGTTCTGCCAAATTCTAAAATTTCCACTAAAAATTTTATTATGAAAGAATTCTAGTAAAATTCTCAAAGCTCCATTAGACCGCAAAAAATTCTAAAAGTCTACTATTTCTACTAAGTAATTGTACCAAAACTTCATTCCTCATTGAACGTCAAAAATTTTTCCGAAATTCTACATTACGTATGGAATGTAGATATTCCAAACTTTCTAAGAAATTCCCAGATTTTAAATATTCCATTAAAATTCTATCTCGACTAAATAATTCAATAGTTATGCAATTCCAACAGAATGCAAAAAATTCCAAAATCTATGTAATTGTGTTAATATTTCACAAAAGTTACAAAAATTTAATTGTTTTCAAAGTCAAAAAATTCGTCAAAAATTCCACATTTTGTATGAAATGTAGAAATTCGGAAAATTCCCAAATTTTGACAAACATTTTAAATATTCCAAGAGTATGAAAGAGCCAAAAATTGCCGAAATTCCAATAGAATGCAAATATTTCCAAATTCTATTTCTACTAAATAATTCAAATAAAATTTCGTAAAAATTCCATTACCCTAAAAAGTGTAATGAAAAATTTCCAAAATTCTACCAAATATTTGTGCTAATAGAAAATTAACCTAAAAAATAATTTTTAAGTCGATAGGTGTGGTAGTTAATAGTATGTAATTTTAAATAAACAAACTAACCAAAATGTTAAAATAATGAATTTTAACTGTTAAGTAAAGAATACATACTTACATAGAAAAATAATATAAAAAAAAAACAATAAAAAACAACAAAGGGTTTGGACTAAGAATATTTGAATAAACAAGAAATGAATTTTGAAAAAATTACGTTATAAAAATGATGAAAATTTAAAATATAAAATAAAAACTTTGTAATACGATATAAAAGCCCCAATTTCACAATTATTATTGATCATCAGTCGTATGTAATATTTCGTAAAAGTTACAAATATTTTGTTGAATTCAAAGTCAAAAAATTCTACCAAAATTCCACATTTTGTATGAAATGTAGGAAATTTGAAAATTCCCAAATTTCCTCAAACTTTTTTAATATTCCATTAAAATTCCAATATACTAAAAAGGCAAAAATTTCCAAAATTCCAATACAATTCTATTTCTACTAAACAATTCAATTAAAGTTTCGTAAGAATTGCATTGTTTTAAATGTAAAAAATTCCATAGACATTCTCAAATTCTACTTAATAATACTACTACTATAAAAATTTCATTGAACTACCAAGGCCAAAAATTGCAAAATTTCCACAAAATTCCGAATATTCCAAAGATTTAATACCAATAAATTAATAATTCAACTAAAATTTCTGAAAGTTTGTTAAAAAATTCAAAATATTCACGATAATTTTAAATGATCATTACTTAAAAATGCTAACAAAATTCACCAAATTCTAATAGAATGCAAAAATGGCAATAATTTCACATACATTCTGAACCTCTATCAAAAACTTCCAAATTCTGCTAAATAATGCTACTAAAATTTCCCCAAATTATGGAAGTTCTATAAAAAAAAATTCAAAATTTCGACGAAGTTTTCAAATATTACACATCAAAATTCTATTGCAATAAAACGCCGTAAATTCACAATTTCCAAAAATATTCCCAAACTTTAATTCTAAATAATACTAAAATTTCATAAAAATTACATTGTCAAATTTTAAAATTATACTAAAATTTTTCAAAAGTTATAAAAACACTATCAAAATTTCTACGATAATTTCAAAAACTCCATAAATTTTTATAAAATGCAAAACATTCCAAAAAAAATTATAGAAGTTCTATAAAATTCCGAAATTTCCATGAAAATTTTAAATATTCCATTACACAAAAATCTAATAAAATTCCCAAATTGACAATAAAATGCAAAAAATTTCAAATTTCTACTAAATAATTGTACTAAAATTTCGAAAGTTACAAGAATTGCATTGATCTAAAACGTCAAAAAATTCCTCTCAATTTCCATATTCTCTGTAGAATGTAGTAATTCCGAAAATTCTACAAAAATATTCCTAGATTTCCACAAATATTTTAAATATTCTTTCAAAATACCAATAGGCATATTAAAAAGCCAAATTCCCGAAATTCCAATAGAATGCAAAAAGTTCCCAAATTCTATTTCTACTAAATAATCTAACTAAAATCTATAAATTCTAAAATTTACCCGAAAATTTTCTTGCGCAAGAATTCTAATAAAATTCTCAAAACTCCATTAGAATGAAAAATAAATTCCAAAATTCTACTGTTTCTATTAAGTAATTGTACTAAAATTTCGGAGGTTATAAAAATTTCATTGAACGTTAAAAAATTCCTTCGAAATTCCACATTATTTATGGAATGTCGAAATTCCAAAAATTTTCAGATTTCCACGAACATTTCAAATATTCCATAAAAATTCTAATGTACTAAAAAGCCAGAATCGCGAAATTTCAATAGATGCAAAAAAGTTCCCAAATTCAATTTTTACTAAATCAACTAAATATAAATATTACAAAAATTCCATTACCCTAAAAAGCTTCACAAAAATTCTAAAAGTTCTATGAAATTCCACAAAAAATTCTAAAATTCTACTAAATAATTGTACTAATATTTCGCAAAAGTTACAAAAATGTCATTGAATTTAAAGTCAAAAAATTCTTCAAAAATTCCACATTTTGCATGGAATGTAGAAATTCCCAATTTTCGACAAACATTTTAAATATTCCAATATACGCAAGAGCCAAAACTTCCCGATATTCCAATAAAATGCAAAAAATTCCCAAATTCTATTTCGACTAAATAATTCAACTAAATTTCGCTAGAATTCCATTGCTCTAAAATTCCCAAATTCTATTAAATAATTAATTAAAATAATTTCCATGAAAATTTTAAATATTCAATTATACAAAAATTCTCTTAAAATTCCAAAAATGCCAATAAAATGCAAAATTCTACTGAATTGTACTAAAATTTCGCAAAAGTAACAAAAATTCCATTGAACTAAAACGTAAAAAAACTCCAAATTTACACATTTTCTGTAAAATGTAGAAATTCCGAAAATTCTACAAATATTCCCATATGTACACAAACATTTTAAATATTCCATATACTAAAAAGCCAAAAATTCCCCAAATTCCAATAGAATGCAAAAAGTTCTTCTTCAACTAAAATTAGGCAAAAATTATGAAAATTTTACAAAATTATAAAATTTTCACTAAAAATTTCATTATGAAAGAATTCTAATAAAATTCCCAAAACTCCACTAGAATGTAAAAAATTCTACTGGTTCTACTGAGTAATTTTACTAAAATTTCAGAAGTTATCAAAATTTCATTGAACGTTAAAAATTTCTTCCAAAATTCCACATTAGGTATGAAATGTAGAATTTCCAAATATTCTAAAAAATTCCCAGATTTCAACGAACATTTTAAATATTTCATTAAAATTCCAATATACTAAAAGGCCAAAATCCCAAAAGAATAAAAAAAGTTCCCAAATTCTATTTCTAATTCAACTACAACTTAAAAATTGCATTATCCTAAAAACTTTCGAAAAACTTAATAGTTATGCAATTCTAATAGAATGCAAAAAATTCCAAAATTCTACTAAATATTTGTGCTAATATTTCGCAAACGTTGTAAAAATTTCATTGAATTCAAAATCAAAAATTGCACATTTTGAATGGAATGTAGAAATTTCGGAAAAACATTTTAAATATTCCAATATGCTAAAGAGCCAAAATAACCAAATAACCAAAAATTTCCACGAAGTTTTCAAACATTACTTCACAATTCTATTGTACTAAAACACCGAAAATTCATGATTTCCAAAAAAAAGCCTAAAATTTCATAAAAATTACATTGCTAAATTTTAAAATTATACTAAAATTTCTCAAAAGTTACAAAAACAATATCAAAATTTCTACGATAATTTCAAAAACTATAAATTTTTATAAAATGCAAAACATTCCAACAAAATTATAGAAGTTCTATAAAATTCCAAAATTTCCATGAAAATTTTAAATATTCCATTACACAAAAATTCTAATAAAATTCCCAAATTGGCAATAAAATGCAAAAAATTTTAAATTCTACTATTTCTACTTAATAATTGTACTAAAGTTTCGCAAGTTTTCCTCTCAATTTCCACATTTTCTGTAGAATGTAGTAATTCCGAAAATTCTACAAAAATATTCCCAGATTTCCACAAATATTTTAAATATTCTTTCAAAATACCAATAGGCATATTAAAAGCCAAATTCCAATAGAATACAAAAAGTTCCCAAATTCTATTTCTACTAAATAATCTAACTAAAATCTACAAATTCTAAAATATATACACGAAAATTTTATTGCGCAAGAATTCTAATAAAATACCCAAAACTCCATTAGATTGCAAAAAAATTCTCAAATTCTACTGTTTCTATTAAATAATTGTACTAAAATTTCGGAGGTTAAAAAATTTCATTGAACATTAAAAAATTCCTTCGAAATTCCACATTATGTATGGAATGTAGAAATTCCAAAAATTCCACGAACATTTCAAATATTCCATAAAAATTCTAATGTACTAAAAAGCCAGAATCGCGAAATTTCAATAGAATGTAAAAAGTTTCCAAATTCTATTTTTACTAAATCAACTAAAATATTGCAAAAATTCCATTACTCTAAAAAGTTTCGCAAAAATTATAAAAGTTCTACGAAATTCCAATAGAATACAAAAAATTCCAAAATTCTACTAAATAATTGTACTAATATTTCACAAAAGTTACAAAAATGTCATTGAATTTAAAGTCAAAAAATTCTTCCAAAATCCACATTTTGCATGGAATGTAGAAATTCCCAAATTTCGACAAACATTTTAAATATTCCAATATACGCAAGAGCCAAAACTTCCAGATATTCCAATAAAATACAAAAAATTCCCATATTCTATTTCTGCTAAATAATTCAACTAAAATTTCGCAAAAATTCCAATACCCTAAAAAGGTTCGCAAAAGTTATAAAAGTTCTATGAAATTCCAATAGAATGCAAAAATTTCCAAAATTCTATTAAATAATGTACTAATATTTCGCAAAAATTACAAAAATTTTATTGAATTCAAAGTCAAAAATTCTTCCAAAATTCCACTTTTTGTATGGAATGTAAAAATTCGGAAAATTTCCAAATTTCGAATGTTCCAATATATTAAAGAGCCAAAAATTCCCGAAATTCCAAATAGAATGAAAAAAATTCCAAAATTTTACAAAATAATTGTGCTAATATTTCATTGAATTAAAAAGTAAAAAAATTCTTCAAAATTTCCACATTTTGTATGGAATGTAGAAATTTCGAAAATTTCCACGAACTTCCCCATTTTTATTATTCCATTAAAATTCCAATATACAACTAAAAAAACAAAAAATCCGAAATTCCAATAGAATTCAAAAAGTTTCCTAATTTTATTTTTTCTAAGCTAAAGTTTTGTAAGAATTCCATTGTTCTAAATTGGCAAAAATTCCATAAACATTCCCAAATTCTACTAAATAATACTTTAAAATTATAAAAGTTCTATCAAATTCCAAAATTTCCATTTAAAATATTCCATAAAAATTTCATTGAACTACCAAGGTCAAAAATTTCACCAAAATTATATTTCCACAAAATTCCGAAAATTCCAAATATCTAATTTTACTAAATAGTTCAACAAAAATTATCCAAAATTATGAAAATTCTATTAAAAAAATCGACGATATTTTTTAAGTAGTATCAATTACATAAAAATTCTAACAAAATTCACAAAATTCTAATAAAATGCAAAAAATTCCACAAGAATTACAAATTTTGAAACTTCAATCAAAATTTCCTAATTCTACTAATCAATGTTATTAAAATTACCCAAAATTATGGAAGTTCTATTTAAAAAGTCCAAAATTTTCAAAAATTCTAAAAAAATTCAGAAATTCAACAAAAACTTTCAAAAATTTCTGTGCTATTAAATACTTCGAATTTCCCAATTCTACTAAAAAATCTCAAAACTATGGAAGTTCTATAAAAAATTTAAAATTTGCACAAAATTTTTAAAAATTCTATTGCACTAAAACTTTCACTAAAATTTTCAAAAAAAATTCGCCAATTTTAATTCAATTAAAATTTCAAAAACATTTTTATAAAATGCAAAACATTTCAACAAAATTGCTAAAAATTCCAAAAAATTAAAAAAAAATTCATATTCACAATTCCAAAACTTAAAAATTCTATACACCTGTACATTAAATTTCCAGAGTGACTTAGCCCTTGTGTGGAGCTTTGTTTGCATGTTACCTAATAATTTTTTATAAAATTACTCGTTAATCCATTCATGCACATCAGTGGTAATTAGATAACGGATAGGATCCAATGTTTTTTAATATATCAGAATAAAACTTAAAAATAAATATTACCTCCTTTAAATGTTCTGGATCATTATAAATGTGACAACGAAATGTACACGAATGTCCGCAAGGTTCAATTCTTGCATCACATATAAAATTGCAGTTAAATCTGCGTACATCAGCGTAACATGGCTTATTTATAACTTCATGCCCACATGGCAACGTTGCGGTCACCAGAATTTCGCATTGAAAGTTTTTTGGATCCAAGTTACATGGTAAATCATGTTCGTGTCCGCATTCCAAGCGTCTAGTCATTTTGGCAGTACAATAGCCACATTCTTGATGGCACATTTTACGACAAGCATGTCCATTCTCGCAAATCACCCTAAAAGCATTAATTATGAAAGTTTCAGGTTTTACAAAAAAAAAATCTAAAGCTCGAGCAACTTACTTTGAACATATTGCAATGCACTCGTACTGTTCGTGATCAGCATCCACAATGTGGCAAGTTCTTGAGCAATTGTGTCCACACTTCAATAAACTTCCACATATTCTACTGCAACCTCCTTCTGTTACCATATTAAAATCTTCCGGTTCTTTAATCTTTGTTATTTGATCTCGATGGTTTTCACACCGAACTGGTAAATAATTTCCCAAACTGTTTTGCTTCACTAAAACTTCCTTAATTTTGGGCCAAATCTACAATAAAAATTTGTACTGAAAATCGCACATAATATATTTTATGCTCACCTCGCTGTTGTCACACAACAGATTCATGTTGCCCATAATGTACAGACCTTCTCTGGCTCGCGACAAAGCCACACAAACGCGATTCTCAATTTTCAAAAACCCTATTTTCCCGTCCTGATTGTTCCTCACCAAAGAGAGCAAAATAATTTTACACTCTTCGCCCTGGTAATTGTCAAGAACACAAATTCGTACTCCGGCAAGAAACGCCCCGTACATTTTAATCTCTTCACGCAAGACAAAAAATTGTCCAGAATAAGCGACTAAAATTGTTATCTCATCGGGTTGGTAACCATTTTGTCTCAAGTAACATGCAAGGTTGACCAAAAACTTTGCTTCGTGCAAATTCGATTTGGTGTCGAATTCGTCAAATTCCTGGTGTGCGTGATTGATAAAATATAAGCTCGATAGCATTCCTAAAATTGGCGGAAAATTGTAAACCGAGTAGTGGTTTTCTAGTTCGGGGTAAATGTGAGGTACGATTAAGTTTGCAATTTCTGGACGCATGCGATGTTGAACACCTAACATATTACATTGAATTTTATTGCGTACCATCCGTTCGAACATGCTGATACCCAAATTAAATTTTTTTTCGATACGGTAGTCAGCTGTGGTTGGGCGTAATTGTTGGTGATCGCCAATTAGAATCAAATGTTGGCAGTGGTTTGTTAACGAAACCGTTACGTGGGATTCTAAAACTTCTGCGGCTTCCTCTACGAGAACGATTCGACACTTGAGGGTCTGTAGGGTTGTTTGAAGACGTGCAGCACAAGTTGTAGTCATTCCCACTATCAGCTTACTTTTCATTACTTCTGTATCTAGGATGTTTCTAATTTCGGTATATTTTTTGTAAACCTCCTTGTAACTGTTTTGTAGCTTAACGAGCTTTGCGACAATGTAATTCTGGTACAAATTTAACCAATAAAAGTATAAGTTCCACCGATCATTGGGGTGCATGCGATAAGGTGAATGATAGTTTACATTTTCTGGCTTCGAAGGTGACGGAGAATTTTCTCCATCTCGCATCCTCATCTAAAATATTATCTAATTAGTACAGCACTGTCAACAATTTACTAAAGTGTATTTACATTAAAATACTCGTAGGTTTCCCACAAATCGCCCAAATAATTTTCTAATTCCCATTTTCGGATAAGGTCTATTTCTTGTTCAGTATTAAATTCCATGCTTTGCAACTCCTTTTGAATACCCACAATTTCAGTCCGCATTTGCTGTTTGGAAACCAAAATCGGTAGCCCAGACGTAGACGTAAAAATAAATACGTCATCCAATGTATCCATGTCATCTCGTTCATCAAAACTTTCAAATTGGGTGGAATCTTCATAATTTTCGTCTGCTGCAATTTCCGATAGCTAAAAGTAAATTGAATTTTAGAAAGAAGCAGCTCATCGAATCAAAGGGTAAATCACTCGGAAAAATTATGTGCACTAAAATTCCAAACACTCTAAAAAAAGAATGCCATAAAATGCCAGAGTGACTTCCCCTCGTAATCCCATATTTTTAATTTTGGATAAAAATAGACAAACCTCTATTGCACTCGATTTAAATTTGATGTCTTTGTGTCTGCGTTCGGCTAATAACCAATGAAGTAAATCCGCCTTGGAAGCACTGCCAAACCAGCTATCAATAATATTACGGTCAATGCATACAAATTCGGTGAAATTTATAATTTGATTATACTTTTTCGATTGTTTCAATTTTTCGCTGTAATCTCGAAGCTGAGATAAATAGTCTTCCACGTTGGATTTCCAAAAATACATTGCTTCATAATTTATGTTACGATTCATCCTGATGTTTTTCAAATTGAATTTGTCCAGTTCTTCACATTTCGACCGTCCACCAACGCGCACAATTTCATGCGTGGTGGATACTAAGCCTTGTAAAAATTGATCCAAAGCGTGGTTTGTAAAACAAACTATCAGGATTGGAGTGTTATTATACCAAAACTTTACGTTATCCTTGTGCAACAGTGTTTTCACGATTTGAAGCCCTAAATAAGTTTTGCCAGTTCCCGGAGGTCCTTGAATCACAACAAACTTCTGGGTTAGAGCCGCTTTGAAAGCCAAATACTGACTCAAGTTCAATTGGCACTGCTCGGCAGTAGGCCAGTTATTGCCAAATAAATCCACGCTTTGTTCCTGAATCGTAAAACCGGAAGAGCCCTCATCAAAATAGCCAGGTGGCTCCAAGCTCGGGTCTACATCCACTAAATAATTTTTCATGGGAAAATCAACTTCGGACATGCATTGCAAAGCTTTCAGCACATGATAATAAGGCTCGAAGAAAACTTTACATTCCACCATCAAGTACGGAACGTTCAATTCGTAATTGTTGCCCTCCATTTCAAAACCAATTATAAGTTGTTTTTCTTTACAATTCTTATCCGCTACTTTTCCAAACAAAACTGAACCAAAGTTATTTTTCGTAAAGCAAACTAACGATCCATAATTAAAACTTTTGGACCGCAGCGAGAAGATTCGATCAGAAGCTTTTTTGTCATTGAAATTCAAAATGACACCGACTTTATCCTTTTCAAAAATCGGTGATCGAAAAACCACGTCCGTGTAAATTTTAACGTTGGAGAATTTCATAAACCGCTTAAACCCCTGCGATTGATCAAAGTATTCCGCAATGCCTTGTCGTAAAGGTGCAACAAAATCTTCTTTTAGTAATCGAAATTGTACATCCAAATAATGATCCACATTATTGTACCGTCCCTCGATTATGTTTTTCCTAACGAAAGCTGGATCTGGACTTAAAATTTCATTGCACGTCGGATAAACGCTCAACGTTCTAAAATCGTCCGGTGGCGTTAAACGATTTTCGTTATTTCGTTGTGTCTGCTGCAATTCCTCCTTGCACAGATCCAACTTCTCTAACAAAGTTTTTATTTTTAACGTTGTCGTTTCACTCAAGACGATGCTTTGCAGCTCTCGAATAATCGGAAGACTAACATTTAAAACTTTCAGTAACTTTGGCAAAACTTCGCAAGCCTTAGTCGGGATGATTTCAAGTAAAGTTTCACACACGCAAGCCAAATTAACAAAAAATTCATCGGTGTTGTTCCAAAAATATTTATTCAAGTTACGGGTTTTAGTCTCTTCATATTGTAGATTCGCAACATATTTTTCTAGTGTTTCCATGAAGGAAGCTTTCGCTGCTAGATTTATGATAGAAATTTTGTTCTCCGTAAACGAAGAAGAAAACGCTTTGGAGAGAATCGCAATGGTCAACACAATCCAATCGGTTTCCAAATTGGACTCTAAAAATTCGGAAAAAGATTCTTGCTTGACGATCAACTCCATGATGATCTCGCTTGAATTTTTTTGGCATAGTTCTTCCAGGGTTTCAACACAATTGAAAGATTTTGGGTAATTTCTGCGCAGAACAACATTATTCGACCTTGCGCCTCGAGAAGTTAAATTTGGACGACTTTGGGAATACTGTGGTCGACTTCCTTGAAACGGTCGATTGAACGCAGTCGAACGACCCCGTGTACCAAATGCATTGGATGGATTCCGCTCGGAATCATTATTCCGGGTTCTCCAATTATTAGATGACATGATCGATTAGATTACCTAGATAAAAAAAATTATTAGTTTCAAAAAAATATAAAAAGCTTTCAAAATTATATAAAAAAATTCTAATTATCGAAATAAATGTACTCGCAGACTGCGAGCGGGAAATATGGAAACATTTTTTTTTTAGAAGCAGACTTTTTGTTTAGGCTGTCACGTCTTTTTAAATTAGGGTTAATAAACCTAATTTAATTAAAAAAAAAAAAAATTAAATTTACCCCCCCACCAAATCTTGACTAAATCGCTGGTTCAAAGCAAATTATTTTTTAATTTCCTTTTACTTTTTTTTTCAAAAAATTATTTTTTTTCTTTTTTTTAACTTTTTCTTGATAATTTCTAATTATTAATTTATATAATTAGATAATTTTTTATTTTTTAGTTAAACTGAAATTTGACAATGATTTAACCCCCCCCCCTTCCGAAATCAACATTAAATTGATAACATATAAATCTTGTGTTTGTTCATATTTTTGGAGTGCGGTTGAATACGGTGTATAATTTATTATAAAAAAATTTTTTTTATAAATAAAAACAAATTTTTTGAATCCACAAGTTTTACAAAAAAAATTTCTTTTATAATCGGAGAAGTCTCATTATTTTTTATTAATTTATTTATTTAATATTGCAAGTTTAAGAATTTTACTAATTGTAAATTATTTTGACATCCACCCCCCATCCCCTAAAACAACTCCAAATCACCAATGATACTTGTCTTATTATTTATTTATTTTTTTTAATTTCTACATTTTATTTTTATTTATTATAATTACTATTAGATACCAAAAAACAACATCCCCCCGAAAACAGCCCAAAATAATAAATAGAATTATTTTTGTTTAATTTTTTTACTTTAGTATTTTAATTTATTATTAAATAGAATTTTTACCATTTTTTCGTTAATTTCTCAAAATTTTGTTTATTTCACAATTTTACAAAGTTATTTTAATATCCAACCCTCTCACCGAAAACAATTTCCGATAAACAACGATAATTTGTTTTTATTAATTTTTTTAACTTATTTAAATTATTTTTATTTATTAGTTTAGAATAAAACCAAAGTTTTAAAAATTTATTAAATCATTTTGAGGGGGGGGGGGCTCAACAAATATATTTTCTTACAATTTTTCCGTTAATTTCTAGCTTTAATTCGCAATATAATGAAAATTTTACGATTTTTGTTCATTATTTCAATTTTAACCCCTAAAACAAACCTGATTTTTTTTCTATTTTCAGTTAATTTATAGTTTAATTATCCCGAACGCTAACTTATAGATCAAATTCTCGATAAATTTAAAATTTCAAAATTTTACTGCTATTACGATTTTCACCTTGCAGAAAACAACCCTAATTAATCAATATAATTTTTTGATTAATTTTCTTATAAGTTAGAGAGAACTTTCGAACACATACAAATTATTTAAAAAATAGGGGCACCTGGCTAATGTTTTCTTTGAAACAAACAACTATTTTTAAAAAATATGTTTTATTTTTTTAAATATTCCCGTTTTTCAAAAAATATTTTTATGCTTCGGTAGCTAACTCGAACAAAAGTAAGGTTTTTTTGAAATACCCCCCCCCCCCTATGTTAAATATTTTAATACGGTGAAAAGGTTAACTAATAATTTGTATTCAATAAATCTGAACAAAAATTTACAAGTCACATTTTTAAGCAGAGAAAACTGGTCGGATGGGGGAGGGGGGGAGCTGTGTCTTTTAAAATAATTTTTATACGTTATTAAATAATACATGTCACGAAATGCAGTCAAAATTTGTTATTACAAATTAAAATGTTTTTTTAAATAAAATCAATCGACAATTTTACATTATTTATGTACTATTGACAGATCCCCCCCCCCCCCCCCCCCCCGAATTCATCATCACTTAATACAAAACTTAAGTAAGTTTCAAAATTCTTAAAACTAAAGAAAAAAAAACGAATAAAAAATCGATCATTTGCTAACATTCAAAATTATAAATTAACAAAAAAAAATAAAAAAAAATTCAAGTTGAAAATTCGTTTTTAAATTTTCGTGATTGAGTTTATGGTTAAATTAAAAATTTTCTGTTAGTTTGAAATTATTAGTTTCAAATTTAAAAACGAATAAAATTAAAAAAAATTTTTTGCACTGATTTTAATCAAAATCAAATCAGTTTTAATTCGTAACCAAGTTTTGTTTTGAGGGGGGGGGGCACATTTTGACCTTTTGACGAATGTCAGAAAAACTTTAAAAAAATGTTTATTTGTTTTATAAATTTAAAATTACAAATTTAAAAAATAAAAAACAAAAAAAAACTATTTTAAGTGCGATAGACTAATTTCAATCAAAATATAATCAGTTTTTATCACACTACTAAATATGAAATTTAGGTTTTTTAGTGTCATGGTTGTTGTGCACAGTAGCTAAGTTTTTTTGAGGGGGGCAATGTCAATAAAACTTTAAAAAATAAAAAATTTTAAAAATATTTTTTTTTAATTTAAAATAAATTACAAATTTAAAAAATTTTTTTTATTTAATTTAAAATTACAAATTTAAAAAATAAAATAAAAGTCTACATGAACCGATTTCGATAGGTCCAACTTCTAAATATGAAAATTTTCTGATGGATTTAGTACCGTAGCGTTTTGTTTTGGGGGAGCGGGGGTTGGTACTTCTAATTCACTGTACATTTTGACCTAATTTTTGACAAAAGAATTTAAAATAATAAAAGCTGTAAAAAAATATTAAAATTTAATCATTTTTATCGAACTTCTATTTTCGTTTCTGTATTTTTAATCTTATCGCCGGATTACCGTGGCAACGTTTTTTTTTGGGAATGGGAGGTCCGCACTTTAAATTCACTTCACATTTTGACCTTCTCAAGAAGATCAAAATAATCTAAAAAAAAAAAATAAAAATTCTAGAATAAAAAAAATTTTACGTCTTCGTGAACGGACTTAAATCAAAAGTCAAACAGTTTTTAGCAAATTACTAAATATGAAATTTCGTTTTTTATAGTTCTGTATATTATTTAACTTTTATTCCACCTGACAACATATTTTTTGTATCCTATGGTGAATCATTGGCTCCCCTGCCGGCTGATAACTGCGATAACGACGCCAGCTATGAGAAGAAATGATGTTTACAGACAAAGTTATTTTAAGAATGCGTAATCAGCGAAAAGGATGCTACAGGTTCATATAAAATATTTTTAATAATTCAATATAATTATTATTATTTGTCGAATTTTAATAAAAATAATCAAGCTTAACACTAGCGGGAAGCTGCAATGGCCTTGGAAAAAAAACTGCACGAATCATAATTTTTATAACCAAGAAAATTTTCTTTACATTAACATAAACATAATTTTGTTAAATTAATATTACTCACCCACAAATGTATAAAAGTCTTCACTTTCATTGTTATTTTCGAAAACGTTTTAAAATTCCTTAACACAAGACAATGGCACTTCACAAATTAATCAAGTCCTCACTCGTAGCGACGTTCACAAATAATGCAATACTGCAGTTTGCAAACCAGCCGAATGATATAATTTTTGCGGGGACTTCCCCTACAATAAAATTGCGACGTCGAGTAGTCGTTGACCTTCACGAGTTCTTATTCTATATTTAAAAATATTATTCGCAGTGGCGGACCGTTAAATTTACATTAACAGAATAATTACAAATATTTTAAATTTGATGTATTTATATACTAAAATTTTTAATAAGTTGGTAAAAGCAAGTAAAAGTACCAACACAAAAAAAATTGAAAAATATTTTTTTAATTTTTCATGATCAGTTTTTAACAATAATATTTTTTTGACTGCAATTTGACTGCGCCTAGAAATTTTTTCATCTGAGTGTAAATTTTACGTTAAAACTGAAATTTTTTAGTAAACGTTTACTAGAAAACTTATTCAATTATTCAATGTTCTGAGATAAAAACATTAAAAAATCTCTTGTTTTAAAGGGGAGCAAAAGGGGAAGTTTTACTGAAAATAAATTACTCTTTAAAAATTTAAAACAACATATATTGGCAAAATAAATAATAAATTTAAATCTTTAAAGAAAGTTAATGTAAATTTTAGGGTGAGGGGGTGAGCGACCAGAAAATAAATTGTTCTAAAATTCTAAAAATTTGGAAATACACTTAAACTGTAATAACATAATTATTTGTAATAATTGTTTACTTTTCACAAGTGAGAATCATTTGTAATAAATTAATTATAATTTAAATCTATAATTTTTAATAAATAATATTACTTTATTAAGATTTAAATTAAATAAAAAAAATATATTAATAGTATACAAATATTTATTACTTCGATATATATCAAACTATATATATCAGTATACATATAAGCAAATAATTCCTTTTTTTTCAATTTATCAAATTTTTACTTTAATTTATTTTATTATCAAAATTAAAATTTTTATTTATAATCGAATAAAATTAAAAAACTAATATGTTAAGAAAAAATATTGAAATGAAATTGATAAACTGTGCAAACATTACGTATAAGTCAAGCAACCCCCCCCCCCCGGTTGCAGTTGCAAACGTATTTTATAGATGATCTCATAAATTAAAATTTAAAAAAACAAAATTATATTGGAAAAATAATTAAAAAATTATTCTTTCCACGGGTGGTTTTTAGGGAGTAAACCAAAAATCCAAAAAGATCGGGAACGGGTAAGTTAAAATATATACCTACATATAAGCAAAATAATTAAAAAATTTAAATCTTTAGAAAGGGGCCGTCCATTAATTACGTAAGGACGATTTTTGTAATTTTTGACCCGCCCCCTTTGTAAGGGTGCGCAAGATTATGGCACCCCCCCCCCCACATCTTACGTAAGGATTATTTAAAAAAAATTGCGTTGACCCTCCCCCTCATATTTTTATATATTATTATATTTAAAAATTAATAAACATAATTATTTACATATAAAGGTTAATACAGTAATTAAAAAAAAAATTAAAGGTCAGTTGTAGTCCATGTGGGAGCTAGCCATTCCGATATGGATTGTACATGCGGAAAACAGAAACCATCACCAACGTCAGTGACAAGATTTTCCGTATTTTATATTGGTAAATCTACATCTACAATTAAAAAATTTTTTTTTTGAGTTTTGAGTGTTTTTAAATTTTAAATTTAATTTAATTTAAAAAAATGGTTTAAAAACCTTACGTAAAGACTGCGTCGGCCCCTCCCTCCCCCAAATAAGGATCTGTAAGATTTCTTATACCCCCCTACCTCCCCTAAACCCTTACGTAATTAATGAACAGCTCCTAAGGGGTTTCACGAATTGAATTAAAAATAAATTAATAAATAAATTTTAATCAAATAAAAATTTTAAAAATTCTCAGGTTCTCAAGGAGATAAGTTCCAGGGAGTAAACAAAAAATAAAATGTTCTGAAAAATCGAAAATGCGCTTAATTTAAAATTTACCAAAATAATTATATATTTTAAATCACCACAGTAAGTGAGCTTCAGGGGGGGGAGGACTGAAAATAAGTGATGTTAAAATTCGAAAAATTTGAATTAATATAATTATTTGTAATAATTGTTCATTTTTTTTATAGTTTATATCAATAATTTTAAATAAATATTGTTTTATTAACTTTAAAATTAAAAAATATATTTTTAAATGTAATAATATTACAAAAATTAACAAACAAATTAATCAATCAAGAGGCGGATCCCAGGGAATCTAAAATAAACAGATTATAAAAATCGGGAGCGCGCATAATTTAAAATAACAGTTTTTAGGAAGGGGGACTATAGTAACAATCTTTCATGTGACGACGTCTACACCTTTTGGGGTCCTCGAAATCAAATTTAAATTTTATGTTAATTTGTATAAGATTTGGCAGAAACAAAACACGCGATTTGTAACGGTTTTTTCGACTTTTCTCGAAAACCAATGAGCCGATCTGAATGATTCTAGTCGCATTCGTTAGGTATGTTTAGAACCTACAACTTTTTCCGATTGCATTTCTAGCTTTTTTATTTCACAAGAAAGGGTTTTTTTGATAATTTTATTATTAGCCGCTAATTAAAAATTCGGTTCAATTCATTCGCGGATTAAAAATTCAATTAATGAAATTTTAGAAAAATGAGTCCGTCTCCTGCTATCTATCGGTTGTTTTTGAACTAATCAGGTCGATGACGTCTTGTTTTGCGTAGTATCGATTTAATTTGTTTGTGCGTAAAAGTTTTCGTAATTCGTGTTCAATATGAATCGGGCTTTATTTCCGGAGGAATTGGCTAGTGGAACCAATGGAGAAATTAAACTGGAAGATATGAGTGATATGGATATGAAGCTAGAAGACCTACATCATTCCGTTGACATCAAAGAAGACACTTCGACGAACGAAACACAAGAGAATCAAGATTTCGAAATTCCTTCAATAATTCGTACTGGTAAAAAACCGTTTCAGTGTTACGTTTGCGATTATAAGTGTTCGCAGAAAGGATCTCTGAAAAGCCATTTGCTAACTCATACGGGTGAAAAACCGTACAAGTGTAAGATTTGCGATTATAAATGTTCTCAGAAAGGATCTCTTAAAATTCATATATCAACTCATACCGGCGAAAAACCTTTTCAGTGTAACATTTGCGATCATAAATTTTCTCACAAAGGAAATTTAAAACGGCATTTATTAACCCACACGGACGTAAAACCAAACGAGTGTAACCTTTGCGTTTATAAATGTTTAACAAAAATACAATTAAAACGTCATTTATTGACTCATACAGGCGAGAAGCCGTTTATGTGTAATCTTTGTGATTTTAAATTTTCTCACAACGGAAATTTAAAACGTCATTTACTAACTCATACGGGTGAAAAACCGTACGAATGTGAAATTTGCGATTATAAATGTTCTCAAAAAGGAACTTTAAAAATTCATTTACTAACCCACACAGGCGAGAAACCATTTAAATGTGACATTTGCGAATATCAATGCTCTCTAAAGAAACATTTAAAATATCATCTACTAACCCATACTGGTGAGAAACCATTGGAGTGTAACATTTGCTCTTATAAATGTTCACAAAAAGGAAAATTAATATGCCATATATTAACTCATACAGGCGAGAAACCGTATGAGTGCAATATTTGCGATTTTAAATGTTCCCGAAAGGATAATTTAAAACCCCATTTACTAACGCATACGGACAAGAAACCGTTCGAGTGTAACATTTGCGGTTTTCAATGTTCCCGCAAAAGCACTTTGAAAATCCATATACGAACTCATACGGGTGAGAAACCGCATCAGTGTAACATTTGCCATTATAAATGTTCACAAAAAGGAAGTTTGAAACGCCATTTACTTACTCATACGGGCGCAAAACCATTTGAACCATTTTAGTTAAAAGTATTACCACTGGATGCCTTCGGGTGTCCACTACGTATGCTAATATTGCAATAAATTTTTTTGTATTTTGAGTTGTATAAAATTATAAATTTTTTATATACCTACTTTTATTAATTGATATAATCCCTAAAACTATGGGTTCAATGTTGCTCGAATTTTTGAAAAAAAATTATTTTTATTTTATTATTTAAATAAATAAGAATTTGATCAATTAAAAAAACTAAAAGTGGTCTGGCTAGTTAAGTTCTACGATAAAAAAGTAAGAGCAATTAATTGGGGGTAAATTCAAAATAATTAAAAGATTTATATTTTTGTAAAAAAAAATCCTCGATTGCACAATATAATTAATGTAGTTTTTCGATATTTGATGTAGTTCACGAGAAAATAATTTTATTAACCCATTAGCTTTAGATGCATCAAATTTTGATATTACGCCAAAAATAAACAAATGTACGTTTTGCCAATTTTGTACTTGATTTGGAAAGAATAGATATTCCGTTATATAATAAACACAAAATAATTACTTCATTATGCTTAGATGGGGTTCTAGCAACCCTTTCTCTACTTCATTTTGCAAAAAATGTGCTGGTCTATTCACAAACTTCAATAAATCAAGAGGTAATTCTAAATCCGTTTTGCTACAATTTTAAATTTTTTCTTTCATAGAACGTTTTTGTATTACGTCTAAAATTTATTTAAAAATACATACATTTACCTATATAAAATGGGCACTAAAGTTCAGCCGCAACTAAAGATGCTCATGGGCACTTGGAACACTAATTGATTTGTTCTTTGTATTATTTTTGTTATATAATTATAAATTATTTTTCTATTGTAAATTCCTTTAGTATTTAAGGTAAAATTTTCTTTTATTTCGTAAGAAGTAAAAGTTCACTTTTTTCTAATATAACGTATTAACCCTCAAAACCATAAATTATTACCTTTACACAATATTTATGATACATCTGTTGAGACATGTTTACGGAGGGCAAGACGGCAAGTTCAGCCAGCTTAAGATTAGGCAACCGAATATAAAGAAATGAGCAACTTTACAACCATTTATTCAAAAATGGTTATGAATTTCAACGAAAAGAATCGTAAGTGTCGAGATCGACAAAAGTAATTAAAGTTCTGGGAATGGTAAACCACCCCCAGATGGACAAAATTTTACAAATTTTGCAATTTTGGTAAATCCATACGGCTTAGATGTACATAATTGTTTATAAACGAAAATAAATAAATTTCAATTAAAAATATTCAAGTGTTTTTAGTTAATTATCAATTAACCTGACTCAGTGTCACAAGTGCACATTTGCAGCTTAAGATGCATGCCGATTGTAGGGACCTCGGCGACCCGGGATTTTTTAAAGTATATTTCCTATCATTAAGAGTGGAAAAGTATAAACAGAAATGAATAAAATAAAAATTACATCAAAGTCTAGTCCGATTATCTTTAGCCACATTTTAAAAACTTCTTCAAGGCATAAACGAAACAAATATTAAAATTTATGAATTATTGAAAAATTAGAGCTAACAGGCCCAATAATACCTGGCTTTATTCAATGATTATCTTCCATCTATTGCAGCAATGAAGACCTTTCTCGCCTCCAATCTCCTAATCTTCATGTGTAAATTATTGGATAACTGCCTATAAATTTAAAGCTAAATGTCAGTGAAAACATAAAATATAAAATAATTTTTATTGAAACACTTCAAAAGGCTAGAAATAATAATGTATCATTACAAAACATCTATTTCATAATTCAACATATTATTTGCAGTATTGGACCAAGCAGGATACTGAGAATCGTCCATTTCACCAGCGTGACTATTACTCGGCAATATAGCGTGGTTGAGACCACCAATTTCTACTCCACATTCGTAACAATTACCGACTTCCATAGCACCACCACATTCTCCAATTACGTAAACATGACCATTGGGACATTTAAACCAATGCCCTTTTTTCAAACCTGTTGCGCGTACAATTTCAAGTCGTTTTTGATCCGTTAACCCAACAATATGATATTTTTTCAGACACTGCTCTAACTTAACTTTCACTATGTTATCATAATCTTTTGTGTACATTACCGGTCGATAAATTAATTCTTTAATTTCTTCCATTTCAGTTGGCTGCAGATCCTCCGATATGCTTGTCAACTGAGCGATTCGCTTTAGTCTGTACTGTTCTCTATCGAAATCCTGAATTTCTTGGTTTGTAATTCGCCCAAGTTGCTGCATTAATCTTCCAAGTATATATTCCACATAATGTGTTGCTTCTGAATCGAATTGATATTCTGAATATACCAAGAATAGTGTTCTATATTTTTTTCTAGTTTTCAAAATGTTTCCGATATTTTGTACAATCGTTAATTTAGCTTCTAAAGTTTTGCCGATCATCAAATTAAATACCTGTCGTCTATTTTTACGAATCGGCTGCAGGACAACACCGCATTCTTGTACAAACTTATCAAAAAGTGGACAGTTTACCATCACTAAAATAAAAGAAAAAATCAGTCCGTGCCAATTTTGTCATGAAACTTACCTTTGTCTTCTGGAAACCGTTTAATAGTATCTAACTGAAGTTGCAATTCACTACGTTTTGCTTCTATTTCGTCAAAGCTTCCATTGCTTTTCCTTTTTATGAGCGCAATATCATTTAGAACTCGTTTAATATAATCACTGTAGCGTTGCGTTGATGTTAATGGGGTCCTGCACTTGGGACATCGTACGTAATCGATCTCGTTTCTTCCATCCTGCATTAAGAAACTTTCCATTCCTCGACTCTCAACTACATGTTTACATTCGTCCAGTAAAACAAATCGAGCGTCATCTTTATCCTCGTGACCCAGGAACACTTCCGTAAGTTCAGCAGAGTTGCAAATTCTACACAACGGAGGGCAAGGATCGCCACAATAACCAACGCATGGGTGCAAACACGGTAATTTCATTTCGCATGGTTCTTGACAGGGTAGGACGTTGCAAATTTCCCCACACTTGGATGTACACTCTACATGCTTGCAGCGTCTAGTGCAACTTTCCTGACATGTTGTGCACTCTTCTCCGCAAGTTTTAGTGCATTTATTATGGATGCACTTGGTGCCGCAGGTCAGTTGACAGGGTTGGCACACTTCTCTGCAGGGAATTTTACACTTGTGTCCGCAAAATAAAATGGTCCCGCATTTTTCCATGCAAGTAACGTGAATTCGTCCTTGAGCGCACTCCCCGCAAGTGCCCGAGCATTTATGCGAGCATTCCAAAACCGCAGTGCAGGCTTCCTTACAGAACCCAAGCAGTGTGTTACTGTAGTTCGGCCATTGTTTGGTCTGCATATGGCACTCAATTTGAAATACATGTCCACAAAATGTCGGGTTTGTGTGATCCACTAATTCACGACACTCTTCTGTGCAATCTTCGTTACATTTGTTTTTACAGAGATGTCCGCATGGAAGTGGTTTCCGACATGCACCCTGACAATTTTGTATGTTTGGACGTTCGCTGCATTTTGTCCACACTTGGTGTCCGCAAGTTGGAAGTGTCTTCATAACCTAAACATTAATGAACACTATGATACTTGGATATTAAAACCGGAAATATTGCCAAATAAGCAATGTAAATTTTAGTTCTGCATCAGTAAAATTAATCTATTAAACCAGCAAAAAAGAAAGATTCTTCCCTCTACGCATGCCTTATTATATCAAAAAGATTGCAATAACGATTATGAAAATTAAAAACAGAACTCTTACCATTTCATCACAGTAACCACATGGTTCGTAGCATTTAAGCTTGCAGTCGTGACTACACTCAGATATTTTCTTCGTACAAGATTCCTTACACACGATTTCGTCTCCGCTTTCACTGCATTTTAGAACTTGCAGGTGGTTACAGTATGGAAGTTTTTTTTTCACAGCAGCTTTACATAATCTACACTTTTGGTAACAATACATCGGGCATTTGTGTGTTTTGGTCGAGCAATCCTTAAAAACTCGGTTGCATGCCTTAGAACATTTATACTAGAAAAACATATTTATCAAAAATTGAAGTTTTAAAAATTGACGCGTCTTACTTTTAGATGATCGGGATCGTGGTTAACATGGCAGGTGCGTACACACGAATGACCACATGGTTCAATACGTATGGCACATCGAAATGTACATTTCCAGTCCTTTACGTCAATGTGACAAGGTTTCAGAGTTGTTTTATGACCACATGGTAAAGTTGTTGCAACCGGAGTTGAACATTTGAAGTCTTTGGGCTCTACGCCAGGGGGCAAAATGTGTTCGTGACCGCAGTTCAAAATTGTAATCATACCATTACCGAAGGCGTTGCAATACATCTTCGCACAACAGAGCAGTGGTTGAAAATAAAAGTAAGTTAACCCTAAAAAATAATATATTAACAATTAACACTGTCCGTAGAAGTGATTTCATCGATGTGATTACTAGATTACATCTATAAATTATAATCTTGGCAATCAAGAGTCCTGGCGGGGGGTGGTGCAACTGCCACAACCCCATGGTAAAAACTTTCCAATGGTAGCCAGTCAAAAATGTATTTATGGTATTTACAAATAAGCAAATTAAAGCATTACAAAAATCACCTACTGTGGATGAAAATTAAACTATGCCATTATTTAATAAATGCCTTGAACGTAAAACTTACCACATACAACAAATAGCAACAATTCTTAACTAATGAACTTAATAAGAAAATCAAATTAAACAATGTCGGGCAGTTGCAATGACCTTGGAAAAAAAACTGCATGCATCATAATTTTTGTAACAAAGGAAACAGAAATTTTCTTTACATGAACATAAATTGGCTAAATTAATATTACTTACCACAAATGTAAAAAAGTTCTCACTTAATTTGTTATTTTCGAAAACATATTAAAATTTATTACAAAATAATAGCACTTGACGAATTAAGCAAGTACTCACTTTTGGCGCACGTTCAGAAATGCAAGTCTGCAGTTTGCAAAGCCGTTGAATGGTGGAAATTTTTTTGCGGGGACTTCCCCTACAATAAAATTGCGTCGTCGACCAATCGTTGGGCTTCACGAGTTGTTATTCTATATTTAAAAATATTATTCGCAGTGGCGGACCGTTAAATTAATATTAACAGTGTGGAAACCTGGGCTTATTATCCCCAATAAATTTTCTTCAACTTTTATTAGTCGCTCTTCCAACCGAGGTTTTCCGCTGCCACCACCATATGGCCGAACTAAAATTAATGCAAACGAAAACATACAAATACAAAATAGAAAAAGTCAAAACTATTCTTCTAAACGAAAACAAAATTCATACAAAAACAAAAAATATATACAGGGTAATTTTTTTACAACATTTTTAACAAGATTTTTTTTCTAAATTCAAGAGTTTGAGAGTTAGGCCTCTTTAAAGCATTTTTTTTTTAATTTCCACTTTCACGTCGCCATCGCCCGGAAAATACTAATTTTTTAGTAAAAATGGATTAGTGCTTTTTTAAAGAGCCTGAAGTAATCTACAAACTAGATTCAACCATTTTTTGTCTAAAATCAACAGCTTTCGAGTTATAAATAAAAGTAGGTAAAAAAATTTGGAAAAATTTTAGCTTTTCTTATTTTGATTTTTTTTCAAAACCCTGTATCTTTTAAACGAAATATTTTACAAAAATTCTGACGCCCCATTCTGGTTAGGAAATTTAACGGACTACAACTTTTGTCTAGTAAAATTTTTTGAAAAACCAATCCATTTTACAGAAAATCAGAAATCGCAAGAAAAGCAAAAAAAATAAAACCTGAATTTTTTTAACATTTTTTTCCTTAATTTAATTTATAACTCGAAATCCGTTGATTCTAGAGGATAAGAGGTTATAACCTAATTTGTAGATAAGCAAATGATCTTTAAAAAAGTTCTAATCCATTAAGCCTAATACATCAATAATATCGGAGCTACGGCCGTTTGAAAGCAGAAATTCAAAAAATTGCTCTAAAGGGAGGTACCCCCCAAGGCTTTGTACTTGAACAAAAATTTTATTTGAAAATTTGTATTAGAAAACTGTCTTTTATCACCACCTGAAAGGTTCTCTACGGTCACGAGGACACCCGGTATATAATTTCTTTTTATATTAACCTTTACTAATATAACTTTTGTCAAAAAAGTTTTTTTTTATTTTTTATTCACCATCTTTCTCCCCAACTTCCTATACTAAAATTTTTAATAAGCTGGAAAAAATACCAACACAAAAAATTGAAAAATATTTTTTTCATTTTTCATAAATCATTTTTTGGCGGTAACAATTTTTGACTGCAATTTGACTAAATAATTTAAATATTCGTGCCGAGAAATTTTTTCATTTGACATTAAAATTTTATGAATTTGTATAGTTTTAGTAACGGTTAATGGTAAAATTAGTCAAAAATACTGAATTTTTAAGTAGGAGCCAGGGGGAGGGGTAGTCTTACTGAAACTCTTTAAAAATTTAAAATAACATAATATATTGGCAAAATAATAAAATTTAAATCATTAAAGAGAGTGAATGTGAATTTTAGGAGAATATAATTCAGAAAATAGATTGTTCTAACAATTTGGAAATACACTTTATTTAAATTAACACAATTATTTCTAATAATTGTTTATTTTTACAAGTGAGAATCATTTGTAATAACTAATATTACTTTATTAAAATGTAAGTTAAATAAAAAAAATTCCACGCTATATTTCAGCTTTTTGACCCCCCCCCCTTTCGTGACAAAAGCTAGATTCTACAAAATTAATAATTTGTTCCGATTACTAGCACACAAATATTTATAATTTAAAATATTTATAACTTCGATGATATAAATTTTAAACATCATCAAACTATCAATCAGCAAATAATCAAATAATCTTTTTTTTATTTATTAAATTTTTATTTTACTTTATTTTATTATCAAATTTAAAATTGAAATAAAATTGATAAACTGTGCAAATATTACGTTTAAGTCAAGCGATAACTCCAAGGTATTTTGAGTTTTATAAAATTATAAATTTTTTATATACCTACTTTTATTAATTGATTAAAGAAAGCAGACAAGAAAAGAATAGAGGCATTCAAAATCTGGGTCTATCGAAGATTTCTCAGAATATCTTGGACGGAACACCACACTAACGACTCTGTTCTGGAGCAACTCAGCGTCAAGCGACACTTGCTTCGGGAAGTTAACTGAATGTATCTGCGATATCTCGGACATATATCCAAGAGAGATGGAACGATGGAGAAATTGATAGCCCAGGGAAAAATCAAAGGCAAAAGGCCTAGAGAAAGATCGTCCCAAAGAGATGGGCCAACCAGACAAAAGAACTCATAAACTGCGGACCACGGGAGGCAATTCGGCTGGCTTCGGACCGAGACGTGTGGAGAGAAACCCCGAATAACATCAGCACATGACTGAATCTTGCGTCACCAAACCCTCATTAGGGTAAAAGGACCAAGAACGATTAATTGATATAATCCCCAAAACTATGAGTTCAATATTACTTGAATTTTTGAAAAAAAAATTAGTTTTATTTTATTATTTAAATAAAATAAGAATTTGATCAATTAAATAATCTAAATGTGGTCTGGCTAGTTAAGTTCTATGATAAAAAAGGGCAATTAATTGATGGTAAATTCAAAATAATTAAAAAATTTATATTTTTGTAAAAAAAATCCTCGATAGCCTATATAAATAATGTAGTTTTTCGATATACCATAATATGGTGTAGTTCACGAGAAAATAATTTTATTAAAACTTTATCTCAAAAACAGAGCATAGAAATAGAAAAATTTATATAAACAAAAATGAATAAAGTAAAAATTACATCAAAGTCTAGTCCGATTACCTTTAGCCACATTTTAAAAATTTCTTCATGGCATAACCGAAACAAATATTAAAATTTATGAATTATTGAAAAATTAGAGCTAACAGGCCCAATAATACCTGGCTTTATTCAATGATTATCTCCAATCTACTGCAGCAATGAAGACCTTTCTCGCATCAAATCTCCCAATTTTCATGTGTAAATTATTGGATATCTGCCTATAAATTTAAAGCTAAATGTCAGTGAAAACATAAAATATAAAATAATTTTTATTGAAACACTTCAAAAGGCTAGAAATAATAATGTATCATTGCAAAACATGTAATCCATAATTCAACATATTATTTGCAGTATTGGACCAAGCAGGATACTGAGAATTGTCCATTTCACCAGCGTGACTATTACTCGGCAATATAGCGTGGTTGAGACCACCAATTTCTACTCCACATTCGTAACAATTACCTACTTCCATAGCACCACCACATTCTCCAATTACGTAAATATGACCATTGGGACATTTAAACCAATGCCCTTTCTTCAAACCTGTTGCACGTACAATTTCAAGTCGTTCTGAATCTGTTAACCCTCCAACAACTTTATATTTTTTAAGACACTCCACTAACTTAACTTTCACTATGTTATCGTAATCTTTTGTGTACATTACGGGTCGATAAATTAATTCTTTAATTTCTTTCAGTTCACCTGACTGCAGACTATCCGATATGCTTGCGAACTGAGCAATTCGCTGTAGTCTGTACTGTTCTCTATCAAAATCCTGAATTTCTTGATTTGTAATTCGCTCAAGTTGTTGCATTAATCTTCCAAGTATATATTCCACATAATGTGCAGCTTCTAAATCGAACTCAAATTCTGAAGATACACAGATTGTGTGGCCTTTTTGGGTTAGTAAAATGTTTCCGATATTTTGTAAAATCGTTAATTTTGCTTCTAACGCTTTGCTAATCATCAAATTAAATACCTGTCGTCTATTTTTATTAATCGGTAGCAAGAGAACACCGCATTCTTGTATAAACTTATTGAAAGGTGAACACATTACCATCACTAAAATTAAAAGAAAATCAGTTGGTGCCAATTTTGTCATGAAACTTACCGTTGTATTTTGGAAACTTATTAATAGTATCTAACTGAAGTAGCAATTCACCACGTTTTGCTTCTATTTCATCAAAGCTTCCACCGCTTTTCCTTTTTATCAGTGCAATATCATTTAGAACTTGTTTAATATAATCACTGTAGCGTTGCGTTGATGTTAATGGGGTCCTGCACTTGGGACATCGTACGTAATCGATTTCCTTTCTTCCATCCTGTTTTAAGAAACTTTCCATTCCTCGACTCTCCACTACATGTTTACATTCGTCCAGTAAAACAAATCGAGCGTCATCTTTATCCTCGTGACCCAGGAACACTTCCGTAAGTTCAGCAAAGTTGCAAATTCTACACAACGGAGGGCAAGGATCACCACAATAACCTACGCATGGGTGCAAACACGGTAATTTTATTTCGCATGGTTCTTGACAGGGCGAGACGTTGCAAATTTCTCCACACTTGGATGTACACTCTACATGCTTGCAGCGTCTAGTGCAACTTTCCTGACATTTTGTGCACTCTTCTCCGCAAGTTTTAGTGCATTTATTATGAATGCACTTGGTACCGCAAGTCAGTTGACAGGGTTGGCACACTTCTCTGCAGGGAATTTTACACTTGTGTCCGCAAAATAAAATGGTCCCGCATTTTTCCATGCAAGTAACGTGAATTCGTCCTTGAGCGCACTCCCCGCAAGTGCCCGAGCATTTATGCGAGCATTCCAAAACCGCAGTGCAGGCTTCCTTACAGAAACCAAGCAATGTGTTACTGTAGTTCGGCCATTGTTTGGTCTGCATATGGCACTCAATTTGAAATACATGTCCACAAAATGTCGAGTTTGTGTGATCCACTAATTCACGACACTCTTCTGTGCAATCTTCGTTACATTTGTTCTTACAGGGATGTCCGCATGGAAGTGGTTTCCGACATGCACCCTGACAATCTTGTATGTTTGGAAGTTTGCTGCATTTTGTCCACACTTGGTGTCCGCAAGTTGGAAGCGTCTTCATAACCTAAACATTAAGGAACACTATGATACTTGGATATTAAAACCGGAAATATTGCCAAATAAGCAATGTAAATTTTATTTCTGGATCAGTAAAATTAGTCTATTAAACAAGCAGAAAAGAAAGATTCTTCCCTCTACGCAATTATTTATTATATCAAAAAGTTTGCAATAACGATTATAAAAATTAAAAACAAAACTCTTACCATTTCATCACAGTTACCACATGGTTCGTAGCATTTAAGCTTGCAGTCGTGACCACATTCAGATATTTTCTTCGTACAAGATTCCTTACACACAATTTCGTCTCCACTATCATTGCATTTTAGAACTTGCAGGTGGTTACAGTTCGGAAGTTTTTTTTTCACGACAACATTACATGAACTACATTTTTGGTAACAATACATCTGGCATTTGTGTGTTTTGGTCGAGCAATCCAGGAAGACTCGGTCACATGCCTTGGAACATTTATACTAGAAAACATATATATCAGAAATTGAAGTTGTAAATTGACAGGTCTTACTTCTAGATGATCGGGATCGTGGTTAATATGGCAGGTGCGTACGCACGAGTGACCACATGGTTCAATACGTACGGCACATGGAAAAGTACATTTCCAGTCCTTTACGTCAATGTGACAAGGTTTCCGAGTAGTTTTATGACCACATGGTAAAGTCGTTGCAACCCAAGTTGAACATTTGAAGTCTTTAGGCTCTACGTAAGGGTGCAAAATTTGTTCGTGACCGCAGTCCAAAATTGTAATTATACCAGAATTGTTGCAATCCATCTTCGGACAACAGAGTGGTGGTTGAAAATAAAAATAACTTAACCCTAAAAATATAATATATTAACAATTCAGATTGTTCGAAGAAGTGTCAAACACTTTGATAAGACTTCGTTTTATTTATAGGGGATTACCCTAAATGTCTTCAGACTACCCGGGTGGTTTACTAATAGCTTACATTTATAAATTATTATTTTGAAAACCAAGAGTCAGGGGGGGAGTGCAACTGACACAGGTGCGTCCCACATGAACGCCCATGGTAAAAACTTTCAAATGGTAACCAGTTAAAAATGTACTTAAAATGGTATTTAAATTAAAACACTACAAAAATGTCCTACTGTGGGTGAAAACTAAACTATGTTATTATTTAATAAATGCATTGAACGTAAAACTTACCATATACAACAAATATCAACAATTCTTAACTTGTCAACCAGTTTATCTAGCGAACCAACCAAAAAAACTAAATTTCTAGCGGGAAAATTCAAAATTAAACAGGGTCGAATTCTTGTAGATTAATAACCAAATTCTCATTATTAACTCTGAAACTTATTTTAAAGTCTTAAATTGGCTGTAACAATGTATATTTCCAATTTCCCACCGCCTCGAATAACTGCTTAAGTTATGAAAACACAATATGGGTACAAGAAAACGGGGACTGAAATTCTACTCGTACCTTCTCGTTGGTGGTCCCTGGTAATTTGCGGAGAACTCTCGGAGATCGGGTACCTAGTCCCAGTGGACGGGTAAAATCTGTAAAGCTACCACTCAAATGAAGACGGACATCTATCTCCCTCCAAAAGCCAAGGTGAAAGCAATCACCGCGATAGTTGCATAGCCTAGCGATGCCTTGGGGCCCAAACAAAAAATCTCCAAAAAGAAAAAATTATTAATAACAAAAAAATAACTGAAGTTGCGATGCAGAAATTAGGAACCCCAGTATCGGTCGATCTCAGTGGAGCGAAACAGGGCCTTCGTCGACCACCAACCAGCGACCTCTCAGCACCTTCGAGGAGCAGCCAGGTCGAGGTGCCAAAGAAAGTTACTGCCAAAGCAAAGAGGGCTAGACATCCCAAGAAAGCAAGTGGGGTTACCAGGGCCAAATGCACAAATAAAGAAGACAAAAATAATTTTTGTGCTAGGGGCCATCACGCAACTGCCTGCAAAGAGAAAGCAAAAAACTTGGACTGCGGGGGTTAACCATCAGACGGGCGACGAGAGATGTGAGAGCTCTCGGCGTCCAAACCTGGTGATGGTTTAAAAAGCAGTTAAGAAAGAGCACATTTTCCAATGCGCAGACTCGTTCGGAGAGATCAGAACTCGCTGAACTAAAAAAACCTACCAAACATTAGGGGGATGGACAGGCAGAAACCTGGACGTTGGAAAATTTGCGGAAAATTTCTTTAAGCTGTTCCGAGGTGCAGTCAAAGCGAAAGTACTGGTCGGAGCGCTGATCGGGCACGTAATGCATCGATGCCCATTCGCAGACCCACTGGGAGTGGGAGGAGACCGGTACACTGACGGAATCCCGAGATCTCCGAACAACGAAAAGCGACAAACAAACGACGAGAGAGACGAAGTAGGCGAGGCTTCGTATAAGAAAGCGAAGCATCGGCTCTCAAAGCTTATAGAAGAAAGTAAACGCCGTCGCTGGAAGCATACCGAAGGGGTGACCATTATTGGTTTTGCGGATGATCTTTCAATCGTGGTATCTAATCGGGACACCGAAGTACTAGAAGAAAAAGTGGTCCAAGCAATTATAAAGGTTGCCGAGTGGACAAGCGAGAGAGAGCTGCGGTTTGTCTCTAAAAAGTCAGAACCGGTCTTTATCAGCGGTAGAAGAAAGGTGTTCCGTCTCCTGTTGACACTAAATTCAAGTCATAGAGTACCTAAATTTTGCCGAGCACATCAAAGCTGGAGCCAAAGCGGGAAAAATGTTTTCTTCAATGGCAAGAATGCCAAACTTGGAGGGTCCTAAGGTTACAAAACGAAAAAGGCTACAAAGGCTAAGCGACAGCTAGCTGTGGCATTGAACGGTTGAGAAGAAAATCTATAGAGAAGAATAAGCCACCAACGCTTCGGGTCGCTGGGAAATAGAGGGAAATACAAACAAGCGAAAACTCTCTAGTTGAAACGGGGAAAGGGGTGCTTCCCTTGCTCTCTCTGGAACCTGGTTATTTAGAGAGCGGCGAGAAAGATAATGGTAAGAATTGCAAACTTGAACCACGATCTATCACACGGGGAACAGAGACACGGACCCCAAAAAACAATGACACGGTCGAAAATTAAAAACGAAAAAAACAGAACCGTAACCACGCAAGAAGAGGCCAAAGTTACGGTACACGAATGAGCCATTGGTGAGGAGTCTGAAGATGACCCAAATTAGTTTCATACTGATAGAGTTTGAGAAAAGACAAAAACGAAAAACCTCCAAGTTAGCAGAAAGCTTTAAGAATAAAATGAAAGAGTTAACTACATCAAAAAAAACTTTCATCATTAAAGACATTGAAGAAGACCTAATGGCAACGGAAGTTATAGCGGACCTGGACAGGTTTCTGCAGAATGCATTGTATTATGCAATCCTATTATCGGGGCACGCAGATTGTATGAGTGGTGGCGAGAGACAAGGTGGCTGACAATCTCGCAAAACTCAAGAAGGTCAAAGTGGAGGTAGTTAACTCCTGCCGAATAACTGAAGAGCTGACTATTGAGAGATGCCGAAGATGCTGGCTCCCGGGCTACTCGCAGAGTAAGTGTCCCAACGGGGATAGGACGAAAAAGTGCCTCAAATGCGGGAAAGATGAACACTTTGTTGCAACGTGTGAGCAAGAGCAGCCCTTTTGCATCATGCGTAAGCTCGAAAGCCACAGGACCACCAGTACAAACTGCCCATACTATCCGGCAATAACAGGAGACAGAAACTGTCGCAACGTTAACCCCCAGGAGCGTTGTTATGAAGCCCGGACACTGACGCCGAGACTTGCTGGGTCGGACGGTACAAAAGAGAAAAATCTTTGTAGTATTAGCGAGCGAGCCGACAAGGTCCAAGTAGCGGCCGAGAAGTGGCTCACAAATGACAGTGAGGAGGCGGAAATCTGTGTTGCGGACTGGTGCACAGTGGAGGACTCCGGGAAGGGTAGCTGCTTTGTTTGGATGGAGAGAGGAGGAATTTCTTACTACAGTTGTTACATCTCCCTCAACATCATCATCCAACAGTTCTAACTAGAGCTGAATGACCTTACCAGAAATGCTAGAACAAGGAGGTTCTCGTTAGTCATCGGAGAGGACTTCAATGAAAAAAAACCCAAATGGAGAGAAGAACACTCTGACAGAAAAGGTGACATGCTGTCAGAAACCATAGCGTCTTTAGGCCTAGACGTTCATGGTCCATAACGTCGGCAACTCTCCGACAGCGAAACATCCACGATTGGAGGGTTATGGGCGAAGAAACAGGCAGCAATCACGACTACATTCGGTTCGATGTATGCTTGGGGGTCCCAAGCCTGCAAGTTCCACAACAACGGCAACTTGAAACGAGAAAAAGTTTGACTCAAACAAATCCAAGTTGCAAGCCAAGATGATCCCGATTAGCATCGAATTAGTCGAGGTCCTGTCAGCTGTATTGCTGAGGGCCCAGTTGTGGGCTTGACGCTGTGAAACGTACATTATGACGGGGTGCTGCGCCTCCCTCTACCATCAGGAGTCGAGCTGATTGGGTTTGCCAATGACCTCGAAATGTTGACGGTGGCCAAGACCGAAAACGAACTTATGTTGACAACTCATACAGAACGGTATCCCGGGCAGCAATCCTTGTGTTGGCTGGCATCCCACCGGTAGATCTACTGTCAGCCGAATGAAGCGACAATTATTACGATCTAAACAAATCAAACAAGAGAAAACACCATCAAGTGCTAGAAGCCGAGTGGCAGAGAAGATGGAACAAGTCAATAACGTGGTCGTGGACAAAACGCCTCATACCTATAATAACCACATGGACAAGTCGTGAACATGGTAACTAAATTTTCACATGACGCAAGCGATGACGGGACACGGCTGCTTTAATAGCTACCTACACAGAATAGGAAAACTGCCGTTCCTCATTTGTGACTACTGTGATGAGGAAGACACTCAGGAATACACGCTGTTTTATTGCCGGGTAGTCGGGGTTCCTCTTACACTGGAGAACCTCATTGAAACACAAAAAACTGAGACATAATAGAGAAAATGGTAACAGTTATCCTCAGAATATGCAGACAACGCGAAAGGCAAAGAGAAAAGCGTCTGTAATAAGACACTCGTGAGTGGAAGCGGCCCAAAAAAAAAGTCTCGAAAGGGTGAGACTTCTAAGAAGAACCGCACACCAAACATGGGGCATTGCTGAAGCAGGTAGAATAGCCAATCATCAACCCGGAAAGCTAAGATAAGTGATGTTATTGCAGTTCCACTTATTCTTCGGCAAACGGTAAGAACATCTTGAGTAGTGGGTCGCCTACATAGACCAATGGCAAAGTCACACTATCAGCAGTACGGGCTGTTGGTGTCTTTCTAAAGATTTTCCCTTTTCCGCAGCATTGAAAAACCGGCTACAAAACGGATGGTTATGAGCTTAGTCGCTTAGTGCTGCTCTATGCTCTATGCTGCTCCCGTGTGGCACGAGACAATGACGATGCAGCGAAACTACGCGTGGCTTACGCGAGTTCACCGGCAGATGGTCTTTCGAGTAACATCTGGCGACAGAACAACAGCAACGGAGGCTGAACTATAGTGGTTGCCTCTATGTCTCCAATAGACCTGCTTGCCTAATAACACCCGAGAGAATACCATCATGGCATAGCAGGAAAGATAGACTAAAACAGAAAAAGGTTCATGGACCGGACGCCTTATTCCGGACTTAAGATCTTGGCTTGGAAGAAGCCATGGCGTCGTCTCACACCATCTGACCATTTTTAAATTCTGGAGATGGGAGGAACAGAGAGTCGCCGCTTCGCTGAAGCTGAGTCGAGCCATTACCCCGGAAGCTTTTGTTGCATTGCTGTGACAAGGCTACCACTAATGAACTATTGCAGTGGCACTCGAAGAAATAATGAAAGAAAAAGAAGAAAAGGAAATAGAAAAAACAATATATGTTATAATATAAACACGGATTCCGTGGGAGTGGGCAGGGACAAAGTTAGCAGGTACCATCACAAGGAAAGGTTTTTGGTTGGTAACACCAAAGTTCCACGCTCCAACGCTCGGAGAACAAAAGAGGTTCAAGAAAACGGGTTTTCGACAATAATTTTTTTTATTTTTGAAATACGGTAAAATTAGTTAAATACAAAGTTAATAAAATTCTCTACGAAAAAGATGATTTAAATTTCTACATAGACCGCATACTTTTAGAGTTGCAGCTGCTCGAAATTGAAAAAATTATTTTGAAAACAACAAAAGCAAAAAATTATAATTAATTACGATTACGAGTGCACGAGTTTCATACAGCGGAAACTCATAGGCTAACTTTAAAAGCGTCCCGCGCACCGGTATTGCAATTAGTGGGAGAGAACTGACCGATTTCCGGTACTATTTGCCCACGTAGTAGTAAATGTTTGAACTTTTTGTCGTTGAGAGGATGTAAATATATTTACAAACATGTTTTTTATTTATTTCTGAATTTTCAGTATAATTAAATATGAAGGTAATATTATGTAATATTTAATTTATTTTTTAAATTATTATTTTAAGATAGCGCGCTTGCTTTTGGTTTTAGCTTAAGAAAAAAAAATGTATCTCTACGTAGACCCTTTTTCACTAGGGTTCAGCTAACTTTCCATCCCAACTCACTTTTTTTAGAAATTTTTCTAAACGAGCAGTTACTATCTTATCATAATCTTCGGTATAAATTACGGGTTTATAAATTAATTCTTTCAATTTTTTGTATTCTTTAGATGAAGAGCTCACCCCTAGGTTAGCAAACTGAGTAATACGTTGAAGTCTGATCAGCTCCTTTTCGAAATCCTGAATCTCTTGGTTTGTAATTCGTTCCAATTGCTGCGTTAATCTTGTAAATAAATATTCCACATAAATGCTTGATTCTAAATTCACCGCTTTATGGGTAAGAGAAGAGTTCGGAGTAATACTTCTGGAGTCATTTTTCGTTTGGGTTTGCAAAATGTTTCCAATATTTTGCACAATTGTTAATTTTGCTTGTAGAGTTTTCCCAATCGACAAATTGAAACGCTGTCGTTTGCTGTTCTTAATTGGTTCCAGAAGAGAATAACAGTCAGTTATAAACTTATCAAAGGATTGCAACTCTGTAAACACTTAAATTTGATTACCAACTGAGAAATTACTAATTTTCGATAAAACTTACCTCCGAGCTGCTGCAAAACTTTCAGTTGAACCAACTGTTCTTGCAGTTCTTTACGTTTCTCTTCAATTTCTTCGAAGCTTCCACAACTTTTTCGTTTTATGTCTACAATATCATTTATGGTTCGTTTGATGTAATCACTGTAGCGTTGAGTTGAAGTTAACTGGGTCCCACACTTGGGACATTTTATGTAATGGATCTCGTCAGGTGGAGCTTCCTTACAAAGTCTCTCCATTAGTGAACTCTCAATCACATGCTTACATTCGTCTAGTAAAACAAATCGAGCATCGTGTTTATCCTCGTAACCCAAGAACACTTCCCTGTCAGCGTTGCAAGTTCTGCACAGTGGAGGACAAGGGTCGCCACAATAACCCACACATGAATGCGAACATGGTAATTTTTTTTCGCAGGGTTCTGGGCAAGGCAAGACGGTGCAGATATCCCCACACTTGGCTGTACACTCCGCATGTATACATCGTCTAGTGCAACTTTCTTGACATTTCGTGCACACCTCTCCGCACGTTTTGGTGCATTTATTGTGACTGCACTTCATACCGCATTTTAGTGGACACGGTTGGCACACTTCTCCACAGCGAACTTTACATTGGTGTCCGCAAATTAAGGTAATCACGTACTTTTCCATGCAAGTTGCGTGAATTCGTCCTTGGAAGCACTCTTCGCAAGTGCCCGAGCATTTATGCGAGCAGTCCAAAACAGCGGCGCAAGGTTCCTCGCAAAAATGAGGCAAACTGTTGGTATGGTTTGGCAATTGTTTTGTCTGCAAATAGCACTCAGTTTTAAATTTGTGACCACAAAACGTCGGTTTCGGATGGTTCACTAGTTCGCGGCACCGTTCTGTGCAAATTTCGTTACATTTTTTTACACAGGGATGTCCGCATGGTAGTAGTTTCGGACAAGAACCATGGCAATTTTGTACGTCTGCGGGTTCCTTGCATTTCGTCCACACTTGGTGTCCGCAAGACGGAAGCGTCTTCAGAACCTAACAATTAAAAATTATTTTATATACACATATCAAATTAAACAGTTTTTTTTTAGAAGTAGTCCATCTTCAACAAGACGCTCAGTTCAACTCGTCAGTTCGTTCCGGGGTGTTAAAAAAAGTGTTGTGCTAATTTACATAAAATAATTTTTATAATTAAATTTTAATTTTTTTAAGTGGTTCGAATAGTTTCTTTTCTTTAAAAATTTTGTTTTGTTTTGTGCGCTCCTCAAACGACCAAAAGGTAATAACCAAATTTATATACTTGAAATTATATGTTTTTTTCTTATTTAGGTGTGAGTCCAACGATTTAAACGTAAATATTATATTATTAAAAGAAAGTTAATTTAGTAAATTAATTCTTAGCATTTATTTCCTCAATTATATTTTATATTTTTAGTACTGTTTTATCATTATTCTTTTGTATTAAATAAATTAGTTGTGATTTACATGTTCTTATTCTTTTCTTGCTGTTAAAAAGCGATCGACTTGGTAATAATCCTACGTCTCCGATCTTCGATTAAAAAGTTTGAGTCTGGCTATAAACAGTCTCTGGTGGCAGCGACCTCTACCTTCAGTTGACAAACGACGGCCGCGATTATTCAATTAATCAAAGCCTACCCGTGTTACACTTTGATATTGCAAATTGCAATTTTAATTATGAAAATAAGAAATAGAACTCTTACCATTTCTTCGCAGCCGCCACATGGTTCGTAGCACTTAAGTTTGCAGTCGTGACCACACTTGGCTATTTTCTTCTTACAGGACTCCGTACACAAGATATTGTAAGCGCTTTCGCTGCATTCTACCGCTTGAAGGTGCTTGCAGTCTGGAAGTTCTTTTATCACAATAACCTTACACGAAGAACACTCTTGGCTGCAGTATTTCTGGCATTTGTGAGTTTTGGTCGAGCAGCCCTTTAAGATTCGGTCACATGTCTTGTAACATTTATACTAGATAAAAACATATTAGCAAAAATTGTAATTGTTGAACTGGCGCATCTTACTTCTATATGCTCGGGATCGTAATCGGCATGACACGTGCGTATACAGGAATGTCCGCATGGCTCAATGCGTGCGTCACATGGAATATCACATTTCCACTCATTTACGTCAATATGACACGGTTTTTGAGTTGTTTTGTGGCCACACGGTAGAGTAACATGTACGCGAGTTGGACATTTGAAATCTTTTGTGCCTACGTAACTGCGCAAAACGTGTTCGTGACCGCAGTCCAAAATTCTGATCGTACTGTTGTCGTTTATCTTCGGGCTGTAACGAACAGACTTTTAAGCTTAAATTGCGACTGCGAGTGATACTAGACCGCTCGCCGTCGCCGTTTCGCCGTAAATAATTTTATTTCTTTAAATTAAAATATTTTTATCAAATCTTACTCTATGCCAGTTGGTCTATTGCGATCACAATCGAAAATGTGACAACTTTTTAAACATCGGTGTCCACAATTTAAAGCACTTCCACATATTTCACTGCAAACTCCTTTCGGGATCTTATGAAAATCTTCCGGCTCGTTAATTTGAATTATGTGGTCGGGATTATTTTGACAACAAAGAGGAAAATAATTTCCCAGGTAGTTTTGTTCTTGCAATACTTGTTTAATTTTCGACCACGGCTGAAAAAAATAGACCGTTATAAATGAAGACGGAGAATATTAAACGCTAACCTCGTTATCTTGACACATAGAATCTATATTTCCCATCATGTAAACATATTCCTTAGCTCGAGAAAGAGCAAAAATAACTCTAGGTTCTTTTTTCAGGTATCCAATCTTTTTGCCATGATTTTCTTTTACCAAAGACAATAAAATAACTCTACTCTGCTGACCTTGGAACTCGCCTAAGGTGCAAATTCGAACACCTTTAAGTAAGTCTTTATATTTTTTACTTTCGTTGCACAAAACCTGTAATTGCTTATTACAAGAGACTAAAATTGTGATATCCTCGGGACCACAACCAAATTTTCTTAAGTAACCTGCGAGATTGATCAGAAATTTTGCTTCATACAAATAATACTCTCTGGTGCTGTGTTCATCGATGTCTCGAGGTTCGTGGTGGACAAAAAATATGTTTGACGGAATTCCTAAACTTAAAGGACTGCTTGTAACCGAAGGATAGTCATCAAATTTAGAATAAATATGGGGCACGAGCAGTTGAGAGATTTGGAACGACATGCGATATTGGACGCTCAAAACGTGGTACTGCATTTTATTGATTACCATCCGTTCCATCAGACTGTTTGAAAAATTTGTGCGATTATTGATGTTGTCGTCGACTATCATTGGACGTAACTTTTTATGATCGCCCAGTAGAATTAAGTGTTCGCAGTGTTTGGATAAGGAAACAACCAATTCAGATTCCAAAATATCGGAATCCTCTTCTACTACAATAATTCGACACCCGAGAGCTTGCAAAGTTGTGTGCCAGAGTGTGGCCGCTTGTACAGTTATGCCCAACACCAGCGTATGGTTTATTATCTCTAAATTTAACATGTTTCCTACTTCGTACAGATTATTACAGAACTCTCGGTGCTTATATTGAAGTTCGGCTAACCGTTTTTCTACAAACCGGATGTACAAATTTAACCAGTAAAAGTATAAATTCCAACGATCCTTTGGATCCATGCTACATGGAGAAGAGTAGTCGACAGTGATGGGTTTGCTTGGAGGTTGCGAAAGAGCTCCATCGCTCATCTTCATCTAAAACATTTTTAGACATAACAAAAGAAATATTTAAATTAATGAACATACTAACTTTGAAATACTGGTAAGTTTTCCATAAATTTATTAGCCTTGTTTCCAGTTTCTTGACTTCATCCGTTAGTTTATTCAGGCTTTTGATATTTTGTAACTCTTTAGTTATTCGTAGTAGTTGATTCCATATCCAAGATTGTGACATTAAAACTGTTTGCTCGGACTCATCTGAAATAGCCAGTTCCTCACCAGATGCAATTTTATCGTCGGAGCAATCAAAGTTTGTTTCCTCATTGTTTATTTCATTTATAACATCTGAAATCTAACAGTTCGTGTTAACAAATCTAACGTTCCTTGTTTGTACTGTCGTGTTTTGAAACGCTAGTAACGTTAATTTATTTGTTTTGTGAAATTAATTTAAAGTTTTGATTTGATTATCGTAAATTATTTATTTTAAAACACTGTAAATAAGAATTTTAATTTTAAAGAAGGTGGGGAGCGTGAAAGTGGAGTAGGGCTTGAAGGTTATCCAGAACACTTAGGTAGAGACGGCCTTTGCGTCGACTTGACCAGCGGATGATCATTATTCCCGCAATGCTAAGTTAAAATTAAAAAATTTTGATTGTGTTAAATTAAAAGTGGTTGTTTTTATTTTATGTTAATTAGTGCAAGTGAAAAAGATTGAAAATTTGAAGATTTGGATTAAATGGCATAAAAATACATCGAAACAAATTTGTTAACGAGGCATCTTGTTAATTGGTATCGCAATCGCATGTGGTCTTTCAGCTGTTGTCCACGCCTCATTCACAAATTTGTTTCAATGTATTTTTATTACCCAATTATTCAAATGATTTAATTTTATCCAAAACTTTATAAATTTTCACTTATTAATTATCAATTGCACTAATAAGAAAAAAACAACTTTAATGTAAACTAAATCACTTTTTAATTTTATCATCAATTACAAATCAAAATTTAATTTAGCATTGCGGGAATAATGATCCTTCCACTAGCCCAACGCAACGGCGTCTGCCACGAGTGCACCCCACTCCTACTCTACCTTCACGTTCCCACCTATTTCTTATAACTTAATTTTTATGTACAGTGTTTACAAATTTACAGTTTAACAGTTTACAATAATAATTACAAAACTTCTACATAATTTTACAAATAAATAATTTTAACGTTTTTGGCGTTTCAAAACATGACAGTACATAATAAAACACGACATTGACGTAGCCCTGATTCAAAAATCCTGGATGAGGGGGGGGCCGAATCAGGATGTTGTACCTCTTAAGGCGACCGGAAGTTGATTAGCCTAGAGCATACATAGTTGTAAAAAATAGTTTTCGCCGTTTTGAGTGTTCTATACCAGAAACATAATAGCAGTCAAAGTTAACATAACAATGAAGGGGAGCTTGAAAGACCTGGTGGTGGCATCGGCATACTTTTCATACGATCAAACGGAACCACCCCCTTCAAATTAAGTAAAGAATCTGGTAACACACACACACACACACACAGTAACACACAACTGGTTATCGGCTGTGACTGCAATGCACACCACATCGTATGGAGGAGCAATTAAACGAACAGCAGAGGTGAGTTTTTACTTCGTACAGCAAAAAAATAAATACAACAGCATGAAACTGTGAACTAAAGAGACTCCAAGACGACATGGCAAACAAAATCAGAGATACCCAGAAAGAGCACTGGCACAAACTCATCGAAGAGTTGAATTAAGACGCCTGGGAAAGAGTTTACCAGATCGTAACCAAAAAACTGGGCACACCAACCATCCCAGGCTAGACGAAGTCTCGTCTCAGGATAATCATCAAGACTATCTTCCCGGTTCACTTATAGATGACTTTCACCGCCAGGCCGATGAGCGAAGACGCCCAAACTTTTAGCAATTCTAAACTGAAAGGGCGAAAAACCTCTGCACTCTCTCTAAAGAGTAATAACTTGCTTAGCATACAATCGCATAGTACCAGCACCTTGTGAGACTTCCGAAAACCTTTTAAGGTCATAGTCCCCGGAGAGGGATAAGATAGAAACCTCACAAACGTTGGGTCTTTGATATCACATCATCTGGTATACAGATGGATTTAAAATAAAGATGAGCACTATAGTAGGGTTGCGAGATAATAGATCAGCGGATGCATTTGGTTGAACAACAGGCCGCGATACCCTGCAACATTGCGACCTGGACTTGGAAATCGAAAGCCTAGCTAGCTTGTCGCCAATAAACTCACCCAAAAGAGGCGCAGAAGACGATGGTATATGCGATGAAGCCTACGGTTTCACCACGGTCAACGGCAAGGGCAGAAAACGCAAAAACAATCCCAGACAAAGCCAAACCAAACAAGTAAGAAGAGTTTGGTTAACAATCAGGTTCCTTCCCAACGAACAGATAGTCGCGTCGCAGAGGGAAGAAGCTAAAATTATCACAATCCAAAGCGAAGTCGAAAATGAAGAATCAGGTGAGACACGAACCGCGAACAAAAGTCCGTTCACACCACAACGATCAGCAGGACCGGTTTCAAGCGAAACCAAAAAAGAAATTGCAGATCAGCACTTAGATGCATTAAAGGTTCCCAGCCACATCTAACGTCCACTACGCCACACCAGCTACCTGTGTCAACTGCGCAGATGCTCACCCAGCCGGCTACCAGGGATGTGCAAAGTTTCTAAAAATACCAAGAAAAAGCCATCCCCAAGAATGCGAACCTGACCGAAGGAGCCAACATCGAGATCAAGAGGAGCCCACAACGGAATCCAACAAGAAAACGATAAGGTCAGAAGTAATTGCAGCGTTCCTGGCACAGCTACTTCTCTATTTAAAAAATAAATAATAATAATAATAAACTAACCTCGATTGATTGTAGATTCATATTTTGGATTTCTACTTCGTCAAATAACCATGAACGAAGGTTAGCACTGGAGACTCGAGAAAACCAGCTCTTTTCAAAATTCTCGTCAATAATTTCAAAATGTGTAAAATTTATGATGACGTTAGAATTTTTTATCCGAATCAAGTGGAGAATCCATTCTTCAATTTCCTTTGATAATTTTATAATTTTGTTCCTCCAAGTAGCCGTAACCATTTTGTAATAATCGTAGTTTTTCGGTCTGACATTGGTTAAACAGAACTTTTCCAATTTTCTATTTTTTACGTTATCACCGATTCTAATAATTTTACTTGTGGTAGATATTAAACCTTCCAAAAATGAATCCAAAGCTTGGTTCGATAAGCAAAGCACTAGTATTGGTGTTCCATTATACCAAATCTTTTTATTGTCTTCGTGCAAAAGAGTTTTAACAATCTGCAGTCCTAGGTAAGTTTTTCCCGTTCCAGGAAAACCTTGAATCACATTAAATTTTTGAGTCAATGCAGCTTTGAATGCCGAGTACTGAAAAGAATCCAACTGGAGTTGTTCTGCGCTGGGCCAATTATTACCAAACAAATCTACTTCTTGGCCTTGAATTGTATAGATGGAAGAACTTGCATCCAAATAACCAGGCAATTCCACGCTTAGATCCACATCAACCAAATATTTTTTCATAGGGAAATCCACTTCGGACATGCATTGCAAAGTTTTCAAACTGTAATAATAAGATCTCCAAAATTTGTTCAAAACAATGATGGTATAAGAAGCGTTCAAATCGAAATCGTTGTACTCGGGTTCAATACCAATTATTATGCATTGTTCTTCACTCCTTCTTTGTATAACGTGCCCAAGGAAAACCGACGAAAAGTTATCTTTGGTGAACAAAACTAGCTGAGTTAATCTGAAGCATTTAGACCATGGAGCAAATATTTCTTCAATAGCTTCCTGATTCGAAAATTTTACCTTAAGCCCTACTTCAAAAGAAGTGGAATAGATCGATTGGAGAACTACATTTGAATAAATTCTAATTGTGGAAAATTTAATACATTCGGCAACATCTTCTCGTAAATGCTTAATAAAAGTTTCTTTCGTTTTACTAAATTGCACCTCCAAGTAGTGCTCGACATTATCGTACTTTCCCTCCACAAAATAATTTTTGGGCGTCGAACAATTCGGCGTTAAAATTTCTTCGCTGGTGGGATAAACATTTGATGTTCTGAAGTTTACCACGCGTTCTTGTCCAGAAAAATTCAATTTTTTTATCATAGTCTTAATTTTCAATTTTTTCTTTTCATTAACTTCGAGATTTTGTCGCTTCTCGAGGTACGTCATAGTCTGATCGATAGCTCCTAAGAGTTTCGGCATAGTTTTGCAAGCTGTATTTGAGTTGATTTCTGAGAAAAAATCACAGACGAAGAGCAAATTATCAAAGAACTCTTTTGGGTCTTTCCATAATTGCTTATTCTTCTCAGGTTTTGCCCTTTCCTCGTACTTCACATTCCTTACGTAGTTTTCCAGTTGTTTCAGAAAGGAAGTTTCGACCACTGTCTTCAGTATAGCAAGTTTGTTGCTTCTAAAGCAGGAAGAACACACTTTCGACAGAATTGCGATTGTGACCACAATCCAATCAGTTTCCAACTTAGATTTCAAAAACTTAGCGAAATCGTTCAGCTTCTCAATTATTTTTAATGTTACCATGTAAGAGTTTTGATTGCTCATTTCAATTAAATAATTCGATGAGTGAAACAATGTCGACCTATCCAAATTTCTTTGCTCGTCAATTTCTGAACTTACACGCCAATTATAATTCTTACTTGAGCCTGCTTTGAATCTACACGCTCCTGTTTCCCTGTCCGACAGAGTACTTGAATTTCTCCAGTTTTCCATGACCGAAAAAAATTATTGTATCTAAAAAATATTTTAATTCATGAATTTTTCTTAGAAAGAACTCTAAAAATTAAAAATTGATACACATAGTACCCGAAAGTACTGTAAAAGATCAAAACCGTAACGCGAGTATTCCATTGACCGTTTCCATCAGGTTAGCCCCGTCCATCGCGTGTTTTTTTGTTATGCAATTGGTTTTTTTGGTATAATTTACCAATTTGTACGTTATTATCGAAGATGTTACTGCCAAAAACATATTAAAATTAGTTTTTATTATTTTTATAAATGTCAAAATGTCACTATAACCTTCGAGAGAAGGCTGACTGGAAGCTACAATGAGATGAAAGACCAAACTGATAGAAATCAGATGGCTACACAAGAAAGGGTGTAATCTTGACGCATCATTTATAGAAGATAAGGAAAGACAGGTGCACATATTAAAAACATCCCTGAAGACCAAAATTAAAAAGTCTGTTTTTTTCAAATTCATGGAAGAGGAAAATGGGGATTTGAAAACCTTTTTTTTTCCGGGGGGTTGGAGGGGGGGCACTAGGTGATTTGGTCCCCACAATTTGATCCCTGAAGTAATTTCACCCTCTGTAATTTCGCCTCCGGTAATTTCACCTTCGGTAATTTAATCTCTTGGTAATTAGATTTTCTTGTAACTTGGTTTTCAGTAATTGTACAGTTTTGCTAAATAAATAACATAAATTAACACTAACCTACTGGCAGATCCACGTCTTCGCGTGGACCTACCTTTTAAATACAGTTTAAATTACCGGGGTTGAAACACCGGAAAATCAAATTACGATGGGTAAAATTACCGGGATTAATTTACCGAGGATCAAACTACCGTATAACGTGATGGGGGGAAGGTAAATAAATATGTGTTCATAAGAATTTTGATATGTTTTTCAAATTAAAAAAAAAAGTAGTTGATTTTGCTGGTTTTTGATGAGTTATGGAGTGGGCGGGGGGGGGGGAGTTGTAATTAATCTAAACTAAGTTACGTAGCAGTTTATCTGCCATGTTCTCCTTTTTGGATTTGGTAACAGACGTTGCGGGTTTCAGAGGCCGCAGGGCCTGTTGGAATGGCCTGGAAACCTATTTCCAGAGTTTTTATTTAGACGTTTAGTCTAAATAACTTAAAAAAGTTTAGAATTTTTTAAGTATTTTTGTGGTATTTAGTAGCATGTATTGTTAAAATAATCAAACTTAACAAAATGTTAAAATAATAAAATTTTTAACTATTAAGTACTAAATAATACATACTATGAAGAAACATAATATTTAACGAAACCGAAATGACAATAATTCACATTTAACAGGGTTGAATTTAGAATATTTGAGTAAACAAGAAAATAGAATTCTGAAAAAGTTTACGCTATAGAAATGGTAAAAATTACTTAAAAATAAAAAACAAAAAACCTGTAATATAATATAAAGACCTTTATTTCACGATTATTTCCGATCATCAGTCATGTATAACAGTAAAAATAAAAAAAAAAGTGAAAACAAATACACCAAAAAATAGAAAAAATTTTACAAAATTAAAAGATCAAAAATGGCCGAAAGGGACAGATTGAGAAAACAGAACGAAGACCTCGCAACGACGGCTAACCGATTAATTACCAAAGAAGAAAAACGGGAGCAGTTACAACAGTCTCCAGACTACTACCAGGGCCAATCAACAGGAGCGTGTCAGAAACCGACCACCTGAAGGCACTGCTAATCCAACGCGCCCACTTAACGGCAACATAGAAGCCATGCTGTCAAATTCTAGCAACTTAGACAAAGAAATTGCTAGCCTCTCGAGCGGATTGACCCTCCCTTCTATTTAATTTAAAACTAAAAATTTTGACTTTTGGCCGCTACAGGAATATTTTTAATAATTGCATGGTTGTAGAGTTTTCTTACATAATTAAAACCATAATTTTTAGTCTAATTTATACCAAAAAGTCCTCGTATAACATATTGACTCGCCATGGGCGGAGCTAACCGTATGAAAACAGTCAACCGAATAATCGCAAACGATTTTGGATTTTTTCATCTTATCAGAATTTTAAAATGTAATTAATTTGTAATTTGCTCACTAAGCTACCATAATTTTATTAAAAATTATATCTACTTCGGCATTTATTCCCATAAATTTATAATATAAACATAATTTAAATATAATAGAAAACTAACCTAAAAAGTGAATTTTAAAGTCGATAGTTTGGTAAATAGAAAATAACTTAGAAAAGTATAACATTTTTAAAGTATTTTGTGGTATTTAGTAGCATGTGATGTTAAAATAATCAAACTTAACAAAATGTTAAAATAATAAAATTTTTAACTATTAAGTAAATAATACATACTAACACGAAACATAATATTTAACATATACTATTTAATAATAATAAACATAATGTTTAGTACTATGTAATTTTAAATAAACAAACTAAACAAAATATCAAAATTTTAGTTATTTTAACAAAATATATAACAAAAATATTAAATATAACAAAATATTAAAATTTTATATTTTAATAAAATTTTAATTATTTTAATATTTTGTTTTATAATTTAAATATCTCAAAATCTATAACTAAGGAAGGCAGGCAGGTAAGGCAAAGATAACTAACAATATAAAATTTTCACGATTACCCACTAAGGTTTCAAAAAAATTTATCCTGAAAATATAAAAAAAAGCATTGCTTGAAGGTTTTTTTTTAATGTTATCAGAAAACTCATGTATTAATATAAAAATAAATATAAAAAATAAAAATTATACTTACTTGAAGATTAATTTCTGAATGGAAATTAAATTTTCCCAAAAAATCGTAGCTCAATTCTCACTTACTAGTACAATTTGTCGTCTGATACAGTTATTTATTTGGAAAAGCCAAGAAAGAGTGTTCAATATTGCAATTGAAGAGGTGTATCAAAACAATAAATTATTTTTGTAGGAAAATTAAATACCTACATAATCTCTAAATGAGCTATCTCTAATCTCAATTATATTAACATTTTTATGTCAGGTTGTATTGCAATTACATTGATAAGCGAAAAACTGATAATTCATAAACAATAGTACTCCACGTAAGAAGGCTTGAATTTACAAGTGGACAACAAATTTAAAATTACATTAGTGATAGATAACATATTGTGGGTAGGGTATTCCCCTTTTCGCAAGGAATTTTTCAAGTACTCAAAATTTATTGTTCTCATTGTTTAAGTAAGGGATTCCCCGGATTATTTAAATGCGTAAATTGCATTTATAAAACAAAATTTATGAGAGTACCCCAAAGATTTTATATTAGGTGTAAGTTAAATTATTGCAGAATTTAGTAAATAATATTAAAATAAAGCGAATAAACTGTAAGCAAACTCCAAATATTGAATAATTTAGAAAATAATCGATTTTTGCATAGAAAGCCCGTAGAAAGCTCATTCTGTTGACGGTGCATGTGCTCGGCGTGGTTTTCAACCACCACCCCGCAGCCACCCAAGGAGAAAACAAATCCGAAGACAGAAACGAAGACGCTCGTCAGCTAACCACCCCAACTGATGGCCCGACAAGTCAGTCCGCCACTCGGTTTCTTAACGGTCCGCATAAAAAAGAAGAAGAAGAACACTTCCAGATACGTATCTTCCACATCCAGCACCACATCGGACGACGTGGTGCACCAAAACAAGTACCGGGTGCTAGCCGACACCCCAGACGACGAAGAACAGCTCCCCGAAGACGACACTTAAGACATGTTAACTAACCAGGACGTACCGACCAAAAGGCAGTAAGCTCCAAGGAACAGGAACTCTCCTTCACGAAGCCAAGGAATCCCAAGCAGAAACGCCCACTTCAAACCAGCTGGCCAAAGGATACCGCCAATCATAATACGTTCAGGTGGTTTCTGGATCAAAAACTACCAGTTGATCAACGAAAAGATCAACTTCACAAAGATCCGACCAACCCGCGACGGCATGAAGATTCATCCCACAACAGCCGAAGCCTATCGGAGACTAAACCGCATACTCGAGGATAAGAAAACCGAGAACTACACCTACATGCTCCCGGATGAAAAACCCCTCAAAGTGGTAATTAGAGGGCTCCATAGACATCATCGCCGAAGAGTTGAAAGCCGATCTAGAAAGACAGGGACTCCCGGAGCAAACTGTGCACCAAATGAGAAAGGGTCCAAACCGTCGCCTAATACCCCTCTACCTAGTCCAATTGGACAAGACAGATGAGGACAAGAAGATCTTCACGACCACGGAAGCCTACGGGGTAGGCTTCATGGTTGAATGGCCACACCCAAAAACAGAAATCAGACAATGCCACCGATGCCAGAAGTATGGCCACGCCCAACGATGCTACCGCGCAGCTGCAAAGTGCGTAAAATACGCCAGGAATACCTCCCTGCAGAGTGCACGAAGCCGAGAGAAGAACCGGCTAAATGCGCAAACTGTAAAGACGCGCATTCCGCGAACTACAAGGGGTGGGCCGCATACCCAAGATCCAAAAGACCCCGCCAACCAAGAGGACCCTACAACCAACCAAGGGACCAATCCAACCCACCCCCACTCATTGAACAGCGAAGAGCCCCTTCCTACCTAGCAACTACAAGTTAGTTGACACGTCCCCAACCAGGAGAGGCGCGATTCCCCAAAGCCCCGATCAGCCGAAAGGACACCTGCACCCTAGATATGTTAAACGAACTAATCTTGGCCTTCGCAGTAATTTTAAAAGACGCAAAAGTCAACAATGACGTCATCGACAAACTTCAGGTCGTAGCAGATTCCATAGCAAACAAAGAAACAATCGCAAATGCTTAGACTTAAAAAAGCGTAAATGCTTCTGGAATGCAAACGGACTTCTCGCAAAGAAATTCTTGCTGCTCGACTTCGCCCACTTAGCACGCTTAGCACGCCCGAGGTGGAGGCACCGTCATTTCCATCAAGACCTCCATCGAACATCACAAAGGACCCTCACTGGACCTAAACCACCTAAAAGCCGCAACAATCAGCATCCACACGAAGAGTCACGGATGGCTCCAAACATTTTCAATCTATAACGCACCCAACAGGGAAATTCTGCAAAAGGATATCGCCGCTCTCTTTAAAAGACCCGGAGGGAAAATCATCGCGACGATTTCGATGCCAAGCACACGTCCTGGGTCTGCAGGCACGTAAATCAAGCAGGAAGAACCCTCTCCACACTCGCCACGGACCTCGACTTCATCATCGCTGCCCCGACAGAACCAACTCATTACTCCCCGGCCGGTACGCCAACCATCATCGATTTCGCCCTCATCAAAGACATCCAGATGCAGTTTCATCTAACAACTGCACAGGAGCTTACCTCGGACCACTTCCCAGTACTTCTTCACCTGTGAGACGACATCAGGTCAAGGTTCAAACCAACGAAACCAAAAATCTCATGGCCCACTTTCCACAAGCACCTTCTCAAAACCGTGGACGTCATTCCAATCATTTCCAACGCAAACGAATTGGACAATTACGTAGAAGTACTTCAGGACAATATTTCGCGATCCATCCAGCATGCAACGAAGCGAAGTGACGTCGCCGACATCAGACATCGCCTCCCTTCGAAACTGAAGGCACTTATTCAAGAGAAACGTCGAGCCAGGAAACGCGCACAACGCACTTTCCACCCGGACAACAAAAGACGATACAACCGCCTCAAGGAACAAGTCACCGAAGAAGTCAAGGCGCATCACAATCAAGATCACAAGATTCGATTCGATCACAAGATCGAATCGCTCAACTTCGAGGACCAATCCACGTTGAAAATGGCAAATGCTCTCATAAGACCCAAAATTCGCCAAACGCCCGCCATCACCCGCGTCGACAGTACGCAAGCCAAAAGCGACCAAGAAAAAGCCGACACCTTCGCTGACAACCTGGAAACCCAGTGTAGCCCACTCAACGAGCGCCTCTACCACGACCACATTGCAATGGTTGATGATTTCATCGAGAGGACCCTCCCAAATCGAAGACCCCACATCGATCGACCCAGCCACCACAAAAGAAGTCACCCAGATCATCCGATCCCTAAAGAAAAGGAAAGACACCCGGACCCGACGCTATCACAAATCGACCCCTCAAGGCAATGCCGCGCAAGGCAGTCGCAGCGCTCACCGGCATCAATCAACGCCTCGCTCCGACTCCGTTACTTCCCACAGAAATGGAAAACCGCCGACGTGGTGGTCACGCCTAAGGCTGGACAAGACCCCTAAAAGCCCCAGAGCTACCGCTCCATCAGCATCCTCTCGTTGCTAGGAAAAGTCGCCGAAAGAGCGATATCCTGCAAGACGAGCAGTTCGGTTTCCGATCAGGACACAGCACGGTCCAACAAATCCTCCGCCTGGTCAAGCACATCTCACCCTTGGCTTCAACAAGAAAGAGCACGAGAAAGAGATGCAAGAGAAAATCGCAAATTCAAGGTCAAATTCAAAGGCACCCGATCAACCGAGCGCTTCATCACCGCCGGAGTGCTGCAAGGATCCATCCCCGCCCCGACCCTCTTCAACATTTTCATGAGCAACATGCCAGCTCCAACCGACTTAAGAATGAAGATCTCGCTTTATGCGGATGACACGGCCGTTTACACTTCTTCCAAAAATCAGGACCTCGCCACCGATCGCCTGCAAGAAACCATCAACAAGCTCGAAGATTGGTTCGAAACATGGCGCATCGGAGTAAACTCGTCAAAAAGCACCGCGACAATGTTGAAAAAACGAATAAGAAAAGCCCCGCCCCGACCAAACGTCTTCGTGTTTGAACAACCAATCCCATGGACGAACTCATCAAAATATCTGGAAGTCACATTGGATTACCGACTACTGTGGAAAGATCATATCGATACCGCCGCTAACCGAGGAAAAGCTGTCTTTTCTCAAAGCTCTACCCGCTTCTAGCCTCAAACAGCAAGATGTCTCACGCAAACAAGTTGCGCATCTTCAAGACCATTATCAGACCGACGATGACTTACGCCGCGCCCGTGTGAGAGACGGGAGCCCAAACCCACCTAAAGAAGATCCAAGTAATCCAAAAAATGCATTCGTCACGCATTCTCCAGTCCATACTATATCACAAATCGAAGACTCCATGCCGAAGCAAAAATGGACACTATCGACGTCCACATCAAGAATCAGGCAGAAAAATTGTACAAGACCGCGAGCTTCTCGGACAACCCTTTCATCTCGCAGCTAAGACAATACCAACCCGGCATCAGACATTCTCATCCGCCCGTCAACCGAGGTGTAAGTAATCTTCATTTTTTTGCATGTTTTGTTTTTTAGGTTACCACCAAGCACCGGGTTCATCAAACAACCGGCTGCCAAAAAACCACGCAAAACGCCCGGAATTACACCAAATCGCTCGCTCCGCCCCATCGATACTAAGGGACCAAGTTCATCAAATACTCGGCACCCCAATCCATGGACCGCAGACGCACATCGCACGTAATCACGCACCCAGAAAATTCCAAGGACCAACCACAATCCACCACCACCACAAGGACCAAGTTCTTCAAGACACTTAGGGTCCCGCAAACCACGGAAAACAAAACATCAAATACTCGGCACCCCAATCCACGGACCGCAGACGCACATCGCACGTAACCACGCACCCAGAAAATTCCAAGGACCAACCACAATCCACCACCACTACAAGGACCAAGTTCTTCAAAACACTTAGAATCCCACAAACCACGGAAAACAAAAATCTAACGAAAACGTCAAACACTCGCTGGCACTGACTACATCACGTCATAAACCCATCGAAAATCCCCATGAACCAAAAACTCAGCCCGATCAAACTCAGCGCTTCAAATGAGGAATCACACCTCACTAAATCTCAACACCCGCCTCCCACATCAGATAAAGGAGATATACGGATCACCGTAGAACTCCATAACTCCAAGAAGTTCATCGTTTAAGTGGGAGGTTCAAGGGAGGGGCTTGTAATAACTGACGTGAGAGAACTTCCTCCTCAAAGGTCGGAAGATAAATCATTTCACCTACAAGGATCCTACCGAGTCACCGGAGTCACCACTCCGAGTGGTGCTCAAAAGGATCCCAAAGAAAATAAAAGCTGATCTTTTAAAAAAGGGGTTCCCGGTCATCGAAAACAAACCTATGGTCCACGTAACGTCAAGAAATTCCCCTTCCTTTTTCTGGTACAGCTAGAAAAAACAAACAAAGGGAATGAAATTTATAAGTTAACGGAGATTTTAAGGCTGACTGTCCATTGTGAACCTCCCCACGTCAAAAAAATGCCCACTCGGTGCTTGAAATGCCAGAGGTTTGGGAACACGCAAAGACTGTGCTAATCACAGTCAAAGTGTTTGAGATGTGGCGGTAACTACAGGGCGGCGGAGTGCAAAAAGTCAACCACAGTTCCCGCAAAATGCGTAAACTGCGTTGGGCCCCACCCCATCAACCTTCAGGGATGCCCTAGATTAACAGGAACGTCCACCTCTCAGGTAGACTTTCTCCCTCCCTTTCACTATCAACTACAACCACACGGTAAAACCTTACAGCGAGGCGGACCGAATCACCCTTGCAAACTCCCTGATGCAGCAGGTACCCGAGCTCCTCAAGCAAAGCACGCCTTCTGGGTCAAGCAGCATCAAAAGGAACAAAAACAAAAAAATTAAGAAAAAACAAAGAAAGGGCGGACTCCCTGCGGCAACTAAAAGATTTTTTGTTGTACTCGGAGATCAGAGTTTATCTAGATCGGTAATTTTCGAGTACTAGATATTCTAAAGATTTATTTTTAATTTATTGTCGTACTTTTTAAACTTATTGAAAAAAGGAACGTAAATTTATAAAAAAAATGAACAAGCGAGCCTTACAGTACTCATAATATGATGTGTATAAAATCTGATATCTCACCTTGGTAGTAAGCAACATTATTATTTGAAATAATTAATAATTATAAATCATTTAAAAATCTCAAAATAGGTGGAACGGCATTACGTTACCAGCAACTCCAATCTGTAACGGATAATACGAATTAAACAATTTTACTAGATTAACCTTCTATAGCGTAGTGAATTATGTGCTTGAAACATCATTTGGTGATCGCGAGTTCAAACAAACAAAGTTTTTTTAATAGCATTTTATAATACAAATGATGTCTCTGTATTCCAATAAAATAATTCCAATCAATTAGCGCGCGTTTTTCTGGCTTCCTGTTACCCATTTGCATTCCATTTTACGAAATTACCCCCATAAGCGAACGGAAAGATGTTACACAGCAAAAAGTTTTGCTAAAATATACTTAAAATTTAGAGGCCCTTTTAAATTTAAAATTTAAAATCCCGTCTGCGGGATTGCGATTAAATGGTTTCTCGCCACTATGATTTTTTAAAGTGATTATAATAAACCAAGTTTATAAACACAAACTTTTGCAACTAAATGATTTCTCGATTTCTGAATGACTTCAGTTGTGTTTTCCATTAATTACCAACTTAAGAAAGTAAGAAAAAATTGTTTTATATTCGAGCCTTTTCTAAGGGACGTATGTAAACTTGCTCCAGCGGTAAATATTTTGTCTCCCCTTTTTGGTCGGTGGCTTAAGGACAACTAGTAAATTTCAACTAAATATTAAGATAAAAATTCGCCTATTGGAAATTGGTTGTGTAATATTTGGTTCAATTTGAATTACCGCCTTCTCAAATCAAAGTTCCAAACCAAACCAAAGCCGTGATCGTCAAACAAACCTTGCACGTTGTGATTCCCTATCGTAGTAACGCTTACAGTCCTTTTAAATCTGCGGATGGCTCTTTGAATGTTAACGTCGTTACCTTATTTACCTCATTTTAACCTCTCACCTAAACTTATATGTGTCAGTGGATACCTGAAGGAATAATTAGTACACCCAAATTAAATAAAACACAGGATTCGGTTCAACGATGAATATTTATTTGACCGAAAAGAAAAAGGTAGTTCAACAACCAATTTACCAGCAAAGTTAATCTCCTTGATATCTTTTAATTCAGCACACGTTTAATTTGAAATCATAATCATAATCTTTGTAACAGTTTGTATATGCATTTCGATAACCAATTAAAATCTTTTATAGATCTAATACCCCTCGACACATCATCACACCTTAATAATTAAATCGGTATGCCCCCAATTAATTATGTAACATCCTTAATGTTAAATCGTCATGTCTTAAATAATTATGTCATATTTTATATGTATCGTCGGAAGCTTATATGAATCGTAAGCATAAAGAATCCTGTAAAAAAGAAATATTTAACTAATGCTAAACATGTTAAATTAATATTACTCGTATCTCATTGAGAGATATTTGAATTGATAAATCATCTTTTGAACGCAGAGGGGACCATTTTTTCGATACTACCCTCTGGGAACAGGCATATCAAACCACCAAGCTCAAATACCTAAACCTAAAATGGCCACCCAGAAATGTGCCACGTTTCCTTTAAATATACCCAAATATTACATTACCAAGGACACCATTTAAGAATGCACCACGTCCCTTTTTAAATATACCCTTAAGCTAATTATTCTAACACCCTGTATATTTTCACCTCAGAACATTATCAACCTTCCTATTACTAAAAACAACTTCCTTCACATTTTCCAAAACGATTAACCTCCTTAAAACCGACAATACCATCCTCCATTTTACCCCACATATATTACGCATATACTTTTGTTACAAGATTCTTTCATGGTCCCACAATTCGAATAAACAGTTCTTTTGTTTTTATTAAGTCATTAATTCTCGCGTAAAATTAACATAACATAAATCATCCTTCAAACTAATTTATTTAAATCTTTTGTGAACTGAAGATATAGCAATATTTAAAATATTTTTAAACTCAAATCAACATCTACGCCTCTGGAGCCGTTAAAGTTACTACGTATTAACTTGAAAATTCTGACACCCCATCCTGTCCTTATTTAAAAAAGATTATAATTAATAAATGTATTAAACTTACATATTTTAAATTTGTTGATAACTAAATTATATTTGAAACAATTTTAAATTCAATTATTGAATAACTTTTAAAACATTTGTTCGCACTAAAATCAACCTTCCTTCCTCGATGGTCAAAAACGTAAGGACTCGACTTTTTACTTCCTCCGTTTCACTCCTGGATGTTTTGACAAACGTTGTACTATTAAAAGCATCTCCCTAGATTGCCAAGACCGCAAATTTTTGCGCACACTAATTTATTTGCGAGTGAATATTTTTTTTGTGTATACTAATTATTTACACGCTATAAGTGGTTATTACGCCCATATGTAGGGCCAAGGACTGAGAAGAAAATTTGACCGCGGTACCTTTCCGCCGTCGCAAGCCGAACCAAAGAAATAAAAAGACGGTGTTCCAACCCTCCTCCATTGAATCCAACTCAATCAACGAGTCTGCCCTAGTTAGCTATTAGTCTGCCTGTAAATTAAAAGATAATTTTCAAGAAAAACATAACATATAAAATAATTTTTATTGAAACACTTCAAAAGTAAGGCTGGATATAATAATCAATCATGGCTAAACATCTAATCCATAATTCAACATATTATTTGCAGTATTGGACCAAGCAGGATACTGAGAATCGTCCATTTCACCTGCATGACTATTAGTTGGCAATATAGCGTGGTTAAGACCACCAATTTCTACTCCACATTCGTAACATCTACCAACCTCCATAGCACCACCACATTCTCCAATTACGTAAATATGACCATTGGGACATTTAAACCAATGCCCTTTCTTCAAACCTATTGCGCGTACAATTTCAAATCGTTTTTCATCCGTTAACACTTTAATAACTTTATATTTTTTAAGACACTCCTTTAACTTAACTTTCACTATGTTATCATAATCTTTTGTGTACATTACAGGGCGATAAATTAATTCTTTAATTTCTTTCAGTTCATCAGACTGCAGTTTCTTCGATACGCTTGAGAACTGAACGATTCGCTTTAGTCTGTACTGTTCTCTATCGAAATCCTGAATTTCTTGATTTGTAATTCGCTCAAGTTGCTGCATTAATCTTCCCAGTATATATTCAACATAATGTGTTGCTTCTAAATCAAATTCATATCGTGAGGGTACACAGACTTCGTGTGGATTTTCAGTTTTCAGAATGTTTCCGATATTTTGTACAATCGTTAATTTTGCTTCTAAAGTTTTGCCGATCATCAAATTAAATATCTGTCGTCTATTTTTATAAATCGGTTGCAGGAGAACAGCGCATTCTTGTACAAGCTTATCGAAAGGTGGACACATTGTCATCACTAAAATTAAATAAAAAATCAGTCGGTGCCAATTTTGTCATGAAACTTACCTTTGTCTTCTGGAAACCGTTTAATAGTATCTAACTGAAGTTGCAATTCACTACGTTTTGCTTCTATTTGGTCAAAGCTTCCACCGCTTTTCCTTTTTATCAGTGCAATATCATTTAGAACTTGTTTAATATAATCACTGTAGCGTTGCGTTGATGTTAATGGGGTCCTGCACTTGGGACATCGTACGTAATCGATCTCGTTTCTTCCATCCTGTTTTAAGAAACTTTCCATTCCTCGACTCTCCACTACATGTTTACATTCGTCCAGTAAAACAAATCGAGCGTCATCTTTATCCTCGTGACCCAGGAACACTTCTGTAAGTTCAGCAGAGTTGCAAATTCTACACAACAGAGGGCAAGGATCGCCACAATAACCAACGCATGGGTGCAAACACGGTAATTTCATTTCGCATGGTTCTTGACAGGGTGGGACGTTGCAAATTTCCCCACACTTGGATGTACACTCTACATGCTTGCAGCGTCTAGTGCAACTTTCCTGACATGTTGTGCACTCTTCTCCGCAAGTTTTAGTGCATTTATTATGGATGCACTTGGTGCCGCAGTTCAGTTGACAAGGTTGGCACACTTCTCGGCAAGGAATTTTACACTCATGTCCGCAAAATAAAATGTTCCCGCATTTTTCCATGCAAGTAACGTGAATTCGTCCTTGAGCGCACTCCCCGCAAGTGCCCGAGCATTTATGCAAGCATTCCAAAACCGCAGTGCAGGCTTCCTTACAGAACCCAAGCAATGTGTTACTGTAGTTCGGCCATTGTTTGGTCTGCATATGGCACTCAATTTTAAATACATGTCCACAAAATGTCGGGTTTGTGTGATCCACTAATTCACGACACTCTTCTGTGCAATCTTCGTTACATTTGTTTTTACAAAGATGTCCGCATGGAAGTGGTTTCCGACATGCACCCTGACAATCTTGTATATTTGGAAGTTTGCTGCATTTTGTCAACACTTGGTGCCCGCAAGTTGGAAGCGTCTTCATAACCTAAACATTAAGGAACACTATGATACTTGGATATTAAAACCTGAAATATTGCCAAATAAGCAATGTAAATTTTATTTCTGGATCAGTAAAATTAGTCTATTAAACGAGCAAAAAAGAAAGATTCTTCCCTCTACGCATGCCTTATTATATCAAAAAGATTGCAATAACGATTATGAAAATTAAAAACAGAACTCTTACCATTTCATCACAGTCACCACATGGTTCGTAGCATTTAAGCTTGCAGTCGTGACCACACTCAGATATTTTCCTCGCACAAGATTCCTCACAGACTATTTCGTCTCCACTTTCACTGCATTTTAGAACTTGGAGGTGGTTACAGTTTGGAAGTTTCTTTTTCACCACAGCTTTACATGAACTACACTTTTGGTAACAATACATCTGGCATATGTGTGTTTTGGTCGTGCAACCCTCGAGGACTCGGTCGCATGCCTTGGAACATTTATACTAGAAAACATATTTATCAGAAATTAAAGTTGTAAATTTACAAGTCTTACTTCTAGATGATCGGGATCGTGGTTAACATGGCAGGTGCGTACGCACGAGTGACCACATGGTTCAATACGTACGGCACATGGAAAAATACATTTCCAGTCCTTTACGTCAATGTGACAAGGTTTCCGAGTTGTTATATGACCACATGGTAAAGTTGTTGTAACCGGAGTTGAACATTTGAAGTCTTTTGTGTCTACGTCAGGGTGCAAAATGTGTTTGTGACCGCAGGTCAAAGTTATGGCCATACAATCGTCTTGGTTGCAGTTCATCTTCAAAACAGTGGTGATTGAAGACAAGAATATCTTTACTCTGAAAATATAAATTAAAGTTATGACTTTATTTTTTAATTTAACATGAAAACAATTAAATTTTACCTTTTCACCAAAAAAAAATTCATAAAAATTCATTTTTTTTTGACTAGCTAACTTCGTTGCCGTTTGTTTAAGGCTAGGATTTTAAGACGCGCTTTATATCTAACAAAACAATTCGAAATAGATTTTTTTCAAATTTGGAAATTATATTTATGATAAATTAAGGATTCTGAGCCATAATTTTTTTTGCAAATTTTGAAATTAATTCTTTAAATACTATAATTGGAAATTATTTAACAAAAATTGAAGTAGAGGAAATCATTACTAACAAAGAATTATTAATAAAAAAAAAAATTGACCAGGTTCAAAATTAAATCACATCTACCACTTTATTTAAAAAACGGCTTGACGGATTGGTTCAAAATTTTGAGATAATATTTATGACTTAAGGATTGCCGAACGGGCTTTTTAAACTCAAAAATTGAATTTATAACGATAATATTTGTTGTAAAGCATGAAAATAATTATCAATTAATAAAATTTTACTTATTTAAAGAATGTACATATATAAATGAATTCGTAAATAAATTTTTAACAGTTTATTGTACCTATAACGCATTAAAAATAAAATTGAAAATAATTGATCAATTCAAATAATTTTAGATAAAATGGATCATTATAGTTCAGACAATAGCACACAGATGGTTATTATATTATATTGTATGAACTTTTAGCGCAATTTGTTACAGTTTTCTGTAATCGTCCATTCATTCATTCATCGTCGCTTCGTTCATTAATCACAAAGTTAAATTCAATAATCAAAACGTACCTTGCTGTTTCAATAACGACGCTATCATCATTATTGGATAATCCAAGTTGAACTAGATTGACGTAGAGTTAAACATTTCATTTTAATCTAACAAAATAAAATATCGATAATATACTTTTGTTATTTTGAAATAAGCTAATTATCTCGATAATTTCAAGCGCGAATGTAAGTAAACGGTTGTTTTAGATTAGGGTAATAGATTTACCAAAAAAATTTTCTTGCCGGAAAAAAATATTCACACATTTTAAAAATTACCTTACTTCAGAAGCTATTGAATTTTGTCTGAAAACAACACATTTCTGATAAGGAAATGAATATTTGTGATTTATCGAGGTGAGAGAAAATACAAAATATTAAGATTTTTTAATTTCTTTAAAAAAAATAAAAACTTGCTAAAACTGTCAATAACTGTTTTTATTTAATAATTTACTTTAGTGGTTAAATAATTGTAACAAAAATTAAAACGTTTATTTAATTCTAAAGGGCTAATACAAATTATACAGATACGGTTTATAACAATAAAATAATTACTACACTAAGATTAACACTAAACTAAATTACACTACGTAGTAAAATATTAAAATACAGAATTAAAAATTACAAATTTTAGTCAAATAAAAATATAAAAGTGAAAAGTGTAAAAGTTCACGTTTATATTTTTGTTCAACTAAAATTTGTAATTTTTAATTCTGTATTTCAATATTTTACTACTTTTGTATTTTATTTTTAATTATTTGTATTTATTTGTATTATTATTTGTATCTGTATTATTATTATTATTTGTATTGTTTTAATACTGACCCCTAACTCAACTATATTTCTACTAATTAATTATTTAGGGTCAACGATATAAATACACTATAAATTACACTACAATTTATTTATTTAACACCAAGTCCGGATTTATTTAAACACTCGGTATATTGTTTATCAATGCATGACTTATCATGTTTAGAGAAGGGGGACGTTCAAAACTAGTATCTACTGTTTAAATTTTAACTTCCACCCCTTAACCCCCAGCTACTCTTACTTTAAAATTTTATATGGCATCCCCTACCTTGCGATATATCATTTTAAAGGTGGAAAAAATCGTCGTTCATCCATATTAAATATTGGATTTGGTGGATCCCTTTATGAGCTAAAGGTAAAAATTGAAAGATAAAATAAAAAATTATTTAACTTGAAAACCACGAGTTCTATCCTCAGTCCGAGCTGAAAATTTAGTTGGTCGGTCTTCGTTCGGATTCCACGTTATCAAATTATTCCCACAAAGGCGATCTTTTCTTTCTCGATGCCATTTTTGTCGTATAATGTTCGAATTATAAAAATAACAAAGCACGTATTTTAAATTTTAATAACCTCAAACGATCGTGTTTGCAATCAATTCAAGAAGTCACTAAAACAATTGCTAAGTTCTTACTTAACTTATTGGTTCGCGCGCACACGATCGCCATCACTTGGTTCGCTTCGTGCGATGCACTAAACGGCAATGTTCGGCAAAATATCCGGCTATCCGGATATAAGATTGGCCTAATATCCGGTATCCGACCAAACAACTATCCGTTTCATCTCCAATAATTATTAAACATATAACATAAAAAACGACCTATTTTCATGTTTTTCAAAAATACTAACATATCGGATATCGCCTGTTTTCGACCTATTAGTGGCTTTTTCTGGTTCTCATCCAATATTTATAATATAAAATTTAACGGGAAGAATTTGTCTATTTTCGGGCAGTTAACTAAAATTTCATATTGTAAAATATTTTATATCCTACGGTGGACGAGAACCGGCAAAAGCCTTCAACAGGCGAATTCACTCACTCAGGAAAAAATTACTTATAGAAAAAAAAGATTAAAAATAACTTAAACTAAATTAATTTAAATTAAAAACTTAAATTCAAACCGTAATTTATCAGAAATTGATAAATTTTAAATATAACGATTTTCTGGTTATACAAAAATTTTACTTTAACTACGTTTAAAATTTTATCACAAGTTGACGTATTAACATAAAAATAAATATTAAAAAATAAAAGAAATCACAATTAAGTGGGAGTTGAAGAACAATGAGTATAAGTTTTAAAATTAAAAAATACTTACACGAGTATAAAGTTATTTTTTTTTTAATTTAAATTTTTAAAAGAAATCGCAGCTCAACTTTCACTAACTGCTAATATTTCTACTAATGCAATTTTTCCACCTGATGCTGTAATTTATTTGGAAACGCCAAGAGTATGCGCATTACGATTTGTTTTTGGAGGGGGTCTCAATTATTTAAATTTTCTAATTAAAGTTATTCAAGAGAGAATTTTTCAAGCATTAAAAATGCAAATGCAAAAATGGTAAAAAATGCAAATTTAAAAATTTCAATAAGCCAATTTGTCGTTTTTGAAAAAAAAATGATTAAAATACCTTATTTATGAAATTAAGCAATATTTAAAATTAAGAAAAAACAGGTAAATCAGATAAAAATTACTTACGCAATCTCAAAATGAGCTATCTAATCTTAATAATATTTTTATATTAGTGTATGGTTTAAGTACAGGTAGGTGTGTGCAAATATTGCAATAAATTGATAAGAAAAAAATCGACAAATATAATATGATTATCTATAAGTAATTCAATTATATTAGGAGTGATAAATAACACCGTTTGATTAGGGTGTTCCCCTCTTTCGCAAACGATTCTACAACTATTCACAAATCTTAAAAACAGTATTCCCCGAATTATTTAAAAAATAAAAACCAATTTTTTTTTTTAATTAAATAAATAATTCTATAACTGAATTTTACCATGCCATGCACGGTGGCACCACTCCACTAGCCGCTTCTGGGAGCTTCATAAATTTGAAAAATAATATGACTACAAAAGATTTGTTGAATTAAAAAAATATTTATTATACAAGTTTATTTGATAATGTAGATATCAACGGACTATAATATAAACAAACCGCGGTATACTTTAATTACTTTGGTTTTAATTTTAATAATATTAAGTATAATAAAATAAAATCACTTTACTGATGGTGATACAGGATACTTATATATAGTCGGATTTTTTTTAACTCGCGTATGACTAATCTCCAAGTGCAGTGAGATTTAACGTATAACATTTGGTTATCTTTGTCATATTTAAAAAAAAGTAACTATTAGAAAAGAGACAGAAAAAAAATACGTCGCCATAACTTTGTAATGAAAATGAATTAAACGTACGTCGATTTTAACTATTTTAACTGTCATCTCGTTTGATTTTTATGAACTTATGACATCTGACATCTCATTTGATATAAAGAACCCTAAGACATACGTTTTGTAAATTTTGATTCATACAATTTTTTTGATAAGTCATACGCCAGTTAAAAAAAATTCAACTATAAAAAAAATATTTAACAATTTTTTTTTTAATTTGAACCTTTGAGAGTCGGACTTAATTAATGCATTTTATTAAATTTCCACCATTACATGGCCACAGCGCCGAAAATATTAATTTTTCAGTAGAAATGCTTTAGTGCTTGTTTAAAGAGCTTGAAATAATCTACAAACTAGATTCCAACCTTTTATTGTCTAAAATCAACGACTTTCGAGTTATGAATTAAAACTGAATTAAAAGTTATGAATTGTTGAAAATTTTGAGCTTTTTTTTAACGAAATATTTTACAAAAAAGATCTGATACCCCATTCCGGAAAGAAACAAAACAAAAAATTAAATTCACAAAATTTAAATTTTTATTGAAAAATTATTATAATTAATTAAAGTTAGGTTGCCGTTTTGAGCTGGGTGATTGCATCTAGATCCATGATCTAAATTTATTTTAAAATAATTAATCAGAAAGTGGTGACATGAGGTGTTTAAAAGCTAAACTATTTTTCTACGGCTATCCACGCGGCCATCGTATTATAGAACTTGTTTAATTATACTCTGGTTTCTGAGAATTTATATACTTCAGCAAACATTTTATAATAATTATATAATATGCATATTGTGATGTAATATAAAAATAATTTTCTAAATATCTCCAAATGAGTGGTTGTTCCAAAAAAACATCAAATCAATTTTTATCAATTTCAACTAAATAACTTCAATTCCAGGAAAATCGATCATCCAAACTAAATCACTAATAATCGAAAATTTTTCAACTCACTAAAATCAAAAATCTAGGCTGCGGCCACTTTCGACCAAAATATTTATAAACAATCTTCTAATCAATACTCAAAAAAGTTTACAATTTTATAACTACAAAACCCTAAATTGTAGGAAAATACAAGACAATAATATTGCAAAGAAACATTTTATTTTTATATGAATTGATATCTTTTACTTTGATTTTTAGCTTATCGGGAGGGACCTGATGCTTTATTAACAAATTTGGCATCAATTTAGTTAGGTTTAATCTTAAATCTCCTCGGTTAATGACGTCCAGTTTGTTTCTTTTCGTTGTTAGGAGATTGGCTACCGCGCCGAAACCCCTTTTCACTAGGTACCATGAAAGGAAGTTAATTAAAATTTAATCCAAATGTATATCAGGTGCTATAATAGTTTCTGTAGTAGTTACTAGTTAGGTAACGACTACTACTAAATGAGATCCACTATCGTTGACTTCCATTTATCTCATAAATCCCATAGACATAGACCATTTGCAGGTTGTCGTCAAGCCCTGGGGGTCGATATAAGCCACTTTGGGAACCACTGGTTAAGACGAATCGATGATAGCCACTGGGACTAAAGAGTATGCTATAGCTTTAACTAAGGGAAACGTCGATGAGAATAATATTGGTATAGTAGTGATGGTGGATGGTTAAAAAGTAGTTTTGGCCATACATATAATGCTTTATCAGATGTGCAGTTATAATTGGCAAAGAAACAGGAAAATTAATGTATTTAGAAGTTAAAAATAAATATTGCTCTATCTGTGCACAAACAGAAAATGAATACGAAGCTGTTAAAGTTCACGATTGTTTTATAAACTGGATGAAATCGTTTTCGGCCATGGAACGGCAATACTAGTAAACGGATTTAGTATTAGTGTAGAAAGGCACAAGCTACAATATAAAAAATGTATTGGTGATGGCCAATACATGAAGGTTATTTTAGAAATTTAGAAAAAGGTTGTATATGGTAATGAGGTGATTAAAATGGAATGTACGAACCATTGCATAAACAATTACGGAAAACAATTATACCAAATTAAAAACGATGCTAAAAGTATATCTTTGAGTTCTAGAAAAATGTTGGCAACGGAAACTTTAATTTCTTGCTATTTTTAATTGGTATTTTAAAGTAAAAATTTAATTTTTGCTCTTATTTTTAGAATCATTTGATGCGCAATAAATATTATTCACCTTTAAAACCGGACACCCGGTATTATACTGGCTCACAAAATTAAAGACACAATAAAATTCAATATACAACGCTGCATTGTTTCTACTCTAACAGAATGTAATTTTACTTAGTCATGATTTGAAACTAGAAATTCTAAATCGAAAAAAAAAAAGAATTTTGAAAAAAAGAACGAACTAGATTATAACAAACTTGAAAACTATAAAAATTTACATAGTATGCCTGAACATACTAAAGTGTGAGATCTAATACAACGGAATGCAATTACTATTATCTTTGCAATGTAGACAGATCATATTGCATTGGCGTCCTGATAATTATAACGTGCATCTTACTTAGCAAAGTTTGAAACCAACATATAAGTACTCTCACTAGCGCCATGGTTGAATAACTAGACAGACCATATTTTATAAATGTTAAGTTTTTTTTTTATCTAATGTGACAGATTTCTATTCGCCATTACGAGTAAATTCTTCAGAACAAGAAGCATTTGTACAAAAATGCATATAATGCTATCAAATTTTTTTTCGAGCTAGGTGTAACATTTGCGCTGAACTTGAATTACTTTTTGTGCTGATATTTATAAAGGTAATGTTTATAAAAAATATTAAACGATCACTTTTGCAATTTGAAAAATCGATCAACTTCACAGCAAAATTTTCTATATTTCCAATTACTTGATTGCAATAAAAAGTTATTCACAGCCAAGAGCCAAGTTTTAGCTTTGCAATGATCACAAAATAAATTTCTAAAAGTTAGTATTTATTTTTTGTTTGCAAATACAAGGATCACATATCGCCCATAAGGTTAACACATGCAGAACGGCAACCTTAATTTAAATTGAGTCGTACGGCGGTGAATCCCCTGTATTTATGAAATAAAAAAATAAATTGTTATATTTACGATTCAAATCCCCCACCCCTCATATTAGATGCGAAGATTACCTACACTGACAGAAAAGTGGGAAAAGATTTGCAAGTTCTTCTCTTCAGAATTATGAGACAAAAACGAAGAAAAATTAGTATTTTTTCATATTGGCCTATGGCGTACTAGTAGTATATTGATTAAAAAGGCATATAAAAATAAATCTACCGAAAAAAAAATTTGTCATTGCTTCAAAATTTAAAAATTAACCTTTATTAAAGTAAATTAATGAAGCTTTAATTAAGGTAAATTAAATTACCTAGATTTTATGTTAGAATCAGTGGCGGTACAGTATTAAAGCTCCCTTGCTTTGTCTACTTGTCAGATTTTAATTTGACATACTTTACTTTTTAGGATATAATCAGTGACGCAACTATAGGGTGGCCACAAACTCAGAAGTAACCCAACATTTTTAACAAAATTTAATAAAAATTATGAATTTTATATAACGGGGTTTCCACTTGTATGGAAAACCTGGAAAAGTCAGGAAATTAAAAATTTTTAGTGCCAATGTCAGAGAAAAACATTTTTATCAGGGAAATATTTCCAAATCAAATATTTTTAAATTTGAAGGTATAATACTGTTGAGTAACTTCTTAAGTAATTTATTAAAATTCAATTACAACGTGACGATTTTTACTGTTGCGAGGGGGGGGGGGGGCAAATTCCAATGAATTTGCCACGTGGAAATGGTATAGTTACGCCACTGGACATAATGTACCTAAAATTGTTTAAAATAATAAAAAAAAACTTGACTGTTATGGAAATTCATAATTTTTAATTTAATTTGGTTTGTTTCGGTCACTATTGCCCCACTGATCGGTAAACTTGTCAGATTTTAATCCAAATAGTTTGACGAGATTATATTAATTATTTAAAAAATCAAATTACAGTTGGAAGTTTTCGAGAATCTCGATAGATATAAATCTCTACACTGGCGGCTTTCCATATGTGGTAGGTGTGACAATTGCACATCTGTTAAAACGTCAAGGTAGAAAATTAAAGACAGTGGACGCCGCTTAATGTGATTACATTGGGACTCGGGGGTTTTGATAAATATACACGAACAAATTCTTTTTTAATTTTACACAAAAGCAGTTGCAAAATGCTTGATTGTAGTGCTGCATTCCGCTGGCAAATTTTTGGCAACTTATCTAAACATGTTATAAAATGATTTTGTCCGTTATTATGAAATTTTAAAATAGAACTGAATTAAATCGTACATGATCAGCATACTAGCAACTTTCTGCTACATAATACACCCGAGTCAGGTCTAGGTAACGAATGTCTGTGTGGATCCCCGGTTTGTAAACTGATAATAATACCCGATTGATAACATTGACCGTGATTCCAATAAGCGGCGCCCACTGTACTTTCAAAAAATTTAAAAAAAGGTGAAAGCCGGAATTAAATCTGCCGCCTTGTAAATTTTGTGTCCACCCAAGTGCATTTTGGCCATTCAGTTTAGAATTTTGAAAAAATTCAAAAATAAATAGCTGATTTATTAAAATACAAAGAAAATTTTTTTAAATTTAAATTTTGTTTTATTAATTTTTGAAATAATGTAATGTTTACAGAAAAGTGAGTCAAGGTTTTTTTGCCAAGATGGCGAAAACGAGGAGGCCTAGATTTTGCTACGCTGATTTTTTGAGTATAATTTTGTGCAAGTATTTTTTAAATTAAGATGTTTTTTTTGAGTATTGTTATTGGAAAATTTTGTTCGAAAACGACCGCAAAAAAGTTGAAATTTTGTAAAAAGAAAATTTTTCCATTGCATTAAATAATTATTTCATATTTTAATTTTAAACTCTCTTGCAAACTGTCTTTTAATAAAATTTTTTAAATTTAAAATTTGAATAAAAATCACAAAGTAAATTTTTATTTTACCGATGGCGATGATAAAATAATGTTGTCAAAACGAAGAACTAAATTTCACATGTACATTTATACATAAAATTCACACCAAAATATAAAACAATTTATGGGTTTGTAATGCCCACTCTAATTTATTGCGGAAGTGTTATTTTAAGCTATGCTGCCCATGATGGTCATAAAATGAATGTACCCTTTAAAATTTGGTTCAAACAATTTATAAAAATTTAAAATTATTACCATAATAGTAAGAATTATTTTTCAAAAAATCGAAAATTAATTAATAGGAGTAATAACTAACAATTAATTAAGTAGCCCAGACTTTTACACAGTACTGTAAAGATATAGGGCTTTTTTATATTCTTCATCGTCATTTTTTATATTTTTGCAATTTAGTAGTAGGTGTATTCAATTCAGTGTCGCCTAATTACCGGATATTAATACGAATTTCCGATTTTTTAATTTCGGATTTAATTTATTAGAAATATCTCTTTAGTTTTAATTTTTTTTTGAACACTTTAAGTAAGGGGTGTAACCCCCCCCCCTAAATACGGCCCTGCTTTTATCCGAATAATACATACAGCTTATTAGTTTAAAATTAGAAAATTATTTAAACATAAGCTTACTAGATAGGACAAGATAGCGGAATTCCTGTTAAACAAATTATAGTTAGAAATTTCAGAGTAAGTCCGATTATTTTACATTTCATTTATTAACCTCTACTAACGCGCATGAATGAATTATGGGGTTCAAAAATACTTAAATGCATATCATTTGTTATGAGTCAGTTTACGATATAAAAAAATAAATCTTGTAATCTCGTTAATCTATTCATACGCGTCAAAAGAATGTAACGGATGATATGCGAATTAATATAATTTCTTAAATACAAAATTTGTAATTTCCTACAAATAATACCTGATAATCAAAATAAGCATTTTGGTTTTTTGACTTTTTACGTGGTGTTTTTAGTATTCCAGAACAAAAAATTGTATTGTATAGTTCATAGATTTTTCGTAAAAAGTCAGCTGAAATATTGCTACGGGATTCTTAAAAATTATTTCGAGAAGTCCTGAGATTTACATAAAATTGATGTTTTACTTTACAAAGGTCGATTGAATTACGAAGGTGTTTTTTTCTTTGTATGCATATTACCTCGACTCGATGTAACCGAAATTTGTCTGTTTTAGATTAGTTCTTAAATAATAAACTAGTTATCGATTATTGTTATCCGATCCCAATATACAGATGGCTTTTTAGTAGAAGTGCGACGTGATAATAAAATTTAAATTATTCACCTCTTTATGAATATCTTACAATATTGAAACGGTAGAAGCAACAGGGTTTAAGTAATATTATTTCTGAAAATGAGTTAACGGAACGCAACGGCAAGTTAAATATTTTTAATTTACTTCACGTAAAAAATTCTACAATTTCATTTGTGTACATATTATTAAAAAATTATGGATTGTGCACCAAGAGTTGCAGAATAATTACAAGATGAAATACCAACTTATCTTTATTAAAATAATCCAAAAGCGATGGAAGCAAACATAACACTATAGTTATAAGTCAAAGTCATTTAATTCAAAATTTAACATATTATTTGCAGTATTGGACCAGGCAGCGTACCGAGAGCCGTCCATTTCACCAGCATAACTATTGCCTGGCAATAATCTGTGATTTGTGCCACCAATTCCTACTTTACATTCGTAACATTTCCCCACTTGCACGGCGGCACCACATTCACCGATTGCGTAAATATGACCATTGGGACATTTATACCAATTCCCTTTTTGCAAACCCACTGCCCGTTTAATTTCAACTCGTTCTTGATCCGTTAACCCTCCAACTAGACGCATTTTTTTAAGAAACTCCTCCAACTTAGCTTTTACGTTCTTATCATAATCTTTTGAGAAAATTATAGGCCGATAAATTAGTTTTCTTATTTCTCTGTGATCACCGTGTGGGGAGCTCTCAGCAATTTTTACAAACTGAGCAATTCGTTGCAGTCTGTCCTGTTCCCGTGTAAAATCTTGAATTTCTTGATTTGTAATTCGGTTAATTTGATATGTCAATCTGTGAAATAAATAATCTACGTAAATTGACGCTTCTGATAATACAACACTTGCAGAAGAGGTGGACGTGCTACCTAGAGGGACATTCAGCTTTTGGGCTTTCAAAATGTTTCCCATATTTTGCACAATCGTCAGCTTTGCTTCCAAAGTTTTGCCAATCATCAAATCAAACATCTGACGTCTATTTTTATAAACAGGTTGCAACAGAGAATCGCATTTGTTCACAAATTCATCGATGCCTTCCGAGGTCAAGAATACTACAATTTAAAAACAAATTTAGACGGTGTCAAGTTTATACGTAAAACTTACCTCTGGTTTGTTGAAGCTCTTTGATTGCATCCAACTTCTTTTGTAATTCTTTATGTTTCTCTTGTATTTCTGGGTAACTGCCACTACTTTTCTTCTTTATAGCTGCAACGTCTTTAATGGCTTTTTTGACGTAATCACTATATCGTTGAGTCGACGTTATTGGGGTTCTACACTTAGGGCATCTTATGTACTTGATTCCTTTATGACCACCTTCATCTTGCTCGCAATAGATCTCCATTGCTTTACTCTCAATTACATGCTTGCATTCATCTAGTAAAACAAATCGAGCGTCGATTTCATCCTCGTAGCCCAAGAATACTTCCGTCAGTTCATCTTTGTTGCAAATTCTACATAGTGGCGGGCAAGGATCTCCACAAAAGCCCACGCAGGGATGAGAACAGAGCAACCTTTTTTGACAAGGTTCTTTGCAAGGCGGAACCGTGCATATTTCCCCACACTTGGATCTACACTTAACGTGCTCGCATTGCCGAGTGCAACGTTCCTTACACTCCGTACATACATCCCCGCACTTTTTGTTGCATTTATTATGGATGCATCTCAAACCACATTTCATTTGACACGGTTGACACACTTCTCGGCATGGAATCTTACATTCGTGCCCACAAATCAGGTCAACTCCGCATTTTTCCATGCAGGTCTTGTGGATTCGTCCTTGGGCGCACTCGCCACAAGTACCCGAGCACTTATGCGAGCAGTCCAAAACCTCAGCGCAGGGTTCCTTACAGAACTGAAGCAAACTACTGCTGTAGCTTGGCAATTCTTTTGTGCGCAAATTGCACTCGATTTTAAATTTGTGCCTGCAAAACACAGCTTTCCTGTGGTCCACTAATTCGCGACAGTACAGGTTTATGCAAACTTGGTTGCATTTCTTCTTACAGGGATGTCCGCATGGAAGTAATTTCGGACAAAGACCATGACAATCTTTCGTTTGAGGAGTTTCGGTGCATTTTATCAGAATTTCATGTCCGCACGATGGAATCGTCTTATTAACCTAAACATTAAGGGACAAAATGAGATTTCAATATCGAAGCTGTGGAAAAATTGTTCCTGCATCCAGTTTCACTGGATCATTAAAATTAGTCTAATAATAATAATAATTCAAATTTATTTTCGTAAATACATCAAAGAAGACATATGAAAAAAACAGGGGTCACAAAAGAAATGAACTATCAAAACATCAACAAAAATCACAACAAAATCATAATAATACAACAATAATCACAACAAAAACAAATCTCAATAAAACCACAAAAAACTACAATAACAAAAAATTCAAAATTTAACATTCAAAAATTCTACCTAACAATAAGGCTCGATCTGTATAATAAAACGATCGAGCTCTTTCTTGAATATCTTTAAATAATTCACATCGCGTAGGCGCAAAGGTAAGGCGATATAAAGTTTCAGGCACATATAATGTGGACTACTTTCCGTGTTAGTCAGAGAGTGTATGGGATACATATAAAAATTATTCCTAGTAGGGTAAACACCCTTTTTAACACAACTAAAAAACTCCTTCTTGTGCCTGTACAAGAAAAGTATACACTCCCTGATGTACATGCCCGGCAAAGTCAAGAAATTGTGCTTTCTAAACAAACCCCTACATGACGAATTGTGAGAGAGACCGAGTAACACTCTAATAGCTAACTTCTGCATGACAAAGATCTTGTTTGCTGACGTGCCACCGCCCCAGAAAATAACCCCAAAACCCATCAAAGAATGAAAATTTCCATAATAAAGAATTCTCAGAGTTTCGGAATTCAATTGTTGACTCAATACACGGAGCGTATAAATTACAGAACTCAGCCTACTGGCCAGTGTATTAATGTGACTACGCCAATTGAGAGTACTGTCCAAGTGAACTCCAAGACAACAACATCCATCCGAAACCACCAACCGACCGCCACAAAGACTCTCGGGCACAGCAGCCCGACAGCGGCCAGTCTTAAACAATACACATTCCGTCTTATCTCCATTCAAACACAGCCTGTTCATGCGCAACCATTCCTCAACCGATGAAAGATGAAAACTTAAGGTCGACTCCACGTCGCTTAAATTATTACACAACAACAACAAAGTAGAGTCATCGGCATAGTTGAGAAATTTATGCGGAGAGTTCGCAGTAACCAGAGACAGATCGTTCATATAGATTATAAACAGGAGAGGACCAAGAATGCTCCCCTGGGGTACACCAAGACTCACAGCGCGACTACTCGAAGTAAAAGACTCTCCACGGCCAGTGATACGAGTCGATTGGGAGCGGTCGGAAAGATAACTGACAAACCAAGATAAAACAATCAAAAGCCTTAGACAAATCTAGAAAAACCCCTAGGGGAATCTGCCCACTCTCCAATCCCAAACATATAGATCGAACGAGTTGGAAAAGAGCCGTATCCACCGATCTGTTCTTCAGATAATCGGACAAAAGAGAAAGAAATTGCAGCATTATTGAAATTTAGCAGTTTAAAAATGTATTTCTGCCAAAAGTTAATTAGATCAAAATGATCGCAATAACATTTGTGAAAAATAGAATCTGATCTCTTACCAATTCATCACAGCCACCACATGGTTCGTAGCATTTAAGCTTGCAGTCGTGACCACACTTCTCTATTTTCTTCGTACAAGATTCCTCACACATTATTTCTTCGCCACTGTCACTGCATTTTAGCTCATGCAGGTGGTTGCAGTTTGGAAGTTTTTTCATCATGACAACTGTGCATGATCCACACTCTTGGTAACAATACTGCTGGCATATGTGTGTTTTGGTCGAGCAATTATTGAGGACCCGGTCGCATGTCTTATAGCATTTATACTAAAAAATACATGTATCAAAAATTGTAGTTATAAACTTACACGTCTAACTGCTATATGATCGGGATCATGGTTAACATGGCAGGCGCGTACGCACGAATGTCCACATGGCTCAATACGTATGTCGCATGGTAAATCACATTTCCAATCCTTTACGTCAATGTGACAAAACTTCCCAGTTGTTTTGTGACCACATGGTAAAGTTGTTGCGACCCGAGTTAAACATTTGAAGTCTTTAGGCTCTACGTCAGGGTGCAAAATGTGTTCGTGACCGCAGTCCAAAATTGTAATCATACTGTTACCGGAATCGTTACAATACATCTTCGGACAACAGAGCAGTGGTTGAAAATAAAAATAACTTCACCCTAAAAATATAATATATTATAACAATTAAAACTGTTCGAAGAAGTGTCGAACACTTCGTTAAGAAGATCTCACAATAATTAAAGACAATAATAAACACTCTTTTGATATTTTCCATAAACCTACGGAAACTGATATAATTATTCCTAATTGCTCTGCGCATCCTTTTACACATAAAATTGCGTCTTTTCGCGCTTTTCTCAATCGCTTAATTAGAATTCCCCTAGTAACGTTGATTTTAAAAAAGAATTAGACAGAATTAAATTTATCGCGATCTCTAATGGATACCGAGTCACTCTTATTGATAACTTATTACGCCAAATTAAACAACAAATTCTATCGAACACAATATATCCGAATATTAAAAAAAAAAACTAACGCGAACTTTAATGTCTTTACTTTTCTCGGAAACAAGTCAAACAAAATTGTGAAATATATAAAAAATAACAATTATAACATCGTTTTTAAAACGGACAATAAACTTAACAAATTTATTAATAACGCGAAATGAAAATCAGACATGTTAACTAAATCCAGGGTTTATGAGCTCACTTGTGAATGCTCTCAAAATACAATTTTGAAAAACGAAAAAAATATTTTTCGTAACTTACCTAATAAATTGTTTATTATTTTATCAACATAAATACGTTTGTAGAAATTTAATATTATTAAATTAAATTTGGTTACTGTCAGAATTTCAAATTTACTGAGTATAATGCAAGAAAACTTTCCAAGGATTATGCATTAGTTTCCGAAAGAACGGCTTTTTAAAATTATTAAAAGCAGGTAGTTGTAACCCGATACACCCCGTTGCAACAAGTCGCGCCACGGTCAACTCGCACGTTCCGTCCCTGCACTTCATTTTGTTGACGGTACGTGTGCTTTGATATACTCTTAATGTTGTTGTCAGTCACGGTCATCAGGCGGAAAAATTGTACAAGACCGCGAGCTTCTCGGACAACCCTCTCATCTCGCAGCTAGGACAGTACCAACCAGGCCATAATCTCAGACACAGCCGGCCAAAGGACATTCTCATCCGCCCGTCAGCCGGGGTGTAAGTAATCCTAATCTTTACATGTTTGTTTTAGGTTCCCACCAAGCACCGAAGTCATCGAACAACCGGCTGCTAAGAAACCATGCAAAGAAGCTAGAATTACACCAAATCGCTCGCCCCGTCCCATCAAATGCTAGGGACCCCAATCCACGGATCGCACACTCGCCCCGCCCCATCTATACCAAGGGACCAAGTTCATCGAATACTAGGGACCCCAAACCACGGATCACAAACGCATATCGCCCAACCGCCCCTCTGGCCACAAGACCACGCCCCCAAGAAAGTTCTTCGAAATACCTAGGATCCTGCAAATCACGGAAATTATCCCCATGGACCACAACCCAGCCCGATCAAGCTTAGCGCTTCAAATGAGGAACCACACCTCAATAAATTCCAACGCCCGCCGCCCACATCAGTTGAAGGAGATATACGGTTTTCCCGTGGCACCTCCATATTGCCAAGAAGTTCATCATTCATCATCAGTCACGGTCGACACCCGGACGAGTTCTATGGCTTCGAGTTCCACCCTTGGCGAGTTCTGTCATTCTTCAGGGATATTTTTAAATTGTTATGTGAAAGGTAAAAAAAACAAAACAAGCCCGAAGGGCGCCGAAGGCGTCCGGAGGTTCTGTTTTTTTGCCTTACTCAAAAACGGCTAATCATACAGCCGTGTTAAAAGGTGTATCCAAAATACATGTAAATTTTACATTTTTAAAATCGATTATTTTCGAAAACTTTTGCATTATCCTAGAAAATTTTTGTTAAAGTATGCTTAGAAAAGTGTCCTCTTTCTTAGCGTGTAGATGAAATTTTGAAAATTGTGATTCCGATTTTTTGGCAGTTCCCGAAATACAATTTTTCATTCGAACACTACCTAACATATTACTGTGATAACTCTCGTAAAAAATTTTTGATGTCACTTATTTTCCTCGGGTAACCCTGGATTGCGAGTAGTTGGGATTATTTTAGAGCGAGGGTTCGAGCGTTTCCAAACTAATTATAAAAAAAACTTCTTGCCTCAAAATGAAATAAATTGTTTTCCAAAAATAGTTAATTAATCGCATACAAATTAAATCCAATGTAAAATTTTAATATTGCTTTATAGGAATCGAAGTTTCGATTTTGCAAGATTTATTCAACCCATTAACAATAAAATTCCACCAAAATGTATAGGGTGGGCCCGAATCACTTTGAAACACCACAATAATCTGTCGTGTTTCGAAATACTATAAACATTAATTTATTTATTTGTAAAATTTATTTTACAACACAGTGTTCTAAATATAACACGGTAAATAAAAATTTTAATTGTAAAGAAGGAGGGGAGCGTAAAAAGAGTAGGGCCTGAAGGTTTCCAAAAGAGAGGTACGAGAGACGGCCTGTCGTCGAGTAAGCCAGTTGGAGTGTTATTTCCCTGCTGCACTAAATTGTTTTGATTTTGATTTTAATAATTTTGAATAAGAATAAAATAAAAAAGCAAATAAAAATATAAAAGTAAGTTAAAATTAAACAGAAAGTTGTTTTATTAAAGTGCGAGTGAGAAGAAATTGAATATTTGGTTATTTGTTAAAATAAATGGACAAACGAATTTGTTAGACAAACTGACGCCAGCTGCAATACCACATGCGAAGCCAACAACCATACCACATCGCAAGGTAACAAATTTAACAACAAAATTAAACTTAATCAAATGAAACGACAAATAAAAATTACAACCAGAAGGGTCTCTTGTTAATTAATAGATGAATCCGAGCAAAGGAGTAATTTTGAATTGAGCAAATTTTTTTTACATTTGAAACACTCGGGTCATTGCATTTAATGGCGCCCAACGTGGGGTTCGAGTGAATGAACCATCAATTTGACCCTGAGATGATAAAAATGAATTTGTAAAGAAAATTATAAACAAAAACGTATAGAAATGGCAGCAGTAACTAAAATGTCGGAAGTACAAGAAGAACGAACAATGAAAATGCTGCAACTGTTATTTGAAACAATTAACAAAACCACGAGTGAAATAAAACAAGAAAACCAAGAATTAAAAATTGAATTAAAACAAGATATAAACAAAAACATAAAGAAATTAAAACATGATATAAACAAAAACTATGAAAAATTAGCAAACAAAATAGAAACAATAATACAAAATAACAAAAGAATGAGTGGAATAGATGAGAAAGTAGAAGAGGGGATTAATGCGGGTAGCAAAAGAATAAAATTAGATTCAGTAATGGAAAGTGGAGAAAGCACAATTGATAAAAAAGTTTTGAGAAAGAAGAATAGGGGAGATAAAATGAAAATTAATAAAATGATGAATAAGGTAATGGTTAAAGAAGAGAAATTTAAAATTGTTAGATTGTTTGCTCCAGTAAAATTATTGAAGATGATGAAAAATTTGAAACGTTGCATTGAGAATAATAATGAAAATAAGATCAAGAAAATAAAAGGAAAAATTTGGACATTAAAAGAACACAAATTAGCGGTTACAACAAGAAAAATAAAACTTGAACAACAAAATGAAGTATTAACGGTGACAACAAGAAAAACGGAACTTGGCCGGAAAAATGAAAATTTTAGAATTAAACAAGAGACAAATAAAAATGTGAAAATAAAAGAAAATACAAAAATTAAAAAACCAAACAAAAAGAAAACTAGGAAGACAAAATTCAATGGATCGGAGAGGAGTGTGAAGATTTGGAAAAGTAGGGGGTGGTTGAAGTTAGAGCCGGAAATGTGGATTCCAAAGAGGAAGATTTATTTGTGGAAGTACCGAAAAAGAAAAGAAAGAACAACAAAAATTCGGAAAAATGGTATTAAAATTATAATGATTTGTTTATTTGTAAATATTTATTGAATTTATTTATTTAATTTAAATTGAAATTTTGATTGGATATGATAAAAAAATTTTATTCAACATGAATTTGATGATTATTTAATTGAAAATTTTGATTTGATGAATTTTATTTGTAAGAGATTATGTGAACATTATTTTGTTTTTGATTAATGATTGTATTATAAATTTTGATTTTATTTGTGTAATTATTGTTTATTTTAGGATGTATTTTTAAAATTTTATTTTTCAAAGCACGACAACTTGTTAATTTTTAATTGCAAACACTTTGCGTTTACAACAAAAAATTAAGGGGGTAAAATGTCGTGTTTCGAAATGCTATAAACATTAATTTATTTATTAGTAAAATTTATTTTGTAGTTTTGTTTTAATTTATAACACTGTGTATAAGAATTTTAGCTGTAAATAAGGTGGGAGAAAAATAAAGTGAGCAAGGAGCTTCAGGCCAAGATGGCCGACGTAATGGACGTGAATTTTGTTCGTTGTGATTGTAATTTTGTTTGTTTTTAATAATTTAATGATTAAAGTGAATTTATTTTGATGGAAAGTTGTTTAATTTGGAAGCTAAAGTTTCATAAATTGAAAATTAGAATGATAAGCAATACGAAAATAATAGAATTAATTAAATTGGAAGAAAAATTAAAATCTAAATTAGAATTAAAAAATTATAAAAATTAAGAAAGTTTTTGCCAACATTTGTAAAACCGCAACAGAGTTTTGTTGGATAAGTTCGACAGCTGTGCAGCGTATGCACTAAAAATTGGTTATCATAAGGCTATTAAAATACAAAAATATTTAAAATTTAAAAACAATTTGAAGAGTCTCTTGTTATAAGCTGAAAAAATCACCAAATAAGCATTTATGCTGCAAAAAAGCAAAAAAATGAAATTTTTTAAGTCTATAGTGTGGTATTTAGTAGTATGTAATGTTAAAAATAAACAAACTAAAACATATTATTAAAATAATAAATTTTAACTATTTACTAAAGAATACATACTTCCACAGAAAAATGATATTTAAAAAACAATAGAAACGACAAAAATTCTCATTTGACAAGTCAGGACTTAGAATATTTGAATAAACAAGAAATAAATTATGAAAAATTTACGTTATAAAAACTAATAAAAATTTAAAATAAAAACTTTGTGATACGATATAAAGGCCTCTATTTCACAATTATTATTGATCATCAGTCGTATTTAACATAAGAAAAACGTAAAATAAAATAAAACGAAGCAAGAAAAACATTATACCAAACAAAATTAAAGAACAGGAAATTTAGAAAAATTACTTTAAATTTAATGTGACTTACCAAATAACTAAACTGAACGTCACGTGTTTAAATGAAATTTTTTAAGGTTAACTAAATAGAATTGATCCTTTACGGTACAACCTTAAATTTTGAAGTGGAGTTTTTATTTTAAATTTTTATTAGTTTTTATAATGTAATTTTTTTATAATTCATTTCCTGTTTATTCAAATATTCTAAGTCCTGACCTGTTAAATGTGAATTATTGTCGTTTTTATTGTTTTTAAATATTATTTTTCTATGGAAGTAATAGTTTCATAATTTTAAGAAAATAAAATTTAAAAACGATAAACTTTGCAAAAATATCTGTGAAAAGAACAGCTTTCCATGCACGGCTTGTAAATAAATCTGTTTATTTATTGCTTTATCATCAACAAACATCATACATCAATATTGCCGTTTGTTGTGCTGTCTTAATGAAAATGCTGCTTATTATTATTTTATGAGTCATAATTAGAGCACGGAATTTAATGCATTTGCATATTTCTTAAAATTGATGTCACCAAAATCCATATGAATAAAGCCGAATTAAGCAAATCAGAATCCAATAAAATACTTTTTTAAATGTATATGTTGCATATTATTAAAACTAGATGCATAATTTCGTAGGTTGTGTATATTGATGCATTTTTGTACTTTTTTAAAGTAGGTACTTTATATTTTTTTCTCGATTTGCTCTAATTTTTAAAGTAACAGCAAAAAATTTTCAACGGTTCCACTTTCAATATTTCAAAGTTTATTTTCTCAAAATCTGGCTAAACGGCTTTAGGGAATTGCTTTCGAGGGCTGACTTTCCAGCACAATAAGTGCCAATAATTTCAAAAATGCGGCTGGCGTATAATCTCCTTGTTAATTGTAATTAAATCTCCCAATAAAATTAATTTAAAAAATTAAACGTTTTTGTTTTTTAGTAGTAGATACATAATTTTTTTATTTTTAAAGCATATACGTGCATATTTCAGACATTTATTGCTGCATATATATGTGCATATTTTGGGTACTTTTTAGTGCATAATGAATATGTCCGGGTGGTTCCCCGGTTTGTGTACAAAATTATAAAAAATTGCTTGTAACTGAAACAATGCTTGTAATCTTAAAAAACATAATTAACAAATCTTTAAAAAAAATACCAACAAAAAATTTTAATAAAAAAAAAATTTAAATACCTAGGTATATAAAATAAATGAATTTTTATAAGTGAAATCATGGAAAAGGTGAAGAAAAGTGTATATTTTTCAAAAAAGTTAAAAAAGTGTATTGGTGGCAACCATGAGATTATATTTATAAATTATAATTTTGGAAACTAAGAGTCAGGGGGGTGCAACTGGCACCGGTGCCTTCCACATGAACGCCCATGGTAAAAACTTTCAAATGGTAACCAGTCAAAAATGTACTTAAAATGGTATTTTGCATCCTATAGTGAATCCCCCGCCGGCTCCCAGGCCGGCTGATAACTGCGAAAATAACTTACGCCGGCTATGATAAGAAATGCGGCTTATAGACACAATTTTTTTTAAGAATGCAATATCAGCAAATAGAATTCTACCGGTTCATATAAAAAGTTTTTAATAATCCAATTTAATTATCATTATTTGTCGATATTTTAATAAGAATAATCAAGGCATAAATGGGCCTTGGAAAAAAAAGGCATGAATCATAATTTTTATAACAAAAGAAACAGAAATTTTCTTTACATTAACATAAACATAATTTTGCTAAATTTATATTTGTACTTACCCATAAATGTAAAAAAGTCCTCACTTAATTTGTTATTTTCGGAAACGTATTAAAATTTCTTACAAAATAATAATACTTCACAAATTAATCAAGTCCTCACTTATGGCGCACGGTCACAAATGCAGCACTGCAGTTTGCAAAGCCGTTGGTTCGTTGGTCGAATGGTGTATTTTTTTTGCGGGGACTTCCCCGTCAGTAGACGTTGACCTTCACGAGTTAATTAAAAATATTTTTAATTTGATAATTTTATATATCATTATTTTTAATAAGCTGGAAAAACTATCAACAAAAAAAAATTTAAAAAGATTTTTTCATTTTTTAACTGCAATTGGACTAAATAATATAAATATACTGAGTGTACATTTTACATTAAAATTTTAGAAATTTGTAGTTCTAGTCAACGTTTACTGGAAAAATTATTCAATAACGGAGTTCCGAGATAACAAACATTAAAAATAAACGTACCACCGAATTGATAACCTCCTCTTTTTTTGAAGTCGGTTAAAAATATTGAATTTTAAGTTGTAGTGGGGGTGGAAGGGGAAGTTTACCGAAAATAAATTTATCTTTAAAACTTTAATAATAACACAATATAGTAATGGTAAAATAATTAAAACATTTAAATCATTAAAAAAAGTTAACGAAAATTTTAGGGGGGCCACCAGAAAATAAATTGTTCTAAAATTCTAAAAATTTGGAAATACACTTAATTTGAATTAACATAATTATTTGTAATAATTGTGCATTTTCCTCGATAATATAAATTTTAAACATCAAACTATCAATCAGCATAAATAGACAAATAATTTTTAATCTTTTTTTTATTTATCAAATTTTTATTTTTATTTATTTTATTATCACATTTAAAATTTTGATTTATAACTGAATAAAATTAAAAAGCTAAAAAGTTAAGAAAAAAATTGAAATAAAATTGATAAAATATACAAACATCACGTTTAAGTGTGCAAATGTGTGTTTAAGTGTGCCCCCCCCCCCCCGATTGCAAATGTATTTTATGGATAATCTCTTAAATTAAAATTAAAAAAATAAAAAAATTATATTAAAAAAATAATACTTTCTACGGGTGGTTTTTGAGGAGTAAACCATAAATATACTGCTCTAAAAAAATCGGGAACGGGTAATTTAAAATATAGTATACCTACATACCGGGCCGTATTTATACTAAATTTTCGGGGGGGGGGGGGGTATTAAAAAATTTACGGAAACGACGGCGAGGCCTAGATTTTGCTCCGCTGATTTTTTGAATATAATTTTGTGCAAGTATTTTTGCAATTAAGATTTTATTTTTGAGTATTGTTATTGGAAAATTTTGTTTGAAAGTATTTTGTTCGAAAGTTACTGCAAAAAAATTGAAATTTTGTGAAGATTATTTTTATTAAATAAAAATGATTATTTTTTTGAGCGATTTTTTTTATTTGAGTTCGATATTCAGAGCAATTTTTGATTTTTGTGAGTTTTATTTAATGGTTGTAAATAATTTGTCGAGGGAGCGACACATTTTGATTACAGGTTGACTTCTGCGGGGCGTTATCGCGGATAAAATTTGGTTGTTTTATTTAAAAACCGTTTTTAAATAAGATTTTTTAATTTTAAAATTTGAATAAAAATCACAAACTAAATTCTTATTTTACCGATGGCGATAGTAAAGTAATGTTGTCAAAACGAAAAACTACATTGGATTGAAAGAAAATTTCACAAATCTTAAGCAAATGTACACTTATGTACAAATGTACAAAATATAAAACAATTTATGGGTTTACAATGCCCACTCTAATTTATTGCGGAAGTGTTATTTTAAGCTATGCCGCCCACGTTGGTCATAAAATTTATGTTCCCTTTAAAATTTTTACCATAATAGTAAGAATTAAGATAAAATACCTATTTCATTTAATTCAATAAAATTATTTAATTTATTAGAAATATCTTTTTAGTTTTAATTTTTATTTAAACACTTCAAGTTTAATATTTTTTGTTATAGTTGTAAAAATTGTTTTTGTTTTTTCTGATTTTTTTACGATTGCAGTCGAACTTCCAGTACTTTATTAATTGATAAATAATTTCGGGGGAGGGTGTTGTAACCCCTAACCCCCCCCCCCCTTAAATATGGTCCTGCTACATAGAGAGGTTTTACGGATTGAACTGAAAATAAATAAATTTTAAAAATTCTCATATTGAAAAAATACTAAAGGAGATGGGTTGCAGGAAATAAACAAAAAATAAAATGTTCTGAAAAATCGGAAATGCGCTTAATTTAAAATTTACCAAAATAATTGTAAATTGATTTGAATTAATATAATAATTATTATTTGTAATAATTGTTAATTTTTTTTATAGTGCCCCCCCCCCCCCGAAATGTCGACAAGAAAAAATTCTTTGAAAGTAAAAAATTTGAATTTCGAAAATAAAATACGTAAGTATACAGTGAATCCTCTCGGGACCGGATTAAAAATATGTGAGGCCCGGGGCTAACATTTTTTAGATTAACACTAAATTTGGCCTAAGTGTACTCTAAATGAGGTTAAAATTTTTATACTTCGTGTAAACTGTTAGTGTAAAATTTACACTAAATTGGGTGGACTTCCATGACCACAAGCTAGTGTTTTTTAGTGTAAAAAATTTACTCTATATTTTTTACTGTGTATGTACTACTATAATAAAAGTTGGTAAATTTAAACAAAATTTTAGAAAAGTTTTTCGGGGTAATTAAGTTTATCTATAAAATAAGCTCCCCAGGTAATAGCATTAGAATTCAAATAAAACATTTTTAATTTTGGAATTTCCTACTTTATGAAAGTATTATATACCTGTTAAATAGAAAAACAATTACCTGAATTTAAAACCTAACGAATTTTACTACCCCCAACCACTATTGGCCACTAGTGGCCCGAGGCTATAACCCCCTTAACCCCCCCCCCCCTTAATACGGCTCTGAACTCTCTCATATCTTTCATAAAATAATCAAATATTGTTGTTTGATTTGTTTTTCTAACAAGGAGATTATACAACCTCCGCATTTTTGTAATTTTTGCAACTTATTGTGCTGGAAGGTCAGACCTCCAATAACAATTCCCCAAAGTCATTGAACCAGAAGTTTTCGAGAAAATCGACTGTGAAATATTAGCGAGAGAGTTTGAAGACTAGATGTTAAATAATTAGCAATAAGTTTCGTGAAGACAACGAGACAGGCTAAGAACCAGTACGTGTACGGATCTATTCCTACCTTTGGTAATTTTTTTTCTTTAATTTATTTTATTTTTCTCCAGTGCGTATTCACACGTCATTTAATTATTGTAAAATTGAATTTATGGTTGACAATTATATACAGGGTGTCCCAGTGACCGTGGAGAACCTTTGAGGTGGTGGTGATAAGGCACACTTTTCCAAGACAAATTTTCAAATAAAATTTTTGTCCAAGTCCAAACCCTTGGGAGGTACCTCTCTTTAAAGCAATATTTTGAATTTCTGATTTCAAACGACCATAGCTCCGACATTATTAATTTTTTAGACTTAATAGATTAAACCTTTTTTAAATATCATTCGCTTATCTACAAATTAGTTTATATCCCCTTATCGTCTAGAATAAACGGTTTTTGAGTTATAAATTAAATTAAGGGAAAAAATGTTAAAAAACCCTGATTTTATTTTTTTTACTTTTCTTGTAAACCCTGTATCTCTTAAACGAGACGTCTTAGAAAGAAACTAACGGCTCAAACCGGATAGGGAATTTAACGGGCTACAACTTTGGTAAAATAAATTTTTTTGGGAAACCAACCGTTTTCACAGAAATTCTGAAAATAATGAACCGAAATTTTCTTAATGGGTATTTTTGTGTTGTCTGTTTTAGACACAGTTCTTAAATAACGAACTAGTTATCAATTATTGTAATCCGATCCCAACATACACATGACTTCTTAGGAAAAGTGCGACGTGATAATAAAAATTTAATTTTCCTTCGCACAATGGATATGTTACAATATTGAAACGGTTGAAGCAAAAGGGTTTAAGTGATATTATTTCTGAAAATGAGTTAACAGAACGCAACGACAAGTTAAATATTTTTAATTTATTTTACGTAAAAAATTCAACAATTTCATTTGTGTACATATTATTATGTAATTATGAATTGCGCACCAAGAGTTGCAGAATAATTACAACATGAAATACCAACTTATCTTTATTAAAATAATTCAAAAGCGATGGAAGCAATCATAACACTATAGTTATTAGTCAAGGTCATTTAATTCAAAATTTAACATATTATTTGCAGTATTAGACCAGGCAGCGTACCGAGAGCCGTCCATTTCACCAGCATGACTATTGCCTGGCAATAATGTGTGATTTGTGCCACCAATTTCTACTTTACATTCGTAACATTTCCCCACTTGCATGGCGCCACCACATTCTCCGATTGCGTAAATATGACCATTGGGACATTTATACCAATGCCCTTTTTGCAAACCCACTGCCCGTATAATTTCAACTCGTTCTTGATCCGTTAACCCTCCAACTAGACGCATTTTTTTAAGAAACTCCTCCAACTTAGCTTTTACGTTCTTATCATAATCTTTTGTGAAAATTATAGGCCGATAAATTAGTTCTCTTATTTCTCTGTGATCACCTTGTGGGGAGCTCTCAGCAATTTTTACAAACTGAGCAATTCGTTGCAGTCTGTCCTGTTCCCGTGTAAAATCTTGAATTTCTTGATTTGTAATTCGTTCAACTTGCTTTGTCAATCTTTTAAATAAATAATCCACGTAAGTTGACGCTTCTGATAATACAACACTTGCAGAAGAGATGCTACCTCGAGGGATATTCGACTTTTGGGCTTTCAAAATGTTTCCCATATTTTGCACAATCGTCAGCTTTGCTTCCAAAGTTTTGCCAATCATCAAATCAAACATCTGACGTCTATTTTTATAAAAAGGTTGCAAAAGAGAATCGCATTTGTTCACAAATTCATCGATGCCTTCCGAGGTCAAGAATACTACAATTTAAAAACAAATTTAGACGGTGTCAAATTTATTCGTAAAACTTACCTCTAGTTTGTTGAAGCTCTTTGATTGCATCCAACTTCTTTCGTAATTCTTTTCGTTTCTCTTGTATATCTGGGTAACTGCCGCTACTTTTCTTCTTTATAGCAGCAACGTCTTTAATCGCTTGTTTAACGTAATCACTATAGCGTTGAGTCGAAGTTATTGGGGTTCTACACCTGGGGCATCTTATGTACTTGATTCCTTTATGACCACCTTCATCTTGCTCGCAATAGATCTCCATTGCTTTACTCTCAATTACATGCTTGCATTCATCTAGTAAAACAAATCGAGCGTCGATTTCATCCTCGTAGCCCAAGAACACTTTCGTCAGTTCATCTTTGTTGCAAATTCTACATAGTGGCGGGCAAGGATCTCCACAAAAGCCCACGCAGGGATGAGAACAGAGCAACCTTTTTTGACAAGGTTCTTTGCAAGGCGGAACCGTGCATATTTCCCCACACTTGGATCTACACTTAACGTGCTCGCATTGCCGAGTGCAACGTTCCTTACACTCCGTACATACATCCCCGCACTTTTTGTTGCATTTATTATGGATGCATCTCAAACCACATTTCATTTGACACGGTTGACACACTTCTCGGCATGGAATCTTACATTCGTGCCCACAAATCAGGTCAACTCCGCATTTTTCCATGCAGGTCTTGTGGATTCGTCCTTGGGCGCACTCGCCACAAGTACCCGAGCACTTATGCGAGCAGTCCAAAACCTCAGCGCAGGGTTCCTTACAGAACTGAAGCAAACTGCTGCTGTAGCTTGGCAATTCTTTTGTGAGCAAATTGCACTCGATTTTAAATTTGTGCCCGCAAAACACAGCTTTCGTGTGGTCCACTAATTCGCAACAATTTCTTGTGCAAACTTCGTTGCATTTCTTCTTACAGGGATGTCCGCATGGAAGTAATTTCGGACAAAGACCATGACAATCTTTCGTTTGAGGAGTTTCGGTGCATTTTATCCGAACTTCATGTCCGCACGATGGAATCGTCTTCTTAACCTGATAAAAAACAAGTGATTTAATAAGAATTAAAAATATTCCAGATTTCTTGTTTATCTAATGAACTACAGCCAGAAGAGGATGCCAAATCTGCCCTCCCTCACATGACGTAGCTCATGCAGGAAATAAAAATTGTAATAAATTATTAGGCAGCCAATATAGCAACATTAACAAATGAACAAATTTGAAAATTTAGTACGGCTGCGAGCTACATTGGTTTAGTGATTATAAATTAATTATTGGGTGGAGAGGGGAGATTTGCCATTCTTATTCAGAATCGTACAAGCAACAATTTTAAAAATCGGAAACAAAATGCTTACTAATGCAACGCAGCCACCGCATTGTTCGTAACACTTGCGCTTGCAATCGTGACCACACGTAGGGATTTTCTTCTTACAGGGTTTGATACATTCGATTTGATGGACGCTTGAGCTGCATTCTACATCCTGCATGTGGTTACAGTTTGGAAGTTTTTTTTTCACAATAATTGTGCAAGAAGGGCATTTTTCGTGACACAGCTTCGGACATTTGTGTTTTTCGGTAGAGCAACCCTGAAGAATCCTCTCGCATGGCTTGTAACACTTATACTAAAAAAAAAAAATTATAAACAACTGGGACTAAAATCTCTCTGTTACCTGGCTACCTCTGCAGTGCATGAATTAATTAGTTAGTAAATTCATGCACGTCAGTGGTAGATAGATATCAGATAAGATACCACCTCCTTACTTGGATATGATCTGGATCGTCTTTAACATGGCACGTGCGTATGCACGAATGCCCGCAGGGTTCCACACGTGCGTCACATGGAACAACACACTTCCATTCGTTTAAGTCACGATGACATGGTTTTTTATTGGTTTCGTGACCGCACGGTAGAGTTACTGTTACTAGAGTTGGGCACTTATAGTTCTGGGGGTCTACGTAACAGTACAAGGTGTGCTCGTGACCGCATTCTAACATCCTAGGCACTAGGAACATACAGTTACCACATTCTTCGTAACACATCTTTGGACAAATGTGGCCCAATCCGCAAAGCACTCTAAAAAACTACAGTAAGAACCTCTCAAAAACAACCTCGACTGTCTTACTTCGAACACCGAGCTTTACACTTCGTGGTGTTATGAACGCGGTCCAGAATATGACAAATTCGGGAGCAGGTGTGTCCACAATTCAATAACGAGCCACAAATTTGATTGCAGCCTCCCTCGGGAACCTTATTAAAGTCTTGCGGTTTCACCAAAAGAGTGACACGATCGGGATGAATTTGGCAGCGAACGGCTAAATTATCCCCAAAACTGTTTTGTTTGACCAAGGTTTCTTTAATTTTCGGCCAAATCTAAAAAAAACAACATTTAGATTTCACCTCCGGAAACTAAAATTCGAAGGTCTAAATAACAAAATTACTTTTTTTCAGAATCAATCCAACGGAATTCTTACCTCGCTATTGTCGCACAACAAATCCATATTCCCCATCATGTAGAAACCTTCTTTGGCTCGCGACAAAGCCACACATACTCGATTTTCAATTTTGAGAAATCCGATTGACTTCTCTTTGTTGTTTCTCACTAACGAGAGCAAAATGATTTTAGACTCTTCACCCTGATAATTATCCAGAACGCTGATCCTGACGTCTTGAAGTAACAATGCACAGTTTCTACGCTCTTGGCGCATGGTAAAAAATTGACCAGAGTATGCAGCTAAAATTGTGATATCTTCAGGTTTGTAACCGTTTTGTATCAAATACCGAGCGAGATTGATCAAAAACTTTGCTTCGTGCAAGTTGGACTTGCTCTCATCGCCAGACTGAACTTCCGGGTTAGTGTGATTAATAAAATACAAACGGGAGTCGATTCCCAAAATAGGAGGAAAATCTTCAACCGACGGGTGGTTTTCTAGGCTTGGATAAATGTGGGGCACAATTAATGATGCAATTTTAGGGTGCATGCGATGTTGGACGCCCAAAACATTGCATTGGATTTTATTGAGCACCATTCGTTCAAACATGCTGATACCCAAATTAAATTTTTTTTCGATACGATAATCGGCGGTGCTGGGGCGCAGCTGTTGATGATCGCCGATTAAGATTAAATGTTGACAATAGTTGGTTAAAGACACCGTCACATGCGACTCCAAAACTTCGGCCGCTTCTTCAACGACCACGATCCGACACTGGAGGGCTTGCAAGGTAGTTTGAAGACGTGCAGCTCCCGTCGTAGTCATGCCAACCACCAACATATCTTTCATTAGATTTGTGTCGTTAATATTTCTAATTTCGGCATACTTTTTATGAACATCTTGGTGCCGGTACTGTAAATCCACCAACTTCCCCACCAAGTGTTTTTTATACGAATCTAACCAGTAAAAATATAAATTCCACCGATCATCTGGTTGCATGTGGTTGGGAAAACGATAATTCACCAGTAGAGGTTTAATCACTTGAGGAGCTTTCTTCCCATTCTTAAGTTTGCCCTAAACAAGTTTTCGATTAAATTTGGTATTAAAGTGTGATCGTACTTACCTTCAAGCATTCCAACATGTGCGTCAAGTCTGCTATTGTATTTTGTATTTCCTGTTGTTGTACGTAATTCCCCGATACAGCAAGATCGTTGTCGATTTCTGCCAGTGTCGTTCGAGCGGCTACAATTTTACTAGATAAAGTAGGTATCGACAGTAAATTTGTTTCTCCAGCAATGACAAGATCAAAGTTATCGTCAAGTTCGATGTCTTGATTACTTTCCTCTAAATATTCCTCTTCCTCTTCGCTCGCTTCGTTGTCGACTGGTGCTTGAAACTAAGAATAACATTCAGAAAGTATTAAATAAATTTTATTTCATAGCCACGGGCAAGTACGAACCTCTGGAATATTATTAAAATTAACGTTTCTCCTTTCTTGTCCACCAAACAACCACGCGATAAGTTCTTTTTTACTAGCTCGGCTGAACCAACTGACTTGAATTTCTTCATCAATGACGTCAAAATTATAAAATGGTATGATACTATCAAATTTTTCGATTTCTTTTATTCTTTCGCTGTATCTTTTAATATCTCTCAACAATTCGCTCAATAATTGTCGTTGGACACGTAAAGCATCCCTGTAAAACCAATTATTGCTACACGATCTCTTCTTCACTAAATGAAACTCCTTCAGGAGTTCGTTCTTACATTGACCACCAACTCGGACGATTCGATCTGTGGTTCCGATTAGCCCTTCCAGAAACTGATCCAATGCGTGGTTGGTGTAACATACAACTAAAATTGGAGTTCTATTGTACCAGCAATTAATGTTTCTATCGTCTAGAAGGGTTTTGACAATTTCAAGCCCCAGATAGGTTTTTCCAGTCCCGGGAGGACCTTGAATGACTACGAACTTTTGCGTCAACGCAGCTTTGAACGCGGAATACTGCGTTGGATTTAATTTAAACGTCTCCGCACCAGGCCATGAATTCTCAACACACAAACGCACCGTTCTGTTATGAATCGTATATTCGGAAGAAAATGGATCCAAATAATCGGGCAGTTCAATATTACTATTAACATTGATTAAGTAACTTTGCATTGGAAATTCGACATCGGAGATGAATTGCAAAGCTTTCAATACGTGATAATAAGGCTCAAAGTAAATTTTACATTCGACCATCATGTAAGACACGTTTAACTGGTAGTTGCTGTATTCTGGTTCGAAACCGATCACCAATTGATGGTTTCTGTTATCCTTCTCCAAGATTTTTCCAAAAAAGACGGTAACAAAATTGTCTCTGGTGAAACAAACCAAAGAACCGTGCATGAAGCGTTTGGAATTTGGATTAAAAAGTTTCGAAGGGTCTTTGACTACGAATTTTAAACTTACGCCAACTTGATCGTTGAGAAAGCATGGCGATAGAAGAATGACTTCTTTGTGAATGTTAACGTTGGAAATCTTTGCACGCTTACCGCCTACTTCTTGCTGAGCAAAATATTCCGCAATACCTTGTCGGAGGGGTGCCACAAAATCTTCCTTTAGCAGACGAAATTGAACGTCCAAATAATGCTCCACGTCATCGTATTTACCTTCGATGATGTTTTTTCTAATAAACGCAGGTGTCGAGGACAAAATTTCATCACAAGTCGGGTAAATACTCAAGGTTCTAAAATCATCAGGAGGGCTTTGCTCATGGACAGCCCTCTTAACCTCAAGCTTCCTCTGTTCCAACTCTTCGTTGTACAATTCCAACTTCGTACCCAAGTATTTAAACTTATTCTTCGTTGCGTCGCTCAAATGAATTTTTTGCTGTTCTTCAAAAGTCGGAACGCTGACGTTAACGATCTTCAATAACATTGGCAGAACCTCGCAAGCCTTAGTCGGAATAGTTTCGATCAAGGATTCGCACACAATACCAAGATTAAAAAAAAATTCTTCTACGTTCTTCCAAAAAAATTTATTTCGAGCTCGGCTTTCAAATTCTTCGTATTGCAACATCACGATATAATTTCGTAACGTCTCGATGAATGTTTGTTTGAGAGCAACGGTCATAATACTAATCTTATTTTCTGTAAAAGAAGACGAAAAAACTTTGCCAAGAATTCCAATTATGAGAACGATCCAGTCTTTATCCAACTTAGACTCGAGTAAACTTTCGAAAGTGTCCATCTTGGCGATCAGTTCCAGGATTATCTTTTCGCTAGATTCTTGTTCGCTCAACTCGACTAACTTTTTAAATCCCATGATGTATTTATATTTCCCTCTTTTCGTGTTTTGATTATTTTGGATTGGCTCAGCTGGGTTCCAATTTCCGTTTTCATGCCATCTAGAATTTTCATTTCTTTGGTTATTTTGAAACCGGTGTGGTTGTGTAGCACGAAGATTTTCATTGTTAGGGGTATTATTCCTGTTTGACTTGGTTCTTCGATGCGGATTATTGGTTCGCTGATTAGATGATGATTGCGATTGAACTGAAATAATTCTCACATTAAAAAAATTACAACTTCAAAAATTGAATTACTTACCCCGCTTCGGCACAGACGCGTCGAAAGGTGAATTGTATCTCCTCCGTCCGTCCATGCCTCACTAGATTTTAAAAAATTATTAGATATTTTTAAAAAATAGAAAGAATGAAATAAAAAAAATGACTAGATAAAAATTGTAATAGAAATCTTTAAAACTCTGTATCTCGGAAACGGTGACCCGAAAGAGAAAAATTTATATACACAAAAATAAAAAGAATGAAATTTGCTATAAAAATCTCTCATAACTTTTTTAAAAGCGATTTTTATATGACAAAAAAGAATTAAAGAGTTTTTTTTTAATTTTTACCAAGTTTTCTTTAAGACTCTGATCTCGGAAACTGGGCGGCGAAATGGAAAAATTTATATAAACAAAAATAAAGAAAATGAAATTTGCTACAAAAAGTTTCTAATAAGTTTTGCTGTAAAGGGATTTTTACATGACAAAAAAGAATTAAAGAGTCTTTTTTTAATTTTTACCGAGTTTTCTTTAAGACTCTGTATCTCAGAATCGGTGCGCAAAATAGAAAAATTCATATAAACAAAAATAAAGGCAATAAAAATTGCTACAAAAAATCTCTCATAACTTTTGCTGTAAAAGCGATTTTTACTTGACAAAAAAAGAATACCAGTTTTTTTTTAATTTTTACCGAGTTTTCTTTAAGACACTGTATCTCGGAAACGTTGCGCCAAAATAAAAAAATTTATATAAACAAAAATAAAGGCAATAAAATTTGCTACAAAAAATCTCTCATAAGTTTAGCTGTAAAAGCGATTTTTACATGACAAAAAAGAATTAAATAGTTTTTTTTTAATTATTACCGAGTTTTCTTTAAGACTCTGTATCTCGGAAACCGTGCACCAAAATGGAAAAATTTATATAAACAAAAATAAAGGCAATGAAATTTGCTACAAAAAGTTTCTAATAAGTTTTGCTGTAAGAGGATTTTCACATGACAAAAAAGAATTAAAGAGTTTTTTTTAAATTATTACCGAGTTTTTTTAAGACACTGTATCTCGGAAACGGTGCGCCGAAATGGAAAAATTTATATAAACAAAAATAAAGGCAATGAAATTTGCTACAAAAAATGTCTTTTATGTTTTGCTCTAAAAGCGATTTTTACATGACAAAAAAGAATTACAGAGTTTTTTTTTAAATTATTACCGAGTTTTTTTAAGACACTGTATCTCGAAAACGGTGCGCCGAAATGAAAAAAATTATTAAAACAAAAATAAAGGCGATGAAATTTGCTACAAAAAATGTCTTTTATGTTTTGCTGTAAAAGCGATTTTTACATGACAAAAAAGAATTACAAGAGTTTTTTTTTTAATTATTACCGAGTTTTTTTTAAGACACTGTATCTCGGAAACGGTGCGCCGAAATGAAAAAATTTATATAAACAAAAATAAAGGCGATTAAATTCACTACAAAAAATTTCTCATAAGTTTTGCTGTAAAAGCGATTTTTACACGACAAAAAAGAATTAAAGATTTTTTTTTTTAATTTTTACCGAGGTTTCTTTAAGACTCTGTATCTCAGAATCGGTGCGCAAAATAGAAAAATTTATATAAACAAAACTAAAGGCAATCAAATTTGCTACAAAAAATCTCTCATAAGTTTTGTTGAAAAAGCGATGTTTGCATGACAAAAAAGAAGTAAAGAGTTTTTTTGTAAATTATTATCGAGTTTTTTTTAAGACACTGTATCTTGGAAACGATGCGCGGAAATAGAAAAATTTATATAAACAAAAATAAAGGAAATGCAATTTGCTACAAAAAATCTCTCATAAGCTTTGCTGTAAAAGCGATTTTTACATGACAAAAAAGAATTAAATAGTTTTATTAAAATTTTTACCGAGTTTTCTTTAAGACACTGTATCTCGGAAACGGTGCGCCGAAATGGAAAAATTTATATAAACAAAAATAAACGGACTGAAATTTTCTACAAAAAATCTTTCAAAAGTTTTGCTGTAAAAGCGATTTTTACATGAGAAAAAAGAATTAAAGAGTTTTTTTTAAGACACTGTATCTCGGAAACAGTGCACCGAAATGAAAAAATTTATATAAACAAAAATAAAGGGAATGAAATTTGCTACAAAAAATTTCTGATAAGTATTGCGGTAAAAGCGATTTTTATATGACAAACGGTCTTCGTTAGATATATTAATTTATATTGCTAACATAGAAGTGTTCGAATACTTTCTCGCGGCACTCTATTATTGAAGTGAGTGGGGCAGGCAACCCCCCCTCTAAGACCAAATTGGAAGACTTCTAGAAAAAATAAAAAAGGACTGGGCTGAATTAATTAACAAAAACCCAGAAGAAATTGAAAATGAGCAAAAATTATGCGCATGTTTGGATAAACGAGATGCGGGAATTAAAGAAAAACACAAATTTTTTATTTTCAGTTTGTCAAGAATTTACGAAAAAAGTGTAATACCGAAGTTAACTTATATCATCAAAAATATCTGATTGCGCCTCTGAGGCGCTCATAATAGGGATCGATATTTCAAGTCGGTAAATTATTAACCGGAGGTTACCTAACCTATCCTTTTTAGTCAATTCATTCAGTTGTGGTATTCAGTACGCAGCGTTATACATAAATACATATTTATATTATATACAGCATACATATTTCAGTATTAAGTATATAAAAATTATACATAAACTTTGAGGTTAGGTGAACAATTTGTTCTAATAATCTACCGGTGGGTATAATAAACGTTCGAAAATTAATCTACCTTATCCATGCACCAGCAAATCAGCTGTTTACCGAGAGGTAAACGGTAGATATCTACCGGATCAATTTTCGAACACACCTAATTAAAATGCTCTGGACTAACCTCAAAATATTATTGCATGATTTAATTAAAACAACATTCCACAGTGTATCACACAAAAAACAATAAAATGTCTCGTGGTGATACTTCTATGGTTCAAATTTAATGCAAAGCGAAACAAAACAAACATTTGCGATCAATAATTATATGGAACTGTCAAATTTGTTAATAATGTACACAGATAACTATTTTCTCTAAATTATCAGTTACTAACAAATTTTCTTTTTCTTTTGTTAAATTGGATGTGCTGATTTCCAATCTGACGTTTACTTAATTTACTCCAATAGGATTTTTAATCGAGATCGTTTAACCTTTTCTTACCCCCCCCCCCCCGTAAGAATCGCAAAATCTCGATCTAAAACTCGTGTTGCAAAATACCATTATTCGTCCCTATGGTTTCATCCGTTGCCCGTGTTCCACAGATGCGCACGAACGGATTAACGAAAAATATTTTAATAAAAACCCCACATGACTTGAAGAGAATTAAAGTTAATCGGGAACGGTAACGGGAATTTCGTTAATCCGTTCATACGCGTCAGTGGTAGATATAACGGAAAAGACTAAAAAAAAATTATTTGTAAACGGAAAACAAAAAATAGCGGCCAGAACGTGAACACAAAAGAAAACCATTATTTTTTTTTTTAATTTTGTTCTTGAGTCTCCTATTCCGGAACCTTAAAAATTGATCTGTACCGGCTTAGGGTCAAGATTTGTATAAGAAAGAAAAACCGATTTTCTGTTTTGTATGATTACCGTATTACTAGAGAACCTCCGACCGCCATGACCTTGTGATATCCAATTGATGTGGTAGTTCGCTCTTTGACAGCACTTAGCCCCCCCCCCCCCCAAACTATCCGGATTTACACCAGTGTTCAATTGGGGGAGAGGGAGGTTCAATTATTATATTATATTTATTTAGAAATTCCTATCATGCTCTATCGTGATTATCTCACTTTTCCCACGCTTCGATGACCTTTTTTTTAAATTTTCATAATTTATCCAACTTGCGCGTCACATTTCTCTCATATTACCTATTATTCTTTTACAATTTTTTCTATGCTTTTTTCTTTTTTGTTCGTTTTGCGTTATCCCTTTTCGACTTTCTGGTGATCTTTCACTTTTACCTTGTACCTCGTTAATACAATCTGCGCGTCAATCTGCTATTTTCCTTCTTCCTTATTAACCCTTACTGCCAAACAACAAATTTTACAAATGTTGTTAAAATAACAGTAATTTTCGAGGTTTGGAAATTTTACTTTGGTGTTGGGGGGGAGGGTAAAAAAAGTAATCAGAAAGTGCGTTTAAATTTCGTGCAATTCCACCCACCCTCGATTAAGAAATCTTAATGGAATAAATTAAGTCAAGATTCAAAAAAATAAACAAACAAAAATTTATTTGATGATTTCTTGATATTAGTCGACAAATCTGAATTACAATTGACGATTTCTGAATTAATGATGGAAAAGGCGTAGTCTTGGGATGCACCAGTTCTCATGCCCGCTCCTCCACAGAGTGAAAGTTTTCTTATTATCAAATCAATCGCAGAAAATTTTTCGGTCTCTTGGACAGGTTAGTGCAGTGCGGCCTTCAGGCCGCACAACCAGAACAGCAATCTTTATTATTTCTATTTCTTTTTTTGTCGAATTTTGAAAATCCTGCTGCAAAGCGACTGCGATTGGATTGTGAAAGAGAATCACACGGTAGAACATTTTCGAGTATATGCAGATTGGTTTATTATAAGTTGTCAATGTAAAAATATTCTGACGGATCAGTGCGGCCTTTAGGCCGCACAACTTGGGTAATCGAGTATCATAATATAAAATAAAGTCAAGTCTGCCATTTCTTACGTAACACACCTCCTATTAATAGTTTTCAAGCAAATCTAGTTTGTAGAATCGGCGCGGCCTTCAAGCCGCACAACCCGGACAATCAAGTTCAAATTATCACGAAGTCGATCAAAGATTACAATAATAGTAATTAAATATGTATCTATTATTTAAAATTTATTTTTCTGTAATTTACGAGGAGGGCAGCGCTCCATCGCCCTTCGGTATCAGCCGCTACTGATAAGGAAAGAATCTCCCTTGAATAAATTTTGGAATAAGTTATTTTTGGGTAGATTAGAAAAAAGCAAGTTTGCCCCAACATGCATAAAGTAATTTTGTTATTCACAAAAATGATAACCAAGATAACAAGATTTTGATAATAATACACAGTTATACCGGTTAAAAGTGCATTCTTGACTTTGAAACAAAATACTGTACATTTATTTCGATAAAATCATGAGTCATAAATTTTTTACTACGTAAATAAAAAATAATATAACAAATTTTTCAGTAACATTTTTTATTTCGTAAAAAAATGTAAAATAAAAAAGTCGTAAGTTTCGACAGTTTTCAGTCGATGGGGCCCATGACACCCCAAGTGTCGGTTGCCGGGTTAAAGAATAAAACTACCAAATTTGAAAACTTTTAAAATAGCACACTTACCTATGTTTACAAAACAATTTAGGTTTTACACATTGCAATCAGATTGAATTTATCGAAGTTCGATGACTCATTGCCGGTAAACAAACTGCATTCTTATTACAAAGTGAAACTTAATTTACTAAATCGGATATTAGCTTCCCGAGACCAATGAATATTACGCAATAATTTTACAAGGGCAAACCAAGCGATAGACAAAAATTTATTTTTAAAAAATAATAAAAGAACTCACCTTTGTTTGTTATTTTTCCTGTGTTAGGAAATAATTTTTATAAAATTGAATCGATGCGGTATGTATGCGGTTCAGTGTACAATGAACGTTCGCAGAATAACAAAAAAACTTAATTCTTGAAATAAAATGCAGACACGACAACGTTAATAGAACTGTCGAGACTACTGAACTAACATGATTTGTGGAAGTGCAACAGAGACAAAAATCGATCGCGATGCCGTTCGTGCTCTAATTATAGTTTTTCGGGGGTTCCCAGAAATACTACAACCAATAATACGTCGTTTCACTTTTATTTTTGTTGCGAACTAGTTGTCAGACTGGATATAATTTACAAGCAATCGAAAAAAATTTATATTTTTTTTGTATAAATTGTAATCAGTAAAATTGACCGGATAAATATGTATTATCATTTTGGTATGCAGCAGGGTATGCAACTTTACATACTCCTTTTATATTTCCGTGCAGTGGCGTAACAAAAGCCGGGTAAATTAATATTTCGCTTATTTACTATTTCTTTTTGCACTGCCACGATTAGAAAATTAAAAAAAAAATATATTTTAATTTAAATTTATCGATCTAAAGGGTCATCCACATCAGTTGCTCGACCATTTCAAAACAATTTGATTTTTTGTGTATAATTAGCTTAACATATTGGTAGTTCAAAATGACCTTTATTTAAATTTTATTGTCTTTTATTTTCACGTGGTTACCATATTTCTCAAACGAAGTGTAATATTTGTTACATTTGACAGGGCTTGCGGAAATCGAAATATCTTAGCCCCTATCTGTCCTATCAACGTGGGGCTAGAAGCAATTTGTTTAGAAAGAAACGGACTACAAGATTTATCATAATACATTTTTATCTAAATGCAATCCTAAAGGGTGAAAGTTTTCTCTGAATGTCGACTTCGTCTTGTAATAAAGTGGCATATTTACGCGAAGGTTTTTATAGGAAAGGGAAGTGTCTGAAAGTTAATATTTTTTTTACAAAGAGGTAAGACTTAGTTGTTTTGGTATACTAAATATCAACCCTGAGATTTACCCCTATTTTTTTCTGAAAAATTTCCAAGTTTGGAAATTTAACAAAATGATTTCTTTTCAACACCAAATAGCGCTGAAGGGGTAATAGATAAAAATCTAAAATTTTAGCTGGTGATAGTGCTATGTGATGGTATTACTTTCCCCATATTTAGAGTTTCAGATTTGACTACAAGCAGAGGTATAGCAAGCACAAAATGTTGAAAATTTGAACTCTTTAATGGCTACATACGGCGTGGTTCTGGAATATTTTGTTGAAATTTGAAGGAGAATTTTAGTTTACACACTCAGGCTAGTAAAAAAGTATCTAAACATTTTTTATTTCAGAGTTAAGACAAATTTTTTTATGAAAGAAATTATAATCATTGTTAAATAAAATTATTTACTCTTTAACGGCCACAACGGGGGTGGTTTTGAAATATTTTGTTGAAGTTTAAGTGAGAATTCTATTCTTTACACTCAGGAAAGTAACAAATGTCTATAAATATTTGTCTGAAAATCTCTCATTTCAGAGTTATAGACAGCTTTTTATGAAAGAAATATATAATCATGGTTAAATAAAATTATTTACTCTTTAAGGGTTGCCACGGGGTGGTTTTGACTTATTTTATTAAAGTTTAAGGGAGAATTCTATTCTTTACACCGAGGGAAGTAAAAAATATCTATAAATATTTGTCTGAAAATCTCTCATTTCAGAGTTAAAGACAGTTTTTTATGAAAGAAATATATAATCATGGTTAAATAAAATTATTTACTCTTTAACGGTCACAACGGGGGTGGTTTTGAAATATTTTGTTGAAGTTTAAGGGAGAATTCTATTCTTTACACTCAGGGAAGTAACAAATGTCTATAAATATTTGTCTGAAAATCTCTCATTTCAGAGTTATAGACAGTTTTTTATGAAAGAAATATAAATAATCATGGTTAAATAAAATTATTTACTCTTTAACGGCCATCACGGGGTGGTTTTGAAATATTTTGTTGAAGTTCAAGGGAGAATTCTATTCTTTACACCGAGGGAAGTAAAAAATATCTATAAATATTTGTCTGAAAATCTCTGATTTCAGAGTTAAAGACAGTTTTTTATGAAAGAAATATATAATCATGGTTAAATAAAATTATTTAGTCTTTAACGGCTACCACAGGGTGGTTTTGACATATTTTATTAAAGTTTAAGGGAGAATTCTATTCTTTACACTCAGGGAAGTAAAAAATGTCTATAAATATTCGTCTGAAAATCTTTCATTTTAGAGTTATAGACATTTTTTTATGAAAGAAATTATAAACATGGTTAAATAAAATTATTTACTCTTTAACGGCGACCACGGGGTAGTTTTGAATTATTTTGTTGAAGTTTAAGAGAGAATTCTATTCTTTACACTTAGGGAAGTAAAAAATGTCTATAAATATTTGTCTAAAAATCTCTCATTTCAGAGTTATAGACAGTTTTTTATGAAAGAAATTATAATCATTGTTAAATAAAATTATTTACTCTTTAACGGCCAACACGGTTTTAAGATATTTTGTTAAAATTTAAGGAATGATTCTATTCTTCACAGTCAGGGAAATATAAAAATGTTTATAAATATTTATCTGAAAATCCCTTATTTCAGACTTATAAACAATAAAATTAATCTTAATTAAAATTATATGGGTTGAAAACAATCAAATTTTGCTTTTACGGTGTTTCCGCCGGAAGTTAAATGTTAAACTCTAAATTTTTAACACATAAAACCATCATAATTATAGTATATCACTGGACAAAATTTGAAATTTTTATCTGGTTTCTGACCAAAAATATTTAAATATTAAAAAATTCCATTTGGTTGAATGTCCAAACTGGAAAAAGTTTTAGACAAAAAGGGGTATAAATCTCAGGGTTGATATTTGCTATACCAATTCAACTAGGTGCGAAGTTTTTGTAAAAAAAGTATTAATTTGCAAACACTTTTCCTTCCTTCAAAAACTCCACCTTAAAGATGGCACTTTTCTAGAAACAGAACTAAAACTTTAGGGTGAACTTTCACCCTCCAGAATTAAATTTAACTAAAAATAAATTCTAAAAAATTTTGTAGTTCGCTTCCTTTTAAACAAATTGCTTTTAACCCCATGTTGCTAGGACAAATAGGGACTAAGATATTTCAATTTCAGAATTTGTTTTAAATGTATTAAACGATACACCTGACCAAACAAATATTGCAACCACACGAAAACAAAAGACAATAAAATTTAGATAACTCTACTTTTCAACTACCAGCATGTACGACAGCATACATACAAAAAATAATTTTTTTTTAAATTTTCTTGATACTAAATTTTTATTTTCTTTTTCCATTTTGATTTCAATTGGTATTTTCGACTAGAAATTGAAAAATTCTGAAAATTAAAGTAAAATCTTTGTTTTCCAAAACTATAGAAAGATTTATTTGGAAAATTTCTTATTAAAATAAATTAAAAATCAGTTTTGGGACGTTTTTCAATCCAAGCTTTGATGGCAGGTAAATTTTCGACATTGTTGATCACAGCTTGAAGATTTTCCCTACCAACAAAAATATCTTTACTACCGAAAAATTTAAACACGTTCACTAGGGAAGCAAAATGGATATCGGCCCAAGTCAACTGCAAAAAAATAAATAATAATCGATTGGAAGAAGAAAACTGCATTCTAACCTTTCCGAGTGCCAAATGGCCTTGGTTGGCTTTGGCGATGGCTTCAAAACGATCGAAATAGTAAGGAATGGTCTCCTTATCAAGAACTTCCCGTATCTTAGCTTTGACAACTTCATCGTTTTCGAGAAAATAAGCAGAAAGTTCTAAAATCAAAAAAATTTTGGACACTCTTTCGGGCCAGAAAATATTACAGATCTTACTGATACGAAAGTCGTTTACGGTATCGACAATGCTGTCAATTTCCAAATTTTCCCAATCATCTTTTCCGGTAAGTTGGAATTGCTTTGCAAGGTAGCGTGCAATGGCAAGGGTTTGATGAATCTTTTTTCCATTTATCTCCAAAATTGGCATTTGCCCAAAGGGCAATTCTAAAAATCAACTGGATAATTATTGTAAACTTTCCAGATTTAAACAAAAAATTACCTTTTTTATATTTGGGCCAGTCTTCTCTAGCAATGCGTTCATCTTCAAACTCGACTTCGCCATAACTGAGCAAGTAGCGAATGGATTCGGCGAGAACCTGAACGTCGAAATAAGTTACCTTGTAAGTCGGTGCCATATCTGGTATTTCTGTGGAAAATGCCAAAACTAAATCATCGAGAAAATTAAATACTAAAATACCAAGATTTAATTTGGGTTCATAATTTTCACAATTAACGAAAAGACAGGGTCACAGGCACATTCTTCAAAGCCAGATGAAACATGAAGCTAGTATAACATAAAAAGGTTTAATTTGGGATTTACCACTCAAAATTAACAGAATTAACATGAAATTACTGAAATGTACCGAGTCTTCTTTTAGAGACGATATCTCAGAAATGGTGGCACAAAATAGAAAAATGTATATAAACCAAATTAAAGAGAATAAAATTTACTACAAAAAATGTCTGGAAAGTATTCCTGTAAAAGCAATTTTTACATGACAAAAAGTCTTCAAAAGATACAAATTTACAATGTTATCATAAGAGCGTCCAAATATTTTTGTGAGTAACTGTATATATTATATATTAAAAAATTTTATGTAACTTTACTTTAAACATTTCTGATTCGGCTCAAAATTCCCATTATCAGATTCCATAATAATAATTATGCATTTAAAATTTAATAATTTAATTAAAAATTAAAAGTTCGGTTTAGAAGGTGCGGCACCTCATCGTCCTCCTCATGCCAGCCGCCACTGGTACCTACCTCATAAGAAAGATAAACAATCTTTATAATCTTCAATTTTTATTTTTTTTAAACGGCACCTCGCCGTCGCCGTTTCGCTATAGCACTAAACCATTTAGTAAATTTAGTATTATTTAATTTTTTACTCTCAACATTAGATATTTTTTTTTTTAATAAAATAAAAAGTGATTTTATTTGAATAGAAGGATGTGTTTTTGTTTTATTAATTAAGTGCAAGTGTATAATAATCAACAATTTAAAGATATTGTAATAATTTTGGTTATTTGTTAAAAATTTATACAAACAAATTTGTTTGACCGGCGAGCCGACGCCAGCTGCAAGACGCACATGCGATTGACCCCTCGGCGGTAAATCTTAAATCTTCGCGATTTAACCGCCTCTGTAGGCACCTTATCAATTTTGTTTTAAGTTTATTTTTAATTTTTTATCGATAATCACTAAAATTTAACAAATAAATATAAATGGTTAATTTAAAAATAAATCATAATTTTTGAAAATTATTTTTTAATTGTTTGAATAATTTTTTTTAATATTTTAACTAAATAAAAAAAATTCAAATTATAGTTAATTTTGTTCAAAGCAAAAGTATTGATATATTTGTTTATTTTAACCGCCCTTTTAAACCGCGTTTTATAAAACAATAAAAAAATATTATAAAACTTACTAAAAAACGCAGGTTGCAAACTTTTACTCAACTCAATAATAAATTTAATCAAGCTACATTATTTATGGTTACATAATTTGATTTCTAACAGGATTGATATGATAATGGAAAATCATAATAGTGGGAGTGGTCAGATAATAATAAATTTTCGAGTGGATTTTTTATGATGGTGTATGAAAACATAAAATGTTCAGAAAAAATATAATACTATTTTTATTTAAATTGTTTTTCCCCAGCATAGTGGAGCTGTCGCTAAAGCATATAAGCTTTAACTGAATTCCCATAACGGTCTAATTTGATTAGTTCCGTATTTGTTTGACTTCCATTGGTGGCTGTAAAGTGAAATTTTAACTTTTTAAAGTAATTTTATTAATTTCTATCTTAAAATGATCATAACACCAAAAATATTCATTTTTTAGTATAAGTGCTTTAGACCAATTTTAAAGAGCGCGAAATTACCAACAAAATTGATTCTAACCCTTTATTGTCTGAAATCACCCGTTTTCGAGTTATAGCGATTAAATTGAATAAAAAATCTAAAGAAATTCAGGTTTTCGTTTTTTAAGGTTTTTTTAAATCATTATTATTTTAAATTCACTATTTTTTTCTTAAATTTTAATAAAAATTTTTGGTAATACAAAAACTTCTTTAATAAAAAATTTAAACGAACTTTTTTTTAATAAAATTATTTTATTTGAATAAAAATAAAATTTGTTTACTTTAAAAAAAACAATTGAAACAAAAAAAAAGCAAATCGGTTTTACTCTGCAAGATTAAAAAAAACAAATGCCGAAATTCAATTACTTGAAGTTTGCATAGTATATCTTCAAATTAACAGCTTCAGATCTCCAAATTCTTTAGATTAAGATCGGATATAATTTTTTAAATAAACCATTTCTTAAATTTGTTGTGTCCTTCATTTTCAAAAATGAAAGTGTTAAAAAAATTTAATCTTTAGTTAGCAAACAGCTTTGAAATCGTCTACTTAGCAACTTTTAATCTGTTTTAAAACGGTTTGGAGTTTCAAAACCCTAAAATTCCAAAAAAAAATCCGTTCTACTAAATGCCAAAAATTCTCAAATTCAACTACAATTTTCTAAAAATTCCACAAAAATTTCAAACATTTTATTTTAATAAATTCCCAAAATTTCATAAACCGGTACACTAAAATTCATTCTGAAAATTAAAACACTGGGTAAAAGTTTTGTTTTCCAAAACTATAGAAAGATTTATTTTGAGTATTTCGTATTAAAATTAAAGTAAAAAATAACACAAACTAAAAATCGGTTTTGGGACGTTTTTCAATCCAAGCTTTGATGTTTGGCAAATTTTCGACATTGTTGATCACTGCTTGAAGATTTTCCCTACCAACAAAAATATCTTTACCACCGAAAAATTTAAACACATTCACTAGGGAAGCAAAATGGATGTCGGCCCAAGTCAACTGCAAAAAAAATAGTAATCGATTGGAAGAAGAAAGCTGCGTGCTAACCTTTCCAAGTGCCAAATGGCCTTGGTTGTCTTTGGCGATGGCTTCTAAACGATCCATATAATATGGAATGGTCTCCTTATCAAGAACTTCCCTCATTTTTGCTTTGACAGCTTCATCGTTTTCCAAAAAATAAGCAGCAAGTTCTAAAATTAAAAAAAAAAATGAAACCCTTTTGAGTCAGAAAATATTACAGATCTTACTGATACGAAAGTCGTTTACGCTGTCAACAATGCTGTCAATTTCCAAATTTTCCCAATCGTCCTTTCCGGTAAGTTGGAATTGCTTTGCAAGGTAGCGTGCAATGGCAAGGGTTTGATGAACCCTTTTTCCATTTATCTCCAAAATTGGCATTTGCCCAAAGGGCATTTCTAAAAATCAGCTAGATATTACTGTAAACTTCCTAGATTTAAACAAAAATTTACCTTTTTTATATTTTGGCCAGTCTTCTCTCAAAATGCGTTCATCTTCAAACTCAGCTTTACCATAACTGAGCAAGTAGCGAATAGATTCTCCAAGCCCCTCAAGATGGAAATAAGTGATTTTGTATGTCGGTGCCATATCTGGTATTTTGTGAAAGAAATTAACTCATCGAATAATGACCTGCGATAGCACTAAAATACCCAGATTTTATCTGGGTTGATAATTTCCAAGATTACAAAGAAACAGGGTCACAGGCATACTAAGCAATGCCAGGATAGCCTGGTATAAACAATGTTCTCACAATTAGGAATTATTATAGAAATTCTTACAGCTTACAGTCCCTAATAAATAAAAATTTTCGATTTATTTATTTATTTAATTAATGCAAAATCCTAGGTCTAGGAGTTTGATAAAAAGAGGGGGGGAGGTAAGGAAAATAAACGATATTAACTTAACACATTACCGTCCGGCAAGGTAATATAAAAACTTATCTGTACAGGTGACAAAAATTAATATTTACATGATTACAACTACTTTTTCAAAAAAGGCAAATAATTTAATAACTTGAAGATCATATCTTCAAATTAACTACTTCAGATCTTAAATTTTTTTAATTTCAGCTTAGATATAATTCAATAACTTATGCAGTTACTTGTAAAAAAACTATTTTTAGACTCCCAGATAGAAATGTGCCAATAAAAAACTCAGCCTTCAGTACTGAAAACCGCCTTAAAACCGTTTATGTAGCAATTGTTAATCTGCGTGTGCGCTTGACAGTTACAAAACGGTTTGGAGTGCTGAAGAAACAAAACTATACGAAACCCTATTATAACCGAATCTTAAGTCACTGACAAAAAATGTGTACACTAAAATTTCGGACAAAATCCATTCCACAAAAATTTCCAAATCCCCCCCTCCCCATTCACTTCTTGAATATAAGTGCATTTATTTTAGGTATTCAAACATACTTGATACGATTCAAAAATTGCTACTTAGACCCCATATTATAAAAATCTGAAAATAATTCATTTTTTTAACCAATTGACAGAAGATATATTAGAGTTATTCACAAAAAGATTTAGACGCTCTTATGTTAGCAATGTAAATTCTACCTTTCAAAGATGGTTTTGCCTTACAAAAATCGTTTTTACCGCAATACTTATTAGACATTTTTTGTTGTAAATTTCGTTCCCTTTATTTTTGTTAATATAAATTTTTCAATTTGGTTGCACTGTTTTCGAGATATAGCGTTTTCAAAAATACTCGGTAAGAATTGTTTTTAAACTCTTTAAATCTTTTTTGTCATGTAAAAATCACTTTTACAGCAAAATTTATCAGATTTTTTTTGTAGCGAATTTCATTCGCTTTATTTTTGTTCATATACATTTTTCGATTTTGTCGCACTGTTTCCGAGATACAGTGTCTTGAAAAGGTACAATTTACATTGTTTTCATAGGACCGTCCGAATACTTTTGCGAGTAATACCTTAAATTTTTAGTAACCTTAAATTAAATATTTTTGATTCGACTCAAAATTGCTATTATTCGATTCCACAATAATAATTATGCATTTAAAATTTAAAGTTTTTTAGGAAGGACGGCACCTCATCGTCCTCCTCATGCCATACGCCACTGGTAGCTACCACATAAAAAAAATAAACAATCTTTATAATTTCCAATATTTATTTTTATTTACTTTTACAGCTTCTGCTGCAGAAGGATTTTTAAAAGGAATCTCGCCGTCGCCATTTCGCCGTAGCAAATTTAGTATTAAATTTTTTAATCTTAACATAAGCATCCATATAATTATTTTCAGCCAACTCTAACTTTTTTTAAATATGCAATGCAATATAATATTGCAATGTTTTATTGTTTAATTACTCTGTTAATTTTTAATTACTAATTTGAATATAATATTATATTGCACACTGTATAATAAAAAGTTAAACGGTGACGGCGAAGTGACAATGGCAAAATGTTTACAGCCTAAAGGTGTCTAAAATGTAATTAACAAGAAACGAAAAAGAAAATTTCGTACCCTTCCAGACCCCCCAGTGTATATATGTTTATTTATTTATACATAAATGAAAATTATTTAGTAGATAGAATGTTTTGAAAAAGTAAAAGATTTGCAGCCAATAAAGCCAACCAAAGCACATGCGTACAAATGACCATTGGTCTTAAACCGGGGGGTCTGCACTACAGCAATTGTGTTTAAAATAGTAAAAAATAATATAGTAAAAAACTTTACTTTTAATTGAATAAATTGAATTAAATTGAAATTTTAATATTTTGTTTACTTAGTGTGTTTATTTTATGAGTTGGTTCGCACCTTTAAAACATATTAAAAAATTTAATAATGCATTTTCGACGGCGATATACCCTCCCAGACCCCCCAGTCTATATGTGTTTATTTATGTATACATAAATAATTATTTCTTGGAAAAAAAAATGTTTTGACAAAAAAGTGAAAGATTTCCATGCAATAAAGCCGACATGCATACAAATGACCATCGGTTTTAGACCGGGGGGTCTGGGGGGTGTGGAACACCCTCCAGCCCTACAGCAATTGTGTTCAAAAGAAAATATTCCTTTTGAGCACGGGTATTTTAATTCTACCAGGAGGCCTGTCGTGTATTAATTAGTCATGGTAGATAACCGTCCACATTACACCATGAACTGCAGGATTAATAAAATGACTTATGCCGTCAAGAATTTAAAAAAACTTATTATGCTTAGAAATAATCATAAAAGGTGCTCACGGAGTAAAAAATTTGAAACATTTTTTCTTTAAAAAAAAATTTCACAGTGACTTACTCTTCGGCGGTGCCCGATTTGCCCTTCGCGTTTCAGCCGCCACTGAAGGCAGCTTATCAATAAATTTTGTAGTAAGTTTTCTTAATTTTCTAAAATATTGAAAAATAAACAAAAATATATCATGATTTTTAAAAGATAATTATATTTGAAAACAAAAAGAAATTTGTTTTTGTATACAAGAAACTAGAATTAGTGATTAGTATTAGGTATAATTAGTGAAAAACAATAGTGAATCATCACCAAAACATGCAATTATAAAAACTCGTACGTGCGCTTCTCGCGAAACAACTTTCTAAATTTATCAAAACTGACTTTATTGAACCAAATACAACTAAAAATTATAGTTAACTTTGCACGAAACGAAAGTATTTAAAATATTTGTTTATTTTAACCGCCCTTATTTAAAAAAAAAAAACAAAAGAAAATTATAAAACTTACCAAAAACAAACACCGGTTACAAACTTTTAGTAGGAGCGCACGCTCAATAATAAATTAATAATCAAGCTAGACTGAAGGTTACATCTATGGTTACATAATATTATGATTTCGTATACAGTGTTGATGTGATAATGGTAATATGATAATGTTGGGAGCGATCAGATAATAATAAATTTAAATTTTCGAGTTTTGTTCGAGTGTATTTTTTCTGATAGTGCGTGAAAACATAAAATTTTTCTAAAAAATATATTTCTTTTTTTTATTTAAAATTTTTGTTCGGCAGCATAGTGAAGAAGTCGCCAAAGCCTATATGCTCCGACCGAATTTCATAACGGCCTAATTTGATTCCGAACTTTTTTGACTTCCATTGGTGGCTGTAAAGTGAGATTTTTACTTTCTAAAGCAAGTTTACTAATTTCTACTTTGAAATGCCCATTGCACCGAAACAATTGATTTTTTAGTGTAAATGCTTCAAGAAAATTTTAAAGAGCGCGAAATTACCACCAAATAGATTCTAACCCTTTATTGCTTAAAATCAACCGTTTTCGAGTTATAAGTAATTGTCGAACGATGCCACTGCACAGCCCAGACAATAATAGAAAATCAATTAAATTAATTTTATTAAAATATTACAGAATAGCAAAATAAACTCTAAAGTGAAAATCAATACCAAATTAAATACGAAGCATAAAACTACACTCTAAATTTATTAAAAATCGGACTTGGGACGCTTTTCTATCCAAGCCTTGATGGCGGGTAAGCTCTCGACATTGTTTATCACTTCCTGAAGGTTTTCCCTTTCTTCAAAGATGTCTGAACAACAATGAAATTTTAACACTTCCGCTAAAGAAGCAAAATGCAAATCGGCCCATGTTAACTATAAAAAAAAAAATAAATCGTAACCAAAGCAAAAACGCAGCCGGTGTACTAACCTTTCCCAGTGCCAAATGGCCGTTGTTGGCTTTAGCAATGGCGTCCAAACGATCCAAATAATATGGAAGAGTTTCTTTATCAAACGTTTCCCTGCGGTTTGATTTGATCTCATCAGCCATTTCTACAATCAAAAAAGTATTTTAAATTCTTTGCGTGTGAGAAAAAGTTTTGGATCTTACTGTTCCGAAAGTCGTTTACGGAATCGACAATCGCGTCGATTTCCAAATCTTCCCAGTCGTCTCCTCCGGTAAGCTTAAATTGTTTTGCAAGGTAGCGTGCTATGGCTACACTTTGATGTGCTCTTTTGCCATCCACTTCCAAAATTGGCATCTGCCCAAAAGGCATATCTAACAATCAAGTGGTTAATTGGAAACTTTGCAAGGATAAATAATAATTTACCTGTTTTATGGTTTTGCCACTCTTCCATTGGGATACGCTCGTCTGTAACAAATCACCCCCAAATCTAAAGCTAAAACGAAGGTAATTTATGCGAGACCAGCTTAAACATTTATATGAATCGCTAAAAGCGACTGATTAAAATTTCTTTTTTCGTAAATGCAAATAAACTACCTTCAACAAGCTAGAAACTTAATTTAGTAGGATATAATTGAATTTGTGTGTTTAATGAATGACAATAAGTTGGAATATTCTGGAAATACACATTACATGAGCACATGTTGAAATCGGTTACGGCGGGTCAAACCTTTTTGTTACCAAAGTCCATAAAGTAGATAATTTTTCGACTTTTTATGACAGGCTACATTAAACGATTTACACACTAATTGCCAGTGTGCCACTAAATGCAAAACCCGCGGCATTTCAGAGTTGAAATTTATATGAGCTTGGAGCTAATAAAATTGCAATCGGAAGTACAGTAGGGCCTCGTTAATCCGGAGAGGCAAAAACAAGACACTTTCCGGATTATCGATGCGTCCGGATTATAGTATGCCATATTAAATGTTAATAAAACACATGTTTAACCTTAGTTTCTTTAATCAATTTTTAAATTATAGCATATAGACAAAATGTACATGTTCAAAATTACAACTATGCACTTAATTGACACTACGTATTACACGAAAGGCGATAAACAAAAGACTAACGGCGCATTGGCTCATGATAGCCCCCGCACCTACACGCCGCCGGGCCTCCCCCGCGAATCCCATTGCCCGGCCGGATTTCAGCGATCACCGAACAAGCGAGAGTCCGGATTACCGAGGCCCTACTGTATATACAATTGAACTAGCGGATTTGCGATTTAGATAAGTAATTACCAAATTACGAAGTTTCACGCAAAACATCTGGAGATCGTAAAGTCATTAAAAAATACAAGCTCCGGGAAGTTCCCACCGATATTTCTGAAAAATTTAAGGTCATAAATCTCTCAATGACCAAACAACAACGGATAACGGGGCTGGACTAAAACACGGAACCTAAAACAATCTTTAAAATCACGTGTTAAAATATGAATTTTGTATCAACTTTTGATACGCACTGGTTTTATTTCATCGTTTCATGATCAATTTGCTGGATTTGGATTAAATTTAGAATACACATCTCTTTATTCATAAGCAACATAACAAAATTGTCATTTTTGAGTTTTCTCGATTTATTCAGTTTTCGGAAATAAAATGATATCGGTTAAGGGGTAAAACAATAGTAAATTTTTCAGAAAATCAAATTTTTTTTATTGGCTTAAAAGATACTTTGAACCTTCTGGAAGGTTCTGAAAAAAATTTGTTTAGTAAAATTTCTAGCTTCTACCCCAAGCGTGTCGGATTGCTGCGTAAGAACTACCTGCTACAAATTAATCCCTACTGGAAAGTGACTTCAATGGGTTACTTTTTGTTTTTTTTTAGTGTAGTGTCAGTATATGTGCAAAAAGAATATAATTTTTATGTTTTAATCCTACATTTACACTTTGTTAAACGGATTTTTGATTTCGTCGCAAATATAAAATTTTTTTATTTTGAAATCACGGAATTTGTGTGTAGTGCTGATTTTTAACAGGGGATTTGTAATTTCAAAGTGTTTTTAAGTTACAATGAGTGACTCAAAGGTATACCGGGGCAAGAAAGGAAAGAAATCATACAGTTTGTGTCTAGAAGCCGATGCTAAACTGAACAAACCCGCCAAGCAGTCTTTGACAGATGCAACAAAACACGCACGTTCTAGCATAAAAACTTCGATAAAAGAGAACGAGGAAGAATATTTTAATGTGGAAGAGTACCTTTATGGTCCTGGAATACCAGATTAAAGGTAAACAATTTCAAACAGTAAAATTTTAATTTTTTTTTATGTCTATAACACATTTCAATATTAAACAATTTTTGTTCTTTTCGTTCGAATTTTTGATAATATCTTTATAATAATATTTTGAAGAGAAATATGTACGGGATTTTCAATAAGTTGATTTATACATTATTTATTAACAAATGATTACCGATTTTTGTGTCAAAAATTGAAAGTTTTCATTCAAATAGCCGTCAATCACACAAAAATCAATATTTTTAAAATCCCCTACGCATTTCTCTAGCTATGAACATGTAGATTAAGTGAATTTTTTTGTTTTATTTTAGATTCAAATTTGGACAAGCTACACTGCGTGCCGCAGAGCGCCTCAAGTTCAATAACCCTCACGAGAATGGCTCCAGTGTCGCCATTTCTTAATATTTCTAGATGATAATTTTTTGTTTAATACAGTAGGGCCTCGGTAATCCGGACTCTCGCTTGTTCGGTGATCGCTGAAATCCGGCCGGGCAATGGGATTTGCGAGGGAGGCTCGGCGGCGTGTAGGTGCGGGGGCTATCATGAGCCAATGCGCCGTTAGTCTTTTGTTTATCGCCTTTCGTGTAATACGTAGTGTCAATTAAGTGCATAGTTGTAATTTTGAACATGTACATTTTGTCTATATGCTATAATTTAAAAATTGATTAAAGAAACTAAGGTTAAACATGTGTTTTATTAACATTTAATATGGCATACTATAATCCGGACGCATCGATAATCCGGAAAGTGTCTTGTTTTTGCCTCTCCGGATTAACGAGGCCCTACTGTACTTAAATATATACTGAATACCTACCTCGAATATTATTATTCTACTACCTTTCCTTCTATGCAAAAAAAATTGTCAAAAAAACGCTATTTTTACAGCTGTTACAGTGGTTTTTCCTCTTAAGCGATTTTAGCCCTTATCGGCAACCCTGGGGATTTAACATAAAAGGGCTCACTCCTGACCCCCTCGGATGATTCTATCTTCAATTTTTGTCAGTAACGGTCATCATTCATTCTACTTTTCAATTTCGTCAGTCACGGTCAGTTTATTCATTCATTTTTTTTAGCGAGTGTTTAGTTAAATTTTAATAATATTTTTTTTTGTGACAAATCGAACGGCCTAAAAACTTAAATTCTTTTTTTGTATATCTTATATGTAAGTGTGTGTTTCCTGGTTCGCCAATTTCAACAAAAAGGTAATATATAAACAATCTATGTATCGAAAATTGTTCTTTTCCAGATTTATGTCGCAACATAACTAAAATTGTTTTATTAAATATTAGTTGTTAATTTCAACTTAATAATTTCTTTCTTTTATATATTTTTGTTTATGAATTTCTAGTGTACTATTTCTTGCCTTATATTAATTAAATAGATATAGATTTATATGATTTTATTCTTTTCTTGCTACCTCAAGGTGATTAAATTGTTAATAATCCTACGTCTCCGATCTTCAATTAACAAATTTAAGTCAGCTTCATAAATCGACTTTGGAGGCAGCTTTTAACATCCGTTACCACACGACGGCCGCGATTATTTAATTAATCAAAGCCTACCCGTGTTAGACGTCTTCAAAGTCGACTCCGCCCTAACTCAGCAAATAGCGAAGGGATTCGCCGAGTCCCATAATGGGAAAGTATATAACTTTGTATGTCGGTGCCATATTTGGTTTTCCTCTGAAAAAGCCAAAATTATAGTACTGTTACGAAAGAACGTCTAATTATATTTGATGACTAATGTATGACGTCATGTGTGATGAGTCATGCATGATAACATCATTAGTCATTCAAATAAGGCTTCGATATCAATCGAGAAGCGCAAAGAAGTGACTAGAAATTCCTGGATGGTTATGGAATTTTCTGGAAGGCTACATTTAAGTATAAATGCAGCGCGATTTCCTGTCACGGATCAATTCCAGTTTGAACGCGCAAGTTTTAACATAAATGAACAGTGAACATAAATACAGTGAAGTGATAATGTTATACCGAGTGTTTAAATAAATATAGACCTAGTGTTAAATATAAATTATAGTGTAAATAAATTGTAGTGTAATTAGTGTTAGTGTTAATCTTAGTTTAGTAATTGTTATTAATCGTATCTGTAAATATTTGTATTAGCCCCTTTTAGAAATAAATAAACAATTTAATTTTCGTTACAGTACTGATGATGATGGTCTCCCTAAATGGAAGGTAGCTCCGGAAATGTGGTCAGGAGATGGACGTAATTGTCGAACCATGGAAATTACCAGATTGAAATATTCACTGTTTTTATTAAACAGTTAGTCTTATCTAACAATTGACCTTTGATAAACATCTTTAATAAATACCCCCCCCCCTCCCATTCCACCCCGAATAAACCTTAAGAAACTTTAGAAGACTTAATATGGCCTTCAAACGGCCATAGCAGCGAAACGATTACATTTTTAGTGTTAATATGTTAGTGCTTTTTTAAAGAACATTTGATTGTTTACAAACTAGATTATAACTCTTTATCATCTAGAATGAACGGATTTAGAGTTATGAACTAAATTGAGAGAAGAAATGTTAAAAAATTTAAAATTTTTGTTTTCGTGTCTACAAGTCGTTTATTATTTTTGGATTTTCTGTATAATTGGTTGGTTTCTCAAAAAATTTTACTAAACTGAAGTTGAAGTCTGTTAAATTTTTTATCCGAAATGAATTGTTAATTTTTTTAAAGATGTTTCGCTACAAGGTTCGCTAAAAAAATTTTTTTTAACATTATTTTCTTCACTTAATTTAATTCATAACTTATAATCCGTTGATTTCAGACGGTAGAAGGTTATATCTAGTTTGTGAATCAGCCGTATGCTTATCTAAAGTAACAATAAGGTTCACCGAGTGTCACCCGTGACCCTGCGTTCTAAGAAAAAATTTGAAATAAAAATTTCGTTAACGCTCACTTTGAAGTTTTTTGAGTTTCTACTTTCAAACTGCCATTGCAGCCGAATTATTAAATTTTTAGTATTAGTAGGTTAGTGCTTTTTTATAGATCACTTGCTTGTCTAGAAACTAGGTTCTAACTCTGGATCGTTTAAAATGAACGGATTTCGAGTTATGAACTAAATTCAGAGAAGAAATGTTAAAAATTTAGAATTTTTTATTTCGTAGTTACGCTTCGTTCATTATTATTGGTTTTTCTGTATAATTGGTTGGTTTCTCAAAAAATTTTACTAGACTGAAGTTGTAGTTTGTTAAATTTTTTATCTACTGAACTGTTTGAACTGTTAATTTTTTTTAAAGATCGTTGTTAAACAGATACAAGGTTTGCAGTAAAAACAAAAAACGAAATTTTTAAAATTCTCTTAATTTGACTGTTAACTCAAAATCCGTTGAATTTAGACGTTAGAAGGTTATAATCTAGTTTGCGGATAAGACGTCTGCTTATCATCTAAAGTAACAATAAGGTTCATCGAGAATCTTCTATTGCTCACCTTCGTAAGAAGAATTTTGAAATAAAAATTTCGTCCAAGATTAAAAAAAGTTTTTAGGTCCTACCTTCAAACTGCCATAGCAGCCAAATTAGTAAATTTTTAGTATTAGTAGGTTAGTACTTTTTTAGAGATCATTTGCTTGTCTACAAAGTAAATTATAACTCTTTATAGTCTAGAATCAACAGATTTCGAGTTATCAATTAAATTTTAAAAAAATATTAAAAATTTAAAATTTTTTGTTTTCGAAGTTAAATTATTTTTATTATTCGCAGATTTTCTGTAAAATTAGTTGGTTTTCCAAATTTTTTTTACTAGACTGAAGTTATAGCCCGTTAAATTTTCTATCCGAATAGAATTGTTAATTTTTATGAAAGATGATTGTTTAAAAGATACAAGGTTCGCAGTAAAAACAAAAAAAAAAGTTTGAAATTTTTTATATTTCTTTTTTTAATTTAATTGTTAACTCAAAATCCATTGATTTTAGACGGTAGAAGATTATAATCTAGTTTGTGAATAAACCGTATGTTTGTTTAAAGTAACAATGAGGTACACCGAGGATTTCGTAAGAAAAATTTGAAATAAAAATTTCGGTTAAGATTAAAGAAATTTTTTGAGTTTCTGGCTTCAAACGGATTTAGCAGCAAAACTGTTAAATTTTTAGTGTTAATAGGTTAGTTCGTTTTTTAAATAGCATTTTTTGTCTACAAACTAGATTATAACCTTTTATTGTCTACAATCAACGGTTTTCGAGCTATGAATTAAAATTACCTTCAAATTACCATAGCTGCCCAATTATTAAATTTTTAGTATTAGTAGGTTAGTGCTTTTTTAGAGATCATTTGCTTGTCTACAAACTAGATTCTAACCCTTTATCGCATATAATCCACGGATTTCAAGTTATGAAATAAATTAAGAGAATAAATGTTGAAAAACTTGAATTTCTTTTTTTCGAAGTTATGTTTCGTTTATTATTTTCGAATTTTCTGTAAAATTCGTTGATTTCCCAAAAAAAGTTTACAATACTAAAATTGTAGCCCGTTAAATTCTCTATTCGAAATGTATTATTAACTTTTTTTTTTAATGTTTCGTTTAAAAGATTCGTAAGTAAACAAAAAAAAGTTTGAAATGTTTAACATTTCTTCTCTTAATTTAATTTATTCTTAACTCAAAATCCGTTGATTTTAGATGATAAAAGGCTATAATCTTTTATGTAGATAAGCAAACGATCTTTAAAAATTCACTAATCATTCAATACTAAAAGATCAATAATTTCGGTGTATATGACCGTTTGAGAGCTTAAATTCAAAAAATAGCACGCACCCTTTCAGAAGTTTAAACTTGCGACAATTTTTTCAAAATTAACCCTTTCAAATGTAGAAAATGTTACACCTGACCAAACAAATATTGCAACCACACAAAAACAAAAGACAATATGTACGACAGCTTACACACAAAAAATCAATTTTTTTAAAAATTTTCTCGGTGCTAAATTTTTATATTCTTTAAAAATCCGAATTGTTTCAATTTTAAACTAAACTTTTTCTCATATTTAAAATTGGTATTTTTGTCTTGAAATTAAAAATTTTTGAAAATTAAGGCCCCGGGTAAGCGCTTTGTTTTCCAAAACTATAAAAAAAATTTATTTGAAAAATTTCTTATTAAAATTAAAGTAAAAAATAACTCAAACTAAATTTTGGTTATTTGTTAAAAATTTACATAAACAAATTTGTTTGACCGGCGAGCCGACGCCAGCTGCAAGACGCACATGCGATTGACCCCTCGGCGCTACCATTGCTCTTCGCGATCCAGCCGCCTCTATAAGGCATCTTATCAATTTTGTTTCAAGTTTCTTTTTTTAATTCTTATAAAAAATCACTCAAATTTAACAAATAAATTCAAACGTTTAATTTAAAAATAAACAAAAATATATCATAATTTTTAAAAATTATGTTTTATTTATTTGACTAATTTTTTTTGAAAATAAAAAATTTTTGTGTTTTTGTCTACGGAGAACAGTAATTACCACTTTTGAAATCAAATAATTTCGTAGAACTTTTTTTTTCAGGTTAGCTAGCGCATATATAGTCTGCATAACAATTTTGTTTTTACAACTTTAAACTGAGTTTTTTTAACTAAATAAAAAAAATTCAAATTAATAAATTAATTTTGTTCAAAACATTTTTATTTTATTTTATTTTAACTGCCTTTATTTTATAAAAAAATATAAAAATATTATAAAAGTTACTAAAAAACACTGGTTACAAACTTTTACTTAACTCAATAATAGATTTAATCAATCTACATTATTTATGATTACATAATTATTTAATTTTTAACAGTATTGATAATATGATAAATGGTAAAATGATAATAGTTGTAGTGGTCAGATAACAATAAATTTTCGAGTTGTGTTCGAGTAGACTTTTTATGATGATGTGTGAAAACATACAATTTTTCCAAAAAAAAATACATTTTTTATTTAAAATTTTGTTGCCGTAGCATAGTGAAGCTGTCGCCAAAGCTTGTAAGCTTTGGCGGAATTCCATAACGGCCTAATTTGGTTAGTTCTCGATTTGTTTGACTTCCATTGGTGGCTGTAAAGTCAGATTTTTACTTTCTAAAGCAATTTTATTAATTTCTACATTGAAATGCCCATAGCACCAAAGCTATTGATTTTTTAGTGTAAATGCCTCAGAACAATTTTAAAGAGCGTAAAATTACCTATAAAATAGATTCTGACCCCTTATTGCTTAAAATCAACCGTTTGCGAGTTATGGATTAAATTGAATAAAAAATGTAAAGAAACTCAGGTTTTTGTTTTTTAAGGTGTTTTTAAAACATTATTTAAGTTAACCATTTTTTTTTTAATGTTAATAAAAATTTTTTATCAAACAAAAATTTGTTTATTTTACAAAATTTCATTAATAACAAAATTAAACGAATTTTTGTCTGATTAAAATTATTTTATTTCAATTAAATAAAATTTGTTTGCTTTAAAAAAAATTATCCAAAGACAAAGAAAAATGTTTTACTCTGCAAGATTAAAAAAAAAACAATTTCTTGAAGTTTCTATCCTCAAATTAACTGCTTCAGTTCTTGAAATACTTTAGTTTACGAGCAGATAAATTGTTAAAAAAATTTAATCTTCAGTTAGTCAACAGCTTTGAAATCGTCTACTTAGCAATTTTTAAACTGGGCTTAAAAAGTTTCAAAACGGGAACAAATTCAACTACAATTTTCTAAAAATTCCAAACATTTCATTCTAATAAATTCCATAAACCGGTACACCAAAATTCCACAGCCACTTACCTCGATTTTTTTAATCTCAAATTCTTATTTTAATTTAATTAATTATTTAATTAAAAAAAAAGACTCAAGAAAACTAAATTTTACGTATATTCTTAAAATTAAAGCACTGGGTAAAAGTTATGTTTACCAAAACCATAAAAAGATTTATTTGGAGTATTTCTTATTAAAATTAAAGTAAAAAATAACCCAAACTAAAAATCGGATTTGGGACGTTTTTCAATCCAAGCTTTGATGTTTGGCAAATTTTCGACATTGTCGATCACTGCTTGAAGATTTTCCCTACCAACGAAAATATCTGTACCACCGAAAAATTTAAACACGTTCACCAGGGAAGCAAAATGGATGTCGGCCCAAGTCAACTGCAAAAAAAAATAGTAATCGATTGGAAGAAGAAAGCTGCGTGCTAACCTTTCCGAGTGCCAAATGGTCTTGGTTGGCTTTGGCGATGGCTTCTAAACGATCCATATAATATGGAATGGTCTCCTCATCAAGAACTTCCTTCATTTTTGCTTTGACAGTTTCATCGTTTTCCATAAGATAAGCAGCAAATTCTAAAATCAAGAAAAAAAAATTGGAACCTTTCCGAGTCAGAAAATATTACAGATCTTACTCAGTCGAAAGTCGTTTACGGTATCGACAATGCTGTCAATTTCCAAATTTTCCCAATCATCCTTTCCGGTAAGTTGGAATTGCTTTGCAAGGTAGCGTGCAATGGCAAGGGTTTGATGAACCTTTTTTCCATTTATCTCCAAAATTGGCAATTGCCCAAAGGGCATTTCTAAAAATCAGCTAGATAATTACTGTAAACTTCATAGATTTAAACAAAAATTTACCTTTTTTATATTTTGGCCAGTCTTCTTTAGAAATGCGTTCATCTTCAAACTCAGCTTTACCATAACTGAGCAAGTAGCGAATGGATTCTCCAATCGCCTGAAGATCGAAATAGGTCATCTTGTATGTCGGTGCCATATCTGGTAGTTTGTAAAAGAAAACAAAATTAAATCATTGAATAATGACCTGCGATAGCACTGAAATACCCAGGTTTAAGCTGGGTTGATAATTTCCACTATTATAAAGAAACAGGGTCACAGGCACACTATCTAATGCCAGTATAGCCTGATGTAAACAATTTTAATCTGCGGTTTAGCTCTCAAAATTAGAAATTACTACAGAAATTCTTACAGCTGGCAGTCCCTAATAAATAAAAATTTTCGATTTATTTAATTGTTAATGCAAAATCCTAGGTCGAGGAATTTGATAAGCGGGAGGGGGAGGGGGGAAGAAAAACAAACGATATTAACTTAACACGTTACCGTCCGGCAAGGTAATATAAAAACTTATCTGTACAGGTGATAAAAAAATTAATATTTACATGATTACAACTAATTTTTCAAAAAACAGCGAATAATTTAATATCCTGAAGATCATATCTTCAAATTAACTACTTCAGATCTTAAAATTTTTTACTTTTAGCTTAGATATAATTCAATAACTTGCAGTTACTTGTAAAAAACCTATTTTTAGACTTCCGAACAGAACTGTGCTAATAAAAAATCAAAATCCATTTCACAACCCCCCCCCCGCCCCCCATTCACCGCTTGAATATGAGTGCATGTATTTTACGTATTCAAACACTTGATACAATTCAGAAATTGCTACTTAGACCCTTAAATCTAAAAATAATTCACTTTTTTAACCAATTGACAGAAAATATGAGTTATTCAGAAAAAGATTTAGACGCTCTTATGTTAGCAATGTAAATTCTACCTTTCAAAGATGTTTTTGCCTTACAAAAATCGTTTTTACCGCAATACTTATTAAACATTTTTTGTTGTAAATTTCGTTCCCTTTATTTTTGTTGGTATAAATTTTTCAATTTGGTCGCACTGTTTCCGAGATACAGCGTTTTCAAAAATACTCGGTAAGAATTGTAATTAAACTCTTTAAATCTTTTTTGTCACGTAAAAATCAGTTTTACAGCAAAGCTTATCAGATGTTTTTTGTAGCGAATTTTATTCTCTTTATTTTTATTCATATACATTTTTCTATTTCCGAGATACAGTGTCTTAAAAAGGCACAGTTTACATTGTTTTCATAGGACCGTCCGAATACTTTTGTGAGTAATTATAATATAATATAATAAATTTAATGTAACGTTAACTTAAATATTGTTGATTCGACTCAAAATTGCTATTATTCAATTCTACAATAATAATTATGCATTTAAAATTTAAAGTTCCCCATAAAAGTGGGGAGAAAATAGAACTGGAAGGAGTGAAGCTCGTAGGTTGTAGGATAGAGGCTCAGGCCTTGGCGTCAAAAGTTCAAAAAAAATGAACTTTAATTTAAATAAAGTGAAGTGCTAATAAAACTGAAGAAAGTGGAAAATTTTAGTCAATGTGCAAAAGGTGCATAGCAACAAATTTGTTAAGCCAGCTGGGATGCCATGTGCGCTACAATACCACACACAAAGTAACAAAAGTGAGCATTTTAAATTTTAATTTACAAAATTTTAAATAATTCAAAAAGCTCATGCTAATTATTGAATGCCCAGCTTTAGATTAATTTTTTGAAATTAAGCAAATTTATAAGATTTGTATAGCTCGGGTCATCTCAACACATACCCTCCCAGACCTCTCAGTCTATATGCGTTTATTTATGTTTATTTAAGATTCGTAAGTAAACTAAAAAAAAGTTTGAAATTTTTAGCATATCTTCTGTTAATTTAATTCTTAAATCAATATCCGTTGATTTTAGATGATAAAAGGTTATAATCTCGTTTGTAGATATGCAAACAATTTTTAAAAATTCACTAATCATTCTAAAAAATCAACAGTTTCGGTGCATATGCTGTTTGAGAGCTTAAATTCAAAAAATTGCGGGCACAATCTCAGAAGTTTAAATTTGCGACAATTTTTTTTAAGTTTGTGCTATTGCGATTCTCGACGATCAGCCGCAAGAACATCCTGTATAATTAAAAATATTAATAATGTAACAAAAATTAAAAGTTTATTTAATTCTAAAGGGCTAATACAAATATTTACAGATACGGTTAATAACAATAAAAAAATTACTACACTAAGATTAACACTAAACTAAATTACACTATAATTTATTTAACACTAAGTCCGGATTTATTTAAACACTCGGTATATTGTTTATCACTTCACTATTTATGTTCACACTTTATTTATCTTCACACTTGTAACTTCGAACTGGAAGTTCTATACATTCTAGAGTGTAAATTTAGCGATATTTGAGTGACTAATGCTGTTATCATGCATGACTCATCATACATGACGTCATACATTAGTCATCAAATATAATTAAACATTCTTTCGTAACAATAATATATTATAATTATTTTATGTTGATAGTTCGGTTTACCTTGAAATATAGATGACCTACTTCAATAATTTAAATTGTTTATAATATCATTATAAGAACCGCAAGGGGAACCTTGGATCAAACACCGAGGGTTTCATTATTATACACTAAAAAAATTATACAAAATCAATTAACTTAAATGTCCGAAAAATGCATTTTGCAGTGTAATTTATCAGCTATTAGAATTTGCAATTCTTCAGGTTCATTTTGCTTCAATTGGCAGGGAAAACCTTGCAAATATAACTTACAAAGTGGTAAAATTTAATGACATTGCCAAACAAATTCAAGGTATTAATAATAAATTACTACGCATCACCGAATTTAAAGTAATATTTTTTTAATTTTTAGTACACATAAAATATTCCCTAAAATTCATACTAGTAAAAATTAAAAATAACAATTACAAATAATCCAAGTATATATTTGTAATTTTTAATTGTGTGAATTTTAACTAATTTATTACGTGTGATATTTGTTTTATTTTTGAAATAATTACTTTTGATTGCTTTGAAAATAAAGGTACAGTAATAAAATAGAAGAGCATGGGACTCTTTTAAATGTACCAGAGCTTCGTCTCAACAGCGAAGATCAAAATAAAAAATTTCTCAAGAACACTGACAATGAGTTAAAAAAATAATAGAGTCTGTACCTTAGGTCTTCTGGGATTTCCGAAATAAATCTACTTTTAGTTTACAAAATTATTGTAATCGTAGTAATAGAAAAAAAATAATAACAAAAATGGAATTTTCACCTTTCCATCGCTGTAAGGCAATATATTTTTCTTGTGGGATTAAGCGTTAAAGAGTTATTATAAAAATAACAATTTTTCCCCCTTCAAGGTAGAAAGTTTGGATTTATAATAAATGAAGGTCCAAATATAAACAACAGACTTGTAGTTTTTCAATTTAAATCATACAAATAATTTTGGCTTTTTGAATGTCTGCATCGCCAGTATTTTGTAATTGTGTCAGATTTTAATTTGACATAATAATATGTTAATGTTACATTATTGATTTAATATAATTATATTTTGTACAAGTATTTTTGGACACAAATTGCACTCGCAAAAGACAAATCTAGAATGACGCAGAAAATTAAAAAAATTAAGCACCCCCAACTCGAAAATTTATTTTTAAATTAAATTAGGTTATATTTAACAAACTGTAATTTAAAATAAATTTATTAAACAAGTGTTGCAACTATTTACGTTGAGCACACGCACCGTCAACAGAATGAGGTAGTCACCAGCTTTCCGATTATTCCGGAATTTATTTAAAAGAAAAATTTAGAAAGAACTTTGGCGATTTCTATAAAAAAACTGCTTATTTTTTAATATAGAAATAGTTTTTACACCAGCGGGAAGGGGGGGGGGGCGTAAAATACTTTTTCAGATTTTGTAAGGTTCTCTGTTTCTTAAGATATCCTGACATTTTCTTAGGATAATTCTAAAATTTCCGAAACTTCTAAGATTTCTTTAGATTTCCAAAGATTTCTCTGATTTTTTTGGATTATCTACATTTCCTAAATTATCTTATTTCCTATGATTTCCTGGAATGTCCTGAGATTTCCTAATATTACCTACATTTTTAAAAATTTCTTATTTTCTCGCATTTTCTAAGAATTTCTTTTTTCATAAAATTTCTTGAGAATTTCTAAGATTTCCTCGGAGTTTTTAAGATTATCTACATATCTTAAACTTCCCTGTTTCCTTTCCTATTTACTTAAATGTCCTAAAGTTTTCTATTTCTAAACATTTCTTCCAATTTCTTCTGATATCCTAGAATTATCTACAATTCCTTATATTATGTATTTTTTAAGATATCTTAATTTCCAAAAATTTGCTTAATTTCCTAAGATTTACTGAGATTTACTGAGATTTTGTTGTAAAGTTTTCTTGTGGTTTCTTAAGATTCCTAAATGTCCTAATATTTTCTTAGAATTCCTGAACTGTCTTAAGATTTGCTCGTTTTTCGTAAGATTTTCTCAAATTTTCTTTTTTTAAAATTTTTTTAAAATTTTAAAATTTTCTCAAATTTTATCTGATTTTCTGGGATTGCCTAGGATTTCTTAAGACTTTCAAAGATATCGCAAGTTCTCCCAAGATATCCTGTAATTTCTTAAGATTTCTAGATGTCCTAAGATTTCTTTAGAATTTCTGTGATTTTTTTAATATTTTCTAGGATTTGCTAGGCTTACTTGGGTTTTTTTTATGATTACTCAAGTTTTCCTAGAAGTTCCTGTTGTTTCTTAAAATTTTCTCGAATTTCCTCAAATTTCCTGGGATTCCCTCTAACTTTTTAGGATTATCTGCGTTTTCTAAAATTTCCTATTTCCTAAAATTTTCTTAGCTTTTCTAGAATTTCTTAAAATTGTTTATATTTCAAAAGATTTCTTATGATTTTCTCAAATTTCCTAAAATTTCCTATTTCGAAAATTTTCTATTAAATATTTGCTTGGATTTCCAGATATTGTCCCCTTCCTCCTGTTGTATTTTGCGGCGTATTATTTAACCTTGAGTTGCACTGTTTAAATTTTTATGATATTATAACATTAAATAAAAATTTATTACAGTTTCGTTTTAATAAGAAAAAATCAATTTATGGGGTTTAGAAATTGTTACTAAAGAAGAGGAGCTTTGAGGTTCCGCCACTGTGTATAAATTAAATTAAGTTTAAAAACCAATTAGCACGGGCACATAATTAAATTTATTTTTTCGTTTAAACAAACAAATGTCGTCAAATTTCGTTTTTTCTTCAATATTTTTAATTTCAAAATCTTAAAAAAAAATTTCAAAAAAATTTCAAAAATTTTAGATAATTCAAGTGTATACCGAAATTGGAAAATAAAAATTTTCGATTTTTTCAAAAACTTGAAATTTGATTTGCGTTGTAATATTTCCTAATAAAACAAAAGCAAATCGAAACAAAAAAGGCAATTACAAAAATTTGAGCATGCACTTCCGGAGAAATAATCTTCCAAATTTTTCAAATAACGAGAAAAAAATTTTACTGTGGTTCAATTTTACGAAAATAAAATAATCAATGTTGTAATTTTTAATTTGCGGTTTTTCTTCCAAACAAACAAATTTTGAAATACTAATAAAATATACAACTCACCTCAAAAATCGGTTACCAACTTAGACTGCGATCACACAACTAATAATTTTAGACGGCGGGCGATGCTTTAAAATCAAGTAGCTTTGATGTGTCATAGTGGTGGGAATGGTAAATTTTGGAATAATCTGTAATGGGACTTAAGAGTCTACGATATCCCTTTATAGGCGCAGCAAAACATGACCTACGTTATACCTATTTTCTCCGTTATAAAGTTACTTTTCACTGATTTAAAAAAAAAATCATAACAAGGGATGATCGTCAAAGGATTATTGCTATTAGTTATTAAAATTAGTTTGTTATTTACTTAACATTTTATAATTTAAAATTCGGTAATTTAGGTTATTTTAAACATTTTTTTATCATCTTATAATGGTAAATATTACAAAGTTTTTAACCAATAAGCATAGATTAGGGGATTCTCTTATCACCTATAATTTTTAATAATATTATAGATGAATATTGTTTCCAAAAAACGGTATTTAAAAAATCATATTTTAATTTAAATATTACTAAACAGATGGCCCCACCGTCAATTTTAATAAATTTTACAGAAGTAGCTCCTTCTTCGATGGACTGAAACAACCCCTTGGTGTCAGAATGCGATAGACGATTAAGCATACAAAAAATATTGCATCGGTTAGAATAAATTGAAAAATACTTAACAAATATTTATGGATAAATTTATAGATTGTAGGTACAATGGACGACGCCGAATTATTAATTAAAATCTATATTATAGAAAGAAAGATGTATTGGTTAAAAATAAATAAAAAATTCCTATAGAAAGTGTCAATTTATTTCATTAATTTACCTTCGATATCATATGTATAAACATAGTAATCGGGAAATGCAAATTTTAGTTTGTACAAATATGGTTGTGTCTCCTTTTAAAGAAAATTCCGCGTACCCCGCATACCTGTGCGTTACCAAGTCTACCTAATAGTAGACTCTTAAACGGAATCTACCCCTTTCTGAATCTGTAGACTCATGAACCATGAGCAATACTTAAAAATAGATTTCAAATTTCCCGCCTTTGTTCGACAAATTTACAAACAGACGATTTTTGCCAATAACTTCCGTCTTGTTACAGATACGGCCAAAACATTTTTTTATAAAATTAAAGCTTATAAAGTTTTTAACAAAAAAAGTCTGATTAATTTTTTCCCAAGACTCATACTTTCGGAGTTGTGGCCGCTCAAAATTGACATAAATTGTTTTTTGTTATAATATTGATTTGTAATTACAAAAATATACTTTCTACGCTACAAGGTGACTTTTTAATGGATAACATAAATAAATCATTAAAATACTGCATTGATTTTCATGTAAATTTTAACAAACACACTTAATTAAATTAAATTAATTAATTAAATAATTAAATGAAAAAAACCCATATGTATATTGAAGAATATTGGGCAACATTGTACAAAAAATATCAAATAGAAAATTACGACATTTTTCAGAATTATTTCAAATAATTAATTTAAATAAGAATCAATAAATTGTATTATTACTTCATATTTTGCTTATATAATATTTTTGAATAACAATAACTGGGACAAGAAAATAAATTTTTTATTTTATTTTATTACAATTATTTTAATTGTAAATTAAACAATAATTAAAAATTTTTAATTTTTAGAATTTATATATAGAAACTAGAATTTTTTAGGTTTTTTCGAGTTTTTCTAGGATTTCTTCTGATTTTTTAGGATTAACTCCTTTTCTTAAAATTTTCTATGCTTTAAAGATTTGTGCTTATTTTCTAAGAATTATCTACATTTTCTAACTTTTTGTATTTCCTAAAATATCCTTAGATCTTCTGGGTTTTCTTAAGACTACTTAGAATTTTCTAAGATTTCCAAAGATTTCAATTTCTCTTGCGATTTCTTAAAATTTTCTTGGATTTTCTAAGGTTTCCTCTAATATTTAAGATTATCTTTTAAAATTTTCAACATTCTAAGATGTTCTTAGATTTTCTTGGTTTTAATAACATTTCTTACAAAATAACTAAGTTTTCTTTAGATATCCTAAGATATCTAAGTTCTATGATATCTAAGATATCTAGATATCCTAAGTTTCCTTCGAGTTCTTAAAATTCTTAGATGACCCAATATTTCCTTATAATTTCTGATATATCTTAAGATTTTCACGATTTTTGTAAGATTTTCTCGGATTTCCTAAGATTTTCTCGGATTTCCTAAGATTTCCTCGGATTTCTGAAGATAGTTTTCTACGAATTTACTGGGATTCGTAAATTTCCTCAGGTGTTCTTAGAGTTTCTCTAATTTTTTAGAATTATAAATCTTGAAATTTTGATTTGAAAATCAAGATTTCAAGATTTCTTAAAATGTTTCAAGATTTACCAAAAATTTTCTAGGATTTTCTTTGATTTTCCGATAATTCCTAGAATTTTCTAAAATGTCCCCTAATATTTTTTGAATTATCTGCGATTTTCTAAGATTTCCTTGGATATCCTGCAATTTCCTAAATTTGGATTGGATTTCCTAAGATTTTTTAAAAAATTTAAAGATTTCCTCATATTTCCCAATTTTCCAAGATCTTTCGGGACTTTCTGGGTTTTGTCGAGATTTTCTCAGATTTCCTAAAATTAATAATAATAATAATAATAATAATAATACTTATTTATTAAGAACTAAATATACAAATTCTTATACAAATTCTTATACAAATTCTTAATGGGATGGCTTCTAACAAGGTTAGTTTTTCAAGCCACCCGTTTCAGCTCAATAAACAAATAATCAACAAATATTAAAAAAAGATTATGCAGACATTTCTGCATAAATAGCAGCATCCAAATCACGGCGGAAGGACCTTACGCTCGTGGAGTCGTCAAAAAGGCTACGGTGTCTCTCCACAAATCTGGGCGCCAAACACGCAAAACAATGCTCGAAACCTGCCATGGAATGGGAGGGCACATCGAAATTTCCCAAATCCCGCAGAACACGTGCATGGCAAGCCGAACGGGGCCTAATCATTTGTCGAAGATAACTCGGCTCTCCGCTCTTCAAAATTTTGAAGATTATAACTCCAAAAAGTACCGAAAAACGATGTTCTATCCTGGGTATGCCATGTTCCCGATAGAAAGGAGTAACGTGGTCGTATCTACGCAGATCAAAGCAAAAACGCAGACACGAATTCTGCATGAGCTGGAGCCTGCGCCTATATTCCTGCGTGAGAAAACCGTAATATACCGCTGCACAGTATTCTATGTTAGATAAGATCGTAGTACTAACAATTGACCACTTCACATGAGAAGGTAATAAGGTTTTAAACTGGTACAGCGATCTAAGCTTGTAATAGCACACCTTAAGCTTACGGTCCACATGTAGACGAAAATTGAGCTCACTGTCCAAGACCAGACCCAAACTCCGAGCACAGTCCACAACCCTGACGGTTTCACCATCAATCGCAACAGACGATGTTGCAACGCTTAAAGCCCTACGCACCAGCCCAGGACTACCCAGGAACAGAAACTCCGACTTCGCAGGGTTCAGAGTCAGACCATTCAATAACGACCAAACACGTATCGATTCGAGATTACGATTCAACATATCTATCGCAGTATCAATGTTCGAGGGCTGACATGATACATGTATTCGAGAATCATCGGCATAAAGATCGAGAGAGCAATCCGGATCAACTACTCTCTCCAAATCGGTCGTGTATAATATAAACAACAGTGGGGCAAGAATGCTTCCTTGCGGGACACCACGAAAAATAGTCAACGGCCGAGACACCTTTCCCGCTAACTCAACTACCTGGGATCTATCACGCAAATAACCCGCCAACCACCTACAGAGTAACTCGTCACAGCCATAATGGTGTAGTTTGGCTAAAAGACGATCATGTACAACCGAGTCAAAGGCCTTAGAATAGTCAAGAAGCACTAATAAGGTGACTTCAGAACGATCGATTGATGAAGCAATATCCGAGGTGAGCCGCAACAAAGAGGTCACAGTACTGTGGTGTGGTCTAAAACCTGATTGGGCAGGCGACAAAATATGGTGGAGTGCCAAATGATCACGTAAAGCATTCCTAATAAAAGACTCAGCTATCTTTGCAAAAGGCGATAAAATGCTAATAGGACGGAGATGAGAAAGCTATACGGCCATTGGAACCTTAGAAAGTGGTCTGACACGTGAAGCCCTCCAGATAGATGGCACCTCTCCGGTTCTAAAAGAAAAATTTAACAAGTTGCAGATCACCTCGCTGCAAAACGGCAGTACAAGCCTCAACATACGAAGACTGATACCATCAGGACCAAGAGCGTTGGAGCGCAGAGCCCCAGCAACATCAATCAACGCCCCAGGTGTGACCTCACAAATAGAGAGCTCTTCCGCCCCCGAAAAAGACGAACCATTCAACCCCAAATCAATCCCCGCAGAAACTTCCGGAACAGATCCGAGAAAGTATGCGTTAATAAAATCTGGATCCTCACACAACCGTGCAGATATCTGACTAGATGGACGAGAATGAACGCCCCAAGAAGACAGGCACCGCCAAAGCTTTTTCGGATCTGAGCGATGAAGCACAAGCTGGCGGTTTATATAACTCGCCTTCTCCCTTCTGACAGCGCCCGATAGATAACTTCTGAGATCACGATAACATTCAAAATCAACACTTGAACGTGTGCGCCTATACTTGTTGTAGGCTCGCCTCTTCAACTTGGCCATCTCTCTGATTGTCCACGTAATCCACGGCTTACTCCTTTCTCTGCAAACTACTGTACGAATAGGAGCATGTACATTGAAATTACCTCGGATTTCCTAAGATTACCTCGGATTTTCTAAGATTTTTTATGATTTCCTACGATTATCTACATTTTCGTATTTCTTAAGATATACTCAGAATTCTTTAGAATTCATAAGGTTTCATAAAATTTTTCAAACTTTCTTAAAATTTTTTAAAATTACCTAAGATTGGCTGGAATTTTCAAAGATTTTCTGAAAATTTCTACGATTTGCTATATTTCCCAATTTTCTAAGATTTTTTGTAGACTTCCTGCGTTTTCTCGACAATTTCTCAGATTGAAAATTTTTGTTTTTCTAGTATTTTCAAATCTTTCTCAAGTTATCCTGTGATTTCTCAAGATTCTCTCATTTTTTGCAAGTTTTTTTTGAATTTTCATAGATTTTCTAAGATTTCTTTGGATTTTTGTTCTTATTTTATATAATTTTTTTAGATTTTCTGAAATTTACTCAGATTTCCTAGGGTTTGCTAGGATTTCTTAAGATATTCTTAGATTTGGTAAAAAATTTTGTATTTCCCACAGACTTTCTAAAATTTTCTTGGATACCTTAGGTTTTCCTAAGTTTTCATAAGACTTCCTAAGATTTCATAGAATTATTTTTTCGTTTACGACAACCTACACCTAAAGGGAATTATATATTGTCGTGTTTCAAAGTGATTTGGACCCACCTTGTTATCATTTTGATGAAAACTTTATTGTTAGTAAGCAGACTGCTTACTAACTGACAAACTTTTTTTGCTGACCAAGAAAGCAGTGAGGTATTATAAATTTTACGTAATTTATTATCAAAATGTAATAATATGATGTAATCGTTTAATATTCACGATTTTTTAATTTTTGCTTATACAGGGAAGAGTAAAAAAGGGGGGGGGTAAACATCATTGAAAGTTGGCTTACTTAATATTTGAACATTCTCTTAAAGATTAGAAGAAATGGGTAGAACTAAATCAGGTTAGAAGAAAGGATAGAAGAAATATCAGAAACAAGAAATAATGCGCGTGAATGGATTTACAAGTTTTAGGGTTTAAAAAATGAGTAGGAATAAAAGAAAAAAAATGTTTTTTATAACTATAACTTTTAGTATTTAGAACTGAAAAAATAAATAGTTTAGTTTGATCTTTATTTTCTTTAAACAAAATAATAAATAGATTAACTAAATTGTAAGCAACGAATCATTGGTACACAAAATTTTTTTGTGTTGTTGCCCGTGTAATTTTAATAGTTTTTGTGTGAGGACGGCGCCATTTTATCGCTCTTACCATAACAGCCGTCACTGATATTATATACAATTTTTCTTTTAAATAAAATGACAGATGGGAGACTAAAACTATACTCCCAGACTTCTCGGCATCCAAGACCCAAGAATTTTAGAACAAATACATATATAAATGTCTTAGAAATAAATTTTGCTGTAATGTTGAACTGTAAAAAGAGAATTATAAGGTTCCCAATCGCGAGTATATCTATATTGTCGTGTTTTTTTTTACACTCCTACCAGATAAATCCCTTGCTGGTACTTGGTGTTTTGGTCACCAATCTAAAAATTGGTCATTTTGAAAAAGAATAACTGAATGTTTTCAAACACCGTAACTTTATTCTCTATAAACACAAAACAACATGAACAAAAACAGAAACATGAACTTAAATTAATAAAATTGAACTTTAATCTAATTATACCGTTAACGGAATACCATTTTTTTGTCGCACTATTTTCTTTCCTTTCTCTTTTATCGCCGTCGTTTTTTTTTGCTCCGCTACAGTTATTTCTCCTTCTCTAATCTTCTTTCCAAATTTTATTTCTGTAACAATTTTATTTCCACAATTTTATAGTTTCGAGAGCCTAATCTTTTTCGAAATCAATCGTTATTTATTTAAATTTGCAATTTCGAGAGATCAATTTCTCTCAAAATCCATCTGGAACCTTGTTTATTATCGTCCCTTAACTACTCCTTTTTTTCCTTTTTTAAATACATCTCAATATATTGCTATGTTGTTTCCTAAATCCAAAATTTTAGATAAATATACCAATTATTTGGTGGTAATATAAAAAGTTCATTTTAATAAAGTAGAATATATTTTAAAAAATTAACAAATAAATTTGCAAATTGATAGGCGGACTTAAGACGTTTATCAATCCAAGCTTTGATGGAGGTATACTTTCGACGTTGCCGATCACTGCTTGGAGGTTTTTCGTTTCAGCAAAGAGGTTTAAACCACTGTAGAACTTAAGTGTATCCGCCATGGAGGAAAAGTACAAATCGGCTCATGTCAACTGCAAAGTAAAATATTGATATTTAAGCAAAAAGATATCACTCGTTTACTGACCTTTCCAAGGGCTAAAATGACCCTTGCTGGCTTTGGCGATGGCTTCCAAACGTTCCAAGTAGAACGGAATGGTCTTCTTAACCAGGATTTCCTTTCGGCTTACTTTGGCAGTTGCATCAGTTTCGTAAAAATAAACAGCATTTCTAAAAGCAAAAATTAATTTTTAAAAATCTCTTCCGGGCAGAAAAGATTGGATAGCTTACTGGAACGGAAGTCGTTCACGGTATCGACAATCGAGTCAATTTCCAAATTTTCCCAATCGTCTTTTCCGGTAAGTTTGAATTGTTTTGCAAGCTACCAGGTAATGGCAATGCTTTCGTGTGCCCGTTTGCCATTCACCTCTAAAATCGGCACTTGTCCAAAGGGCATAGCTTAAAAATTTAACAGGTTAGTTGAATAGTTACATACAGCTGTTATAGTTGAATACAGCAGTCATGGCAGCTCATCCAAATCCATCCATAGCCTCAGGTATGCTCCAATCAATTCTAGACAAGATTCAAAAATGAATGAAAACTTGGAAAATCAAGACCAACGAGAAAAAGTCTGTACACATCACATTTACAATGCGCAGAGAAACGTGTCCGTCAATCACTTTAAATTGCAAAGTTTTTCCCCAGGCAGAAGACACTAAGTATCTCGGAATGCATTTGGACCGAAGGTTGACATGGAGGAAACACATATGGTCCAAACGCAAACAGCTCGGCCTTAAACTCCACAAGCTAAATTGGTTAATCGGTCAACAATCGCAACTAACGATAGATAATAAAATACTTTTATATAAGGCCATCATCAAACCAATCTGGTCGTATGGGATTCAACTCTGGGGTTCGGCTAGTAACTCAAATATCGAAATTCTACAAAGATTCCAATCTAAAACACTGCGAAGAATAAGCAACGCTCCATGGTACATCACCAATGAAGCTATTCATCGAGATCTAAGAGTGAACACCGTTAAGGAAGAGATTCGAACTAGCAGTGCCAGGTATTATCGGAGACTGTCCAATCACCCAAACATTCTCGCCAGTAACCTATCAAGCAAATCAAATTAAATTAGAAGACTCAAAAGAACCGATTTTTTGGATCTGCCAAGAAGAACATATTAATGTAACATTAACTAAATGTAACAGATACAAATATTGTAATTATAGTTTTGGCAACTGTTGTTGGACGGTAGGCCTCTCAAGTCATATAAAGTCATATAAACTTACCAAATGTACCATGTACAGATAGTAAATAAATATAGGGGTTTCAAAACAAAAAAAAGTGCAATTTATGACAGAAGCTGTCAATTCACTATACACTACTCCTCATATTTTTAATTAAAATAGTTAACGTCGTACTTGAGAAGTAGTACTTAAGTAAGTGCGCCGACGTTACTACTATCAGAAGTTAATGCTTGATTAAAGTTCTACCAACTATCTGAGTTTTTTGTAAATTCCAATCTCAGATTTAAGTAAAACTGACAGCTTCAAACACAGTGTACATCCAAACTAGCTTTCTCTTCGCCACAAAACCGTAGGTATTAAAACCCTCTCCGCGCCTCCGATCCCAGATTATTGAGCGAAACTATCCATTTATTCTACTGTGTACCTGTTCTTAGATAAAACATCCTCAGCAGCATATGAATGGTGTTTCCTTCGGAGAGTAACACTGCAACTGACTCTCCTCCATTCCCTGATAAAGTACGGACAAATCTGTGATGAAAGCTACAGACTCTGCCGTAAGGGAGATCATCAGAGCAGCTCTTTAATTTTGACATGACATTTGAGCATAGAAAAACATCAAAATCACCAAAAAAAGATCATTGATATATACTTGGCTTCGTCCATACGTTCACCACCTCTTCACCATTAGCCTTTTAAAAATCTTGCCCATAACAGGTAGCTGGCAGATGGTACATGGCAAAAATTCTCCGAATTTCCATCTGAAGTGCTTGTAAATTTTCTTTTCAAAATAGTTGAAAATGAAAAACAAGTTCAAAATTTTATTTTTTTTAAGGTTTCCTTGGATTTCCAATATTTTGAGATATTAAGAATTTCTCAATGAGTTTCTAAGATTTTGTTGGATTATCTGAGATTTCCTAGGCTTTCTTTAGTTTTTCTAGGATCTTCTAAGATTTCTTACATGTTTATAAGATCCTCTAAGATATTATCAAATTTTCTAGAATTCTTTATAATGGAATTGGATTTCCGAAAAATTCCTAGAATTTCTCAGGATAATATTAAATTTACTAAAGAAATAGAAGTAAACAATAGAATCAATTACTTAGATCTCACAATACTTAAAGACAATAATAAACACTCTTGATATTTTCCATAAACCTACGGAAGCTGATATAATTATTCATAATAGCTCTGCGCATCCTTTTACATATAAAATTGCGTCTTTTCGCGCTTTTCTCAATCGCTTAATTAGAATTCCCCTAAGTAACGTAAATTTTAAAAAAGAATTAGAATTAAATATATGGCGATCTCTAATGGATACCAACTCACTCTTATTGATAACTTATTACGCCAAATTAAACAAAAAATTCTATCGAACTCAATATATCCTAATATTTTAAAAAAAACTAACGCGAACTTCAATATCATTACTTTTCTCGGAAACAAATCAAACAAAATTGTGAAATATTTAAAAAATAACAATAAATTATAACATCGCTTTAAAAACGGACAATAAACTCAACAAATTTATTAATAACGCGAAATCAAAATCAGACATGTTAACTAAATCAGGGGTTTATGAGCTCACTTGTGAATGCTTTCAAAAATACATTGGTCATACCGGTAGATCTTTTAAATCACAATTTGATGAACACACTCGATCCCACAGACTTGCAGATGGGAAATCGACTTTCGCGGAACACCTACTAGACACAAACCATAAACAAGGGAGATACGAAATTTTGCACGTTGCACAAAAAAGTAAAAAACTAGAATTTTTGGAAGCTATGGAAATTAGTAAATTAAAATATTCATCTTCATTATTAAATAGTCAATCTGATTTAAATAACTCACCCCTACTAAATATTTTTAATAAATAATACCTCCTTCCCCCCTTATAACTTACCTCACATCCACTTACATTATTTCTTTTTTGTATTAATATACCCCTACCCTCTAGCAAATTCACGCAAAATTATACTATTTTAAAAATTATCCCCCTCTAACCCTCTTCTTTTTCTTTTGCAATTTTGTCGATAAATACGGAATTTTCTCGTTTTCTCTTTCTAGTTTATCGCCTGATGATGCCATAGTATGGTGAGAACGTTTGCGATAATATATATACGGTGTATTTATATATTATAATAATAACTTAAACATTTTAGTTTCGAAAAAGTGTTTGTGCATTTTTTGGTTTATTCAAAAAAATTTGATATGATTAATATCGAGTTACACTACCTAAACCACTTATCTATTGATTATTTAAAGCAATTTTATTAATTTCTATCTTGAAATGCCCATTGCACCAAAACTATTGGTTTTTTAGTGTAAATGCTTCCGGGCAATTTTAAAGAGCGCGAAATTACCTACAAAATGGATTCTAACCCTTTATTGCTTAAAATCAACCGTTTTCGAGTTATAAGCTATTAAATTGAATCAAATATGTAAAGAAATTCAAGTTTTTGTTTTTACGATTTTTTAAAACATTATTTAAATAATAAACAATTTTTTCTTAATTTTAATAAAATTATGTGATCAAACAAAAATTTGTTAAAAAAAATGTAAATAAAATTTGTTTGCTTTAAAAAATATTATTCAAACAAGAAAATGTATTTTTTTTTAAATCAAAGAAAATCGTTTTTACACTGTATAAGATAAAAAAAAACAAGTGCCGAAATTAGTTACTTGAAGTTACTATCTTCAAATTAACTGCTCCAGATCTTAAAATTCTTTAGTTTAAAATCAGATATAATTTTTTAAATAAACCAATTTTTTTTAAATTTGTAGTTTTCTTCATTTTCAAAAAATGTGTTAAAAAAATGTAACCTTTAGTAACGCAAACAGCTTTGAAATCGTCTACTTAGCAATTTTTAATATGCGCTTGCCCCTGACAGCTTTAGAACGGTTTTACAATTTTCTAAGAATTTACTGAAAATTCAATAAAAATTCCAAACATTTCCAAAAGTTCCAAAAATTTTACAAACTAATACACAAAAATTTCAGAGCACCCGATCTTTGGAAAATTTTAATATGATCTCCTTAAATGTAAGGTAGCTCCGGGAATATGACCAGAGGATGAACGTAATTGTCGAACGATGCCACTGCACAGCCCAGACAATAGAAAATCAATTAAATTAATTTTATTAAAATATTACAGAATAGCAAAATAAACTCTAAAGTGAAAATCAATACCAAATTGAATACGAAGCATAAAACTACACTCTAAATTTATTAAAAATCGGACTTGGGACGTTTTTCTATCCAAGCCTTGATGGCAGGTAAGCTCTCCACATTGTTTATCACTTCCTGGAGGTTTTCCCTTCCTTCAAAGATGTCTGCACAACAATGAAATTTTAACACTTCCGCTAAAGAAGCAAAATGCAAATCGGCCCATGTTAACTATAAAAAAAAAAATCGTAACTAAAGCAAAAAGACAGCCGGTGTACTAACCTTTCCCAGTGCCAAATGGCCGTTGTTGGCCTTGGCAATGGCGTCCAAACGATCCAAATAATATGGAAGGACTTCTTTATCAAAAGTTTCCCTGCGTTTTGATTTGATCGCATCAGCCATTTCTACAATCAAAATAGTATTTTTAAATTCTTTGCGTGTGAGAAAAAGTTTTGTATCTTACTGTTACGAAAGTCGTTTACGGAATCGACAATCGCGTCGATTTCCAAATCTTCCCAGTCGTCTTCTCCGGTAAGCTTGAATTGTTTTGCAAGGTAGCGTGCTATGGCTACACTTTGATGTGCTCTTTTACCATCCACTTCCAATATTGGCATCTGTCCAAAAGGCATTTCTAAAAATCAAGTGGTTAATTGGAAACTTTGTAAGGCTAAACAATAATTTACCTGTTTTATGGTTTTGCCACTCTTCCATTGGGATACGCTCGTCTTCAAAGTCCACTCCGCCATAACTGAGCAAATAGCGAATGGATTCGCCGAGTCCCATAATGGGAAAGTATATAACTTTGTATGTCGGTGCCATATTTGGTTTTCCTCTGAAAAAGTCAAAATTATAGTACTGATGATGATGATCTCTCTAAATGGAAGGTAGCTCCGGAAATGTGGTCAGGAGATGGACGTAAATCTCGAATCATTGAAATTACCAGATTAAAATATTCACCGTTAAACAGTTAATCTGATCTAACAATTCACCTTTGCTAAACATCTTTAATAAATACTCCTCCCCCCCACGATCTACCCAGAATAGACCTACAGGAACTTTAGAAGACATAATATGGCCTTCAAACGGCTATAGCAGCGAAACGATTACATATTTAGTGTAAATAGGTTAGTGCTTTTCTAAAGAGATTTTGCTTGTCTACAAAGTAGATTATAACTCTTTATCATTTAGAATAAACGAATTTCGAGTTATAAACTAAATTGAGAGAAGAAATGTAAACAATTTGAATTTTTGTTGTTTTCGCAGTTACACTTCGTTCATTATTTTTGGATTTTATGTATAATTGGTGGGTTTCTCAAAAAATTTTACTAGATTGAAGTTGTAGCTCGTTAAATTTTTTATCCGAATAGAACTGTTAATTTTTTTTAAAGATGTTTGTTAAACTGATACAAGGTTTGCAGTAAAAACAAATAATGGAATTTTTAAAATTCTCTTAATTTAATTGTTAACTCAAAATCCGTTTATTTTAGACTTTAGAAGGTTATAATCTAGTTTGCGGATAAGACGTCTGCTTATCATCTAAAGTAACAATAAGGTTCATCGAAAATCTTCTATTGCTCACCTTCCTAAGAAGAATTTTGAAATAAAGATTTCGTCCAAGATTTAAAAAAATTTTTAGGTCCTGCCTTCAAACTGCCATAGCAGCCAAATTATTAAATTTTTAGTATTAGTAAGTTAGTACTTTTTTAGAAATCATTTGCTTGTCTACAAAATAAATTATAACTCTTTATCGTCTAGAATCAACGGATTTCGAGTTATCAATTTATTTAAGAGAAAAAACCCATTTAACCCTTTAATTTTGTTTTTGCTTTCGAAGTTAAATTTCGTTTATTATTCGCGGATTTTCTGTAAAATTGGTTGGTTTTCCAAAATTTTTTTACTGGACTGAAGTTATAGCCCGTTAAATTTTTCATCTGAATTGAATTGCTATCTTATGTAAAAAATGTTGCATTTAAGAGATACTAGGTTTGCAAAAGAAACAAAAAAAAGTTCGAGATTTTTAAATATTTCTTTTCTTAATTTAATTCATAACTCAAAATCTTATGATTTTAGATGATAGAAGGTTATAATCTAGTTTGTAGATACTCTAGATAAAGATAGATAAAGTTTCTAAAGTGACAACGACCTGTTCCGAGTGTTTCTGTGACCCTGTTTTCCACGAATAAATTAAAAAAAAAAAAAAATTTCGGTTTATATTAAAGAAATTTTTTGAGTTTCTGACTTCAAGCGGCCATAGCAACAAAACTGTTGAATTTTTAAGGTTAATAGGTTAAACCTTTTTTAAAGAGCATTTACTTGTCTACAAACTAGATTATAACCATTTATCGGCTACAATCAACGGTTTTTGAGTTATGAATTAAATTAAGAAAAGAAATGTTAAAGTTTAAATTTTTTGTTTTCGAAGTTATATTTCGTTTATTATTTGTGGATTTTCTGTAAAATTAGTTGTTTTTCCAAAAATTTTTTACTAGACTGAAGTTGTAGTCCATTAAATTTTCTATTCAAATTGAATTGTTATTTTTTTTTAAAAATGTTGCATTTAGTAGATACAAGGTTCAAAGAAGAAACAGAAAAAAAGTTAGAGATTTTGAAACATTTCTTCTCTTAATTAATTCATAACTCAAAATCCGTTGATTTTAGACGATAGAAGGTTATAATCTAGTTTGTAGATAAGCCGTTTCTTTATCTAAAGTAACAATAAAATTTTCCAAGTGTCCCCGTGACTCTGTTTTTCACAAATTATTTTTAAATAAAATATTCGTTCAAGATTAAAGAAAAGTTTTGAGTATTTGATTTCAAACGGCCATAGCAGCAAAACGGTTGAATTTTTAATATTAATAGTTTAGTCCTTTTTTAAAGATAATTTGCTTGTCTACAAACTAGATTATAACCGTTTATCGTCTACAATTAACGGTTTTCGAGTTATGAATTCGATTAAAAGAAAAAATGTTAAAAAAATTGAATTTTTTGTTTTGAAAGTTATACATTTCGTTTATTTGTGGATTTTCTGTAAAATTAGTTGATTTTCCTAAAAATTTTTATTAGCCCATTAAATTTTCTATTCAAATCGAATTGTTAATTTTTTTAAAAAATTTTGCATTTAGTAGATACAAGGTTCACAGAAGAAACAAAAAAAAAGTTCGAGATTTTTAAACATTTCTTTCCTTAGTTAATTCATAACTCAAAATCCGTTGATTGCTAATGATAGAAGATCTAATTAGTAGATAAGTTTATCTAAAGTAACCATGAAATTTGCCGAGTGTCTCCGTGACCCTGTTTCGCACGAATAATTTTAAAATAAAATTTTCGATCAAGATTAAAGAAATATTTTGAGCTTCTGACTTTAAGCGGCCATAGCAACAAAACTGTTGAATTTTTAAGGTTAATAGGTTAGACCTTTTTTAAAGAGCATTTACTTGTCTACAAACTAGATTATAACCATTTATCGTCTACAATCAACGGTTTTCGAGTTATGAATTAAATTAAGAAAAGAAATGTTAAATTTTGAATTTTTTGTTTTCGAAGTTATATTTCGTTTATGATTTGTGGATTTTCTGTAAAATTATTTGATTTTCCAAAAAAATTTTTACTAGACTAAAGTTGTAGCCCATTAAATTTTCTATTCAAATTGATTTGTTAATTTTTTTGAAAATTTTTGGATTTAGTAGATACAAGGTTCACAGAAGAAACAAAAAAAATTTTTTTTTTAATTTCTTCCCTTAATTAATTCATAACTAAAAATCCGTTGATTTTAGACGACAGAAGGTTATAATCTAGTTTATAGATAAGCCGTTTGTTTATTAAAGTAACAATAAGGTTTACCGATTGTCCCCTGTGACATTGCTTTTTAAGAAACATTTTTAAATAAAAATTTCGGCCAAGATTGAACATTTTTTGTGAGTTTCTGCGTTCAAACGGTCATAGCAGCCAAATTATTCATTTTTTAGTATTAGTAGGTTAATGTTTTTAATGCTCACTTTCCTAAGAAAAATTTGAAATAAAAATTTCGGTTAAGATTAAAGAAATTTTTTGAGTTTCTGGTTTCAAACGGCTATAGGAGCAAACCTATTGAATTTTTAGTGTTAATAGGTTAGTTCTTTTTTAAAGAGCATTTTTTTGTCTACAAACTAGATTATAACCGTTTGTTGTCTACAATCAACCGTTTTCGAGTTATGAACTAAATTAAGAAAATAAATGATAAAACTTGGAATTTTTTGAATTTCTGCCCTCAAACTACCATAGCTGCCCAATTATTAAATTTTTAGTATTAGTAGGTTAGTGCTTTTTTAGAGATCATTTCATTGTCTACAAACTAAATTATAACCTTTTATCGTCTATAATTAACGGATTTCGAGTTATCAATTAAATTAAGAGAAGAAATGTTAAAAGTTTGAATTTTTTGTAAAATTGGTTAGTTTTTCAAAAAATTTTCCTAGACCTAAGTATTCGAAATGTATTATTAATTTTTTTTTTTAATGTTTCGTTTAAGCTTCGTAAGTAAACAAAAAAAAAGTTTGAAATTTTTAACATTTCTTCTCTTAATTTAATTCTTAACTCAAAATCCGTTGATTTTAGATGATAAAAGGCTATAATTTCGTAAGATAAGCAAACGATCTTTAAAAATTCACTAATCATTCAATACTAAAAAATCAATATGACCGTTTGAGAGCTTAAATTCAAAAAATAGCGGACACACTCCCAGAAGTGTAAACTTGCGACAATTTTTTTTAAGTGTGTGCTATTGAGATTCTCGACGATCAGCTGCAAGAACATCCTGTATAATTAAGAATATTAATAATATATTATAATTATTTTATGTTTATGATTCGGTTTACCTTGAAATATAGATTACCTACTTCAATAATTTAAATTGTTTATAATATTATTATAGGAACCGCAAGGGGGACCTTGGACCAACACTAAGGGCTTCAGTATTATAAACTAAAAAAATTATACAAAATCAATTAATTTAGATTTCCGAAAAATGTCTCTTGCAATAGTTAGTCGACTTGCATAACTAATTAATTTTTTTTGCAGTGTAATTTATCAGCTAGTAAAATTTGCAATTCTTCGGGTTCATTTTGCTTTAATTGGCAGAGAAACCTTGCAAATATAACTTACAAAGTGTTAAAATTTATTGACATTGCCAAACAAATTCAAGGTATTAATAATAAATTACTACGCATCACCAAATTTAAAGTAAAATTTTTTTAATTTTTAATACACGTAAAATATTTCCTAAAATTCATACGAGTAAAAATTAAAAATAACAATTACAAATCCAAGTACATAATTTTTTTAAGCTAATTTTTTACGTGTAATATTTGTTTTATTTTTGGAATAATTACGTTTAATTGCTATGAAAATAAAGGTACAGTAATAAAATAGAAGAGCATGGGCCCCTATTAAATGTACCATAGAGCTTCGTCTCAAGAGCGAAGATGAAAATAAGAAAATTTTATCATTGGAAGCAACGGAAGTTTAAATTCTCAAGAACACTGACAATGAGTTAAAAAAATAATAAAGGCCTTCTGGGCCTTATGATATGGTGGGACCGAAATAAATCTACTTTTAGTTTACAAAATTATTGTAATCGTAGTAATAAAGAAAAAAATAATAACAAAAATGAAAGTGATGATTTTTTTGGAAACATATTCACCTTCTCGTCGCTGTAATGCGTTATATTTTTCTTGTGAATTTTTAACGAATTTTTAACAATTTTAACGCCTATCATTCAAGAGGACTGACGGCTCGCGCTTCCCCCTTCAAGGTAGAAAGTTTGGATTTATAATTAAGCTCCAAATATAAACAACAGACTTGTAGTTTTTTTAATTTAAATAATACAAATAATTTTGTTTTTTTGAATGACTGCATCGCCATGTCATTGTGTAATTGTCTCAGATTTTAATTTGACATAATAATATGTTAATGTTACATTATTGATTTAATATAATTGTGCAAATTTATGATAAAAATTAAATTTGAAAAGTATGAAGTGCACACAGTCGCAGGATTTAAATATATGCAGGATTCATATTAACGGTTTTCATAAATTATCCAGGATATATAAAAATTTCAGAAATATCCAAATTATTCCATATATTTCTAAAGATTTCCAAAGAATTTCCCAGGATTTCCACCAAAAAAACCAAAGCAGTACACAGACCTCTTACAAACCAGTAAGAGGTATCGAACGAATTTCAATAAATTTTGAGAAATTCCAAAAAATTTTTTTAAATTCCCGAAATTTTTGAAGTATTTCAACGTTTTCCAAGGCATTGATTTAATTTAGTGGCAGTAGAGAAGGCAGTCAGGCAAAAATTTTCAAAGAATTCTAGTAATTTCGAAAGATTTCAAGAGATTTTTCACAAATTCCAGAGATTTTCAAGTAAGTCCAGGGTTTTCCAATGATTTCAAAAGATATGCCTTAGAATCTATTACAAATTCTGAATTAAATAAAATTGAAATAATAAAATTTTTAAAGATAATAGAAATTTCCAAAATTTTTTTAGGAATTCTGAGGCTTCCTAAAGAATTTCAATTAATTTTGGCGATTTCCAAATAATTCCATCAATTTCCAGGGAATTCTAAACGTTTTCAAATAAATTCTAAACACAACATTTTCGGGATATTTACCCCTTCAGTCGTAGGTTGAAGTTGGATTTTGGATTGCTACGTAATCATGTAAAATTTCTAAATTTTCCAAAATCAAATGTTTTGAAATACGTCCATAAAATATTGGACGATTTTTGGTTTTATATATTTAACTTCGCAGAAAGACATAAAAAAACCTTTCGTTGTATTAATTGCGCGTGAGTGGATTAACGAGATTTTAACAAATGAGGAAAGTAAAATGATGCCAGTCTAATAAATTTTTTGTGAATCATAAAGTTCTCCCCAGCGCATATTTACAGATGCTTCCCTAAATTGCTCCCCCCCTCCTCCCCCGATGTCTGATTCTTTGGGTACTTACATTTTTTTAGTAACAACCACACAATTAGGTATAATCAATTTTTTTTCAAATTTAAAAATTTATTTCAAAATTTACTTAAAAAAACCCATATTACAATATTACAAAAAAAATTATTAAAAATTGTCGGTGTGATTTTGAAGATTTTGTCATAGGATTTTTGATTTCGATATTTTTGAGTTGTGACGTTTTATGATTCCAATCGAGTACATTCTTCCGAGTACACAAAAATATACAAAATCTAAACCGAAATAGTGTAGAAATCAAAAATAAAAAATTAACAGGTTATGGGTCCATGCAGAAAGGATGTATTGCGTTTTCATCTAGTAAAGTAGTTGAATAGGCTGACTTATAATTGCCAATGAATTAATAGAGCAAATAATAGACAGTTTAACCTTAATAAAGAAAAAATCACCTAAAAACCACATATAAAATTATTTGATTGGATGTTTCCATAAGATCAGCCACGCCCATGAAGTGTTTTTATTTTATACAAGTATTTCTGAACACAAATTGCACTTATAAAAGACAGATCTAGAAAGACGCAGAACTCGAGAGTAGTTCAAAAAATTTAAAAAATCCCTGAAGCGCCTCCAGCTCAAAAAATACGGAGTTCTTTCTTTTTAAGTTAAATTAGGCTAAATTTAACAAAATCCAATTTAAAATAAAGTTATTTAATGAAAACACAATACTGTAACTATATTTACGTCGAGCACACGCACAGTCAACAGAATGAGCTATTCGCCAGTTTTCTGATTATTCCGGAAGTTAAAGGAAAAATTTAGATAGAACTTTGGCAATTTCTATAAAAACTTACTTAATTTTTAATGCAGAAATAATTTCTACACCAGCGGGGGGGGGGGCGTAAAATACTTTCTCAGATTTTGTAAGGTTCTCTGATATTTTCTAACATTTCTACAAATTTCTTAGCATTTTCTCGGCTTAATATATCTTAACTTTGTAGTATGTAGTATAATTCTAAAATTACGAAAACTTCTAAAATTTCTTTGTATTTCCAAAGATTTTCTCTTATTTTGATGGATTATCTACATTTCCTTAATTTTCTTATTCTCTAAGATGTTTTTAGATTTCCTGAAATGTTCTAAAATTTCCTAAGATTACCTACACTTCTAAAAATTTCTTATTTCCTCGCATTTTCTAAGAATTCCTTTTTTTTCATAAAATTTCTTGATAATTTCTAAGATTTCCTAAGATTTCTTGTGATTTTTTAAGATTATCTACATATCTTCAAGTTTCCTATTTCCGAACATTTTTTCCAATTTCTTCTGATTTTCTAGGATCCTAAAATTTCTTTTTTTCTAAGATTTCTTCGCATTTTCTAAGTTTTCCTTCCATTTTACAAGATTTTCTTCAATCTATAATTTTGCAGAGATTTCCTAAGAGAATTTTCTAAGATTTCTTCTGATTTTCTAGAGTTATCTACAATAGCTAAAATTTTGTATTTCCTAAGATATCTTAATTTTCTATGATTTTTCTGGATTTCCTGAGTTTTCTTGAGATTTTCTCGGAATTTCTAAGATTTCTTAGAATTTCCTAAGATTTGTTCTGATTTCATAGAATTTTCAAAGATTTCCCAAGTCTTCCTGTGATTTCTTAAGATTCCTAAATGGCTTAATATTTTCTTAGAATTCCTGATCTTTCTTAAGATTTGCTCGTTTTTCATAAGATGTCCTCGAATTTTCTTTTGTAGAATTACATGCATTTCCTAAAATTTCCTATTTCATATATTTTAAAGATTTGCCAAGATTCACTGAGATTCCTAAATTTTCTAATATTTCCGTAAGATTTGCTCGTTTTTCTTTAGATTTTCATCTTTTATCAGATTTCCTAAGATTTCTTTAAATTTCCCGAGATATCCTCTAATTTTTTATGATTATCAGCATTTCCTATTTTATAAGATTTTCTCAAATTTCATCTGATGTCCTGCGGTCGCCTAGGATTTCTTAAAGCTACCAAAGATATCCCAAGTTTTCCCAAGATTACCGGTAATTTTTAAGATTACTGGATGTCCTAAGATTTCGTTAGAAATCCTGTGATTTTTAAATTTTATCTAGGATTTGCTAGGCTTTCTTGGGGTTTGTTATGATTTCCCAAGTTTTCTTAGAAGTTCCGGTGTTTTCTTAAAATTTTCTTGAATTTCCTGAGATTCCCTCTAACCTTTTAAGATTATCGGCATTTTCTAAAATTTCCTATTTCCTAAAATTTTCTTAGCTTTTCTAGAATTTCTTAAAATTGTTTATATTATTACATTGTTATAATACATGCGAATACAGCAAATAAAAATTTATTACAGTTTCTTTTTAATAAAAAAAAATCAATTCATGGGGTTTACAAATTGTTACTAAAGAAGAGGAGCTTTGAAGTTCCGCCACTGTGTATGAAATAAATTATGTTTAAAAACCAATTAGCACTGGCACATAATTAAATTTATTTATTTCCTATTTGTTTAAACAAATAAATGTCGTCAAATTTCGATTGTTCTTCAAGATTATTAATTTAAAAATTTCAAAACAATTTCAATTTCAATTTCGGTGTATACCGAAATTGGAAAATTAAAATTTTGATTTACTATGTATACTTCAGTAGTAATTATTTTTGTGTTCCTTAATTTGTAAGTCAAACTAAACCAAAAGTTTCGATTTTTTCAAAACCTTGAAATTTGATTTGCGTTGTAATATTTCCTCATAAAACAAAAGCGAATCGAAACAAAAAAAGGCAATTACAAAAATTTGAGCATGCACTTCCGGCGAAATAACCTTCCAAATTTTTCAATAACGAGAAAAAAATTTAATTGTGGTTATAATAATTAATATAATTTTTAATTTGCGGTCTTTTTTCCAAACAAACAAATTTTGAAATACTAATAAAATATACAACTCACCGCAAAAATCGGTTACCAACTTAGACTACGATCACACAACGAATAATACCAGACGGCAGGCGATGCTTCAAAATCAAGTAGCCTTGATGCGCCATAGTGGTGGGAATGGTGAATTTTGTAATAACATGTAATGGGACTTAAACGGAGTCTACCCCTTTCTGAATCTGTACACTCGTGAACCATGAGCAATACTTAAAAATAGATTTCAAATTTCCCGCCTTTGTTCGACAAACTTACAAAAAGGCAATTTTTAGCGATAACTTCGCCCCCGTTAGAGATAGGACAAAAACATCTATTTACAAAATTGAAGCATATAAAATTCTAAACAAAAAAGATCTGATTATTTTTTTTCTCATGACTCATACTTTGGGAGCTGGGGCCGCTTAAAATTGACATAAATTGTTATTTGTTATAATATTGATTTGTAATTACAAAAATATACTACTTTTTACGCTACAAGGTGACTTTTTAATGGATAATAGAAATAAATCAATATATCCTACATTAATTTTCATGTAAAATTTAACAAACACAATTTATTACTTTATTAAATTAAATTAATTAATTAAATAATTAAATAATTAATAATAATTAAATTGAGCCACATTGTACAAAAAAAATTAAATAGAAAATTACAACATTTTTTAGAATTATTTCAAATAATTAATTCAAATAAGAATCAATAAATTGTATTATTACTTCATATTTTGCTTACAGAACATTTTTGAATAATAGGACAATAACTGGGACATCAAAATAAATTTTTTTATTTTATTTTATTACAATTATTTTAATTGTAAATTAAACAATAATGAATAATTTTTAATTTTTAAAATTTATATATAGAACCTAGAATTTTTTAGGTTTTATGAGTTTTTCTAGGATTTTCTCTGATTTTCAAAAATTTTATTCAATTTCCTGATGTTTTCTAAAAAATTTTTGGTTTATCTGAGATATCCTAAGATTTCTTCTGATTTTTTAGGATTAACTCCATTTCCTAAAATTTTCTGTTTTAAGATTTGTGCTTATTTTCTAAGAATTATCTACATTTTCTAACTTTTTGTATTTTCTAAAATATTCTTAGATTTTCAGGGTTTCCTTATGACTACTTAGAATTTTCTAAGAATTCCTTCAATTTCCAAAGATTTCAAGTTCTCTTGCGATTTCTTAAAATTTTCTTGGATTTTCTAAGGTTTTCCCTAATTTTTAGAATTATCACCTAAAATTTTCGATATCTCAAGATGTGCTTAGATTTTCTCGGTTTTCCTAACATTTCTTAAAAAATACCTAAGTTTTCTTTAGATTTCCTAGAACATTAAAGTTTTCCTGAGATTTTTAAGATTTTTCAAAATTTCCTAAGATAGCAATTTTCACTGATTTTTTAGGATTATCTTAATTCCCTAACATTTTCTATTTTCTGAGATTCCCTGGGATTTCTTGCGCTTTTCAAAGTTTTCTCAAGTTTCCGTTGAGTTCTTAAAATTCTTAGATGCCCTAATATTTCCTTACAATTACTGATATATCTTAAGATTTTCACGATTTCGATAAGATTTTCTCGGATTTCCTAAGATTTCCTCGAATTTCTTAAGATAAGTTTCTTAGTTTTCTTTGGGGATTTCCTGGGGATTCAAAGATTTTCTCAGGTGTTTTTAGAGTTTCTTTAATTTTTTAGAATTATCTACTGTTCTTAAAATTTTCAAGATTTCAAGATTTCTTAAAATGCTTTAAAGTTTCCTAAAAATTTCTTTGATTTTTCGATGATTCCTAGAATTTTCTAAGATGGCCTAATATTTCTTGGATTATCTGAAATTTTCAAAAATTTCCTTGGATTTCCTTAGATATCCTGCAATTTCCTAAAGTTGGATTTTCCCAATTTTCGAAGATCTTTTGGGACTTTTTGGGTTTTATCGAGATTTTCTAGGATTTTCTAAGATTACTTAGGATTTCCCAAGATTTTCTGAAAATTTCTAGGATTTACTATGATATTTTTCAATTTTCTAAGATTTTATGTAGACTTTCTGCATTTTCTCGACAATTTCTCAGACTGAAAATGTTTGTTTTTCTGGTATTTTCAAGTTTTCCTGTGATTTTTCCAATTTCATTGGATTCTCATAGATTTTCTAAGATTTACTTGGTTTTTTATTCTTATTTTATAAAATTTTTATAAATTTCCTGAAATTTACTCAGATTTCCTAAGATTTGCCAGGATTTCTTAAGATTTTCTTAGATGTTCTTAGAGTTTTTCTAATATTTTAGAATTACCGGGTGTTTCCCACAGACTTTCTAAAATTTTTTTGGATTTTTTTATATTTCTTAGAATTTTCTAAGATTATCTGAGATAACTTTTCTATATTTTTCTGAGTTTTCTTATGATTTCCTGAAATTTTCTTCGATCTCCTGGAATTCGCTAAAATCTTTCTTAAGATTTCATACAATTTTTTAAGATTTCTTAAGATATTATGCAATTTCCCAAAGATTTTCTAAGATTTTTTTGAATGTTCTGATGTTTTTTAGAATTCTCTTAGATTTTCTGATGTTTCCTAAAATTTTGTTAGATTATCTGAGATTTCGTAAGATTTTCTTGGATATCCTAGGTTTTTCTGAGTTTTCATAGAATTTTCTAATATTTCATAGAATTTTTTTTCGTTTACGACCACCTACACCTAAAGGAAATTATATATTGTCGTGTTTCAAAGTGATTCGGACCCACCTTGTGCATTTAGGGATGGGAAAATTAATTTTTTTTTACTTTTGCTGACAAAGAAAGCCGGGGGCTTTCATCGCTCTTACCGTAACAGCCGTCACTGATATTATATTGACATGACCAAAACTTAGCAAATCTTATCAAAATTCTCTTTGCAAATTAATTAATCCAAATTACTGGGCATCCATTTTTTTGTGTGTGTAGCAAGAGACTCTTCAAATTAAAAATTGTAAATTTAATGCTGACTTTTGTTAGTTTGCGTTGTATTGTTGGAACGCATCTGGGCTCCCAGCTGGCCTCAAATTTGTTGCTATGCACCTTTGCACGTTGGCTAAACTTTTCACAAATGTTGGTTTCCTTCAGTTTTATTTACACTTCACTTTAATTAAATTAATTAAAATAAACAAAAACTCAAATTTACTTAATTTATTTTTTTAAATAATTACAATTTAAACCTACTAGCCGTACTCCCACTTACTTCTCTTACCTTTATTTACATCAAAACTTAACAACCATATACAATGTTAAATAAATAAATAACAAAATTAAATTTCAAAAATTATTTACAAAATAAATCAATTAACGATTTTTTTGTGTTTCAAAACACGACAATATATAGTTTTTCTTTTGAATAAAATGACAGATGGGAGACTAAACCTATACCCCCAAACCTCTCGGCATCAAAGACCCAAGAATTTTAGAACAAATACATCTAAATGCTTTAGAAATAAATTTTGCAATAATGTTGAGCTGTAAATCGCGACTATATGTATATTGTCGTGAAACAAAATATTTCGACCCACCCTGTGCTAAATTGTAAAAATTTGTTAATTTCATTTTTAAACGTTTAAATTGGAAAAGTACAGAGTGGGGAGAAAAGATAGAGATATAGGCTTCTTTGGCCAACTATGGCCGACAGCGGGTACGAGATTTTGTATGCCCGCTGAAGTTGATTTTTGATACGAGATTTTGTTATTTTGAAATTGTAAGTAAGTTTTGATTTAAATAAAGTGATTTTATGCGAATGCATTAATGCGCCTATTTTGGATGATTAATTTGATATTTGAATAATTTGGATATTTTCGATACGTTGCTACCGAACAGTGATAGATTTGATTGATTTGGTTAATTGGGAAAGGAAGAAATTCAAATTATAAATTTGAATTTGCATTATAAAATTGGAAATTAAAATTATTTGTAAGTGCGAGCGTGTGGCCAGATAGATAAGCCGACGTTTTGGATAAGGATAAAGTTGAAAGTGCAAGCCCAATAAAATTTTACATTACATTGGATATAATTAAATTTGGATAATTTATTTTTGAAGAAGATTTATTTTGGAGTATTTAATTTTTTGCATTAGAAAATTTTTTTTTAGTTGATTTTTGAAAACGCAAGAATCCTTTTAACCTTGAAAATTGCCAACTGCTTCCGCAAACCAGGGTTACCCGAGCAATTATAAGTGTTTGAAAATTTTCTACGAAAATACCATTACAATATATTGCTATGTTATTTCCTAAATCCAAAATTTTAGATAAATATACCGATTATTTGGTAGTAATATAAAAAGTTCGTTTTAATAAAGTAGAATTTATTAAAAAGAATTAACAAGTAAGTTTGCAAATTAATAGTCGGACTTGGGACGTTTTTCAATCCAAGCTTTGATGGAAGGTATACTTTCGACGTTGTCAATCACTGCTTGAAGGTTTTTCGTTTCAGCAAAGAGGTTTATACCACTGTAGAACTTAAGTGTATCCGCCATGGAAGCAAAATACAAATCGGCCCATGTCAACTGCAAAACAAAAAATTGTAATTGAAGACAAAACGATCACTCGCTTACTGACCTTTCCAAGGGCTAAATGACCCTTGTTGGCTTTGGCGATGGCTTCCAAACGTTCCAAGTAGAACGGAATGGTCTCCTTAACCAAGATTTCCTTTCGACTTACTTTGGCAGTTGCATCAGTTTCGTAATGGTAACCAGCAATTTCTAAAAGCAAAAATTAATTTTTAAAAATCTCTTCCGGGCAGAAAAGATTAGATAGCTTACTGGAACGGAAGTCGTTCACGGTATCGACAATCGAGTCAATTTCCAAATTTTCCCAATCGTCTTTTCCGGTAAGTTTGAATTGCTTTGCAAGGTACCGGGTAATGGCAATGCTTTGGTGTGCCCGTTTGCCATTCACCTCCAAAATCGGCACTTGTCCAAAGGGCATAGCTTAAAAATTTAACAGGTTAGTTGAATAATTATGAATTTTACGTAAAGGTTTACTTTGTTTAAGATGTTTTGGGAATTCTTCCATTGAAATCCGTTCATCTTCAAAGTTGACTTCGCCATAACTAAGCAAATAGCGGATGTATTCGCCAAGCCCCTTAATGGGAAAATATGTAACTTTATAGGTCGGTGCCATATTTGGTTATGTTTCTCTGCAAGACAAAGTAATTCGGCATAAAATTATTGATTTGAAAATATAAAAAATTTTGTTGCAGGACGTCAAAATCAAAAAAAGGTATTTTAAGTGCAATTTATGACAGAAGCTGTGAATTCACTACACTATATTATATTTTTAATTAAAATAGTTAATATCGTACTTGAGTAGTACTTAAGTATTTCTCAAGTGGGTAGGAGTTTACTACTATCAGAAGTTAATGCTCGATTAAGGCTGTACCAGCTATGCACGCTGACATCTTAAATCTCAGATTTAAGGAAAACTGACATTCAAACAGATTCAAATACAGTTTACATCCAAACTTGCCTTCTTTTCGCCACAAGCTTAGCTCTTCGAATCGTAGAACAGCTCAAGTCGTTTTGTGATCTCAGAGAGACAAACTTTGTAGAATCTGCAATACTACCGTATTAAATCTCTACTCCCCGCCGCTGATCCCAGGTTATTAAGCGGAACTATCTATTTATTCTACTGTGTACTTATTCTTAGATAAAACATCCTCAGCAGCATATGGATGGTGTTGCCTTCGGAGAGCAACACTGCAACTGAATCTCTTCCATTCCCTGATAAAGTATGGACAAATCTCTGCAGCAAGCTCCATACTTTGCCATATGAGAGATCATCAGAGCAGTTCTTTAATTTTTCCACGATTCTACCACAGAGGAACATCAAAATCGCCAAAAAAATTCAGGAACATTCTTGGTATATACTTGGCCTCGTCCATACGTTCACCATCTCTTCACCATCAGCCTTTTAAAAATCTTGCCCATAACAGGTAGCTGGCAGATGATACATGACAAAAATTCTCAGAATTTCCATCTGGAGTGCTTATAAATTTTTTTTTCAAAATAGTTGAAAATGAAAAAAAATTCAAAATTTCCTACGGTTTCCTTGGATTTCCAATATTTTAAGATATTAAGATTTTATCTAATCACCTAAGATTTCCAAAAATTTTCTAGAATATCCTAAAGTTAGATTGCATTTCTTAAGAAATCCTACGATTTCTTAGAATTTCTCAAAGAGTTTCTAAGATTTTCTTGGATTATCTGAGATTTCCTACGCTTTCCTTAGTTTTTCTAAGATTTCTTACATGTTTATAAGATCCTCTAAGATTTTATCGAATTTTTTAGAATTCCTTATAATGGGATTAGATTTCCGAAAAATTCCTAAGATTTCATAAAATTTCTTAAGATTTCTCAAAGATTTTCTTGGATTTTTGATGTTTTCTAGAATTTTTACAGATGTTCTAAGATTTTCTCAATTTTTTAAAGATCTAATAGATTTCATGGGATTTTATGGTATTTCTTAAGATTTTCTCTGATCATCTAGGATTTCTATGCATTTTCTAAAGTTGAATTGGATTTCCTAAAAATTCTTAAGCTTCTAGAATTTCCTAAAATTTTCCAAAAATTTTCTAAGATATTCTTGGATTTCCTGATGGTTCCAAAAATTTTCTAAGATGTCTTAAGATTCTTATATTATTTAATATTTTCTAGAATTGCCTAAAATTTCCTAAGATTGTATTGGATTTCTTAAGATTTTTAAAATTTCATATAATTTTCTAAAATTACCTGCGATGTTTGAAGATTTCCCAAAAACAGTTTCTAAGATTATCTAAAATTTTCTTGTATAGCTTAGAACTTCCTCACGTTTACTGGAATTTTCTAGGAGATTCTAGGGTTTCTTTAAATTGGATTAGATTTCCTAAGAATTCCTAAGATTTTAAAGTATTTCCTGAGATTTCCTAAAATGTTCTAAAATTTTTCTAAGATTTTTTAAGATTACGTGATGTTTTTTAGAATTCTCTTAAATATTATTTTTTTTATTTCTTAAAACTTTATTGGATTTTATCATATTTTTTTAGATTTCTTAAAATTTTCTAAAGTTGGATTAAATTTACTAAAATTTATTAGAATTTTCTTTTCTCAAATATTTTCTTAGATCTAAAATTTCATAGGCTTTTCTTTCCTAAGATTTTCTTACAAATCCTAGAATTTCCTGAAGTTGGATTGGATTTCCTAAGAATTCCTTACATTTTAAAGAATTTTCTAAGATTTCCTGAGATATTTTAAGATTTTCCTATGATTTTGTAAGGTTTTCTTTAATTTTTTGCTGTTTCCTAGAATTTTCAAAATTTTTCTAAGGTTTCTTAAGATTTTCTCAGAGTTCGGAAGATTTTCAATGATCTGTTAAGATTTCTTAGATTCTATAAGATTTTCTACGATTTTCTGTGATTTTTTTGGATTTCCCGAGATTTCTTAAGTTTCATTCGAATTTTCTATAATTATTTGTTATTGTCTACATTAACTAAAATTTCATCAAGTTTTGTAAGCTTCTAAGATTTTTTGGGATTTCCTAAGAAATCTTTCTCATTCTGTTTCCTAGGATGCTCTTAAATTTACTCGGATATCCTAATATTTCCTCTGATTTTTAGAATAATCTATATTTCTATTTCTTCATATTTTCTAGGATTTGCTTAGATTTCTTCACATTTCCTAAAATTTTCATTTTTTTTGCTATGATTTCCCAAGATTTCCTTAGATTTCTTAAGATTATCACGAATTTTCTAAGATTTACTCTGATTTCCCAACATTTGCTACGATTACCTTAGAAAATCTTCGCAGAAATTTTTTCTTGGTTTAATAATAATAATTCGAATTTTATCGTTTAATTAATCCGTTAATTTTAAATTTTTAATATGTAATATTATACTGGATGTTAGAAAATGTAGGATTTCTTTCCCATCTTGAAACAAATCTTTAGACGCTCATTCCGACGCTAAATAATCAGAAAGAAAAATTTCAGACGGCGAAAGGCGAAGTGACGACGGCGAAATGTATCATCCCCCTTCGTTCCAGACCCTGCTGTTTTAGTAACCTGAAGTTTTGATGTATTTTATGCAGTAGATATTCGTAAATGAGAACCTCTCACTAACTCCAGATCAAATATTCATAATAATATTACATGCAAACAAGACGGTAGGAGTGGGGGCGGGGGGGGGGGGTTAAAGTAACCACACGAAATTTCAATATAGATTTGAATAAATTAGTTCAGCACCGTATTTAAATCTCTATAGGTTCCATTGTGCGGGAGGGGGAGTAGTTTTAGAACCAAAAAATTTAAAATTAAAATTAGAATTAGAAAGTGTCAAATTTAATTTGATGATTCTCTTAGATTTAATTGTCAAATTAATTTTATTTCATGCATTCTGAATTTTTCTGTCTGAATGTGATTGATGTAGATTTTTATTCTAACCCCCCCCCTCGCATCATCGGTAACTTGAGGTTAATAAAACCGGAGAGTCTCTCACCAGTACAAAAAATTAATTTTCAACTTTTAGTCCAAGTCATTCGTTGTCCAATTAATAAAATATTGACAGAAATAAGTTATATTTATTTTACTAACAGAAATACTCAAAAAATTGCATTAATAATATTTTAACGCAGTCACGAAAACATTCTCAAGCATTTCCGTCGAGCGAGGGTAAAAAAATTTACCTTAGTATTGGTAAAAATTAAATTTATATAATTTATTAATAAATTAAATTTTAAAAAAAATTTTTGTAACTTTTATTTACTTGAATATTTTATCGAAAGCTTCAATGTTATCGAATTATATCTACATTGGTGAGTCACCGTTGTTGTTTTGTTGCATACAAAAATTTATAATGTAATAGGCGACCGAAAGCAGTCGTCTAATAATTTATTTAAATTATTATGCTGTTAGTAACTTCGCATAATTTTTAAATAAAATATAATAAATTAACTATAACAATTTAATATTAGATAAATTTAGCAAAAATTATTTAGAGATAACGCTATAATTTGCCGATATACTGACTGATAATTTATTTATCATTATGTAATAGATTAAAAACAATAACAAAAATAAATTATGTTTTTTAATTTTTGTTCATCCAGACCGAGAGTGAGCAACGCCCTAAACCTTTAACAGGATTTTTTTCGATGAAAAAATACCACATGAAATTTGACAAAACTTGAAAAAAATATTAAAAAATGGGAGGGGGGTCCAATTAATATAATGCTAATTTTAATAATTATACTTGATTTTTTAAAAATTTAATTTTAATAAATTCTATAATGTTTTATCAAAATATTTCTACTTTTATAGAAAGTCACGATAAGGTGATAACTCCAAAATGATAAGAACTAAGAAAATAATTTTTACATGCTTAAAAATTAGAAAAACATCTTATTAAAATAAATTTTTTAAAACTTACCTCTAAGTGCGGGTTACAAACTGAAAGAACGACTACACGTCCAACAAATTGTAAAGATGCTTGGAAAGTGAGACCAATACCAATTAATTTAAAATGAATTGGCCTTGATGCACTTTGGTGGGAACGGTCACGTAGTAATATATACTGATTAGAGCAATCTATCTAGCGGCATAAGAGAGATAACCGGTTTGATACCGCGGGAAGCAAAGATTTTATCCTAATTACTGATATCCTGAAGAAAAAAAAAAGAAAGAAAGCTTCCACTTGTACATATTGCTATTTTTTCTTTCATTAAAACTATCATAGTCAGAGATGTAAAAAACTGCATTGTTACCATTTTTTATTTTGTTTATTTTGAATTTGGGGATCAAAGTTCTTAATACTAGAAAATAATAAAATACTTCATATTGCATTTCTCTCTTGATTTTTTTGCCAAAATGTAATTCAAGTAACCCGATTAAAAATTTTGATTTTTGTTAAAATGCACTTTTTTAACGACAAATAACCATAATATGGTCAATTTTTAAGATAACAGGAATAAAAACACCAGCGAAATTAAAGAGAATTAAATTATCTTTGAAGTTGCTATTTACCATTGTTTTGTGCTTTTTGAGCAAAATGTTATAAATTTTTTTTTAATTCTCGCGATTTTCTTAAGATTTTCTGGATATTCTAAGATTACTTCAGATTTTCTAAGATAATCTTGGATTTACAAAATTTTTTTTAATACGAAAACAAGATTATCTATTTCGTATATCGTAAATTTCGTATATCTTAAGATTTCCTTAGATTTTTTTTGGGATTTTCTAAAATTTCATAAGATTTCTCAGATTTCTAGCGATTTCCTCTGATTTTTTAAGATTATTTAAAATTTCTTAAATGTTCTATTTCCTAAGATTTCCTAATCTTTTGCATGATTTCCTAAGTATTCTTTGTACTAATTTTCTACCATTTTTTTGAATTATCAAAAAGTTTACCAGATTTTAGTAAGATTGTCTCTAATCTCTCAAGATTTCTAGAATTTTTATACTGATTTCTACATTCTATGTTGTAAACGAGCATTTGTGTAGTTTTATAGCATTTTTCTAAATAAATAAATAATAATAATAATAATTTTATATATATTGTCGTGTTTCAAAACCATAACAACATTAATTTCATTTAATTTGTAAATAATTTTAAAGTTTAAATTTGTTTTAGTATTTATTTATTTATCATTGTACATAAAAATGTTTGTTAAATTTGCTATGAAAATAAAGGTGTGAAGAACGAAAAACTAGGAAAGAGTGGGACTTGAAAGTTAGCAGTACAAGACTTGGGCTCACGCCTTGACGTCGAATAGTCGAGCTGACGAACATCATTCCCGCAATAATAATTTAAAACTGTTAATTGTTTAAAATCAATAAAATAACTTAGGTTGATTTGATGTTTTTATTTAATTAATAAAGTGAAGTGAAAACAAAATAATAAAATTGAAAAATTTAGTGAAAATATTCGATGCATTAAAAATACATCGCAGAAAATTTGTTTAACCAGGCGTATTGAAGCCAGCTGGAATACCAATATGGAATACCATATGCGAAGCGAGCGCGCACATGAAGCAAAAGTTCAATACCATATGCAAGGTAAAACAAAAGAAAGAGCATTTTAATTTACAATTTTTTAAACACAAAAGCTCATAGCTAAAATAATGGATACCCAGCTAGAGTAATTTTTGGGATTAAGCAAATATTATAGATTTGTATAGCTAGGGTCATCTCAATATATATTTTACATGATACTAATTATTATCATTATTATTATTATTATTATTATTATTCGTATTCTGATACGAAATCAGAATTATCTATATATTTTTAAATTTTGTATTTTTTAAAAAGTCTTTTGATTTCTTTAGTTTTCTTAACAAATTTCCTAATAAATAACAAAATTTGCTAAAATTTTCTTACATTTTTTCTGGAATTTTCAAAGATTTCTTGGATTTCTAGCGTTTCATCTAATTTTTTAACATTATCTAATATTCTTTAAATTTCCTATTTTCTTAGATTTCCTAAGATTTCCTAAGTATTCCTTGTACATATTTCCTACCACTTTTTTGAATTTCCTGATATATTACCTAAAATTTTACGAGATTTCTTAAGATATTCTATTTAAGGAAATCTGGAATTTCCTAGAATTTGCTTAGACCATGTAAATTTTCCAAGATTTCTTAAGATTTTCCGAAATTCTTCAAGTTTTTATAAAATTTTCTTAGACTTATTTAGATTTTCGCTGTTTTCTTAAGATTTCCTAGATGTTCTAAGATTACTTGAAATTTTCTTATTTTTCGGCGAATTTTCTAAAATTTTTTCAGATACAAAATCAGGATTATCTACATTTCCTAAAGTTTCGTATTTTCTAAGATGTTCTTAGATTTCCTTGGTTTTCCTAAAATATCTACCAGCGATTTCTTTTGATTTTTTAAGATTATTTGATTATTATGGATTATTTTCTTGGATTTTCCGGATTTTTTTTTACTTAAACTTTTACCATATTTCTTAAGATTTTCTCCGATCTTGTAAGATTTCTAAGGATTATCTACATTTCTTAAGATTTCCTAAATTTTGCTAAAATTGGATTGCATTTCATAAGATCTTCTAGGATTTTTTTAATATTCTGAGATTTCCTTTAATTTTTTAGGATTATCTAAATTTCTTAAAATTTTTTCTAAGTTCTTTAATTTCATCAGATTTCTTAAGATCATCTGTGATCTACTAAGATTTTCAAGAATTTGCTAGGGTTTCCTAAGATTTTTTAAAGATTTCTCAAGATTTGCTAGGATTTCCTATTTTCTAAGATTTCCATAACTTTTTAAGATTTCCTTGAATATCCTGGAGTTTTCTATGATTTTATAAGCTTTCCTAAAATTAGGAATGACATTGATATCCCAAATTTCCTAAGAGTTTCTTGAATTTCCTACTATTTTCTGGGAATTCCTAAGATTTTCCAAGATTCCCCAAGTTTTCTTAAAGTGTTCCAAGATTTTTAAAGATTTCCGTGAGTTTCTTAAGAATTTCTGCTTGATCTTAAGATTTTCTAAATTTTTATAGAATTTTCAAAGATTTCTTCTGATACGAAATCAGGATTATCTACATTTCCTAAAATGTTGTATTTTTTAAAAAATCTTTAGATTTGTTCGGTTTTCCTAAAATTTCCCAAGAGTTTTCTAACTTTTCTTGAATTTTCTGATATTATCTAACATTTTACTAAATTTCTTAAGATTTCCTCGAATCTTCTAAGATTTCCAAAGATTATTTACATTTCTTAAAATTTCATAAAAATTGGATTGCATTTTCTAAGATGTCCTAGAATATTATGGGATTTTCTTTACGTTTCCTAAAATTTCCTATTTCCGAAGATTTTATTAATTTCTTAAGTTTTCCTTGAATGTCCTAGAGTTTTCTAAGATATATTTTTGGATTTTTCGAGATTATATAATATTTAATAATAATAATATCAATCTAAATTTTCCTAAGATTTTCTAGGATTTCGTAAAATTTCATCGGATTTTCCAAGATTTTTCAACAGACCCTGTTGTTTTAATAACCTGGGGTTTTTATGTATTTTATGTACTTAAATGAGAATTTTTCTCTTACTCCAAATCATATATTTATATAGGTATTAATTACAGGATATAAGAGGAGGGGGGAGAGAATATCGTAACTAAAAGTTATTTCAACATAGATTTGAATGAATGGAGATCAACGCCGTATCTAATCTTTGTAAGTTCCATGGTTGTTGAGGGTGGGGGGGGGGTGATTACTTATAATACCTAATAATTTAAAATTGGAATCAGAAATCAGGAAAAATAGCAGTGTAGGGCATAGGCAATGGTATAAGAGAGTGAATAATTAGTAATGCAGCAGAAAATAATATAAATGTGACCCACAAGTTGGATTAACGAGATACAGAGTTTAAATAATAAGAAAAAATAGTCTTAGAGAAGAAGGAGGGTCATGATCTATAGTCTCCACTACGCTACTGTCTAAAACCACCCTTGATTAGCCGAAGCCAAAAATATATTTTCTACTAATATTTTTTTTTAATTCAAAACTTTTCTTCTCGAACTAAATAAGAAGGCGTTTTCAACACAACTAACTATTGTTTTCAAAATTCATTTTTAAAAAAGTCTAAAAAATTCTTCAATTTAACTAAATTCTAAATTTTGTCTTCATTTTAGGGAAAAAGAAGAGTTAGGAAAGAAAGACCAACGGATCAGAGCGGCCTTCAGGCCGCACAACCTAAACGATTGCCTTTGCACATCAATCATGTTTGCTGTAATAAAATAAATAAAAGTAGTTTAATTTTTTTATAAATTCTCTCCTCTCTCTCATCCCTCCTCTTCCTCTAAAATACCCATGTTAAAAGAACAAAGAAAGTCAAGAACGATGAATAACTGGTTTTTTCTCAAGTTATAATATATTGCTATGATCTCCCCATAAATTCAATAGTACAATATAAACTTTTGAAAATGAAATACATTCAAGCTCCATATTAAAAATCGCTCTTGGGACGTTTTTCAATCCAACTTTTGATGGCAGGTATATTTTCAACGTTTCTTATCACTGCTTGAAGATTTTCTCGGCCCGCAAACATGTCTGTACCATTATAAAAATGAAACAATCCTTCTAAAGAAGCAAAATGCAAGTCGGCCCATGTCAACTAATAAAAAATAATTTAATTGAAATCAAAAACATAGCTTGTGAACTAACCTTTCCGACTGCCAAGTGACCATTGTTCTCTTTGGCTATGGCTTCCAATCGATCCAAATAATATGGAATGGTTTCCTTATCGAGGATTTCTTTATGGGCTGCTTTAGCTTCTTCATTAGTTTCGTAATGGTAGTTAGCAATTTCTAAAACAATAAACAATAGTTTGGAAACCTATTCGGAACCTTAAATATTTGGGATCTTACTGGAGCGAAAGTCGTTTATGGAATAGACAATTGCATCAATTTCCAAATCTTCCCAATCGTCTTTTCCAGTGAGTTTGAACTGTTTGGCAAGGTAGCGTGCGATGGCAATGCTTTGGTATGCTGTTTTTCCATTCACCTCTAAAAGTGGCATTTGTCCAAAGGGCATGTCTAAAAATTAATTAGTGAATGAAGAATCAAAATTTATTAAGCATCATTTACTTTTTTTGCATTTTGGCCATTCTTCTATTTCGATGTGTTCGTCTTCAAACTCGACTCCGCCATAACTGAGCAAATAGCGGATGCATTCTTCAAGTCCCCTAAAGGGGAAATAGGTAACTTTGTATGTAGATCCCATAGCTGGTTTTCCAAGAATAAAAATGCACATAATTTTAAAAATGGTAATCTCAATATTTTTGTGTACGTCAAACATTTTTAAGAAAAAATGTTATTTTTTGTTAATGATTCAGAGAGATTTTCTGTTTAAACTACAAGAGTTTACTTCCTCTGTTTCTCAATTCGCTAGTAAAAAATTTACTCGGTTTTATCAAAGCGTAAGATTGACCGACGGCGAACAGGCGACGGCGAAGAAATTACAGAATCTGCGACTTTGATATTTTTGAATTTTATTGTATGTTCTGTTATCTCAGTTTTTTCGGCTATAAAATCTAGTAAATATTTAAGTTACCTTTTAAAACAATCAGAACTGCTCTATTAATTAAAAAAAAATATATTAAAATTCGACCTTTGAATGGTAAAGGGTAAAGAAATAAAATTAAAATAGTTGTGGTCGAATGCTATCAGTTATTTTATAAAATCAAATACACTATGAAATAAATAAATTCGTAAGTTTTTTTAATCAAAGTTGACGTTTCCTGTCGGCCAATTAGAAATTTCACCAAATCTTCTTGCTGCAAGTAAGCAAAGGTAATTAAAGCACCACATTTAGAACTTACTTTGGTTTTGATTGTTTGATTTGATTGTTAATTGTTTTTCAATAGTTTAATCACCATTATTGTTGATTGCCTATCTTGTGAATGACTTAAAATTTAAATTGGTGATGACTACAATTAGTTCTAGAGAGAGAGGGAGGATATAAACCAAACTCGCGCTTTATGAGATTTCTCAGTCACTGTTTTGGCGACGCCAAAGATAAAATTTCATATATTAATGAAGGATAAAGTACTGAAGTAAAATCCATATTCATAGCTAAAAATTACTGGGGGGGGGTGTATTCCATACTCCCCAAACCCCCCGGATTATTTCTGTAATTAGCGTTTCTCAACTTCGCCTTAAGGCGAATGGGGAGAAGGGACGCAAGCACCAGAACTGCGTCGGTGGATACGGTCCTGTACGCGCTACAATTTTTCAGGACGTTTCTCCTCTGGACGGACTCTAACTTCTGTCGGTTCACTCTCTTCTGCAAGGCTGTCACCCACACTGGGGCGGCGTACAGCATGATGGATTCCGACACCGTACCTAGGACCCTCCTCTTGGTCTCTTTGGGGCTTCTCTTATTTGGCATCATTCTCTGGAGGGCCTCTGTCAGCTGCGCCGCCCTCTTCGTAACCCTCAAGATATGGAAACCGAACGATAGGGAGCTATCAATGTCGACCCCCAGGACCCTTGCCTGGTCGCTTGTAGGTACCTTGTGTCCACTCACCATGAAGTGCACGGGTCTCCTTAGACTTTTGTCCGAGACTACCACCGCCTCGGTCTTTTCTGGCACAATGCAGAGGCCTCTGTCGGTCATCCATTCGTGGATATCCGCGATCGCCCAGTTGGCCAGCACCTCCAGCTTCTTCTCCGTGCGGGCCTCAGCAACTACCGTGATGTCGTCCGCGAATTTTGTAATGCTCACCCCCAGGTGGTGTGGGTAGTCTGAGAACATCGTTCTCAGACATCGGATAACCAATCCCTGCGGAACGCCACTGGTGACCGGCAGAGTGTGCTGCCAGAGCTTTTCTTCCACAATCAGTTTCCGTTCTGTGAAATAGCTCGCGACGATGTTCATGAGGTAGGGCGACACCTCCCTCCTCTGTAGCTCGGCCAGTATCAGTTCCCATCTCGCGGAGTTGAAAGCGTTTCTAACGTCCAACGTGATTAGGACCACAAACCGTTTCTTCTGCCCCGACCTCGCGTTTGTGATCTGTATAACTATTTTGTCTATTGATCGACGGTGAATCTTCCCTTCCTGAACCAGTACTGTTCATACGCCAAGCCTCCTTTTTCGTCTATCTCCCTCTGGACCCTCATTATTCGCTCGAACAGCTTTCCAACGTGGTCCAAGAAGCAAATAGGTCTGTACGAGCTTGGTAGGTGCAGGAGCTTGTGGCTCCTTTTCAACAGTACCAGCTTCGCCATCTTCCAACTTGCGGGATAACTACCTCTCACCAGGCACTGGTTAAATATTTCCAAGAGGGCTTCAGGGCGATCCTCAGCCAGTGCACGCACCACTGCCGCCGGCACGCTATCTGATCCGAGGGCTTTGTTCGTGTGCATTCTTTCCACTGCCTCTTTCATTTCGGCTTCGTCCAGAAGCGGGAAAAATTATTATATTAAAATTATTACAGAATTAAAAACAAGGAAGAACATGACACCCTAGTCCAGAAAATTAATGACTGGACGGATGAAAATAGCTGGAACGACTCCACCAAAGGTAGGTGAACATTTCGCCTCATCCCTGACATCGCCCGGTGGACCTCAAGGAAGCATGGAGAGACCAACTTTGAGGTCACGCAGGCACTTAGCGGGCACGGCTGCTTTCGGATCTATCTACACAGATTCAAGAGAGCTAACTCCCCCAACTGCTTCTATTGCGTGGAAAACGACAATGCCGAACATACAATCTTTGGGTGCATCAACTGGACAGTCATCAGACGAGAGACCATGAAAGAGTTGGGCACGGATATCACCCCAATCAACCTTGTCGAGGTAATGCTGGATAGCGAAGGAAGCTAGGCAACGGTGAAGTGGATGTTGGTGGCGATACTGTCCACCAAAGCACAAGAGGCCGAAGCAATTCAAGAAGAGACAAGTCCCGAAAGGACGGAAACGTGAACAAGAAGAAGGCGGAAGATGTACGGAAGATATACGACAGCGGTTCCCGGTATCTTCAAAGAGGAGAGGTTTTTAGTGGGTAACAATATCAACTGAGTCCCACACTCTCGACCTGGAAAAAGGCCGAGGTTAGTGCATAAAGCATTTTCCTCTCCTCCAACGCACCCAAAAAAAAACCCGGATTGATACCAATAGTTTATATGCAAGTTCTATGATTGATTTTATTAAATAGAAAACTTATATTATTGAACATAGGCATTTCTATCTATAATTCTAAACACGAATAGACCTATTTATTTCTAGTCGTCATCATCTTTTATTATAGCAAACGATCCCCTCCCCCCCCTTTTCCCATGGTCCCTCGGTGCACATTTTCGCATCACACATGTGACATATATTTGTTCTAAAAAAGTGAATAGTTCTTACTTAATAAAATCAATCACACAACATAAACATAAACTTTTAGTTTCAGACCGGGAGTCTGGGGGGTATGGAATACTCTTCAGTACTCAACAATTGTATAGAATATCTTTGACAGTATGAAGTATTCCCATGTATTCAGAAATTGCAGAAAATACTTTTCTAGCAATGAACCTATTTAATTGTAGTCGTCATTTTCTATTATAGCAAACTACGGCCCACTATCCAATGCTCCCTCCACCTGGATTTCCGGTGCACATTTCTGTATCGTACATGTGACATAATATTTGTTGTAAGAAAAGTGAAAGGTTTTTATTTAATAAAGTCGATCACAGAACAAACACATAATCTATTTGTTTTAAACTAGGGAGTCTGGGAGGTATGGAATATTCTCAGGTACTCAATAATGATACAGAATATCTTTGAGGGTATGAAATATCTTTCAGTAGTCAGAAATTGCATAGAATACCGTTCTATGAATGCGAACCTATTTAATTGTAATCGTTGCCATTTTCTATTATAGTAAACTACGCATCGCTAGCTAAACCTCCTCTCCCTTTATTCTCAGTGCATATTTCCGCATCATACATGGGACATATCTTTGTTCTAAAAAGTGAAAGATGCTTATTTAATAAAATCAATCACACAATATAGACATAACCTTTTGGTTTCAGACTGGGGGTCTGGGAGGTATAAAATACTCTTTAGTACTCAACGATTATATAGAATGCCTTTAAAGTACGAAATATCTTCCAGTACTTAGTAATTGCATATAATATCCTTCCGGAATGAACTCATTTAATTGTAGCTTTTATCGTTTTCCATTATAGCAACTAACGTTTCGCCAGCCCATGCCCCCCCCCCCCTATAAATTCCCAGTGCGCATTTCGGCATTATACATAATTATGACATAATATTATATTCGTTTTAAAAAAAGTGTAAAGTTTTTATTTAATAAAATTAATCACAGAGCATAGAAATAAACTATTGGTTCTAAACCGGGGGGTCTGGGGGGTATGGAATACCCTTCAGTACTAAACAATTGTATATAGTAAGTATGAAATACCCACCAGTACTCAGCAATTGCATAGAATACCTTTCTATGAATGAACCTATTTAATTGCAGTCGTCGTCGTTTTCTATGATAGTAAACTACGTTTCACCAGGCAATGCCCCCCCCCCTCTATATCTCCATTGCACATTTCCGCATCAAGCCTGTGACCTACATTTGTTCTAAAAAAATAAAAGATTCTTATTTAATAAAATCAATCACAGAACTTAAGCATAAACTATTTGTTTTAAACCGGGGGGTCTGGGGGGTATGGAATACCCTCCAGCACTCAATAATTGCATAAAATATTTTTAAGAGTATAAAATTCAAAAATGAACTTATTTATTTCTATTTGTCATCGCCTTCTATTTTAGCAAACTGTAAACCACCGCTAATCCCCACTACCCCTCTTCTCTAAATCCCCCGATGCACAATTTTGAGTCATGCATGTAATATATTGCAGTGATATTTTCAAAAAAATGTTATTTTTTACATTTTTCTCAATGCAGGAGATGAGACAATCGTACCTCAGGGTGTGGGTCAAAATAAATTAAATTCCTAATCTCAAAAATAAATAAATCGTCTTCCAAAAATAATTCTTCAGTTGCATATAATTTAAATCCAATGTAAAATTTTAATATTTCTTTAAAGGGTTCAAAATTTTATTTTCCAATTTTAAATATTCCAAATCCAATTTATAATCGAAAATCGCTTTATTCAAAGTTAAATTAAAATATTACTCACAATTTCAAATTAACAAATCTCAAAAAAATCTCACAAGCCAACAGTCGCACCATCGACTCGTGCGGCGACCCCTGGCAAAAAGCTTTGAATTTTTCGTGATTCGTCCCCACCTAACAAATTCTACAATGTTACAAGTCAACTTATTAAAATAAAATTTTCTACCAAACTGCATAAGGTGGGTCCGAATCACTTTAAAACACCACAATATATTTGTTAAAAAAAAAGTAAACGGTTTTTATTTAACAAATCGAAACACAGAACATTGACATAAACTGTCGGGCTTAAACTGGGGGGTCTGGGAGGTATGGAATACTCTTCACTACTTACATTGCCTAGAATGGTATCCGGATCGATCCAGCAGACGATTGATTCACGGGGAACTGTTAGTGCGATGCGTAGCTAGGAATATTTATTGGGAAGGGAGGGGGGAGTAATAATAAATAAACAGATTATGATAGGCTATTATTGAGATTAACGTTCGTTTAAAAGTTAAATGACCACAATTATTAACTTTTTCAGTTATTATATTAATCCTCATTTCAAAAACTTCAAATTGTGACAAACACGGCGCTAGAGCAGCGTAAAAATGAAGTGACGAATAGCTACGGGGAAACGGAGGGGGGGGGGGTTCCCAAAAATCTCTCTTGATCTTGATTGTCAAGTATTTTAGTAATTTTATTTACTATTAAATAAATTATTATTTATAAATAATATTTATTTATAAATAATTATTATTATTTTATTTTAATTAATTTTTCACTTTCACCTCGTAGATGTTTAAATATGTTTCAAGAAAATTCAAATCAATTTAATTTTTTGGAACTTCCGACTTACACATGTGCCGAAATCTTATCGGTGATGCACCTTTTAAATTACAAAAAACTTTTAGAAGCAAAAATGAAATATCAGGTGATTACTCGGCACTCACTTTTGTTTTAAACGCCGTCGAAGTAAGTCGTCTCAAAAATTTATTCTTATTGTGTTGTTAATTTCCACTCTTCTGGAAATTTTTTGGACAATTTTCACTAGATTTTCGTGGAGAATCAAACTTGAGGCTGGTGTAAGTTGAACAAAATTTACAACTTTAGTTTTCATTTGTTTGAACGTTTAAAGAAAATGTTATTGTAAATTTTGGTAATTTTGTGACGTAGAACTTTTAATATTTTGTTTTCTGTCAGTCAGGATCTCTTGGAAACGTCGGGCTGCGTTGGAATCAAAGTCAACTGGTGGTGGTTTGTTCTTCTCCATGAAGGTGTGAAAATGGGATTTTTTTGAATATCAACCATTTGAAAGCAGGTGAATTATAAAATATTTCATTTTGCATGGTCAAAAGAATTTTGCAAATGAGACGAACTTATTGGCATTTACAAACAACCGAGCGTCGTCTCCGGTGGCTTCTTTCCATCTAGAAAATTTAATACAGATTTTTGTTTTGCAAATTTATTTTCGGCCGTTATGGCTTTGCTTCATGACGTGAACATTGTCAAACTGCAATATTTTCCATATTATTTTAAACTTAATTTCTTTCTGCCTGGAAAAATTGAAATTTTGATCTTATACATAATTTTTTTTGCAGAATTCCATACAGGCTTTATGACGTAGTTAACATTTGATTGTCAAATTTGATATTAGTCACCCCTTTTACTAACTGGTTTGCGTTATCAACAAATTGGAAGGTGGATTTTTCCGGAAAACTTTAGGAACAATAACAAAGTGAGTTAAATAAACATTAGTTCATTTGTTTACTTGTTTACTTGATTTTATAAAAATATAACAACAATTTTTGTTTTCATAAAAAATTAATCTTTAAGTTTGACACTTAATTCAATGACACTCAATTCAAGCTTTTGTTTTTTATTAAAAAAATTTATTTTCCTTTAAACGTCAACAAGAATTAATTTACTTTTTTTGAAAATTTGTTTTACTTGGGCTCTTCATCTTTTTAAAATTAATTTTTTATTTATAAAGTATTACAATTATTAAGTACTGAAGGGTATTCCATACCCCCCAGACCCCCCGGTCTGAAACTCATAGTTTATGTCTATGCTCTATGATTGATTTTATTAAATAGAAACCTTTCACGTTTTTAGAACAAATATACAGAGTGTTCCCGTGACCGTAAAGAACCTTTAAGGTTGATAAAGAACACTTTTCTAAGACAAATTTTCAAAAAAAATTTTTGTCCAAGTCTAAACCCTTGGGAAGTACCTCTCTTTAAAGCAATTTTTTAAATTTCTGATTTCAAACGGGCATAGCTCCGATATTTGTGTTTTTTATGCTTAATAATTTAAAACTTTTTTAAAGATCATTTGTTTATCTACAAATTAGGTTATAACCCTGGATCGTCTAGAATCAACGGATTTCGAGTTATAAATTAAATTAAGATAAAAAATGTTAAAAAATCCAGATTTTATTCTTTTTACTTTTTTTGCAATTCTTTATCTCTTAAACAAAAGTCTTAGCAAAAAAACAGATAATTCAAACCGGATAGGGAATTTAACGGGCTATAACTTTGGTCAAATATATTTTTTTGGAAAACCAACCGTTTTTACAGAAATTCTGAAAATAATGAACAAAGTGTAGGTAAAAAAAAATAAAATCATAAAATTACTAAAAATCTCAAATCAAAAATCAATAATATCGGAGCTATGGCGCTCGAAATCATAAATTCAAAAAATTGCTTTAAAGGGTTTGGACTTAGACAAAAATTTTATTTGTAAATTTGTCTTAAAAAAGTGTTCTTTATCACTACGTCAAACGGTCAAGGTTCGCTACGGTTACGGAGACATTCTGTATATCACATGACGCAAACATATTCACCGGAAGATCATAGGGAAGGGGGGGGGGTAATTAGCGAACAGTTCGTAGTTTGCTATAAAGAGAATAACGACGACTAGAAATAAATATGTTCATTCCTATAGAAGTATTCAATGCAATTATTAAGTACTGAAGGGTATTCCATACCCCCCCAGACCCCCCGGTTTGGAACAAATAGTTTATGTCTATGCTCTATGATTGATTTTATTGAATAAGAACCTTTAATTTTGTTAGAACAAATATATTGCGATGCCTCCCTGTTTTATTTTTGTAAAAAATTTAAATTTTTAAAACTAATTCAATTTTATAATTTTATCGTGGGTTTGTGTGAAAAGCATGCAAATAATTAGTGAGCATGAGGCTCTTCTTAATTCAAATTTAAAATAATCTAAATTTTTTTATCATATAAATTTTGTATCAATTTTAATTTGAAATGTACAATAATTTTATCGCTTTACAATTTGCATTACCTTATATGGTATTGTATTTGAGTGTCGAACCTGCGCTGGCCTTATCTTACAAAATTTTGTCGTATAAATTTCCGATTAACTAAAATCTTCACAAATCTTCTACATTTTTATCTTGCAATACTTCACGTAATAAAATTTATTTTTAATATCAAAATCAGTCAAATTAATTAAATTTCGTACGAGCGTAGGTAAAGCACGCCTGCTCGACAACGTTAACCTGGCATGAAGTTCTTCCTTCCTCCAGCACGGTTACCAACATCGTAACCAAAACAAATGAATTAATAAACTTCTATGTACAACATGTTACAAATTTTAAAATTAACACAAAACAAATTTCAAAATAAATTTTAACACAAACACACAAAATTTACCTTGGTTGAGGAACATGCATTTTTTTTAAGATGAGACTCTTTTTTTAATTTTGTTACCTTAATTTTTTAATATTTGTCGTAATTTAATTAATTAATTTCAAACAGTGCAATCAAATGGTAATGTTCAACCTTTACCTTGTGTGGCGTATTAACTTTCATGTGCGTATTGCAGCTGGCTTCGCCGGTTAAACAAATTTGTTTGTGAATTTATTTCACAATTACCCAAAATTATCCAAATCTTCACAAATTTTCATTTTATTAGCACTTGCACTTCACTAAACAAAAACAATCCTCAATTCAAATTAACTTACTTTTCATTTTAAAACAATCAAAAAAATCAAAATTATTAGGCTAACCTTGCTGAACACGCTCTTCTATTATTATTTACAACTTAACCCTATGTACAGTGCATTTACAAATAAATAATTAACATTACAAACAAAACAAACTTCAAAATAATTTACAAATTAACTAAACAATGTTTTTAAAGTTTCAAAACACGACAATATATCACGTGACGCAAAAATGTGAACCGGGGGTGGGGTTCATTGACGCACAGTTTGTAGTTTGTTATTATAGAGATCAACAACAACTAGAAATAAATAGGTTTGTTCCTAGAAAAGCATAAAGTGTATTCCATACCTCCCAGACCTCCCAGTATGAAACCAATAGTTTAATTCTACGTTCTATATTTGATTTTATTATTTTAATAAAAATCTTGCACTTTTTTAAAAGAAAATATATTGAAATGACTCCAGCTATTCAAATTTATTAAAATTTGCTCAATCCAAAAATCACTCCTTGCTCGGATACATCCATTATTTAATCAAGCACTGAGACTCTCGTAGGTTTTTTTATAACTGAATTTTTATAAAATTAAACTTGCAAATTTTTGTTGTAAACTATTACCTTACATTCAGTATTGGGTCTGCATGTGAACGTTCCACATCTACCCACCAGTCTAATAAATTTGTTTATGCGTACCTTTATGCACGGACAAAATCTTCAATTTATCAAATTTATAATTTATGACGCTTGCACTTCAATAAAACAAAAACAACTTTTCAAACTTAAAATTATAAATTAGCGCAGCAGGGAAATAACACTTCAACCGCCTTGCTTGCCGCAAGACCGTCTGGCATCAATCTTCAACAACCTACTCCTACTCTACCTTAAACACGGTTACCACAACATTATTTTTACTTGAAATCTTATGTACAGTGTATTTACAAATTTACAGATTAATAATGTACAATAATAAAAACAAAACTTCAAAATTATTTATAAAATAAATAAAATTAATGTTTCTTTGCGTTTCAAAACACGACAATATATCACGTGACGCTGCAATTTACCATTTTACAACAAATACTATACGTATTATATTTATGTAAGTATTACCTGCTTGTGGTATTTTTCATACATTAAAATATGAAATATTATGTTTGCCAACAGCGAAACGGTGACTGCAAAACCTCCCAAAGCGATAGTTTGGTTTACACCCTCGCTCTTCCTCTAGCACCAATTATGGTCATTACGAATTCGAATTGTAAGTCATTCACAAGATAGGCGATCAAAAGTAATACTGATTAAACTGTTGAAAAACAATTAGCAATCAAAGCTTTGTAGTTTTTTGTTATACGCTTAAGTACACATGAAACTTTTAAAAATCAGAATTACTTAAATGAAGTGCTACAATAATCTTACTTACTTGCAATAAGAAGATTTGCGAATTTATATTTTTGTAGGACGTAGGAGGCAGTCAAAGCAGCAATTTTTGCTACTTCTTCACTGTCATCTTTGTTTTACCATAATTAACTTAACCTTTGCGCAATAAGAGTGATCGATTCTGCTGTATCCCATATTAGGAACAAATGAAGTTCTATACAATTATTATTTTTCAGCGATTTTATTTTTCAAATATTCTGCAGTCTTTTGTGAAGATTTTACTTATACTAATTTTTTTAATTTTTTAATTACAGGTAAGTTGCCCGGTCTTTGCGTACGCAAAAATCATAATTACTTCAGTCGATTTTCGCGGTCGGAAGTGTAGTGTCGAGTACGAATTTTTGTGAAAAAGCTGTGAAAAAACGATGGAAGTTCTAAATAATCGCGAATCAATTTTGATTTAATTGGTTTTAATAGTGGTGATGAGTGTTTATTAAAAAAAATTTTTTGTAACCGTTAAAAAATTTCGCGAGTGTTTGGTGCCTTCGACGACTATTGCGACAGGACTGCAGTGATAAAAGTCAGTTCGACTTAAAGTACAAAATGAAAAATATGACCCTACCTTATTACAGGTAGGGTCCGCTTCGTGGGTTTGTCATCAATTAAAAGTTAGTCAATAATTTCTCTCCAGTGATGTAGCAGTGAATTATTGTGAAATAGTGCAAAATCTACATTTTTCTTTAAATGTAAACTGAAAACTGTTACGGTAAGAAAATTGTTTTTTTTCCATAATTACCTTAATCTTTTTGATAGGTTTAATAGGTGTTTGATTTTGCTGTATTCCATATTAGGAACAACTGAAGTTCCATGGTTTTATTTTCAAGTATACCACAGTCTTTGGAAATATTTTGTTTATACTATTCTGGATCTATAATTTTGTAATCACAGATAATTTGTCTTCGGTCAGTTTCTCCGGTCGGGAGTGTGTTCGGTGTCGAGTACGAATTTTGTGGAAAAGGTTTAAATAACCGCGAATCAATTTTTGTTTAATTTTTAGTTGTAATAGTGGTGATCAGTGTTTATTAAAAAAATTCTTTCGTGGTCATTAACAAATTGTGCAAGTGTTAGAACTTATACTTAGTGCCTTAGGCTAGAATTAAACAAAACAATGACGTTTATTGTCAAAGGACTTCAGTGATAAAGGTAAGTTCGACCGGAAACACGAACCGGGAAATATGAATACTAATAAATTCTTCTGTCTTATTACAGGTAGGGTCCGCTTTGCGGGTTTGTCAACAATTAAAGGTTAGTCAATAATCTTTCTCCAGTGATGTAGCAGTGAATTATTGTAGAATAGTGTGAAAACTACATTTTTCTTTAAATGTAAAATGTGTTTAAAACTGTTACGGTAAAGAACTTGTTTGTTTTTCCATAATTACCTGAATATTTGTTTAATACGTGTTTGATTTTAGCTGTCTGATTGATTCTACTGTATCCCATATTAAGAACAGTCGAAGTTCCATGCAATTATAACCAATTGCGGTTTTATTTTCAAGTATACCGTTGTCTTTTGAGACTCTGGACCTATAATTTTTTATTTACAGATAAGTTTTCCGATATTCGTGCACGCAAAAATCGTAATTACTTCGATCGGTTTTCGCAGTCGGGAGTGTAGTGCCGAGTACGAGTTTTGTAAAAAATCTAAATGAAAGCTTTTAATAGTCGTAATCAGTGTTCATTAAAAAATTTCTTTCGTGGCCGTTAAAAAACTGGGCTTGTATTTGAACTTCCGTTTGGTGCTACGCTAGAATTGGACGAAAACCGACGGCTGTTGCGACAGAACTGCAGCAATAAAGGTTAGCCCTGTTAAATTTTTTGTTAGTTTTCTTAAAACGCTAGATTTTCAAGCTAAATTGAAAAGTGTGAAATTGCGATAAAGTCTTTAGTTTGATTGGTACACAAATCGATTGATTAACCAATCAGAATGGTTTTCTCTTAATTCCGCGAGAATAAAAGTATAGTTTCTCCTATTTGCAAAATTAGGTTTAGAATTGCGTTTAGGCTATTAAATTGCGTATTTTAAAATTATTTTTTAACATAAAACCTAACTCTCCGAACCTCTTACTGAGTAATTGTGCAAAATTTGGTTAAAATAGCAAATAAACAAATAATGTTTCTTTTTTTATATTATATAAATAGATTGTAAAATTATTAAAGATAAAACTCACCACAAAATATCGGTTACAAAAACTTGAAAATGAGAACCTCGAATAATCAGTACTACAAAATGATAAAAGGTGAAGTGGCCTAGTGCGGTATGGTGGGAATGCTGACGTAAGAAACGAAATTACTTCCGTATCTCAAATTTAGAACATCAGTTTTATATTCTGTTGAGGCCTGGAAACCAACCAAAATCTTTTTGGGGAAAAGCTAAGCTTGACTTTAGGCAGCGACTTTTGTCTTATTAATCTCCTTCTCTCTTCGAGTAACATTTGAATAACGCTGAAAGAAGAAGGGACAACGGAATAGTCACTGTTGAGCACCTCAATCGATCAACTCGGTTTGGTTCACAAATTTTCAAAATTTTATTTAAAACCGACCCTTCCAAAAATTAAAAATAAATCCAAAACTGATATATTACACATAAAATGAATACAAATCAATTACATCTACAGAGTTAACTCATCAATCTTTGGACGTTTTTCAATCCAAGCTTTGATGGTAGGCAAATTTTCTACGTTTCTTATCACTGCTAGTAGGTTTTCCCTACCATCTAACATGTTTTTCCAACCGTACAAATTGAATAAGCCCACTAACGAAGCAAAATGCAAATCGGCCCATGTCAACTGCAAACGAAAAAATTATAATTGAAGCGATCTACTAACTACTAACTGACCTTCCCAAGGGCCAAATGACCTTTATTGGCTTTGGCGATAGCTTCCAGACGATCTAAATAGAATGGGATGACATCTCTCTTAATACCCTCCCTGAGTTTTTCTTTAGTCTCTTCATCAGATACGTAGAAAGGGGTTCCAATTTCTGAAATAAAAAGAAAACGTTTGAAAAGCTGTCCAGGTCCAAAAAAATTATTGATCTTACTTAAACGGAAATCGGTTACGGTGTCGACAATAGAGTCAATTTCCAAATCTTCCCAATCGTCGTTTCCGGTAAGTTTAAATTGTTTTGCTAAGTAGCGGGTGATGGCAGTGCTTTGGTGTAGTACTTTACCATCCACCTCTAAAATTGGCATTTGTCCAAAAGGCATGTCTAAAAATCAACTACTTAATTATAAAGATTCAAATTTGGAGCAAAAATTTACCTTTTTTATGGTTTGGCCAATCTTTTATTTCAATGCGGACATCTTCAAATTCAACTCCACCATAACTGAGCAAATAGCGAATGCATTCGGCGAGTCCTTGAATGGGAAAGTAGGTCAGCTTGTACGAAGGTGCCATTTCTGGTATTCAGGTGGAAAGGAATCAAATTCTCTGTAAAATAAATTTATATCATACATTAAAATGTTTAAGTGGTACGGCGAAACGGCGACAGCGAAATACCAACGGTCAAATGTACTAAACTGAATACGAAATTGACTTGAAATAATTATCGATTTTAACAGAAAACATCGACGTCGCCATTTCGCCGTCACTGTTTCAAATCTTTAAAACTACGGATAAATGTTGGAAGATATTCTATACCACCCGGGGATACACCCCCCCCCCCCCGGATTTAAATGACAAAAGTTGGTGTTTATGTTTTGCGATTGATTTTATTCAATATAGCCACTTCACTCTTTGAAATCATTAGGGCCCCTACAAGTAGTAATTCAAGAGTGCAACCGTAGTGTGATGCATAAAGCTAACCCCCCCCCCCTCAAAAGTGTTTATCATTCAATTTTTATGTCCGTTAAAGTGAGTGGACTTGATAAAATAAATACAATTGTATAGAGTAGCTCGAGTACGTTTGGGAGAGGGGAGTCAAAGTCCAACCCTGTCGGTGTTAATACAGGATGTTAATTAAAATAAAAGGAAACGGATAGGTCTGAATCAAACCACAAGAAAAGGTGGGAGAAGTAGTAGAAATGATAAACGATGCTTTTGAATGCATTTACGAGTTTTGAGGTTTACAAAATAAAAGACACTAGTTTGACCTTTGGTTAGCTTACACGAAACTGTAAGCAAGCAATCGTGGGTAGCACAAAAATTGATATTTGTTGTAAGAGGACCTCCTGTACCAGCCGCCACTGATCTTATACATAATGTTTCTTTTGAATACACTGACGTATGGGAGACTGAGACTATACCCCCAGACCTCCCGGCTTCAAAGACCTAAGTTTTTAGAACAAATACATCTAAATGTCTTAAAAATAAATTACAATAATGTTGAACAATAAAACAATAGTATATTGTATATCAAGAGAGTTAAAAGATTTTCAATGGTATAAATATATACATATTGTCGTGTTTCGAAACACTAAAAATCACAATTTCATTTATTTTGTAAATAATTTTAAAGTTTGAATTTGTTTTAGTATTTATTTATCATTGTATATAAAATTGTTAGTTAAATTATTTGCTGTATAAATAAAGGTAAAGAGGAACAAAAAACTAGAAAGAGTGGGGCTTGAAGGTTGATGTAGAACACTTAGGCTCACGCCTTGACGTCGAGTAGTCGAGCGGACGAAAAATCATTCCCGCAATAATAATTTAAAACTGTTAATTTTTGAAAATTAATAAAATAAATTAAGTTAAGTTGATGTTTTTGTTTTTAATTGTGGTGAAGTGAAAACTGTTAAATAAAATTGGAATTGTTGAAGAATTTGCGATAATTTGGTCGATGCATAAAATTACATCGCAACAAATTTATTTAACCAGGCGTACTGAAGCCAGCTGGAATAGCATGTGCGCTTGCAAGGCCACAGATAAAAAAGAATGAGCATTGTAATTTTTAATTTCCGATTTTTAAACACTGAAGAGCTCGTAGCTAAAAATAATCTGTGTTACCTCAGCAATTCTCACTAGAAGGTGAAAATGCATAAATTTGCAAAGTTGGGGGCATAGCAATATATTGCTATGTTATTTCCTATTTTTTTTTAACTCACTAAATTTAGATAGATTATTTAAATTTATTATCTTCAACTTAGCACCAGCTTTACGTGAACGTTGTGTACGTATTTTATCTTCATTACGTGACTTGTGAATTCAATAAATTCAAGATTGCGCATATTTTTCGAACTCTCAAAAAAAGTGCTTTATATAACAAAGCTAGCTAAAAACTGAATAATTTAGTTTTATGTGAGTCCATTAGGTTGGCAGATCTAAATAATTCATATTATTTCAATTAATATTCATGAAACGCTACACGATGGAAGAATTCGTGATTTTTAAAAAATTAGATCGAAAACAACGAATTTAATAAGCATAGTTAAAAAAACAATGTAGTTTAAACTGCTACAGATCGGGAGTTTAAGAAGTATGGGAGTATGGATTCCCCCCCCCCCTCCCAGTCCGATATTTAATGTAGTAGAATTATTAGAATTTGGATTTAAATAACTGCAAAATATAAGCATTTTAAATAAGAGAATATTTTGTAAAATGAAACATCGCAAATTTTTTACCACTCCCCCCCCCCCCCCCCAATTTATGTTTGAATTTAAAATAATTTTGTAGTTTTAAATTTTTTAAACTTGGATAGGTAATAATAAAATTTTTCAATTAAATTAATAATAAATTTAAGTTAAAGTTAAATTAAGTTTTATTAATTCTAATTATAAAATTATGTGCAAAATTACTTTTTAATATTGTAAAATTAAGTCAAACGTGTAAATCTTAACAGCGGGGGGGAGGGAATTCTGGTAGAGAGGGAAATCTAATGATATCTTAGAAAATTCAACATTCAAAAAAATTTAAAAATACTTGGTTATTTGAAGAGAATCAAGAAAATCGCAACAAATCTTAGGAAATCCCAAGAAATGTTAGAAAATTTAAGAAAATCTAAGCAAATGCATATAAGGAAATCTCAAGAAATGTAGATAATTATTGAAATATTAAGAAATACAAGAAAATCCTAGGAAATTTTGGAAATTTCAAGAAATTCAACGAAAACTTAATAAATCTTAGGAAATCCAAAAAAATGTAAAAAATCATTGGCGATCTTAAGAAAACTAAAAAAATCGTAGCAAATTTTAAGAAATCTTAGAAAATTTAAGAAATTTAAAAATTTTAGAAAATCCAAGAAAATCTTAGGAAATATAAAGAAATCGTAAGAAATCCGGAGAAATATAGAAAATCTTTGGAAATCCTAAAGAATCCAAAGAAATTACAGAAAATTTTAGAAAATTCTAGGAACTCTCAAGAAATCTTGGGATATTATAAAATCTTAGGAATACTACAGATCAGCTGTTTTTGCTCTTTCATCTTTTTCGAAAGAAAATCTTAAGACTATCGAGAAGTAAATTCGAAAAAATATTAAAAAAATCTTCTAGAAGTAAAATTGGTATACAAAATTTACCTTGTTATTCGCTCATCGGTGAATAACCCATCAAACCCATTTTACAATTTCAACAGTACATAATAATAAATAAATAAATAAAGTACTCTGGCTACTCTTGCGCTTAAAGTGTCACTTGTTCTACTATTTTGAGTAAACCAAGCCGCACTTTAACATCTGCCGGAAGAAAACAAATTAATTTATTAAGTACGGGTTATAAATATTTTCACTAAAAAAAAACTGCTTGCGTAACCATAACCTTACCAAAAAATATTTCAGTAAAAATTTCAGCTCTGCAGAACATAGCAATATATGAAAACAAACTTGTCTTCCTGTCTGTCATTCTTTCCGTAAGACAACTCCGGCTTCAATTTGTTTATTTCAAGCTGCTAACTAAAAAATTAAAAACCAGAGATTAGTGCGGCCTTCAGGCCGCACAACCTGGACAATGTAACTTATTCTAAAAATTACCTGTATTTTATTTTCTGATATTTTCTTTATTAATCCCTCATATAAACTTCCCGCGGCTGATTATGACCGGCTTTTTAAATAATAATTTTTATTTTTTTACATTTTCATTAAAAATGAAGGTATAAAATATTGCAGATGTTTTATTATTACTTTAATTCCCCCATAGCATCGCAGGCAAATTAATTGAAAATTACACAGTGGAATGTTTTAGGATAATTTATCTGCACAATCAAAACTTTACCAACAAATATTTAATTAAAACTGAAGATCGCTCTGCAGTACATAGCAATATATAAATTTAATTTATATTTTTGTCTGCCATTCCTTCCGTATCGTACCTGCGGATTCGATTGGTTTATTTGATGTTACCAGTTTAAAAAAATTGGGAACGTTACAGGTCAGTGCGGCTTTCGGGCCGCACAGCCTACACAAACGAATTTCACAGCATTCTTTTCATTAGCAGCATTATTATCCGATATTTTCTTTAATTTCCCATATAAAATCCCTTCGGGAGATTTCGACCGGTTTATTAAATAATAATTTATTTTTTTTATATAATTTTGTTGAGAAGGGGTAAAAAATATTTCAGATATTTATTATTATTTTTATTCCCCCTATAGCACCACATGCAAATTGCGAGGCCAAATAGTTGTAAGATAAAACCAGCAGGGTTTTTTCAGCATATTTTTCACATTAAAATTTTTTTATTAATAAAAATAAATTAAATTTTATTTGAATTAAATAAATTTTATTTCATACTTTTTTAGGTTAAAACGTAACAAATGAAGATATGATTTTTCAAACCTTGAAATTTGACTGCAAAATTTTCTCATAACAAAAACGAATCAAAACAAAAAATTCATGTAAAACATATACACGTAATAACTTGCAATGGTAAAATTAAAAGTAATATTACAGAAAATAGTAAAAAAACAAATTTTTACGAAATAATTTTATTTAGTTTTTTAATTAATAATATTATAAATCATAAAACTCACCTTCAAATACCGGTTACAATGATAAATACCAACAACACGACAAATTAGTTACGATGAAGCTTGAAAAGTAATATCTGGTACAGAAGTATAAATTATTAAAAATATAAGTGACCTTGATGAGCTATGGTGGGAACAGTCACGTAGTTTAAAATTATATCCTGCAGATCAAATTGGAGCAGTCACTTACTAACCTGCTATTGATTTTCCAATTTTTAAAATAGATTTTCAAATTATTCTAATTTTTTTTAAATTGTAATAAATGAAAAAATTATAACTTTAAAATTATAATGTAAATTGGTTTATCCTGACTTCGAAATTGATGTCATCCTACAAGCACAAAACTAAGGCTCAAAATTTAGGTTCTTACAGCTCGATTTTAATTCTAATTTAAAAAAAATTTTTTTAATTTATAAATTTATTTATATAAATTAATAAATTTTAATTTTTTAAAAAATTAGAGTTTTTTGTAAATTAAATTAAAAAATTATATTTTAATTTCCAAATAATTGTAAATAATTTTAACATTTCCATGTCAATTTATAATTCTTGGTTTGGAAATTTCTTTATTAAACCTACGTAGTGACTTTAGTACATCGCAGTGGCGGCTCAAGACTTTTAACTATGGGAAGGCATAAAATTTAAAAAAAAAATAAAATAAAAATTATTAGCATTAGCTGCTACCTGCATTACCTACAAGATATCGTTTAAACTTTTTCTGCAATTTTAATTTCGTTGTACTCTTTTTTAAAAGAGTTTTTTATAAGAGTTCTTATAAAAAGAACATTCATGCAGAGACACCCATCGGTTAACTTTTAAGGCGTCCTGCGCACCGGTATTGCAAGCAATGTGAGATACCTCGACTGATTTCGTAGTTGACTATAAATAAATTGTAAAATTATTAAATATAAAACTAACAACAATTTATCAGTTACGAAAGCTTGAAAATGAAAAGGTGAAGTGGCCTAAGTGCGCTATGGAGGGAATGCTGACGTAAGAAACGAATTTACTTTCGTGTCTCAAATTTTGCCAAAGAAAACACAAAAATCATCTGGATAAACAGATTTATTTAAAATCGAGCCTTCCAAACATTAAAAATAAATGCAAAACTGATAATATATTACACGTCAGGAGAATAGAAATTAATTACATCTAGATTACACATCACCCTTAGGGCGTTTTTCAATCCAAGCTTTGATGGCAGGTAAATTTTCTACGTTTCTTATCACTGTTAGCAGGTTCTCCCTACCAGCCAAGACGTTAGCCCAACCGTAAAAGTTGAAAATACCCAGTAACGAAGCGAAATGCAAATCGGCCCATGTCAACTGCGAAACGAAAAATTGTAATTAAAACGGCGAAGACCGTTCGTCTACTAACTGACCTTTCCAAGAGCCAAATGACCTTTGTTGGCTTTGGCGATGGCTTCCAAACGATCTAAATAGTATGGGATGACATCTTTCTTAATAGTTTCTATGAGTTTTTCTTTGGCCGCTTCATCAGTTACGTAGAAAGGGGCACCAATTTCTAAAATTAAAAGAAAACGTTTAAAAACCTGTCCAGGTCCAAAAATATTATAGATCTTACTGGAACGGAAATCGTTTACGGTGTCGACAATGGAGTCAATTTCCAAATCTTCCCAATCGTCGTTTCCGGTAAGTTTAAATTGTTTTGCGAGGTAGCGGGTAATGGCAGTGCTTTGGTGTACTACTTTACCATCCACCTCTAAAATCGGCATTTGTCCAAAAGGCATATCTAAAAATCAACTGCTTACTTACAAATTTTTAAATTTAAGGCAAAAATTTACCTTTTTTATGGTTTGGCCAATCTTCCATTTCGACCCGGACATCTTCAAACTCAGCTCCACCATAACTGAGCAAATAGCGAATGCATTCGCCGAGTCCCTGAATGGGAAAGTAGGTCAGTTTGTACGAAGGTGCCATTTTTGGAGTTCAGGTAGAAAGGAATCAAAATATCTATTAAAAAAATTTATATCACACATTAAAATGTTTAAGCGGTACGGCGGAACGACGACGGCGAAATGGCGACGTGCAATGTTCTAGACCGTATACTAAATGTTAGAAATTTTATTAATTTAAAATATTTATTAATTCCAACATAAAACAAGTCGAAATACACCGTCTAAGATATTTCGCCGTCATCATTTCGCCATCGCCGAAATCTTTTAAATCTATACAAATGTAATATTTGTTAGATATATTAATCCTAATATAATACCTATATTATTATTTATGCGGAGTAAAAATACTTTTTACAGCTTATTTTTATTTTTTACATAATTAGTAGATAATTAGTAGAGACGGTCGGTAGCTAAAGCGGTTAAGTGCGTTGCTGCTAATGCCGAAGGCCTGGTTTGACTCCGGGCTCAGTAAAAACTTTATTCTGACCGTCTCCTCTCGAAAGGCAATGGCAAACCACCGAGATGTAATATGCCTGGTACATCCTCTCTGGCGATGAAGTGTATACACTTCCCGCGGTTCGGAGCCCGCGTTAAGCAGTAGGTCCTCTATGTGTGTGATAATACTTCAAACGCACAACACACACATAGGAGATGAGAGAGGTCGCCAAAGTCCGGGGAACCGGATATGGCACATAAAGAAGAAGAAGTAGATAATATTTATTAGCGACGATTCATATTTTGCTATATTAAGAGCGAAGAGTAACAACTAAAAATGTGGGGTGAAAGAGTAATTATACTTATATAAAAAATTATTATAGACGGTTATTTACCATTTACCAAGCGTTAGTTGTTAAGACAACTACAGATAAGATGCTGGGGGGTATTCCATACCCCCCAGACCCCCGGATCCAGTTAACAAAGGTTTATATGTACGTTTTGGGATTGATGTTATTCAATGCGGCCACTTCACTCTTTTAGAACAATTAGAGGACCTATACAGATAAAATCTGTTAGATATACCTAACAGATAAAATAAATGCAATTGCATACAGTAGCTTCAGAATGCTTGGGGAGGACCAATAACAGGATTGGCCGGACGTCTAAGAAAGGTTACAAAAATTTTTAAAAAGATTGTTTCTAGAATTAGGAAATGTTAATTAGAATAAAAAGAAACGGATAGCACCAAATCAAGAGTGGGAGAAGTAGTAGAAATAAGAAATGATGCGCGTGAATAGATTTACGAGTTTCGACGTAAAAATAAGAGGTAGGAATCGGAGAAAAGAAAACATTTGATTTTTTAAACTATAACTTTATTATTTAGAGCTGAATTAAAAGACGGAGTTTAACCTTTGTTTAGTTTAATCCTGTAAGCAAGCAATCATGGGTAGAACAAAAATTTTATTGTGCTGTTGCCTGAATAATTTTAATACTTGTTGTGAGGACACCGCCCTATCGCCTTTTCCGTATCAGCCGCCGCCACTGATATCATACATAGTTTGTTTTTTTTAATACACTGATAGATGGGAGACTGACTATACCCCCCAAACCTCCCGGATTAAAAGCTTCGAAATTATCATAAAAAATATATCTAAATGTCTTAAAAATAAATTCTGCAATAATGTTGAACTGTACAAATTTTTATATTACATATCAATAGCATTAGAAGAGTATCGATCGCGAGTATATATTGCTATGTTATTTTCTAGATATAAGATTTTAGATAAATACCGGTTATTTGGTGAAGTAAAAATAAAAACACTGCAGATTTTATAACAACACAATTTTCCTGGTTTACTCGTTCAAAAAAACAAATTTTCTGGTATAATTTCAATGACAGCTACTGTAGGACATCTAAGACGTTCATCTTAGTTGCGAATAATTTGTGATGGACATTCGAATCCATAATTAAAACACTAAAATTCTCAAAATTCTTACAATAATTTTATTTCTATTAATTGTAAATATTTCTTACACTATTTATAAAATAGAAATTTTTTAACTTAAAAAAGTTTTAAAATTTTTTAAGTATTTTTATGGTATTTAGTAGTATGTGATGTTATAATAATTAAACCTAACAAAATGTTAAAAAAAATAAAATTTTTAACTGTTAAGTACAGAATACATATTACAAAGAAAACATAATATTTAAAAAACGCTAAAATGACAATAATTCACATTTAACGGGGTTGAACTTAGAATATTAGAATAAACAAGAAAATAGAATTCTGAAAAAAATACGCTATAAAATAAAAAAACTCTGTAACATAATATAAAGGCCCTTATTTCAAGATTATTTTCGATCATCAGTCATGTATAACAGTAAAAATAACAAGAAGTGAGAGCAAATATACCAAACAAAATTTTGCAATCTTAATAGTAATTTCAGTAAAAATAGAGTACTCTGTCTACTTTTGCGGTAAAAGTGTCACCTGTTCTACTATTTTGAGTCAACCCAACCGTACTTTAACATTTGCTCAAGAAAAAAAAATTAATTTACTATAATATAGAACACGAATAGTTTTGCAAAGGGAAACTGCTTGCGCAAGCAAAATTTTCCAAAAAAATATTTAATATTAAAAATAACGGTCGTTCTTCAGATCATAGCAATATATGAAAAACAATGTATTTCTTCCGTAAGGACACTCCGGCTTCAATTGGTTTATTTAAAGTTACCAACATAAACAATTGAAAACATGACCGATCAGCGCGGCATTCAGGCCGCACAATCTGTGGGAAAGAATTGTACAGCTTTCTAGTTTCAGTTATATAAACTGCCGCAAATCTACCTGCATTTTATTTCCTGATTTTTTCTTTAATCCCTCATATAAACTCTCGTCGGCTTATTTAATAATAATTTTATTGAGAAGGGGGCAAAAGATATTTCAGTATTTATTATTATTGCTTGGATTCCTCCATAGCACAACAGACAAATTGGTTTAAAATAAATTCTTATGTACAAAACAAATAGTTTTACTGTAGGAAAACTGCGTGCGCAACCAAAACTTTACTACTAAAAATTATTTAATTAAAAAATAAGGATTGCTCTGCAGAACATAGCAATATATAAATTTAATTTGTTTTTTTTTTGTTTTGCTATTCCTTCCGTATCGTAACCTCCCGCTTCGATTCGTTTATTTAATGTTACCAGTTTAAAAAATTGAGAACGTCACAGGTTAGTGGGCCCTTAAGGCCGCACAACCTGGGCAAGCGAATTGTACAATATTCGAGTTTCGGATAATAATGTAAATTTTACTAAGATAAATTATTATGTACAGAATACAAATATTTTTATTGTATGAAAACTGCTTGCGCAACCAAAACTTTACCAAAAAATATTTAATAAAAAAAAATATTGTTCTGCAAAATACTCCGATTGGTTTATTTTAACCTACCAACCTATAAACAATTGGAAACACGATAGATCAGTGCGGCCTTCAGGCCGCACAACCCGACCAAACAAGTTTCACTGCATTTGAGTTTCGTGTAATGGAAATTATTTTAAAAATTACCTGCATTTTATTTTCAAATAATTCCTTTCAACCCCCATATAAACTCCCCTCAGGTGATTACGACCGCTTACTTAATAATAATTTTTATTTTTTTAATAATTTTATTGAGGAGGGAAGAAAGGATATTTCAAATATTTATTATTGTTTTAATTCTTCCTATAACACCACCGAAAAAAAATTATTAAAAAATTACAAGGCCAAATAGCTTAAAATAAAATCAGAAAAAAATTTCAGAAAATTTTTCACGTCAAGTTCTTTTTAATAATAAAAACATTAAATTAAAAATTTTTTGTTAATTTAGTTTTATATTAATTATATTTATTAATAAAGATAAATTAAATTTTATTTGAATTAAATAAATTATTTTTTTTATAAAAAGAAATTTCTTATTTCATACTTTTTTACATAACAAGTGAAGATCTATGATTATTCAAAACTTTAAACTACAAAATTTTCTAATTAGAAAAACAAATTGAAACAAAAAATTCATTTAATTTAAACACATGTAAAAACTTTCAATAGTAAAAAAAAAATTTCTTACAAGTTACACAATAATTTTTTTGAATTTTTTTAACTAATATTAAAATCAAAAAACTCACCTTAAAATGCCGGTTACAAACGGAAATACCTACGACACGTCTAATACGTAACAATGAAGCTTGAAAAGTAATTCAGAAGCATAAAAATGATTAAAAATTTAAGTGGCCTTGATGAGCTATAGTGGGAACAGTCACATAATATGTGGTTTAAAATTATATCCATTAGAAGATTAGAGTACATTTACGAATAAAAATACACAGATTACTTGATATGTACTGTCAAAATTTAAGTGCATATAGCTCAAGCAGTTCAAATTAGATCAGTCACTCTAAGTACTCAGATATTCGCCTGGCATTGATTTAACTTATTTTTAAAAAAATAGAATTTAATTTTAAAAATATTCTTATTTTTTTTTTAATTATAATAAATTAAAAAATTGCAATTTTAATTTTTTTTTTATTTTAATTGTAGTTAATTTTAAATTTTCATTCAGACAACATTAGAGCAGTCACTGCAATTACTGAAATTTTCGCTAAAATGGATTTAATTTATTTTAAAAAACTAGAATTTAATTTTGAAAATATTTGTTTATTTTTTTAATTGTAATAAATTAATTAGATATAATTTCAATTTTTTTTAATTGTAATTAATAATAATTATAATTAATATTAATTTTTTATTGAAAATTGATATATCTTAACTTCGAAATTTATGTTATCCTACAGGATCGAAACTCAAAATTTTCGTTCTCACAGCTCAGTCACTCCCAAATACTCAAATATTCAATAAAAATTGATTTTATTTATTTTAGAAAACTATAAATTAATTTTGAAAATATTTAAATTTTTTTTAAATTGAAATAAATTAAAAAAATATATTAATTTTCTTTTAACTTTAATTAATAAAAATTAATTTTAAATTTTCATTGCAAATTGGTATATCCTGATTTTGAAATTTATGTCATCCTACAGGCTCAAAATTTAGATTTGCACAGTCCGAGCAGTTCATATTGGAGCAGTCACTCCAATTAGTGAAATAATATTTTCCTGGAATTGAATTAATAAATTTAAAAAACATATTAATTAATTTTTAAAAAACTGTAATTTTAGTTTTTTAAAAATATAAAAAAATCAAAATTTTAATTATAAATAAATATAATTAATTGTAGAATAAACTGGAAAACTTGATTACAATAAAAATAAAATAGCAGTGATGTCTCGTGATTTCTTTTATGAGAGGGCAAGCACATGTAAAAAATTAAATAAAAATTATTAGCATTACTTGAATTTTTTTTTTTTTGATTTAAATAAACCCAAAATTCCAAGAAATTATTTAAATTTTTTCTGAAATTTTTGATTTGTTTTACTTTTTTTTTAAATTAAATTCAAAATTTAATAAATGAATACTTATATAGTAAAAACCCAATGGTTGATTTTTAAAGCATCCTGCGTAACGGTATTGCAAGCAGTGCAATATTTTGAGTATTCCTCATAAACTTTCTGGAAACCTTTAAAATTTCAAACAAATAATTGGAATTCCGAATTATTTACAAAAATTTTTTACGATATTTATCTCTTTGGTTTACACTGAGTGAAAATTTAACTTTTCAACTGATGATAATTACCCTCCAGACCCTCTAGTTTATAACGGTACTGGTTGAGTGCTCTTTTTAGTTTTAATTATGCTTCATAATAATTTCAATTAAATACCAAACATGTCACCTCGTACAGGGTGGCACTAAAAATTATAACGCTTTTAACTATTTTAAATTAACCTATAAAAATTAGTGCAATCTTAATTTTCAATAGTAAGCGTCAAATAAAATTCAGAATTTTAAATTTTCAATGTAAATTGGTATATCCTAATTGAGAAATTTTGGAAGACAAAAAGTTTAAGACAGCACGCAGTGAAACAGTTTTACACGTGGGGGTCTAGGAAAATACCCCCACGCAATATAATTGATATACTAGGATTATATTAGTTTTGATTTCAAAAACATTCTTACCCATAATCTAGATAGATGGATTTTTCAAATTTTTTTACTCGAATATTAAACGCAAATTACTTGATAGTTCATCTCAAATTATTCGCTAATAGGGAGCCGTTCATCTGTAAATTATGCATGACGATTTATCATAATAGGAGAAGGGGGAGTCTTCTAAAATTGTGACGTCATTTATCGTTAAATTTTACATTTTATTTATAAATTTAGAATTTTAAAATTTTTCGAAATGAAATATTTCTTCTTTTTTTTACTTGATTTTTAGCATTTTTTGGAAATCACAGAAATTATTTGAAAGTAACTGGAATTTCTTGGAAATTACTGTAATTCTTTAGAAATTTTTGGAATTCCTGAAACCTCTTTGGAAACCTTTGGAATTTCATACAAATTCCGAATTCTTTACAAATAATTTTCGAAATATTTACTCCTTTGGTTTAAACTGAGTGAACTTTTCAACTAATGCTTTTAAACATTTCTGGGGGGGGGGGGGGGGGGTAGCATGTAAGCAATTACAAGTTTTTTTTAATTATAACTTTAATATTTAGAACTAAAAAAATTCAAGACCTCATAATTTTAATATTTGTTGTGTAAGAACGGCGCAGCCCCATTCCTCTTGCCGCATCAGCCATTACTGATATATACAGGGTGTCCACGTGACAGTGAAAAATCTGTGAGTTGGAGATAAGGACACTTTTCTAAAACAAATTTTCAAATAAAATTTTTGTCCAAGTCCGAAGCCTTGGGGGGTACCCTCCTTTAAAGCAATTTTTTGAATTTTTGATTTCGAACGGCCATAGCTCCGATCTTATAGATTTTTTTGACTTAATGGATTAGACCTTTTTAAAGATCATTTGCTTATCTCCTAATTAGGTTATATCCCCTTATCGTCTAGAATAAACGGTTTACACTGTATATAGTTTGTTTTCAATACACTGACAGATGGGAGACTCAGATTATACCTCCCAGACCTCCCGGATTCAAAGCCCCCGATTTTTTACCCCTGACTGTTTTTTCAAAAACACAGGGTATATGAAGTTACTATGTACAATCTGTGTTTTATTTATATATTGCTATGGTTTGGTGACGAATTTATTCGCCCGAGACCAAGATTTTAGCTTCTAATTTTTCAATTTTGTTTTAATATAAAATATTCAAAAAATGGTAATGTTAAATTTACGATAGCCGCATCGCATCAGCCCTCTTATCAATAAATTTGTATTACCTTCAATAGCTTCCAATATAAAAATTAAAAATTTTTAACTTTTACTTCATTTTCCAATTATAATTCGTAAACTTTATCTATTTCCATCTTTAATCAAGTAACTTTCTTCCGTTCAATTTTATCTTCAAAAAAATCCGTTTAAACTTTCCTAACAATCAATATATCCATCCATAAATCTTAATAAAACAATATTCAATTAAATAAATCACATATTTCAAAAACTATTAAACTTCTCAAAAATTATTCGGATTAACAAATTAATGCGGCCATCACGTCGACCACTTTTTGGCAAAAGGCCTCGTATCAAAGTGATCGGTCCCCACATAGCAAATTCCACAATGTTACAACTTAACAATTAATACAATAATTTTACAAAATGCATAAGGTGGGTCCGAATCAGTTTGAAACACCGCAATATATGAATATGTTTGTGTCACCATATCTCCCGAACGGTTACAGGTAGCGACGTACATTTTTGACAGCATGTTTGTAAAGACCAGGGGAGTGTTCCTGGCTGGTCAAATACAATTTTCACCCATAAAAAGAAATTTTATCTCAGAAAACTATCTCTACACCCCCCCCCAAACCCCAAAATTTATGCACTCGCCCCTGCACAATCCTCTGTATTAAATAACTAATAACTAATATTAATATAAATTTACTACCATGTTGGCTGAAAATTCAGCACCATTATGGCTGTTAAATTCATATCATTCGTGCTACCATATCGGCTGACTGGATCACGAAGCGGTTTAAAACATATATTACTTTCTTTATACATTTTGACAAAATATACTCCAAAAAGAGTAAAATAAAATAAAAATTTAAAAATTTAAAAACCCCTGACTGAAAAAAAATTCTAAAAATAAAAATTAATAATAAAGCACCTTACTTTAAAAACTACTGTTCCCTTTAAAAAGAAAAAAATAATTTTTTCTTCTTCATTCAACAACAAATTCTCAGACCCCCCCCCCTACCGCTACAAAATTTAAACATTAATTTTGAAGTCAGGGGAAACGGAGAATGTTTAATATGGAATGTATAAACAGGTTTCTTAAGTGGAACAAATCTCCGTTTCCCCTAACTTCAAAATTAATGTTTAAATTTTGTAGCGGGGAGGGGGGTCTGAGAATTTGTTGTTGAATAAAAAAGAAAAAATTATTTTTTTCTTTTTAAAGGGAACAGTAGTTTTTAAAGTAAGGTGCTTTATTATTAATTTTTATTTTTAGAATTTTTTTACAGTCAGGGGTTTTTATATAACAAATACATCTAAATATAATATACAGAATGTAGGGTAAACATGAGGCAAAAATTCAAATCGTTATTCTTCGGCCTATTCTAAGAATATCTTTTTGTCCTATGATGATTTCTAAAATTAAAATACCTCTTTGTTTCAAAGATACAGAGTTAAAAAAATTTTCAACAACCATATAACACACTGTATAGTGTATCAAGGAAATTAAAAGTTTATTAATCGCGAATATTTATATATTGCTATGTTATTTCCTAAATATAAGATTTTTGATAAATACCAGTTATTTGGTGATTCCAAACAAAAATTTTTAATAAGAAAAATTCATTTGAATAAAATAGATTTAATTGAAATTTCACAAATTAAAATTTGGTTATGGGACGTTTTTCAATCCAAGCTTTGATGGCAGGCAAGTTTTCGACGTTATGTATTACTGCTTGAAGATTTGTCCTACCAGAAAACAAATCTAAACCGGTATAATAATTGAACATATCTACTAAAGAAGCGAAGTGCATATCGGCCCATGTCAACTGCAAAAATAAAAATCCGTAATTTAAGCCAAAAAGGATAGGTGGCGTACTGACTTTTCCGACTGCTAAATGACCGTTGTTGGCTTTGGCGATGGCTTCTAAACGATCCAAATAGTACGGAATGGTTTCCTTAAAAAGAGTTTCCTTATATTTTGCTTTTACCGCTTCATCAGTTTCGTAATGATAGATACCAATTTCTAAAATAAAAATCAAACTTTTAAAATTCCTTCTAGATCTAGAAATGTTAGGAATCTTACTCGTACGGAAGTCGGTTACGGTATCGACAATCATGTCGATTTCCAAGTCTTCCCAATCGTCTTTTCCGGTAAGTTTGAATTGTTTTGCAAGGTAGCGTTCAATGGCACGAGTTTGATGGGCTCTTTTACCATTTACCTCCAAAATCGGCATTTGTCCAAAAGGCATCTCTAGACATCGCCGGTTAATTGTGCGCTTCACATTTTGAACAAAACTTTACCTGCTTTGCGTTTTGGCCAATCTTCTATTGCGATGCGCTCATCTTCAAATTGGACTCCGCCATAACTAAGCAAATACCTAATAGATTCCCCGAGTGCCTTAACGGGGAAATAGGTAACTTTATATGTGGGCTCCATATCTGGTTTTTCAGAAAAAAAAATTAAGTTTGTTGGATTTGTTATATTTATTTAAGTTTTTAATTTCAAGCCTTCAACTTAGCACTAGATTTACCTGATCGTTGTGTACGTAGTTTTGAGAATTTATTACTTGTGAATTCAATATTTTCTGCGGATGTTTTTCTGACCATGCTCTTAAGAACTGTGCGTTATATGACAAAGCTAGCTAAGAACTTGATCGTAAACAACTAAATAATTAATTTTGTTCAGTGGCGGGCAAAAACCAAAAGCATTATAAATAAAGAAAATTATAAAATTAAATATTACAAATTTTTTTACGCTCCCCCACCCCCTCCCTCTTCCATCAAAATTTGTATCGAATTTATTGCATTTTATATAAGATATATGATTTATATAAAATTTTAATTATTTTGGTAATTTTAAACTTTTAAAATTTGAATATTAATGCTAAATATTTTAAAATAACTTAATAATTGTTTTCTTAATTTTAATTAAAATTGCGCTTTTAAAAATTACAGTGGGGAGAAGTTGAAATAAATCTTAGAAAAACTGAGGAAATGCAGAAAAATCTTGGAAATCTTAACAAGGACAAGGGAACCGATGAAAATTAAAAATAAATCTTAAAAAATTCAAGGATATGCATAATTCTAAGACTGAAAATCCTAAGAACTCCGAAGCAATATAAAAAATGCTTGGATATCTTAAGAAATCCCAGCAAATTGTAGCAAATTTAAGGAAATCTATGGAAGTGTTAGGAAATCCGTAGAAATCTCAGAAAATCGGGTGAAATTCACATAATGCGAAAATTTCGAAAAATCGAAAGAAATGTGAAAAATCTTTGATGACTTTAAGAGAACCAAGGAAATCACAGCAAATCTTAGGAATACTAGTAAATCTCAGAAAACCGTAAAAAACTATAGGAAATCAGAAGAATTGTAGAAAATTTTTAGAAATCTTAGAAATACCAAGAAAATTACAAGAAATCTAAGAGAATTTAACAAAACTTAACAAATCTTAAGAAATCTTGGGTAATCTTGGAAAATACCTGTTCATATTAGAATATCAAAAGAAAATCTTAGGAAACTATGAAATCTTAAAAATACTACAGAACCGCTTATTCAATTTTTTTGAAAGGAAATTCAGAAAAAATCTGAAAAAATCTTCCTAAAACCCCATGGAAAGAAATCTATGTACAAAAATGTTTTCAATAGAAAAAAAGTTTTTTGTGCGATTTCGATGACCGCTACTGTATATCTCTCAACAAAAATTTTTAGACAACTAGGACATTCACCTTAGTTGTGAATAATTTGTGATGAACAATCGATCCATTAATAAAATTATTAAAATTCCTAAAAGTTTTACGATAATTTAATTTCCACTAAGTAATTGTAAATATTTTTCACGCTATTTATAGACCAAAAATTATAGAAAAATATTTATTTTACAATAAGTTAATTGAGCAAATCCACTTTGCAATTTCAATAATAATTTCAGTAAAAATAAAGTACTCTGTCTACCCTTGCGGTTCAGTGATACTTTTTCTATTTTGAATCTACCAAACCACAGTATAACATCTACAAAAAAAAAAATTAATTAATTTACTAAGTACAAAATACAAACATATTTGCTTGTGAGAAACTGCCTACCTAGGAAACAATATTTAGTTTAAAAATGCTTTGCAGAACACAGCAATATATGAAAAAAAAACTGTAATTTCTTTCATAAGGCAACTCGGGTTCCGATTGGTTTATTTAAGCTATCAACTTAAACAATTGGGAACGTGATATGTCAATGCGGCCTGAAGGCCGCACCTGCGCAAGCGGATTGTACAACATTCGATTTTCGGATAATGTAAATTACTCAAAAAATTTCCTGCATTTTATTTTCTGATATTCTTTAATTCCTCATATAAACTTTGATGAGCTAATTATGGCCCGGCTTATTAAAAAATAATTTTTATTTTTTTAATATTTCTATTGAGAAGGGGCAAAGAATATCTCACATACTTATTATTGCTTTAATTCCCCATAGCGTAGCAGGTAAATTATTAATTACAAATTACAATTTTTTCTAAGCAAAAACTGCCTGAGCATCCAAAATATTACAACGAAATATTTAATTAAAAAAAATTGTTCTACAGATCACAGCAATATATGAAATAAAACTGGTCTTTCTGTTTGTCATTTCTTTCATAAGGCAACTCTGGTTTCGATTAGTTTATTTTAAGCTATCAACTTAAAAAAACGGAAACGTGATATCTCAGTGCGGCCTTCAGGCCGCACAATTTAGGCAAGCGGATTGCACAGCATTGAATTCTTTAATTTCTTCTTCTTTAATTCCTTATATAAACTCCCATGAGCTGATTATGACCGACTTATTAAATAATTATTTTAATGGTTTGTTTTTAATTTTTGCACGAGAAGGTGCAAAGAATATAATCATATTTATTATTGATTTAATTATAATATTTAATTAAATAATTAAAGATATCTCTATTGAACATTATCATTATCATAACATTGAAATTATCCACATTTTATTTTTTGATATTATCTTTAATCCGTCATATAAACTGCGTTCGGCTGATTACGACCGATTATTAAATAATAATTTTTGTTTTGTTTTTTTATTGGAAAGGGGAATTTATTATTGCTTTAATTCCCCATAGAATCTCAAGCAAATTAATTGAAAATTAAGATAATTTACTATGTAGAGAATAAGTAGGTACAGATATTTTAAAAAAACCTTACGAAAAAATATTTAATTAAAAAACCGATTATTTTACACAACACGGCAATATATAAAAAAAAGCTTGTTTTTCTTTGATTGTACGCAATTGAATGCACGAATATAAATTTTAGGGTAATGTAATTTACTCTAAAAATTTCTTGCATTTTTCTCGTCGGATGATTACCATAGGCTTATTTAATAATAACTTTTATTTTCTTTACATTTTTATTAAGAAGGGGGCAAAGACTATTTCAGATATTTAATTCCTACATATCACCACAGGCAAAGAGTACTCTTTGCCACAGGCAAATGTATGAAAAATTACATGAGCAAATGGCTTAAGATAAAAAACCTAAAACATTTTTCAGGTAAAATTCTTTTTAATAATAAAAACATGAAATAAAAATAAAATTAAATAAAATATATCAATTATTTAATATATTATCTATTAATTAAAATAAATTAAATTTTATTTAAATTAAATAAATAATTATCTTTTATAGAAAAATTTGTATTTCATATTTTTAGGTTATAATGTAACAGGTGAAGATCTGATGTTTTCATAACCTTAAAATTTGAATTACATTGTAAAATTTTATTTAAAAATAAAATCGAATCGAAACAAAAAATTCATTTAATACCAATACTCTTAATAGTTAACGTGCAATTGTTAAACAAAATAATTCATAATATTTAACATTTTACCATAGATAAATGACACTGCAAACAATAATAAGATAATCTATGTGGTTTATGTGCTTATAGAAGCCCAAAACATTCAAAAATGTCTTTTAATTATTTCAAAACTTTTAACAAAAAAAATTATTTTTTGAAAAATTAACAAAATTTTTGAATTTAATTTTTTTAACAAATAATATATGAATCATAAAGCTCACCTTACAGTACCGGGTAAAACTGAGATAACACCGAAATAGGCATAATAATGATTAATAAATGTAAGTGGCCTTGATGAGCTATATTGGAAACGGTCACGTAATTTAAAATTATATCTATTGGAGGAGGATTAGATTATATTTATGAATAAAAGTACACATATACCTTGATATGTACTGTAAAAATTTAAGTTCGTATAGCCAGGGCCGTATTTAAACGAGATTTTCGGGAGGGAGGGGCGGTTAAAAATATTAAAAGATAAATAGCTAATTTATTAAAATACAAAAGAAACTAAAATTCAAAACAAAAAATAAAAGTATAAAGTACAACATATTTAAAAAATAAAAAAAAAACTACAATAAAAAACAAATATAAAATAAAAAATAGAAAGAACTCGATAAATAAATAAATACCTAAATAAAAAAAATTAAGTTTCAACTTAAACCGTCAGTCATGCTAAAATCGGCAAAATAAATGCAATTTTGATCATTTTTTTAAATTTAAATTTTGTTATATTAATGTTTGAAATGTAACGTTTGCAGAAAAATGAGTAGAAGGAGGTTTTTTGCCAAGATGGCGGAAACGATAGATGCCTAGATTTTGTCCTGCTGATTTTTTGAGTATAATTTTGTGCAAGTATTTTTGCAATTAAGATTTTATTTTTGAGTATTATTATTGGAAAATTTTGTTTAAAAGTATTTTGGTCGAAAGTGACAGCAAAAAAGTTGAAATTTTGTGAAAAGATTGTTTTTATTTAATTAAAGTACTTATTTTTTTGAGCGATTTTTCTTTATTTAAGTTCGATATTCAAAGAAAATTTTGATTTTTATAAACTTTATTTAATGGTTGAAAATAATTTGTCGAGGGAGCGACAAATTTTGATTATAGGTTGACTTCTGGGGGGCATCGCGGATAAAATTTTGTTTGTGCCATTTTAAAAGTTTGGTTTAATACGATATTTTTAATAAATTTAAACTTATTTATATTTTAATTTTAAACTCTTTTGTAAAAAACATCTTTAAATAAAATTTTTTAATTTAATAAAAATCACAAACTAAATTCTTATTTTACGGATGGTAAATAATGTTGTCAAAACGAAGAACTAAATTACACCAAAATATAAGACAATTTATGGGTTTGCAATGCCCACTCTAATTTATTTCGGAAGTGTTATTTTAAGCTGTTGCCGATAATGGTCATAAAATTTATTTTTCTTTTAAAATTTTTGGTTCAAACAATTTATAGCAATTTAAAATTTTTACCATAATAGTAAGAATTAAGATAAAATATCTAATTCATTTTTTTCAATATAATTATTTTTCAAAAAATCGAAAATTAATTAATAGGAGTAATAACTAACAATATTAATTAAGGGGCCGCAGACTTTTACACAGTACTGTAAATATATAGGGCTTTTTTATATTCTTCATCGTCAGTTTTTATATTTTTGAAATTTAGTAGTAGGTGTATTCAATCCAGTGTCGCCAATCGCCGGATATTAATACGAATTTCCAATTTTTTAATTTGGGATTTAGTTTATTAGAAATATCTTGAGTTTTAATTTTTTTTCAATACTTTAAGTTTAATGTTCTTGTTATTAGTTGTAAAGATTGTTTTTGTTTTTTCTGATTTTTTTACGATTGCAGACGGATTTCCAGTACTTGATAATTAATTTCGGGAGGGAGGGGGGTTCTAACCCCTAAAACTCCCCCTGTAAATACAGCCATGCGTACAGCTCGAACAGTTCAAATTGGAGCAGTCACTCCAATTACTGGAAAAATTCGCCTGGAATGGATTTAATTTATTTAAAAAAATATATAAATTAATTTTGAAAATATTATAATTTTTTTAAAGTGGTAATAAATTGAAAAATTATAATTTTAATTTTTTTTTTAATTTTAATTATTTTTAATTTTTAATGTAAATTTGTATAACCTGCCTTTAACATTTTTTTCATCCTACAGGCTATTATAAGGCTCAAGACTTTTTTCTATAGGAGGGCAAATCATTTGAAAAAAATGAAATAAAAATTATCAGGATTACCTGAAAATTTATTTTTGAATTAAATAAACACAAAAATCCTAAAAATTATTTAAATTTCTTCTGCAATTTTATTTTTTTTTAAAGAAATTCGTTAAATTTAATAAAAGAATATTATATACAGTGGAAACCCATCGGTTGGTTTTTAAAGCGTCCTGCGCACCAGTATTGCAAGCAGTGTGATATACCTGGATTTATTTCGTACTTGACTAAATACTTACTAACTTTCTGAAAGATTATTTTAATAGCGAAGAAAGAAAGACTGAAAGTTGAAAATAGCACGCAGCGAAACAGTTTGACACTGGGGGTCTGCGGCAGAGCCATCCCAACCACAGGGCTAAATAGGCTATAGCCCCGGAGCGCAAGTCTTTTGAGGGAGGCAATTTTTATTTTGATCTTTTTTGGCCCGAAAAAAGGATAAAAAATTATTTACGATCTTCTTTAGGACAGAGCAAATTAAATGATATATGAGTATTTTATATACGGGGTGTCCCCGGATACACTTTACATAACTTAGGTGGTAATAGATTTTTAACAAACATTTTTTTCTAAATTTAAGCCTTTAATAGTTAGGCTTCTTTAAAGCACTTTTTTTAAATTTCCACCTTCACGTGGGCCATGCCATATCGCAGAAAATATTGATTTTTGGGTAAAAGTTGAGAAAATTAGTGCTATTTTAAAGAACGTGAAATAATTTACAAACTAGATTTAAACCTTTTATTGTCTAAAAGTAACGGCTTTCGAGTTATAAATTAAAGTAAGTAAAAAAATGTTGAAACATTCGAATTTTATTTTTGTTTTCTCAAAACTCTTAATTTCATATGAATTTCGTGTTTTTGTTCGGTGTAATAGTAATAAATTAATTTTTTCTATTTTATTTTAATTTTATCGCATTAATTTTAGTAGCCCAGGGGCGGCGGATATCTTAGGACGGCTCTGGTCTGAGGGAATACCCCCCACGCAATGTAATGGATATAGTAGTTTGGATTTCAACAACATTCCTGTGTTTTATAATAAATGAATTTTTTGAAATTTTTGACTCGAATATTACACGCAAATTATTTAATAGTCCATCTCAAATAATAAGTAAGTTTGTTTACGCATGTGGGGGGGGGGGGTTATTGATAATAAGCATAGCAGTTTATTTATGACAACTATGACGTCATTTATACGTTAATTTTTTTAATGTTATTTATAACTTTAGAATTTTTAAATTTTTCGAAATGAAATATTTCATCGTTTTCTTTACTTGATTTTTTAGCATTTAACAGAAATTCATTAAAGATAATTGGAATTTTTTGGAAATTTCTTGATTTTCTTAAAACTTTTTGGTTTTGTTTCTGAATTCTTTACAAATAATTTTCGAAATATTTACTGTGTGGTTTAAACTGAGTAAAAATCTAACTTTTCAACTGATGTTTATAAACTTTTCTAAGAGGGGGGGGGGGGGTAAATAATCAAACCTAATAAATGTTAAAATAATAAATTTTAACGGTTAAGTAAAGAATACATACTACACAGAAACATAATATTTAAAAAACACTAAAATGACAATAATTCACATTTAACAGGGTTGAACTTAGAATATTTGAACAAACAAGAAATTACGCTATAGAAATGACTACTAAATACCAAATAAAAATTCATTTTTAAGTTATTTTCTAATCACAAGTTTGTTTTTTTAAACTGTAACTTTAATATTTAGAACTAAAAAACTTAAAGACCTCATAAATTTAATATTAGTTGTGGAAGAACGGCGCCGCCCCATGAATACACTGACAGATGGGAGACTGAGATTATACCTCCCAGACCTACCAGCATTCAAAAACCAGAGATTTTTAGAACAAATACATCAAAATAATATGGTATATTGTATATCAAGAAATTTTGAAGGTTATCAATCTCGTGTATCTATATATTGCTATGTTATTTTCTAAATCCAAGATTTCAGATAAATACCCGTTATTTGGTGATTCAAAATAAAAAATTTTACAATAAGAAAAACTCATTTAATTAATATAGAATGTATTAAAATTTTTCAACAAATATTTTACAAATTAAAAATCGCTCTTGGGACGTTTTTCAATCCATGCTTTGATGGCAGGCAGATTTTCGACGTTGTGTATTACTGCTTGAAGATTTGGCCTATCAGAAAACAAATCTACGCCGGTATAATGATTGAACATGTCCACTAAGGAAGCGAAGTGTATATCGGCCCATGTCAACTGCAAAAAAAAAATTCGTAATTTAAATTAAAAGGATAAGTGGCGTACTGACTTTTCCGACTGCTAAATGACCGTTGTTGGCTTTGGCGATGGCTTCCAAACGCTCCAAATAGTACGGAAGGGCCTCCTTAAAAAGAGTTTCCTTATTTCTTGCTCTGACCGCTTTATCAGTTTCGTAATAATAGGCACCAATTTCTGAAATAAAAATCAAACTTTTAGAATTCTTTCTAAATCTAGAAATGTTAGAAATCTTACTATTACGGAAGTCGGTTACGGTATCGACAATCGCGTCGATTTCCAAGTCTTCCCAATCGTCTTTTCCGGTAAGTTTGAATTGTTTTGCAAGGTAACGATCAATGGCAAGAGTTTGGTGGGCTATTTTACCATTTACCTCCAAAATTGGCATTTGTCCAAAAGGCATATCTAAACATCAACTAGTTAATTGTGCACTTTCAAATTTGGGACAAAAATTTACCTGGTTTATGTTTTGGCCAATCTTCCTCTGAGATGCGCACATCTTCAAATTGGACTCCACCATAACTAAGCAAATACCTAATAGATTCCCCGACTGCCTTAACGGGAAAATAGGTAATTTTATATGTGGGTGCCATGTCTGGTTTTCCTGAAAAAAAATGAAGTTTATTGGACAAGAAGAAAATTTTACCTGATCGTTGTGTACGTATTTTATGTTCATTTCGTTACTTGAGAATTCAATAAATGTTCAAGATTGCCTGCGTATGTTTCTCGAACCTCCGCTCTCAAGAACTGTGCTTTATATGACAAAGCTAGCTAGCAACTGATCGTAAACAACAAAATAATTATATTAACTATAATGTATAGTTTTTATCATTATCAAATTATAATCATTAATGATAAAGGTTAAATTTTATAAAATTCTGTTTTTAAAATTAATTATTAATTTATTAAAGAGCCAAAATTGATATCATTGTAATTAATAATCATGAAAATTACATTGGAAACAAATATAATAATAATAATAATTTCTTTAATTTTTTGATTATTGATAGATATGGAAGTAAGGATACTACAACCCCCCCCCCCAAGCCGGTATTATGTATTTAATGTAGTAGAATTATTATAATTTGGATTCAAACAACTTCAAAAAAAGAAGAAAATTGTTAAACCAAACGCAAATTTTTTAACCTTCCCACCCACTCACATCAAAATTTATTTTTAACTTATTGATTTTATTTTGCTATTTAAATTTCAAGGTTTGATTTTAAAATATTTTTGTAATTTAAATTTATAAAATTGGAATAATAATAATACTAAAGATATTTAAATTTATTTAATAATTTTAGATAAGTAAATTTTATTAATTTTAATTAATATTTCGCTTTTATAAAATTACAATTATTGTAAAAAATTGTAATTTTTTAAAATTAAGTCAAAGAAGTAAATAAAAAACAAATTTAATTGGGGGGGGGGAGAATCTAGTGTAAGAGTGAAGAGAAATCTGGGAAGAAAATGTAGAAAATTCGTAAAAATGTAGAAAAGGATTGAAAATCTTAACAAATACAAGGGAAATCGCAGGAAATACAAGAAAATCTTACAAATTTCTACAACGATTTCTAGAAAATTCTAGGAAATCTTAGAATATTTTGAAAAATCTTAGAAAATACCAGGAAATTTTAGATAATCTTAGAAAATTCAAAGAAATGTAAAAAATCTTTGAGGATCGTAAGAATACCACCAAAATAGCGCTAAATCTTAGAAAATCCGAAAAAATCTTAGAACAGAATAAATTTTAAGAAATCAGAAGAAATTTAAAAAATCTTTGGAAATTCTAGGAGCTGTCGGGAAATTTTAATAAACCTTAAGAAATGTTGGGTAATCTTGAGAAATATCTAGAAAATCTAAAAAATTAAAAAAAATTTTTTTTAAAAATCCTAAGAAATTTTAGAAAATATTTTTCAAGGAAATCTGAAAAAAATCCTAGAGGAATCCGTGATAATCTTTCAAAAATCTTATAGAAAGTAATCTAGTGTACTAAAATTTGACTCATTACTTGTGAAAAAATATTTCATGTAAAATTTCAATGACCGCTACTGTAGGTATATCTCTTCACAGAAATTTTTGGACAATTATAGGACGTTCAACTTAGTTGCGAATAATTCGTGATGGACAGTCGATCCCATAATTAAAATATTAAAATTCTTAAAATCTACACTATAATTTAATTTCTACTAATTGAAAATATTTTTTTCAATATTTATAAAAAAAATTATATAAAAATATTTATTTTACTATAAGTCAAACCCACGTGGTAATCTCAATAGTTATTTTATTAAAAATAAAGTACTCTGTCCACAGAATACAAATAAAGAAACTGCCCAATTAAAACCTTACCAAATAATATCGCTCTGCAGAACACAGCAATATATGAAAAAACCTGTCGGTCTATCTGTTAATTTTTCCGTAAAGCAACTCTGGTTCCGATTGGTTTATTTTAAGCTACTAACTTAAAAAATCGGGAACGTGATAGATCAGTGCGGCCTTTAGGCCGCACAACCTGAGCGAGCGAATTGCACATCTTTCTATTTTTGGATAATGTAAATTACTCTAAATCGTCGGCTGATTATGACGGGATTATTAAATAATAATTTTTATTTTTTTAATATTTATATTGAGAAGGGGACAAAGAATAGTTCAAATTTTTATTATTGCTTTAATTCCCATTGCATCGCAGGCGAATTATTAATTAAAAATTACAAGGTTGAATGAGTTAAAATAATTTACTATGTATAGAATACAAATATGAAGAACTGCACAAAGAAATATTTAATTTAAAAAAAAATGTTCTACAGATCACAGCAATATATGAAAAAAAAATTTGGTTTACGGATTCCGTCCATAACGCATCTCCGGGTCCGATTGGTTTATTTTAAGCTACACTAACTTAAAATATCGAAAACGTGATAGATCAGTGCGGCCTTTAGGCCGCACAACCTAAGCTAACAAATTGCACAGCATTCGAGTTTCGGTTAATGCAAATTATTCTAAAAATTACATCCATTTTATTTTCTGACATTTTTTAAAATTCATCATATAAACTGCATTCGGCTGATTACAGTCGGTTATTAAATAACAATATTTAGTTTTATTCGAAAAAAGGGCAAAGAATACAATTTATTATTGTTTTAATTCTTCCATAGCACCGTAGGAAAATTAATTAAAATTTAAGATAATTTACTATTGTTACGAAAGAACGTTTAATTATATTTGCTGACTAATGTATGATGTCATGTATGATGAGTCATATATGATAAGTCATGTGTGATGAGTCATGATAACAACATTAGTCATTCAAATATTGCTGAACTTACACTCTAGAATGTATAAGAATAACATGGAAGTTTCTGGAAGGTAGCATTTAAGTATAAATACAGATGCTTTCCTGTGAATTACAATTAGGATTAAACAACCGTTTTAATTTTCGTTACACTATATACGGAAAAAAAAGTATTTTAAAACTGTACGAAAAAATATTTAATTAAAAAAAAAAGATTATGTTATACAGAACACAGCAATATATTATGAAAAAAAAGTTTGTGGTTCTGTCTGTTATTTCTTTCAAACATATCTCAGTCTTCATTTGGTTTATTTTAAGCTACAATCTTAAAAAATTGGTAACGTGGGCAAACCGATTGTACATATTTTCGAGTAATGTAAATTACTCTAAAAATTTCCTGCATTTTTTTTTATACTTTTTTTAATACCTTATATAAACTCCCTGTGCTGATTATGACCGGCTTATTAAATAATAAATTTTATTTTTTTTAATATTTCTAATGAGAAGGGAGAGTAAAATTACAAGAGCGAATGGCGATAAGATTTAATAAAAAGATAAAATTAATAAAATAGAAAAATATTACGAAAAGATAAAATACTAGAAAAATGTTTCAGAATATTTTTCAGTTCAAGTTCTTTTAAATAATAAAAACTTGAAATAAAAATAGAAATTATAAAAAATAATTTTTTTATTTAAATTTGAATTAAATATATCAGTTATTTAATAATCATATTATAATATTATCTTAAATATATTATTTATTAATAATAAATTAAATAAATAATTTTATTTCATAAAAAAAATTTGTATTTCATACATTTTTAATTATTTATTATTATTTGATTATATTATTTGATTTGATTTGATTTTTTCAAAACCTCAAAATTCGACTTCTATATTATAAAAATTTATTTAAAAATAAATACGAATCAAAACAAAAAATTCATTTAATACAAACTATGTTAAAAATAGTAATATATTATATAATATATAATTATATAATATTAATATATATTATTAATATTAATTTACCGAAAATAGTAAAAAAACAAAATTTATGTTTAACATTCAATAATAGATAAATTATAGTTTAAATAAGATAATTATCTATGTAGTATATGTGCTTATAGAATCCAAAAATAATCAAAAATATATTTTAGTTATACCAAAATTTTTTTTTCAAAAAAAATTATTTCAAAAATAAAAAAAATATTTTGAATTTAATTTTATTAATCATAAAACTCACCTTTAACTGCCGGTTACAAACTGGGGATACCACCGATACGTCTAATACGTTACTATGAAGTGTGAAAAGTAATTCTCGTACAGAAGCATATAAATGATTAAAAATTTAAGTGGCCTTGATGAGCTATGGTGGGAACAGTCACGTAGTTTTAGTGATAGATTTGATTATATTTGCCAATGAAAATACTTAGATTACTTGATAGGTACCATCTAAATTTAGGATCGTAGAGCTCGAGCAGTTTAAATTTGCAAAGTCACTTACTCAATTGACATTGACATTGATTTAATTTATTTAAAAAAAATATAAATGAATTTTAAAAATTTTTTAATTTTTTTTTAATTGCAGTAAATTAAAAAATTATAATTTTAATTTTTTTTTTTAATTTTATTTATAATTAATTAATAAATTATAATTAACTATAAATTAGTATAACCTGATTTTAACTTAGGTTTCATGGGAACTACTCAAGTATTTAGTTCAATTACTTAAATATTCAGCTAGCATTGATTTAATTCATAAAATAAAAAAAAAATTTTTGAAAAACTGTAATTTTTTTAAATTAAAAAAAAATTCAAATGATAATTTTAAGTTTTTAAAAGTTTAATTAAAATAAAAATTTAATTTAATTTGAAATTTTGAAAAGAATAAAATAAAATTATTAGCATTATTTAAAAAAAACACTAAAATCGAAGAAATCTTGCAATTTTATTTTTTTACTCTTTTTTACGTTTAAATTTAAAACTAAATTCAATTTGAAACACAAATTAATTTTATTATTATAATTATAAATTAATGTAAAAAAAAGAACATTTAGACAGTGGAAATCCATCAGTTGACTTTTAAAGAGTCCTGCGCACCGGTATTGCATGCAGTGCGATTTTGAGGTTTCTACAAAAACTTTCTGGAAACCTTTGGAATTTCAAAGAAATAATTGGAATTCGGAATTATTTACAAAAATTTTTTAAGATATCTACCTCTTGGTTTACACTGAGTGAAAATTTAACTTTTCAACTGATGATGATTACCCCCCAGACCCCCCAGTTTATAACGGTACTGCTTAAGTGCTTTTTTGACGTGATAACGTCTTATAAATTGATATACCGGCTGCACGCACAAAAAATTGTCACGTTCCGCAAGCGAGAGCGCGGAACAAGCGAGAGAGAGGCACGATCGGCTTTGCATCATACATAGACATCATTTGAATTATAAAATGCCATTAAAAAAAACTTGTCCGGCATGAGGTTCGATCTCGCGATCACCAAATGATGCAATTATGTTTCATGCACATAACGCACTAGCCTATTGAGGGTTAATGTAATAACATAGTTTTAATTCGTATTATCTGTTACATAAACATAATTCAATTCAATTCATAAAAGTATGCAATTTTTCATCAATGTTTTCTTATCAGTTATCACGTTATTACGTAAAATTATCGTGCGTAAACCGACTTTACAGACAACCCGCAAGTGCCACGTGTTTTTATGAAAATGACTTTGTTGTTACGTAACAAGTATTTTATTCTAAATTCCTAATTAAAATAAAAAAATTTGGCCGAGAGCCAAAAAACTGAAGAGAGTGGAAGGCGGAGTATCCGGACCTTCTCAGACGGATGCTCCAAAAAGAATGACTGAGGAAGATACATGGACAAGGCACAGAACACAGAATATAAGGATGGACCAGGCGGATAAACAAAAACACAGACCGAAAAGGAAAAGGCATGATAGGGAAAACAATACAATCAGAGTGGCAACGTGAAATGTAAGGACATTACTGAAACCCGGAAAAATGAGAGAAGTTAAAAATGAATTGATGAGGTATAGGATAGGGCTGGCTGCAATACAGGAAACAAGATGGATGGACGAAGGCGAAATAAGAGGAGATGACTTCTTGTTTTTATATTCTGGAGAAAAAAAGCAGGGAAGAAACGGCACGGGTTTCATTGTAACGAAAAAATATATGAAGGAAATACTGCATTTTAAACCGATGGGGGGAAGACTATCGTATTTGAGACTCAGAATGAAACCGAACAACCTATCAGTAATAAATGCCTACGCACCAACAGAAGACAGCTCAGATGAGGAGAAGGAACAATTTTATGGTGATTTGGAAATGTTGTGTGATGGGATACAGAAACATGACACAATTATTATTATGGGTGACTTTAACGCTCAAATAGGCAAAGAAAGATACGTAGAAGAGTAGCAGGAAGGCACACAATTCATGAGAACACAAAGGACAATGGAAACAGATTATGTAGTCTAGCTGCATCACTCGAAATGATTATTAGCAGTACAAAATTCCAACTCAAAAGATTGTATAAGGTAACATGCATGTGGCCTGGATGCAACAATGATGAAGAGAACCAAATCGATCATGTCCTGGTAACAAAGAGAAGAGCCACTTCCATAAGAGACGTAAGATCATATAGAGGAGCCAATGCGGACTCCGATCATTTACTGGTGGTCACAGAAGTTAAAATGAAAACAATGATTGAAAATGCAAAGCATGAAACAAGAAAATGGTTGGCAACGGAAAAATTTAAAAGCGAAGAACACAAAAAGCAGTATGAGGAAAGAGTAGAAACGGAAATTAAAAATAAAAAGAAAAGCAACGACCTAAACACCACATGGAACAATATAGCACAGAGTTTAAAAACGGGTGCAACCCAAACAATAGGATATAAAAAAAAGAGAAGATGGAATAGGAAGATGGTTCGACAAAGAATGTGAACAGGCAAACAAAGAAAAAAGTGAAACAAGAATTACATGGCTAGCAACAAATGAACCGAACGACCTAGAACAATATAGAAAGAAACGAAGAGAAATGAATAAACTGTGCAGACAGAAGAAGAACGAGTGGATGGAAGCAAGAATGAGAGAAATAGAAACGAACAGCAACAACAACAATACAAGAAAATTTTATAAACTAATCAAAGATAGCAAGATAAAACACGGAATAACAAATAGAGGAATGAGAAATGAAGAAGGAAGATTGGAAGATGGCTCAGAAGAAATAAAAATGATTTGGGAGAGATACTTCCGCAAACTATTGTACACAAACCAAGAAGAGGAAATAGAACAAGAAACAAACATACTCCACGAGGAAGAATTGACGGAGCCGACAGAAGAAGAAATTATGCAAGCAATACATCAATTGAAAAATGGAAAAGCCCCAGGTAACGATGAGATAATGGCTGAAATGATAAAGAACGGAGGAGAAAAAGTACATAAGGAAATCTGTGAATTGATAAAAGAGATCTGGGGAAGAGAAGATATGCCACAAGGATGGAAAGAAGGCGTAATTGTGACAATTAAAAAGAAAGGAAACTCTGAAGAATGCCACAACTACCGAGGAATAACTCTTCTGAATACGTCATATAAAATACTGTCCACAGTTATACACAACCGCCTTAGGATTCACACGGAAAAAATAATCGGAAAGTATCAGTTCGGGTTTAGACGAGGCAGGTCGACGGTAGATGCATTACATGTATTAAAGCAGATTATGGAGAAGAGCTATGAGCATGATATGGAAATGCATATACTATTCGTAGATTTCAAGCAAGCATTCGACCAAGTGATAAGACACCAGCTGATAAAAACATTGAAAGAATTTGCAATACCAGCGAAGCTGAGAAGATTGATCACGATGACCTTAAAAGATACGACAACTACGATAAAGATTCCCCAAGGAGAGACCAACAGCTTTGAGAATAACAATGGAGTGAGACAGGGCGATGCCTTGTCGGCGACATTGTTCAACCTTGTCTTGGGAAGAATCATTCGGGCTACCAATTGTACAGGAACAATAGTGACCAGAGAGAACCAGATACTGGCGTACGCGGATGATGTTGCCATAGTTTCCAGAACAAAAAAAGGTATGACAGAAACATTGAGAGTCATAAAAGAGGAAGCAAATAAGATGGGCCTGAATATTAATCAGAACAAAACAAAATATATGAAGTGCTCGAGAAGAGATGATAATAATAGCGAAATAACGCTATTATTAACTTAACAGTTAAAATTTATTATTTTAACATTTCGTTAGGTTTTATTATTTTAACATCACATACTACTAAATACCACATAAATACTTAAAAAATTCTAAAAACATTTTTAAGTTATTTTCTATTTTAAATAACCATCGATAACTGCATATTTGAACAGGTGGAAAATTTTAACTACTTGGGAGTCCTGATAAATAGAAGGAACGAGAGAAGATCAGAAATAAGACAAAAGATTCAAGCGGGCAACAGAGCGTACTACGCAAACAGAAATATACTAAGAGATAATCAAATAAAGAAGAAAACTAAACTAAAACTGTACAAATCGCTGATTAGACCAGTGCTAACATATGCGGCTGAGGTGATCTGCATCACTAAAAGAGAGGAAGAGGAATTGAAAATTTTTGAAGAAAGGTGCTTAGAGTGATAGCAGGCCCCACAAGATTGGACAATGGTGAATACAGATCAAAAACAAACACATAAATACGAGAAATGATGGACGGAGAAGACATAGTAAAGTTCATTAAAGCCCAGAGACTAAGATGGCTGGGACATGTCATGAGAGCTGACAGCGAGGAAACGATAAAGGCGATAGTGATGTGGAAACCAAATGAAGATCGTACTAGGGGCAGACCAAGAGCAAGATGGTGGGACGGAGTGACGGGAGATTTGAAGAAGATGGGAGTGAGAGGATGGAAACAATTAGTGATGGACCGTACAGCATGGAGAATAGTGGTTAACGACACAAGAACTCACAAAGACCTATAATGAAATGTATATAAATAAACATATAAACTAAGAGGATTAATCCACCTCAATAAAAGGATTTTGAAAGTCTACGGACAGCCGTATTCTTAAGAATGTAGCGCTAATTAATAATAATGTAAATTCGTATATCCTGATTGGGAAATTTTTGAAGATGGTAACTGCTTGTAGAATAAACTGGAAATTTGATTCCAATAAATAATATGACATATACATCAATAGTTGTGGCGGCTCGAGCCTTTCTTCTATAGGAGGGAAAATCATTAAAAAAAAATAAAATAAATATTATTAGTATTACCTGAAAATTTATTTTCGAATTAAATAAACACAAAAATCCAATAAATTATTCAAATTTCTTCTGCAATTTTAATTTTGCTTTACTTTTTTTATTTGAATTAAAAACTAAATTCAATATATTTAATAACAGAATATTTTTATACAGAGGAAACCCATCGGTTGATTTTGAAAGCATCCTGCGCAACGATATTGCAAGCAGTTGAAAATAGCACGCAGCGAAACAGTTTTTCACTGGGGGTCTGCGGGAATACTCTCCACGCAATATATAATTGATATAGTAGGATTATATTAGTTTGGATTTCAACAAGATTCTTAACCATAAGCTATAAATAAAGTAGAAATTCCTTTGTTTAATGATAAATGAATTTTTCGAACTTTTTGACTCGAATATTACACGCAAATTATTTAATAGTTCATCTCAAATAATAAGTAAATTTGTTCACGCATGCGGGGGGGGGGTTATTTATAATATGCAAGGCAATTTATGACAATAGCAAAAGGGCGAGTCTTCTAAAATTTATACATTAATTTTTTTAATTTTATTTATAATTTTAGAATTTTTAAATTTTTCTAAATGAAATATTTCATCGTTTTCTTAACTTAATTTATTAGCATTAAACAGAAATTCTTTGAAGATATTTGGAATTTTATGGAAATTTCTTGTATTCTTTAAAACTTTTTGAAAATCTTTGGAATTTTATAAAAATTCCGAATTCTGAATTCTTTCGAAATATTTACTCTTTGGTTTAAACTGAGGGAAAATGTAACTTTTCAACTGATGTTTGTAAACATTTCAGAGAGGGGCCAGGGGGCAGAGGACCTCATAATTTTAATATTTGTTGTGGAAGAACGGCGCCGCCCCATAGGGGGTCTGCGAGAATAACCTTACGCAATATAATTGATATAGTAGGATTATATTAGTTTGGATTTCAACAGCATTCGTAGCCATAATCTATAAATAAAGTAGAAGTTCTTTTGTTTTATGATAAATAAATTTTTAGAATTTTTTGACTCGAATATTACACGCAAATTATTTGATAATCCATCTCAAATTATTCGCAAATAGAGGGTCCGTTCATATGTAAATTAGTTCCCTTCCCGGGGTAGGGGGACAATAGGGGATGGGGGAATCTTGTAAAATTATTTATCAATAATTTTTTTAATTTTAATATTTTTTCTTTTTCTTTTCTTGATAGCATTCTTTTGAAAATCGCTGAAATTTTTGAAGATGATTGGAATTTTTTGGAGATTACTGTAATACTTAGCAAATCCCTGGAATTCTTGAAAAAATTTTGGAAATCTTGGTATTTCATACAAATTCTTTACAAATAATTTTAAAAATATTTACCCCTTGGTTTAAACTGACTGAAAATATGTGACTTTTCAACTGTTGTTTGAGAACATTTCTAGGTATATACCATACCCCCATATAAACACAAGTTTGTTTTTATATAACTTTATTATTTAGAATGAAATAATAAGACAGCTTAATTTTAATATTGGTTGTGTGAGGACGGCGCCGCCCCATCGTTCTCAGCGTGCCAGCCCTTACTGATATTATATTGTACATAGTTTTTTTTTAATTCACTGACAGATAGAAGACTGAGACTCTACCTCCCAGACCTCCCGGATTCAAAGACTCGAGATTTTTAGAACAAATTAAAAATCGGTCTTGGGACGTTTTTCAATCCAAGCTTTGATGGCAGGCAGATTTTCGACGTTGTGTATTACTGCTTGAAGATTTGGCCTATCCGAAAACAAATCTAAGCCGGTATAATAATTGAACATGTCCACTAAGGAAGCGAAGTGTATATCGGCCCATGTCAACTGCAAAAAGAAAAATCCGCAATTTAAATTAAAAGGATAGGTGGCGTACTGACTTTTCCGACTGCTAAATGACCGTTGTTGGCTTTGGCGATGGCTTCCAAACGCTCCAAATAGTACGGAATGGTCTCCTTAAATAGAGTTTCCTTATGTCTTGCTTTGACCGCTTCATCAGTTTCGTAATAATAGGTACCAATTTCTGAAATAAACATCAAACTTTGAGAATTCTTTCTAAATCCAATAATGTTAGAAATCTTACTAGTACGGAAGTCGGTTACGGTGTCGACAATCATGTCGATTTCCAAGTCTTCCCAATCGTCCTTTCCGGTAAGCTTGAATTGTTTTGCAAGGTAGCGTTCAATGGCATGAGTTTGATGGGCTCTTTTACCATTTACCTCCAAAATCGGCATTTGTCCAAAAGGCATCTCTAGACATCAACTTGTTAATTGTGCACTTTCAAATTTGGGACAAAAATTTACCTGGTTTATGTTTCGGCCAATCTTCCTTTGAGATACGTTCATCTTCAAATTGGACTTCACCATAACTAAGCAAATACCTAATAGATTCTCCGAGTGCCTTAATAGGAAAATAGGAAACTTTATATGTGGGTGCCATGCCTGGTTTTTCTGAAAAAAAATAAGTTTATAATTTATTTGTTATATTTAAGATCTGCAACTTAACACTAGATTTACCTGATATTACTCTATCTCTATCTAAATTACTCTAAATCATCGGCTGATTATGACCGGATTATTAAATAATAATTTTTAATTTTTTATATATTTTTATTGAGAACGAGGCAAAGAGTAGTTCAAATATTTATTATTGCTTTAATTTCCCCTTAGCAAGGTAAATTATTAATTAAAAATTACAAGGTTAAATGATTTAAAATAATTTACTATATATAGAATACAAATATGAGAAACCAAACCTTTACAAAGAAATATTTAATTAAAAAAAAATTGTTTTACAGAACACAGCAATATATGAAAAAAAGCTTGTTTTTCTATCTATTATTGCTTTATTTTAAGTTACCAACTTAAAAAATTTTGAAACGTGATAGATCAGTGCGGCCTTCAGGCCGCACATCCTGTGCAAACAACTTGCACAGCATTCGAGTTTCGGTTAATGTAAATTATTCTAATATTTACCTTCATTTTATTTTCTGAGATTTTTTAAAATCCGTCATATAAACTGCGTTCGGCTGATTACAACCGGTTACTAAACAATAATATTTAGTATTATTGCGAAAAGAGACAAAGAATACAATTTATTATTGCTTTAATTCATCCATAAAACATCAGAAAAATTAATTAAAATTTAAGATAATTTACTATGTACGAAATACAAATATTTTAAAACTACTGTACGAAAAAGTAGTATTTAATTAAAAAAAAAAAGATTATACTACAGAACACAGCAATATTATTATGAAAAAAAAGTTTGTGGTTCTGTCAGTTATTTCTTTCGAACATATCTCAGTCTTCAATTAGTTTATTTTAAACTACAATCTTAAAAAATTGGTAATGTGGGCAAACCGATTGAACATATTTTCGGGTAATGTAAATTACTCTAAAAATTCTCAGCATTTTGTTTACTGATATTTTCTTAATTTCTCATATAAACTCCTTGTGCTGATTAATACCGGCTTATTAAATAATAGGCTTATTTAATAGGAGTAATCTATTAAAAATTACAAGAGCAAATGGCGATAAGATTTAATAAAAAGATAAAATCAATAAAATATAAAAATATGACGAAAAGATAAAATACCAGAAACATTTTACAGAATATTTTTCAGTTCAAGTTCTTTCAAATAATAAAAAAATTAAATAAAAATAGAAATTATTTTTTTATTTAAATTAAAATTAAATATATCAATTATTTAATAATCATAATATAATACTATCTTAAATATATTATTTATTAATAATAAATTAAATAAATAATTTTATTTTATAAAAATTTATTTAAAAATAAAAGCGAATCGAAACAAAAAATTCATTTAATACAAAATATGTAAAAAATAGTAGTTTTTGTAATATATTATAATATAATATATAATATAATATATTACATAATATGTAAAACAAAATTTATTTCAAAAATAAAAAAAAAATTTTAAATTTAATTTGTTTTAACGAATAGGTAATATTATTAATCATAAAACTAACCTTAAACTGCCGGTTACAAACTGGGGATACCACCGATACGTCTAATACGTTACTATGAAGTTTAAAAAGTAATTCTCGTAGTGTAGCATAAAAATTATTAAAAATTTTAGTGGCCTTGATGAGCTATGGTGGGAACAATCATGTAGTTTTGGAGGTAGATTTGATAATATTTGCCAATGAAAATACTCAGATTACTTGATAGGTACCATCAAAATTTAGGTTCGTACAGCTCGAGTAGTTCAAATTTGCGCAGTCACTTACTCAATTGACATTAACATTAATTTAATTTATTTTAAAAAAATATAAATAAATCTTAAAAATTTTCAAATTTTTTTTAACTTGCAGTAAATTAAAAAATTATAATTTTTTTTTTTTTTTAAATTATATTTATAATTAATTAATAATTATAATTAACTATCAATTAGTAGAACCTGATTTCAAAATTTATGTCTTCCTACAGGCTTTAAACTAAGGCTTTAAATTAGGTTTCACCGGAACTGCTCCAAGTAGTTAATTTAATTACTCAAATATTCAGCTAGCATTGATTTAATTCATAATATAAAAAATTAATTTTAAAAAATAGCATTTTTTTTAAATTAAAAAAAAATAAAATTATAATTTTAAGTTTTTAAAAATTTAATTTAATTTTAAATTTTTAATGTAAATTGTTATAATCCTGATTTGGAAATTCAGGAGATGGTGATTGTAGAATAAACTAGAAAACTTGATTACAATAAATAATACGGTATATAATAGCAGTGACGGTTCTAAACTTTTTTCTATGGAAGGGCAAAAAATTTGAAGAGAATAAAATAAAAATTATTACCTGAAAATTTATTTTCGAATTAAATAAATACAAGAATCCAAGAAATTATTTAAATTTATTCTGCAATTTTAATTTTGCTTGACTTTTTTTTATTTGAATTCAAAACTAAATTCATTAAATTTTATAAAAGTATATACAGTAGAAACCTATCGGTTGATTATTAAAAAGTCCTGCGCACTGGTATTGAAAGTAGTGTGAGATACTATAATTGAATTCGTACTTGGTTAAATACTTACCAACTTCCTGAAAAATTATTTTAATAGCGGAGAAAAGAAGTAGGAAAGTTGAAAATAGCACGCAGCGAAACAGTTTTATACTAGGGGGTCTGCGGAAATAACCCCACGCAATATAATTGATATATTAGTTTGAATTGCAATAACATTCTTAGCCATAATCTATAAATAAAATAGAAATTCCTTTGTTTTATGATAAATGAATTTTTAGAATTTTTTGACTCGAATATTACACGCAAATTATTTGACAGTTATATATGCATAAAAATTTATGACAATAAGGGAAGCGGAAGTCTTCTAGAATTGTGACGGTCATTTATCGATAATTTTTTTAATTTTAATTGTAACTTCAGAATTTCTAAATTTTTCGAAATGAAATATTTTTTCTTTTTCTTTTCTTGATGGCATTTTTTTGAAATCACTGAAATTTTTGAAGATGACTGGAACTTTCTTGGAGATTACTGTAATTCTTTAAAAAAAATTGGAAACCTTGGAATTTCAAACAAATTCTAAATTCTTCACAAATAATTTTTGAAATATTTACCTCTTGGTTTAAACTGACTGAAAATGTGACTTTTCAACTGTTGTTGATCTGTGTAAATTATTTCAAGTATGTAGTGTAAACGAAGAAGCAAAGTTAAACTGTACAGCTTGGGGGTCCGAGGAATATCGGAGTATTAATTTAATGCAGTAAAATTATTATAATTTAGATTTAAACAACTGCAAAAATTAAATATTATAAATAAGGATCATTGTAAAATCAAATATTTTTTGTTTGATTTTACCCCCTCCCCCCTCCCTCTCACACCAAAATTTATGGCTAATTTATTGTATTTTATTTAAAAAATTTGAATTAATTTTTAAAAATAAATTATTTCTTTTTTAATAAAAAAATAGCTTAGGTTATGTAAAATCATATTTTACGTATATTCTGAAAATTTCAATTTTCTACGATTATTGGATTTTGAATTGAACTTGACACAATCTCAGCGCCTAATCTCGGAAAACCCAACCAAATCTTAATAAATATTACGGAATTATAAGGATATCTTAGAAAATCTAGAGAAATCCATGGAAATGTAAAAAAATTTTGATGACTTTAAGAGAACCAAGGAAATCGCAGCAAATCTTAGAAGTTTTAGTAAATCTCAGGAAATCGTAAAAAATTATAGAAAATCTTGGGAAATTTAAGAAATCTTAGAACTGCAAAGAACTGTAGAAAATTCTTGGAAACCTTAAGAGATCCAAGGAAATCACAAAAATTCTTAGAAAATTCTAGGAACTCTCAGGAAAGCTTAATAAATCTTAGGCAATCTTGGAAAATACCTAGACATTTTAGAAAATCCAATGAAAATCTTGGGAAACATCTTAGGAATACTACGGATCCACTTTTTCAATTTTTTTGAAAGCAAACCTTAAGGAAATCCAGAAGGAAATACACAAAAAATTTTTTTGTGAAATTACATTGACCGCTACTGTATTGCTATGCCCCCAACTTTGCAAATTTATGCATTTTTACACTCTTGTGAATTCGCTGAGGTAACACAGATTATTTAATAGCTATGAGCTCTTGTAGTTTTTAAAATCGTAAATTAAATGCTCAAATTTTACCTTTCATGTGGTATTGGACTTTTGCTTTACGTGCGCGCTCGCTTCGCATATGGTATTCCAGCTTGCGTCTGGTCAAACAAATTTGTTGCGATGTAACTTTAATGCATTGACTAAATTATCACAATTTCTTCCAATTTTTAGGTTCTCAACACCCACTTCACCACAATTAAAACAAACAAAACTATTTTCATTTTTTATAAACTTACTTTTGTTTTATTAACTATCAAAATTAAATTATTACTGCGGGAATGATGTTCGTCCGCCCGTCTACTCGACGTAAAGGTGTGAGCCCAAGTCTTCTCAACGACCTTCAAGCCTCTCTCTTTTCTAGTTTTATTTTCTCCCCACCTTATTTACAGCTAAAACCTTATCTACATTGCATTTTTAGAATAAATAATTTTACAAAATAAATGAATTAATGGTTTATAGCATTTCGAAACACGACATTTTATCTCTCAACACAAATTTTTAGATAACTAGGACGTTCATTCTAATTGCAAATAATTTATCATGGTCAGTCGAATCCATAATTAAAATATTAAAATTCTCAACATTGTTTACGATAATTTAATTTATATTTTAATTTCCCCTAATTGTAGATATTTTTTATACTATTTATAGAGTAGAAATTATATAAAAATATATATTTTACAATAAGCCAAACCCACTTTGCATCTCAATAGTAATTTCGATAAAAATAAAGTACTCTGTCCACCTTTGCGATTAAGTGACACTTGTTCTACTATTTTGAGTTAACCAAACCGCACTTTAACATTCACCAAAGGAAAACAAATTAATTTACCAAGTACAGAATACAAATGTTTTTGCTTGCTAGGAACTGTCTGCGCAACCAAAATCTTGCCAAATAATATCTAATTAAAAAATTGAAGGTGGCTCTGCAGAACATAGCAATATATGAAGAAAATCTATTTTTCTGTCTGTCATTTCATCCAGTAGGCAACTCTGGTTCCGATTGATTTATTTTTAGCTACCAACTTAAAAAATTAGAACCATGATAGCTCAGTGCGGCCTTCAGGCCGCACACCTTGGGCAAACCGATTGTACAGATTTCGAGATTCGGCTAATGTAAATTACTCTAACAATTTCCTGCATTTTATTTTCTGCTATTTTGTTTTATACCTCATATAAACTACCATCGGCTGATTATGACGGGCTTAATTAATAATAATTTTTATTGAGAAGGGGGCAAGAGCTATTTTAGATATTTAATTCCTCAGTAGCATCACAGGCAAATTTATTAAAATTGGTATATTATTTATTAATAAAAATTAATTAAATAAATAATATTATTTTATATAAAAAAATTTTTATTTCATACTTTTTTAGGTTAAAATGTAACAAGTGAATCCGATTTTTTCGAAACTTGAAAATTTTGATTTACATTCTAAACTTTTCTTTAAAAATAGAAAGGAATCCACACAAAAAATTTATATAATAACGTGCAATGGTTAAAAAAATTGTAGTTATAAATTAATAGATTTATTATCGAAAATGAAAAACAAAATTAATATTTAACATTTTAGCATAGATAAATGATACTTCAAATAATGAGATAGTTATGTTATCTATGTAGTATATGTGCTTATAAAAGCTCAAAATATTCAAAAATATCTTTTAATTATTCCAAACATTTAACAAAAAAATTGATTTAAAAAAAAAAATATTGATGAATTTAATTTTTTTAACAAATAATATTTTGAATAATAAAATTCACGTTAAAATATCGCTTACAAACTGAGGTACCGCCGACATGTTACGATGAAGCTTGAAAAGTAATATTTCGTACAGTAAATATAAAAATGATAAAAAATTAAGTGGTGGCCTTGGTGCGCTATGGTGGGAACAGTTACGTAATTCAAAATTGTATTTATGAATGAAGATTAGATTATATTTACAAATAAAAATGCATAGGTCACTTGATAGGTACTACCAAAATTTTAATTTAGCATTGATTTAATTCATAAAATAAAAAATTAATTTTGATTTAATTTTTAATTTATTAAAAAATTTAATTTTTAAAAGTTTTAATTATAAATAATTAATAATTAATTTTAAACTTTCAATGTAAATTGTTATAATCCTGATTTAGAAATTTCAGGAGATGGTGATTATAGAATAAACTGGAAAACTTGATTACAATAAATCTAGACTTTGTTCTATAGAAGGATAAAAAATTTGAAAAAAGTGAAATAAAAATTATTAGTAAATATTACCTAAAAATTTACTTTAGAATTAAATAAGCACTAAAATCCAAGAAATCCTGCAATTTTAATTTGTTTACCTTTTTTAATTATAATAATTATATTGCAATGGAGACGGTCCTCCGCTAGAGTAGTTAAGTGCGTCGCTGCTAATGCTGAATGCCTGGTTCGACTCCGGGCTCAGTAAAACTTTATTCTGACCGTCTTGGAAGGCAATGGCAAACCACCGAGGTGCATTCTGCCTGGTCCATCCTCTCTGGAGATGAAGTGTATACACTTCCCGCGGTTCGGAGCCCGCGTTAAGCAGTAGGTCTCCTATGTGTCCCTAGGTCCCCCTATAGGAGAGACGTCGTCAACGTCCGAGAAACCGGATATGGCACATGAAGAAGAAGAAGAATATTGCAATGACCCAAGCTATACAAATCTATAAAATTTGCTCAGATTCAAAAAATTCTTCTTTGCTTGGATTCATCAATTTTTTATAGCTATGAGCGCTTTTTTGGTTATTTAATTTTTAATTAAATTGTAAATTTTTGTGTCCTAAATATTTATTTCCAAATGTGCAACTTTTACCTTGCAATGTGTGGCCTTGCAAGCGCACATGGATTTTACATCTGCCGGCGTCGATCTAACTAATTTACTGCAAATTTATTTCACACAACAACCAAATATCATCTAAAAATTACAAATTTATTATCAATCAGCACTTCACTTTAATTGAAACCACTCTAAATAAATTATAGTTTACTTTTATTCTTAAAACAATTTTTAAAATCAAAATCAACTTAGACGGGCAATAACAGACCCATCGGCTGCTTGCGGCCGATTCAAAACAATTTTCCTTTTCTACTTTTTTTTTAATCCCACCTTATTTACACAGCAAATAATTTAACTTACATTTTTATACACAATATGATAAATAAATAAATAATAAAACAAAATTAAACCTTAAAATAACTTACAAAATAAATGAATTTTTATGGTTTCGAAACACGACAATATATTATAAATTAATTAAAAAAAAACATTTAGACGGTAGAAATCCATTAGTTGACTTTTAAAGAGTCCTGCGCACCGGTATTGCAAGTAGTGCGAAATTTTGAGGCTTCCTCAAAAACCTTTTGGAAATCTTTGGAATTTCAAAGAAATAATTAGAATTCCAAATTATTTACAAAAATTTTTTAAGATATTTACCTCTTGGTTTATACTGTGTAAAAATTTAACTTTTCAACTGATGATGATTATGAACCTTTCTGGGGTTTCCTAGTTTCTCTTTTTTCCCCAAAATTTTTTTCTATAGGAAGGGAATTATTTAAAAAAAAAACACTTGGGTTGTCTGTAAAGTCGGTTTACGAACGACAATTTTACGTGATAACGTCATAAGAAAACACTGATGAAAAATTGCATACTTTTATGAATTGAATTGAATTATGTTTATGTAACAGATAATACGAATTAAAACTATGTTATTACATTAACCTTCAATAGGCTAGTGCGTTATGTGCATGAAACATAATTGCATCATTTGGTGATCGCGAGATCGAACCTCATGCCGGACAAGTTTTTTTTAATGGCATTTTATAATTCAAATGATGTCTATGAATGATGCAAAGCTGATAGTGCTTCTCTCTCGCTTGCGGAACGTGACAATTTTTCGTGCGTGCAGCCGGTATATCAATTTATAAGGCGTTATCATGTCAAAAATTAAATAAAAATTAATTTTTTAACTTGTGATTTATAATTAAATTCAATAATCTTAGATTGAACAAGTTAATTAAACAATTTTTAATAATGTTTTTATTATTAAGCTTTCAACGTAGGTTAACGCGACAGGCATCTGTCCGCAATTTTTATTATCGGAAACCGGCTGCTGGTGATCGCAGTGCCCAAGTTAATGATGAAGATTTTTTAGCGCATCGCTCGTTGGGGGAGACCACTACAGGGTAGTACGCGAGTCTTCTTCGCCAGCTGATCATGATCGTTATAATTGTGAGCCGGTTGCTCCGATTGGGAGGGGTGGGTTTTCGGTGGCCCACATTAACATTCGTTCTTTGCTCTCAGATTTCCACATGTTTTCTGATTTTGCTGCCAAAAGCAACTTCAGTATTATCGTTGTATCCGAAACATGGCTTACTCCTGATTTTCCGTCGCACCTTGTTGATTTGGAAAACTACGTAATCGTTAGAACAGACAGAGCATCTCGAGGAAGAGGGGTCGCCCTTTACGTTCGTAAATCGTTGCATTTTTCACGCTTGCACGACGGTCATCGTTTTCCTAGTGGCCTTGAGCACCTTTGGATTCGACTAAAGATCAGCGGCCTAGCGATTGGGGTTGGCGTGGTTTACAGACCTCCCACTGCTTATCTTTCCTGTCTGGGAGAGTTTGAGGATTTTCTCTCTTTACTTAGTACGGAATGTGGAGAACTGATTATTTTGGGTGATTAGAATATTAATTTCCTTATCCCATCGCATCAGCTGGGGCAATTTGAGAGAATTCTCGATTTGTTCGGACTTCGTCAGGTTATAGCGGAACCCACTCGTGTCACCTCGACTTGTAGCACGCTACTTGATGTTGTTTGTATTAGCAGGCATCGAGTTTCCCCACGGAGCGGCGTGATTGATCTGCTTGCATCCACCGACTACTTCATGGTGTATTGTTATTTGGATTTGCGTGCCCCGTCAGCTGGACCTAAGGTTTTCACTTACCGTGATTTCCGAAACTTTGACCATGATGCCTTTTCTGCTGACGCAGCTCGGCTACCGTGAGATGTTGTTGATGAGTTTCACCACTGCGATTCACGGGTGGAATGTTTAATACTTTTATTCTGGCACTTTTTGACGTGCATGCTCCGGTTCGGACCAGGGTTCTCAGGGAGGGAGACAGGCCGTGGATCACATGGACGATCAGACAGGTGGCTAAGTTGAAGGCGTCGGCGTACAATAAATACAGACGTTCGCGATCTGCAGTAGATTTTGAGTGCTATCGGGATCTCAAGAATTACTTGAATTAAAGACAAGCTGTATTAAATATCAGCTTTCTGTAAATCGCTCAAATCTCAAAAAACTATGGCGATACCTGTCATCTTGGAGCGTACATGCTCGCCCTAATGGTCAGATTTCTGGACATCTATGTGAGAATCCTGACTATATAAATTTATATTTTCTCAGGTCTGTACCGAATGTTTCTGGTCAGGTACAGTTGGATTTCGATGACGCTTTGTTTCCCGGAGTTGGATCACTCTCTATTCCGAGGGCTACGCCAGCGGCATTGTATGAGATTGTCGCGACTCTGCGCTCCGATGCCGTTGGGTTGGATGGTATTAGTCTTCGGATGCTGAGGCTCGTTCTTCCGTTCTGCAGTGAGGTGCTCTGCAACATTCTTAATTTCTCTTTCGAAACAGGCGAGGTGCCAGCCATTTGGAAGATGTCACGTGTGAGACCTCTTTCCAAAGTTCCATTAGCTTTAGAGCCTGCCCATCTTCATCCGATTAGTATATTGTCACCATTTGCAAAAATTGTTGAGTCGTTTATCAAAAATGCGTTGGACGATCATTTGGCACTTTACAAGGTTCTGTCGCCGTCGCAGTCTGGTTTTAGGCCCCACCACAGTACTGTGACCTCCTTGTTGAAGCTCACATCGGATGTTGCATCAGCAACCGATCGTTCCGAGGTAACTTTATTGGTTCTTCTCGATTATTCCAAGGCTTTTGATTCCGTTTTGCACCAGCACCTTTTGGCTAAGCTTTGTTACTATGGATGCAATGAGTCACTGTGCAACTGGTTCGCGAGTTACCTGCGTGATAGGTCTCAGGTGGTTGATTTTTCTGGAAATGTATCTCAACCATTAGTGGTTTCTCGGGGTGTTCCACAAGGAAGTATCCTTGCCCCGCTATTGCTTATAGTATACACATCTGATCTGGAGAAAGCAGTGGATCCAGACTGCTCTTTGGATCTGTATGCGGACGATTCCCGAATACGTATATCCTGTCCTCCCTCGGACTTGGATGCTGCGATAACTCGGTTAAATCGTAACCTTGAATCACTGCGTGTGTGGTCCTTAGTAAATGGTCTGACATTGAATCCGGCGAAGTCGGAACTAATCATTTTGGGTAGTCCCCTGCTGGTACGTAGAGCGCTCGATGGCTCAACTCTTCGAGTGAGGATCGGTGATGGGATTGTGAGGATGGTTGACTCTGCACGTAGCCTGGGTTTTGTTCTGGATGGAGAACTTAATTTTCGTCTACATGTTAACCGCAAGATGATGGGATGTTACTATAAGCTGAGATCGCTGTACCAATTCAAGACCATATTGCCTGCTCATGTGAAGCGGTCGATTCTCAGCAGCACAGTTTTGTCCAACATTGAATATGGTTCAGCGGTCTATTACTATTTCCTAACTCAGGAGTACAAACGCAAGCTGCAGCTTCTGCAGAATTCATGCCTACGTTATTCATTCGACATATGCAGGTATGATCACATTACACCATATTATCGTGATCTGCATGTCCTGAAAGTTGACCAGCGCTTTCTGTTACTTGCTGGAATTCTTCTCTTTAAAATATTCAGAAGTGGTGAACCGACACATCTTCGAGATATGATTAGGCCCCGCTCTATTTGTCATTCCCGGGCTCTGCGTGATCTGGGAAATTTAGACGTTCCGTCTCATTTTACAGCCAAGTTTGAGCACTGCTTTGCATTTTGGGCACCGAGACTGTGGAAAGGCATCGACGACTATTTTTCGAATCTCCGAGTTTGACAGCTTTCCGCCGTGGTTTAACCGACGCACTGCAATTGGAGCAGTAGGAATCATGCGATTTGAATTTTGTTATGCGTTATATATTGGTGTAAATAATACATTGTTAAAAGGGGTGATTTGAAAATCTAACTTGTTAGAAATCATCCTTTTAAGAGACCTTTTTTTTGTAAAATAGCTCTCTTAATAAATGCCTATTATTATTATTATTATTAACATTTTCATCAGAATATTTTAAATACAATGTTTTTGTTTAAATTTCTTCTGCAATTTTAATTTTGCTTTACTTCTTTTTATTTGAATTCAAAACTAAATTCATTAAATTTAATAAAAGAATATTTACACAAAAGAAACCTATCGGTTGAATTTTAAAGCGTCCTGCGCACTGGTATTAAAAACAGTGTAAGATACATTGATTGAATTCGTACTTGACTAAATACTTATCAACTTTCTGAAAAATTATATTAATAGCGAAGAAAAGAAGACCGAAAGTTGAAGATAGCACGCAGTGAAACAGTTTTACACTGGGGATCTGCGGAAAAACCCCCCTCCCCCCCGCAATATAATTGATATTGTAGAATTATATTAGTTTGAATTTCAACAGCATTCTTAGCCATGATCTATACATAAAATAGAAGTTCTTTTGTTTAATGATAAATAAATTTTTAGAATTTTTTGACTCGAATATTACACGCAAATTATTTGATAGTCCATCTCAAATTATTCGCAAATACGAAGTCCGTTCATATATAAATAAGCTCCCGCATGGGTAGGGGGTTATACACATACGCATGAAAATTTATGACAATAGGGGAAGGGGGAGTCTTCTAGATTTGTGACGTCATTTATCGATAATTTTAGTTGTAACTTCAGAATTTCTAAATTTTACAAAATGAAATATTTTTTCTTTTTCTTGATAGCATTTTTTTGAAAATCCCTGAAATTTTTGAAGATGGCTGGAATTTCTTGGAGATTACTGTAATTCTTAGGAAATTCCTGGAATTCTTTAAAAAAATTTGGAAACCTTGGAATTTTATACAAATTCTAAATTTCTTTACAAATAATTTTTGAAATATTTACTCCTTGGTTTAAACTGACTATAAATGTAACTTTTCAACTGTTGTTTGACCCCCATACAAAAACAAGTTTATTTTTATATAACTTTATTATTTAGCACTGAACAAATAAGACTGCATAATTTTAATATTGGTTGTATGAGGATGGCGCCGCCCCATCGTTCTCACCGTGCCAGCCCTCACTGATATTATATTGTACATAGCTTTGTTTTAATACACTGACAGATGAGAGACTGAGATTCTACCTTCCAGACCTCCCGGATTCAAAGACTCGAGATTTTTAGAACAAATTAAAAATCGGTCTTGGGACGTTTTTCAATCCAAGCTTTAATGGCAGGCAGATTTTCAACGTTGTGTACTACTGCTTGAAGATTTGGCTTACCAGAAAGCAAATCTAAACCGGTATAATAATTAAGCATGTACATTACGGAAGCAAAGTGTAAATCGGCCCATGTCAACTGCAAAAAAAAATCCGTAATTCAAACAAATAAAATTGCTGCCGTACTGACTTTTCCGAGTGCTAAATGTCCGTTGTTGGCTTTGGCGATGGCTTCCAAACGCTCCAAATAGTACGGAATGGTTTCCTTAAAAAGAGTTTCCTTATGTCTTGCTTTGACCGCTTCATCAGTTTCGTAATAAAAGGTGCCAATTTCTGAAATAAAAATCAAACTTTTAGAATTCTTTCTAAATCCAAAAATGTTAGAAATCTTACTAGTACGGAAGTCGGTTACGGTATCGACAATCATGTCGATTTCCAAGTCTTCCCAATCGTCCTTTCCGGTAAGTTTGAATTGTTTTGCAAGGTACCGTTCAATGGCATGAGTTTGATGAGCTCTTTTACCATTTACCTCCAAGATGGGCATTTGTCCAAAAGGCATCTCTTAACATTAACTGGTTAATTGTGCACTTTCAAATTTAAGGGAAAAATTTACCTGCTTTGCGTTTCGGCCAATCTTCCGATGAGATGCGTTCATCTTCAAATTGGACTCCACCATAACTTAGTAAATACCTAATAGCTTCCCCGATTCCCTTAATAGGAAAATAGGAAACTTTATATGTGGGTTCCATGTCTGGTTATCCTGAAAAACAAATTTTATTCGTTGGACAAGAAGAAAATTTATTTGTTATATTTAAGTTTTTAATTACAAGTCTTCAACTTAGCACTAGATTTACCGGATCGTTGTGTACTTATTTTATGTTCATTTCGTTACTTGTGAATTCAATAAATTCAAGATTCTCTACGTATGGTTTTCAGAACTCCCGCTCTTAAAAACTGTGCTTTATGTAGCAAAGCTAGCTAACAACTGATCCTAAACAAAGCAGTGCCGGACTAGCTTAAATTTCTTAAAATTCTATTTTTATACTACTAATTAATTATTAATTTATTAAAACTCAAAAATTAAGTTGCGCGTCATTGTCGGTCCATTAGATTCACATCATTGCGATTAATAATCATGGAACGCTACACGAAAGAAGAATGTGTGGTTTTTAAAAAACTAAATTGGAAACAAAGATTTAATAGCCATAATCGTAAACAACATGAGAACCATAATAATATTGGTGTTTAATATTCTGCAAAATTTTTGATAGTTTAAACATACAGCGTAAAAACTGAATTTGAAATTTATTTAATTTTTGATCTGTGTAATTTATTTCAAGTAGTGTAAACGAAAAAGCAAAGTTAAACTGTACAGTTCGGATTTTTTTACATTTTTATTGAGAAGGTGGCAAAGGCTATTTCGATATTAATTCCTCAGATAAAAAAGGTCTTTTTAATAATAAAAACACGAAATAAAAAAAAATAATTTTTTATATAAATTAAAATTATTATTATTATTATCTTAAATATATTATTTACTAATAAAAATAAATTAAATAAATAATTCTATTTTATAACAAAATTTTATTTCGTAATTTTTTAGGTTAAAATTAACAAGTGAATCCGATTTTTTCAAAACTTGAAAATTTTGACTTACATTGTACAATTTTCTTTAAAAATAAAAACGAATCAATACAAAAAATTTGTTTAATATCAACTCTTAATAGCGGGCAATGATTTAAAAAAATTGTAGTTATAAATTAGTAGATTTATTAGCAAATATAAAAAAAAATCAATATTTAACATTTTACCATAGCTGAATGATACTTCAAATGATGAGATAGTTATCTATGTAGTATATGTGCTTATACCAGCTCAAAATATTCAAAAATATCTTTTAGTGATTCCAAAATTAATTTATTTATTAAAAAATTTATTATGAATTTAATTTTTTTTTACAAATAATATTTTGAATTATAAAACTCACCTTAAAATACCGCTTACAAACTGAGATACCACCGACACAACCAATGCGTTACGATGAAGCTTGAATAGTAAACAGTAATATTAATATCTCATACTGTAAATATATAAAGTGGTGGCCTTGGTGCGCTGTAGTGGGAACGCAGTTGCGTAATTTAAAATTAGATCTATTGGATGAAGATTAGATTATATTTGCGAATAAAAATACACAGATCAATTAATAGGTTTTACCAAAATTTAAGTTCATACAGCTCGAGCAGTTCAAATTGGGGCAGTCACTTACTCCAATATTCACCTGGCCCTGGCATTGATTTAATTCAGTGGTTCCCAAACTTTTTTGTCTCGTAGACCACTTTCCATGTTTTTCGGCTTTGGGTAGACCCCCTATTTACCTGATATTGATTTTTTCAAATTAAAACGAACCAAATTAAAATTTATTACATAAAATAACCAAGCATAACTTCATATACCCTGTGTTTTTGAAAAAAACAGTCAGTGGTAAAAATATGAATGTTTTTAGAGGGAGGGATGATCCTGATGCTTTATTAACAAATTTTCAATATTTGGCATTAATTTAGTGAGGTTTAATCTTAAATCTTTATTGTTGTAATAAAATTCATTTTAAAAAAAATTATATTTTTTTTTAAATTAAAAAAAATTAAAATATATTTTAAGTTTTTAAAAATTTTAAAAATCAAAATTTTAATTATAATTAATTTTAAGTTTTTAATGTAAATTGCAATTTCCTGATTTGGAGAAATCTAGAGATGGTGACTTGAGCAGATTGCAGAGTAAACTGAAAAACTTGATTAGAATAAATAATAATGATATACAGGGTGTCCCCGTGACCATGGAAAACCTTTGAGGTGGTGATAAAGGACACTTTTCTAAGACAAATTTTCAAATAAAATTTTTGTCCAATTCCAAACTCTTGGGGATACCTCTCTTTAAAGCAATTGTTAGAAACCTTTTTGGGTGACCGTCGCCCTGTGACGTTGTTCCCTAAGTTCATGGATCATTTTACAAATTAAGGGCGGTATGAAATACCGACAGACCAGCAACGGCATCCGACCTAGATTCACGTGTCCTTAAGATATTATATGTAAAATATAAAATAAACTTGTGCTAGAAATCGTGTGTTAATTATTTAATTAATATTACTCATTTATTCGTAAAATCTCAGAAGTGGGATCAATAAATTAGAACGATGAGTGATTTTAATAGTGATAGTGACTGTGAATTAAATAATGGCCAAGCTAGTGATCGTGAAAGTGATCCAGGAAATTTCATACGCACAACTAAAACCAAAGGAAGAAAGAAAAGACAAAGATTAACCAAATTTTCGGGAGAGTCACAATTACCGAAAAAACAAAAACAAAATGATGACATCGAGACATTAGTAGCAAGAAAAGTTGCCGAAATTTTGTCTCAACAATTAATGCCGACGATACCGAATGTTCAGGGACCGCTTCAAATAGTCAAAAATGACATTATACCAACGTTTGACCCCGAAAAAAGCGAATTAACATCCGTAAACTGGCTGCATAAAATAGAACAGTTGGGTCAAATACATGGGTGGAACGAGGTAACTCAATCTTATTATATGCAAAGTAAATTAAGCGGAATTGGCAAAGTATGGTATAATTCTTTACAAGAATACAATAAAAGTTGGATTGAATGGAAGGTAGCAGTCACCGAGGCGTTTCCTTCTAATGACCATTTCGTCGAAAATTTGAAAAAGATGATGGCTCGCAAAAAACGCTTTACTGAAACGATTATGCATTATTATTATTCTAAATGCATCTTAATACGAAAATGTGAAATTACTGACTTGAATGCCGTTTCTTGCATAATAGACGGATTACCGGTGGCCATACAAGGATCGGCCAAGTCAGGTAATTATAAAACACCCGAGGCATTATTTCAAGGATTCTTAAGTAAATTAGAATCGGAAGCTATGGAAAAAAGCAACGAAACTACAACAAAAAGTGATGCATTGTGTTTCATCTGTAAGAAACCGGGACACGCCGCGAAGCAGTGTTGGTTCCAGGCGGGAACTTCTAAAATTGCAAATCCACGTCCACAAAAGAAATGCGCCAACTGCGGAAAAATTGGACACATTAAAGAAAATTGCTGGTACATGAAGTCAACGGCTGTAAAAACATTAAAAAGGCAAGTACAAAACGATTTTTACTACATCTCTGTTTGCATAAACAATATTCCTTTTAGGGGTTATTTAGATACAGGTAGCCAAATTAACGTTGCAACTGTTAAACTATTAAATCAACTCAATATTACATTAGAGAAACCAGACACCTTTATTAAAGGTTTTGGTAATCAAATTACGTACCCAGTAGGCCAAGCTTTACTTAATCTAAAGTTTGAAAATTTTAACATAAATTCATTAGTTCATTTCGTACAAATAGAAATGGATAATTTTGAAATAATAATTGGTCAACCAATAATAAACCATGAAAATGTGGAACTCCGAGTAACGGGGCAACAAGTTGAATTAAAAATGAATTTAGTAACCGATGATAAAAATAAAAAAAATTTTCAAAATAATCAAAGTAAACACGAAATAATTATAATGGAAGATATCATTATTCCACCGAGTTCTACTAGACCGGTAAAAGTTAAAAGCGACGGCGACTGTAATCTAATTATCCCCGCAAAATTTCAAAATAGTTATTCGATCTCAACTATTTTTACGAATAATCCTAATTTCGAACTTTTTATTACTAATGTTGGACCAAAAAGTTTCAAATTACGTAAAAATTGTATGTTAACAAGAGGTTATTCTTATACACAAAAACAACCATCAATAGAAGCCGAAAATACCGGCTCAATAAATAACATCGACATTTCTAAAATAAATACAGAAAATGTCGAACCGCACTATGTTCTCATATTACAGTCATTATTAAATAAATTTCGAGATTGCTTTGCTACAAACACGGGTGAATTAGGAGTCACGGATATTATCGAATTTGAAATTAACTTAACGACACATGAACCTTTCTTTTATAAACCATATAGGTTGTCCGAAAAAGAAAAAGAAGTAATTAGAACAAAAGTAGAAGATTTGCTAAAAAATAACATAATTCGAAAATCAAAATCTTGTTACGCTAGTCCGGCAATTTTAGTAAAAAAGAAAAATGGTGATTATAGAGTAGCAATCGACTTTAGAAGATTAAATAAAATAACAATTAAAGATAGACCCATGCCTCACATTGAAGATCACATTAGTCGACTGAAAGGGTTTAAATATTTTTGCGTGTTAGATATGACTCAAGGATACTACCAAGTTCCCGTATCAGAAAATTCAGTGCATAAAACGGCATTCGTAACGCCAGACGGGCAGTACGAATTCTTAAGAATGCCATTTGGTGTTTGTAATGCTCCGGCAACATTTCAAAGATTGCTCAATGAAGTGTTAAGTCAATTAAGATATGATAAAATCATTGTTTACCTCGATGATATTTTAATTCCCACAAAAACTATTGAAGAAGGGTTACAAATGTTGGAAATTGTTCTAAAATTATTTAAAAAAGCAAATTTAAAATTGAATTTGGAAAAATGTGTTTTTTTCGCAACTAAAATTGATTATTTAGGTTACGAAATAAGCGAATTTGGTATTAAACCTGGTCAATACAAAATAAATGCGGTAACTAACTTTCCCATTCCAAAAAACATTCACCAAACAAGACAATTTTTGGGTTTATGTTCGTATTTCAGAAAGTTTATTAAAAATCATGCTCTTATTGTACAGCCCCTTTGTCATTTATTAAAAAAAGATACAAAATGGCAATGGGGAAATTCACAAAATGAATCCTTCCAATGCATTAAGAAACTGCTAACCACCAGACCGTTGCTCTCCATTTACGATTCAAAATTAAAAACAGAACTTCACACTGAGGCAAGTAGTAAGGGCGTAGCGGGCATTTTACTACAACAACATACACACGGGCTAAAACCGGTAATGTATTACAGCAGTGGTCGAATGCATCAAACGATTTAGAATATACTTATCGGGCATTCACTTCAAAATTGTCACCGACTGTAGTGCAGTTAGATCAACGTTTAATAAAAAAGATTTATTACCACGTATTGCGCGTTGGTGGTTAACTATACAAGAGTATGATTTTGAAATAGAGCATAGACCTGGAAATAAAATGAGTCATGTAGATGCACTGAGCAGAAATGTTCAGCCGTCAAATATAGCTATTATAAATACTGAGGATTGGATATTTTGCGTTCAATCTCAAGATGACGAAATATTGTCAATTAAGAAACGTTTAAAACTACCCAACGCAGATAGAGAACTAAAAAGTATTTATTTTGAAGCAAATGATCGCTTATACCGTAAAACTGCAGATGGAAAAAGTAAACTTGTCATTCCTAAATATGCTCGATTTAATTTACTAAGAAAATTTCATGACGACATTGGTCATGTCGGACAAAAAAAATGTGACAACATAATAAAAAGCCAATTCTGGTTTAAAGGCATGACAAGATTTATAAAAAAATACGTCAATGCTTGTCTCGATTGCGCTTATAAACGTGGTCAATATGGCAAAAAAGAGGGCTTTTTATTTCCTATAGAAAAACCATTAGAACCACTGCACACATGGCATATAGATCATCTGGGACCATTTTGTAAAAGTTCGGGTTTTTCATATATTTTTGTAGTTGTAGATTCATTTTCAAAATATTTATTTGCCAGACCCACCAAAACCACCAATGCTAAAGAAGCCGTTTATTCGCTAAGCGATTTATTTAGTATGTTTGGAGTGCCAAAAAGATTAATCTCGGATTGCGGAAAAGCCTTTAAATCAAAACATTTTAAAGATTTTATTTTAACTATGAAAATTAAACATATTTTAAACACAGTGTCATCCCCAAGATCGAATGGTCAAGTCGAACGATACAATCGAACCTTATTAAACGCAATAAATACAAGCGTCGAAGATGAAATCGAGTGGTATGAAAAGTTACCCCAAGTTGTATTGGGAATTAATAGCACAGTGAACAGCAGTACTGGACTTACCCCACATAAACTTATGTTTGGCTTCGAGCAAAATATATTAGGAGACCTTGGTAATGATACTGTAGGTGAAATCGATAGATCGGTCGATAGAGAAAAAGCGAAAAATACAATGGAAAAACAAAGCAAACAAATGAAAAAATATTTCGATTCTAAAAGAAAAGAAAGTCACAAATATAAAGTTGATGATCTTGTGTTATGGTCAGGTGCAAATAAAGACAATAAAGACGTAAGCAGAAAAATTAAAATTAAGTTCGGTGGCCCATATAAAATCACCAGAGTATTAGGTAACGACAGATACGAAATTGCCGCGCTTAAAGGTTTAAAAGGGTATAAGAAATATAAAGCAGCAGTATCTGCTGAACAACTTAGACTTTTCAGTAACATACCTATAGATGACTCTGAAAGTGACTCAGAAGTCAATAGTACAGATGAATTAATAGACCTTTTGGAAGGTTAATATTTAATTTAACAAATGAAAAGGTAAATAAACGATGTTAAAAGTTAAAACTTTTGTTAAAGGTTTAACAACAAAAAAAAAATACATAAAAACTAAGAAAACCTGTGCATGTCTGTATGTAGTAGCATGTAGTAAGTATGTATGAATGTAGGCCTACTTGTATGATGTGTATGAGAGTAATGCATGTACTGTATACTAATCCCAATGTAACAACTATTTACTTAAACAGTAAATAATAAAAGAAAAGACCTGTAAAAAGGTTTAAAAAAAAAAAGAAACTTGTAAAAGTTTAAAAAAAAAAAAGGACCTGTAAAAAGGTTTAAAAAGAAAAAGAAACTTGCAAAAGTTTAAAAAAAAAATGGACCCGTAAAAAGGTTTAAAAAAAAAGAAACTTGTAAAAGTTTTAAAAAAAAAAAAGGACCTGTAAAAAGGTTTAAAAAGAAAAAGAAACTTGCAAAAGTTTAAAAAAAAAAATGGACCCGTAAAAAGGTTTAAAAAAAAAAGAAACTTGTAAAAGTTTAAAAAAAAAAAGGACCTGTAAAAAGGTTTAAAAAGAAAAAGAAACTTGCAAAAGTTTAAAAAAAAAATGGACCCGTAAAAAGGTTTAAAAAAAAAAAGAAACTTGTAAAAGTTAAAAAAAAAAAGGACCTGTAAAAAGGTTTAAAAAGAAAAAGAAACTTGCAAAAGTTTAAAAAAAAATTAACCCGTAAAAAGGTTTTAAAAAAAAAAAGAAACTTGTAAAAGTTAAAAAAAAAAAGGACCTGTAAAAAAGGTTAAAAAAGAAAAAGAAACTTGCAAAAGTTTAAAAAAAAAATGAACCCGTAAAAAGGTTTAAAAAAAAAAAAAAAAAAGAAACTTGTAAAAGTTTAAAAAAAAATGAACCCGTAAAAAGGTTTAAAAAAAAAAGAAACTTGTAAAAGTTTTAAAAAAAATGAACCCGTAAAAAGGTTTAAAAAAAAAAGACCTGTAAAAAGGTTTAAAAAAAAAAAAACTTTTAAGTTTAAAAAAAAAAAAAAAAGTTTTGAAAAATAATAACTGCACCACTTTTATCTTATTACAGGTAACAACATAAAGATAACATATAAAAGAGAAAAAAAACGAGGACGTTTTCCTATCAGGATGGCCGAGTGTTAGAAACCTTTTTGGGTGACCGTCGCCCTGTGACGTTGTTCCCTAAGTTCATGGATCATTTTACAAATTAAGGGCGGTATGAAATACCGACAGACCAGCAACGGCATCCGACCTAGATTCACGTGTCCTTAAGATATTATATGTAAAATATAAAATAAACTTGTGCTAGAAATCGTGTGTTAATTATTTAATTAATATTACTCATTTATTCGTAAAACAATATTTTAAATTTCTGATTTCAAACGGCCATAGCTCTGATATTATTAATTTTTTAGACTTAATAGATTAGACCTTTTTTAAAGATCATTTGCTTATCTACAAATTAGTTTATATCGCCTTATCGTCTAGAATAAACAGTTCTCTAGTTATAAATTAAATTAAGGGAAAATATGTTTAAAAAATTCTGATTTTATTTTTTTTACTTTTCTTGTGAACCCTGTATCTCATAAACAAAAAGTCTTAGAAAGAAACTAACGGCCCAAACCGGATAGGGAATTTAACGGGCTACAACTTTGGTAAAATAAATATTTTTGGGAAACCAACCGGTTTCACAGAAATTCTGAAAATAATGAACAAGGTATAGGTAAAAAAGAAATAAATTCACAAAATTTTTAAAAATTTCATTTGTTTTACAATTTGTTTTAATGTCAAAACGTATTGTAGCGTTCAACGTTTGAGCGGCATTGTTATAAAGCGCATTAGTTTATCGTTAATTACTTTGTTTATTTATTACTGTTAATTAGTTCGTTATTTATGTTTTTTAGCTACACTTTGTTCATTATTTTCCGAATTTCTGTGAAAACGGTTGATTTCCCAAGAAAATTTATTTGACCAATGTTGTAGCCCGCTAAATTACCTTTTCGGTTTGGGCTATTAGTTTTTTTCTAAGACGTTTCGTTTAAGAGATACGGAGTTTACAAGAAAAGTAAAAAAAATAAAATCAAAATTTTTTAACATTTTTTCCCTTAATTTAATTTATAACTCCAAAACCGTTTATTCTAGACGATAAGGGGATATAAACTAATTTGTAGATAAGCGAATGATCTTTAAAAAAGGTGTAATCTATTAAGCCTAAAAAATTAATAATATCGGAGCTACGGCCGTTTGAAACCAGAAATTTAAAATATTGCTTTAAAAAGAGGTACCCCCCAAGGGTTTGGAATTGGACAAAAATTTTATTTAAAAATTTGTCTTAGAAAATTGTACTTTATCACCACCTCAAAGGTTTTCTACGGTCACGGGGACACCCTGTATTTTGTCGTGTTTCGAAACCATAGAACCATTAATTCATTTGTTTTGTAAAATAGTTTTAAAGTTTAATTTTGTGTTAGTATTTATTTATTTATCACATTGTACAAAAAAATGTTTGTTGAATTTGCTATGTAAATAAAGGCAGGAAGGAACGAAAAACTAAAAAGAGTGAGGCTTGAAGGTTGATGTAGAAGACTTGAGCCGAGGCCTTGATGTCGAGTAGAGCGGACGAACATCATTCCCGCAATAAAGATTTAAATTGTTAATTAATTGAAAAATTAATAAAATAACTTAAGTTAAGTTGAGTTGATTTCTTTGTTTAATTTAATTGTGATAAACTGAAGTGCTAAAGGAATTTAAAAGTAAAGAATTTTGTGAAATTTTGGTCGATGCGTAGAAGTACGTCGTTTGACCAGACGCCAGCTGGGATAACTGTGCGCTTGCAAAGCCACAGATTAAATAGAAAAGTTGAGCATATCATATCAGTTGAGTTGGGCAGATCGGAAATTTAGAATGCGAGAATGTTTCGAGTAGATACGCAGGGTTTAAATTAAATTTTTTTTTCAGAGCTGAAAGTTGAACTCTGGCTAGAAACTTAATCTGCACTCGCCTCTCAGCCGATCTGACTAGGATTTATTGCATAATTATTTTTCGGTTCACTAAAATGAAATTTGTACTTTCCACACCTATCTTTGAGAATGAAAGTCGTTGTCATATGATTTCGGACTAAAATAAAAAGAAAACTACGTATTTTAAAGTGGACAAAAAATATTTCTTCAACAGAATGAGCTCTCAACAACGCTGTCAAGCTAAGCGTCGGATGGAGAAGTTATATCCACATTCAAATTTTAATACCAGATAATGTCAGGTGGGTAAAACAATTAAAAAAACAAGTGGTCTAACCAACTATAAATGCTTTAACGCATATCTTTCATCGTAAACCGCGAGCGGCCTTAAGGCCCCACTGATATATCATAACCTCGCAGATATTAAATTTACATACTTGGAGAGAAGCAAACGGTCTGACACAGTCAGCAGGGCTGGATAAATATTCCAGAAAGTAAATAAATTTTTCGGCAATCAGTAACAAAGCTTGTGAAGTGCAACGCAGTCAAAGTGCTTTTATTCCGAACGAAGAAGAAATCATTACAGTACAACCAGATTAAAGGTATATTATTACTAAACAAAAAAAGAAGGAATTCTTGGAAAATTCGGAGAAATGTAGTAAATCCTTGAAAATCGTAAGAAATCTAAGGAAATCTTAGGAAATCTTAAGAAATATTAGAAAGTTTTAGGTTTTTTTTCTTTTTTCTTAAATTTTTCAAAATTTTAAATGATTGTTATTCTTAATTGGGAAATTAAGGATTTCTTAAATTTTCCAATCTTATTTGAGAAATATTAGATCAGATATTTAAAAAATCTTGGAAATTTCTAGAAAATTTGTGACCGCTACTGTATATTTTTCAACACAAATTTTAGTTACGTATAATTCGTGATGGACAGTCAAATCCACAACAAAAATATTGCCTTTGTTCAATGATTAATGGATTCTTTAACTCGGATTTAAACGCGAAATATTCGACTGTCCATCAGAAATTATTTGCAACTAAGATTAAAAACGTAGTAAGCTAGAAATTTAAATTACAGGCTATATGAAACATTGCATACCTCCCAGACTCCCAGTCTATAAAAGTTTAATTGTTTAAACATTTAATTTTTAATTAGACAAGAAGAGCGAATAAAGGTTGGAGTTCCTCCCCGAATAGAATGTTTTTCTGAGCTAAAGCGCTCCCCCCTTTCCCGGTAGAGTTTGCAAACTCTCAGTTTTGTATTTAAGGAAGGTTTTAATGTAGCAGGATAAAATTTTCAATAATAGTAATGTGAACCATAGTAGATAAAGTAATAGAAGTTTATATTTAGAGAAGTCTCTGGTCATATATTTTGCTTCGCCCCCCCCCTCCATTGCCCTCACAGTGAGGTTCTCGTTATATTACTGAAGAACACCAATAGTTATAATCACTATTGCATACTCCCAAGATTTTTCTGTACAGAAAATTTTATATTTCACTATTTTCAGACAAAGAAATTTCAGAAAGAAATTTAACAAAATCTGACAAAATTTGAGAAAATCTTAGAAAACTTCGGGAAAGCTAAGAAAATTAGAGAAATTCTAGAAAATCCAAGAAAATCTTTGGAAATGATAGGAAATCTAAGAAAATTTGAACAACCATGCCAAATTTTTCGACTTTAGTTGAAGAAAAATAGTTTTTTGTTTTATTAGGAACAAATGTCCGACTTTACAAGGCGAGTTTAGATGATTAACCGACGATCGGAATCAGAAAATTACAAACTTTCTAGAAAACATAAACCAATTCCGAATATAACAAGTTTATTGGATCGTAGCCGTTATCTGTCTACCGCTGACGGGCATGGATGGATTAACGAGATTCTAGATAACATAATCTATTATTTTAGAGTTGAAGCGATTTTCAGGTATGTTTTTACCTAGTGTGTAAGCTTGAAGACTCTACTTTAAATCTACTCGAGCTCCTAGGTTCCATGTTACCTAGTAATTTTTTTTATAAAAGTATCTCGTTAATTGGTTCATGCACATCAGTGGTAAATAAGCAAAAGATAAAGTCCAGTTTATTTTTATTCAAACGTAAAAAGTATTTATTAACTCTAATTAACGTTACGTTCATTTGCTGCCAGCGATGAGCGGCACTAAAGTAGTTAAGATCCTATATTTTTGATTATTGTCCAAAAATGCCCTCTTATTAATTAGTATATGACCGCTCTTGAGTAATGGCGTTGATGTAGTTCAGAATTAAGCGTAAATTTAAAAAATATCTCGTTAATTTTATCATGCGCGTCATCTGTATTACCCTAATTAAAATCTCATAAACTGGCTGGCTAAAGAAATATTTCATAGAGATAACTAAATTCTTCGGCGATCAGTGTCAAAGATTGTGAAGTGCAACGCAGTCAAAGTGCATTGCAAGTCTCATAGTGTCACAGCACAGCCAGATTAACTGTAAATTATTATTTAAAAAAAATCGTTTAGATTAAACAAATTTTATTTGAAATCAAATACAAAAATAAATCAAAAAAAATCGAAAAACTTAAAAATCAGACTCGGGACGCTTTGCAAACCAGGCCTTGATGGCAGGGATATCTTCGACGTTTTTTATCACTGCTTCAAGATTTTCCCTACCGGCAAACATGTTTGAGCCACTGTAATAGTTAAACATATCCACTAAGGAAGCAAAATAAAAATCGGCCCATGTCAACTGTAAAACAAAACAATTGTAATTCCAGCGGAACAGATCACCCGATTACTTACTTTTCCTAGCGCCAGATGGCCATTGTTGGCTTTGGCGATGACTTCCAAACGATCCAAATAATAGGGAACGACCTCCTTGTCAATGAATTCCCTCTTCTTTGCTTTGGCCACTTCTTCAGTTTCGTAGAAATATGCACCAACTTCTAAAATGAAAAAAAGGCATTGTGCACGGTTCCAGGTCGAAAAATGTTAGAAATCTTACTGGTACGGAAATCGCAGATGGTGTCGACAATCGCATCAATTTCCATATCTTCCCAATCGTTTTTGCCGGTAAGCTTGAATTGTTTTGCCAGGTAGCGCGTAATGGCAATGCTCTGGTATGCCTTTCTTCCATCTACATCCAGAACTGGTAGTTGTCCAAAAGGCATGTCTAAAAATGCAGTGGTTAATGATGGCTAACTTCCAAAGTTTGAAACAAAATTTACCTTCTTTAATTTTTGGAAAATCTTCCTTTGGGACGCGTTCATCTTCAAATTCGACTTCGCCATAACTAAGCAAATAGCGGATAGATTCGGCGAGTGCTTTAAATGGGAAATAAGTAACTTTGTATGTAGGTGCCATATTTGTTCTTTCTGCGGAAAAAAATAAAATAAAGACCAAAATAAAAGAACCAATCACAACTCTCGAATTTGTACTATGTGACCGACTGTTAAGAAAAAACAAAAGCGCTGTCAACAATTTTGCAATTTAAACAAAATTAACAAAAAAATAGTACTGACAATTGCTAGGTTTTTCTGTTAAACTGTTAAACTTTCACCCTTAATTTCTATGAAAAGGCTGCTTAGAAAAAAGTTTTTGAGCGTTTACACCCCACAACTGCTTAAACCAGGCTGGGGTATGTGTCTGTAACCCTGCTTGACTCAACTGTTTTACTTGCCCTCCGAAGCACCAAAACGGTCATTAGTCACTCTTGAACTTCGAGCCAAATAACAATTAAATAATATTTTTACTTTTGTTGAAGTTTTGTTCTGTGCAGTGCAGTATATTGAAAAATTTGTACGAAGAGCAGAGAAGTTAAAGAAAGTACGCAGTTGAACCTGTCGTGGAAATTGTGTACGAAATTATTTTTTCACTTTTTAAAATAAAGTCAAGCAAGTAAATATTAAAAAAATTCAACGAGAAATTTTTGCGGAAATCTGGTGTAAAAGTGAACGGAAACCTGCGGAAATCTGAGAAAAATTGATGAAATATTAGCAAATCTAAAGAATATAGAAGATTTAAAAATTTTAAGAAATACAAGGAAATCGCTAGAATTTTAAGGAAATTTTAGAAAATCTTGGAAAATTCCAGGAAATCGAAGAAAAACTTGGAAAATTCTTGGAAATCTTAAGAGATCCAAGAAAATCGCAGGAAATCTTAGGAAATTCTAGAATATTTGAGGAAATCTATAAATCTTAGAAAGTCGTAGGAAATCTGAGGAAATTCAGAAATATCCGGAAATTCAAGGATATTTTAAATTTTAGGAAATTCGAAGATTTCTTTAGAAATTTTAGAAAATCTTAAGAAATTCAACGAAATCTTAACAGATTTTAGAAATTCTCTGAGGATCTGAGGAAATTCAGGAAATCTCTGGAAATTCAAGAATATTTTAAATTTTAGAAAACCCCAAGATATCTTTAGAAATTCCAGAAAACTTCAAGAAATTCAAATCATAATAAATTTTAATAAAATCATAATAAAGCATCTTCCATAGAAAATTCGAAAATATCTTAGGAAATTCAAAAAAATTTAAGATGATCTAAGATCTGAGAAAATCTTAGGAAATCGTAATAAATTTTAGGAAGTTGGAAAATTAAAAAACTGACTAAACTTTTATAAATTTTAATAAAATAATAATAAAACATCTTAAGAAACTCTAGATCATCTTGAAAAATATCAGAAAATTTTAGAAAATTCAAAATTATCTTAAGAAATCCCAAAAAATCTTAAAAGGTTTAATGAAATCGCAGGAAATTCTAGCATATTTGAGAAAATCTTAGGATATTTTAATAAATCTTAGAAAATTATAAGAAATCTTGAAAAATTTAGAAAATCTCCGGAAATCCAAAGATATTTTAAGAAATCATAAAAAATATTTGGAAATTCTAGAAAATCCGGCAAAAATTGTAATAAATTTTAATAAATTTTTAATAAAAATAAGGCATCTAAGGAATTTCCAGGTAATCTTGGCAAATACCAGGAAATTTTAGAAAATTTAAGATTATCTTAGGTTAAATATGCAAAAAAATCTTAAAAAATTTAACGAAATCGCAGGAAATTCTAGGATATTTGAGAAAATCTTAATAAATCTAGGAAGTTTTAGGACATCTTAGAAAATACCAGAAAATTTTAGAAAATATAAGAATATCTTAGAAAATTCAAAGAATTCTTAAAAAATCTAAAGAAATCGCAAAAAATTATTGAAAATATCAAGAAATTTTAATAAAACAACAATAAAGCAAGCAAGAAAATCCTAGGCTATTTTGGAAAGTATCAGAAAATTTTAAGAAATTCAAAGAAATATTAGGAAATACAAAGTAATTTAGAAAATATTTGAAAATCTTAAGAGATCCGAAGAAATCGCAAAATATATTGAGAAATTCAAAAAGATCTCTTAAGATTCTTAATAAATCTATAAAAATTTTAGAAAATTCTGAGAAATTTGAGAAATTTTAGAAAACTCTTTGTTGAATAATTCTGGGAAATTACAAAAATTTAGAAAATCCGGAGAAATGTAGCAAATTATTGGAAATCTTGGAAAATTTAGAAAATCCAAGATTATCTTAGGAAATCTAAAAAAATCTTAATAAATTTTAATAAAATAATAATAACATAATATAACTTAGGAAATTCTAGGTAATCTTGGAAAATACTAGGAAATTTAAGAAAATCAAAGAAAATTCTAGGATATCTGAGGATGCCTTAATAAATCTTAGATAGTTATAGAAAATCTTGAGAAATTTAAAACATCCGGAAATCTAAAGATACTTTTAGAAATCTTAAAAAATGCCGGAAAATATCAGGAAATTTAAGAAAATTATTTAAAAAAACTGAGAAATTTAGGAAATCTCCGAAATCCAAATAAAATCTTATAAAATTCATGGAAATCATAGGAAATTTAAAAATATCTTGAGTAAATTTTAAGAAATTTTAGAAAATCGTCGGAAATTTTGGGAAATCTCCAAAAACCCAAATCTTAACAAATCTTGGAAAACCAGGAAATTATACGAATACCGAGGAAAACTTCGAAAAAATGCCAAGAAATTTTAGAAATACCTACTTCAGGTGCGCTTATTTTGCTTTTCCAATTTTTTCGAAAAAAAAATCCTTGAGCAATCCAAGAGAAAACTCGTGAAAATCTTTCAAAACTCCTATAAAATCTTATGTAATGTATAAAAATTTGCTTTGTTAACCCATCGGACAAAAAATTCCCGATACAATTTTATTGACCGCTACTGTATATCTCTCAACTAAAAATGAGCTGTCGAATCCATAAATAATAATAAAACTCAAATTTTGTACCTTTATACTTTATTTAATATGGTAAAAGTTCACCTTGGTTTGATGATTAGTGAATTCTTTAACTCGGATTTTAAACGCGAATTATTCACAATTAAGATTAACAACGTAGTGGTCTAAAAATTTCGATTGCGGGCTATAATTGTACTGTCTAGATATTGTCGTGTTTTAAAAACCATAAAAAACGTTAATTTTATAGTTTTGTAAAATAATTTTAAAGTTTGAATTTGTTTGTTTATTTGTATCATATTGGGTAAAATAGTTAAATTTTAGCTGTAAATAAGGTGGGAGAAATATAAAGTGAAGAGAGTGAGGCTTGAAGGTTGTCCAAGACACTTGGGCTGACGCCTTCACGTCGAGTAGACTAGCGGACGAACATCATTCCCGCAATAAAATTTTAAATTGTTAATTGTTTGAAAATTGATTTTGATTTTAAAAATTGTTTTAAGAATAAAAGTAAACTATAATTTATTTAGAGTGGTTTTAATTAAAGTGAAGTGCTGATTGATAATAATTTTGTCATTTTTTGATGATATTTGGTTGTTGTGTGAAATAAATTTGCAGCAAATTAGTTAGATCGACGCCGGCAGATGTGAAATCTATGTGCGCTTGCAAGGCCACACATTGCAAGGTAAAAGTTCCACATTTGAAAATAAACATTTTAAGACACAAAAATTTTCAATTTTATTAAAAATCAAATAACCGAAGAGCTCATAGTTATAAAATAATAAATGAATCCGAGCAAAGAAGTAATTTTAGAATTAAGAAAATTTTATAAATTTGAATAGCTCGGGTCATTGCAATATATAGACCTTGGGGGTATTCCATACCTCCCAGACCCCCGGTCTATAAAAGTTTAAACGGTTTTAATATTTAATTAGATGAGGAGAGCTAATAAAAACCGGAGTCCTACCCCAAGAATAGAAAGTTTTATTAGAACTAAAGCTTCTTTAGCCCCCCCCCCCCTTGGAAATGTTTTTAAATTTAAGAAAGGCTTTAACATATTTAAGACGCGCAAGGTTAAATTAAACAGAATAAAATTTTCAATGGTGAAAATTTGAAGCAACGTAGATGAAGTTAACAGAAATTTGTATTTACGAAGGTCTCTTCCCCCCCGTACCCCCAAAGACTTTCTTGTCACAATATTTTTTATTTTTCAAGCAATTGAACTAGAAAGAAATCGATTAAGAAATCTGGTGTACAACTAAGGGAAATCCAAGAAAATTTTATGAAATCCTAAATAGCGTAAATTTATTCCTTATTCCGTAAGCTTATTGAATCGTATCCGTTATCTGTCTACCACTGTTCAGGGATGTTTTTACTCCAGAGAGTCCCTGTCTTTCTAAATTAGATAATCGATTTATTATATATTTTTCGTTATATTCCACAAATTCCCCCGTATAAGTTTGTATATGCCCGACCCTGATTTAGGTAGTAGCGAAAATTAAGGCGAATTAGCGAGGATTAAGCGTAAATTTTCTATTGAATCTCGTTAATTTTATCATGCGCGTCATCAGTTTACCCTAATTAAAATTTTACAAAACGATTGGCTAGTGATGGCAAAATAGTCATTAAAATAAAAATGAACGTTAGTTTTTTATTCAACCACTCAGAGGTTCTCGTTAAAATAAAAAGTAGTAAAAGTTAAAACTAAAATCTGATAAGATAGTAAAACAGCGAAGAGTAAATTATTATTTTAAGTGTATTTCATTTAAATTAAAAAAAAACAAGTCGTTTAATAAAATTCATTGATAAAATGATAAAAAAAGCTAACGGCAAAAACAAAATACTGTAATTTTAAGTTGCCTAGTGGTTTAGTGAACCGTAAACAGCTATCCGAGCTATACGATTGAAAATTGTAGTCATAAAAACATCATTCTAGTTATCGTAAGCAAAATCGTAAAGTAATCGTAATTGTAGACAGGTTTCAAAAATTATAAATACCACTACCGTTAAAAAAAAGAGTTTCGCAAAATGTATTAAACTACGATTACGACTTATCATTAAAATAATAACTAAAAACAGATAAGTCAATGAATAAAAAATTAATTACTTATAATGAAAAATAACTCTTTTTTTTCAACGATGGTAATTTTAGATGTCCCCGTTTTAAGACGAAAATCAAAAATTATTTTGAAATAATAAAATTATATAAGATAGCTCACCAAAAACTTGGGCCAAGAATGCACGTCCAAATCGTTCGAATGAAGCTTGAAAAATGAGAATTCAAATAAAATAGAATTAGTTATCAGTAGATTAAAATTAAAGTGACCCTGACATGGTGGAAACGATCACATGGTAAAATGTTCCGATTTTTATAATAAACATCAATAATTCAATGCCCAAATTAGCCTTAATTTTTCCGACAAAAACAAAAAAAACAAAACTCGTGTAGATTACTCAGATTTTAATCGCACATACAAAAGTGCAAAATTGAAAAAATAATACATAAATTGAATACAAATCATCAATATCACGCTTCGAATTAAAAATCGCTCTTGGGACGTTTTTCTATCCATGCTTTGATGGCAGGAACATTTTCCACGTTGTTGACCACTGCTTGAAGGCTTTCTCTGCCGGCAAGAATGTCGGTGCCCGTGTAGAATTTTAACAAATCCACCAAGGAAGCGAAATATAAATCGGCCCAAGTCAACTGTAAAACGAAAAAAACAGTAATTGAAGTAAAAACAACCGCTTGCGTACTGACCTTTCCAACTGCCAAATGACCGTTGTTGGTTTTGGCGATGGCGTCCAAACGCTCCAAATAGTACGGGAGGGTTTCTTTGTGAAGGGTTTCCTTGCGCTTGGCTTTGGCAGCTTCATCGGCTTCGTAATAATAGCCACTGATTTCTAAAACAAAAACAAATTTTTGGAAACCCTTTCGGTCAGAAAGTGACAACAATCTTACTGGAACGTAAGTCGCTGATCGAGTCGACAACCGCGTCAATTTCCAAATCTTCCCAATCGTCTTTTCCGGTAAGTTTAAACTGCTTCGCAAGGTAGCGTGTGATGGCTACGCTTTGATGTGCCTTCTTTCCATCCACCTCCAAAGTTGGCATCTGTCCGAAAGGCATGCCTAAAAATAAACCGGTTATCGGAAAGCCTCCAAATTTTTGAACAAAGATTTACCTTCCTTGTGTTTTGGCCAATCTTCCTTTGCGATGCGTTCATCTTCGAATTCGGCTCCACCGTAACTGAGCAAGTAACGGATGGATTCCCCGAGACCCTTAATGGGGAAATAAGATACTTTGTATGTAGGTGCCATATCTGGTTTTCCTGTAAAAAAAAATAAAATTCGTTGTAATTACAGAATTTTGCGGTCACCTGTATCTCCGGAAAATATATTCATGACTTTATGACTTCTTTTCAAGTCGCAAAGTTCGCATAAACCACAATTATCGCACATATCAATTCGACAAAAATTGTTTATGTCAAATTGTTTTTGGTTGCCAAGGATGCGAACCTTCACACTCTGGATTTAAAAAATCAAATTTTTTAAAAAAGCATCCGACAATTTTTTTTCAAAAAAAAATGTTATGTGCTTTCGCTTGACCTACATCAATAAATTTTTTGATTATAAAAAAATGCGAAAATGTTTTAATTTATTTCCATGAATTGCAAAAATCTAAATAATTCGAAAGTGATTTATCGTAGTAGTTTTTAGTTATATAATCATCAGTCACGCTAAAAAAATGGATTAATCATTGTTGACAAAAATAACGCACAAAACATCGTTATCAGCTCTAGCGATTGCAATTGCAGGAAAAAATAAGTAAATATCGAAAATATTTTCACATTTTTTGAAAGAATTTTTTCTCCTTCACAAAAAAGTAGGCGCGAAAAAAAAATATTATTTAAGCAAAAAAAATCAAATTGCTACTGTCAGGGTAACCGGGTATTTTAGTAAATAATTTTTGTTTTTTTGAAAAAAAAAATTAATATTTCTAGTGATAAGAATCTTGAAATTCGAGTGGCACTCGAGAAATAGTGACACGAGATTCTCGCGGTACTCGAGGGAAAATGACATAACAAATTATTATCGCAAATTAAATAAATAAATAAATTGAAAGCCCTGTTGAGATAAATCCACTTGACACCAATAATGTTGATGCATTATATACAGGGTGTCATGTAAATGCACACCCTGGAGTGGTAGTAAATTTTTTTGCCCCGCATCACCGAAACTATTTGATTTTTCAAAAATTTTTAATTTTTCAAAATAATTTCCCGACTTTTCCAAAAGGTTTTCCCCTTCTTTTCCTGATTTTTTCGAACTTCAATCAATTTCAGAAATTGCAAATTTTAATAATTTACGTAAATAAAAACGTAATTTTTATGATTTATTTTGGTTTTGAACTTTCAAAAAAATTTCCCAGGCCCAATGTCTTAATTTCTCTGACTTTTCCAGACGACTGGAATAACCGCATTTTTGTCTAAAAACAAAAGTGTACGAGTTATAGATTAAATTAAGAGAAAAAATAGAATTATAATTTACTATCCGACTATCACTGACGCGCTCGAATGGATTAACGAGAAATATTTTAATAAAAAATCAGTAGGTAATCGTAATGTAACCCAAATGCCCCACAAGACTTAAAGTGAAGAGTCTTCGAAGTGCTTACATGTCTAAACTCAAACACTTGGTAAAAACATCCCTGAAGCTCGATCGAACTCGAAAATAACGGATCTCAAAAGACAGAGAATCTCTAATCCTGCGCAATTGGTAAAAACATCCCTAAAGAGCGTTCCAACTCGAAAATCATGGTTCGTAATAACAATAATCTCGTTAATCCGTTCATGCGCGTCTCTAGTAGTAATATCGAATGAGATTCAAGAATTTTAAAAATTGGAATTTTTTACTTTTTTTGCAAACCTTAATTTGTATTTTTTTTGTTAAAACGTTTTATCCCCCCCCCCCGCCGCAAATCTTAATTGCATTTTACGTACTATTTGCAATAGTATATAAAATTATTCTTTGTTTGCAGAATAAATTTTAAAAAAAACATTTTTTGTGTAAAAATGCAGCATTTTAAAGGACCTTTAATTTGAGGTGTTACAAAGGGTATTGTGGTGACATTCGCTTTTTTAAAATTGGGGTAGCTGAGAGTGACGCGGTGAGTCCTAGCGCAACATAGAGTATGAAGTCTAGTTTCCCCTGTCCCATCTAAAAAAATTTCTTCTGTAATTTTTCGATATTTGATGTAATTCACGAAAAAATTAAAGTGGATCGTTTTCAAATGTATACCCTGTATATCGCGGCTATTATAGGCAGAAGTATATGTTAATTTGGGAGGGGGAGGAGAAAACTCGCGAAAATTTGATGTAAAAACAATCAAACATGTCGGCTTTGAATGGGGCTAAGAATACGCACCGGGGGGGTCTGGTATTCTCTACTTATTTTACCAAACTGCCAAAATACCAAAAGTCAACTGCTGCCGGTATAAGTAGTGGAATCTGGTAAAAAGTGAAAATGGAGAAGGGCAAAATGGTGGACGTAAAGCCCCCCCCCCCCCCCGCGCATCGATATAATCCTTACATAAGTCAATGATTTACAGGCAACAAAATCTTACACTTTTACATAAGATGTAAAAGTGTAAGTGCAGCCTTCAGGCCGCATCTGAGCCGATCTGGGCAATCTATACTAGTAATATACTATACAATTATTTAATAAAAATTAAAAAAATAAAAAATAAAGAGACGGTCATTAACCGAGTTTGTTAGCTAAATAACTGCTGACATTAAGGTACCAGGTTCGAATCCGAGAAGTGTCTAAACTTTCTTATGATTGTCTCCGTGCTTTGGAGGGGACGTAAAGCCGGCGTCCCTCTGAGTAGATGATTGCCACCATCAACTATTAAAAAACAGGATTACAGGCATTCCCCAATCCGGCCTAAGCAGCCGTGGAGTCTAAATGCCGTAACCTTTCTCGAAAGAGAAAGAGGCCTATGTTCAAAGTTGAACAAGTGGTTAAAAAGAGAAAAAAAACTAATATTATTCAGTAATTTTTGCACCTTTTTGCCTGCCCTTTCGATTTGCCACCCCCCCCCCCAAACAAGTTCAATGGTCAGAAATCAAAGACCCCATTGCCGGGTTTTTCTTTAATCGGATTAAAAATAGACCTAAAATAGAATTTTAATGTAGATGTCACATTTGTCTAAATCCCCCTCCCTTGTCAGTGCCACACACAAGGAGAACCCCCAAGTGTAACTCTAGGATCGGAACAAACTATGGTGACTTAAAAGAACACTAAAATCTCATACCTTTACAAAAGAAGAGATAGAGAAACAATGTGTCTGTGCGGCCCCGAGGCCGCACAACCTGGCAATCTACACTAGCAAAACGGGATAGAGCTCATTAATTTAAACTTTAAAAAACCAATTTTATTCAGAAAATTTTGACCGTCCCTCCCCACTCTTGTCACAATCTTCGATCCCCCCCCCCCCCCAGTGATCACAAATCAAAAACCGCTTACTTCTCTAGAATCGGATTAAAAATAATCTCAAATGAAATATTTATGTGGGCGTTGCATTTGTGGCGCCCCCCCTCCCCCCTAAACGTACAATACAAATCATTAGGCTATGTTATCCTTACAGCACGATATACTGACAGAAAAAAAATGTTACCTCCGGGAAGCGAACCTCGACCTTCCAATCCACTTGCGGACGCGTTAACATCTCATCTAGATAAATTATCTAACTTTTAAACGGGATTTTCTCAGAAACGGTTGCTCATAATACTTTTTAAAGCCCTTTCAAACAAATCAGAGATTGTTCAAATTTCGGAGTTATATTTGAGGGATTCTCCTCGTCAAGTACACTAATAAATTATCTCATACACAAAGGAGTTTTGAAATATTAGGTCAGTGTTTATAATTTCGATCGATAATTTTTTCTTGCCAACTTAAAACAATTGAGAGTTGAGTGACGTATCAGTGCGGCCTTTAGGCCGCACAACCAGGGTGATCAGGGTTTACACTATTCCAACAGTAGGTCAGGACGATCGACAGTTTTAATAGAATATAAAAAAGAATTTTTGTCTGTCTTTCCTTACGCCTTAAGAAAATAAGAGATGTAAAACTGTCAGTGCGGCCTATTAACCGCACCATTAAATTAACATGACGATAATAAAAACAAAACAAATCTCAGGTATAATATAGTGTAGGTTGCTTAATACCAGTAGTTAAAAATTCAATTTTTTTTTCAATTTCACATAATTATTATGTAAAATTATAAAAAAATTGAGACTAACATTATTACCAACCTAATGTAATTTTTCATAAAAAGTCCCTAAATTTCATCTACATTTTTTATTATGCTTTCTTACAAAAAAAAAACAAAAATAATTAAGTTTTCTTTAATCAATTATATTGAAGTTGTCGTCGACACCTGAAAAGTTTTAATTTTCTTCGCGTGCTATTAAACCGATTAAAACCATTAATTTTATTTACATATTTTTACTATCACAAATTAATAACAAATTGTAATTTTTGTAATTGACAATAACAAATATAAAATAATACAATAATATATCTAACCTAATTTGCTAACCTAGCGTTTGAATGACGTGGCACTCGATTGTTCGACTGTGCGGCCTAAAGGCCGCACTGACACGTCACAACCTTCAAATTGGTTCAGGTTAGTTACTAAAATTGACATGGTCATTTAAAAGGCTATATTTTTACACAAAAGTGTTACGTAGATTTTTTAAATGCCTGGACAGAACCAAAGCGGCAAGGATTAGGATTTTTTTTATAGAATTTAATCTATGAAAAAAAAAAATAAAAAAAACTCTGGCTAGAAGCATAAAGTGCGCCCTCCGCGCCCTCACAATTTTTTTCTCTGCATACTAAACTTAAATTTATGTTATTGTACACCGCCGTAAGCCGCCGTGCCCGTTCATCGGGAGTAAAAAATCAAACGAATAATTTTGTTTAATTTTGACGTTTATTGGTTTAGTTTTTTCTATTTATTTATTAAACAAAATTAATTAAAAATCTTAAAAAAAAAAGGTTTTCGATTTACCCAATCGAAAATAAAAATTAAATTTAAAATATTTATTTTTTTCTTTCTTCGTGCGATTTTATTAAAAACAGTAGAAAAGGTAACCAAAAAATCGCTCGAAAAATAACTTTTTTTTTAATGTAAAAAATAATAATTATTAAAATTACGTAACATTACTTTTACTGCCGGAAAGCTTACTTTTAGCGCCGGTATAGTTAAAAGTACTTTAGTGTCCTTCGTTGCCGGTAACATTAACGAAAATTCTATCTTTAGGCGCCCCCCCCCCCATAACCTGTATTAAAGTAAAATAATTGCTTTTGAAAAGAATGATTTATAAATTATTTAAATTAAGTAATAATTTAAAAATAAATTTGTTTTCAGGAAAAACAAATAAATCAATGGAATTTAATTTATTTCCTTGTTTTTCGGGCTACGCTTCGCAATTGCAAATTTGTTTGCTAAAAACGGGCTAATTAATTTTTAAAATTAAAATTTTGAATTCAAAATTCAAAATTTTAAAAACAGAATTTTTTAAGTTTAAAAAAATTAAATTTAATTTTTGAAAAAAACCTAGCAAAAAGAAAGTACAAATAAATTATTTTACAAAAATTTTTAAATTTTGATTATACAATTTTATTGTGACTCAAGATTTGAAAAAAATATCCAAAAAAAAACTTGAAAACAGTTTGGATTTTACGTCAACTCAACAGGAAACTGTAAATTGCAGTTCTTCCGATTGAAAAAAATGCAGTAGAAATCTTTTGTTTCTTCTGTAACGGTTAGTAACAAATGAAGTTTGATTTTTTCAAAACCCCGAAATGAGTGCATTATTTTCTCACGAAACAAAAAATTTCAATAATTACAAACCCGGTAATTGCATTTCCGGTAAAGAAGCTTTCTAAATTTTTTGACAAAAAATTGCAGCATTGTTAAAAATAGAATAAAAGTTCTAATAATAATCGCGGATAATTTTAACTGAAAAAACAAAAAGTATAAAAATATCAATGGATTTAACCTGATATTACATAATAATTCAAGATATTTTGTGATTTGTGTGCACTTTTTATATTAAAAATAAAATTTTTGCAGTAATAAAACAATGGAACTCACCACAAAAGCCGGTTAGAAACTAAAATAACGACAAAACGCCCAACAGGTTAGAATGAAGCCGGAGAAGTATGACCTCGAATAGTACCAGATCATGATACAATAAATTTACAAGGTATGATCCAGCGCAGGTGTTGACTCAGCACGTACATGTGACCATCATGTGATTCCATGTTACTGTGACGTATCTTGGTTTGAACCCTAGCATGCTGTCCTGTCTACGTAAGTCGTGGCAAGCGTTTGGGTATCGTATTATATTTAACTTTACGTACAATAGCATTGTAGGGTTAAACAAATAGCGAGAACGACCGAGTATTGGCGGTCAACTACGGCGGGAACTATTCGATTCGATTCTTTATAACCTGTATTCTTGATTTGTGTTTTTTTATATAATATTTAAAATTTATTAGGAATAATGCGGTGTGTTGTGTTTGGATGTGAAGTTTGGTATATAAATAAAAGTGATGTGAAGTTATCTCGATTTCCGACTGATGGTGAAATTTGTAAATATTGGATAATAGCGTGCGGCCGGGAAGACGAGTTTAACGTAGAAAGTGCACGAGTGTGTTCAAAACATTTCAAAAAAGAAGATTACCAAAGATATTTGAGATACGAGCTTTTAAAAAGTAGTGTACCAGATCGTTTTCGGCTGCTTAAGCCGGAAGCGATTCCTAGTGTAAACTTACCGAAAGTAACTTTTTCTTTTGTTTCAGGGTCTAGTAGGTATACTTCCGAAAGGCAGGAGCAGTTGGATAAAAGAAATCGGTTTAAATTGACTGATATGAATGAGATGGACAAAGTGTGCATATTGTCTTTTGATGAGATCAAGATTCGAAAGGTATATTTGTACGACAAGGCTAACGACGAAACTTTAAAGCCATTCAGTCATGCACAAGTATTTATGTTAAGGAGACTATTTTCAAATTGGAAACAACCAATCTTCTACAATTATGACTACAAGACAACCAAAGATCTATTATTTAAAATAATAAATTATGTTGAAAATTTAGGTAAGCTTCAACAACAATCTGTTTATCTTATCACTTTTAATTGTTTTATTTTATAGGTTTCCAAATTGTAGCTATGATTAGCGATCTTGGTGGACGAAATAAAACCGCACATACTGAATTGCAAGTAAACCCCGAAGAACCTTGGTTTAAAAATCCTTCAAACGACCACACAATTTACGTTTTCGCTGATGTCCCTCATCTTATTAAATTGATTAGAAAACATTTTGTTGATAGTGGCTATAAAATCAACGGCAAGGAAATAAACAATAATGTTATAGAAAAGCTTCTTGATGTCACTAGCTAGTCTGATTTAACTATTACGCATAAAATCTCTAAAGGCACTCTAAACGTCAAGAACGCTAGTAGACAAAAAGTAAAATTCGCCACAAAATTATTTTCCCACACTAGTTCTTGTGCAGATATGGAATGAATGGTGACTTGGAAGGTCATAATTGGGTTGAATGTGAAGAATTTTTTAAATTAGTAAGTATTTACAAAACATTTTTTTTTGATATTCCTCTTTCCACTTTTACTCAGTTTATTCAATGTTAAAGTAAACTTAATAAATATATTTACGTACTAGAGACATTTATTGAAAATATCTTTTAATGTTACTCTAATTTTAAACTAGGTAAACGACTGGTTCGATTGCTTAAATGTGCAAGTTCCACAATCAGATAGTCGGGAGAGGAAACATGCGTATGGTTTGTTACTTGAAGATGCTTGAAGTTCAGAACAGCATTATAAATAATATGACCAATGTAATGAATAATTTGAGGGCTAAAGGCAAGTCTTCTCTTCTGCCATTTCAAAAAGGTACATTTTAATATTAAATTTAATAAAGTAAATATTCATAATTATAAGTTATTTATTACAGGAGTTATGATGACAAACAGCATTGCAATTCTTATTTGAAGATCTCAAGAAAAAATTTGGAACTAAATATATTTTAACGTACAGACTTAGCCAAGATGTGCTGGAAAACTTTTTTGGGACTATAAAGCTTGTTTTAGACTACACGAAATCTTGAAGGAAATCTTGAACAAATTTTAAAACAATCTAAATGCGTAGTATCAAACAGCAAATTGCTTCAAAAATTGTTTTGCTTTGTGAAATGGCATGCAAAATTTACAATTTACTAAGCAATCTGTCAATCTTGTCAATCGCAGAAGTGTCCGTTGGTTATGTTGTGTCGTTTTATTAAATATTTATTGTAAATAACCACTAACGAGAGTACCACACTCGTCAACATTAGTTCTTGTATTTTCATGATTGTAGTGTATTATTGTATCACCATCACACTAATAATAATAACATAACTTCCACGAAATCTATTAATTTCTAGCGAACTGCGCAGAATCGTAAAAAAAATATTGTTTCAAAGATTGTACAGTATCATACAGGTTGATATCGAAGACAAAGCAACTTCTTGTTCAATATATTGGACAATTTATTGTTTCAAATCTTGTTCAATATTTAGTGTAGTCTAAAACAAGCTTAAGAGCTAAGGGAGGCCTTCATGACCATCCAGATCCTCTGGATTTTAGATATCGGTTGCGGTCTTATATAATGGGCAGAAACGAAGGGTCACTTTCAACATATGGTAACGTTGAAGAGGATGGTACGCTCAATTTACCCACTGCAGAGCCTACTTTAGGTGCAGCATTTTTCAACACCGTTCTTAATGAAGAGGTTGAAATACGGCAAGACGAAGAGTCCGATTGGATTGAATTAAAAGACGTTGTCTATGACGGTCTCAAACATTTGGCTGGTTACATTTGCCACAAACTCAAAGAGCAATTTTTGTTAATGTTAATGCCGACAGTGTTTTAATTTCAAAAAATTATCTAAAAAACTTGTTAGAAAAAAGTAGTCATGTAGAATGTTCTGAAGATGTCAAAAAATTATTTTTTAGATCGTGGATGTTTTTTAGATTGCGGCAATTAAATAAGGAGTTAACAGATTCTTTCATTAGCAAAAAAAGGAAGTTGAATAAGGTTACAAAATAAAATTTTGTGTTAAATCTTTTAGTGATTATTGAAATCAAGGGTGTATATAGAGTGTTGCAAACGAACATACAGCCTCTCACACCTTCATGGTTTACTCGGTTTTAACTAACGAGGCTCTGACGACTGAGTATTGGTGGTAGATAAAATAGGATGATGATTTCAATAATGGACTTTTCCTTTTGAATTTATGTTTTATTTGAACTATAAATAAATAATATGATTATGATTTTATACTTGCATTATGTGTTTTATTTCAATAGTTATGATTTTAAGTAAAAATATATGTATATAATTATTATATTATATTGAATAAAAGTCAACATTCAATATTATCTCTCTTGAATTTATGATTTATTTGAATAGTTGTAATAATTTTTTTCTAATTTAGCGCATTATTTAAATATATTTTATGATTTTATATTCTATTATGTGTTTTATTTCAATATTTGTGATTTAGTAAAACATAATTACACGTTTTCATTATATCGCGAACACCGCTAAATATTTGAATTTGAATCAAACCAAGGTACGTCATAATGACGTAGTGCGCCAAACGGACGAAAATAGGTTTCAAAGATATCATACCTTGTAATTCATTGTATCATGGTACCAGATGATTAAAAATGACGCGGCCTTGATGCGCTATGGTGGGTGGGATGGTCACATGATAAAATTGAAATGATTGGGGTAGAATGGTACCAGTTATTTTTATAAAACAAATGCACCATGAAATGAAATTTAATACCTAATTGAAAATAATGAAGGCCACCGAAACAATAAATTGGAAGGGTGAAAATTTAAGAATTGGAATATTTTACGTTGCTCACCGACCTGTTAATTCAATGACGTTTCGCAAACCTTACCTTGGTTCTTTTTATAAATCAATTGGAAAAACCACACTTATAAGAATATTAGCACAAAATGTAAAAAATTTTAAAGCCGGAAATGCACTTACACCAAGAGCAGTAATCAGTAGTGTGCAGTGAATATTTTATCAATAGCACCCAAATTTATCTAGCCCGCAACAAAATTTTTATTTATTTGCATTCAAAATTAAAACAAAAATGAAAATTTCAATTTGGCAGAAAAATATTACGCGCATTTTTTGAACAAACAATTAAAAACAAAAAATTGTGAAAACGATATCGCATATTATTATGTTATTATCAATTCAAAAATTTAATTTAAAATAATTTTTAATGAAAGATAGGGGGGGGGGGGAGAGTGAAAATTAAATTCTTTAAAACTAAAAAATTACTAAAACTGTGTCGAGTGTTCTTTAAGACACTTATATCTCAGAAACGGTGCGGCAAAATAGAAAAATGTATAAATACAAAAATAAAGGGAATGAAATTTCATACAAAAAATTTCAAATAAGTATTGCGGTAAAAACGATTTTTATATAACAAAACACTATTTATTATAAAATTTTATTAAAATTTTTAAAAAGTGTTTTTTAAAATACTGTAACTCGGAAACGGTGCGCCAAAATAAAAAAATTTATAAATACAACAATAAAGATAATAAAATTTGCTACAAAAAATGTCCAATAAATATTGCGGTAAAAGCGATTTTTTATATAACAAAAAACAATTATAGAATTTTATAAAAAAATTTAGTGAGGTTTTTTTTAAAACCTGGATCTCGGAAACAGTGCTACAAAATATAAAAATTTATATAAACAAAACTAAAGGGAATTAAATTTGCTACAAAAAATGTCTAATAAGTTTTGCGGTGAAACCTACTTTTCTGCGAAAAAAGCGACAACAATGAATTAAATATTTTTAATCAAATTTTAACCGAGTTTTATTTTTGACACTGTATCTCGGAAACGGTGCGCCAAAATAGAAAAAGGTATAAATACAAAAATAAAAATAATGAAATTTGCTACAAAAAATGTAGGATAAGTATTGCGGTAAAAGCGATTTTTAAATAACAAAAAACAAAAATTATAGATTTTTATTAAAATTTTTACCGCGTCTTTTTTAAAACGCTGTAAATCGAAAACCATGAGACAAAAAATAAAAAAATTTATATAAACAAAACTAAAGGGAATTAAATTTTCTACAAGAAATGTCTAATAAGTTTAGAGGTGAAACCTACTTTTTTGCGACAAAAGCGACAACAATGAATTAAATATTTCTAATCAAATTTTAACCGAGTTTTATTTATGACACTGTATCTCGGAAACGATGCGCTAAAATAGAAAAATGTATAAATACAAAAACAAAAATAATGAAATTTGCTACAAAAAATGTCCGATAAGTATTGCGGTAAAAGCGATTTTTATATAACAAAAAACAATAAATTATAGATTTTTATTAAAATTTTTACCGCGTCGTTTTTAAAACGCTGTAAATCGAAAACCATGAGACAAAATAAAAAAATTTATATAAACAAAACTAAAGGGAATTAAATTTTCTACATGAAATGTCTAATAAATTTTGCGGTAAAACCTACTTTTTTGCGACAAAAGGGACAACAATGATTTAAATATTTTTAATCAAATTTTAACCGAGTTTTATTTATGACACTGTATCTCGAAAACGGTGCGCCAAAATAGAAAAATGTATAAATACAAAAATAAAAATAATGAAATTTGCTACAAAAAATGTCGGATAAGTATTGCGGTAAAAGCGATTTTTATATAACAAAAAACGTTTCACAAGTATTGCTGTAAAAGCGATTTTTATATGACAAAAATGAATTAAATATTATTATATAAAGTTTTAGCAAGGCTTTTTTAAAACACTGTAACTTGGAAAGGGTGCTATAAAATAGAAAAATGTATATAAACAAAAATAAAGGGAATAAAATATGTTACAAAAAATGTCCAACCGGTATTGCTGTAAAAACGATTTTTATATAACAGAAATGAATTAAATAATTTTTAAAACACTGTAACACGGAAACGGTGCAACAAAATAGAAAAATTTATATAAATAAAAATGAAGGAAATAAAATTTTCCACAAACAATTTCTAATAAACTTTGCGGTAAAAGCAACTTTTATATTGAAAAAGTGAATTAAATAGAAAAATAATTTCAAAATTAATTTTGTAAACAAAATGTTAAAATAATAAATTTTAACCGTAAAGTAAAGAATACACACCAACATAAACAAATAATATTTAAAAACAGAAATACACTAATTTACATTTAACAGGTTTGGACTTAGAACATTTGAATGAATAAGAAATTAAAAATTTTTATATAAAAATTAATAATTTATTTTAAATATTGACTAAAAATGTTTGAAATAAAAAATTAAGTTATAAAATAAAAAGATGGTAATACGATATAAAAGCCCTTATTTCATAATTACGGTTAAAATTTATTATTTTAACATTTAGTTTAATTTGTATATTTTAACTTTGCATACTACTAAATACCACAAAAATTCACGTTTGGGTGCAAAATCGTGGTAAAAATTCGAAAATATTTTTAAATTTTACTTTTTTGAAGTCGCACGATATTGTTGTGCATTGTAATTATTTATCTAACCTTAAGACTTGTTTATACAGGTGACATTGTTTAGTTTAGTTATTTGTTTTTATCTGGTAATCACATTCAATTTATAATACAAAATTTTTATTTCATATGCTTTTTTTTCTACCTTCTCATTAGGTTTTTTTTTCTTTACTTTCCGGTTAAAATTCATTATTTTAATATTTTGTTTAATTTGCTTATTTTAAAAATTTTATTTTTTATATTTTATTTTAAACAAATGATTTTTATATGACAGAAATGAATTAAATAAATTTATTAACATTTTTACAGTCATTTTTAAAACACTGTATTTGGAAACTGTGCAACAAAACAGAAAAATGTTTACAAACAAAAATAAAAGAATTGAAATTTGTTACAAGAAATATCTAAAAAGTTTTAAAACGTTTTAATTTAATTTATTAATTTGTATAAAAAATATATCAACTCTCTGGGTGCATAACCTGTCATTATTTGTACAAATTGAGAACTCACTTTAATTTAAATTCAGAGTTCAGCTGAACTGAAGTTTAACAATTTTTTTCAATTTTAACAAACGTATAATCAGTTCTAAAAGCAGCGGTGTATCAGGGAGGGGGGGTTTGGAAATATGAAATACTCTTCAATATACAAATTATTAACTTGTAAAATATTTTAAATTAAAAGAGTTTTTATATCGAACAAGTTAATTAAACAATACAAAATATGTAATAATTTTATTTATTTATTTATAAATAAATTCTGGTGAAAGCGATAGTCTTCGCCGAAAGCTTAATAAAAATTTTAAATATTATTTATTAATGTTTAATTAACTTGTTCAATTAAATAACTTTTCAATTTGAAATACTCTGCAGAATACCATTTTTTTTATTCGAGAAACTACCCTTTGCTGTTGCTGCTGGTGCTGATACCTCCCAGACCTCCCGGTCATGTATTTTTAATCTATGTATTTTTTTTATAAATTATTTGAATCTTTAAAACGCAAATAATACAAATTTTTAAGTACCTATTTAATACTATTAAATTTAAAATTTAGTTTATTTAAATATTTTAAACCTTGAATTTTTAATTGAATGAAAAATTGAACTTTTAATTACTTTAAACATTTTATTAGGTTTTAAGTGCTTACATATTTTTAAAATTCAAATTATTTAAACTTTTTAAATTTTATTTATTTTTTTTAAATCTGATTTATATTTTGAACCTCGATTTAATTTTAGTATAATTTTTAATTTTTCAGTACTCATCTACTGCTTTCATTTTATTTTATTTTTCAAAATTACCAAATTCATTTTTGAATTTTAATTAAAATTTTTTTTGTCATAATTATCACTCTTTAATTTTATATGTCATGCAAATTTTATTATCAAAACTTGAGATATTTTTAAATAATTTTAGGCTCACTAACAGGGCCGGATTACTTCTATTTGACGCTCTAGGCTGATACAGATTTGGCGCCTATTTAATTTACCTATTAATAATTTAAAAAAAAAATGTGCTTAGAAGTAAGCTGTGCTACAGTGACTACACAAAGCAAGTGTGCAATTGAGATTATGATATCGTTCGACCTAAGTAATGCAATATATTTTTGCATATTCTTTGAATTTAATAATAATAAATTGTTTTGCCCACTTGTAATTTTAGAGCCTTGGGCTTTAGCCTAGTCAGCCTGGTGCATAATATAGCCTTGCTCACTAATGCCTACCAAAATGTGACACTTGATTTCCTATGTTCTGCGGCCTAAAGGCCGCACTGACCTGTTACTGTCTTCGCAACTTTTCAATTTTATGTATGTAGGTTAGTTTCTTATAATATGTAGGTGTTTAAGAAGTTCCATTTTCAATAATGTCCTATAAATATTTTATCAGTTAATACACCGAAAAAAATGATTTATCATATTGATGAACAACTTCATAAATTCAACAAATTTTTTTTATGAATGCTGTGAATGTTTCAAAAAGAAAGAAGGAACTTCTGATTTTTAATTGCCAACCAAAAATTAATGAGAGATTGCGGGACGATGAATTGCACTGTATCTACTCATTAGAAACTCAGTTTATAATAATAAAGAAATAGATCCCCCCCCCTTTACATCAGCAGCTTGAAGGTTGTGATTCATTAGTTTTGATTCAGATTCACCTGCCGCTGCGAATAATCTCATCCAGCGACGTATTTCAGGAAAGGATAATAAATTATTTATCCCCCCCCCCCTTTTGCTGTGGAATTCGATTACTCAGGTTATAATCTAATAACATATTATATTATTATGAATATTTGGTCTTATTGTGCTTTAAATAAATTTATTAATATTATATTAATTAAAATAATATAATATGTAATAGTTGAATATTATACAATAGGTATATGTCCCCCTCCCCCTCATCTAAACTTCGAAGTAATAAATTATTTAGTGTTTTAATGTTTTAATGTTAACAAAATTGAAGGAAACGAGATTTTCAACAAAAAATGTCCGTGCATTTTTCAATTTTAGTACAGTTTCTGAGATATAGGTGGCACTTTGTATTTTATCGTATAGAGACTTTTTTTCGGACGCAGTGCGACAAAATAGAAATATATATGTGTATAAACAAAAATGAAGAGAATGAAATTCATAACAAAAAATTTCTAAATATTTTGTTATTTCGTAGTACCGCTTCTGAGATACAGATGGCAATTTACGTTGTATCGGACAGATACTTCTTTAAGTCACTATATCTCGGAAACGGTGCGACAAAATAGAAAAATTAATCAGAACAAAATTGAAGACAATAAAATTTGCAACAAAAATTATCTGAAAAGTATTGATGTAAAAAATGTTTTTATACGCAAAAAAAGTCTTTAAAAGGCACAATTTGCATTGTTAACATAGAAGCGTCCAAATATTTTTGTGAGTAACTGTATATTTTTTTAACAGTTTGTTATAAGCCCTTTGAATTACTTCCAAGTCTCAGATTCTTAACGTAAAAGTAAAAATAAAATATAAATTCGGTTTTCGTGATTCAAAAATGCACTGAAGTCCTAGAGATAGTCGCGTCTACTTGTGGTGGTCTCAACTTACACCCTAAGAGATTAACTTGAAATTTTGTGGCTTTATTTTTGAAAATAATAGCAATCCTAATTATTTAATTATTGCTTTCAATTAACCAAATTAATTTAACAAAACAATCAAAAGTTAATTATAGTTAAATTAATTAATAATCGAGCGGTCAAATTCAAAATTATCGTATGTCATTTGTTTTTAAATTATAAACAAAATTTAATCATACCTATATATTGTAGTGTTCTCGCCATCGTAAACTCTTAGCGCCAAATTGTTTAAACTAAAAATATCGGCCTACCTTTTTTCAGGAGACACTTAAAAAAATTTATCTATAGAAAATAAAGATCAAATCAATCAAATCGAGAAAAGTACAATAATTGTGATTCTGTACAACTTTGTACTTTTTATCTCGCTTAGGATAGTTTAGCGTAGTTTTATTTATCTGTAGACCACTGTACGTCGAAAATCGAAAGCTATGTTTTGCAAGTTAAAAAAATCAATAACAATCGGTGTTCTATTATGGGCTATATCTCGGAAACTAGATCGATTAGAAAAATAATTTTTTTATACTTTTACGCAGAATTTTATCTACTTTAATTTTGGTATGATGTATTTTGGGCGTAAAATGTACAGGAAGTGGCCAATTTGAGATTTTGTGACTTTTCTGAACAAATTTTGTCTTGCTTAGTTTGAATATGTTGTACAAAACTTAGGACCTTCTTCTCGCTACAAAATTTTTTATAAATTGACCTAGAGATAATTGAGTGCAGTTTCACTTATCTGTAGACCACTTTAGTCAGAAAAAAAGTTCTAGGTCAAAAAATGAAGACTAAGCAGTTTTTGGTCAAGGTTTGATAAAAATTACAGCTCTATGAAGTGATATATCTCGGAAACTTGATAGACTAGAACAATATTTTTTTTATACTTTGACGTAGAATTTTATCTACTTTAATTTTAATATAATGCATTTTAGCTGTAAAATGTACAGGGAGCAGCCAATTTAAGGTTCTATGATTTTTGAGACTTTTCTGAACCGATTTTATCCTGCTCAGTTTGAATTTGTTGTATAAAACTTAAGTTCTTTTTGTCGCTACAGAGTTTCTTATACGTAGACTTAGAGATAATTAAGTGCAGTTTCACTTAACTATAGAAAATTTTTGGGTCATATGATCAGAAACAAAACTGTGCGTCGAAAACTGAAAACTAAGCGTTTTTGTAGCCAAAATTCAATAAAAAGTGCTATATCTCGGAAACTAAAAAGGCTAGAAAAATAATTTTTTTATACTTTTACGCAGAATTTTATTTACTTTAATTTTGATGTGATCTATTTTTGGTATAAAATGTACAGAGAACTGCCAATTTAAGATTTTGTGATTTTTGAGACTTTTAGGAACAAATTTTGTGCTGCTCAGTTTGAATTTGTTGTATAAAACTTAAGTTCTTATTGTCGCTACAGAGTTTTTTATACGTAGACTTAGAGATAATTGAGTGCAGTTTCACTTATCTATAGAAAATTTTTGGGTCGTATGATCAGAAACAAAACTATGCGTCGAAAACTGAAAAGTAAGCTGTTTTTAGCCAAAATTCAATAAAAACGTGCTATATCTCGGAAACTAAATAAGCTAGAAGAATAATTTTTTTATACTTTTACGCAGAATTTTATTTGCTTTAAATTTGATATGATATATTTTTGGTATAAAATATACAGGGAGCAGTCAATTTAAGATTTTGTGATTTTTGTGACTTTTAGGAACAAATTTTGTGCTGCTCAGTTTGAATTTGTTGTATAAAACTTATATTCTTCTTGTCGCTACAGAGTTTTTTATACGTAGACTTAGAGATAATCGAGTGCAGTTTCACTTATCTATAGAAAATTTTTGGGTCGTATGATCAGAAACAAAACTGTGCGTCGAAAACTGAGAACTAAGCTTTTTTTTAGCCAAAATTCAATAAAAAAGTGCTATATCTCGGAAACTAAATAGGTTAGAAAAATAATTTTTTTATACTTTTACGCAGAATTTTACCTACTTTAATTTTGCTATAATCTATTTTGAGTATAAAATGTACAGGGAACTGCCAATTTAAGATTTTGTGATTTTTGTGACTTTTCTGAACGAATTTTTTTCCCGCTCAGAATAAATTTGACAAGACTTTTTTGGGATACTAAAATAAAGGTTTAAAGAAAAAAAAAATTTTTCCCTGACTGCACTAAATTACATTTCAACATTTATTTTATATTTTAAAAAATGAATAATAATGTAACTAATTTTAAAATTTTTTATCTTTAGATGAACTTCTGCAAATTACCAACATTAAAAACTCAAAATTAAAATATCTTTTGATAGTTTACCCTGTACATCAAATATTACCAGCTGTGTGGTACCACTGCACCGCACAAGTTCAAGTTGGTTCAAGCGTCATTTACCCAATTTAACCTACAAACCGGTGTAAATAAAGCTAGTTTAATTTTTAGTGTATACATTGAATGCTTATACTAATTTACTAAATTTTTCTCCGAAAAGGACTTTTGTGAAAGTTAAACGATTGAAAGGTAATTTACTTCTGTAATATTTTCAGAAACATATTTTTAGGTTAAACGCACGTGTTTGAGTGAATTAAGTAAAACTTTGAAATGCAATAGCTTCAGTTGACAAAGTTTATGTTAAAAATTCAATTTTGAAAGAATGCAATCTTCGAGTAGAAGATTTTTTCTATAAATCATTGATAATAAACTGTTTGTTTTTTTCAGGATGTCATTTCGCGGTCGTGGTGGCAGAGGAGGAGGAGGTGGCTTTGGCGGTGGTCGTGGAGGTGGATTTGGACGTGGTGGCGGCGGTCGGGGAGGAGGTGGATTTGGTCGAGGAGGTGGAGGAGGCGGTCGTGGTGGATTTGGTGGTGGAAGAAATCAGGATTTCGGACCACCCGAATATGTGCAAGAGTTCGGAGAATTTCAGTATCCATGCCAAGATGATCTGGTTATTAAAGCAAAAATCGAAGACGTTCCATATTTTAATGCTCCGATTTATTTGGAAAATAAAGAACAAATTGGAAAAATTGATGAAATATTCGGACCGGTTCGTGACTATTATGTGACGGTTAGATTGGGTGACAACATGAAAGCGTCGAGTTTTCAAAAAAATCAAAAATTGTTTATCGATCCTGGGAAATTGTTGCCTCTGAAGAGATTTTTGCCGCAACCTCCCGGTAGTGTGCAAAAAAGAGGTGGTCGAGGCGGTGGTGGACGAGGGGGAGGCGGTCGCGGTGGACGTGGAGGAGGAGGAGGCTTCGGTAGAGGCGGAGGTGGTGGATTCGGCAGAGGAGGTGGTGGTCGTGGAGGAGGATTTGGTCGAGGCGGTGGTGGTGGAGGATTCGGCAGGGGTGGCGGTGGCCGCGGAGGTGGATTTGGACGTGGTGGTGGCGGCGGTGGTGGCAGATTTAGCGGCGGTGGAGGAGGAGGTGGTTATCGAAACTAAGACAATTTTTTTTTTTCATTTTTTTTAAATAAATTTTACTGCTTTTATTGTGCAGGTTGTAAATATAGATTTAAGATTGATTTGTTGTATTTTGTAATATAATAAAAAAAATTTTTTTAACTAAAATGAATATTCTGTACTTTTTGAAAGTTTCTTGTAGTTCGTCTGAAATACCCGAAGTCAGAAAAACTTTTTTTCGGAGTAGAAGACTGACTTTGTTTTTCTATATGTTGCCGTCGATGAGGGTGTTATTCATAAATTAAAAAGGGTAGTATTCCTACTTTAGCTTCGCAAAAATGAATATATTTAAAATAAAATATTCGTCTGGTTGCAGTATTCAGTGTAAACGCACCGTTAGTGATTTTGTTTTCGTTAATTTATTTTTAGGTTAAATTGTCAAAATGTCGCTATTTCGAGCAACGACAAGAAAATTATTAAATTCAAACCTATTACGTGCAACTCCACGCCAATTTTGTACACAAAATGAAGCGGTCGACCCTAAAAGTGGCTTCGCGAAAGCGTACGATAAATTTGAAGGTTTAGTGGAAAAGAAACCGGAAGACCACACTTTTGCTGCAATGCTGCGGAAATCGCCGTTTATAGATGTAGGTTTTGCATTTATCCAGGCTGCAAAGGTTAATTTACGATGCTGTTTTAGTTGGGTGACCCTGAAGGTAAAGTAGTGCAAGGAAAGGTATTTCACGTTGTAGACGATGATTTGTATATTGATTTCGGATGGAAGTTTCACTGCGTCTGTACCAGACCGAAGAAAAACGCAAGGTTGGTTTCTTGATTAATAATTCCGATCTAAATTAATTATCGTTCAAATTGCAGCAGTTATGTTCGTGGATCAAGAGTAAGATTGCGAATCAACGATTTAGAGTTGTCTTCGAAGTTTTTAGGTTACGATAAGGACTTAACGTTGCTCGAGTCCGATTGCACCCTTATTGGTTTAATACAAGATCGACGTAAAGTTGCTAATTAGTGGTTTGTTTAATATCTAATTTTACATTAAAAGTTACGAGAAATCTACTCTGTTTATTTTCAAGTATGAAAAATGATATCCTTTTTATGTGCTTTAATTTATAAGCGGGATTCTGTTTTATAAATTTAAAATTATCTTTTTAGTTCGTAAGTTTTTTAATGCTCAAAGATTTGGACATTACGAAGTTACGAAATGTAATTCAAGTGACGCAACCGACCTAACTGGGATGTTCGATTGTAAACTATGGTTTAACAAAACAGTGGAGATAGCACTTTGTGTGGCTAACGTAGAATCTGCTTATTCTTAATTTTCAAGTATTTTGGTTTAATTTTTCGTTTTTATATACCTTTTTATTTCTTTGTTTGGTGCCGGTTTAAATTATGAACTGCTAGACAAATTTTATGAGGATTTTAAAACCTTGCGATGTAGGGAGAGTAGTGTGGACTATGTCATCGTCCCCACAGCTCTAGAAATTGAGCTTCAATAATTTTTTATTTAATTTTCCAAAATTATGTTTTCATATTTTTCATTCTAAAATTTTGGAGTTATCTAAATTGTCGGGTTAAAAATTTGTACGCTTACCGATGGCAGAAAATGCCCTATTTTGCTGAGAATAATTTTTTGTGTGATCATGGGCAATTTTGTTTTTATTTTTAAATGACTGCGTGGTATCTCTTTAAGCCTAAGGTTAATGACTCGGTGGTTGATTCGATAGCGATGGGGTTGATAATAATTGACAGTCGTTTATTATCCCATTGATATAATATGTATTCCTGATTTGAGCCTGCAGAATGTAGACCTCATATTACATTTTTACCGAGTCGAGAAACGATTACGTTTACTTTTACGTTTTACTTAAAAACAAAAATCTGCGTCTTTGTATATCTGTAATTTTTGAGTTCTGGGTACCCCAGGGAATAATGTTCATATTTGTAGTTTAAAACCCATGAGCTACGATAATTATTGCATTAGAAAATTTTTTAATCGTGAGCCTGTTTATTGCACTACTCTCATGTTTTTGGGGATTATAAGAAAGAATTCGGCATTGACTTTTCGTTTTTTGCAATCGAAGCAATTGTTTCTTTTGTTTTTAGCCATTTTAGGACGAATCAGTCGTAAAGAGAAATTTTACTTAATCTTTTTATCGTATTCTATGACAAAAATGCTGGAGAACTTCAAGCTTTACGTGCCCTCCTAAGCACGAGGATGGCCATAAGAAGAAAGAAAGTTGCGCTCTTCGCAGACTTGAACCAGGTTCCTGAGCATCAGCAGTTGATTGGTCCACATCATGCTTGTCAGATTAAACTCGAGAATTTTATAAATAATGTGGTGGTTACTGGTTACTTATACTTTTATCTAGTGATAATAATAATAATAATTATTATATACAGGGTGTCCCCATGACCGTGGCGAACCTTTGAGGTATTGATAAAGGACGCTTTTCTAAGACAAATTTTCAAATAAAATTTTTGTCCAAGTCCGAACCCTGGGAGGGTAATTCCCTTAAAAGCATTTTTTTTTGAATTTCTGATTTCAAACAGCTATAGCTCCGATATTATTGATTTTTTAGGATTAATGGATTAGAACTTTTTTAAAGATCTTTCGCTTATCTACAAATTAGGTTATAACCCTTTATCATCTAGAATCAACAGATTTCGAGTTATAAATTAAATTAAGGGAAAAACTGTTAATTCAAGTTTTATTTTTGTTACTTTTCATACGAACCCCGTATCTCTTAAACAAAACGTCCTAGGAAAAAACCGTTTAGGGAATTTATCGGGGTACAACTTTAGTTAAATAATTTTTTTTGGGAAACCAACCGTTTTCATAGAAATTCTGAAAATAATGAACAAGGTGTAGCTAAAAAAAAAAATATTATATAATCCTATATGCTTGACCTTCGGTTCATTCTGTGGAAGAGGAAAACCAGCTCTGGGCCCATCTCTTGGGCGGTCGTTTATGCAGGCCTTTTACAAACTTTTGCCAGCCTATCTTCTTCCATTCTATTGATGTGGTCGCCCCAGTTTCTTCTTCTCATCTTACTCTATTTTGAGTTACTTGCAGTACTTAACTTTTAATCTCTTGTCGAAATAGCTTTCTAATGGCGCCATAACGCTGATTCGTCGCGCAGAATTTAATGCATTTTTAAAATCTGGCGTTGCCATGACAACCATATTATCCTTCTGTTCTCCAAGTTCTATTATTGAATTTTCTTCGTTCAAGCATCTTTTTCACATAGTCTAGAACGCACATAGGTATATTAGACCTTAAGACTTGAATCCGGTCAACTCGGCGACGCGACGCCGGCAATAAATTCCGAGTTTTGTAGATTAAAATGGAAAAATTGTATCTCCATCTTTTTTAGATCGGTGATTTTTTAGTTCAGAAATGATTTTACCAAGTGCGTAGTCGCAGAAACTTGTCTTATTTTGTACCGCCGAGTTGTCTGCAATTTTCTTTGGAAATTAGCAATCGTAAATGTTGAGGAATTATGCATCTGCTTTAGCCACTGCTTTTTTATAAGCAGTCTGGACCCGGGAAAACTCCTCCAGGTGCAGGTATTTAGAAGATTCAATCACAGCAATGAGAGCCTTTAAGATTTGGCCTCTTCTGGTTGTTTTTGGAAGCTTGTTTAAAATCTTCTTGGGTTCTCTCGCCGTTGATCTGACAGATGTAGTGCTTTAACTGCCCCCACAGGAATTTAAAGATTCCTCTAAAATTGTTGTAGACTTTCCCTAGGGACGAGATTAGGCTGATGGTGCATTTGGGGGTTTTCTGTCGTATTGTCCTGGTTTGGGGGATGACCTCTACGGCGGTCGATTTCCAATCTTGGCGAAAGTATCGAAGGGGTTGATGAGGTTAAGGGCGGTTTCTTTGATCGAACTATTTGAATTGTCATCAGGTCCTCGATCTTTTCTATTCTTGAGGGATCAGATGACCAGGATGACTTAGATTATGGTGGTTGGGCCGTCAATCGATGAATTCGGGCGGTTTGCTCTTTTTTTGGTCAGTTCTAGCTTGGAAATGACGGGGTGATTTGACCTCGATTGTGACTTGTTCTTTTAATTGGTTGTTTTGTCATCCGGGTGCAGAGTGCGTTGCATACGTTCTCTGACGAGGCGTTTGTCGTTTTAATTGACGTAGCTGCCCAATTTAGGTGGTATAGGAGATGATACAGGTGGCATCTATAGTTTCCAGGAGATGGTCGTAGAAAATCTTCTTCTTAATCTAGGACTACGTCCTGTTTTTTAACCAAGTGATACACCAAATTTACGTTTGGCATTCACGGTTATTTGAACGCTTGCATATATTCTGGTAGGGTGCTAACCTTGCCAGATGCATAGCTCTTGGACTAAACTCGAGCTTTAGATCACAGCAGTGCAGTTGGCGCGACCAAGCATCGAACTGCGGTCTCCAGATCCGGAGCATGTCGATTTAAGCCTTGCACCACACTGCTGGTCGTAGAAAATCTGCAAGGAAACTTTTCATCAAGTTTCGGCGGTTTGCGCCCTGATGTTGTCCTTCAGGTGAAGCAGTACTGAGCAGTGATCCGAGATAAGGTCTTCAACTGGGATTATAATGACGAAGTCCAATTTCATGGCGAGGGTTGACATGATTCTTCTTGCCGTGTTGATGTGCCTGCAGTCCCAGGTGGTGTGTTTGTCTGCCTTGGAGGGCGGTTAGCTCTTTTTTGAGTATTGTTCTGTTTGGGGAGTTGTAGATTGACGAAATTGTGATGTTTCGTGTGGATGTTCACCGTCGTGCCTTCTAGGTTTTGTAGGTTCATGGGGGACACTTTGTGATGGTGGATTGGGCATAGACCATTCGTTGATCAGGATAATGTTCAAATCGTGCGTGTGGACGAAGTCGTGTAGAAGGAACTTTTTTTGCCAGAAGACCATTGGCGTTCCAGAAGGCGACCTACGGTAAGGTTGGTCGTAGTCGGCATCTATTCATTGACGGTTGAGTATATTTTGGTGATGATCGAGTTCTTGACGTTTGCGTCTCTTAAGATTTGCGAAAGCAGTAAATAGCTCTAAAATTAGCTCGGGGGAGGGGGGGGGTGTCTTTTCGCAGTATCCACAAAAACTTCTTTGGGAGTCAAATCTTGATCCTATAGGTGGCAGTGATTTGTCTGGGTCTGAGAATTTTGAATTTTGAACGATGAACTTCATGGCTTTGTGGAGTTCCAAGAGATTCCTTTATCTCCTTCAACTGATGATGGCGGCGAGCGGTTGCACTTGAGAGGTGATTTTCCTCTATGTTTAGCGCTAGGCTAGGATTGTTTGGGTTTTTGTATTCTTGTGTTGATGTAATTGAATCTTGCTTCGAAGTTCACGGGTGCGCTGAGTGGGTGACGATTCTTAGGGCTTTGTGCGGGTACCGTAGTATTTGATGAACTCAGTTCCTGTGGAAACGGGGGGTTTTAATCGGTTCTCCAGCAGGGCGACTGGTCCGGCAGGGCGTCTGGTCGGGCAAGGCGAGAGTATGAGAGTCTGGGGTACGGGTACCCAAGTGTTCGATGACTGTGGAATGAAGGGTTTTCATTGGTTCCCGGTTGGTGGATGAGCGGGTCGAACGAAGCATCTATATTAGATTACTTTGATTAGAGTGCCACAGCTTTGCCGCATACCTCTCGTCTTGATAGGTGAACTATTTTTTTTGCGTGCGGTGAGGAGGGGGAAATCCTCATGGACACCACCCGAAGGTGGTAGTGTTGGACTCGTACCGATTAAAACACCCTCCCATCTGTGGACTGCTGGAACGTGGGATCCATCTTTCGACATTACTTCTCCGCTCCAGCAGGTTTGGCGCTTACGTTCTTGTAGTAGCTTGGGCTTCTGCCGCTCTTTCTTCTGCTTCTTTGGTTCTGACAACTGTGCTGACCATTTTTGCGATATCCGCCCAATGCTGCGGGCTCTCCAGAATTGTGTTAACCAAATTGTCTGGAGTTAATCTTGTGCTCACACACAACTCTATCTGAACCCTGCACCGCTCCCACCTTTAGCAGTGGAACAAGGCGTGCTCCGCCGTGTTCTCCTCCGGGCAGTATACACATATAGGTGCAGGGGCTTTGCCTATCCGGTGTTTGTAGGACTGGAAGCATCCGTGTCCCGTTAAAGCTTGCATTAAGTGAAAGCTAACCTCACCATGCTTCTTTCCTTCCATCCATTTATGGATGTTGAGAATGAGTCGCCTTGTCCACTGCATTACCTCGGCTTCCTGCCAGGCGTGTTGCGGTTTCGACGTTTACTTGGCGGGAGTGGTTTTTCGCTCTTTCTCCGGCCTGAAGGTCCGTCGGTGTTATTGACGCTATGACTAGCGCCGCCTCCCCCGATACTGTGCGATAAGTACTCGCAATACGTAATGCCATCTTCCTCTGCACCTGGAGCAGCCTGTTTCTGTTTTTCGCGTGCTTTAGCGCTGTGTTCCATACCGGGGCCGCATATAAGAGCGTCGACTGCGCGACCAGAGCAAGAACCCTACTCTTGGCCGCCCGCGGTCCCCTCATGTTTGGCATAAGTCGGGCGATGGATACCGTAACTCTTTCTGTTTTAGCTACGGCCATTTGGATGTGCTTGGCAAAGTTCAAGTGCTTGTCCACTATTACGCCGAGGATGGTGATCGAATCCCTGAGATGGATTTGGAATCCGTTCATCCAGATGTTGAGTGCCGGCACAGATATTTTCTTCTCATTGGGTGAACTTAGAAGACGTTTTGGCAATCCTTCCGAATGCCACTTAGCCGTAAGGTAGCGAATTTCAAGGTCACACAAGTCTACACGCGGACACTACTTTGTTTGTGTCGGAAGGGTGCGTGTAGACCAATTAGATTTTCACCCTCAACCGAGGATCAAACTCGAGGTTCCCAAGCAATAGTTTAGCTTCTTCCGCTTGAGCGGTGCGTGGTTGCGAAGCTCCTTGTGCGGGTGTCGAAGTATTTGATGAATTTGGTGTCTGGAACAAACAAGTTATTTGGTGGCCGGGGGAGGGGGGGTGAGCGATTTTAAAAATTTGATATTATGATACATTAAGAGTCGGTGTATTATTTTATTTTATTGGCGGTACGTGTACTCGATGTATTTGGTTTCCGCTCTGGCCACAGCACAGTGCAACAAGTTCTCCACCTGTTCAAGCATATCAGCCTCGGATACAAAAAGAAGGAATACATCAGGGTGGTACTACTCGAAGTCTCAAAGACCTTCGACAAGGTCTGACACCAAGGCCTCCTATTCAAGATGATCAAGGCCAACATACAACCAGCACTCGTCAACTGGTTGCTTCCTACCTAAAGAATCGGCGCTTCAGGATTTAATTTGAGGGCACACACTTCTTCGAGCAATTGATCACAGCCGGACTCCCACAAGAGTCCATCGTTGTCGCCCCGGCCCTCTTCAACATTTTTATGATACAGAAATTTACTCATCTTCGCTGAACTAGGACCTCGCCGCCGCCCGCCTTCAAGGAGCAATAAAAAAATGGTTATAGTAAGTAAAAAATTGTTGGACATAGAAAAATGGTTCTCAACTTGGCACATCAAGGTAACTTCGCACAAGAGCACCTCAACGATGTTCCGTGCAAGACAAGCTAAAAACCCGATGAAAACGAACGTCTTCATGTTCGAAGAACCGATTCCATGGACAACTAGGGCGAAATACCTAGGAATCACGTTCGATTACCGCTTCAAATAGAAACAGCACATATAAGCAGTCGCAATTCAGGGTAAAGCCGCCTTTCACAAACTTTACCCGATGCTCAACTCAAAGAGCTCCATATTTCTCGGCAATAAAATTTGGATCCTCAAGGCTATCATCAGGCCCATGATGACGTACGCGTCTCCAGTCTGGGGAAACGCTGCTGCCACACACATCAAAAAGTTACAAGTGATCCACAATAAGATGTCTCCGTCACGCTTTCGACTGCGTGACCACCTTACCAACCGACGACTTCACACCGATGTAAACATCGAAACCATCGACGAATTTATCATGAAACAGGCTGAGAACCTATACAAATCTACGAAATCAGCTGAAAATCCTGTTACGAAAAAACGTTTAATTATATTTGACAACTAATATATGACGTCATGTGTGATGAGTCATATATAATGAGTCATACATGATAACAGCATTAGTCATTCAAATATTGCTGAACTTACACTCTAGAATGTATAGAAATAACATGGAAGTTTCTGGAAGGTAGCATTTAAGTATAAATACAGATGCTTTCCTGTGACGAATTAGTTCCAGTTTGAACGTATAAGTGTGAACATAAATAAAGTGTAAATAAATAGTGAAGTGATAAACATTATACCGAGTGTTTAAATAAATTCGGACTTAGTGTTAAATAAATTGTAGTGTAATTTAGTTTAGTGTTAATCTTAGTGTAGTAATTATTTTATTGTTATAAACCGTATTTGTATATATTTGTATTAGCCCTTTAGAATTAAATAAACGTTATAATTTTCGTTACAATCTACTAATCGCTCAACTCAGCCAATACGATCCCGGATTCAACATTGAACACCGCCGGCCCAACAATCTTCTCTTCGCTCTCGTCTTGACGCCACGCCTCTTGCCACCCGGGAACTATTCATAAACCATGGATGAAGAAAAAAGAAGAAGAATATAAACAGCACTGCATCTGCGGCTTCCGAAGCGAGTTTCAATATTATACGCGCATGGTACGAACTCCATCACCCTTGCCAGGACCCAAGGATCCACCCAGTCTAAGCCTAGCGCTAAATGAATAGGAATTCAACCTCACAAAACCGACCGCCCAACCGCCAACATCGCATCTGTCGAATTACCGATGCGATATAGGGATTGCCCTGAAACTCCATAAAGCCAACATGTTCCTTGTTAAGGGCGGAGCCGTTAGCAGTTGTCTTGTCAGAAGCAAAAATTTTTTTTAATATCTAGATTTTGATAATTGTAGTTAAATTTAACTTAAAAACAGGTTCATATTATTCGGGTCTCGCGATATTCGAGTTCGGGCGGCTCTGCGAAACTTATTAGCAATTGCGTGGACTCAAACGTCCCACCTCTTTCTAGATCCATAATTTTCGAGTTCGGGCGGCTTCGTGGATATTTTAAAAAATGCATTGACTTAGCGATGAGTGTTTTTCGAGTTCGAAAGGCCTTCAGTGATGTTTTGCTCAATAAAGTAGGCCCCAGACTTTTAGAGCGAATGATTTTAATAAAAACAATAAAAAAGGGAATTTTAAGATGTTTTTAGATGCTAACTCTAGATGTCAATTCAATGGGCGGGGCTTACCATATGAAAACAGCCAATACAGTATGCGCATTTTAAATTTACGGTTTTTGGACCTTTTTGACTCTTTGAAGGATCGGGGAACGTAAAATGTGGTTTTTACTTACTTCATCGGAGCTTCCAGCTGTAAAAATCGTCGATTGAACCTATTCAATAATTTTCTTCATTTCACTTTTCAGTATTCGTAAATGTGCGGTTATGAAAGCGACTACAGTGATCCGAAAACTCCAAAATGTCAAAATTTGAAAACGTCAAAATAAAATCAAAACATTAAAATCAGGAGTAAAAATTGAAATTATGTAATGCCTCCAGCACCTAATGAACTAACGGAAGAAGAATTGCTGAATCAATGTCGAGACAATTTTTACTTGGCGGCCACTATACAGGGCCGTATTTCGTATCTGCTGATGTCAATCCACGTCGCGAATCCCAACATTTTTGCCAGGTAAAGTTTCTTTCAACATAAAACCCAACTTGATGGCATTTTTCTAGCATGACCGATTATGACCCAACCCATCTCTTGTTCACCAACATGGTTTACGGAATGACAATTCATCTATTTTCCAGACCGTCGATGACCATGATTGGTTTTTTGCACCGTTTATCCTTTAGGTAGTAATTTTTTTTTCGATCGATTTGTGGGTAATAAATGGGGTCAGTATTTTAGGATCCATGATGTTCAATCACTCCAGTATGCTAGTTTTTGAGTGGGTGAAAAATGGGCTACCGGAGCGGCCCTATCTGGCCACCTTTTTGAGCTTCTTGCTGGGCCGAATGATGATGGTTCATCTTCTAGCTTATCTCTATCACGTGGACACCAGAAACATGGTGGTCGGAAACTCAATAAGGCGGGATTCCACCTTTGAAACCATTTACCTTTAAATATTAATTTTTACAGTACCGTACTTTTACATTTTACTGGTTTTGTTGGTCGAAAGGAGCCCTAATTTTTCAAATTTGTTTTTTATTGATTAAAAAATTTAAAACTTAAATAAATAACATTTCATGCATCTCCTAGTTAATACTGTAATCACTGAAAAAGTAAAATCGTGTGTGACTTATAAAACTATAAATTTTGAAGAATATTATATTCTACGCACAATAGAATGTGTGGTTCGATTACAATTAGTAAGAAATATTTTTAACAAAAACACGTCAAAAATTTAACAGTTTATTTACATTATAACTAAATTACGTTAAAATTAGACTGAGCGTAGGGTTTTTCAGTCGGACAGCTAATGTACGTGGATTTCTTTTTCTGCGTGTAGATGATGGCTACTTTCGCCTTCACCTCCTCCGTGTTCGTGTCCAGCTGAAACAAAAAAGGTTCGATTTAGTTTCCTGAGAGTTCATCGCCCGCTTGCACGCTGACCCTTGAAGCCGGCACTGTAATTATTTATGTCTCGAAATTTTGAACATCGTAATTTTTTCGAGCGTAACAATCAGACCGCATTTTAAAAAATCGATGCATGAATGAATTTTATGTGCAAATATTTTTTACGTTTATTAAAAGAGAATGTAAAAATGTTACTTTTGTTCTATCAAGGACAGCAACTATCGAATTTAAGGAAAGTGCAGTTGAAGATAAACTTTCGAATTGCTTGGATCGATAAAAAATTTCAGAATAGTAAAAACTAATTAATGCGGTATTTTAATTGGTAATTAAAAATTGTGACCTTAAAATAGCTCGAAGAAAATTTGTATGAAATTTTAGAATTCAAGAAAGCGGTTTTTATTTTGAAAGCATAGGCGCACGTACCATGGCACCGCGGGCTCCCCGCCAAAATTTTTATTATTATTTAAATATAAAATAATTCGTGTAGGAAAAATTAAAAACAATTTTTATAAACGGAATTCTCACGAAAATCAAATATTATTTTTTAGCGATAACAAAGACGCCTGTTACGTGCTTTGACCATAAAAATGTGTAATGGTGCGGTGCCATAAACAATGCAATTTTCTTAACATAAACGATAACTCATAACGGGGATTTTTAGAAGAACAAACACATTTCAAGGATTTAATTGTTTACATAACAATTTAATATTTAAGTTTGAGGATAAAGCCGGTTAATTTTATAACTCAAACGCATAGTTCAAACAATTAAATCAAACAAATCATAAAATAATTAAATTTAATAATTATTTCGCGAAATGCGCTATTATTGTGCAACAAAGGAAAATAGAATAAATAATTTTTTTGAAGTGGCGCCCATTAAACCAAGTGTTTTATTGCTGTGACGTTGACCTACAAACACGGGGAATTAATTTTTACGTTGACACCGCACCCACTCAATTAAATTAAAAACCAAATTAAAAAAAAATTAATTCAAAAATTCCGCGGGAGTTAATTTATTTCCGTCCGAAAAAAGTTTTAGAACCCCTTGTTTTTAAAATACCAGTTAAAAACAGTATCCGAATACATAATCGGGGCGGGGGGGGGGGGCTAAACTAGATTATTCGGCTTCAACCCTCTTAATTCATTAAACCTCATTGAATATAACGAAAAAATTCATAACTACAATGAATTTTTTCATTGATAAATTTTACTCTATTAATGTCGATTTTATTTTTTTTCCTGTAACTGACTGCACCGAAATAATTAATACTGTTCCGCCACTGCTCAACAAAATTTATATATCTTGTGGTCATTATTAGAAATTATTAATGCAGTTCCGCCTCTGTCCCAACCTGTGTCAACTTATTTACAATTTTCCAACTTGATTTTGTAAAAGATTTATTAATAATTTATTTCGCATGTGTTTTAACAATAGCTTTAATAATATATTGACGTGTTTTTTTATTTGGGTCAAACTCGGGTTGGATAAATATTATTGTATAAAAATGTTTTTTGTTTTTTAACTTCTATTTGTCAACAGTAGGTAACATGTAGTAGGAAGTCTCCAAAGTGGTTGAAACATCTCTGAAAATCATGATACTGGGAATCTCGTAAATGTATTCATGCGCGTCATAGAGGTAGATAACGGATAAGATCGTCTGAAAGGATAGAAAAAGGCAGAGTACGGATATTTTGGATGTAGTTTGATAACCGGACCCCCGGGGTTTTATAGATAAGATAACAATTGTTAAACGATTAAACTGGGCGAATATAAATTTTTCCTTTATTTTCCGAAAAAATCGAATTTAAAATTCCGTACGAAACTTAAACTTTAAAGCCTCATCCACAACCACCAAATTAACCGTAGAATTAGTACACAAATTAGTACTTGAAATTTGAACATAAATTAATGTTTTGGTAGCATCCACAATGCTTAAATTAATACGCAAATTAGTGTGACTCCATCTAGTGTCAATGTTTGGAACTTAAGTATTTTATACTGTTATAAATTACAAATGCCACTGGAATCACAGTTTGAATGATGAATCATGCGTAGTAGCGACTTGACGACTAATTTACGTGAAAAAGCTTGGACCTTGCAAGGTTCTGCATTAAGTACTAAGTACTAATTTCGCGTTAAGTACTAATTTCGAGGTTGTGGACAACCGCATAGGATTTAAATGCGGCAAACTTCTACGCTTAATTCTAATTACTAATTCTACGGTTAATTTGGTGGTTGTGGATGATACTTAAGGTTCCGACGTAAATAGGTGCAGCACTTGTTTTAATGGGCGGGGCCGCCCGCAGTTGGCTTCTAGCCGTGTTACTGCTAACAACATAAATTTACTTAAAATAGAATTTTGTTAATTGTAGTCGAATTTAACTTAAAAAGCAAGAATACTGATCTTTTTCTAAATTAGTAATTTTCACATTAGAGCGGATTCCGAGAGGCCGCCCGCAGTTGACTTCTAACCGTGGTACTGCTAACAACATAAAAATTTATTTAAAATAGAATTTTGTTAATTGTAGTCCAATTTAATTAAAAAACGAAGATTACTGACTTTTCTCTAGATTAGTAATTTTCGCCTTAGATCGGCCGCCCGCAGTTGATTTTTAACCGTGGTACTGCTAACAACATAATATAAATTTACTTAAAATAGAATTTTGTTAATTGTAGTCGAATTTAACTTAAAAACAAAGATTACTGATCTTTCTAGATTGGTAATTCTCACGTTAGAGCGGCTTCGGGGATTTTTTCAAGGACTTTGTCTTTTCAGATTCGTAAGTTTGAAGTTGGGGCCGCTTCAGGGAGTTTTTTTAGCGGTTTCACGGTTTAAGTAGATCTGCCATTTTCAAATTCAATGTATGCCTATGGCAAAGTTTTTAAGTCTTGTGACAATTTTCAAATTTATCCAGTGGCGGCTGGTACGGAGATTCCGAATGGGGCGCGCGCTCCCAAAACTAATTTAATTTTTTAAGACGTAATTACGCCTATTAATTAAGTGAGACTTCTACAGGGGGTGGGGGAATTATTGGTAAACCCTACGATCCGGTAACCTTATTGGTAAACCCTCGTTGCGGCGGGGGGGGGGGTATGATTTAACTTTTTTTCCAATTTGAATTATTTATTGAACTTATTTTTCCCGTTAAACATTAAAAAACACAAACAAAATTTTAATTGATTAATTTCAGCAGTGACTAAAAAAAAACAAAAGAAAAACACAAACATAAAAATTCGTTGGTATACCGTCTGAATATAGTATATAAATATTTTTATTATTGTTGTGTTAAATTTATATTAAAGTTTTGTGTAAATTTTATAATTTAAAGATTTTCACCCCTAATTTTTAATCGTCGCCTGCCTATTATATACAGTAGCGCTACGACACAGGGCGGATTTTGGCTAACCACTTCATTTTATCAAGGGTTTTCATGGTGTAATAGACCGTAACCGTCCTCCCTATTATAGCGAACTATAATTAAACAACAAAAAATAATAGGGAGATACTATAAAAATAAATAAACCAGCACCCCCGGAGCCAAGTTGTTTTTGACCCACGAAGTTTTGGTTGGATTTTCGCAGGAAGTAATAATCGAAATCTACGTACAGAACTGACGAGCATGAATGGATTAACAAGATGTAAGATAAAGGAAGCTGCAAGTTTTAAAAAAATCATAACGATGTTATGGCAGGTCAGTGCGGGCTTCAGGCCGCACAACTTGGGCAAGCGAGTTCCACACAATTCAAAGACTATAACGTCATGGCGGCCAGCGACCCCCCAAATAAATAAGTAAAAAAAAATGAAAAATTTTATTTTTTGAAGAAAAACCTCAAGACACTTCGATTTTTCTTGAATTATAATTTTTCACCGTCATTTGTTTTCGAGTAATGACGTCACTGGCAACATATTATTTTATTTCTTTAATTTTGACTCACGTAAAAAAAACTTCCGGGCCAAAAAAAACAATTGAATTGAAATTGAAACTTAATTAATTTAAAGTTTTAAAAAATGTAGGTAATTAATGAGTGGCTCAGTGGGGCCCTTAGGGGGCAAGGGGGATTTTAGATTTTAGTTTAGATAATTAAAAAATCCACGAAAATAAAACAATCGAGATTTCAATTAAAAGAGTGAAATATGCAGGGGCGGCGGTTAATATAAAAATTTCGTAAAAATTTGTTTTTGATTGAAACTTCTTCGCGGATATGACATAAAATTTACATCTCAAATTCCAGATATTAGTTAACTTTTTGTTGAATTTTCTAATGTTGCAATGCAGTCAAATTACATCGTAATTACCTGAAAATTGCTTTTTAAGTATCTTACTTTACAATTCTAATTTTTTGAGCTACTTAATAAAATATTTAAAATTTTTTTTGTAAATTTTTAGTTTCTCTGATTGAGCAAAAGTTCTAAAAATATTTTTTTGATGACTTCCTGAAAAGTTATTTCTAGAATTCTGAGCAATTAAGACGGGGGGGGGGAGTTGTTTAACTTTTATGCGGTATTCAAATGAGTAAATCAATTAATTTGATTAAAAAGTTGTAGTAAGTTCTGGAATGCTAGCAATTATTTAAATTTCTGTAGAATTCTGGAAATAAATATCGTAAAATACGAATTATTTATAATATAAGCGCTTCTTAATTGATTTCAAGGTTTTTCGTAGATTTTGCTTGTACACTGCAAAAACTGCCAATATGTTTTAAAAAAAAATTATAAAAACGTTGCTCCACTTTTTAAGAGTAAATGAATATTACCTCAGGTTTTTAGGCAGAATTTTGCAACGATTTGATTGGCCGTTACCAAAACAGCAATCAGTTTATGTTTTTTTTGCACGTTAATTAAAATTAATTTTTCTTCCGACAAGGAGCCGTATACTTTCGAAAGTGTTGGTAGATAATCGTTAATTCAAGATCATAAAAACATTGATTACCTACCTACGCGAAGGATAACGTGTTAGGTAAGCAATACGATTTTTTACGCTTGATGACATTTGGAAAAAAAAATTTAGATTCGTTCTTGTGATATTCTGATTGCCGATGAATAAATTGTGCAAAAACTAGGCAATAGAAATTTTTCAATAGAAAAAATTGTATATTTGTGTTATGACGAATGATGAATGTATTAATCGAAAGTGTTGACCTCAAATTCAACCCGGTTCTTACAACAAATAGATTGTTAGGTAATAATTAATAAATATTATGTAGTCGGCAATTAATTGTTCTTCTTGGCATTGTCGGAACCAGCAGTGGCGCAACCGGTTTTCTCACACTCTTAACTGCATTTTAATTTGTGTCATCTTCATTAGGTTACGCCACTGCGCGATGTTTGCGTGATGTTCACCCAAAGAACTAATTTATTGTATTTTGGAATTTAAATTAAGTTTGGTACTCACTGAGAAATTGCAATCCGAACATAATTCCAAAACCCAGGATTATGGCCACCAATTGCCAAAATCCGCTGTGGCGGTTGCTCCGCTCCCGTGCCAGAACCTCGAAAAATACGACGTACAGCAGCGTTCCCGCGGCCATTCCTTGTAACACTACGGATGTAACATCTTCCTCCGATCCTCCCTTTTCGCTCAGTAATATTCCGATTCCAATTCCTAAATTGTTTTTCGTTTATCTTCAAGTTTTGAAAGAACAATGAAGCTTTTTGGTGTGTCCACCCGTAAAAATTTACTTAATACCGCCCTGTTCAAAGTAATGTATTTGGATAATCCCAAAATAAATAACATTATAATAAAAATTTGAATTTAAATGATTTAAAATATTTAAATATTCGATAATTATAATTCCTTCCCTCTCCCGCGCTTTTATATCAAAAACAATTTTTTTTAATAATACAAATTAATCGCTACAAGAGATCCGACTTAGAGAAACAGAAACTTTTATGCGAAAAACCACAAAGAAAATTTCCAAAAAAAAGGGGGGGACTTTTCCAAAAAGTTTCATTTTTTGTTTGTTTCGAAATACGCACCTAACGGACTGACGAGGGAAAAAGTTCCTATGTAAATGAACAGTAAAGTCCTTTTGGTATTGGACACCACGAGTTCGATTCCCACACAGAACGCGATAACTAATTTATGGGTTGCGATCGCAGCGAAGAAGTACCACACTCTTTGAGTGTTACTCTCGAGCCCGACGGCCAATCCTTCGAAGACGGCATGAAAACTCAAAGCCAAAACGGTTAGGAACCCCCGAAACGGGTTCTTGGTGTTGGCGTCGAAATGACTGTGCCCACTGTGGTCCTCACTCTGACTGCTCGAGCAGCTTAAATAATTTAAATTGTTTTGGGAGTTGAGCAACTCCTTCGTGGAGTTGCTGATGTAGCTGATGCAGTTATCGTCAATTTTGTTTAAGGTAACTCTTGGTATAGTCAAATTATCTCTCTTGTTGCACTTCACCGATAACGAACGATGCAAAGCACTGTGGTCGATCTTTTTGTCCAAGAAGAAGTGAACCACTTCCTCGATTAGGTACACGAAAAAGAAACCGAAACAGAAAACCAGCTCGGATATGGGTATTCCGTGCCCGAAATTTGGAATCTTGTTCTCCGCTTCCAAATGGGCGAAAGACTCCCGCACTTCCGGTTGCAGATGTATGAACGTGGTGAACAGGAGCACTCCACCCCCGAAGCAGAGAAGAAGAGATATCACCAGGTTCTTATCTTTGCTCCCCGACTTGAAGTTCATCAGCTTGGTGAGTTTGATTGGAATGATCCCAATGATGAACGACGCCAATCCGAGGACCAAAATCGAAACGCCTTTCGCAATAATCAAATCGCTGACTTCCGGCGGTTGAGTAGCATTGTGCATGGCGTCTTCCATGTCGGCTAACTGAATTATGTTAATCGGTTAAAAAAAAACTGTAGCGGTAATTTGGAGTCTCAGTTTTTGTTGTGGTGCATCGTAACCGGTTGGGCACCTTAAATAAAAAAGTTGCTTTATTTTAGATCAGACGAAGGGGGTCATTTTTTATTTTCTTGAGCCACCGTTAACACACGAAAAATTAATTAAAAATTATTAACGACCGCACTTTCCGTGACAAAAAAATTAAAAAATGCGCATTTTTGACAATAAAAATTAAAATAAGAATATTGCACCACTTTTAAAAAAAATTTTCTTACTTTGGAAAATTTGAAACGATTTTTAAAATCACGTGTTGTTCACCATCGGAGGAGAAGGTTGTACGAGTTGATGTTAAGATTAGTCGACGAAGACTGAACTATGCGTGCAATTTGTCGGAGTTTCCATTGACTTAATAAGAAACGTACGGGAGTTTTTAATGCACGTTTGAGAATAACAATTACCTTTAAGATAATAATAATAAACGTGATTATGAAGTTATTTATACGTAAATAAAGATAAAGTCCGGTTCGATATTTTTATATACGAGGGAAATTCAAGAAGCAAAATAGGGGAAGTCCCGTACTAAATAAAAAATTTAATTTAATTTTTTTCGCCTGGAAAAACACTTAAATCGCCGAAATGGGCGAGTGAAAGATGAGGCGAGAAAGGCGGAAGAAGAATAATCCTAATTAAAATGTCACCGGTGAATGTAGAATCTGCTCGCGACAAATACAAAATAATTTTTTTTATACTGCTTTTTATTTATTTAAGCAAATGTAATTTCTCCGCGGGCGATTTTCTGACAGTCCGTTAAATAATATTACACTAATGAGATTTAAACAAAAAACCTTGAAATTTAAAGTAGAGCAATTCGGGAGATAATTTTGCCTGCTTTGTAACGGTAGAAATTACATTTTATGTAAATACCGAAGATAACCTCAAATAGCGATAGCCACGAAACCGACTCTAAAAATAAACAAATGATTGATGTTGCTAAATAAATGTTCAATTGTTTTTAACTGCTTAACCTAAAACATTTTTACAATAAACAATTGCTATGGATAATAACAAACCATGACTATCGCAATTTGAGGTTATTTTCATATCCAATTTCTGCAGTTGCAAAGCATGAAAATTAACTTTGATTATTGATTTAAAAACAATATTTTTCCCCCGCAACTTACATTTGACGGTTTTTAGACTCAAATAATTAGGGAAGCGCGAAATTACGAAAGTATAATTTTACAGGTTACAATCCTATTACCGAGAGTATTATTTGATGACGTCATCATCCCATAAGTTACTGGGGGGTATTCCATACCCCCCAGACCCCCCGGTATTGACTACCGCAACATGTACATGTATTTGTTCTTGAAGAGTGACAGGTTTCGAAATAAATATCCTACACCCAAATTGGGGGGGGGGGGGTAAGTTTAATAAACAAATAACTAAATTTTGTTTTTGCGGGAACAGAGCCATCGCCGTCCCGTAACTTTTGGACGAAACTTTTCGCCATTGCCGGCCAAGTTTTCTGCGTTGATCAAAAACCATCTAATTCTCGATTGTACAACACAAATAAATTTATTCTGTGCATAACAACAAAAAAATTAAAATTTTATTGTTTAATTAATCCGTGTTAATTTTTAAATTTTAATATATCGTACCGTAAATTCCTGAGAATGCTGACGTTAACATTAAAAGTTTCGAAGGATAAGTGGATTGACGGCGAAACAGCGACGGCGAAATATGCTAAACCGGTTTTCGAGAGGCAATAACATGACCGCCGTGATCTTTTTTAAGCTTTCTTGGCAAATTACCTCGGCGGTTTGCCATTTGCCTTTCGAGAGAAAACGGTCAGAATAAAGTTTATATTCCACCCGAAATCGAACCGGGTACCTCGGTTTGACAGTTGAATCCGGGGAGTCTAAAACTTTTATGTGGTCGTCTCCGTGCTTCGGAGGGCACGTTAAGCCGACGGTCCCCCTGGGTTGATGATTGCCACCATCAACTATTAAAAACAGGGTTACAGGCATTCCCCAAGCCGGTTTCAGCAGCTGTGGGATCTAATCGCTTTGTTTCATATGAAGAGGCTGATTGTCCTGCAGTAGACAGAAAAGACTGAAAAGAGGATAACCAATAATATGGTATAAAGGATAATATCGGTCAACTGATACGCGGGAAGCCGCGGTTCAAATTCTACCGATTTCCTAGTAAGTCATCTTGGCTAATCCAATTGCTTGACCGGTTTTGTTATAAAATTCAGACTAATAAACTAAATTTATGCCAAAATTTTGATCTGTGAGTTCTGATGATCCATACATGGGCGGTTGGAGCGTTCCGGTTGTCTGGAAGCGGTTTGACAAAAAACTTGCATGCTTATGATCGAGGTTAGTCAGCAATAACTAAATTCCGATGTTAAAACGCTCTAAATTTTTTTAGATTTTATACCCCCCCCCCTTAGCCGCTTTGTCTTACTTACTTGCAATTTGCCCCCTCCCCCAATTTTTTTCTTTAAAATGATTGATGAATGAAAAATTAAAATGATTTAAAATTATGCGGACGTAACATTTGGCTTAGTCAAACTTAGTCATATTTGTGACCCCCCCCCGCCATATACAAAAAGGGCTAGAGTTTAGTAGTATTTAAGCATTTAATACCTCAAAGATGTTGCCGTAATCTTCTGAAAGAGACTAGGTCGAATTACCCAGGTGTACTGGGTCGGGGATCGAAACCGCAACTGCTACATAGCAATCCAGCAATCTAACCGCTAGCCTACAACCACAGCCTATTCCAATGTATATAATGAAAATTTAACGAAAGTTTTGTTTCAAAGTTTCGAAATCAATGAAATTTAAACTAATCAACTAAAATTTCATAGCATTAATGGTATAATATTCATTGTATTAATGAATTTGATCATTGTATTGACGAAAATTTCATAAATATTTATTTTTATTAGACTATTTATAAATATTGTCGTGTTTCGAAACCATAAAAATCATAATTCATTTATTTTGTAAATTATTTTAAAGTTTAATTTTGTTTTATTGTTTATTTATCATATTGTGTATAAAAATGTTTGTTAAATCATTTGCTATGTAAATAAGGTGGGGAAAACGAAAAATTAAAAAAGAGAGGGGCTTGAATAGGGACACTTGGGCTGAGGGCTTCGCGTCGAATAGACGAACGGATGTTCGTTATTCCCGCAATTGATGATATTGATTTTGTAAATGATTAAAAATACGTCGTACGCATGGTACGTCGCAGCAAATTTGTTTGACCAGGCGTGGCCAGCTGCAAAATACACGTGCTAGTTACAAGGCTATATGAAAGGTAACAAAAGTTTAACGTAGCAACCATTTTTAATAACATTTTAAAAATTAACTAATTGAAGATGAGCTCATAGCTATAAAAAAATGGATGAATCCGAGCAAAGACGAATTTTTAGAATTGAGCAAATTTTTATAAATTTGTATAGCTCGGGTCATTGCAATATATTTATCATCATTAAATCAGATTGGTATATTTTATATTATCAACCTAAAAAATTTAGAGTTTATAATGGACAGTGCGGCCTTTAGGCCGCACAAACTAGGCAATCTAGTTATAAATCCGCATATGGATGGCCTATACTTTTAACAGTCGGTTTGGTTCAACTCCGAGCAAAGTAATATTTTTATTCTGACAGTTTCCTTCAGTATTTTACAGTATTTCATAGTATTATATAATTAAAAATATTCGCTGGTTTGCAGTCTAGGTTAAAAATATAAGGTTGGATTATATGTGTGTACGAATTTACAAGATTGCAATACATTAAGAAAAGATACTTATTATTTTAAGGTTAGCTTGAATATTTTGGAATCTCGTTAATTCTTTCATTCGCGTCCGTGATAAAGAGATAAATGAGGAGTGACCGTAGAAACCTATCTTAATGTCGATTTAATGTCGGAATGACGCTCTAATTACTGCGGTTTTAACGTGTTACGGTTGATATAATATATATTGACGTGTTTTTTTTGTAGAGCAAAAATTTTGTTAAAATTATTTATTTGTAATATTGTTTTTTGTTTGTTATGAATTTGGTAATTTGTCTAATTGCAGGCTTAATCAGAGCTGAAAACAAGAAATGAGGAATGCGAAAAATATTTTTAATCCTTCTTTAGTGTAAATTTAGATAAAATCTTGAATATTTGAAATATTTCTTGTGTTTTAAATGGATATTACTTCGCCACTCAATTGGTCACCCATCCATGTGGAAGCCAAAGCCTTTACTTTGGTTACAAACCTTTGTTGGTCAAAAATTTATATTTAGGGGGGGGGGGGGTAATGCTTTTTGAAATTCTTTCGTTAAATATTGAATATTTATAGAAGTTTGGAACCCCGTTATCGTTAATTTTTAAATTTTTAATTATAACTATTAGGAAAATCCAAAGCACGATTTTCGTGTGGTACTTAAAAACAAAACCATCTAACGATGAACAATAATGGAGCGATAAATGTTAATATAAATTTATGAAAATATTACCTTGACTAAAATATTTTAACGGTGATATTATTTATTACGTCACGTGCAGTAATTGTAAGCTTAATTTGCTTTGCAAATTAAGTTTTTTGTTTGACTTATTGGTTGGACAAAAATGAGCAGCGGCAAGTGGGCAATTATTGGTATTTCTTTTATTTGTTTCAATTACCATTTACCTTTCGTGCAAAGGGGCGTCGAATTCTTTACCGTTTCAAGGTAATGCGACGCGCATTCTAAAATATTTAAAATTTCTGTTTTAATTATCCAGGTTCTTTTGTTTCGATTTATGGAAACAAATGAAAAACTTGTTTTTCGAGAGGGGGGCTAGCACGGTCCTGTTTTTACAAATTTACACCGTCAACTGTAAAATTAACGAGTTTATCGAGTCTTGCGATTATTACTTCTATGAAATTAACATTTCTTTCAATTAACTAAAATTTTAACTTTCAGTGGTACCAAAACGGCTGGTTGGTCAAAATTGCCACACGTAGATAAAAAATATTGGTTTAGCTTTCTAGTGACGACATAGAAACTCGACCGACTAAAAAGGTTAAAGAAAATTCGATTTCGATAATGAAATGTTCAAATACGGAAGCCAAGTGCAATAATAACACAGGTCAGCAATTTACTTAATCGGTAGTTGCAGTCACAACAGAAACTTTTAATCGCGAACATTTTTTAAATTTTTGTTGTGAAAAGAATTCGACTCGACTAATTTAGCTTTTAGGTGGAAATATCAATCAAAAATTGTTATCACAAAAGTAATAAACAAACAAATTAGACTAATTCGACCCATTTACCTAATTCAGACCACCTAACTGTTAATTTAGTGTTTTAATTAAATTTTTATCGATTTAATTATAACGTGGAGCAGGAAGCTCGATTAGATGCAAAAATGTCAATAAAATATTTCTCGGCGGTTTAATAAAAAAAAACAAAATTGTTCATTAATAGTATATTGTTTTATTGGGATGAAATGAACCATTATTTTTTTCATTTTTAATTTAAGTTGGTAATATTTAAGTTTTAATCGTAATTGTCAATTTTATAAGTTAAAAACAAAATTTTAGGATGGTAAAGATTGTAGGTTATGTAAATGTCAACGTTTACGTTTACATCTATTAATTTGTAAATTACGGCTTAAAAAATGTATATTTATTTGAGGTGGTAGATAAATTTAAAAAAATTCAGTTTATTTTTAACCGGCTTCAAAAAAGGAGGAGGTTGTATTTTTTTTATGTTTGTTACCTCAGAACTCCGTCATTTATGAACCGATTTTCAAAATTCTTTTTGCGTTGAATCAAGTATAGTTCCAAGTTGGTCTCATTATAACTTCATTCGTATTGGACCTTCAACTTAAAATATTACGTTACGTCACGTGTTATGTTGGTATGGAAACTTTTAAAATTAGTACCGAAAAGGCTCACTTTCGTTTAATTTTATCGCAGCTGACTTATTATGAATATTATTTTTCATATCATGGAAAGAAATACGAACTGAATTTGATATTTAATTTAAATTAATTGTATTGATTTCATTGTAAATCTATCTTTCTGCTATGCACAAAAACTTGTTTACCTTAAAGAAAAATACTATTGTTCTTTTCAAATTGCCGTAAAAAAGGTTCGGTTTTTTATATTAACACTTTTAAAGCCATTACTAAGAAGATTAGTCATATTAAATCCCTCCTGGGAGCCCATATTAGGTATTTATTGATTTTTTTAAATAGAAAAAAATATTTAAGCTTCGAGGATGGAAGGAAGTCATTTTAGCTTTCCAAATTTTCCTAGAAAGCAAGCATCGGTGAGCGGGGTATCCAAAAAATAAAAGAAAGTGGAAAACAGAGATATCGAACCTCCCCCCCCCCCGGAAGAGTAAAAAAAAGTTAACTTAAAGAAAACAAATTTATTATAAATAATGTAATTTACCTTTGTCTAAGTAATGCCCTAGTTAGTTCTGCATATACTCCGGAGGGGAGGGGGAGCTCTAAACATTTTCTACCTTACGTAAAAGATCAGCAAAAGCTGATCTGCCTTCGAATGGCCATAACACCGAAGCTATTGTTTTTTTTGCGCAAATAGTTCGGTAACTTTTTAAAGAGCTTGAAACTGTCTACAAATTAGATTCTAATCACTTCCTGTTTAAAATCAACGGTTTGGAAGTTATCGATTAAATTTAGTACAAAAATGTTGAAAACTTCAAAAATTAATATTTTTTCTTTTCGCAATATTTTTCGAAAAGTTTTGTTTTATTTTGTTTTAATCATAATTTTAAATTTTTCTGTAAAATAAAAAAATTTCTTTTCAGAAAAGTTGATTTTCAACATTTCTTTACCAAATTTAGTCCATAACTCGAAAGCTATTGATTTTAGACAATAAAAGGTTAGAATCTATTTTGTACAAAATTTCACTCTCTTTAGAAAACCTTTGAACAGTTTACACTGAAAAATTCATAGTTTTGGTCCTATGGCCACTCGAAGGTAAAAATGAAAACAATTGCGCGAAGAGTTTAATTTTAGACAAAAAATTTTAGTAAAATTAGTTAATTTTTAAAAAAATATTACTTAAATGAAAAGCTTTAAAAGAGGTTTGAATTGTTGTTTGTGCAATAATAAAATTTATGGTTTAATTAATTTTAATAGCAATGTTTACATAAAAAAATTAAAGTTTACCGAAAAACGTTGAGATAAAAAAATTAAATACTATATTTTCGAAATGATCTACGGCGAAGTTGCGACGGCTAAATGTCCTGCCGCTTATTATAGTACAACTTTACCTGAAATCAACGAATCTCGTTAATCCGTTCATGCACGTCAGGGGCGGACAGCTAATAATTAATAAAACTAGCGCAAAATTAACTTCATGGACCGTGAGTACCACTCCGCGTAAAAAGATACGGCTACGGCACTGATTTGAATTAATTGTACCGTGGTTAAGATTGCACGTTAACTATTAATTATACTATGCCAATTAGTTGTGCTGTCTAGACCAATTATGATATTTACGTTTAAACCGAACCTTTTATTATATTATCAAAAATTTAAAAGTTAAATAAACAATAACAATTTTCTCATGATGGTACTAAAAAATTTGATGGTAGTAATAACCTTATAAATATTACGGCAATAACCCATTACCGAAGCTCGTGAGAATAATTTGATTTTATTGTTTAATTGCTTTGCTAATTTAATTATTATTATTTGCACAATCTAAAAGTTTATTATATTTTATATTCTCAAATGTTATAATTAATTATTTGCTTTCTTGTAAATAATAATAATAATTAAAAATAATGTACTTTTGCATATTCAAGATCGTAGATAGCTGCAGGTTTATCGGTTAGGTGTGTAAATGTCAATGTACTAAAACTTTTGTTTTAAATCAATAACGGGAAAAACAATAGAAATATATATAAAATTTCGTTGATTCAATGAATATTTTCATTGGGCTGAGTATCCAATCCTGACAGTTCTTTTGGCAAACCTTCGAGGTGTCATCGGTCTAGTAAACATTTTTAATATGATTCCGTGGTTCGGACTCCACGGTAAATTACCTTCAGTAATTTAAAATTAATGCCGATAATTCCTTAATCATTTCGATATTTTTAAACGAATTAAGGCAATTCTTAAAAGGAAGTAGGCGTAGACTTCTAATTAATTAAATTCGTTAATTGCAAAATAATCCAGACAATTCCAAATTAATTCTAGTATTTCGTATATTCGCTGTTTTAAATAAATTAAAAAAGCGCCAATTGCAATAAATAATACTCCCCTTTAACCATAGAAATTGATTATAGACTGCCCGAGTCGTAAAGTTAGAATCTCGTTAATCCGGTCATGCGCGTCATTCTAGGGCGCCCAGCAAATTCTGTGCGGAATTACGACTTTCCAGCATACCGGAAATTTCAAAAAATTCTGGAAGGAAAACGAAATATTTTCAGTTCAGAACAGGATATTTTCGCACTGCGTATTTAAAATATTAGGAATCGTAGAAAAAATCTTGTGTGTATTATTTCACATTTTTTAATGGAAAAAACATATTGCAGATGGCGCAAAAATTTAGCAGCTACATTAGCAATATTATGCTAACACTAAGCTGCTAATATTGCATCAATTGAGAGCTGGAAATTCCGATTGCTCAGATTACAGAGTTGTGAATACCAAATATCTGTATGATGTCGGATTGATGGGAATCTTCCAAAGGGGTGTCCAGACTGGACCCCCCTCCACGTGACGTATAGCATTGCTTTCTTAAATAAAAACAATACTGTGATTAATAGAAGCAGTGAATTTCATCTCATGGAATTAAAATCAGTATGTAGGTGGCGGCACTGATCACCAAGACATCAACTCCCCCCCCCCCCCTCGGTCAGAAAATTAAATTTGGCTTTATGAAAACAAAAAGCTTTATGGAAAATTTTTTTTCTATGATAAGTTTGCGGGGGGGGGGGGAGGCAATAAAATTTTTAATTTCTTTAATTACAAAAACAGTAGTTGATCGTCGAATAAAAATGACCTACATCAATGGTCCTTCAATGATGAATTATTCCCATGGGTGCAGCTGGCATTATTTTAATTAAATAATATTTTTGGAAAATTATACGCTCCAATTTTGGTCAAGGAACGAAATACGCTAAATTATAATTAGCGAAAGGTCAACAACATTTAATTAACAAAGTAAGTAGTCGCCTTGAACGACGTTCGAAAATATACAAACGTGTTCGAATCCGTGCCACTCGTATCAACTAAATTTATAATACGATAACATTCAAGTTCAATGCCGCAATGTTACCAACGATGGAATCGATAATTGAACCTTCGCATTTCGTGATTTATACAAATTTTTGGAACGGATTATTAATGCGGGTAATTGTGCGCGATCGGAGAGGGCTTTCAAATTGACTTTGTCTCGCAACTTCCTGCTTTTAGCAGTTCTGGAAGTCTAGAGCCGGCCCTGCAGAAATATGGCGTGAGAACATCAGCTCCCCACGGTTACGTCTCCGCAACCCTTCCGCGACGTCATCAACCGTTGTTCAATAAATTGCGTTGTAGCTCGGTATTTTAAATGGCAAATCAATAAAATTGGAAAGGTCGTTCCTGCATCAGCGATGACTCCTAAAGGTCACTGCAAGTCTTCTCACTTCTTCAAGGAAGCTTCGCGTCGAAAAATCCATAAACGTCAAACAAAGTACCGCATGTGGATTCGTTAAACCGAAGAAGAAAACAAAACGAAAGTAACATTTAAAAATGTTAAGGTCATTGGCGCACCCAGACCGACATGAAAGTGGGTTCGAGATTGGAATAAACAATTCGTTACTGCAGAGGAAATGCCGCACCGTTATTGTTCCACCAACGACCATGACTTAATTTCAATAATTACCATTCCTTCATTCAAAGATATAAAAATTCTTACAAGTTGGATGAATCGATCCACAAGCTGATTGCGTCAGGTAATTCTAAATTCTACCATTAATAGTAATGGCCTTATAAAATGCAACTGACGCCTACGAACTGCACTTACATAATTGAGATTGTGCGCTTCCTCTTTATTATTCAGCTGCCGGTGGTCCCAAAAATTAAAAAAAAAATTTAATTTTTTTTTAATTTTCCGAAAGATATGGATTCGAACCTTTCCAATTTTTTAGGGAAACAATTAAAAATTCATAGTATAAAAAAGTTTGAGAACCGCCGACACGACCAGTGATTACCATATTAAGTTTTAAGTGGTACTTGGAAAGAAAGAAAATTTTACAAGCTGCTCATGTTATACGACAAGTAAATCCCACATCCTGATATCACCTGAACACTTACACAATTAAATATAAAATTTATGTCCGGGAAATCCCGAATTAATCTGTTGGATTGGTAAACACAACAATTATCGAATATTAAAACTTCATTAAGTTACAATGTGGTGACTAAAGTACCAATTGCGGTTTAATTGATGTGGGTATCGCCATGCATTTCTATTACCTACGCCAACATTGCAATTGAAACAAATCAGCGAGTGTGGTTGGCAACGCAAAACCAAATATAGCACTTGAAATATTTCTTGCAGGTTTGTCAAATTCGGTCGCTGAAACCCCAGTAATAAATTGAATTTAAAAGGATAACTAGATAACCTCTCACTTTAAATCATGAACTGAAAAAGTAAAGTAGTAACTTATACCGGCGCCGTCAGTAGGATATTAAATAAAAATGAGCGCCCCATCGCACTCCCCGTCACTGGAAAAACGAAATTAGTAACCAATAAATAATGAAACCGAATTTTTAAAAATATCATAAAAAACTATTATTCTTCCCGTTACCACAGTAATAAATAAAATAAACTAAGAATTTAAATCAATCAAACCTGACAAAGACATCAATCAATCAATCAACCAATCAATTTACCTTTTCAAACATAAATAATCACTTTGTCTACTTCGTTGTGCTTAAAAGTTCAGCTGATCTCATCACAGTTCATAATCAATATTGACAAAAAAATCATATTTTTTCGCCGATAAACTTTTTCATTGTTACTATTAAAGTTTACGTAAACACAATGAACTTTGTTTATCAGCGTGAAAATGATAGTTTTTTCGTTAATAGCAAGAACTTTTTATTCAAGCATTAAAAATTCAGTATCCAATTCTGAGGACACTTCGCCCCCCCCCCTGATCGCCCGTTAAAAATAATTAGCAACATAATCGTAAAATTGCTATTTAATCGCCAATAGTACAGCCAGGACGGCCACGGCCGCCTGACCTGCTCCTAATCGTAAAAACCAGAAAAATCATAACATATTACATTTAAATGCAACCCTTGATATGCTGCATAATAAACAAAAAAATTATTTATTTAATTTAAATTGATTTATTATTTTTTAACAAATTATGATTTAACCTAAAAGTAATATTACTATCATGTCAAATTAAAATCTGGCAGATTTAAAAAGTTGATATTCTAGTCGAAATATTTGAATTTTCCCTAACTTTTCAAACCTCCATAAAATTTAGAAATTGTGAAGTCTCAGTTTCACTAGCTATTGGTTAAAAATTATACATTTTTTAACATTCCTTGACAAAATTTGTACAATTTTATATTCCCTAACTTTTCCAGGTATTCCAGACAAGCGAAAACTCTGTTCCTTACGTAACTCATCTCTGTTTGGTTTATTTTAAATTTTAAAGCAAAACAAATTGGGAGGTTGTGTCAGGTCCTTGCGGCCTTCAGACCGCACAACTAGGGCAATCCAATGATATACACGCCAAGTTTGTAACTAAAATTTTTAGGTACTAAGTTCAAACCTTGATAAATTTTAGGAATTGTAAAAATTTGCCTAATCCAAAGTCTCAATTTCTCTGACTTTCGTTTAAAAATTATAAATTTTCTGACTTTCTCTGGCAAAATTTATACAATTTTAAATTCCATGACTTTTCAAGGTATTCGGGACAAGCGAAAATTCTGTTCCTTACTAACTCATCTCTGTTTGGTTTTTTTTAAATTTCCAAACTAAACAAATTGGGAGGTTGCGTCGGGTCAGTGCGGGCTTCAGGCCGCACAATTTGGGCAATCAAATAATATACACGCCAAGTTTGTAACTAAAGTTTTTATGTGAGTTCAAACCTCGATAAATTTTAGAAATTGTAAAAATTTGCCTGATCCAAAGTCTCAATTTCTCTGACTTTCGTTTAAAAATTATAAATTTTCTGATTTTCACTGGCAAAATTTATACAATTTTAAATTCCATGACTTTTCCAGGTATTCCGGATAAGCCAAAACTCTGTTCCTTACGTAACTCATCTCTGGTCGGTTCATTTTAAATTTTCAAACTAAACAAATTGGGAGATTGTGTCGGGTCAGTGCGGGCTTCAGGCCGCACAACTAGGCAATCAAATGATATATACGCCAAGTTTGTAACTAAAATTTTTATGCAAGTTCAAACCTCGATAAATTTTAGAAATTGTAGTAAATTTAAAAAATTTTCCTGATCCAAACTCTCAATATCCCTAACTTTCGTTTAAAAATTTTAAAGTTTCTGACTTTCTCTGACAAAATTTGTACAATTTTAAATTCATTGACTTTTCAAGGTATTCCAGACAAGCGAAAACTCTGTTCCGTAAGTAACTCATCTCTGCTTGGGCAAAAAAATAAATCTTGGGTTGTGTGGACAAAATAAATCAAACAATGTTTGCCCCTCTTTTCCAGCCCTGAAGATGAGAGAATAAATCTTTCGAAACGTTGGTTTAAACAGATTTTTGTTTGATTTACTTTGTCCACACAACCCAAGATTCAATTTTTTTCCTAATATTGTTACTGGACGAGAATTGTTTACACTTCATCCCTTCTTAGTTCATTTTAAATTTTCAAACTAAACAAATGGAGAGGTTGTATCGGGGTCAGTGCGGGCTTCAGGCCGCACAACTAGGGCAATCAAATGATATATACGTCAAGATTGTAACTAAAATTTTTATGCAAGTTCAAACCTCGATAAATTTTAGAAATTGTAAAAAGTTTTAAAAAAATTTCCTGATTCCAAGTCTCATTTTCCCTAACTTTCGTTTAAAAATTATAAATTTTCTAACTTTTCTAACAAAATTTGTACTATTTTAAATTTCCTGACTTTTCTAGAAATTCTAGACAAGCGAAAACTCTGATCCGTACGTAACTCATCTGCTTGGTTAATTTAAAATTTTCAAACTAAACAAATTGGGAGGTTGTGTCGGGTCAGTGCGGGCTTCAGGCCGCACAACTTGGACAATCGAGTGATATAAACACCAAAAATGTCATCCTCGCGGTTTATAGACATTTGGTAAGATGACAGAATAGTGACAAAACAGTATTGATTAATGCAGTACAGTGGGGGAACAGTAAATGAGCAAATAACAAACAAAATTTGTCTCATTGAAAGAAATTTATTCGGTTTGTACATTCAAATACCTATAGCACCAAAACTATTGACTTTATAGTATAAATACTTCAGTGCTTTTTTAAAGAACGTGAATTTATCTATAAATTACATTTGAACCCTTTATTGTCTAAAATCAACGGCTTTCATGTTAAATGTTAAATTAATTAAAAAAACTTAAAAAACAGAAGTTCAAATTTGTTTTCTTTTTAAGAAAAAAAATCACAAAATAGACTGTAAAAACATTAACAAAACAAAATAGTAAGTTTTTTAATATATCAAAAAAGATTTCAAGTTTAACCTCAATCTCATCTAATAAAAATAAATTTTGTAGGTCTATTTATTTATTTTAATACTGGCATTTCTTTCAAAATTTTCTTTAACTCAAATTACTCATTTTTTCAATTTTATTCTAAAATAGCTTTAACCTTTTTCATTAATTTGTCAGATCTGCCGTAATATTGCCTTCTAGTTGGGTGCCATTAATAAAGCTATTTTTTGCTAATTAAATATAAGAGCAATTTAATTTACCTTATTTTTGCCCCACGTTGGGTGCCATAAATAAAAATTATATGTCGTACACTTTTAAAACGAATTGAGTATTACTCCGATATTTGTCTACCATTAATGCGCAAAATAGATCAGCAGGTTTTTCAAAACATTTAAAACGTGAAAATATAACAAATCTACTTAGATTACATAAAATATGGCAAAGTGGCCACGGTAAAATAGCGAATCAAAAATTTTCAAAAAAGTGCGCTAGGTTCTGTATAGCCTCTCTACTAATAATATTTTAAACAAATTGCCAAGGTAATAAATTGGCGAATCAGTTCATGAGAAATAATAAAATAATTTTAATTGAAATATGAAAAATAATAATTAATAATGTTAATTTAAAAATGGTCATTTAATTAATTAAATAATTAATTTAATTTTTTAATTATTTAAAAAAACTTATTTAAAATATAAAAAAAAACATTTTTAATTATAAAAAATTAATAAAAGCTACTTTTTCTTGTCTCCGCCCCCAATTAACCTTTCTTGATTAATTTCGTCCTCTCGGTATAATATTAAGGATGTAAGTGCGGCTGAATCAGCGGCGGCTCGTAGGTTGCTATAATAGGGGGGATGACGTTAAATTAACGTTCATATTATTGCATTATTAGATGTCTACTTTTCATTAAAGACGGTTACGGCCTGATGCTTATGTGCGTCACTGCTAAGCCAAGATCCTCGGTTCGATCTCGAGTGAAATTAAAACTTTATTCTGACCGTCTGTCATCAGTAGGAAATGGCAAACCACCAAGGTATCTGCCAATAAAACCCTTCAAAATAAGAAGTGGTCACCAACCGTAGAATAAATATAGTACTGGTACTGAAAAGTATTTCATACCCCCACCCCTTCGGTATTATTAAATTGCAAATATGCACTTCTATAACACAGTTCACTTTACATCATCAATTGTAAGAGTAAAGTAGTAATTTATACCAACGAAATAATAATTTTTAATTATCGCTCCATCGTCCTCCCCGTCACTGGATAAACAAAATTAGTAATTTTTTGATGAAACAGAAAAATCGAAACTATATTAAAAAACCACTTTACTTCACAGTAATAAATAAGATAAACAATGAATTTGGAACAATCGACCCTGACAAAAACGTCAATCAATCAATCAATCAATTTGCCATTGCCGTCTTATACTGACTGACTGAGCAAAATATTTGTTTGAATGTAAATTTTGTAACGATTTCACAAGGGGTGTCAAATATGCTTTAAGTATATAGAAACAAGTGCTCCCTGCCCCCCGTGACGCTGCACCACTGTGTTCATTACAAATTGTTTATTTATTATCAAAGTAACAATTGAATTAAATAAACAAAACAATGTAGCAGTTTCGACGAATTAAAATAAAAATATACACGCAAATTGCCAGGGGCGGCGCATAATAGAAGATGTTCAAGCATTTTGGCTTTATCAATCAAAAATATAACGGGGGAATATAATATATGTGAAACCATCAATTCTTTTAAATTCAAAGGGATACGCCACTGACAGTTACTTAAGTGAAGCAGGTGGATTGTATTTTTTCCACTTCATTTAATAGAATTTAAATTATATATTTTTATGAATTGAATGCTATTTAAAAATACTACAATCTTTTTAAATTAATTTATAGTACAGACAATGAAATAAATCATTTATTATTATTAAAATAGCATTCATTGTTTCCAAAGTCTATTAAAATTCAGTCTCCCGTATAAGTTATCTAAGTGGTTATTAACTAAAAAAATGCCGTGAAGTGGAAAGCGTAAATTGTATTTGATAAATTAATATCAGTACTTATAGCAGGTTGCTATGGCCATTGCGGCTTGGTTTACAACTTGGGTGGGAGCCGAGCGAAGAACTTTGCTGATAACTATAGTCAGTCCTTAATAGCTTCTGTTTACATTTATATTAAATTGTTATTTTATTCATTTCACTGATTATTTGAAATTCTTTCTTTAGTCTTAACGATGTTCTGTTAAAAGCAACAAATTATTTAGTGACGCGCAGTCATGGTTTAACGAGATTCTTTGGAAGTTTGAGCACTACCAAAATTTGATAGTTTAAAATATTTCAAACCGCAACTTGGACGAAAGAATAATTTTGCGCAACTATAGTATAAAAAATTTGTAAACAGTCGCAAATCGTATGGTAACCATGGTAACTCGGATATGCCTCAAATCATCTAAAAACAAATTCTTATTTTAAGATTTTTGGTCGTTCGGGAAACAATAAGTAGCATCTTTTATTCGGATTAAAAAAAACTTTTGTGACTTTCGGCTACATTTCGTTTAAAAGAGTTTACCTTTCAAACCCAATAAAACAGTACACTACTTTTATGGCGATTATTAACTTCAATTGTCTTCCGTCAGATTTTAATTTGACTAACATAATTACCTTTTAGATCAAAATGCAGCTTTCGTATGCTGAATAATAAACAAACGAAGATTTTTATTTAATTTGAATTGATTTGTTATTTAACAAATTATAGTTTCTAACGTAATATAACGATCATGTCAAATTAAAATCTGGCAGATTTAAACAGATGTTTTAGAACTAAAAATTACAGTTAAAAAAATTGATATAAAATTTTTTGAACAAAAGTTGTTTATTTATTCATACAAAATATGAATCTGCTAAAAAATATAAGGTGCCATTTAAAAAAACAAAGTTGACCTTCAAATGACCTCGAAAAGGTCAATAAATTAAAAAAAACAATTATGCTATGCTCTTTCCCTCCCGCTATCATACAACTTTTATTCGAAACATTTTTTCAACTGACGTTTGGTTTTTGAGATATTAATTCCTCGAAGTTTTAAAATGAACACCCGGTATACAGGATATCCATGGCGATAGAAAATATTGTTCTAAAAAAAGTTTGTAACTAAAATTTTTATGTAAATCAAACCTCGATAAATTTTAGAAATTGTAAAAAAATTTTCTCTGATTCTAAGTCTTAATTTACCTGACGTTTAAAAATTATAAATTCGCTGACTTTCCAACAAAATTTGTACAATTTTAAATTCCCTAACGTTTCTAGACATTCCAGACAAGTGAAAACTATCTTCCTAACGTAACTAATCTCTGTTTAGTTTATTTTAAATTTTAAAATAAACAAATCGGGAGGTTGTGTCGGCTCAGTGCGGCCTTCAGGCCGCACAGCTTAGGCAATCGAGTGATATATACGCCAAAAATTTCATTCTCACGGTGTATAAACATCAGGCAAGATGTCCGGATAGTGGCATACGCAATTTGGAACAAAATTGGACATTTCGCCGTCGCTACTTCGCCGAGAAAAATTTAGAATTCAATTTTTTGAATACATTTTCAAAAATAAAAAACCTAATTGTTATACAATTTTTTTATTTTTCAAAATTTCACTTAAAAAAAATTCCCTAACAATTCCAGGTTTTCCCTGACTGAAATTGAAGATTATCCCTGGATTTTCGAAACTTAATAAATTTTAGAAATTGTAAATGCTAAAAGCTATAAAAAAATAAAAACTTTGATAAATTATTTTGTTTCTAAAAGCTGCCAAAAATTGTCCCTGGTCCGAATTCTTAATTTCACTGACTTTAGTTCAAAAATTATAAATTTCCTGACAAATACAATTTTAAATTCCGTAACTCTTCCAGGCATTTTAGACAAGTGAGAATCCTGTCCCTTATGTAATTCATCTCTGTTTGGTTTATTTTAAATTTTCAACCTAAACAAATTGGGAAGTTCTGATGGGTCACTGCGGTCTTCAGGCCGCACAACTTGGGTAATCAAGTGACAAATATAAAGCCAAGAATGTCATTTTCACGGTATATTGACAACATGACAGGATAGTGGCAAAACAGTATTAATTAATTTAGTACCGTGGTGAAAAACAACCGACACCTAATGATATGGCAGGACATTAGCGGAACAGCATTAATTAATTTTATACAGTAACCACAGCAACCAAATTTCATTTAGACACATGACGTCGTTTAGTTTGGTATTTGGTAAGCACAATATTTAAAGTCTGGTTAATTTCTTGACTTTTTAATTTTTAAATTTTTTCAGTTTTTTTGGTATATTTGCTCTTACTTCTTTTTATTTTTACTGTTATACATGACTGATGATCGAAAATAATTGTACAATAAAGGCCTTTATATTATGTTTTTTTTATTTTTAAGTAATTTTTATCATTTCTATAGCGTAATTTTTTCAGAATTCTATTTTCTTGTTTATTCAAATATTCTAAGTTCAACCCTGTTAAATGTAAATTATTGTCATTTTAGTTTCTTTAAATATTATGTTTCTTTGTAGTATGTATTATTTACTTATCAGTTAAAATTTTATTATTTTAACATTTTGTTAGGTTTGATTATTTTAACATAACATACTACTAAATACCACAAAAAATACTTAAAAAGTTCTAAAACTTTTTTAAGTTATTTTCTATTTCACAGCAATTTAGTAACTAAATGGAATATTTTGCAGTTGAAAATTTAAATTTAATTTTTTTTCAAATCTAGAATTACTCAATTAAAATAACAAATGTTAGGATTAAATTTAATTTTTGTTTGGCGGTAAATATAATACAAATCAATAAGAAATAAGGCAAGTGAAGATTGATTTCCAATTTTTGTTTGTTTTAGTAACAAATATAATCATTCTCCTCGGTCCTTGCCCTGACAAAGGCCTGATGACCACTTCTTATTTAAAAGAGTTATCTTAACAGAAAAAAGTTTTAACTTCGCTCGGGATCGAACTGAGGATCTCGGCTTAGCAGTTAATATAATACCAAACAATACTAAATAAAGCAAGTAAAGTTTTTTGCTTGCTTTTTTATGACTCTAATTTCCCTGACTTTCGTTCAAAAATTATAAATTTTCTGACTTTCCCTGATAAAATTTGTACTACTTTAAATTCCTTGACTATTCCAGTAATTCCAAATATGTAAAAACTCTGTTCCTTACCTAACCAATCCTTGTTTGATTCATATAAAATTTTCAACCTTGTAATATTGTAAATTTGAATTTGAATATATTGGGCGCGAAATTTTAAATTTACTTCATTTTGGTTACTTTAAAATACAACGGTTGTAAAACGGAAGTGGTGGGAGTTTTCCGTTAGATTTTACCGTTAGAGAGGGTGAGAAGCTCTTACATTTTGGAACGTCGTTGAAGACGCGCGTTCTTTGTGCATCAGTTTTAAAATATCAAGTAATTGAAATTAAAATTATTTCATATCATATTTAGTTACCAACGGAATCAAAATACGTAAGTTTAAAATATTTGATTTATTTTGTTAAAAGAATTTAACACAGGATTACGTTAAAATTACAAGTAATAATATCATGACCACGCGGTTAAGTAAATTTTACATAAGATGTTTGAATCTAAGTTTTTATTAATTTATCTTCAGTTATAAGATTTAATTACTGTTTGAGATTGTGATTTGTAATATTATCATTTAAAACAGGAATGGGATTAGGTAATGTGACAGATTGATTATTCATATAATGTTTTACCAAGGGCGTACCAGTACGAGGGGTAGTTTGGTTAAGACGTAAGAGGAGTTGTTTAAGATAAGTTGAATGAAGGCGGGTGTTTGAAGTGGAAATATATTTATTGTGGGATAATTTAATTTATATGATTAAGTAACGGATTGTGGACGCTTACAATCATAAGATGGCAGTCAAAATATGTCGCAGTAATAGGCTTGTCACTAAAAAGGCAAACTGTAATGGAACCGGAGGTGACATAGCAAATGCTGTGATGTCGTTCCTTTCTTTTTTCATATATCTAAATGATGTACTACAAAATTATGATATTTCAGGACAGTTATTAATAATTTTAACAATGTTCCTTATGATTATTTGCAACCACTTATAAAATAGTGACAATCAAATACATTTAACTTAATTAAAATTGAATACAATTAAAATTACACTATTTAACCTAATAAAAGGTAATAACAATTAAAAACAATATTAAAGAACTGTGTTAACAAAGTTCTTCATGATTATTATTTGCGGCTATGATTATTTGCTAGTTTAAGTATGTGGAATTTATTTAGTTAAGTACAAACGATTTATTTACATTTAAGAAACTGACCAATTAGCAATAAGAAGGACGTACTAGTTTAAGATGACGATATATTAATAAGATGACGATATATTAATAAGCTGACGATCTTAGTTTAAGTGACAGAGGTATTAGTTATATAAAAGCGGATAATTTAGAATATAAGGGTTATTATTTAAGGTCTTACATAATATAAAACCAATTGAGTCGAACATCGGTATGCATATATGAACTTCTTACAAATTACTATAGGTTGTGGTTGGTAATATAAATATGAATAATCAATTAGAAAACATTACGATCAGGGGAATTAACTATCGAACAGTTATTAAATCAAATTTCAAACTAAAGTATTCTGAATTACATGATATCAAGGAGATTAACTTTGCTGGTAAATTGGTTGTCGGACTACCTTTTTTTTCGGTTAAATATATATTCATCGTTAAACCGAATCCTGTGTTTTATTTAATTTGTGTGTACTAATTATTCCTTCAGGTGTCCTAGCAGTGGTTACGCCACTGGACAGATATAAGTTTGAAGTTAGTAATTAAGGTAAAACTACGTTAGCATTCAAAGAGCCATCCGCAAATTTAAAAGGACCTGTAAGTGTTACTACGAGGGGAGATCACATCGTGCGAGGTTTGTTTGACGATCACAGCTTTGGTTTGGTTTGTAACTTTGATTTGAGAAGGCGGTAATTCAAATTGAAGAACCAAATATTACAACCTTAACATAATATTAGAAGATCGTGATGGGTCAGTGCGGCCTTCAGGCCGCACAGCTTGGGCAATCAATTAACAATATATACGGCAAAAATTTCATTCTCACGGTGTCTAGACATCAGAAAAGATGACAGAATAATGACAAAACAAGTGTCAGTGGTGGAACAGTGAGTGACCAAATAACAAACTAGCGGAACAGCAATAATTAATTTAGTACAGTAACTTTAACAATTAGAAACAAAATGAGACATTTCGCCATCGCCACTTCGCCGTTACCAATTTAGAATTCAATATTTTTTTTAAATAACAAATGAAAGAAATAAATTTAATTTTAGTTCGACGGTAAATATAATACAAAACAATAATAAATAAAACAAGTAATGGTTTTTACTTTCCTTTTTTAATTGACTCAAAAGACTGAATTTCCCGAACTTTCGTTTAAAAATTATAAATTCTGTGATTTTTCCAGGAATTCCAGGAATTATTTAAAATTTTCAACCATTAGGAGGTCGTGAGAAGTCAGTGCGGTCTTCAGGCCGCACAGCTTGGACAATCGAGTGACCATATAACGCCAAAAAATTACATAACACTAGTGGAACAGCATTAATTAATTTAGTACAGTAACTTTAGCAATTAACAACAAAATGAGACATTTCGCCGTCGCCACTTCGCCATTACCAGTTTAGAATTCAATATTCTTTTTAAATAACAAATAAAAGAAATAAGTTTAAATTTAGTTCGGCGGTAAATATAATACAAAAGAATAATAAATGAAGCAACTAAAGGTATTTGATTGCTTTTTTTACCTGAAAGTCGCAATTTCCCTGACTTATGTTCAAAAATTGTAAACTTTCTGATTTTCCCTGACAAAATTTGTACTAATACTTTAAATTCTCCGACTTTTCCAGAAATTCCAGATAAGTAAAAACTTTGTTCCTTACGTAACTTATCCCTGCTTGGTTTATTTAAAATTTTCAACCTAAACAAATCAGGAGGTTGTGATAGGTCAGTGCGGCCTTCAGGCCGCACAACTTGAGCAATCGAGTGACAGTGTCATTCTCACGGTGTATAGACTTCTGTACAGATGACAGAATAGTGACAAAACAATATTAATTAATTTAGTACGGTGGTGAAACAGTAAATGACCAAATAATAAACAAAAATTAGCCTTTTTGAAAGAAATTCATTCTACATATTTATAGCTTCAAATGGCCATAGAACCGAACCTATGAACTTTATAGTATAAATGGCTCAGTGATTTTTTAAAGAACGTTAACTTATCTACAAGTTACATTTCAACCCTTTAAAGTCTAAAATCAACGGCTTTCGAGTTATAGATTAAATTAAGTAAAAAACCGAATTTTAAATTTGTCTACTTTATTTCATATTCGTTTCTTTAATATTTAATTTATTGCTTGAGCAGTTTATTTGATAATAACTATTGGACTTTTGGATCCACAGCTCAACAACGTTCACACCAGCCCATAAAAAATTTTATTTTCAATTGTTTAATTTTTGCGCATTCAAATTACAAGTAGCACTCAATTTATTATTCGGTTTCGACCGATAGTGTCATTATCAGGTTCAGATAAAAGCTTTCAATTGTATTAAATTTTTAAGTGTGTCTGCACTTAATTTTACACAATATAATTGTTTCGACCTGTAGGCACTAAAAAAAAATCGAACTGTATGATGAAAAATTTCGAGAGGTTGCGATTAAACTTACTTCAATTTTGTATTATCTAAATAAATAATCGAAATATTTACTGTGTACTTGAGAATCTAGCTTGATATTGCAGAGACATTGCATCAGATTAGATAAGTTATTTAAAGACCTGGGTTAATATTTTTTAAAAAGAAATTAATCTAACGTAAAAAAATGTACTCACCAGCAAGAGTAAGCCCAAACATGACTGCAAATCCTATGAGAACGGATAGGTAGCGCTTCATTCCACCGACATTCTCCTTGGTCAAAATTTCGAAGAAAACCACGTACAGTAAAGTCCCAGTTGCGATTCCTTGCAGTATCATAGATACCAAGGAAGTTGAGTCCTGTTTATCCACACTAACGAGGATACCGATTCCTATACCCATAGGAGTCACCACCGAGAAGGTGAATACGTATATCACAGTTAGAAGAGTTTTAGTTTTGGTCGACACAAGTTCCACACCGATACAAAACGCAATGACAAACTTATGGGCACTTACGGCACCAAACATATACCAGACCATCCCACTGGAAGACTCCAGTCCGACGGCAAGTCCTTCGAAAAGTTCGTGAATGGACAAAGCCAAAACAACCAACAAACCCCTAACACTGGTGACCACAGAATCTTCTTCGATCATGACATGACTGTGACCGGCATGACCGTGGTGGGTGTCGTGTTTTTCCCTGTTTTTGCCGCACTCCACGATACCATTGACCAAGATATCGGAAGGTTTGGAATTTTCTTCAGTTTCGCTAGCGGTGTCCATCTCACCTCGTCTGATCGATAGGGTCCTGGTCAGCGCACCCAGCTTTTTCTCCCTCTTGTGAATGTAAACGTGGACGCACTCTTCCACAAAGTACATAAAAAAGAACCCGATGCACATTAACGTTTCGGCGAAATTAATTGGAGTGTCCGGAAAAATGTTTTTGTCTTTTAAACTCTGAACGTGAGCGGTCACTTCGGGCAGGAGATGTATGAAGGTGGTGCAGAATAATACACCACCCCCGAAACACAACAAATTTGCCACAACCTCTTTACTCTTCGCACTCGACTCCCAATTAAACCACTTAGCTATTTTGATGGGCAAAAGTCCCATGATGAAGGAAAACGTGAAGAGGCAAACCATCGCGATGGCTTTCGCCGTTATGGTATCCGACGACGCACTTCGAGTCGTGAGGGTGTCATTTGAATTTGCCATGTCTTCCATTTTCTGCTCTGCAAAAAATTTGTTGTTAACAGCACAAAAACACAGTACATAAGTGAGATGTAAATAAACAACACCTACACGTGACGCGCGCGTTTCCTTTACTTAATCAATTTAAACATTTAAAAAAATTTTAGCACCTCGCGATTAGAACCCAAAATAATAAAAACCAAGAGCAGCATTTGCCTTATGAAGTGATCCAACTATTAAATTAAATCATTCATAACTACCAATCAACGTTTACAAATGATTAAGTGTGATAACAACACATTTGCTACGATTCCGAAATGTAATTCATGCAAACGCATTTTAAAAATTAATTTGTTTGTAGAATTTTTCTTATCAATTCCGAAGGTTGACTGACCTTAAGGAGATATTTCTTTTAAATGTCGTAATAATTGTTTTTAATCAACAATAATTGGGTCGAAAAATTTTTTGTTTTCAAAAATTTGTCGCCCACTAATTTCGACGCCCAAGTGTAAAGGTTACAATAATTAGTAGCCCAATTTATAATAGCAGGTGTGAACAGATCAATAAACAATTTGAAAAAATTAAAGAAACAAATCAAAAATATTATTGATGAAATTAAATTTAATTTCATCTAAATTAAATCATTAAATTAAATTTAAATAATATTAAAATCACAAAAATAAGCAAAACGAAAATTAACAAAAAAAGGATTATTCCAATTTCCAAAATTCGCAAATTTTTACCCCCCCCCCCTCCGGTTGGTTTCATATAGCATTAATTAGGTTAAACACTATTGAAAGGTTTAGATAATTAGTGGGCCATTTTATAGCAGCTGTGAACAGATCGCTAGACAATTTGGGAAAAATTTAAGAAAAAAATCAAGTATTTTGTTGGGGAAATTAAATTTAATTTAAATAATTCTAAAATCACAAAAACAGGCAAAACGAAAATTAAAAAAAAAATATTATTCTGATTTCTAAAATTCGCGAATTCCCCCCCCCCCCGGTTAAACGCTAAAACAGTATTAAAATGTATGTAGCAGGTGTGAACAGATCACTAGACAAATTAGGAAAAATTTTTAAAAAAATCAGAAAATTTTGTTGACAAAATTAAATTGAATTTAAATATTAAAATCCCCAAAACAGGCAAAGCAAAAATTAAAAAATAAGGTCATCCTAATTTCTAAGATTTGGCAATTTTTACCCCCCTCCCCCCCGGTAAAATATTAAAACAGTATTAATTAAGTTAAACGGTATTAAAAAGTTTCAATAATTAGTAGGCCATTTTGTAGCAGGTGTGAACCAGACAATTTGGGAAAAATTAAAGAAAAAATCAAAAAAATTTATTGGCAAATATAATTAAATATTAAGTAAATTAAATTTAAATAATATTAAAATCACAAAATCAAGGCAAAACGAAAATTAAATGATTAAATTATGATTATCATAATTTCTAAAATTTACCAATTTTTAACCCCCCCCCCCCGGTAAAATTGTAAAACAGTAATAATTAAATTAAATAGTATTAAAAAGTGTCAATAATTATTGGGCCATTTTATAGTAGGTGTGAACAGATCACAAGATAATTTGAAAAAAACTAAGGAAAAATATCAAAACTGTATTTAAAAAAATATTCCCCCTCCCTCTTCCCGGTATAGTGGTAAAATAGTATTAAAAGGTTACCACAATTATTAGTGGGCCATTTTTTAGCAGCTGTGAAAAAGAAATCCAGTATTTTGTTGGGGAAAATAAATTAAATTAAAATTAAATTTAAATAATATTAAAATCACAAAAATTTGGGAACCCAAATTTGGAAAAAATTAAAGAAAGAAATCCAGTATTTTGTTGGGGAAAATAAATTAAATTAAAATTAAATTTAAATAATATTAAAATCACAAAAACAGGCAAAAGGAAAATTTAAAAAAAATATTATTTTGATTTCTAAAATTTGGAAATTTTTACACTCCCCCCTCCCCCCGGCCCCGTTAAACACTAAAACAGTATTAAAATGTATTAATATAGCAGGTGTGAACAGATCACTAGACAAATTAGGAAAAATTAAAAAAAAAATCAAAAAATTTTGTTGACGAAATTAAATTAAATTTAAATATTAAAATCACAAAAACAGGCAAAACGAAAATTAAAAAATAAGGTTATCCTAATTTCTGAAATTCGGTTATTTTACCCCCCCCCCCTCCCGGTAAAATATTAAAACAGTATTAATTCAGTTAAACAGTATTAAAAGGTTTCAATAATTAGTAGGCCATTTTATAGCAGGTGTAAACAGATCACCAGACAATTTGGGAAAAATTAAAGAAAAAATCAAAAAAATTTGTTGGCAAATATAATTAAATATTAATTAAATTAAAATTAGTTAGTTTGAAGTAAAGAACGTCAAACTATTAACTTAGATCTTTTTTTCAAATTGTCGTTTCTAAAATTAGAAGTAGATATTTTCAAGTACAGAACTTCAAACTATTACCTTAGATTTGATTTTCAAATTCACATTTCTAAAATCAGAATTAGTTATTAAAATCACAAAAACAAGGCAAAACAAAAATTTAAAAAAAATGATTATCATAATTTATAAAATTCACCAATTTTTAACCCCCCCCCCATCGGTAAAATAGTAAAACACTAATAATTAAGTTAAAGAGTATTAAAAAGTATCAATAATTAGTGGGCCATTTTATAGTAGGTGTGAACAGATCACTAGATATTTTGTAAAAAAATAAAGAAAAAAATCAAATATTTATTTTTAAAAATCCCCCCCCCCTTCTCCTCGGTATAGTTGTAAAACAGTATTAAAAGGTTACATTAATTATTAGTGGGCCATTTTTTAGCAGCTGTCAACAGATCAATAAACAATTTGGGAAAAATTAAAGAAAGAAATCCAGTATTTTGTTGGGAAAAATAAATTAAATTAAACTTAAATTTAAATAATATTAAAATCACAAAAACAGGCAAAAGAAGGCAAACAACAATTATTCCAATTTCCAAAATTAATACCCCCCCCCCCCCGGTGTAGTGCCAAAACAGATTTAATTAATTTAATACAGTGGTGGAACACTAAATGACCAAATGACAACCCGACAAAATATAAACAAATATTTTATGTTTTTTAAAATTATTTATAAAGTAATAAAAGCTAATAAAGCAGCAGTGGAACAGTTAAAAATGTCAAAAGATTAAATAAAATTTTTCCGCATAATTACACCAAAAGTCAAACCTGGTATTTTTTCACTACAGCACCGAATACGTAATGTCTTCACACTAATGACATGTAACGAGCAATAATTTAATAATTTTAATGTATAGCTTAGTGTAAAAACGGTGCGGCCTGCAGGCCGCAAAACTGTAGCAAATAATGCTACATATAGGAATTTTTTTAGGCAACCCCAAATTTTTTAAATATGCATTGCAATATTACAACAATTTTAAAATTTGAAAATTAAAAAATAACTGAATTAAACGATAAAATTAGAATTATTTTTATTATTACACCCGGTATAAGTTCATTTATGCCGAATAAATGTCATGTCCTGTCTTGTCGAAGCAAATTATTATAATTTTTTTTAATGTAAAATTATATTACTATAATATTTATTAATCAATTAAAAATATTAATGTAATATAATCTATATATTGCTATGCTTCTTAGATAAATATTTTTATTCAAATCTAAAGTTCATGTTTATTCAAGAAATAAAAAATAATATATGATATAAACTCAATTGCCCAAGTTGTGCGGCCTAAAGGCCGCACTGATTTCTTGCTCTCTTGTAAACTTTTAATTTTTTTTTTAATTAGCAATAAAAATTTACGAATAGAAATTACATTACAAAAGGAACAGAAATATTTTCATATGCATAAAAAAACCTCCTATTCAAGGTGGGCTCTGTACCACAAAAAAGATAATGTACTTCATTTTTAGAAGAATTTTCTTGGCAAATTACCTCGGTGGTTTGCCTTTAAATAATATAATATTGGAGTGTTTAGTTTTTAATAAAAAACAGGGTACTACCTTATAGCCAACGAACGTGCAGATCTCTCTTTTTATGCAACACAAACCTCTGTAACTCCGCCAGGGTTGTAAAGCTGCATATTGATTGAAATATCTATTTTTCTACCCGTAAAGTTTATATTAGGGCGAGAGGAGAATCGCTAGATAAATATGGTGTACAAGTGAAGGGAAATCTAAGAAAACCCTGGAAATTTTAATAAAATCTTAGAAAGTCTCAGAAAATCCAAGAATCTTAAAAATTCGAGAAAATCTAAGAAATTTTCTGAGATAAATTTTTCAAAATCAATTTCTTGACTTTTTCAGGTTTTCCTTGACAAAAATTGAAGATTTTTCCTTTTCGAACTTCGATAAATTTTAGAAATCATGGCAAATTTCCAAAAATTTTCGCTGACCCAAAGTCCAAATTTCCCTAACTTTCGTTTAAAAATTATAAATTCCCTGACTTTTCCAGATTCACCTGTCAAAAATTGAAAATTTTCGTCGACTTTTCGAATCTCGATCAATTTTAAAAATTGTAAAATTTTAGAAAAATTTCCCTAATCCAAAGTCTTAATATCCCTGACTTTCAATTAAAAATTATGAATTCCTTCAATTCTCTTGAAAAAATTTGTACAATTTTAAATTCTCTGCCTTTTCCAGAGAAGTGAAAACTCTGTGCCTAACGCAATTCATCTCTGTTTAGTTCATTTTAAATTTACAGCTTAAACAAACCAGTCGGTCAGTGCGGGCTTCAGGCCGCACAAGGTGGGTATTTTATTTACAAATATAAAGCCAAGCATGTCATTCTCACGGTCTATAAACAATATTAATTAATTTAATACAGTTCTGGAATAGTAAATGACCAAAAAACAAACTGACACCTAATGATGTGGCAGGACACTGGCGGAACATCATTAATTAGTTTAGTATAATAACTTCAGCAATTTAGTAACTAAGGTTCAGTTGTAGGTTAAACCAAAAAATTTAGGTTAACCAATAATATTTCTTAAAAAAACAGCTTGAACATGGAACATTTCGCCGTCGCCACTTCGCCGATAAAAATTTAGAATTCAATTTATTGGCTGAAATTGAAGATTTCCTTTGGTTATTTGAACCTTGATAAAATTTAAAAATTGGTATTTTAAAATCTTAATAAATAAAAATCGTAATTTTTATAATTTACGTTGTTTCAAAAAATTTACTCGAATTGATTTCAGAAATTGACTGACCCGAAGTCTTAATTTCCCTGACTTTCACTTAAAAATAATAAATTCCCGGCTTTCCTGACCGAAATTCAAGATTTTCCCTGGCTTCTCGATTTTTAATAAATTTTAGAAATTCTAAATAAAAAAAATTTTTAAAAATAGTAAACGTAATTGTTACAAATTATTTTGTTTCTCAAAGTTTCAAAAATTTTCGCTGACCCGAAATCTAAATTTCCCTGACTTTTACAGGTTTTCCCTAACTGAAATTAAAGATTTTCCCCGACTTTTCGAACCTTAATAAATTTTAGAACTTGTAAATGCTAAAACTTTAAAAAATAGAAAAGGAAATTTGGATAAATTATTTTGTTTCTTAAAGTTGCAAAAAGTTTTCGCTGAACCAAAATCTTAATTTTGCTGACTTTCACCAACACTTAAAAATTCCCAGACTTTTCCCTGACTTAAATTGAAGATTTTCTCTGGCTTTGCGTAAATTTTAATCTTAATTTCCCTGTCGTTTAAAAATAATAAATTCCTTAACTTTTCCAAACATTTCAGAAAAGTCAGAATCCTGTACCTTATGCAATTCATCTCTGTTTAGTTCATTTTAAATTTTCAACCTAAACAAATTGAAAGGTTGCGATGGGTCAGTGCGGCCTTCAGGCCGCACAACTTGGGTAATCGAGTAAAAAATATAAAGCCAAGAATGCCATTTTCACAGTGTATAAACATCTGACAAGATGACAGGATAGTGTAAAACAGTATTAATTAAACTGACACCTAATGATATGGCAGGACATTAGCGGAACAGCATTAGTAAATGTAGTACAGTAACCTTAGGAATTTAGTAACTAAATGGGATATTCCGCCGTTGAAAATTTAGAATTTAATTTTTTTTAACCTAGAATTATTAAATTAAAATAACAAATCTTTAGAATAAATTTAATTATTGTTCGGCGGTAAATATAATACAAAACAATAATAAATAAAGCAAGTGGAAATTTTTATAAACAAATTGTTTGCCAAATTTTACTCTTATGTTTCTAATTTATACTCGTGAGTTCTCACGACCTGGAATACCACCCCCCGCCCCCGCAGATTTTATTTTTTTATTATAAATTAACTACGGGGTTTATGGAATTTTGAATATTTATATAAATTAACAATTTGTAAATGTGTGGCATTCCGGAGACCATCTTTGATAGTTAATCATCGCCATTCTTCCAGATTATGTTTAAATTCTTTAGAATTTATGTCCCCCTCCTTTTTATTTCTTCTTATTTTTTATATAATTAATTAATTATTAATTTATTGAAATTAACATTTTTTGCAGGTGCTGAATAAGAAAAAATATCCCGCGGCTGCTTGTGAGGAGGAGGAGGCAGGTTTCTAAAAATTACTTCTGTAACACAGAATCTTCATAAATATTTGAGCAGCTCTTAATATTAAAAATTCCTTAAAATGTGTATTTTAAGTAAACTTACTTGGCGACCCGGAACTGATAACAGAACTGTCACTCTTGTTATCAGACGACTGTTGCCCTTATTATCAATTAACATTTTTTATCATCTGATACTTTTCTTGTTTATTGATGTAAGCAAGCGAAGGTTTCCAAAAGATTTCAATTAAAATTTTTTTTATGGAAGATCAATCAACGCATTTGTATTTCATGAGATTGTATTGAAGACCGCCGGGGTCAGATAAATAACAAAAATAATAAAATTCCCCAATAGGTCAACTAAGGTTACTTGCTTCGCGTATTTTACTTGTAATTGTGATGTTTACGCTGGAAATCTTCTTTCCCCTTTTCAGTAAATTTTATCTTTGACGTTGTGTCTACAGCTATCATTTTTTCTGAAAACTGTGCTTGGGAAACCCTCATTAATTTAGTTTACACAAAAACAAAAAAAATATTTTCACTTGGATGGGTGACCAAAAGATGATTGGAAGAGGAATAACCTATTTATTTAATTTAAAAATCCGTTAAAAATTCGCTTTCTATTTCAAATGTATTTAATAATTTAAAAAAATACCGAAGTTTGTTTAGAGAAAGTCATTCAATCTTGGAAACCAGAGGATTAGAAAAACTGCACCCACCTTCTTAATTGATTTGTCCTACTTCATTATAAAATTTTAGTATTATACAATTTGCAAGTTGAATTATTAAATTATTAATTATCCTCCCCCGCTTAAATTAAATTAATCAAAATCAATAAGTTTAAATATACAAATAAAAATAAAATATTCCTGCATGTTTTAAAATTAAAGTTAAAAAAATTAAAAAGTTTTTAAATACCTAAGTACATACAAGGCGCGTAAAAATTTAGTAGACAAAAACGTTTGCACCTGGTTAATTTTTCACAAACTGTTTAATATTTGAAATATTTCGTTCTATATTTCACGCGCATTTTCAACGATGTCCACTTACATAAATTTATTGAATCAAATGTAATAGATAAGTAAGATAAAATTGCGCGTTTGGAGATTTAATGTAAAGGTTAAGTTAGATAACTAAAAACTACTTCAGCTTCAATCAGAAACAGACCTACTTTTACTTTGTTTGTGTAATAAAATTTATAATACTTTAAAACTGACATTCAAAATTTCACCAAAACATTGCAAGACGGCAATTTAAAATTTAAATTTTCGCGGTTGCAAACTTAAGGCGGGAATTTTGAATTTAATTTCAAAGTTTGGATACAAATAAAGAATATAATATGAAAGTGAAACATTTTATTTTAATTTAAAAATACAGAAACCTAAGCGTCTCCTGCGTCAAAACGGATGTGTTGCGAAGCCTGCCGTTCGGCCTTCTTCAGCAGCTTGTCTCGGCCTCTCTGTTTGGTCTGGCTCTTCTTTTGTTTCGACATTCTGCTATCTATAATCTTCTCCATGTACAGTTTCTCTTCCTCTCCGCTCAAAATACAACTCTTCCCTTTGTCGAATTTCGAATTGTTGGAAAAGCTCTGCGCACTTTCACTATTGGAAAACCGAATGAAGATTTCTTCACTTCCGGTAGCGAGGGGGATGTCAACAAATTTAATTTCTTCGGATAATGATTTAATTTCCGCTTTTAACTTTTTGTTGTCAATGCAAGGTTCAGTTAGAGAAACTTTTACGATGATTCCAGACTCGAATTCCACTTTATTGTCGGTTTCTGTCTCGGCAAGCTTTTCTTTCGGTTTTTCTTCACTTTCTTTGTTCTTGTTAAACCTGTTACCATATTTTTGTCGATATAAGTGCATTTTAAGTTGCTTCATTGTGTTTCGTTGCATGTTAAGGTAACGGTTGCGCATTTTCTTCCAGTCTTTTCTAAAAATAAAAATAAATTATAAAAGATTGCCCTGTATGTAATGTAAAATTTTTTTGAAACTAAACAGGTTTGGATTTTCAATTTTTTAGTGCGATGTTTTTTTTCTATTTTAAGTTTTAATTTTAATTGTTGTGTAATCAAGTATTTTCCAAGTGTACACGCTATTGATGACGACTAATGATTCAGAAACACTTGTCTGCCGTACATCCTTGATATTAGTTACTGTGCTGATGTTAGTTCCCGCTCAGGGCCTCATTCAAATTTTCCTTATCGCCGCCACTGCAAATCTAATTAATTCGACCTATCTTAAGCGATCAAAAAATATGTGTGAAACTTTGCACGTATTTGATATTTCCACCAGGTTAACCCACATAGAAAAATTGGAAATTAAACTAATATTATTATTATTATTAAGGGGCTTCCCCTAATGTGACCAACCTTAAATCAGTGTGAACTATAAGAATTAATTTTGGAAAAACTACAAATGCGATTTTATTTACGTATATTTTTTTGCTTAATTTATAAAAGATCGCCCTGTATGTGATGAGCAAATTTTTTGAAACTAAACAGGTTACGATTTTCATTTTTTTTGTACAATGTTTTTATTTTCCTCTATTTTAAGTGTCGGTTACACCACAGCGTAATTGTTGTGCAAACAAGTGTTTTTTAAGTGTGCACGATACTGATGACGATTAATGAAACAGAAACACGTGTCTGCCGTTCATCCTTGATTACACAACATTAACTAGTTAGTTCCCGCCGAGGGCCTCATTCAAATTTTCCTTATCGCCGCCACTGCAAATCTAATTAATTCGACTTATCTTAAGCGTTCAAAAAATATGTGTGAAACTTTGCACGTATTTAATATTTCCACCAGGTTAACCCAAGTAAAATTCGAAATTAAACTAATTATTATTATTAAGGGGGTTTCCCCTAATGTGGACCAACCTTTAAATCAGTGTGAACTTTGATAATTAATTTTAGAAAAACTAAATATACGATTTGATTTATATTTTTTTGCTCGACTTTGCTTAATTTATAAAAAATCGCCCTGTATGTGGTGAACAAATGTTTTGAAACTAAACAGGTTAGGATTTTAATTTTTTTTAGTACAATGTTTTTATTTTCCTCTATTTTAAGTGTCGATTACACCACAGCGTAATTGTTGTGCAAACAAGTGTTTTCTAAGTGTGCACGATACTGATGACGATTAATGAAACAGAAACACGTGTCTGCCGTTCATCCTTGATTACACAATATTAACTAGTTAGTTTATCTATTAGTTACTATGCTGATGTTATGTTGATATGTTAACTGATGTTCCCGCTGAGGGCCTCATTCAAATTTTCCTTATCGTTGCCACTGCAAATCTAATTAATTAATCAAAAAATATGTATAACTTTGCTCGTATTAGAAATTTCCAAAGCTTGCGCTGTTATAAGGGAAACCGCTATTTCCGCAGTTTTTTCAGATTAAAATTTAATAAATTTATAAAATATAAATGAGTTCTTCCAAAAAGAATCTCTCCATATCACATGGCAAACAACAATATATTATACGAATTGGAGAAAATATACAAACATTTTTAGTGAATAGGACTAGGAGAATTGAAAAATTCACCCCCCCCCCCGACGAACTTTTTTAAACTAAACCAGGTGGTCCAAAAACTCCCATAAGGTTTGTCAATCTGATACGAACTTTTCTTAATTTCTATAAGAAAAATAAATTGAGAATATAACAGGTTCCCACGCCTTTTTCAAGTTAATTTACTGACTTCCCTGGTTTTTCAAACCTTGATAAATTTTAGAAATTGTAAATGCAAAAATTTTTTAAAATTAAAAAGTAAATTTTTATAAATTATTTTGGTTCTCGAAGTTTCAAAAAATTTCCCTTACTTTCACTTAAAAATAATAAATTCCCTGATTTTTCCAGGTTTTCCCTCACTGAAATTGAAGATTTTCCGTTAATTTTTATAAATTATTTTATTTTTCAAAAGCTTCAATTTTTTTTTGCTGAAGTCTTAATTTTCCTGACTTTTCGAACCTTAATAAGTTTTAGAAATTATAAATGTCAAAAATTAAAAAAATAAAATCGTAAATTTTTATAAATTATTTTGGTTCTCAAAATTTCCCTTACTTTCACTTAAAAATAATAAATTCTCTGACTTTTCTAGGTTTTCCCTGACTGAAATTGAAGATTTTCCGTTAATTTTTATAAATTATTTTGTTTTTCAAAAGCTTCAATTTTTTTTTGCTGACCGATGTCTTAATTTTCCTGACTTTTCGAACCTTAATAAGTCTTAGAAATTATAAATGTCAAAAATTAAAAAAAATAAAAATCGTAAATTTTTATAAATTATTTTGGTTCTCAAAGTTTCAAAAAATTTCCCTTACTTTCACTTAAAAATAATAAATTCCCTGATTTTTCCAGGTTTTCCCTCACTGAAATTGAAGATTTTCCGTTAATTTTTATAAATTATTTTGTTTTTCAAAAGCTTCAATTTTTTTTGCTGACCTGAAGTCTTAATTTTCCTGACTTTTCGAACCTTAATAAGGCTTAGAAATTATATGTAAATGTCAAAAATTAAAAAAAATAAAAATCGTAAATTTTTATAAATTATTTTGGTTCTCAAAGTTTCAAAAAATTTCCCTTACTTTCACTTAAAAATAATAAATTCCCTGACTTTTCCAGGTTTTCCCTGACTGAATTTGAAGATTTTCCGTTAATTTTTATAAATTATTTTGTTTTTCAAAAGCTTCAATTTTTTTTTGCTGACCTGAAGTCTTAATTTTCCTGACTTTTCGAATCTTAATAAGTTTTAGAAATTATAAATGAAAAAAATTAAATAAAATAAAAATCGTAAATTTTTATAAATTATTTTGGTTCTCGAAATTTCAAAAAATTTCACTTACTTTCAGTTAAAAATAATAAATTCCCTGACTTTTCCAGGTTTTCCCTGACTGAAATTGAAGATTTTCGGTTAATTTTTATAAATTATTTTGTTTTTTAAAAGCTTCAATTTTTTTTGCTGACCTGAAGTCTTAATTTTCCTAACTTTTCAACCTTAATAAATTTTAGAAATTATAAATGTTAAAAATTAAAAAAAAATAACAATCGTAAATTTTTATAAATTTTTTTGATTCTCAAAGTTTCAAAAATGACCCGAAGTCTTAATTTCCTTGACTTTCATTCGAAAATAATAAATTCCCCAACTTTCCAGTTTTTCCTTGACTAAAAGTACAGTTTTTCCAAGGCTTTTCGAAAAGACTAAAAATTTAAATTTTTAAATATGTAATTTTTTATAAATTATTTCATTTCCCAAAGTTTCAAAAAATTTGCTCTAACCCGAAGTCTTAATTTCTCTGACTTTCACTCAAAAAAAAAAAATTCTTGACTTTTCCATGACTGAAATTGAAGATTTTCCTTTAATTTTTATAAATTATTGTGTTTTTCAAAAGTTTCAAATTTTTTTTGCTGATCTGAAGTCTTAATTTTCCTGGCTTTTCAAACCTTAATAAATTTTAAATTTTTATAAATTATTTTAATTCTTCAAGTTTCAAAAATGACCCGAAGTCTTAATTTCCTTGTCTTTCACTCGAAAATAATAAATTTCCCGACTTGCCAGTTTTTCCCTGACTAAAATTACAAATTTTCCAAGGCTTTTCAAAAAAACTAAAAATTTTAATATAAAAAAAATGTAAATTTTTGTAAATTCTTTTAATTCCCAAAGTTTCAAAAATTTTGCTCTGACCCGAAGTCTTAATTTCTCTGACTTTCACTCAAAAAAAATAAATTTCTTAACTTTTTCCTGACTGAAATTGAAGATATTCCTTTAATTTTTATAAATTATTATGTTTTTCAAAAGTTTCAATTTTTTTTTGCTGATCTGAAGTCTTAATTTTCCTGGCTTTTCAAACCTTAATAAATTTTAAATTTTTATAAATTATTTTAATTCTCCAAGTTTCAAAAATGACCCGAAGTCTTAATTTCCTTGTCTTTCACTCGAAAATAATAAATTTCCCGACTTACCAGTTTTTCCCTGACTAAAATTACAAATTTTCCAAGACTTTTCAAAAAAACTAAAAATTTTAATATAAAAAAAATGTAAATTTTTGTAAATTCTTTTAATTCCCAAAGTTTAAAAAATTTTGCTCTGACCCGAAGTCTTAATTTCTCTGACTTTCACTCAAAAAAAATTAATTTCTTAACTTTTCCCTGACTGAAATTAAAGATATTCCTTTAATTTTTATAAATTATTATGTTTTTCAAAAGTTTCAATTTTTTTTTGCTGATCTGAAGTCTTAATTTTCCTGGCTTTTCAAACCTTAATAAATTTTAAATTTTTATAAATTATTTTAATTCTCCAAGTTTCAAAAATGACCCGAAGTCTTAATTTCCTTGTCTTTTACTCGAAAATAATAAATTTCCCGACTTGCCAGTTTTTCCCTGACTAAAATTACAAATTTTCCAAGGCTTTTCGAAAAGACTAAAAATTTTAATATAAAAAAAATGTAAATTTTTGTAAATTCTTTTAATTCCTAAATTTTCAAAAAATTTGCTCTGACCCGAATTCTTAATTTCTCTGACTTTCACTCAAAAAAAAATAAATTTCTTAACTTTTTCCCTGACTGAAATTGAAGATATTCCTTTAATTTTTATAAATTATTATGTTTTTCAAAAGTTTCAAATTTTTTTTGCTGATCTGAAGTCTTAATTTTCCTGGCTTTTCAAACCTTAATAAATTTTAAATTTTTATAAATTATTTTAATTCTCCAAGTTTCAAAAATGACCCGAAGTCTTAATTTCCTTGTCTTTTACTCGAAAATAATAAATTTCCCGACTTGCCAGTTTTTCCCTGACTAAAATTACAAATTTTCCAAGGCTTTTCGAAAAGACTAAAAATTTTAATATAAAAAAAATGTAAATTTTTGTAAATTCTTTTAATTCCCAAAGTTTCAAAAATTTTGCTCTGACCCGAATTCTTAATTTCTCTGACTTTCACTCAAAAAAAAATAAATTTCTTAACTTTTTCCCTGACTGAAATTGAAGATATTCCTTTAATTTTTATAAATTATTATGTTTTTCAAAAGTTTCAAATTTTTTTGCTGATCTGAAGTCTTAATTTTCCTGGCTTTTCAAACCTTAATAAATTTTAAATTTTTATAAATTATTTTAATTCTCCAAGTTTCAAAAATGACCCGAAGTCTTAATTTCCTTGTCTTTCACTCGAAAATAATAAATTTCCCGACTTGCCAGTTTTTCCCTGACTAAAATTACAAATTTTCCAAGGCTATTCGAAAAGACTGAAAATTTTAGTATAAAAAAAATGTAAATTTTTGTAAATTCTTTTAATTCCCAAATTTTCAAAAAATTTGCTCTGACCCGAAGTCTTAATTTCTCTGACTTTCACTCAAAAAAAATAAATTTCTTAACTTTTCCCTGACTGAAATTGAAGATATTTCCCTTAATTGTTATAAATTATTTTGTTTTCCAAAACTTTCAAAATTTTTTTGCTCAGCTGAAGTCTTAACTTTCCTGGCTCTTCGAACCTTAATAAATTTTAGAAATTATAAATGTTAAAAATATAAAAAAATAAAAATCGTAAATTTTTATACATTATTTTGCTTCTCCAACTTTCAAAAATGACCCGAAGTCTTAATTTCCTTGATTTTCACTCAAAAATAATAAATTCGACATTCCAGTTTTTCCCTGACTAAAATTACAGATTTTCCAAGGCATTTCGAAAAGGCTAAAAATTTTAATATATCAAAAATGTAATTTTTTTATGAATTATTTCATTTCCCAGTTTCAAAAAATTTTCTCAAACCGAAGTCTTAATTTCTTTAAGTTTCACTTAAAAATAATACATTCCCTGTTTTTCCAGGCTTTTCAAACCTCAATAAATTTTAGAAATTATAAATGTTATAAATTTAAAAAAATTAAAATTGTAAATTTTTATAAATTATTTTGTTTCTCTAAGTTTCAAAAATGATCCGAAGTCTTAATTTCCTTGACTTTCACTTAAAAATAATAAATTCGCCGACTTTTCCAGCTTTCCCCGAACTGAAATTGAAGATTTTACCCGACTTTTCAAACGTTAATAAATTTTAGAAATTACAAAAAAAAATAAAAACGCAGGTTTTAAGAATTATTTCAGTCACCTTGTTCATTATTTTCAGAATTTCTGTGAAAACGGTTGGTTTGCCAAAAAAATGTATTTAATCAAAGTTGTAGCCCGATAAATTCCCTATCCAGTTTGAGCCGTCAGTGTTTTTCCAAGACGATTCGTTTAAGAGATAGAGGTTAAAAAAATAAAACCTGAATTTTTAAAAAAATTTTTTCTTAATTTAATTTATAACTCGATATGCGTTGATTCTAGACGATAAGGAGTTATTACCTAATTTGTAGATAAGCGAACGAACTTAAAAAAGTTCTAATCTATTAAGCCTAAAAAATCAATATAATCGGAGTTATAGCCGTTTGAAATCGGAAATTCAAAAAATTGCTTTAAAAGTGTTTGGACTTGGACAAAAATTTTATTTGAAAATTTATCTTCGAAAAGTGTCCTTTATCACCACCTCAAAGGTTCTCCACGGTTACGGGGACACCCTGTATAAAAAATGTAAACCTTTATAATTTTGTTTCTCAAAGTTTCAAAAATTTTCTGAGCCGAACTTTTAATTTCTCTGATGTTCACTTTAAAATAATAAATTCCCTGACCTTTTCAGGGTTTCCCTGGGTGAAATTGAAAATTTTTCAAGATGGCATGAGAGCAAAAGTCATAATTATGCATATTAAATAAAATGTTTGCTAAAATTCAGCCAAATATATTAATTAAAAATGAGATCAAATGCAATTGGGTATATTAATTTCATAATTTTTTTTAAATTAATGGAGATTTTTTTAAGAGATATTTTTTGTCCTTTTGTAAAAATCAATTTACATTTCTATTACAATTCTATTGCTCGTAAGGTAAGTCCCTACGAAAAAATGGTAACTAGCAAAGTAAAAGAAAATTTAATTTTCTATAATTTTGTTTTATGTTTATTTATCTATGATAAAATTTTATCTCGTTATGATTACTTATTGTTAAAAATGTGCATTTTCATGAAAATTAGTCCAGATTTAATGTTCAGCATTTTGATATTTTTCATCGAGTTTACTATAACAAAATAATTACTTACTTCGATAAAACCAAGAGACCTAATTCCTTCAAATGCAGTTTCTTTTTATTTAGCTTTTTGCTTTTCTTCTTTTTCTTATCTTCGCCATCTAAATCGGTTTCAACTTGTTCCATTTCATCAATTTTATCCTCCTCCGTCATTTTAATTTTTTTAACGAGTTCGTCTTCACCAGATCCATCATCACGTTTCCTTTTTACCACCTTTGCTTTTGTTTCATCCTCGCTTGTTAGCTTAACCTTCTTTTCTGTAACTTCTTCATCTTCATCGGATCCATCTTTACGTTTTCTTTTCTCCACCTTCAACTGCATTTCGTCCTTCTCATTTTTAGCTTTCTTTTCTGTTGCTCCGTCCTCTTCTTGTTCATCTTCACGTTTCCTTTTTTCCATCTTCAACTGCGTTTCGTCCTTCTCATTTTTAGCTTTCTTTTCTGTTGCTCCGTCCTCTTCTTGTTCATCTTCAAGATTCCTTTTTTCCACGTTTACTGCTATTTCTTTACCTTCTACTTCGTCATCACATTTTTTATTTTCATTTGGTTCACTTTCAAAAGTCGCAATACTGCACAGCTTTTCCGGTTCCGACGAGCAAGAAATTTTACACTCAATACTTTCGAAGTGTTGTAACGCCGCATTGCATCCCTCCTCGTTTTCAAATTCAACAAACGCAAAGCCTTTGATTATCCCATTTTGTTTATACTTTGGTATGGACACGTAAACCACTTCACCGAACTCGGAGAAAATTGATGTGACCCATTCGTGCGTAGCATCTGATTTTAACCTCTCCACATATAAAGTGCAATCATCCACATTATCCTTCAGCTTCACGGGCAACTTCCTACCCACTTTTAACTTATCTTTAGATAAATCTAAAAGCTCCGAGTGAGAAACAGCTTTGACGATATCTTCAACATTCGAAGTTAGATTATTGATCTTATTGAAGCGTAAAAATGTGGACACGTCGATAACTGCAACCAGGGGCGTTAATTCTGTTTTCTAAATATTTTAGCATAGTTTACTTACGTGGGTCCTCCTGTATCAGTTGAGATAAGAAGCGGTCTTTGCTGAGGTTAGAATCACTGAAATAAAATTCCATCTGCTTTAAAATTGCATTGTAGAGGTGCTTCTTGCGGTGCCGTCCTTTTTTCAGGTTTTGATCGTCGCTATCCATCTTTTTGGAATAAATACAACAGAATTAGCACTAAAATGACACAAACAACTTTCTGAGGTTATGTTTACAGTTGCATGGTGGGAAAGTTTGAAATATTTTAATAAGTTAGATTTTTTGAATTTGTAAGGTTTATTGTGCTGGAAGTGCACTTAAATATAAATATTTTTTGGTTTTGAAAGCTCAAAATAATTTTGGTGTGGTCTAGTCCGCCGCTGTATAAATGTCATAAATATGCAACGAATATAACCTCACAAAGTTATAATGGCTTTGGTGAATTACTTAATAAATATAAATAATGTTGAATTGCAGGCAATGGAATTAAATCAGAACTAAAGGACATAGAAATCAAACTGGAAGACTTGCACTATATCGGTGACATTAAAGAGACTTCAATAGAAAACCAAGGCAGCGGCTACAATAGAAATTTAAAAATTATTCATCGCTTGCTTGCAAAAGTTGTGATAATACATTTTCAATAAAACAATATTAATTAGTCATCGAAGAACCCACACCGGAAAGAAGATGTCTGAATGTAAATATTGCCAGTATAAAAGTAATCAAAAACAGATTTTTAAGACATTTTCTGACTCATACCGGCGAAAAACTTTTTATGTTATGTGAATTTTGCAACTATAAATGTTTTCGAAAAGACTTCTGTACCAAAGAGAAGTCTTACTGGTAAACCGCATGTCTGCACAATTTGCAGACTTTAAATGTTCTCGTAAAGAATATTGCACAAATCATTAATTACTCACACCGGACAGTAATAATCTGTCTTCGTTTTAACATTTTAACAGTACCGGATTCAAATTTTCTTTGTAGGACTACCTCTGTTTGATCGTCTGTGGTTATGCATGGTCTTATATGTACATTATGAACAAACGGGGGCTATGCACCTTATTGCCTTTTTTTTTTAAAGAAAAGCAGAATTAGTATTATATTGATTTGCTTTTGAAAATTTATACTTGTTTTGTTTCAGGTTCTTTGTGTGGGAGTTTTGAGAATTTAGGATTGAAATGAGTTGGTTTCAGTATATACAAGACTTTTCCGTACGTTAGATTTAGGTCTTCAGATTATCCGAGGTAGGTCGCTTTCATTCTTACGGATGAGAATTAAGGTGGTGGTGGAGTCAGTAACTTTTCTTTTTGTTTCGTCTGATTTAGTTTGACCAGTTCCATCTTGAAGGACCAACCTAGTTCCACTCGGTATTCGCTTACCAAGTTTTATCTGGCTGTAAGTTTCTTTTCAGTAAGAATTGGGTTGTTGAGATTCTTTATTGATGGTTCGAATGATTCAACAAGGACGGTTTTAGTTTGAGGTCCTTGATGTTGATCAGTTGCATTTTGATTGCGTAGACGAGGATCTTGAATTTTCTCTTATTGACTTCTTCACAGGCAGTTGTAGGTGTTGACTAAAGTGCGGCCAGGTAATCCTTCGTGTGGGCGAGAGTAGGAAGCCTGACAATCTACAGCTGCTACTTCTCGCCAAACGACGACCACCAGGTGTTACAAAGTCAACTGGACGCTCTTTTCTTTCACGCAGCAGCCAGGGCGGGTGACGTGATAATCGGGGGGGATTTCAATGCCAAATCCCCCGAGTGGGGTTCTCCACACTCCGATAGGTGAGACCAGGCAACCAGGGCAGCACCCCAACATTTCAGAGGGGGGAGTTCACCTCCATCTTGAACCTCACTTTCGCTATCCAGAGAACCCTCCGCAAAATAGCGGGGTGGGCGAGTTCTGGACGAAGAAACGATTAGCGACTAGAGATAATAGATAATAAACGGCAACCCAGAACCTCCAACGGCTGGCTCCCAAACAAGATAGACTAGGAGAGATAGGGACCGGCTTTTGTGGCGGTGGCGAAAAGAAGTGCTGCCAAGAAGGAGGGCAGAGAACCTAGGCCCGTACATTGGTGGACGCCGGAGTTAGCAGAGCTGAGGAAATCCGCCAATCGATCGAGAAGCACTTCCTGCGCTATAGAAACCGAAGAGCGCTACAAGCAATTGAGGAGAGCGCTAAAGAACGAGATAGCGCAAAAAAAGATGCTGGGAGGAGCTTCTGGGCGAAGATCCTTGAGATCCTACAAAATAGTGCAGAATAAACTAGGGGGCGGGGCAGTTACATCTGGCCTGACGCCGGACATGGCAGAACGGATGGCCACGGTGCTCTTCCCGAGACATCCGCCGATAGGAAGGGTGAGAGTGTCTGCCATTTGACGTTGGCGCTCTTTTACGTCGGGGGAGCTACGGGAAGCCGTAGCCGGAGTGGTAGGCGATAAGATGCTAGGTCCAGACTGCGTGTCGGGGATATTATTAAATCCCTGGCGGGAGGACATGAGAGCGAGTTTTTGGGGGCGTACAACAACTGCCTCGGGAAGGGGGACTACCCAACAGCGTGGAAGAAGGCGGTGCTGGTGCTAATCCGCAAGAGCCAAAAGAGTCCTCCTCATACCGACCAATTGGCTTGCTCAAACATGTCGGTAAACTCTAAATATTGTCAACGAGAAGAGCGGTGGACATTCCGACATGCAGTTCGGCTTTAGAAGGGGCAGGTCCACCATCGACCCTCTGAATGAAATCATCACGGTCGTCCGTGAGGCTAAGTCGGGAATACACAGAACTCGCAGGTTCTGTTTGGTCGTGACGTTGGACGTGCGCAACGAATTTAACAGCGCAGGCTGGCCTTACATACTGAGGGCGCTCACAGCCAGACAGCCGGAGCCGCATCTTTTTAACAACGTGGCTAGCTACCTGGAAGAAAAGATGCTAATTATGGGGCGAGACAAGGAGTCTAGAGAAATGAAGATCATGGGCGGTGTTCCACAGGGCTCAGTATAGGGCTCTACGTTGTGGAACATGATGTACGACGGCGTGCTCCGACTCGAGCTCCCGGAAGGTGCATCCATGGTCGGGTTTACGGATGACCTGACTCTAATGGTACAACATAGAGACGTCGAGGTAGTCCAAGTCAACGCCAACGAGGTAATTGTCCGGATACTGGACAGAATGACGGGAAGTGGACTGCACCTCGTCTCGGAGAAGTCGGGGGCTATGGAGGTGAGCGGCCGAAGATCTGTGCCGTCTCTAAACATCTGGATGAACTGATTCCAAATCCATCTCAGGAATTCGATCACCATCTTCGCCGTGATAGTGAACAAGCACTTAAACTTCGCCGAGTACATCCAGATGGCGGTAGCAAAGACAGAAAGAGTTACGGCTTCCATCGTCCGACTCATGCCTAACATAGGGAGACCGCGGGCGGCCAAGAGGAGGATACTTGCTTTGGTCGCGCAGTCGACGCTCTTATACGCGTCCCCGGTATATGGCACACAGCGCTTAAACACGCCAGACATAGGAAGAGGCTGCTTCAGGTACAAAGAAAGATGGCACTGTGCGTTGCGGGTGCTTATCGTAGCGTGTCGGGGGATGCTGCGCTAGTCACAGCATCAATGACACCGGCGGATCTTCAGGCCAGAGAAAGGACAAAAACCCACTTCAGCCAGATAAGCGCCGCTGCTACAACACAAGACGCCTGGCAGGAGAGGTGGTAGGAAGCCGAGGTGGGGCAGTGGACGAGGCGAGTCATTCCCAACATCCACAAACAGGTCGGCAGGAAGCACGGAGAGGTTGGATTGCACCTCACGCAAACCTTAACAGGATACGAGTGCTTCCAGTTCTACAAACATCGGGTCGGCAAAGCTCCTGCACCTACATGTGTATTCTGCACATAGGAAGACACGGCGGAGCTCGCCCTGTTTCATTGCTGGAGGTGGGAGCGGTGCAGAGTCGAGACAGAGCTAAGTGTGGTAACAAAGTTAACACCAGACAATTGTGTAACTACAATGCTGGAGATCCCGCAGCATTGGACGGACATTGTAAAGATGGTCAACACTATCGTCAAGACCAAAGAAGCAGAGAAAAGAGCAAAAGAAGCCGGAGCCACAACAAACTTGCTGGAGCGGAGAAATAATGTCAAATTCCCACGCTCTAGCAGTCGACAGATGCGGAGTGGGTTTTAGTACTACCACCTTCGGGTGGTGTCTATGAGGATTTCCCCCTCCCAAACGCTCGAAAAAAAAACAAATAAAGACAATCCTTTAGCAGGTTCGGGTTCCGTTATACCTTAGTTGTTGGTGTCTTCCGTAGCGTTACCGGTATCAGGATTTTGGATGATGGTCATTGAGTTATTGGGGTTTTCGTGGTTTTATATTTTCATTTCTGAAATTTTATCGTAGGCTACTCGTTTTGGTGTCCTCGTGTTGTGGGGGGAGGGTGCTTATTTCGTTTTGTTCCTCTAATCTTTCCGTATTTTTTGTAATCTTTAGGCTTTTCCGTTAGGTCATTCCTGGATTCGTCCGAGTCACAGCTTTCCGAATCGGAACCAATTTTTCCCAAGATCAGATCAACCTTTTCTTGTAGTTTTTTACCTCATAAAAAGGGCTAGAGTACCTGTAGAAATAATTTTCTTTGGAACCACACTGATCATGCCTAACGATGGCTACCAATATTGGCTAGTTATATCCCGACATTGGTTAACCGGCTCCAGTTTTGTAGATTCTTATACCTCAACCCCTAGCTAAGCAATGTACTGTGTAACTCTAGCACTCACCGAACTTGTCTCCTGTCGCCTGAAATGAGCGGTCAAAACCAAAATGTTGACATTTTGGTGAAATTTCGTATTTAGTACTTCAATATTGAGATTTAGTGCTGGTTAGACTTTGGTTGTGTGTAAGGGGTGTAGAGTTGCGCTGCAGAGGTAACACCTTTTGCCAAGACGGTCACATCAAGCGGGAAACCGGGAGATGGTATGTGGTAACTGGTCCTCGCAGGGTACCCAACTCTCACTTATGGCTCCAAGCGCCACATCCCGGTAAACTGCATTGACCTGCAGGCTAAACTAAGTGAGGGTAACCAGACATGGTGAAAGTAGCGTCTGGTTTCGAAGTGGGCGGTTACAAACAGCGTCTGTAGGGGCGGCTGAATATAAACCGGAGAAGGCAACGGGAAACCACTCTGGTATACTATTCCTAGGAAATCACTATGGCGAGAAACAAAACAATGGCCCCTAGTCCCGGGCAGTTCTTAAATGGGCAAGGGGTGTGAAGAATCTCCCGGCTCAAAATAGTGAAGTCCAAAATTCGAGTAAGCACGTGGAATGTCAGAAGTCTGTATGCGGCCGGGAAACTGGATAATGCATTCAAAGAAATGCAAAGAATGCGAATCAATATCATGGGCGTCAGCAAATTCAGATGGCCAGATGTGGGAACGTGTCCAAATGAAAATGGAATAACGTACTACTCCGGAATAGCAAATACGAGATTCAAACTGCCTAAGCGTCGATTATATACGTGGAGGTCTCCGTTTAATAACCAAAAGGACCCTGAATCAACTAGGAACCAAATTGACTATCTCCTAATAAACAAGAGATTCAGAAACTGCGTAAAAAGAATAACAACATATCCTGGGGCAAATATAGGCTCGGACCACAATCCCCTCGTCGCTGCCATAGATGTGAAGTTGAAGTCTGCTAAGAGACGATCATTCACAAGAAATATTGATGTCCTGAGCCTTAGACTACGAAATGAGGAAGTAAGACAAGCTGTAATATTGAATCTCAACGACCGCCTAAGCCAGATACCTAGAACTGACAAGGCTGACACATCATCTGAAAACTACAGTACACATCAAGAAGCGGAAATGGATGTCATAGGAAATATTAGACTCACGAATCATATGTTAAAGACCTTTTTACGAATAATACATGCTCGTATTCTAGGTGATTCACAATTTGGGTTTAGACAAGCATTTGGAACACGCGAGGTGTTGTTCAGTATCAATGTTGTGCTACAAAAATGCCGATTGATCATCAGTCGTATTTAACATGAGAAACCAAGAAATTAAATTTAAGTTCTCCACTTCAAATCCAAAAAATTTCATTGAGCCACGTGACATTGTTTGGTTCTATTTTTGGTAGGTCACATTCAATTTAATTATTGCATTAGTCTTGCGGGCGGAAGGATTGTTATTCCCGCTACGCCAAGTTTTAATTTTGATTTTATAATTTTAATTACTAAAAGTGAATTAATTTTGAATTCGAGTTGTTTATTTTATTGACGTGCTAGTGTATTTAATTTGAAAAATTGAAGAATTTGGATGATATTTGGGTTAATGGTGAAATAAATTTACAACGAATTTGTTAACCAGGCGAGCGGACAACAGCTGCGAGACGCATATGCGATTGCAAGGCCACATGAGGTAAAATTTAGCGTTGCCTTTTATTTGCCAAGGTTAAAAATTACATATTTAACATAAAACGATACTAAATAACTATATAATTATCAATTTACAAAAATTGAAATTTTTTGAGTTTTGTTACTCCACAAAGTAAAGCTGATTCAACTCTGAATATTAGCTGAATCAGTAACTGAATACCTACTAAATTTCTAATTTGGCGGCAAAAAAACATTTGAAATTGCGGTGCGTCAGCTGTTCAAAATGCTGAATCAGAGCTGAATATTCGCCATTTGAGCTGAATTCTGCATTTTGAACAGCTGACGCACCGCAATTTCAGCTGCTTGGAAGGAAGCTGATGTCCTGGCTGAAGAACATTCGCGAGTGGACTGGCATTCAAAGTGCTGAAAAATAGTTTAGAGTGGCGGAGAACAGATCTGCCTACGCCGAAGTGATTGCCAACGTCAGGAGGACCTGACACGGCATATAAAAGAAGAAGAAGAAGACTTTGGTTAAAATCAGTTTATACAATCTTTAAAAATAATTTTTAATATACATAATATAATATCCCATGTCTGTGTATCTATCCCGTAACGCACCTCTGATTGGTCGGTTTTGAAAAATATACCGTAACGCGCCTCTGATTGGTCCCCATCTATTCCATAGTGGCCAAACTATTAGGTGAAAAATGTGCACCCACACGGATAGATGGCGCTACGATACGATACTAAAATTTAACATTTCAAACATTAGCATGACATTAATTAACGTCATGGTCAACATTAACATAATCCGAGAAGTACATGGTACATTCACATCGACGGATAACTACTCAACGCATATAATATAGGTATAGCGCATATTTTATATTATTGTTTATATTCAACAATTATTATCCAGTAATCCGATAAGCACATGAGCACTATCGAGTCGCTCCGGACGACTTTAGGGTCGAACAATTATGTTTTCAGGCATACTACCAATATCATCCCTGTGAGGCCGAAGGCCAAACAACTATGCCCGACACAATCTAGATGGTTAAAGGCGGCCGAAGGACGCCTCTACCAGCTAGTCTTTCTATAATTTTACTAAAATTTAAAAAAGTCGATCAGTTTTTTGAAACAGGTGAAGTGAGAAAAAGATAGGGAAAAATTAAATAATGCCATCTGTTATAATTTCTTTAATTATATCAAGCAGTTTCATACTTCCATAAAGTTGTCGTATCTGATACTACACTGCGTGACAACCAATGTAGTGGCAATAAAAAGTAATAAGAATTTTTTAACCATATTTCGTATTGTATTTTTTCGGTTCACCGAAACTTAAGAAAGTAATCAATAGATAAGTGGTTTAGGTAGTGTAACTCGATATTAATCATATCAAAGTTTTAGAATAAACCAAAAAATGCACAAACACTTTTAGAACTAAAATGTTTAAGTTAACACAATATAAATACACCGTCTGTATATTATCGCAAACGTTTTCACCATACTATGGCATCATCAGGCGATGAACTAGAAAGAGAAACGAGAAAATTTCCGTATTTATCGACCAAATTGCAAGAGAAAAGAAAGAGAGTAGGAGGTGGCTATTTTTAAAAAAATGATATATTTTTGTGTGAATTTACTAGAGGGTAGGGATATAATATAAAGAAATAATGTAAGTGGATGTAGGGTAAGTTAAAAGGGGGGGGGTATTATTTATTAAAAATGTTTAGTAGAGGCGAGTTATTAAAATCAGATTAACTATTTAGTAATAAAGATGAATATTTTAATTTATTAATTTCCATAGCTTCCAAAAATTCCAGTTGTTTACTTTTTTGTTCAATGTGTAAAATTCGTACCCCCCCCCCCCCTAGGGGGTTTCGCGAAAGCCGATTTTCCATCTGCAAGTCTGTGGGATCGTGTGTGTTCATCAAATCGTGTTTTGAAAGATCTACTGGTATGACCAATGTATTTTTGAGAGCATTCACAAGTGAGCTCATAAACCCCTGATTTAGTTAAAATGTCTGATTTTGATTTCGCGTTATTAATAAATTTAAAATAATCAAACTTACCAAAATGTTAAAATAATAAAATTTTTAACTATTAAGTAAATAATACAGAATTTAGAATTCATATTTCTTTTACTTAACCTATAATTTCATTTAGACACATGGCATCGTTTAGTTTGGTTATTTGGTAAGCGCAACATTTAAAGTTTGGTTAATTTCTTGATCTTTTAATTTTGTAAATATTTTTTCAATTTTGATTGGTATATTTGCTTTCACTTGTCATTTTTACTGTTATACATGACGGAAGATCTATAATAATCGTGAAATAGAGGCCTTTATATTATGTTACAGGTTTTTTGTTTTTATTTTTAAGTAATTTTTACCATTTCTATAGCGTAATTTTTTCAGAATTCTATTTTCTTGTTTATTCAAATATTCTAAGTTCAACCCTGTTAAATGTGAATTATTGTCATTTCGGTTTCGTTAAATATTATGTTTCTTCGTAGTATGTATTATTTACTTAATAGTTAAAAATTTTAACATTTTGTTAAGTTTGATTATTTTAACATCACATGCTACTAAATACCACAAAAATACTTAAAGAATTCTAACTTTTTTAAGTTATTTTCTATTTATTAATAAATTTGTTAAGTTTATTGTCCGTTTTAAAAGCAATGCTATAATTTTTATTTTTTAAATATTTCACAATTTTGTTTGACTTGTTTCCGAGAGAAGTAATGACATTAAAGTTTGTGTTTTTATTTTTAATTATTCGGATGTATTGAGTTCGATAGAATTTTTTGTTTAATTTGGCATAATAAGTTATCAATAAGAGTGACTTGGTATCCATTAGAGATCGCGATATATTTAATTCTGTCTAATTCTTTTTTTTTTAAATTTACTTTACTTAGAGGAATTCTAATTAAGGGATTGAGAAAAGCGCGAAAAGAAGCAATTTTATGTGTAAAAGGATGCGCAGAGCTATTATGAATAATTATATCAGCTTCCGCAGGTTTATGGAAAATATCAAGAGTGTTTATTATTGTGAGATCTAAGTAATTGATTCTATTGTTTACTTCTATTTCTTTAGTAAATTTATTTTATCTACTTCCGGTAAATAAATGCGTACTTATCTCCATCAAATGGCGTGGATATGATCGCGGTTACTTACTGCATTGATTAATATTTGTAAAATTCCCAAGGGAGGTAATATTATCTGACGTTTATATATTGACATATGTAATACCGGCACTAACTACAATAACTACACGACAAGCACATAAACATGAATAAAATAAAATAAAATACTGTATTTCATATTTCTTTTTTGATTTCGTCGGCAATCGTTGTTCTACAAGCTTTGCCGCGGCTTCATCAACATCAAAAGTATCAACCATGTTAATGAAATTACACAATTTTTTTTGACAAATTACTCATTTGTTTTATTTTTCAATCACTAGATTTCTCATAACTTGTATAACTTTATTTGTTTCAATCGAGTTTTCATCAATATTTCTTGGAGTTAGGGCGCGCTAATTAATGCATCTGGTAGCGAGAACATTACCCTCGGCGGGGGGTGTGAAGGCTTGGGGGGGGGGACATTTTTGAGTTATTTTTTCGATATCTTGTCTCGTTTTCGAGATAAACAGCTTTTTATGTTTTCATTTGTCAAGTGTAAATTATTTTAATTATTATTTATTATTAAATGCTATTTAAACAAGGAAGTAGATAAAATAGTATATCAAACTTGTGAGATAACGATGCATTACCGGACTCATGATTCAAAAGCCCTCGGGCCTACGGCCCTCTGGCTTTTAAATCTTTCGCCGGTAATGCATCTCATATCTCCCGCGTAGATAATATACTAATTGTTGTTTGTTAATAAAGTCTTTCTAGTTCATCGCCTGATGATGCCACAGTATGGTGAAAACGTTTGCGATAATATACATACGGTGTATTTATATTGTGTTAACTTAAACATTTTAGTTCTAAAAAGTGTGTGTGCATTTTTTGGTTTATTCCAAGAATTTGATGATTAAAAAAGTAATTTAAATTTTTTTTTTTTTTTAATTTTAAATTATTATAGTTTTAATATTATTTTCTAAAGGTATGATCAAGTCATGTGGATTACCCCATCAGATTATTTTAATAAATAATTATGCGACTAACCTTGTTGAATCGTAACTGCCGATTTCTTAATTCTACAACTACGGGTGCACATACAAATAGGCATTGGCGTTACATAAATATTTACAAACATAAAATCATAAAACATTACCATTCCCTCTTGAAAATCTTAACGTTGCCCACTCACTGCGCTGATAAGTTTTTATGCTGTCTGTCATTCCTTCCGATTGAATTTTTTTAAGTTGTCAACTTAAATAAATTGAAAGGTATATGAGTAAACATACAATGCAATTAATGCTACGAAAAAAAATTACTTTTTTTTTGTCGGCCGTGACATTGTAAATAATCGCTGTAACTTTTTCTCGTAACATTAATCGTTTAGAATTAACCACAGTAGGAATACATAGCAATATGGTATAATCACAGGTTTAACACATAAATGGTTTGACTTCGGTATGGTTTCGCATGATATGGCATTTTAAATTTTGTTTGATCGAACATTTATAGTTGCACAAATCACAGGCAAACGGTTTTTCCCCTGTATGAGTTCTTATATGCTGTTCTAAGTGCGTTTTGTTTAAAGATTTATAGTCACACATCTCGCAGGAAAACGGTTTCTCACCCGAATGTATTCTCGAATGAAGATACAAATTTGTCCTCCGAGAAAACCTTTTTTGGCAAATTTCACATGCAAACGGTTTGACACCGGTGTGTTTTTTCTTATGATTTCTTAACGATTCGTTACTCGAACATTTATAGTCACAAACCTCACAGGCAAAAGGCTTCTCGCCGGTATGCGACATGATATGACGTTTTAATGATTTTTTATATAAACATTTATAGTCACAGCTGTCACACGAAAACGGTTTCTCACCGGTATGCTTGTTCATGATGTGGTAAGTCAACGATTCGTTGCGGGCACAAGTATAATCACATATACCACACATAAACGGTTTTTTACCTGTATGAGTTCTCACATGCCGTTTAAAATTAGATTTATCTAAAGATTTATAGTCACAAAATTTACACGGAAAAGGTTCCTCTCCGATGTGCGTCTTGAAATGACGTTTCAAATCTTTTCGGATGGAACATTTATATTCACAAATTTCGCAAGTGAACGTTTTCTCACCAATATGCGTACTCATGTGGTATTTCAGATGTTGTTTCTTCGAACCCTTATAATCGCACATTTCGCAAAGAAATAATCTCTTATCGACGAGTTTATGTGAACCTTCCGAGCCGGAAGGTTTCTCGATCTTTGAAACTTGACATTGTTGTAGTTGTAATTCACGTTCTTCATTTCTTTCAGATCCCAAACCGGAAACCTCCTCTTTAATGTCAATCGAGTGATGTAGGTCTTCCCATTTGATTTCTACATCATCCGATTGCTCTTTTTTAATCCCATAATTATTACTATTCAATTCAAGCGAATTACATGGAATCTGCAACACATCGGTCGTAACTTTTACGTCTTGTAATTCTTCCAAAAATACTTGATCCATAACTAAACTTTTCCGAATTTTGAGGTTAAGTTAATAAATTGTGTGCAATCATAACAAAAGTGTTTGTTTCCTTTTTTCACTAAATTCAGGATTAACTCAAATGATTTATTTACTCTCAGTTTCACTGAAGATTTATCACAAAAATCAAAAGTGCCACTGACCTACTCTTAAAATTTATTCATTGTGGTGAACAATTACTTCGACAGTGGCGTAACTACCTGGCTGTATTAAAATACACAATACAATTATTATACACTTACACATTTTCACAGTGGCGAACTTATAAAAAATTTAAGATAATTATAAATTTTATATTTTATTACTTGGGCCTGTTGATTCCTGAACATGTCAGATCTGCGATGATTTTTGTTTTAAGGGAACGAATAATTGTAATACCAGAATATAAAATTTATAAATTCTAAAGAACATAAACATAGGAAATCATTAAATAATAAAGGTTTGCCTGTAAGGTATGAAACCCAACGTACACCAATATAAATCCTTGTTAGCTTGGCCAATGTAGTAGTAAATTGGATGTGTGTGGATGCAGCAACGGCGCCAGGAGTGGGCCAGGGTGGGCACGTGCCCACCAAAATTGTAAGAAATTAAAAAAAATTGATATGTAGTAATCTGAAAATATTTTTACAGGTACTGTCAGTTAACCCTCACCACGTATTCAAAAATTTCAACTACATAGGAAGAGGAGGAGAAAGAGCACTAAGTATAATGCAACAAAATTTTTTGTAGATTACGAATTAGATTTCGTAAAAACGGCATTTTAAAGTTAATAAAAGCAGATAGGTGTAATACGATAAACCCCGATGCCACGAGTTGCGCGACCGTAACTCGCTAGTTAAGCTTCCCGCTCTCATTTCTGTTGACGGTACGTGTGCTTTGATATACTCTTAATGTTCGCTCTCAGTCGCAATCTTACCACTCAGGCCGACGCAGTCAAACTCGCGTCAGCGTATATTTTGATCTTAAATCTCCAACGTCCGTTATCCACACATCAGATGAAGAAGATTAAAGCTCCTACGGGGCTAAATGTCTCGCATTGTCATTCCGCTACGCTACGCTACGTAGTCGCGGTCAGCACCCGGGCGAGTTCTATGGCTTCGAGTTTCGGCGTTGGCGAGTTCTGTCATTCTACAGGGATATTTTAAAAAATGTTATGTTATGTTCTAATGTTCTTATGGATAACTCAACCCCGGCCTATCGTAAATCCATGTTAAAACGTTACTATATCTAAAATACATGAGAATTTTTGATTTTTAAATTCGATTTTTTTGAAAATTAATGGATAATCCAACAAAATTTTTGTTTTAATATGCTTAAAAAAGTGTTGAAATTTTGAAATTCATGGTGAGGGTTAACTGACTTTGTTTTTTTATAATATACGTTTTAAATTTTAGGTGTTTACTTCAATATACTATAATTTTTTAGTTTATTTATAATTTTTGTGTGTCCACCTCAAATATATTGGGGCCATGTTGTGCCCACCCATTTAAAAAATGCTGGCGCTGTCGCTGTGTGGATACTGTAGATCCATGGGGTGATGGATGATGGTATTAGCTTTTACAGATATCCGATATAGAAGACACCGACGATGAAGACTATTGCCTTTTTAATGATCTGAGTCATAGATTCTGTTGAATCAACCTCCAAGCCAGCTCTTGCTCTGCGTCGAAGTCCACCGACTATAACCGACTTCTATTGAGAGTTTCTCATCAATCATCATTCCCAGCTATTCCTGCTCCTTAACTAGGGCGATAGTTCCCGTTTTACTTTCTTGCACCTTTGAGGACCCCATTTTCTACTTAGAGCTATTACTACCTTTGTTAGATCATCCGCTTACACTTTGGTCTAAACCCGGGTGGATTAGGCCTCTTCAACTCTCCATTGGGTTTTCGTCTAGAGATCGTTCGAAAACTGATCTCTGCAGGAAGTGAGCGATACCTCTCTGGCTCAGAGTTTGTTCTTCAGGATCATTATGAATCTGCTGGAAACGACCTTTCTGCCCAAGGTATGAAACATGGCAGACCATCAGAAGTTAGAGAAGCCCGAAGGTCTCACGTTATCAAATGCTTCTGAAATGTCGATCTTTTCATTTTTTCTGTTTTCGGTCCTTCCAATCTCATCCACATATTACGATGGTTGATTTTCCTTCTATAATCTTGACTGCTTCTTTGAGTGGAATGAAATAAGTCTTTACTACTTTTTCTAGCATTTCTTCACTTCACTTCTTCACTTCTTCAAAGACTTAGGCTCTTTTAGAAATATTCCGGGGACACCCTTCTTTAGAAGAGTGGGGGGGGGGGTAAATATTCTTTAGAAAACGAATCTTCTGATTTTGTCAAATCCGAGCGCCTTTCTGGCTTGGGTTGCGTTTACCACTACACCGTTCCACCACTTTGGTCTAGCTAGCAAACCCTAGAAACGGTTTCAGGACTCTCTTCACCATTTGGAAAGAAATCTCCACCCTGATATTGCATTCTTTTCGTCTAAATTGGAACGTGATTGTCATGTGATGATCACGTGGTCATTCACATCCCAACCCATCATTTGTCTCAAGTGTGGCTAGGGTTCTTAGCGTCAGGTTGTAATGTGAGTTGGTTTTTTTTATCAGTTTCCGTTATTAAATTCCAATTAGTAATTATTTTTAATTCAAAACTAAATTCTTACGCCATCTAATTTGTAAAAGTCATAGCTTTTGTAGTTTCTGTAAATTCCGCTTTAAAGTAGCTCTTACGCGTTGCGGTATTGATAATTTAGTAGAAAAGTATTCCTTCTCGTAGAATAAAGTATTTTTGTTTTGTTTTTTTGTCAATCACATTTTCTTTGTTGTGAATTTTGGATATTAAGTTATCGGGTTATGAATGGTCTGGGGTTGATCATTTAGCCGTTCTGCTGTTTTGCAAATCTGTATTTATCCAAAATGCGTAAAAGAACTTTAGTGGCACACGTGAGTGCATATCGTTTAACGAAATATTTATGGAAATGTAAACATCGCTTCGAAACAAACAAAAGCGTCGTTTCCTATTGCTGTTACCGTCATCAACTTTCAAGATAATTCAACATTTAGTCAAAATCTGTGATCAACTACTGGATGTTCCCCGATAAAAAATTCTTCTTTGTCTTCCGATTTTATATAGTGACGTCATTGCAACTTATACGAACAAAAGATTTCTACTTGCAATTTTTTTAACCGTTAACCCGTTCTCAATTTTGTGCGTAAAAATGTTCGTAAATTAAAACTTTGGAATCCAATTTTCGTTCTGGTGAATTAAATTTTCAGTAGTTAAATCACGTTTAATTTTTTTAACCATCATTCTGTGGGTAATACAGTGCTGTGCGGGGGTAATTCATTTCAAGTTCAGTAGCGTAACGATTTACTGATTTTTAGAGAATAATAATTTTGACTTCAACCGTATTTCATGTTTTATGTATTATGTAGTTTACTGATTAAATTTTAAGTTTTACTAATCCTTATGCGATTTCTGTTATTTCTCGGTTCTCCTAGGATTTTGTTGTTACGAGTAATTTAGACCAGCTGTTTGTAGTCCTCCGAGTAAAAATATAGAAACTTTTTGTTTTATTTTATCATTTTAAATATTTTTAACGTTTAACCAATAATTACATTATGTTTTATGTTATTTGTGTTGTTTAACCTACAGACAACAACATTATGTACATGTATGTTTTTATATTACGTAATCAAGTGTGAATAATTTGCCTTTTTAACGATATTTTAAGTCATTCTGACATTTCTGATTTATGTGTGTTCATTTTAAAATTATCCATTCACCATTTAGATTTAGGTCCATTGATTTGCAAGGTGAACTTAAAAATATTATCTGTGCTCAATTATTTTAATGTAACAAAACTTTCTTTTATCTACCAAGTTATTCTGAATTTGCACCTGATTAAAAGTATAATTTCACTGTAGATTAATTGTTTACCTTTTTTTGTTTTTCCACCATATTTAGTTAAGGATTCCTTTCTCGGGCCGGACCCAACTTAAGGTAAGATTTGTTGTGACTTTAGTCCGAGTGGCGCTCTTTATTTTGACTACTCCCGGATTTGATTTATGTTTTCCGATGAAGCTTGGACCCAGGAATTCCTTGTATTTGGCGATCCACAACCTCACTTTGACTAGAGCTGTCGGCAATCTTGTTTCTTCAAGCAGTATTAAGGCAATTCCCCCTTTTTGTGTTTCATCAGCCAATTTGGTTCGTTACAAGGTCTACATTATTCTTCTCCCCGCGCAAGTTGGTGATTAAGTTTGCTAACTCTAGAGCCGCCGCTGGGTTTTGTAATGCCATATTTAGATTCTACACTTTATTGTCGACTCAGCATCGTCATTCACCAACGACAACGTCAAAGAATACCCAACCAAAATTGACAAACCGAATAGGATCAGGAACAAATAGAAGAAAAACGTTGCATTCATCTTCTTCGATAAAGCCGACTCTCTTCAAATTCTTGTGTAACTGATTATGGCGATAAAAAGCGACATATCCTCAAGACGGACGACCCTCACATCTGGACACGTCGTAGTAATGGCTGCCTACAGAACAGGTAGGCCTGAGAGTTTAAGCAGACGATCTAACGAAAATAATCAAAGTGAAGAACAGAAAAGGCTTAATACGAGAACGCGAAATATATTGGCAACTACTATGGGGCAGCACAGAAAACGGCATTCATACCCAGGGTCAGTCATAGAACGGGGGGGGGGGGGGTAAACCACCCAAAAATTGCTCAATTAATGTGTCCTATATTCAAAACACTGGACGAACCCTTACATGGGATTTTAGACTGTAGGCTATACAGTGAAGAAAGAAAGGAGTTGGAAAACTCCTTTGGAGAAAACCAAGACCACACAAATACAAGACAAAGTGAATCTAACTTTTGGAGTAGAAAATATAATGATAAGCCCAACAAATGCAAAGTTATCCGGGGTCCAAATGAAAAATAACCATAAATTAATGAAATTGCGACCAATGAGGGTATTTATCTGGTGGCTTTCTTCCAGTGCTGGGACGGGCACTTCAGTCAAAATAGAATGCCTTGGCGTTACAGACAAGTTGAAGGCGTCGGATGCCTCGTCAGAGAGAAAATTGAAAGAGATCTCCAGCATATTAGATGCAGTCGAGTTGGAAGTGTCACAGCTGAAATAATTAAAGACAGAGAAAGCGAGCGGCGGAAACATGAGGAAAACATATTTGCAAGCGGTACAAAGTGGAGATAACCTAAAGCAGCGGTTCCCAAGCAGGGTTCCGGCAAAAAGAATTTCAAAATAGCGTAAAAATAAATTTTGCCGCTTAAAAAATATTTTTTAACTGCTTTTATTTTTTGAGTACCTTGTATGCTTATATCCGTTTAATAAAATGAATTAATTATCGAATCATCTCTCACCGGCCACCGGGGGAGGGGGGAAGGGAGTGAATGTGCAAGCAACCTTTAAATTCAGAACTTAATGACCTTTTATTTTAGCTAGTAATTCTAAAAAAATCGGCTTGGAGTTCCGTCAAATTTTTTACATCGTTCAAGGGTTTTGTGGCCAAAGCGGAAATAGTGAAAGCAATGGGAGAACTGGGAATTGATGCAATGCATAAGGTATGTCAGTGCATATGGTGATATGGACGAAATAAAAAAAAATATACCTAATTCAAACTAAACGAAATGAAATTTACTACAAAAAATGTTTATAAATTGTTCTATTTTGTTGTACCGTTTTTGAGATACAGCAGTTTTTGTATCTCTGTTTCGCACAGAGTTATTTTTGAATCACTGTATCTCAGAAACGGTGCGATTAAATAGAAAAATGCATATAAATAAAAATAAAGGAAATAAAATTTACTACAAAAAATTTCTATACATTTTTCTATTACGTCGTACCGTTTTTGAGATATAGATGGCAATTTTTATATCTCTGTATTGTACAGAGTTTTTTTCAAATCACTGTAGCTCAGAAACGGTGCGACAAAATTAAAAAATGTACAGTAACAAAAATAAAGAAAATAAAATTTTTTACAAAAAATGTTGATAAATTTTTCTGTTTTGTTGTACCGTTTCTGAGATATAAACGAAAATTTTTATATTTATATATCCTAGAGAGTTTTTATTTTTAAATCACTGTAGCTCAGAAACAGTGCGACGAAATAAAAAAATATTCATGAACAAAAATAAAGAAAATGAAATTTACTACAAAAATTATTTATAAAATTTTCTATTGTGTCATATCGTTTCTGAGATACAGATGGCAGTTTTTATATAACAGAGTTTTCTTTTAATCGCTGTATCTCAGAAACGGTGCAACTAAATTAAAAAATATACATAAACAAAAATAAAGAAAATGAAATTTACTACAAAAAATGTATATACATTTTTTGATTGTGACGTACCATTTCTAAGATACAGCAGCTTTTGTATCTCTGTATCGCACATAGTGTAACGAAAATTAAAATGTTTATTTTATTTCTAAAGGGCTACACAAATTATACAGATAAAGTTAATAACAATAAAACAATTCCTACACTAAGATTAACACTAATACTAAATTACACTATAATTATTTAGCACTAAGTCTGGATTTATTTAACCACTCGGTATATTGTTTATTACGTCACTATTTATTTACACTTTATTTATGTTAACACTTGTACGTTCAAACTGAAATTAATTCGGCATCTGAGCTCACTTTGCATTTATACCTAAATGTAGATTTCCAGAAACTTCCATAAAATTTCTATACATTTCTAGCAGTGTCTAAAGTGCAGATTAAACAATATTTGAATGACAGCGATCTATGACTCATTATCTATTGTCGTGAAACAAAATATTTCGACTGACCCTATGGTAAATTGTAAAACTTTGTTAATTTAATTTTTGAATGTTTAAATTGGAAAAGTACAGAGTGGGGAGAAAGGATAGAGATAATGGCTTTTTTGGCCAACTATGGCCGACAGCGGGTGCAAAATTTTGTAAGCCCGTTGAGTTTTGATTTTTGAGGCGAATTATTGCAATTAGTTGTGAGTAGTATTTTGATTTTTGATTGAATAAAGTGAATTCTATGCGTTCGCATTATTGCGTTATTTTTGAAATTTTGATATTTGGATTTTTGGATAATTTTTATATTGAGTGGCTACTGAGCAGTAGATTGGATTTGGTGGATAAATTAGAAAAAGAGCAATTGAAATTAACAAATTGAATCTGAATTATTCAAAATTGGAAAGTTTAAAATTTGCATTCGTAGGAACGAATGTTGCGATTGATAAGCGGGCGATTTGGATAAAGTCGGAATCAAAACCACGATCCCATCAAAGAATACTACTTTTGAATTGGAATTACATTTATTTTTGGAAAACATTATTTTTGGATTACTATTTAATGTTTTAAAACGAGAAGAAATTTTTTATTTAATTATTTTTTTTTCTTAACGTAAGAACTCTCGACCCTTGAAAATTCCCAACTGCTCCCGCACACCAGGGTTACCTGAGCAAGAATAAGTGTGTGAATATTTCCTACGAAAATACTATTACAATATGACGTCGAACACTAGCCCTCAAACATAATTAATCATTGTTTCGTAACAATAGTTATTTTTGAATCATTGTATCTCAGAAACGTTGCGACAAAATAAATAAATATGCATAAACAGAAATAATAAAAACGAAATTTACTAAAAAATGTCTAGACATTTTTCTGTTTTGTCGTACCGTTTTCGAGATACAGATGGCAGTATTTATATTTCTGTATCGTACAGAATTTTTTTTTAAATCACTATATCTTAAAAACGGTGCCACGAAATAAAAAAATGCACATAATTAAAAATAAAGGGAATGAAATTTACCACCAAAAATGTTTATAAATTTTTTTATTGTGTCGTACCATTTCCGAGATCCAGCAGCTTTTGTATCTCTGTATCTCACATAGATATTTTTGAATCATTGTATCTCAGAAACGGTGCGACGAAATAAAAAAATGCACATAAGTAAAAATAAAGGAAATAAAATTTACTACCAAAAATGTTTATACAGTTTTCTATTGTGTCGTACCGTTTCTAAGATACAGCAGTTTCTGTATCTCTGTATCGCACAGTATTATTTTTGAATCTTTGTATCTCAAAAATGGCTCAACTAAATAGAAAAATGCAGATAAGTAAAAATAAAGAGAATGAAATTTACCACAAAAAATGTCTATACATTTTTCTATTTCTTATTACCGTTTCCGAGATACAGATGGCAGTTCTTATATCTTTACGGTATAGCATTTTTTTTGTTTTAATCACTGTATCTCAAAAACGGTGTGACTAATTAGAAAAATGTAAATAAACAAAATAAAGAAAAAAAATGTACTACAAGAAATATCAATATATATTTTTTAATTTCATCTTTTCATTTCCGACTTACAGATGGCGGTTTTTAGATCTGTGTATCGCACAGAGTTTTTATAAATCACAATATCTCAGAAACGGTGAGACTAAATAGAAAAGTGTAGATGAACAAAAATAAAGGAAATAAAATTTACTACAAAAAATGTCTATAAATTTTTCTATTTCGTCGTACGGTTTGCGAGATACAGCAGGTTTTGAATCTTTGTATCGCACAAAGTTATTTTTGAATCGCTGTAAGTCAGGAACGGTGCATCGGAGTAAAAAAATGTACATAAACAAAAATAAAGAAAATGAAATTTCAACAAAAAATGTCATATAATTATTGCAGTAAAAACCATTTTTATACGGCAAAAACGATTTTTAAAAGGAAAAATTAACATGTTAGCATAAGAGCGGCCGAATTTCGACGGCTAAGGCGGCTTTTAGCCGTTATATTTATAATTAAATAAATTAAGGTGGTATTGATTAAACACTGCAAGTAATAGTTACGTTGGTACCGGTTGGTACTGAATCTGACGTCATCTGCGTAATGTCCGAGATGGTGTGTTGCTGGTATTAATGGTAATTATATGATATTGATATAATTAATATTTTTTCAAGTATTGTTTAAATAACCGCACCGTTATTAAAATGACGTTTAATACCTCCGCCATAACCTCAAACCAAACACTCGATTTAAATGCACTGCAACCTCTGGAAGAATCAAATATTACCACCGCGAAGCAAGAACTATTTTTGGAAGAGTCTAAAAGTACAGATTTGTTTATAAATAGTTTCTGTAAAATCGAAAAAGTTGAACCCGAGGATCTAGAATTGGATGTGAAAGATCTGCATCATTCGGTTGAAATCAAAGACGAGAAGCCTATTTTGGAAACCCAACTGAAGGAAGCATTCCAAGTCAAAATATGCGCAGAGTCTCTGGCAAAATTATTTCAATGCGGTTTATGTGACTACAAGAGCGTAAAGAGAAAAAACTTCACAAATCATTTAAAAATTCATAACGGAGACAAATCGTTTGCATGTGAACTTTGTGATTTTAAAACTGCTATTAAGGTTAGGTTGAAAAGACATTTGAGAACTCACACGGACTACAGTCAAAAACCATTTGCTTGCGAAGTATGTGATTACCGAACGTTACGGGCACGCGATTTAAGAATTCATTCAAACAAGCACACCGGTCAAAAACCGTTCGCGTGTGAATTTTGCGACTTTAGAACTGTGCGCAAGGATGGACTGAAAAAGCATTTGAAGACTCATTCTGGTGAGAAACCGTTTGCATGTGAAATTTGTGATTTTAAATGTGTACGTTTGTACGGTTTGAAAGATCATATGAAAATTCATAGTGGTCTAAAGCCATTTTCGTGCGATTCTTGTGATTTTCAAACCGCGCGTAAGGATGCGTTGAAAAAGCATGCAATAGTTCATTCTGGCGAGAAACCATTTACGTGCGAAGCTTGCGATTTTAAGTGTGCACGCAAGGATGGTTTGAAAAAGCATATCAAGATGCATACCGGCGAGAAACCGCACGTGTGTCCGATTTGTGGGTATAAATTTACACTAAAAAAATATTTGCAGGTGCATTTGAGAGTTCATACGGATGATAAACCGTTCGTATGCGAATTTTGTGGTTATAAATGTTTCCGTAAAGAGACATTAACGGAGCACTCCAGGAAGCATACTGGTGATAAACCGTTCGCGTGTGAGATTTGCGACTTCAGGTCTGCACGAAAAGATGGCTTGAGAAAGCACTTGAAAATTCATAGCGGCGAGAAACCTTTCGTGTGCGAATGCTGTGGCTATAAATGTTTTCTCCAGAGAACTCTGAAGGATCATTTAAGAGTTCATACTGGCGAGACGCCATTCGCCTGTGACATTTGCGACTTTAAATGTAAATTACAGCAAGGCTTAAAGCGGCACATGAATATTCATATAAGTGAAAAGCTGTTGGTGTCTGAAGTCAGCGACGCTAAAACTGCGGAACAGAAACTTTTTTCGTGTGAAGTTTGCAACTATAAAAGTGCGGTAAAACAAAATTTAAATCAACACGTGAAGAGAAATCATTCCGGTAAGAAACCATTTAAATGTACAATTTGTGACTACAAATGCATTTGGGAGTCCAAATTGATACAGCATATAAGAATTCACACCCGCGAGAAACCGTATGCGTGTGCAATTTGTGACTACAAATGTTCGTTCAAGCCAAGTTTGTCAACGCATATGAAAACGCACGCCGCTGGCGCGACAATTTATACTTGCGAAATTTGTGATTACAAATGTACCACTCCGTCAATTTTAAAACGGCACATGAAAATTCACACAGTTTTAAAGTGCGAGACACCATAAAAAGTATGAGTATAGGGGAATCCCTCAATTTTATAAAATTAAGAATTAACCCTTGGATCTGCACGACAGACTGCGGATGTGTAAAATTTACACATTGCTTTCTTTCACCTCTAACTTTTTAACTGAACCACCTACATTTCTCAGACTTGCATGTATTGCTTTAGGAATAATCCTTCTTACTGAACATTGCATAGTATAAATTTTTTTTACCCCTTCAGTACGTTATGGACCTTTGAAGGGTTAAAAATGCAAACTTTCTTCATAAAAAAATTTTTTAACTTGGGAGATATATTCAATTTCAGTAAAATTTCATTGAAAAAATGTTTAAAAATTAAGTCTTAAAAGGAAGTGGGTTTGTTGGGGAAGGGGGGGGGATTAAAAATAAATTATACTAGAAATTTTAAAAAATTCGGGACGGCGGGATTTAAGTTCAATAACATTGGAAAAATAGTTAAAAAAAATAATTCTTTTTTCAGAAGGCGAATTAGATATAAATTGCTCTAAACAGTTTAAAATCTGGAGGAGCCCCCTAATTTCTGTTAATATATTTAAGAAATATTGTTGAAAAAATAAATTTTGCGAACTAAAAATCTAAAGGAAAAACTAAATAGTTTACTAAAAAATTGAATTGTTGAATTTTATGAACATTCATAGGAAAAATAGTTAAAATATTTAAATCTAAAAAGGGGGTACGCTTTAGGGGTCGAATTAAAAATAAATTGTTCTAAAAATTTAGAATTTGGTGAATGAGCTTAATTTAAATTAACAAATATTGGACAAATAGTTCAAAAAATTATATATTGAAAGGGGGTGGATTGGAAATAAATTGCTCTAAAAAATTTATAATTTGGGGCTGCTCTTAATTTTACTTCAGCTTTTTGGTCCAATGATTATATAATAGATTGGTGGTATTATTGGGTAGTGGACTCAAATAAAACAAATATGTTGACCTTGTCCGAAACGTTGTTTCGGACAATTTATTTGTCCATTCTCAGGACAGATAAAACAAGTGACAACAGATTTTTGAAAAACTGTTGTCTGTCCTGAGGATGGACAAATAGATTGTCCGAAACGTTGACAGGTCAACATATTTGTTTTATTTGAGTCCACTACCCAATAATACCACCAATCTACTTGAAGAATGGTTGAAAAAAATTAATTTTGCAGCGGGGCGGTTCAAGTGGGGTTTACGGAAAATAATTTGGACTAAAATCTAAAGGGTGAAAATTAAAAAATTTTGAATTTTGGAGATACGTAATTATTATGTTCAATTTCAGTAAAATTTCATAGGAAATATAATTAAAAAAATAAATCTAAATAGGGGGTGCGTTTTAGGGGGCAAATAAAAAATTTATTGTACTAAAAATTAGGGGATGAACTTAATCTAAATTAACAAATGCTGGCAAATTAGTAAAAAAAATATATTTGGGGGGGGGGGGTAAAATTTAAGGGTGAATTCAAGTAGTTTACTAAACAATTTAGAATTTCGGAGCCATGTTCAATTTTAGGAAACATTCGTAGGAAAAACAAAAAAGAGGGTGCGTTTTCGGGACGAATAACAAAAAAATTGTTCTAAAAATTTGGGGATGAGCTTAATTTAAATTAACAAATATTGGAAATTTGGTTGAAAAAAATAAATCTTTAAAAAAGGCAATTGCAGTAATTTAGTAATTACAGTTAAAATAATATAAAGAAAAGTTTATAAAAATAAATATATCGAGCGGGGGGAGGGGGGCGTGTTCAAGGGATGTACCAAAAATAAAAATCTAAAAGTGAAACATAAGTTTAGAATTTATTAGGCCTGTTCAATTTCATTAAACATTCATTTAAAAAAAGTTAAAAATTAAATCTAAATAGGGGGTGCGCTTTAGGGGGGAATTAAAAACAAATTATTCTTAAAATGTAAAACTTTGGGATGGCCTTAGTTTAGATGAACTAATATTGGAAAAATTGTTAAAAATTATATCTTGAGGGGGGTAACGGTTTAGAGGGGGGCGATCTAAAAATAAATTTGATTAAAAATTCATCTGAAGGGTGAATATAAATAGTTTACTAAAAAAATTTAGGTTTTTGGAGATTAATAGTTACAAAAAATAAATCTAAAACGGAGGCGGCGCGTTTTAGAGGCCGAATAAAAAATAAATTATATTAAAAATTTGGGAATTTAAATTAACAAAAATATTGCAAATTAGTACCAAAAAAAATCTTGAAAAAGAGTAGGTTTTAGTAATTTCAGTTAAAATATTTAAGATAAATTTTTGAAAAAAATATTTATCGGGGGACGATTTAAGGGGATGTATCAAAAATAAAAATCTAAAGGTGGAACATAAAAATGGTTCCCAAAAAAATATTGAATTTCGGAGGTTTGTTTAATTTCATCAAACATTTATTGAAAAAAAAGTTAAAAAAAAATAAATCTTGAAAGAGGGTGCATTTTAGGGGGTAAATTATAAATAAACTAGTAAAAATTAAAAAATTGGGAAAGACCAATAGTTTAAAAAATAAAATCTTAAATGGGGATGCCTTTTAGGGGACGTAATAACTATTGGCAAAATTGTTAAAAAAATTATATCTTGAAAGGGGTGTGTTTTAGAGGGTGAATTGGAAATTAATTGCTCTGTAAATTTTATAAATTGGAGATTTAAGAAAAATTGTTGAAAAAAATAAATTTTGCGGGGGGCGAATCAAAAGTAAATTGAGATAAATTGAAAAAAGTTTAAAATTTCGGAGATATGTTCAATTTCAGTAAACATCCATAGGAAAAATAGCTTAAAAACTTAAATCTAAGAAGGGGGTGCGTTTTAGGGGGCAAATAAATAAGAAATTGTAATAAAAATTTAAAACTTTGGGATGAACTTGATTTAAATGAGCAAATATTAGAAAAATAGTTACAAAAATTAAATCCTGAAAGGGGGTCGGTTTTTGGGGGCGAATTGGAAATAAATTTCTCCAAAAAATTTATAATTTGGGGATGTCCTTACTTCGTGTTAACATATTTAAAAAAAAAATGTTGAAAAAAATAAATTTTGCAAGGGAGGCCGGTTCTAGGGGGTGAACCAAAAATAAATTGGAATATAAATAGTTTACTAAAAAAAATTAAATTTTGAATTTATTTTCAATTTCACTAAACATTGATAGAAAAATTTGGTATTAAAAAATGGGTTCGTTTTAGGGGGAGAATAAAAAATAAATTCTATTCAAAAATTTTAATTTCAGGATGACCGTAATTTAAGTTAACAAATATTGGAAAAATAGTTAGAAAAATTAAATCTTGCAGGGGTGCCGGTTCTAGGGGGTGAACCAAAAATAAATGGGGATAGAAATTTAAATGGTGAAATATTTTCAGTGTAGTATAAGGCTTAAATCGACATACTATAGAGCGGGAGACTGCAGTTCAATACTTGCTTGCGCCGACTACACTGCTGTGATCTGAAGCCCGAGTTTGATCTAAGGGATATGCAGCACCCTACCAGAATATTATGCAAGTGCTCACAGAATCATAAACTTGGTACATTAATGGTAAAAAACAGAACGAAAGTTATAAAAATAAATTAAGAAAAACAACAACAAATATTAAACAAATTTAAATCTTGAAAGGGGGGGGCGTCGAACAAAAAATTTAAAAAGCTTAATTTCGGAATTTTTACATACTCATGGGTTCAGTAAATATAAGTCGCTTATGTAAGAAGTTAGAGTAGAAAGATTTTTAATTCTGTAAATTTTACACATACGCGACAGTTGATGTGTTAAATAGGTATAAGAGGTTAATTCACAATTGCTATTGGACGACTAGTAAAAATATAGTGTCATCTTAACGGCAGGACGCCCCTGTTCCAAGATTCTGTATTTTAATAAGTTTAATGCGTTCTGCGTATATCTGGAATAATAATATAGAAATATGAATTTTATACAATGAAACCTAGTTCTTATGAGGAGGAGGAAATTCCGAAAAACTTAATTTATATTAATTAAATTCGTACTTCTATTTGTTGGTTTTTCACAAAATCAGTAATAAATAAAAGAATACAGCTCTCAAAACAATACCGATTAAAATTAAAATTAAAAAAAAAATACGTTAGAAAAAATGTTAATATATTTTCTTAACAATAGAACAATAACCTAAAAATTGAATTTTTTAAGCTGATAGTGCGGTAGTTAGTACTATCAAAGAGTGTACTATGTAAAGTTAAAATATACAGTGTGATGTTTGTTGACCTTCCATAATTAAATATTGGGAAAATAGTTGAGTTTGCGGTCAAATGAAACAAATTAATTGTTCGACGTTTCGGGATCTTTAATGTCCCATTTTCAAGGCTAGATAAACAAATAAAATTAAATTAAAATACAGATAAAATTAACAATACAGAGAAGAGTTGTACAAAAGAAAAACGAAAAACAAAAACATAAAAATAAAAATAGGGATAAATAACAATGACAAAATTAAAATGATGGAATACAGAAGAAAAATAATAATTATATAAACAAATGAATAACGAAAATATCGAAAATAAAAGTAAAAGAAAATATTGAAAAACTTTTAAGACAGAATACTAACCCAAGAGGAGAGAAATGGAGGTTAGAAAGCCACATTTTCCAGCGTAGTGCCGTCCTTAGCCAAACAACCTAGTAAATTAGGTTGGTACTTATGTTAAACCTAAAATATTTGAATTTGAAAAAACCTCGTGGCAATTGAAAAGGTTAGTCAAAAAACACAGAACCGGCCTTAGGTTAGTATTCTGTTCAGTAAAGAATACATACTTACATAGACAAATAATATTTAAAAAACAATAAAAACAACAATAATTAACATTTAACAGGTTTGGACTTGGAATATTTGAATAAACAAGAAAATGAATTATGAAAAAATTACGTTATAAAAATAATGACAATTTAAAATAAAAACTTTGTAATACGATTTAAAAGCCCCTATTTCACAATTATTATTAAATAATTTTAATAATAACCAATAACCAAAATTCGAGCCTTCTTTGCATTTCAAGACGTCCTTGCTTTGAGGACACAGCTCTGAAGTCTCAAGTTTAAAACACGGATTTTATCAAAGTCCGTAATAATAATTTTTTACTTCATAATTTGAAAATTTTAAAAATATTGTAATATTTTCTAGTATATTGGAAACTCTCAATAGTAGGGAAAACCTCATGCAAATGCCTGAAAACTGTAAAAATACAACCAAACTTTTACGTTTGCTTGATTTTTTGAAAAAATCTACACTTCCAATATATAAAATAGATATTTTAAAATTTTACGGAATTGCTCTCTATGAGAACTAGGCGTAAACTGCAGAGTACGCTGCAAAATTTATATAGCAATTTTTTTATACTGTTAATATTAATTTTACTTACAGTAATAAGATAATATTTATTTAATTTTAAAAAATTTTAATTATTGTACATACAGGGTGGTACAAAAGAAATTACTGGTATTGTTATTCCCATCTTCACTATAATATTTTATATATTGAAATGACTGCATTATTTTAATTTAATTAATTATTATTATTATTAAGGGTAAATCATATTGGTTGGGCCACCCTGTATGTCGTTAAGACATTGACGAATGTCAATAAAATACAAAATGTTATTTTACGAATTAGGTAGTTTAATTTTTTTTGCATAATTGTAAATTAATATAACTGACTAGAGATATAAGAAAGGAAATGTTGTAAATATTTACCATGTAATTAGGTTCTAGTATGTATAATATTTTTAAGTGGGAGGTCAGCCAGTTTGTTGGTTGCTATGACCTTCCTGTGTTTGAATTGTGCGGAACTAGATTGCCCATTTGACGGACCAGTCAATCTTTTAGGTTGGCAATAAAAATCAACCAATCAGAAATGGGTTTTTGTAAACTGCCCTCCGAACTACCCAATTTTGTCATAACCGAAAAACATAGCAAGTGGTCTACGAGACAAAAAAGTTTGGGAACCACTGTTCTAGATTCATTATGCCTAAATCGGACGTCCTCAGGGATGTTTTTATTAGAAGACTATTCTGTTTTTCTAGATCTGTGATTTTTGAGTCGGGTCCTCCTGCTAGAAGGAAATTTGGCAGGTACTTTAAAGGACAATTTACTTGGGGGCAGTTTACACAAAAAACATAACCCCCGTTTATAATATCATTGATAACTTAAGAGTAATTCAAAATTTTGTATACTAAAGTAAATATCAAAGTAACTTTAAATTATTTTAAAATAAAAAATAATCTAAATCTTAGAGTTGATTTTTAATGAACACCAAAAACCTTGAAACTATAAATTTAACCTCAACATTTAAAATATTAAACTGACTGTTAAAAAAAGTAATTTTTATATTTTTAATTCCAAGTTTTTTATTTTTTTAAAACAGTACTAATAATAATAATAATGCAGCAATTTCCAAGGTACGGACGAAAAGCAACATATACTGAAGGTACCCACCAAATTTGAAGCTAATCGGTTGTATAGAACTTGAGATATTGTTTCAACCGCTTTGAAAAAGTTTGCATTTTAAGAAAATAAGATTTATTTATTAAACTGAAAAAAATTTACATTTAGAAAAAAAAAGAAGTGCCATTCATTAGGACGAATCATAGCAATATATAGAAATAAATACATAAAACACTACATATTGTTTTTACAGCTTTAGCGAGATAGAGAGAAAATGCCTTTATTTCACAAATATATCAATAATACTTATGTATTAGGATGCCAAAGTTGTGCGGCCTGAAGGCCGCACTGACCGATCACTCTTCCGTAACCTCCCAATTTTGTACGTTTGTAACTCAAGAAGTGACGGACAGAAAAACATGTCTTTTTATATACAGCAATAACATAACCAAAAAATCTTTCAGCTGAATCTCGTTAATCCTTCACGACGCGTCGTCAAGTATAGTTATTCTAAACTTGAACACCAACAGAATCTTTTTAAAAAACCGACCTTATCGACTCTAGTTAAACTCAAAAATGCCATTTTTTTATTTTTGGAATTCATTAAATTTTTAGAATTAGTAACATTTAAATCCGGGGAGAGGGGGGGGGGGTATCTTCCTCCAGTGCATCTTTTGGTTTTTATTCGCCAATTGTCGATGTTATTCAGTTGACTCTCAAGTTTTAAAAATTCGCGAGCAATAATTAGAAACAAATGCGAAAAGTTTGAAAATTAATTTTGTAAATGCGATAGAAAAAAAATTCTCAAGAGACTTGGAAAGAATGTAGTCTGTTCGGCGACGAGAACAACCAGTTGTTGCCCCCCCCCCTCCAATTATGTCTAGTTGGGTTTATTTATAAATAAATGAAATAAAATAATTTACTCAAAAACAAAAATTACTTCGACTGGTTACTTTTGAAATGAACACCTGGTATTAAAATTTCCACGTGGATACAAAATACAGGGGCGGGCTAAATAAAATTTTGAAAACAAATTAATTGTTTTTCGGTATCAGAGAGTAAATTTCATACAAACCTCACACTGCCATTACTAAGAGAGGGATTTCCAAAAAAACAACTGATATGCTGATGGAAAACTGTAACGAAATTAAGGAAAAATTTTAATTGAATTTAACTTAAAAAAAAGTTACTCCTAAAATATCAATTATTTTGCCGTTGTAAACAACGTATGCACTTTCATCAAATAATAATGGCTACTTCTTTACTGTCAGCTGTCATTATTTAGTAATTGTTTACTGTATTAAGTTTGTTTAGCGAACTTGCTGATGTAGTAAATTGCTAAAAGTTTCTTAGATTTATATAAATAAACTGCTGTTTTTTGAAGAATTGAAGACATGGAGCTAGAAAGTTTACTTCATTCGATCGAGATTAAACCTACGATTAAGGAAGAGATACTTTCCGAAGTAGAAAATGGTAGCGAAGTCATTAAAAAAGAAGAGTTGGAGGACATGGATATCAAATTAGAAGACTTACATCATTCCATCAATATCAAAGAAGAGACTTTGATTAACGAATCGCAACTGGATTACGACTGCAAAAAATTCAAATGTTGGGTATGCGACTTAAAATTTACTAAAAAATTGCAGCTTCGGAAGCATGCAAAAATACACTCCGATGACAAACCGTTCGAGTGTAACATTTGCCAATATAAATGTTCTCGTAAAGGATTTCTGAAAGAACACTTACGCATACATACCGGCGAAAAACCTTTTGAGTGCAATATGTGTGATTTTAAAAGTTCTTATAAACTAAGCCTGAGGGGGCATTTACGCATTCATACAGGCGAAAAACCTTTCGAATGTAATTTTTGCGATTATAAATGTACTCAGAATTACACTTTAAAACGGCATTTACGAACCCATTTGCGAACCTCCACCAAAGAGAAGCCGTTCGAGTGTAAAATTTGCGACTATAAATCTTCTCAACGAGGAACCTTAAAAGATCATTTACGAACTCATACCGGCGAGAAACCATTTGATTGCAACATATGCAACTTCAAATGTTCTCATAAGCAAACCTTAAAAAATCATATACGCATTCATACCGGCGAGAAGCCATTCAAGTGTAACTTTTGCGATTACAAATGTTCGCAAAACGGACATTTGAAATATCATTTACGAATCCATACCGGGGAAAAACCATTCGAGTGTAAAGTTTGCGACTTTAAATGTGCGCGTAAAGAAACTTTGAAGGAACATTTGCGTGTGCACACCGGCGAGAAACCATTCGAGTGTAACGTTTGCGATTATAAGTGTTCTCGAGCAGGACATTTGAAAAAGCATTTACGAACCCATACCGGCGAGAAGCCGTTTGAGTGCACAATTTGCAATCATAAGTTTTCGCAAAGTGGACAATTGAAAAGTCATTTGCGAACTCATACCGGCGAGAAACCGTTCGAATGTAACATTTGTGACTTTAAATGTTCTCATAAGCAAACTCTGAAGGGCCACTTATCAACACATACTGTCAAAAAATAGTCTTAATGCTAGGCGTCAGTAAAAAATTTTAGGTACTGCATGATTTTGGTATATATCATTTTGAATTTGGCGGGAATTGTTAGGCATGTTTAATGTGAGATACTTAAATTTAATTGGTTAAAACTTAATCGGTTTTGCCGAAAAATGCGATTAAAATGATTTGAATAACGGGATTTTGTACAGCGTCATCTGTAATTTGTTTCTTAACTATTACGGTTGGCTATAAGACATGGCGGCGCTGCACACTGTTTTCAATTGACAAAGCGCCGTCAAATCTGTGGTTAGTTTATTCTTGGTTTTATTATTGTTGATACAACATAAAATAGTGCAGTTACTTTATATTTTACAGTATTTAATTTGAAAATTTCAAGTTTCCATTCATACGATAAAATTACAAGTGATATTTAATTAAATATTTTTTCAATATTTCACAATATTTTTTTACAATATTTCACAATATTTTTTAAATCATGTTTACGAATAATTACAACAAATCCACATTTGGAACAACACCGTCAGCCTCTGCAACATTTGGTAAGTGTCTTCAATTTTAGTATTAAAATTTCGAGGTTAACTTTCATTGTTTTATAAAAGGTTTTGGTAACACGGCTCCTGCATTTGGACAAACCCAGCAGTTTGGTAAAACAGCGGCCACGCCTGCTTTTGGAAGTACCGCACCGTTATTTGGTAGTACACCGCAGCCAAACACGACACCTTCGTTTTCTAATGCAGCCTTTGGCGCTACGCAGCCATCAGGATTTGGTAACTTAATTTTTTATTTTTATTATATACAAACTTTGCAGTATAATTTTCCTATTACTTAAATTGTTTGGTGTCGTTAAGCTGCGTCGACACGATCATGTCAACGTAGCTTTACGAACCAGTTAAATCTCGGAAGGAAATTTTTTCTTCCTTTGGGGGGTTCTTGTGTTTTCGTGTGGTTAGATAACTTATCGTTGAATTTGGATAAATGTTCTGTTATCTCGTTACGCATTCGGGAGTATTCAAGGTTTCGTCAAACTAAAAGTTTCTAAATTCCTAAAATGATATTTTTACAAAACAGGATCACCATCGGAAGACAAGATTTCCTGAAAATAGTAGATTACTTAGTTTTGCATACGTAAAATATTTTGTTTTGTTTACTGATTTAGGAATCCCTTAATTTTTTAAATAATTAAATGTGACTTACGAATTGAAATTTACACAATTAAAAATCTTTCTGCGTAACTTTTTATATATCGGTGACTCATAATTTTTTAATAAAGCTATAGGGTGGGTGAAAATGCAAAATTTACCAGTGCATTTCGAGCTGAATTCTCAAAAATCTGAAACTTTCGAAAACTCACTAACCGGAACTTATTAATTAAAAAATTCATATTACTGAATGGGGCGAGTTTTAAGGGTGAAACAGTTTAGAATTTCAGGGATATGATCAATTTAAGTAATATTCCATCAAAAAAATAGTTAAAAAATCAAATCTCACAAGTTGGTGCATTTTAAAGGAATAAACAAAAAATAACTTGCGCTAAAAATTTGGAGTTGAGCTTAAGTTTTAACGCCTGAATTAATTTTGTTGTAAAAATCTTCAAAATATTTTTTGGGTTCTGAAGCCGCTACCATGTAAGATTTATTTTTTTAAATAATTTTCCTTAAATATGTAAACTCAAACTAAGGGCCTCCCCAAATTATCAGTTTTTTAGAGCAGTTCATTTCCAATTCACCTTCTAAAATTCTCCCTATCTTTAAAATTTAATTTTTTTAACATTTTTTCAATATTTGTTAAGTTAAATTAATCTCGATTCCAAATTTATGAATTTTTAGTACAATTTATTTTTAATTCACCTCCTAAACCGCACCTCATTTTTAATTTTTTTAACTATTTTTTCAGTGAATGTTTACTGAAATTGAAAATATTTGCGAAATTCTAAATTTTTTTTAGTAAACTATATATTATGTATTTAACCCTATACATTTTTAGTTCAATTTATTTTGGTTCACCCTGTAGAATCAACTACCTGCAAGATTTATTGTTTTCAACAACTTTAATTAAACATAGACTTAAATTAAGGGCAAATTATAAATTTTTTAGTTTAGTATTTTTTAGTATTCAGTGAATGTTTACTGAAATTGAGCATATTTCCGAAATTCTAAATTTTTTTAGTTCAATTTATTTTGGTTCACCCTGTAGAACCAACTACCTGCAAGATTTATTTTTTTCAACAATTTGTATTAAACATGTTGACTCAAATTAAGGGCATTTCTCAAATTATAAATTTTTTAGACTAATTTATTTTTAATTCACATTAATCCTTAAAATCCACCTTCGTTCAAGATTTAATTTTTCAATTATTTTTCCAATGCTTGTTAACTCAAATTAAGCTCATTGCCAAATTAAAAATTTTTAATACAATTTATTTTTAATTTGCCCCCCCCCCTCCCGTTTAAGATTTATTTTTTTAATATATTTTTCTGTAATATTCAAAACACTTTCAAATTAAGAACTCAATATTAAGGGTATTCACATATTATTAAATTTTTATAACAATTTATTTTTAATTGACATCCTTAAAACTCACCCCCGTTCAAGATTTAATTTTTTAAATATTTTTCCTATGTTTGTAAACTCAAATTAAATTTAATTCTCGAATTTACAATTTTTAATTCCCCCTCCCCTCCGTTCAAGATTTAGTTTTTTTTAGATATTTTTCTATAATATTCTAACAATTTATTTTTAATTGACATTCTTAAAACTCACCCCCGTTCAAGATTTAATTTTTTAAATGTTTTTCTAATGCTTGTTAACTCAAATTAAGTTCAATTCCCGAATTTACTAGTTTTAATACATTTTATTTTTAATTCCCCCCCCCCCCCCCCCCCCCGTTCAAGATTTAGTTTTATTTTTAATATTTGTCTATAATATTAAGGACAATCTCAAATTAAGAACATCACAAATTATTACAAAGTAAAGTAAATTATTATTTTTAATTCACCCCCCAAAAACTCACTCTGTTAAAGATTTTTTTCAACAATTTTTCTTAAACATATTAACTAAAATTAGGGGCATTCCCTAAATTATAAATATTTTAGAGCAATTTTTTTACTATTTTTACAATATCTATTAATTTGATTTAACTTAATAAGCTCACCTGATTTTTAAATTTTTAGCAATATTTATTTTACCCCCCCCCCCCTCTCCTAAAAACGAATTTCCTTTTAATTTAAATTTTTAAGTATTTTTTCAATGTATATTTTCTGAAATTCAACATATTCCCGAGGTTAAAACTTTTTTTTAAATTAAAAGTTTGAATTTTAACCCTTCAAAGGCCCATAGCACAAGGAATGAAAAAAATATATATCTACTATGGAATGGTCAGTAAGAAGGATTATTCCTAAGGGAATACATGCAAGTCCGAGGAGTGTAGGTCGTTCAGTTATAAAGCTAGGGCTGAAACCACTCATGTAAATAATACGACTACCGACCGACTGTTATTATTCTGTTCTTATTCTTAAAATTTAATGAGGGAATTTTAAATTTTTATACGAAAGCATGAATTTAATTTGGTGGATGTAAATTTTAAACGAACAGGAATAATTAAGTGAAAATGAACTTTCATTATCTAGTACATGGTCCGCTACGTACGTTACTTGGATGTGAATGAAGCTTTAATCCAGCTGTAAGTTTAAATTAAATTTATAATATTTATGTTATTAGGAACAGGATTATTTGGTCAACAACAAACTTCAGGTGCAAATACATCATTTAGCAATTCTACGGTTCCATCGTTTGGACAACAAAGCAAAGCTTCGACTTTTGGATTTGGAGCACCTGCATCTTCCACGCTATTTGGACAGCAACAACCTCAAAGCTATCAAACTCAAAATACATCTGGACCTTTTGGTAGTACTGCTCCCTCATTTGGTGCAATGGGTGGCACGCAAACGGGTACGGTCATCAAATTTAACCCCCTAGTTGGAACGGATACGATGCATAAGAATGGACTTACTCAAATGATTAGTACTAAGCATAATTGTATTACTTGCATGAAAGATTACGAAAATAAATCATTAGAAGAGTTACGTTGGGAAGATTATGAAAGCAATCGTAAAGGTAGGAAATTTAAAGTAACCGAAAAGAATCTTTACTTTATTGTTTTGTTTAGGTCCTCAGCAGCAAAGTAGCTTTGGAGCTTCGTCTTTCGGTACGCCAGCAACAAGTGCGCCACTGTTTGGACAAACTGAAAATAAACCTGCCTTCGCACAACCGTCAACGACTTTCAGTACCGCACCTGCAGCTTTCGGTGCACAACAATCATTGTTCGGAAAATCAACCGGGACGTTTGGAGCTACTACTACTACTACTGCTACTACCAATAATAATGCATTTGGGTTTAACTCGAATACTTCCCTTGGGTTTAATACTCCTGTGAAATCTTTTGCTCCACCCGCACCTCAAAACTTATTTTCGACTCCCGCTACCCAACAATCTGCTTTTGGTACCAATACGTTTGCAACGACTATTGCACAGGTAAGTTGTTTTTTAGATTTCTAAATCTTAAACTTATCGAATTGTATTTATTTGATTTTTTAGCCATCAAATCCAAGTGGAATATTTAGTGCTACAACATCTTCTTTCGGTGCACAACCTGGGTTTTCATTTGGTCAAACTAATTCTTTTCAGGCTCCTAAAACTACTCCGACATTTAGTGCCAATTTTGCACAACCAACTCCAACTTCCAATTCTGGATTTGCTCAAGCACCGAACATGTTTTCTCAAGTTCCAAGTAACCCTTTTAGTGGTCTACAAAAACCAGCGACTCCACCAGTTTTCGGACAACCTCAACCAGGCTTTATGGGAACCCAACCTGTCAACAATTCTTTTACCGGAAATGCTAACAAACCATTGTTTTCCAATCCCACCGGATCATATTTGGGTAACAACACCGGATTTATGTTACCACAGCAGCAACCAGCTGCTCCTACTCTGTAAGTAAAAGGAATTTGTCGAGAAATTAATTTTAAAATAATTGCTTTCAGTTTTACTGGCTTGGAATCCCAATCACAAATGCCTGACTTTAACAAAACAGTCGAACAAATATATGATTTTTTTCCACGTCGGAATTTCTTGTTGAACCTTTCAACTACGCACGACACAACAGATCCAATTGATATTAAAGACATCCTCGAGTCGGAATCACCGTTAACTATGACCGTAAAAAGTCAGTTAAGAATTGTTCCCAAGCCGGCAAATTTTGTTAGCAACATAAACTATCATAAGGTAATAAAAAAAAGTAAATATTTGGTGTAGGTTTGTAATTATTCATTTGATTTTCAGCAAGTTTTACTTCAAGATCTCAACGACAAGCAAAATATATCTTCCGTAGTGTCTAAGAGTGGTCGATGTTTAAACATACGGAAATCGGAAGTTCAAAAATCAAACAAAACAAATGTCGATTGCTTCTTATCTATGTCAAATAATTTAAAAACCAATGAAATTTCTCGATTTGAGAGTCCAACAGGAAATATGTTCAAAAATATTCAAACGTTGCAAAGTCATTCGGAACGTAACGATTCATACGAAAGTATGAAAGTCAAAGTTTTGGATTTTCCTAGTGACACAATATGCGAAGAAGAATATTTACAAGAACTAAATGTTTTAAGCAACCGGGTAAAAACCTCGAACCGTTCTTCGTCTCAAAACAAAGCAGAAGGTTTATCGAAAATGTTTGACCAAGTGGAGTCTCCTACTACACCAAAATCACAAGGTATTTAATTTAATTGTTTTTACGGTGATTTTGTATCAATTTTATTGCAGCCGGATTATTTCAACGAACTCCCGAAAGACTCGCTAGGAATGGTCCTGCGAAGGTGTTAAGCATATCTCAAACCATCGTTACCGATTTAGGCTCTCCTGACACCTCGACTCCAAATGATGGTTCTATTTTAGTCAAGAGTGGTAAGTTTGACTTTGTTATTTGATTTTTGTTTTTCATGATTTTATGTGTAGGCAAATCCAAGAATGGAAAGGCAGTCCGTTTTAACGATAACGATTCCGGTACTTTTTCTACGCCAACAAGATCTATATATACAGCTCGTTCACGATTATCAGATGATAGAAATATGACCGACTTCGCAATTAATACGGAAATTCCGCATCCTTGTGGAATAAAACTAACCAGGCAGGAATATTACACCCTGCCGCCATTTGAACAACTGGGCGAATTTACAGATGAAAATGGAGTTTGTTTGATTAAAGGATTTACGATTGGAAGAACGGGATATGGAAACATTTATTTTCCTGATGCAATAGATATTTCCAACATGGATTTAGATGAAATTATACATTTTTGTTACCGAGAAGTTCAGGTGTATCCGAACGAAGAAAATAAGCCGGCCGTGGGTCACGGTTTAAACAGACGAGCCCAAGTAACCTTGGATCATATTTGGCCGAAAGGATATCAAGCAGGAAAAGGCAAGAGTCTTGACAGCTCTGAAATAACGCACTTAATTGATCGGTTGTGCATTTTATCAGAGAAACAAAATGCAAAATTTTTGGATTATCGTCCGGAAACTGGTTCCTGGGTGTTTAATGTTGAACATTTTTAAAATTATACTTACTGCGAAGAAGATGCAGAGGTTGGCGCACCCAAATCGATCAATTCAAAATAAGGCAAGTGTCTGTGTGCTTTTTGTGTGGTCTTTGTTTTGCAGCAACGTTGAACTGTTGCAAAGAATTAATCGCTGTTAATTAGCGATTCATACTTAATTTTATATTTTCGTTGCATGTTGTATTTAAATGTTAATAAATGTTTGCTTAACTTTTTTTATAATTTTATTAAAATAATACAAATAAAAAATTTATTATAATAATTTTATTAAAATTTAACTAATATTGGTTATTTATATAGGAACCTACTAACGACTTCGTTGGTGTTAATTTTAAAGAGCTGTTTTGAAAAAAAGAATTCTTTTTCTCCAATTACCAGCCGCAAAAGATTTGATGGTGTAATGGATTTAAAAACATTTTGAGCTTATTACGTTAGAGCTATGATAAATTCCTGTCGATGACCATCAAAATATATTTAAAGATTTAAATGAAATTGGAGATGCTATTAATAAGAACTGCTACGTTCGGCTTTAATTCCAGTGTTGGATTAAAGAAAAATTTAATTACAAGGACAAAAGAGGATGTTGAAAGGATCGACAAAGAAGGACAACCTCCTCTAATACCTACTTGATTATATTTTTATAAATGACTTATTATTGATAAATGAATTTTATGACATTAGGATAGTACGACAAAGTTTGTAAATAGGAATTGTTAACGATAAAAATTTTATATTTGAATTGTAATTATTTACTGGCAATGAAAATAATTTTTAATAGAAATCAAAATTTCTTTAGCCCCTCTTCTCCAAGACGTAATTTAGTGCGAAAATGTTTTTATCTAGTTTATTTATTACTAGTTCACATTACAGTTCAGAGATGGCTGCCAGAAATATAACCCTACATCTGTAGAAAATGACAGCTCTTGAGAAGTTCCACCGTTAAATGGGATAATAGTGTTTATGAAATAGCAGTTTACCCATAAAATGGTAAGACTTAAATCTAATTAACTATTTAATTAAATTCAGAAAATTTTAAATGATCTTCCGAAGATCATTTTTTGTGTATGTCGTGGATTAAATCGAAAGCAATAAAATTACCTTAGATTGTTTTCACCGGAATAGATTAAATAGGATTTGTTTGAATACTGGATATTACTTACTAAAATTTACGAATGACAATTTGGTAATTAGGATGACATTTCAGTTCTAATCTGAAACTACGGACAGCAAATAGTTTATTTTGTGCAGAAATGGATCGACAAAATTTACGAAAATTTCTCCTATCTGAAATGTTGGAATCGGAGAATGCCAGTGTTGTTGTCGGTTCAAGTTTAAATACCCTCCTATTCGAACCTAGTTTACACGAAAAAGAACCCGACGTTTACGTGGATAATTATTTTGAAGATGTCGTGCCACATTATTCGGACATCACTTATCGGCAACATTTTCGTATGAGTCGAGATGCCATGGCTGTAAGTAAACAATAAATTAGTTTTAGGTATGACAATACTAAATAAAGTATCTTTTAGGTGTTGATTGATGAACTGAAAGGAGTCTTGATAAAACAAGGCAACGATGTTAAAAACATGACAGTTTCGCTAGCAAAAAAGACGCATGTCACCTTATGGATGCTGGCTAACTACGCTGTCACATTTCGGGAATGTGGCACATTATTTGGTTTGAGTCCAGGGACAATTCATTTTATTTTGTTGCAAATTTGTACAGCGCTCAGCTTATTGCAAGCTCGTTACATAAAGTGGCCCAGCAGTCAGCAATGCGAAGTTCACGCTGCTGAAATTTTTGAAAGTACTGGCTTTCCAGGAGTTATAGGGTCTGTGGATGGATGTCACATTGAAATTAAAGCTCCATTTCACGATGACCATGACTATTACAACAGAAAACAATTTCACTCGGTGGTATTACAAGGCACCTGCGATAAAGATTTGAAGTTTATTGATATTTTTGTCGGAACACCAGGAAGTGCGCATAACGAGAGAGTCTTCAGTCTTAGTCCTCTGCATCACCAAATAACTCTGGGATTAATACAAGAAGATATGCATATTTTAGCGAATTCTTCATATGGCTTGCACGAAAATGTGCTTACACCGTTTCGAGATAATGGAAATCTATCTTCACTTCAGACACGATATAATTTTAAACATTCCGGTATAAGAAGCGTAACGGAGAGAACTTTTGGACTTTTGAAGAATAAGTTTCGACGCTTAAGATATCTCGACATGAGCTTAGAAGCAAAGATACCTACAGTAATTTCAGCATGTTGCGTTCTTCACAACTTCATTTTATCATACGAAGGCTACGAAGAAGGTGAAGATATTTCCGACGATCTTGACGAAGTGCCTGATCTAGAGGGAAGTCGCCCTTTCGAATCTGCAGAAGGTCGGGACAAAAGAAGTATTATTGCAAACATTTTGTAATTTTTATGTAATATGTAAGTAATATTCGTAATTAATGAATCAGATTTAACGATCTCACTAAATAACATACCCACGAGTTCATGTTATTATTACGACAACATAAATGGCAAAAGTAGGTCAAAAGGAATGAAGTTTGATGACTCGGAAATTAGATAAACTAGAACAAATTTTTTAAGATGACTTATTTTGGGTATAAAATGTACAGGAAACTGAACATTTAGGATTTTGGGATCTTTTTTGACAAATTTTACTCTGTTCCGGTTTGAATCTGTTGTAGAAAATTTAAAGTTTTTTTCTGATACTAAAGTAAGAAGCTTAAACAAAATAAAATATTGTTTCGAAGTTTTCTCCATGCAGGTTTTTTTTTCACTATCTAATGAGTGGATTCAATTTTCAAAATTTTTGGTGAAGTGCCGATAAAATAAAGAATCGTTTCTGTTCTTCCTTTTGCTACACAATTTCTAATTATTTATTTTAATTTACCAATCAAAATAAATTAGGAGGTTACAAGAGAGTGACGGATCAGTGCGGCCTTTAGGCCGCACAACCTGGGCAATTGAGTGTAATATAGAATTGAAAACGATTATGTTCTGTAAGTGCATTGATTGCTAAATTGAGATATCTTTCCTCGGAAAGCACTAACATAGTATCCATGGTAACACCCCCGTCATATGAAAAGACCTCGATAACAAAAGTTGGATGGTTGTTGTACTTGGTGGTAACAGCGCACTGGTACGGGATAAAAGTCTCGAAGACAGTTTTCTCTGTTACATGAAATTTTTTGGTGACGGGGCAATATCGGGCCGGAAAGACTTTCGAAACTGATGCTCGCAGTATATTGTCGTGTTTCGAAATCCATAAAAACGTTAATTTTATTACTTTGTAAAATAATTTTGAAGTTTGGTTTTAATATTTATAAACATGCTGTAAATAAGGATTTTAATTGTAAAGATGGAGGGGAGAGTGGGGCTTGAAGGTTGTCCAAGACACCGAGGTAGAGGTTCAAGAGACGACCTGACGTCAACTTGACGGGCGGATGAACATCATTCCCGTAATAAAAATTTAAATTCTTAATTGTTTGAAAATTAATAATAAAATAAGTTAAGTTGAGGTTTTTGTTTAATTTAGTTGTGGTGAAGTGCGAATTGTTATAATTTTAGTCGTTGAGTGCATGAAATGCACAAACGAATTTGTTAGACGTACTGACGCCAGCTGCAATACCACATGCGGAGCGTTCACGTGCAAGTTTCAAGTCCAATACCAGATTGCAAGGTAAAAGTTGAGCATTTGTAATTGACAATTGAATCGAAAATTATTATTACAACCAGAAGAGTCTCTTGTTAAATAATGGATGTACACTCAGCTGGAATATTTTTGGAATGAGCGAAATTTTATAAATTTGTATAGCTCGGGTCATTGCAATATATAGGGGGAACCAACAACCTAAAGCCGTGGAGATTGTGCAAAAATTTTCGAAGCATACTGCAAACGATTACGATCTGTAAATGCATTGACTGCTAAATCGAGATATCCAATTTAATTCCGAGCAAAGTTGGAGATTGTCTTCTCTCGGAAGGCACTAACATTGCACCAAAAAAATTTGCTTAGAAAGAAAGAAAGTCCTTTATAGACTTAACAAATCTATTTCTTGAGGTGGATTAGTCTCCATTTTCCTAACATTTCATATTTACAATTTCTCTATCGTTTTGCTCTCCACTCTTTCCTGTTCTTCACTTCTTCTCTCTGGTCATCGACCCCTATCTTTCCCAGATTTTCTATTACGTAGTCGTTCCATCTCAAAGCTGTCCCTCCAGTAAACCATCTTATTCTTTTTAAAATTTTCTCTCTAGATCTGTAATTTTCGAGTTCTGGGTACCTCAGGAATGTTTTTAATTTTTTGAAGTACTCAGAGGTAAAATTTCACTTTTATGTAAAAATTCCTGAGCGGGGGGGGGTGAACTGCAGAGGAAACTCTTGTATACCAATTCTTTTTGTTTCCGTTGCAATTCCTAGATCTTAAGGACCAAAATTCCTCTGTGGTTTTCCTCTCGGAGATTTCAGATTTAAGGACATTTTTTGTATTTCAACTTTGCATGATAAGTAATATTACAGTAACCGGTAACAGTAACTGTTTGGATCTGAAAATGAATGAAAATTTATATTTAATTTTTTTTTTACTTTTCTGTATTCTACGAGTCTAAACATTTGCGACCGGGAGGGTTTCTCCATTGAATTATTAATACTAATTTTTTCTAACGTCGTAGTTTTTTCATCCACAAGGATCGAATACTTGAAATCGAGGACCTTTGGTTGCCTTCAAAGTAGCTTAGGTATTAATAATACGTTTGTTACAGGAAACTCCTTGCCATTCGAAGCAGCTGTCTGGCTGCGTCCAAATCAAAACCGAAGGAGAAATTGGATTCCCGTGGGAAGATTTGCATCATTCCATTGACATCAAAGAAGATACATCAAATCTAGAATCTCAATTAGATAGAAATTTAAAGAACTGGTTTACGTGTGAACTTTGCAGCCATAAAAGTGGATCTAAAAGTAATTTAAAAGTTCATTTAAGAACCCATACAGGCGAGAAACCGTTTACTTGTGAAATATGTGAATTTAAATGTTCAATTAAGAGTAATTTAATAGTGCATTTAAGAATGCATGCTGGCGAGAAACCTTTTGCATGTCATATTTGCGATCGCCAATTTGCGCAAAAATATCGGTTAAGAAATCATTTAAGGGTCCATACTGGCGAGAAACCTTTTACTTGTGAAATTTGTGGCCATAAACTTGCACGTAAAGATGATATTAAAAGGCATTTACAAACTCACACTGGCGAAAAACCTTTTAAATGTAATATTTGTGAATACAAATGTGCACGTGTAAGCACTTTAAAAAAACATTTAAGAATTCATACCGGTGAAAAACCGCTTAAATGTGAAATTTGTGACTATAAATGCAAAGAGACCAGTCAATTAAAAGAACATTTAAGAATTCATACTGGCGAGAAATCCTTTTCATGTGATAGTTGCCATTATAAATGTGCACGTAAAGGGGATTTAAAAATACATTTAGCAATTCATACAGGTCAAAAATCGTTTACGTGTAAAGTTTGCGACTATAAATGTTCACGTAAAGGAACTTTACGATATCACAATAAAAGTGTCCATGTTGGCGACAAACCGATTTCTTGTGAAATTTGCAACTACAAGTGTTCACTTAAAAGTATTTTAAAAAGACATTTAGTAACACATAGCGGAGAGAAATTGTTTCCGTGTAATATTTGTGATCATAAATGTGCACGTAAAGGAGATTTAAAAAAACATTTGCTAACTCATAGTACTAACAAGAAAACATTCTCGTGTGAAATTTGTGACACTAAATTTGCACAAAAAGAATCGGTAAAGAGGCATTTAAAAATTCATACTGGCCAGAAACCGTTTACGTGTGAGTTTTGTGATTATAAATGTGCATATGCAAGCGGTTTAAAACAACATTTAAGAATTCATGCCGACGGGAAGTAGTTTTCATTTTCCCGAATAGATGGAACATTTTGCTTTCGGATATTCAGTATTTAATTTTTTTATATCGGAATGAGCATCCAAAGTATTTTTTTAAATGGTCGTCTATCTGCAATAGAAACCGAAGAAATAAATAAATTAATTATTAATACTGTTCCGTTACTGTCTTGTCATCTCGACAAGATGTTATTGTGGTTTTGATATCCACTACTTTTTATAAATAGGTGCACTTTTGATCGGTTCAATTTCCAGAGCTTCAAACTCGAACCGAAACCGAAATAGTAAAACAAGATAGAACTGTACTACCGCAACCAAAATATTGTAGTTAATATGAATGAAGAAACGAGATTGAAATGATGAATTAATCGGAAGTTAAACCAGAACGAAAATTACTTTACGGTTTGAAGTTTTGGTATAATGAACTAATCGATATAATAATATAATTATAATTTCTAGGGATTTTTGTTAAATCGGCAAACATTGGACTGATGCTTTCAGTTTTCATTTTTGACTGTTTGGCAATACAATTTATTTTGATAGTTAACGAATATCTGCATTATAATATTTTGTAACTATGTTATTTTATATGTTTTATTTTTAATAAATGAAAATAAAAATTTCAATCAATTGGACGAAAATTGTACGAGTTTTGCCCGAAGCCAATTTGTAAAATGAGTCTGCGATTCGGAGATCATCAAGCTAAGGTCAAGTTAGTCGAAGAAGAGACACTCGGACTGTGACATGGCTACGATCCTGTAGAACAAAAGATGCAATGATCCGAAGATGATCCTGATTTTTGACGGTCAAGTGTCAACAAGGTTCAAGGTTGGTGATCGATCATTACAGTGTGTGTTAGTGTCTTTTAAAAAGTGAAATACCGCAACAGGATCATTCTCTGTTTTTAAGCCAGTACCTCCAGTCAGAATGAAAAGAGAAGAACAAATTTAAGGTAAAAGTTTTTTCGATTTGCAATTTCAAAATTTATAAACAAGAAAAATAGTAAAGATTTCACCAGATTCGCGGTTCAATCTTATTAATTCGCGGTTTGATCTGCTTAATTCGCGGTTAGATTGAAAAACAAAAAATTCCCGATTTGGTTCACTTTGGCATGGGGCTTGTTCTATAGCCAGGGACATTTTTTAAGTTGAACTAGAAGAGGAAAATTTTAACATACATTTTTGCGCACAAGATTTTATTTATGATATTTTTTCTTAGATCATAATTATACAGGGTGTCCCCGTGACCGTGGAGAACCTTTGAGGTGGTTGTAAAGGACACTTTTCTAAGACAAATTTTCAAATAAAATTTTTGTCCAAGTCCAAACCCTTAGGGGGAACCTCTCTTTAAACGGTTCTGATTTCAAACGGCCATAGCTCCGATATTATTGATTTTTCAGACTTAATGGATTAGACTTTTTTTGAAGATCATTCATTATTTTCAGAATTTCTGTGAAAACGGTTGGTTTCCCAAAAAAATTTATTTGACCAAAGTTGTAGCCCGTTAAATTCCCTATTCAATTTGGGCCGACAGTTTTTTTCTAAGACGTTTCGGTTAAAAGATACGGGGTTTGCAAGAAAAGTAAAATAAATAAAACCTGAATTTTTTAAACATTTTTTCTCTTAATTTAATTTATAACTCGAAATTCGTTGATTCTAGACGTAAGGGGTTATAACTTAATTTTTAGATAAGCGAATGATCTTTAAAAAAGTTTTAATTCATTAAGCCTAAAAAGCGATAATATCGAAGCTAAGGCCGTTTGAAATCAGAAATTAAAAAAATTGCTTGAAAGGGAAGTACCCCCAAGGGTTTGGACTTGGACAAAAATTTTATTTGTAAATTTGTCTTAGAAAAGTGTCTTTCATCACCACCTACGATCACGGAACACACTGTATATTGATCAATATATTGCGATGCCCCCGGTACAATTTTTTGTAAAATTTTTTAATTTACAAATATTCCAATTTTTATAATTTTTTCGTGGGTTCGTGCGGAAGGAATGCAAATATTTGTGAGCATGAGACTTTTTAATGTTTTTAAAGTGTTAATTTTTTTCGTGTAAAACTTTGTTCCAATTCTATTTAATAATATGGTATCATTTAAACTATGCTATGCCTGGCTACAGCTATCCGCCTTATCATACAAAACTCCGTTGCGGTTTTACAAATGTTTGCAAATTTTCCAATTTTTGATTTATAATTTTATAATTTTAATTTTAATTTACTTCCAATTTAATTAATTTACCATTCCAATTTATTTTCATCTTCCGCATTCGAAAACAATTAGAATCTTCCACAAATATTCAAAATTCTTATCTTTTACACTTCACAAATTAATTAAAACAACTTTTCGATTTAAATTAGAATTACTTTTTATTTAAATCATCAAAATTATATAAGACGAACAAATTCGCAGCTTGGCATGAAGCAATCTTTTTTGTCCGTTACCAACATGATACTATTTACAAAATTTTTATCTACAGTATGCTTACAAATTTACAAATCAAAACAAAATAATTTACAAAATAACTAAAATAAGATTTTAACGTTTCAAAACACGACATTAAACCCCCTTAATTTTTATGAGTGAACCAAGGAGTTTACGATTAAACATTACTCAGTTCTCGTGCTCTGACAAATAAAATTTTTAAATATTTTTTTAAATAAACAATTATATAAATAAAAATCAGAATTTCTTTATAATACAATAATAAAATAAAAAACAAATAATCTTTTACAAATAAAATAATAAAGTGTTTTACAAATCATAATCATCAAATCAATTTTCATAAATAATATTGGTCAAAAAATTTTTTTTACCATAATTTCATCCGAGTTCCTGTGCTTTCTACTTCCTTCTCCGGTACTTCCACCGATGGATCTTCTTTGGAGTTCACTTTTCCGGCTCTAACTTCTGCCACTCCCTACTCTTCCTTTTCTTCAAATTCTTCACCGGTCGATTTTGCCTTTTCGTCCTTGATCGTGTTGATATTTTCTTTGTTTTTAGTCTTTAATTTTTTTCTCTAATTTTCTAACCCCACGTTTTGGGTGACATTTAAATGCGACCCTCCTCCCCCCGTATAATTTTTGTAAAAATTTTTTTAATCCACAAATTATCAATTTTAATTCTCTTATTTTATAAACAGTGGTTTCGGGTGAAGGGAATGCAAATAATTATGGGCATGAGACTTTTCTTAATTAGTTAAAATGTAAATTTTAATCGTATAAAACTTTATTCCAATTTAAATTCAAATGTGCAATAATTTATTTACTTTAAAAGTTTTGTTATTTTATATCGTATCGTATCGTAACTGCCTGGCTGCTCACAGCTGGCCGCCCCGTCAAACAAATTCCCTGTGAAATAATTCCACAAAACCAAATTTTTACAAAAAATTTCACTTTATATTAAAAATCATCAAAAATCAAATTTATATCAGCACGGACAAATTTACACGTCCGGCCGCATTCGCACCTCGGCGTGAAGCTCCTCTTTTCTTACTTACATCTAACATGGTTACCAACATAATCTTATTTACAAAATTTTTATGTACAGTATGCTTACAAATTAAAACAAAATAAACTACAAACTAACAAAAATAGAATTTTAACGTTTCAAAACACGACAATATATTATATGATCTAAGTATTTTTTAGATTAGAGGTTCTCAAACTTTTAAACATTATTCCCCACGTTTTAGAAACCCAATCTATAACGATTTAGATTTAAAGTTTTCTAGATTAATTGCAATTCTTTAGATTTAACTAATAGTTTTTTCAAATTTTTGGGATTTTCTTCACCTGCAGACTTCTGTAATTAATTTATAATTTCCCAATTATTTTTGTATTACTAAATGTTGCATATCTTCATAAGAGGGGTGGCCGTTATCTACGATGGTTACAAAAAGTCTGAAGAAGTATTAAAGACATCTCAACCACGTAAGCTGTTGAGCTTACCTTAGCTTGAGCTTAAATCGCCTGCTTTAAAACCTCTTTCTTTGAAGACGTTTATCTACGACCGACTTTATTGAATAGAACTTTTCACTATTACAGAACCAATGCATCTGTAAGTCTCGGCAGTACGCACCGGAGTACCCGAGAAATTATATGAAAAAATTTTTTAGGGTATAAAGATTAAAATTATTGCAAACTTTGAATAGTTAAGAATAGCGGTGAATGGGGCGGGGGGGACAGTATTTCATAACTTTTGCTTTCTCCTCCCGGTTTTGTGCAAAATTCTAAAACGGCCAGATTTGATCAAGGTCAGATTTGTATGATTTCCATAAATTACGAAAAATTACTGTTGTGTCATTTTCTTGTTTGTACCTGACGCTGAAATATTTATCTACGGCACTGAATCAGTTACTGGAAGCTGTTATTTTGCTCAAAATAATAATTATTAGAATACATATCCATTTGTTTAACAATGATGCGCATGAACGGATTAACGAAATTCCGTCTAAAATAGTGTAAAATAGTGAGATTTTTGAGTTGGATTGCGCTTTAGGGATGTTGTTAGCAATGGCGTGAGCTCAAATATCTACTCACTTTAAGGACTCCCCGCTTTAAGTCTTGTGGGGCTCTCAGTTTATAAATATCCGCAAAAATTAATTTTATTAAAATATTGCAAAAGTATGAGAACTGATCTGACATAATCCATGGTAAAAATTCTCTTTTTTACAATAATTGTTTTTTGTTTTATTTTGAAAATCGTGCCAATACTTAAATTTATACAAAAACACTAGATGGCGCTTCATTTATTGTAACTAATTTCATGGTAAAATAATTCATTAATTTAATCTGACAGAAAATCTCTCCAAATAAAATTCAAATAATCATAAACTAAAAACAAGAATTGCAAAAGTGAGTATTTAAAATGATTCTTGAACTCTGTAACATAACCTCAAACGAAAAAAAAAGTTTTAGCAGAATTTTTTGAACCATCAGGATGCACCAAGAAGTATTTTTGGAAAGCTCCGAAAACCTCGAAGGCAGTGGAGAGGAATCAGAAGATGTGAAATTCAATTTGGAAAACCTGCACCACCACATTGACATAAAGAACGAAAACCTAAATCTGGATTCTCGGCCAAAGAAAGAATGCGAGGTAGAAATATTTACAGAACCATTGGATAAACCATTTGTATGTGGAGTATGTGACTATAAAGGTGCAAAGAAACGAAACCTAACCGATCATTTAAAAATCCATTCCGGCCAGAAACCATTTGCATGCGAACTTTGCGACTATAAAGCTGTACGTAAGGATGGATTGAGAAAACATTTGCGAACTCATACTGGTGCCAAACCATTTGAATGTAAGGTTTGTAATTTTAAATGTGCACTTCAGAATGGTTTGCGAAATCATATTTTAAAAATGCATGCTGGCGACCAACCTTTCGAATGTGGAATTTGTGGTTACACATGTAAACAATGGACTAATTTACACGATCATTTTAGTGTTCATTCGGGTGACGAAACGTTCATGTGTGAATTTTGTGACTTCCGATCTGTACGAAAGGATAATTTGAGAGGTCATTTGAAAACCCATCTCGATCAGAAACCTTTCCGATGTGAGATTTGCGACTTCAAAACTGCTCGTATGGATGGTTTGAGAAAACATTTAAGAATCCATTCTGGTGAGAAACCATTTGCTTGTAAAATTTGCGATTATAAATGTACCCGACAGAGTAATTTGAGAATTCATATCAAAACCCATACTGGCGAGAAACCGTATGTGTGCGAAATTTGTGGTTATAAATGTACACAAAAGACTACGCTGAATGGTCATTTAAATATTCATAAAGGCGAAAAGCCCTTGGTGTGCGAATTTTGCGGGTATAAATGTTTCCGAAATAAAACGTTGGCCGAACATGTAAGAATTCATACTGGCGAGAAACCTTATTGTTGTGAAGTTTGTGATTTTAAATGTACGTTGAAGCAAGGCCTAAAGAGACACATGAAGACTCATACGTTTGAAACCGATTACTCGAAAATGAATATCCCCGAGAAGCTGTTCTCGTGCGAATTTTGTAAATATAAAGGTTCGATCAAAGAAAATTTGAGACGACATGTTTTGTCAGTTCATTCCGGCAATAAGCCGCTTAAGTGTAAAATTTGTGACTACGAATGTTTGTTCGAGTCGAAATTAAAACAGCATACGTTAACTCACACCGGTGAAAAACCGTATGGCTGTGAACTTTGTGCCTACAAATGTACAACTAAGAGTAATTTGAAACTGCATATAAAAACTCATTCTGCCGATAAACCTTTCGTGTGTAAAATATGTGATTATAAATCTTCGTATAAGCAATCGTTAGAACATCACATGAAAATTCATGACGGCTAGAATCAGTTTTCGTACAAAATTTATAGTTTTAAAGCTGCGTAATTAAATTATTGTTAGTTATATCATAAAGTTATAATAAATTGTTGATAGAAAAGTTATATACATATTACTGTGGAATCTCCGTAGAAAATTCTTTTACCACTTCTGTTTGCTTCGGGTAAGCCCTGGATTGTGGGTAGTTGGTACTCTTTTAGGGTGAGGGTTCCAGCGTTTTCAAAATAAAAAAAAATTCTTGTCTCAAAAAAACAAATTCATTTCCAAAAATTATAAATAATCCAAATCCAATATAAAATTTCAATACGCTTAAGTTATGACAGCACATCGAAGGTACAAGAACACGGTTTTTCGGCAATAACTTTCTTTATTTTTGAGATACGGCAGAATTAGTTATATACAAAGTTAAAGCTAATAAAATTTTCTACCAAAAAGATTTTTTAATTTTTTTTCTAGGAGCTATACCTTCAGAGTTGCCGTCGTTCGAAATTGATCAATTGAAAATTGTTTTTCGACGCTATTTCGAAGAGCCACAGCTCTAAAAGTTTGGGCGTTAGGAAAAAAATTTATAAGGGCTTTTTGTAGAGAATTTTATTAACTTTAAGTTTGTATATAAGCACTTTTGCCGTAGCTCAACAATGTAGATAGTTATTGCCGAAAAACTGTTATCTTGTACTCTTGATGTTCTGTCATAACTTAAGCGGTCTTCGGAGGAGATGGGAAATTTAATCTGTTCGGTTATAACATAATGAACCCACCTTTAAAAAATGAAAAAATAATTTCTACATTTATTGACAAATTTTCTATGATTTTTGCCCTTGGGTTTTTTAACCAAAACCAAAAAATCATGTCCACTTTTGGTTCTAAGTCGCAAAAACTCTCAAGCTCATAAGCGGCGTGGAGGGAGGGGGGGTAAACCTTCAAGAAAACATCACCAGATATTTAACCGGAAGGAAATTAATTGTGTTTATTTGATCATGACCGGGTGTTATGGAATACCCAGATTTTCTGTGAAATCGGTTGTTTTTCCAAAAACATTTTTTAGACCAAAGTTGTAGCCTGCTAAATTTCCTATCCAAATTTGGCTCATATTTTTCTATGAGATTTCGTTTAACCGATACAGGGTTAGCAAGAAAAACAAGTAAACCTTGGAATTTTTTAACATTTTTTCTATTATCATAACTCGAAATCCGTTGATTTTAGACGATTGACGGTTATAATCTAGTTTGTAGATAAGTGAACGATCTTTGAAAAATCACTAATCCACTAACCCTAAAAATTTAATATTTTTGATGCTGTGACCGCTTGAAGGCAGAAATTAAAAAAAAAATGCTTTAAAGACTACCTCCCAAGAATTTCGACTTAAAAAAAATTTTTTAGTAAGAAGTTTATTAGCACCACCTCAGAGATTCTCCACGGTTTTGGAGACATCCTGTACATACAAATTATTGGAATCCAGCTAGTGTGTGAGCAAATTTAATTTTTTTAATTTTTAAAATTATAAATAATATAATTATTTATAAAAAATAATTAAAATATTTAAATAATAAGTTAAAATTTTGCGGAATTCCGGATAAGTTGTGGTTCATATTGCAGGTAGAATACCGGTACCGACTGTTTATTTTACTGAACACTACTATTTAATTTCATGTCGTATGCGCATGCGTCACCATGTGTCAATATTTACGTAAATGCCAATTTCTTCTAGATTACCTAATAGTTTTGTGTGTTCTTACTTAATAGTATTAAATCTGTAATTCAAGAAATATTTTTGTCTTTCAAACTAACCTCACTTAAAATTTTTATTACAAGTTTTAGATAAACTGGAGTTGATAAGATGGAAGATGTGGTACTATCGGAAGACTACTGCGAAGTAAAAACAGAACCTGAGGGTGACATAGAATTTAAATCGGAAGATTTGCATCACTCGATTAATATTAAGGAAGACGAACATTGTGAAACTGGCATCCCGAATGACTCCGAACCGGAAGCACTGAAGTTTGCTGGTCAATCACAATTTGGTAAACATATCAAAATTCGTGCAGTCCCTAAACCACCGATGAAGAAATTGTTTGTTTGTGATATATGCGACCACAAATCTTCAACGAGACACAATTTAAATCAGCATCTTACAATACACACCGGTGTGAAGCCGTTCACGTGTGAAGTTTGTGATCACAGAAGTTCGTTCAAACAAGATCTGATATTGCATATTAGAACTCATACCGGCGACAAACCGTTTTTGTGCACGATTTGTGATTTTAAAACTGCTCGGAAGCAACATTTGAATAATCACATCAAAATTCATACCGGCGAAAAGCCGTTCGCTTGTAATTTGTGTCCTTATAGAACTACCACCGCACTAAATTTAAGGTTTCATATAAAAATTCATACCGGCGAGAAACCTTTCGCCTGTACGGTTTGTGATTATAAAAGTGCACGTAAAGTGAATTTGAAACTTCACCTAAGAATCCACACCGGGGAAAAGCAATTCGGATGTGAAATTTGTAACTTTAAATGTTCAACCAAATACAGCCTTAAACGGCACAGGGTGACTCATACCGGTGAGAAAGCGTTCGCATGTAATTTTTGTGACTATAAATGCTCGTTTAAAGAAGAATTGAAACCCCACATTAGAACCCATACAGGTGAGAAACCGTTCGCGTGCGAAATTTGTGACTATAAGTGTTCGTTTAGCCAAAGTTTGAATGTACACATGAGAACTCACACCGGTCACAAACCGTTCGCTTGTGAACTTTGTGACTACGCATGTTCAACGAAGCAACGGTTGCAACAACACACAAATTCTCATACAAACGAAAAACAGTTTGTTTGTGAAATATGTGCCCGCAAGTGTTCGACCAAGCCGTCGTTGAAACGGCACATGATAACTCATACCGGGAAGAACTTTCCAGTATAAAAGCTTTGAGAAATCAGTTTTACAATTGAATGGTATATAAAATCAATGATTTTATTTTTTGTCTGATAGTTTAATATACAGTACCATGTAATATATTGGAAAAATTTGATTACTTTACTAATTTATTTAATTTACTACCAAGTAAATTAATTGGTAAACCTTTAGAAAACACCTAGTTCCAAGTCTATACAGCTCCTTAGGTCGAATAAATTGATGGAAGTGAACATAATTTCTAATAACAGTTAGGAATGGTCGAAATGTTTGCTTCGGAGATCTTCCGAAAACTAATAATTTGATTGAATGGCAAAATAACAAATTCGGTTGCTTTCCTGGAACAAACCACCCCACAATCTGGAAATTTACCTATTCTTGAAATTTTATTTAATCCAGTCTTTTATATTCACCTGTATTAGAATCTCTTTAATTTGTTTGTGCGCGTCGGTGGCTAACAATCAAATTCAATCTTTTATTACTGCTCAGTATTCCACATCAATCGTGCAGCCTTTGAGTACTCGGTACACCCACACACTTTTTATAATAACGCTTAAATGACATCCCCAAACACTTGAATACAAAATAGCGCTGTTAACCGACGAGACCTCTGTAATTCTTAATTGTTTTGAAAATCAGTGTGAATAAATTCATCTTAACGTCCTTTTAAGTATTTATCTTGGGGGGAAGGGGGAATTTCTTGGCATTTTTGCCTCGACGTTGCCGAGTTAATTTAAACATTTTTTGTAATAGATAAATTTTTAATAAATCAAAGCAACTACTCAGTTATAAATCAAACAATGTTGATCATTCAACCAACGAGGGGATCGCTTCCGCAAGATTGTGACGCAATAACATCGTCGACTTTTAGACTAATTAACCTTTTTTTTGCGTCGGAAGAGAAAAATCTTCAAAAAGACACCACCAGTCCGTACTGGGCGGTAGTGTGGGATTCTAAAACCTCTCCCGTTTGTGTGCCGGGTTTCGCTCGCGCACACACGCGTTAATTTCCATCATAACATGACTTAATTCTACTAGGCTGACTAAATAATAGGTGGGCCTGTTCGATTTTCATCTTGCTTGGATCTTTGTTCAGCTTCTTTGGTCGCTATTATTTTATTTACCATGGTTGACACAACTTTCCATGCTTTTTCCGACGGAAGCATCAGGCTTACCATGTTGTCTGGCGTCAACTGTTGACCTAACCTCGTTTTCCGCTTTTCTCTGTTGCACTCTTGTCTAATTGATGCTATTTCTGAATTCCACCAGTATACAGCTGGTCTTCCTCGTTTAGTTTCCTTCAAGCCCATCCCGTCTGGCTCTTTTCAGTCGGGGTATCAATGGAGACCCTGAATGAACCTGATAATTCCTATCCAAAGTTCAAAAATATGGTACGTCAACACAATGGTCATAAACGGACATTCTAAATCTCCGTCAGTGTGAAATTGATTTTGTAGTTGTGGAGGGGGCTTTCTAACCGCCTCTGAATACCAGCAAAAGTTAATCTCTGAGCATCCGTGTTAGATGGTAGATCTCAACTTAAAAAATAAATAGGGTCATACAAAAAATAAACATAAAAAATGGGAAAGTGACGGGTCAGTGCGGCCTTTAGGCCGCACAACTTGGGCAATCGAGTTTACATCATTCAAATGCTAATAGGTCAGATGTAAGACCTAGTATATTTAACATTCTTGAATTTTTGTAAAAATATTACATTCATAAAATAAGTTTGTTACTTATTTAGTTCAATCAAGCCCCTGTGTAGGTAGTCAATTGCACTGTATTTTACTCATGCTGCGCGCATTATAACTTTAGGGATGGGGGGTCAGATTATCTTCTGGTGATAGTTAAAGACCATTTGCAAGCTTCTTAAACAACTGCCATAAGCGATCATATTAAGATGCGGTTCCCGCTCCGAGTGTTTGTAACCTTGGCGTGGTGAGGGGGCTAGCGTGCTTTCAGTAAAGCTGCAGCCACAGGGCGGACGGGAGGCGGTCGGGGCCGGCCGGGACTTAAAAACTCTTTGTGCCCGGTTCTTGCCGTCTTCTTAAAGGTTAGGATGGCTGTGGCGGAGAGAGCCTGACTAATTGGCAAACACAAAAATCAAATCGTAAACCGCCTGTGGGCTGCAACGACTCCCATAGTGGATAGCAGTGATAGGGGGCACGAGGGCCTTGGCTTAATCGCCTGGGCTGCGTGGATGAGGTACCACTATAAAACCCTCCCCATTCCCACGGTACTGCGACGCCAAAGGGATGCAAGGCCGGAGGGAAGTTCGGTCTCTAGTCGCAGAAACCTTGGGGCACCAGGCGCACGCCGTTGTATTAATGCCTTCTATCGTGCATGGGGTTCTGTGCGATGGTGACATTCTCTACCCCATTACTCGTGGGAACAATATGGAACCACCAAAAACAAACTCAAACACGGGGGGCGCTTCCGAAAGGGAGGAACCACCCAGACCTTCGAGGGCTGCAAGGAGGCGCTATAACCGACTCCAAGCAGCAAAAAAGGTAAAGGAGGCAGGGACGGCAACGAAACCTACTCCTGAACTAAAACCAAGCACCTCGACCGGGGGGCTAAAGCGAAACCGGTCAGATGCGAGTACACCTGCAAGCGCAGGTAGACCAAAGAAGAGAGGCAAGGGATCAAACCCTACCCTCTCTTATAAGTCTGTCCTGACAGACATTAGGGTGGCCATCATACCAGAGGGCTACCCTATAAACCTCCTTAGTGGGGAGCAGCTGGAGCTGGTAAAAGAGATGCTGCTCAGTGCCCTTGACACTATCAAGGAGGAGGACAAGGGGCCTAAGTTCACAGAGGTCAAACCCAAGGGGGGACTCCTGGTAGCCTCCTGCGTTGACCTGGCCACTAAGGACTGGTTGGTGCGGATGGTAGCCGGGGGAAAACCCTGGGAAGGAGCGAAACTTGGCGTCATTGACGCTAAGGACGTCCCTAGGCCTGTAAAGGTCATGACGTGGGTTCCGGGACCCTCTGTGGAACCGGAACTCATTATCAACAGACTGAAGGCCCAGAACCGGGGGCTCAGAACTGAGACCTGGTCTGTGCTGGAAAGAAAGTCTGATACTAAGGGCCAGCAACTCATATTGCTGGTTGACGAACTTTCCTGGAGCAGAATCCAGGAAATTGAGTGTAAGCCTTACCTGAACTTCTCCAGGATCACCTTCAAGGAACTGGGGAAGAGGAAGGAGCAGGAGCGGGGAGAGGCTATGGAGGAGGGCGGGGGGGACCTAGAGTTACCCCTGTCATCTGCTCCTCCCGGCGAGTCCACGTCTGCGGCTGAAGACGCACCTTCAGCCGATGGCGACGGTGACGGGGCTGCGGGAGAAGCCACTCTTCCAACCGGATCGTAGGTGCGATGATCCGGTTAGTACAAGTAAATCTTCACCATTGCAGGGCTGCTTCGGCGGCCCTGCAAAGGTTCATAATTAAACATGACATTGACGTGGCCCTGATCCAGGAACCCTGGGTAACGGGGGGCCGGATCAGGGGGCTCACTTCTCTAGGAGACCGGGAGCTGATTAGCCCGGGAGATAATCATCCTAGAGTATGCATCATTGCCAAAAAATGGCTCTGCCTCTTGCCGCTATGGGGGCTCTGCACAAGAGACCTAACAGCAGCCAAATTTAAGATATCTATGGAAGGGAGCTTAACAGACCTCGTGGTAGCGTCTGCATACCTTCCATATGACCAACCGGGACCACCTCCTCCAAAGGAGTTAGAAAATCTGGTACTCGACTGTGAAAGCAGCAAAACACAACTGGTGATCGGCTGTGACTCCAATGCACACCACATAATATGGGGGAGCAAGGACACGAACAGCAGAGGCGTATTCTTACTTGAATTTGTCTTCAGTAATAAGCTGGAGATAATGAACAAGGGAGAGGAGCCTACCTTTGTCACTGTGGCAAGGGAGGAGGTAATTGACATAAAGATAGGGACTTCTCTCGTGAGTCAGGTGATCAGAGATTGCCACGTCTCTCGGGAGGAGTCACTCTCTGATCACAGATACATTAGGTTTGACATAGAAACCCCGCCAATGGTGGAGGCCTCGTACAGGAACCCCAGAACCTGTGATTGGGCTCTCTTTAATGAGAGTCTGGAACAGGGCGTGGGGGAATGTCCGTCGAGGGTTACAAACACAGCGGAGCTGGAAGTGATGAACGACGCGATAACGTCGGCCATTATCACAGCCTTCGAAGAAAGCTGCCCCCTAAAAGAGAGGAAAAGTAAGCGGGAGACCATTTGGTGGAACCGTGAACTCGAATCTCTCAGGGCAGAGTCTCGAAAGTCTTTTAACAAAGCTAAGAGAACAGGAGACTGGGAAGCTTACAGAGGCTCCCGTCTGAAATACACGTACGCCATACGTAAGGCAAAGGAAGACTCATGGAGGAAGTACTGCGGGGAAATCGAAAGAACTCCCGAATGTGCAAGACTCCAAAAGTGGGAGTGGGCACAATAGAAAAACCACGGGGAGGGTTCACATCATCGGGGGAGGAGACTCTGGTGCTATTGCTTCGGACACACTTCCCGGGATATGTCCCCAAACCCGATGATGGCTCTAATGGCCAGGGGCACCAAGCCATCCCGACGAGTCGGGCAAGCAGGAGCAACTGGAAATTAGCAGATAATATAACTGATTAACAAAACGAGAGTTGATTGGGCGATTAACACTTTCAAACCATTCAAATCTCAAGGCGAAGATGGCATTTTCCCCGCATTATTACAACAGGGGATGGAAGTACTAGCCACCCCTCTATGTACATTGTTCAGAGCCAGCTTGGCGCTCAACTATGTACCCCAAAGCTGGCGGATAGCTAGAGTGGTATTTATACCCAAGCCAGGACGTGCATCATATGCCCAGGCTAAGTCATTTCGTCCAATTAGCCTGACGTATTTTTTATTAAAGACACTGGAAAAACTGATTGATAGGCACATTAGGGATAGTGTATTGGTGAATTCACCTCTACACAGACACCAGTATGCCTATTAATCGGGAAAATCGTGTGAGCTTAGTCTACACGAACTAACTCACAGGATAGCAGGGGCTCTTGGCAGTCAAGAAATTGCTCTGGGAGCCTTTCTAGACATAGAGGGGGCGTTTGATAACGTCTCTTTTGACTCTATAGTAAGAGCTGTCGGAAGTCGTGGAGTCGACCCGGCTATTACGGGTTGGATTAGCTCTACCCTCAGAGACAAGAAAATCAAAGCTAGTCTGGGACAGACGACTGTGGAGGTGTCTGCCGCACGTGGGTGTCCGCAGGGGGGGGTTCTCTCCCCGCTGCTGTGGTGCTTGGTGGTGGATAGTCTTCTGCGGGAGCTGGAACAGGCAGGGGTACATGGACAGGGATTTGCTGATGATATCACAATCCTTGTTATTGGGAAATTCGGAGGAGTCGTGTCTTCGTTGATGCAAAACGCACTCAGAATCGTTGAAAGATGGTGCACAGGAGAGGGGCTATCGGTAAACCCGAGCAAAACCTCTGTTGTGGCGTTTACACAACGCACTAAACTTCAGGATGTGAGGACTCTGAGGTTGTGGGGGAAGGAGCTGCCTCTGCAGAAGGAGGTCAAATACCTGGGTCTAACTTTGGACAGCAGGCTGACCTTCACGCCTCACATCCGCCACATTACGAACAAAGCGACTAGGGCCCTTTGGGCCTGTAGGAGCATGATCGGTAAAACGTGGGGACTAAAACCTAAAATGGTACTTTGGTTGTACACCAAGGTGGTGATACCCATGATCACATACTCAGCCCTGATCTTGTGGCATAAAGCCAGTAAAAGGGAAAGCATAAACCGGCTCAACAGGCTGCAAAGACTGACGTGCTTGGGAATTACGGGGGCAATGGCATCAACGCCCACCGCTTCTATGGAGGCTCTCCTGGGTCTTCGACCTTTACACCTAATCGTGCGGTCCGAGGCTCTACTTGCAGCCTACAGGTTGAAAATTAACGGTCATGGTGAGGTCAATCCTAGAAGGGGGCACCACACCATGATCCTAAACTCAATTAAGAGTAACGGCCTGCTCAGCATGCACCCTGACAGAACTGGCACCGTGAGGGACTTTAGAAAGCCCTATAAGGTCATAGTTCCGGATAGGGATAAAATTGAAACCTCACAAACGTTGGGGCTTAGGTATGATACCATCTGGTATACAGATGGATCAAAGACTGAGACGAGTACTGGAATAGGTGTGCGAGGCAGAAGACTGGGGGATGCTTATAGCATTAACCTGGGACCTCTCGCAACTATATTTCAGGCAGAAGTAACTGCCATATTGATCTGTGCTGAAGAGCTGGTATGGAGGAACCTTGTAGAGAGGAGAATCTGTATCATGACTGACAGCCAAGCAGCTCTAAGAGCCTTGGAAGGAGTTGAATTACACTCCAAAGTTGTCAAACAATGCAAAGATGCTCTGGTAAAACTTGCCCTCCGCAACAGCGTCACACTGATGTGGGTGCCAGGACACCGGGGCATCAAAGGCAACGAAGAAGCGGATTCTCTAGCTAGGAAGGCCGCTTCCGCAAACCTAATGGGCCCGGAGCCTTCCTGCGGGATTGCTTACTCTACCGCAAAAGGAAGAATTAGGGATATACTAGCAGAACAACACCTTGCACACTAGGTGGACCTACCTGGACTGAGGCAATCGCGTACGTTCATAAGGGCACCGTCCAGTGAGGCCAAAAGGAACAAAATACTCATGTTGAGTAGGAAACAACTTTGAAGGTTAGTAGGTCTCTTCACAGGGCACTGCTGCCTCAAAAGGCACCTCAGCATTATGGGGCTGACGGAGGATCCTATTTGCAGGATGTGTGGCGAGAAGTATGAAACCCCACTCCACATACTATGCCAATGCCCGGCCTTGGCCAGGAGCAGGCTGCGTCACCCCGGTTTGCCCTACCCAACAACCGAGGAGATAGAACAATCTCCCTTCAACTGTGTTCTCGACCTGGTCGAAGAGACGCAGTTGTTTGTGTAAATTCGAATGGGTGCACAATAAGCTTAAGCTTCAGTGCAGTGGGGACATGTACCACAGCCCGTTACTAATAATAATAATAATAATAAGATGCGGTTTTCCCAAGTAACATTTTGTGTTGAATATCAACTGCGAAAGCGCCGTGTCAGCTTAAAATTCAGCTAGTGAGCTGCGTCAGCTGTTGAAAATGCTTACTCAGCTGATATTCAGCGCTGAATCAGCTAAAATTCAGCTGATATTCAGCATTTTGAACAGCTATTAAAAAAATTATTTTAAATTGATAATTATATTTATCTAATTAAATTGTCGCCTATAATTTATAGAACATTTTATTTTATTATTTTCATTAACATCAAAAAATATAAATATATCTTATATCTTTATTACATCATTTATTTATTTATCATTTTATATCAGTCGCAATATCTTATATTGCGATATCTTATATTGCGACTGAAATATTATAGTAATTTTAAATTTATATATTATTATGTATAACTTTAAGTTAAGTTTAAACTTACATTTTTTTACACGTCCGCCTGCCTCGATTGGGATTTGAACCTGAGGTATCCACGTTGGAACTTGAAAGCTTAACTGCCTAGGCTATGAGGCTATATGAAACTTTTTGATTTTTTTAAAATATATTCAATCTATTTTTGTGTGGAGTATTTGACCATCAGTTATCGAAAAATAATTAAATACACACCACTATATTTCATGCTGGTTTTTCAAAATTTTGAATTTTTAAATAAATACTTACGCAAAAAAATTTTACTACAAATTCTAAATACCTTTTTCCTTATTTGTATAATCTCATTAGTTAGATTATGAAATTTGGGTTTCCCAAAATAATTTTGTTACAATGGATTTGCACATCTAGTTACAAAATTGCGACAATTTTAATTTTTAAAAATACATTAAATTAATCAATAGATAAGTGGTTTAAGGCTAGGATTTTGCGGCGCGCTCTTACATCTACAAGAACAATTCAAAAACGGCTGAATAGATATTTTTCAAATTTGGGAATTATATTTACGATGAATTAAGGATTGCTTAGCCATAATTTTTTTTGGCAAATTTTGAAATTTAGAATTCAAATTCTTTAAATACTATAATTGTAATTTATTTAACAAAAATTAAAGTAGAGGAAATGATTACCAACGAAGAATTATTAATAAAAAAAAAAAAAAATTGACCAGGTGCAAAATTAAATCACATCTACAACTCTATTTAAAAAACGACTGGACGGATTGGTTCAAAATTTTGAGATAATATTTGTGACATTATAAGGATTGCTTAGCGGGGTTTTTGAACTCAAAAATTGTATTTATAACAATAATATTTGTTGTAAAACATGAAAATAATTATCAATTAATAAAATTTTATTTATTTAAAGAATGTACATCTATAAATGAATTCGTAAAAAAATTTTCAACAATTTATGTTACCTATAACGTATTAAAAATGAAATTGAAAATAATTGATGAATTCAAATAATTTTAGATAAAATGGAACATTATAGTTCAGTCAATAGCCCACAGATGGTTATTATATTGTATGCACTTTTGAGCGCACAGTTTTCTGTTTTGTGCAATCGTATAAATTCTTGCGTGCATATCATCTACAATTATTTTTAGGTGGGGGATGTTTACTTTTTGGATGCTTACAAAACATTTCATAAAAATTATAATTCGCATAATTTTAATGGCGGTAGAAATAATTTCAATTCTATTTAAAAAACATACAATAAAGTGTAAATGCAAAAATAAATATTTTTTATAATAATTTTCTTGTGCAATCGAAAGAAAATAAGTGATTCAAATGTTTATTTTTTATTTCTTCCGTAATGAATCGGTCTTGTTATCGTTTTATACATTTTCATCTTTGTATCTTTTTCTAGGTTTCCATTTTTCAAGAGTACTTTGTTTCGTGTTTAATTATTTAATGCTTTCTTTAATTATACAAATAAAATAGTTTTCATATCAATATTGCCACAAAAAAATGTTTTCTCTTTGGATTGCAAAAGACTAATTGAAGAAAATCAAAAAACATTCATTATTTCCGCGTGGTGTTTAGATTATAATAGCACAAGTAGGACCGGCGCTGGAATATTTGACGCTCTAGGCAAAATTTTATCAGTGCCCCCCCCCCCCCCATTTATATAGCAGTGCTAAGCTGAGAAACAAAAATTCGCGATATTTAAAAAAATACAGATTTACTTATTTTTATTAAAAAAAACCTTTTCTAACAAAAATAAAACTAAAAAAAATCAAATTTTAACTTTTCTAGTTTTTTTTGCGGCAAAAGTTGTTAAAAGTTTTTTAAAATTTAGTTTCTTTCTGTTCTATAGAAATAATAATTTTATTTGCGCTGGAATTGAATTTAATTGAGGATCAGGATTATCGACGTCCGGATTATCGAAGTACTACTGTATAATCGCAAAACGCATTAATTAGATAAATAAATTCTATTATTATACCACGAATACTTTACATTTTTTGAAGTAAGTTTTGTAGATCCTCTTTTTGTTTGTACCGTAAAGTGGGGCGACTTTGATATTACGGTGCGGCTTTGATAACTGCCTTCTCTGCAAACTGCAGCCGCACTGGTACATTTTAAAATTACCGCTAATTGCATTAATTACGTCCACGCCTACAGATCTTAAAATCATTGTAAAAATAGTTTTTTTTATTAAGTAACGTGCAATAAATTGATCAAAAACGCCGGTCATCGGCCTAAGAAGATTTTTTTAGTCGTTATAGCTTCAAATGTGCAAAGGTTGGTAATATTTTATGATACATCTTCAGATGGTCCGAGTCTATAAGAGGAAATCCGGAACTAAGGATTATAAGCATTACTCACAAGGCTAACTGGATGAAGCTATTCAGAGAATTTCATTTAAGTTTTTAATAAATACTGCAAAATTATATTTAGGTATAAACGTACAAACACTTATTTATTTTTTTTATACAAGAATATGTATTTTTTATGAAAATAAACACCTAATACAATAAAAAGACTTCGATCAAAGTCGCCCCCAAAACAATATCTGTTATAACTCAAAAACTACAACACCGATTTTAACATGAAGCAAAAGTAATCACTCTAGACAGGTTCTCTGCAGTTTAAACGTATTTTCAGAGGGGGCGAGTTCAAAGTGGCCCTACTCGAGGTGTAAAGTTGATCAGCAAGTTTTTATTTTTTTACTGCGCGTATTACAAAAAATTAATTTCTCTTTAGCATAAAGTCGTCTCTGCATGCCATCACCAATCGTTTGGTATTTTTTAACTTTAAAGTTAAAATCAATCAAATCTAATACTATATGCGAAATACAAATTAAATTGAACAAAGTCACCCCATTTTACGGTAGTGAATTAAACTATAATATAATTTCGAAAATCTTTTAGTTCTGCTAGGGAGCATCTGGGAAATCCTTCCGCTCCTTGGTTCCGTCTTTGGGTACTTTTTTTATAAAAAATAATCATAGTAAAATCAAATTCATATAATGGTAATAGAAGAATTAAATCGGTTGTGAAAATTTAATATTCATCTTAGAATAAATAATGCTTTCGTCGATTTTTTTAATAGAAAATTCAGTTTTTACTTTGGCTTATTAGTTTTTGCAGCAATAGTGATAAAAGACGAATGTGCAATTCCTTCATCAGATTTAAATAAATATTTTTAATTTATCCACAAAACTGTCGGATATTTAGACACTTATGGTTGATTGCCCAATGATTTCAAATGCCATTTAGTATTATAAGAGTTATCAAATAATATTATGTGTTCTGTATAACAATGCATTTAAATTTTTGTAATTATAGTAAAATTTTAATTTTTGCATTTTTAAATATAACATTTTGTAACAATATAATCCAAATCATTTTGAACAGTGATCTCAAGACATAGTAATTATTGTCGGATAACTGCAAAAGTAAAGTGAGATCGAGTTTTATGCATATCTCTCCTTGCAAGGTTAAATTCCAGTTGCATAGGGCTTAGTTTTATACGATTACGAAAAATATTATTAATGTTATATAGTCGAACAAGTGCGAAATTATAATATTATATATCAAATTTATATGCATTTATACTTATTTTAGTGTTAATAATTTTTTATCTTATGTGATCTTAAATTTATCTTAAACATTTTATAATTTCATATAAAAATGGTGTTATTTTTAAAATCATTTAAATCACCAACAGCTTTGTATACGTTTAATTCTAGGAAACTAAAAATTTGTATAAAATTACCATCATAAAATAAGTACGAGTATAAAAATACTAAGTAAACCTTTGAAAATTCTCCCCGCTTTTACAATTGATAAAATTTTTAGACTACATAACAGAGAGGGTAATTTTCGTATTTTAAAAGGAGGGAGCTTATCGATCGTATGTTAGAAATAGCGACGCGTATCGGTAAAACAATAATAAGTTAGATGACTTAAAAATTTGTTAAACGTGTTGTCTACCCGCGAATTATAAAATACAACGAGCTTATAAGCCCCCTCGCGTTCGTGAATCAAAGTTAGCTGCGTATATCTTATCCTTAAGTAGTGTAACTCGATATTAATCATATCAAATTTTTAGCATAAACCAAAAAATGCACAAAACACTTTTTCGAAAACTAAAATGTTTAAGTTATCACAATATATAAATACACTGTATTATCGCAAACGTTTTCACCATACTATGGCATCATCAGGCGATAAACTAGGTCCTAGTTCATCGCCAGTGTTTTGTGCATTTTTTGGTTAATGCTAAAAATTTTATATGATACATTAAATTAGCTACAATGTTGTAAAAACACGTACCGTGTTAAATTCGATTACATTGAAATTTAAAAATAGCAAAAATTGTCGTTTTTTGGTTAATTATTAACACAAAAATTCCTAATTTTGCATAAATCGATTATAATCGGTAACATATTTTTAAAAATTGTTTCACTATGAAAAAAAATAAAAATAAAATTAATATAAATATGTTTGCACTGGGGATCGTAAATAAAATTCTGCTAGACCGAAAAAACGTGCACAAAATTTTATAAAATATTCAAAAATATAATTACCACGCGAAAGTATATGACTTACTAATGACAAAAATTTAAAAATAAAGTTAAACGATTGATGATATTTTTGCGAATTTCTTTTACCATGCGGTCGAATTTATGCGATTTCGCTTTTGTATGCGATTTAAGCATTAAAGTGAAAGCCCAATATTGCATTTGTAAATAAATTATAGATTTACATTGAAAATTATTTCGATTTTAATTAACACTATTTTTATTTATTGATGATGAAAATAATGAAAATTAATACAAATTTGCTAGGGTTTTTCGGAAATTTATTTTAAAACTAGATATTAAAAATTTGTTTTCTCCACCTTAAAAAATTGATTATCTACTTGGGTTTATTAATAATAATCAATTACTGATTTAAAAAACGAATTGATTTCTTCATGTTTATTATTAAATGTGATTATTTATTTACACCTAAATTAAATATACTTCTAACTATTGCTTAATACTTAAGGAGGTATTGTAGCTTAAAAATTAAAAAAAAAACGATTTTTTGCCAGTTTCTAGTAAAAGTCGAAAAACGCGTTTTTTAAACTACATTTTTCAAAGTGCTTCACATAATATTTCAAGTTCTTTTTAACTGATAAACTTTAAATTTGTTATGTATCTTTAGTATATGTTGCTTTATAGTCCGTACCTTAAAAATTGAAAAATTATTTTTTTATACGGCCACCAGAACAGCGAATAATAATTTAAAATTTTCTAAGGTACGGACTATCAAGTAACATATACTGAAGGTACACACCAAGTTGGAAGTTAATCGGACATATAGAACTTGAGATATTATGCTAACCACTTTGAAAAATGTAGTTTCGAAGAAAATAACCGATTTCGATTTTTCAAATTTTTAGGCTAGAATACAGTGGCGGCTCGTGCAAAATATTCTTGGGTGTTCTGCATTATAAAAAAGGCAAGATATCAGTAAAATGGTAATCTCAAAAAATAAACTTACTTATTGCACGTTTTTAAATGTTAATGGCATGCGTCGGTCCTTGCTTGTGGCAAACTTATTAATAACTTTCTCATTAAAGTTTGATATTCCCGAGATAAATGTTTTTTCTATCGACAACATCGAAAGAGCTGTCAATCGATCTTCAGCCATGGAGTTCCTTAAAAATGTTTTTATTCGCTTTAAGGTGGAAAAACTGCGCTCCGCTTCGGCGGTAGTCATCGGAGTTGTCACAAGAATTTGTAGCAATTTCTTGATTTCTCCCATGGTGTCATCCAAATTGTTCGAAATTAAAAATTTAAGAAGAGCTATTGCCCCATGTAATTGCCTGAATTCATGGTTAGAATACAATACACAGAGCTCAGTTTTTAGACGTTGCTTATTCAAAACATTATAAGCTATGCAAGTCGAATTTAATTTATCGTCAGGAAATCTATTATCGTATTCCACGAATTTTTCAAAAAATAAAAGCGATGCGGCTACTAAATGGTCTGTGAATTTAAAACGTTCTTTTGCATTATTTATAATAATATCGCATACCTCTATGCAAGCAACACGGTGGTCAACTTTATTACTATTAGGCTTCCTCCTTGTATCGCTGGGAGCACTGTAAAAATTTGAAGCTTCCTTAATGATCAAGTCTATTTTATTCCTAATGCCATTAATGCTTTTTTCAAACACACTTGTTACCCTCTGTGCTTCTGTCGGATCCATACTCATTTTTTGTAGTTGACTATATAAAATGTCGACATGAGGCATTACATAATGAAAAAAAGTCAGCCAAAAAATAAAATTCGCATCTTCTAAAGAGCGCCGAATACCTGCAGCTTGCCTGCTAGTCAACGAATTAGATTCTTCTTCCAACTCTTCCATGCATTCAATTATGGAAAGTCTATGTTCGTATACTACGTTAACTGTGCGAATATTGAAATTCCAGCGCGTAGGAACAGAGCGTGGCACATTTCGTCCTACTAATTTGTCCAACACTGCTACCCGTTGGGGGGAATGACTAAAAAATCCGGGAATGGAGTGTAAGTCTCCAAAAAAAATTCGCACCTGAGAATTTATAGAACATGCTCTTGCCATAACCAAATTTAGTTGATGTGCATAGCAATGCACAAAATGAGCATTTTTATATTTTTGTTTAATTCGCGCTTGAACTCCACCATGTTCTCCGCTCATTACCGCTGCACCATCGTAACTTTGTGCTATTAGTTTATTACTGTCATCTTTTACTATCGGATCTATTACACTTAAAATAGTTTCAGACAACGTTTCGGCATCATGTTTCATCGGAAGCAAAAAATTCCAGAATCGTTCAACTGGATCTCCATCTTTTGTTGCATATCTAAGAACAGTTACCATTTGAAATTTTCCTGAAATGTCTGTGGTTTCGTCCGCCATTACTGCTAAAAATGGCGTTTCATTTATTTCTTTCAAGATTTCTTCATGACAAACTGCTAGCATACAATCTAAAATCTCATTTTGTATTATTTTTGAAGTCCCTTTAAAAACGGTTGCATGTTTTAAATGTTCGTTAAGGGTTTTGTCAAGTTCTGACGAAAAATTAACTAAACCGCGAAAAATACCAGGATTTTCAGATGTTTCAGATTCATCATGTCCACGAAGCGCAAGTTCAAATGATCCACAAAACTTGATACAGTTTATGATTTTAGATAGAATGTATCTATTTTTTGTAACTTCGTCATTATGTTTTTGAATGTTTGTTTGGTAAGCGGAATCAAGTTGGGCCTGCACATTAATTTTGCCAAATAAAGAAAATTTTATTACATTATTAATATGGCTTTTCGAGTTTTCGTGTTTTTTAATTTTATCACTTAAATGTATTAAATCTCTCACCCCTGTTTCCGTCCAATGTTTATCACCACAGTCTTTAGAAAATAACACACACGGAAAACAAAACAGAGCGTTCTTACGATTACATCCACAAATCCAATTGTTTCGTAAATAAATATTTGTATTAAATTGTCTTTTATAGGTTTTACCTCGACTTATGCCATCAATTTCAATATTTAATACTGGTGTAGGCCGACCTTGCTGTTTTACCACTAATTGTTCGTGGTAACTCAGTTTAGAAAAATTATTTTCACTTAATTTAAAAATTGTATCCATTTTAAAAAACACTGTTAGATCTTCTTTGTAAGAGGTTATTAGAACAACTAAATAATATATAAGTATGCCCTTTTAGCTTGTTCACATCATAATTCTGTCACTGTTTCATATTTATTATTTTAAAAATAAAGCTGGATACTTTGTAATTTACTAGTATCTAGTAAACTAGTAAAAACCATTACCTTTTTGGGTTCGAAATAAAACAAACAACGCTGAAATTTTTGTAACACAATAAATTTTATTTTCACGTAATACATTAAATTTTATAATTACTGCAATCCTAATTAATTTTCGAAAATTTTTTATTAAGTTCGGCTTATGAGGGAAGTTGTGTGTTAAAAATATTAGTAATATTCCATTTTATTTTTTCTTCATTTAGTTGTAAATTCATAAGCATTTATTTTATGTAGTAGGTATAAGATACTACTAATATTCGATATTCATAATTTCAATAAATTAAAGTTCATAACGCAAGATGTGTTTAAAATAAAATCGTATAAGATGTAAAACCAGCGCTGCATTATGAGCAGACACGGTTATACCATGGTGGGTTACTATATCTTATAATCTGCGAGTTTAATAATAAATTGCATTATTGTAGAAAAAACCTACATAATTTTTAATTTTACTGATATTAATAATTAAACGTAATTTGAATTCGAGTTTATAATATAGGATCTATCAAAAAATAATTTTGCTTCTATTTTGGTAATAGTATTTATAAGAAACTTGGTAAAATTTAACTGTGTACTAAATTTTCAAATTACACTATATTACGAGTATTAAACTATTGTAGTTAATTGTTTAATTATTGTTGTTGAACAATCAATGAACAAAAATTAACTTGGTTGCTTTCATAAGTTAAATTTTAAATTTAAAACACAAAATACAACATGTAACTCTGCATCATTATGCAGCACAGTTTGTAATGTATCCTGATAGGTTGATGGGTACGTTTCCACCCGATAGCTCGCGTAGCCTAACGAATATGTCTGAATTTTTCATGTTCACACTGTTTGCAATCATATGCAGCTATTTCAAAGGTTAAACAGCGATTTCGTAAGCGTAGCGGAATTGTATTTATTACAGTACTTATTTGACTAACTGATGCAACATAAGAAGCGCGCTTTGAAACCAAAATTGATTATTTTTCAATTATTGAAATAATCTGAAATGTGATGATTATACTAATAAGTAATAGATAATTATGGTACACTTCATTCTTATTTTTGGCGGTTCTGCAGCTCTGCAGTTCCTATGGTAGAACCGCCCCTGCTAGAATATCACCTTAAGACACAGATTCCGGCAGTGGGAAAGAGGTTACATTAAAAAGCAAAGCAGGCTTCAATCAGTGCGCTTGCGCGAAGTTTTTAAATTTAAAATCATGGTTTTTAAGTTAACCTGCTGTTTGACGTTATAAATAACTATTAATTATCTAGTATACATTTTTGAATACAACAATAATACATTAAATTGGAAGAAATTAAACATATTTCAAACGATTTTAGCTTTTAAAGCAGGTTTGGTGTATAAATAATTTTTAAATAGGAAATAATGTAGGAGCAAAAATAAAGTGTTATAGTAATAAATGCTGGAAAACCCATAATATTCTAAGGTGTTTTGCTTTCAAATAAATAAAAGACAAAATATTTAAATGTAAGAAACAGTAGCAAATAGGTACTCTTTCTATATCACGGACCTTATCAATAAATGTTTATAAAATTTAAAAACAATAAATTATGTTGTGTTTTTGCAATTGTTCTAATAAAAAAATTAACAGTTTTAGTTCTTAAATGTAATATTTTTATAAGCTATACAATATTTATCTATTACTTTATTATTACAATTTATATTTATTAGATTTATATATAAATAAAAAACCATTTTCTGTTACAATAAATTATAGTACACTATTTGAACTCTATATGTCGAGGTTCCAACCTAAAAATTAAAAAAAGAAAAGAATAATTAATTAAAAAATTAAGTCGCTGAAACATACTTCACTCTCGTCTTTGCTTTTTATTTGGGAAATATGATTGTTTCTCCATTTTCCTCTTCATAGATTGATGTTTAGCAATTTTATTTAAAAACGAATTGTATTCGGTTTTCAATTTCTCGAATGATTCATCATCCCAATTATAAAAATCGTCCAAATAATTAAGGGTAGTGCTTCTCCATGATTCTATTATAATTTTCTTACGTGTGTTCTTATCTATATCATCTTGCAAATTCAGATTTACGTCGTTGTTTAAAGTTGCACATTTTTCTTCTATAAATTCAGTAATGGCTTCATTTGATTTTAATTTTTCTTCAGATTCATCCTCATTGCATAATAAATGTTTTGTATCTTCATTATTTTCATCTAAAATAGAACCCACAGCCACTCCTCTTTCATACATAGAAACCATATGAGCATGTTTACATATGGTATTCTTCACTGCATACTCCACACATTCGCATTTATACGTATGCATACAAATAGAACACACATTACATTTAATTCCCTCACAGTTACACACACCAGCATTATCATATAAAACAGAATAAAATTTCTCACCTGTCGAAGACTTTACTTTGAACTTACCAAATTCTTCTACTTCTACAAATTCGTTAACGTTACATCCCTCTGCAATTCGGTGTGCCTTTGATATTTTCCTTGATTTATTATTATTCGATGTAGGCCGGTATTTATTACAAATTGTGTTCCAAATTTTTCCATCCACAGCTTCATCTATGATATCCAATAATTTCTCCACTGTTGATTGCGCATTCCTTTGAAGTAAATCTTTTAGGGTATTGTTAAAACTTTCCAACGCCATATTCGTATTTATTCCTGCATAAAGTCGATGACAGTAAGCCCACATTTTAATTCTTTCATTATCTATAAAATAAAATCTAAAAACAAAATGTTAACAAAATAATAAGATTATGACATAGCATATTGGTAAACGATCAAATAAATTATCTATCTTTGCAAGTAATTCATAAAATTTGTTTCGTTCGCATCTTCAAGCTTTTTAAAATAATTTATTGTTAATTTCCTAAAGGTTTCTTCATTAGTTTCTACCATAATCTTTTCTTATTCTGCATTCATTGTATTTCTTAAATCTTCATTTTTGATTTTTCTTTTTTGGTAATTCCAATTCTTTCTAACATGCCATGCACACAATAATCTTCTCGGAGTATTTCCCATAATCTTCGTCCATGCACCGTGATATTTTTTGTCATCATCCGTCATAAAAAATTCTGGCCTAATTTCGTCTCCGACACGCTCTCTTAATGCTTCCAAAAAAACTTCTTGAATAGCCTGGTCTTGCCTATCAATTTTGAAATATTATTTACATTTTTAAAGATTTTTAAATTAATTTAACCTGTTGGATAAAAAGAAAGCTACAGGAAAACCCATATCTTGATTATCCTTGACCATCATAATCGTTAAATCAAATTTTTTATTATTAGTTCCATGTGTCCCATCCATGCATATAATCCTACTGTAATCTTTAAGTTTAGTTTCCATACTTTTATTCATAAATCCCAAAGCAAAATCTTTAGTTTCTAGTTTGGGATGTGGGTCACCTAAAATAAAACCACCACCGTCCCAATATATTACAATTTTCACCATCACCCACCATAACCACCCACAAAAACCTTACAATAATTATTATATGCTAACTATTATACTATATGCCACACAAAACAACTCCCAAAGTAATTCATTTTTAAGCATTAAAAAAAGATTAAAAAAATATATTATTAACCTACCAATCTTTTTATATAAAAATGCATAGTTTTTTCCATTCGAATTCCATTCTTGTACCTTTATTGTTACTGCTACCATATCATTTGAATCTCTTTTATTTGCTATGTTATGCTTTATTCGATAGTTTGTCAAATCCTGTTTATTCAATAAATTGTAACGACTTAATTCACCTTCATTAAATTTTCTTGCATCTCGGATAATTCTATCTGTCGATACTCCAGCTTTCAATTTTGCAACCACTTCATTTTCTTCTGGAATTGTTAATCGTTGACTTCTAAAATCCATATCATGTCCTACATGTGTTTCAACAAAATTAACTTCAACTTCGCCTAAAAAATTACAATGCCAATAATAATATACCCATAGTTGATCATCGAGTGTAAACAAATTTACCACTATTGTTATTATGATGTGCAATAATTCGTGAAGGACAAACACCATTGATTTTAAAACTTCCCCCACGTTTCAAAGTACGCTTTGAACAAGTACTTTCATTTCCTTAAAAAATGAAGGATTACTTTGTAATATTAATCTAACTCTTTCCTTGTAAAAAAAACTTACCATGTGAATTGCTTCGATTACAATTATAATAAGTTGTTGTTGTTGTAGTAATATTGTGCACAGTAGTGTGTTTTGCATAATTAACGCTTCGCTTTTCTAATTCCTTCCAATTTTCAAAATCTTCCTTGCTAGTAAATTTAATATTTTTCTGTTCAATAATTATTTGATGATTACCTGAAATGTGATTCATTAATAAAATATATGATGCAAAGCTTTGTTTGTTGTCATCGGGACACTTTGGACAAATTATATGTGATTTTTTAGGTTTAACATCGATTTCTACGAAATGTATTTTTTTTATATGTCGATTCTTCGATGAACTATCATGAAACTTCTTAAAACAATAAGAGCATACGGTACTGAAAAAAAAAAATTGTAATGTTATTTTGCATAATTCAATTTATTGTTACTAAATAACTTACGAATCCATAGCTTCTTTAAAAGAAACGAAACAAAATGTTTAACCTAAAATCAATTAATGACCTAAAAGGAAACACTAAAATAAATCTGTTATTAAAAATAATGTTAACAAATAAAGGTATAGCAATGAATAATTGCTGTTTATTTATAATACTTTATAATAGTATCGCAATATAAATTAAAAAAGTTGAGAAAAATTTTCAGACACTTATAAGTCGTACAGAAAGAGCGGGTAAACAGAAAGGTAAATAAATCATCAAGAGGTGGCGGTAGTGTTTTCAAAAGCCTGCTTTGCTTTTTAATGTAACCTCGTGTGAGTGTACTGAAATTAAAAATTATTAGGTAGTGTATTGGATTTGGTTGATTGAGTTGGAAAAACAACAGTTCGATTAATAAGTTTCGATTTGCATTATTTAAAACTGGAAAAGTCAAACTATATTTGTAACAGTGCGAACACGTCGATTTGGATAAGTAAAATTGCAAGTACGATTTTTTTAGGAATTATTAAAGTTTACATTGAATTTCAGTTTTATTCAATTGAGTATTATTTTAGAGGCCGATTTATTTTTTTGGATTAAATTTTTTTTTAATTTGAGAACCCACCCTGAGAAACGACAATCTCATCTGCCGCAAAAAAGAGGTTAGTCCGGAGAACTTTAAAGTGTATGTGAAAAATCAACGTTTTTGAAAGTATCACTGCAATATGTGTGGAATTATCGTTTATAATAAAATAGCCTTTATTTTAATTAATTTTTTAAAATAGTACTTACAAAAACTAAATAAATTCTATTTTCTTACTTCCTTAATTTTATATTAAAACAACTTACCCTCCGTCACTGGACGTTGAATGTCGTGAACATAGGCCTGCAGTTTTGTACTGATATTTTTGTTCCTTTATCATCGTGTAACGGATGTTTATAATTCAAGTAACTAATATCTACAGCCTACTAGGTATAATTTATTAATGGCTAACGTATTAATTTATTGTGATTAAATTCATATATTTTATATTAATTGTGTGCGTTTTTCAGAATTTATAACTACAACATCAATCTAACCTCAAAATTTATACTACAAGTTGATGCTACCTGTATGAATGGTGTGTAATACTTTTGGAGCTTTAATAAATTCCAAGAAACTATCAGTGGTTTGAGAGTTTCCAGTGCTAGTTATAACGATAACGAAATGGAGGGCATGGAAGTCAAGTTAGAAGAATTGGATCGTTGCATTGATATTAAAGATAATTCTATTTTAGAATATCAACAGGATGATAATGAGGTGAACTATAAATCATATTTAGTTTAAAATGTTCATATACAGGGTGACCCAGACCACCTGTATCAGTTCTTTTTTTCAAAAACGGTAAGTCGTAGAGAGTTGGGCTAAAAAAATTTATTACAAAAGCCCTAATGACGAATCTAATGGTGATATTATTATTTCCGGGAAAAGTCGGCATCCAGTGTAGTTTGCTCCAGAAAGTCCAGAAATCCAGAATTTTAAATGACACCATATGTCGAAAGTGCTATCGTTGAAATGCTCTTTAAAAAATAAGCAATTTTTTTTATTACTCCCACCCCTTTTAAGTTATATCCGACTTAAGTTATTAAATTTCAATTTCTTATAACGAACTTAACTTTAAAAGTCAGCACTTGAAATCCAGCTACTGCGTTAGAGCAATGTCACAAGTGTTCAAAATGTCTTCCATTTACTTCTAAACACTGTTGAGCTCTTCTGGTTATACTATCAGTGGCTCTAAGTACTTCTTCAGTGTTTAATGATCGACAGGTATTCCAAATTCTGAGCTTCATATCATCTCTCGTTGTCGGTTTTTCTGTATAAACAATATCTTTGATCCGACCCCAAAGAAAAAAATCCAGGGTAGTACAATCTGGCGACCTTGGAGGCCACGCCACTGTGCTTCCCCTGCCAATCCATCTATTGGGAAATAGTTGGTTTATTGCATTCCTAGCAACCAATGAAAAATGAGCTGGGCAGCCGTCTTGCTGAAACCACATTATTGCTCGCATTTCCAGGGAAACATTTTCCAATAAATCGATCAAATCATTATTTAAAAACTCGGCATATCGTATCCCATTAAGATTTTCTTCAAAAAAACAAGGACCTATAATTTTTCCTTCAAGCACACCACACCACGTGTTAACGCTCCAAAGATGTTGGTTATCAATAGTTCGCAGCCAATGGGGATTTGTTTGCGACCAGTAATGGGCATTGCGAATATTGACTTCACCAGTGCTTTTAAAAGTAGCCTCGTCAGTCCATAAAACCGTCTTAGGAAAATGGGGGGCCTTTGTTAATTAACCGATTACAAAAAATTAGTCTACTTTGAAAATCACTCTCATTTAATTCTTGATGCATATGCATGTGGTATGGATGAAAATTATGATCCTTCAAGACTCTGCATACAGAGGATTGGCTAACTCCAGAATCTCTTTCAAGTCTTCTCGTTGAAATATTCGGATCAACAATTACTGCAGCAAGAATATCAGTTAACAGCATAAATACATAAAATATATAAAGCATAAAATATATCAGCATAAATAAGCTCAGAAGCTCTGTAATTTTGTCCACATTCTCCCAAAATCATTAACATATCGAAAGCCTCTAAATTCGAAAACGGCATAATTTCACTAATTAAACTAATTAATAATATAAATTTTAACTTCAAAAAATAAACTTCAATAAATAATGATTAGTTTGAACAATGGCAACGGATAATTTTACGACAGAGGGATAAAACAATTGCAATTATTAATTATTGCCTAACCCGATAGCTAGATTTTGAATGCCAATTCAAAATCAAAAAAAAAGTCAAAATAATAACTTAAGTTGAATATAACTTAAAAGGGGTGGGAGTAATAAAAAAATTTTTTCTACAAAATTTGCTTATTTTTTAAAGAGCTTTCCAACGATACCACTTTCGACATATGGTGCCATTTAAAATTCTGGATTTCTGGACTTTCTGGAGCAAACTACTCTGGATGCCGACTTTTCCCGGAAATAATAATATCACCATTAGATTCGTCATTAGAGCTTTTGTAATAAATTTTTTTAGTTCAACTCTCTACGACTTACCGTTTTTGAAAAACAGTACTGATACGGGTGGTCTAGGTCTCCCTGTATAAAAACTGGGGGGTGATATCTCCTATACGGATGTATTCAATTTTAAATTTCTTTATCTTCTATCTTTGATCGTATAAAAATGTTGAACATTGTTATGCTTTGTACTCATAAGATGATGATTCTTTTGCAAGTAAAATTTCATTTCCATGTCTTTGGACAATGTAATAGTTTCTTGTTGACACTTGTGGACAGTGTTACCGTTAGTAGACTTTGAATATTTCAGAAGATTGCCTTCTGCTGCATGAAGGTCGATCATCTTTATCGTTGACCCAATCGGCACAGAATACAATAATTGTGTTATTGCTTAATTTTGAGTATTCTAAATTTAGATATCTAAAAATTCTGTTAACAGTCCCTCCAATTATCTGAAGCGATTATTAAAATAAGAATGCTACCAAAATCCATCTTCTCCATCAATTTCAAAAGAATGGGCTTGTCCCGGGTTGTTAAAAATATAATTTTGACTTATAAAAATAGATGCCCCTTGGTAAAATACTTCATATAGTTACAAATGTATAATTTTAAAACGCCACACTAATTATATAAAGTGCCTTTTTGAAACGTATACGTTTGAAAAGTTGCAATTTTGTGACGTAGATTTCACTCGAGCAATCACATTGCTATATGATATATAGCATTTTTCCAAGAATCTTCAAACATTTTTAAAATGTCCTGTAATTTTTCTTGAAAATCTACATCTACTTCTTGAAGCCACAATAAAAACGCCACCCCATGTTTACATTCACCTTCAAAAGCCGGGCAACTGTGACATTGACAACTTATAACTTCTTCTTCCTTTTCATTGATCACAACATGCACATCGTAAGCTTTGCTTCTTATTATATGTTCCGAAGTAATTTTTGCTTTCACTGTACATAGATTTCCTAACCGTTGAAGTTGTACGTATGAGATAGCGTTATCTCCATACATTTTTTTACCAGTTCGTTTGGTTTTCACGTTTCGTACTTCGGCACTCACAAAATTCGTGTTGGAAGAATAAAAAACATTCAACATATCACCATCTGCAGATGGTAAATTGTCAGATGACGATTGTTCAAAATTAATTTCTAATTTGCTACCCATTTTGAAATATAAAAATAATACTTGTTTCAATTAATTCTCGACATATAAATACTACAAACTTTTGAGGTTATACTAACTGACATTTAAAAATAATTATAATAGTGGGAGTGCTGCTGGCTTCTTATTGGCCGAGTGAAATCTCCGTCATCATTTCCCGCGTTTTAATTATTTAAAAAATTTTCAATTTTTGAACTTCAACAGGACCATTAAAATTGCCAAAAAAAATTTTTTTTTACGCAAGAGGTATTTAATTTCACTTAAATTTTGGATTTTAATGAAAAAAAAAATTTTAGGGATTACCTCATTGAAATCTTTTGTTTATCTGGTTCATAGTTTTTCTAGCTGGCTTCCATACAGAAGTTGAACTTTTTCTTGAATTTATTCTAATTCATAGCCAGATTTCCTAAGAAACAGTACTCTGCTGGTGTGTTAACATTATTTTCTTCTTACCTAAATGTGCTCTCTATCATTAAATTATAAATTTACCAAAATATATATTTTTAAACAATTACTAATGGAACAAAAAACTCACTTATGAATATGTATTTGTTACAGAAAACTCCATGTAATTTAAAGAGTTACTTACAAATTAAGAAAGAAGAAGTAACGGAATTCAACTTGGAAGATTTGCATCATTCCATCAACATTAAAGAAGAAACTCCAATGAACGAATCTCAAGTCGAACAAGATTGTGATATCCCTTCACTAATTCACACTGGTAAAATATTTTTCCAGTGTTACATTTGTAATAATAGTTTATCAACAAAATCAAATTTAAAAGTTCATTTACTAACTCATACGGGTGAGAAACCGTTTGAGTGCAATATTTGCGATTATAAATGTTCTGTAAAAGGTGATTTAAAATATCATTTACTGACTCATACGGGCGAAAAACCGTTTGAGTGCAATATTTGTGATTATAAATGTTCACAAAACAATAATCTAAAAAGGCATTTACTAACTCACACGGGTGAGAAACCGTTTAAGTGTAATATTTGTGACTATAAATGTTCACGAAAATGTAATTTAAAAATCCATTTAATAACTCATACGGGGGAGAAATCTTTTGAGTGCAATATTTGCGATTATAAATGTTCACTAAAACAACGTTTAAAACAACATTTAGTAACTCATACGGGTGAGAAACCGTTTGAGTGTAATATTTGTGATTTTAAATGTTCACAAAAATGTAATTTAAAAATCCATTTAAGAACTCATACGGGGGAGAAACCTTTTGAGTGCAATATTTGCGATTATAAATGTTCACTAAAACAACGTTTAAAACAACATTTACTAACTCATACGGGTGAGAAACCGTTTGAGTGTAATATTTGTGATTTTAAATGTTCACAAAACAATGATTTAAAAAGGCATTTACTAACTCATACGGGCGAGAAACCGTTTGATTGTAATATTTGTGATTATAAATGTTCACATAAATATAAATTAAAAATTCATTTATTAACTCATACGGGTGAGAAACCGTTTGGGTGTAATATTTGTGATCATAAATGTTCACGAAAAGATACTTTAAAAAAGCATTTACTAACTCATACGGGTGAGAAACCGTTTGAGTGCAATATTTGCGATTATAAATGTTCACAAAAAGGTAATTTAAAAATCCATTTAGTAACTCACACGGGTGAGAAACCGTTTGAGTGTAATATTTGTGATTATAAATGTTCACAGAAAGGTACTTTAAAAATTCATTTAATAACTCATACGGGGGAGAAATCGTTTGCGTGCAATATTTGCGATTATAAATGTGCACGAAAAGGTGATTTAAAAAATCATTTACTAACTCATACTGACGAGAAACCGTTCGAGTGCAATATTTGTGATTATAAATGTTCACGAAAAACTGTTTTAAAAGAACATTTACTAACTCATAGCCACTAGAACCGTACGAGTGTTGGCTCAGCTTGGCTGGTGTATGAGCTCCTTATTTCTTCTTGGTTTCAAGCATCGGTTGTAAGATGGTACCTCGTGATCGAAACCTGTTTATAATCGTATACTTTACACCTGCTTGTATATTCTGATGTCAATACTGGATAAAAATAAAACTAAAATTTTTTACATCAGGGTTGTTATTGGAAGTAACACAGCCCGAGCCGAGGGAAAAATTGGAAAATAAAACTTTCCCGACGAAAAATTTTTCAATTTTCAACCCTCGTGAACTAACAACCCTCGTGTTAGCCATATTGGATTTTACTCTTGTTGAACGCCCTTCGGCAATCTTCGGAAACGCGTAATTGGTGATTCTCGCGTTGTTATTGCATAAACAGCCCTATACCGACGGAAAATTTTAGAAAATAACTTTCCCTCGAAAAATTTTTTGAACTTCCCTCGGCTCCGCTACGCTCCGCCGTCGTGAAGTTTTAAAAAAATTTTTCGTCGTGAAAGTTTGTATTTTCCAATTTTTCCCTCGGCTCGGGGCTGTTACTTCCAATAACAACGCGAGAACCACCAATTACGCGTTTCCGAAGATTGCCGAAGGGCGTTCAACAAGAGTAAAATCCAATATGGCCTAACACGAGGGTTGTTATTTATTTGTCAACTTGCTTCTACCCACTTCTTCATAATACTACATAGTTATGCATACTAATTGGGCGTTCACTCATTAACGTTTCTCCCCTCCTTCCAAATATATTTTAAATCTTGATATTCCGCCCACCTTGGAATATGTAAGATTTACAAAAATGAATAATAAAACAAAAAATTATGCTATATAAAGAAATAATTAATGTTAACAACATAAAATGAACTCATAATTTTGGATTATATATAATTTTAAAAGAAAAGTTTTTTAAGAAATTTTTAATAAAATAATAATATAGTACATAATAAAATTGTTATGTTTTATTATTTTAACATCGCATACTATTAAATACCACATAAATACTTAAAAAATTCTAAAAACTTTTTTAAGTTATTTTCTATTTTATAGTACATAATATATTGAAGTGTAATTCACCCTGATTGTATTTTTTTTACCTTTTAATTAAATCAAATTTGTTTTTAAATTTAATTTAAATTCTTTCAATCAAAATATTAGTTAACTTTTAATTTCAATAAAATTATAAAAATGACAACGCAAATTATTATACGATATCCATATCGCAGTCCGGCTTATCAATTGCACACTCTTTCCTGTGAATGTAGTTTTAATTTTCCAATTCAAAAATCAATTCAAATCAAAATATCAAAAATTATCTTTCTAAAAATTACGCAATAATGTATTCGAATCAAACCCCCTTATTTAAATCAAATCAAAATATTACTCACAAATTCAAACTTATATCAAAATCTAATAATCGCCTCGAGCCAAAATCGCACAACAGGCTCGGGCGGTCGCTATCGGCGAAAAAATAAATTTTCACCAAAATGTATAGGGTGGGTCCGAATCACTTTTGAAACATGACAATATGTAATTAAAATAAAAAATTGATAAACTACAGTGGTGTCGGTAAGTGTTGCACGGTATTGATAATTAACCTATTATGTTAATTAATGAATTAAAAATTTTAGTAATTTTTATTCTATATTAAAATGTTGTATTATTATTTATATTTTCCTTATTTAAATGAAAAAATAATTGATTATATTGTGATGGTATTTTATTATAAAAACCTTTCTCACTTTTAAATTACCTCAGTTAGCTCAGTTTTTATCGGAAACATGAAACGCTCAGTAGTGAATTCCTATGAGTCACCCCGTCTGTCTTTCGAGCAAATAAAAACTCGTAGTTTTGAATAACGAAAATAATGTTTTTATTCAAAAGAAAATTTTGTAGCGACAATTTCGCTTTTAGGCTTTTAAGTGTAATTTGTATTCAACCACTGAATTTGAAATTTTATTTACTCTATTCAAAAACCTGCTAAATTTCAATTTCATTTGTTGTTTGGTGTTTAAAGTGTAGCAAATAATTTATAATGTTGTACAAATCTTGATTTTATAATAAAAATGTTTTGCACCAATAAAACTAGTTATTTTCAAATACCTTGTATGTGAATCTCGGAAGTGGTTGAATGCGCTTTGTTCAGTAGACTTGTAGACTACCATTTGACTCCTGCACGTTGAAGCTGCCACATCTACTGTAGTTACCAAGTTTTTGTATACCACCCGGCGTTGTTATAATATTCGTACTCAATTTGACTGCAATTTATCAATCTCCACACCGTCAATCCAGTGTTCAACAATATCCAAATTAATCAATTTTACTTTCAACGTAGGTACGTAAATTTTCATTCTAATTCAAACTTTCTCTTATATATTTTATTTTTGTAATGTTATTGTTTTCGGTTGGCAAACCTGCAGATATGTAAAGATACAGAAATTAATAAATACATAAAACGAGCTAAGTGTAATTAATGGCTAATTACGATCCCAGGACATAATAAAGTGGCGACGAGGAAAACTGAAAGTACCAGTAACCAGTGAAATAGTGATAAACGTAAAAGACAATTATTTAATAAACAATAAAAACGACCTGTATTACTATAGTGTCCATTACAAAATGGCGACGGAAAATCTAACGCCTCTAATCGCGGTTTTGACAGAGTTAGTTACTTCTTTACAAAATCAACTGACACAGGAAAAACCTAAAGAAAAAATCAAAGAAATACTGCGTTCACAAAATTTAATATTTGAGCCATATGCGGAAACTGACGAAGACTTCGATAGTTATTGCCAAAGATTAGATAACTATTTTAAAATAAAAGGTTTGGATAAAACAGATGACGAATCGGAAGAAGCAAAAGTAATGGTACTAATAAATTGTCTCGGTATCAAGTATTACAAATTATTATCTAGTTTAACAGCACAAGATTTACCAGCTTTCAAAAGTTATGGGGAACTTATGTTATTGTTAAAAACCCACTTAGCACCAAAAAGAAATGCGCTGACGGAACAACATAAATTTTTATCAAGATTACAAGCCCCTGGTGAAACAATTTCTACTTATGTTGCTTCATTAAAAGAGCTCGTCAAAACGTGTGAATTTAAATCGAAGTGCAGAGCACCTGCATGCACGAAATCGGTGATAAATTTATTATTAAGAGCTCAATTCATTCGAGGTATCCAAGATACGGAAATTCGTGAACGTATCTTACAGCAAGCTGACATTGAATTTGAAAAGGCCCTAGAAATTGCACTAGCAATAGAAATGTCAAAAATTCAAAACCGCGATGTATACAAAAGTACGCAAAATGCAATAAACAAAATCGATTCACATAACATTCAAAATAGAAGGAACGATAGTTATACGCATGGAAATAAATCGAATCTGCAGGAGTTGGGACTTGAAAAAAGTTGTCTACATTGTGGCCGTAATAATCATCCAACACACAAATGCTTAATCGTGAAGAATTTATATTGCTCCAGTTGCCGGAAGAAAGGACATTTGGCAAAAGTATATATTACAACGTTAGTTCGCAACAAGCAAACAAATATTAAAAATATCGACGACTACGATACAGATAATGTAATAGATAAAACCCCAAATGGAGAATTTTCAATCAATCGAATAATTGACGTTTTCTCAGAATCTGCAAATTCAGTATATGAACCAAAAATATTCGCGAAGGTAAAAATACAAAATAAATTATGCAATTTTGAGTGTGACACAGGAAGCCCGGTAACAATTGAAGGGGCAAGTGGATAAAGGGGCTATGTGACATTTTTTAATGACCTGATATTTGATGATATTTTGTTCTGAATGTGTAAAAGCAACTCATACACTCTTTCACCATGTGAAATGTGCATTGTTTATCGATATTTTAACTTGAAAAAGGGGCTATGTGCAATAGAAAAAAAAACTAAATGACTCTTTACTCAATAAACAGTTTTTGTCACATAGCCCCTTTATCCACTGGCCCCTTCAATTATATCTAAACATGAACTTGATGCAATGAATTTAAATATCCCACTCCAGAAGACTAACGTCATTTTCCGGTCATACACTAAACACTTAATCAAACCCATCGGATATGCTCGAGTACCTGTATCGTACCAGGGAAACAAATTCATCGGGGATCTATATGTTATCGCCGAACCAGGAAATGCAATTATCGGGAGACGCTGGGTGCGAGCATTAAAAATAAATGTTCAAGAAATTGACTCCGTTTCAGTTCAATCATTAACAGATGAAATTTTCAGCCAATTCCAAAATGTGTTTCAGCCTAAAGTAGGAAAAATTCCTGACTACCAGTGTTCTCTGAAGCTAAACGAAAAGGCGCAACCAGTATTTTTAAAATCAAGACCAGTACCCTACGCCCTCCAAGAAGAAGTTGAACGCGAATTAGATCGTTTAGAAAAAGATGGTATAATTGAGCAGGTTGATCATTCGGAATGGGGAACACCATTGGTTATTATACCAAAAGCCAATGGAAAAGTTCGTTTATGTGCGGATTACAGAAGTACTGTTAATAATCAACTACAAGAAAATCGATATCCAATATCCAGAATCGAAGATATTTTTAACAAAATGCGAAGTGGTAAGTTCTTTTGCACTTTTGATGTTTTTAAAGCGTATTTACACGTTCCAGTTGACGAAGTTAGTTAAAAAATTGAAACGATTTCCACCCATCGAGGTACTTATTTGGCCAAACGTCTATTTTTTGGTATCAAAACTGCACCGAATGAATTTCAAAAAATTATAGATCAAGTATTACACGATTTGGAAGGTACCACAGCGTATTTCGACGATATCATTGATCAGGGATCCTCCATAGAGGAATGCAAAAGTCGTCTAATAAAATTACTAAATCGACTCCAGAAGTATAATCTCCATCTCAATAAAGAGAAATATAAATTTTTCGAAAAAAAAATTAAGTATCTCGGTCATGTTATCTCTGAAGAAGGATTGCAAAAGGACGAAGAAAAAATTATAGCCATAGTTAATGCACCAAGACCAAGAAACGTAGAAGAACTACAACAATTTTTAGGGTTGGTGATGTACTATTCTAAATTCTTACAAGATGCCTCAACGACGCTGTATTCTTTAAACCGGCTATTAGGAAAAGGTGTCAAATTTCAATGGACACCAGAGTGCGAAATTGCTTTTGGAAAAATTAAAACAGAAATCGCCAGCGAACGAGTTCTTACACCATTTATACCTGAATTACCAGTAACATTAGCGACAGATGCCAGCCCATTTGCTTCTCGTTCTTTAACTACAGCTGAACGTAACTACAGTCAATTAGATAAAGAAGCCACCGCAATCTATTGGTCTTTCACAAAATTTTTTCAATACATCTATGGAAGGAAATTTACATTGATCGTTGACAACAAACCCTTAAGCAGTATCTTTAATCCTACAAAGCAACTTCCAAATTTATCAGAAAGTCGAATGTTACGATACGCAAATTACTTATCTGGGTTTGATTATAATATTCAACACAGAAAATCTAGTGAGCATGCAAACGCGGATTATTTCTCCAGGAACCCCTTAAGATTAACTAAAAGCGAAGAGAAATTCATTGATGAAGAACACGTATTCAATATAAATACAATACAAGAAATCTCAACAGATACAATAACTTTTCACAAAATAATGGCTGAAACAGAAAATGATCCAGAATTACAACAACTAAAGAAATAGATATTTTCGATACAAGTTATGAAAACTAACATTTTTCCATTCAAGGCGGAGGTTGACGATCGAGGCCGAAGGCCGAGATTGTAAACCGAAGCCGAGAATGGAAAAGATAGTTTTCCACGAGTATCGAACAATATTTTTTCTAATTATGTTTCAAAAAGAACCAATAACATTTCTCATTTCTCAAGAAAAAAGATAGTATGCGTTTATACTATAAAATTTTTGTATTTTGCGGTTGGTAGCCCATTATAGACAGTAGGTAGGTCATAGATAGTAGCCATTACAACGTGAACAGGTAAGTGACCACGTTTTTTTCATGGTTATACAATTTGTGTTTTTAGAATACTAGCAAATATATCAGATATGTCGGAGATATGTCGAACACTTTTAATAATTGATCTAATGTAACCGTTAATGTATATTATAAATAAAGTAGATTAGAACTTTTTCTTTCTTTCCCGCACACTTTCACAAGTGTGCAGAAAAGTATTACTTTTCCGCACTAGAGCGGAAAAGTAGTACTTTTCCGCACACTTTTGAGTGTCAAAAAGTGACACTTTTTGAAACATAATTAGAAAAAATATATTGCAAGGAGGCATTCGAAATATCGAATTTTCAATACAAGATGGGGTCCTATTTCGTGGAAATCGAGTGGTGATTCCAAGAAATTTACAAACTGCTTTACTTAAGGAACTTCATTCTACTCACATAGGAATCGTAAAAATGAAAGCTTTAGCCCGAAGATATTGTTATTGGAAAAACATCGACACCGACATCGAAGATTTAGTTAAAAGTTGCATTGAATGCTGTAATGTAAAAAGAAACCCAACTAAAGCGCCGATACATAAATGGGAACCTCCCTGTGCAAATTGGCAAAGAGTCCACATGGATAATGCTGGTCCTTTCCTACAACATCATTTCTTAATAGTCGTAGATGCAAAATCAAAGTGGCCGGAAATTTACATGATGAAATCTGCACCTACAACAGCTACTACAATACGATAGCTGCGACAAATTTTTAGTCATCACGGATTACCCGAAGTATTAGTAAGCGACAACGCAACGATTTTTAGATCTTGCGAGTTTTCACAATTTTGTAACAGAAATGGAATTTCTCAACGATTTATAGCACCAGGACATCCAGCGACGAATGGGCAAGCTGAAAGGTACTGCCAAACGTTAAAATCCAAATTAAAGTGTATGACAAATGAACCTGGAGACTTACACGAAAAACTACACGCATTTTTATTACGGTATCGTGTCAGTCCATTATCATGCGGTCAATCGCCATCGGAATTATTATATGGTAGAATTTTGCCAACAAAATTGGATTTCATGAAGCCGCAAGTTAAACACAAAAACGATGCGATACAACCGATTTTCAAAAAATATTTTAAAAATGATGATCGGGTACAATCACGAAATTATACGGCGTCAAATCTATGGAAATATGGTACCGTGGTTGAATGTTTGGGTCGGTTGCATTACTTGGTTGAATTAGACGACGGATACATAATCAAACGTCATTATGATCAATTAAGATTATGTCAAGTAGAAAAACAAAATTGTTCCAATTTCTTCTACGATATTCCAAATACAAGTTCAGACCTAATTAAGGAGGAACAGGTTAGGTCAAAACATCAGCCGGAAATTGAATTATCAACCCCTCCACAACGAGCATCGGGTAAATCCAGTGGAGAGTAGGGACAACAAACACATTCCAACGCAGAAGAGACATCGAATCAAAGTATAAATGACTCAAGATGCACGCAAACACTCAATAGCGAAGAGCAAGATTTTTCTATTCTTCGACGATCATCGAGAATCAAGAAACCAGTCCAGCGTTTAACTTACGAACAATAAAGCTTAAATGTTATTTCATTTTTTCAATTTTAAGAACTTATTTAATTTTTCGTTACACACCAACAACTTCAAAGTTAAACCACGGAGAATTGTTATATATTTTATTTTTGTAATGTTATTGTTTTCGGTTGGCAAACCTGCAGATATGTAAAGATACAGAAATTAATAAATACTGTGGTGATTCGTTCGATTTCTCTGTACCCAGCGCGGTAGTTTAATACAATTTTGTTAATGTCTGCAAAATTAAAAGTTTGTCGAGAGGAAAAATTACAATAAAGACCCAAAAATGTTACTCACATACACCACATTACACTTAATAATTTTTATGGTAAAAGATAAGAAAGAAACAGCTGTGTGCCACGCGAGTGTTACCGAACGGAAGGACCTGTAACAAAATAAATGTCATGAAACTTGTGAAACATCCGGTATATGGAAAATAAAACTTACAATTTTGGAAAATTTTAAGAGGTTGGTAGGCCTTTTTGGAGAACGTGTAGGTGGTCCGATACGAAACCAAGCCAAGCGGACGCATTTTTACGCCTGGTAAAATTTATTTGCGTATTGTGCGAATAAATTGCATTTTTGGAAAGCGAATCTTACGATTTGTTGTTCGAGGCCATTGCGGAAACAGTAGGAGTGATCTTATTGTTTGATTTGGATGAGTTCTAAAAATTAAAAAGTGTTCACGTGCGTTATCACAATTCGAAGGTTAAAAAGCCGACGCCATCTTGCAATCGGTGAAGATTGAAATAAAAATCAATAAAATTGATTTTTACTCACCGTATTTTCGATCGGGTGTAAAGACACCAAATATACCAAGTGGGAGCAGCTAATCAGCACAATACGAAGAAATATTGAAAATTTTGAGGGCGCTCACCGAATTCAACGAGGGAAGCTGTACGTTGTGTCGAGCAGATGCAGCTGTGTTCAGGACCGGAAGTCAAATGACGGTACTAACCGCTAGCCAAGAGAAGTGGTGATATACAAGGTATTTCGAAAGTTATCTTTCAGTGAAACTAACAGTTTAAATAAAATTTTATAATTAAAAACTTTCAACAATTGTATTACATTTTTATGTCCTTCACAATTCACACCACGGCAAATGGTAGCGAAATTTAGGATTCTTTTGCACTACATAAATAAAATTTCGAGACCATACGCTGTACACAATTACATACAGGGTCACATAGTGAAATTTGTCACTACAGATAATTGTTCTCTCAATGAATTAATAGAATTTTCGTTATTAAAGATAAAAGTATTATTATTTATCAATTTATGAAAAGGGTGAACAGGGAAATTAATAGGAACCGACTACTGAGCGTCTCATTTTGTTCTCCGCTGGAAAGGCTAGCTGGGTAAAACAAAGATTGTGCCGGGCAGGTATAATTATATCAAACCTCACAACAATACATAAAACGAGCTAAGTGTAATTAATGGCTAATTACGATCCCAGGACATAATACTTTCTATCGTTTCCAATATGGCGTCGTGTCCTTATCTCGACCTTGGTTATCTTGCACCCGTAAATTTCTCAAATTAAAATATTTTCAGCAATCTTACACTGAAATCGAAGACTCGTAACAAATATTCACTTCCACGGCTCGGAAACCAATTTCCAGTTATTTAATAAGCAAAAATCTACCAATCGCAAAATCAAAGAAAACGCACTCACGCCAATCTTAGCGTCCGGCCTCTTATCTCCCCCGCTATCCAAGTCTGTCTTCAACCTTTAGAAAATTCATATCCGGTAAGTTTTCAATCACATACAGGATGTTGCACAAATTAATTTCTCTTTTCTTTCGAAGCAGGTTATCGAAGCACAACACCAATATCACAATTCCAAGTCTTATAACATTTACAATCAAAACAATGTGTCACGGAATTGTTTGAAGTAATAAATTTAGCCTTTTTAATTTTCCTGTGAATAAATTAGTAACGTATTTGCAGTACTTAAAACAAATAATTGACCACGATCTGGATATCACCACAATATAATAATTTCAATATTATAATTAATTAAACTATTTAAGTTTGATTAGGCAGGTAAAATCTGCAATAAACATTTTTCAAAATTTTCATTTAAAAAAAAGAACAGACTAAACATTCAACATTTATTTAATCTACCTACATAAAATACAATACAAAAATGTTTATAATTAATATTATTATTAAATAATTCCTTATATTTAAATTACCTAATTCGAGAAGACACCTAATAGCTAAGAATGGGGCCGATGTCATTCCAAATGTTACCGTATTTAATTCATAAGATTCAATGGGTTGGGTTTGGTTATTGCGCCAAAGAATTTTTTGAAATTGTCTATCTGACTTGTGTACCCATATTTGTCGGTACATTTGAGTGATATCGAAATTGAAATTTCTACCGTTTTCAATTTAGTTTAGTTTCAATTTAGCTATTAATTTAGTTATTCTGAATTTAATAAAATTATTACATTTCATATCTATTTATTGTATACTTATTAACTTGCTAGTTCAAAATATATACATAATATTGTTTATAATTGTACCTAACACTATAATTAAATAAATAATTTGTTATTAAGTTGTTTATTTATTTCTTTTGGGTCTCTAAAATAATATTTCCGATATCACTCCACAAGACCACTAGTATTAACTATAGCGCGTTGTCTGTCTCTGTCTAGCATTGACGGGGACTTTCGTAGGACATGAAATTTGCGTTGTGAGCTCACCTCTTATATTATACATCCGTGATCACCACTACTGCGTCTACAGCTTTTCAAAAAATTTACTTAGATCTTGTAGGTACTTTTAAAGAACATACAGAGGGTAAAAAATATATCTTAACAATACAATACGATCTTAGTAAATTTGTCGAAGGTTACGCTTTAGAAAATAAAGAATCTGTTACAGTTGCAAAATCATTTGTTGAAAATTTTATATTACGTTACGGAATTCCCCGCGAAATCGTTACAGATCAAGGAACAGAATTTTAAGCTTCAGTATTTAAAGAAATTTGTAATTTATTGAATATAAAGAAAATAAATTCGACTGCTTATCACCACCAAACATTAGGGTCACTCGAAAACTGGCATAAATGTTTAGGTGCGTACTTAAGGATTCCGATGGGTAAACACCCATCAGGTGCTTGGAGTTGTTGGATTCCTTATTGGTGTTAATAAGTTTGTAAATTACCATCAAATTTGACTAATGATAACGATCCTTTATATAATTTCGATAGTTACCCGATTGAATTAAGATATCGTCTTCAACAAGCTTGTCAAGATGCTCAAAAGAATCTAATAAAATCAAAACTTAAAAGAAAAGAAGTTCATGATCGAAAAGTTCAATTGGTAGATTATAAAATAGGTGACAAAGTGTTGTTAAGAAACGATGCTGGTAATAAAGTACAAGAAATATACAAAAGTCCATATGAAATTGTAAAAATTGAATTCCCAAATATTATTGTAAATTTAGATAATAAATTAATAACTGTACATAAGAATAGGATAAAATTGTACTACGATAAATAATTTTCAATAGGTATTCAATATATTTAAAATTTTTTAGATAATTTAAATATTTAATGGGTAGTATAGTAAAATGTGTATTGTAATTAAGGCTAATAACTATGAAAAAAAAATTTAATTATGTAAAATGTAAATTTTTTTTACCGAAAAGGGAAGGTGTAATATAAGTTTAAACTATTAATATGTAGTGTGAAGCATGCCTTAAGTATGTTGCAATTTTTACTGATATCCGGAGTCAATGAAATGTAATTTGCTTGATGTGCAGCTCATTGCATATTTCGTTTCTGACGATCTATTTAGTGACAACGACCAACAACTTCTGATCACAGTATTTGGTTGAGGTCAATAAATAGCAAGACATGTTATTATTTGGCAGTAGATTAGTTTTAAGCTGAAACTATGTAACATATTACTTAAACTTATAAATAAAGAACCGTTGTTATCCACCTATTACATTTTCAATACGACGAATCTGGATCATCCAAGAGTGTTCAAATGTTATAAAACCAATAATATTTCATTATGTATCGTGAATTATTGAAGATAATTTTATCGAGCTTCTTTCGTATGATGATTTTAAACCAAATACAAATTACGGTTTACCTCGTTACTATCCTGTTGATAATCTACGTTCGCCATTTCATCTGCTGGAATATTGTCATCGTTATGTCTACTACTGGAAGCTCGCAAACCACTGATATTTTCTTCAAATTTATTAAACCCCCTCAAAAGTTTCCCATCCATACTGGAAACACAATTTCATCAACTTGTAGAATAAATTGTGAGGTTAGGTTGTTGACGTTCCGGTTACAAATTCTGCAAATCGCATACAATTAATATACAAAAATATGGAATTATAACTTTATATTTAAGTTTAAGTTATAGTTTATAAAAAAAAACTACAGGTCGGAAGCTTCGAAATAAATTTCGCATGTCAATTCGATGATAAATCTAAAGTTACAAAAACCAGTGACTGCGCTACAGGTTTTTCAGCTCCAGTATCGAAAAATAACGATTGAATATAGATACCTTCGATTAATCGATGACTATCGATTTCCTTTGTTAATAAATACTTTAAAAAAATAATAACATTAGTTCAAAACGCTAACGCATTAGCTTATGGCCCGATGCCCGTCATTGTTTTAAACATCGTTGCCGGTACCGACTATCTAGCCACTACACTATTTTCTTTTGTTCGTGTACGCGTGGTGCACGTAGGCACTTTATTAAGAAATAAATCTACAGCTTAATAAAATCACGAAATTATGAATAAGCTGACATTTTTGGAAGAATTATTGGAAAATGATCACAAAGAAATTAAAACGGAAGCCATCGATATCAAATTTGAAGACTTGCACCACACCGTTGACATTAAAGAGGAGACTTCCATTAAAGATTCACCACTGGATCAAGACAGCAAAACCCAATCAGAATGTAATGGAATATTTAGCAATACATTGTCACTTCGGGAGCAAAAAACTCTTAACGGAGAGAAAGTTTTCGAGTGTTATCTTTGCAAATATAAATCTTCTCGTAAGGCGGATTTGCAAAATCATGTTCTAACTCATGTGGGGGAGAAAGCGTTTGCATGTAAACTTTGCGATTACAAAGGTGCTTACAAGAGGCTATTGCAAATACATGTTAGAACTCACACCGAAAAGAAACCATTTGAGTGTAAAATCTGCAATTTTAAATGTTTTCAAAAAGGGCTATTAGAAATTCATTTACGAACCCATACTGGAGAGAAACCGTTTGGGTGTTCAATTTGCAACTGTAAATTTACAAATAACGGACAATTGAAAAGACATCTTCAGATTCATACCGGCGAGAAACCTTTTAAGTGTAAAATCTGTGATTTTAAATGTACTCAAAAAGGACATTTGAAGGATCATTTACTTACTCATACCGGAGAAAAACCGTTCGAGTGTAACATTTGCAAACATAAATTTTCTCAAAAATCGCAGTTGAGAGATCATTTACGTACTCACACCGGCGAGAAACCATTCGGTTGTAAAATTTGCGACTTTAAATGCTCTCTTAAGCAAACTTTAAAAAATCATTTATTGACGCATTCCGGCGAGAAGCCCTTTCAGTGTGAAGTTTGCGATTACAAAGCTTCCCGAAGGACAAATTTGGTTTACCACTTACGAACTCATACAGGCGAGAAACCATTTGAGTGTAAAATTTGTAATTATAAATGTTCACGGCCAGGAGATTTAAAGGAACATTTACGAACGCATTCCGGCGAGAAACCGTACGAGTGTACTTTTTGCGATTATAAATCTTCTTATAGAGGAGCTTTGAAATGTCACTTACGAACACATACAGGTGAGAAATTGTTCGAGTGTAAGATCTGCGATTATAAATGTTCTCGAAGAGCAGATTTGAACGGCCATTCGCTAATACATTCCGACAAGAAGCCGTTTCAGTGTACAATTTGCGATTATAGATGTTCTCGGAAAGTTTATTTGAAAGGTCATTTACGAACTCATTCAGCCGAGAAATCCTTCGAGTGTAACAATTGCAATTATAAATGTTCCCAAAAAATGTATTTGAAAAAGCATTTACAAAGACATACCAAACAGCATGTTAGCAGCCACATGTCAGCCTTAGCAGAACCGAAATCTGAATAACGGTGGATCATCAGGACGGATGATAAAAATGAGTTACATAAAAATTCACACAAACTGAATTATAAATTTTTGAGTGTCCAGAAGTTCAGTAATATTAATCAATTTTTGATTTTTTGAAAAAAAATTTGTTAAATAAATTAAGTGCAATAATATTTTATCATTTTGATTTTAATAATAACCTTCACTTTTTTTACTATGCCCTTACGATGTTCAATATTACCCCAGATAGCTTAGGGTTTGGGCTATAAAATGGTACCAAATTCATAGTTATAGGTGCAAGCTTACCAATTTGGTTAAAAATCCATTATCAACAATTGTTCGATGTAGTCCCGGACAGCCTTAATTAACTTTTTCGTTTGCTCAAAACTTAAACAAAAAAAAATATATAAAAAATTACTTTGCGATTATAAAATTTCAATTTTTCAAAAAAAATATCAATTTTTCCAGGTGTAATTTCTCTGTTTGTATCACGAAAATTTAAAATTTCTGATTTGCTTTCATTGAGCATCAGACGATCGCAACTCAGCCACTCACCGTTTTAAACTCCTTATTGGAGTTGTGATGCATTGAAAGCTTTTTTGTCATCCGTTGGCCATAAACCCAGTCCGTAGAACCAAATTTGGGTTTCCACTTTTGTTTTTGATGTCATTTGATACTATTTCTTCTGTCACATGATCTTCCGTTCTTGATCGAATAAGTTCACTAGCCATTTTGTCATATATTAGCGTTGCACTTTTCTTCAGGTTTCCAATTTTGCATCTGTACGAAAAAATACATTACTGGAATAAATAATTTTTCGATACCCGAATCAGTTCCAACATCTTTTGACCACGTTGAACCTTTACGTTTATCTGATTCTAAAAACTCCAACTGACCGTCATTAAAATTCTGTTTTAGGTGGGTACGAATCTTCTCGTTTAACTATTTTTCATGATTGTGACGTTCTTAAAACAGATTTTCAGCGACTCCGGTAGAATTTTCCGATAATTCATTTTCGTTCTTCTAATGATGACGATTACTGGTTATCGAGCCTTCGATAACTATATTTACAGTGTTAGTCAAATTTAAACCTCCAGAAAAGATTTCAGAAATATTAAAACAATAAATTAGTGTAAAGTTTAAATAAATCAATTTGTTTAAAATAATTATATTAATAAATTAACTACAAATTATACAAATTGAGATAAAAACATAGCGCCAATAGAACACCGAAAAAAGAAATCCACATGATGAATTTCTTCCAAAAGTTATTTCTAGAAAGAAAAAAAATTTGTGTTCATAGATACAGTTATAAAGTGCGTACCTATTTGTGATTAGCTTATGTAATATAAAATCCTAAAAGAAAATTAACATAATTTTTTTATGTAGTATGTAACATTATACTATGCTTTATAATCGCAAGACTGACTTACTATCTTCGATAAGAATTGTAAAAGATGCAAGACATTCTTTCTCAATTTATATACTTTTCCTACACGTCAATTATAATTACGTGAAGCAATTTGAACTTTAGGCCCTAAAAACTTTTAAACCAATTAAGATATCAAAATTCTGTCTGAGCAACGAGTATGTAGTGTATAGAGGAACAGCTCTTATGGGTATACCTGTCACTAGCATTTTTCGTACCCTACAATAAAATTGTAGTCGATTGGTAACGACCTCAGCGGCAAAAACGAGCATTATATAATGAGTAAGCATTAAATGAGACAGCATGATAAGCTGTCTTTGTCTGTTACGATTTTGGTAATCCCTTCAGGTAGATGGTTATAAAAGTAAGAAGAGAATTTCAAAGTATTTGAAAGTTACCAACCTAAGAAATTCCCTAAGAAGGTCCTGCAAAATTTCAGCTTTCCAGATGAATTAAACGTAGCCAAACATTTACTTTGAGCAAATAAAATTAATTTTTCTTGTCTGTCTATAAAGTCTGTCTAAATGTCTAAATGTCTGTCTAAATGTCTATAAAAGCAAATATCTTTACAATTTTTTAAAACCATATTGCTCGAAAGCTACAAAGAGCATTCGATCAGCATCAGCATCGATGTAAAATTTTCCGTGACAAAATCTGTAATTGTCAGATATTCCTCATGTTTATTTATTTGAAAATGCGATTGTGTAATCAATTATTTTGTTTTCCCCAAAATCTAAGTAAAAATAAAAGATAGAATCATAAATAGAATCTTCCTTTAAGAGAGATAATAAACAATCCTTATAGAACAGCATGAAACGTTATTTCTACTTCTGGCACTATTGATTATAAATATTTCAGCTTGCAACTCAAACACTATTGGAATAAATTATAGTACCAAATTTATATGTTTGCTTATCTTTCTCAAATTTATAATCAATGGTAGAGCAGAACGTGCTCGGGTTTATGGTGATAGTAGTAGCGTACAAATCAGTTCGAAGCTTCAAAAATCGAGTTTTTGTTTTTCTTTTATTAAATTTCATCGAGCACTTTGAAATATACACCTCACGTCAAATTTGTATAAAATATTTACAGATACTGACACAACCTGCTCACACGTTCCATCAAAATGCCAGTTTACGCATTCACATCAATACGTATTTGCTTTCCGAATTACTTATTTAAACCCTAGAGTGGCACTTTTTCTTTTTTATTTTATTAAACCAGATTTAAATCGAGATAAAAGACGGAGAGATTAAATGAGTTATCCTTTAGCACGTTCATCCCGATAATTCCAATATTGACAAGGAACAAATAGTTGGAAAATATTAAATAGATTGATTTAATTCAAACATAATGTTTCAAAGAGAAATATTTTAAATTTTATGTTTATTTTGTTATCATATCAAGCCGAACATGCCTTACAAAATTATTGACTTTATCTGAGTTGATAGGAAGAATTGGCCGCATCATTATTTTTGATTTTCTCTCGTTATCCTGGCTTATTCTGCTCGATAAATTTTAAATATTTTTGCTTCATTATTTAAGAAAGCTCAAAAACTTATTTTTATTTCCGTATTTCAATTTTCATTATATTATAAAATTTTCTATGTAGATTTAAATTTATTTCCCGCCAGTTACTGGGAAATTCAAAACAAATTTAATGAACCAATTACCTGTGAATATATTCCAGAAGATTAGTAAACTTGAAACTACCAATCTTTGAACTATACAAATTTAAATTAAACAAACTAAACAAAATGTTAAAATAGTGAATTTTAACTGTACATTACATACATGGCTAAACAAAAAAAAAAAGGGATTAATTTACATTTAACAGGTTTGGACTTAGAATATTTGAATAAACAAGAAAAGTAAAAAATAGAATAAAAATATAAAATTAAACTGCTAATTAATAGGTAATACAATACTTAATTATATTAAATTGAAATTAACTAAATTAGCACAGCATTAAAATAAGAAGAGAATAATCGTTTAATTTGTTAATTATTGAGTTCCTGCGATAAAAATTGGATATTAAAACGTCTTCAATTTTTCTTTGCTAATTTAGAGTAACAAATAATATAGGTTAAATTTTACGCACACTTTTATAAAATTTGATTTGCAAAATGTAGGTGGGTTGCGAGAGTTACAAAAGGAATTTCAATCTAAAATGAAACAATTTTTTACATCCAAACGCCACGCCGTCCAAAATAGCAAATGCTGTGTGGGTATACTGAATTTTGCGTAAAGGAAATTTTTTCGTTTCTTATTTGAAATAATTTATTGTTGGTGTGAGCTATGATTTTAAACAATGTGACCAGAAATTCCATAGTTCAAATATCTCCTTTGGTAATTTTCTTCTATAAATGAGTTGTTTGTATCGATTTTGCTCTTGAGAAAAGGTCCGCGAACATTATTGGTTTATTTTACGAGGATAACAAAATAAAGTTTTTACTTAATAAAAGAGCATATTAAATTACTACGAAGGTACTTTCTCAGTCAGCAACATAAACCACCTTATAGATTTTCTGGAAAATTAAGTTTTTCCACCAAGTTTTATTTTACCTAAAACTTTAATTTCATTTATAAAAAACTTTACCGTTAAAGATTTTACTTAAAGTGTTAAAGTGCGGCTGTTTTTTTTCTACGTATTTTAAAATTTGTAACTTGTTTTTCCTAGTTTGATTTTAAATTTTAAAGCGACCTAACCTCGGGATAGAAGAGCAAAGAATTCTTCAAGTTTGTAAGTGCTTTTTCACTTTTATTATTATACAGAGTGAAACTTAAAAACTATAGAAACTGAGAAACTTTTTCCCGGTGGGGGGGGGGGGTATTTGTCAACTGTCAACGTTTTATTAAAATTAAAAATTTTTAAAAAGATGAAACACCACGTGGTAATGGAAAAAGTTAAAAGTGTTCAAAAATTACCGAAAAAAAAATAAAAATATCGAAAAGAAAAATTAGTGTTCCATCTAAAGTCTAACAATTAAAGAGCCACGTCCGTCATGTCCAAAACCCGTTTGTAAACTCTATCGCCTTCTTCTGCCAATAAACTTTTTTTTTTTAGTTTTATACTTTTATTTTAAAGAAATGTTATTGATTTCTAATAATATAAGTCATGTGTTGATTTTGCCGACTTTTCGGTGGATTCGTTCTGATTCAGAAAGTCCTAATAAAAGATTTTTACTTAATAATTCTCAAAAAAAAATTTCGTCTTCGCAGTCTTGCGTTTTATCGTGAATTGCCTTGTGAATTTTCTACGGCAAATTTTTTGAGAAAAATTTCTTGTTTACTTAATAAAATTTTATGAAAATAATCTATAATGATGATTGACACCAGCTTTAGGCGAAAATAATTTTAATCCCATTTTCAATAATTTTTTAAATCGTTAAATCATTGGTTAAAAATTTGACACGCCCTAACCCCTAGTCCTAACAATTTTCAAAAATTCGTTGGTTGGTAATTATTACGGCTGCAGGGGTTGTATTGAATATATAAACCACAGTAAGTGTAAAAAAAAATAGTGTTGTTAGTTCCAAGCCTTGGAACTCCATGTGCCAAAAAGTTCATCAGACATTGTGTTGAAAGTGATCAAGCCAAAGTGTTTAAAACGAAAAAAAAAACAGTAAGTCAGTGTATATTGTATTAAAAGTGAATAAAATAAATTTAAAAAAATTATTTAAACAAAGCTTTTTCTAGGAATTAAATATAAATATAGAAAATTATTTTCTTTTTTATTTATATTTAATTTCTAGAAAAAGCTTTGCTTAAAATGTTTTTTAAATTTATTTTATTTTCAACTTTTTAGTCTTTAAATTTTGATTATTAAAATAATATCAATAATATAAAAATAATATAAAAACATCATAGCTATGACTAGTGTGTGGAATTATATGTAAATGCATATTTGTGTAAGAACATTATATGTATTGAATAATATATATGTTACGGAAAAAGTACGTATACCGGTAAAAGTACACATTTTCAGGTAAATGCACTGTAAGGTGCAGGTGCATTCAGGTAACTTTTTATTAACTTCAGAAATTCATTCAAACTTCAAATTGCAAAATTTTTAATTTTTAAATTCTAAATATTAATAAAATTTGAAAAATCAACGATGGTAACATTATAATTTTAAAAACCCCTCACTTTCTATCGTCACGCAAGTTTAACCCTCCCCCCTTTTTCATTCCTTATGTAATTTATAAACTTAGTGTGCTATAATTCAATTATAATTGCACAATGCCACTTAGATATTTTTTAAATAAATTAAAAATTGAAAAAATAAATAATAATAATAATAATAGTAATAGAGTACTACAGACCTTGCAGGCCCATGGCTTGAAAATTATATTTTAAAATAAATATTAATGCTTTAAATTAATTTTATTAAACTAATTAGAAACTAAAAGTAGTATAATAATTAATTAATCTTTATTGCATCTCGGATTGTTGCTGGGGCATTTCAAATTTATCAAATTATTTATTTAAATATATTATAACATTGAAAAGTACGTTAGTTAATTTATTTGTATTCACATTATCTTGTATTCGTCGATTCATTTTAACATGTGTACATTTACCGGTAATTGTAAGAATAACTATGTCTTTTAAATTGCTCAACGCACTTCTACCAACTTCCATAGAATATGTACACATTTACCGGTAAATGTGTACATTTTCCAGCTACGTACTTTTTCTGTAACATACACAGGGATCTTCGACGGCTGGAGCCGCCTCTCCGTTCTTAGTTTCATCTTTTTCTATCTTGACATAACTCTTCTTCCATATTTCTGGAATTCATCGCCCCATCTACATGGTCTCTCCAGCTTCTTCTAGGCCGTCCTCTTTTCCTCCGCTCCGGCGGGATCCATTCTAACACTTTTTGTGGCCATCTATTTTCCTCCATTTTCTTTGTATGTCCGAATCATGTCAGTTTATATAATATTTTCGTCTTCTTCCGCTATGTCGATCTTCATATCTATTTCTGTGACCAGCAATTTTCGTCTATTAATTGCTCTTAAATCCCACATTTCCGCGCCGTACATCATCACACTTCGGACTACAGATTTGTAGATTTTTCTTATTTATTATATTACTAGGTGGAAAGCCCGTCCGCAGACGGGTAGATAGACGGTGGATCTCTTTTTAGCGGTTTTAATTAAAAAATTCATAACGCTAACCCAAGGTCGACCGGTTTTGAAGTTTTCTCTTTTACTTTGATTTTATTAATTTGATTTTGAAATAATTCCGGTTTCCTTTATTATATTTTATTTTGAACGGATCAAAAATTATTATTGGATAATTCCGTTGCTAACCACGACCCTTCATGCGCCCATCCAAAAATTTTGCCAAAATATTGACACGCTGTAGCAGGAGCGAGCTGGAATATTAGGATTATATTAATTATTATATTATTTTTAATGTTGGTAATGACTTTGACGAAAAGTTTCTTTTTTTAGTTGGATTTAGTAAGTTAAAAAAAGCGTTCCAAACGAAAAAAATAATATGGCAGAAGGCGGGAGCAGCTCCGAAATATCCAAAAATCAAGATATTTGTGTTATTTGTCGTCTACCAATGGATAAGAAGAGAATTGGCAAGTTAGATTGCTGTGAACACGAGTTCTGTTATGATTGCATCGCAGAATGGTTTAAGTTAAGACGAACGTGTCCTCTGGACAGAAAAGGTTTTAAATATATCAAATTATATGAAAATGGAATATTATGTCCGAATGATTTCGAAATCTTGTCGAATTATGTCGAAAGAGTTCTTGATGGTAGGAATGAAAATAACATTTTGCCAACATCCGATAATATACGTGATTATTCCTCGAATGAGTCTGATGCTGATAGTCTTGATTACGTACTTTCGCATAGAGGTACGCAGCTGCCACCGACGTATTACACTATTGAGAGGATTCCAGAAAACAATTCAGCTTCACCGATGTCCAGAACAAACTCTTCTACAGAAAATTTAAATACATCGGCATATATTGCAAGCCTATATACCACCCTCTTACAACAGTTCCCTGTTTATCATCCTACATCTCCTTCGTTGAATAACGAAACTTCTGCATCATACAATCCAGCTTCTTTTTCGTATAGAGAGGATTCTTTCATCCACGAATTCAATAGGGCATACCATTCGGTTACTCTTCTCCCGTATACGTCGAACGAGTTATCTCCTCTGTTGCACGGTACATGGCCTTCGCAAGACCCTTCAACTAGTCAGATTAACTTTCCACAGTTTCCGTCGTACAGTGCAGTGTTAATGTCTACAATTAATCCTACTTCGCCAGAGCATAGTCAAACTTTGCCATCGCGTAGTGCAACTTCGCCATCGCATAATCAAACTTCGCCGGCGTACAACCAAGCTTCTTCCAATAATAGTCAATCTTCTTCGGAACCGAACGGCTTAAGTGAATTAACTTATCCGCTACCACCCAATCTAGCATCAATCTGGGATAATCCAACATTCTCGCAGAACCCTGAAACGGTTCCAATACCTCGTGATTCTATGGCTTCTTCGCCAAGCAAACCACTCTGACCGATAATCGGCTAGACAATCCAAGTTCTTGATCAACAAATTTAACTATTTACCAATTTATATATGTATAACTGAACGCTAAATCAGTATTTAAAAGCATCCCCTTCTATAATGTGTCAAATACATATAAGTCTAAAATATTTAATTCTTCAAAGCATTTAAAGGATTTCTTTTATAAATTCACTAATTATCTCTTACGAATTTAAAATACAAACAAATTAAAATTTCATGTAAATAAACTTATAAATAATTAACAACGACCCACATAATAACAAAATTTACATAAACGTAGAAGTTAATTTGTAGAAACTTTACAAAAGCATCCCTTATTAACTCGAATTTAATTAAAAAGATCAACGACGTGGCGATATACTCAATAATAATAATGCATTAGCAAATCCACATGGAACTAATATATCATCTAATCCTGAAAGTATAAAAGTAATTATTAAAGTGGGAGAAAATGAAACCATTCACAACGCAGTTGTAGGATCATTAGGTGAAGACTTACGAATAGAAGTAAAAATTAATAATATTATTGACTCTGTAATACTATGTGATGAATGTGCCTCTAATTCAAATTGTTAGTTATGTGAATTGTATGTACATTTTTTTATTTTTAAGATTGATACAGTAACAATCTTGTATTATTTTGTATTTTTGACTTTATAATAAATTTAAATTAAAGAAAACTAAGTTTTTTTGTTTTAGTCATTTTTTTAAAAGCAGTTATATAGTGTCGTGTTTCGAAACATTATAAAAACTACAAATTGATTTATTTTGTAAATAGTTTTTGATGTTCAATTTTGTTTATTTATTTGTAATCACATTGTATAAAGTTGTTAAGTTTTGCTATGAAAAATAAAATGTAAATAAAAAGGTAGGGAAAAGTAAGAGTGGGAGTACGGCTAGTAGGTCGATGCAAAAAAAGAAAGAGGCTCTGTTCTTGGCGCCAGGCAGATAAAACACCATTCCGCAATAATTGAAATTGATAATTGTTTTTTTTTTAAGTTAATAAATTAAGTTGATTTGATTTGTTGTTTTTTTATTTAATTGACAAAGTGAAGTGCATAACAAATTGGAAATTGAAAAAAATTGTGAAAATTTAGTCAATGCAGAACGTGCGCTACAATCACACACACAAAGGTAAATTTGATAATTTACAATTTTAAATACAAATTGAGTCTCATGTTCTATAAATTTTTTCCCTACGATTGCATGGAGGGTGGTTTGATATTTTATCGCATCAAAAATTAAAAAAACAGCTACCCTTCATTACAATAGTTTCAGAATTAACGCTGAATAATATGGGAGTTTGCTCAAAAGTGCCTACGTGCCATGGCACTGCGCATAATAATTCATCTTTGGAAATAATTTTGAACAAAATGTTCGCATCCTTAAGCTGTCAACGGTTGATTCGCTACTTTAGGATTTAAAGTGCGATTACTTTAGGCCGTATTTAGACTAAATTTTCAGGGGGGGGGACGGGGTTAAAAAAAATTACAAAATAAATAGCTAATTTATTAAAATACAAAAGAAGTTTTTCTAAATTTAAATTTTGTTATACTAATTTTTGAAATGTAATGTTTGGAAAAAAGTGAGTAGAGGGAGGTTTTTTAACAAAATGGCGGAAACGACAGAGGCCTATATTTTGCTCCGCTGATTTTTTGAGTATTTTTGCAATTAAGATTTTATTTTTGAGTATTGTCACAGTATAAGTAGTTTAGACAGTAAGGACACTCCGTGTCGGCGTCTTTGATGTTCGTGTTCCAAATTTTCAAGTCTGGGATAAGTTTATCTGTAATATGCTAGATGGCACTGCAAAATTGATTTGAATTTGAAATAAACCGCTTGAAATATAATTATTTTGACATTCCATCATTATTTTTAAAAACAATAATTCAAAAAATAAATCAAAATTTGATGTTTTTTGCTATATCAAATTTAAAGATATAATTCGTTGTAATGTGCAATAAATATTTTTTAATATTTTTTTAAATTTTCTAGAATATAGATTTATCTCTGCCATCATAACAGATTTGTGTTGTTTCTGTATATTTAAGAAAGATCAGCTTTATGATTTTGTTACTGAAAGAAAAAAACAATTGGTTAAATTAAAACTATTTTATTTCAATTTTAAAGAAGTTTTTGAGACCCATTTGTACAATTATGAGTTAAAGTAAGTTTAAAAATTAACATAGGTTGAAGAACATTAAGTAACATAACAAACAAAAGTGTTAATATACAACATTCTACTAAAAACTTATATAATTCAATATCTGGAATAATTCTTACATTCAATTTTATGATATTTATGAGTAATATGATCCACTTCCAAGTTCGCGTAATAGAACACAAAATGTTCAAAAATTCACTTAAAATATTCAGAGCTCAATTTTATAACAATCGTTACCGCTTGTTAACAAGTTCGAAAGAACGTCAAATATAAGTGCTATGTTGCCAAGTTCGCAAATAAGTAATTCAATTAGATATTGCATCAGAATTTCATTAAATTTTCAAACTTCAACGAAAAATTAGAAAAAAAAAACAGTAATGCATTATCTTACTTTTAGGTGCCTGCTATTACAATTCTGTTAAAGTAATTTTATTATTGAATTTATAAATTTTTTTTATATCACCAAAATTTGCTTTCAATCCAACAAATCTAGTGAGTTTTAATAGATCTGGCAATAGTGTATAAAGTTGTAAAATAGCCGCGACATCTGTTAACTCATGTAGATACTTATCCCACACTTTGACATGCGCATGAAAATTTGGAACCGAAAAAAGATGCGAGTGTCTTTACTGTCTTAAACTACTTATACTGTGACATATGTATGATAAAAGTTTTTGTTTCTTTAAATTTGTGTAACAGATGTTTATAATTCAAGAATCTAACACCAACAGCCTACTTATAATTTATTAGTCGCTAACGTATTGATTTATTGTGATTAATTTTATATATTTTATATTAATTGTGTGCGCTTTGCAGAATTTATAACTACAACTTCAATTTAACCTCAAAATTTATACTACAAGTTGATGCTTCCAGTATGGATGGTGTGTAATACTTTTAGAGGTTTAATAAATTCGAAGAAAGTATCAGTGGTTTGCGAGTTTTCAGTGTTAGTTATAACGATAACGAAATGGAGAGTATGGAAGTGGAATTAGAAGAATTGCATCATTCCATTGATATTAAAGATAATTCTATTTTAGAATATAAACAGGATAATAATGAGGTGAGCTATGAATCATATTTAGTATAAAATGTTTATATATACAAACTGGGGTTTGATATCTCTTCCACTGATGTATTCTACTTTAAATTTCTTTATCTTCTATCTTTGATCGTATAAAACGATGTTGAACATTGTTATGCTTTGTACTCATAAGACGATGATTCTTTTGCAAGTAAAATTTCATTTTCAAACTGTCGTTGGACAATGTAATAGTGTTACCGTTAGTAGTCTTTGAATGATTTAGAAGATTGCCTTCTGCTGCACGAACGTCGATCATCTTAATCTTTGACCCAATCGGCACAGAATACAATAATTGTGCCATTGCTTAATTTTGAGTATTCCAAATTTAGATACTTAAAAATTCTGTTAAGTCCTAATATTGGCTTGTGCAATATCAGGTCTTGCGGTTTACGGTAAATATAACGGCGATACTACAACTTCTTGCATATATCTTTCGCTACTTGCTAATTGGGATCAAAAAGTGTCTTGGCTTCTCCAAGATCACTCATCTTGAAAGACTTGTTTAATGCGTTCTTCAGTTTGTCGGTTTTTTTGAATTATACCTTCAAAAATGATTCGGAAACATCGTTATGGCATTCATTTGATTATTTCTTTTTTGAAGCTTCGAAGTTCTGTCAATTGTTATATTATCACCACCGTATGCAAAAAAAATTGAAAATTTTATATAGCAGGGTACCTACTTGTATGGAAAACCGGGAAAAATTAGGAAATTTTTGTCGGTGGAAAAACATTTTTGTCAAGGAAATATTGTTAAATTTTATTTTTTTATTTAATTATTATTTTGTTATTACATTTTTAATAATTAATAAATTAATTTTTTAACTTGTGAAATATAATTAAATAATCTTGGAATAAACAAGTTAATTAAACGTTTTTTAATAATGTTTTTATTAAGCTTTCGACGTTGCTGAACGTCTTCATCAGAATATTTTAATGCAATTATATTTTTAAATTTGAAGGCACACTGTCGTGCTAAAATCAAAGGTGGTAGCTACTAATGGGTCAATATCGAGAAATTAACCATCAAAGTTTTTTTAATATTCCTTCCGAAAGTGCTAAATTATTTATTTAAGAAAGGTGATTTCTGATGTAAATTGATCTCAAAAATTTACTGGATTCATTAAATTTTTTGTAAAAGTGGATCATACTAAAAAAGCAGATACGGTTTTTAACGTTAAGGGTTTTTCCATTGCATGCTAAGCTAAAAGCGGTTTCAGTTAACCGTCCGGTCAATAACCAAACTTTCACCTTTCGTTCAATAACCGGTTACCCGGGTACCCACCTACTGCGCGCCACATGGCTAAGCGTTTAGACGGCCGGTTTCATGGAATGTGAAATAACAATAGCAACCCCAAAACACAGTCATCTGGTGTTCAGGTACCTCCCTACTGCACAGTCACGTGAGTGGTAGATGCCCTTGCCAAGAACAACAAAGAAGAACGATCGTCAGACGTAACATCGTGTTGGAACCGTGCAGATTCTATAGAAGTTTTTTTAAGCGCAGTGAAAAGAATAAAATTATATCGTACAAATTTATTGTGAAAGTGAGAATAAAAATACAAAATTATTAATATTATAAATAAACAATAGCATTGGGTATAAATAAGATGGATAGCTTATCAAGTTTTTGACGGTAAGGCGTGATTTCCTTCTTTACTTTACTACTACAACATTACTATGGATAATTACTTCACTACTCTGTCATTGGCAAAATTTTTACTAACCTGGGATTTAATAATTGTTGGCACTTTGAAGAAAAATAAGACGTACATTCCACCAGCGTTGACTGCATTGAAAACACGAGAAGAATTATCTACTGTGTTTGACTTTCATGAAAAAGTAACCATGTGTAGGTTATGTGCCAAAAAAAAGAAGGCAGCTATTATGCTATCATCAATGCATCAGGAAACAAAGATCAGGCGATGATGCAAAAAAAAACCAAAATTATTGAATTTTATAACTAGTCAAAAGCTGGAGTGGACACGATGGATAAAATGCTTGAGAGATATACTACTAAAAGATCAATTTGAAGGTAGCCTCGAGCATTTTTCTACAATATTCTTGTTGTCACCTGCCTTGCAACATATATTCTTTATTATGAGAATAATAATATGCTATTGAAAAAATTTTATAAACGACGATTATTTTATCGGTAACTGGGTAGAGATCTGTGTAGTCTATTCGTCGAAAATCGTTCGCATAATACACAAATCGCAACGAAAGTGGCGATTGAAAGTTTTTTTGGGCGAGCTATAAATCCACTTGCACAACCAATAGCATTTACAGTTTCAAAACCACAGGCACAGTTCGATTCAACCGGAAGGAAAGAGATTATTGGTGTATGCCATGTTTGTCTTCAGAGCGAATTTAAAAAACTTCGCAAAACACGAAAATCATGTTCGGTATGTGAGTTCCCTATTTGTGATGAACATTGTATTTCAACCACGACATGTCAGGAGTGTACGAAATAATTAAATCTATTTGTTTTTTTATACGGTACTGTGTTATTTTATAAATAAAAGAAAAAAATAAATAAAATGAAAAAAAAAGCGGATTGATGTTTTTTTACCTACTATGTTTACTATTATTTATAATAAAAATTGTTTAAATAAAGGAAATTACAAACAACATTGGTGATTATTATTTATTCGCAAGTCAAGATACATAAATACTTTGATAATCGGTTTTTTCAGTGTGTATAAACCCGGCTTTCATACATAATAACGTAGTGGGTACCCGGGTAACCGGTCGTTGAACGGAGGGGGTATCGAGTTTGATGGTTAATAACTATTATTGATTGATTGCTTACAAAAATTGTTTAAAACTACTTCTACTTTGGGGATCCGGGCGGTCATAACATTTTTTTAAGGCCAAGTTAATAATTCTACCTTAGAAACTAAAATGGGTACCCGGTTATTGACCGGACGGTTAACCGTGATTCCAATAAGCGGCGTCCACTACATGTTTTTGCAAACGGAGTAGGTTTTTTGATAATTTTTTCTTGTTATTTATAACGGTATTAGTTAATTCCACATTTTGCACTGTATGCAATCCTTATACCTTGTCGTATTCAGCTTACAAACGCCACATGTCAACAGTTTCCTGTCACTAGTCTGTCGCTGATTAAATTTTGTAATTGATCTTCGTTATCACACGGAATTATTTATGTACATTTTCATTTGGTTTCTGTCATTTTGAGTAGAACTTGAATCGGTGAATTTCAATTTCGGTGAAGGTAAATATGTCATATATATTGTCATGTTCCGAACCAAAGTTTTACCCACCCTGTTAATTTGCTATGAATTTTGATTTTAATTTTATAAAATATTTGAATTTAAATTTTGGGAGGTAAAACTTTGACAACAAAAGTTGGTAGAAGTGAGGTTTTTATCGATGCCTTTTGCCAAAAAATGGTTGACGTGATGGACGTGTAATTCGTTAGTCTGAAAATTAATTAAATAAGTTTATAGATTGAAAATATAAGAAGTTTTTTTTTTATGAAAGTGTTTTATTTGATGTTTATAATTGGATGTATCAATTTTGAAAGATTTTTGAGTGGTTCTGCAAATGAAATTTGAACGGAAGCTATCGATGATAATTGTAATAAGATAACGAAGATAATAGAGCAAGAAGAAAGAAGAAAACAATAAATTAAAAATTTTATATTAATAAGTTGAAAATTTGTTATAGGAACTATGAAAATTTGGATTGGTAAGCCGGACTGCGATACCGGTATCGAATTATTTTTAACGTGACCATTTTTAAAATATTATTCAAATACAAATTTAATTTAAAGAAATATTTAAGGAAAAAAGTTTAATTTTGAAAATTAACTAAAAATTAATGCTGGAGGCATAGCTAAAATTGACGCCCAGACGTGGGGCTTAAAACTATAAAAATTGCATAGCAATATATTACTATGACCAGAGCTATACAAATTTATAAAGTTTGCTCAATTCCAAAACGGAAACGGACAACTCGGCTCTGGACAACTCGGCACCGGACAACTCGGCACCGGACAACTCGGCACTGGACAACTCGGCACCGGGAAAACTCGGCACCGGGTCAACTCGGCACCGTACATCTCGGCACTGGACTACTCGGCACCGGACAACTCGTCACCGGACAACTCGGCACCGGGAAAACTCGGCACCGTACATCTCGGCATTAAATTAATAATAGAAGAATGCAGTTTATTTATTTACTTAGAACTTCCGAAATTGTCGATAATGAATTTAGAAAACCTTACACAAATTACATTTTGCGTAAAATATCGTAAGAAGTAATATTTCTGAAACATTAAGAACGCTTTTAAAAAAGAAAAAAAATATTATATTGTAATCTTTGAAACTGCGTTTGGAGTGGAACGTGGCACGTCGTCGCGTTTACACACACAATCCTGGCCCGCGTGCTAGAACGCGTTCCAGCACGCGGGCCGGAATTGTGTGTGTAAATGCACCTAATGTGCATGTTATCATTGTTGATAATAATTCTTGTTGAAATTTAAAATTTTTAAAGTGAATTAACATGCCACTTTTCGAATATTATTACAAAACAATTTAAATTCCATTATAGCAAAATTGAACCGTAACACCCTAGTCTCGGTGCCGAGATGTACGGTGCCGAGTTGGCCCGGTGCCGAGTTTTCCTGGTGCCGAGTTGGCCGGTGCCGAGTTGTCCGGTGCCGAGTTGTCCGGTACCGAGTAGTCCAGTGCCGAGATGTACGGTGCCGAGTTGGCCCGGTGCCGAGTTTTCCCGGTGCCGAGTTGTCCGGTGCCGAGTTGTCCAGTGCCGAGTTGTCCAGAGCCGAGTTGTCGCGTACCGATTCCAAAATTACTCTTTGCTCGGATTCATCCATTTTTTTATTCGCGATTACAGCTAAGTGAAACGACGTCTGCCGGCAGAAATGTTAACTCGCTAAAACGGGCATTAAACGGGTATTAGCATTAAATATTGCTTCTAGGTGCTTGTATTTGAAAATTTGCCCCGAAATTAATTTGTTATTAGGCAAACGGCAAACTGAATACAGCTAAATCAAAAGCGTTTTGTTGTGTTCACAGATGTAATTCTAGCGCTAGAAAGAATTCTGACCTTAATTTCCACAAGTTTCCCAAGAAAGAGAAATTCAAAGTGAAATGAACAAATCAGTTGGGTGAGGTGGAAATAATTGTTAGCAGAAAAGCGTAGATGAAAAGTTTTAATTTGGAAAAGGAGCCTTCAAAATGCATGGTTGTGATTTCTCCCTGATATCCCATAAAGCGGTGCAGACAAAGCTGTAGTTTTTAAAAATAATCTATAAATATGATTCGTCTTCACTAGGCGTTTCTCCACACAACACTATGTGCTTAGCGTTTGCCATAAAGCTTCACCCTTACAAAAGTTTCTAACCTCAGAACTTCTACAGAATTTCAAAATAATGTTTATTGTTACTTGTTTATTCATATTTAGATATGATTTAAACACAAACGAATAAAATAAACAAACAACAACACGTTTCTGAACCCGTTAATGTGCATATAACCACCATATAATTACCTTCATTATGATTACAAAACATAGAACTGCTCGCTTTAAGCGGCCATTTTAAATATTTGGTCACGCGATTTTCCTTAATCAAAATCGCGAATAGCTATGAGCTCTTCTTCAATTAATTAATTTTTTTTAAATCTATTAAAATGCTTGCTCCGTTAAACTTTGTTACCTTTCATATGGCCTTGTAACTTGCACGTGTATTTTACAGCTGGCCACGCCTGGACACCTGGTCAAACAAATTTACTAAGATGTATTCTTCAACTTTTTATGTTCTAAACACTCACACTTCTTAAATAAAACAAAAAACAACAACCATAAATTCAAATAAAATCACTTTTTTCTTTATTTTTTTTACAATCAAAATTCAAAATTAAAATATCGGAATGAACATTCCGACCGGCTCGCCGATGCATTGCCGTCTGCCATCCTTGCTGAACACCTTTCTTTCTTCCACTTTACCTTCACGTTCCCACTTTATTTACAGCTAAAATTCTTATTCACAGTGTTAAAAATTAAAAGAAAACTTCAAAATTATTTTACAAATTAAGCATTTAACGCTTTTAGCGTTTCAGAACACGACAATATATCTCGCTTCAACTGTCATCATTAAAATCTTTTGTTTATCTGGTTCGAAGTTTTTCTCGCTAGCTTCCATGCAAAAGTTGAACGTTTTCTTGAATTTATTCTAATTCATAGCCACATTTCCTAAGAAACAATACTCTGCTGGTGGGTTAACATTATTTTCTTCCTAACCGAATCTCTATTCATTAAATTATAAATTTACCAAAATATATATTTTTAAACAATTACAATTGTAATAAAAAAATCACTTACTGAAGAATGTATTTGTTACAGAAATCCCCAAGTAATTTAAAGAGTTACTTTCAAATTAAAAAAGAAGAAGGAACGGAATTCAACTTGGAAGAATTGCATCATTCCATCGACATTAAAGAAGAAACTCCAATAAACGAATCTCAAGTTGATCAAGATTGTGATATCCCTTCACTAATTCACACTGGTAAAATATTTTTCCAGTGTTATATTTGTGATTATAGTTCATCGACAATATCAAATTTAAAACTTCATTTACTTACTCATACGGATGAGAGACCGTTTAAGTGCAATATTTGTGATTATAAATGTTCAGTAAAAGGTGATTTAAATAATCATTTACTCACTCATACGGGGAAAAAACCGTTTGAGTGTAATATTTGTGATTATAAATCTTTACGAAAAAGTACTTTAAAAATCCATTTACGAACTCATACGGGTGAGAAACCGTATGAGTGTAATATTTGTGATTATAAATGTTCACAGAAAGGTACTTTAAAAATTCATTTAATAACTCATACGGGGGAGAAATCGTTTGAGTGCAATATTTGCGATTATAAATGTACACGAAATGATTATTTAAAATATCATTTACTAACTCATACTGACGAGAAACCGTTTAAGTGCAATATTTGTGATTATAAATGTTCACGAAAACGTACTTTAAAAATCCATTTACGAACTCATACGGGTGAGAAACCGTTTGAGTGTAATATTTGTGATCATAAATATTCACTAAAAGGTACATTAAAAAAACATTTAGTAACTCATACGGGGGAAAAACCGTTTGAGTGTAATATATGTGATTTTAAATGTTCACAGAAAAGTACTTTAAAAATTCATTTAATAGCTCATACGGGTGAGAAACCGTTTAAGTGCAATATTTGTGATTATAAATGTTCAGTAAAAGGTTATTTAAAAAATCATTTACTCACTCATACGGAGGAGAAACCGTTTGAGTGTAATATTTGTGATTATAAATCTTCACGAAAAGTTACTTTAAACCTCCATTTACTAACTCATACGGGTGAGAAACCGTTTGAGTGTAATATTTGTGATTATAAATGTACACGAAAACATAAATTAAAATATCATTTACTAACTCATAGTGACGAGAAACCGTTTAAGTGCAATATTTGTGATTATAAATGTTCAGTAAAAGGTTATTTAAAAAATCATTTACTCACTCATACGGAGGAGAAACCGTTTGAGTGTAATATTTGTGATTATAAATCTTCACGAAAAGTTACTTTAAACTTCCATTTACAAACTCATACGGGGGAGAAACCGTTTGAGTGTAATATTTGTGATCATAAATATTCACTAAAAAGTACATTAAAAAAACATTTAGTAACTCATACGGGGGAGAAACCGTTTGAGTGTAATATTTGTGATCGTAAATATTCACTAAAAAGTACATTAAAAACTCATTTACTAACTCATACGGGGGAGAAACCGTTTGAGTGTAATATTTGTGATTATAAATGTTTACTAAAACAACGTTTGAAACTACATTTACTAACTCATACGGGGGAGAAACCGTTTGAGTGTATTATTTGTGATCATAAATATTCACTAAAAAGTTCATTAAAAAAACATATAGTAACTCATACGGGGGAGAAACCGTTTGAGTGTAATATTTGTGATCGTAAATATTCAGTAAAAAGTACATTAAAATATCATTTACTAACTCATACGGGGGAGAAACCGTTTGAGTGTAATATTTGTGATTATAAATGTTTACTAAAACAACGTTTGAAACTACATTTACTAACTCATACTGGTAAGAAACCGTTTGAGTGTAATATATGTGATTATAAATGTTCACGACAAACTGTTTTAAAAGATCATTTACTAACTCATAGCCACTAGAACCGTACGAGTGTTGGCTCAGCTTGGCTGGTGTATGAGCTCCTTATTTCTTCTTGATTTCAAGCATCGGTTGTAAGATGGTACCTCGTGATCGAAACCTGTTTATAATCGTATACTTTACACCTGCTTGTATATTCTGATGTCAATACTGGATAAAAATAAAACTAAAATAAATTCAGGGTAGTTATTTATTTGTCAACTTGCTTCTTCATACTACTACATAGTTATGCATACTAATCTCCCCTCCTTTCAAATATATTTTAAATCTTAACATTCCGCCCACCTTGGAATATCTAAGATTTACAAAAATAAATAATAAAACAAAAAATTATGGTATTCGCTATGAGAATGTCTTGCAGCGCCATCTGAATGAACTAAATCTGGAAATATTTTCATTGTATAAAACAATAGTATACGAATTTTGAGATATAAACGGGATACTCGATTTTATATCAATCGCTATGAGTTGAAAATGTCTTGTAACGTCACCTGTTGGTTGGATAGCGTAAACTAAATCTGGAAATATTTTCATTGTATATTGTCCTATTTTAAAATTATTATAAAAAATTCTTTGTAAGTTGTTTAGAGTTGTTTGTTTTGGTTTAAAATTGTTTATCATTTTGTATATTTAAAATTTTAAATTGTTTCTTTGCCACTGTTATCAAGTCTTGTATTATTATTATTAGTTAACGGGCTGTGGTACATGTCCTCACTGCACTGAAGCTTAATCTTATTGTGCACCCATCCGGGTTTTTACTCCAACAACTGCGTCTCTTCGACCAGGTCGAGAATGCAGTTAAATGGAGATTGTGCTATCTCCTCAGTGGTTGGGTAATGTAAACCGAGGTGACGCAGCCTGCTCCTGGCCAACGCCGGGCATTGGCATAGTATGTGGAGTGGGGTTTCATCCTCCTCGCCACATATCCTGCAATTAGGATCTTCCGCCAGCCCCATAATGCTGAGGTGCATTTTGAGGCAGCAGTGCTCTGTAAAGAGACCTACTAACCTGCTAAGTTGTTTCCTACTCAACATGAGTATTTTGTTCCTTTTGGACTCACTGGACGGTGCCCTAATGAACATCCGCGATTGCCTCAGTCTAGGTAGGTCCACCCAATGAGCAAGGTGTTGTTCTGCTAGTATGTCCCTAATCCTTCCTTTAGCGGTAGAGTATGCGATCCCGCAAGAAGGCTCCGCGCCGATTAGGTTTGTACAAGCAGCCTTTTTAGCTAGAGCGTCCGCTTTTTCTTAGCCTTTCATACCCTGGTGTCCCGGCACCCAATCAGTGTGACGCTGTTGCGGAGAGCAAGTCTTACCAGAGCATTTTTTGACAACCTTGGAGTGTAATTCAATTCCTTCCAGGGCTCTTAGAGCTGCCTGGCTGTCAGTCATGATACAGATTCTCCTCTCTGCGAGGTTCCTCCATACCAACTTTTCAGCACAGACCAATATAGCAGTTATTTCTGCCTGAAATACAGTTGAGAGAGGTCCCAGGTTAATGCTATAAGCATCCCCTGGTCTCCTGCCTCGCACATCTACTCCAGTACTTGTCTCGGTCTTCGATCCGTCTGTATACCAGATGGCATCATACTTAAGCCCCAACGTTTGTGAGGTTTTAATTTTATCCCTATCCGGTACTAGGACCTTATAGGGCTTTCTAAAGTCTCTCCCAAAGAAGACTATCCACCACCAGGCACCACAGCAGGGGCGAGAGAACCCCCCGTGCAGACACCCACGTGCAGCAGAAACCTCCACAGTCGTCTGTACCAGACTAGCTCTGATTTTGTTGTCTCTGAGGGTGGAACTAATCCAACCCGTAATGGCTGGGTCGACTCCACGAGTTCCGACAGCTCTCACTATAGAGTCAAAGGAGGCATTATCAAACGCCCCCTCTATATCTAGAAAGGCTCCCAGAGCAATTTCTTGGCTTCCAAGAGCCTCTGCTATCCTGTGAGTTAGTTCGTGTAAACTAAGCTCACACGATTTGCCCGATTGATAGGCATACTGGTGTCTGTGTAGAGGTCAATTCACCAGTACACTATCTCTTATGTGCTTATCAATCAGTTTCTCCAGTGTCTTCAAAAAAAAGACGTCAGGCTAATTGGACGTAATGACTTTGCTTGGGCATATGATGCACGCCCTGGCTTGGGTATAAATACAACTCTTGCTATTCGCCAGCTTTGAGGTACATAGTGGAGCGCCAGACTGGCTCTGAACATTGTACATAGAGGGGTGGCTAGTGTTTCCATCCCCTGTTGTAATAATGCAGGGAATATTCCATCCTCGCCTTGAGATTTTAATGGTTTGAAAGTATTAATCGCCCATTCAATTCTCGTTTTGTTAATTATACTATCTGCTAATTTCCAGTTGTTCCTGCTCGCCCGACTAGTTGGAACGGCTTAGTGCCCCTGGTCATTAGAGCCATCATCAGGTTTGGGAACACATCCCGGGAAGTGTGTTCGGAGCAGTAGCCCCAGAGTCTCCTCCCCCGATGATGTGAACCCTTTCTGTGGTTTTTCTATTGTGCCCACCTTTCCGTGGCCACTCTTGAGAATAGCTCTTTGGAGTCTTGCACATTCGGGAGTTCTTTCGATCTCCCCGCAGTACTTCCTCCAAGAGTCTTTCTTTGCCTTTCGTATGGCGTACGTATATTTCAGACGGGAGATTTTATAAACTTCCCAGTCTCCTGTTCTCTTAGCTTTGTTAAAAAACTTTTGAGACTCTGCCCTGAGAGATTTAAGTTCACGGTTCCACCTAATGGTCTCCCGCTTACTTTTTCTCTCTTTTAGAGAGCAGTTTTCCTCGAAGGCTGTAATGATGGCCGACATTATCGCGTCGTTCATCACTTCCAGCCCCGCTGTGTTAGTAACCCTCGACGGACATTCCTCCATCCCCTGTCTTAGACTCTCCTTGAAGAAAGCCCAGTCACAGGTTCTGGGGTTCCTGTACGAAACCTCCATCATTGGTGGGGTTTCTATGCTAAACCTTGTATATTTGTGATCAGAGTGTGACTCCTCCTGAGAGACGTGCCATTCTCTGATCACCTGACTGACGAGGGAAGTCCTTATCGTTATGTCAACTATCTCCTCCCTTGTCACAGTGACAAAGGTAAGCTCCTCTTCCCTGTTGATTATCTCCAGCTTATTGCTGAAGACAAATTCAAGTAAGAATACGCCTCTGCTGTTCGTATCCTTGCTCCTCCATATTATGTGGTGTGCATTGGAATCACGCTGCCGAAGCAGCCCTGCAATGGTGAATGTTTACCTGAACTAACCGGATCATCGCACCTGCGATCCGGTTGGGAGAGTAGCTTTTCCCGCAGCCCCGTCCTCGTTGCCATCAGCTGAAGGTGCGACTTCAGCCGTAGGCCCAGGCTCGCCAGGAGGTGTGGATGGCAGGGGTAACTATAGGTCCCCCTCCGCCCTTCTCCATACCCTCCCAGCTCCTGCTCCTTCTTCCCCATTTCTTTAAAGGTAATCCTGGAGAAGTTCAGGTACGGCTTATATTCGATTTCCTGGATTTTACTCCAGGAAAGTTCGTCGACCAGTAATATTAGTTGCTGGCCCTTAGCGTCAGACTTTTTGTGCAGCACAGACCAGGTCTCAGTTCTAAGCCCCTAGTTTTGGGCCTTCAGTCTGTTAAAAATGAGTTCCGGTTCCACTGAGGGTCCCGTAATCCAAGTCATCACCCTTACAGACATTTGGATGTTCTTAGCGTCAATGATGCAAAGTTTCGCTCTCTCCCAGGGTTTTCCCCCAGCCACCACCCGCACCAACCAATCAGGAGTCCCCCCTTAGATTTAACCTCCGTAAATTTGAGTCCCTTCCCCTCTTCCTTGATGGTGTCAAGGGCACTGAGCAGCATTTCTTTCACTAATTCTAGCTGCTCCCCACTAATGTGGTTTGTGGGATAGCCCTCTGGAATGATGGCTACCCTTATGTCTGTCAGGACAGACTTGTAAGAGATGGCAGGGTTTGCTTCCTTGCCTCTCTTCTTTGGTCTACCCGCGCTTGCAGGTGTGCTCGCATCTGACCGGTTACGCTTTTGCCCCCCCCCCGGTCTAGATGCCTGGTGTTGGTTCAGGAGTAAGTTTCGTTACCATCCTTGCCGCCTTACCTTTTTTTGCTGTTTGGAGTCGCATATAGCGCTTCCTTGCAGCCCCTGAAGGTCTGGGAGGTTCCTTCCTTTCCGAAGCGCCCCCCGTGTTTGAGTTTTTGTTGTTAGGTGGTTCCATGATTGTTCCCACGAGTATTATGGTAAGACTGTCATCATCGCACAGAGCTTTGTAAGTATATCTGGAAATCCTTTGCCAGCTAAAACTGTGTCACCATATTCAAGCATGTTATTCAATTGTGATCTGAGAATCACTTTTCTTTCCGAAACTTTTCGAGTAAAATACATTGAAACAAAATAAAAACATTTAAATAAACTACAGCTGATTATAATCCAAATTTAATTTTTTAAAAATTAGAAAGCTGTTATTGCTTTTGTTATTATTCAACTTATTCATTTTAGGGGGTTCAAAACTAAACACTGTCACATAAAACAATTAAATTGACTTCAAATCCTAATAGTTCGGTGCGTGAAGTTTCTGCTATCAGTGGGTGCTGTTCATAAGGCGCTAAAATTGCATAAATTTCACCCATATAAAATACGATTCATCAAACTTTGACCGGTGATGATCAGACAGACGAGTGGAGTTTAGTGAAAAAATGCTTGAATTATTAACCACACATCCACATTTATTAAAATTCACTTGATTTTCGGATGAGTCAACCTTTTTTTTAAATGGATTTGTCAATAAACACAACTGTCGATATTGGTGCGATGAAAATCCTCATGTGTTTATTGATGAACATACACGGTGGCTGCAGAAGGTAAATGTGTGGGCCGGTATAGTTGGTGATACAAATTATTGGACCATTATTTATTGATGGAAATTTAACAGGCCAAAAATATCTGGAAATGTTTGAGGATGCAATCCATCCTTTAATAGTTGATGCGTTGGAGAATCAAAGCGACGAAGAAGGACACATGGAGCTCGATGAAAATGTTTCGCGTTTTCAACAAGATGGAGCACCTCCTCACTATACTATACCTGTTCGACACTGGTTAGAGGGTACATTTCCTGGGTAGTGGATCGGCAGAAGAGGACCAATAGAATGTCCAGCTAGGTCCCCTGACTTAACTCCTCTTGATTTCTTTTTATGGGGACATTTAAAATCTGTTATTTATGATACAATACCAGTTAATATTGAAGAGTTAAAATTACGAATCACAGTGGCTTGCAAAAATATTACGAAAGAAACTTTTGAAAAAGTTAGAAGCGAGTTTCAACAAAGGCTGTATCATTGTTTAGCTGTAAATGGGGAACATTTTGAAAATTTGTTCATAAAATCTTATGCACCATGACCAAGACATCTGGTATCTTTGCCCGGTTCAGTTTAGGCAACACGCATAGCACTTCAATCGCAAAAATTTCGTTATTGTAATAGCGTCTAACTTCAAAGCAATTTCATTGGTTTACAATTCAAGGTTGTTACTTTAGTACAAATTCCAATATTTTTCTTTAAAAAAACAGAGTATAGGATGTTATTTTACAATATACGGCGGTTGAAACTGAAGAAATACGACTTCTTAGATTTAGATTTACTAAACTTAGATCTAAATCTAACAAAGCTAAGTTCAGTTAAACTATTGAGTTATGTATTACCTTGTAGGTTTTACAGTATTATTTGTTGCTGTTATGTCGTTGGCAAGAAAAGTAAGGTTACGAACGATTGTACGCGCCATAAAGATTGTATGTTATAAATTATGTATTGTAGTGGTTCACCACTTAATTTACTTTTTTGCTCATATGGGTTGTATAATTCTTCGAAAGAAACGCTTACATAAAAAGACAATTGACGATATAAAATTATATTTATTTTGCAACCTGAGTAATAAACAATAATAACAAAAACAGGACTCACGCAACTCGCAGGCTTGCCGTGTTCGAAGAACGAATTAACTCTCCCTTGCTCGGGATTTCTTCTTCACCAATCTAAACTTTATCGTAGGCATCTACTTCACTGGACTGCCACTGGATCGAAATATTTTGTATTCGCCTTTGTTATCTTCTGTATAAACGCGGGTATCTCACTTTATTTAAACGCGTTGCGATGATCGTTTCCACACTCGGAAACAAATTGACCTCTTAGCCCATTAGGCAAACTTCTCAAACAATTCAACCTCTTTACAAACTTTCTCGGCACGTTTTCGATGTTTTCGATCGCGCTTAAATGATAACTCATCCCCATGTCAGTTTGTTTATTATTCCATTCCCAACGTTTTTTTGCTGCTAATATTTTACATTGGTTCTCCCAAATTCTTTTTTTTTTTTCAAACTTAATCTAGATTTGAGACTTAATTTAATTCGAGGAAATCAATTAGAAATAATCAATAATTAATCAACAATTAGAAATAAAATACAAATAAAACAACAACTTAAACTAAACAACATATCTTAATATAATCAATCGCGCATCAATGGATGTAACTTAAGAGTGCGAACGTAAAGTCCTGCCTTTATTGTTCCTCAGGTTGCAAAGTCAATGTTTTATTTCTAAAACATTCAGGCGCTAGGATATTTGACGCCCTAGACAAAACTCAATCAGTGTGCCCCCCCTTCCCATTTACATAGCAGTACTGAGCTGAAAATCCGCGATATTAAAAAAAATACTACTTATGTTAACTTATTTTTATTAAAAAAAATACCTTTTCAACAAAAATGAAACTAAAAAAATTAACAAAAGTTTAATTTTTCTGGCATGTTTACTAAAACATTGAAATTGCATTATTTTTTAACAACGTTATTTTTTTATAAAAAAAAGTGGCGCTCGATCGCTCGAGTGTTTTAGTGTGACCAAAGCTTTTCTCGAGTTAAATTTTATAAGTACGTGTGAGTGTACTGAAATTAAAAATTATTAGGTAGTGTATTGGATTTGGTTGATTGAGTTGGAAAAACAACAGTTCGATTAATAAGTTTCGATTTGCATTATTTAAAACTGGAAAAGTCAAACTATATTTGTAACAGTGCGAACACGTTGATTTGGATAAGTAAAATTGCAAGTACGATTTTTTTAGGAATTATTAAAGTTTACATTGAATTTCAGTTTTATTCAATTGAGTATTATTTTAGAGGCCGATTTATTTTTTTGGATTAAAATTTTTTTTAATTTGAGAACCCACCCTGAGAAACGACAATCTCATCTGCCGCAAAAAAGAGGTTAGTCCGGAGAACTTTAAAGTGTATGTGAAAAATCAACGTTTTTGAAAGTATCACTGCAATATGTGTGGAATTATCGTTTATAATAAAATAGCCTTTATTTTAATTAATTTTTTAAAATAGTACTTACAAAAACTAAATAAATTCTATTTTCTTACTTCCTTAATTTTATATTAAAACAACTTAACCTCCGTCACTGGACGTTGAATGTCGTGAACATAGGCCTGCAGTTTTGTACTGATATTTTTGTTCCTTTATCATCGTGTAACGGATGTTTATAATTCAAGTAACTAATATCTACAGCCTACTAGGTATAATTTATTAATAGCTAACGTATTAATTTATTGTGATTAAATTCATATATTTTATATTAATTGTGTGCGTTTTTCAGAATTTATAACTACAACATCAATCTAACCTCAAAATTTATACTACAAGTTGATGCTACCAGTATGGATGGTGTGTAATACTTTTGGAGCTTTAATAAATTCTAAGAAACTATCAGTGGTTTGAGAGTTTCCAGTGCTAGTTATAACGATAACGAAATGGAGGGCATGAAAGTCAAGTTAGAAGAATTGGATCGTTCCATTGATATTAAAGATAATTCTATTTTAGAATATCAACAGGATGATAATGAGGTGAACTATAAATTATATTTAGTTTAAAATGTTCATATACAGGGTGACCCAGACCACCTGTATCAGTTCTTTTTTTCAAAAACGGTAAGTCGTAGAGAGTTGGGCTAAAAAAATTTATTACAAAAGCCCTATTGACGAATCTAATGGTGATATTATTATTTCCGGGAAAAGTCGGCATCCAGTGTAGTTTGCTCCAGAAAGTCCAGAAATCCAGAATTTTAAATGGCACCATATGTCGAAAGTGCTATCGTTGGAATGCTCTTTAAAAAATAAGCAAGTTTTGTAGCAAAAATTTTTTTATTACTCCCACCCCTTTTAAGTTATATCCGACTTAAGTTATTAAATTTCAATTTCTTATAACGAACTTAACTTTAAAAGTCAGCACTTGAAATCCAGCTACTGCGTTAGAGCAATGTCACAAGTGTTCAAAATGTCTTCCATTTACTTCTAAACACTGTTGAGCTCTTCTGGTTATACTATCAGTGGCTCTAAGTACTTCTTCAGTGTTTAATGATCGACAGGTATTGCAAATTCTGAGCTTCATATCATCTCTGTTTTTCTGTATAAACAATATCTTTGATCCGACCCCAAAGAAAAAAATCCAGGGTAGTACAATCTGGCGACCTTGGAGGCCACGCAACTGTGCTTCCCCTGCCAATCCATCTATTGGGAAATAATTGGTTTATTGCATTCCTAGCAACCAATGAAAAATGAGCTGGGCAGCCGTCTTGCTGAAACCACATTATTGCTCACATTTCCAGGGAAACATTTTCCAATAAATCGATCAAATCATTATTTAAAAACTCGGCATATCGTATCCCATTAAGATTTTCTTCAAAAAAACAAGGACCTATAATTTTTCCTTCAAGCACACCACACCACCTGTTAACGCTCCAAAGATGTTGGTTATCAATAGTTCGCAGCCAATGGGGATTTGTTTGCGACCAGTAATGGGCATTGCGAATATTGACTTCACCAGTGCTTTTAAAAGTAGCCTCGTCAGTTCATAAAACCGTCCTAGGAAAATGGGGGGCCTTTGTTAATTAACCGATTACAAAAAATTACTTTACTTTGAAAATCACTCTCATTTAATTCTTGATGCATATGCATGTGGTATGGATGAAAATTATGATCCTTCAAGACTCTGCATACAGAGGATTGGCTAACTCCAGAATCTCTTTCAAGTCTTCTCGTTGAAATATTCGGATCAACAATTACTGCAGCAAGAATATCAGTTAACAGCATAAATACATAAAATATATAAAGCATAAAATATATCAGCATAAATACGCTCAGAAGTTCTGTAATTTTGTCCACATTCTCCCAAAATCATTAACATATCGAAAGCCTCTAAATTCGAAAACGGCATAATTTCACTAATTAAACTAATTAATAATATAAATTTTAACTTCAAAAAATAAACTTCAATAAATAATGATTAGTTTGAACAATGGCAACGGATAATTTTACGACAGAGGGATAAAACAATTGCAATTATTAATTATTGCCTAACCCGATAGCTAGATTTTGAATGCCAATTTTTAAAATAAAGTCAAAATAATAACTTAAGTCGAATATAACTTAAAAGGGGTGGGAGTAATAAAAAAATTTTTTCTACAAAATTTGCTTATTTTTTAAAGAGCTTTCCAACGATACCACTTTCGACATATGGTGCCATTTAAAATTCTGGATTTCTGGACTTTCAGGAGCAAACTACTCTGGATGCCGACTTTTCCCGGAAATAATAATATCACCATTAGATTCGTCATTAGAGCTTTTGTAATAAATTTTTTAGTCCAACTCTCTACGACTTGCCGTTTTTGAAAAACAGTACTGATACGGGTGGTCTGGGTCGCCCTGTATAAAAACTGGGGGGTGATATCTCCTGTACGGATGTATTCAATTTTAAATTTCTTTATCTTCTATCTTTGATCGTATAAAATGATGTTGAACATTGTTATGCTTTGTACTCATAAGATGATGATTCTTTTGCAAGTAAAATTTCATTTTCATGTCTTTGGACAATGTAATAGTTTCTTGTTGACACTTGTGGACAGTGTTACCGTTAGTAGTCTGTGAATATTTCAGAAGATTGCCTTCTGCTGCATGAAGGTCGATCATCTTTATCGTTGACCCAATCGGCACAGAATACAATAATTGTGTTATTGCTTAATTTTGAGTATTCTAAATTTAGATATCTAAAAATTCTGTTAACAGTCCATCCAATTATCTGAACCGATTATTAAAATAAGAATGCTACCAAAATCCATCTTCTCCATCAATTTCAAAAGAATTGAAATTTTTTGTTTATCTGGTTCATAGTTTTTCTAGCTGGCTTCCATACAGAAGTTGAACTTTTTCTTGAATTTATTCTAATTCATAGCCACGTTTCTTAAGAAACAATACCCTGCTGGTGCGTTAACATTATTTTCTTCGTAGCTGAATCTGCTCTCTATTCATTAAATTATAAATTTACCAGAATATATATTTTTAAACAATTACAAATGCAACAAAAAATCACTTACTGAAGAATGTATTTGTTGCAGAAAACCCCAAGTAATTTAAAGATTTACTTTCAAATTAAAAAAGAAGAAGAAACGGAATTCAACTTGGAAGATTTGCATCATTCCATCGACATCAAAGAAGAAACTTCAATGAACGAATCTCAAGTCGATCCAGATTGTGATATCTATTCCCCAATTCACACTGGTAAAATATTTTTCCAGTGTAACATTTGTGATTATAAATGTTCACAAAAAGGTACATTAAAAAATCATTTACACACTCATACGGGCGAGAAACCGTTTGGGTGTAATATTTGTGATTATAAATGTTCTCGAAAAGATCGGTTAAATCACCATTTACTCACTCATACGGGCGAGAAACCGTTTGAGTGTAATATTTGTGATTATAAATGTTCACGAAAATGTAGATTAGATAACCATTTACTAACTCATACGGGTGAGAAACCCTTTGAGTGTAATATTTGTGAATATAAATGTTCACTAAAGGATACATTACAAAAACATTTACTAATTCATACGGGCGAGAAACCGTTTGAGTGCAATATTTGTGATTATAAATGTTCACAAAAAAGTACATTAAAAAATCATTTACGCACTCATTCGGGTGAGAAACCGTTGGAGTGTAATATTTGTGATTATAAATGTTCTCGAAAAGATGGGTTGAAACATCATTTACTCACTCATACGGGCGAGAAACCGTTTGGGTGTAATATTTGTGATTATAAATGTTCTCGAAAATATCGGTTAAAATACCATTTACTAACTCATACGGGCGAGAAACCGTTTGAGTGTAATATTTGTGATTATAAATGTTTCCATAAATATAAATTAAAAGATCATTTACTAACTCATACGGGCGAGAAACCGTTTGGGTGTAATATTTGTGATTATAAATGTTTACATAAATATAAATTAAAAAATCATTTACTAACTCATACAGGGGAGAAACCATTTGAGTGTAATATTTGTGATTATAAATGTTTACAAAACCATAATTTAAAAAGGCATTTACTAACTCATACAGGCGAGAAACCGTTTGAGTGTAATATTTGTAATTATAAATGTTCACGAAAAGGTAGTTTAAAACGCCATTTACTAACTCATACCGGCTAGAAGCATCAAGCATCAGTTGTATGATCGTGCCTTTTTGAAACCACCTTTCGAAAATGTAGCTGAAAGCGCTGACGGTACAATTTTCTTTTCTACTGTGACAAATTGTTGTGACGCCCTCCGCGCACAAATTAGGACGCCGGCTCAATCCGCTTCGGCTTCGGGGTAAGTTCCTAAAACGTAAGCAGGGGTTTTCCAAAATCGGTCACAAGTGATAAACGTCAAATTTAAGGGCGCCACTGCTATGATAAAAAGTAAAAATTAATTGGTTTGACAAACAGGTGTAGAGCAGACCACCTGCCTCGGAAGATCTTATTAACCCAATAAAGAAATAGAAAGGACTAAAGCAAAGAGACTGAAATGAATCACGTTAATCTTGGAAAGTTTAAAGTAATACTGAGTATAATGATTTTAAATAAAACACAATGATAATGGCAACAATAAAAAAACTTAAAACTGAAATTACGAAAGCCGGTTTTGAATCAAAATAAAATAATTCTTAATATTAATTTAAATATATTAATTTTTAACTTGTGATAATTATATCAAGTAAATTTAAAAGTTTAATTAACTTGTTTACTTTTAAATTTACTTGATATAATATTAATTTATGCAATATGGACAATTACTTAATTTAGAAATTATTGTTTGATGAAATTTACAATTGTTACGTTAAAAAAAATTATGGCTAAATTTACGATTTATAAAAATTATAAATAATTAGCACGAATAGTGCTAATAGTGAAATTATTAAGGTTTAGCACGAAATCACAGTTAACCCTCCAGTACTAACAATCGGTCTCACAGACCGACTTCTATTTGTAACTAAATTTAAATAAATAATAAAATTTTGTAAATAAAAATAAAAATTATTATTATAAAGAAAAATACCTATAGTCGATTCGGGTTAAGATTAGTCTTAGATGTCGCTTTTTAAACCAAGCCGGGTTTAGATAGAAAAATTTACAAGTTTAATTGCAGTTCGTGATTTCAGTATGCTTGGTTGCATACCTACAAGAGTTTATTTTCAGTATCAGTATGCTAGATACCTACAAAAGGGTTTAATACGTTAAATATTAACTTGATATAATAATTTCAATGAAAAAAAAATTATTTAGGAATTATTTAATTACATCTTCATTATTACATACAACTTATCATCATAAAAGTAAGCAAGATTGCTTATAACCTTTTTACATATTACATAAGACCAACTTTAGAAAATTAGAAAAGTTCATCAGAAGAAAAACCTGTGTTTACTTGAAATTTTAATTGCATTTCTTCTATACGACGTTATCATCCATAGTCTGATTCTTTGACTGTACTATTTCCCTTAAAAACAATAAATTAAAGTTTATATAATCAACATTATTAAAAAACTTTCCTGTTGATGTTCAACAATAAACATTTTCAAATAAATTCAGGATTTAATCTGGCATGCATTCTTCATCAGAAGAAAAACCTGTGTTTACTTGAAATTCCAATTGCATTGCTTCTACTCGATCATCTACTGGATATCTAAAGTTTTCTTTATTTACAACATGTTTAACACACTGTGCCCATCTCTCTGGTGTAACTGCTTTCAAACCATCCTGAAACAAGACTTTCATATCACCAAATTTACAAGTTTTATTATTTGCAGCAACATATACCCTTTTACTTGTGCCCAAATTAATTCGATAGGATTAAATTGGCAGTGGTATGGAGGCAATCTTAAAACTTCTCTTCCGGAGGACTTGACCATTTCATCTATCACATACGAACAGTCTGGCTTCCCTACCAAATTGTTCGTTATTTTAGCTAAAATTTAGGTCAGTTGTAATAACGATCATATTATACAATATTGTAAGTATCAAAGTAAAACTTACCTTTCAGTTTCCCACCGATTAAGTTGAATGATCCCCATTCCAATAACTAGGTATATTTGAATACTGTGTTTGTTATGTTTATATCAATAATTAATAATAAATTGTTGAAAGATTTATAATTTTATTGATGTAAACACAGTCTAAAACGTGCAAACGATAATGAAGATGATGATGATGATCAAATTTGTATTACCAAATTTATTATTAAGATATATAAAAATAAGATTTACCAAAAAGTTCTACATTTAATTCTGTCCGTTCTGCTGGAATTCCTTGTGCATTTCCTTTTCTTCTCGAATGATATGAAGCATTGTCCATTACTATAACAGAATTAGCTTCTAAAAGGGGCAAAATTCTCACCATCCATTCTTCAAATACAGTTGAATTCATCTCTTCATGATAGTCGTTGGTTTTTTTCGATTCAAAACATAATAATCCATTTTCCACAAATCCTGCCTCGTTTCCTATATGAAGAATAATCAATCGCTTACCTTTACCTGAGTGGTTTTGTAATCCTGTCTAAAATATATTTATAATTTAGTAATTGATAATTATATAAATTAGTGTATACTATTACCGAGAGACCTTTGTTGAAAGCTTCAGCTGCACTTGTTACAGATTTGTCTTTCCATACTTTAGCCGTAGTGTGACCAGCATTTACCCAAGTTTCATTAAGATAGTATATTGGACGCCCTTGTATTCTAAAATTTCTAACACTGTTTAAATACTTACGTCGCCATATGATCAGTTCCGCTTTCTCTACTAATAAATGATTTCGTGATCTCTTTTCCCAAACAAAATTTAATGATGTTAGTGTCTTGTATAACGTGGTTCGTTGGATGGTAGGGAGCACTTCATTATTTTGCACTTTCTAATAAATAAAATTAATACTTGCTTAAGAAATTATAAAGTACTACACTAAAGAAATACTTACATCAAGAATTTTATCAACGGTAGGTACATCATTCGCAAGAAAAAATTGATGAACTATTCTACGTAATGTTGACTTCTGAAAATCATTTAATTTGTCATAAGTGCTCTTGCGTTCTCTTTTTTTTGTTGGTGATGACAATGTGCCCCTTTTCTTCATCTCAATAACAGTGTTCCACATTGACTGAACTGAAATTCCTAGATCGTTACCAGCTGAAGTTACACTATGTGTTTTGACGTGTCCTGCATTACGATACTTTATATAAATGTTATACATCATTATCTTCTGTCCACTATGTATAATTTTACCGTGATGATTTTTAATGACATCCCGAAAACTCCAATTATCGTTGGCTTCATTTGAACAACTCGATTCGGTTTGATTTGATTCTTGACTTTCGACGGTGAAAAATGCTTCTTCAAAATTATAAAATTCCTGATTACTAGTTCCTGGTTGATCCATAATTTAATTAAAAAAAACCTAAATTTCTAAAACAAATTAAGGTTAGAATACACAAATGTGGTTTTTAACAAAACCAAAGTGTTATTAGAATAACAATTAGTTTTTAACGTATTCTTGGTTCAAACAGCAATATATCCGCTAGCAATATTAAAGATTCGTTACAAAATTTTACGAAAAAATATTTATAAACGTCAAATCTCAAACAATTGTGGTGGTGTGAACTTGCAAATTCATTTTTGAATATCAACCAATCACATTTCAAGGTTAATATTTTTAGTTCCGCATTCAAGACTAATCTTAAAACGAATGGACTATAGACATTTGAAGTAGAGATAAATTGAGGATATCATCCCCTCCACTTTTGTAATTTTTACCCCCACCCAAGGGCGCCCCCCCATTGGCCCAAGCCACACACTTTAAGGATAAACTTCTATTTGTTACAAAGCATGCTCACTTTTCAAGGGCGCTTCTTCCATTGGTTCAAGCCACGCCCATTTTTCAATGTCAGTCGCCTATTGGTCTAGTTTCAACCCATTTTCAAGCAGCTATTCTTTCAAATAATACGAAAAAATCGATTTTTCTAGAAAAATGGATTATTTTTTCTAATAAAAATCGATTATCATTATTAATAAAAAATCGATTGAGTATTTTTTGGAAGTTTGAAATTATTTTGGATATTTTATTTGATACGTTGCTACCGAGCGGTAGTTGATTGGTTTCGTTGATTTAGAAAAAGAATAATTGCAAATTATAAATTGGATTTGGATTGTTTAAAATTGGAAAGTTTAAAAATTAAATTCGTAGGAACGAATGTGTGAAATTGATAAGGTGACGATTGGGATAAAGCAGAAATCAAAACTACGATCCCTTTAGAAATTATTAAACATTTATATTTAAATTTGAATTACATTTATTTTTGGAAAAATTTTAAGTACCATGCAATACAATAGTGGGGGGGGGGCAGATAAACATTTTGCCCCGTATTAATTATAATATGACATTATACGTAAAAGATTTTGAGTTTGAAATTTAACCATTAATATCAAGAAAATGCTCGTTTTAATGACCGAATGAAGTATTTTGAAAAATTTTAAAATAATATTCTAATCTACATACTTACGTGAGTAATATGGCTATTATAGATTTTTGTCTGAAAATCATACATTTTGGAGTTACGAACAATCTTCGTTTTCAATATAATTTTATTTAATTCTGGTTTTATACATAATATCAGTGGCGGCTCGTGACATTTTCCAGTGGGAAAGCACAAAATTAAAAAAATAATATATTTTTTTTATTTATAATGAAAAACTCTATCGCTTTCTATCCTTATTGTTAGAAAAATGTTCAATTACTTTATCATCATAATCTGGTATTTCTCGAACACAAAGTTTTTTCAATAAACGGCACTGCAATAAACAGCATCTTTGAAATATGCGATTTTCAGAGAAAAGTTTACAGGAACTTTTTTACTTGTTCGAATGTGGGATTAGAGAATTCTCTTTCAATTTTAACAAAATATTTCAAAATCACCCCTTATGAGGCCGTTAAAGAGTTAATTTTTTTTACATTTTGTGCTTGATGTAATTAAATCTCAAACTCCAAATAAGATATATTTGATACCTTCATATGGTATTTTTATTGGCTATAATTTTAGATTTTTATCTACTACCCCATCGGCGCTATTTAGCGTTGATAAGGAAACTGGGTTTACAAACATATTGTAAGTCTGAACATTTGTTTAACTGTTCCTGAAGGATTACTGAACAACATAGTAAAATTTAAATTATTAAAGAATTAAAATTAATTCTTGACGCATGTTTACAATGTCCCTGTTATAACCACAACAAAAACCGACAACATGACAAATGTTCTCCAAATGAACTCCCCTTCCCTCACCACAGACCTATGTCACCGTCAGCCTACTGTGACGTTTTACTTAATTTTAATTCTTCTTGCCTGGCAACTTCAATCAATGCGTGTGAACGGGTCTGCATAAATTGATCGTGTCAGTTATTTGCTGGTTACGGTCACCTATGAATGAATACGGGTTTTGGACTTTCGAAGAAATTAGATCTTTCCTGGAAGATGTTCTCTTTTTTTATGCACTTCTAAATGCACTTTTAAACTATATTTGTGGGCACATTTATAGTCGCAAATTTCACAAGCAAACGGTTTCTCGCCGGTATGAGTTTTTAAATGTACTTTTAAACTATTTTTGTGTGCACATTTATAGTTACAAATTAAACAAGCAAAAGGTTTTTCTCCGGTGTGAGTTTTTAAATGTACTTTTAAACTTGCTTGACGTACACATTTATAGTTACACAGTTCACAAGCAAACGACTTTTCGCCAGTATGAGTTTTTAAATGTACTGTTAAACTATGTTTGAGTGCACATTTATAGTTACAAAATATACAAGCAAATGGTTTTTCCCCACTGTGAGTTTTTAAATGTAATTTTAAACCCCATTTCTTAGCACTTTTATAGTCACAAATTTTACAGGCAAACGGTTTTTCACCGGTGTGGATTTTTAAATGTTCTTTTAAACTTGATTTGTGCGCACATTTATAGTCACAAATTATACAGGCAAACGGTTTTTCCCCGGTGTGCGTTTTTAAATGTACTTTTAACGCCGTCTTGTGAGCAAATTTATGATCACAAATTTCGCAAGCGTACGGTTTCTCGCCAGTGTGAGTAATTAAATGCAATTTCAAACTGGATTTTTCAGCACTTTTATAGTCGCAAAGTTCACAAGCGAACGGTTTTTCCCCGGTATGAGTTTTTAAATGATTTATTACAAAAGATTTGCGTGTACTTTTATAGTCACAAATTTCACAAGCAAATGATTTTTCACCGGTGTGAGTTTTTAAATGCAAACTCAAACTCCATTTACGAGTATATTTCTTGTCACAAATTTCACAAGTAAACGGTTTACCTCCTGTGTGAATTTTTAAATGCCGTTTGACAGAGTTTTTATGAGAATTTATAATTCCAAAGTTCTTTACAGGTTTCTTAGATGTCAATTGTCCTGTGTCGCTCTCTTCTTTTATGTCGATCGAATGATGCAAATCTTCTAAATTAAATTTCACTTCCTCCAACTCACCCGTTTTAATCTTATCATCACCGATAGGGTTATACGGAGTGTCCGAAACTTGACCGATGCTTTCTATTATTAATAACTCCTCCTTGAGCTTCACCTGTAAATTATCAGAACGTAAGAGTGTACAATCAGACAATAAAAATAAATCTAAATTGCAAAGTAATGAAAATTAACCTAAAGGTCCTTGCAACAAAGAGACTGGAATAGAGAGGGAAGATTAAAATTGTAAAATTAAATAAAAAGTTGACACGAGGAATAAGAAATCGGTATCGGAAGAAGTCGGAAATCCATTATTTAATTATTTAATGTCAAAATGAGCAAAATTTTAAAGCCTTTTACCTCCTTAATTTATTGTTGTTTTGTATTATATTTACCGCCGAACTACGACTAAAATTTTTTTCAATCAAAAATTCATAATATTAATAATTCCTAGCTACGCCACTGTTTGATTGAATACTTTCAGTTTTTTAAGTACAACTGCGTGCCCCCCCCCACCCCAAGATAAAACAATTGACAACGAGTTTGTTTATTTTTAATTTATTCCACATGGGATAACAACATTAATTTTGTTTATTGTTTTAGATGTAGATTTTTTTGTTTGGAAGTTTATATTTGAAAATTTTTCCCTAAAATAATTATTAGTGAGGCTGGAAATTCCGCCAATGCCGGCAAACTGCCAGTACTATACAAATTTTAGGGAATCCGAGGCAATTGGAATACGTGAGTTTTTTGCCGCTCGCATTATTTAATTTAATGCAATGTCGGAAATTGGTAGTGGAAAATTTTTAAATTAATTAAATTTAATTTTTTTCAATATTTTTTTTAAATTAATGCTTACCTTTAATAATTAAATATATAGGGCTGGGCTGTAAATTGCATCTAAAAAGATAATAAAACAATGCTAAAACAGCATAGTGACGGGACAGTGCGGCCTTCAGGCCGCGCAACCTTGGTAATGTAGTATTCATAGAATAAGTTTAACTTTCCAAATATTTCCTATACTTTGGAATGCAAACTAGGTTACAGATAATTTTTATGAGTTTGAGTTAGATCCCGAGTCTAGAAGGGGGGGGGGTATATTTTGCATAAATAGCTAAGTAATTGCTAACCTAAGACCTTTGAATTGATTAATTTTTTCAATCTATATGTGAAGGGCATTTCATACCTCCCAAATTCCCCGGTCAAATTCGGTTTGCTGTTATAGGTATATAAATGATGATATTCAAAGTGCAGCCTTTGCTAGTATAGATGATTTTCTATCTGAACGACTGAGGTCCTGAAGGGGGGGGAAGTACTGTAAACTAATTTAATTTAATTAGATTTGCAAGTGAGAAGAAATCTGAGAAAAACGTGAACAATAATAATTGTGGTTCTGGTTCGGCTGTAAATATAATACAAAACAACTATAAATAAAGAAGCTAAAAAGCTTTTAGACGCTAAAAATCAGTTTTTCCGCAATATCTCTTTACCAGTTAATCTTATCACAAAAATGGTTGCTACAAATTATATAGAGAATAAAATTTCCTACAAGGTCTGTCTGAAACATTTATTTCTAACTTTTCTATTTGCCAAGTTACAACGCTCTAAAATGTAGAAAATTTCTTCCCGGTGGTCGCCGAGATGAAAAACTTGAAATTTTAATAATTATTTTCTAGTTCGGCTGTAAATATAATACACAACAATAAATAGAGCAGGAAAAAGACTTAAAAAACATTTAAATTCTCAATTGTACAGCCTAAGCGAAATTATTCTGGGTGCAACAATAAAAATAATTCGAATTTTATTGGTTAATTAAGCAGTTAATTTTTAAATTGTGATATATTCTATCGCACTGTATATTAAAAAATACCAAGTTTGCTTCTCATCTCTTAAAAAATTCTAAAGATGCTCTTGTTAACATTCAAAATTGAAATATTAAATTAAACCTCTAAAATTTAAATGTCCTGAACCTAACGAAGATAATATATTTTCTAACGACGCCAATTTAATAACTGCGTTAAGTTACTATAACATCAAAAAGTCCTCCGAAAACACAGTGCAAAGACGAAAATTCGTCCGAGGGTATAAAAAAATAAAATGGTTAATTTAAATAGCACTATTGAAGAAACAATTACCACCGAGCCAATACCACAATTGCCAAAATTTTGCCCCCAAATTTTTTTTAACTCATATGATTGTACGGCTACTGCTAACGGGTAGAATAAAATTCATAAAATAAATCTAATATGGTGGGCAACCCTAAATATCTTTAAATGATATTCTTCGGAAACCTAAAAAGTGAATTACGAAAGTCTTTTTTTTTACATAATTTTCTCAAGTTCTGTTGTATGAAGGTTTTATAATAAATATGATCGGTAATTCACCTCATTGCTATCCTGTTGGTATTCTAAAAGCGCACCGTCTTCTTTAATATCAACGGAATGGTGCAAATCTTGTAACTCAGCTTCCTTACTTTCCATTTTATCTTCTGATATTTTTTCATCAGCTCGGAAACCACTAGCACTTGCTTAAAATTTATTAAACTGTCCCGTCCATCCTGGAAGGCTAAATTCACCAACTGGTATAAATTTTAGGTTAGTTTACAAATTCTGCAAAACCACACAATTAATATAAAGAATACGATTATATGGAATTAACATGATAAACTAACACATTTGAGACTTTGAAATCAGTTTTGCATGTCGATGATGAGGTTTTTCATTTGATTCATAAAAATAATGACAACTGACTTCTTATTTTTCCCTAATGTCATTTTCATTAATTTTTAGGTTACAAGCTGGTATAAAGATACCTCATACCTCACAAGAATTTGTGAGGTATGTATCCTGTGTACACCAAAAAGCATCAATTAAATTGCAATGAAATACACAACTATTTTTTAGTTTCATTTTTCTGATGACCAGTTTGCAAGTTCAAGAAGGATAAGATACTACCAATATTTCTGAAATCCTTTCTGAAGGTTTAAATTTGACTAACACTGTAAATATAGTTATCGAAGGCTCGATAACCAGTAATTGTCATCATTAGAAGAACGAAAATGAATTATCGGAAAATTCTACCGGAGTCGCTGAAAATCTGTTTTAAGAACGTCACAATCATGAAAAATAGTTAAACGAGAAGATTCGTACCCACCTAAAACAGAATTTTAATGACGGTCAGTTGGAGTTTTTAGAATCAGATAAACGTAAAGGTTCAACTTGGTCAAAAGATGTTGGAACTGATTCGGATATCGAAAAATTATTTATTCCAGTAATGTATTTTTTCGTACAGATGCAAAATTGGAAACCTGAAGAAAAGTACAACGCTAATATATGACAAAATGGCTAGTGAACTTATTCGATCAAGAACGGAAGATCATGTGACAGAAGAAATAGTATCAAATGATCGAAAGTATCGATGGCTTCCGTTTTAATTTCTTTGTGATCATTTTCTAATAATTCTTCCGAAAATGTCAGCTTATTCATAATTTCGTGATTTTATTAAGCTGTAGATTTTTTTCTTAATAAAGTGCCTACGTGCACCACGCGTACACGAACAATAGAAAATAGTGTAGTGGCTAGATAGTCGGTACCGGCAACGATGTTTAAAACAATGACGGGCATCGGGCCATAAGCTAATGCGTTAGCGTTTTGAACTAATGTTAAAAACTAACTCGAATTATTTTTTTAAAGTATTTATTAACAAAGTAAATCGATAGTCATCGATTAATCGAAGGTATCTATATTCAATCGTTATTTTTCGATACTGGAGCTGAAAAACCTGTAGCGCAGCCACTGGTTTTTGTAACTTTAGATTTATCATCGAATTGACATGCGAAATTTATTTCGGAGCTTCCGACCTGTAGTTTTTTTTTTATAAACTATAACTTAAACTTAAATATAAAGTTATAATTCCATATTTTTGTATAATAATTGTATGCGATTGCCGAATTTGTAACCGGAACGTCAACAACCTAACCTCACAATTTATTCTACAAGTTGATGAAATTGTGTTTCCAGTATGGATGGGAAACTTTTGAGGGGGTTTAATAAATTTGAAGAAAATATCAGTGGTTTGCGAGCTTCCAGTAGTAGACATAACGATGACAATATTCCAGCAGATGAAATGGCGAACGTAGATTATCAACAGGATAGTAACGAGGTAAACCGTAATTTGTATTTGGTTTAAAATCATCATACGAAAGAAGCTCGATAAAATTATCTTCAATAATTCACGATACCTAATGAAATATTATTGGTTTTATAACATTTGAACACTCTTGGATGATCCAGATTCATCGTATTGAAAATGTAATAGGTGGATAACAACGGTTCTTTATTTATAAGTTTAAGTAATATGTTACATAGTTTCAGCTTAAAACTAATCTACTGCCAAATAATAACATGTCTTGCTATTTATTGACCTCAACCAAATACTGTGATCAGAAGTTGTTGGTCGTTGTCACTAAATAGATCGTCAGAAACGAAATATGCAATGAGCTGCACATCAAGCAAATTACATTTCATTGACTCCGGATATCAATAAAAATTGCAACATACTTAAGGCATGCTTCACACTACATATTAACAGTTTAAACTTATATTACACCTTCCCTTTTCGGTAAAAAAAATTTACATTTTACCTAATTAAATTTTTTTTTCATAGTTATTAGCCTTAATTACAATACACATTTTACTATACTACCCATTAAATATTTAAATTATCTAAAAATTATCTTATAATAACATAATAAACATAATTATCTTATGTACAGTTATTAATTTATTATCTAAATTTACAATAATATTTGGGAATTCAATTTTTACAATTTCATATGGACCTTTGTATATTTCTTGTACTTTATTACCAGCATCGTTTCTTAACAACACTTTGTCACCTATTTTATAATCTACCAATTGAACTTTTCGATCATGAACTTCTTTTCTTTTAAGTTTTGATTTTATTAGATTCTTTTGAGCATCTTGACAAGCTTGTTGAAGACGATATCTTAATTCAATCGGGTAACTATCGAAATTATATAAAGGATCGTTATCATTAGTCAAATTTGATAGTAATTTACAAACTTATTAACACCAATCAGGAATCCAACAACTCCAAGCACCTGATGGGTGTTTAGCCATCTGAATCCTTAAGTACGCACCTAAACATTTATGCCAGTTTTCGAGTGACCCTAATGTTTGGTGGTGATAAGCAGTCGAATTTAGTTTTTTTATATTCAATAAATTACAAATTTCTTTAAATACTGAAGCTTAAAATTCTGTTCCTTGATCTGTAACGATTTCGCGGGGAATTCCGTAACGTAATATAAAATTTTCAACAAATGATTTTGCAACTGTAACAGATCCTTTATTTTCTAAAGCGTAACCTTCGACAAATTTACTAAGTTCGCATTGTATTGTTAAGATATATTTTTTACCCTCTGTATGTTCTTCAAAAGGACCTACAAGATCTAAATAAATTTTTTGTAGTAGTCGTGATCACGGATGTATAATATAAGAGGTGAGTTTACAACGCAAATTTCATGGCCTACGAAAGTCCCCGTCAATGCTAGACAGAGACAGACAATGTGTTCGAGTTAATACTATAGTGGTCTTATGGAGTAATATCGGAAATATTATTTTAGAGACTCAAAAAAATAAATAAACAACTTAATAACAAATTATTTATTTAATTATAGTGTTAGGTACAATTATAAACAATATTATGTATATATTTTGAACTAGCAAGTTAATAAGTATACAATAAATAGATATGAAATGTAATAATTTTATTAAATTCAGAATAACTAAATTAATAGCTAAATTGAAACTAAACTAAATTGAAAACGGTAGAAATTTCAATTTCGATATCACTCAAATGTACCGACAAATATGGGTACACAAGTCAGATAGACAATTTCAAAAAATTCTTTGGCGCAATAACCAAACCCAACCCATTGAATCTTATGAATTAAATACGGTAACATTTGGAATGACATCGGCCCCATTCTTAGCTATTAGGTGTCTTCTCGAATTAGGTAATTTAAATATAAGGAATTATTTAATAATAATATTAATTATAAACATTTTTGTATTGTATTTTATGTAGGTAGATTAAATAAATGTTGAATGTTTAGTCTGTTCTTTTTTTTTAAATGAAAATTTTGAAAAATGTTTATTGCAGATTTTACCTGCCTAATCAAACTTAAATAGTTTAATTAATTATAATATTGAAATTATTATATTGTGGTGATATCCAGATCGTGGTCAATTATTTGTTTTAAGTACTGCAAATACGTTACTAATTTATTCACAGGAAAATTAAAAAGGCTAAATTTATTACTTTAAACAATTCCGTGACACATTGTTTTGATTGTAAATGTTATAAGACTTGGAATTGTGATATTGGTGTTGTGCTTCGATAACCTGCTACGAAAGAAAAGAGAAATTAATTTGTGCAACATCCTGTATGTGATTGAAAACTTACCGGATATGAATTTTCTAAAGGTTGAAGACAGACTTGGATAGCGGGGGAGATAAGAGGCCGGACGCTAAGATTGTGCGTTTTCTTTGATTTTGCGATTGGCAGATTTTTGCTTATTAAATAACTGGAAATTGGTTTCCGAGCCGTGGAAGTGAATATTTGTTACGAGTCTTCGATTTCAGTGTAAGATTGCTGAAAATATTTTAATTTGAGAAATTTAAGGGTGCAAGATAACCAAGGTCGAGATAAGGACACGACGCCATATTGGAAACGATAGAAAGTTTGAATTAGAATGAAAATTTACGTACCTACGTTGAAAGTAAAATTGATTAATTTGGATATTGTTGAACACTGGATTGACGGTGTGGAGATTGATAAATTGCAGTCAAATTGAGTACGAATATTATAACAACGCCGGGTGGTATACAAAAACTTGGTAACTACAGTAGATGTGGCAGCTTCAACGTGCAGGAGTCAAATGGTAGTCTACAAGTCTACTGAACAAAGCGCATTCAACCACTTCCGAGATTCACATACAAGGTATTTGAAAATAACTAGTTTTATTGGTGCAAAACATTTTTATTAAAAAATCAAGATTTGTACAACATTATAAATTATTTGCTACACTTTAAACACCAAACAACAAATGAAATTGAAATTTAGCAGGTTTTTGAATAGAGTAAATAAAATTTCAAATTCAGTGGTTGAATACAAATTACACTTAAAAGCCTAAAAGCGAAATTGTCGCTACAAAATTTTCTTTTCAATAAAAACATTATTTTCGTTATTCAAACCTACGAGTTTTTATTTGCTCGAAAGACAGACGGACAGACAGACTCATAGGAATTCACTACTGAGCGTTTCATGTTTCCGATAAAAACTGAGCTAACTGAGGTAATTTAAAGGTGAGAAAGGTTTTTATAATAAAAAACCATCACAATATATTCAATTATTTTTTCATTTAAATAAGGAAAATATAAATAATAATACAACATTTTAATATAGAATAAAAATTACTAAAATTTTTAATTCATTAATTAACATAATAGGTTAATTATCAATACCGTGCAACACTTACCGACACCACTGTAGTTTATCAATTTTTTATTTTTATTACATATTGTCATGTTTCAAAAGTGATTCGGACCCACCCTATACATTTTGGTGAAAATTTATTTTTTCGCCGATAGCGACCGCCCGAGCCTGTTGTGCGATTTTGGCTCGAGGCGATTATTTGATTTTGATATAAATTTGAATTTGTGAGTAATATTTTGATTTGATTTAAATAAGGGGGTTTGATGCGAATGCATTATTGCGTAATTTTTGGAAAGATAATTTTTGATATTTTGATTTGGATTGATTTTTGATATTGAGTGGCTACTGAGCGGTAGCAAATTGATTGATTTCGCTGATTTGGAAGAAGAATAATTACAAATTAAAATTTTGACTTGGATTATTTTAGAATTGGAAAATTAAAACTACATTCGTAGGAAAGAATGTGCAATTGATAAGCCGGACTGCGATATGGATATCGTATAATAATTTGCGTTGCCATTTTTATAATTTTATTGAAATTAAAAGTTAACTAATATTTTGATTGAAAGAATTTAAATTAAATTGAAAAACAAATTTGATTTAATTGAAAGGTAAAAAAAATACAATCAGGGTGAATTACACTTCAATATATTATGTACTATAAAATAGAAAATAACTTAAAAAAGTTTTTAGAATTTTTTAAGTATTTATGTACTATATTATTATTTTATTAAAAATTTCTTAAAAAACTTTTTTTTTTAAATTATATATAATCCAAAATAATGAGTTCATTTTATGTTGTTAACATTAATTATTTCCTTATATAGCATAATTTTTTGTTTTATTATTCATTTTTGTAAATCTTACATATTCCAAGGTGGCCGGAATATCAAGATTTAAACTATATTTGGAAGGAGGGGAGAAATGTTAATGAGTGAACGCCCAATTAGTATGCATAACTATGTAGTATTATGAAGAAGTGGGTAGAAGCAAGTTGACAAATTATTTATTATTATAACGGGCTGTGGTACTAAACCCACTGCACTGAAGCTTAAACTTATTGTGCACCCCTTCACAGAGTGTTGATACTCGCAGGAAGGCCGAGCTGAGATATTCCGTGGGTTCGCCATTCGAACACGGAACTCCCGCTCGTTACTCAACCAGCGATCGTATCAAACCACTACCGTGGACTTTTCATAGCCCATAGATCGATATTGGGCTTATTTAGATCACAGCAGTGTGGCGTGGACATGATCGAGTAGCGAACCGCGGTTTACCGCGTCCTAGCATGATGATTTAAGCATTGCGCCACACTGCTGGTCTGACAAGTTGACAAATAAATAACAACCCTCGTGTTAGGCCATATTGGATTTTAATCTTGTTGAACGCCCTTCGGCAATCTTCGGAAACGCGTAATTGGTGGTTCTCGCGTTGTTATTGGAAGTAACAGCCCCGAGCCGAGGGAAAAATTGGAAAATACAAACTTTCACGACGAAAAATTTTTTTAAAACTTCACGACGGCGGAGCGTAGCGGAGCCGAGGGAAGTTCAAAAAATTTTTCGAGGGAAAGTTATTTTCTAAAATTTTCCGTCGGTATAGGGCTGTTTATGCAATAACAACCCTGATGTAGAAAATTTTAGTTTTATTTTTATCCAGTATCGACATCAGAATTTACAAGCAGGTGTAAAGTATACGATTATAAACAGGTTTCGATCATGAGGTACCATCTTACAACCGATGCTTGAAACCAAGAAGAAATAAGGAGCTCATACACCAGCCAAGCTGAGCCAACACTCGTACGGTTCTAGTGGCTATGAGTTAGTAAATGATCTTTTAAAACAGTTTTTCGTGAACATTTATAATCACAAATATTACACTCAAACGATTTATCACCTGTATGAGTTACTAAATGATTTCTTAATTTATATTCATGTGAACATTTATAATCACAAATATTGAACTCGAACGGTTTCTCACCAGTATGAGTCACTAAATGCTTTTTTAAACCACCTTTTACTGAACATTTATAATCACAAATATTGCACTTAAACGATTTCTCGTCAGTATGAGTTAGTAAATGATATTTCAATTTATCTTTTCGTGTACATTTATAATCACAAATATTACACTCAAACGGTTTCTCCCCCGTATGAGTGAGTAAATGATTTTTTAAATAACCTTTTACTGAACATTTATAATCACAAATATTACACTCAAACGGTTTCTCCCCCGTATGAGTGAGTAAATGATTTTTTAAATAACCTTTTACTGAACATTTATAATCACAAATATTACACTCAAACGGTTTTTCCCCCGTATGAGTTATTAAATGAATTTTTAAAGTACCTTTCTGTGAACATTTATAATCACAAATATTACACTCAAACGGTTTCTCCCCCGTATGAGTGAGTACATGACTTTTTAAATGAGAGTTTTGTGAACATTTATAATCACAAATATTACACTCAAAAGGTTTCTCACCCGTGTGAGTTAGTAAATGTTGTTTTAAACTATGTTTTCGTGAACATTTATAATCACAAATATTACACTGAAATGGTTTCTCACCTGTGTGAGTAAGTAAATGATCTTTCAATTTAAATTTTCGTGAACATTTATAATCACAAATATTACACTCAAACGGTTTCTCACCCGTATGAGTGAGTAAATGAATTTTTAAAGCATCTTTTCGTGCACATTTAAAATCGCAAATATTGCACTCAAACGATTTCTCCCCCGTATGAGTTATTAAATGAATTTTTAAAGTACCTTTCTGTGAACATTTATAATCACAAATATTACACTCAAACGGTTTCTCACCGGTGTGAGTTAGTAAATGGCTGTTTAAAGTACCTTTTCGTGAACATTTATAATCACAAATATTACACTCAAACGGTTTCTCCCCCGTATGAGTGAGTAAATGATTTTTTAAAGTATCCTTTCGTGTACATTTATAATCGCAAATATTGCACTCAAACGGTTTTTCCCCCGTATGAGCGAGTAAATGATTTTTTAAAGTATCTTTTCGTGTACATTTATAATCGCAAATATTGCACTCAAACGATTTCTCCCCCGTGTGAGTTAGTAAATGAGTGTTTAAATTAGCTTTTCGTGAAAATTTATAATCACAAATATTACACTCAAACGGTTTCTCCCCCGTATGAGTGAGTAAATGATTTTTTAAATAACCTTTTACTGAACATTTATAATCACAAATATTGCACTTAAACGATTTCTCGCCCATATGAGTTAGTAAATGTTTTTTTAATGTATCTTTTAGTGAACATTTATAATCACAAATATAACACTGGAAAAATATTTTACCAGTGTGAATTAGTGAAGGGATATCACAATCTTGATCAACTTGAGATTCGTTCATTGGAGTTTCTTCTTTAATGTCGATGGAATGATGCAATTCTTCCAAGTTGAATTCCGTTTCTTCTTTTTTAATTTGAAAGTAACTCTTTAAATTACTTGTGGATTTCTGTAACAAAGACATTATTCAGTAAGTGATTTTTTTATTCCATTTGTAATTGTTTAAAAATATATATTGTAATGATATTTTCGTAGAAAATTATCACACGCTTATATCTGCTCAAGTAACCCAGGATTGCGGAGGTTACATTAAAAAGCAAAGCAGGCTTTTGAAAACACTACCGCCACCTCTTGATGATTTATTTACCTTTCTGTTTACCCGCTCTTTCTGTACGACTTATAAGTGTCTTAAAATTTGTCTCAACTTTTTTAATTTATCTTGCGATACTATTATAAACTATTATAAATAAACAGCAATTATTCATTGCTATTCCTTTATTTGTTAACATTATTTTTAATAACTTATTTATTTTAGTGTTTCCTTTTAGGTCATTAATTGATTTTAGGTTAAACATTTTGTTTCGTTTCTTTTAAAGAAGCTATGGATTCGTAAGTTATTTAGTAACAATAAATTGAATTATGCAAAATAACATTACAATTTTTTTTTTCAGTACCGTATGCTCTTATTGTTTTAAGAAGTTTCATGATAGTTCATCGAAGAATCGACATATAAAAAAAATACATTTCGTAGAAATCGATGTTAAACCTAAAAAATCACATATAATTTGTCCAAAGTGTCCCGATGACAACAAACAAAGCTTTGCATCATATATTTTATTAATGAATCACATTTCAGGTAATCATCAAATAATTATTGAACAGAAAAATATTAAATTTACTAGCAAGGAAGATTTTGAAAATTGGAAGGAATTAGAAAAGCGAAGCGTTAATTATGCAAAACACACTACTGTGCACAATATTACTACAACAACAACTTATTATAATTGTAATCGAAGCAATTCACATGGTGAGTTTTTTTTACAAGGAAAGAGTTAGATTAATATTACAAAGTAATCCTTCATTTTTTAAGGAAATGAAAGTACTTGTTCAAAGCGTACTTTGAAACGTGGGGGAAGTTTTAAAATCAATGGTGTTTGTCCTTCACGAATTATTGCACATCATAATAACAATAGTGGTAAATTTGTTTACACTCGATGATCAACTATGGGTATATTATTATTGGCATTGTAATTTTTTAGGCGAAGTTGAAGTTAATTTTGTTGAAACACATGTAGGACATGATATGGATTTTAGAAGTCAACGATTAACAATTCCAGAAGAAAATGAAGTGGTTGCAAAATTGAAAGCTGGAGTATCGACAGATAGAATTATCCGAGATGCAAGAAAATTTAATGAAGGTGAATTAACTCGTTACAATTTATTGAATAAACAGGATTTGACAAACTATCGAATAAAGCATAACATAGCAAATAAAAGAGATTCAAATGATATGGTAGCAGTAACAATAAAGGTACAAGAATGGAATTCGAATGGAAAAAACTATGCATTTTTATATAAAAAGATTGGTAGGTTAATAATATATTTTTTTAATCTTTTTTTAATGCTTAAAAATGAATTACTTTGGGAGTTGTTTTGTGTGGTATATAGTATAATAGTTAGCATATAATAATTATTGTAAGGTTTTTGTGGGTGGTTATGGTGGGTGATGGTGAAAATTGTAATATATTGGGACGGTGGTGGTTTTATTTTAGGTGACCCACATCCCAAACTTGAAACTAAAGATTTTGCTTTGGGATTTATGAATAAAAGTATGGAAACTAAACTTAAAGATTACAGTAGGATTATGTAGTAGGAAACATTAGTTAAAAACAAATAATTTTAAAAATGATCAGCCTACTAAAGTTTCATCGTCTATCGTATCTACTTCCGACACTGCAACAAGTTTTCCATTTGGAGAAGGGCTGGCTTCTTTGTGAAGCTGTAAGCGAGATAATCTCTTATTGATTACTGCTGACTTCATCGCAGGTTCCCTAAGCAGTTGATTAGTAGGTGCTTTCCTAAGCAGTTGATTAAGTAGCTTCTGCAAATCTTCTTTCCAGAACTGCTCTGGAGTTTTAGAAGCTAATTTTTGTATTTTTTCGTCCAATATGTCTTTGTCATTTTTAAGTTCTTTCGTACTCCTTTTCCTTTCGTTCTCTTCCAACAATGTTTTTTCATCAATTAACATGTTTTCCAAGTGATTCTTCCTTGTTGCATAAATTTTCAAACGATAACTAAAAAATTCTTCCAAGATATGTTCAACTGAAGAGTACTTATAAGTAGAAAAATGTAGAAAACCGCAAATCATTAATGAAATCGACTTACTGTTTTAAGATACCTGTTTCGTCTAATGCACACATCGTTAGAGTACTTATTTTAACTTGAATTTTGAAGAATGTATACAAATCTTTTATAGTTTCAAGAGCATCTGGCTTAAATGTAACAACAAATTTAATTGTACTGTCAGTGTTGTATTCTTTACAATGTTGGATCGGGAAATCTTAAAAAAAAAATTTTAGAAAAAGTTTCAATTTTTAGTTTCTAATTACCAAATAATAGAGGTTTCAGGATGTCAGATTTGTAAGTGTGGGTCCAAAGTCCAACAGGCAATTCAGTTATTTCTATTTCATCTTTTCCGATAACACTAATTAAACCCGAAATAATAAACCGAGATTTGCCACTCTTCTTGATGGTACCTCGAAAGTTTTTGTACCATGGAAGCAAAGGTGTGGGACTTCTTTTGTTCAACATATCTAACAAGTACTTTATGATATCACGTGGATTATATTTGTGGATTTTCGTCCTCCAACCTGTTCCCATACCTTCGCTTCCATTGACCAACAACATTGGAATAATGGGAACGTACCACTCGGGTTCACATTTTAAATTTTCATAGTATTGATGTGTCAGTAGATTATCATCCTCTCGCCGGAAAATAAATCTGGTGATGGGTGAAAGTTTTGTGGAAAGGCTTTTCGGGTTACCCGAATCTTTACCGCCTTTTAATCTCGAACCAAATTGACCAATCGGTTCTAATAAATTAATATTGTTGATGCCAACAAAATCTTGCGCTAACTTAATAATGATTGTGGCAATCATACTATTGTCAACATAATATGCCGTAAGTTCCATCGCGGAACCAATCAACTGAGCGAAATTGATTTTCTCTTTATAGTCACGTTCTAAACATGTATAAAATACTTTTCTTTGTCCTAGTTTGAAACCATCTATCCAGCTAGGAATTGATCTGATAATATCCGCGTATGTATATGAAACCAGTTCTAAATTAATAAAATCTGAAATTGAAATTGTTTTCGTGTCGTTCCTATAGAGGTACTGATGTGGTATTGCATTTTGTCCATTTCCTTGATTCGCATTCATAAAATTTGTGATCCAGTTTTTACGTTCTTTAACCTTATCTTTACTAAACGCCATCAAGATGCTTTTCTCGTCTATTTTTTCATTATATGTAAATTTGATACGATATTTCTGTAGATCGGCGAAGTACTCCTTCATTTCGGCAGCGGTTAAGGAACCCAACTCTCTGTAATATTTGATAAAATACGAACAATATTGTTCTTTTTCTGTTTCGCTCTTCCATTACTCAAATTCCGGAATGGAGAAAAAAGTCAATGCCTCCGTTTCATTTTGGCAACATACAACAGGTGCAATGAATTGCTCCAAAAAGTTTTTCCTCAATAATTGGGGCCAATAGTGATGAAAAAAATTTATAACTAACCCTTTTAGGTGAGACCCATCCGGATCCTGATCGGCCATATTAACATTACCTTTCCGTATCGTAAGGTTTCGATGCAGTTAGGCTTAGTGTGGTCGAGTCCCAAAGCATACATTAAAGCACAAAGATTTTTGTCGCCTAATTCGTTCTTTTCTTTTGTTTCGTGTGCATCGCGCACGTTTATTATTTTCCCGTGCAACGGAAAAACTCCATAAAAATCTCTATTTTATAAATAATGAAAGAATTGAAATGTGGGCTTACTGTCATCGACTTTATGCAGGAATAAATACGAATATGGCGTTGGAAAGTTTTAATAATACCCTAAAAGATTTACTTGAAAGGAATGGGCAATCAACAGTGGAGAAATTATAGGATATCATAGATGAAGCTGTGGAAAGAAAAATTTGCAATTTTAAACAATGTCGTATATCTGAATTTGCAAGATGATATAGATAAAGACACACGTAAGAAAATTATAATAGAATCATGGAGAAGCACTACCCTTAATTATTTGGACGATTTTTATAATTGGGATGATGAATCATTCGAGAAATTGAAAACCGAATACAATTCGTTTTTAAATAAAATTGCTAAACATCAATCTATGAAGAGGAAAATGGAGAAACAAACATATTTCCCAAATAAAAAGCAAAGACGAGAGTGAAGTATGTTTCAGCGACTTAATTTTTTAATTAATTATTCTTTTCTTTTTAATTTTCAGGTTGGAACCTTGACATATAGAGTTCAAATAGTATACTATAATTTATTGTAACAGAAAATGGTTTTTTATTTATATATAAATCTAATAAATATAAATTGTAATAATAAAGTAATAGATAAATATTGTATAGCTTTTAAAAATATTACATTTAAGAACTAAAACTTAATTTTTTTATTAGAACAATTGCAAAAACACAACATAATTTATTTTTTTTAAATTTTATAAACATTTATTGATAAGGCCCGTGGTATAGAAAGAGTACCTATTTGCTACTGTTTCTTGCATTTAAATATTTTGTCTTTTATTTATTTGAAAGCAAAACACCTTAGAATATTACGGGTTTTCCAGCATATATTACTATAACACTTTATTTTTGCTCCTACTTTATTTCTTATTTAAAAATTATTTAAACACCAAACCTGCTTTAAAAGCTAAAATCGTTTGAAATATATTTAATTTCTTCCAATTTAATGTTTTATTGTTGTATTAAAAAATGTATACTAGATAATTAATAGTTATTTATAAAGTCAAACTGCAGGTTAACTTAAAAACCATGATTTCAAATTTAAAAACTTCGCGCAAGCGCACTGATTGAAGCCTGCTTTGCTTTTTAATGTAACCTGGATTGCGGGAGCAATTGGGAATTTTCAAGGGTCGAGGGTTCTTGCGTCGTGGTGCCAATTAAGTTGTAATTGAATCAAATCCAGCCGCACTGTTTGGGCGCAAAAAAATGTTTTTCAAAATAAATTCTTCAAAATCCAAACAAATAATTTCTCCAAAAATCAAAAATCCAATTTAAATACAATGCTGGCCAATCCAAATAATTTTATAAATTCTCCAAAAACAATCTTCTTCAAAAATAAATTAATAAATCGTAAATCCAATGCAAAATTTTTAATTTCAATGTTAAATAAAATTTTACTGGGCTCATACTTTTAAATTTATGCTTATCCAAAATGTCGGCTTATCTATCTGGCCACACGCTCGCACAAATGCAAATTCAATTCTTCCAATTTTAAACCAATTTCAAATTTTATAATTTAAACTATTCTTTCCAAATCAATCAAATCCACTACAGTTCGGTAGCAACGTATAAAAAAAATATCCAACTTATCAAAATATCAAAAATAATTACGCAATAATGGAAACGCATCCAATTCACTTTATTTAATCAATCAAAATAAATACTCACAATCTCAAAAATAACTCACTCGAGTCAAAAATTAACGAGCCAAAAGTCGGACCGCTGTACTAAAGTCTACACGCAGACGGCCGTTTTACTTCCGCATGCGCTTTCGCGATTTTTTGAACTTGGAATTTCATTCTTGTTTGTATAATTCTGTATAATTGTATAACCTCAAAGTATGACTCAAAATAATATTTTTATGTTTAAACGCGATTATTAAAAGGAACAGTTAAATTACTTGCAAAATAATTACAAAATATTAATATAGTTTAGTTATTAACTTGTGAAATATAATAAAAGTTGAAATATTCAACTTTTATCAAAATATTAATAAGTATAAAAATATTTATTGATCTGTCATTTACTTAATGTAATAATTTGTATAAATTTTTGTATAGGAGACCATTTTCAATAAAAAAAATCGTTTTAACTAAGTGAAATTATTAAAAAACACAACATAATTTCAAAATATTTATTTTTATTATTCAATATTTATTATTATGTACATTATTCATTCACTCGTGATATTACTACTCGATGCAATTGCCTGTGACTCCTCACAAGTTGGCATTTCAACAGGCCTTTTTGAAGATTTTTTGCTAATAATAAACAAACTTAAAAATCTAAATATTAAATATTATTTTGTGCCATACTTGAGGTTATACAATTATACAGAATTATACAAACAAGAATGAAATTCCAAGTTCAAAAAATCACGAATGCGCATGCGGAAGAAAAACGGCCGTCTGCGTGTAGACTTCTCTCGCGCGGCGACCCGTTCGCAAAAAGCAAATATCCTCGTCGGTTCGCCCCCACCTGTCTAACTTCTCCAGTCTTACAACTTAAAATTATTTAAAACAAAATAAAACTTTCATCAAATGTGTACAGGGTAGGTGCGAATCCTCTTTTTCACCACAATATTTTGGTAAATTTATAATTTAATGAATAGAGAGCCTATTCGGTTAAGAAGAAAATAATGTTAACCCACCAGCAGAGTATTGTTTCTTAGGAAATGTGGCTATGAATTAGAATAAATTCAAGAAAACGTTCAACTTTTGTATGGAAGCTAGCGAGAAAAACTACGAACCAGATAAACAAAAGATTTCAATGATGAAAGATGAAGCGATATATTGCTGTGATACGCTACAAATAAGCTACGATGGTCTCCTAAAATTGCCCGGCGCCAGTTATCATTTATTGATAAGAATAATAAAAAAACTAAACTATAGCAGACCTACCTATCTTACTTATCATGTACACGCCACTGAACATACCATTACTATGATTATGAAAGTAAGTTAGCAACCACCAATACTCGTTATCATCTCGCCAAATGTACCTGTGCAAAATTTCGCGACAGTCTTAAAAACTTTTCTGAAAACAAATTATAAACGTTGTGCTGTGGAGTGAATTGAAATACTATAAATTTCTGTCATCTGGTTTAATTGCATAACACACGTAAGTACAATTTTTTTTACAATTAAACAAAAACATAAACCTAACCCCCCACATATTTTTAAAACTTAAACTAAAAAAACGTTTTTACCTAAAAAAAAACACAACATTTTTACAATCAAAATTGTTTTATCTACCTTTTATATTCTTCTTAGTAATTCTTTCAACACAACCTAATCACTTAAATTTCAGGACGGCACTATCACATAACCAACAGGTAAATTTGCACGTAATCCTTTTGAAATTATAGTTGACTATATCTTCTCCATTAACGTCTTCTTCTTTGAAGAATTGTTGGTTATTGAAAGTAAATTTTCATAGTAAATAATTTTTGTATTTATTTTATTTAAATTGCCATTGCTCGACAATTATAATTTCACTACATGAATAATTAAATTAATTTTTAATTATCAAAAAAAAATTTCATCAAATTTTTCTAACACCGAAAATTACTTTTCAAAATTTTTCTATCACCGAAAAGTATTTTATTTAAATTTGCTGATTTGTCGGGCAGCAGCTCCCGCAGCAATCAGTCCAAAAATTGGAAACGAACTCACTTATTTTTACAAACGCACCTCCTTTTATACGGAATCCGTGCCAAATTATTCGTTTTATGGCTGATTGACCAATGTCCATCGATAATGCCATTTACCAATAAAAATCCACTAAATCACATATTAAAATTTAGGGTGGTGGATGATCTTCGCGTCGGCCAATGATAATTCGCGGTTCCATAGGATGCCAAAATTTTGCGTTTCTGTACTAACTAAAGTACTTAATTTCACTTGGTGTATCCACCAACACAATTTTCTTGAGATTAAAAGTTATCTAAAGTCCTTAACTTTTAATCCTGCATCTTTTGGTATAAATTTTCCTATCATAAATGTTTTCGGTCGGACTCCAGCTTCAATTAAAAAGTTCAAATTGTCCAGATCAGTCCACATTCTCGGATGGAGTCTCTTCTTATACTCTTAATTTTCATCATCGAATCTTCAAATTGTCCTAAATTAAAGCGAATTTCCTGCTCTTTCCGATGATGTTTTCCATTTCTCGTTTGACTCTTCTTTCGTAAGTCCAAACGACTTTTTGTTAAATTCCGATGCAACCGTTTTTCTTACACGCATTTGCACCACAAAAATCCTAATTTTTCACAAACCCGTGAACACTCGCGAACCTAATCGTCTTTCGTCGCATCTTTATAATATTTTGGTCAATATAATCGTCCCAAAATGTAACCACTTAAATCTATTCTTAACCTAACAATAATAAACACAAATTTTATACAATTTTCACTCCAGCATGTTTAATATTTTCAATTTTCAGCACAACGATTTTTTTATGGTGGAAACAATCCAACTTTGCAACATTGGAATGTCCAGATTGACTTTAACCATAACAAAACTTGCAATGCTAGACCAAACGTAGCTGAAGGTTCTCCGATAACAAATATCTGGTACGTTGCCTAAATTTACTTTATAAATTAATAAACATTTTATTTTCAGTTGAATCTCCCCCAATGAAGACTTGGAAAGAAATTTGCTAAAAATAATTCTAAGATGATTTCCCTATTTAACCCAATGGTTTCGACCAAAGTCGTTGTATATGAATTTTACCCGAACTATGGATAATTCAAGATTTTAGTGTCATGGGCAAAAATAAACATAGCAATATATTGTGTTACGAAACGCTAAAAGCGTTAATTGCTTATTTTGTAAAATAATTTTGAAGTTTTCTTTTAATTTTTAACACAGAATAAGAATTTTAGCTGTAAATAAAGTGGGAACGTGAAGGTAAAGTGGGAGAAAGAAAAGTGTTCAGCAAGGATGGCAGACGGCAATGCACCGGCGAGCCGGTCGGAATGTTCATTCCGATATTTTAGTTTTGAATTTTGATTGTAAAAAAAATAAAGAAAAAAGTGATTTTATTTGAATTTATGGTTGTTTTTGTTTTGTTTTATTTAAGAAGTGCGGGTGTTTAGAACATAAAAAGTAATAATAATAATAAAGAAGTTTATTTAGCTAAAGCTATTATTAATTACACTGTAGTTTTGTATATAAAAGTACAACAAAATTCCAAACCCAACCCAAAAAATACAAGAGAAAAAAAAGAAGAAAAAGTTACACAATTATAAAACAATGTTTTTTACAACTACATGCTTTCCTTTATATACAATGCCAATAACCTCCTAAAAGTTTTGTAATTCACACATTCTTGAATCTCAACAGGCAACTTATTGTACATAATCAATCCCCTACAAAACACTGTCGCACCACCCCTATTCGATGTTGGTGTGTCTACATAAAAATGCCCTCTCTGTCTGGTGTTATATATATGCAGTTCATGAACAAATCTCAATCTATCTCGCAAATATTCCGGAGTCATATTATTTTTAATCTTGTATACCATATCCAATGCTTTAAATTTCACCCGCTGAGCCACACTCATAAAATTCAAGGCATCCAACATTTCTTTGATTGGTGTATATTTATTACATTGAATAATAATCCTCATAGCTCTATTCTGAATTTTGTGAAATTTCTCAGTTTCGCCACTATTCATTCTTAGGAACACTGTAGCACAAAAGTCAATATGCGGACAAATCAACGATTTGTACAACAAAACCCTAGTTGAAACACACACACTGTTTGAAATCCGTCTCAAGAAAAACACCTTACGTGACATTTTTTTCATAGTGTATTCAAAATGCCTTGTAAAATTCAAACTTTCATCTACTATAACTCCTAAGTATTTCATCTCTGACACTTTCTCCAGTTGATCATCGTTAATACATATCTTCAGACCATTCAGTTGAATGCTACTCAAAACATGTTTCTTCGCCACAATGATATATTTTGATTTTTTAATGTTTATACTTAAGCTGTTTTTGCACAACCACTGAAACACTTTTTCCAATTCTTCGTTTAAAATTTCAAACATTTGTTCAATATTTGTTCCTGAAATAGATATCATAGTGTCGTCGGCAAATAAGTTAATTTTACACTTATTTACATATTTAAAAACATCATTTATAAATGATGAAGAATTGATATGGTATATGGTATGATGATTGAAAGAAATGATAAAGAAAAGAAAAAGTTAAAGAATTTGTCATAAATTTGGTCGTTCATTAAAATACATCTTTGCAGATTTGTTTGACCAGGCGTCCAGGCGTGGCCAGCTGCAAAATACACGTGCAAGTTACAAGACCATATGAAAGGTAACAAAGTTTAACGGAGCAAGCATTTTAATAGATTTAAAAAAAATTAATTAATTGAAGAAGAGCTCATAGCTATTCGCGATTTTGATTAAGGAAAATCGCGTGACCAAATATTTAAAATGGCCGCTTTAAGCGAGCAGTTCTATGTTTTGTAATCATAATGAAGGTAATTATATGGTGGTTATATGCACATTAACGGGTTCAGAAACGCGTTGTTGTTTGTTTATTTTATTCGTTTGTGTTTAAATCATATCTAAATATGAATAAACAAGTAACAATAAACATTATTTTGAAATTCTGTAGAAGTTCTGAGGTTAGAAACTTTTGTAAGGGTGAAGCTTTATGGCAAACGCTAAGCACATAGTGTTGTGTGGAGAAACGCCTAGTGAAGACGAATCATATTTATAGATTATTTTTAAAAACTACAGCTTTGTCTGCACCGCTTTATGGGATATCAGGGAGAAATCACAACCATGCATTTTGAAGGCTCCTTTTCCAAATTAAAACTTTTCATCTACGCTTTTCTGCTAACAATTATTTCCACCTCACCCAACTGATTTGTTCATTTCACTTTGAATTTCTCTTTCTTGGGAAACTTGTGGAAATTAAGGTCAGAATTCTTTCTAGCGCTAGAATTACATCTGTGAACACAACAAAACGCTTTTGATTTAGCTGTATTCAGTTTGTCGTTTGCCTAATAACAAATTAATTTCGGGGCAAATTTTCAAATACAAGCACCTAGAAGCAATATTTAATGCTAATACCCGTTTTAGCGAGTTAACATTTCTGCCGGCAGACGTCGTTTCACTTAGCTGTAATCGCGAATAAAAAAATGGATGAATCCGAGCAAAGAGTAATTTTGGAATCGGTATGCGACAACTCGGCTCTGGACAACTCGGCACTGGACAACTCGGCACCGGACAACTCGGCACCGGACAACTCGGCACCGGGAAAACTGTAATCCAGCCCGGCCGGATTACAGCGATCACCGAACAAGCGAGAGTCCGGATTACCGAGGCCCTACTGTAATTATCCATAGTAATGTTGTAGTAGTAAAGTAAAGAAGGAAATCACGCCTTACCGTCAAAAACTTGATAAGCTATCCATCTTATTTATACCCAATGCTATTGTTTATTTATAATATTAATAATTTTGTATTTTTATTCTCACTTTCACAATAAATTTGTACGATATAATTTTATTCTTTTCACTGCGCTTAAAAAAACTTCTATAGAATCTGCACGGTTCCAACACGATGTTACGTCTGACGATCGTTCTTCTTTGTTGTTCTTGGCAAGGGCATCTACCACTCACGTGACTGTGCAGTAGGGAGGTACCTGAACACCAGATGACTGTGTTTTGGGGTTGCTATTGTTATTTCACATTCCACGAAACCGGCCGTCTAAACGCTTAGCCATGAGGCGCGCAGTAGGTGGGTACCCGGGTAACCGGTTATTGAACGAAAGGTGAAAGTTTGGTTATTGACCGGACGGTTAACTGAAACCGCTTTTAGCTTAGCATGCAATGGAAAAACCCTTAACGTTAAAAACCGTATCTGCTTTTTTAGTATGATCCACTTTTACAAAAAAGTTAATGAATCCAGTAAATTTTTGAGATCAATTTACATCAGAAATCACCTTTCTTAAACAAATAATTTAGCACTTTCGGAAGAAATATTAAAAAAACTTTGATGGTTAATTTCTCGATATTGACCCATCAGTAGATACCGCCTTTGATTTTAGCACGACAGTGTGCCTTCAAATTTAAAAATATAATTATTGTTAGAAACCTTTTTGGGTGACCGTCGCCCTGTGACGTTGTTCCCTAAGTTCATGGATCATTTTACAAATTAAGGGCGGTATGAAATACCGACAGACCAGCAACGGCATCCGACCTAGATTCACGTGTCCTTAAGATATTATATGTAAAATATAAAATAAACTTGTGCTAGAAATCGTGTGTTTAATTAATTAATTAATATTACTCATTTATTCGTAAAATTATATTAAAATATTCTGATGAAGACGTTCAGCAACGTCGAAAGCTTAATAAAAACATTATTAAAAAACGTTTAATTATAGCTATTATTACAACTAGGGTAATATGAATAGTATATTTCCCGAGGTTGGCTAGTTACATCTCGAGGGCAAAGCCCGAGAGATGTATAGACAACCAAGGGAAATGTATTCATATTTCCCGTGTTGTAATCAATAGTTTTCTTCTGATTGAAAAATATATTATTAAATATATTAATATTACATCAATAATTAAATTTGAAATTTTGAATTTGCAATAACTCGAAAACGACGCTAGATATCGAAAAACTGAGCAAAAAATTTACCCCCCTTTGTTCGTTCTCAACCCCCCTAGCAATTTGTCGAAGGAAGCCTTATGTAAAATTCTAGATCAATAGCGCGCAGAATGCGCGCAAAATAATTCAGAAAAAGTTAGGTTGGTTTTTAAAATATAAATATAAGTAGGCACATTTTTTATTTTAAACGTCACTTAAATGTCACTTTTAACAGGGATGGCTTTAGTATTTTGTTTTGCATGTTTGATTGTCCAATCACCGTGCGCAAAGTATACTTTAAAATGACGTTTCATATTTCCCTAGGGACAATATGAGATGACGTTTCATATTTCCCTTGGGAAATATTAGTGTGTTATGACATATTGTAACTAAGGCGATATTGATCTATATTGTTTCAATCAGAAGAAAACTTGTTTATTCCAAGATTATTTAATTATATTTCACAAGTTAAAAAATTAATTTATTAATTATTAAAAATGTAATAACAAAATAACAATTACATAAAAAAATAAAATTTAACAATATTTCCTTGACAAAAATGTTTTTCCACCGACAAAAATTTCCTAATTTTTCCCGGTTTTCCATACAAGTAGGTACCCTGCTATATAAAATTTTCAATTTTTTTTGCATACGGTGGTGATAATATAACAATTGACAGAACTTCGAAGCTTCAAAAAAGAAATAATCAAATGAATGCCATAACGATGTTTCCGAATCATTTTTGAATGTATAATTCAAAAAAACCGACAAACTGAAGAACGCATTAAACAAGTCTTTCAAGATGAGTGATCTTGGAGAAGCCAAGACACTTTTTGGTCCCGATTAGCAAGTAGCGAAAGATATATGCAAGAAGTTGTAGTATCGCCGTTATATTTACCGTAAACCACAAGACCTGATATTGCACAAGCCAATATTAGGACTTATCTGAATTTTTAAGTATCTAAATTTGGAATACTCAAAATTAAGCAATGGCACAATTATTGTATTCTGTGCCGATTGGGTCAACGATAAAGATGATCGACGTTCGTGCAGCAGAAGGCAATCTTCTAAAACATTCAAAGACTACTAACGATAACACTATTACATTGTCCAACGACAGTTTGAAAATAAAATTTTACTTGCAAAAGAATCATCGTCTTATGAGTACAAAGCATAACAATGTTCAACATCGTTTTATACGATCAAAGATAGAAGATAAAGAAATTTAAAGTAGAATACATCAGTGGAAGAGATATCAAACCCCAGTTTTTATATATAAACATTTTATACTAAATAAGATTCATAGCTCACCTCATTATTATCCTGTTTATATTCTAAAATAGAATTATCTTTAATATCAATGGAATGATGCAATTCTTCTAATTCCATTTCCATGCTCTCCATTTAGTTATCGTTATAACTATCACTGAAAACTCGCAAACCACTGATACTTTCTTCGAATTTATTAAACCTCTAAAAGTATTACACACCATCCATACTGGAAGCATCAACTTGTAGTATAAATTTTGAGGTTAAATTGAAGTTGTAGTTATAAATTCTGCAAAGCGCACACAATTAATATAAAATATATAAAACTAATCACAATAAATCAATACGTTAGCGACTAATAAATTATAAGTAGGCTGATGGTGTTAGATTCTTGAATTATAAGCATCTGTTACACGAATTTAAAGAAACAAAAACTTTTATCATACATATGTCACAGTATAAGTAGTTTAAGACAGTGTAGAGACACTCGCATCTTGTTTCGGTTCCAAATTTTCATGCGCATGTCAAAGTCTGGGATAAGTATCTACATGAGTTAACAGATGTCGCGGCTATTTTACAACTTACTACACTATTGCCAGATCTATTAAAACTCACTAGATTTGTTGGATTGAAAGCAAATTTTGGTGATATAAAAAAAATTTATAAATTCAATAATAAAATTACTTTAACAGAATTGTAATAGCAGGCACCTAAAAGTAAGATAATGCATTACTGTTTTTTTTTTCTAATTTTTCGTTGAAGTTTGAAAATTTAATGAAATTCTGATGCAATATCTAATTGAATTACTTATTTGCGAACTTGGCAACATAGCACTTATATTTGACGTTCTTTCGAACTTGTTAACAAGCGGTAACGATTGTTATTCGCGAGTAAAATTAAGGATGCGACGTCTGGTGGCAGAATTGAGAACAATTCGATGCGAGTAGTAAACGTGGTTTATGCTTTAGTTACATGTTAACGTGTTGAAATTATTTAAGTAATTAAAGCTTTTAAATAAATTTTGAAATGTCAACCGTTGTTGAGAAACGTAGCAAAGAGTTTTGTTGTTTGTATGGATGCAATTCAACACGATGTTAACACTAAATTTCAAATAATCATGATATTTATTTAATAGAACAATTTTTAACAAGTTTCGACTATTGTCACTTACTCTACTTATAAATATTTTTGGTTCTTTCAACAAAATTAAATCTTGACCAAGTCTGACCAATTGGCAACAATATTTCAACTCAAAATCAGCAGTTCTGATTTTTTAAATAAACTTATAAACTACAAATTTCATGCAAAAGATTACAAAAATATTTTTGTTTAATGTTCGCCAACATTTCACTAACAAAAGTTTTGTCTAATTCTATGGTATTTACGAACATTGTACAATCTTTACTGTAGTATATTATAAAATCACACACTGACATTTAGAATTGCCATCCCCAGGTTAATTTGTCCATAATATGGATGTTTTCACTTAATGCCGAAGTGCCAAATCACTTAATGCCAAAGTATTTTTACAAATAGACCCAATTATTAAATGAGGAGCCGATAATTATGCGGAAGTCTGTAGTACGAGGGCATAAATCGCATAAACAAACTTAACACAAGGTGTTACCCCACAAAGAATAACATGCTTGGCATTTAGCCCTACCTCACCTTCACAAAAATTTCTCGTCGTTGTGCTGCTATTAGTGTACTTAAATAAAGATTTTAGAAGAATTTGTTTCATCATTTTATTTTTTTCGTTAATAATTCGAACACACAAAAAGATTTACAAGGTTCACTCGATCACTGTAAATACAACTATAAACTCGATCACTCGCATCTGACGGCCATTTTGAAAATTTAGCAGCGCCCCCATCGTTAATTTTATTCGCGAATAAAATTGAGCTCTGAATATTTTAAGTGAATTTTTGAACATTTTGTGTTTTATTACGCGAACTTGGAAGTGGATCATATTACTCATAAATATCATAAAATTGAATGTAGGAATTATTCCAGATATTGAATTATATAAGTTTTTAGTAGAATGTTGTATATTAACACTTTTGTTTGTTATGTTACTTAATGTTCTTCAACCTATGTTAATTTTTAAACTTACTTTAACTCATAATTGTACAAATGGGTCTCAAAAACTTCTTTAAAATTGAAATAAAATAGTTTTAATTTAACCAATTGTTTTTTTCTTTCGGTAACAAAATCATAAAGCTGATCTTTCTTAAATATACAGAAACAACACAAATCTGTTATGATGGCAGAGATAAATCTATATTCTAGAAAATTTAAAAAAATATTAAAAAATATTTATTGCACATTACAACGAATTATATCTTTAAATTTGATATAGCAAAAAACATCAAATTTTGATTTATTTTTTGAATTATTGTTTTTAAAAATAATGATGGAATGTCAAAATAATTATATTTCAAGCGGTTTATTTCAAATTCAAATCAATTTTGCAGTGCCATCTAGCATATTACAGATAAACTTATCCCAGACTTGAAAATTTGGAACACGAACATCAAAGACGCCGACACGGAGTGTCCTTACTGTCTAAACTACTTATACTGTGACAATACTCAAAAATAAAATCTTAATTGCAAAAATACTCAAAAAATCAGCGGAGCAAAATATAGGCCTCTGTCGTTTCCGCCATCTTGTTAAAAAAACCTCCCTCTACTCACTTTTTTCCAAACATTACATTTCAAAAATTAGTATAACAAAATTTAAATTTAGAAAAACTTCTTTTGTATTTTAATAAATTAGCTATTTATTTTGTAATTTTTTTTAACCCCTCCCCCCCCTGAAAATTTAGTCTAAATACGGCCTAAAGTAATCGCACTTTAAATCCTAAAGTAGCGAATCAACCGGTGACGGCTTAAGGATGCCAACATTTTGTTCAAAATTATTTCCAAAGATGAATTATTATGCGCAGTGCCATGGCACGTAGGCACTTTTGAGCAAACTGCCATATTATTCAGCGTTAATTCTGAAACTATTGTAATGAAGGGTAGCTGTTTTTTTAATTTTTGGTGCGATAAAATATCAAACCACCCTCCATGCAATCGTAGGGAAAAAATTTATAGAACATGAGACTCAATTTGTATTTAAAATTGTAAATTATCAAATTTACCTTTGTGTGTGTGATTGTAGCGCACGTTCTGCATTGACTAAATTTTCACAATTTTTTTCAATTTCCAATTTGTTATGCACTTCACTTTGTCAATTAAATAAAAAAACAACAAATCAAATCAACTTAATTTATTAACTTAAAAAAAAAACAATTATCAATTTCAATTATTGCGGAATGGTGTTTTATCTGCCTGGCGCCAAGACCAGAGCCTGTTTCTTTTTTTGCATCGACCTACTAGCCGTACTCCCACTCTTACTTCTCCCTACCTTTTTATTTACATTTTATTTTTCATAGCAAAACTTAACAACTTTATACAATGTGATTACAAATAAATAAACAAAATTGAACCTCAAAAACTATTTACAAAATAAATCAATTTGTAGTTTTTATAGTGTTTCGAAAGACGACACTATATAACTGCTTTTAAAAAAATGACTAAAACAAAAAAAACTTAGTTTTCTTTAATTTAAATTTATTATAAAGTCAAAAATACAAAATAATACAAGATTGTTACTGTATCAATCTTAAAAATAAAAAAATGTACATACAATTCACATAACTAACAATTTGAATTAGAGGCACATTCATCACATATTACAGAGTCAATAATATTATTAATTTTTACTTCTATTCGTAAGTCTTCACCTAATGATCCTACAACTGCGTTGTGAATGGTTTCATTTTCTCCCACTTTAATAATTACTTTTATACTTTTAGGATTAGATGATATATTAGTTCCATTTGGATTTGCTAATGCATTATTATTATTGAGTATATCGCCACGTCGTTGATCTTTTTAATTAAATTCGAGTTAATAAGGGATGCTTTTGTAAAGTTTCTACAAATTAACTTCTACGTTTATGTAAATTTTGTTATTATGTGGGTCGTTGTTAATTATTTATAAGTTTATTTACATGAAATTTTAATTTGTTTGTATTTTAAATTCGTAAGAGATAATTAGTGAATTTATAAAAGAAATCCTTCAAATGCTTTGAAGAATTAAATATTTTAGACTTATATGTATTTGACACATTATAGAAGGGGATGCTTTTAAATACTGATTTAGCGTTCAGTTATACATATATAAATTGGTAAATAGTTAAATTTGTTGATCAAGAACTTGGATTGTTTAGCCGATTATCGGTCAGAGTGGTTTGCTTGGCGAAGAAGCCATAGAATCACGAGGTATTGGAACCGTTTCAGGGTTCTGCGAGAATGTTGGATTATCCCAGATTGATGCTACATTGGGTGGTAGCGTATAAGTTAATTCACTTAAGCCGTTCGGTTCCGAAGAAGATTGACTATTATTGGAAGAAGCTTGGTTGTACGCCGGCGAAGTTTGATTATGCGATGGCGAAGTTGCACTACGCGATGGCGAAGTTTGACTATGCTCTGGCGAAGTAGGATTAATTGTAGACATTAACACTGCACTGTACGACGGAAACTGTGGAAAGTTAATCTGATTAGTTGAAGGGTCTTGCGAAGGCCATGTACCGTGCAACAGAGGAGATAACTCGTTCGACGTATACGGGAGAAGAGTAACCGAATGGTATGCCCTATTGAATTCGTGGATGAAAGAATCCTCTCTATACGAAAAAGAAGCTGGATTGTATGATGCAGAAGTTTCGTTATTCAACGAAGGAGATGTAGGATGATAAACAGGGAACTGTTGTAAGAGGGTGGTATATAGGCTTGCAATATATGCCGATGTATTTAAATTTTCTGTAGAAGAGTTTGTTCTGGACATCGGTGAAGCTGAATTGTTTTCTGGAATCCTCTCAATAGTGTAATACGTCGGTGGCAGCTGCGTACCTCTATGCGAAAGTACGTAATCAAGACTATCAGCATCAGACTCATTCGAGGAATAATCACGTATATTATCGGATGTTGGCAAAATGTTATTTTCATTCCTACCATCAAGAACTCTTTCGACATAATTCGACAAGATTTCGAAATCATTCGGACATAATATTCCATTTTCATATGATTTGATATATTTAAAACCTTTTCTGTCCAGAGGACACGTTCGTTTTAACTTAAACCATTCTGCGATGCAATCATAACAGAACTCGTGTTCACAGCAATCTAACTTGCCAATTCTCTTCTTATCCATTGGTTGACGACAAATAACACAAATATCTTGATTTTTGGATATTTCGGGGCTGCTCCCGCCTTCTGCCATATTATTTTTTTCGTTTGGAACGCTTTTTTTAACTTACTAAATCCAACTAAAAAGGAAACTTTTCGTCAAAGTCATTACCAACATTAAAAATAATATAATAATTAATATAATCCTAATATATAAAATTCCAGCTCGCTCCTGCTACAGCGTGTCAATATTTTGGCAAAATTTTTGGATGGGCGCATGAAGGGTCGTGGTTAGCAACGGAATTATCCAATAATAATTTTTGATCCGTTCAAAATAAAATATAATAAAGGAAACCGGAATTATTTCAAAATCAAATTAATAAAATCAAAGTAAAAGAGAAAACTTCAAAACCGGTCGACCTTGGGTTAGCGTTATGAATTTTTTAATTAAAACCGCTAAAAAGAGATCCACCGTCTATCTACCCGTCTGCGGACGGGCTTTCCACCTAGTAATATAATAAATAAGAAAAATCTACAAATCTGTAGTCCGAAGTGTGATGATGTACGGCGCGGAAATGTGGGATTTAAGAGCAATTAATAGACGAAAATTGCTGGTCACAGAAATAGATATGAAGATCGACATAGCGGAAGAAGACGAAAATATTATATAAACTGACATGATTCGGACATACAAAGAAAATGGAGGAAAATAGATGGCCACAAAAAGTGTTAGAATGGATCCCGCCGGAGCGGAGGAAAAGAGGACGGCCTAGAAGAAGCTGGAGAGACCATGTAGATGGGGCGATGAATTCCAGAAATATGGAAGAAGAGTTATGTCAAGATAGAAAAAGATGAAACTAAGAACGGAGAGGCGGCTCCAGCCGTCGAAGATCCCTGTGTATGTTACAGAAAAAGTACGTAGCTGGAAAATGTACACATTTACCGGTAAATGTGTACATATTCTATGGAAGTTGGTAGAAGTGCGTTGAGCAATTTAAAAGACATAGTTATTCTTACAATTACCGGTAAATGTACACATGTTAAAATGAATCGACGAATACAAGATAATGTGAATACAAATAAATTAACTAACGTACTTTTCAATGTTATAATATATTTAAATAAATAATTTGATAAATTTGAAATGCCCCAGCAACAATCCGAGATGCAATAAAGATTAATTAATTATTATACTACTTTTAGTTTCTAATTAGTTTAATAAAATTAATTTAAAGCATTAATATTTATTTTAAAATATAATTTTCAAGCCATGGGCCTGCAAGGTCTGTAGTACTCTATTACTATTATTATTATTATTATTTATTTTTTCAATTTTTAATTTATTTAAAAAATATCTAAGTGGCATTGTGCAATTATAATTGAATTATAGCACACTAAGTTTATAAATTACATAAGGAATGAAAAAGGGGGGAGGGTTAAACTTGCGTGACGATAGAAAGTGAGGGGTTTTTAAAATTATAATGTTACCATCGTTGATTTTTCAAATTTTATTAATATTTAGAATTTAAAAATTAAAAATTTTGCAATTTGAAGTTTGAATGAATTTCTGAAGTTAATAAAAAGTTACCTGAATGCACCTGCACCTTACAGTGCATTTACCTGAAAATGTGTACTTTTACCGGTATACGTACTTTTTCCGTAACATATATATTATTCAATACATATAATGTTCTTACACAAATATGCATTTACATATAATTCCACACACTAGTCATAGCTATGATGTTTTTATATTATTTTTATATTATTTATATTATTTTACTAATCAAAATTTAAAGACTAAAAAGTTGAAAATAAAATAAATTTAAAAAACATTTTAAGCAAAACTTTTTCTAGAAATTAAATATAAATAAAAAAGAAAATAATTTTCTATATTTATATTTAATTCCTAGAAAAAGCTTTGTTTAAATAATTTTTTTAAATTTATTTTATTTACTTTTAATACAATATACACTGACTTACTGTTTTTTTTCGTTATAAACACTTTGGCTTGATCACTTTCAACACAATATCTGATGAACTTTTTGGCACATGGAGTTCCAAGGCTTGGAACTAACAACACTATTTTTTTTTACACTTACTGTGGTTTATATATTCAATACAACCCCTGCAACCGTAATAATTACCAACCAACGAATTTTTGAAAATTGTTAGGACTAGGGGTTAGGGCGTGTCAAATTTTTAACCAATGATATTAACGATTTAAAAAATTTTTGAAAATGGGATTAAAATTATTTTCGCCTAAAGTTGGTGTCAATCATCATTATAGATTATTTTCATAAAATTTTATTAAGTAAACAAGAAATTTTTCTGAAAAAATTTGCCGTAGAAAATTCACAAGGCAATTCACGATAAAACGCAAGACTGCGAAAACGAAATTTTTTTTGAGAATTATTAAGTAAAAATCTTTTATTAGGACTTTCTGAATCAGAACGAATCCACCGAAAAGTCGGCAAAATCAACACATGCCTTATATTATTAGAAATCAATAACATTTCTTTAAAATAAAAGTATAAAACTAAAAAAAAAAAGTTTATTGGCAGAAGAAGGCGATAGAGTTTACAAACGGGTTTTGGACATGATGGACGTGGCTCTTTAATTGTTAGACTTTAGATGGAACACTAATTTTTCTTTTCGATATTTTTATTTTTTTTTTCGGTAATTTTTTAACACTTTTAACTTTTTCCATTACCACGTGGTGTTTCATCTTTTTAAAAATTTTTAATTTTTATAAAACGTTGACAGCTGACAAATACCCCCCCCCCCCCGGGAAAAAGTTTCTCAGTTTCTATAGTTTTTAAGTTTCACTCTGTATAATAATAAAAGTGAAAAAGCACTTACAAACTTGAAGAATTCTTTGCTCTTCTATCCCGAGGTTAGGTCGCTTTAAAATTTAAAATCAAACTAGGAAAAACAAGTTACAAATTTTAAAATACGTAGAAAAAAAACAGCCGCACTTTAACACTTTAAGTAAAATCTTTAACGGTAAAGTTTTTTATAAATGAAATTAAAGTTTTAGGTAAAATAAAACTTGGTGGAAAAACTTAATTTTCCAGAAAATCTATAAGGTGGTTTATGTTGCTGACTGAGAAAGTACCTTCGTAGTAATTTAATATGCTCTTTTATTAAGTAAAAACTTTATTTTGATATCCTCGTAAAATAAACCAATAATGTTCGCGGACCTTTTCTCAAGAGCAAAATCGATACAAACAACTCATTTATAGAAGAAAATTACCAAAAGGGATATTTGAACTATGGAATTTATGGTCACATTGTTTAAAATCATAGCTCACACCAACAATTATTTCAAATAAGAAACGAAAAAATTTCCTTTACGCAAAATTCAGTATACCCACACAGCATTTGCTATTTTGGACGGCGTGGCGTTTGGATGTAAAAAATTGTTTCATTTTAGATTGAAATTCCTTTTGTAACTCTCGCAACCCACCTACATTTTGCAAATCAAATTTTATAAAAGTGTGCGTAAAATTTAACCTATATTATTTGTTACTCTAAATTAGCAAAGAAAAATTGAAGACGTTTTAATATCCAATTTTTATCGCAGGAACTCAATAATTAACAAATTAAACGATTATTCTCTTCTTATTTTAATGCTGTGCTAATTTAGTTAATTTCAATTTAATATAATTAAGTATTGTATTACCTATTAATTAGCAGTTTAATTTTATATTTATATTCTATTTTTTATTTTTCATGTTTATTCAAATATTCTAAGTCCAAACCTGTTAAATGTAAATTAATCCCTTTTTTTTTTGTTTAGCCATGTATGTAATGTACAGTTAAAATTCACTATTTTAACATTTTGTTTAGTTTGTTTAATTTAAATTTGTATAGTTCAAAGATTGGTAGTTTCAAGTTTACTAATCTTCTGGAATATATTCACAGGTAATTGGTTCATTAAATTTGTTTTGAATTTCCCGGTAACTGGCGGGAAATAAATTTAAATCTACATAGAAAATTTTATAATATAATGAAAATTGAAATACGGAAATAAAAATAAGTTTTAGAGCTTTCTTAAATAATGAAGCAAAAATATTTAAAATTTATCGAGCAGAATAAGCCAGGATAACGAGAGAAAATCAAAAATAATGATGCGGCCAATTCTTCCTATCAACTCAGATAAAGTCAATAATTTTGTAAGGCATGTTCGGCTTGATATGATAACAAAATAAACATAAAATTTAAAATATTTCTCTTTGAAACATTATGTTTGAATTAAATCAATCTATTTAATATTTTCCAACTATTTGTTCCTTGTCAATATTGGAATTATCGGGATGAACGTGCTAAAGGATAACTCATTTAATCTCTCCGTCTTTTATCTCGATTTAAATCTGGTTTAATAAAATAAAAAAGAAAAAGTGCCACTCTAGGGTTTAAATAAGTAATTCGGAAAGCAAATACGTATTGATGTGAATGCGTAAACTGGCATTTTGATGGAACGTGTGAGCAGGTTGTGTCAGTATCTGTAAATATTTTATACAAATTTGACGTGAGGTGTATATTTCAAAGTGCTCGATGAAATTTAATAAAAGAAAAACAAAAACTCGATTTTTGAAGCTTCGAACTGATTTGTACGCTACTACTATCACCATAAACCCGAGCACGTTCTGCTCTACCATTGATTATAAATTTGAGAAAGATAAGCAAACATATAAATTTGGTACTATAATTTATTCCAATAGTGTTTGAGTTGCAAGCTGAAATATTTATAATCAATAGTGCCAGAAGTAGAAATAACGTTTCATGCTGTTCTATAAGGATTGTTTATTATCTCTCTTAAAGGAAGATTCTATTTATGATTCTATCTTTTATTTTTACTTAGATTTTGGGGAAAACAAAATAATTGTTTACACAATCGCATTTGCAAATAAATAAACATGAGGAATATCTGACAATTACAGATTTTGTCACGGAAATTTTTACATCGATGCTGATGCTGATCGAATGCTCTTTGTAGCTTTCGAGCAATATGGTTTTAAAAAATTGTAAAGATATTTGCTTTTATAGACATTTGATACTAAACCTTTGATAAAGTCAATCAAGAAATTAACGAAACGTTATTACAAAAAATTTTATTAATTGAATTTTTTAGATTAGTTTTGATGAAAACTCGCAAAGCTGAGTTGTTAAATGTAACGTAACGAGAACGGAGGATTAACAGATTACCTTTTTTATTTTAAAGAATTATACCGTTTAGATATAAAAGAAAAATTAATATTATTTGCTCAAAGTAAATGTTTGGCTACGTTTAATTCATCTGGAAAGCTGAAATTTTGCAGGACCTTCTTAGGGAATTTCTTAGGTTGGTAACTTTCAAATACTTTGAAATTCTCTTCTTACTTTTATAACCATCTACCTGAAGGGATTACCAAAATCGTAACAGACAAAGACAGCTTATCATGCTGTCTCATTTAATGCTTACTCATTATATAATGCTCGTTTTTGCCGCTGAGGTCGTTACCAATCGACTACAATTTTATTGTAGGGTACGAAAAATGATAGTGACAGGTATACCCATAAGAGCTGTTCCTCTATACACTACATACTCGTTGCTCAGACAGAATTTTGATATCTTAATTGGTTTAAAAGTTTTTAGGGCCTAAAGTTCAAATTGCTTCACGTAATTATAATTGACGTGTAGGAAAAGTATATAAATTGAGAAAGAATGTCTTGCATCTTTTACAATTCTTATCGAAGATAGTAAGTCAGTCTTGCGATTATAAAGCATTAATGTTACATACTACATAAAAAAATTATGTTAATTTTCTTTTAGGATTTTATATTACATAAGCTAATCACAAATAGGTACGCACTTTATAACTGTATCTATGAACACAAATTTTTTTTCTTTCTAGAAATAACTTTTGGAAGAAATTCATCATGTGGATTTCTTTTTTCGGTGTTCTATTGGCGCTATGTTTTTATCTCAATTTGTATAATTTGTAGTTAATTTATTAATATAATTATTTTAAACAAATTGATTTATTTAAACTTTACACTAATTTATTGTTTTAATATTATCTCAAAATTTTATAAATATATTTGCATTTTTATTATAATAAATAAAAAGTTGTAATTTCTATTGCTTTATTATTGCGCCCTATTTTGTCTATAATTCCCAAGAATCTTGAAACACTAATCATGATGAAATACAAAAACAATTCTAAATAATAATTTATCTTTTATCAACAAATTTTACCAAATATAAGGTACATGTCGCTGCCTGTGGCAAGAATAACGACAAAACTAAAAAAAGCACTTTTTTCAATAGAGCGTTTTTAAACTACTGATAAGTAGTAACTTTGCATTACATGCATAATGGCACTGCCGCTATAATAACAGCAGGTTATTAAAATTTTGCATTGTGACGTTATACAAGATAAGATATAGCCAAATTCTGTCGATTTTAATACTTAACTCAATTTTGCCAAATTTTGAGTTGTGTCGTTATTCTTTCGAGGTAGCGATGTGTACGTGTTTGCATTAGGTAGGAACGATGGTCAAGTCATCGTAAGATTTAATGAAATTGTTGAAAAATATAATTTTAAAAACATTACGAATATTATTTTATAATTAGAGCACACAATTATAAAATTGTATTGCACTTCGGTAAAACTGCAACATCAGCTTATAGTAAGAATATCTGTTTACGTGCGTGGGTAGGCGATCCTTGATTCGTATTAATTTTTCTACACACGTTTACACTTTAAAAGCATTACAAAGTTTCTACACGTCAAGTTTGCTGTCTTTGCACAACACGGAATTTCCTTTTTTACGTTGGGATGGATAGGCTCAGAGAACAGCCTTAACTTGGTAAATTAATTCTCAGCAATTATTTTTTTTTATTATATTTTATTTTGTAATTATAATTTTTTTTGTACCGTTTTTTTTCATTATATTTTTTTTGTGTTAAATAAATTAGTTGTCTTTTCTTGCTGTTAAAAAGGCGATCGACTTGGTAATAATCCTACGTCTCAATTTAATCTTCAATTTAAAAGTTTGAGTCCGGCTTATAAACAGGCTCTGGTGGCAGTGATTAACCTTCAGTTAACACACGACGGTTGCGATTATTTAATTAATCAAAGCCTATCCGTGTTACACAGGAAATAAGATGGAAAGGACAAGGTGAGATTGGTGGGGGAGCATTTGTACTTCTGTATTCTAAAAAAAATAAACGGGGGAGAAATGGGACACTAGGTTTTATGATTAAGCAGAAAATGGCTAAGAATATTTTGAATTTTAAGCCAATGGGTGGCCGGCTTTCGTACCTAAGAATTAAAATGAAACCAAATAACTTGTCGTTGATCAACGTCTACGCATCAATTGAGGACAGTAACAATGCAGACAAAGAAAAATTATACGATGACTTGGAACAACAGTACGATACGCTACCAAAACAAGATACAGCGATTTTTCTAGGAGCTTTTAATGCTCAAATAGGCAAAGAGAATTACATAGAGGACGTTGCTGTCAAGGAAACAATACACACGCAAACAAACGACAACGGAAGTAAACTGTGTTGCCTAGCAGCATAATTAGACATGGTAATAAGTAGCACAAAGTTTAAGCATAGAAAACTGCACGAGAAGACGTGGACGTGGCCTGGTGGAGATAGCATGGACAGAAACCAAATGAAATTTTAAATTTTAATAATTATTTTCTAGTTCGGCTGTAAATATAATACAAAACAATAAATAGAGCAGGAAAAAGACTTAAAAAACATTTAAATTCTCAATTGTACAGCCTAAGCGAAATTATTCTGGGTGCAACAATAAAAATAATTCGAATTTTATTGGTTAATTCAGCAGTTAATTTTTAAATTGTGATATATTCTATCGCACTGTATACTAAAAAATGACAAGTTTGCTTCTCATCTCTTAAAAAATTCTAAAGATGTTGTTAACATTCAAAATTGAAATATTAAATTAAACCTCTAAAATCTAAATGTCCTGAACCTAACGAAGATAATATATTTTCTAACGACGCCAATTTAATAACTGCGCTAAGTTACTATAAATTCAAGAAGTCCTCCGAAAACACAGCGCAAAGACGAAAATTCGTCCGAGGGTATAAAAATATAAAATGGTTAATTTAAATAGCACTATTGAAGAAACAATTACCACCGAGCCAATACCACAATTGCCAAAATTTTGCCCCCAAATTTTTTTAACTCATATGATTGTACGGCTACTGCTAACGGGTAGAATAAAATTCATAAAATAAATCTAATATGGTGGGCAACCATAAAAATCTTTAAATGATATTCTTCGGAAACATAAGAAGTGAATTACGAAAGTCTTTTTTTTTACATAATTTTCTCAAGTTCTGTTGTATGAAGGTTTTACAATAAATATGATCGGTAATTCACCTCATTGCTATCCTGTTGGTATTCTAAAAGCGCACCGTCTTCTTTAATATCAACGGAATGGTGCAAATCTTGTAACTCAGCTTCCGTGCTTTCCATTTTATCTTCTGATATTTTTTCATCAGCTCGGAAACCACTAGCACTTGCTTGAAATTTATTAAACTGTCCCGTCCATCCTGGAAGGCTAAATTCACCAACTGGTATAAATTTTGAGGTTAGTTTACAAATTCTGCAAAACCACACAATTAATATAAAGAATACGATTATATGGAATTAATCATGATAAACTAACACATTTGAGACTTTGAAATCAGTTTTGCATGTCGATGATGAGGTTTTTCATTTGATTCATAAAAATAATGACAACTGACTTCTTATTTTTCACTAATGTCCTTTTCATTAATATTTAGGTTACAAGCTGGTTTAAAGATGCAAGAATTTGTGAGGTATGTATCCTGTGTACACCAAAAAGCATCAATTAAATTGCAATGAAATACACAACTATTTTTTAGTTTCATTTTTCTGATGACCAGTTTGCAAGTTCAAGAAGGATAAGATACTACCAATATTTCTGAAATCCTTTCTGGAGGTTTAAATTTGACTAACACTGTAAATATAGTTATCGAAGGCTCGATAACCAGTAATCGTCATCATTAGAAGAACGAAAATGAATTATCGGAAAATTCTACCGGAGTCGCTGAAAATCTGTTTTAAGAACGTCACAATCATGAAAAATAGTTAAACGAGAAGATTCGTACCCACCTAAAACAGAATTTTAATGACGGTCAGTTGGAGTTTTTAAAATCAGATAAACGTAAAGGTTCAACGTGGTCAAAAGATGTTGGAACTGATTCGGGCATCGAAAAATTATTTATTCCAGTAATGTATTTTTTCGTACAGATGCAAAATTGGAAACCTGAAGAAAAGTGCAACGCTAATATATGACAAAATGGCTAGTGAACTTATTCGATCAAGAACGGAAGATCATGTGACAGAAGAAATAGTATCAAATGACATCAAAAACAAAAGTGGAAACTCAAATTTGGTTCTACGGACTGGGTTTATGGCCAACGGATGACAAAAAAGCTTTCAATGCATCACAACTCCAATAAGGAGTTTAAAACGGTGAGTGGCTGAGTTGCGATCGTCTGATGCTCAATGAAAGCAAATCAGAAATTTTAAATTTTCGTGATACAAACAGAGAAATTACACCTGGAAAAATTGATATTTTTTTTGAAAAATTGAAATTTTATAATCGCAAAGTAATTTTTTATATATTTTTTTTTGTTTAAGTTTTGAGCAAACGAAAAAGTTAATTAAGGCTGTCCGGGACTACATCGAACAATTGTTGATAATGGATTTTTAGCCAAATTGGTATGCTTGCACCTATAACTATGAATTTGGTACCATTTTATAGCCCAAACCCTAAGCTATCTGGGGTAATATTGAACATCGTAAGGGCATAGTAAAAAAAGTGAAGGTTATTATTAAAATCAAAATGATAAAATATTATTGCACTTAATTTATTTAACAAAATTTTTTTCAAAAAATCAAAAATTGATTAATATTACTGAACTTCTGGACACTCAAAAATTTATAATTCAGTTTGTGTGAATTTTTATGTAACTCATTTTTATCATCCGTCCTGATGATCCACCGTTATTTAGATTTCGGTTCTGCTAAGGCTGACATGTGGCTGCTAACATGCTGTTTGGTATGTCTTTGATAATGCTTTTTCAAATACATTTTTTGGGAACATTTATAATTGCAATTGTTACACTCGAAGGATTTCTCGGCTGAATGAGTTCGTAAATGACCTTTCAAATATACTTTCCGAGAACATCTATAATCGCAAATTGTACACTGAAACGGCTTCTTGTCGGAATGTATTAGCGAATGGCCGTTCAAATCTGCTCTTCGAGAACAATTATAATCGCAGATCTTACACTCGAACAATTTCTCACCTGTATGTATTCGTAAGTGACATTTCAAAGCTCCTCTATGAGAAGATTTATAATCGCAAAAAGTACACTCGTACGGTTTCTCGCCGGAATGCGTTCGTAAATGTTCCTTTAAATCTCCTGGCCGTGAACATTTATAATTACAAATTTTACACTCAAATGGTTTCTCGCCTGTATGAGTTCGTAAGTGGTAAACCAAGTTTGTCCTTCGGGAAGCTTTGTAATCGCAAACTTCACACTGAAAAGGCTTCTCGCCGGAATGCGTTAATAAATGATTTTTTAAAGTTTGCTTAAGAGAGCATTTAAAGTCGCAAATTTTACAACCGAATGGTTTCTCGCCGGTGTGAGTACGTAAATGATCTCTCAACTGCGATTTTTGAGAAAATTTATGTTTGCAAATGTTACACTCGAACGGTTTTTCCCCGGTATGAGTAAGTAAATGATCCTTCAAATGCCCTTTTTGAGTACATTTAAAATCACAGATTTTACACTTAAAAGGTTTCTCGCCGGTATGAATCTGAAGATGTCTTTTCAATTGTCCGTTATTTGTAAATTTACGGTTGCAAATTGAACACCCAAACGGTTTCTCTCCAGTATGGGTTCGTAAATGAATTTCTAATAGCCCTTTTTGAAAACATTTAAAATTGCAGATTTTACACTCAAATGGTTTCTTTTCGGTGTGAGTTCGAACATGTATTTGCAATAGCCTCTTGTAAGCACCTTTGTAATCGCAAATTTTACATGCAAACGCTTTCTCCCCCACATGAGTTAGAACATGATTTTGCAAATCCGCCTTACGAGAAGATTTATATTTGCAAAGATAACACTCGAAAACTTTCTCTCCTTTATGAGTTTTTTGCTCCCGAAGTGACAATGTATTGCTAAATATTCCATTACATTCTAATTGGGTTTTGCTGTCTTGATCCAGTGGTGAATCTTTAACGGAAGTCTCCTCTTTAATGTCAACGGTGTGGTGCAAGTCTTCAAATTTGATATCGATGGCTTCCGTTTTAATTTCTTTGTGATCATTTTCTAATAATTCTTCCGAAAATGTCAGCTTATTCATAATTTCGTGATTTTATTAAGCTGTAGATTTATTTCTTAATAAAGTGCCTACGTACACCACGCGTACACGAACAAAAGAAAATAGTGCAGTGGCTAGATAGTCGGTACCGGCAACGATGTTTAAAACAATGACGGGCAGTGTGGCCATAAGCTAGTGCGTTAGCGTTTTGAACTAATGTTATTATTTTTTTAACGTTTTTTGTAACGGTTTGCCACTGGTTTTTGTAACGCCATCTTTAGATTTATCATCGAATTGACATGCGAAATTTATTTCGTAGCTTCCGACCTGTAGTTTTTTTTATAAACTATAACTTAAATTTAAATATAACGTTATAATTCCATATTTTTGTATATTAATTGTATGCGATTGCCGAATTTGTAACCGGAACGTCAACAACCTAACCTCACAATTTATTCTACAAGTTGATGAAATTGATTTTCCAGTATGGATAGGAAACTTTTGAGTGGGTTTAATAAATTTGAAGAAAATATCGGTGGTTTGCGAGCTTCCAGTAGTAGACATAACGATGACAATATTCCAGCAGATGAAATGGCGAACGTAGATTATCAACAGGATAGTAACGAGGTAAACCGTACCGTCAAACGGGGTGAGTCAGGACACGAGAGGTTAGTCGGGACAAGCGTGTTTGAATTTAAAGTTATCGCTCTTATGCCGATAAATGATGCTAGATTTTAATTTCAAGTTTTAAAACGTAATCACAGATGTCACCCCTAATAAATATTCGAATTTTTTCCGTTATGAAAACATACGTTCGCCGTGATTATTTCCGTGTATATTTCCTTAAAAATTACGTGTTTTTTATTTGTTAAATAGTTTCTGCTGAACAAATAGGAAGACTCTTTTTGTACAGGTAGATATATTTTTTTTCTTAATCAGTGATGTGTGTATTTTGAGGTTATTTGTTTGTTTGTTCAATATAACGGATGGGTTTTTTACGTGAGCCCGTTTTATTTTTCCAGTGCTTTTTCGGGGTGAGTCTGGACAATGCCTAGAAACTACAAGACCCCACTGGGGATCAAGAAAAGAAGTAATTATAGTCAAGAGGCATTTGTGAAAGCATTGCAACTTGTCCGAGATAAACGAATGACCTTGAGAGAAGCCCAAGAAGTTTACGGAATCCCAAAATCTACTTTGCAAAGTAACCTTAAAACAAAATTAAAACGTTCGGGGGGCCAATGTGTTCTTTCTGCAGGAGAAGAAAAAATGATTGTCGATGTTATTACTGTTGCATCTGAATGGGGATACCCCTTTGAGAAAATGGACATAAGACTTCTAGTAAAAGGTTATCTAGACAGACTTGGCCGCAAAGAACCACGATTTAAATGTAACTTTCCTGGCGAAGACTGGTGCGCTAGATTTATAAAATCTCACAGCGCTGAGTTAACTATTCGGCTAAGTGAGAACATCAAACGTTCTAGAGCTGCTATCTCCAGAGACATTTTAAATCAATATTTTGATAATTTAACCTTGGTTCTATCAAATGTGCCAGTGGAAAATATTGTTAATTATGACGAAACAAATTTTGTTGATGATCCTGGTCGTAAAAAAATTGTAGTTAAAAGAAAGATTAAGCACGCGGAAAGAATTATTGATTCTACAAAGAGTGCAACTTCAGTAATGTTTGCAGTTAGTGCTTCTGGCGAAATGTTACCACCAATGGTAGTCTACAAAGGTGAACATATTTATGAAAACTGGATTCAAAATGGACCACCAAAAACCAGATATGCCAGAAGTAAGAGTGGTTGGTTCGATCAAAGCCTCTTTGAAGAGTGGTTCTTATCAATTGCCGTTCCATATTTTCGAAGATTAGATGGTGACAAAGTTCTTATAGGAGATAATTTGGCAAGTCATCTTTCACTCAAAGTGATTCAAGAATGTCAAATAAATAACATTAAATTTGTGTTCTTGCCTCCAAATAGCACACACTTGACGCAGCCGCTTGATGTCGCTGTTTTCGCACCAATTAAACGGGCATGGAGAAAGGTTCTCAATAAGTGGAAAAAAAGAAATAAAGGGTGTTTGCCAAAGGAAACCTTTCCAAGTATGTTGCAAAGTGCTCTATTGGAAATTGGAGCTAAAAATAGCACAAATATTAAAGCTGGATTTTCTGCTACTGGCATGTCACCTTGTGATAGGCAGCAAGTCCTTAAACGATTGCCGTCCGAAGGAACTGCAGACGAAAGAAATAATGCTTTAGTGGCGTCTTTTACAGAAATATTTAAAGAAACAAGAGAAGCACGAGCCCCTACTAAAACGAAAAGGAAAAAAATCAATGTTCCTTCTGGAAGCAGTGTTGGTCTGGAGGACTTTAATAATGAAGATGAACCTCAACAAGAAACTTTAGAAAACTATAATGAAAAAGAAGAGGATGAAGATGTTATTGAAGAGAAAGATGTTTCTCGCGAGAATGAAGCAGAAATTAAAATACAAATGGAGAATTTTCAACAAAACGACTTCTTGGAGGTGCGTTTTTCAACTGAGAAGACCGACAAATTTTATGTGTGTCAGGTACAAGAATATGAATCTGAGGATTCTATAACAGTAAGTTGTTTAAGACCAAGCAAAGTTTATAATAATTTCCGTTTTCCTAACGTGCTGGATATTTGTAATATTAAATTGAGCCAAATTATTAAAATCCTGCCAAAACCAGATGTGCGACGGGGAATATACAAATTTTCCACAAATGAAAAACTCTTTTCATACAATTATGTTTAAAAAAAGAAAGTATTATTTTATTTTATTATTTGTATGTTAATAACAATAAAAAAATTAATGTAGGTAGTTTCTTATTATTTAGGTAAAACATTAAGTATGTCCGGAATCGTCCTACACATGGGAAATACGGGCCATATAGTGAATTTTAAAGCGTTTAAACCCGAACACTGGGGTGAGTCGGGACAACAAAAAACAATTTTTTTCTCTTAACTTTGATAAGTTATTGTCAAACTATGTAGTTCAAGTTAGAGCTTAGGCTTTGATTGCAACACGGTTAAAAACTTGAACGTCCAAATGTAATAGAAAAGATTCAGTTATTCATAATATACCAAAAACTGTCCAGTCTCACCCCGATTGACGGTAATTTGTATTTGGTTTAAAATCATCATACGAAAGAAGCTCGATAAAATTATCTTCAATAATTCACGATACGTAATGAAATATTATTGGTTTTATAACATTTGAACACTCTTGGATGATCCAGATTCGTCGTGTTGAAAATGTAATAGGTGGATAACAACGGTTCTTTATTTATAAGTTTAAGTAATATGTTACATAGTTTCAGCTTAAAATTAATCTACTTCCAAATAATAACTTGTCTTGCTATTTATTGACCTCAACCAAATACTGTGATCAGCAGTTGTCGGTTGTTGTCACTAAATAGATCGTCAGAAACGAAATATGCAATGAGCTGCACATCAAGCAAATTACATTTCATTGACTCCGGATATCAGTAGAAATTGCAACATACTTAAGGCATGCTTCACACTACATATTAACAGTTTAAACTAATATTACACCTTCCCTTTTCGGTAAAAAAAATTTACATTTTACATAATTAAATTTTTTTTTCATAGTTATTAGCCTTAATTACAATACACATTTTACTATACTACCCATTAAATATTTAAATTATCTAAAAAAATTTGAATATATTGAATACCTATTGAAAATTATTTATCGTAGTACAATTTTATCCTATTCTTATGTACAGTTATTAATTTATTATCTAAATTTACAATAATATTTGGGAATTCAATTTTTACAATTTCATATGGACCTTTGTATATTTCTTGTACTTTAGTACCAGCATCGTTTCTTAACATCACTTTGTCACCTATTTTATAATCTACCAATTGAACTTTTCGATCATGAACTTCTTTTCTTTTAATTTTTGATTCTATTAGATGCTTTTGAGCATCTTGACAAGCTTGTTGAAGACGATATCTTAATTCAATCGGGTAACTATCGAAATTATATAAAGGATCGTTATCATTAGTCAAATTTGATGGTAATTTACAAACTTATTAACACCAATAAGGAATCCAACAACTCCAAGCACCTGATGGGTGTTTAGCCATCTGAATCCTTAAGTACGCACCTAAACGTTTATGCCAGTTTTCGAGTGACCCTAATGTTTGGTGGTGATAAGCTGTCGAATTTATTTTCTTTATATTCAATAAATTACAAATTTCTTTAAATACTGAAGCTTAAAATTCTGTTCCTTGATCTGTAACGATTTCGCGGGGAATTCCGTAACGTAATATAAAATTTTCAACAAATGATTTTGCAACTGTAACAGATCCTTTATTTTCTAAAGCGTAACCTTCGACAAATTTACTAAGTTCGCATTGTATTGTTAAGATATATTTTTTACCCTCTGTATGTTCTTCAAAAGGACCTACAAGATCTAAATAAATTTTTTGTAGTAGTCGTGATCACGGATGTATAATATAAGAGGTGAGTTTACAACGCAAATTTCATGGCCTACGAAAGTCCCCGTCAATGCTAGACAGAGACAGACAATGTGTTCGAGTTAATACTATAGTGGTCTTATGGAGTAATATCGGAAATATTATTTTAGAGACTCAAAAAAATAAATAAACAACTTAATAACAAATTATTTATTTAATTATAGTGTTAGGTACAATTATAAACAATATTAGGTATATATTTTGAACTAGCAAGTTAATAAGTATACAATAAATAGATATGAAATGTAATAATTTTATTAAAAACAGAATAACTAAATTGAAACTAAACTAAAATGAAAACGGTAGAAATTTCAATTTCGATATCACTTAAATGTACCGACAAATATGGGTACACAAGTCAGATAGACAATTTCAAAAAATTCTTTGGCGCAATAACCAAATCCAACCCATTGAATCTTATGAATTAAATACGGTAACATTTGGAATGACATCGGCCCCATTCTTAGCTATTAGGTGTCTTCTCGAAGTAGGTAAGGGTAAGGAATATTTAAGTAAGGAATTATTTAATAATATTAATTATAAACATTTTTGTATTGTATTTTATGTAGGTAGATTAAATAAATGTTGAATGCTTAGTCTGTTCTTTTTTTTAAATGAAAATTTTGAAAAATGTTTATTGCAGATTTTACCTGCCTAATCAAACTTAATTAGTTTAATTAATTATAATATTAAAATTATTATATTGTGGTGATATTTTATGCAGTCAACCCGCCAGTCCAGATCGCGGTCAATTATTTGTTTTAAGTACTGCAAATACGTTACTAATTTATTCACAGGAAAATTAAAAAGGCTAAATTTATTACTTTAAACAATTCCGTGACACATTGTTTTGATTGTAAATGTTATAAGACTTGGAATTGTGATATTGGTGTTGTGCTTCGATAACCTGCTACGAAAGAAAAGAGAAATTAATTTGTGCAACATCCTGTATGTGATTGAAAACTTACCGGATATGAATTTTCTAAAGGTTGAAGACAGACTTGGATAGCGGGGGAGATAAGAGGCCGGACGCTAAGATTGGCGTGAGTGCGTTTTCTTTGATTTTGCGATTGGTAGACTTTTGCTTATTAAATAACTGGAAATTGGTTTCCGAGCCGTAGAAGTAAATATTTGTTACGAGTCTTCGATTTCAGTGTAAGATTGCTGAAAATATTTTAATTTGAGAAATTTACGGGTGCAAGATTACCAAGGTCGAGATAAGGACACGACGCCATTTTGGAAACGATAGAAAGTTTGAATTAGAATGAAAATTTACGTACCTACGTTGAAAGTAAAATTGATTAATTTGGATATTGTTGAACACTGGATTGACGGTGTGGAGATTGATAAATTGCAGTCAAATTGAGTACGAATATTATAACAACGCCAGGTGGTATACAAAAACTTGGTAACTACAGTAGATGTGGCAGCTTCAACGTGCAGGAGTCAAATGGTAGTCTACAAGTCTACTGTACAAAGCGCATTCAACCACTTACGAGATTCACATACAAGGTATTTGAAAATAACTAGTTTTATTGGTGCAAAACATTTTTATTATAAAATCAAGATTTGTACAACATTATAAATTATTTGCTACACTTTGAACACCAAACAACAAATGAAATTGAAATTTAGCAGGTTTTTGAATAGAGTAAATAAAATTTCAAATTCAGTGGTTGAATACAAATTACACTTAAAAGCCTAAAAGCGAAATTGTCGCTACAAAATTTTCTTTTCAATAAAAACATTATTTTCGTTATTCAAAACTACGAGTTTTTATTTGCTCGAAAGACAGACGGACAGACAGACTCATAGGAATTCACTACTGAGCGTTTCATGTTTCCGATAAAAACTGAGCTAACTGAGGTAATTTAAAGGGGAGAAAGGTTTTTATAATAAAATACCATCACAATATATTCAATTATTTTTTCATTTAAATAAGGAAAATATGAATAATAATAAAACATTTTTATATAGAATAAAAATTACTAAAATTTTTAATTCATTAACATAATAGGTTAATTATCAATACCGTGCAACACTTACCGACACCACTGTATAGTTTATCAATTTTTTATTTTTATTACATATTGTCATGTTTCAAAAGTGATTCGGACCCACCCTATACATTTTGGTGAAAATTTATTTTTTCGCCGATAGCGACCGCCCGAGCCTGTTGTGCGATTTTGGCTCGAGGCGATTATTTGATTTTGATATAAGTTTGAATTTGTGAGTAATATTTTGATTTGATTTAAATAAGGGGGTTTGATGCGAATGCATTATTGCGTAATTTTTGGAAAGATAATTTTTGATATTTTGATTTGGATTGATTTTTGATATTGAGTGGCTACTGAGCGGTAGCAAATTGATTGATTTCGCTGATTTGGAAGAAGAATAATTACAAATTAAAATTTTGACTTGGATTATTTTAGAATTGGAAAATTAAAACTACATTCGTAGGAAAGAATGTGCAATTGATAAGCCGGACTGCGATATGGATATCGTATAATAATTTGCGTTGCCATTTTTATAATTTTATTGAAATTAAAAGTTAACTAATATTTTGATTGAAAGAATTTAAATTAAATTGAAAAACAAATTTGATTTAATTAAAAGGTAAAAAAAATACAATCAGGGTGAATTACACTTCAATATATTATGTACTATAAAATAGAAAATAACTTAAAAAAGTTTTTAGAATTTTTTAAGTATTTATGTGGTATTTAGTAGTATGTGATGTTAAAATAATAAAACATAACAATTTTATTATGTACTATATTATTATTTTATTAAACATTTCTTAAAAAACTTTTCTTTTAAAATTATATATAATCCAAAATAATGAGTTCATTTTATGTTGTTAACATTAATTATTTCTTTATATAGCATAATTTTTTGTTTTATTATTCATTTTTGTAAATCTTACATATTCCAAGGTGGCCGGAATATCAAGATTTAAAATATATTTGGAAGGAGGGGAGAAATGTTAATGAGTGAACGCCCAATTAGTATGCATAACTATGTAGTATTATGAAGAAGTGGGTAGAAGCAAGTTGACAAATTATTTATTATTATAACGGGCTGTGGTACTAAACCCACTGCACTGAAGCTTAAACTTATTGTGCACCCCTTCACAGAGTGTTGATACTCGCAGGAAGGCCGAGCTGAGATATTCCGTGGGTTCGCCATTCGAACACGGAACTCCCGCTCGTTACTCAACCAGCGATCGTATCAAACCACACTGCTGGTCTGACAAGTTGACAAATAAATAACAACCCTCGTGTTAGGCCATATTGGATTTTAATCTTGTTGAACGCCCTTCGGCAATCTTCGGAAACGCGTAATTGGTGGTTCTCGCGTTGTTATTGGAAGTAACAGCCCCGAGCCGAGGGAAAAATTGGAAAATACAAACTTTCACGACGAAAAATTTTTTTAAAACTTCACGACGGCGGAGCGTAGCGGAGCCGAGGGAAGTTCAAAAAATTTTTCGAGGGAAAGTTATTTTCTAAAATTTTCCGTCGGTATAGGGCTGTTTATGCTTATGCTTTCTCGTCAGTATGAGTTAGTAAATGATATTTCAATTTATCTTTTCGTGTACATTTATAATCACAAATATTACACTCAAACGGTTTCTCCCCCGTATGAGTGAGTAAATGATTTTTTAAATTACCTTTTACTGAACATTTATAATCACAAATATTACACTCAAACGGTTTCTCCCCCGTATGAGTGAGTAAATGATTTTTTAAATAACCTTTTACTGAACATTTATAATCACAAATATTACACTCAAACGGTTTTTCCCCCGTATGAGTTATTAAATGAATTTTTAAAGTGCCTTTCTGTGAACATTTATAATCACAAATATTACACCCAAACGGTTTTCCACCCGTATGAGTGAGTACATGACTTTTTAAATGAGAGTTTTGTGAACATTTATAATCACAAATATTACATTCAAAAGGTTTCTCACCCGTGTGAGTTAGTAAATGTTGTTTTAAACTATTTTTTCGTGAACATTTATAATCACAAATATTACACTGAAATGGTTTCTCACCTGTGTGAGTAAGTAAATGATCTTTCAATTTAAATTTTCGTGAACATTTATAATCACAAATATTACACTCAAACGGTTTCTCACCCGTATGAGTGAGTAAATGAATTTTTAAAGTACCTTTCTGTGAACATTTATAATCACAAATATTACACGCAAACGATTTCTCCCCCGTATGAGTGAGTAAATGATTTTTTAAAGTACCTTTCTTTGAACATTTATAATCACAAATATTACACGCAAACGATTTCTCCCCCGTATGAGTTATTAAATGAATTTTTAAAGTACCTTTCTGTGAACATTTATAATCACAAATATTACACTCAAACGGTTTCTTACCCGTATGAGTTAGTAAATGGATATTTAAATTACCTTTTCGTGAACATTTATAATTACAAATATTGCACTCAAACGGTTTTTCCCCCGTATGAGTGAGTAAATGATTTTTTAAATCACCTTTTCGTGCACATTTATAATCGCAAATATTGCACTCAAACGATTTCTCCCCCGTGTGAGTTAGTAAATGAATGTTTAAATTAGCTTTTCGTGAAAATTTATAATCACAAATATTACACTCAAACGGTTTCTCCCCCGTATGAGTGAGTAAATGATTTTTTAAATAATCTTTTACTGAACATTTATAATCACAAATGTTACACTCAAACGGTTTCTCACCCGTGTGAGTTAGTAAATGCCTTTTTAAATGATTGTTTTGTGAACTTTTATAATCACAAATATTACACTCAAACGGTTTTTCACCCGTATGAGTTAGTAAATGGATTTTTAAATAACTTTTTTGTGAACATTTATAATCACAAATATTGCACTTAAACGGTTTCTCATCCGTATGAGTAAGTAAATGAAGTTTTAAATTTGATTTTGTCGATGAACTATATTTACAAATATAACACTGGAAAAATATTTTACCAGTGTGAATTAGTGAAGGGATATCACAATCTTGCTCGACTTGAGATTCGTTCATTGGAGTTTCTTCTTTAATGTTGATGGAATGATGCAAATCTTCCAAGTTGAATTCCGTTACTTCTTCTTCTTTCTTAATTTGAAAGTTACTCTTTAAATTACATGGAGTTTTCTGTAACAAATACATATTCATAAGTGATTTTTTTGCTCCATTTGAAATTGTTTAAAAATATATATTTTGGTAAATTTATAATTTAATGAATAGAGAGCACATTGAGGTAAGAAGAAAATAATGTTAACACACCAGCAGAGTAGTGCTTCTTAGGAAATGTGGCTATGAATTAGAATAAATTCAAGAAAATGTTCTGTATGGAAGACTGTAAAACTTTTGTATGGAATAATCAATAGATAAGTGGTTTAAGTAGTGTAACTCGATATTAATCATCATTTTTTAGCATAAACCAAAAAATGCACAAAACACTTTTTCGAAAACTAAACAGGCGATGAGCTAGTTCATCGCCTGATGATGCCATAGTATGGTGAAAACGTTTGCGATAATATACATACAGTGTATTTATATTGATGTGAAATTCAATTTTCTGGGATTATTTTTTATTTAATCAATTTTAAAAATCTCTAATTAAAATATTTGTTAAATTTCACTTTCGTTATTAATATAATTTTAAAAAATGGCAACGTTAAATTTTATAAGATACGCATATCGCAGCTGTCTTCTTATCATCAACGTTTGCAGTTCCTTCATATAATTCTTAGTTTTATAAAATTTTACCCATCTAAACAATTTTTTAATTAATAAAACCAAATTCTTCCAATTACTTTATAATTTCCCTTTATTATCTTTAATTATTTAACTAGCCTCCGCTTCATTTTCATCTTCCAAAAATCCGTTCAAACCTTTCTAACAATCAACATCCATCAATCTTAATAAAACAATATTCAATTAAATAAATCACTTATATTTCAAAAACTATAAAACTTCTCAAAAATTATTCGGATTATAAATTAATGCGTCCATCATGTCGACCATTTTTGGCAAAAGGGCCTCTTCAAACTTTCTTCGAAATTAATTTATTCCAATTATAAATATCAATAAAACAATTTTCATCACAAACTTCTTATATTTTTCAATATCATAAACTTATTCAATTAAACTTTTCGGACTAACAAATCAAACGTCCATCGCGTCGACCATTTTTGGCAAAAAGGCCTCGTATCAAAGTGATCGGTCTCCCATCTAGCAAATTCCACAATGTTACAACTTAATAATTAATACAATGAATTTACAAAAATGCATAGGGTGGGTCCGAATTATTTTGGAACACGACAATATATTGTGATAACTTAAACATTTTAGTTTTCGAAAAAGTTTTTTGTGCATTTTTTGGTTTATGCTAAAAAATTTGATATGATTTTGTATGGAAGCTAGCGAGAAAAACTATAAACCAGATAAACAAAAGAAAAAAAATTGTATCAAATTTTGGTAACGTCAAGTGCTGCCTCACACGGTTGGAAGTACCACGTTTGTCATGTACAGTCCGGTTAAACGTAGTACATAATCTTTCTACCTAAGCATACCTCACTCGCAGCTTAAATATACCGATTAAATATATTACACTTTTTTTCAATAAGTAGACCTAATTGAAAATTTTAGAAACTACAAATTTGTATTAATAATAAGAGAGTGTGTGCAAATGACGAACAACATTAGAAGATAGTGAACTAATAATTTTTCAATTTGAAAACGGAAAAAGTCAAAGAGACATTGGTAAAATGCTAAACCAAAGCCCATCTGTGGTGCAAAATATTATATACGCGAGAAAATAGAGTACAAAATAAAAGAAGAAAAGCGCCAGATAAAATATATTTTCAAAATAAGTCCCAAGACTTTTGAAAGACAGTACTTTTTGCGATTTACAACATTTACGGTACTTGTTTTTAATGATTTTTGCTTCTGCAGATTTGTAAAAAATTATTATGTTGCCGAAGGTGGACAGTTTCAAGAAAGTAAATTTTATTGCCTACAATGAAAGTTTTGTACCGCTCGGTTCAAACTCATATTCCGTTTCGTGGTACGAGGGTATTTCGGGGAGAGATAAAGAAGACATCGTAAGCTGTTTTTATTCGTTTTTAAAGAGACACAGAGATGCCAAACAAATAACGATATGGTTAGACAACTGTTCTAGCCAGAATAAGAATTGGTATCTACTAACTTTTATTATGAGAATGATTAATTCAGATGAAATAACTGCTTCGGAAATATTTCTAAATTATCTTGAAGCAGGACACACATTTATGTCAGAAGATAGTTTCCACCACTATAGCAGTCAAAATAGACATAAAAATAGGGTAAGCTTGCATAAATTACCATACAGCAGAAAATTTGTAGAGGTCTTCATTTCATTATTACAAATGAAATGGCAGAAGTCCCCATCGATCCCACATCTGCTAAAAAAGTTATTAAAGGTCAAAGGTAAAACATTTCGGTTTTTCGCCTTTTTCCTGCAAACGGCGAGTGTTATAGTTAAAATAGTTTACACAAAAGTTGTAGATTATTAAATTCTCTATAAAAATTGTTTCTATGTTTTTTTTTCTACAAATCATCATTTCTGAGATATCGAAATTTCAAACATCGAAAATACTTATATTTACTCTTATGCGGCTTGTAATGCTTCATCGACTGTTCTGTACGAGTAAAATATGAAAGTATTTATGACTTTTACAATACAAAGAAATATAATATTCATAATATGTACACATTTCCACACCACCTATGAGGTAGTGCACTTGGCGCTTTTTTTAAAGTGGTTTCCCCAGTAGGCATACTCCACCGTCAGTAATAGTCGAATTTCACTATTTTTTTTTATTTTTTTATTTGAAAGTAGAGGTCAAATTGAGCCTTCACAATTTTTTTCAGATTTTTTTGGGTGCATCTAAACAACAATAACAATCATGGCCTGTGAGCACATTTTCCTCCCCAATAGATGCAAACCACTTTTTCCTAATTGAGTTCTTCCTTGGAATATTCACAAATTTTATATTTGAATTTTTAGAACAATTGTTTTTGCAAGATGGTACAAAACAATGTTTAATGCTCGCCATAGCTTAATAATATTTTCTACACCAAATTAGTTAATATAAATTGAATTTGAAACAACTGTCAAACGTTTATATAACAGAAAATAAACATTTACCAACCATCAAATTGACTTGACTACAGCGCATATTCATGCTTAATTTTCATTGGTCAATCATGGCGCTCAGTTTAAATACTTTTTCAAATTTCAAAAAATTTTTTTAAATCTTAGGGTGAGTTTTGAGACCAACCAAATATACAAATATATATAATTTTGATCAAAATTTTATGTTCATATGTTATTTTAAAAATCTGTGACTATTGAAACTCGTCCATTGTTCACAATGTACGTAAGACATAAGATAAACATAACACATACATAAGACGTAAAGTTGAACCAGTAGCAAATCAACGAAAGTGTTCACGGTGTGCCTACGGGATCTTATGTTTAGGTTGTTCTTATGTTCAGATTACGTTCTTACATAAGATTGAAATGATTTCAATTTTATGTATTTTTTAAGTAATTCTTATGTTACATTTAGTGAAATTTGTGGGTTCAAGTTGGTATTGTTTGGTCATAAGTTGAAATAAATTGACGAAATAAACATAAGCTCGTGGAAGCTTTCAATTATTCTACAAAACTTCATATACCCAAGTTTATTCAAAAATTAAACTTTCTTTCCAAAAATGCTGCCAAAAAACGGAAGTTTTATTAACTAATGTTGTAAGCCGAAGCAAACCTCGTGAATTTCCTAAATCTAAAATAGAAAGCTCTACTCAAAAGTCTTGGGGGAATTATTGCTGATAATAGAAAGACTTTCTGGAGATACTTGGAAGAATGTGAAAATTAAAAAGTTATATCTGATTTGCTGATATGATTGTAGGCAAAAAATATATATGATTTTAAATCGTCTTCGAGTTCCTATATATTTTATTTTAGTTTGTATATTAATATTTTGTTTTTTACGGTTTCCGAATGATAGGTAGGTAATAAGTTGATTTAATATTTTAATTATCATTAATTATTTATGTATTTAATATTGTTTTTTAAATAAAATATCGTTTTTAAATGTAGCCCAATTAAAATCCAATATTTTTGAAAACAAAAAATCAAGCCGTGGATACTTAGCTACATTGACGTATTAATCGAAACAGCTTTTAGCTTAGCATGAAATGGAAAAACCCTTAAAGCTAAAAACCGTATCTGCTTTTTTAGTATGATCCGCACTGACTTTTACAAAAAAAATTAATGAGTCCAGTAAATTTTTGACATCAATTTACATCAGAAAACACCTTTTTTAAACAAATAATGGAGCATTTTCGGAAGGAATATGAAAAAAACTTTGTTGGTTAATTTCTCGATATTGACCCATCACTAGATACTTTAATTTTAGCATGGCAGTGTACCTTCAAATTTAAAAATATCCCCAATAAAATATTAAAAATATAATAACAAAATAACAATTAAATAAAAAAATAAAATTTAAAAATATTTCCTTGATAAAAATGTTTTATCCCAGACATTGGCGCTAAAAATTTTAAATTCCCTGATTTTTCCCGGTTTTCCATACAAGTGGGGACCCTGTTAATATAGTGGTGATAATATAACAATTGACAGAACTTCGAAGCTTCAAAAAAGAAGTAATCAAATGAATGCCATAACGATGTTTCCGAATCATTTTTGAATATATTGTGGTGTTTCAAAGGTATTCGCACCTACCCTATACATTTTGATAAAAATTTTGTTTAATAATTTTAAGTTGTAAGATTGTAAAATTGGACAGGTGGGGGCGAATCGAAGGAGATACGAGGCTTTTTGATCAACCATGGCCGACAGCGGGTGCGAGATTTTGTATGCCCGCTGAAGTTGATTTTTGATATGAGATTTTGTTAATTTGAAATTGTGAGTGGTATTTTGATTTGATTTGAATAAAGTGGTCTGATGCGAATGCATTATTGCGCCTTTTTTGGAAGTATTATTTTTTGGAAATTTTGATATTTGGAATTGGTTTGGATAATTTTTGATGAGTTGCTACCGAGCGGTAGTTGATTATTTGGTTGATTAATTTGGAAGAAGAATAGTTCGAGTAAGAAATTCGTTTTACACATAAAAGTGGAAAATTTAAATTATATTTGTACGAGCGAATGTGCGAGATATTGATAACTCGTCGAATTAGATAAGGATAAATATCGACATTTCGTTCCCTTTAAATAAAATTAATAATTTATTTAACATTGACATTACATTGAATTTTAAATTATATGCGATTAAACTAAAAAAAGACAGTAAAGGCTTCTTTCCATTAATTTTTTGGAGAAAACCACTGCAACTTAATTAAGAAAAAACGACAAACTGAAAAACGCATTAAACAAGTCTTTCAATATGAGTGATCTTGGAGAAGCCAAGACACGTTTTGGTCCCAATCAGCAGGTAACGAAATATATATGCAAGAAGCTGTAGTATCGCCGTTATAATTATCGTAAACCACAAGACCTGATATCGCACAAGCCAATATTAGGTTCAGATAATTGGAGGGATTGTTAACAGAATTTTTAGATTTCTAAATTTAGAATACTCAAAATTAAGCAATAACACAATTATTGTATTCTGTGCCGATTGGGTCAACGATAAAGATTATCCACGTTCATGCAGCAGAAGGCAATCTTCTAAAACATTCGAAGACTACTAACGGTAACACTATTACATTGTCCAACGACAGTTTGAAAATGAAATTTTACTTGCAAAGGAATGATCATCTTATGAGTACAAATCATAACAATGTTCAACATCATTTTATACGATCAAAGATAGAAGATAAAGAAATTTAAAATTGAATACATCCGTACAGGAGATATCACCCCCCAGTTTTTATATATAAACATTTTAAACTAAATATAATTTATAGTTCACCTCGTTATCATCCTGTTTATATTCTAAAATAGAATTATCTTTAATATCAATGCAACGATCCAATTCTTCTAACTTGACTTTCATGCCCTCCATTTCGTTATGGTTATAGCTAGCACTAGAAACTCTCAAACCACTGATACTTTCTTGGAATTTATTAAAGCTCCAAAAGCATTACACACCATCCATACTGGTAGCATCAACATGTAGTACAAATTTTGAGGTTAGATTGATGTTGTAGTTATATATTCTGAAAAACGCACACAATTAATATAAAATATATGGATTTAATCACAATAAATTAATACGTTAGCGATTAATAAATTATACATAGTAGGCTGTAGATATTAGTTACTTGAATTATAAACATCCGTTACACGATGATAAAGGAACAAAAATATCACTACAAAACTGCAGGCATATGTTCACGACATTCAATGTCCAGTGACGGAGGTTAAGTTGTTTTAATATAAAATTAAGGAAGTAAGAAAATAGAATTTATTTAGTTTTTGTAAGTACTATTTTAAAAAATTAATTAAAATAAAGGCTATTTTATTATAAATGATAATTCCACACATATTGCAGTGATACTTTCAAAAACGTTGATTTTTCACAAACACTTTAAAGTGCTCCGGACTAACCTCTTCTTTGCGGGAGATGAGATTGTCGTTTCTCAGGGTGGGTTCTCAAAATAAAAAAAATTTTAATCCAAAAAATAAATCCGCCTCTAAAATAATACTCAATCGCATAAAACTCAAATTCAATGTAATCTTTAATAATTCTTAAAAGGATCGTACTTGCAATTTTACTTATCCAAATCGACGTGTTCGCACTGTTACAAATATAATTTGACTTTTTCAGTCTTAAATAATGCAAATCGAAGCTTATTAATCGAACTGTTGTTTTTCCAACTCAATCAATCAAAACCGATACACTACCGCTCGGTAGCAACTTATTAAAAATTATCCAAAAATCAAAAATATCAAAAATAATACGCAGTAATGCACACGCATATTAATCACTTTATGGAACAAATCCAAAGTATCACTCACAATTTCAAAAATAAGGCAAAATCTCTAAATATCTCACAAAGCCAAAATCAACGACCGGCTCGGGCGGCCATCTTTAGCAAAAAGCCTTTAATTTTCTTCGATTTGGCACAATCTTTCCAATTTTACAATGTTACAATTTAAACTTCTTTAAAAAAAATTTAACCTAAATGTATAGGGTGGGTGCGAATCCCTTTGAAACACCACAATATATTATAATTTATAAAACAATGCATAAGAAATGTCAAACTTGGCAGTTTCCTAGCAGCTAAAAATTGTACTTAGGAAGGAGCAAATTTGCAAGTGGATAAATTTTGCGAATTTTTTTTCTTTACTTTTGCCATGACAGCCAAAGCAATACAACTTTAATGTGAGGTTAAACAATATACGTATTGCTTTTAGTTTATTATATTAATACCTCCATAATCAATATCATCGTTTGTTGACAGAATTATCTTACCAAATACAACACTAGCTTTGATTTCTGTCGTGATAATTTTTAATTTCAGTACAATCATACGCACTTATAAAATTTGGCTAGAAAAAACTTTTGGTCAGACTAAAACACTAGAGCGATCGAGCGCCGCTTTTTTTTATAAAAAACACGTGGCACTCGGGTTGTCTGTAAAGTCGGTTTACGGACGATAATTTTACGTGATAACGTCATAAGAAAACATTGATGAAAAATTGCATACTTTTATGAATTGAATTGAATTACGTTTTCTTGTGACGTAAAATTATCGTCCGTAAACCGAGTGTTAATTTAAAAGAATGAAATTGGACAAATAAATCGAATTCATGAAACTCATGCTTTTGAAAAGCCCGCTAAAACCTGCTTGATATAATAATTATATTCCTTTGCACTGCGTTAACTTGTCATTAAAACATAAATTTGTTTAAATGTAATTACCCACAATTAGTTATAGAAATAAACTGAAATCAAATCAATGTCAATAAATTGTTAATTTGAAATGACGAAATTAGACAAATAAATGAAATTTTTTGAGTTGCTGCTTTTAAAAAGCCCGCCTTGTCATTTTTGACCCATGGTTATTACATGTGTGAGGTAAGCCGATCGTGCCTCTCTATCGCTTGTTCCGCGCTCTCGGTTGCACCCATGGCTCAGGCGGAACGTGACAATGAGTCATGTTTTTTCGTGCGTGCAGTATAAATTTATAAGATGATATCATGTCAAAAAATAACTCCCGACATTGTAAGCAATTTCAATGTTTTAGTGTACATGCCAGAGTATCGCAGATTTTCAGCTCAGTACTGCTATGTAAATGGGGAGGGGGCACACTGATAGAGTTTTGCCTAGGGCGTCAAATATCCTAGCGCCGGCCCTGAGTATTTAATACTATTTTTTTTATGTGAATACAATATAATATTAATACTGCTGTATCCACATCAAGTGATAAGAGGTGGGTTGCGTATTTTAGAAATAAAACATTGACTTTACAACCTGAGGAACAATAAAGGCAAAACTTTACGTTCGCACTCTTAAGTTACATCCATTGATGCGGGATTGATTATGTTAAGATATTTTGTTTAGTTTAAGTTGTTGTTTTATTTTTAATTATAATTAATTATTATAATTTTAATTATAATCATTCAAAATTTGTAATAAAAAATATCGCTCACCAAAATTAATCTTGAATCAAAAAATAAAGGTTCAAATCTAAATCACAAAAAAAATCAATCAATATGCAGCTGCAGCCACATCAACCGAAATAATTCACACAATCAACGCAATTTAAAGACTCTCTTTCGCAAAATAATATTTGCATAAAATTCTGCGTGCGGCAACCGCAAAAGGTCACGAATTTCCTGTGTTTGGTCCCCACCTAGCCAATTCCACAAAGTTACAACTTATTTGTTTATAACAGATTTTACTAAATTGTACAGGGTGGGTCCAAACCATTTTGAAACACCACAATATTAAGATAATACATAACAAATCTAGTAGTATGTAGAAACCCACAAATGTAACCAACAAATTATAAAACCATCTGAACCATCTTAATGTTGTAACGGGCCAAATTGACCGAGATGACAGAATAAAGGGGAACGTATCAAATACTTACTTAGCAGATTAGGATTGCCGCTAGCTTCAGCCGAGGCGAGGTCGTGGATCGGAAATTCAAGAAAATCCTGAGTCCAAGTTGAATCGAAAGACGTAGTGCAACTTTGGGAATAGTCAATAAAATAGGCGCCACTCGGATTGATGTCAAAACAATTTTCTTTTACCTTCAACGAGGCGTTCGATCCGAGACGAACGGTCGCTAATTCGGGCGACAGCGGGAAGGTAGTTTAAAATCAAATAATTGAATAAAGAAACTGTACGTTTAATAAGGTACTTAAGAAGAATAATACGGTAGTCTGAGTAGAGTACGATTACATTAAAATATTTTGGAGTCGAGTATAATTTTGATTTACCTTTCAAATAAATGAGCTTAAACCTAAATGGTAAATGAGTGACCTTAAAACTAACACACATAGAAAACAGAAATATCCAATAATATTTAAATTATAGCCTAATGGCATAAATGAACACCTATGGAAACTATGGAAAAACCCAAAAAAATATGCATAAAGGAATTTTTAAATTTGCAAAATTTCAGGTAATTTCAAAGGGATAAGCGGTACCTACATTGATGCATTCTATCGACAAATTTGATATCCTCTATCGGCGCTATCCTCGATTTCATTCTCTCTTATCTATGATAATATCTACCCGACAAAAACTGTTAATTCAAAGCTTCATCTTCAAAAAGCTCGAACTACTAACGGGAACTTTACTAATATTTTCCCAAGAATTGGCAACAAAAGAAATTCTCTCCAAAAACTGTACCTTAACCCTGTTAGCGGAACTTTTCAACGCTTTCAACTGTATAAAATAAAATTGAAAAAAATTACTACTGTGAAAAAAATGCACTACAAAGTAAAAAATAATTACGTTATTTAGTTACTTCAACTAGCTGGCATAGGCGGTCAATTATTGTAATCTTTGCAGTCGGTGCCGACCAAGCTTTTAAGAAATTAAGTTTTAGTAAGACGCGCATGCGCAAACGAGATTCCCTCTCTCTCCATTCTATGATTGTAAATGGTGACCATAAGTTTTCAAATAAAATTTTTATATAAAACTTATTTTATCGGAAAACATAGACAAAACGATGCTTTCCGAATGCCTTCTTGGGTGAGAAAGCGAGGCATTCCTAGTCACATAACAAATCGACTGGTAATGTAAAATCGACTGGTAATGTGTTTTTATTACTGATCGCTTCTGTTTGTGATATCGTATGTATTATAAAATACCACTAAAAAATGTTTTTTGTCCGACGTGAGTTTCGAACTCGAGATCACCAAATGACATAAATGAAATGAAATGATTGAAATATTTAGTGCCAAAAGCAGTTTTAGGTAATGAAGAAGAAAGACGTTTTGTTTATTTGTCGTTTTCATTATTTAATTTATTAATTTTGTAAATATTGCAGGAAAATTTAAAAAACCTGCTTGTTGATTAATCGGACAAATCAGGTTACTTCTAATATGCCATGAGCATTGCATTAATTTTATTTCATATGATAGAATATTTAAAGCATAATAATATTATATTATACGATTTTGTTTATTTTTGGTATAATAGCTAATTTTTATGTTTTCCGATAAAAAAGTATACTCACCTCGACTCGAAAATTATCCGTTACTGAACGCTTAGCAGTAACGAATAATTTTCGAAGCTCGGTCAGTAATATACTATTAAATTGTTTTTTTTTTTCAAATTCGCATTAAAAGTACACTTTCTCCGTTGTAGAGCCATTACATTCCAGCCAGACAGCCGAACGAGTAAGATGTACCTAAAGACCAGCTACCAGACCAGACCACGTGGCCAGCCAGTATAAATTAGGACAAACGAAATAAATCGTACACTTGAATCAACTCAAGACAATTGTTGAGGACGACAGGCAGTTACTACTACAAACCCGCCATCAAACTCAGCAAGTGAGACAGAAAGGATCTAAAGTTTTCCGATTAACACTCCCAAGCGAACGTGAAATTTTTATTTCATCAATTTGAAATTTTAATTTCAATTTTCTGAACTTTTGCGAAATTATTAATAACTAGCAATACGATGGCAACCCAAAAGATCGAGGAGATCTCCGCCAGAGACGCTTCACCGGCATCAAGCACCGCATCGGACGACTGCTTGCATAACAACGAGTACAGGGTACTTGCCGAAGAGTCGGACGACGACGAACCAGCCAAAACCGGAGGTACGCAGATGGAGACAAGCCAGGACGTACCAACCAGGCCCCAAGCAGCTCCAAGAAGCCAAAACACCCCACCACGCAGCCAGGCAAGCGCTGACTTTAAGCCTGCAGCGCCCAGGATACCCCCAATCAATGTGAGGACGCAAGACAATTGGGCAAAGACATACAGCCTTATCCAAGGCAAAATCCAGATGTCCAAGATACGCACCGTACGCGATGGCATGGAGGTCCACCCAGCCACAGCAGAGGACTTCCGAAAACTCAATAGGATTTTGGAAGAACAGCGGATAGAGAATCACAGCTACATGCTGACAGAAGACAAACCGCTCAAGGTAGTTATCCGAGGAATACCAATCACGATCACCCCGGACGAACTTCAAATGGACCTGAGGGAACAGGGACTCCCGGTGCAATCGGTGCACCAAATGCGACGAGGGCGAGACCGCCGCCCGAGTCCTTATACCTAGTCCAGCTGGACAAAACAGACGATGGGAAGAAAATCTTCCAAACCACAGAAGCCTACCGAGTAAGCTTCACAGTCGAATCGCCCCACCTCAAGACCAAAGTAGGGCAATGCCATAGATGCCAACGCTACGGGCACGTGCAACGCTGTTGTCGCGCCCGAGCAAAGTGCGTCAAGTGCGGTGAAGATCACCTGACCGCAGATTGCACCAAGGCAAGGAAAGAGCTGGCAAGATGTGCAAACTGCCAAGGACCTCACCCCGCAAACTACAAAGGATGTCCGGACTATCCTAAAAGAAGGAAAACCAGAGAAACTAGAAAGCAACTACACCGACCTAGAAACCCCTCGGTCCCTCCGCCATCGTATAGGAGTAGACGCCCTACAAACAACCGCGACACACCATCAAGACGCTCCCCCAGCCGCCAGTACACACCGCCAAGACGACGCTCTCCCAGCCACCAAAACTCGCCGCCAAGACGCTCCCCCAGCCGCCAGAACGCGCCGCAAAGACACGCCCCCAATGTACAAAGAGGCCACTCCCAAAGATGTGAATACACGCAGTCTAGCCACGCCCCAACCCAAAGGAATAGTGAACCAAGAAACACCCGACCGACCACCCAGCCTCAAAATCAAGAAATTCAAGGGTTCGTCTACGAACTCTTTCACGCGTTCTCCAACATCCTCAAGGACGTAGATGTTGGAAAAGCCACTATCGACAAACTCCAGTCAGCAGCTGACGCCATCGCCACCAAGTACCCAATCGCGAATGTCTAGACACCGACATCAACCGTTATCCATACAGATTGCATTCTGGAATGCAAACGGACTCCTCTCGAAGAAATTCTTGCTGCTAGAGTATGCCCACGCCCACGACCTAGACGTCATTATGGTCAAAGAGACCCACCTAAGAAAAGATGACAACGCCAAGCTGCGAGGCACCGCCATTTACATCAAGACCTCCATCGAACATCACGAAGGACCCCCACTGGACCTAAATCACCTAGAGACCACCACAATCAACATCCTTACGAAGAACCACGGATGGCTCCAAATATCGTCAGTCTACAACGCCCCCAACAAGAAAATCCTCCAAGAAGATATCGCCGCCCTCCTCGACGGACCCGGAGGGAAAATCATCACGGGCGACTTCAACGCCAAGCACTCGACTTGGGTCTGCAGGTACACCAACCAAGCAGAAAGAACCCTCTCCACGCTCGCAATGGATCTCGACTCTATTATCGTCGCACCGACAGTCCCAACTCACTACTACCCGGCCGGCACGCCAACCATTATCGACTTCGCCCTCGTCAAGGACACCCAGATGCAGTTTCAGTTAACAACTGCACAGGAGCTCACCTCGGACCACTACCCAGTGCTCTCTACCTGAGTGACGACATAAGGTCAAGATAAAACCCGACGAGACCTAAAATCTCATGGCCCTCCTTTCACGACCATCTTCTACAAAACATGGACGCCATTCCGGTCATCTCCACCATAAATGAATTGGAAAATTACGTTGAACTTCTTCAGGACAACATTTCAAGATCTATTCAGCACGCAACGAGGCAAATTAACGTCGCTGACATCAGAGATCTCTTCCCTCCGGAACTGAAGGCAAGAAAAACGTCAAACTAGGAAACGCGCTCAACGCACCTGGCACCCGGACGACAAACGACGTTACAACCACCTCAAGGAGCAAGTCTCCGAAGAAGTCAAAGCGCATCACGATCAAGAATGGGCAAACAAGATCGAATCGCTCAACTTTGAGGACCAATCCAGCTGGAAAATGGCCAACGCCCTAATACGGCCCAAAAACCGCCAGACGCCCGCCATGACGGTACGCAAGCCAAAAGCGACCAAGAAAAGGCCGACACCTTCGCCGACAACCTGGAAATCCAGTGCAGCCCCCTCGACGAGCGCCTCAACCAAGACCACATCAAAATGGTCGGGGATTTCATCACCAGAACCCTACCAATCGAAGACTCCACACCAATCGACCCAGCCTCCACAACAGAAGTCACCCAAATCATCCGATCCCTGAAGAACAGGAAGACACCCGGATTCGACGCGATCACAAATCGATCCCCCAAGGCGATACCGCGCAAGGCAGTCTCAGGGCTCACCGGCATCATCAACGCCTCACTCCGCCTCCGCTACTTCCCGCAAAAATGGAAAACTGCCAATGTAGTGGTCATCCCCAAGGCAGGTCAAGACCCCCGGAAGCCCCAAAGATACCGCCCAATCAGCTTCCTCCCGTCGCTAGGAAAAGTCGCCGAAAGAGTCATCTCCACCCGGATCAAACAAACCATCTTCGATAATAGTATCCTGCGAGACGAGCAGTTCGGTTTCCGACCAGGACACAGCACGGTCCAGCAAGTCCTCCGCCTGGTCAAACACATCTCCCTTGGTTTCAACAAGAAAGAGTTTACCGCACTTGTTCTACTCAACGTGTCGAAGGCCTTTGACAAAGTGTGGCACCAAGGTCTTCTTTACAAGATGCTAAACGCCAATATCCAACCAGCACTCGTCAAGCTGGTGGTATCATACCTTGAAAATCGGAAATTCAAGGTCAAATCCGAAGGCACCCGATCATCCGAGCGCTTCATCACTGCCGGAGTACCCCAAGGATCAAACCTCGCCCCGACCCTCTTCAACATCTTCCTGAACGACATGCCAGCTCCAACCGACCCGACGACGAAGATCTCTCTTTACGCGGATGACACGGCCGTCTACAGTTCCTCCATGAATCAAGACCTCGCTATCGATCGCCTACAAAAAACCGTTAACGACCTTGAAAAATGGTTCGCAACGTGGCGCATCGGTGTAAACTCAACGAAAAGTACTGCGACAATGTTCAAAAAGAAGCGAAGACATATTCGGCCTTGAACAAACATCTTCATGTTCGAGAGCCCAATCCCATGGGCTAACACCTCCAAGTACTTGGGAGTCACGTTGGACTACAGACTGCTGTGGAAGGAGCACATCGAATCCGCCGCAAACCGGGGAAGAGCTGTCTTCTCAAAGCTCTACCCGCTTCTAGCTTCAAACAGCAAGATGTCATCAGCAAACAAGCTGCGCATCTACAAGGCCATCATCAGACCCACCATGACCTACGCCGCGCCCGTGTGGGGGACGGCTGCCCAAACACACATAAAGAAGATACAAGTAGTACAAAATAAATGCATCCGTCACGCATTCTCCAGCCCGTACTACGTCACCAACAGAAGACTCCACGCCGATGCCAAGATGGAAACCATCGACGTGCACATTAAAAGCCAGGCGGAAGAACTGTACAAGACCGCGAGCTTCTCGGACAATCCTCTCATCTCGCAGCTAAGACAGTACCAACCAGGCCACAATCTAGGACACAGCCGGCCAAAGGCCATTCTCATTCGCCCGTCAGCCGGGGTGTAAGTAATCCTAATCTTTACATGTTTGTTTTAGGTTCCCACCAAGCATCGGGTTCATCAAACCCCCGGATGCCAAAAAACCATGCAAAGACGCCCGGAATTACACCAAATCGCTCGCCCCGCCCCATCGACACCAAGGGACTAAGTTCATCAAATACTAGGGACCCCAATCCACGGATCGTACATTCGCCTCGCCCCATCGACACAAAAGGAACCAAGTTCATCAAATGCTAGGGACCCAAATCCACGGATTGCAGACGCACGTCACTCCGCCGCCCCTCTGACCGCATAACCACGCCCCCAGGAAGTTCTTCGCAACACCTAGGACCCCGCAAATCAAGGAAAACTATCCCCATGGACCAATAACCCAGCCAGATCAAGCTTAGCGCTCCAAATGAAGAACCACACCTCGATAAATTCCAACTCCCGTTTCCCACTGCAGTTGAAGGAGATAAACGGTTTCACCGTGGCACCTCCATATTGCCAAGAAGTTCATCGTTCATCGTGTAGAGCCATTTTATGAATTCTTGCCCAAGTGTCACTTTAAGTTTAAATTTCCATTTAAATTAAAAAATTATAATTTAGGTTTGCGGTTTAGTATTTTTGTTACTACTACCACATAATGTTATTATTATTTTAAGATTAGTTACTATTACGAACCCATTTTATTTGTCCACCCAAATTTTAAATTATCAGAACAGGACCGTCTTCTGAATAAGGAAATTGTAAATTTTTTATTATTTATTAAACAACCACACATTTGAGCGTACTTTACCCTGTCAGAAAGTACAAAGAACATCGCCCCAAAAAAACAGTACTGTCCTCCTAAAATAAGTACGTATGGTAAGCCTACATAATATATTATTTCATTAGCTGTTACAGAAACTTTACAACCGCCTAATACGGCCCTGACCTAAAATTTAAATTTAGTACCTGTCTTTACCGGTGCTACCAAACTAAGATTGAAAAATATGACAATATAAGGCCGCGGTGAAGTGTTTAAAATCAATTTAAAGTGGAAACCGGTAAAGTTAAGTAAAATTTTAATATTTCTTATATTTAATTTATTTAATTATTTGTTACACACTTTAGTCTTTGTGAAATTTATCTAGTTATTTAAAAATTTACAAAAAAATTGTAAAATATTTTTCACACTACACATACATATTTCACTTGAGCTTCACTAGCTTCACACTACATATTAACAGTTTAAACTTATATTACACCTTCCCTTTTTCGTAAAAAAAATTTACATTTTACATAATTAAATTTTTGTTTTCATAGTTATTAGCCTTAATTACAATACACATTTTACTATACTATCCATTAAATATTTAAATTATCTAAAAATTTTGAATATATTGAATACCTATTGAAAATTATTTATCGTAGTACAATTTTATCCTATTCTTATGTACTTTTAATAAAATTGATTTTTACATGTTAGATGAAATTGAAAAATAATTAAATTCATAACTTACATAATATTGTGCAAAAACTATTTAAATGAATTAGTTTGCGTCACCCTGTTATAACTTGATGTTTCGAATTTCTGAATTTCATCAGGCAAACCTGGAAAAATGTTGAAATTATTGAAAAGTTATGCTTTTAAATTAAATATTCAAACTTTATTTAAAGTCAAATTTATTTGACTTTTGTAAAAACAAAAATTATACCTACTTGAAGCCAAAATGAATAAATAAACTTATTTTGAAAAATTCTAAACCGGAAAACTAAACTAACCCCCAAAACAACCTAAATTGAAACGTTAGTTGTAATTTAAAATTACAAAAGTTGTAGATTGCCCCAATTTTAAAATTTCATGTGTATGAACTTAGAGAAATATACAGGACAGATCTACGTATTAAATTTGTTATATGTTACTGTAACGAATATGATAATTGATAAAATGGTAAAAGTTATTAATATGTGATAATTTAATATTCTTATGTACAGTTATTAATTTATTATCTAAATTTACAATAATATTTGGGGATTCAATTTTTACAATTTCATATGGACCTTTGTATATTTCTTGTACTTTATTACCAGCATCGTTTCTTAACATCATACTTTGTCACCTATTTTATAATCTACCAATTGAACTTTTCGATCATGAACTTCTTTTTTTTTAAGTACGCACCTAAACATTTATGCCAGTTTTCGAGTGACCCTAATGTTTGGTGGTGATAAGCTATTTTCTTTATATTCAATAAATTACAAATTTCTTTAAATACTCAAGCTTAAAATTCTGTTCCTTGATCTGTAACGATTTCGCGGGGAATTCCGTAACGTAATATAAAATTTTCAACAAATGATTTTGCAACTGTAACAGCCCCGGTCTGCGGGAAAGTTAGAAAATACCGAACTTTCACGACGAAAAATTTTTCAAAACTTCACGACGGCGGAGCGTAGCGGAGCCGAGGAAAGTTAAAAAAAATTTTTCGAGGGAAAGTTATTTTCTAAAACTTTCCAACAGATTGTTACTGTTACTGTCAATAACAACACTCGTGTCAGCCATATTGGATTTTACTCTTGGTAATTGGTGATTCTCGCGTTGTTATTTATTTGTCAACTTGCTTCTACCAAAGAGTATGTAGTGTATAGAGGAACAGCCATGTATTAAAAATTGAAACGTAGAGACATTCCCGTCTACCAGAGAGCGTTGCAAAGCCATCTATCGGCCGGGAACATTTTTATATTAAATACCTAAATATAAAGTTAGCTACTATATCGATAATAGCAGGTATACCTTTTTGGCGACTGTTCGTACCTGAAGTGGATAAGTAAGAGAAAAGGTTTTTTAACACGGTTTTATCATGGGGTCTTCATAGAAATTTTTAAATAGGGCAGTAAACATTATAATCAGTGTAACCACCATACGGTAGTTATTGTATATAAAACAATACGATAATTTGTATCCTCTATAGCAGTGTTTTTCAACCTTATCGAATAGAGAATAATAGAGCCTTCTTAATCCCCTTATATAATTAATAATTATTTTAACACTAGTAAGAAAAAGATCATTTCTGGAAACATAAATGCTTTAAATGATTTTATGTTTGTTTTGATGGAACATCTCGTAATAACCTGCATACACTATGTTCTTGAAAATTTAAGGCTTCTTCGAATAATTACTTTATCGTAAAATTACTCCAGAAGATATATTTCACTTTTTATATTTTCTGGTGCTTCAATAATATTTGCAATAGAGGATTTGAAAAAACGAATATTGCATTGTCATAATATATATATATAGATTTAAAAAGAGGAAAAGTGAGATCCTTTTGTGATAAATATAAACAAGACGAGATCACTTGTGGAAAGTCGAGATCCATTTTCGGATCTCGTCTTTTTTAACGTGTATATCGAATTTTTCCGTTAAATGTTGGTAAACTAGATCTCTCTTTTGAATTTTAGGTTGGATCTCGTTTTTTGGATATATTTCGAATTATATACAAAAGTAGTTCACGAGTAGTTTGGTGGAGCGCTGCTATCGACAAAACGTATATGTGTATATCTGCAATTGTTTTTAGCCACGCTGAGATCCGACAAGTTGGCAACGTAGCAAAGCTATTTCAAAACAAGTCGGCAATTTTAGCTAGCAGATATTTTTTCAAGTTTATTTATAGTAAAGAAAATTATAACTAAATATTTTTGTAAATTTGTTTTAAATGCATCTTTTCTTATAAATTACTAAATTAGGCTATTAAATTTAAGTTATTAAATTTGTTACACAATTTTACTAAAAACTTATGCGATACTATTAGCAAGTTGGAAAATTGAAAAATAATTCTTAAATGTAGATTCACCAAACCGGCGCTTCAAAAATTTGACATTGCGACAACCTACGTAGGTATATGAATTATTAAAAATTTCTTATTTTTGGACATCCGAGCAAGTTACGTATGTGAAAAGTAAACATTTATTCTGCAAAAAATATTAATTTATTGCACAGTATAATATATTTTTACGTAGCTTACTGAACAAAACTAAGATTCTTCATTTAATTAAGTTCAATTGGTAACCCGATTTACGAAGTTTGAAAAGAAGTAAATTATATAAATTCTTGATAGCAGAATGATCAAAACCGCGCTTCAAAAAATTAGACGATGTCTGAAGATATCTGTTTTGTTTATACCACATGTTTTCTGGTTTAATCAAAGATTTAAGAATTTGTGTTATATATATTTTACTTCGTCATCAATTTGCTTTATCAGCGCAGTGTTAATGGCCGTGGTTTACTTCTAAGTATTTATCACTTCGTCAATTAAAAAAGTTTAGGTTATCGTTAAACTAAAAATTAACTGTGCTTGTATAGTTGGGTTAAATTAATATTTAATTAAATTTATGTTTTATAATTACATACAAGTAGTATGAAATGTTTTTGATCTCTGAGCAAGTTACGTGTGGGAAAAACGAACATTTATTCTGTAAAAAATAGTACTAAATTATTGCACAGCAATATATTATTGTGTAGCTTATCGAACAAAAGTAAGATTCTCAATTTAATTAAGTTAAATGAGTAACCCGATTTACGAAGCTTAGAAATGAGTATACTACATAAATTCTTTTAAATTTTGAAATGTAGGATCATTAAAACCGCGCTTCAAAAAATTTGAAGATGCGACAACATATATGAATTATTGAAATTTTCTGTTTCGTTTATACCTGATATTTTTGGTTTAATAAAAAATTTAAAAATCTGGATTATCTTATAAACTTTACTTTATCAAGAAATTGCTTTATCAGTGCAATGTTAGTGAGTGTGGTTTATTTCTAGAATCATCAAAAAACACTGGCGTCTTGATTGCCGATATGCTAACCAAGGTGTACCTTTTTTGATAAATGGTTTAGAAATTTAGTTAATAGAATGGAATTTGATTCTTTTACAATAAGGAAGGGATTATAAACAACAAAAAAAAAGCATTTTTTACTTGTGAGGTTTTTGAATAATTAACTTCTAATTATTGGTCAAATTTAAATAGGTACAATACAAAATTTGATCAATCAGATGTTACTTATTCCAGAACTTCACAAATAAATGTTTATTCGTCGTTTATTATCCCTGCCCTATGAATATTTTTAGGATAGTAGAAAACCCAAGTGTAAAAGTTAAAAATTTATTCGTAAGAAAATAATTAATAAACAAAATAAAATAATTAAATAAACAAAATATCAATCAATACAAATGGTTTTACAATAGCTATTGTTTTTTAAATATATTGTAAACAAACACTTTTATCTGTACCATATTTTTGTCTTTAAACAAAGATTTATGTTGATTTGGCAATTTTTTAAAAATTTTAAATTATTAATAAAAAGTTCTTTTTTTTAACAATAGAACACAAAAGAAACAAAGTTATATGCACTTCACTCTAATAATGCAAGCAACAATAATTTTTATGCAATTTTGCAAAATATTTTTATGCTTGTACCTCTTGTACACTTGGCAACATTGCATGATCTCGCCTTGTCCTATAGATAACAATTTATACATTAAAGGATCTCAACTTGTTCATATTAGTTTAAGGATCTCACTTGTCATAATTTTTAACAATAAAAATTAAAATGGGATATCCTTTCCCCTCTGTGTTGACAACATTCAAAATTATTGCTTCTAGATTATTAATGAGAATATATATGCCTAATTTGTAATTTTTAATGGGGATCTCTGGTTGTCTTAGTTTTATAAGGATCTCAACTTGGATTAAAAATATATATATATATATATATATATATATATATATCGATTTATATTCTAACGTCTTAAACAAATTTGTGCTTACAAAAAGCTTTAAAACAGATTAATTTATTTTCTATAAAAGAAAATTCGGAATCCGTGTATGCGAAAAATATATTCAAATTTGATTGTCAAATTTAAATAAAGGTATAAATTTTAATAAAAGATAACCTTTTCATATTTTATTATATTTATAATTAAGTTTTCATATTTTATCATTTTTATTATTAAATTTTCATGTTTTATCTTCTGTAGATAAAAAATCAGAACTTTATTTGAAAATTAAATTTAAAACAATATATTTCATAAATTCTAGAAAAAAATATAGTAAACAATATATTGCTTTTGTTATATACCAAAAATATATTATATCAATTACCTAAAAGTGAGTCATCATAAACGTATATCTATATCTACTACCGTTAAGTAATAGTACACTTTCTACACTGATTTAATTTCTACACTGAGCCACTTTTACGTACTAGTACAGAAAGTGAATTATTTTTAACGCCGGCATTAAAAGTAATATTGTTGCATTTTTGTTTTTAAATTAAAGAAACTGCCATTTATTGGCATTACTTTGTCAAATAAAATCTTTGTCAAAAAAAATCTCTCTAACCTAATATTGCAACTTTAATTATAAATTCATTAATTTAAATAACTTGATCACATTATTTTATCAAAAATTTTTTGTAAGATACAGCGTCTCATTATCAAACTTGCGTGGTTGTAAATATCGGCTGACGTCTCGTTTTGCAAATATCACGCACTTACCGATTAAATAAACTTCTATTATTAGCTATGTTTTCTATTTAATGTCTGCTTTGATTTCTGTACAATTTTAGTTCTTACTTCTTCTCTTTATTAAATTTACAAGAAAGCTTCTATTGTAACTTTAAACTTGCTTTTCATTACTGTCTTTGCTGGCTGTAAATAAATCCGAAGCAATATCAATTTTCAGGTAGGTATTGATCGAAATTGATTCGAACTTGCTCGAGTTCTCTTCCAAATCACCGTAGAACATTTTTATCTATCAATAATTATTATTAAATATTTTTTAACCTATTTGTGTGAGCTACATTTCTGTAATTCTATTTTTTCAGCTGCAAGCATACACACGACAAAAGGATTTGGAGGATATCGAGCGTCAACGTGTCTGCCTGATTCTCCATTTCGATTTCTTGGACCGACAATTCGAATTGCTGTTCCGGTGGCAATTTTATGGGACTCGACGTGTTCCTTTGTGGCTGCTGTTATTATTCAATGCGTTCGAACAATTGCAGGCGTTCAAGAGTACGATTCGTACGAAGAATTTATAACAGAAGATTTAACCGATATTGCGATTATAGCTGGAGTCGAACTAATATTATCGCTCATAACACTTCTTTCGATTATTTTACTTCTTCGTATTGATTGTAGATTTGATCCCGATTGATCTACGCCTGCCACTGACGCCCAAGGGACTCAAATTGGAGTCAGTGTGATTGGGGGCGTCGGTGGTTTTACAGTTCCTGCTAACACTTCGCCCACCGAGAGAGTCGGTAGGGTGGCCTGGATGGTATAAATTAAAATCCGAATGTTCAACACTGTAAATACGATTTTAGAAAATAAATGCAGATCCTTTTTGATTATATAGAAAATATTTACACCTAAATTTTATAAAACTGATAGAATGTTAAATATCTGGACCACTATGTACATACATAAATTCCTATACTAAAAAATCACATTGTACATTAAAAGAACATTGAGTGAAATAAGAAGGATGCTGTGTTCGAACAACATAAATTTTGAAAACAGATGGAATGATTGCGTGAAACCGATTGAATGCTGTCGAACGCGATTTCCATAATTTATGTCACCCGAAAAATCAAACGTTTAGTTTCAATCATTCGCACGCACTTTCGATTACACTCAGTCATGAAAACTGAAAAATTGATGTTAGAGTGCCTTTTCAAAATTGCTGACCACGTAATCTAGACCAACACATTAATCGTGAACTCATCGATAAAATTGCGTATGCAAAAGTTTTAGGGCACCGTGGATTTAAGGTGAATTTTTGATTTCTTGACTTTGATTGAATCTTTAATCTACATGAAGTATTCAAAATTTTTACTTCCAATTGAAATTAATTCTGTTTGAGACTTAAGTTGAAGTCTTAAATTGTGAGGCGACAGACCGAGTTAAGTAAACAACCAGTAAAAGTCAAAGGCTGGCCCATTTCACCATCAGAGAATTACCTAGTTTGGGTAGCCGTAAAACTGCTCAAACAGGCTAGTTTATTGTTTAGTTTGTATATTTGAATTTCTTGATTCATAAATCATAAAAAAAATTATCGATTTCTAATTTGAGCGTCGAAGGTGTGCTGAAAAGTACTCCCCCCAGACAATTTTATTATTTACTTCGAATTTTAAAGATTATTAAAATTTCAAACCAAAGTTAAAACTAAAATAATTTTAAACTTCAACAAATCAACGCTTCAACTCGGATCTCTCGGCACAATTTTTAATTTTTATGTATTTAATTTCATGTTGAATTTTATTTTTTAAATCAAATCAAATTAAAATATTATTATTAAACATTTATCATTATTTTAGAAGTATACATAAAATATTATTCATGCTTTAAAATTCTTTTTTTGGGTTCTGCTTTTTGCTTGTCATATTACATTAATATTACATATTAATTTATTGCAATTATTGTTTTAAAAAAGTTTGATTTGTTTCTTCGCAATTCTTCTAAAACTGAATGTTTTATATTTATTGCATGTGGAGTAACAGATATAAATCTTTCATATATTTGTAAACTAGATTTACATTACAAATTTTATTTAAACACTTTAAACCAGGGCCGTATTTAAGGGGGTGGTTTTAGAGGTTACAACCTCCCCCGAAATTATTTATCAATTAATAAAGTACTGGAAGTTCAACTGCAATCGTAAAAAAATCAGAAAAAACAAAAACATTAAACTTGAAGTGTTTAAATAAAAATTAAAACTGAAGAGATATTTCTAATAAATTAAATCCCAAATTAAAAAATTGGAAATTCGTATTATAATCCGGCGATTGGCGACACTGGATTAAATACACCTACTACTAAATTGCAAAAATATAAAAACCAAAGATGAAAAATATAAAAATGCCCTAAATATTTACAGTCCTGTGTAAAAGTCTGCGACCACTTAGTTAATTGTTAGTTATTACTCCTATTAATTAATTTTCGATTTTTTGAAAAATAATTATATTGAAATGAATAAAATAGGTATTTTATCATAATTCTTACTATTATGGTACAAATTTTAAATTGCAATAAAATGTTTGAACCAAAAATTTTAAAGGGAACATAAATTTTATGACCATCATGTCTTTGACAGCATAGCTTAAAATAACACTTCCGTAATAAATTAGAATGGGCATTGTAAACCCATAAATTGTTTTATATTTTATGCGCATGTCAAAGTCTGGGATAAGTATCTACATGAGTTAACAGATGTCGCGGCTATTTTACAACTTACTACACTATTGCCAGATCTATTAAAACTCACTAGATTTGTTGGATTGAAAGCAAATTTTGGTGATATAAAAAAAATTTATAAATTCAATAATAAAATTACTTTAACAGAATTGTAATAGCAGGCACCTAAAAGTAAGATAATGCATTACTGTTTTTTTTTTCTAATTTTTCGTTGAAGTTTGAAAATTTAATGAAATTCTGATGCAATATCTAATTGAATTACTTATTTGCGAGCTTGGCAACATAGCACTTATATTTGACGTTCTTTCGAACTTGTTAACAAGCGGTAACGATTGTTATAAAATTGAGCTCTGAATATTTTAAGTGAATTTTTGAACATTTTGTGTTCTATTACGCGAACTTGGAAGTGGATCATATTACTCATAAATATCATAAAATTGAATGTAGGAATTATTCCAGATATTGAATTATATAAGTTTTTAGTAGAATGTTGTATATTAACACTTTTGTTTGTTATGTTACTTAATGTTCTTCAACCTATGTTAATTTTTAAACTTACTTTAACTCATAATTGTACAAATGGGTCTCAAAAACTTCTTTAAAATTGAAATAAAATAGTTTTAATTTAACCAATTGTTTTTTTCTTTCGGTAACAAAATCATAAAGCTGATCTTTCTTAAATATACAGAAACAACACAAATCTGTTATGATGGCAGAGATAAATCTATATTCTAGAAAATTTAAAAAAATATTAAAAAATATTTATTGCACATTACAACGAATTATATCTTTAAATTTGATATAGCAAAAAACATCAAATTTTGATTTATTTTTTGAATTATTGTTTTTAAAAATAATGATGGAATGTCAAAATAATTATATTTCAAGCGGCAAACTACTTATACTGTGACAATACTCAAAAATAAAATCTTAATTGCAAAAATACTCAAAAAATCAGCGGAGCAAAATATAGGCCTCTGTCGTTTCCGCCATCTTGTTAAAAAAACCTCCCTCTACTCACTTTTTTCCAAACATTACATTTCAAAAATTAGTATAACAAAATTTAAATTTAGAAAAACTTCTTTTGTATTTTAATAAATTAGCTATTTATTTTGTAATTTTTTTTAACCCCTCCCCCCCCTGAAAATTTAGTCTAAATACGGCCTAAAGTAATCGCACTTTAAATCCTAAAGTATCGAATCAACCGGTGACGGCTTAAGGATGCCAACATTTTGTTCAAAATTATTTCCAAAGATGAATTATTATGCGCAGTGCCATGGCACGTAGGCACTTTTGAGCAAACTGCCATATTATTCAGCGTTAATTCTGAAACTATTGTAATGAAGGGTAGCTGTTTTTTTAATTTTTGGTGCGATAAAATATCAAACCACCCTCCATGCAATCGTAGGGAAAAAATTTATAGAACATGAGACTCAATTTGTATTTAAAATTGTAAATTATGAAATTTACCTTTGTGTGTGTGATTGTAGCGCACGTTCTGCATTGACTAAATTTTCACAATTTTTTTCAATTTACAATTTGTTATGCACTTCACTTTGTCAATTAAATAAAAAAACAACAAATCAAATCAACTTAATTTATTAACTTAAAAAAAAAACAATTATCAATTTCAATTATTGCGGAATGGTGTTTTATCTGCCTGGCGCCAAGACCAGAGCCTGTTTCTTTTTTGCATCGACCTACTAGCCGTACTCCCACTCTTACTTCTCCCTACCTTTTTATTTACATTTTATTTTTCATAGCAAAACTTAACAACTTTATACAATGTGATTACAAATAAATAAACAAAATTGAACCTCAAAAACTATTTACAAAATAAATCAATTTGTAGTTTTTATAGTGTTTCGAAACACGACACTATATAACTGCTTTTAAAAAAATGACTAAAACAAAAAAAACTTAGTTTTCTTTAATTTAAATTTATTATAAAGTCAAAAATACAAAATAATACAAGACTGTTACTGTATCAATCTTAAAAATAAAAAAATGTACATACAATTCACATAACTAACAATTTGAATTAGAGGCACATTCATCACATAGTATTACAGAGTCAATAATATTATTAATTTTTACTTATATTCGTAAGTCTTCACCTAATGATCCTACAACTGCGTTGTGAATGGTTTCATTTTCTCCCACTTTAATAATTACTTTTATACTTTTAGGATTAGATGATATATTAGTTCCATTTGGATTTGCTAATGCATTATTATTATTGAGTATATCGCCACGTCGTTGATCTTTTTAATTAAATTCGAGTTAATAAGGGATGCTTTTGTAAAGTTTCTACAAATTAACTTCTACGTTTATGTAAATTTTGTTATTATGTGGGTCGTTGTTAATTATTTATAAGTTTATTTACATGAAATTTTAATTTGTTTGTATTTTAAATTCGTAAGAGATAATTAGTGAATTTATAAAAGAAATCCTTCAAATGCTTTGAAGAATTAAATATTTTAGACTTATATGTATTTGACACATTATAGAAGGGGATGCTTTTAAATACTGATTTAGCGTTCAGTTATACATATATAAATTGGTAAATAGTTAAATTTGTTGATCAAGAACTTGGATTGTTTAGCCGATTATCGGTCAGAGTGGTTTGCTTGGCGAAGAAGCCATAGAATCACGAGGTATTGGAACCGTTTCAGGGTTCTGCGAGAATGTTGGATTATCCCAGATTGATGCTACATTGGGTGGTAGCGTATAAGTTAATTCACTTAAGCCGTTCGGTTCCGAAGAAGATTGACTATTATTGGAAGAAGCTTGGTTGTACGCCGGCGAAGTTTGATTATGCGATGGCGAAGTTGCACTACGCGATGGCGAAGTTGCACTACGCGATGGCGAAGTTTGACTATGCTCTGGCGAAGTAGGATTAATTGTAGACATTAACACTGCACTGTACGACGGAAACTGTGGAAAGTTAATCTGATTAGTTGAAGGGTCTTGCGAAGGCCATGTACCGTGCAACAGAGGAGATAACTCGTTCGACGTATACGGGAGAAGAGTAACCGAATCGTATGGCCTATTGAATTCGTGGATGAAAGAATCCTCTCTATACGAAAAAGAAGCTGGATTGTATGATGCAGAAGTTTCGTTATTCAACGAAGGAGATGTAGGATGATAAACAGGGAACTGTTGTAAGAGGGTGGTATATAGGCTTGCAATATATGCCGATGTATTTAAATTTTCTGTAGAAGAGTTTGTTCTGGACATCGGTGAAGCTGAATTGTTTTCTGGAATCCTCTCAATAGTGTAATACGTCGGTGGCAGCTGCGTACCTCTATGCGAAAGTACGTAATCAAGACTATCAGCATCAGACTCACTCGAGGAATAATCACGTATATTATCGGATGTTGGCAAAATGTTATTTTCATTCCTACCATCAAGAACTCTTTCGACATAATTCGACAAGATTTCGAAATCATTCGGACATAATATTCCATTTTCATATAATTTGATATATTTAAAACCTTTTCTGTCCAGAGGACACGTTCGTCTTAACTTAAACCATTCTGCGATGCAATCATAACAGAACTCGTGTTCACAGCAATCTAACTTGCCAATTCTCTTCTTATCCATTGGTTGACGACAAATAACACAAATATCTTGATTTTTGGATATTTCGGAGCTGCTCCCGCCTTCTGCCATATTATTTTTTTCGTTTGGAACGCTTTTTTTAACTTACTAAATCCAACTAAAAAAAGAAACTTTTCGTCAAAGTCATTACCAACATTAAAAATAATATAATAATTAATATAATCCTAATATATAAAATTCCAGCTCGCTCCTGCTACAGCGTGTCAATATTTTGGCAAAATTTTTGGATGGGCGCATGAAGGGTCGTGGTTAGCAACGGAATTATCCAATAATAATTTTTGATCCGTTCAAAATAAAATATAATAAAGGAAACCGGAATTATTTCAAAATCAAATTAATAAAATCAAAGTAAAAGAGAAAACTTCAAAACCGGTCGACCTTAGGTTAGCGTTATGAATTTTTTAATTAAAACCGCTAAAAAGAGATCCACCGTCTATCTACCCGTCTGCGGACGGGCTTTCCACCTAGTAATATAATAAATAAGAAAAATCTACAAATCTGTAGTCCGAAGTGTGATGATGTACGGCGCGGAAATGTGGGATTTAAGAGCAATTAATAGACGAAAATTGCTGGTCACAGAAATAGATATGAAGATCGACATAGCGGAAGAAGACGAAAATATTATATAAACTGACATGATTCGGACATACAAAGAAAATGGAGGAAAATAGATGGCCACAAAAAGTGTTAGAATGGATCCCGCCGGAGCGGAGGAAAAGAGGACGGCCTAGAAGAAGCTGGAGAGACCATGTAGATGGGGCGATGAATTCCAGAAATATGGAAGAAGAGTTATGTCAAGATAGAAAAAGATGAAACTAAGAACGGAGAGGCGGCTCCAGCCGTCGAAGATCCCTGTGTATGTTACAGAAAAAGTACGTAGCTGGAAAATGTACACATTTACCGGTAAATGTGTACATATTCTATGGAAGTTGGTAGAAGTGCGTTGAGCAATTTAAAAGACATAGTTATTCTTACAATTACCGGTAAATGTACACATGTTAAAATGAATCGACGAATACAAGATAATGCGAATACAAATAAATTAACTAACGTACTTTTCAATGTTATAATATTATTAAATAAATAATTTGATAAATTTGAAATGCCCCAGCAACAATCCGAGATGCAATAAAGATTAATTAATTATTATACTACTTTTAGTTTCTAATTAGTTTAATAAAATTAATTTAAAGCATTAATATTTATTTTAAAATATAATTTTCAAGCCATGGGCCTGCAAGGTCTGTAGTACTCTATTACTATTATTATTATTATTATTTATTTTTTCAATTTTTAATTTATTTAAAAAATATCTAAGTGGCATTGTGCAATTATAATTGAATTATAGCACACTAAGTTTATAAATTACATAAGGAATGAAAAAGGGGGGAGGGTTAAACTTGCGTGACGATAGAAAGTGAGGGGTTTTTAAAATTATAATGTTACCATCGTTGATTTTTCAAATTTTATTAATATTTAGAATTTAAAAATTAAAAATTTTGCAATTTGAAGTTTGAATGAATTTCTGAAGTTAATAAAAAGTTACCTGAATGCACCTGCACCTTACAGTGCATTTACCTGAAAATGTGTACTTTTACCGGTATACGTACTTTTTCCGTAACATATATATTATTCAATACATATAATGTTCTTACACAAATATGCATTTACATATAATTCCACACACTAGTCATAGCTATGATGTTTTTATATTATTTTTATATTATTGATATTATTTTAATAATCAAAATTTAAAGACTAAAAAGTTGAAAATAAAATAAATTTAAAAAACATTTTAAGCAAAACTTTTTCTAGAAATTAAATATAAATAAAAAAGAAAATAATTTTCTATATTTATATTTAATTTCTAGAAAAAGTTTTGTTTAAATAATTTTTTAAAATTTATTTTATTTACTTTTAATACAATATACACTGACTTACTGTTTTTTTTCGTTATAAACACTTTGGCTTGATCACTTTCAACACAATGTTTGATGAACTTTTTGGCACATGGAGTTCCAAGGCTTGGAACTAACAACACTATTTTTTTTTACACTTACTGTGGTTTATATATTCAATACAACCCCTGCAACCGTAATAATTACCAACCAACGAATTTTTGAAAATTGTTAGGACTAGGGGTTAGGGCGTGTCAAATTTTTAACCAATGATATTAACGATTTAAAAAATTTTTGAAAATGGGATTAAAATTATTTTCGCCTAAAGCTGGTGTCAATCATCATTATAGATTATTTTCATAAAATTTTATTAAGTAAACAAGAAATTTTTCTCAAAAAATTTGCCGTAGAAAATTCACAAGGCAATTCACGATAAAACGCAAGACTGCGAAGACGAAATTTTTTTTTGAGAATCATTAAGTAAAAATCTTTTATTAGGACTTTCTGAATCAGAACGAATCCACCGAAAAGTCGGCAAAATCAACACATGACTTATATTATTAGAAATCAATAACATTTCTTTAAAATAAAAGTATAAAACTAAAAAAAAAAGTTTATTGGCAGAAGAAGGCGATAGAGTTTACAAACGGGTTTTGGACATGATGGACGTGGCTCTTTAATTGTTAGACTTTAGATGGAACACTAATTTTTCTTTTCGATATTTTTATTTTTTTTTTCGGTAATTTTTTAACACTTTTAACTTTTTCCATTACCACGTGGTGTTTCATCTTTTTAAAAATTTTTAATTTTAATAAAACGTTGACAGTTGACAAATACCCCCCCCCCCCCGGGAAAAAGGAAAAAGTTTAGCAAATTTTAAAATACGTAGAAAAAAAACAGCCGCACTTTAACACTTTAAGTAAAATCTTTAACGGTAAAGTTTTTTATAAATGAAATTAAAGTTTTAGGTAAAATAAAACTTGGTGGAAAAACTTAATTTTCCAGAAAATCTATAAGGTGGTTTATGTTGCTGACTGAGAAAGTACCTTCGTAGTAATTTAATATGCTCTTTTATTAAGTAAAAACTTTATTTTGATATCCTCGTAAAATAAACCAATAATGTTCGCGGACCTTTTCTCAAGAGCAAAATCGATACAAACAACTCATTTATAGAAGAAAATTACCAAAAGGGATATTTGAACTATGGAATTTATGGTCACATTGTTTAAAATCATAGCTCACACCAACAATTATTTCAAATAAGAAACGAAAAAATTTCCTTTACGCAAAATTCAGTATACCCACACAGCATTTGCTATTTTGGACGGCGTGGCGTTTGGATGTAAAAAATTGTTTCATTTTAGATTGAAATTCCTTTTGTAACTCTCGCAACCCACCTACATTTTGCAAATCAAATTTTATAAAAGTGTGCGTAAAATTTAACCTATATTATTTGTTACTCTAAATTAGCAAAGAAAAATTGAAGACGTTTTAATATCCAATTTTTATCGCAGGAACTCAATAATTAACAAATTAAACGATTATTCTCTTCTTATTTTAATGCTGTGCTAATTTAGTTAATTTCAATTTAATATAATTAAGTATTGTATTACCTATTAATTAGCAGTTTAATTTTATATTTATATTCTATTTTTTATTTTTCATGTTTATTCAAATATTCTAAGTCCAAACCTGTTAAATGTAAATTAATCCCTTTTTTTTTTGTTTAGCCATGTATGTAATGTACAGTTAAAATTCACTATTTTAACATTTTGTTTAGTTTGTTTAATTTAAATTTGTATAGTTCAAAGATTGGTAGTTTCAAGTTTACTAATCTTCTGGAATATATTCACAGGTAATTGGTTCATTAAATTTGTTTTGAATTTCCCGGTAACTGGCGGGAAATAAATTTAAATCTACATAGAAAATTTTATAATATAATGAAAATTGAAATACGGAAATAAAAATAAGTTTTAGAGCTTTCTTAAATAATGAAGCAAAAATATTTAAAATTTATCGAGCAGAATAAGCCAGGATAACGAGAGAAAATCAAAAATAATGATGCGGCCAATTCTTCCTATCAACTCAGATAAAGTCAATAATTTTGTAAGGCATGTTCGGCTTGATATGATAACAAAATAAACATAAAATTTAAAATATTTCTCTTTGAAACATTATGTTTGAATTAAATCAATCTATTTAATATTTTCCAACTATTTGTTCCTTGTCAATATTGGAATTATCGGGATGAACGTGCTAAAGGATAACTCATTTAATCTCTCCGTCTTTTATCTCGATTTAAATCTGGTTTAATAAAATAAAAAAGAAAAAGTGCCACTCTAGGGTTTAAATAAGTAATTCGGAAAGCAAATACGTATTGATGTGAATGCGTAAACTGGCATTTTGATGGAACGTGTGAGCAGGTTGTGTCAGTATCTGTAAATATTTTATACAAATTTGACGTGAGGTGTATATTTCAAAGTGCTCGATGAAATTTAATAAAAGAAAAACAAAAACTCGATTTTTGAAGCTTCGAACTGATTTGTACGCTACTACTATCACCATAAACCCGAGCACGTTCTGCTCTACCATTGATTATAAATTTGAGAAAGATAAGCAAACATATAAATTTGGTACTATAATTTATTCCAATAGTGTTTGAGTTGCAAGCTGAAATATTTATAATCAATAGTGCCAGAAGTAGAAATAACGTTTCATGCTGTTCTATAAGGATTGTTTATTATCTCTCTTAAAGGAAGATTCTATTTATGATTCTATCTTTTATTTTTACTTAGATTTTGGGGAAAACAAAATAATTGTTTACACAATCGCATTTGCAAATAAATAAACATGAGGAATATCTGACAATTACAGATTTTGTCACGGAAATTTTTACATCGATGCTGATGCTGATCGAATGCTCTTTGTAGCTTTCGAGCAATATGGTTTTAAAAAATTGTAAAGATATTTGCTTTTATAGACATTTGATACTAAACCTTTGATAAAGTCAATCAAGAAATTAACGAAACGTTATTACAAAAAATTTTATTAATTGAATTTTTTAGATTAGTTTTGATGAAAACTCGCAAAGCTGAGTTGTTAAATGTAACGTAACGAGAACGGAGGATTAACAGATTACCTTTTTTATTTTAAAGAATTATACCGTTTAGATATAAAAGAAAAATTAATATTATTTGCTCAAAGTAAATGTTTGGCTACGTTTAATTCATCTGGAAAGCTGAAATTTTGCAGGACCTTCTTAGGGAATTTCTTAGGTTGGTAACTTTCAAATACTTTGAAATTCTCTTCTTACTTTTATAACCATCTACCTGAAGGGATTACCAAAATCGTAACAGACAAAGACAGCTTATCATGCTGTCTCATTTAATGCTTACTCACTATATAATGCTCGTTTTTGCCGCAGAGGTCGTTACCAATCGACTACAATTTTATTGTAGGGTACGAAAAATGATAGTGACAGGTATACCCATAAGAGCTGTTCCTCTATACACTACATACTCTTTGCTCAGACAGAATTTTGATATCTTAATTGGTTTAAAAGTTTTTAGGGCCTAAAGTTCAAATTGCTTCACGTAATTATAATTGACGTGTAGGAAAAGTATATAAATTGAGAAAGAATGTCTTGCATCTTTTACAATTCTTATCGAAGATAGTAAGTCAGTCTTGCGATTATAAAGCATAGTATAATGTTACATACTACATAAAAAAATTATGTTAATTTTCTTTTAGGATTTTATATTACATAAGCTAATCACAAATAGGTACGCACTTTATAACTGTATCTATGAACACAAATTTTTTTTCTTTCTAGAAATAACTTTTGGAAGAAATTCATCATGTGGATTTCTTTTTTCGGTGTTCTATTGGCGCTATGTTTTTATCTCAATTTGTATAATTTGTAGTTAATTTATTAATATAATTATTTTAAACAAATTGATTTATTTAAACTTTACACTAATTTATTGTTTTAATATTATCTCAAAATTTTATAAATATATTTGCATTTTTATTATAATAAATAAAAAGTTGTAATTTCTATTGCTTTATTATTGCGCCCTATTTTGTCTATAATTCCCAAGAATCTTGAAACACTAATCATGATGAAATACAAAAACAATTCTAAATAATAATTTATCTTTTATCAACAAATTTTACCAAATATAAGGTACATGTCGCTGCCTGTGGCAAGAATAACGACAAAACTAAAAAAAGCACTTTTTTCAATAGAGCGTTTTTAAACTACTGATAAGTAGTAACTTTGCATTACATGCATAATGGCACTGCCGCTATAATAACAGCAGGTTATTAAAATTTTGCATTGTGACGTTATACAAGATAAGATATAGCCAAATTCTGTCGATTTTAATACTTAACTCAATTTTGCCAAATTTTGAGTTGTGTCGTTATTCTTTCGAGGTAGCGATGTGTACGTGTTTGCATTAGGTAGGAACGATGGTCAAGTCATCGTAAGATTTAATGAAATTGTTGAAAAATATAATTTTAAAAACATTACGAATATTATTTTATAATTAGAGCACACAATTATAAAATTGTATTGCACTTCGGTAAAACTGCAACATCAGCTTATAGTAAGAATATCTGTTTACGTGCGTGGGTAGGCGATCCTTGATTCGTATTAATTTTTCTACACACGTTTACACTTTAAAAGCATTACAAAGTTTCTACACGTCAAGTTTGCTGTCTTTGCACAACACGGAATTTCCTTTTTTACGTTGGGATGGATAGGCTCAGAGAACAGCCTTAACTTGGTAAATTAATTCTCAGCAATTATTTTTTTTTATTATATTTTATTTTGTAATTATAATTTTTTTTGTACCGTTTTTTTTCATTATATTTTTTTTGTGTTAAATAAATTAGTTGTCTTTTCTTGCTGTTAAAAAGGCGATCGACTTGGTAATAATCCTACGTCTCAATTTAATCTTCAATTTAAAAGTTTGAGTCCGGCTTATAAACAGGCTCTGGTGGCAGTGATTAACCTTCAGTTAACACACGACGGTTGCGATTATTTAATTAATCAAAGCCTATCCGTGTTACACAGGAAATAAGATGGAAAGGACAAGGTGAGATTGGTGGGGGAGCATTTGTACTTCTGTATTCTAAAAAAAATAAACGGGGGAGAAATGGGACACTAGGTTTTATGATTAAGCAGAAAATGGCTAAGAATATTTTGAATTTTAAGCCAATGGGTGGCCGGCTTTCGTACCTAAGAATTAAAATGAAACCAAATAACTTGTCGTTGATCAACGTCTACGCATCAATTGAGGACAGTAACAATGCAGACAAAGAAAAATTATACGATGACTTGGAACAACAGTACGATACGCTACCAAAACAAGATACAGCGATTTTTCTAGGAGCTTTTAATGCTCAAATAGGCAAAGAGAATTACATAGAGGACGTTGCTGTCAAGGAAACAATACACACGCAAACAAACGACAACGGAAGTAAACTGTGTTGCCTAGCAGCATAATTAGACATGGTAATAAGTAGCACAAAGTTTAAGCATAGAAAACTGCACGAGAAGACGTGGACGTGGCCTGGTGGAGATAGCATGGACAGAAACCAAATGAAATTTTAAATTTTAATAATTATTTTCTAGTTCGGCTGTAAATATAATACAAAACAATAAATAGAGCAGGAAAAAGACTTAAAAAACATTTAAATTCTCAATTGTACAGCCTAAGCGAAATTATTCTGGGTGCAACAATAAAAATAATTCGAATTTTATTGGTTAATTCAGCAGTTAATTTTTAAATTGTGATATATTCTATCGCACTGTATACTAAAAAATGACAAGTTTGCTTCTCATCTCTTAAAAAATTCTAAAGATGTTGTTAACATTCAAAATTGAAATATTAAATTAAACCTCTAAAATCTAAATGTCCTGAACCTAACGAAGATAATATATTTTCTAACGACGCCAATTTAATAACTGCGCTAAGTTACTATAAATTCAAGAAGTCCTCCGAAAACACAGCGCAAAGACGAAAATTCGTCCGAGGGTATAAAAATATAAAATGGTTAATTTAAATAGCACTATTGAAGAAACAATTACCACCGAGCCAATACCACAATTGCCAAAATTTTGCCCCCAAATTTTTTTAACTCATATGATTGTACGGCTACTGCTAACGGGTAGAATAAAATTCATAAAATAAATCTAATATGGTGGGCAACCATAAAAATCTTTAAATGATATTCTTCGGAAACATAAGAAGTGAATTACGAAAGTCTTTTTTTTTACATAATTTTCTCAAGTTCTGTTGTATGAAGGTTTTACAATAAATATGATCGGTAATTCACCTCATTGCTATCCTGTTGGTATTCTAAAAGCGCACCGTCTTCTTTAATATCAACGGAATGGTGCAAATCTTGTAACTCAGCTTCCGTGCTTTCCATTTTATCTTCTGATATTTTTTCATCAGCTCGGAAACCACTAGCACTTGCTTGAAATTTATTAAACTGTCCCGTCCATCCTGGAAGGCTAAATTCACCAACTGGTATAAATTTTGAGGTTAGTTTACAAATTCTGCAAAACCACACAATTAATATAAAGAATACGATTATATGGAATTAATCATGATAAACTAACACATTTGAGACTTTGAAATCAGTTTTGCATGTCGATGATGAGGTTTTTCATTTGATTCATAAAAATAATGACAACTGACTTCTTATTTTTCACTAATGTCCTTTTCATTAATATTTAGGTTACAAGCTGGTTTAAAGATGCAAGAATTTGTGAGGTATGTATCCTGTGTACACCAAAAAGCATCAATTAAATTGCAATGAAATACACAACTATTTTTTAGTTTCATTTTTCTGATGACCAGTTTGCAAGTTCAAGAAGGATAAGATACTACCAATATTTCTGAAATCCTTTCTGGAGGTTTAAATTTGACTAACACTGTAAATATAGTTATCGAAGGCTCGATAACCAGTAATCGTCATCATTAGAAGAACGAAAATGAATTATCGGAAAATTCTACCGGAGTCGCTGAAAATCTGTTTTAAGAACGTCACAATCATGAAAAATAGTTAAACGAGAAGATTCGTACCCACCTAAAACAGAATTTTAATGACGGTCAGTTGGAGTTTTTAAAATCAGATAAACGTAAAGGTTCAACGTGGTCAAAAGATGTTGGAACTGATTCGGGCATCGAAAAATTATTTATTCCAGTAATGTATTTTTTCGTACAGATGCAAAATTGGAAACCTGAAGAAAAGTGCAACGCTAATATATGACAAAATGGCTAGTGAACTTATTCGATCAAGAACGGAAGATCATGTGACAGAAGAAATAGTATCAAATGACATCAAAAACAAAAGTGGAAACTCAAATTTGGTTCTACGGACTGGGTTTATGGCCAACGGATGACAAAAAAGCTTTCAATGCATCACAACTCCAATAAGGAGTTTAAAACGGTGAGTGGCTGAGTTGCGATCGTCTGATGCTCAATGAAAGCAAATCAGAAATTTTAAATTTTCGTGATACAAACAGAGAAATTACACCTGGAAAAATTGATATTTTTTTTGAAAAATTGAAATTTTATAATCGCAAAGTAATTTTTTATATATTTTTTTTTGTTTAAGTTTTGAGCAAACGAAAAAGTTAATTAAGGCTGTCCGGGACTACATCGAACAATTGTTGATAATGGATTTTTAGCCAAATTGGTATGCTTGCACCTATAACTATGAATTTGGTACCATTTTATAGCCCAAACCCTAAGCTATCTGGGGTAATATTGAACATCGTAAGGGCATAGTAAAAAAAGTGAAGGTTATTATTAAAATCAAAATGATAAAATATTATTGCACTTAATTTATTTAACAAAATTTTTTTCAAAAAATCAAAAATTGATTAATATTACTGAACTTCTGGACACTCAAAAATTTATAATTCAGTTTGTGTGAATTTTTATGTAACTCATTTTTATCATCCGTCCTGATGATCCACCGTTATTTAGATTTCGGTTCTGCTAAGGCTGACATGTGGCTGCTAACATGCTGTTTGGTATGTCTTTGATAATGCTTTTTCAAATACATTTTTTGGGAACATTTATAATTGCAATTGTTACACTCGAAGGATTTCTCGGCTGAATGAGTTCGTAAATGACCTTTCAAATATACTTTCCGAGAACATCTATAATCGCAAATTGTACACTGAAACGGCTTCTTGTCGGAATGTATTAGCGAATGGCCGTTCAAATCTGCTCTTCGAGAACAATTATAATCGCAGATCTTACACTCGAACAATTTCTCACCTGTATGTATTCGTAAGTGACATTTCAAAGCTCCTCTATGAGAAGATTTATAATCGCAAAAAGTACACTCGTACGGTTTCTCGCCGGAATGCGTTCGTAAATGTTCCTTTAAATCTCCTGGCCGTGAACATTTATAATTACAAATTTTACACTCAAATGGTTTCTCGCCTGTATGAGTTCGTAAGTGGTAAACCAAGTTTGTCCTTCGGGAAGCTTTGTAATCGCAAACTTCACACTGAAAAGGCTTCTCGCCGGAATGCGTTAATAAATGATTTTTTAAAGTTTGCTTAAGAGAGCATTTAAAGTCGCAAATTTTACAACCGAATGGTTTCTCGCCGGTGTGAGTACGTAAATGATCTCTCAACTGCGATTTTTGAGAAAATTTATGTTTGCAAATGTTACACTCGAACGGTTTTTCCCCGGTATGAGTAAGTAAATGATCCTTCAAATGCCCTTTTTGAGTACATTTAAAATCACAGATTTTACACTTAAAAGGTTTCTCGCCGGTATGAATCTGAAGATGTCTTTTCAATTGTCCGTTATTTGTAAATTTACGGTTGCAAATTGAACACCCAAACGGTTTCTCTCCAGTATGGGTTCGTAAATGAATTTCTAATAGCCCTTTTTGAAAACATTTAAAATTGCAGATTTTACACTCAAATGGTTTCTTTTCGGTGTGAGTTCGAACATGTATTTGCAATAGCCTCTTGTAAGCACCTTTGTAATCGCAAATTTTACATGCAAACGCTTTCTCCCCCACATGAGTTAGAACATGATTTTGCAAATCCGCCTTACGAGAAGATTTATATTTGCAAAGATAACACTCGAAAACTTTCTCTCCTTTATGAGTTTTTTGCTCCCGAAGTGACAATGTATTGCTAAATATTCCATTACATTCTAATTGGGTTTTGCTGTCTTGATCCAGTGGTGAATCTTTAACGGAAGTCTCCTCTTTAATGTCAACGGTGTGGTGCAAGTCTTCAAATTTGATATCGATGGCTTCCGTTTTAATTTCTTTGTGATCATTTTCTAATAATTCTTCCGAAAATGTCAGCTTATTCATAATTTCGTGATTTTATTAAGCTGTAGATTTATTTCTTAATAAAGTGCCTACGTACACCACGCGTACACGAACAAAAGAAAATAGTGCAGTGGCTAGATAGTCGGTACCGGCAACGATGTTTAAAACAATGACGGGCAGTGTGGCCATAAGCTAGTGCGTTAGCGTTTTGAACTAATGTTATTATTTTTTTAACGTTTTTTGTAACGGTTTGCCACTGGTTTTTGTAACGCCATCTTTAGATTTATCATCGAATTGACATGCGAAATTTATTTCGTAGCTTCCGACCTGTAGTTTTTTTTATAAACTATAACTTAAATTTAAATATAACGTTATAATTCCATATTTTTGTATATTAATTGTATGCGATTGCCGAATTTGTAACCGGAACGTCAACAACCTAACCTCACAATTTATTCTACAAGTTGATGAAATTGATTTTCCAGTATGGATAGGAAACTTTTGAGTGGGTTTAATAAATTTGAAGAAAATATCGGTGGTTTGCGAGCTTCCAGTAGTAGACATAACGATGACAATATTCCAGCAGATGAAATGGCGAACGTAGATTATCAACAGGATAGTAACGAGGTAAACCGTACCGTCAAACGGGGTGAGTCAGGACACGAGAGGTTAGTCGGGACAAGCGTGTTTGAATTTAAAGTTATCGCTCTTATGCCGATAAATGATGCTAGATTTTAATTTCAAGTTTTAAAACGTAATCACAGATGTCACCCCTAATAAATATTCGAATTTTTTCCGTTATGAAAACATACGTTCGCCGTGATTATTTCCGTGTATATTTCCTTAAAAATTACGTGTTTTTTATTTGTTAAATAGTTTCTGCTGAACAAATAGGAAGACTCTTTTTGTACAGGTAGATATATTTTTTTTCTTAATCAGTGATGTGTGTATTTTGAGGTTATTTGTTTGTTTGTTCAATATAACGGATGGGTTTTTTACGTGAGCCCGTTTTATTTTTCCAGTGCTTTTTCGGGGTGAGTCTGGACAATGCCTAGAAACTACAAGACCCCACTGGGGATCAAGAAAAGAAGTAATTATAGTCAAGAGGCATTTGTGAAAGCATTGCAACTTGTCCGAGATAAACGAATGACCTTGAGAGAAGCCCAAGAAGTTTACGGAATCCCAAAATCTACTTTGCAAAGTAACCTTAAAACAAAATTAAAACGTTCGGGGGGCCAATGTGTTCTTTCTGCAGGAGAAGAAAAAATGATTGTCGATGTTATTACTGTTGCATCTGAATGGGGATACCCCTTTGAGAAAATGGACATAAGACTTCTAGTAAAAGGTTATCTAGACAGACTTGGCCGCAAAGAACCACGATTTAAATGTAACTTTCCTGGCGAAGACTGGTGCGCTAGATTTATAAAATCTCACAGCGCTGAGTTAACTATTCGGCTAAGTGAGAACATCAAACGTTCTAGAGCTGCTATCTCCAGAGACATTTTAAATCAATATTTTGATAATTTAACCTTGGTTCTATCAAATGTGCCAGTGGAAAATATTGTTAATTATGACGAAACAAATTTTGTTGATGATCCTGGTCGTAAAAAAATTGTAGTTAAAAGAAAGATTAAGCACGCGGAAAGAATTATTGATTCTACAAAGAGTGCAACTTCAGTAATGTTTGCAGTTAGTGCTTCTGGCGAAATGTTACCACCAATGGTAGTCTACAAAGGTGAACATATTTATGAAAACTGGATTCAAAATGGACCACCAAAAACCAGATATGCCAGAAGTAAGAGTGGTTGGTTCGATCAAAGCCTCTTTGAAGAGTGGTTCTTATCAATTGCCGTTCCATATTTTCGAAGATTAGATGGTGACAAAGTTCTTATAGGAGATAATTTGGCAAGTCATCTTTCACTCAAAGTGATTCAAGAATGTCAAATAAATAACATTAAATTTGTGTTCTTGCCTCCAAATAGCACACACTTGACGCAGCCGCTTGATGTCGCTGTTTTCGCACCAATTAAACGGGCATGGAGAAAGGTTCTCAATAAGTGGAAAAAAAGAAATAAAGGGTGTTTGCCAAAGGAAACCTTTCCAAGTATGTTGCAAAGTGCTCTATTGGAAATTGGAGCTAAAAATAGCACAAATATTAAAGCTGGATTTTCTGCTACTGGCATGTCACCTTGTGATAGGCAGCAAGTCCTTAAACGATTGCCGTCCGAAGGAACTGCAGACGAAAGAAATAATGCTTTAGTGGCGTCTTTTACAGAAATATTTAAAGAAACAAGAGAAGCACGAGCCCCTACTAAAACGAAAAGGAAAAAAATCAATGTTCCTTCTGGAAGCAGTGTTGGTCTGGAGGACTTTAATAATGAAGATGAACCTCAACAAGAAACTTTAGAAAACTATAATGAAAAAGAAGAGGATGAAGATGTTATTGAAGAGAAAGATGTTTCTCGCGAGAATGAAGCAGAAATTAAAATACAAATGGAGAATTTTCAACAAAACGACTTCTTGGAGGTGCGTTTTTCAACTGAGAAGACCGACAAATTTTATGTGTGTCAGGTACAAGAATATGAATCTGAGGATTCTATAACAGTAAGTTGTTTAAGACCAAGCAAAGTTTATAATAATTTCCGTTTTCCTAACGTGCTGGATATTTGTAATATTAAATTGAGCCAAATTATTAAAATCCTGCCAAAACCAGATGTGCGACGGGGAATATACAAATTTTCCACAAATGAAAAACTCTTTTCATACAATTATGTTTAAAAAAAGAAAGTATTATTTTATTTTATTATTTGTATGTTAATAACAATAAAAAAATTAATGTAGGTAGTTTCTTATTATTTAGGTAAAACATTAAGTATGTCCGGAATCGTCCTACACATGGGAAATACGGGCCATATAGTGAATTTTAAAGCGTTTAAACCCGAACACTGGGGTGAGTCGGGACAACAAAAAACAATTTTTTTCTCTTAACTTTGATAAGTTATTGTCAAACTATGTAGTTCAAGTTAGAGCTTAGGCTTTGATTGCAACACGGTTAAAAACTTGAACGTCCAAATGTAATAGAAAAGATTCAGTTATTCATAATATACCAAAAACTGTCCAGTCTCACCCCGATTGACGGTAATTTGTATTTGGTTTAAAATCATCATACGAAAGAAGCTCGATAAAATTATCTTCAATAATTCACGATACGTAATGAAATATTATTGGTTTTATAACATTTGAACACTCTTGGATGATCCAGATTCGTCGTGTTGAAAATGTAATAGGTGGATAACAACGGTTCTTTATTTATAAGTTTAAGTAATATGTTACATAGTTTCAGCTTAAAATTAATCTACTTCCAAATAATAACTTGTCTTGCTATTTATTGACCTCAACCAAATACTGTGATCAGCAGTTGTCGGTTGTTGTCACTAAATAGATCGTCAGAAACGAAATATGCAATGAGCTGCACATCAAGCAAATTACATTTCATTGACTCCGGATATCAGTAGAAATTGCAACATACTTAAGGCATGCTTCACACTACATATTAACAGTTTAAACTAATATTACACCTTCCCTTTTCGGTAAAAAAAATTTACATTTTACATAATTAAATTTTTTTTTCATAGTTATTAGCCTTAATTACAATACACATTTTACTATACTACCCATTAAATATTTAAATTATCTAAAAAAATTTGAATATATTGAATACCTATTGAAAATTATTTATCGTAGTACAATTTTATCCTATTCTTATGTACAGTTATTAATTTATTATCTAAATTTACAATAATATTTGGGAATTCAATTTTTACAATTTCATATGGACCTTTGTATATTTCTTGTACTTTAGTACCAGCATCGTTTCTTAACATCACTTTGTCACCTATTTTATAATCTACCAATTGAACTTTTCGATCATGAACTTCTTTTCTTTTAATTTTTGATTCTATTAGATGCTTTTGAGCATCTTGACAAGCTTGTTGAAGACGATATCTTAATTCAATCGGGTAACTATCGAAATTATATAAAGGATCGTTATCATTAGTCAAATTTGATGGTAATTTACAAACTTATTAACACCAATAAGGAATCCAACAACTCCAAGCACCTGATGGGTGTTTAGCCATCTGAATCCTTAAGTACGCACCTAAACGTTTATGCCAGTTTTCGAGTGACCCTAATGTTTGGTGGTGATAAGCTGTCGAATTTATTTTCTTTATATTCAATAAATTACAAATTTCTTTAAATACTGAAGCTTAAAATTCTGTTCCTTGATCTGTAACGATTTCGCGGGGAATTCCGTAACGTAATATAAAATTTTCAACAAATGATTTTGCAACTGTAACAGATCCTTTATTTTCTAAAGCGTAACCTTCGACAAATTTACTAAGTTCGCATTGTATTGTTAAGATATATTTTTTACCCTCTGTATGTTCTTCAAAAGGACCTACAAGATCTAAATAAATTTTTTGTAGTAGTCGTGATCACGGATGTATAATATAAGAGGTGAGTTTACAACGCAAATTTCATGGCCTACGAAAGTCCCCGTCAATGCTAGACAGAGACAGACAATGTGTTCGAGTTAATACTATAGTGGTCTTATGGAGTAATATCGGAAATATTATTTTAGAGACTCAAAAAAATAAATAAACAACTTAATAACAAATTATTTATTTAATTATAGTGTTAGGTACAATTATAAACAATATTAGGTATATATTTTGAACTAGCAAGTTAATAAGTATACAATAAATAGATATGAAATGTAATAATTTTATTAAAAACAGAATAACTAAATTGAAACTAAACTAAAATGAAAACGGTAGAAATTTCAATTTCGATATCACTTAAATGTACCGACAAATATGGGTACACAAGTCAGATAGACAATTTCAAAAAATTCTTTGGCGCAATAACCAAATCCAACCCATTGAATCTTATGAATTAAATACGGTAACATTTGGAATGACATCGGCCCCATTCTTAGCTATTAGGTGTCTTCTCGAAGTAGGTAAGGGTAAGGAATATTTAAGTAAGGAATTATTTAATAATATTAATTATAAACATTTTTGTATTGTATTTTATGTAGGTAGATTAAATAAATGTTGAATGCTTAGTCTGTTCTTTTTTTTAAATGAAAATTTTGAAAAATGTTTATTGCAGATTTTACCTGCCTAATCAAACTTAATTAGTTTAATTAATTATAATATTAAAATTATTATATTGTGGTGATATTTTATGCAGTCAACCCGCCAGTCCAGATCGCGGTCAATTATTTGTTTTAAGTACTGCAAATACGTTACTAATTTATTCACAGGAAAATTAAAAAGGCTAAATTTATTACTTTAAACAATTCCGTGACACATTGTTTTGATTGTAAATGTTATAAGACTTGGAATTGTGATATTGGTGTTGTGCTTCGATAACCTGCTACGAAAGAAAAGAGAAATTAATTTGTGCAACATCCTGTATGTGATTGAAAACTTACCGGATATGAATTTTCTAAAGGTTGAAGACAGACTTGGATAGCGGGGGAGATAAGAGGCCGGACGCTAAGATTGGCGTGAGTGCGTTTTCTTTGATTTTGCGATTGGTAGACTTTTGCTTATTAAATAACTGGAAATTGGTTTCCGAGCCGTAGAAGTAAATATTTGTTACGAGTCTTCGATTTCAGTGTAAGATTGCTGAAAATATTTTAATTTGAGAAATTTACGGGTGCAAGATTACCAAGGTCGAGATAAGGACACGACGCCATTTTGGAAACGATAGAAAGTTTGAATTAGAATGAAAATTTACGTACCTACGTTGAAAGTAAAATTGATTAATTTGGATATTGTTGAACACTGGATTGACGGTGTGGAGATTGATAAATTGCAGTCAAATTGAGTACGAATATTATAACAACGCCAGGTGGTATACAAAAACTTGGTAACTACAGTAGATGTGGCAGCTTCAACGTGCAGGAGTCAAATGGTAGTCTACAAGTCTACTGTACAAAGCGCATTCAACCACTTACGAGATTCACATACAAGGTATTTGAAAATAACTAGTTTTATTGGTGCAAAACATTTTTATTATAAAATCAAGATTTGTACAACATTATAAATTATTTGCTACACTTTGAACACCAAACAACAAATGAAATTGAAATTTAGCAGGTTTTTGAATAGAGTAAATAAAATTTCAAATTCAGTGGTTGAATACAAATTACACTTAAAAGCCTAAAAGCGAAATTGTCGCTACAAAATTTTCTTTTCAATAAAAACATTATTTTCGTTATTCAAAACTACGAGTTTTTATTTGCTCGAAAGACAGACGGACAGACAGACTCATAGGAATTCACTACTGAGCGTTTCATGTTTCCGATAAAAACTGAGCTAACTGAGGTAATTTAAAGGGGAGAAAGGTTTTTATAATAAAATACCATCACAATATATTCAATTATTTTTTCATTTAAATAAGGAAAATATGAATAATAATAAAACATTTTTATATAGAATAAAAATTACTAAAATTTTTAATTCATTAACATAATAGGTTAATTATCAATACCGTGCAACACTTACCGACACCACTGTATAGTTTATCAATTTTTTATTTTTATTACATATTGTCATGTTTCAAAAGTGATTCGGACCCACCCTATACATTTTGGTGAAAATTTATTTTTTCGCCGATAGCGACCGCCCGAGCCTGTTGTGCGATTTTGGCTCGAGGCGATTATTTGATTTTGATATAAGTTTGAATTTGTGAGTAATATTTTGATTTGATTTAAATAAGGGGGTTTGATGCGAATGCATTATTGCGTAATTTTTGGAAAGATAATTTTTGATATTTTGATTTGGATTGATTTTTGATATTGAGTGGCTACTGAGCGGTAGCAAATTGATTGATTTCGCTGATTTGGAAGAAGAATAATTACAAATTAAAATTTTGACTTGGATTATTTTAGAATTGGAAAATTAAAACTACATTCGTAGGAAAGAATGTGCAATTGATAAGCCGGACTGCGATATGGATATCGTATAATAATTTGCGTTGCCATTTTTATAATTTTATTGAAATTAAAAGTTAACTAATATTTTGATTGAAAGAATTTAAATTAAATTGAAAAACAAATTTGATTTAATTAAAAGGTAAAAAAAATACAATCAGGGTGAATTACACTTCAATATATTATGTACTATAAAATAGAAAATAACTTAAAAAAGTTTTTAGAATTTTTTAAGTATTTATGTGGTATTTAGTAGTATGTGATGTTAAAATAATAAAACATAACAATTTTATTATGTACTATATTATTATTTTATTAAACATTTCTTAAAAAACTTTTCTTTTAAAATTATATATAATCCAAAATAATGAGTTCATTTTATGTTGTTAACATTAATTATTTCTTTATATAGCATAATTTTTTGTTTTATTATTCATTTTTGTAAATCTTACATATTCCAAGGTGGCCGGAATATCAAGATTTAAAATATATTTGGAAGGAGGGGAGAAATGTTAATGAGTGAACGCCCAATTAGTATGCATAACTATGTAGTATTATGAAGAAGTGGGTAGAAGCAAGTTGACAAATTATTTATTATTATAACGGGCTGTGGTACTAAACCCACTGCACTGAAGCTTAAACTTATTGTGCACCCCTTCACAGAGTGTTGATACTCGCAGGAAGGCCGAGCTGAGATATTCCGTGGGTTCGCCATTCGAACACGGAACTCCCGCTCGTTACTCAACCAGCGATCGTATCAAACCACACTGCTGGTCTGACAAGTTGACAAATAAATAACAACCCTCGTGTTAGGCCATATTGGATTTTAATCTTGTTGAACGCCCTTCGGCAATCTTCGGAAACGCGTAATTGGTGGTTCTCGCGTTGTTATTGGAAGTAACAGCCCCGAGCCGAGGGAAAAATTGGAAAATACAAACTTTCACGACGAAAAATTTTTTTAAAACTTCACGACGGCGGAGCGTAGCGGAGCCGAGGGAAGTTCAAAAAATTTTTCGAGGGAAAGTTATTTTCTAAAATTTTCCGTCGGTATAGGGCTGTTTATGCTTATGCTTTCTCGTCAGTATGAGTTAGTAAATGATATTTCAATTTATCTTTTCGTGTACATTTATAATCACAAATATTACACTCAAACGGTTTCTCCCCCGTATGAGTGAGTAAATGATTTTTTAAATTACCTTTTACTGAACATTTATAATCACAAATATTACACTCAAACGGTTTCTCCCCCGTATGAGTGAGTAAATGATTTTTTAAATAACCTTTTACTGAACATTTATAATCACAAATATTACACTCAAACGGTTTTTCCCCCGTATGAGTTATTAAATGAATTTTTAAAGTGCCTTTCTGTGAACATTTATAATCACAAATATTACACCCAAACGGTTTTCCACCCGTATGAGTGAGTACATGACTTTTTAAATGAGAGTTTTGTGAACATTTATAATCACAAATATTACATTCAAAAGGTTTCTCACCCGTGTGAGTTAGTAAATGTTGTTTTAAACTATTTTTTCGTGAACATTTATAATCACAAATATTACACTGAAATGGTTTCTCACCTGTGTGAGTAAGTAAATGATCTTTCAATTTAAATTTTCGTGAACATTTATAATCACAAATATTACACTCAAACGGTTTCTCACCCGTATGAGTGAGTAAATGAATTTTTAAAGTACCTTTCTGTGAACATTTATAATCACAAATATTACACGCAAACGATTTCTCCCCCGTATGAGTGAGTAAATGATTTTTTAAAGTACCTTTCTTTGAACATTTATAATCACAAATATTACACGCAAACGATTTCTCCCCCGTATGAGTTATTAAATGAATTTTTAAAGTACCTTTCTGTGAACATTTATAATCACAAATATTACACTCAAACGGTTTCTTACCCGTATGAGTTAGTAAATGGATTTTTAAATTACCTTTTCGTGAACATTTATAATTACAAATATTGCACTCAAACGGTTTTTCCCCCGTATGAGTGAGTAAATGATTTTTTAAATCACCTTTTCGTGCACATTTATAATCGCAAATATTGCACTCAAACGATTTCTCCCCCGTGTGAGTTAGTAAATGAATGTTTAAATTAGCTTTTCGTGAAAATTTATAATCACAAATATTACACTCAAACGGTTTCTCCCCCGTATGAGTGAGTAAATGATTTTTTAAATAATCTTTTACTGAACATTTATAATCACAAATATTACACTCAAACGGTTTCTCACCCGTGTGAGTTAGTAAATGCCTTTTTAAATGATTGTTTTGTGAACTTTTATAATCACAAATATTACACTTAAACGGTTTTTCACCCGTATGAGTTAGTAAATGGATTTTTAAATAACTTTTTTGTGAACATTTATAATCACAAATATTGCACTTAAACGGTTTCTCATCCGTATGAGTAAGTAAATGAAGTTTTAAATTTGATTTTGTCGATGAACTATATTTACAAATATAACACTGGAAAAATATTTTACCAGTGTGAATTAGTGAAGGGATATCACAATCTTGCTCGACTTGAGATTCGTTCATTGGAGTTTCTTCTTTAATGTTGATGGAATGATGCAAATCTTCCAAGTTGAATTCCGTTACTTCTTCTTCTTTCTTAATTTGAAAGTTACTCTTTAAATTACATGGAGTTTTCTGTAACAAATACATATTCATAAGTGATTTTTTTGCTCCATTTGAAATTGTTTAAAAATATATATTTTGGTAAATTTATAATTTAATGAATAGAGAGCACATTGAGGTAAGAAGAAAATAATGTTAACACACCAGCAGAGTAGTGCTTCTTAGGAAATGTGGCTATGAATTAGAATAAATTCAAGAAAATGTTCTGTATGGAAGACTGTAAAACTTTTGTATGGAATAATCAATAGATAAGTGGTTTAAGTAGTGTAACTCGATATTAATCATCATTTTTTAGCATAAACCAAAAAATGCACAAAACACTTTTTCGAAAACTAAACAGGCGATGAGCTAGTTCATCGCCTGATGATGCCATAGTATGGTGAAAACGTTTGCGATAATATACATACAGTGTATTTATATTGATGTGAAATTCAATTTTCTGGGATTATTTTTTATTTAATCAATTTTAAAAATCTCTAATTAAAATATTTGTTAAATTTCACTTTCGTTATTAATATAATTTTAAAAAATGGCAACGTTAAATTTTATAAGATACGCATATCGCAGCTGTCTTCTTATCATCAACGTTTGCAGTTCCTTCATATAATTCTTAGTTTTATAAAATTTTACCCATCTAAACAATTTTTTAATTAATAAAACCAAATTCTTCCAATTACTTTATAATTTCCCTTTATTATCTTTAATTATTTAACTAGCCTCCGCTTCATTTTCATCTTCCAAAAATCCGTTCAAACCTTTCTAACAATCAACATCCATCAATCTTAATAAAACAATATTCAATTAAATAAATCACTTATATTTCAAAAACTATAAAACTTCTCAAAAATTATTCGGATTATAAATTAATGCGTCCATCATGTCGACCATTTTTGGCAAAAGGGCCTCTTCAAACTTTCTTCGAAATTAATTTATTCCAATTATAAATATCAATAAAACAATTTTCATCACAAACTTCTTATATTTTTCAATATCATAAACTTATTCAATTAAACTTTTCGGACTAACAAATCAAACGTCCATCGCGTCGACCATTTTTGGCAAAAAGGCCTCGTATCAAAGTGATCGGTCTCCCATCTAGCAAATTCCACAATGTTACAACTTAATAATTAATACAATGAATTTACAAAAATGCATAGGGTGGGTCCGAATTATTTTGGAACACGACAATATATTGTGATAACTTAAACATTTTAGTTTTCGAAAAAGTTTTTTGTGCATTTTTTGGTTTATGCTAAAAAATTTGATATGATTTTGTATGGAAGCTAGCGAGAAAAACTATAAACCAGATAAACAAAAGAAAAAAAATTGTATCAAATTTTGGTAACGTCAAGTGCTGCCTCACACGGTTGGAAGTACCACGTTTGTCATGTACAGTCCGGTTAAACGTAGTACATAATCTTTCTACCTAAGCATACCTCACTCGCAGCTTAAATATACCGATTAAATATATTACACTTTTTTTAAATAAGTAGACCTAATTGAAAATTTTAGAAACTACAAATTTGTATTAATAATAAGAGAGTGTGTGCAAATGACGAACAACATTAGAAGATCGTGAACTAATAATTTTTCAATTTGAAAAAGGAAAAAGTCAAAGAGACATTGGTAAAATGCTAAACCAAAGCCCATCTGTGGTGCAAAATATTATATACGCGAGAAAATAGAGTACAAAATAAAAGAAGAAAAGCGCCAGATAAAATATATTTTCAAAATAAGTCCCAAGACTTTTGAAAGACAGTACTTTTTGCGATTTACAACATTTACGGTACTTGTTTTTAATGATTTTTGCTTCTGCAGATTTGTAAAAAATTATTATGTTGCCGAAGGTGGACAGTTTCAAGAAAGTAAATTTTATTGCCTACAATGAAAGTTTTGTACCGCTCGGTTCAAAATCATATTCCGTTTTGTGGCACGAGAGTATTTCGGGGAGAGATAAAGAAGACATCGTAAGCTGTTTTTATTCGTTTTTAAAGAGACACAGAGATGCCAAACAAATAACGTTATGGTTAGACAACTGTTCTAGCCAGAATAAGAATTGGTATCTACTAACTTTTATTATGAGAATGATTAATTCAGATGAAATAACTGCTTCGGAAATATTTCTAAATTATCTTGAAGCAGGACACACATTTATGTCAGAAGATAGTTTCCACCACTATAGCAGTCAAAATAGACATAAAAATAGGGTAAGCTTGCATAAATTACCATACAGCAGAAAATTTGTAGAGGTCTTCATTTCATTATTACAAATGAAATGTCAGATGTCCCCATCGATCCCACATCTGCTAAAAAAGTTATTAAAGGTCAAAGGTAAAACATTTCGGTTTTTCGCCTTTTTCCTGCAAACGGCGAGTGTTATAGTTAAAATAGTTTACACAAAAGTTGTAGATTATTAAATTCTCTATAAAAATTGTTTCTATGTTTTTTTTTCTATAAATCATCATTTCTGAGATATCGAAATTTCAAACATCGAAAATACTCATATTTACTCTTATGCGGCTTGTAATGCTTCATCGACTGTTCTGTACGAGTAAAATATGAAAGTATTTATGACTTTTACAATACAAAGAAATATAATATTCATAATATGTACACATTTCCACACCACCTATGAGGTAGTGCACTTGGCGCTTTTTTTAAAGTGGTTTCCCCAGTAGGCATACTCCACCGTCAGTAATAGTCGAATTTCACTATTTTTTTTTATTTTTTTATTTGAAAGTAGAGGTCAAATTGAGCCTTCACAATTTTTTTCAGATTTTTTTGGGTGCATCTAAACAACAATAACAATCATGGCCTGTGAGCACATTTTCCTCCCCAATAGATGCAAACCACTTTTTCCTAATTGAGTTCTTCCTTGGAATATTCACAAATTTTATATTTGAATTTTTAGAACAATTGTTTTTGCAAGATGGTACAAAACAATGTTTAATGCTCGCCATAGCTTAATAATATTTTCTACACCAAATTAGTTAATATAAATTGAATTTGAAACAACTGTCAAACGTTTATATAACAGAAAATAAACATTTACCAACCATCAAATTGACTTGACTACAGCGCATATTCATGCTTAATTTTCATTGGTCAATCATGGCGCTCAGTTTAAATACTTTTTCAAATTTCAAAAAATTTTTTTAAATCTTAGGGTGAGTTTTGAGACCAACCAAATATACAAATATATATAATTTTGATCAAAATTTTATGTTCATATGTTATTTTAAAAATCTGTGACTAGTGAAACTCGTCCATTGTTCACAATGTACGTAAGACATAAGATAAACATAACACATACATAAGACGTAAAGTTGAACCAGTAGCAAATCAACGAAAGTGTTCACGGTGTGCCTACGGGATCTTATGTTTAGGTTGTTCTTATGTTCAGATTACGTTCTTACATAAGATTGAAATGATTTCAATTTTATGTATTTTTTAAGTAATTCTTATGTTACATTTAGTGAAATTTGTGGTTTAAAGTTGGTATTGCTTGGTCATTCATAAGTTGAAATAAATTGACGAAATAGACATAAGCTCATGGAAGCTTTCAATTATTCTACAAAACTTCATATACCCAAGATTATTCAAAAATTAAACTTTCTTTCCAAAAATGCTGCCAAAAACGGGAGTTTTATTAACTAATGTTGTAAGCCAAAGCAAACCTCGTGGATTTCCTAAATCTAAAATAGAAAGCTCTACTCAAAAGTCTTGGGGGAATTATTGCTGATAATAGAAAGACTTTCTGGAGATACTTGGAAGAATGTGAAAATTAAAAAGTTATATCTGATTTGCTGATATGATTGTAGGCAAAACATATATATAATTTTAAATCGTCTTCGAGTTCCTATATATTTTATTTTAGTTTGTATATTAATATTTTGTTTTTTACGGTTTCCGAATGATAGGTAGGTAATAAGTTTATTTAATATTTTAATTATCATTAATTATTTATGTATTTAATATTGTTTTTTAAATAAAATATCGTTTTTAAATGTAGCCCAATTAAAATCCAATATTTTTGAAAACAAAAAATTAAACCGTGGATACTTAGCTACATTGACGTATTAATCGAAACAGCTTTTAGCTTAGCATGAAATGGAAAAACCCTTAAAGCTAAAAACCGTATCTGCTTTTTTAGTATGATCCGCATTGACTTTTACAAAAAAAATTAATGAGTCCAGTAAATTTTTGACATCAATTTACATCAGAAAACACCTTTTTTAAACAAATAATGGAGCATTTTCGGAAGGAATATGAAAAAAACTTTGTTGGTTAATTTCTCGATATTGACCCATCACTAGATACTTTAATTTTAGCATGGCAGTGTACCTTCAAATTTAAAAATATCCCCAATAAAATATTAAAAATATAATAACAAAATAACAATTAAATAAAAAAATAAAATTTAAAAATATTTCCTTGATAAAAATGTTTTATCCCAGATATTGGCGCTAAAAATTTTAAATTCCCTGATTTTTCCCGGTTTTCCATACAAGTGGGGACCCTGTTAATATGGTGGTGATAATATAACAATTGACAGAACTTCGAAGCTTCAAAAAAGAAGTAATCAAATGAATGCCATAACGATGTTTCCGAATCATTTTTGAATATATTGTGGTGTTTCAAAGGTATTCGCACCTACCCTATACATTTTGATGAAAATTTTGTTTAATAATTTTAAGTTGTAAGATAGTAAAATTGGACAGGTGAGGGCGAATCGAAGGAGATACGAGGCTTTTTGATCAACCATGGGCGACAGCGGGTGCGAGATTTTTGTATGCCCGCTGAAGTTGATTTTTGATATGAGATTTTGTTAATTTGAAATTGTGAGTGGTATTTTGATTTGATTTGAATAAAGTGGTCTGATGCGAATGCATTATTGCGCCTTTTTGGAAGTATTATTTTTTGGAAATTTTGATATTTGGAATTGGTTTGGATAATTTTTGATGAGTTGCTACCGAGCGGTAGTTGATTATTTGGTTGATTAATTTGGAAGAAGAATAGTTCGAGTAAGAAATTCGTTTTACACATAAAAGTGGAAAATTTAAATTATATTTGTACGAGCGAATGTGCGAGATATTGATAACTCGTCGAATTAGATAAGGATAAATATCGACACTTCGTTCCCTTTAAATAAAATTAATAATTTATTTAACATTGACATTACATTGAATTTTAAATTATATGCGATTAAACTAAAAAAAGACAGTAAAGGCTTCTTTCCATTAATTTTTTGGAGAAAACCACTGCAGCCTAATTAAGAAAAAACGACAAACTGAAAAACGCATTAAACAAGTCTTTCAATATGAGTGATCTTGGAGAAGCCAAGACACGTTTTGGTCCCAATCAGCAGGTAACGAAATATATATGCAAGAAGCTGTAGTATCGCCGTTATAATTATCGTAAACCACAAGACCTGATATCGCACAAGCCAATATTAGGTTCAGATAATTGGAGGGATTGTTAACAGAATTTCTAAATTTAGAATACTCAAAATTAAGCAATAACACAATTATTGTATTCTGTGCCGATTGGGTCAACGATAAAGATTATCCACGTTCATGCAGCAGAAGGCAATCTTCTAAAACATTCGAAGACTACTAACGGTAACACTATTACATTGTCCAACGACAGTTTGAAAATGAAATTTTACTTGCAAAGGAATGATCGTCTTATGAGTACAAACCATAACAATGTTCAACATCATTTTATACGATCAAAGATAGAAGATAAAGAAATTTAAAATTGAATACATCCGTACAGCAGATATCACCCCCCGTTTTTATATATAAACATTTTAAACTAAATATAATTTATAGTTCACCTCATTATCATCCTGTTGATATTCTAAAATAGAATTATCTTTAATATCAATGGAACGATCCAATTCTTCTAACTTGACTTCTATGCCCTCCATTTCGTTATGGTTATAACTCGCACTAGAAACTCTCAAACCACTGATACTTTCTTGGAATTTATTAAAGCTCCAAAAGCATTACACACCATCCATACTGGTAGCATCAACATGTAGTACAAATTTTGAGGTTAGATTGATGTTGTAGTTATATATTCTGAAAAACGCACACAATTAATATAAAATATATGGATTTAATCACAATAAATTAATACGTTAGCGATTAATAAATTATACCTAGTAGGCTGTAGATATTAGTTACTTGAATTATAAACATCCGTTACACATGACAAAGGAACAAAAATATCACTACAAAACTGCAGGCCTATCTTCACGACATTCAATGTCCAGTGACGGAGGTTAAGTTGTTTTAATATAAAATTAAGGAAGTAAGAAAATAGAATTTATTTAGTTTTTGTAAGTACTATTTTAAAAAATTAATTAAAATAAAGGCTATTTTATTATAAAGGATAATTCCACACATATTGCAGTGATACTTTCAAAAACGTTGATTTTTCACAAACACTTTAAAGTGCTCCGGACTAACCTCTTCTTTGCGGGAGATGAGATTGTCGTTTCTCAGGGTGGGTTCTCAAAATAAAAAAAATTCTAATCCAAAAAATAAATCCGCCTCTAAAATAATACTCAATCGCATAAAACTCAAATTCAATGTAATCTTTAATAATTCTTAAAAGGATCGTACTTGCAATTTTACTTATCCAAATCAACGTGTTCGCACTGTTACAAATATAATTTGACTTTTCCAGTCTTAAATATCGTAGCTTATTAATCGAACTGTTGTTTTTCCAACTCAATCAACCAAAACCAATACACTACCGCTCGGTAGCAACTTATTAAAAATTATCCAAAAATCCAAAATATCAAAAATAATACGCAGTAATGCACACGCATATTAATCACTTTATGGAACAAATCCAAAGTATCACTCACAATTTCAAAAATAAGGCAAAATCTCTAAATATCTCACAGAGCCAAAATCAACGACTGGCCCGGGCGGCCATCTTTAGCAAAAAGCCTTTAATTTTCTCCGATTTGGCACAAGCTTTCCAATTTTACAATGCTACAATTTAAACTTCTTTAAAAAAAATTTAACCTAAAAGTATAGGGTGCGTGCGAATCCCTTTGAAACACCACAATATATTATAATTTATAAAACAATGCATAAGAAATGTCAAACTTGGCAGTTTCCTAGCATCTAAAAATTGTACTTAGGAAAGAGCAAATTTGCAAGTGGATAAATTTTGCGAATTTTTTTTCTTTACTTTTGCCATGACAGCCAAAGCAATACAACTTTAATGTGAGGTTAAACAATATACGTATTGCTTTTAGTTTATTATATTAATACCTCCATAATCAATATCATCGTTTGTTGGCAGAATTATCTTACCAAATACAACACTAGCTTTGATTTCTGTCGTGATAATTTTTAATTTCAGTACAATCATACGCACTTATAAAATTTGGCTAGAAAAAACTTTTGGTCAGACTAAAACACTCGAGCGATCGAGCGCCGCTTTTTTTTATAAAAAAACACGTGGCACTCGGGTTATCTGGAAAGTCGGTTTACGGACGATAATTTTACGTGATAACGTCATAAGAAAACATTGTTGGAAAATTGCATACTTTTATGAATTGAATTGAATCGAATTGAATTATGATTTCTTGTGACGTAAAATTATCGTCCGTAAACCGAGTGTTAATTTAAAAGAATGAAATTGGACAAATAAATCGAATTCATGAAACTCATGCTTTTGAAAAGCTCGCTAAAACCTGCTTGATATAATAATTATATTCCTTTGCACTGCGTTAACTTGTCATTAAAACATAAATATTTTTAAAACTGTATAAATTTATAAGATGATATCATGTCAAAAAATAACTCCCGACATTGTAAGCAATTTCAATGTTTTAGTGTACATGCCAGAGTATCGCAGATTTTCAGCTCAGTACTGCTATGTAAATGGGGAAGAAGCACACTGATAGAGTTTTGCCTAGGGCGTCAAATATCCTAGCGCCGGCCCTGAGTATTTAATACTATTTTTTTTATGTGAATACAATATAATATTAATACTGCTGTATCCACATCAAGTGATAAGAGGTGGGTTGCGTATTTTAGAAATAAAACATTGACTTTACAACCTGAGGAACAATAAAGGCAAAACTTTACGTTCGCACTCTTAAGTTACATCCATTGATGCGGGATTGATTATGTTAAGATATTTTGTTTAGTTTAAGTTGTTGTTTTATTTTTAATTATAATTAATTATTATAATTTTAATTATAATCATTCAAAATTTGTAATAAAAAATATCGCTCACCAAAATTAATCTTGAATCAAAAAATAAAGGTTCAAATTCCAAATCACAAAAAAAATCAATCAATATGCAGCTGCAGCCACATCAACCGAAATAATTCACACAATCAACGCAATTTAAAGACTCTCTTTCGCAAAATAATATTTGCATAAAATTCTGCGTGCGGCAACCGCAAAAGGTCACGAATTTCCTGTGTTTGGTCCCCACCTAGCCAATTCCACAAAGTTATAACTTATTTGTTTATAACAAATTTTACTAAATTGTACAGGGTGGGTCCAAACCATTTTGAAACACCACAATATTAAGATAATACATAACAAATCTAGTAGTATGTCGAAACCCACAAATGTAACCAACAAATTATAAAACCATCTGAAGCATCTTAATGTTGTAACGGGCCAAATTGACCGAGATGACAGAATAAAGGGGAACGTATCAAATACTTACTTAGCAGATTAGGATTGCCGCTAGCTTCAGCCGAGGCGAGGTCGTGGATCGGAAATTCAAGGAAATCCTGAGTCCAAGTTGAATCGAAAGACGTAGTGCAACTTTGGGAATAGTCAATAAAATAGGCGCCACTCGGATTGATGTCAAAACAATTTTCTTTTACCTTCAACGAGGCGTTCGATCCGAGACGAACGGTCGCTAATTCGGGCGACAGCGGGAAGGTAGTTTAAAATCAAATAATTGAATAAAGAAACTGTACGTTTAATAAGGTACTTAAGAAGAATAATACGGTAGTCTGAGTAGAGTACGATTACATTAAAATATTTTGGAGTCGAGTATAATTTTGATTTACCTTTCAAATAAATGAGCTTAAACCTAAATGGTAAATGAGTGACCTTAAAACTAACACACATAGAAAACAGAAATATCCAATAATATTTAAATTATAGCCTAATGGCATAAATGAACACCTATGGAAACTATGGAAAAACCCAAAAAAATATGCATAAAGGAATTTTTAAATTTGCAAAATTTCAGGTAATTTCAAAGGGATAAGCGGTACCTACATTGATGCATTCTATCGACAAATTTGATATCCTCTATCGGCGCTATCCTCGATTTCATTCTCTCTTATCTATGATAATATCTACCCGACAAAAACTGTTAATTCAAAGCTTCATCTTCAAAAAGCTCGAACTACTAACGGGGAACTTCACTAATATTTTCCCAAGAATTGGCAACAAAAGAAATTCTCTCCAAAAACTGTACCTTAACCCTGTTAGCGGAACTTTTCAACGTTTTCAACTGTCTAAAATAAAATTGACTTAAAAAAAAACTACTGTGAAAAAAATGCACTACAAAGTAAAAAATAATTACGTTATTTAGTTACTTCAACTAGCTGGCATAGGCGGTCAATTATTGTAATCTTTGCAGTCGGTGCCGACCAAGCTTTTAAGAAATTTAGTTTTAGTAAGACGCGCATGCGCAAACGAGATTCCCCCTCTCTCCATTCTATGATTGTAAATGGTGACCATAAGTTTTCAAATAAAATTTTTATATAAAACTTATTTTATCGGAAAACATAGACAAAACGATGCTTTCCGAATGCCTTCTTGGGTGAGAAAGCGAGGCATTCCTAGTCACATAACAAATCGACTGGTAATGTAAAATCGACTGGTAATGTGTTTTTATTACTGATCGCTTCTGTTTGTGATATCGTATGTATTATAAAATACCACTAAAAAATGTTTTTTGTCCGACGTGAGTTTCGAACTCGCGATCACCAAATGACATAAATGAAATGAAATGATTGAAATATTTAGTGCCAAAAGCAGTTTTAGGTAATGAAGAAGAAAGACGTTTTGTTTATTTGTCGTTTTCATTATTTAATTTATTAATTTTGTAAATATTGCAGGAAAATTTAAAAAACCTGCTTGTTGATTAATCGGACAAATCAGGTTACTTCTAATATGCCATGTGAATAATCTCGTTGTTGGCTCGGTGAAAAGATTATGAAGAGGGCGGATGACTTCTGAGTGTTAGCAGCCTCACTAACAAATTTTTAGGCTTGGATCTCAGAAGTCATCCTGGATGGAAGAATAAAACTTAAGGCGAAGTTAAGTTTTACCAAAGAGTATGTAGTGTATAGAGGAACAGCTCTTATGGGTATACCTGTCACTAGCATTTTGCGTACCCTACAATAAAATTGTAGTCGATTCGTAACGACCTCAGCGGCAAAAACGAGCATTATATAATGAGTAAGCATTAAATGAGACAGCATGATAAGCTGTCTTTGTCTGTTACGATTTTGGTAATCCCTTCAGGTAGATGGTTATAAAAGTAAGAAGAGAATTTCAAAGTATCGTAAAAACAGACAATTTTATTATTTACTTCGAATTTTAAAGATTATTAAAATTTCAAACCAAAGTTAAAACTAAAATAATTTTAAACTTCAACAAATCAACGCTTCAACTCGGATCTCTCGGCACAATTTTTAATTTTTATGTATTTAATTTCATGTTGAATTTTATTTTTTAAATCAAATCAAATTAAAATATTATTATTAAACAATTATCATTATTTTAGAAGTATACATAAAATATTATTCATGCTTTAAAATTCTTTTTTTGGGTTCTGCTTTTTGCTTGTCATATTACATTAATATTACATATTAATTTATTGCAATTATTGTTTTAAAAAAGTTCGATTTGTTTCTTCGCAATTCTTCTAAAACTGAATGTTTTATATTTATTGCATGTGGAGTAACAGATATAAATCTTTCATATATTTGTAAACTAGATTTACATTACAAATTTTATTTAAACACTTTAAACCAGGGCCGTATTTAAGGGGGTGGTTTTAGGGGTTACAACCTCCCCCGAAATTATTTATCAATTAATAAAGTACTGGAAGTTCAACTGCAATCGTAAAAAATCAAAAAAAACAAAAACATTAAACTTGAAGTGTTTAAATAAAAATTAAAACCGAAGAGATATTTCTAATAAATTAAATCCCAAATTAAAAAATTGGAAATTCGTATTATAATCCGGCGATTGGCGACACTGGATTAAATACACCTACTACTAAATTGCAAAAATATAAAAACCAAAGATGAAAAATATAAAAATGCCCTAAATATTTACAGTCCTGTGTAAAAGTCTGCGACCACTTAGTTAATTGTTAGTTATTACTCCTATTAATTAATTTTCGATTTTTTGAAAAATAATTATATTGAAATGAATAAAATAGGTATTTTATCTTAATTCTTACTATTATGGTACAAATTTTAAATTGCAATAAAATGTTTGAACCAAAAATTTTAAAGGGAACATAAATTTTATGACCATCATGTCTTTGACAGCATAGCTTAAAATAACACTTCCGTAATAAATTAGAATGGGCATTGTAAACCCATAAATTGTTTTATATTTTATGCGCATGTCAAAGTCTGGGATAAGTATCTACATGAGTTAACAGATGTCGCGGCTATTTTACAACTTACTACACTATTGCCAGATCTATTAAAACTCACTAGATTTGTTGGATTGAAAGCAAATTTTGGTGATATAAAAAAAATTTATAAATTCAATAATAAAATTACTTTAACAGAATTGTAATAGCAGGCACCTAAAAGTAAGATAATGCATTACTGTTTTTTTTTTTCTAATTTTTCGTTGAAGTTTGAAAATTTAATGAAATTCTGATGCAATATCTAATTGAATTACTTATTTGCGAACTTGGCAACATAGCACTTATATTTGACGTTCTTTCGAACTTGTTAACAAGCGGTAACGATTGTTCTAAAATTGAGCTCTGAATATTTTAAGTGAATTTTTGAACATTTTGTGTTTTATTACGCGAACTTGGAAGTGGATCATATTACTCATAAATATCATAAAATTGAATGTAGGAATTATTCCAGATATTGAATTATATAAGTTTTTAGTAGAATGTTGTATATTAACACTTTTGTTTGTTATGTTACTTAATGTTCTTCAACCTATGTTAATTTTTAAACTTACTTTAACTCATAATTGTACAAATGGGTCTCAAAAACTTCTTTAAAATTGAAATAAAATAGTTTTAATTTAACCAATTGTTTTTTTCTTTCAGTAACAAAATCATAAAGCTGATCTTTCTTAAATGTACAGAAACAACACAAATCTGTTATGATGGCAGAGATAAATCTATATTCTAAAAAATTAAAAAAAATATTAAAAAATATTTATTGCACATTACAACGAATTATATCTTTAAATTTGATATAGCAAAAAACATCAAATTTTGATTTATTTTTTGAATTATTGTTTTTAAAAATAATGATGGAATGTCAAAATAATTATATTTCAAGCGGTTTATTTCAAATTCAAATCAATTTTGCAGTGCCATCTAGCATATTACAGATAAACTTATCCCAGACTTGAAAATTTGGAACACGAACATCAAAGACGCCGACACGGAGTGTCCTTACTGTCTAAACTACTTATACTGTGACAATACTCAAAAATAAAATCTTAATTGCAAAAATACTCAAAAAATCAGCGGAGCAAAATATAGGCCTCTGTCGTTTCCGCCATCTTGTTAAAAAAACCTCCCTCTACTCACTTTTTTCCAAACATTACATTTCAAAAATTAGTATAACAAAATTTAAATTTAGAAAAACTTCTTTTGTATTTTAATAAATTAGCTATTTATTTTGTAATTTTTTTTAACCCCTCCCCCCCCTGAAAATTTAGTCTAAATACGGCCTAAAGTAATCGCACTTTAAATCCTAAAGTAGCGAATCAACCGGTGACGGCTTAAGGATGCCAACATTTTGTTCAAAATTATTTCCAAAGATGAATTATTATGCGCAGTGCCATGGCACGTAGGCACTTTTGAGCAAACTCCCATATTATTCAGCGTTAATTCTGAAACTATTGTAATGAAGGGTAGCTGTTTTTTTAATTTTTGGTGCGATAAAATATCAAACCACCCTCCATGCAATCGTAGGGAAAAAATTTATAGAACATGAGACTCAATTTGTATTTGTGGTGCAGCAATGCACTAGAGTAGCAGGTGAATCAAAAACATTAATCGATTACGTGATAGTTAATGATGGATATAATTGTGATATAAACATTAATAGCGAAATGAAGATAAGCGATCATGAGACTATCGAAATATCAATTGAACATAATGCAAAGGTAGATAAAAGCTACAGGAGATCTATCGATATTTTTAAATACGACAGAGCTAAATTTAGAGTCAGAGTTGCTCGAAGTGATATTGTGATCACTTATTACGGTGATTGTAATTTTAAAGCAGAAACATTTAGTAAAAGTTTACAGTTGCTTATTAATGAATTTGTTAAGACTACGGTGATTTCGGGTGTAGGTTGCGCGTGGTTTTCTAGTGAACTAAATGATTTAAAGATTCAAAAAGTAAACCAATATCGTAAGGCGTCTCGAATGGGTAGTGCATTTGAGTGGGAAAGATACAGGTGTATTAGAAATAGGTACAAGATTAAAATTAACAACGCCAAAGCAGATTATATCAGTAAAAAAATTGACAATTCTGCTAATCAAAAGCGCATGTGGAAATCGTTGAAAACATTTGTTTTGAAGGAACAAAAGTGTGATATCAAAGAGATAATTTTTGATACGGGGAAGTGCACGGACATTACGATAATTGCGGAGAAATTTAATAAATATTTTATTGATAGCGTTGTTGAAATTAATAACAATATTCTGGTGAAACAATACGTAAACATGATTGATGATGCGAGTTGTTCTTTTAAGTTTAAGTCGGTAACGATGGATGAACTTAAGCATGTAGTAAAACTAATGAATAATAAGAAAGATGTGAATTTTGCTAGTGCTGATATGCTTCAAGATATATTTGATCTGATTGGTGAGAATTTGTTGTCTATTGTTAATGCATCGCTGGAGTCTGGAGTTTTTCCTGATTCATGGAAAGAATCAATAGTGGTGCCTATAAGTAAAATAAAAAATTCAAGTAGGTGTGAAGATTTTCGCCCAATTAATATGATTTCGGTTCAGTCAAAAATTTTAGAAAAAATAGTTAACAATCAGTTAATTGACTACCTAGACGATAATAATATGATTTATGAGTGTCAGTCGGGCTTTAGGAAGGGTCACAGTTGTGAGTCATTGATTTCATTTGCTATTAATGAGTGGAAAGTTGCTTTTCACGATAATAAAGTAATTGTAGCGGTTTTTTTGGACCTCCGTAGAGCATTTGAAACTGTGGACAGAAGTATATTGTTGCAAAAGCTGTTAAAATATGGAATTCGAGGAAAAGAATGGCGTTGGTTCGAGTCCTATTTGAGTGGCAGGAAGCAGAGAACAAAAGTTGAAGATATTTTATCTGAGGCGATGGATGTTTTCTTAGGAGTTCCTCAAGGAACTATTCTTGGTGTTTTGCTGTTCTTGTTATACATTAATGACATGAGTAAGGTATTTGATGTGGCAAAATCACTTTTATTTGCAGATGATGGTTTGGTTTATGTAGTAGGGGATAATGTTGATTTGTGTATAACAATTGTTAATCAGGAGCTGGAAAAATTGTGTCATTGGTTTCAAATGAATAGACTTTGTCTTAATGTGAATAAAACCAAATGTATGGTTTTAAATAGTAAGGGCTGTAGAAGTCATGATGTTATAATGGAGGGTTTTTTAATTGAGAGAGTTAGTCAAATTAAATACTTGGGTATTGTAATAGACGAACAACTAAATTTTAAAGCACATTTTGATACCATTTGTAAAAAGATAGCAAAAAAATTGTATTTTTTTTCCAAAATTAGAAAGAATGTCTCGATTATGAGTGCTATAAAAATTTATAATACTGTGGTGAAGCCTCATTTTGAATATTGTTCTTCTGTTCTTTTTATGGGTAACAGTGGCATGTTGGACAGATTACAGAAGCTCCAAAATAGGGGAATGAGGGTTGTATTGAGAGTTAATAGATTTGTATCGAGGTTTGTCTTGCTTGAGACGTTGCAGTGGCACAGTGTATACCAGAGAATAATTATAAATGTTTTGACTTTCGTATTCAAATTAAGGAATAAAATGCTACCTAAATATTTGTGCAATAGCATCTCTTTTGTTGCAGATTCTCATGGATATGCGGTGCGTAATGCACATGACTTTCGTTTGGATTTTTTTAGAAATAGTCGAGCACAAAGTATGCTTATGTATAGTGGTTTGAGATTATTCAACAGTTTACCATTAAGTCTCAAATTAGAGACTGAGTTGGTGTCCTTTAAGAGGAATATAAAAAAATATGTTGGTTTAGAGTTTGTATAGGAATGCTGTGTTGCAAAAATTGTATGCGTTTCTTGGGTTTTGTATATGTTTTTATGAGTTGCTTGAATATTGTGTTTCTTAAATTTATTAGAGTATTACTTTTGTTTTGTGATGTAAATAGTGGTATTTTTTGTACCAAATAAAGTTATTATTATTATTATTATTATTATTATTATTTAAAATTGTAAATTATCAAATTTACCTTTGTGTGTGTGATTGTAGCGCACGTTCTGCATTGACTAAATTTTCACAATTTTTTTCAATTTCCAATTTGTTATGCACTTCACTTTGTCAATTAAATAAAAAAACAACAAATCAAATCAACTTAATTTATTAACTTAAAAAAAAACAATTATCAATTTCAATTATTGCGGAATGGTGTTTTATCTGCCTGGCGCCAAGACCAGAGCCTGTTTCCTTTTTTGCATCGACCTACTAGCCGTACTCCCACTCTTACTTCTCCCTACCTTTTTATTTACATTTTATTTTTCATAGCAAAACTTAACAACTTTATACAACGTGATTACAAATAAATAAACAAAATTGAACCTCAAAAACTATTTACAAAATAAATCAATTTGTAGTTTTTATAGTGTTTCGAAACACGACACTATATAACTGCTTTTAAAAAAATGACTAAAACAAAAAAAACTTAGTTTTCTTTAATTTAAATTTATTATAAAGTCAAAAATACAAAATAATACAAGATTGTTACTGTATCGATCTTAAAAATAAAAAAATGTACATACAATTCACATAACTAACAATTTGAATTAGAGGTACATTCATCACATAGTATTACAGAGTCAATAATATTATTAATTTTTACTTCTATTCGTAAGTCTTCACCTAATGATCCTACAACTGCGTTGTGAATGGTTTCATTTTCTCCCACTTTAATAATTACTTTTATACTTTTAGGATTAGATGATATATTAGTTCCATTTGGATTTGCTAATGCATTATTATTATTGAGTATATCGCCACGTCGTTGAGGTATACCATTATCACCACAATTGGATGTAGAATTCATTCTTCCTATCAAAGCTGCCAGTATAGCGCGAGTATTTGAAAGACTGTTTGCTGAATTATTCAGGTATGGAAAAAATCGATCTCTTTTGTTGGGTATCTTAGCGCCAGAAGATCCATTTGCAGTTATTGTCCTTGGAACGACAAGACTTCTGTTTTGATTGTTACTATTTTGTTGTTGGTTTACAGAGAGTTGATCTACTGTTGTTGGTCGTAATCTAGTTATAAGAAATCCCCTTCTCTCAATGGGAGTAGGACAAAAAGTTTTATTAGCATCTAATAGTACATTTTCGAGTTAATAAGGGATGCTTTTGTAAAATTTCTACAAATTAACTTCTACGTTTATGTAAATTTTGTTATTATGTGGGTCGTTGTTAATTATTTATAAGTTTATTTACATGAAATTTTAATTTGTTTGTATTTTAAATTCGTAAGAGATAATTAGTGAATTTATAAAAGAAATCCTTCAAATGCTTTGAAGAATTAAATATTTTAGACTTATATGTATTTGACACATTATAGAAGGGGATGCTTTTGAATACTGATTTAGCGTTCAGTTATACATATATAAATTGGTAAATAGTTAAATTTGTTGATCAAGAACTTGGATTGTTTAGCCGATTATCGGTCAGAGTGGTTTGCTTGACGAAGAAGCCATAGAATCACGAGGTATTGGAACCGTTTCAGGGTTCTGCGAGAATGTTGGATTATCCCAGATTGATGCAAGATTGGGTGGTAGCGGATAAGTTAATTCACTTAAGCCGTTCGGTTCCGAAGAAGATTGACTATTATTGGAAGAAGCTTGGTTGTACGCCGGCGAAGTTTGATTATGCGATGGCGAAGTTGCACTACGCGATGGCGAAGTTGCACTACGCGATGGCAAAGTTTGACTATGCTCTGGCGAAGTAGAATTAATTGTAGACATTAACACTGCACTGTACGACGGAAACTGTGGAAAGTTAATCTGATTAGTTGAAGGGTCTTGCGAAGGCCATGTACCGTGCAACAGAGGAGATAACTCGTTCGACGTATACGGGAGAAGAGTAACCGAATGGTATGGCCTATTGAATTGGTGGATGAAAGAATCCTCTCTATACGAAAAAGAAGCTGGATTGTATGATGCAGAAGTTTCGTTATTCAACGAAGGAGATGTAGGATGATAAACAGGGAACTGTTGTAAGAGGGTGGTATATAGGCTTGCAATATATGCCGATGTATTTAAATTTTCTGTAGAAGAGTTTGTTCTGGACATCGGTGAAGCTGAATTGTTTTCTGGAATCCTCTCAATAGTGTAATACGTCGGTGGCAGCTGCGTACCTCTATGCGAAAGTACGTAATCAAGACTATCAGCATCAGACTCATTCGAGGAATAATCACGTATATTATCGGATGTTGGCAAAATGTTATTTTCATTCCTACCATCAAGAACTCTTTCGACATAATTCGACAAGATTTCGAAATCATTCGGACATAATATTCCATTTTCATATAATTTGATATATTTAAAACCTTTTCTGTCCAGAGGACACGTTCGTTTTAACTTAAACCATTCTGCGATGCAATCATAACAGAACTCGTGTTCACAGCAATCTAACTTGCCAATTCTCTTCTTATCCATTGGTAGACGACAAATAACACAAATATCTTGATTTTTGGATATTTCGGAGCTGCTCCCGCCTTCTGCCATATTATTTTTTTTCGTTTGGAACGCTTTTTTTAACTTACTAAATCCAACTAAAAAAAGAAACTTTTCGTCAAAGTCATTACCAACATTAAAAATAATATAATAATTAATATAATCCTAATATATAAAATTCCAGCTCGCTCCTGCTACAGCGTGTCAATATTTTGGCAAAATTTTTGGATGGGCGCATGAAGGGTCGTGGTTAGCAACGGAATTATCCAATAATAATTTTTGATCCGTTCAAAATAAAATATAATAAAGGAAACCGGAATTATTTCAAAATCAAATTAATAAAATCAAAGTAAAAGAGAAAACTTCAAAACCGGTCGACCTTAGGTTAGCGTTATGAATTTTTTAATTAAAACCGCTAAAAAGAGATCCACCGTCTATCTACCCGTCTGCGGACGGGCTTTCCACCTAGTAATATAATAAATAAGAAAAATCTACAAGTCTGTAGTCCGAAGTGTGATGATGTACGGCGCGGAAATGTGGGATTTAAGAGCAATTAATAGACGAAAATTGCTGGTCACAGAAATAGATATGAAGATCGACATAGCGGAAGTAGACGAAAATATTATATAAACTGACATGATTCGGACATACAAAGAAAATGGAGGAAAATAGATGGCCACAAAAAGTGTTAGAATGGATCCCGCCGGAGCGGAGGAAAAGAGGACGGCCTAGAAGAAGCTGGAGAGACCATGTAGATGGGGCGATGAATTCCAGAAATATGGAAGAAGAGTTATGTCAAGATAGAAAAAGATGAAACTAAGAACGGAGAGGCGGCTCCAGCCGTCGAAGATCCCTGTGTATGTTACAGAAAAAGTACGTAGCTGGAAAATGTATACATTTACCGGTAAATGTGTACATATTCTATGAAAGTTGGTAGAAGTGCGTTGAGCAATTTAAAAGACATAGTTATTCTTACAATTACCGGTAAATGTACACATGTTAAAATAAATCGACGAATACAAGATAATGTGAATACAAATAAATTAACTAACGTACTTTTCAATGTTATAATATATTTAAATAAATAATTTGATAAATTTGAAATGCCCCAGCAACAATCCGAGATGCAATAAAGATTAATTAATTATTATACTACTTTTAGTTTCTAATTAGTTTAATAAAATTAATTTAAAGCATTAATATTTATTTTAAAATATAATTTTCAAGCCATGGGCCTGCAAGGTCTGTAGTACTCTATTACTATTATTATTATTATTATTATTTATTTTTTCAATTTTTAATTTATTTAAAAAATATCTAAGTGGCATTGTGCAATTATAATTGAATTATAGCACACTAAGTTTATAAATTACATAAGGAATGAAAAAGGGGGGAGGGTTAAACTTGCGTGACGATAGAAAGTGAGGGGTTTTTAAAATTATAATGTTACCATCGTTGATTTTTCAAATTTTATTAATATTTAGAATTTAAAAATTAAAAATTTTGCAATTTGAAGTTTGAATGAATTTCTGAAGTTAATAAAAAATTACCTGAATGCACCTGCACCTTACAGTGTATTTACCTGAAAATGTGTACTTTTACCGGTATACGTACTTTTTCCGTAACATATATATTATTCAATACATATAATGTTCTTACACAAATATGCATTTACATATAATTCCACACACTAGTCATAGCTATGATGTTTTTATATTATTTTTATATTATTTATATTATTTTACTAATCAAAATTTAAAGACTAAAAAGTTGAAAATAAAATAAATTTAAAAAACATTTTAAGCAAAGCTTTTTCTAGAAATTAAATATAAATAAAAAAGAAAATAATTTTCTATATTTATATTTAATTTCTAGAAAAAGTTTTGTTTAAATAATTTTTTTAAATTTATTTTATTTACTTTTAATACAATATACACTGACTTACTGTTTTTTTTCGTTATAAACACTTTGGCTTGATCACTTTCAACACAATATCTGATGAACTTTTTGGCACATGGAGTTCCAAGGCTTGGAACTAACAACACTATTTTTTTTTACACTTACTGTGGTTTATATATTCAATACAACCCCTGCAACCGTAATAATTACCAACCAACGAATTTTTGAAAATTGTTAGGACTAGGGGTTAGGGCGTGTCAAATTTTTAACCAATGATATTAACGATTTAAAAAATTTTTGAAAATGGGATTAAAATTATTTTCGCCTAAAGCTGGTGTCAATCATCATTATAGATTATTTTCATAAAATTTTATTAAGTAAACAAGAAATTTTTCTCAAAAAATTTGCCGTAGAAAATTCACAAGGCAATTCACGATAAAACGCAAGACTGCGAAAACGAAATTTTTTTTTGAGAATTATTAAGTAAAAATCTTTTATTAGGACTTTCTGAATCAGAACGAATCCACCGAAAAGTCGGCAAAATCAACACATGACTTATATTATTAGAAATCAATAACATTTCTTTAAAATAAAAGTATAAAACTAAAAAAAAAAGTTTATTGGCAGAAGAAGGCGATAGAGTTTACAAACGGGTTTTGGACATGATGGACGTGGCTCTTTAATTGTTAGACTTTAGATGGAACACTAATTTTTCTTTTCGATATTTTTATTTTTTCTTTTCGGTAATTTTTTAACACTTTTAACTTTTTCCATTACCACGTGGTGTTTCATCTTTTTAAAAATTTTTAATTTTAATAAAACGTTGACAGTTGACAAATACCCCCCCCCCCCCGGGAAAAAGGAAAAAGTTTAGCAAATTTTAAAATACGTAGAAAAAAAACAGCCGCACTTTAACACTTTAAGTAAAATCTTTAACGGTAAAGTTTTTTATAAATGAAATTAAAGTTTTAGGTAAAATAAAACTTGATGGAAAAACTTAATTTTCCAGAAAATCTATAAGGTGGTTTATGTTGCTGACTGAGAAAGTACCTTCGTAGTAATTTAATATGCTCTTTTATTAAGTAAAAACTTTATTTTGATATCCTCGTAAAATAAACCAATAATGTTCGCGGACCTTTTCTCAAGAGCAAAATCGATACAAACAACTCATTTATAGAAGAAAATTACCAAAAGGGATATTTGAACTATGGAATTTATGGTCACATTGTTTAAAATCATAGCTCACACCAACAATTATTTCAAATAAGAAACGAAAAAATTTCCTTTACGCAAAATTCAGTATACCCACACAGCATTTGCTATTTTGGACGGCGTGGCGTTTGGATGTAAAAAGTTGTTTCATTTTAGATTGAAATTCCTTTTGTAACTCTCGCAACCCACCTACATTTTGCAAATCAAATTTTATAAAAGTGTGCGTAAAATTTAACCTATATTATTTGTTACTCTAAATTAGCAAAGAAAAATTGAAGACGTTTTAATATCCAATTTTTATCGCAGGAACTCAATAATTAACAAATTAAACGATTATTCTCTTCTTATTTTAATGCTGTGCTAATTTAGTTAATTTCAATTTAATATAATTAAGTATTGTATTACCTATTAATTAGCAGTTTAATTTTATATTTATATTCTATTTTTTATTTTTCATGTTTATTCAAATATTCTAAGTCCAAACCTGTTAAATGTAAATTAATCCCTTTTTTTTGTTTTGCCATGTATGTAATGTACAGTTAAAATTCACTATTTTAACATTTTGTTTAGTTTGTTTAATTTAAATTTGCATAGTTCAAAGATTGGTAGTTTCAAGTTTACTAATCTTCTGGAATATATTCACAGGTAATTGGTTCATTAAATTTGTTTTGAATTTCCCGGTAACTGGCGGGAAATAAATTTAAATCTACATAGAAAATTTTATAATATAATGAAAATTGAAATACGGAAATAAAAATAAGTTTTTGAGCTTTCTTAAATAATGAAGCAAAAATATTTAAAATTTATCGAGCAGAATAAGCCAGAATAACGAGAGAAAATCAAAAATAATGATGCGGCCAATTCTTCCTATCAACTCAGATAAAGTCAATAATTTTGTAAGGCATGTTCGGCTTGATATGATAACAAAATAAACATAAAATTTAAAATATTTCTCTTTGAAACATTATGTTTGAATTAAATCAATCTATTTAATATTTTCCAACTATTTGTTCCTTGTCAATATTGGAATTATCGGGATGAACGTGCTAAAGGATAACTCATTTAATCTCTCCGTCTTTTATCTCGATTTAAATCTGGTTTAATAAAATAAAAAAGAAAACGTGCCACTCTAGGGTTTAAATAAGTAATTCGGAAAGCAAATACGTATTGATGTGAATGCGTAAACTGGCATTTTGATGGAACGTGTGAGCAGGTTGTGTCAGTATCTGTAACTATTTTATACAAATTTGACGTGAGGTGTATATTTCAAAGTGCTCGATGAAATTTAATAAAAGAAAAACAAAAACTCGATTTTTGAAGCTTCGAACTGATTTGTACGCTACTACTATCGCCATAAACCCGAGCACGTTCTGCTCTACCATTGATTATAAATTTGAGAAAGATAAGCAAACATATAAATTTGGTACTATAATTTATTCCAATAGTGTTTGAGTTGCAAGCTGAAATATTTATAATCAATAGTGCCAGAAGTAGAAATAACGTTTCATCCTGTTCTATAAGGATTGTTTATTATCTCTCTTAAAGGAAGATTCTATTTATGATTCTATCTTTTATTTTTACTTAGATTTTGGGGAAAACAAAATAATTGTTTACACAATCGCATTTGCAAATAAATAAACATGAGGAATATCTGACAATTACAGATTTTGTCACGGAAATTTTTACATCGATGCTGATGCTGATCGAATGCTCTTTGTAGCTTTCGAGCAATATGGTTTTAAAAAATTGTAAAGATATTTGCTTTTATAGACATTTGATACTAAACCTTTGATAAAGTCAATCAAGAAATTAACGAAACGTTATTACAAAAAATTTTATTAATTGAATTTTTTAGATTAGTTTTGATGAAAACTCGCAAAGCTGAGTTGTTAAATGTAACGTAACGAGAACGGAGGATTAACAGATTACCTTTTTTATTTTAAAGAATTATACCGTTTAGATATAAAAGAAAAATTAATTTTATTTGCTCAAAGTAAATGTTTGACTACGTTTAATTCATCTGGAAAGCTGAAATTTTGCAGGACCTTCTTAGGGAATTTCTTAGGTTGGTAACTTTCAAATACTTTGAAATTCTCTTCTTACTTTTATAACCATCTACCTGAAGGGATTACCAAAATCGTAACAGACAAAGACAGCTTATCATGCTGTCTCATTTAATGCTTACTCACTATATAATGCTCGTTTTTGCCGCTGAGGTCGTTACCAATCGACTACAATTTTATTGTAGGGTACGAAAAATGATAGTGACAGGTATACCCATAAGAGCTGTTCCTCTATACACTACATACTCTTTGCTCAGACAGAATTTTGATATCTTAATTGGTTTAAAAGTTTTTAGGGCCTAAAGTTCAAATTGCTTCACGTAATTATAATTGACGTGTAGGAAAAGTATATAAATTGAGAAAGAATGTCTTGCATCTTTTACAATTCTTATCGAAGATAGTAAGTCAGTCTTGCGATTATAAAGCATAGTATAATGTTACATACTACATAAAAAAATTATGTTAATTTTCTTTTAGGATTTTATATTACATAAGCTAATCACAAATAGGTACGCACTTTATAACTGTATCTATGAACACAAATTTTTTTTCTTTCTAGAAATAACTTTTGGAAGAAATTCATCATGTGGATTTCTTTTTTCGGTGTTCTATTGGCGCTATGTTTTTATCTCAATTTGTATAATTTGTAGTTAATTTATTAATATAATTATTTTAAACAAATTGATTTATTTAAACTTTACACTAATTTATTGTTTTAATATTTCTGAAATCCTTTCTGGAGGTTTAAATTTGACTAACACTGTAAATATAGTTATCGAAGGCTCGATAACCAGTAATCGTAATCATTAGAACGAAAATGAATTATCGGAAAATTCTACCGGAGTCGCTGAAAATCTGTTTAAAGAACGTCACAATTATGAAAAATAGTTAAACGAGAAGATTCGTACCCACCTAAAACAGAATTTTAATGACGGTCAGTTGGAGTTTTTAGAATCAGATAAACGTAAAGGTTCAACGTGGTCAAAAGATGTTGGAACTGATTCGGGTATCGAAAAATTATTTATTCCAGTAATGTATTTTTTCGTACAGATGCAAAATTGGAAACCTGAAGAAAAGTGCAACGCTAATATATGACAAAATGGCTAGTGAACTTATTCGATCAAGAACGGAAGATCATGTGACAGAAGAAATAGTATCAAATGACATCAAAAACAAAAGTGGAAACCCAAATTTGGTTCTACGGACTGGGTTTATGGCCAACGGATGACAAAAAAGCTTTCAATGCATCACAACTCCAATAAGGAGTTTAAAACGGTGAGTGGCTGAGTTGCGATCGTCTGATGCTCAATGAAAGCAAATCAGAAATTTTAAATTTTTGTGATACAAACAGAGAAATTACATCTGGAAAAATTGATATTTTTTTTGAAAAATTGAAATTTTATAATCGCAAAGTAATTTTTTATATATTTTTGTTTGTTTAAGTTTTGAGCAAACGAAAAAGTTAATTAAGGCTGTCCGGGACTACATCGAACAATTGCTGATAATGGATTTTTAGCCAAATTGGTAAGCTTGCACCTATAATTATGAATTTGGTACGATTTTATAGCCCAAACCCTAAGCTATCTGGGGTAATATTGAACATCTTAAGGGCATAGTAAAAAAAGTGAAGGTTATTATTAAAATCAAAATGATAAAATATTATTGCACTTAATTTATTTAACAAATTTTTTTTCAAAAAATCAAAAATTGATTAATATTACTGAACTTCTGGACACTCAAAAATTTATAATTCAGTTTGTGTGAATTTTTATGTAACTCATTTTTATCATCCGTCCTGATGATCCACCGTTATTCAGATTTCGGTTCTGCTAAGGCTGACATGTGGCTGCTAACATGCTGTTTGGTATGTCTTTGTAAATGCTTTTTCAAATACATTTTTTGGGAACATTTATAATTGCAATTTTTTCACACAAAGGATTTCTCGGCTGAATGAGTTCGTAAATGACCTTTCAAATATACTTTCCGAGAACATCTATAATCGCAAATTGTACACTGAAACGGCTTCTTGTCGGAATGTATTAGCGAATGGCCGTTCAAATCTGCTCTTCGAGAACAATTATAATCGCAGATCTTACACTCGAACAATTTCTCACCTGTACGTATTCGTAAGTGACATTTCAAAGCTCCTCTATGAGAAGATTTATAATCGCAAAAAGTACACTCGTACGGTTTCTCGCCGGAATGCATTCGTAAATGTTCCTTTAAATCTCCTGGCCGTGAACATTTATAATTACAAATTTTACACTCAAATGGTTTCTCGCCTGTATGAGTTCGTAAGTGGTAAACCAAATTTGTCCTTCGGGAAGCTTTGTAATCGCAAACTTCACACTGAAAGGGCTTCTCGCCGGAATGCGTCAATAAATGATTTTTTAAAGTTTGCTTAAGAGAGCATTTAAAGTCGCAAATTTTACAACCGAATGGTTTCTCGCCGATGTGAGTACGTAAATGATCTCTCAACTGCGATTTTTGAGAAAATTTATGTTTGCAAATGTTACACTCGAACGGTTTTTCCCCGGTATGAGTAAGTAAATGATCCTTCAAATGCCCTTTTTAAGTACATTTAAAATCACAGATTTTACACTTAAAAGGTTTCTCGCCGGTATGAATCTGAAGATGTCTTTTCAATTGTCCGTTATTTGTAAATTTACGGTTGCAAATTGAACACCCAAACGGTTTCTCTCCAGTATGGGTTCGTAAATCAATTTCTAATAGCCCTTTTTGAAAACATTTAAAATTGCAGATTTTACACTCAAATGGTTTCTTTTCGGTGTGAGTTCGAACATGTATTTGCAATAGCCTCTTGTAAGCACCTTTGTAATCGCAAATTTTACATGCAAACGCTATCTCCCCCACATGCGTTAGAACATGATTTTGCAAATCCGCCTTACGAGAAGATTCATATTTGCAAAGATAACATTCGAAAACTTTCTCTCCGTTATGAGTTTTTTGCTCCCGAAGTGAGAATGTATTGCTAAATATTCCATTACATTCTAATTGGGTTTGGCTGTCTTGATCCAGTGGTGAATCTTTAACGGAAGTCTCCTCTTTAATGTCAACGGTGTGGTGCAAGTCTTCAAATTTGATATCGATGGCTTCCGTTTTAATTTCTTTGTGATCATTTTCCAATAATTCTTCCAAAAATGTCAGCTTATTCATAATTTCGTGATTTTATTAAGCTGTAGATTTATTTCTTAATAAAGTGCCTACGTGCACCACGCGTACACGAACAAAAGAAAATAGTGTAGTGGCTAGATAGTCGGTACCGGCAACGATGTTTAAAACAATGACGGGCATCGGGCCATAAGCTAATGCGTTAGCGTTAGAACTAATGTTATTATTTTTTTAAAGTTTTTTATTAACAAAATAAATCGATAGTCATCGATTAATCGTAATTTTTCGATACTTGAGCTGAAAAACCTGTAGCGCAGCTACTGGTTTTTGTAACGCCATCTTTAGATTTATCATCGAATTGACATGCGAAATTTATTTCGAAGCTTCCGACCTGTAGTTTTTTTTATAAACTATAATTTAAACTTAAATATAAAGTTATAATTCCATATTTTTGTATATTAATTGTATGCGATTTGCAGAATTTGTAACCGGAACGTCAACAACCTAACCTCACAATTTATTCTACAAGTTGATGAAATTATGTTACAGCGGTTACAGCATGTCTTGTGAGTGTGTTTTTTATTGATATTTGGTTAATTATGGTTGACGGAAAATTTATAGATCTGATACATTCGTATCCGTTCCTCTACGATCGTAGAGAAACCGATACCGTAATTAGCCGATCGGGTGAAAATACGCGTGCGCGTTCTTCACGTTACTATGTTGATGTGAATGACAAGTCATTTGCTATATTTTGTACGTTATGTCTTGTATGTCCGCTACGTACGTTACTTGGATGTGAATGACGCTTTACACCTTCCCTTTTTCGCAAAAAAAATTTACATTTTACATAATTAAATTTTTTTTTCATAGTTATTACCCTTAATTACAATACAAATTTTATTATACTACCCATTAAAAATTTATGAATATATTGAATACCTATCGAAAATTATTTATCGTAGTACAATTTTATGCTATTCTTATGTACAGTTGTAACCTACGGGGTTTTGTTGGTTATTTATTTTTAATTTTTCATGTTCTAAGCCGGAGTTTTGAGATGCTCCAACGTTAGATCAGAGTGCTAACTTAAATCGAGTTCCTGAGAAATAGGGAAATATTTATTTTTATAAAGCTGCCACCATCCCTTATTCTCAATGCTAATGAACTTTTCTTCTCGTTATCACTTAAAAAAAAAATGTAATATTTATTTTTGGTAGCTACTGGAAATTCGTTTCACCAATCCTCCTCTTTCTGGAAACGTGAACCGACGGCTAACGATAAATTTAAAAATTGTTTGCGTCGTTCGAAAGAAATAAGAATATCAAAGAAAAACTCTCAATGTTAAACTTACAGTGATTATTTATTTAAATTTAATAATAAAAAAAAATAACTGCACGAAAATACTTAAAACAAATTATGTTTACATTAAATCCTAATTTTAATGCATTAACCAAAATAAAACAATTATTTCAAATAAACACGCATTAGTTCCAAAATGCAAAAACAAAATATAAGTTGTCACGTTATTGACAACTTCCCCAAAAGTAAAAAAAAATATTATATAGCTTACAAAATAGCCAAAACAACAGAAAAAAAAACAGTAAAGAATTTTAAAAGTTCTTACCATTTAAACACAAACACTTATATAAAAAAATCAACACGTCTCAAATTTGTCATTTGAAACGTAAACCGAATTCAATTAGTTAAAGTGATAACTAAAATAATTAATTTTAATTCGCACTGAACTTAAATATTCAAATCGCGAAGTTACACTAAAGAAAATTACTCAAATTTTCTCAACTCAAGTTAAAAATGAAACAGCAGTTCCCTTAAATGGATCAAAACCTGCTCTCTTTTTTTGTGTGTTTCTTTTTTTTATATTGATTCTCCTCCCTAATTTTTGTTTAAAGGTCTCCCCCTTGACAAATCACACTTTGTGTAAGGCAGCCACGTCAAACTAATTAAAGAGGTTATTTACCTTATTTTTCAAAAATAGACACGTGCATTAATATTTTCAAGTGATCAAAACTTTGGCTCTAAGTTTTCCTTAATAATTTAAGAAAATAAGCTCATCCACGTGTAAATTTTGTAAGTGTTTTCGATTAGATCATTTCACTAAAAACGGAAAAAATTTCGGAACTAATTTGTTTATTTTCCAAAAATGATGATATCATTTTTGCAACTTATTTCCTACTTTAAAAATCCCGAGTGCAATTATAGCTAATAATAACATATTAATAATTATGTTATAATAATAATGACTTAATTAATATTAACTTAATATTTTTACAATATTTAAAATATTTTTACTTACTGAAACTACGAACAACCAAAAAAATTTTAGTTTTAAATTTCTTGGGTTGTTACCCAGTTATTAATTTATTATCTAAATATACAATAATATTTGGGAATTCAATTTTTACAATTTCATATGGACCTTTGTATATTTCTTGTACTTTAGTAACAGCATCGTTTCTTAACATCACTTTGTCACCTATTTTATAATCTACCAATTGAACTTTTCGATCATGAACTTCTTTTCTTTTAATTTTTGATTCTATTAGATGCTTTTGAGCATCTTGACAAGCTTGTTGAAGACGATATCTGAATTCAATCGGGTAACTATCGAAATTATATAAAGGAATTTCGAATTATAAAATTGTGGAGTGATATCGGAAATATTATTTTAGAGACTCAAAAGAAATAAATAAACAACTTAATAACAAATTATTTATTTAATTATAGTGTTAGGTACAATTATAAACAATATTATGTATATATTTTGAACTAGCAAGTTAATAAGTATACAATAAATAGATATGAAATGTAATAATTTTATTAAATCCAGAATAACTAAATTAATAGCTAAATTGAAACTAAACTAAATTGAAAACGGTAGAAATTTCAATTTCGATATCACTCAAATGTACCGACAAATATGGGTACACAAGTCAGATAGACAATTTCAAAAAATTCTTTGGCGCAATAACCAAACCCAACCCATTGAATCTTATGAATTAAATACGGTAACATTTGGAATGACATCGGCCCCATTCTTAGCTATTAGGTGTCTTCTCGAATTAGGTAATTTAAATATAAGGAATTATTTAATAATAATATTAATTATAAACATTTTTGTATTGTATTTTATGTAGGTAGATTAAATAAATGTTGAATGTTTAGTCTGTTCTTTTTTTTAAATGAAAATTTTGAAAAATGTTTATTGCAGATTTTACCTGCCTAATCAAACTTAAATAGTTTAATTAATTATAATATTAAAATTATTATATTGTGGTGATATTTTATGCATTCAACCCGCCAGTCCAGATCGTGGTCAATTATTTGTTTTAAGTACTGCAAATACGTTACTAATTTATTCACAGGAAAATTAAAAAGGCTAAATTTATTACTTTAAACACTTACGTGACACATTGTTTTGATTGTAAATGTTATAAGACATGGAATTGTGATATTGTTGTGTGCTTCGATAACCTGCTACGAAAGAAAAGAGAAATTAATTTGTGCAACATCCTGTATGTGATTGAAAACTTACCGGATATAAATTTTCTAAAGGTTGAAGACAGACTTAGATAGCGGGGACTTAGATAAGAGACCGGACGCTAAGATTGGCGTGAGTGCGTTTTCTTTGATTTTGCGATTGGCAGATTTTTGCTTATTAAATAACTGGAAATTGGTTTCCGAGCCGTGGAAGTAAATATTTGTTACGAGTCTTCGATTTCAGTGTAAGATTGCTGAAAATATTTTAATTTGAGAAATTTACGGGTGCAAGATTACCAAGGTCGAGATAAGGACACGACGCCATTTTGGAAACGATAGAAAGTTTGAATTAGAATGAAAATTTACGTACCTACGTTGAAAGTAAAATTGATTAATTTGGATATTGTTGAACACTGGATTGACGGTGTGGAGATTGATAAATTGCAGTCAAATTGAGTACGAATATTATAACAATGCCGGGTGGTATACAAAAACTTGGTAACTACAGTAGATGTGGCAGCTTCAACGTGCAGGAGTCAAATGGAGCATACCCTAATATTCGCATCATGCCGGCCAATCAGAAATGGTCACTGAGCACAGTGAGATTTGACATCATTACTTTCTCTCTAACCCAACTTTTATAGCAATTTGTACTTTGTACTTTTCTAGCGCGCGCTTTTTATTACATAAACTAGTAAATACATAGTTTAAATAATAAGTTTATAGTGCTCAAACTATATGTTAGTGCATTAATTAAGTTAATATTAAGTTTTATTATTTTATAAATTTAGTTTTATAAGTTTATAGTGCAAAAACTATTATTATATTAGTGTATAATTTTGGATATTTTATTAGTGTTTTGTACTACCAGCTTACAGTTTAAATTACTTGTTGGTGGGTGTATTCACAGTGCAGCTACTTTTTTTCTTTACAATCAATAATTTTGATTGTTAAATTCGGAAATCAACATGGAAAGGTATGTTTTTAAATATGTAACTACTTCATGTATTAAAATATTATCACGTTTTTAGAGAGAATACATTAATTTGTGGTGAGTGTCACAAGCAATTCAGCAGTGTATCGACAAAAAATAGACATATGAGGAATTTCCATGACAATACAATGAAACAGAAATCTACCCACATAATTTGCCCTATATGTCCTAAAGAAAACAAGAATCCATTTAAGGATCATGATGATTTGATTAAGCATTTAACGGAGGGCCACAGCTTAAATATTAAAGAATCTACATTAAATTTTAGGAATATCGAAGAATTTGAATGTTGGAGATTGCAAGAAAATAGAGAAGTTAATTATTATTCTTGCAGAAGAAATACTACTACTAGTGGCATAAGTTATATTTATTACAACTGTAATCGTAGTGATTCACTAGGTTTGGAATAATATAGATAATAATTAAACATTGACGGTAATTTGAAAATTATTTTTAGGATTCTGTAGCACCGCTAAAAAACGTGCCATTAAAACCGGTGGTAGTATTAGAATTTCCGGAGTATGTCCTTCAAGAATTCTAGTGAAAATTTTTACAGATGGTAAGTTTAAATAAAAGCTTTAGTATTGTAGTATTCTTGAATGAAGGATATATATAAAACTGAATATTTTTCTAAGGCACTGTAAATGTCAAATTTATCGAGACACATGTGGGTCACGAGGATGAGCTAAGAACAAAGCAATTGTCAAACAAAAAACAAAAAATAATAGTAGAACATTTGAAAGATGGTGTGACAAAAGAGAGGATTTTACAAGATGCTAGGAAGATTAAAAATCAGAAATTGGAGCGAATCAATTTGATTAAAAGAGGAGATTTAGATTATTTAATGCGAAAATTCAATATTGACAAAAAAAGAGGTGCAGATGATATGGTAGCTACACTTCTAAAAATTGAAGAATGGAATAAGGAAGGAAGAAATCATGCTTTTCTAGTAAAAAAAATCGGTATGTTTTTTTTCAAATTTCGCCAAACTTACCTTTTAATTTGTTTTAATTAAGGAATATTTGACAAGAATTACAAAGTTATTTGAATTAAATTTTTTATAGCAAAATTAGTATTATGTGGTGGTGGCGGCGAAGGAAATAATTCTACTTTAATTTTTAAGGTGAAAGTCATCCTGAATTAAGATTAGAAGATTTTGCCGTAGCATTTATGAACAGCGATATGGAGGAAAAAACTAAAGAAATTTAAAAGATTAATATGTATCGATGGAACTCATGGAACAAATCGACATAACTGGGACTTAACTGTTATGGAAAATTGGGACTTTGCGGGTTTTAAATTTAAATATTGCGCGCGCGGGTTTAGTAAGTTGAAGAGATTATCGGTAGAGGTCGCTAGTAGGGAGCAGCAGTTGGTAACGATGGGGAAAAATAAAACGAGCATAAACGGGAGTATAAAAGGGAGCAGAGAGAGATGTAAAGCGTCAGTTCCAATAATGCAAGCGAGGAAGAACAAGTCAAGGAGTAATGGTTAGGTAACGAAGCAACTTATTATAGTAGAAAATATTGTGTATCATATAGTGAATTTAGTAAATTGTAAATAATTGGAAAGCGTGTTGTTATTTATTCTCAGTATTTAAACGCATAAATAAGCTTGACCGCCACTGTGCTAACATCGCGGAATAACAGGTTATGGGCCCAGCAAATAAATACTGCAGATAAAAACAAATTGATCGTAGAAGCGTGTGAAATACGAAATAGAAAGTTACGATGGACGACAAAGTGGAAAAAATTGAACAACGTGAATTATAGGCAATGGTCGATGCGAATGCGTGGCATACTAGGACTGAAAGATTGTTTGGACGCCATCGGATTCACCACAAGCACACTAACTCCAGAGCAAAAGAAAATTGACGAAAAATGCAAGTCGATAATTTATCTCTCCGTTGACGATGATAATCTAGATAGTATCGAAGAGTGCGAAACAGCCAACGAAATATGGAATAAGTTAAAGGAAATTCATACAAAATTCGATAGCTACCACGCGGTACTGATGTTAAAGGAGTTCATAAATTTAGAGAAAGGTACCAACGAGAAGATACTGGAGTACGTGAACCGGAGAAATAATTTATACAAGAAAGTGAAAAGTGCTGGTTTCAATTTCGAAAACAAAGTATTGATGGGTCTAATGCTAATAGGGTTACCAAAGGAATACGAATATTTGACAAGAACCGTTAAGATCGACGACGACGCTTTAACCCCAGCCAGTTTAAAAATGAGATTAGCAGAAGAAGAAAGACGAATAGAGGAAAGCGAAAGTGGAAAAAACGAAGAAGAATACAGAGCGATGAACACAAGAAATAATGTTATTGCGAGGAACGACAACCGTCACACGGATAGTGTAAGAAACGTAAAGTGTTTTAGGTGCAACAGATTTGGACATATTGGAAGGGACTGCCAAACAAGTAGGGATGCAAACAACCGATACTACAACAACCAGACCTTATACGTCATAAAAAGCAACTTGGGACACGCCAACGACATGGATAACAACAAAACGGTATGGTTGATAGACAGCGGATCTACCGATCACATGACTGGCGATCGAGAAAAATTTACAACGTTTCACGAGAAGTCAAACGAAATTATTAGCGCAGGGGGGACCATATTGAAGTCCATTGGTTATGGAGACGTAAGGGCAAAATGGCACGACATAAACGGCGGAGCAACAATTACATTGAAGGACGTCCTATGTGTACCAGGACTTAACGCAAACTTGTTGTCAACAGCAAAAATGTGCGATAAGGGAATCGTGGTATCTTTCAAACAAAGAAGTTGCACGATTTCGAACGATAATAAAGAGCTGCTACTCAGAGCTAGACGGGAGGGAAATTTGTATACAATAAAGGAGGAACGCATCATAAAAACAAGTTCGTATCATGTCACTAAAAGCAGCGAAGAACTATGGCACCAACGTTTAGGTCATGCCAACGAAAGATACGTACAACGGCTGTTAAAGGATTGTGGAAAAGTGGTTGAGAAAGTTGAAGACGAATACAGAAAAAAATGTGACACATGTGAAACGTCGAAGATAAAGCAGAAGAGTTACCCGAAGAAAACCGAAAATCGAAGAAAGGAAATCTTAGAGCTAGTACACACAGATGTGATGGGACCGATAACTCCTACTTCAAAGGGCGGAAACAAGTACGTAATAACCTTCACGGACGATTACTCACGCTACACCGAAGTATTCATAATGAAGACGAAAGACGAAGCTTTACAAAAATTCGACGAATATAGAAGAACAGTGGAAAGAAGGTTCGATAAGAGAATAAAAGCCATAAGAAGTGACAACGGGGGAGAGTATACCAGCAACAAGTTCAACGATTACCTAACGAAGTTGGGGATAACCAGAGAACTTACCACACCAAGATCGCCACAACAGAACGGAGTAGCAGAACGGTTGAATCAAACCATCATGAACATCGTGCGGTGCGAAATGGAAGAATCTAACATGTACAGCGACATGTGGGCCGAAGCCACCCTAGCAGCTTGTTATTTAAAAAACAGAATACCGACAAGTGCGAATGACGGAAAAACACCGTATGAGTTATGGAATAATCAAATACCAAAAATTGACCATCTTCGAGTATTTGGATGTCGAGCGTGGTGTATAAATGAAAGGCGTACTCACAAATGGGAACCGAAGGGAAAAAGGTATATCTTCATTGGATACGATACAAGGGCAAAATCATATAAATTATGGGACGAAGAAAGGAATACGGTAGTTCTAGGTAGAAGCGTGATTTTTGACGAGAACGTCTTTCCATTAAAAACGTCATGTGAAAACCCACCAACGAACGAGAGACAAAAAGTAAACTGGGGGGGGTCATTCGTCGAAGAGAGTACCGAACACACAGTAACACCAGAGGCCGACGAAGATGAATTGAGAACAAAGGAGGAAAGCGAACAACCTTCCGAAATCGAAGAAGAATCGGTAACGGACGAAGAAGAAAGCGAGGAATCTTCCGAAGATGAATTAGAAACAAACAAAGAAGAAAGCGAGCAGGAAGCAGAACCCTCTGAAAACGAAGAACCACGCCCAGAAACCGATACAGAAGGTCCATCAAGTAAAAAACGAAGACAAACGAGAAGCGGAAGAGAAGTGAAAAAACCAAGTTGGACAAGACAATACGACATGAGGTCAAACTTGGTACGCGGGAAGGAACTGAAAACTGAACCGAGATCGTATAAAGAAGCCATACGCAGCACTGAAAAAGAGGAATGGTTAAAAGCAACCGATGAAGAATTCGGAAACATAGAAGAAAATAATACTTGGATGATAGTGCAGAAACCCAAATACAAAAGAATTCTAAGAACTAAGTGGGCATTTAAAAGAAAATTGAACGAAAAGGGCGAAGTGGCAAGATACAAAGCCAGATTGGTAGCACTAGGAAATCAACAAATACCGGGAACAGATTATGATCAAACATATGCACCAGTGATACAAAGAAAAACGATGAGACTGATGACGGCATTAAGTGTACAAATGAAACTAGAAATACACCATATCGACGTAAATGCAGCTTATTTGAATGCTGAAATAGACGACGAAGTTTATTTAGAATTACCTGAAGGCTACGAAGAATATTTAAAGGAAAACGTCAATAAACAGGAATATGCGCTTAAGCTAAACAAGAGTTTGTATGGCCTACACCAATCTGGGCTATTGTGGAACAAAACGTTAAACAAGTTCATGATCGAAGAAGGGTTGTCACGGAGCAAAGCCGACCCATGTTTGTATTACGACATCGTAAAACAATTGTATGTTACGACGTATGTAGACGATCTCTTAATTTACGGGAAAAGAAATGACATCATAAATTTCAAAACTGCGATAGGAAACAGGTTTAAAATAAAGGACTTGGGCTTGGCTAAGAGAATTTTGTCCATAAACGTCCAGCAAACTTCAAACGAAATCAGTTTGAATCAGGAAGATTACGTGACAGAAATATTAACGGAATTCAACATGAACGACGCAAAAGTGACAGAAACACCTCTCTGTGCGGGAACGAAATACGTTTTGAGCGAAGACGATGAAAAACTGAGCGAAGAAATGAAGACGCTATACCAAAAGGGAATCGGAAGCCTGATGTACTTGGCAACAAATACCCGACCAGACATATCATACGCAGTGGCCCACATGAGTCAATTTTGTACAAAGCCATCGAAAGGACATTGGACGGGATTCAAACATATATTGCGGTATTTGAAAGGAACAAAGAATCATCGATTAACATTCACAAGAAGTAATGAAAAGATCACCACTTACACTGACGCAGTTTGGGGAAGCGATATCACAGATAGAAAGTCCTACAGTGGTCAAGTCACAACACTCGGGGGGGGAGCAATAAATTGGTCTTGCAGAAAGCAGAGATGCGTGGCGTTGAGCACGATGGAGGCGGAATTCATAGCATTAAGCGAAGCAGCAAAGGAATGTCTTTGGTTAGCAGAAATAATCAAAGAAATAAATCAAGAAGAATTGATAAACGTACCATCGGTGATAAAAATCGACAACCAGGGGGCAATAAAACTTGCGGAAAATAATACGACTTCCGATCGGAGTAAACACATCGAATTACGAATGTTCCACGTGAGGGATTGCGTTCAAGAAGGAAAGATTAAGTTGGAATACATTCGAAGCGAGGACAACATTGCAGATCAACTAACAAAGATAGTCTCGAAGTTAACGGCACAACAACATCAAATAAAGATGGGGATCGGGAAATCATCCAGGGGGGATAATGAGAGAAATTTCCCATATCAGGGAAGGAATCAGGAATAGATTCAGGGGGGATGTTATGGAAAATTGGGACTTTGCGGGTTTTAAATTTAAATATTGCGCGCGCGGGTTTAGTAAGTTGAAGAGATTATCGGTAGAGGTCGCTAGTAGGGAGCAGCAGTTGGTAACGATGGGGAAAAATAAAACGAGCATAAACGGGAGTATAAAAGGGAGCAGAGAGAGATGTAAAGCGTCAGTTCCAATAATGCAAGCGAGGAAGAACAAGTCAAGGAGTAATGGTTAGGTAACGAAGCAACTTATTATAGTAGAAAATATTGTGTATCATATAGTGAATTTAGTAAATTGTAAATAATTGGAAAGCGTGTTGTTATTTATTCTCAGTATTTAAACGCATAAATAAGCTTGACCGCCACTGTGCTAACATCGCGGAATAACATTAACAACTGTATTAATAAAAGATGATCAAAATATGGGTTTCCCTATTGCATTTTTACTTTCAAATAGATTAGACTAGGTCATTCAAAGGGTATTTTTTAGGGCTTTAAAATCCAAGTTACAAGATGATGTAGAAGCAGAGTTTATAATGAGCGATGACGATTCAAAATATTATAATGCATGGACCGAAGTTATGAAATCTGACAAGAAACCGAGAAGATTACTGTGTACATGGCATGTAATAAAGAACTGGAATATTTAAGGAAGATTAAAAATAAAGAAACAGGAAAATAAATTAGAAATGAAGAAAGAAATGAGAAGAATTTTAAAAGAAACCAATGTTAACAATTTTATTAATTTGAAAGACAACTATTTTAAACATCTAGAAGAGGAAGAGGAGTTCGAATTTTTAAAATATTTACAAAAGTAAGTGATTGTCTTTTCAAAATTAGAGAGTATGTATAATATTATGTTTTATTTTCAGCTATTATTTTCAGAGTGAAGAAAGAATTATGATGTGGGCTCATTGCTATCGAATTAATGCCGGTATAAATACAAATATGGCTATAGAAAGCTTAAACAAAGTCCTTAAGCATAATAAAATGAATGGGAAACGTAATATTCGGTGAGGCAATTTGTATTTCAATAACATTTGCTTATTTTATACATTTTTAGAGTTGAAAAATTATTAGATTTATTAGAGGAGCTTGTTGACGAGAAAATGTGGAAGACAATTTTGAACACGGAAAGACCCAACGCAAATAATTATCAACATAAAACAACATTAAAGGCACATAAGATGGCAGAAGATAATACGATAAATTTTGTGGAACTCGTAGAATTTGGCAAGTATAAGGTAAAATCTTCGATAGGTGAGAATTTTTATACTATATCTTATAACGGAATTGTGTAACGATGACTGCAGGAGAATGTATTGTGAAAAATGTAAAGTGTGTATACATAGATATGTGTGTGAATGTCCAGAATATTGTGTAAAAACTAATTTATGTAAACATATACATGCAGTAGCTCTGTATGAAAAAAGGAGAAGCGAATCTGTTTTAGGTTTTAGTAAAAGCTTAAATGAAGAGGAACTATTGCACATTGATGAACCTACAACCAGTAAAATTGCATATCAGGAGGAATTGAATCAGTTTATAAACAATAAATCTGAAAATAGAAATGAGTCCAGCATAGACAATTGTAAAATAAAGGTGGTACCTCAGGTAATATTTGGTTTCAAATTTATTAAGAAAATAATCTTTTCAGATTATGAGAAATGAAATTATAAACACAGTACCATTATTGGATGACGAAGAAATTCTTAATCTCCATAAGTCTTTGAAAAAAATACAAGAAGAAAAGATGGTAACAAGCAAGAAGAGAAAAATGGAAAAGCAAGGCTATTATCCAAAGAAAAGGATAAATCAGAATGGTAAAAAGTGTTTTTTTTTTATTTTTTTTTGAATAATTAGTGATTTTTATGGTTTGAGTAGATGGTGCAAGATGAAGCAGCTTATAAATTAATATATTTATTTATTTGCAATATTTTGCTTATGGTGATGGATGGAGTTTAACCTTGTCCGTATTCTTTTTTATTTTTACATAGAATTTGACCTTTCATTTAAAGATTTAGTTTAGATTTTCAGTAAATTGACTTCTTATTGTATTGTAAATTTTAAATGGTGACCGGATTTAACTTAATAAAACGCTATTTACTTGCTTAGCTTTATGTTCTTAATTTTCGTTATTTAGTTATTTATCAATCGATTCTTTTCGTTGTAATTGTTGTTATGGTTGTTTTGGCCGCTTCAATAATTTTTGCCTGTTTGGTAGGCCTTCTGTTGTAAGTGAAAGTTTTGATGGCTTTTTGAACTGTTTGCACAATTAAAAATTTTGAAATTTATTGATTTAGTTTATCGCTTGAGGTTTTTTTATAGTGTACATTTTAAATGGTGATTGGATTTAAATTTAATTTAATAAAAGCATTTTACTTAGTTTTATGTTCTTAATATTTGTTATTTGTCAATCCATTCTGATTTGGGCAAATAAAAATTCTGAAATTTATTTATTTATTTTATTGCGTGAGTTTATACCTCCTTATTGCAAGAAGAAGTGAATATAAAAAATAAAAACAACGAAAAGTTACTACACAATATTTAAAATTCGCGTAATAATATTCAAATTTAAATACTTCCTTCTGATTGGTTATGGTGCGCAAGGATTCTCATTGGGCCGGCACGATGTGAATATTAATGTATGCTGTCAAATGGTAGTCTACAAGTCTACTGAACAAAGCGCATTCAACCACTTCCGAGATTCACATACAAGGTATTTGAAAATAACTAGTTTTATTGGTGCAAAACATTTTTATTATAAAATCAAGATTTGTACAACATTATAAATTATTTGCTACACTTTAAACACCAAACAACAAATGAAATTGAAATTTAGCAGGTTTTTGAATAGAGTAAATAAAATTTCAAATTCAGTGGTTGAATACAAATTACACTTAAAAGCCTAAAAGCGAAATTGTCGCTACAAAATTTTCTTTTGAATAAAAACATTATTTTCGTTGGAAAAAAGTTCTCGTCCGATGTAAGGATACTCAAAAAAGGGATATTGGGCTAGCGGACACCAAATAAAACTACAAAGTTACTTTGCCACACTGGCAAATGTTGTTAACATTATGTTGTTAACATTAATTATTTCTTTATATAGCATAATTTTTTGTTTTATTATTCATTTTTGTAAATCTTACATATTCCAAGGTGGGCGGAATATCAAGATTTAAAATATATTTGGAAGGAGGGGAGAAACGTTAATGAGTGAACGCCCAATTAGTATGCATAACTATGTAGTATTATGAAGAAGTGGGTAGAAGCAAGTTGACAAATAAATAACAACCCTCGTGTTAGGCCATATTGGATTTTACTCTTGTTGAACGCCCTTCGGCAATCTTCGGAAACGCGTAATTGGTGGTTCTCGCGTTGTTATTGTTAAAACAGCCCTATACCGACGGAAAATTTTAGAAAATAACTTTCCCTAGAAAAATTTTGAAAAATTTTTCGTCGGGAAAGTTTTATTTTCCAATTTTTCCCTCGGCTCGGGCTGTGTTACTTCCAATAACAACCCTGATGTAAAAAATTTTAGTTTTATTTTTATCCAGTATTGACATCAGAATATACAAGCAGGTGTAAAGTATACGATTATAAACAGGTTTCGATCACGAGGTACCATCTTACAACCGATGCTTGAAACCAAGAAGAAATAAGGAGCTCATACACCAGCCAAGCTGAGCCAACACTCGTACGGTTCTAGTGGCTATGAGTTAGTAAATGATCTTTTAAAACAGTTTTTCGTGAACATTTATAATCACAAATATTGCACTCGAACGGTTTCTCGTCAGTATGAGTTAGTAAATGATATTTCAATTTATCTTTCTGTGAACATTTATAATCACAAATATTACACTCAAACGGTTTCTCACCCGTGTGAGTGAGTAAATGATTTTTTAAAGTATCTTTTCGTGTACATTTATAATCACAAATATTACACTCAAACGGTTTCTCACCCGTGTGAGTTACTAAATGGGTTTTTAAATGACCTTTTTGTGAACATTTATAATCGCAAATATTGCACTCAAACGGTTTCTCACCCGTATGAGTTAGTAAATGCTTTTTTAAAGTATCTTTTCGTGAACATTTATGATCACAAATATTACACCCAAACGGTTTCTCACCCGTATGAGTTACTAAATGAATTTTTAATTTATATTTATGTGAACATTTATAATCACAAATATTACAATCAAACGGTTTCTCGCCCGTATGAGTTAGTAAATGTTGTTTTAAACGTTGTTTTAGTGAACATTTATAATCGCAAATATTGCACTCAAAAGGTTTCTCCCCCGTATGAGTTATTAAATGGATTTTTAATTTACATTTTTGTGAACATTTAAAATCACAAATATTACACTCAAACGGTTTCTCACCCGTATGAGTTAGTAAATGTTGTTTTAAACGTTGTTTTAGTGAACATTTATAATCGCAAATATTGCACTCAAAAGGTTTCTCCCCCGTATGAGTTATTAAATGGATTTTTAAATTACATTTTTGTGAACATTTAAAATCACAAATATTACACTCAAACGGTTTCTCCCCCGTATGAGTTAGTAAATGTTGTTTTAAACGTTGTTTTAGTGAACATTTATAATCGCAAATATTGCACTCAAAAGGTTTCTCCCCCGTATGAGTTATTAAATGGATTTTTAAATAACCTTTTCGTGAACATTTATAGTCACAAATATTGCACTCAAACGGTTTTTCGCCCGTATGAGTCAGTAAATGATATTTTAAATCACCTTTTACAGAACATTTATAATCGCAAATATTGCACTCAAACGGTTTCTCACCCGTATGAGTTAGTAAATGAACTTTTAAATTTGATTTTGTTGATAAACTATTATTACAAATGTAACACTGGAAAAATATTTTACCAGTGTGAATTAGTGAAGGGATATCACAATCTTGTTCGACTTGAGATTCGTTCATTGGAGTTTCTTCTTTAATGTTGATGGAATGATGCAAATCTTCCAAGTTGAATTCCGTTACTTCTTCTTCTTTCTTAATTTGTAAGTAACTCTTTAAATTACATGGAGTTTTCTGTAACAAAATACATATTCATAAGTGATTTTTTTGTTCCATTAGTAATTGTTTAAAAATATATATTTTGGTAAATTTATAATTTAATGATAGAGAGCACATTTAGGTAAGAAGAAAATAATGTTAACACACCAGCAGAGTACTGTTTCTTAGGAAATCTGGCTATGAATTAGAATAAATTCAAGAAAAAGTTCAACTTTTGTATGGAAGCTAGCGAGAAAAACTACAAACCAGATAAACAAAAGAAAAAAAATGGTATCAAATTTTGGTAACGTCAAGTGCTGCCTCACACGGTTGGAAGTACCACGTTAGTCATGTACAGTCCGGTTAAACGTAGTACATAATCTGTCTACCTCAGCATACCTCACTCACAATTTAAATTATACGGATTAAATATATTACAATTTTTTTAAATAATAATAATAATAAATCAAATTTATTTTCGTAATTACATTAAAGCAGACAAATGGTGAAAACAGACTTCACAAAAGAAATGAACTATCAAAACATCAACAAAAATCACAACAAAAACCATAATAATACAACAATAATCACAACAAAAATAAATCACAAAAACCACAAAAACTACAATAATAAAATAATTCAAAATTTAACATTCAAAAATTCTACCAAACAATAAGGCTCGATCTGTATAATAAAACGATCGAGCTCTTTCTTGAATATCTTTAAATCATTCACTTCGCGTAGGCGCAAAGGTAAGGCGTTATAAAGTTTCAGGCACATATAATGTGGACTACTTTCCGTGTTAGTCAGAGAGTGTATGGGATACATATAAAAATTATTCCTAGTAGGGTAAACACCCTTTTTAACACAACTAAAAACTCCTTCTTGTGCATGTACAAGAAAAGTATACACTCCCTGATGTACATGCCCGGCAAAGTCAAGAAATTGTGCTTTCTAAACAAACCCCCTACATGACGCATTGTGAGAGAGACCGAGTAACAATCTGTAAATAAAAATTCTACCTGCCCTTGCAGAAGACAGTATTTTCTTCACAGTCTGGAAAAATCCAGATTTTTAAAAGAATAGTGAAGAGGCCCACGATGTTAAAGCTAACCGATTTTGTGCGGTGAGCGAGAGCGTGAATTGAATACCAATTCCTGCAGTACGGCTTCCCCGAAAAGAAACACAGATTAAAACAAAGCGTATTTAGTAACTCCATATACAAGAGATCAAAAAAGTATAAAAGGTTGTCAATCGTATATAATTATCGGCGTAGTTGGTAAAAAGTTATGACAAAAAAATCGTCCTCAAACGAATCTTCGGGGGCACTCACAAACCTCTAATAGTTAACTTCTGCATGACAAAGATCTTGTTTGCTGACGTGCCACCGCCCCAGAAAATAACCCCAAAACCCATCAAATAATGAAAATTTGCATAATAAAGAATTCTCAGAGTTTCGGCATTCAATTGTTGACTCAATACACGGAGCGTATAAATTACAGAACTCAGCCTACTGGCCAGTGTATTAATGTAATTACGCCAATTGAGAGTACTGTCCAAGTGAACCCCAAGACAGCGACATCCATCCGAAACCACCAACCGACCGCCACAAAGACTCTCGGGCACCGCAGCCCGACAGCGATCAATCTTAAATAATACACATTCCGTCTTATCTCCATTCAAACACAGCCTGTTCATGCGCAACCATTCCTCAACCGATGAAAGATGAAAACTTAAGGTTGACTCCACATCGCTTAAATTATTCCACAATAACAACAAAGTAGAGTCATCGGCATAGTTAAGAAATTTATGCGGAAAGTTCGCAGTAACCAGAGGCAGATCGTTCATGTAGATTATGAACAGGAGAAGACCAAGAATGCTCCCCTGGGGTACACCAAGACTCACAGCGCGACTATTCGAAGTAAAAGACTCTCCACGGCCAGTGATACGAGTCGATTGGGAGCGGCCGGAAAGATAACTGACAAACCAAGATAAAGCAATATCTCTTATACCAGCGGTGGCGAACCTATGGCACGCGTGCCCGAGATGGCACGTATAAGAATTTCAATGGCACGCGAATGATTTAACAAGTGACATCATTTTATACAAGCCACAAATTAAGTACCGTGAAATCATCTCAGTAGTCGAATTAATGTAACTATGTAAAAATGGCTCACCACTATTGAAATTTGTGGAAGGAGTTTTCTGTGTAAAGCTACAGATTAAGTGAATCATCTGTTCGCCGAACAAACAGCAAAAATGTTCGAGTTTCACTATTTTTTTATTTGAAAGTAGAGGTCAAACTGAGCATTCACAATTTTTTGTGAATGAATGTGAGTACGTCTTAGGTTAGAAAATAATTGTTAAAAGACCGGCCGCTGACGTCACGGGCCGGCTATTTCAAAAATTAGCGTGGCTTTAGAAACCAATAAAAGCAGTGCAGTTGCAGATACCAATCTCACTTGTTACACGTGATATCTAGTAGTTGTTCGTCTTGTTTTGATATTCAAACAGCTGATCTTTAGTTTACCAAAATTGCTTTACGATTATATGAGTTGCTTACGAACCAACCAACCATCAAAATGACTTGACAACAGCGCATAATCATCGTTAATTTTCACTGGTCAATCATGGCGCTCAGTTTAAATACTTTTCCAAATTTCAACATTTCAACATTTTTAAAATCTTAGGCTGATTTTTGAGACCAACCAATTATACAGATAAATAGCATTTTGACTAGTTTTATGTTGATATATTATTTTAAAAATCTGTGACTAGTGAAACTCGTCCATTGCATTTAAATAAACTAAATGTTAAACTTCAAGGTGTTAACAAGACAGTTATTGTCATGTTTGATTTAATCAAAGCATTTGAAGCTAAATTACAGATTTTCAATCGTGATCTTATTTTCAACACCTACAAATATTTTCCAAATATGAAAATTCACATAAAGTTAAATTGACCGAAGAATTTTCTGTAGTTATTCAGTCGATAATAAACAAATTTTCTTCAAGATTTAAACAATTCAAAGAATTTGCAGAAACCTCCAAATTTATTTTATATCCAGACACAACATCAGCAAATAAACTTAATTTGGGGAATTTTGATGGCCTGACTTTGGAAGATATAGAAATGCAATTAATCTTTATTGCAATTTATTTTTGAAATTGTCTAAACACAATTCTGAAATATTTTTTTTTTAATTTTCCCCCTATTAAAAAGTGTTCGGCACGGCAACTAATCAAAAATTTTTTTTTTTTAATTTTTGGCACTCGGACACAAAAAGGTTCGCCACCGCTGTCTTATACCATATCTGTGAAGCTTCTTAAAGAGAATTGAATGATCCACACTATCAAAAGCCTTAGATAAATCTAGAAAAACCCCTAGGGGAATCTGCCCACTCTCCAATTCCAAACATATAGATCGAACGAGTTGGAAAAGAGCGGTATCCACCGATCTGTTCTTCAAAAATCCGTGCTGCGAGCTACTGAACAGCTCGAACTTGTCAAAAAACCGAGCAATCCTACCACTGACAATCTTTTCCAGCAGCTTAGAAAAGGTAATGAGAAGACTAATCGGCCGATAGTTGCCAAAGTCACCACAATCACCCTTTTTGTGTAGAGGTATAACCAATGCGACCTTCAGCGCATTGGGAAAAGTGCCATGTTTGAAAGAATTGTTAAACAAGAATACCAACGGCCTCACAATAACATCGATGCACCTCTTTAAAACAATCGATGACAGGCCATCAACACCGCTACTATTACTAGATTTCAAACCCCGAGCCACCTTTAGCACTTCAGATTTCGTACAATCGAAAAAATAAAATGATCTGCTCAGAGGACCAATAAAACAATTGAAATCGACGGCAGGTAAATTCCTTAACAGATTGGCAGCTATGCTACAAAAATAGTTGTTAAATTCATCGCCAAGTGTATCTGAATAATTTAGACTGGAAGAGCCACTTGTCTCATCTTTTGGTTTCCGGGATAACTCTTTGATAATTTTCCACGCAGTTATGGATTTATTCTCAGATGCAACAATGCGATTGTGAAAATGCACCTGTTTAAGGGATTTTAGGGATGAATTATATTTCTTTTTCAAATTTTTGTAAACAGCTTTATACTCAGGGCGAAATTGCGAGATAGTGAGTGAGATATCAAGTTGATTCTTAAGTGAAATCAATTCATCAGAGTGAAAATATCTGTTTTGTTTAAACCTTCCTTCTTTTGAGTTAATAGTTTTAATTGGAAAGCAAAGTTCAAAAATTTCGAAAAAAAAAAGGCAGAAAAATGTTCCATTGATCATCTACCAGGTTCTCGTTAACTTCATATAGAGAAGACCAGTCCTGCTCACCCAAAACTGTCAAGAAATATTCGATATTTGAGTCGTTGTATACACGGATCCGCGACAGACGACTCACTGCACTAAACGATGCAGGAATACGAAGCACCTGAGCTGTATGGTCCGAAATATGCGACTCCAGTACACATGCATCAGAATAAGCTATGTTAGTAAAAAAGTTATCAATGCATGATTTCGAAACACCAAAAATACGTGTATAATCTTTGATACAAATATTTTAATTGAAGGTAAATAGAAGACCTACAAGAGTATCACTATAAACCGAAGGTTTGCTAAAATCAACATTGAAATCACCAGCAAGGATTTCCCTTCATTTATTAATCTATTTAGAGATATACTTAATCTATCAATAAAAATATTAAAGTCTCTATTCGGTCTGTATATTGACAAAATAATAAAACTGCTATTCATTACCTTGCCTTCGGTGGCCGCACACTAAAAGTTATAAGAAACGCTAAGCAATTCGATGTCTGCAAGACGAGAAAATTTACAGTCATTGCGGCAATAAATCGCAGCACCTCCATGTTCACCTCTTCCACGGCAAAAATACGATGCAAGAGTAAAATTTGGTATTACATAACCAGGCAACTCATCCTTGCCTTTCCAATGTTCGGACAAACATAACACAGTACAATTAGATGCAAGTGCCAAATCTTAGAGAGCATTGAGGCAATTGCCAATAGATTGGGTATTCTGATGGACAACCACAATAAAACCGTCGTCACGAGAGTCACTCGAAACTATCGTCCCATCGTCTTCTGGGTAAGAAGGAAAAAGTGTAACAAATTTTATTAATTTGTTTTTTTTTACTTTGCGCACGTCACTGCGTTTAAGCTTAGTGCGACGCCTATGATTTTTCAAAACTGCGAGTTTTGATAACGCTTTTGCTAGGTCGTTTTGATAACAGGTTTGACACGGTTAAGGTGATATCTCGTCTGTAATTAGGTAAAATATTTTAAATTTTACATCGGTTTATTTTATCATTTAATGATTTTAGGATATTTGGATAATTGGATAAGAACGAATATTGCAAGAATTGACATATTTTTAATCACAACTGCTTATCATTATAATTTGGTTTGTGCCATTTTTTGGATTAATTACGGACGGAAATTTTCAACGCAGTTGAAGATTCTTCATTTTTCCTTACTTTACATCACGTCTCGAAGTTGTGACTCCCAGAGTTCCTCCTTTTTGGTTCAAGTGCAGGGGTACCGCAAACTTCCAAGCGTTAACGGCTCAACGTCATTTTTCCGAAGTTCGAGAGCTGGACAACGATTGCGATTACTTGCATCACTTCATAAGCTGTTGGTTTCCGTTAGGTGGAAAATTTTGTATTGATAAACTTTGTAATTACCCGGGTAAGTGTTTTTTCTTTTCTAACCCAACGAGCCACTTTTGCGAGCAGCTTTTCTCATTCGACACTATAATATTTTTGAGTGTCATCATAGTTTTCGACAATGGTTTGTCAGTGCACCCGAACATTCGTTTGAGGACGATTTTTTTGTCATAACGTTTTACCAACTACGCCGATAATTGTAAACGATTGACAACCTTTTATACTTTTTTTGATCTCTTGTATTTGGAGTTAATAAATACGCTTTGCTTTAATTTGTGTTTCTTTTCGGGGAAGCCGTACTGCAGTATTCAATTGAATTCACACTCTCGCTCACCGCCCTAAATCGGTTAGCTTTAACATCGTGGGCCTCTTCACTATTTTTTAAAAATCTGGATTTTTCCAGAGTGTGAAGAAAATACTGTCTTCCTGCAAGGGTAGGTAGAATTTTCATTTACACTAAATTCATAACAAAAAGGAAAGGAAGGTAAGGAAGCGTCCGGTACAACGTTCAAATTCCCCTTCCGATGAACGATGGTAAAATATGTTGGGAGAGACAAACGCTCCACGGTGCTAAACGACCTGTAGGATCTTTCATATTCATTAACCACAACAACGAGTAGTGGTCGGTAACTACAGTAAAATCAGTGCCCTCTACGTAAGGTCTAAACTTTTCAATTCCAAAAATTACCGCCAAACACTCGCGTTCAGTAACCGAATAATTTCGCTCAGCTTTATTTAAAGTGCGTGACGCATAAGCTACGACGTGTTCATTATCGCCTTCACCCTGTATTAAAACACAACCCAAACCATAATTAGAAGCATCGCATTGAATGTAAAAGCGTTGATCAAAGTCCGGAGCTACTAAAATTGGGGCTGTAACCAAAAGTTCTTTTAACCGCTCAAATGACGCTTCGGCTTCTGGAGTCCATAAAATAGACTGACGCTTAACCCTACCCTTAACTAACTCTGTGATAGGAGCTGAAAGGGATGAAAAATTCGGTACAAAACGTCGGTACCAACTAACCATTCCGATAAAACGTCTTACGCCTGTAACGGTTGTAGGTCGCTCTAACTTGGTAATCGCCGCAACCTTAGCTGGGTCGGTATGTAGTCCGGCTTTGTCAACGACATGCCCTAAAAATGTTAATGACGGTCGGCAAAACTGACACTTATTCCAATTGATGGTTAAGTTGGCCTCCCTCAAACGCTCAAATATCTGGTCAAGTAATCGTAAATGTTCGTCGAAGGTACTCGAAATAACGATCATGTCGTCAACATAAATAAAAACTTTTTCCCCTAACAAGGAACCAAATAAAAACTCCATGAGTCGTTGCAAAGTACCAGGCGCATTAGAAATGCCAAAAGGCATAACAAGAAATTCAAATAACCCTCGACCAGGTATTGTGAAGGCAGTTTTCTCACAAGACTCGGGAGACAAAGGCACTAAAAGAACTTGCCGAATCAGTTGCTAAATTAGAAACTAGTTTAGATTCGTCTATTTTAAAAACAGTTACTAACCGATTAGCACATTATGCTAACCGATTAGATATCATGCAGGGTGGGGGCTTTAAAGACGATCGTGATGCTTTACTATCCGAAGCTCAAACGCTTAGAGAACGTATAGAGAAGCTTATTGAGCAAGGCGAGAGCAGTGATGATGAAACAGAATTAGGTGGTCTAGAAGAACCACATTTAAGTAAGATAGGTTCTCCTTTAAGAAAATCATCAATGTTTCCTCCTGCGTCTTCTACTGATTTAGTTGCTGCTCTCACGGGTTTGCTTCAGCAGCGTAAGCCTGAACATGTAGCGGTCTACAAGTGGGGACTCCAATTTGATGGAAGCGGGGACTTCCAAACAGTTTTTGAGTTTATTGAGAGAGCTAAAGAGCTGTCAATTTCAAGGGGGGCAACCGAAACCGAGCTTTTTGAAAAGGCGGTTGAATTCTTTTTCGGGGAGGCGCTGACATGGTACCGTAGTTTAGGTCCCGAAGTTACCACTTGAGGTAAATTAATAGAGGAATTTAAAATCCGATTTTTATCCTTGGATTTTAATAGAGAATATTTAGATCAGGTACGTACCTGTATGCAATTTCCTGGGGAAGCGGTTCGCACGTACATAGAATCTATGCTTAGTAAGTTTGGTAGAATTAACCCTCCTCCTTCAGAGGACGAGCAATTGTGGGTAATAAGAAGGAACATGATACCTCAAATTTCCTTGGCGATGGGAACCGTTACTTTGAAAAGTAAGCTCGAGTTTATTCAAGCGGCGCAAGCGGCTGAACGATTGGTCAACTGGACCACCGCTAAGGAAGTTTCAGCTTCCGTTGTTGCTACCCCCGCAGTTTCAACGCCTTCAGTAAAGCCTTCTCGATGGGGACTATGTTGGAATTGCAAGGCGAAGGGCCATATTTTCGCGAATTGCCCTAAGCCTCGCGAAACCTTTTGTTTTACGTGTGGGAGTCCGGGAGTCACCACTATCTTAGTTGTAAATAAAAATTCTACCTGCCCTTGCAGGACGACAGTATTTTCTTCACATTCTGGAAAAATCCAGATTTTTTAAAAAATAGTGAAGAGGCCCACGATGTTAGAGCTAACCGATTTAGGGCGGTGAGCGAGAGTGTGAATTCAATTGAATACTGCAGTACGGCTTCCCCGAAAAGAAACACAAATTAAAACAAAGCGTATTTATTAACTCCAAATACAAGAGATCAAAAAAAGTATAAAAGGTTGTCAATCGTTTACAATTATCGGCGTAGTTGGCAAAAAGTTATGAAAAAAAAATCGTCCTCAAACGAATGTTCGGGTGCACTGACAAACCATTGTCGAAAACTAATTACAAAGTTTATCAATACAAAATTTTCCACCTAACGGAAACCAACAGCTTATGAAGTGATGCCAGTAATCGCAATCGTTGTCCAGCTCTCGAACTTCGAAAAAAATGACGTTGAGCCGTTAACGCTTGGAAGTCTGCGGTATCCCTGCACTTGAACCAAAAAGGAGTAACTCTGGGAGTCACAACTTCGAGACGTGATGTAAAGTAAGGAAAAATGAAGAATCTTCAACTGCGTTGAAAATTTCCGTCCGTAATTAATCCAAAAAATGGCACAAACCAAATTATAATGATAATCAGTTGTGATTAAAAATATTTCAATTCTTGCAATATTCGTTCTTATCCAATTATTATCGAAATAGTTGGTGTATCCAAATTCATAACAAAAAAGAAAGGTGCTTCCTAAAATCATTAAATGATAAAAAACCGATGTAAAATTTAAAATATTTTACCTAATACAGACGAGATATCACCTTAACCGTGTCAAACGTGTAATCAAAACGACCTAGCGAAAGCGTTATCAAAACTCGCAGTTTTTGAAAAATCATAGGCGTCGCGCTAAGCTTAAACGCAGTGACGTGCGCAAGGCAAAAGAAAACAAATTATTAAAATTTGTTACAACTCTTTAAATGGAATAAAAAATGATTCAAACGAACTCCCACTGGCCATAATTCCGGCTTCTTTAAGTCATCGAAGCGATCGCTAGGCACAGAAACTTTAAAAGAACTGTACTCCTGTGGTCGCCTCGAGACCAAGCTCTCCCACATTACATCAGTAAACTTGTTATCCAGGAGATGCTTCTTCAAGTCATCGACAGTAACTTTAGAATCCAATTTGTAGACGTGCAAATGAGAAAATGACATAACTCCTTTCAGATTAAAACCAGAACCTTCGATTTTAATTCTACGTTTTTGTCGACGTCCTCGCACCTCGGTGTATTCACCACCATCAGAGTGCATGTGCATAGAGACATTACTGTTCTCTGATTGTACCACGTCAACTTTAAATTCACTCTTGTTCTTACTTGTACTCAGCTTACTAGTCTTCGGAATTGAAGAGGACTGCAATGACACTGCCGACACAGAGGGCCCAGAGGATTTGACAATCTTTGGAGCCCCGGAAACCTCTCCTCTACTTATGTTAGTTTCTGACACGCTTGCATAGCTCTTTGGTGGATCTTTATCACTACCTCGAGTTACACTAATCAACTGTTTCAAACTGACAACCCCGTTCTTCAAGGCGTTATTCTGAGATTTGAGCCCATCAATTTGAGCCCTTAAAAGTTTAAATTCCGGTAAAACAATACTTTGAAATGTCTCCCTCATCACAGCTTCGATTAGTCCGGAGTCCAATTTGAACTGATCGTTCGAATCCCGGGCACAGTCGATACCGCTTGCAGCAAACTTGGTCGCTCCGGCATTGAGACTCAAATCAGGCGATTTGCACCCATCGCATTCGAAAAAGGTTAAGCCACCCTTCAATTTCATATCGCGGAACTGTTCAACACCGATACCAAGACATTCAATGTGATAGTGAGAGCATTCGCCTTTACATTGAATATTATCGTCATAACGAGATATATTCCTATCGCACTGACCGCATTTGAGGGTCGTTCTGATTATACACACCAAATATATAAATTCAAATCACCAACATTGAAATACTTAATTATATTTAATTAAATATTAATCACTAACCAAGACACAAATACAAATCACTTCTTGCTAGAGACGTACGTTTCACGTTTCGTATACCAGTAACAGTAGCAGTATATAAGTAGACCTAATTAAAAATTTTAGAAACTACAAATTTGTATCAATAATAAAAGAGTGTGTGCAAATGACGAACAACATTAGAAGACCGTGAACTAATAATTTTTCAATTTGAAAACGGAAAAAGTCAAAGAGACATTGGTAAAATGCTAAACCAAAACCCATCTATGGTGCAGAATATTATTATATACGCGAGAAAATAGAGTACAAAATAAAAGAAGAAAAGCGCCAGATAAAATATATTTTCAAAATAAGTCCCAAGACTTTTGAAAGACAGTACTTTTTGCGATTTACAACATTTACGGTACTTGTTTTTAATGATTTTTGCTTCTGCAGATTTGTAAAAAATTATTATGTTGCCGAAGGTGAACAGTTTCAAGAAAGTAATTTTTATTGCCTACAATGAAAGTTTTGTACCGCTCGGTTCAAAATCATATTCCGTTTTGTGGCACGAGGGTATTTCGGGGAGAGATAAAGAAAACATCGTAAGCTGTTTTTATTCGTTTTTAAAGAGACACAGAGATGCCAAACAAATAACGATATGGTTAGACAACTGTTCTAGCCAGAATAAGAATTGGTATCTACTAACTTTTATTGTGAGAATGATTAATTCAGATGAAATTACTGCTTCGGAAATATTTCTAAATTATTTTGAAGCAGGACACACATTTATGTCAGAAGATAGTTTACACCACTATAGCAGTCAAAATAGACATAAAAATAGGGTAAGCTTGCATAAATTACGATACAGCTGAAAATTCGTAGAGGTCTTCATTTCATTATTAGTCATTACAAATGAAATATCAGAAGTCTCCCATCGATCCCACATCTGCTAAAAAAGTTATTCAAGGTCAAAGGTAAAAAATTTCGGTTTTTCGCCGTTTTCTCGCAAACGGCGAGTGTTACAGTAAAAATAGTTTACACAAAAGTTGTAGATTATTAAATTCTCTACAAAAATTGTTTCTATGCTTTTTTTTCTACAAATCACCATTTCTGAGATATCGCAATTTCAAACATCGAAAATACTCATATTTGCTCTTATGCGGCTTGTAATGCTTCATCGACTGTTCTGCATAAGTAAAATATGAAAGTATTTATAATTTTAATCATTAAAATATAATATTTGTTAATATTTTATATAGTTTTTATAATTTGTATAATACAAAGAAATATAATATTCATAATATGTGCACATTGCCACACCACCTATGAGGCACTTGGCACTTTTTTAACGTCGTTTTCCCAGTAGGCATACTCCACCGTCAGTGCTTGTTCACAATGTACGTAAGACATAAGATAAACATAACACACACATAAGACGTAAAGTTGAACCAGTAGCAAATCAACGTAAGTGTTCACAGTGTGCCTACGCAATTCTTATGTTTAGGTTGTTCTTATGTTCGGATAACGTTCGTACATAAGATTGAAATGATTTCAATTTTATGTATTTTTTAAGTAATTCTTATGTTATATTTAGTGAAATTTGTGGTTTAAAGTTGGTATTGTTTGGTCATAAGTTGAAATAAATTGACGAAATAGACATAAGCTCGTGGAAGCTTTCAATTATTCTACAAAACTTTATATACCCAAGATTATTCAAAAATTAAACTTTCTTTGCAAAAATGCTGCCAAAAACCGGGAGTTTTATTAACTAATGTTGTAAGCCGAAGCAAACCTCGTGAATTTCCTAAATCTAAAAAAGAAAGCTCTAATCAAAAGTCTTGGGAGAATTATTGCTGATAATAGAAAGACTTTCTGGAGATACTTGGAAGAATGTGAAAATTAAAAAGTTATATCTGATTTGCTGATATGATTGTAGGCAAAAAATATATATGATTTTAAATCGTCTTCGAGTTTCTTTATATTTTATTTTAGTTTGTATATTAATATTTTGTTTTTTACGGTTTCCGAATGATATGTAGGTAATAAGTTCATTTAATATTTTAATTATCATTAATTATTTAAGTATTTAATATTGTTTTTTAAATAAAATATCGTTTTCAAATGTAGCCCAATTAAAATCCAATATTTTTGAAAGCAAAAAATCAAGCCGTGGATACTAAGCTACATTGCCGTATTAATCGAAACCGCTTTTAGCTTAGCATGCAATGGAAAAATCCTTAACGCTAAAAACCGTATCTGCTTTTTTAGTATGATCCGCATTGACTTTTACAAAAAAATTTAATAAGTCCAGTAAATTTTTGACAGCAATTTACATCAGAAATCACCTTTCTTAAACAAATAATTGAGCATTTTCGGAAGGACTATAAAAAAACTTTGTTGGTTAATTTCTCGATATTGACCCATCACTAGATACTTTGATTTTAGAGTAGCAGTGTACCTTCAAATTTAAAAATATACCCCAATAAAATATTAAAAATATAATAACAAAATAACAATTAAATAAAAAAATAAAATTTAAAAATATTGCTTTGATAAAAATGTTTTTTCCCCGACATTGGCGCTAAAAATTTAAAATTCCATGATTTTTCCCGGTTTTCCATACAAGTGGGCACCCTGTTAATATGGTGGTGATAATATAACAATTGACAGAACTTCGAAGCTTCAAAAAAGAAGTAATCAAATGAATGCCATAACGATGTTTCCGAATCATTTTTGAATATATTGTGGTGTTTCAAAGGTATTCGCACCCACCCTATACATTTTGATGAAAATTTTGTTTAATAATTTTAAGTTGTAAGATTGTAAAATTGGACAGGTGGGGGCGAATCGACGGAGATACGAGGCTTTTTGATCAACCATGGCCGACAGCGGGTGCGAGATTTTGTATGCCCGCTGAAGTTGATTTTTGATATGAGATTTTGTTAATTTGAAATTGTGAGTGGTATTTTGATTTGATTTGAATAAAGTGGTCTGATGCGAATGCATTATTGCGCCTTTTTTGGAAGTATTATTTTGATATTTGGAATTGGTTTGGATAATTTTTGATGAGTTGCTACCGAGCGGTAGTTGATTATTTGGTTGATTAATTTGGAAGAAGAATAGTTCGAGTAAGAAATTCGTTTTACACATAAAAGTGGAAAATTTAAATTATATTTGTACGAGCGAATGTGCGAGATATAGATAACTCGTCGAATTAGATAAGGATAAATATCGACACTTCGTTCCCTTTAAATAAAATTAATAATTTATTTAACATTGACATTACATTGAATTTTAAATTATATGCGATTAAACTAAAAAAAGACAGTAAAGACTTCTTTCCATTAATTTTTTGGAGAAAACCACTGCAACTTAATTAAAAAAAAACGACAAACTGAAAAACGCATTAAACAAGTCTTTCAATATGAGTGATCTTGGAGAAGCTAAGACACGCTTTGATCCCAATCAGCAGGTAACGTAATATATATGCAAGAAGCTGTAGTATCGCCGTTATAATTATCGTAAACCACAAGACCTGAATCGCACAAGCCAATATTAAGTTCAGATAATTGGAGGGACTGTTAACAGAATTTTTACATATCTAAATTTAGAATACTCAAAATTAAGCAATAACACAATTATTGTATTCTGTGCCGATTGGGTCAACGATAAAGATGATCGACGTTAATGCAGAAGGAAATCTTCTGAAACATTCAAAGACTACTAACGGTAACACTATTACATTGTCCAACGACAGTTTGAAAATGAAATTTTACTTGCAAAGGAATGATCATCTTATGAGTACAAACCATAACAATGTTCAACATCATTTTAGACGATCAAAGATAAAGAAATTTAAAGTAGAATACATCAGTGGAAGAGATATCAAACCCCAGTTTTTATATATAAACATTTTATACTAAATATGATTTATAGCTCACCTCATTATTATCCTGTTGATATTCTAAAATAGAATCATCTTTAATATCAATGGAATGATGCAATTCATCTAACTCCACTTCCATGCTCTCCATTTCGTTATCGTTATAATTATAACTATCACTGGAAACTCGCAGACCACTGATACTTTCTTCGAATCTATTAAACACCTCCAAAAGTATAACACCGTCCATACTGAAAGCATCAACTTGTAGTATAAATTTTGAGGTTAGATTGAAGTTGTAGATATAAATTCTGCAAAACGCACACAATTAATATAAAATATATAAATTTAATCACAATAAATTAATACGTTAGCGATTAATAAATTACACCTAGTGGGCTGTAGATATTAGTTACTTGAATTATAAACATCCGTTACTGGATGCTAAAGGAACAAAAATATCACTACAAAACTAATATGACATTCAGACCTATCTTCAAGACATTCAATGTCCAGTGACGGAGGTTAAGTTTTTTTAATATAAAATTAAGCAAGTAAGAAAATAGAATTTGTTGGGTTTTTACTTTGACTATTAATAAGACTCAGTAATATCAAAGGTATTTTATTAATGAAACTAATAAACTAATAACTATAAAAGTTAAAAATCTTGCATTGTGCATAAAAGTTTTAAAAACTAAAAATCCAACATAATTAAGGTAAGAACGGTAGACACATTGCCTGCTTTTTCGACCGTCTAGCCATCACACGATGTGTTTCTGACTCATTAGTCGTCATCAGTACCGTTTACTTGGTGTTATCACTTAATTATGTGCACTAAACCAGCTACTGGTTTACACTTTATGTGGACTGCTATACGCGACGTCACTACACAAAAATAGGAACCGCGCCAACGTGCGTTCTCGAGTGATACTCTAATCAAATATTTGATTAATCTAATAAAATATAATCAAAAGTATCACTGATTAATCTAATCAAATATTTGATTAGAGTATCACTCGAGAACGCACATTGGCTCGGTTCCTATTTTTGTGTAGTGACGTCGCGTATAGCAGTCCACATAAAGTGTGAACCAGTAGCTGGTTTAGTGCACATAATTAAGTGATAACACCAAGTAAACGGTACTGATGACGACTAATGAGTCAGAAACACATCGTGTGATGGCTAGACGGTCGAAAAAGCAGGCAATGTGTCTACCGTTCTTACCTTAATTATGTTGGATTCTTAGTTTTTAATAACTATAAGTACAAATAATAATTATAAGTATAAAAGGATCGCTTGTTCTTGGTCAACTCTCCACTTTTTATTTTTCATTACCACAAGAGCTTTGGATACGTTAAATTTCGATTGTTTGAGAGGCTTTCCAATTCGTATTATGTGGTCGCATCGCGATCCGTCATTGAGACAATCAGGCGCTGATAATATTTTTATTAAGAATTTAGACAAAAATATCGATAATAAAATTATGTACAACACCTTAGCCGTTTTTGGAAACATATTGAGTTGCAAGGTCGCACTGGATGAAAACAATTGCAGCAAGGGTTACGCATTTGTGCACTTCGCAACCGAAGAAGCTGCTAATAAATGTATCGAAAAGATCAACGGTATGTTGTTTAACGGAAAGAAAATATACGTCGGTCGCTTTATGTCTCGTCGTGAACGCGAGACATAACGTTTTCGGAGTCGAAAACGTTCCCCCATTAAAAAATAAGATTATGAATCATGAAGTCGCTCGGAGTCAAATGGTGGATTTTCGTCTGGAGTTCAAATGGTCATGTACACTTGTACATATACAAAGAGGTTCGTACTAACTCCCGCTAGGTTCGCCACAATCGATAACTCGCATAACAGAATATGTCTCACGGTTTAATAGGTCTCCGGATAGGTATAGCACTTTTTGGTTTCCAAACTGTGTTATACTTGCGATTCTTTCGGCAACGCCGCAATGGTGGATTATGTTACACCACATGTAATGTGCATGACTAATAAAATACAACCACTAACAATAACATCTTATAATTATAATGCATTTCACTCATATTATTTTTTTCTAGTTCTAAAATTGTTCAGATTACTATTTCAAAAAATTAAAAATGTAGGAGTATTTTATTTTTGTTCTATCGACTGTTGCAAATTATAAATTAAATATAATTATGAAATTAATTTTTGTTTAAGTTCACTAAAATTAAAATGAAAAGTTAAAAATTTTAAAATTACAGTTTGGTGTCTTACTGCAATGTACAATGAATTGTTAAATTAACTGACCACGATTATTTTAACTTAACAAAATTTTTTCATGTGCAGGATAATAAATAAATTCAAGTAGGTAGGTTGTTAATTTCGTTGTTTATGTAAATCCAGCTCTTATTTTTACAACTTTGTCAAAAACTAAAGAGCAAAAATTATAAGCGAAACTACTAATTCAAATATTCAGTATAAAATTATAATTTATTTATAAAATAATATTAATGTATTTTTATTTTCTTTCTAGCAAAACAATATGAACTGAAATAGCAAGATTAAACAAATTTATAAACTGTTTTAAAGAAAATATTTTTGCATAACAATATATAAATAATTTAATTAAATAATCTTGGAATAAACAAGTTAATAAAACGTTTAATAATAATGTTTTTATTGAGCTTTCGGCGTTTGGTACACGTCTTCGTCAGAATTCTTTACGAAATGATTAGCATCAAAAGAGAAAAGAATTCAATGAACAGAAAAACTGATATAGATGGTTTGAGCAATATATTGTGGTGAAAAAGAAGATTTGCACCTACCCTGTACATTGTAATGAAAGTTTTATTTTGTTTTAAATAATTTTAAGTTGTAAGACGGTAAAAGTTAGACAGGTGGGGGCGAACCGACAAGGAGATTGGCCTTTCGCCGATAGCGCGCCACCCGAGTATGTTGAGCTCGAGGCGACTATTTGATTTTTTATATAAGTTTAAATTGTGAATTAAATTTGTGGGTACTGAATTTTGATTTTGATTAAATAAATGAATTTTGATGCAAATGCATTTATTGCGTGATTTTTGGATGATTAATTTTGATATTTAGAATTGGATAGTTTTGATACGTTGCTACCGAGCGGTAGTTGATTTGATGGTTTTGATTGAATTAGGTAATTTGGAAAGATTTGATTGATTTGGTTAATTTGACGGGAGCGGTTAAAAGTTGTAAAATTTGAAATTGGACGTGAGTTATTTTTAAAATTGGAAAGTTAAAAGATTGCATTTGTACGAGCGTGTAGCCAGCTGGTGATAACAAGGCGTTTTGGATAGGCATAAGTTTGAACGTGCGAGCCCATTTAGAATTTAACATTGAATTAAATTTGAAATTATTTACGATTTATTAATTTGAAGATTTGGAGTATTTAATATTTGTTTTGCATTGGAAAGATTTCTTTTTATTTTAATTTTAAAAACGCAAGAACCCTCGACCCTTGAAAATTCCCAATTGCTCCCGCTATCCTGAGTTACCCTGAGCAGATATAAGTGTGTGGTAATTTTCTACGAAAATATCATTACAATATACAGCCATCTACTCGTCTAATTTATTACCATCACGTATTGGTATTAAGTTTTTCCTACCTTGAAGGAAACTCACTGCAGGTTGTTTCTTATCACACAATCACATATTTTAGATCATAGATTGTTCAAATGACAATACGTTATCATTCGGTTTCCATATAAACTTGTAAACATTATATTAAATTATTCTGACGAAGACGTGTACCAAACGCCGAAAGCTCAATAAAAACATTATTATTAAACGTTTTATTAACTTGTTTATTCCAAGATTATATAAACTGTCAAAATATTTATCAAAAATAATTACAAACATTTTGGGTAAGAGTAAATACTACACCAAGGACTCATGGACGTTTATAGAAGATATAACAAAACAAACCGTACCTGATAAATATGTACTGATTTCACTTGACGTTAAATCTCTCTTTACGAATATTCCCATCGATTTGGCAATCAAAGCAGTTGATGAAAAATGAAACGAAATCAAGAACCACACAAGTATTCCCAAAGGAAAATCTCTAAATGCGCTAAAACTATGCCTGGAAACTACATACTTCCAATATAATGATAAACTCTATCAACAGATTTTCGGTACAGCAATGGGAAGTCCAATATCAGCTACGATCTCTAATCTGGTAATGGAAATCTTGGAAGAAGACCGTATATCAACACTTCCATTTCAACTATCATTCTTTAAACGCTATGTAGATGATATTATAACAGCAATTCCAGAAGGTAACGAAGATTTAATTATCAGGCATTTCAATGAATTTCATCCACGACTCCAGTTCACTATCGAAAAAGAAGAACAAAATAAAATAACTTTCCTGGACATACAGTTAATACGTGAAAATAACTGCCTTAAATACAAGTGGACCCAAAAACAGACATGGTCAGGAAGATATCTTAATTTTAACTCTTACCATCACAAAAGCCAGATAATAAGCGCGGCCATAGGCCATAGGCCTCGTGGATAGATCTCTTAAATTAACCCATGGAGACTACAGAAAGCAAACTCTAAAAATAGCTAAAGAGACTGTTTAAAAATGGTTTTCCCGGACCCTTGGTTAAGAAAATTATCAAAGATCGTGTGAACAAACTTTATAATGGTAACAGTACCAAGAAATTTTATCGTGTTCAGTCAGTTAGTCAATCGTGTTCAGTCAGTTAGTTAATCGTGTTCAGTCAGTTAGTTACATCGTGTTCAGTCAGTTAGTTACATCGTGTTCAGTTGGTTACATCGTGTTCAGTTCGATTCTTAGTAATTTATTATAAACTCTGTTTAAAATGGCTCAATTCGACTCAAGATTGACTGTAGAATTACAGAAGATGAAGAAGGATGAATTAATCGATCTATTAATTACAAAGAAGCTACCGGAAAAATATAAAGATAATACCACTTTATCAAAATGGAATTCCGAAGGACTCTCCGAAATACACAAGGAACTGGTTAGTAGCTTAAAACAACAAATTCAAACTATGAATGAGCTTATTCAAGAAAAATCGCTAAATAACAATTTGCTGCTTGAAAAGTTAAAGGTTTTATCGTGTCAGTTAACTTTAACGCAAACAAATGCACCTAGCACAACGAACATAGCACGTGGTAGGAACGCACCCTTTAACGTTTCATCACGTCAGTCAACTTTAACTCAAACAAATGCACCTAGCACAACGAACATAGCACGTGGTAGGAACGCACCCTTGAACGTTTCATCGCGTCAGTCAACTTTAACGCGAACAAATGCACCTAGCACAACAACGAACATAACACGTGGTATGAACGCACCCTCAGATCTAAATGACACAATAAAAAGTGAGGTTAATGTACTAAAGAATGAATCCATAGATAATGAATCTGCGTTACCTAATGCTACTAATCATACCGCAAATCTCACTGTTAGAACGTCTAAAATCAAACGAAATCGTGAATTAATAATAGGTTCTGGTCTACCACCAAATAATCAAACGTCAGATGGTTTTACTGCTATAGCTCGAAGAATTCGCACTACAAATATCCATCTAACACGAGTCAACCCCTCTGTTAATGAAACAGAAGTAAGTAAATTTATTGATAACTCTATAATTATACCTTTAGATGTCGTCCAGCCAAAAGTGACTGTTGTAAAACTACAATCCAAATATCCCGATCACTATAGTTCGTTCAAAATATCTGTCGACTCTAAGTATTCAAGTCAACTACTTAATCCTTCTTTTTGGCCAGCTGGAATGGCTGTGAAAATATTTTTTGAAAGATCGAATAAGTTCAATCAGGTCCAACGTAGCATGTCAGAGTTTCTAAATTTTCAGTCTCCAACCGCTGCAATCACCAACCAATAATGAAAAATAGCAATTTGATCAAATCAACACAACTGTTGCTGGGGCACTTGAATGTTAGATCTCTAGTTAGCAGTTTTGATGATTTCTACTCATTAGTCAATGTAAGCAATTTTCATGCTATTTCTGTTTCCGAAAGTTGGTTATCTCCCGATTTTCCATCAACGCTTATTTCTATTCCTGGATATGCTCTTTATAGAAAGGACCGAGCAAGTCGTGGAGGGGGAGTATGTTGTTATGTTCGTCATAGCTTAAAGTGTAAAATCATAGATATTGACGATAGCGATGACGGTGGCCTGGAACAATTATGGCTAAGTGTAACTCTAAAAGGCAAATCCTATGCCTTGGGGTCCTTGTACCGTCCTCCAAATGCTTCAATATTATCTTTTCATAAACTGGAAGAAGTATTATCGAAATTGCATGTAGAATATACTGGTACCATACTGTTAGGTGATATTAATGTTGATTGGTTATCAGATTGCAGGCCTTCTCAGTTGATAAAGTCTATTCTGTCATCATTTAATATAATACAAATAGTAAATGAACCGACCCGAATAACTGACAGGACCTCCACGTTAATCGACATTATTTGCTTAAGCGATAACATATCTTTCTCAAATGTTGAAACCCTTGATGTAAACGGAATATCTGACCACAAACTTGTATGTTGTAATTTAACTTTTCCTGTACTCAAATCTCAAGGCAAATCTATAACGTTTAGAAATTTTAACAAAATTAACTTGGAAGAATTTGACAAAGATGCTAGAACCTTAGACTGGTCTTTCTCAGAGGGTATCGCAGACATAAACGAGAAACTTGAGTTTATAAACTCTAAGATTACTCAATTGTTTGATTTTCACTCTCCGTTTCATACAATTAAAATCGGTACACAGAAACCTGGATGGCTAACCGAAACTATTGACAGTATGATAAAACTCCGTGAGAAAGCATACAAAAAATATTCTAAAACAAAATTAAATGAGGATTTTAACTACTTCAAGAAACTCCGAAACTTGGTGACACAAGCTATCAAGAATGAAAAAAAAGCATATTTTAAATACGAAGTGGAAGCGAACATACATAACCCACAGAAACTTTGGAAATTTTTCGATCGTACCAACATTCACTCTAAACCTAAGAAAGAAGTTATTCTTGAAGAAGACGATGCTAATGCTTTGAACGATTTTTTTATTAATGCTGTCCCAAACACAACCACCGATGCTAATACTTTAGACGACTTCTTGCATGGCAACCACCCTTTAAAAACTGAGACTTTGGTATTCTGCCCTGTAAACTGGGAAGATGTAGCTAACGCTATTTGTAGGCTTAAGTCGAATGCTACTGGTGTTGATGGAATTAATTCCAGAATGTTGAAGCTTACTCTGCCTTACTGCTTGGGTAGTTTCACCGACCTAATCAATGCTTGCTTGGCGAATTCGACAGTACCTGATTTATGGAAAAAATCAATTATTTTACCAATTCCAAAATCTAACCCTGCCAGAAATTTTGGAGAGCTGCGACCCATAAGTATTCTTCCAGCACTATCAAAAGTACTGGAATACTTTATTCGCAAACAACTTCTTGCTCATATTGAATCAAATTATGTGATACCTAACTCGCAATCTGGTTTTCGGTCAAGATTTAGCACTTCAACTGCACTATCCAAAGTGTCTGGAGATGTTCTTGCTAACATGGATTCTTCTAAAATAACGCTGACTACCTTTTTGGACTATAGCAAAGCTTTCGATGTCATCAACCATGACCTGCTTAAGGCCAAGCTGAAGTACTACGGCTGTAGCAACTCGGCACTAAGACTACTATCGGATTACCTTACTGACCGTACCCAAAAAGTTAAGCTGAATGATAAAGTCTCCAACGAACTGAAAATCAAGCGTGGAGTTCCTCAAGGTAGCCTCCTTGGACCCCTGTTATTTATAATTTTTACTGCGGATCTTCCAAAAATCTTACCCACTTCATGCATCTTCCACATGTATGCCGACGACACTCAGATTTACATACCAGGCCTACCACTTGATATAAATTCAGTTATCAATAACATGAACAATGTCTTGGCACTTGTACAACGCTGGTCCCTCTGTAACGGGTTACTTCTAAATCCCACCAAAACTTTATCAATGTGTATGGGCAATCCTCAGCACTGCTCGATAGCAGCGGAAAATAAACGTATCGATGTTTGTGTTAACGGTTGTATAGTCGAATGTTGCACCAAAGTAAAGAATCTCGGAGTAATTTGGGATAACCATTTGTCCTTTGCCGCTCATATCAATAAGATCACCAGCACTTGTTACTTTAAACTCAAGACACTTTACCGATACAAGAACATCTTGCCATCTCAGGTTAAATGGAGACTTATTGAAAGTCTGGTGCTATGCCACATTGACTATTGCATCACCGTGTATTATGGATGCCTCACAGATCAACTGAAGAACAAACTTCAAGTATTGCAGAATGTTTGCCTTCGCTTTGCCTATGACATTGGCCATAGAGAACATGTTACTCCATACTATACTACACTAAAGATAATGAAATTGGATACCCGCTTCGAACTGTTCTTTGCAGTGATGCTATTTAATGTACTAAAGTCGGGATATCCGAACTACCTTAATGATTTCTTAAGCAAGAGGTCAGACTGCCATGGGCTAAATTTACGCTCGAACGAGCATCTCTCTATTCCACAGCATCACAGTTCCAAATTCAAGGGATCGTTTCAATATATTGCGTCCAGTATCTACAATAAGTTTCTTGTTCTCTTCCAGACGTCCAAGAACAAAGAATTGTTTAAGAAGAAGATGGTAGAAAAACTATCACTGGGGGTCTAGGTGGAAAACAGCTTTGCTGACCCTACACCCTTTTAGGCAATTTTAATTTTTATACTGTATTTATATTGCTTAATAAATTTATCTTATCTTATCTTATCTTAAAAGAAACATCCAATTTTGCTGTTATGCTTTATGTCAAAGGACTAAGTGAAAAACTGAAGAGAATTTTAAGCAACCACGAAATCAAACTGACATTTAAATCAACCAATAACATTAAACAGCTGTATACAAAATTAAAAGATCCGGTTCCTACAGAGAAAAAATCTGATCTAATCTATAAAGTTGAATGCAAGAGTTGAACCTAGTATATATTGGACAAACCAACCAATGGCTGCACAAAAGAATGAGTGGTCATATCTCAAGTGTTCGCTGTAATAAACCTGACTCTACTGCCATTGCGAAACATATTAAGGGTATTCATGTCACGTTGTACTTTTGTCGTAAACGTTGTAGATTTGAGTTTCGTAGAATTTTTAATACAAATTTAGTTTACGAAGTTTACGCAGGTAGAAACCGTCGTACTTTTTATAGATGTTGTAGTTTCGTAAATTTAACCTATAAATTATTTGATAATTTAACCTCTAAAATTATTAAATCAAGAATAACCTTTTCAACAAGAAAATTTAATAATTTCTTTTTTTCACTTTTATTTGGCATTTTAAAAGCATAAACAACAAAAATTTCAAATAAATATAACCTCAAATGAATTTAACCTCAAATAAATATAACCTACAAATACAAGTACGCAAGAATTACGAAACATTTAAGGGAGTGTGTTCAGGTCACACAATTCTACGAAGTTTACAAAGTACGACATCTACGAACTTACGAAGTGAAATGAATACCCTTATTGTAATGATATTTTTTGCATGCGTGGCAAACTGCAAACAACATCATCAATCTCTACGGCCTCCAAGTCGAAGAGCTAAGACTTCTTAGGAGTGGGTTCAAATTCCAACATAATTACCAATTAACGATATCCAATTTAAATACAATGCTGGCCAATCCAAAAATTTTAATAATTTCTCCAAAATAAATCTTTTTCAAAAATAACTAATAATTCGTAAATAAATTCAAATTCAATTCAATGTAAAGTAAATGTAAAACTTTAAATGGGCTCGTACTTTCAATTTTAACGCGTATCCAAATCGTCTTGTTATCACCAGCTGGCCACACGCTCGTACAAATGTAATTTCAATTCTTCGAATTTTAAACCAATTCTTAATATTATAATTTTAATCCAATTTTTAATTTAATTTATTAATTGCTCTTTCCAAATCAACCAAATCAATCAAATATTATCAATCCAAACTACTAATTCAACTACCGCTCGGTAGCAACTTATCAAAAAATATCTAATTCCAAATTATCAAATTTTATCCAAAAATCACGCAATAATGCATTCGCATCAAAATTATTTATTCAATCAAAATCAAAATTCAGTACTCACAAATATAATTCACAATTTTAAACTTATACCAAATATTTTAAATAGTCGCCTCGAGCTCAACTTACTCGGGCGGTACGCTATCGGCGACTCGCAAAAATCTCAACAATAGCTCACTCGAGTCAAAAATTAACGAGCCAAAAGTCGGACCGCTGTCTCTCGCGCGGCGACTCGTGGGCAAAAGCCAATCTCCTCGTCGGCTCGCCCCCACCTGTCTAAGAATATTCTCCTTTGTCATTGATGGTTTTCAAAATTTAACGTAAACAGAAGTGCTTTTTATTTCAGTTTGCGTTTTTTGAATCTATATACTTTCAAGAATTTATCATTTACATTAAGCGAGTAGTGAAGTTAATTTATCATAAAATTACAGTTGATGATCAATAATAATTAATATTCAATTTTCAATAATATTAGATATTATTTTGTTTGTTGTACTTGCTGTGTTGGAGTTTCTATCTGAAGTTAATTAAAAAAGGTAAGTTGTTTTATTTATTTATGCTCGTTTTCACTAAATTGTGTTAAAAATTAATACACAGTAAATTAAATTTCATAACAATTAAAAATTTTGATGTAAAATTTTAATTATTGCTTAAATTTGAACTTGATTTTATATAACCAGACATTAGATTGAAAAAATCTTAAATTGTGTTTGGAGGAATCAGATTAATATTGACCGTTTATCTATTATAGGTAATTAAGCATCTTTAAAATGAAACGGTGTTCGAGTCAGCCCACTTTGGATATGTTTGTAAAGAAGCAAAACATTCAAGAAAATGAAATTCAAGACAGTAAACCACCAAGTAGTGAATCTCATAAGAAATGTTCTTCAAATATAAGTGTTGCAACTACCAATGTGTCTAGTGATTTCATTTCGCAAAACGAAATTGTGTCGGACAAAAACGATATAGGCAATTATATAATAATAATAGTAATAATAATAGCTTTATTCATCAACTCTTACTTACAATAAAAAAAAAAATAAATACATTTCATAAAGCAGAGTCGATGAAGGGGCAAAACGCATTTTTCACGCATTTTGCGCAAGCATCAGAATCTCCTTGATCCCGCTTCTAAAGGAACGGCTGGTTCCGCCGGTCAAGAACACGTCCAGATACCTATTGTAGATCTCCGCCGCTCGGTACTCGAAGGAGCCCTGAAACTTAGTTGTTTTGTGAGACGGGATAGTCAAGTTCCCGTTATAACGAAGATCAAGTTGATGGCGTTCAGATCTTTTCACCATCAACTCCAACAGATACCCCGGGCTACCACGCTTATACAAATTGTACAAAAAGGAAGCGAACAGAAGTTCAAAGCGAGCGTAAATCTTGAGGATACCAAATTTATTGTAAAAAGGAGTAACGTGGCTGCCAAACTCAATATCACAGGCAAATCTCATGCAAGAGTTCTGAAGAACCTGTAGTTTGTGTTTTAAGTTGGCAGTAAGGTATCCATAATAAACCACACTGCAGTAGTCAAGGTGACATAATATTAAACTCTGCACCAGCTGCAACTTAATCGTCGGGGGAAGAAGATATTTGTACCTGTATAAGGATTTCAGTTTGTAGTATCCTATACCACAAATCTTAACAACGTGCGCACCAAAACTCAAGTTACTGTCGCAAATTACGCCAAGATCCCTAACATTCTCACTAAACTCCAGTACGGAGCCATCTAGTTCAACGTCAAGAGATCGAGTGCTGTCGGCTAGAGTACAGCAGTATGTACTTCCCACACGTAAACAAACCGTTTTATTGGGGTTAAGGGTTAACCCATTGTCGCCAGACCAGAGCTTAATAGAAGTTAAGTTATTATTCAAAGATTGAACAACACTGTCAACTAAGGTTGGTTTGTTAGAGAGATATACTCGAGAGTCATCAGCATACAAGTGTACACCGCAGTCGGAAGAAAGAACGCTGGGAAGATCAGCAGTAAAAATGGCAAAGAGAAGCGGATCCAGAATGCTACCCTGCGGCACGCCACTGGTTATGGCAAGTTCACCGAACAAACATCCATTCAGTCTGATCCTCTGAGTTCGACCAGTCAAATAATTCCGCAAAAGAACAATGGCCAAGCCGGACAACCGTAATACAGCAACTTAGAAAGGAGTAACTCATGATTAATCACATCGAAAGCCTTACTGTAGTCCAAGAAAGCCACAATTGTTACCTTTGAATCGTCAATATTCCTGGCGATATCATTAGTAAACTTACTCAACGCTGTTGCAGTACTATAACCAGAGCTGAAACCAGATTGAATATCAGGTAAAATACTATTACACTCAATGTGTCTAGTAGCTGCCGGTGAAGAACGGACTCAAATACTTTTGAAAGAGCAGGCAACACACTAATTGGCCGAAGATCGGTAAATTTAGTGGCATTATTATTTTTAACGATAGGCGTTATGATCGACTTCTTCCACAATGCTGCTATTACCGAATTAGTAAGACAAAAATTAATTAGATTAGTTAAGCTAACAAGACAAAAAGGTAAGGTGAGCTTCAGCATCCTAGCGCTACAGTTATCGACGCCTAAAGCACCGGATTGTTGTTTAAAAATTGCAGCTGCTACCACTTCCGATGTGAAATATCAATTCACCAGAAACAAGCGGGAATCGATTTTCATTGAAGTAAGTAATAACTTCCGGTTTAACGTCAGAAGAAGCATTGTTGGCAAAGTAACTGTTAAGTGAATTGGGATCGTTATCATCAAGATTAATTGAGTGCTTGGATTTCGTATGGATGTTGGTCTGATCGAAAAACTTCCATAACTGTTTAGGGTTTCTCGACCTTTGATCAATTTAGAACTTAAAGTATGCCTTCTTTTCTTTTTTTATGGACATCGTAGTGAAGTTGCGCAAATCTTTATAATACTCGTAATCAGTAGAAGATTTAGACTTCATAAATTTTTTATATGCCCTATTTCTCAATTTTATCACGAGTCGTATATTATCGGTTAGCCAATCGGGTCTCCTTCTCTTTATATTAATTTGACACAAAGGAGCATGCAGATCAAAGAGATAATTGATCGCAGCATTAAAATAGAATAGTTCATCATCCACATTCGCAGTCCCACTACAAAGTGTCCAATCGATGTTGGAAGCATCGATGGCAAACTGTTCGGAGTCGAAATATTTGAAATTACGAAAAGTTAGAGTTTCTGGAACGGATGTGATGCTCTGAAGATTAAGACTGCAGCACACTAACCGGTGATCAGTCATATCGGGTAAGTCGTACGTGTGAACATTGGAGTAGGATAAATCATCACTTAGACAAATCAGATCAATCAATGTAGCCGTAGATTGAGTTACTCTGGTAGTCTATTCAACTATTGTCTACTTCAATTCAACTATTAAATAGTCTAATCAACTATTTGAGTAACATTGTAAGATGCAAATAATCACCGAATGGCACCAGACTGACGATTGACTTTCAGCAAGTCAATATTGAGATCGCCCATCAGAATAATCAGAATATTGACACAATATCCTCAATTATTGATAAACTTAAATGTGATCTACTGGAACGACCCTGGAAACCATCATCTGAATTCAAAATGCCCTTCTCCATTCATATTAAAAAGGGAAAGGAAGAAAAACGGTATTTAAATCATTCCCATTTAAATAGTTTTCCATGGCTTGTATTTTCTAATGTGAAAAACGGACTTTTTTGTAAATATTGTGCAATATTTGTGCCCGCAGCAACGGGGGGATCTAGGAAGCAAGTTGCTTTGCAGAAATTTGTTACAAAACATGTAACATCATTTGCCAAAATATTTGGTAAAGACGGTAATCTCAATATTCATAAAAAAAATGAATACCAAAAAAATGCTGTTGAAAGAGCCAAAAACTTTTTAAAAGTGTATTATTCGCCTTCTGAAAATGTTTTAAATAAAATTACTACTGAACGGAACAAGCAGGTTCAAGAAAACATTGAAAGATTAAAACCAATTGTTGAAACTATTATTATTCTTGGCAGACAATTTATTTTCAAACAATTTATCTCCAATTGTTAATGAGGGTAATTTTAGAGAAATTCTTCGATTTAGGATCAATAGTGGAGACAGCGTACTTAAAAAACATATGGAAAATTCAAATGCTAATGCAACATATTGCTGTGATACGCTACAAATAAACTACGATGGTCTTCTAAAATTGCCCGGCGCCAGTTATCATTTATTGATAACAATAATAAAAAAACTAAACTATAGCAGACCTACCTATCGTACTTATCATGTACACGCCACTGAACATACCATTACTATGATAAGGAAAGTAAGTTAGCAACCACCAATACTCGTTATCATATCGCCAAATGTACCTGCAAATTTTCGTGACAGTCTTAAAAACTTTTCTGAAAACAAATTATAAACGTTGTGCTGTGGAGTGAATTGAAATACTATAAATTTCTGTCATCTGGTTTAATTGCATAACACACGTAAGTATAATTTTTTTTACAATTAAACAAAAACATAAACCTAACCCCACATATTTTTAAAACTTAAACTGAAAAAACGTTTTTACCTAAAAAAAAACACAACATTTTTACAATAAAAATTGTTTTATCTACCTTTTATATTCTTCTTATATAATTCTTTCAACACAACCTAATCACTTAAATTTCAGGACGGCACTATCACATAACCAACAGGTAAATTTGCACGTAATCCTTTTGAAATTATAGTTGACTATATCTTCTCCATGAACATCTTCTTCTTTAAAGAATAATTAAATTAATTTTTAATTATCAAAAAAAATTATTACACCGAAAAATACTTTATTAAATTTTTCTAACACCGAAAATTACTTTTCAAAATTTTTCTATCACCGAAAAGTACTTTATTTAAATTTGCTGATTTGTCGGGCAGAAGCTCCCGCAGCAATCAGTCCAAAAATTGGAAACAAACTCTTTTATTTTTACAAACGCACCTCCTTTTATACGGAATTCTGGCCAAATTATTCGTTTTATGGCTGATTGACCAATGTCTATCGATAATGCCATTTACCAATAACAATCCACTAAATCACATATAAATTTAGGGTGGTGGATGATCTTTGCGTCGGCCAATGATAATTCGTGGTTCCATAGGATGCCAAAATTTTGCATTTCTGTACTAACTAAAGTACTTAATTTCACTTGGTGTATCCACCAACACAATTTTCTCGAGATTAAAAGTTATCTAAAGTCATTAACTTTTAATCCTGCATCTTTTGGTATAAATTTTCCTATCCTAAATGTTTTCGGTCGGACTCCAGCTTCAATTAAAAAGTTCAAATTGTCCAGATCCGTCCACATTCTCGGATGGAATCTCTTCTTATACTCTTAATTTTCATCATCGGATCTTCAAATTGCCCTAAATTAAAGAGAATTTCCTGCTCTTTCCGATGATGTTTTCCATTTCTCGTTTGACTCTTGTTTCGTAAGTCCAAACGACTTTTTGTTAAATTCCGATGCAACCGTTTTTCTTACAGGCATTTGCACCACAAAAATCCTAATTTTTCACAAACCCGTGAACACTCGCGAACCTAATAGTCTTTCGTCGCACCTTTATAATATTTTGGTCAATATAATCGTCCCAAAATGTAACCACTTAAATCTATTCTTAACCTAACAATAATAAACACAAATTTTATACAATTTTCACTCCAGCATGTTTAATATTTTCAATTTTCAGCACAACGATTTTTTTATGATGGAAACAATCCAACTTTGCAATATTGGAATGTCCAGATTGACTTTAACCATAACAAAACTTGCAATGCCAGACCAAGCGTAGCTGAAGGTTCTCCGATAACAAATATCTGGTACGTTGCCTAAATTTATTTTATAAATTAATAAACATTTTATTTTCAGTTGAATCTCCCCCAATGAAGACTTGGAAAGAAATTTGCTAAAAATAATTCTAAGATGATTTCCCTATTTAACCCAATGGTTTCGACCAAAGTCGTTGTACATGAATTTTATCCGAACTATGGATAATTCAAGATTTTAGTGTCATGGGCAAGAATAAACATAGCAATATATAAGCAAAACTATACAAAATCAAATCATTGATTGCTGTGGTGAAGAAATAAGAAAAGTTATTCTTGAACAGGTGAATTATGCTAAATACTATTATGTAATCTTTGATGAAACGACGGACATTTCGCATAATTCACAGTTAAGTTTGTGTTTGAGTTACGTTTATAAAAATGAAAGACGTGAGGACTTTATTTCATTTGTAGACATTCATAAGGCATGTTTCAAAGATATGTCTGCATCGTTTGAGCCTAAAGTATCGGGAAAACTTCTTGGTCAGCTAGTTTTAAGAACCTTAAAAGATGTTCACTTAGATGTAAATAATTGTATTGGAATTGGAACAGACGGATGCTCAATGATGATTTCAGAACAGGTAAGGGCTATTGCTGAGATTAAAAAAGCAGCAAAATATGCTGCAAGGTGTGTTTGTTTCAATCACGGCCTTAGTTTGTCAAGACGTCATCTGTGCAAGCTATAAGGAACTTCATTGGTACTATTCAAAGTGCGATAGCTTTTTTTAGCGCATCCTCTAAACGTAACCATGTACTAATAAATGTTGTACATGCGCAACTAAAAGGTTTGTGTGAAACCCGCTGGATCGAGAAAAGCGAATCTTTAATACAATTTATCGAATCGATAGAAGTGATTATTCAAGCCCTAGAATATATATCGGAGTGGAACGAAACTTCATCATCTAGCAAAGCAAAAAGTTTGATAAATGCTATATGCAATATGAAGTTTATAGTAGCATTGCATTGCCAAATGTCTATTTTTCTTTTAATGTTACCACTAAGTCGATTATTTCAAAAAAAAATTTAGATCTAACCGGTGCATCTACTCTGTTAATTGATGTAATTTCTATTTTAAAACTGAAACGAATTAGATGTGAAGAAGAATTTCAAACTTTATTTGGTCGAGTTTCAGAACTTGACATAAAATTAGAAATTTCGTTGGAGCTTCCCCGAATAAGCAAACTTCAAAGAAATAGATCCAATGTCGAACATTCTACCCCCGAAGAATACTACAAAGGATCAATTTATTTACCGATGCTTGATGCAGTAATCTATGATTTACAATCTAGATTTTCTGTAGATACATTAAATTCTTTTGATCTTACAGATTTGTTGCCAAGCAATATTGTTAAAATGAATTTAAATGAGAAATATGTTAAAGCAAAAGTAGACAACATCTACAAAAATTATGGAGAAATAATTAGTGATCGACCAGAAGCTAAATTACAATTATTGACTGAAATTCAACTTTGGCAAAAGAAATGGCTCAACGTTCCTGAATCCGCAATACTGTAAGCGAAGTGTAAAAAAATTGCGACGCAGATATATATTATTTAATAAATAAATTATTTCTAATTCTGCTTACATATCCCATAAGTGTAGCCTCTGCAGAAAGGAGCTTTTCTTCATTGCGAAGGTTAAAAACATATTTGAGAAGCACTATGGGAGAAGAAAGGTTGACGGGTCTAGCTCTGCTTCATACACACCGTGAAATAGAACTAAATGTAAATAAAATTATTGAAAGATTCGCTAAAAGTGGCAATCGGTCACTTAATTTTATATTATCTTGAAGCTACTTACTTTAACTTTTTTATTTGTATTTAATTTCATAAAAAACATTTATAAACACTAAGGTTCAGTTGTACAGTTGCAGCTTAAACCAAAAAAATTAAATTAACCAATAATATTTCTTAAAAAACAGCTTTTCGACGTATTTCATTGGTTAACCCAAATTTTCTGGTTTAACCTGCAGTTGTACAACTGAGCCTTATTTATAAAACTTAATAAAAATTTATTTAATGTTTTTTTAGTTTTTAAAATTCTTTTTATTTAAATTTTTTTATTTTGTCGCCCCCCCTATGGTAGTTGTCTGGATCCGCCAGTGTATAAAATAAATTTTTACATGTTACATGAAATTGAAAAATAATTTAATTCATAACTTACATAAAATTGTTCAAAAACTATTTAAATGAATGATATAGCTTGCGACACACTGTTATATAACCGATGTTTCGATTTTCGAAATCTCATCAGGCAAACCTGGAAAAATTATTGAAATGATTGAAAAGTTATGCTATTAAATTCAAAATTCAAACTTGATTAAATGTCATATTTATTTGACTTTTGTAAAAACAAAAACATCGGTTATATAACAGGGTGTCGCAAGCTATATCATTCATTTAAATAGTTTTTGAACAATTTTATGTAAGTTATGAATTAAATTGTTTTTCAATTTCATGTAACATGTATAAATTAATTTTATTAAAAGATACTATTCTTTTATACAATGAAAATATTTCCAGATTTAGTTCATTCAGATGGCGCTACAAGACATTCTCATAGCAAATACCATAATTTTTTGTTTTATTATTTATTATTGTAAATCTTAGATATTCCAAGATGGGCGGAATGTTTAGATTTAAAATATATTTGAAAAGAGGAGAGCAACGTTCATGAACACCCAATTAGTATGCATAACTATGTAGTAGTATGAAGAAGTAGGTAGAAGCAAGTTGACAAATAAATAACTACCCTGATGTAGAAAATTTTAGTTTTATTTTTATCCAGTATCGACATCAGAATATACAAGCAGGTGTAAAGTATACAATTATAAACAGGTTTCGATCACAAGGTACCATCTTACAACCTATGCTTGAAACCAAGAAGAAATAAAGAGCTTATACACCAGCCAAGCTGAGCCAACTCTCGTACGGTTTCTAACCGCTATGAGTTAGTAAATGATCTTTTAAAACTGTTTTTCGTGAACATTTATAATCACATATATTACACTCAAACGGTTTCTCACCCGTATGAGTTAGTAAATGCCTTTTTAATGTATATTTATGTAAACATTTATAATCACAAATATTACATTCAAACGGTTTCTCACCCGTATGAGTTAGTAAATGCCTTTTTAAGTTTTGGTTTTGAGAACATTTATAATCACAAATATTACACTCAAACGGTTTCTCACCCGTATGAGTTAGTATATGCCTTTTTAAATGATTGTTTTGTGAACATTTATAATCACAAATATTACACTCAAACTGTTTCTCACCCGTATGAGTTAGTAAATGGATTTTTAAACTACCTTTTTGTGAACATTTATAATCACAAATATTACACTCAAACGGTTTCTCACCTGTATGACTTAGCAAATGATTTTTTAAGGTATATTTATGTACACATTTATAATCACAAATATTACACTCAAACGGTTTCTTGTCCGTATGAGTTAGTAAATGATTTTTTAATGTATATTTATGTAAACATTTATAATCACAAATATTACATTCAAACGGTTTCTCACCCGTATGAGTTACTAAATGCCTTTTTAAGTTTTGGTTTAGTGAACATTTATAATCACAAATATTACACTCAAATGGTTTCTCTCCTGTATGAGTTAGTAAATGAGCTTTTAAAACAGTTTTTTGTGAACATTTATAATAACATATATTACATTCAAACGGTTGCTCACCCGTATGACTTAGCAAATGATTTTTTAATGTATATTTATGTAAACATTTATATTCACAAATATTACACTCAAACGGTTTCTCACCCGTATGAGTTAGTAAATGCCTTTTTAAGGTTTGGTTTTGTGAACATTTATAATCACAAATATTACACTCAAACGGTTTCTCACCCGTATGAGTTAGTAAATGCCTTTTTAAATGATTGTTTTGTGAACATTTATAATCACAAATATTACACTCAAACTGTTTCTCACCCGTATGAGTTAGTAAATGGATTTTTAAACTACCTTTTTGTGAACATTTATAATCACAAATATTACACTCAAACGGTTTCTCACCCGTATGAGTAAGTAAATGAAGTTTTAAATTTGATTTTGTCGATAAACTATAATTACAAATGTAACACTGGAAAAATATTTTACCAGTGTAAATTAGTGAAGGGATATCACAATCTTGTTCGACTTGATATTCGTTCATTGGAGTTTCTTCTTTAATGGTGATGGAATGATGCAAATCTTCCAAGTTGAATTCCGTTACTTCTTCTTCGTTCTTAATTTGAAAGTGACTTTTTAAATTACATGGAGTTTTCTGTAACAAATACATATTCATAAGTGATTTCTTTGTTCCATTTGTAATTGCTTAAAAATATATATTTTGGTAAATTTATAATTTAATGAATAGAGAGCATATTCAGGTAAGAAGATAATAATGTTAACACACCAGCAGAGTAGTGTTTCTTAGGAAATGTGGCTATGAATTAGAATAAATTCAAGAAAAAGTTCAATTTTTGTATGGAAGCTAGCGACAAAAACTACAAACCAGATAAACAAAAGAAAAAAAATTGTATCAAATTTTGGTAACGTCAAGTGCTGCCTCACACGGTTGGAAGTACCACGTTGGTCATGTACGGTCCGGTTAAACGTAGTACATAATCTTTCTACCTAAGCATACCTCAGTCACAGCTTAAATTATACGGATTAAATATATTACAATTTTTTTAATTAATAATAATAATAAATCAAATTTATTTTCGTAATTACATCAAAGCAGACATATATGGAGAAAACAGGCGTCACAAAAGAAATGAACTATCAAAACATCAACAAAAATCACAACAAAAACCATAATATGTAGAAATATATCTCTTAAGGTGGTAGGTGGCGACATCTGACTGGTGGTGTACTTTAATCTAAGTTAGTTACATTTGTATTATGTCGTTGGTTCACCTTTTAGACTAACTTAACATATATATAATTCATGTAGTTGAACGAATGTATAAATCGTGTGTTAAATATAGCTGTTTAAACATATTATCACAGATTAAATATACTACAGATAGCTCGCGTAATGTATTTTATTCATTTCTAGTGGGCTGCCTATCCTTATAATATATTGCTGGTGGGGTACTAGAAAGACTACTTCCGTAAGTACCCGATCATACCACGCTCTTTCTCTAAGACGCCTTATAAAAAATGTCTATGTGTGATAATTAATGGCTGGTAGAACGATTTTACCTCAACCGTGGCTAGAAGAGAAATGAAAAGTACTAACCACGAAAAAACACGAATAGCCAGCGCCTCTACGATATATAGTGAATGGCTTCCATACTAAGAGAATTGGCTTCCAAATAAATGAATAACGGACTCCCGTTCTCCCATAAGCGCGAGCTATCTGTAGTATATTTAATCTGTGATATTATTGTGTTCAGGTGACGCAGCGGAATGCTCCTAATTCCACGAAGTTTCAACAGGTTATCGGCCCAGATAACGCGACGGAGTGTTTTAAAGTGTTTCAGAAAGAACAATAAGTGTTAATAAAAAAAATGGCAGTAAATTATTTGACAAGTGTGCCAAAACTTTTAGGAAGGGAAAATTTTAGCGATTGGTCTTTCGCAGTAGAAAATGTCTTCGTCCTAGAAGGATTGTCAAAATGTATCGACGGTACAGAGACTGATACAGTATTAATTGCAAAAGCAAAGGCAAAGTTAGTGCTGACTATAAGTCCTACTTTGTTTGTACATATCAGAGAAGCTAAAACGGCTCAAGAGGTGTGGACAACATTGACGAAATTATATGAAGATTCGGGTCATACTCGTAAAATTAGTTTACTTCGTGCTCTAATATCGTTACGGTTAGAAAATTGTGAATCAATGGAATCCTACGTAAACCAGGTGGTTGAAATTTCTCAAAAGCTACGTAGAACAGGATTTAAGATCGACGACGAGTGGATTGGACCGTTACTTTTGGCGAGATTACCAGAAAGGTACGAACCCATGATACTAGCAATTGAACATTCCGGAATTATCATTGAAACAGATTCAATTAAAACCAAGTTACTGGATATGCATGTAGATGGCGGTAATAGTTCAACAAATGTACAGACACTATATAGATACAGTACCGCAACCCTATGGGCCAATGAGTTAGAGAGAGAACGTTAATTTGGACCCCAAAATGGCGTCATTTGCAAATGTCAATCGACGTTAGTTGTTGTTTTAAATTGTGAAAATTTAGTAATTGCAGTTAATACCAATCTTAATTTTCGCTATTCTATAAGTTTGTGTATTAAAATCAATTTTTATAATATTAAGAACAAAAATGCCTACTTGTTTTGTTGTGAAGTGCAACAATAAGCCATCTAATGGTTTTAGGTTATTTAGATTACCTTGTGGTGAAAGAAATGCTGAAGGAAGACAACTATGGTGTATTTTATTGCAAGACCAAACTTTCCCAGTGATGCAAGAATTTGTGAGGTATGTATATGTTTAAAAATACCAAGTAAATAGCTAAAATTTGGTTACGAACTAAATCTTTTTAATAGAAAAAGAAGCTATAAAAAAATTGTTGTAAATCTTTTTAGTGTCATTTTTCAAATGAGCAGTTCGAAAGTGGAAGAATGGACGGTAAGAAGATGCTACGACCGAATGCTTTTCCGGATCTATTATAAGTGGATGTTACCGATAGTCAGGTAGAACAAATGGAAGTAGAAATACTCCTTGGGTGTTCAACTACTGATACCGAAAATACATTTTTAGAAGACTCATTAAAAGGTGAGTATAAAATCTTACACTCAATATTACATAAAAATGCAAAGGAATTTTAAAATTAAATTAATAATAATTATTTATGTTTAGATTTTGTACATGAAACGGAAGATTCCTGTCATGAATCATCCAATCAATGGAAGGAATTTTCCAATGAAGAATCATTGGAAAATTCTACTCATGTCATTGAAAATTTAAACAAAAGTCTTAAATCTGCATTAAGAAAGTGTCGTAATTATGAAATCATGTTAAAAAAACAAAACCCTACCAATTTAGAAAAAATTTTTAATAACGACCGATTGGAGTTTTATTTTATAATTATTTATGATGTTTTTATTACTTTCTTCAAACATGTCATGTTTAGTTTCTAATGAATAACAATAAACGATTTAATAAATTGACCTTTAATTAATAAATTTTTAAGTTATATTATTTAGTACAACCAACCCAAAATAAAACAAAATCTATCGATTTGCATAAATAACGTATTAACGTAGGAAAGGATTGTAATTCACTTAAAAATTTGGTAATAATATATTCGTTAGGATGCTCTGACAACATTTTGATTAATTTTAGTTGGAGCTTCATCTGTGTTGATGAAAATAAATCAGACGCACAGGTTGTACTGCATAACCAAATGTCATAAAATTTAACATAAAATACGTGTAAAAAGTTTAGTAACAAATAATAAATAAACAACAATATGACGGAAACACATATATAAGAATAAATCTATTGTTTTAACTTAACATATTCAAAAATTAGCACTCAGTTATAATTTGTTAAAAAATTTTAAATTTCGCGCATAAATTAAGACCCCAAAATGGCCGGACGTTGCGGTACTGTATCTATCTATTCAATAAAAGCAAATGGAACTATAAACGTTATTCGAAAGATGGCAGCACAGGTGATGTAAACAAACAGAAAATGAAGGACAAAAAAGAAATCATATGCTTTAAATGTAAACAACCAGGTCACTTTATAAATAAATGTACAAGTATCGCAAAGGAAAATAACAAAAATGATATAAGAAGTGCATTTAGTGCAGTGTTTTTATGTGATAAGTTTGATAAAAGCGAATGGTATGTGGATTCAGGTGCAAGTACTCATTTAACGGCAAGAAATGATTGGTTGTGAAGAGAATAGAATAGTGAAGAGGCCCACGATGTTAAAGCTAACCGATTTTGAGCGGTGAGCGAGAGCGTGAATGGAATAACAATTCCTGCAGTACGGCTTCCCCGAAAAAAAAACACAGATTAAAACAAAGCGTATTTATTAACTCCAAATACAAGAGATCAAAAAAGTATAAAAGGTTGTCAATCGTTTACAATTATCGGCGTAGTTGGTAAAAAGCTATGACAAAAAAATCGTCCTCAAACGAATGTTCGGGTGCACTGACAAACCATTGTCGATAACTATGATGACACTCAAAAAAATATTATAGTGTCGAATGAGAAATCAAAGCTGCTCGCAAAGTGGCTCGTTGGGTTAGAAAAGTAAAAAACTTACCCAGGTAATTACAAAATTTATCAATACAAAATTTTCCACCCAACGGAAACCAACAGCTTATGAAGTGATGCAAGTAATCGCAATCGTTGTCCAGCTCTCGAACTTCGGAAAAAAATGACGTTAAGCCGTTAACGCTTGGAAGTTTGCGGTACCCGTGCACTTGAACCAAAAAGGAGGAACTCTGGGATTCACAACTTCGAGACGTGATGTAAAATAAAGAAAATGAAGAATCTTCAACTGCGTTGAAAATTTCAGTTGGTAATTAATCCAAAAAATGCCACAAAAAAGAAGGTGCTTCCTAAAATCATTAAATGATAAAAAACCGATGTAAAATTTAAAATATTTTACCTAATACAGACGAGATATCACCTTAACCGTGTCAAACGTGTTATCAAAACGACCTAGCGAAAGCGTTATCAAAACTCGCAGTTTTTGAAAAAATCATAGGCGTCGCGCTAAGCTTAAACGCAGTGTCGTGCGCAACGTAAAAGAAAACAAATTATTAAAATTTGTTACAACTCTAATAGCTAACTTCTGCATGGCAAAGATCTTGTTTGCTGGCGTGCCACTGCCCCAGAAATTAACCCCAAAACCCATCAAATAATAAAAATTTGCATAATAAAGAATTCTCAAAGTTTCGGCATTCAATTGTTGACTCAATACACGGAGCGTATAAATTACAGAACTCGGCCTACTGGCCAGTGTATTAATATGTGATTACGCCAATTGAGAGTACTGTCCAAGTGAACCCCAAGACAACGACATCCATCCGAAACCACCAACCGACCGCCACAAAGACTCTCGGGCACCGCAGCCCGACAGCGACCAGTCTTAAATAATACACATTCCGTCTTATCTCCATTCAAACACAGCCTGTTCATGCGCAACCATTCCTCAACCGATGAAAGATGAAAACTTAAGGTTGACTCCACATCGCTGAAATTATTACACAATAACAAAGTAGTCATCTGCATAGTTAAGAAATTTATGCGGAGAGTTCGCAGTAACCAGAAGGAAATCGTTCATGTAGATTATGAACAGGAGAGGACCAAGAATGCTCCCCTGGGGTACACCAAGACTCACAGCGCGACTACTCGAAGTAAAAGACTCTCGACGGCCAGTGATACGAGTTGATTGGGAGCAATACCTCTTATATCATATCTGTGAATCTTCTTAAAGAGAATTGAATGATCCACACAATCAAAAGCTTTAGATAAATCTAGAAAAACCCCTAGGGGAATCTGCCCACTCTCCAATTCCAAACATATAGATCGAACGAGATGGAAAAGTGCCGTATCCACCGATCTGTTCTTCAATAATTCGTGCTGCGAGCTACTAAACAGCTCGAACTTGTCAAAAAACCGGGCAATCCTACCACTGACAATCTTTTCCAGCAGCTTAAAAAAGGGACTGAGAAGACTAATCGGCCGATAGTTGCCAAAGTCACCACAATCACCCTTTTTGTGTAGAGGTATAACCAATGCGACCTTCAGCGCATTGGGAAAAGTGCCATGTTTGAAAAAATTGTTAAACAAGAATCCCAACGGCCTCACAATAACATCGCTGCACCTCTTTAAAACAATCGGTGACAGGCCATCAACACCGCAACTATTACTAGATTTCAAACCCTGAGCCCTTTAGCACTTCAGATTCCGTACAATCAAAAAAATAAAATGATCTGCTCAGAGGATCAATAAAACAATTTATTGAAATCGACGGCAGGTAAATTCCTTAACAGATTGGCAGCAATGCTACAAAAGTAGTTGTTAAATTAATCGGCAAGTGTATCTGAATAATTTAGACTGGAAGAGCCACTTGTCTCATCTTTGGTTTCTGGGATAACTCTTTGATAATTTTCCACGCAGTTTTGGATTTATTCTCAGATGCAAACAATGCGATTGTGAAAATGCACCTGTTTAAGGGATTTTAGGGATGAATTATATTTATTTTTCAAATTTTTGTAAACAGCTCTATACTCAGGGCGAAATTGCGAGATAGTGAGTGAGATATCAAGTTGATTCTTAAGTGAAATCAATTCATCAGAGTGAAAATATCCGTTTTGTTTAAACCTTCCTTCTTTTGAGTTAATAGTTTTAATTGGAAAACCCAAAACTGTCAATAAATATTCGATATTTGAGTCGTTGTGTACACGGATCCGCGACAGACGACCCACTGCACTAAACGATGCAGGAATACGAAGCACCTGAGCTGGGTGGTCCGAAATATGCGACTCCAGTACACATGTATCAAAATAAGCTATGTTAGTAAAAAAGTTATCAATGCATGATTTTGAAACACCAAAAATACGTGTATAATCTTTGATACAAATATTTAAATTGAAGGTAGATAGAAGACCTACAAGAGTATCACTATAAACCGAATGTTTGCTAAAATCAACATTGAAATCACCTGCAATGATCAGGGATTTCCCGCATTTGAGGGTCATTTTGATTATACACACCAAATATATAAATTCAAATCACTAACATTTAAATACTTAATTAAATATTAATCACTAACCAATACACAAAAATACCAATCACTTCTTGCTAGAGACGTACGTTTCACGTTTCGTATACCAGTAACAGTACCAGTATATAAGTAGACCTAATTGAAAATTTTAGAAACTACAAATTTGTATTAATAATAAAAGAGTGTGTGCAAATAACGAACAACATTAGAAGATCGTGAACTAATAATTTTTCAATTTGAAAACGGAAAAAGTCAAAAAGACATTGTTAAAATGATAAGCCAAAGCCCATCTATGGTGCAAAATATTATCTACGCGAGAAAATAGAGTACAAGATAAAAGAAAAAAGCGCCAGATAAAATATACTTTCAAAATAAGTCCCAAGACTTTCGAAAGACAGTACTTTTAGCCATTTACAACATTTACGGTACTTGTTTTTAATGATTTTCGCTTCTGCAGATTTGTAAAAAATTATTATGTTGCCGAAGGTGGACAGTTTCAAGAAAGTAATTTTTATTGCCTACAATGAAAGTTTTGTACCGCTCGGTTCAAAATCATATTCCGTTTTGTGGCACGAGGGTATTTCGGGGAGAGAAAAAGAAGACATCGTAAGCTGTTTTTATTCGTTTTTAAAGAGACACAGAGATGCCAAACAAATAACGATATGGTTACACAACTGTTTCGGCCAGAATAAGAATTGGTATCTACTAACTTTTATTATGAGAATGATTAATTCCGATGAAATTACAGCTTCGGAAATATTTCTAAATTATTTTGAAGCAAAACACACATCTATGTCAGAAGATAGTTTCCACCACTAGGTGGAACTGTCACTTAACAAACAAGGTAAGACTTATGATTTTAATGACTTTGTCGATGCAGTGGATACTATGCTACATTGCCGTATTAACCAAAACCGCTTTTAGCTTAGCATGCAATGGAAAAACTTTTACAAAAAATTTAATGAGTCCAGTAAATTTTTGACATCAATTTACATCAGAAATCACCTTTCTTAAACAAATAATTTAGCATTTTCGGAAGAAAGATTAAAAAAACTTTGATGGTTAATTTCTCGATATTGACCGAACAGTAGATACCGCCCTTGATTTTAGCACGGCTATGTACTGTTGTGTCCACATCAAGGCATCAGAGGTGGGTTGCGCATTTCAGCAATTAAAGGATTGACGATGCAACCTGATAAAAATATATAAAGCAGGATTTCTTTTATTTAAATTCCTTGTATGTTAACCCGTGACGCGCTACTAATATTGTGTTTCGTTATGTTAAGATTTTGTTAGTTTAATTTGTTTAATTGTTATCTTTGGTATTTAATTTAAGTTTTTGTGTATATGTATTATGTTATTTATTTGAAATTGAACACACACGCAAATTAAAACCAGCAGGTGACATTTGATCTAAAATTTAAAAGCAGAAAGAACCTTGATTAAAATAAAAAAATCAAGAACCAATGAAAACATAACAAGTAATGAAAAACTTAGCGATGAAGAAAAATAAACAACGGTCAATAGACAGTCTTTATTGGAGAGCAATCCAAAGCGGTCGTGTGAATTAAAAATAATTCAGAGCGTGTCGATAGTTAGTGAAGATTAATAGATTTGTTTGGGAAGTTTACCCAAGGGGCTTGAGGCCATAGTTTTTCCGGGTGTGGAAATTAATATCGGCACGCGGCTGAATAAGAGTTCGACTGCATCGTGTTGAATACAAAGAATAAGAAGAGGGTGTACGACTAATTGGAAATAGTTCCTAGTTGAAGTAGGTGCTAAGTAAAGAAGAAAAAGATTTAAGTTGTGAAGAAGAATTGTTTATGTTCGACGGTATTAGCTGGTCGACAAATCGTGTGAGTCCTGTGCTTTTGTATTATTGTTGTTAATTATCAGGTTGCAAATAAACGTTAATTTTTATATCGTCAATTGTTTGATTACCTTAATTGTAACCATTTATTCGAAAAACCTGCAAATCCGTGAGATTTTCATAAATAAAAGTCACGTATCATCACAGTACCTTCAAATTTAAAAATATACTCCAATAAAATATTAAAAATATAATAACAAAATAACAATTAAATAAAAAAATAAAATTTAAAAATATTTCCTTGACAAAAATGTTTTTCCACCGACATTGGCGCTAAAAATTTTAAATTGTCCGATTTTTCCATACAATTGGGTACCCTGTTATATAAACTTTTCAATTTTTTTTGCATACTGGTGTGATAATATAACAATTGACAGAACTTCAAAGCTTCAAAAAAGAAGTAATAAAATGAATGCCATAACGGTGTTTCCGAATGATTTTAGAATACATAATTCAAAAAAGCCGACAAACTTAAAAACGCATTAAATAAGTTTTTCAAGATGAATAATCTTGGAGAAGTCAAGACATTTTTTAGTCCCAATCAGCAAGTAACGAAAGATATATGCAAGAAGTTGTAGTATCGCTGTTATATTTACCGTAAACCACAAGACCTGATATTGCACAAGCCAATATTAAGACTTCACAGAATTTTTAGATATCTAAATTTGGAATACTAAAATTTAGCAATGTCACAATTATTGTATTCTGTGCCGATTGGGTCAACGATAAAGATGATCGACGTTCATGCAGCAGAAGGCAATCTTCTGAAACATTCAAAGACTACTAACGGTAACACTATTACATAGTCCAACGACAGTTTGAAAATGAAATTTTACTTGCAAAGAAATGATCGTCTTATGAGTACAAACCATAACAATGTTCAACATCATTTTAGACGATCAAAGATAAAGAAATTTAAAGTAGAATACATCGTTGGAAGAGATATCAAACCCCAGCTTTTATATACAAACATTTTATACTAAATATGATTTACAGCTCACCTCATTATTAACCTGTTGATATTCTAAAATAGAATCATCTTTAATATCAATGGAATGATGCAATTCTTCTAACTTGACTTCCATGCCCTCCATTTCGTTATCGTTATAACTAGCACTGGAAACTCTCAAACCACTGATACTTTCTTGGAATTTATTAAACCTCCAAAAGTATTACACACCATCCATACTGGAAGCATCAACTTGTAGTATAAATTTTGAGATTAGATTGAAGTTGTAGATATAAATTCTGCAAAACGCACACAATTAATATAAAATATATGAATTTAATAACAATAAATTAATACGTTAGCGATTAATAAATTACACGTAGTAGGCTGTAGATATTAGTTACTTGAATTATAAACATCCGTTACACCATGCTAACGGAACAAAAATATCAGTACAAAACTAGTTTGACATTCAGACCCACATTCAGACCTATCTTCAAGACATTCAATGTCCAGTGACGGAGGTTAAGTTTTTTTAATAAAAAATTAAGGAAGTAAGATAATAGAATTTATTTAGTTTTTGTAAGTATTATTTTAAAAAATTAATTAAAATAAAGGCTATTTTTTTATAAGTGATAATTCCATACATATTGCAGTGATACTTTCAAAAACGTTGATTTTTCACATACACTTTAAAGTTCACCGGACTAACCTCTTCTTTGCGGGAGATGTGATTGTTGATTCTCAGGGTGGGTTCTCAAAATAAAAAAAATTCTACTCCAAAAAAATAAATCGGCCCCTAAAATAATACTCAATCGCATAAAATTCAAATTCAATGTAAACTTTATAAATTCCTAAAAGGATTGTACTTGCAATTTTACTTATCCAAATCGACGTGTTCGCACTGCGACAAATATAAATTGACTTTTCCAGTTTTAAATAATGCAAATCGAAACTTATTAATCCAACTGTTGATTTTCCAACTCAACGAACCTTGCGAACCTAATGGCTATAATTTAAATAATAATAAATTTAAGATGACGGAACAAAAACCGGTAAAATTTCCATCAACAATCATCGGCCAGATGACTCCAGATTTTTGATAAATAAAATTGTACCTGGTAAGCCTGTAGAGAGGATAACCACAGAAATTGTTTATTATTGGCAGATTCGGGAGCGATGTTTGAAAATTTTTTCAAATTCGATAAACGAAACGATAACCACATGTATCATTGCTGTTTCAAGAGTATTCCTGGGAACCATAAAATTTGCAAATACTGCAAGACGGCTAGACGATCCCACATCGACTTTAGCCAAATCAAAAATTAACGTAACGGGAACTTCCCTAATATTTTCCCAAGAATTGGCAACAAAAGAAATGCTCTCCAAAAACTGTATCTTAACCCTGTGAGCGGAACTTTTCAACGTTTTCAACTGTCTAAAATAAAATCGACTTAAAAAAAAACTACTGTGAAAAAATGCTCTAAAAAGTAAAAAATAATTACGTTATTTAGTTACTTCAACTAGCTGCCATAGACGGTCAATTATTGTAATCTTTGCAGTCGGTGCCGGCCAAGCTTTTAAGAAATTTAGTTTTAGCAAAGAGTATGTAGTGTATAGAGGAACAGCTCTTATGGGTATACCCATAGATAAAGATCATGTTAACATCGCAGAGCGATTTGCTCAAATAGATTTTATTATCTTATGTTTTGTTCAAATTTTACCTGTTCAAGCAACTGCTATGTGTTTTACCGTTATTTGTGGTTATGGAAATATTCTGGTTCGAATAGTTTAACGATTTACTTATTGAATCATCGATTATCGTTTCGCGCTATTTGGTTACCGCCATTTTGCATTCCGCTGGTCATGGCTTGGGTTCCGTTGAGGAAATATTAGTTACTGGATGTTCAGTCGATTCAATTATGGTTTATCGAGGCGTTTGGTTTCGCTATTAAACCGTTACAATTTATCCTGGAGCCGAAAGTTGAAGGATGCATGGTTATGTTAAGCAAACGTCACGTTTTATCTTTTGTGTTAACTTCTGAATTTGAATATTTGCACTAAAGTTAATATAATCATTTTAATATCGTCACGAATACCTGTCTCGTCTATAAAGTATGTTGAGTTAAGAATAATATCTCAAATTTGTGTTAGTATTTTAACTTTTTTATGTCTACCTCTGACCATTCCAGAGAATACCTGTACCTCTATGTATATTTTTGTTGACTTTTGTTCTGTAATGTCGTCGGACGTTTGAATGAAAACCTTGTTTATTCATAAATTTAATAATTTTCCAAATAAAATACACTGCGTTATAAATATGGTGAATAATATAAATTTCAATTCAACAGCAAATAATATTGTCTTTAAATGCGAGCAATTTGGCTGATATAAATATCTCGAGCCCTGCATCGCAACTGCCACTCTCGTATCGCGGTAGGAAAAGTTTCAACCCCATAAGTTGGTGGGGCGCGCGCACTGCACTAAAATGTGATTTTTTAACATTCCCCAGGCCTTGGAATGACGCACGGAGAGCTTCTTCTCCGCTGGCAATGGACAAATCTTGGCAAACGATCGTCGTATTTCACCACCTTGGGTCTTTATAACAGCGACCCTATTCACACCATCTATACCTGGAATAAGCCGAACAATTCTTCCTAACCTCCATCGTAAAGGGGGCGCATTATCTTCTTTTATCAACACCATAGCACCTAGTTGCAGCTCGCCCTTGGTTGTCTTCCACCGTAAGCGCTGTTGTAGCTCAGATATATATTCTCTTTGCCATCTCTTCCAAAAATGCTGCTGCATTTGTTGAATGTGTTGGAATCTCGATAATCTTCCAGTAATGATGTTTTTGACATCTTCCTCTGGCAACGACGTAAGAGTTCTTCCAACTAAGAAATGGCCTGGAGTTAAAGGGACAAGGTCATTAGGATCGGAAGACATTGGGAAAAGAGGTCTAGAATTTAGCACTGCTTCAATTTGTACCAACAAACTGTAAAATTCTTCAAATGTTAAATGTGTATCGCCTAACACCCTTTTCAAGTGATGCTTACAGGACTTCACCCCAGCTTCCCACAATCCCCCAAAGTGGGGCGAACTTGCAGGAATGAATTTCCAATCAATATTTTCACGAGAAAATTCATCACTTAATTGATCCCCAAAATTGCGAACAAAATTTCGTAATTCCGAATTTGCGGACACAAAATTAGTGCCATTGTCGGAAAATATCTGAAGTGGCTTTCCTCTACGAGCAACAAAACGTTTTAATGCCAAAATGAACGAGTCTTTTGTCATATCTGTTATTAATTCTAAGTGAACTGCCTTTACTGCAAAACATACAAAAAGTCCCACGTAACACTTATTTAGTTTAGCACCGCGACCTTCTTTATCTTTAAAATGAAAAGGACCGGCATAATCGACTCCGGTTATGTTAAATACGGGACCGGGTTGAAGTCGCGATTCAGGTAACGAACTCATTTTTGGTTGGACACCTTTGGGATTGTGTCGAAAGCAAGTTAAACATTGACGTACAACCCTTTTTGCCAAATTTCTTCCCAAAATAGGCCAAAATTTCTCTCTTATCGAAGCTAACGTAAGTTGAGGACCGGAATGCAACAATTTTAAATGCTCATTTTCAAACAATAATTTAGTTAAATGATGCTTTGAACATAGTAACATAGGGTGCTTTTTATCTGTGGCAAATGTTGTATTTTGAATTCGCCCCCCAACTCGTATCATTCCATCCTTGTCTAAAAATGGACTTAGGCTTAAAAGTCTACTTTTTCGCTCGATTACCCTTGATTTTATTAACGTGTTTGCTTCGTTTGGAAACGATTCGCGTTGCGCTAGTTTTATTAAGCATTTTAACGCGTCATTCACCTCGATTAGGGTGAGATTACCGCGATTCCTGGATAATTTACAATTTGTTTTAAAACGAAATAACTAAGCGGTAACGCGCTTCAGCCTTTCTACCTTTGAAAACCGTTCAAAGGGAAAACTCGAAATTGACGTAGCGACAAAAGTTTGGATATGTTTTCGCGTCTCTGGGACTTCCTCGCCTTCAACTTGGGTATTTAATGGCCATTCCGATTCGTCGTTTTTAAGCCAATGCGGCCCGTGCCACCAGAGACTTAAATCCTTTAAATCTGTTGGTTTTGCTCCTCTCGAAAGTATATCTGCTGGATTGTCAGCGCTTGGAACATATCTCCATGTGTCGGAATTGGTTAAGTCTTGCGTTTCTGCGACACGATGGCTTACGAAGGTTTTTAATTTATTTGGCGCAGTTTTAAGCCAACCGAGAACAATTGTCGAATCGGTCCAAAATATTCGCTGGTCGATTCTTATCCTTAACGAATCTGAGACCTTCTTTGCAAGTCTTGCTAAAACTAAAGCACCTGACAATTTCAAGCGTGGCAATGTTAAAGTTTTTAGAGGTGCAACCTTTGTTTTTGCACATATTAAATCTACGTTGTTTTTTCCGTTTTTGTCGAATGATTTTACAAATACGCACGCTCCGTACGCGCGCTCGGACGCATCAGAAAACCCATGCATTTCAATGCGAACTGGATCATGACAGATTACGTGTCGTTTTATTGTTAACGAGTTTAAACAAGGTAGCTCTCTACGGAACTCAGACCATGACGTGTGAATACTAGCCGGCAATGCTTCATCCCACGACAATTTTTCGAGCCACAGCTGCTGTAGCATAATTTTTACATTAATTACGCAAGGACTTACGAGACCTAAAGGATCGAAGATTTGGGCTATTCCCGACAAAATTGTACGTTTTGTAAACCTTTTGTTTACTGGAATTTCACAAATATCATATTTTAAATTATCCGTATTTGGGCACCAAATTAAACCTAAAGTTTTCGCGTTTTCATTTTTACCGAATTCTACCGTTTTTGTGGACGTGTTACTATATGTTACGTACTTGAGCACTTCGCGTTTATTTGAATAGAATTTACGCAAATCAAAACAACCTTGACGTAAGATGTCTGCGACTCCCTTTGCTATAAGGGCAGTTTCTTCAATTGTGTTACCACCGGTTAACAAGTCGTCCACGTAGAAATCCGATTCAATAATTTTTGCTAGCTCGGGCTGTGCTACTTTGTTTTCTTCAGCTAGTTGAAAAAGGCATCTTATAGCGAGAAAAGACGCGGCTGTAGTTCCGTACGTAACCGTAAGTAATTCATATACTTCGATGGGTTCATCGGAGGATTTTCGCCATAAAATACGCTGAAGACATTGCTGATCCGATCTTATTCGAACTTGGCGATACATCTTGGCTATATCGCCAGACACTACGAAATGATGCTGTCTGAATCTTAACAATATCGCAATGAGATCGTTTTGCATGGTTGGACCAACCATAATTGCAAATTATTTAACGAGACGCCTGTATCAGTTGGCGCTGAAGCGTCGAATACGGCTCTTAATTTGGTCGTAAGACTACTTGCGCGAAGCACTCCATGGTGTGGCAAATAATACACGATTTCATTTTCATTGCGGTTTTTTACCTTTTTCATATGCCCTAGTAATTCGTATTCGTTCATAAAATCGACATACAGCCTTTTAAACTCTGGGTTTCTCTCTAATTTTCGCTCTAAAGATAAAAACCGTTGTTCCGCACGCTTGTAGGACTCGCCCAACTTATTGATGTTTTCTTTAAGTGGTAAAGCAACGATAAACCTTCCGTCCGCAGCGCGTCTTGTGTTTTCACAAAAATGTTTTTCGCAAGCTTTCTCGTCTTGGGAGAGAGGTTTTGCCGGTAAACACTCTTCCATTTCCCAAAATTTGCACAACTGTTCTTGAACAGTGCAATTCTGACTAAAATTACAAATAGTTGCTTTTTCCTTGTTTTTACCTACCGGTCCCGACACGATCCAGCCAAATTTAGTTTTTTGCAAAACTGGCTTGTTTTTCCCTAAAGCAATCTGCCCAATACAAATTACGCTCCAAAATAAATCGCCTCCAATTAACATGTCAATTTCGTTTGACTTGTAAAAGGTTGGATCCGCCAATTTAATATTTTGTGGTATATCAAAATCCGAAATTTTTAATTGAGTGCTTGGGAGGCTTTCGGTTATCTTCGGTAAAATAAAGCAGGTTATTTTGGTAGCAAACTTATTATGTATGGATTCTATTTCCACTTCATATTTAAGATTAACGTTAGAACTACTATTGTTTAATCCTAGAACGGTTAAATCAGTACCTTCGGTTGCTAATTCTAAGCGTTTACATAATTTTTCAGTTATATAACTTGCTTGAGATCCAGAATCGAGTAAAGCCCGAATTGTATATACAACCTTGTTTTTGGCTGCAACCTGAAGCAATACCGTGGATAGTAGTGTAACAAATCACCCCCAAATCTAAAGCTAAGACGAAGGTAATTTATGCGAAACCAACTCAAACTTTTATATGCATCGCTAAAAGCGATTGGTTAAAATTCCTTTTTTTTTAATACGAATAAACTACCTTCCGCAAGCTAGGACTTAATTAAGTATGATGCAATTAAATTTGTGTGACAATAATTTGGAACATTCTGGGAATACACACTATACATGAACACATGCTGAAATTGGTCGGGACCCGTCAGATCTTTATTACTAAGAAACTCATAAAATGGATAAGTTTTCGACTTTTTATGACAGGTCACATTAAACAATTTACACACTAATTGCCAGTAAATACGAAACCCGCGACATTTCAGAGTCGAAATTTATATGAGCTTGGAGCTAATAAAATTTCAATCGGGAGTATGTAAAATTAAAATAGCGGAATTGCGATTCAAATAAGTAATTATCAAATTATAAAGTTCCACTGAGAACATCTGGAGATCATAAAATCATTAAATACAAGTTCAGGGGAACTCCAACTGATAATTCTCGAGAATCTAAAGGTTCGAGCATCATAAACTTTCACTGACCGATAATAACGGCTATAGTTGGACTGGACTAGACCAGTGAACTCAAAACTATTTTTAAAATTACATGGTAAAATATGAATTGTGCATCAACTTTTGATACGCACTGGTTTTATTTCATCTTTTAATGATCAATTTGCCGGATTTGAATTAAATTTAGAATACATATCTCTTTATTCATAGACGATATAACAAAATTGTCATTTTAGAGTTTTCACGATTTATTCAGTTTTCGGGAATAAAATTGTAACGGTTAAGCGACTTTAGGCCTTATCGGCAACCCTGGGATTTAACATAAATAGGGGTTCCCTTCCGGGCAACTTCACTTCATCTTCAAATTTCGTTAGTAACAGTCATTAGACTTCATCTTCAAATTTTGTTAGTAACAGATCACTTCTTCTTCAAATTTCGCTAGTAACAGTCATTAGACTTCATCTTCGAATTTCGTTAGTAACGGTCATTAGACTTCATCTTCAAATTTTGTTAGCAGTATATCATTCAACTTTTCATTTTTTTTTAAGTGCCTAGTTAAATTTTAATATTTTTTTTGTGACAATCGAACAACCTAAAACTTAAATTCTTTTTTTTTATATATATACATCCAATTAGACATACATCCTTTGGATATACATCCAAAGTGTAATTTTATTTTATTTTAAACTCGTGAGTGTGTGTTCCTGGTTCGCTAAATTCAACAAGAAGGTAAAAATATAAATAATCTATGTACCGAAAATTGTTCTTTTTTTTAGATTTGTGTCGCAACCTAACTAAAATTGTTTTAATTAAATATTAGTTGTTACTTTCAACTAAATAATTTCTTTCTTTTGTATTTTTGTTCATGAATTTCAGTGTATTATTTACTTTGTATTATATTGATTAAATAGACATAGAATTATATGATTTTATTCTTTTCTTGCTATCGCAAGGTGATTAGATTGTTAATAATCCTACGTCTCCGATCATCAATTAACAAGCTTAAGTCAGCTCATAATCGACTTTGGTGGCAGCGAATTAATTACCTTCAATTAATACACGACGGTCGCGATTATTTAATTAATCAAAGCCTACCCGTGTTACAGTAGCACATACGCACAAGACGCACACGCTGATAAAGTAACGATATTTACAGCCGTTGTAACCGTACTATCGCTTGTTTGTACTTTCGCTTCTTGACTTTCAAAATGTAGAAGTGTGTGATGCTTTGCAGAGCATTTTTTACAAGCACTTCTACGACATACATTACTGAAATGTCCACCTTTTAAACAATTCAAACAAAGTCTTTTATCCTTTGCCCTTTCTGATCGCTCACTTGGAGAGAGTTTTAAAAACTCCTCGCAATTTTGAATATAATGTGAGTTGTCGCAAATTTTACATTTTAGTACAACGTCTTTGTTTTCAATAGCTAAAAGTCCCCTGGTGGTACTTTGTTTGTACTTTGCTTTGTCAGGATGATTTACGCGCGATATTTCTAACAAATCCGCTCTAGTTTTAATAAAAGCTCTTAAATTGTCTAATGTCGCGGCTTCGTTATTTGTTTTGTAATCCTCCCACTTTTGCTCAGTAAAACGATCAATTTTTGACGCCACCATGTATATAATGAGTGCATCCCACTTGTCAACTGGTTGCCCTAATTGTTCTAAAGCGCGAAGATTTTCATTTACCGTTTCTATAATTTTTAATAACCCTTCTCCACTATCTTTCATCAGGTGTTCTATTGTGAACAATGCTTTTATGTGACTGTGGATTAAAAGTCGGTGGTTATCAAAACGATCTAGCAATGCTTGCCATGCAGATTGATAATGTTTAGCAGTTAATTGTATCGACTTGATAACGTCACGCGCGCATCCTTGCAACGTAGATCGTAAATAATGAAATTTTTGAACTTCGTTTATGTTATTGTTATTGTGAATTAGAGAAGCGTAAGTGTCCCTAAATTCAAGCCACTCCAGATACCCTCCACTAAATTTGGGAATTTCAATCGTCGGGAGTTTTATTGTTTGATTTGAATTTTGACTTATGTTCGCGCTTGTTCCGGTTTCACTTAAGGCAACGGAACATCGAGATGTTGCATCGGCTTTAAATTGATTATCGTTAAGAATTTTCTTGGCAATTGCTAATTGTTTATAGTACGCATTTTCAAAACTTTCTCGTTCTTTTATTTCAAGATCTAAATTTTCCGTTGCAGATTCAATTAAATTTTGAATTTCCTCATAGTCGTCTAACACCCGTTCGAATTTATTTAATCGATCACCTATCTGAATTAAATCTGTATCGGAAACTGAGGGTTGTTCCTATGGTAGAACCGCCCCTGCCTGATGGGTAATTTACCCAAGACACGCTCGACTCCTACCAGGCCATTTCTTGTTTCCGGAGTGGACTATGCAGGTCCGTACTTAATCAAAGATAGGAAAACCCGGAATTACAAAACTAGTGAAGCTTACATTTCATTATTTGTGTGCTTTTCCACAAAGGCAATACATCTGGAAATAGTCTCAGATCTTACTACGGAATACTTCTTGGCAGCGCTAAGGCGTTTCATGGCTAGACGAGGGAAATGCGCTCAAATACATTCTGACCAAGGCACAACTTTCATCGGCACGAACAATGAATTACAAACCTTTTTGCGTCAACACGAAGAAAACTTCACTAAGGTTCTAAGTTCCGATGGCGTTATTTGGAAATTCATACCACCCAGAGCACCACATTTTGGAGGCCTTTGGGAGGTTGGTGTCAAATCGATAAAATTCCATTTAAAACGAGCCATCAAAGATACATTACTGACTTATGAAAAATTCTCTACAATTCTTACACAAGTTGAAGTCTGTGTTAATTCAAGGCCTCTTTATCCTTGTAACATCATTTTGTTTTAGACATGATGATGATTTACATAATTTAATATCATCATTTTTAGTAGGCACAAAATTTAGTTACACCCTATATTTTAAACTTTTAAGGTAATATCAAAAATTCTATATAAAATAAGATATATAAAATTTGGCTTGGTTTTGAAAGGGTTATCAAAAGACAGTTGATAGTAGAACGCCATATTTTGTGGTTCGTAAAATTTAGTGTCCAGTAATTAATTTTGAGTGATAGCAAATTCTACTTGTAATATTGTAAATTTGAATTTGAATATATTGGGCGCGAAATTTTAAATTTAGTTCATTTTGGTTACTTTAACATACAACGGTGGTAAAACGGAAGTGATGGGAGTTTTCCGTTAGATTTGACCGGTAGGGATGGTAATAAGCTCTCACATTTTGGAACTTCGGTGAAGACGCTCGTTCTTTGTGCATCAGTTTTAAAATATCAAGTAATTGAAATTAAAATTATTTCATATCATATTTAGTTACCAACAGAATTAAAATACGTAAGTTTAAAATATTTGATTTATTTTGTTAAAATAATTTAATACAAGATTACGTTGAAATTTAGGTAGTAATAATATCATGACCACGCGGTTAAGTAAATTTTACATAAGATGTTTGAATCTAAGTTTTATTAATATATCTTCAGTTATAAGATTTAATTACTGTTCGAAATTGTGATTTATTATATTATCATTTAAAACAGGAATGGGATTAGGTCATGTGAGAGATTGATTATTCATATAATGTTTTACCAAGGGCGTACTATTATTAGAGGTGGTTTAGTTAAGACGTAAGAGGAGTCGTTGAAGGTAATTTAATGAAGGCGGGTGTTTGAAGTGGAAATATATTTATCGTGGGATAATTTAATTTAGATGATTAAGTAACGGATTGTGGACGCTTACAATCATAAGATGGCGGTCAAAATACGTCGCAGTAATAGGCTGGCCACTGAAAGGTGAACTGTAATGGAACCGAAAGTGACATAGCAAATGCTGTGATGTCGTTCCTTTCTTTTTTTTCATATATCTAAATGATGTACTACAAAATTATGATATTTCAGGACAGTTATTAATAATTTTAACAATGTTCCTTATGATTATTTGCAACCACTTATAAAATAATAGCAATTGAATACATTTAACTTAATTGAAATTGAATATCATTAAAATTACAACATTTAACCAAATAAAGGGTAATACCAATTAAAACGATATTAAAGAACTGTGTTAACAAAGTTCTTCATGGTTATTATTTGCGGGTATGATTATTTACTAGTTTAAGTATGAGGAATTTATTTAGTTAAGTACATACGACTTATTTAGATTTAAGAAAATTACCAATTAGCAATAAGAAGGACGTACTAGTTTAAGATGACGATATATTAATAAGATGACGATATATTAATAAGCTGACGATCTTAAGTTTAAGTGACGAGGTATTAGTTATATAAAAGCGGATAATTTAGAATATAAAGGTTATTATTTAATGTCTTACATAATATAAAAACCAATTGAGTTGAACATCGGTATGCATACTTGAAATTCTTACAAATTACTATAGGTTATGGTTGGTAATATAAATATGAATAATCAATTAGAAAACATTACGATCAGGGGAATTAACTATCGAACAGTTATTAAATCAAATTTCAAACTAAAGTATTCTGAATTACATGATATCAAGAAGATTAACTTTGCTGGTAAATTGGTTGTCGGACTACCTTTTTTTTTTCTCGGTTAAAATATATTCATCGTTAAACCGAATCCTGTGTTTTATTTAATTTGTGTGTACTAATTATTCCTTCAGGTGTCCTTCAGTGGTTACGCCACTGGGCAGATATAAGTTTGAAGTTAGTAAGTAAGGTAAACTACGTTAGCATTCAAAGAGCCATCCGCAAATTTAAAAGGACCTGTAAGTGTTACTACGAGGGGAGATCACAACGTGCGAGGTTTGTTTGACGATCACAGCTTTGGTTTGGTTTGTAACTTTGATTTGAGAAGGTGGTAATTCAAATTGAAGAACCAAATATTACATACTTCTGAATTTTGTTCAAATTTGCACCTAGAAGAGTGAATATATTTGACATACCCGTTACGGATTTCTTCAGTTGTGGAAGCGGAATTTTGTGATAAACTCCTGTTGTGTGATTATCGCAAATAACGTCTTTGGCGGATTAAACCGACTATCCAATTATTAATCTGGATTAAAATAACGTTCTATTTTAATATCAATTTCAACATCAATTTTGATAACCAAGCAAAATTTACGACGCCTGATAACGCCAGTTTTATTTTGGAGTGTTATCCCTTCATTTTTTTAATCTTCGTGGGTTCCATCTGCTACACCTGTTTCTACTACACCAGCCTTCGCCTGTTTGATGATAATCATCTTGTGTATCACCGACGATTAGTTGAGTCGCCAACTGAGTTGCCAGCAGCGTTTTGCGATTGTGTGAGAACTGATTATTTTATTTAATTACGTCGATTTTTGAAGCAAAAGCTTCGATACGTTGTTTACACCTCTAGTTTTACGCATTATTCTCATTTACGATTACTTTAAGAAAGAAGAATCAGCGTAACTATTTTCTTGTTTGCTTTGAGTAGGGCATAAAGTCCTACTGTATTATTTTTGGAAGCCAACTCAGAATTATGAATCGGTAGTTATTAATTGCTCAGCTGCGACTGGTTTTATTTATTTTTTGATAACTTTCCGATTTATTATACAGTGTGTTGTTACCATTGCAAATTTCGCTTTATCAATTATTTTGTTCAGAGTTTACCTATTATATTAAACTTGATTTGCTTGCGTTTTTGGTGTATTATTTCTTTTAACTTTCTCGCTTTCAGCTTTAGATCTCGTGGGCGGTAAAAAGTGAGTAGCGCCTTTTATTTATGTTGTAGATTTTTGGGGATCTTAGTTGATCCTAAATCAACCCCCCCCCAATTTGCTCTGGACGAGTTAGCCGAAGTGACGCCAAATTTAACAAAAGCGTAGGTAAGTCAGCAAAGTTTGTATAAGTAGGTTTATGCACGTTTTCGCAGCAGGAGAGAGTCTTGCATCCTCTCTCTAACGATCCTAATCCCTTAAAGCCTGCACACTTCCTCATAGGAACTAAGTTAACAAGCTTACCGGAGCCCAGTTGGCTTAATGCAAATCAACATACCTTATCACGCTTTCACCATCTCCAACAAATGTACCAACATTTTTGGTCCCGTTGGACCAAAGAATACATTTCCAATCTACAAATTCGAACCAAGTGGAAGGAAAATTCTCAACAATTGGTAAAACCAGGTGCTTTGGTAGTGGTGAAAGAAGATGGTCTTCCATCCATGAAATGGCGTCTAGGACGAATTTTGGAAACACATCCTGGACATGACGACATTGTTCGAGCAGCAACGATCAAGACGGCTACGGGCATCTTTAAACAACCAGTGGTGGAGATCTGCGTGCTACCGAATCAACCTATATAGCTTCACTTTTTTATTTAAAGACTTTTCGGCTTTCAAGGGGGGCGATATGTTTATTCATTTTTTAAGTGTTTTAGTTTTACAGCGTAGTTCACTTTTTGTTTTACAAGTTCTTCATTTTTATACGCTCAAGTGGGGGATGCGCGACGCGAAAAAGCAATTTTCATTCGACTAGTAACCGTTCCACGCAACGCATCTATACCACAGAACTGTCTTTTCATTACTACATAATTTATGTATTTATTTTCTTACAAGTTAACATTAAATTACTTTACTATTTTTACATGTGGATTTTATTTACAACAAAATTCATCAATTACAAACCAATACGTGAAATTCAAATCAAAGTTGACAAAATCGAGTTAATTAGCGAAGACAACTAATTAACCTCCTTACACAAGTTGACAAATAAATAACAACCCCGATGTAGAAAATTTTAGTTTTATTTTTATTCAGTAACTACATCAGAATATACAAGCAGGTCTAAAGTATACGATTATAAACAGGTTTCGATTACGAGGTACCATTTACTACCGATGCTTGAAACTAAGAAGAAATAAGGAGCTCATGCACCAGCCAAGCTGAGCCAATACTCGTGCGGTTTCCCACCCGTATGAGTTAGTAAATGCTTTTTTAAAGTACATTTTCGTAAACATTTATAATCACAAATATTGCACTCAAACGGTTTCTCCCGCGTATGAATTAGTAAATGTTTTCTTAATGTACTTTGTAGTGCAAATTTATGATCACAAATATTACACTCATACGGTTTCTCCCCCGTATGAGTTCGTAAATGAACTTTTAATGTACTTTTTTGTGAACATTTATACTCACAAATATTACACTCAATCGGTTTCTCACCCGTATGAGTTAGTAAATGCCTTTTTAAATGATGCTTTTGTGAAGTTTTATAATCACAAATAGTACACTCAAATAGTTTCTCACTCGTATGAATTAGTAAATGCCTTTTTAAAGTAACTTTTCGTGCACATTTATAATCGCAAATATTGCACTCAAACGGTTTTTCGCCCGTATGAGTCAGTAAATGATATTTTAAATCACCTTTTCGTGAACATTTATAATCACAAATATTGCACTCAAACGGTTTCTCCCGCGTATGAATTAGTAAATGTTTTCTTAATGTACTTTGTAGTGCAAATTTATGATCACAAATATTGCACTCAAACGGTTTCTCACCCGTGTGAGTTAGTAAATGAATTTTTAAAGTACCTTTTTGTGAACATTTATAATCACAAATATTACATACAAACGGTTTCTCCCCCGTGTGAGTTAGTAAATGTCTTTTTAATTTATCTTTTCGTGAACATTTATAATCACAAATATTACACTCAAACGGTTTCTCACCCGTGTGAGTTAGTAAATGAATTTTTAAAGTACCTTTTTGTGAAAATTTATAATCACAAATATTACATACAAACGGTTTCTCCCCCGTGTGAGTTAGTAAATGTCTTTTTAATTTATATTTCTGTGAACATTTATAATCACATATATTACACTCAAACGGTTTCTCACCCGTGTGAGTTAGTAAATGATTTTTTATAGTATCTTTTCGTGAACATTTATAATCACAAATATTACACTCAAACGGTTTCTCACCCATGTGAGTTAGTAAATGAATTTTTAAAGTACCTTTTCGTGAACATTTATAATCACAAATATTACACTCAAACGATTTCTCCCCCGTATGAGTTATCGAATGAATTTTTAAATTATATTTCTGTGAACATTTATAATCACAAATATTACACTCAAACGGTTTTTCGCCCATATGAATCAGTAAATGAATTTTTAAATCACCTTTTACTGAACATTTATAATCACAAATATTGCACTTAAACGGTTTCTCACCCGTATGAGTAAGTAAATGACGTTTTAAATTGGATTTTGTCGATAAACTATAATTACAAATGTAACACTGGAAAAATATTTTACCAGTGTGAATTAGTGAAGGGATATCACAATCTTCAACTTCAACTTGAGATTCGTTCATTGGAGTTTCTTCTTTAATGTTGATGGAATGATGCAAATCTTCCAAGTTGAATTCCGTTACTTCTTCTTTCTTAATTTGAAAGTAACTCTTTAAATTACATGGAGTTTTCTGTAACAAATACATATTCATAAGTGATTTTTTTGTTCCATTTGTAATTGTTTAAAAATATATATTTTGGAAAATTTATAATTTAATGAATAGAGAGCACATTCAGGTAAGAAGAAAATAATGTTAACACACCAGCAGAGTAGTGTTTCTTAGGAAATGTGGCTATGAATTAGAATAAATTCAAGAAAAAGTTCAACTTTTGTATGGAAGCTAGCGAGAAAAACTACAAACCAGATAAATCAAATAAATAATCAAATAATAAATAATAAATCAAATTTATTTTCGTAATTACATCAAAGCAGACAAATAGAGAAAACATGCGTCACAAAAGAAATGAACTATCAAAACATCAACAAAAATCACAACAAAAACCATAATAATACAACAATAATCACAACAAAAATAAATCACAATAAAACCACTACAATAATAAAATAATTCAAAATTTAACATTCAAAAATACTACCAAACAATAAGGCTCATTCTGTATAATAAAACGATCGAGCTCTTTCTTGAATATCTTTAAATCATTCACTTCGCGTAGGCGCAAAGGTAAGGCGTTATAAAGTTTCAGGCACATATAATGTGGACTACTTTCCATGTTAGTCAGAGAGTGTATGGGATACATATAAAAATTATTCCTAGTAGGGTAAACACCCTTTTGAACACAACTAAAAACTTCTTCTTGTGCCTGTACAAGAAAAGTATACACTCCCTGATGTACATGCCCGGCAAAGTCAAGAAATTGTGCTTTCTAAACAAACCCCTACATGACGCATTGTGAGAGAGACCGAGTAACACTCTAATAGCTAACTTCTGCATGACAAAGATCTTGTTTGCTGACGTGCCACCGCCCCAGAAAATAACCCCAAAACCCATCAAAGAATGAAAATTTGCATAATAAAGAATTCTCACAGTTTCGGCATTCAATTGTTGACTCAATACACGGAGCGTATAAATTACAGAACTCAGCCTACTAGCCAGTGTATTAATGTGATTACGCCAATTGAAAGTACTGTCCAAGCGAACCCCAAGACAACAACATCCATCTGAAACCACCAACCGACCGCCACAAAGACTCTCGGGCACCGCAGCCCGACAGCGACCAGTCTTAAATAATACACATTCCGTCTTATCTCCATTCAAACACAGCCTGTTCGTGCGCAACCATTCCTCAACCGATGAAAGATGAAAACTTAAGGTTGACTCCACATCGCTTAAATTATTACACAATAACAACAAAGTAGAGTCATCGGGATAGTTGAGAAATTTATGCGGAGAGTTCGCAGTAACCAGAGGCAGATCGTTCATGTAGATTATGAACAAAAGAGGACCAAGAATGCTCCCCTGGGGTACACCAAGACTCACAGCGCGACTACTCGAAGTAAAAGACTCTCCACGGCCAGTGATACGAGTCGATTGGGAGCGGCCGGAAAGATAACTGACAAACCAAGATAAAGCAATACCTCTTATACCTCATATCTGTGAAGCTTCTTAAAGAGAATTGAATGATCCACACAATCAAAAGCCTTAGATAAATCTAGAAAAACCCCTAGGGGAATCTGCCCACTCTCCAATCCCAAACATATAGATCGAACCAGTTGAAAAAGAGCGGTATCCACCGCTCTGTTCTTCAAAAAACCGGGCAATCCTACCACTGACAATCTTTTCCAGCAGCTTAGAAAAGCGACTGAGAAGACTAATCGGCCGATAGTTGCCAAAGTCACCACAATCACCCTTTTTGTGTAATAATCTCTTTTTGTGTAATAATCATCTAGCAGGTTCTCGTTAACTTCATTTAGTGAAGACCAGTCCTGCTCACCCAAAACTGTCAAGAAATATTCGATATTTGAGTCGTTGTATACACGAATCCGTGACAGACGGCCCACTGCACTAAACGATGCAGGAATACGAAGCATCTGAGCTGTATGGTCCGAAATATGCGACTCCAGTACACATGCATCAGAATAAGCTATGTTAGTAAAAAAGTTATCAATGCATGATATCGAAACACCAAAAATACGTGTATAATCTTTGATACAAATATTTAAATTGAAGGTAGATAGAAAACCTACAAGAGTATCACTATAAACCGAATGTTTGCAAAAATCAACATTGAAATCACCCGCAAAGATTTCTCTTCATTTATTAATCTATTTAGAGATATACTTAATCTATCAATAAAAATATTAAAGTCTCTATTCGGTCTGTGTATTGACAAAATAATAAAACTGCTATTCATTACCTTGACTTCGGTGGCCGCACACTCAAAGTTATAAGAAACGCTAAGCAATTCGATGTCTGCACGGCGAGAAAATTTACAGTCATTGCGGCAATAAATCGCAGCACCTCCATGTTCACCTCTTCCACAGCAAAAATACGATGCAAGAGTAAAATTTGGTATTACATAACTAGGCAACTCATCCTTGAATCTCCAATGTTCGGACACACACAACACTGAACAATTAGATGCAAGTGCCAAATCTTCGAGAGCATTGAGGCAATTGCCAATAGATTGGGTATTCTGATGGACAACCACAATAAAACCGTCGTGACGAGAGTCACTCGAAACTATCGTCCCATCGTCTTCTGGGTACTCTTTAGATGAAATAAAAAATGATTCAAACGAACTCCCACTGGCCATAATTCCGGCTTCTTTAAGTCATCGAAGCGATCGCTAGGCACAGAAACTTTAAAAGAACTGTACTCCTGTGGTCGCCTCGAGACCAAGCTCTCGCACATTACATCAGTAAACTTGTTATCCAGGAGATGTTTCTTCAAATCATCGACAGTAACTTTAGGATCCAATTTGTAGACGTGCAAATGAGAAAATGACATAACTTCTTTCAGATTAAAACCAGAACCTTCGATGTTAACTCTACGTTTTTGACGACGTCCTCGCACCTCGGTGTATTCACCACCATCAGAGTGCATGTGCATAGAGACATTACTGTTCTCTGATTGTACCACGTCAACTTTAAATTCACTCTTCTTCTTATTTGTACTCAGTTACTAGTCTTCGGAATTGAAGAGGACTGCAATGACACTGCCGACACAAAGGGCCCAGAGAATTTGACGAGCTTTGGAGCCCCGGGAACCTCTCCTCTACTTATGTTAGTTTCTGACACCCTTTCATAGCTCTTTGGTGGATCTTTATCACTACCTCGAGTTACACTAATCAACTGTTTCAAACTGACAACCTCGTTCTTCAAGCCGTTATTCTGAGATTTGAGCTCATCAATTTGAGCCCTAAAAGTTTAAATTCCGGTAAAACAATACTTTGAAATGTCTCCCTCATCACAGCTTCGATCAGTCCGGAGTCCAATTTGAACTGATCGTTCGAATCCCCGGCACAGTCGATACCGCTTGCAGCAAACTTGGTCGCTCCGGCATTGAGACTCAAATCCGGCGATTTGCACCCATCGCATTCGAAAAAGGTTAAGCCACCCTTCAATTTCATATCGCTGAACTGTTCAACACCGATATCAAGACATTCAATGTGATAGTAGTGAGAGCATTCGCCTTTACATTGAATATTATCGTCATAACGAGATATATTCCTATCGCACTGACCGCATTTGAGAGTCATTCTGATTATACACACCAAATATATAAATTCAAATCACTAACATTTAAATACTTAATTATACTTAATTAAATATTAATCACTAACCAATACACAAATACAAATCACTTCTTGCTAGAGCCGTACGTTTCATGTTTCGTATACCAGTAACAGTACCAGTATATAGGTAGACCTAATTGAAAATTTTAGAAACTACAAATTTGTATTAATAATAAAAAAGTGTGTGCAAATGACGAACCACATTAGAAGATCGTCAACTAATAATTTTTCAATTTGAAAACGGAAAAAGTCAAAGAGACATTGGTAAAATGCTAAACCAAAGCCCATCTATGGTGCAAAATATTATTATATACGCGAGAAAATAGAGTACAAAATAAAAGAAGAAAAGCGCCAGATAAAATATATTTTCAAAATAAGTCCCAAGACTTTTGAAAGACAGTACTTTTTGCGATTTACAACATTTACGGTACTTGTTTTTAATGATTTTTGCTTTTGCAGATTTGTAAAAAATTATTATGTTGCCGAAGGCGGACAGTTTCAAGAAAGTAATTTTTATTGCCTACAATGAAAGTTTTGTACCGCTCGGTTCAAAATCATATTCCGTTTTGTGGCACGATGGTATTTCGGGGAGAGATAAAGAAAACATCGTAAGCTGTTTTTATTCGTTTTTAAAGAGACACAGAGATGCCAAACAAATAACGATATGATTAGACAACTGTTCTAGCCAGAATAAGAATTGGTATCTACTAACTTTTATTATGAGAATGATTAATGCAGATGAAATTATTGCTTCGGAAATATTTCTAAATTTTTTTGAAGCAGAACACACATTTATGTCAGAAGATAGTTTCCACCACTATGGCCCAGTCAAAATAGACATAAAATAGGGTAAGCTTGCATAAATTACGATACAGCTGAAAATTGGTAGAGGTCTTCCTTTCATTATTACAAATGAAATGTCAGAAGTCCCCCATCGATCCCACATCTGCACATCCCAAATCTGTAAATTATTAAATTCTCTACAAAAATTGTTTCTATGTTTTTTTTTTCTAAAAATCATCATTTCTGATATATCGCAATTTCAAACATCGAAAATACTCATATTTGCTTTTATGCGGCTTGAAATGCTTCATCGACTGTTCTGTATAAGTAAAATATGAAAGTATTTATAATTTTAATCATTAAAATATAATATTTGTTATTATTTTATATAGTTTTTATAATTTGTATAATACAAAGAAATATAATATTCATAATATATGCACATTTCCACACCACCTATGAGGTAGTGCACTTGGCGCTTTTTTTAACGTGGTTTCCCCAGTAGGCATACTCCACCGTCAGTGCTTGTTCACAATCTACGTAAGACATAAGATAAACATAACACAGACATAAGACATAAAGTTGAACTAGTAGCAAATCAACGTAAGTGTTCACAGTGTGCCTACGCAATTCTTATGTTTAGGTTGTTCTTCTGTTCGGATTACGTTCGTACATAAGATTGAAACGATTTCAATTTTATGTATTTTTTAAGTAATTCTTATGTTATATTTAGTGAAATTTGTGGTTCAAAGTTGATATTGTTTGGTCATAAGTTGAAATAAATTGACGAAATAGACATAAGCTCGTGGAAGCTTTCAATTATTCTACAAAACTTCATATACCCAAGATTATTCAAAAATTAAACTTTCTTTGCATAAATGCTGCCAAAAACCGGGAGTTTTATTAACTAATGTTGTAAGCCGAAGCAAACCTTGTCCATTTCCTAAATCTAAAAAAGAAAGCTCTACTCAAAAGTCTTGGGGGATTTATTGCTGATAATAGAAAGGCTTTCTGGAGATACTTGGAAGAATGTGAAAATTAAAAAGTTATATATGATTTGCTGATATAATTGTAGGCAAAAAATATATATGATTTTAAATCGTCTTTGAGTTCTTTTATATTTTATTTTAGTTTGTATATTAATATTTTGTTTTTTACGGTTTCCGAATGATAGGTAGGTAATAAGTTCATTTAATATTTTATGTATTTTTAATTTTTATGAATATTATTTATATTATATTTATGTATATTATGTATTTTTTTATGTATAATTAATTATTTATGTATTTAATATTGTTTTTTAAATAAAATATCGTTTTCAAATGTAGCCCAATTAAAATTCAATATTTTTGAAAACAAAAAATCAAGCCGTGGATACTAAGCTACATTGCCGTATTAATCGAAACCGCTTTTAGCTTAGCATGCAATGGAAAAACCCTTAACGTTATAAACCGTATCTGCTTTTTTAGTATGATCCGCATTGACTTTTACAAAAAATGTAATGAGTCCCGTAAATTTTTTACATCAATTTACATCAGAAATCACCTTTCTTAAACAAATAATTTAGCATTTTCGGAAGGAATATTAAAAAAACTTTGATGGTTAATTTCTCATGGCAATGTACCTTCAAATTTAAAAAAATTACCCTGATTTTTCAGGGTTTTCCATCCAAGTGGGTACCCTGTTATATAAAATTTTCAATTTTTTTTTGCATACGGTAGTGATAATATAACAATTGACAGAACTTCAAAGCTTCAAAAAAGAAGTAATCAAATGAATGCCATAACGATGTTTTCGAATCATTTTTGAATATATAATTCAAAAAAACCGACAAACTAAAGAACGTATTAAACAAGTCTATCAAGATGAGTGATCTTGGAGAAGCCAAGACACGTTTTGGTCCTAATCAGCAGGTAACAAAATATATATGTAAGAAGCTGTAGTATCGCTGTTATATTTATCGTAAACCACAAGACCTGATATCGCGCAAGCCAATATTAGGTTCAGATAATTGGAGGGACTGTTAACAGAATTTTTAGATATCTAAATTTAGAATAATCAAAATTAAGCAATAACACAATTATTGTATTCTGTTTCAATGTTCATGCAGCAGAAGGCAATCTTCTAAAATATTCAAAGACTACTAACGGTAACACTGTCCACAAGTGTCAACAAGAAACTATTACATTTCCCAAAGACATGGAAATGAAATTTTACTTGCAAAAGAATCATCGTCTTATGAATACAAAGCATAACAATGTTCAACATCATTTTATACCATCAAAGATTGAAGATAAAGAAATTTAAAATTGAATACATCCGTACAGGAGATATCACCCCCCAGTTTTGATATATGAACATTTTAAACTAAATATGATTTATAGTTCACCTCATTATCATCCTGTTGATATTCTAAAATAGAATTATCTTTAATATCAATGCAACGATCCAATTCTTCTAACTTGACTTCCATGCCCTCCATTTCGTTATCGTTATAACTAGCACTGGAAACTCTCAAACCACTGATACTTTCTTGGAATTTATTAAAGCTTCAAAAGTATTACACACCATCCATACTCGTAGCATCAACTTGTAGTATAAATTTTGAGGTTAGATTGATGTTGTAGTTATAAATTCTGAAAAACGAACACAATTAATATAAAATATATGAATTTAATCACAATAAATTAATACGTTAGCGATTAATAAATTATACCTAGTAGGCTGTAGATATTAGTTACTTGAATTATAAATATCCGTTACACGATGATAAAGGAACAAAAATATCACTACAAAACTGCAGACCTATGTTCAAGACATTCAATGTCCAGTGACGGAGGTTAAGTTGTTTTAATATAAAATTAAGGAAGTAAGAAAATAGAATTTATTTAGTTTTTGTAAGTACTATTTTAAAAAAATAATTAAAATAAAGGCTATTTTATTATAAATGAAAATTCCACACATATTGCAGTGATACTTTTAAAAACGTTGATTTTTCACATACACTTTAAAGTGCTCCGGACTAACCTCTTCTTTGCGGGAGATGAGATTGTCGTTTCTCAGGGTAAGTTTTCAAAATAAAAAAAATTCTAATCCAAATAATGAATCCGCCTCTAAAATAATACTCAATCGCATAAAATTCAAATTCAATGTAAACTCTAATAAATCCTAAAAGAATCGTACTTGCAATTTTACTTATCCAAATCGACGTGTTCGCACTGTTACAAATATAATTTGCCTTTTCCAGTTTTAAATAACGCAAATCAAAAGTTATTAATCAAACTGTTGTTTTTCCAACTCAATCAACCAAATCCAATACACTACCGCTCGGTAGCAACTTATTAAAAAATATCCAAAAATCCAAAATATCAAAAATAATACGCAGTAATGCACACGCATAAAAATCATTTTGTGAAACAAATCCAAAGTATCACTCACAATTACAAAAATAATGCAAAATCTCTAAAGATCTCACAGAGCCAAAACCAACAACTGGTTCGGGCAGCCATCTTTGGCAAAAAGCCTTTAATTTTCTCCGATTCGTTCCCACCTTTTCAATTTTACAATGCTACAATTTAAACTTCTTAAAACAAAATTTAACCTAAATCAAAGAGTATGTAGTGTATAGAGGAACAGCTCTTATGGGTATACCTGTCACTAGCATTTTTCGTACCCTACAATAAAATTGTAGTCGATTCGTAACGACCTCAGCGGCAAAAACGAGCATTATATAATGAGTAAGCATTAAATGAGACAGCATGATAAGCTGTCTTTGTCTGTTACGATTTTGGTAATCCCTTCAGGTAGATGGTTATAAAAGGCGTTTTCGAAAATTGATCCGGTACATTTCTACCGTTTACCTCCCGGTAAACAGCTGATTTACTGGTGCATGTGCGGTGCATGGATAAGGTAGATTAATTTTCGAACGTTTATTATACCCACCGGTAGATTATTAGAACAAATTGTTCACCTAACCTCAAAGTTTATGTATAATTTTTATATACTTAATACTGAAATATGTATGCTGTATATAATATAAATATGTATGCTGTATATAATATAAATATGTATAACGCTGCGTACTGAATACCACGACTGAATGAATTGACTAAAAAAGATAGGTTAGGTAACCTCCGGTTAATAATTTACCATCTCGAAATGTCGATCCACAAACGGTTAACCGTGGTTAATCTGGTACATGCACCTGGTGGATTTAGTAGAATTTTCGAACGCGGTTAAAATTTACCGATTGAATTTTCGAACGCAAGCGGTGAATGCGGTATCTACCAGTCATCTACCGGATCAATTTTCGAAAACGCCTAAAAGTAAGAAGAGAATTTCAAAGTATCGTAAAAACAGACAATTTTATTATTTACTTCGAATTTTAAAGATTATTAAAATTTCAAACCAAAGTTAAAACTAAAATAATTTTAAACTTCAACAAATCAACGCTTCAACTCGGATCTCTCGGCACAATTTTTAATTTTTATGTATTTAATTTCATGTTGAATTTTATTTTTTAAATCAAATCAAATTAAAATATTATTATTAAACATTTATCATTATTTTAGAAGTATACATAAAATATTATTCATGCTTTAAAATTCTTTTTTTAGGTTCTGCTTTTTGCTTGTCATATTACATTAATATTACATATTAATTTATTGCAATTATTGTTTTAAAAAAGTTCGATTTGTTTTTTCGCAATTCTTCTAAAACTGAATGTTTTATATTTATTGCATGTGGAGTAACAGATATAAATCTTTCATATATTTGTAAACTAGATTTACATTACAAATTTTATTTGAACACTTTAAACCAGGGCCGTATTTAAGGGGGTGGTTTTAGGGGTCCCCCCCCCCCCCCCCAGAAATTATTTATCAATTAATAAAGTACTGGAAGTTCGACTGCAATCGTAAAAAAATCAGAAAAAACAAAAACATTAAACTTGAAGTGTTTAAATAAAAATTAAAACTAAAGAGATATTTCTAATAAATTAAATCCCAAATTAAAAAATTGGAAATTCGTATTATAATCCGGCGATTGGCGACACTGGATTAAATACACCTACTACTAAATTGCAAAAATATAAAAACCGAAGATGAAAAATATAAAAATGCCCTAAATATTTACAGTCCTGTGTAAAAGTCTGCGACCCCTTAGTTAATTGTTAGTTATTACTCCTATTAATTAATTTTCGATTTTTTGAAAAATAATTATATTGAAATGAATAAAATAGGTATTTTATCGTAATTCTTACTATTATGGTAAAAATTTTAAATTGCAATAAATTGTTTGAACCAAAAAGTTTAAAGGGAACATAAATTTTATGATCATCATGGGCAGCAAAATAGCTTAAAATAACACTTCCGCAATAAATTAGAATGGGCATTGTAAACCCATAAATTGTTTTAAATTTTGTACATTTTTGTACATAAGTGTATATTTGCTTAAGATTTCTGAAATTTTCTTTCAATCTAATTTAGTTCTTCGTTTTGACAACATTATTTTACTATCGCCATCGGTAAAATAAGAATTTAGTTTGTGATTTTTATTCAAATATTAAAATTAAAAAATTTTATTTAAAAACGGTTTTTTACGTGAGAGTTTAAAATTAAAATATGAATAAGTTTAAACTTATTAAAAATATCGTAGTAAACAAAACTTTTAAAATTATATAAACAAAAACGCCCCCCCTCCCCAGAAGTCAACCTGTAATCAAAATTTGTCGCTCCTTTGACAAATTATTTTCAACCATTAAATAGAGTTCATAAAAATCGAAATTTTCTCTGAATATCGAACTCAAATAAAGAAAAATCGCGCAAAAACATAATTATTTCAATTAAATAAAAACAATTTTTTCACAAAATTTTAATTTTTTTTTGCGGTAACTTTCGACAAAATACTTTTAAACAAAATTTTCTAATAACAATACTCAAAAATAAAATAAAATCTTAATTGCAAAAATACTTGCACAAAATTATACTCAAAAAATCAGCGAAGCAAAATATAGGCTTCTGCCGTTTCCGCCATCTTGGTAAAAAAACCTCCCTCTAGTCACTTTTCTCCAAACATTACATTTCAAAAATTAATATAACAAAATTTAAATTTAGAAAAACTTCTTTTGATATTTTATAAATTAGCTATTTATTTTGCTATTTTTTTAAAACCCTCCCCGAAAATTTAGTCTAAATACGGCCCTGCTTTAAACAGTAATCAGTGCAGTCTTCAAAAAATTCAAAACAAATTAAAAAATGAAATATTTAATCTTTGATATTTAATATTATTAAATAATTTATAGTATATTTTTAAATTATCGGATTTATCGGAAATTGATCGTATCATTTTAAAAAATTATCGTACGATAACATAATACTATCGTATAGACTAGGCCTGGTATATACTATAAAGCAGTGTTTTCTAACCTGTGGGTCACGATCCCCAAAGGGTCGCGATGTTTTGCTCGTGGGGTCGAAATTTTTTTTAATAAAATTAAATTATAAATTTACATAAATTATAATAACTATTTACGATATAGGTGTTAAAAGTGAGATTTTATTTTGTTAGTGGAGAATTTCGCGAAACGAGCGATAGCGAGTCCAAAAAATTATAAACTAATAACACTAGTGTTAAAAATCTTTTTCTTACTAGTGTTAAAATAATTATTAATTATTATATAAGGGGATTAAGAAGGCTCTATTATTCTCTATTCGATAAGGTTGAAAAACACTGCTATAGAGGATACAAATTATTGTATTATTATATATACAATAACTACCGTATGGTGGTTACACTGATTGTAATGTTTACTGCCCTATTTAAAAATTTCTATGGAGACCCCATGATAAATCCGTGTTAAAAAACCTTTTTTCTTACTTATCCACTTCAGGTACGAACAGTCGCCAAAAAGGTATACCTGCAATTATCGATATAGTAGCTAACTTTATATTTAGGTATTTAATATAAAAATGTTCCCGGCCGATAGATGGCTTTGCTACGCCCTCTGGTAGACGGGAATGTCTCTACGTTTCAATTTTTAATACATGGCTGTTCCTCTATACACTACATACTCTTTGGTCGAGGTAAAAAGAAAATAATTATTCGGATATAAATTTTTATTATTTTATCAATAAAATTTGGATATATTCGGATATAAATTTTTTATTATGATTTATTTATGGATAAAAATTAAAAAACAAAATTATGTTAACACTTTTAGTTAATTCACAATGATTCATAAAATTATATAATAATAATATACAAAGAAACAGATATTTACATGAATAATAATTAAACCTAATTATGTTCTAATTTTGTTTGAATTATTTATTCGTTTGCCAAGCCATAAAACCGCTAATATTTATGCACCTTTAATGGCACTCTCAACCTTAGCCAATGAAATCATTTGTTCAAATGTCATCCAAGTGAAGCTATCTTAGCGTCGTCAGATGAGTTACAGCCCTCAACCCGTGCAGGTTGAAAATTCATCTCGCTCGCCTCACGGCGGAAAGTTACTTTAGTTTACATAGTTTGATGCATTAACTAAATGTTAAATTAATTTGTTATCTGCAAAAATTCGTGGGTGAACATCTGAATATTGTAATGATATTTTTTTGCAATGCGTGGCAAACTGCAAACAATACCACCAATTTTTACGGCTCCAAGTCGGAGAGCTAAGACTTCTCAGGAGCGGGTTCAAAATTCCTAAAGATATTACCAATTAACGAAATCCAATTTAAACAAAATACTGGCCAATCCAAAAATTTCATAAATTCTCCAAAATAAATTTTCTTCGAAAACAAATTAATAAATCGTAAATTTATTCAATGCAAAGTAAATGTAAAACTTTTAATGGGCTCGTACTTTCTACCTTATGCCTATCCTAAACGTCTTGTTATCACCAGCTAGCCACACGCTCGTACAAATGCAAATGTTACTTTTAATTCTTCCAATTTTAAACCATCCAATTTTTAATTTAATTCAAATTGCTCTTTCCAAATTTTACTAAATCAATCAAATCAATTAAATTAACTACGGTTCAGTAGCAACGTATCAAAATTAATCCAAATCATCAAAATATCAAAATTATACTTCCAAAAATAGGCGCAATAATGCATTAGCATCAAAATCATTTATTCAATCAAAATCAAAATTTAGTACTCGCAAATATAATTCACAAATTTAAAATTATATCAAAAATCTCAATAATCGCCTCGAGCAAACATGCTCGGGCGGTGCGCTATCGGCGAAAAGCCAATATCCTCCTCGGTTCGCCCCCACCTGTCTAACTTCTCCAGTCTTACAACTTAAAATTATTTACATCAAAATTCTCACTAAATGTACAGGGTAGGTGCGAATCCTCTTTTTCACCACAATATATTACATTAGTGATTCGTTTGTATTCAGTCCAGCGTAGTCCGCAAATGGTTAATGGTGAAATTTTGAGTAAATTGGGAAATTGTTAGTGCCGCTTCAAATATTGAAGGATTTATTATTAAAACCAAATAAGACTGATCAAGGGACTCAGTTTAAGATTTTAGCACTTGACTCTTGTGGTGGCGCCCATCTTATTACTCGACTATTATTTTTTTTTGTATTGCTATTGACCTGCTCCGTATTTGGGACCATTAACTGTTGTGCGGCTGGTGTTATTGACGTTCTCCTTTCGTAGTCACCCACGACAGTGGCGGCTCGTGGGGAAAAATTTTGGGTAGGCCAGCAATACTGTATAAATAGATAAAATCTGCGAAAGATGTGAATATTTTCTTGAGTTATAATGATAGGCTCTATTAAGTCATTTTATTTAAATAATAGAATTACTTACTTTGGACGCTCCTATTTTAGCAATATAAATTGTACTTTTTGAAAACTCTTTTTAGCATATAAAAATCGCTTTTACAAAAATACTTTTGAGACATTTTTTGTAGATAATTTCATTCGGTTCATTTTTGTTTTCAAACATTCTTTTATTTGTTGCCTCGTTTTCGATCGAGAGTGACTTAAAGCAGTCTCGGTAAAAATCCCATGGGAATTTCTCGAGAAAACCATTGTGTATTTTAAATTTTATTAAAAAGTTTTACCGAGTCTGCTTTAAGTCACTCTCAGTCGAAAACGAGGCGAGAAAATAAAAAAATGTATAGGAATAAAAATGAAGACAATGAAATTTGCGACAAAAAATATCCAATAAGTATTGCTGTAAAAACAATTTTTATATAATAAAAACAATGTCTAAACGAAGCAATTTACATTGTTAACACAGGAATGTCCAAATACTTTTTCGAATAACTGTACATTATGTTATGGTATTTATAAACAATGATTGATTCTCTTATTTTTGCTCTTCGCAAATCTGTCTATGACATTGTCGTGAAATGTGTCCGTTTTTAATAATTTATCAAGAATGTCTTTGTATTGATAAAAGTGCAAGTCAAGATAGACAAACTCGCAATATAATACCTACCGCTTAAACTATTTTGCAATAATAAAAATACACTACAAAGTGCAAAATACCGCTTAATTTCATTTTTTGTTATTTAATTAATTTATTTAATTTGAGATAAATATTCTTTTTTGTCATCTAAACAACTTTAAAATGCCGCTCGTATATGTCCGATAAGAAAAACTGTTTATGGCGAGGTATCATATAACTGCACAATATATGGTAGGCACGGGCCTAAGCGCTGGCTATTGAAGCTATAGTATTACTGTATCTGACTCCATGGTCCTACTGTTACATTGCGCTATATGGACCATGCTAGGCCAGTGCCTATACTGTAATACTTTAAAGCAGATACAAATAAAAATATAAAACACGCTAATTTTTGCAGCTGTTATTGCAATTTTAAGTGCAAATAATGAAAAATAACAAATATTAATTGTCCATAATATTAAAATATTAATTATATTGTGCATAAAGAAAATGTTATTTATGTACATTAAATTTTGGGTAGGCCGGGCCTACCTTGCCTGTTCTTTAAAACCGCCACTGACCCAAGACCTCCCGCTAGTTGGCTGAGCAACCTAATATTCTGGGGGGAAGTTGTCGATCCGCATTTTTGTCACGTAACAACTCTTCAAGTAATACTGCAGCTCCTTCAGAATACTCCTAACAGTGATCAATGGATGAATTCTTGTATATCTGTTAGTTTCTGTTTCTGGGCAATGTAAACGACTACCATTACTATTTTAACACCGTTTTCCGTCTTGCATATAGCAGAACAAATATCGTCAACAGATGAATGTTTAACACTGAAATCATTAGTATTTTTCATTATTATGTCCATATTTGGTGCAAGAATATTAACGGTATCGTCATTTGATTGGTAAATCGCAACTCCACCTGATGGAATATTAGCTCTTTTATAGTCAACTATACAATTAAAGTATGGTATTTCATATAGGTGGTCATTGCCCATATTTGTCTCAGAAAGTAATGAAATGTTTGTTTTTTGAGTAACTGAATCAGGTAAATCCAAGCGATGACTCTTTAAACTTTGAACGTTAAATGTCAAAGTTGAAACACCTTTTTTATTACTAATGAAATCAACGATTGTTCTTGCTCTAGTATGAAAAGAATTTAATGATAACCTTTTGAATTCTAAAAGCAATTTTTCCGTCGATTTAAAACTTAAACTTAGTTTCATCGTCATCGGGTGTTGCTATGTACCTTAAATGCATATATAAATGCAAATACATAAACCTTCGATGCTTGATACTCGGGAAAGTGCTACATATCCCAAGCAACAAAATCTAGTCTTATTGTAAGAAATCACCCCCAAATCTAAAGCTAAGACGAAGGTAATTTATGCGAAATCAACTCAAACATTTATATGCATCGCTAAAAGCGACTGATTAAAATACCTTTTTTTGTAAATACAAATAAACTACCTTCTGCAAGCTAGGAACTTAATTAAGTATGATGTAATTAAATTTGTGTGACAAAAATTTGGAACATTCTGGAAATACACACTACATGAGCACATGTTGGAATCGATTAGGGCAGGTCAGACCTTTTTATTACCAAAAAGCCCATAAAATAGATAAGTTTTCGACTTTTTATGACAGGTCACATTAAACGATTTACACACTAATTGCCAGTAAATGCGAAACCCGCGACATTTCAGAGTCGAAATTTATACGAGTTTGGAGCTAATAAAATTGCAATCGGGAGTATATAAAATTGAACTAGCGGATTTGTGATTTAGATAAGTAATTATCAAATTACGAAGTTTCATGCAAGACATCTGGAAATTGTAAAGCCATTAAAATACAAGTTCAGGAGAACTCCAACTGATAATTCTTGAGAATTTAAAAGTTCGAGCATCATAAAACTTTCACTGACCAAAAACAACGGTTATAGTCGCACTCGCTAGACCAGTGAACCCAAAACCATCTTTAAAATCACGTGATAAAGTATGAATTTTGTATCAACTTTTGATACGCACTGGTTTTATTTCATCTTTTAATGATCAATTTGCTGGATTTGCCCTTATCGACAACCCTGGGAATTTAACATAAATAGGGATTCCCTCCCGGTCAGATCATTCAACTTTTCAATTTCGTCAGTAACGGTCACGATTCCATCCTCAATTTTTGTCAGTAACGGATTCATTCCATCTTCAATTTTTGTTAGTAACAGTCACTCATTCCATTTTTCAATTTCGTCAGTAACGGGCAGTCTGTTCATTTTCATTTTTTTTGTTAAATAAACTACAAGTGTTAGCTGCATTTTTATTATAATTTTTTTTTGCAACTCAAAACAACCTAAAGATTTAAATTCTTTTTTTTTATTATTCAAGTGAAATTTCATTTTATTTTATTTTAAACTCGTGAGTGTGTGTTTCTTCGATAGCTAATTTCAGCAAAAAGGTAACATATAAACAATCTATGTATCGAAAATTGTTCTTTTTCAGATTTGTGTCGCAACATAACTAAAATTGTTTTTATTAAATATTAGTTGTTACTTTCAACTTAATAATTTCTTTCTCTTATATATTTTTGTTTATGAATTTCCAGTGTATTATTTCCTTTGCATTATATTGATTAAATAGATATAGATTTATATGATTTTATTCTTTTCTTGCTATCACAAGGCGATTAAATTGTTAATAATCCTACGTCTCCGATCTTCAATTAAAAGGTTTTAAGTCTGACCTATAAGACTTTGGTGGCAGCTCTAAACATTCGTTACCACATGACGGCCGCGATTATTTCATTAATCAAAGCCTACCCGTGTTACATTATAATAGTTGGTAAATAGTTATTACAACATATTTTTAAAACTTGTGACTATGTATAACAGTCGTATATTGTGCTTATAAACTCTTATTTGACGTTTGTATCGCATAATTGGGGAATCTATACACCTACAAATCAACGTTTTACTGAATCCTTTACAACCCATACAATCCCCCTAAAGAAACCATAATAAGACGTTGTAACAACTGCGTATCTAGCCTGGTGACATATTATGTAGAAGCTACACTAATTATTCTAGTAAATCGTTAAAACAACTAGTATTATTACGTTATTACAGGCGCTATACAACTAGTGATATAGTGAACATTGCTATAACTTATAAACAGTATATATAGAAGCGTTTCTAAATAAATAAATCATACTTAAAATAGTTACAAAATATACTATCTTTATTTAGTGCTGGTGAATATTATAATATCTACAACACTGGAATGGAAGATGGTCGTATAATAAATAAGATTGGATTGGCAACCTTTTCGAGATAGTGGGGGTGTAGAAATATATCTTTTAAGGTGGTAGGTGGCGACATCTGACTGGTGGTGTACTTTCATCTAAGTTAGTTACATTTGTATTATGTCGTTGGTTCACCTTTTAGACTAGCTTAACATATGTATATAATTCATGTAGTTAAACGTACGTATAAGTCGTGTGTTAAATAAAGCTATTTAAACATATTATTGTGTTCGGGTGTTTCATCGGAATACTCCTAATTCCACGTAGTTTCAACAAAGCGCAAGCTATCTGTAGTATATTTAATCTGTGGTATTAGCAACAACTAATATAAACAAGAAATAGAATTCTGAAAAATTACGTTACTATACTTAAAAATTTCATTTTTTAAGTTGTTTCTATTTAAAAATAAATGTTTTTCGGCAACCTCTTTGTGTTCTTCATAGTCATGTTCTATAAACAGATCAAAAATGAATTGATTATAAACAAAAAAACCTGAGACTCCCGGGTTTCTTCTATTTTAGTCTCCCGACTAATAATGCATTAAATATAGAATAATAATAATAATTAATAAAAATTTATTCGAAGTTCTGTAGCACAAACAAAAAAAAACATGTAAGCAATAAATATAAGTATAACTCCTGCTAATTTACCTGCAGTTACGTTGGCCGTGCTTGTGTTTTTCTATTTTGATTTTATAATTGCCAAATTTCTATATTTTTCCTTGTGTTTACATATTTATCCTAAAGTTTCCAATGGGCAGAAATAGGTTTACCATTATTGTCACGTTTTGGTGGAATGTAATAAGACGACTCTTGTTCTTCCTTAAAAATTGTACAAATGTCACGAGATAGTTGTAGAAATTTGTCTCGTGTAATTATGAGGAAAATAAAAAATTTTCAATTTTTCTATACAATATTGTTTCATATTAATTACCTTTTGCCAGGGTCGTCCTCCAATTCCTTATTGATGATTAATTTTATCAACAATCATGTTTTTAATTCTCCATTCAAAGAATAATGGGTCAAAATCTCCTTTCCTTCATTAGAACCATTAGAACAATTTAATTGGGTACATCTTACAAGGTGTGCTAAAAGTTAAAAACGTTAATCAAGTTTTCAGAAAAAAAATATATCATAGGTACTATACAGTTAAAAGAACATCTTTTTACCGCTGAATTAGTTTTCTGCACAAACCAATTTTAGGTACTAATTGTACAAAATCACATTTCTGCAGCAACGTAAGTGCTTCGTAATCAATTTCATTTTCTGAAAAACATAAAATGTGAATTACTAACGAAATATGCGTAAGGCATTGACAAGAGCTACTGTAAATTACCTATTTTTATTAATATTTTTAGTGGATACAAGATACTTGTAATTTTATATATAAGTAAGCGCTACAGGCCTTGTAGGCCCAGGGCTGCGTTGACGACTTTTCTCCATTCCCCTCTGTTTCTTGCCTTTTCCTCCCATCCATCCACTTTCAGTCTCTTCAGGTCGTTTCTCACTGCCTCCTTCCACCTGGACTTTGGTCTCCCCACTCTTCGTGTTCCTATTGGTTGTCTCTTTAGAACCATTTTTGGAATCCTCTCGTTCGTCATTCTCTCAACGTGTCCCATCCATCTTATTCTATTCGCCCTCACCACCGCTGTTATGTTGGGCTCCCCATACAGTTCTTCCAACTCATAGTTGGTTCTTCTTCTCCACCCCAGTTCTGTGTTTACACCTCCGAAAACTTTTCTAAGGATTCCTCGTTCCCAAATCTCCAACTTTTTCTGATCAGAGACGTTCAGGGTCCATATCTCGGAACCATACAGTACCGTTGGTCTGATGACCGTCCTATATATACGTAACTTGGCGTTTCTGGATACGTTCTTTGCCGCTAAAAAGTGTCTCATCGCTGCTATGCTTCTCGATGCTCTTGTCAGTCTTGCTTTGATTTCCGTACTTTCTTCACATTTGTCCGTCAGTTGAACTCCAAGATATGTAAATGTCGTTACCCTCTCAAAAAGCATGTTTTCTCCTTCATCTATTTTCACTTCTAAGAAATCTTCCACTCCTCTTCCCTCCTTGATGTTTTCCAGTTTCATATACTTTGTCTTCCCCTGGTTCACCTCTAGTCCTATCTTTCGTGCTTCTCTAATTATATTTTTCGTCGTCTTTACAAGTTCACCCTTTGTTCTCGTCAGTACGGTAATATCATCGGCGTACGCTAATAGCTGGTTTGGCTTATTATATATCATTTCAGATCGCGAGACTTTGCTTCTTCTTATTATAACCTCCAATGCTATGTTAAACAAAAGGGCCGACAGAGGATCCCCCTGTCTTAATCCATTCGTGACTTGGAAATTGGTAGAGTAGTGGTTATTTGCATACACCCTGTTGTTGGTTTTCGTTAGTGTCACTTTTGTTAGTCTGACAAGTTTTTCCGGGATATCGATCTCTCTCATTGCTTCGTATAGTGCGCTTCTGTTTATTCTGTCATAGGCCTGTTTGAAATCTATAAACAGGGCATGTAGTGGTATTTTGTAATCATTACATGTGTATTGTATTTCTTTCATTGCAAAAATCTGATCCGTAGTAGATCTACCTTTCCTGAAACCCGCTTGGTATTCACCTATAATTTTCTCTGTGGTGATTTCTATACGTTCCTTTATAATCTTGGCTATAACTTTGTATACAGTGTCTACTAAAGCAATTCCTCTATAATTTTCGTATGTTGTTTTTTCTCCTTTCTTATAAATAGGACATATTATTGCGCTGTTCCATCTGTTTGGCATGCTTTCAGTATTCCATACTTTCACAATTAGCTCGTGTAGTCTGACCACAAGATCCGCTCCTCCGTGTTTGATCATTTCCACCGTTATTTCGTTCTCTCCTGGTGCTTTGTTATTTTTCAGTCGTGTTATTGTTTCTGCTACTTCTTGTATGGTGGGTACAGCTGTACATTCTTCAGTCACTTCTATTTCCTCTGGTATCCTGTTCTCATACTCTTCATTATCGTCGGTCTCATTTCCCAATACTTCGCTGAAATATTCTTTCCATCGTTCTATTATGTTTTCGGGTTCAGTTAGTAGCATTCCATTTTTATCTTTGAGTACAGGGACTTTTCTTGAGCTTCCAGGTTTCATTCTTTTTATCTCTTGATAGAAGTTTCTGATTTCTTTATTTTTGTATTGTGTTTCAAGCCGTAGCATGTCTTCTTCTTGGCTCTCTCTTCTTTTTCTTCTTGTCATCCATTTCATTTGCCTTCTTATTTGGGTGTAAGCTTTTCTGTTATGTTCCGTATTGTTACTCAGCATTTCGATTCTTTTCTTCGTCTTGAGTTGCATCAGATGTTGGCATTCTTCGTCGAACCATCTCTTTCCGTTGCTTTCCTTCGTTTTCGTAGCGTTTTCTTTGACTATTGCTTTTATCATCTTCTCTATTTCCTCCCACTCCTCATCCACTCCTTGGCATCTCTTTATCTTCCCCAGTTGAAAACTTACTTCCGATTCGTATCTCTTTCTTTTCTCCTCGCTGTTAAACATTTCTGTGCTGTTATATCTAGGGGTTCTTTTCCGTATTTTTGTAGTTTTCCCGGTGTTTGCTATTTGGCATTTTGCTCTGACTAAGTAATGATCCGAGTCGATATCGGCACCCCGCATGCTTCTAATGTTATGTATGCTGGATTTGTGTTGTTCGTCTATCAGGAAGTGATCTATTTGGTTAATTATTTTCCCATTTGGTGTTGTCCATGTTCCTTTGTAGATATCTTTTTGTTGAAACATGGTACTACAGATTACCATTTTCCTTTCAGCTGCAAAATTTATCAGATATTGTCCGTTCTCATTTGTCTGTTCGTGTTTGCTATATTTTCCTATGATGGGCTTGTACATGTCTTCTCTTCCAATTTTTGCATTAGCGTCCCCTAGTAATATTTTTATATCATATTTTGGTGCCTTTCTGTAAAGTTCGTCTAGGGATTCATAGAATATACTTTTAACGGCTTCTTCTTTTTCTTCTGTAGGGGCGTGAAAGTTTATCATTGTAATATTTCTCTTCTTTCCTTTTAATCTCAGCGTGCATAGTCGTTCTGATATCCCCTCAAATTTCAGTATTCTATGTCTCATGCCACTTTGTATCATAAAGCCGGTTCCCAACATCCTGCTTGTTCCCCCGCTCTTAAAAAATAGTACACCTTCCACCTCCATCACATCGTTATCTGGTTGTTTCGTTTCCTGCAGTGCCAAAACCCCGATCCTGTACCTTTTCATCTCTGTCACCAATCTCTCCACACTTCCCACCTCGTTTGTTCCTCTTACGTTCCATGTACCTACGTATAGTTTTTCAATCTTCTTCCATTGATTCTGCTTCCCGCCTGTATCATCTTGTATTCCGCCATTCTGTCTCGTCAGTCCGTTTTCTCGCCAGTTTGTCTTTATTGCTCTTTTTGTATGTGGATTTCTTAGTTTTTTGATTTTTCTGGTCTCAGATCCGCTCTTAAGGTTTCCGTTTCTGTTAGTTCACCTGATTCCGCATTCCACCTCATTTCCCTTCCATCCACCATCAGTTTCATGTAGCCCACCTTTACTGTTTTGCCATTTTCTCTCTCTGCTCTTGCCTTTTCTCTTATGTGTTTCATAATCTTTTTCTCCGAGGGGGTCTGATCGCTATCCACAAATACTCTTCCTCCCTTCAGCTTATGTTTATTTTTCATGACCTTCATTTTATCCTCCCAGCTATTCATTCTTATCACACAGCGATTTTCACCTACTCGATAGACACTTTCTATCTCCACTGCAACTCCCATATCCTCTCTATAAAATTCATTTACTCTTGCCTTCAAACTTTCCAGGTTGCTACAATTTTCCTCCATACCTGTAAGTACTATGTTGTTTCTTATTCTATCCTTTTCCAGTTTTTCGAGTCGAATCTCCATCTCTTCATTTCTTTTCTGTAGCGTTTCCATGTGATTCCTGTTCTCATTGATATTCAGGGTGGTGTTGTTTTGCATTACCTCCATTTTTTCGTTTGTTTGCCTTGTTCCATCCTTTATACCTGCTATCTCGTTTTTAAGTTCGGACATTTCCTCCTTTATTCCCCTCATGTTGGTCTTCATTTCCCTCATAAACTCCATCATCATCTTTGTTAAATTATCTATTTTTTCTTCCATTGTATCGGGATCTTTCTTATCCTTGCTTCTTATCGGTGATCTGACCACTTTCCTGCTTCTCTTAAATGGTTCTTCTTCTGTTTCTGGCAGGTTGTCCTGTTCTTCTCTATCTCTTTTCTTATTCATATAGATTTCGCGATAGAGGCGTCAATCCGGGTCGACCCCTAGGAGATTAATACCTCTCAAAAAATTTCACAATTTTCTTTGTCCTGTTAATGATATTTATTATGTTGTCGCATGACCCACCACTGTTACTTTCGTGGTTACCAAATTTTCCAGATTTTAGCGCCTTACTGTTTGCAACCCAAAATACTTTCGTTGTAATCGTTCTAACCTGATATTTGCTAGAGCAATGTTTTAGTGAATGTTTAAACACTTACTATTCGGATATGCTTTTTGATGGTGAGTTTCTCTTGTATTATCACTCTATTTTCACAGTTTCCAGCACTTTCCACAACTATATATCGTCGTTTACCTGGTTTAAATTGCCTTTTTAAATCTGTACGTGACGCAGCCGTTATTACGGTGATAACGTCGACGAATAATCATAATTTTATGAAGTTAAATAATATTTATTTAACTGAATTGATAGTAATTTTATAAGAAATTAGACAAATTAATATTCTGGTATAGCAAATGGATAACGCAGCAATAAGTACAAAACAAAATAAAGTGGTTTTCCTTCGAATGTTTGCAGAACTCGCAACTTAGAATTATAATAAATTGTCCCCTTTGAATTTTTTTAATTCCGATTATTTTTTTCTAAATATCTTTATGAAGCATTTCGATGTCGCGGTACATTCATACGGTAGCTTCATCACTTCAGAAAGCTTAAAATCAGATAAAATCAAATCAATCTTACCTTTGAAAACTTCAACTACCTCTTGTAAATTCCGGTCTATTAGTAATTGTTCCATCACTTTAAAGTATTTTCACTTTCACTAAATATCACACATCAAATAAAAATATAGAACGCCAAATGATCGTTTCACAATGCAAGCAAATGAGTAGCACTTTTTCTGAATAGTACGCATAGAAGCGTACTTATCAGCAAAGGTACTTAGTAATCAAAAGATTAAAAGTAAAAATAACATTTATAACTAAAAGTCATATTAGATATTTACCACTGTAGTTGTAAATAATAATACACTTCTAATTATGCCAAGTAGTTTTAAATAATTATAACTATACTCTTATTTTAATTAATACCGTTTCCTTTGTATATATTAAAAATGCAAAATAAATATATAGTAGTAATATTTAATAAAAAAATTAGGTTTAAAAAATAAGTCTACGACTATCAAAATTTATAATTACTAATATTAATTAATAATAAATTGAAATAACAACTACACGTTATTAAAGCCTTTTACTTAATTTTTCTCAGTGTATCGCCTTACAATCTCTGCAACTCAAGAATCTGGTTTCACGGCCCAACGTGGCTTTCCACAGCCGAAGAACCATGACCTTTTTACACTACAGAAAATTTTCAAAATTTAAATTATAAAACGCAACATCGTGTAGTTACTTCACTTCACATCGTCAACCACGAACTCCACGAATTCACTAACAGATTTTCTTCGCTCAACAAGTTAACCAGAATTTTCGCTTACGTACTCAAATTCATGAACAACGCCAGAAAATCCGAAGATTTAAGAAAACGCGGTATGTTTGAATCCACCGAATTAGAAGACTCTTTTACCATCTTAATTCGAGCTACACAGCAAAAACATTTTCATAATGATTATGAAAATTTGAAAAATTCACGCAAATGAGCTTCAAAGGGCAAATTACTAAATTTAAATCCCTTCATGAACAAAACCGGCTTGATCCGTGTTGGCGGACGAATACAAAACGCTGAATTTAAATAAGACAAAAAACATCCGATATTGCTGCCATCTAATGAGCATTTAACAACTTTAATTGGAAAACGAGAACATCAACGTTTACTTCATGGTGGTCCGCAAGCACTACCAGCTGTAACACGGGTAGGCTTTGATTATTTAAATAATCGCGGCCGTTGTGTGTTAACTGAAGGTTAATTCGCTGCCACCAGAGCCTGTTTATAAGCCGGGCTCAAACTTTTAAATTGAAGATCGGAGACGTAGGATTATTACCAAGTCGATCGCCTTTTTTAACAGCAAGAAAAGAATAAGAACATGTAAATCACAACTAATTTATTTACCACAAAAAAATATAATGAAAAAAAAAGGGTACAAAAAAAATTATAATTACAAAATAAAATATAATAAAAAAAATAATTGCTGAGAATTAATTTACCAAGTTAACTTTCTGTTATAAAGATAAAAGTTACATTGAAATCGTTGGGACTCACCTAAATAAAAAAAACATACAATTTTAAACATAAAAATTTGGTCATTACCTTTTTAGTCGTTGGAAAGCGCACAAAACAAAACCAAAAAAAAAAGATTTAAAAGAAAAATTATTTGAACCACTTAAAAAAAAAATTAAAATTAAAATTCAATTATGAATACTAAAAAAATGAAATTTTATTATGAATACTTTAGAAAAAAAATTATTTAATTATGAACACTTTTAAAAAAAAATTAAAATCTTATTATGAATACTTAAAAAAAAAATTTAATTATGAATTAGCACAACACTTTTAATTAATATCCCGGAACCAACGGACAGGTTGGATTACGCGTCTTGTCGGAGATGAACTGACGCCTTAAGGGACCCTGCTCTATTTATATGAAATTTTGGAATACATGTCAATAAGGTTGATGTGTATTCGTTGACGAGTTTTTGGTTTTTTAAAAACTGGATTTTTAATTATAAAAATTGGTATTATCGTTTTTAATTGTTGTTATGGATAGGGAATAATCATATTCGATTTTGATTAAAAAATTGGCAAATTTTTGCAGTTAATTGACTTTCCTAATAGTGAAAACTCATGAATGACATTTTTGTTGCATCGCCCAAAATCAGGTTAACATGTATATTGATTGAAATCAAGAATTTTAGCAAAATATTCGCGGAGTGGCGAATTTAAATCAGTGCACACAAAAAGTTGACTTGAATTTCAAGCTTGTGTGTACGTTATTAGAAGAATGTTTGGGATTCACTGTTTGTGAAGGTAAATCTTTTAACACATGTCAATTAGTTGTCGAGACGGTCACTTCAAATCGATATTCTAATGAATTTGCTCTTATCTTCCCCTTATTTTTAAGTTTTAACCGGTGATTTCCAATAGTTATTTATAATTTGAATTTTTACTATATAGTTTTAGAAAAGTTTTGAGGTGACCGGTTTCTTTAACTTTTATGGTTTAAAATGTGTTTATTTAAAAATTAATTTTATAGTTTTTCTCAACTTAATTGATTTTTAGTTTAATAACGTAATTCTTAGTTATTTTGCAAGATTTTTGGCACATAACATGAGATTTTTCTAGCAAAAAGATAACGCTTTTTTTAGTGTAAGTTTGAACTTTGTATGATCGGTTTACTCAAATTTAGAGTCAAGAAGGTCAAAATTCGTTAGTCCTAATTAGTTTTTAAAAAGACATATCTGTCTCATAATTCATGAATCCCTCTTAAAGTCCTTAGGTTAAATTCGTCAACCACTTAAGTTGTGAAACTTTGTGGCCGTTTCAATATAATTTGAAATATGCGCTTCCCAATTTTTTTACATTTATTATTTTAATTGAATAATTATCAACTAATTACGTTTTACTTATTTATATTCGCAATTTGAAAAAGGTAACTTATATAAAATAAAAGATTTTAATCAGTCGCTTACTGCGTTTATGCTAAATTTGCATAAATTACCTTTGTTTATGCTTGCGAATTTATGAGCGGTTTGTTACACCGTGTTGGCGGACGAATACAAAACGCTGAATTTAAATATGACAAAAAACATATTATATGCGATATTGCTGCCATCTAATGAGCATTTAACAACTTTAATTGGAAAACGAGAACATCAACGTTTACTTCATGGTGGTCCGCAAGCACTACTAGCTTCTCTACGCGAAAAATATTGGCCCTTATCTGGTTGCTCATTCGCAAGAAAAATCGTGCATAACTGCCTAACATGTTTCAAGTTCAACGCGAAACAGCAAGATTACCTGATGGGTAATTTACCCAAGACACGCTCGACTCCTTCCAGACCATTTCTTGTTTCCGGAGTGGACTATGCAGGTCCGTACTTAATCAAAGATAGGAAAACCCGGAATTACAAAACTAGTAAAGCTTACATTTCATTATTTGTGTGCTTTTCCACAAAGGCAATACATCTGGAAATAGTCTCAGATCTTACTACGGAATACTTCTTGACAGCGCTAAGGCGTTTCATGGCTAGACGAGGGAAATGCGCTCAAATACATTCTGACCAAGGCACAACTTTCATGGGCGCGAACAATGAATTACAAACCTTTTTGCGTCAACACGAAGAAAACTTCACTAAGGTTCTAAGTTCCGATGGCGTTATTTGAAAATTCATACCACCCAGAGCACCACATTTTGGAGGCCTTTGGGAGGCTGGTGTCAAATCGATAAAATTCCATTTAAAACGAGTCATCAAAGATACATTATTGACTTATGAAAAATTCTCTACAATTCTTACACAAGTTGAAGCCTGAGTTAATTCAAGGCCTCTTTATCATTTCTCTAACGATCCTAATCCCTTAACGCCTGCACACTTCCTCACAGGAACTACGTTAACAAGCTTACCAGAGCCCAGTTGGCTTAATGCAAATCAACATACCTTATCATGCTTTCAACATCTCCAACAAATGTACCAACATTTTTGGTCCTGTTGGACCAAGGAATATATTTCCAATCTACAAATTCGAATCAAGTGGAAGGAAAATGCTCAACAATTGGTAAAACCCGGTGCTTTGGTAGTGGTGAAAGAAGATGGTCTTCCACCCATGAAATGGCGTCTAGGACGAATTTTGGAAACACATCCTGGACATGACGACATCATTCGAACAGCAACGATCAAGACGGCTACGGGCATCTTAAAACGACCAGTGGTGAAGATCTGCGTGCTACCGAATCAACCTATATAGCTTCACTATTTTATATAAAGACCCTTCGGCTTTCAAGGAGGCGATATGTTTATTCATTTTTTAAGTGTTTTAGTTTTACAGCGTAGTTCACTTTTTGTTTTACAAGTTCTTCATTTTTATACGCTCAAGTGGGGGATGCGCCACGCGAAAAAGCAATTTTCATTCGACTAGTAACCGTTCCACGCAATGCATCTATACCACAGAACTGTCTTTTCATTACTACATAATTTATGTATTTATTTTCATACAAGTTAACATTAAATTACTTTAGTATTTTTACATGTGGATTTTATTTACAACAAAATTCATCAATTACAAACCAAAACGTGAAATTCAAATCAAAGTTGACAAAGTCGAGTTAATTAGCGAAGACAACTAATTAACCTCCTTACACAAGTTGACAAATAAATAACAACCCTAATGTAGAAAATTTTAGTTTTTATTAAACTTTTATTAAATTTTAGATCGCGAGAATCTTTGTCATGTAATAAAGAATTTTCTTAAAACTTGCGAAAGCAACTTCGAAAAGGATGAAATAATGGCAAAATCCAACAAATTGAAACGAGGTACCAATTCGGTAGGCTCTTCCGCAAGTACAAGCAAACAAATCGAAGTAGAAAAGTCGAAAAATGACTTAGATACAAATTATAACGTCGACGTTACAAATAAATTTAGCATTTTAGAAAATGAAGAAACAATGGAAGCTACCGAGGTAACACAAACTGTACTTATTAACACCAATACAAAACCAGTTAAACCTAAACCAATTGTGGTATCAAATTTACCAGTAAATCACATGAGTTTCACCAACGATATTAAAAGCGTCGTGAAAAAGAACTTTCACTTAAAATACTTAGGTGACAAAGTAAAGATTGTTACTGAAGACATTGATGATTTTAAGAAAATTCAGGAAGAGCTCAGAAAGAAAAATCGGCAATTTTTCACATACAGCCTTGACAGTGAGAGAAGAACCATGGCTGTACTAAAAGGCCTACATCGCATAAACGAGGAAGAAGTTCTTGCATGCTTAAAAATACAAAACCAAAAAGCAGTGAGCTGCAAACTCTTAAATAAAGATAACAATATGTATCCTAAATAAAAAATAGCTTTTGAAAACGAAACAGCATTCGGAGAAATCCAAGCTATACGGTACGTAGCAAACGCTAGAGTATATTGGGAAAAGTACGGACCCAGAAAGGGGCTTATCCAATGCTACAGATGTCAACAGTATGGACATGCAGCTAATAACTGCAATGTTCGGGCTGCATGTCGACAATGTGCTGGCAACCATTTGTCAAACGAATGTTCCATTACAGAGATCACGACTCCCAAATGCGCGAACTGCCAAGGGCCCCACCTTGCAAGTTCGAAAGAATGCCAGGTTTATATTAAAACGTTAATGAAACAGTCGAAACCAACACCAAAACTTTTAAAATCACGTGGATATCAAATTCGCTCGGAACAATTTCCTACGCTCAACTCAAACCCCCAAATACTTCATAATTTCACACCTCAACCGGCAATACAAAATCAGCAATATGCTGCATTAACTAATGCAAGAGTTCCACTAATTAATAATGATGGACAACAAAGATATCCGACTATTCATCGTCAACAGCCTGCAAATTATGGCAGCACTTCAAGAACCAATGATCAAGCTGGTCTCGAAAATATGAATTCACTTTTCAGCGAATTCAGACAACTGAAAGCCAAATGTGATATTGGCAAAATGTTAAACGCTGTACGCGAATTAAATCGAGTCATGGACAGTACTAAGGATGGGGCCGTTAGAATGTCGGCGTTCATGAAATGCATCAGTGAATTCGATGGCTAACTCCAGCAATGCGGAAATAACAATAATTACTTGGAACGCTACCAGCGTTTCAAACAAGTTCAAAGACCTTGAATTATTTTTAAATGAACATAATGTACATATCGCTCTGGTAACAGAGACGTGGTTAAAACCAGAAAATACTGCAAAGTCTTTAAACTATCACATCTACAGAAAGGATAGACTCGGCGACCGGGGTGGTGGTGTAGCGGTTCTCATACGAAAAGGTTTACCTCACGAATTAACCGAGCAGGTAAACACGACGGCAGAATTGTTGGTTGTTAAAATTAAATTAAGTACACAATTTTACGTGGGTGCCCTGTACGTTCCTGCGTTGACGAAACTTACTACTATTGAACTCGACAACATCATGAGCAAATATAATAAATTAATCATTGGTGGCGACTTAAATTCCAAGCACACTCAGTGGAACTGTCGTTATCCTAATAGAAATGGAAACGTACTAAAGGCTCATTGCGATCTAAACAACTACTTGCTTTTATACCCACCTACGCCTACCTTCAGTCCGCCCGGCTTACAAGCGTCCACGATAGATTTATTCTTGATGCAAGGCATAGCAAATTATACAGAACCGGAAACCTTCAACGATTTAAACTCCAACCATTGGCCTATCATGGTAAAACTCGCCTATCAGTTTCCACCAAAAATTGTCATTTCGAAAACCAATTGGAGCGAATTTAGAAGCGAATATTCGCTTCTAAATTCGCAATTCTTCTGTTTCAATTCTGTTTTTGCATATGCAAAAACAGAATTCGAATTTCACCTAACATCGATAACGTTCAAACAATTGACGATGAAATTGCTAAGTTTACAAAAGCACCTACGGATTCCGATAAAGTAGCAACTAAATCTAAAATTATAAAAAGAAACTTTGTGGTAGACACAGAAATAATCGATCTCAAAAAAAGACGCAACAAAGCGAGACGGAAGTGGCTAGAAACAGGTCAAGTTGAATACCGACTCGAAAAAAATCAACTTAGCGAAGAAATACAAGCAAGGATAAAAACCATTCAAGGCCAGGAATGGCATGACAAGACCAGAGATCTAACCATAAAAGACAATTCCTTATGGAAAGTGTACAGTGCGCTAAGAAGGAAAAATGTACCCACACCAACTATTAATTATAAAAACGTCAAACAATATTCTAACCAAGAAAAGGTAGAAACATTTGCCAACATCTTTGCAGAAGTGCACCAAACTACTATCAACTTAGCCTCTCCAATGGAGATACTAGTTGCAAACAATATTATACCCGAAAACTCCAACGATATGCCTTACAGCATTAATATTGCCCCAAATAAAATTAAAAGGATTATTCGTAGACTAAAAACGAAGAAAGCTCCCGGAGATGATAAAATCTCAAACAAGCATATCAAACATCTTCCGAAAAAAGGAATAGTACAGCTTTATTATATTCTGCGAGCATGCGTAAAGCTATGTTATTTTCCATGTATATGGAAGATAGCTAAGATTCTGCCAATCCCTAAACCAAATAAAGATAAGAGCGAAGCTACGAATTATCGACCAATAGTTTGCTTCCATCTTTGAGTAAGATTCTCGAGAAGATCATTCAAGAGGAAATAACCGACCATCTATCGAGTAATAATATAATTATTAAAGAACAATTTGGCTTTCAAAAGAGTCACGGCACCATTCATCAGCTCGCTAGGGTAGTCGAAGATGTGGTCTTGGAGTCCGCCAATGACCATCACACAGGAATGGTGTTACTAGACTTGGAAAAAGAATTTGACACAGTATGGCATAAAGGTCTAATTTACAAGATGTCACAAATGAACTTTCCAACTGCGATAATAAAGATTGTTCAAAACTATTTGCATGACCGTAGCTTCTATGTTTCATTAGTAGAAGCCATATCTTCGTTGAAACACATTCCTGCGGGTGTTCCGCAAGGTTCGACATTGGCGCCTACACTCTTCTCTATTTACATCAACGATATTCCTAAGCACGCGCACACTAATCTTGCATTATACGCTGATGACACGGCAATTTATTCATCATGTTTAAATAAGGAAATCGCTATCGAAAATATTAATGAACATCTTGCGTTAATTCACAAATTTTTTAGCGACTGGAAGCTAAAACTAAATGTGAATATAACCGAAGCCACAATGTTTACAAACAGCAGAAAGAACCCAACAACCAATATATCAATCAATGGTGCAAACATCGAATTGAAAAAAGATATAAAATATCTCGGATTAATTCTAGACCAACGGTTAACATGGAAGAAAACTATAAACGAACGTGTGCAAAAAACGAACTTCGTACTACATCTACTATACCCACTGATCAAGCACGACGTAAGCCTGCCGAAAGAATACAAATTACTTCTGTATCGTACTTGTGCCAGGTCGGTTTTAACTTATGGGTGTACTATATGGGGAACTCCTGCAAAAAGCAATTTAATTGCAGCGCAACGTGCACAAAACAAATTTCTAAAAATTATTAACAACTATCCAATGTATACCACTATTAAACATATGCACGACGATAACAAGATAGACTTTGTTAGCGACTTTATTAAAACAACTACAGAGAAGCTACTGAAAAATTGTTCCAAGCACGAAAACGAATTGATCCGAGGCATTGGAAATTATAACCTGGCAGACACAATTATATCGAGAAAGAAGGACAAATTATTGAAATCAATTCTAGTGCGTCGTCTCAATTTCTATAAGTAGTCAATCCTTCCCGGAACTAAAGTGCAATACAGTGATGTGTAGTATCGATTTTAAATATAAATCCCCCACCTTACCTCTGTTAAAAACCTGTCCTCCTTTCCTATCCCATAACTTTTTTATTGTTTTTATATTAACATTTTATAAAAGTTAATTTATCAGGTTTTTGAAAATTTTGTCCTGAAACTAAATAATGTATATAATATGTAAAACTTATAACTACTGTAAATAATTAATTCTAAGAAAGGGTTTAACCTAATAATAGATGATATATTTATAATTATTTATTAACATTGTTTTATGTATATATTTAAAATTGAACAAATAAATATCTATCTATCTAATTTACATTTTCGTGAACATTTATAATCACAAATATTACACTAAAATAGTTTCTCACTCGTATGGGTTAGTAAATGCCTCTTTAAGGCACCTTTTCGTACACATTTATAAAGACAAATATTGCACTCAAACGGTTTCTCACCCGTATGAATTAGTAAATGATTTCTTAATGTACTTTTTCGTGCATATTTATGATCACAAATATTACACTCAAACGGTTTCTCCCCCGTATGAGTTCGTAAATGATATTTTAATGTCCTTTTTAGTGCAAATTTATGATCACAGATATTACACTCAAACGGTTTCTCCCCCATATGAGTTCGTAAATGATCTTTTAATGTACTTTTTAGTGAACATTTATAATCACAAATATTACACTCAAACGGTTTCGCACTCGTATGATTTAGTAAATGGATTTTTAAAGAACCTTTTTGTGAACATTTATAATCACAAATATTGCACTCAAACGGGTTCTCCCTCGTATGAGTTCGTAAATGACTTTAAATCATCTTTTCGTGAACATTTATAATCACAAATATTACACACAAACGGTTTCTCCCCCGTATGAGTTATTAAATGCCTTTTTAAATTACCTTTTTGTGAACATTTATAATCGCAAATATTGCACTCAAAAGGTTTCTCCCCCGTATGAATTAGTAAATGATCTCTTAATGTAGTTTTTAGTGCATATTTATGATCACAAATATTACACTCAAACGGTTTCTCACCCGTATGATTTAGTAAATGATTTTTTAAATTATCTTTTCGTGAACATTTATAATCGCAAATATTGCACTCAAACGGTTTCGCACCCGTATGATTTAGTAAATGGATTTTTAAGGAACCTTTTCGTGAACATTTATAATCACAAATTTTACACCCAAACTGTTTCTCCCTCGTATGAGTTTGTAAATGACTTTTTAAATCACCTTTTCGTGAACATTTATAATCACAAATATTACACACAAACAGTTTCTCCCCGGTATGAGTTATTAAATGGCTTTTTAAATTACCTTTTTGTGAACATTTATAATCGCAAATATTGCACTCAAAAGGTTTCTCCCCCGTATGAATTAGTAAATGTTTTCTTAATGTACTTTTTATTGCATATTTATGACCACAAATATTACACTCAAACGGCTTCTCCCCCGTATGAGTTCGTAAATGATCATTTAATTTACCTTTTCGTGAACATTTATAATCACAAATATTACACTCAAACGGTTTCTCCCTCGTATGAGTTCGTAAATGACTTCTTAAATCACCTTTTCGTGAACATTTATAATCGCAAATATTGCACTCAAAAGGTTTCTCCCCCGTATGAGTCAGTAAATGATTTTTTAAAACACCTTTTCGTGAACATTTATAATCACAAATATTACACTCAAACGGTTTCTCCCCCGTATGAATTAGTAAATGATTTCTTAATGTACTTTGTAGTGCATATTTATGATCACAAATATTACACGCATACGGTTTCTCCCCCGTATGAGTTCGTAAATGAAGTTTTAAATTTGATTTTGTCGATAAACTATTATTACAAATGTAACACTGGAAAAATATTTTACCAGTGTGAATTAGTGAAGGGATATCACAATCATGTTCGACTTGAGATTCGTTCATTGGAGTTTCTTCTTTAATGTTGATGGAATGATGCAAATCTTCCAAGTTGAATTCCGTTACATCTTCTTTCTTAATTTGAAAGTAACTCTTTAAATTACATGGAGTTTTCTGTAACAAAATACATATTCATAAGTGATTTTTTTGTTCCATTTGTAATTGTTTAAAAATACATATTTTGGTAAATTTATAATTTAATGAATAGAGAGCACATTCAGGTAAGAAGAAAATAATGCTAACACACCAGCAGAGTAGTGTTTCTTAAGAAATGTGGCTATGAATTAGAATAAATTCAAGAAAAAGTTCAACTTTTGTATGGAAGCCAGCGAGAAAAACTACAAACCAGATAAACAAAAGAAAAAAATGACATGAAATTTTGGTAACGTCAAGTGTTGCCTCACAAGGTTGGAAGTACCACGTTGGTCATGTACAGTCCGGTTAAACGTAGTACATAATCTTTCTACTTAAGCATACCTCACTCACAGCTTAAATTATACGGATTAAATATATTACAATTTTTTTAAATAAGTATACCTAATTGAAAATTTTAGAAACTACAAATTTGTATTAATAATAAAAGAGTGTGTGCAATTGACGAACAACATTAGAAGATCGTCAACTAATAATTTTTCAATTTGAAAACGGAAAAAGTCAAAGAGACATTGGTAAAATGCTAAACCAAAGCCCATCTATAGTGCAAAATATTATTATATACGCGAGAAAATAGAGTACAAAATAAAAGAAGAAAAGCGCCAGATAAAATATATTTTCAAAATAAGTCCCAAGACTTTTGAAAGACAGTACTTTTTGCGATTTACAACATTTACGGTACTTGTTTTTAATGATTTTTGCTTCTGCAGATTTGTAAAAAATTATTATGTTGCCGAGGGTGGACAGTTTCAAGAAAGTAATTTTTATTGCCTACAATGAAAGTTTTGTACCGCTCGGTTCAAAATCATATTCCGTTTTGTGGCACGAGGGTATTTCGGGAAGAGATAAAGAAAACATCGTAAGCTGTTTTTATTCGTTTTTAAAGAGACACAGAGATGCCAAAGAAATAACGATATGGTTAGACAACTGTTCTAGCCAGAATAAGAATTGGTATCTACTAACTTTTATTATGAGAATGATTAATTCAGATGAAATTACTGCTTCGGAAATATTTCTAAATTATTTTGAAGCAGGACACACATTTATGTCAGAAGATAGTTTCCACCACTATAGCAGTCAAAATAGACATAAAAATAGGGTAAGCTTGCATAAATTATGATACAGCTGAAAATTGGTAGAGGTCTTCATTTCATTATTACAAATGAAATGTCAGAAGTCCCCATCGATCCCACATCTGCTAAAAAAGTTATTCAAGGTCAAAGGTAAAAAATTTCGGTTTTTCGCCTTTTTCTCGCAAACTGCGAGTGTTATAGTAAAAATAGTTTACACAAAAGTTGTAGATTATTAAATTCTCTACAAAAATTGTTTCCATGCTTTTTTTTCTACGAATCATCATTTCAGAGATATCGCAAATTCAAACATCGTAAATACTCATATTTACTCTTATGTGGCTTGTAATGCTTCATCGACTGTTCTGCATGAGTAAAATATGAATGTTCAGAACCGTTTCCCTATTTTCATTTATTTTTTATTGTTAACAATTATTATTTTGTCATTTCTAGCGCGGCATACGAACGTCTTGAATTTATGAGGTATGATAGCGCATTTCTGTCACGCATCCCTTACTTATAGATTCAATCGACGATCGGCGGGCCACAGCGCTGTCAACATTAGTAATTCATCAGAGCTCAATTCGAGAACAATTACTCCTTTGTAGTCAATTGGTATTGTTGCAAAGTATTTACTACAGTAGTAATAAAAGTTCAATTCGAGAGCTTGGATAACGTTTATAAACAAATACATTATATTGTTTGTAAATTTACATGTGTTGCTTTATGCTCAATTCGAGAGCTATTGCTTTTCTATCTACGATCTCTACGAGATCATTTTATGTTGCTTCAATTGTTATTGTTGCAAGGAGTGAATAAAGGAGTTAATAAACATTTGTTAACTAAGCTACATTGCCGTATTAATCGAAACCGCTTTTAGCTTAGCATGCAATGGAAAAAACCTTAACGTTAAAAACCGTATCTGCTTTTTTAGTATGATCCGCATTGACTTGTACAAAAAATTTCATGAGTCCCGTAAATTTTTTACATCAATTTACATCAGAAATAAACCTTTCTTAAACAAATAATTTAGCATTTTCGGAAGGAATATTAAATAAACTTTGATGCTTAATTTCTCGATATTGACCCATCAGTAGATACCGCTTTTGATTTTAGCATGGCAATGTACCTTCAAATTTAAAAATATACTCCAATAAAATATTAAAAATATAATAACAAAATAACAATTAAATAAAAAAATAAAATTTAAAAATATTTCCTTGACAAAAATGTTTTTCCCTCGACATTGGCGCTAAAAATTTAAAATACCCTGATTTTTCCCGGTTTTCCATACAAGTGGGTACCCTGTTATATAAAATTTTCAATTTTTTTTTTGCATACGGTGGTGATAATATAACAATTGACAGAACTTCGAAGCTTCAAAAAAGAAGTAATCAAATGAATGCCATAACAATGTTTCCGAATCATTTTTGAATAAATAATTCAAAAAAACCGACAAACTGAAGAACGCACTAAACAAGTCTTTCAAGATGAGTGAACTTGGAGAAGCCAAGACACGTTTTGGTCCCAATCAGCATGTAAGGAAATATATATGCAAGAAGCTGTAGTATCGCTGTTATATTTATCGTAAACCACAAGACCTAATATCGCACAAGCCAATATTAGGTTCAGACAATTGGAGGGACTGTTAAGAGAATTTTTGGATATCTAAATTTAGAATACTCAAAATTAAGCAATAACACAATTATTGTATTCTTTGCCGATTGGGTCAACGATAAAGATGATCGACGTTCATGCAGCAGAAGGCAATCTTCTGAAATATTCAAAGACTACTAAGAGTAACACTGTCCACACAAGAAACTATTACATTATCCAAAAACATGAAAATTAAATTTTACTTGCAAAAGAATCATCATCTTATGAGTTACAAAGCATAACAATGTTAAATATCATTTTATACGATCAAAGATAGAAGATAGAGAAATTTAAAATTGAATACATCCGAACAGGAGATATCACCCCCCCCCCAGTTTTTATATATGAACATTTTAAACTAAATATGATTTATAGTTCACCTCATTATCGTCCTGTTGATATTCTAAAATAGAATTATCTTTAATATCAATGGAACGATCCAATTCTTCTAACTCGACTTCAATGCTCTCCATTTCGTTATCGTTATAACTAGCACTAGAAACTCTCAAACCACTGATACTTTCTTGGAATTTATTAAAGCTCCAAAAGTATTACACACCATCCATACTGGTAGCATCAACTTGTAGTATAAATTTTGAGGTTAGATTGAAGTAGTAGTTATAAATTCTGCAAAACGCACACAATTAATATAAAATATATGAATTTAATCACAATAAATTAATACGTTAGCGATTAATAAATTATACCTAGTAGGCTGTAGATATTAGTTACTTGAATTATAAACATCCGTTACACGATGCTAAAGGAACAAAAATATCAGTACAAAACTAATATGGCACAAGACATTCAATGTCCAGTGACGGAGGTTAAGTTTTTTTAATATAAAATTATAACAACACCAGCTTTGATTTCTGTTCTAATAATTTTTAATTTCAGTACACTCATACGTACTTATAATATTTAGCTCGAGAAAACTTTTGGTCAGACTAAAACACTCGAGCGATCCAGCGCCGTTTTTTTTTATAAAAAAATAACTCCCGGCATTGTAAGCAATTTCAATGTTTTAGTATAATGCCAGAAAAATTAAACTTCTATTAATTTTTTTAGTTTTATTTTTGTTGAAAAGTATTTTTTTTTAATAAAAATATGTTAACATAAGTATTTTTTTTAATATCGCGGATTTTCAGCTCAGTACTGCTATGTAAATGGGGGGGGGGCACACTGATTGAGTTTTGCCTAGCGCCGGCACTAAGTATTAAATACTATTTTATTTATTTGACTACAATATAATATTAATACTGCTGCGTCCACATCAAGTGATAAGAGGTGGGTTGCGTATTTTAGAAATAAAACATTGACTTTGCAACCTGAGAAACAATAAAAGCAGGACTTTACGTTCGCACTCTTGTAACAATTTATTGTAATAATTGCTGTCAGGGCTCCTTGTGCACTCTTGCTCCGGACGCCTATGGGACTCTCCCGTGCGCAACCTTCGCGGAGCGTCTTGACCTTAAAAAGTTCGGACATGGGTAGTGAGGGGGGACTTGGGTTTTGAACGTGAGGTGAGGAGGTCAAGCTTCGAAAAACGTTCCGTGTGAATATTGGACTCGGCTGAAGATTTGTTTAAAGTAAGCGAGTGCCTTAACGTCAATTTTCCGGAAGTTGGAACGAAGAGTAGCTAACGCATTGCTAAGTCATTAGTAGTCAAGTATTATCAGGTTCCATTGGGAATTTTCATAACCTGGAAATCAAGTTCGTTATATTCAATTTGCTAACATCTCCATCTAACCTCATCATAAGAATCGTTCGTGAAACTACAAGTGCAAGGTAGTAGCGATTCCTTATCTTGTCTTTGTGGCCGTCGAAGACCAGATTATTTGTGTGTACGCGATTCAGTGTGGTGCGTATATGTTTAGTGCGTCATTCGAGCTACTGTTTGGGTCTCCGCTTCGATTGTCTGCTCGTTTATGCAGTGGTGCAATTGTTCCATCATTTCAACCAGCAGCGAGGAAGTTACTCACGTCATCAACTGCGCGTTATTGGAAAGTACAGCGGGATTCGGTGGTGCTATTCTTGTCACCAAATATCTTGTAAATTTACCTGAGCGCTTGGGTAAGTACCAATTTTGCATTACTGTTTTCTTGTCTGTACTGAGTTCCATTGGTTGGTATTCCATTGTGTTGCGACGTGATTTGTTTCTAGTGTGGCTGCCGATTCAGAATTATTTATGTTGGAGGTTGTTGTCGCAATAATATCGCGAAAAGATTAATTGTATTATTTGGTTTAATATACCGTTGTTAAATAAAACGAGGTTTTATTTGGAAGTGGTTGGAAGCAATTTTTACTTACACGACCTATGCTCTTGCCTCCGATTATATAAGAGCGAGTTTAACATCTGGGCCTCATCACACGAGATTAGTTATTACTGGAGAAGTTGTATTCCAGGTGTGGTGATAAACCGCTATCACCCGAGTGGGAAAGCGGCTTTTCATTATACTCTTAAGTTACATCCATTGATGTGCGATTGATTATATTAAGATATGTTGTTTAGTTTAAGTTGTTGTTTTATTTGTATTTTATTTCTAATTGTTGATTAATTGATTATTTCTAATTGATTTTCTCGAATTAAAATAAATCTCAAATCTAGAATAATAAAATAAATCAAATTTGAAAAACGAGAATCTTGGAAGAACCAATGAAAAATATTAGCAGCAAAAAACGTTGAGAATGGAATAATAAACAAACAGATATAGGGACCAGTTATCATTTAAGCGCGATCGAAAGCAGTCGTGTCGAATTAAATTAATTAAGCGCGTGTCGAGAAAGTTTGTGAAAAAGTTGAATTGTTTGGGAAATTTGCCTAATGGGCTAAGAGGTCAATTTGTTTCCGAGTGTGGAAACCATCATCGCCACGCGTTTCAATAAAGAAAGAGTCCCGCGTTTATACAGAAGATAACAAAGATGAATACAAAATATTTCGATCCAGTGAAGTCGGTGCCTACGATAAAGTTTAAATTGGTGAAGAAGAAATCCCGATCAAGGGAGAGTTACTTTGTTCCTCAAACACGTGCAAGCTTGCGAGTTGCGTGAGTCCTGTTTTTGTTATTATTGTTTATTACTCAGGTTGCAAAATAAATATAATTTTATATCGTCAATTGTCTTTCCATGTAACCATTTCTTTCGAAGAATTATACGACCCATATGAGCAAAAAAGTAAATTAAGTAGTGAACCACTACAATACATAATTTATAACATACCATCTTTATGGCGCGTGCAATCGTTCGTAACCTTACTTTTCTTGCCAACGACATAACAGCAACAAATAATACTGTAAAACCTACATGGTAATACATAACTCAATAGTTTAACTGAACTTAGCTTTCTTAGATTTAGATCTAAGTTTAGTAAATCTAAATCTAAGAAGTCGCATTTCTTCAGTTGCAACCGCCGTATATTGTAAAATAACATCCTAGGGTAAAATCTGCAAGCATAATTCGTGTTTTCATCTGGAAATTAGTTAACGGGTTAGGTGCACTCAGTAGTTATAAAACTATCCGTTATATAAAGGGTGTCGCAAGCTATATCATTCATATAAATAGTTTTTGAACAATTTTATGTAAGTTATGAATTAAATTATTTTTCAATTTCATGTAACATGAAATCCCTGGTGTGTGGAAAAAAAGAAAAGAAATTCTTCTTTTATAAATAAATCGTTTTCCAAAATTATAAAATCAAATCCAATTTGAATTCAATGAAAAATAAAATAAAATCTCAATTTTATTCAAAAGGAACAAAGTTAGATTTGAATTATCTAAAGCGTCAGCTTATCAATTGCACACTCTTTCCTACGAATGTAGTTTTAATTTTCCAATTTTTAAAATAATCTAAGTCAAAATTTTAATTTGTAATTATTCTTCTTCTAAATCAGCGAAACCAATCAATCTGCTACCGCTCGGCAGCAACTCATCAAAAAAATATCCAAACCAACTTCAAATCTTAAAATAATACTTCCAAAATAGCGCAACAATGCATTCGCATCAAAATTATTTATTTAAATCAAAGCAAATTATAATATTACTCACAATTCTCAAAAATATCAAAACTCAGCGGGCATACAAAACTTCGCACCCGCTGTCGGCCATAGTTGGCCAAAAAGCCCCTATCTCTCTCTTTTCTCCCCACTCTGCACTTTTCCTATTCAAACGTGTAAAAATCAAATTAATAAATTTTTACAATTTAGCACAAGGTGGGTCAAAATATTTTGTTTCACGACAATATATTACACTCAAACGGTTTCTCACCCGTATGACTTAGCAAATGATTTTTTAATGTATATTTATGTAAACATTTATAATCACAAATATTACACCCAAACGGTTTCTCGTCTGTATGACTTAGTAAATGATATTTTAAATTAGCTTTTCGTGAACATCTATAATCACAAATATAACACTCAAACGGTTTCTTGTCCGTATGAGTTAGTAAATGATATTTAAGATTTTCTTTTCGTGTAGATTTATAATCACAAACATTACACTCAAATGGTTTCTTACCGGTATGAGATAGTACATGATATTTTAAGTTACGTTTTAGTGAAGATTTATAATCACAAATATTACACTCAAACGGTTTCTCCCCTGTATGAGTTAGTAAATGATTTTTTAATGCACTTTTTCGTGAACATTTATGATCACAAATATTACACTCAAACGGTTTCTCACCCGTATGAGTTAGTAAATGCCTTTTTAAATTATGGTTTTGTGAACATTTAAAATCACAAACATTACACTCAAATGGTTTCTCCCCTGTATGAGTTAGTAAATGGTTATCTAATCTACCTTTTCGTGAACATTTATAATCACAAATATTACATCCAAACGGTTTCTCGCCCGTATGAGTTAGTAGATGTCTGTTAAATACATCTTTACGTTTACATTTATAATCACAAATATTACACTCAAACGGTTTCTCCCCCGCATGAGTTACTAAATGGATTTTTAAAGTACCTTTTTGTGAACATTTATAATCACAAATATTACACTCAAACGGTTTCTCCCCCGTATGAGTTAGTAAATGTTTCTTTAATGTACTTTTTAGTGAATATTTATGATCACAAATATTACACTCAAACGGTTTCTCACCCGTATGAGTTAGTAAATGGATTTTTAAAGTACCTTTTCGTGAACATTTATAATCACAAATATTACACTCAAACGGTTTCTCCCCCGCATGAGTTATTAAATGGATTTTTAAAGTACCTTTTTGTGAACATTTATAATCACAAATATTACACTCAAACGGTTTCTCCCCCGTATGAGTTAAGAAATGATTTTTTAATGTACCTTTTCGTGAACATTTATAATCACAAATATTGCACCCAAACGGTTTTTCGCCCGTATGAGTAAGTAAATGAAGTTTTAAATTTGATTTTGTCGATAAACTGTAATTACAAATACAACTTCATAAGAGATTTTTTTATTCCATTTGTAATTGTTTGAAAATATATACAGGGTGACCCAGACCACCCGTACCAGTACTTTTTTTCAAAAACGGTATGTCGTAGAGAGTTGGGCTAAAAATATTTATTACAAAAGCCCTAATGACGAATCTAATGGTGATATTATTATTTCCGGGAAAAGTCGGCATCCAGAGTAGTTTGCTCCAGAAATCCAGAATTTTAAATGGCACCATATGTCGAAAGTGGTATCGTTCGAAAGCTCTTTAAAAAATAAGCAAGTTTTGTAAGAAAAATTTTTTTATTATTCCGTAGAATGACAAATTAATATTAACTGATGTACAAAAAATTTTACAGAGAAGAGATTAAGCCAGACGCAAATAGGAACGTTTTCAAAGAATGTAAATAAGCATTTTAGTAGTACTTATATTGCAAATTCTTCTTTCTTATCTCACGTTATTTTTTCTCGGTAAAACACGGGGTGTTGTAAAACAGCAGTTTATTGTTTTTCTAAGTATGCAATTTTTTTAATTTAATTATTTCTTAAACCAGTTTTTTCTAACGATACGAAAATTGTAAAAAGGGTAAGAAAAATGTAAAAAAGGTGCTAAAAACGAAAAAATTGGTGAAATAAGTAAAAACAAGTTAGGCTCATATGAAAGGAAATTTTTGGAAACGGATTTTGCTATTATTAGATTTTACTTATCTAAATCCTCTGTTAAAAGGTAAAAAACCTGAAATCTCAGCTCTACTGATAATAGAAAGGCTTTCTGGAGACACTTGGAAGAATGTGAAAATTAAAAAGTTATATATGATTTGCTGATATGATTGTAGGCAAAAAATATATATGATTTTAAATCGTCTTCGAGTTCCTTTATATTTTATTTTTGTTTGTATATTAATATTTTGTTTTTTACGGTTTCCGAATGATAGGAAGGTAATAAGTTTATTTAATATTTTAATTATCATTAATTATTTATGTACTTAATATTGTTTTTTAAATAAAATATCGTTTTCAAATGTAGCCCAATTAAAATCCAATATTTTTGAAAACAAAAAATCAAGCCGTGGATACTAAGCTACATTGCCGTATTAATCGAAACTGCTTTTAGCTTAGCATGTAATGGAAAAACCCTTAACGTTAAAAACCGTATCTACTTTTTTAGTATGATCCGCATTGACTTTTACAAAAAAATTTATTGAGTCCCGTAAATTTTTTACATCAATTTACATCAGAAATCACCTTTCTTAAACGAATAATTTAGCATTTTCAGAAGGAATATTAAAAAAACTTTGATGCTTAATTTCTCGATATTGACCCATCAGTAGATACCGCCTTTGATTTTAGCACGGCAGTGTACCTTCAAATTTAAAAATATACTCCAATAAAATATTAAAAATATAATAACAAAATAACAATTAAATAAAAAAATAAAATTTAAAAATATTTCCTTGACAAAAATGTTTTTCCCTCGACATTGGCGCTAAAAATTTAAAATACCCTGATTTTTCGCGGTTTTCCATACAAGTGGGTACTCTGTTAAATAAAATTTTCAATTTTTTTTTTGCATTCGGTGGTGATAATATAACAATTGACAGAACTTCGAAGCTTCAAAAAAGAAGTAATCAAATGAATGCTATAACGATGTTTCCGAATCATTTTTGAATAAATAATTCATAAAAACCGACAAACTGAAAAACGCATTAAACAACACAATAAAGGAATTTCAGGTTGTATTGGGAGGCAAATCAAACAATATATTTGTGCGCCAACGTTTCGGAAGATTTATTCCTCCATTATCAAGACTACAATGAAAACGTTCATAAGTCACATGGGTATACAGGTAGTACAACTCACCGGAGAACAAATAAGATGGAAAGTGTTCGATGTAAGCCTAAATGTAGACAACTGCCAGGGCCCCCCAAAGCAAACAAATTCAACGAGGTCAACAAATTTTAAATATAAAATCAATAACATAACAAAACATGAAAGGACTTCACATTGTAAATATAAAACTATGTAAAAAATATCATAAATAACTATGTGCAGTGTTAAAATCTTTACAATTAACATTAAAATGTAACGAATATTCGATCGATAACTATAGATAAATAATAAAACTTGAACCAAAATGTGTTTTCCTCTTCTTAATCTCATGTGTGCAGCTAAAATGCAGGCGGGTAGGCAACCCATTATGTCGTAGTTATAATCATTATATCAAGCATTAAACAAGTCTTTCAAGATGAGTGAACTTGAAGAAGCCAAGACACGTTTTGGTCCCAATCAGCATGTAAGGAAATATATATGCAAGAAGCTGTAGTATCGCTGTTATATTTATCGTAAACCACAAGACCTGATATCGCACAAGCCAATATTAGGTTCAGACAATTGGAGGGACTGTTAACAGAATTTTTAGATATCTAAATTTAGAATACACAAAATTAAGCAATAACATAATTATTGTATTCTGTGCCGATTGGGTCAACAATAAAGATGATCGACGTTCATGCAGCAGAAGGCAATCTTCTGAAATATTTAAAGACTACTAACGGTAACACTGTCCACACAAGAAACTATTACATTGTCCAAAGACATGGAAATGAAATTTTACTTGCAAAACAATCATCGTCTTATGAGTATAAAGCATAACAATGTTCAACATCATTTTATACGATCAAAGATAGAAGATAAAGAAATTTAAAATTGAATACATCCGTACAGGAGATATCACCCCCCAGTTTTTATATATGAACATTTTAAACTAAATATGATTTATAGTTCACCTCATTATCATCCTGTTGATATTCTAAAATAGAATTATCTTTAATATCAATGGAACGATTCAATTCTTGTAACTCGACTTCCATGCTCTCCAATTCGTTATCGTTATAACTAGCACTGGAAACTCTCAAACCGCTGATACTTTCTTGGAATTTATTAAAGCTCCAAAAGTATTACACACCATCCATACTGGTAGCATCAACTTGTAGTATAAATTTTGAGGTTAGATTGAAGTTGTAGTTATAAATTCTGCAAAACGCACACAATTAATATAAAATATATGAATTTAATCACAATAAATTAATACGTTAGCGATTAATAAATTATACCTAGTAGGCTTAGTTACTTGAATTATAAACATCCGTTACAATATGCTAAAGGAACAAATATATTTCTACAAAATCACTAATATGACATTCAGACCTACGTTCAAGACATTCAATGTTCAGTGACGGAGGTTAAGTTGTTTTAATATAAAATTAAGTAAGAAAATAGAATTTATTTAGTTTTTGTAAGTACTATTTTAAAAAATTAATTAAAATAAAGGCTATTTTATTATAAATGAATATTCCACACATAATGCAGTGATAATTTCAAAAACGTTGATTTTTCACATACACTTTAAGGTGCTCCGGACTAACCTCTTCTTTGCGGGAGATGAGATTGTCGTTTCTCAGGGTGGGTTCTCAAAATAAAAAAAAATATAATCCAAAAAAATAAATCGGCCCCTAAAATAATACTCAATCGCATAAAATTCAAATTCAATGTAAACTTTAATAATTCCTAAAACAATCGTACTTTCAATTTTACTTATCCAAATCGACGCGTTCGCATTGGTACAAATCTAATTTGACTTTTCCAGCTTTAAATAATGCAAATCGAAACTTATTAATCGAACTGTTGTTTTTCCAACTCAATCAACCAAATCCAATACACTACCGCTCGGTAGTAACTTATTAAAAATCATCCAAAAAATCAAAAATAATAAGCAGTAATGCACACGCATAAAAATCACTTTATGAAACAAATCTAAAGTATCACTCACAATTTCATAAATATTGACATATCTCTAAATATCTTAAAGAGCCAAAACCAACGATCAGCTCGGGCGGCCATCTTTAGCACCCCCCCCCTCTTTGCAATTTTACAATGCTACAATTTAAACTTTTTAAAACAAAATTTAACCAAAATGTATAGGGTAAGTACGAATCCCTTTGAAACACCACAATATATTATAAAACAATGCATAAGAAATTTCAAACTTGACTGTTTGTTGCGGCTAAAAATTGTACTTAGGAAGGAGCAAATTTGCAAGTGGATAAATTTTGCGGATTTTTTTTGTTTACCTTTGCCATGACAGCCAAAGCAAATAAACTTTAATGTGAGGTTAAACAATTTACGTATTGTTTCTAATTTATTAATATTAATACTTCCATAATCAATATCATCGTTTATTGACACAATTATCTTACCAAGTACAACACTAGCTTTGATTTCTGTTCTACTAATTTTTAATTTCAGTACACTCATACGTACTTATAAAATTTAGCTCGAGAAAACTTTTAGTAAGACTAAAACACTCGAGCGATCAAGCGCCGCTTTTTTTTATAAAAAGATAACTCCCGGCATTGTAAGCAATTTCAATGTTTTAGCATACATGCCAGAGAAATTAAACTTCTATTAAATTTTTTAGTTTTATTTTTGTTGAAAAGGTATTTTATTTAATAAAAATATGTTAACATAAGTATTTTTTGTAATATCGCGGATTTTCAGCTCAATACTGCTATGTAAATGGGGGAGGGGGGCACACTGATTAAGTTTTGCATAGGGCGTCAAATATCCTAGCGCCGGTCCTGAGTTTTTAATACTATTTTATTTATTTGACTACAATATAATATTAATACTGCTGTGTCCACATCAAGTGATAAGAGGTGGGTCGCGTATTTATCATTTAAGCGCAATCGAAAGCAGTCGTGTCGAATTAAATTAATTAAGCGCGTGTCGAGAAAGTTTGTGAAGAAGTTGAATTGTTTGAGAAGTTTGCCTAATGGGCTAAGAGGTCAATTCGTTTCCGAGTGTAGAAACTATCATCGCCACGCGTTTAAATAAAGTGAGAGTCCTGCGTTTATACAGAAGATAACAAAGGTGAATACAAAATATTTCGATCCAGTGGCAGTCCAGTGAAGTAGGTGCCTACGATAAAGTTTAAATTGGTGAAGAAGAAATCCCGAGCAAGAGAGAGTTAATTTGTTCCTTGAACACGTTCAGGCCTGCGAGTTGCATGAGTCCTGTTTTTGTTATTATTGTTAATTAAGCTCGCCTCACACAATGCGTGTTTTCCTGCATGTTTTCTTGCTTGGTGCCGTGATGGGTGCGCAGTTGCCGTGCATGCTTTGCTGCATGTTTTCGTGCACGATTTCTCTGATAGAACCGGTGCTATTTTCTGGGATAGTTTACGTGCATGTTTTCATCGCTAACCAATGATAAAGCCGCATCGTGCGAGTACTACCGAGAAATGCCGAGTTTCAGTCGAGTTTGAATTGAAATGATGTAAACAAATAAGTTTATTAGGTTAAATAACCTAATTTATTTTAATATGAAAAATAATGAAATATTTTTATTATATTGGTTATTATTATTGCTTCTTGTTATTTTCTTTATTTTATAATTTTTTCGAAATTGTTTTTTGGTTAACCATATTTGAAAGAGATTATCATTTTAAATTGGTAGTTCGAAATGTGTATAATTGCAATTATATTCTGTTATTGCGTGCGAATTGAAGCTTGAAACCATGCAAAAACCCGTTTGAAGCCAACCATGCACAGGAGCCGTCATGCTAGGTACCATTGCCAGAAACAAGCAATTTTTCTTTCGAACAATAAATTATACGACCCATATGAGCAAAAAAGTAAATTAAAGCTAGGATATTACGATGCGTTCTTACATCTACCAGAACAATTCAGAAACGGCTGAATAGATATCTTTCAAATTTGGGAATTATATTTATGATGAATTAAGGATTGTTAAGCCATAATTTTTTTTGCAAATTTTGAAATTTAAAATTCAAATTCTTTAAATACTACAATTGTAATTTATTTAACAAAAATTGAAGTAGAGGAAATGATTACTAACGAAGAATTATTAATAAAAAAAAAAATTGACCAGGTGCAAAATTAAATCACATCTACCACTCTATTTAAAAAACGGCTGGACGGATTGATTCAAAATTTTGATATAATATTTGTGACATTATAAGGATTTCTGAACGGGGTTTTTGAACTCAAAAATTGTATTTATAACAATAATATTTGTTGTAAAACATGAAAAAAATTATCAATTAATAAAATTTTACTTATTTAAAGAATGCACATCTATAAATGAATTCGTAAAAAAATTATCAACAATTTATGTTACTTATAACGCATTAAAAATGAAATTGAAAATAATTGATGAATTCAAATAATTTTAGATAAAATGGATCATTATAGTTCAGTCAATAGCCCACAGATGGTTATTATATTGTATGCACTTTTGAGCGCACAGTTTTCTGTTTTGTGCAATCGTCCAAATAGATATAATAATTTACGATTCATTAATATCGTGAGCTACAATTTCAAAATTGTGAGCTATAATTTTTTTGGTAGGGATATGCATTTCAAATTCATTGTATATCATGTGGCTTATGATAATAATTAGAAATGTCTAATGTATTTACTTTTTGTAAACATTAATAACATTTAATAAAAATTATAATTCGCATAATTTTAATAGCGGTAGAATAATTTTAATTCTATTTAAAAAAACATACAATAAAATGTAAATGCAAAAATAAATAATTTTTTATAATAATTTTCTTGTACAATCAAAAGAAAATAAGTGATTTTTATTTCTTCCGTAATAAATCGGTTTTGTTATCGTTTTATACATTTTTATCTTGGTATCTTTTTTTAGGTTTCCATTTTTCAAGAGTACTTTGTTTGGATAATAAGCTTTATTACCTGGGGTGTAGGAGTTACGCTGCAGAGATAGCACCTTTTGCCAAGACGGTCACATCAAGCGGGAAACGGGAGATGGTCTGTGGTAACTGGTCTTCGCAGGGTACCCAACTCTCACTTATGGCTCCACGTGCCACACCCTGGAAACTGCGTTGACCCGCAGGCAAAACTAAGTGAGACTAGCCAGATATGGTGAAAGCTACCGCAGGGCAGCAGCTTCGGTATGAGTTCAGATCGGCGCCAGTGAAGTAACAATCTGATACGGCGGTATTGCATATATTTGAAAGCACAGTCATAATGACACAAACGGTTTCAAAACTGCACCAGGAAGGCAACGGAAAACCACCTCGTATATTTTCCCAAGAAATTCATGAAATGGCTGCAAAACTAAACAATGGTCCCGAGTACGGGCGTTCCGTAAATGAAGCAGGGGTACTAAGAATCTCCCGGTCAGCCTCAGTGAATTTCAGCAAGGATTACTCAAAAAAAAAGAGACGTGTAATGTACGCAGTATGTTCCAGCCTGGAAAGATAAATAACACCATAAAAGAAATGGAGAACGTAAATATCTCCGTTCTTGGCATTAGCGAAATGAGATGGCCTCAGAATGGGAAATGCACGATAGACAATTATACAATATACTACACGGGAGATCACACTACGCAGAACAAAAATGGAGTTGCCATAATAGTTTCTAAAGAAGTACACGACTCGGTTCAAAATTTTATTCCAGTGTCGGATAGAGTTGCCATGTTGCGGGTCCGGGCGTATCCAACAAATGTCAATTTTATACAGATATATGCACCTACATCGGAATGCGAGGACGTCGTAATAGAACGGTTTTATAAAGATGTAACAATGTTAATGGGCCAAACCAAAACAAACGAAATCACAATTCTTATGGGAGATCTTAATGCGAAGGTTGGAACCGGTACAGAGGGAGATACAGTTGAGAAATTTGGCTTAGGAGTGCGAAATGACAGAGGAGACAGGTTTGTACAGTTCTGCAGTGAAAATGACCTGGCCATAATGAACACGTTCTATAAACTTCCCAAAAGACGTTTGTATAAGTGAAAATCCCCAGCAGATAAACCTGAAAAGATTGTCAGAAACCAAATAGACTATATCTGTGTTTAAAAGAGATATAGGAATGCGATGAAATCAACCAAAACATACCCAGGAGCAGATGTACCGTCAGATCATAGTCTACTTCTTGCAGAAATAAGGAGCGCTTTAAAAAGATCAAAAGAAAGGAAATGTCGAATAAGATAGATGTGGACAAATTAAACAACTTGAAAACGCAAAAAGAAGTGATCGAGAGAATTGAAAACGAAATGGCTCAATTCTTTCTGACGAATGACGCGTCCAATGTGGGAACTGCGAAAACTGCAGAAAATATTGAAGAACTATGAAGCGGATTCAGAAAAGTAATGAACAATGCCGCAAACTCGAAACTAAAAACAAATAGAAGAAAAAAGAACAGAGCTTGGATGACAGACGAAATTCTAGACCTGATAACATCAAGACGAAAATATAAGAACAAGAATGGGTGTAAGTACAAAAATATACAGAAAGAAATTAGAAGAAAGATACGTGAAGCTAAGGCTGATTGGTTTGAGAAGGAGTGTTCAGAAATAGAGGAATACGAAAAGAGATATGACGCATTTCACTTACACAAAAAAGTGAGAGAAGTTGCTGGACTCCGAAAAGGATATATACATACAAGAATTATAAATGAACAAGGAAATATAGTTATTAATATAGAGGAAAAACTGAACATCTGGAAAAAGTATCTCGAAACACTCTTTCATGACCAAAGAAACCCACAACATGGAATTGAAAACGCTGCGGAAGGTTCTCTTATCACTATGGAAGAGATAGAAAAAGCCATTCGAACATCAAAAAATAGGAAAGCAACGGGGCCAGATGAAATACCATCTGAATTGCTAAAGGTACTCGGTGAGAAGGGGAAAGCGATTCTACTGAAGATATTCAATATGATATATGAAACAGGCTGTATTCCAACTGACTGGCTAAAATCAACTTTGGAGAGTGGAAGGTGAGACGTCGGGGGAGATGGAAATTCTGCGTGGTGTAAGGCAGGGCTGCATATTGTCGCCACTGATATTTAATATATATTCTGACAACATATTCTTAGAAGCAGTTGCAGAAGTTGAAAAAGGCATAAAAGTAAATGGGGTTGCCATCAACAATATTAGATATGCAGATGATACGGTCTTGATAGCGGATAATTTGGAAGACTTACAAATGCTTCTGACTAAGACTGTAAATGTTTGTGCGGAGTATGGGTTGAAGCTTAACACCGCAAAAACGAAATATATGGTGGTCAGCAAGACACAAATTAATAACGCTACTCTTTGGGTAAATAATGAGCGATTAGAACGAGTACAAACAACCATGTACCTCGGCAGCACTATCAACGAAGAGTGGGGCCATTCAGTCAAAGTTAAGCGTCGTATTGAATATGGAAGAACAGCGTTTTTCCGCCTAAAAAGCATACTATGCGGGCACGACATAAATGTACAGTTACGAGTTCGTCTGCTCAGATGCTACGTGTTTTCCGTTCTTCTATACGGCGTCGAATCTTGGACACTTACAGAAAACACCTTGAAGAGATTGGAGGCGTTCGAGATGTGGACGTATAGGCGCATGTTACGAGTAAGCTGGATGGACCGAGTCCGAAATGTCGATATACTTGGAAAACTGAATAAAGAGACAGAAATTATAAAGACCGTAAAATCAAGAAAGTTGGAGTATTTTGGACATGTTATGAGGCATCCAGAAAAATACAACATTCTACATCTTATCCTACAGGGCAAGATTAAAGAAGCGCGTGGACCTGGAAGACGAAAAACATCGTGGCTGAAGAACCTGAGGCAGTGGTTCGGAATGACTTCAGAATAGCAGTTAATAAAGTAATGATAGCCAACGTCCGTTAGCGGATACGGCACCTTAAGAAGAAGAATTACCTGTTTATATTATTTTTCTTATTTTCTATTGCCAACTACTGTTTCTGTCTTCCATTGGAAGAAAATGGCAAACCACCAACGTAATTTATCAAGAAAGTCTATAAAACTCACGCCACTACATACGAAAAAAAAACAATAAAAACAGATCATTTTTGTCTTTGCTTGGTCTGCGAGTTTTCGGTTATTCTAAAAAAAAACTCGTCAATCTCGGTTTTGTAAACTCAGCCTCAAAGTACGTAAAGTTTGCTCGCTTCTTACTTGAACATGAAGTTAATCAAAAAAAGCTAATTTGTAAAACTATAAAAAAGATATTACAATTTGAATTATTTCAAACTTTTACTTCGTGTTTAATTATTTAATGCTTTCTTTGATTACACAAATAAAATAGTTTTCATATCAATATTGCCACAAAAAAATGTTTTTCTGTTTGGATTGCAAAAGACTATTTGAAGACAATCAAAAAACATTCATTATTCCGGTGTGGTGTTTAGATTATAATAGAACAAGCAGGACCGGCGTTAGGATTTTATCAGTGCCCCCCCCCCCAATTATATAGCAGTGCTGATCTGAGAAACAAAAATCCGTGATATTAAAAAAATAAAACTTTTGACCAAATATGGCCGACAGCGGGTGCGAAATTTTGTATGCCCGCTGAATTTTGAGATTTGTGATATTTTTTTTGAAGTTGTGAGTAAATTTGGATTTATTAGATTAAACAAAATAATTTTATGCGAATGCATTATTGCACCTTTTTTGGAAGTTTTTTTTTTTGATATTTGGAATTGATTTGGATTATTTTTTTATAAGTTGCTACCGAGCGGTAGTGGATTGATTGGTTTCGCTGATTTGGAAAAAAAATAATTGCAAGTTATAAATTGGACTTGGATTGTTTTAAATTGAAAAGTGTAAAAATTATTGCATTCGTAGGAACGAATGGTGTTATTGATAAGCGGGAATTAAGTTTCGTGTCCAAAAGAATTTAAAAAAAAGCAAAATTTAAAATAAATGTTTTATTGTTAACAACGATTTTAGTATGTTAAACAAATTACAATTACAACTGAATCATATCAAATTTTTAGCATAAACCAAAAAATGCACAAAACACTTTTTCGAAAACTAAAATGTTCATCGCCTGATGATGCCATAGTATGGTGAAAACGTTTGCGATAATACAGTGTATTTATATATTGTGATAACTTAAACATTTTAGTTTTCGAAAAAGTGTTTTGTGCATTTTTTGGTTTATGCTAAAAATTTGATATGATTAATATCGAGTTACACTACTTAAACCACTTACCTATTAATTAATTACAACTGAGTTACAACTGAACTTAACTTTATCTTACATTTCTATTTATTATAATAAAAGTGCTTAGTATCTACAGAAATCAGATATTACATGTGTCGTCCGTGTAAAAGGTTAATGCACACGATTATCAAGTAAACTATATTACACTCGTGAGAATGCAATATGCATTTATTATGGTACCACATGACACGGGCGATTTGGATAAGCGTAAAATCGAAAGTACGAGCCCAATAATATTTTACATTAAATTATTAAATTTGAATTTAAATGCGATTAATTAATTTTTGGAATACTATTTATATTTTTGGATTGGAAATTTGTTTTTACGATTGATTTGGAAACTAGGAACTTTCGACCCTTAAAAATTCCCGACTTCTCCCGTACACCAGGTTTGCCCGAGTAAAAACAAGAGTGTGATAATAATTTTCTACGAAATTATCATAATAATACTTTAGTTATTTTGAAATAAGCTAATTACCTCAATAATTTCAAGCGCGAATGTAAGTGAACCGTTGTTTTAGATTAGAGTGATCGATTTACCAAAAAAATTTTCTTGTCGGAAAAAATATTCACACTTTTTAAAAATTACATTACTTTAGAAGCTATTGAATTTTGTCTGAAAATAACACATATCTGATAAGGAAATGAACATTTGTGATTTATTGACGTGAAAGAAAACACTAAATATTTAGATTTTTAAATTTTTTAATAAGATTTTTTTTTTAATTATCCGTAAGAACTTAATAAAATTAATTAAATGCAGTAGAGCATTGATAATCCGGATCATTTGCGACCAGAGGCTATCCGGATTATCGAAGTACTACTGTATAATCGCAAAACGCATTAATTAGATAAATAAATTCTATTATTATACCACGAATACCTTACATTTTTTAGAGTAAGTTTTGTAGATTCCCTTTTTGTTTGTAGTGAATTAAACTACATAATTTCTTAAATGTTTTAGTTCTGCTAGGGAACATCTGGGAAATCCTTGCCGCCCTTGGTTCCGCGTTTGGGTACTTTCTTTATAAAAATAATCATAGTAAAATCAAATTCATATAATGGTAATAGAAGAATTAAATCGGTTGTGAAAATTTAATGTTCATCTTAGAATAAATAATGTTTTCGTCGATTTTTTTAATAGAAAATTCAGTTTTTACTTTGGCTTATTAGTTTTTGCAGCAATAGTGATAAAAGGCGAATGTGCCATTCCTTCGTCAGTTTTAAATAAATATTTTTAATTCATCCACCAAACTGTCGGATATTTAGACACTTATGGTTGATTGCCCAATGAGATTTTAAATGCCATTATTATAAGAGTTATCAAATAATATTATTATGTGTTATGTAATAACAATGCATTTCAATTTTTGTAATTATAGTAAAATTTTAATTTTTGCATTTTTAAATATAACATTTTATAACAGTATAATCCAAATCATTTTGAACAGTGATCTCAAGACATAATAATTATTGTCGGATAACTGCAAAAAAATCAAATTTATATGCATTTATATATATTTTAGTGTTAATTACTTTCTATCTTATATGATCTTAAATTTATCTTAAGGCGGTATTCTAGTCTAGAAGCACGAATTTTAAGTGTTTTTTTTAGGTGCATTAAAGAAAAAACAGGCACTATTTTTATTATCCATTATTTTACAAGATATTTATTAAAGTTTAAAGAATACATAATTGAAAAAAGTGTTTTTTCGCAAAATTGCGGCTGTTTGAAAAGAAAAAAAGTTTTTTTACAATTTTTTTTAAAAATAGTAAAAATTGAAATTTTGTTATAATCTTAGTTCATACGATAGAGAAATGTATAGAGAAGACTTACACCAAAATTCAAGTAAATCGGTTCAGTAGAACTTGAGAAATCATGACAAGAATTTCGAAAAATGTAGTTTCGAGAAAAACAAGATTAAAATTTCAGGTAAAGTTACGCGAAGTCTAAGCCATACATTGATACTTTAACCTTACATTTTTTCAATCAGCGATTCCGGCTCCATATATGGGGCCTTCTTTTACCTCAAATTGAATATTTAAATAAAAAAAATTTAAAAAACACAAAAAAAAAGAAATAAAGAATAATTTTTAATACTTTTCTTAGAATAGTTCCGTCTAAACCGGTCGAGTTGCCACGACACTAAAGTGGCTATAGCTTTTAAAATAATTCGAATTTCAAAAAATCTTTTTAAGAGGAGATTTTTGAATATCTAAACTATCAAAATATAAAAACAAAAATTTTCGATTTTTTCAGTTTTCTAGACTAGAATACTGCCTTAAACATTATATGTTTTCATATAAAAATGGTGTTATTTTTAAAATCATTTAAATTACCAACAGCTTTGTATACGTTTAGTTCTAGGAAACTAAAAAGTTGTATAAAATTAGCAAACATAAAATATGTACGAGTATAAAAATACTAAGTAAACCTTTGAAAATTCTCCCCGCTCTTACAATTGATAAAATTTTTAAACTACATAACAGAGAGGGTAATTTTCGTATTTTACAAGGAGGAGCTTATCGTATGTTAGAAATAGCGACGCGTATCGGTAAAACAGTAATAAGTTAGGTGACTTAAAAATTTGTTAAACGTGTTGTCTACCCGCGAATTATAAAATACAACGAGCTTATAAGCCCCCTCGCGTCCGCGAATCGAAGCTAGCTGCGTATATCTTATCCTTAAGTAGTGAACCACTACAATACATAATTTAAAACATACAATCTTTATACAAATAATACTATAAAATCTACAAGGTAATACATAACTTAATAATTTAACTGAACTTAGCTTCCTTAGATTTAGATCTAAGTTTAGTATATCTAAATCTAAGAAGTCGCAGTTCTTGAGTTACAACAGCCGTATATTGTAAAATAATATCCTAGGGTAAAATCTGCAACCATAATTCGTAAATATTAAATTTTGATTAACAATGTTATTAAGTTTTTATTTTGTTTCAATGCATTTTACTCGAAAAGTCTAGGTCTTCTTCTATCAATTAATATATTTTTAAAATTTGAAAATGATTTTTCTACATCCACTGAGATCACTAGGTATTATTTCAATATCGGTACTTTTGTAAGTATCACCTCTGGTAAAGTTGATCCCGATCGTAAAGGTGAAATATTTTTCTCACAAAATCGACGGAATAAAATATTTCCGTCGTAGTTAAAGGATTATATTAATCTAGTATTTTGGTCAGACAATGATACAGCGCAAGGATGTGTGCCAGAATGTTTTTATCCTGACGACAAAAATACAAGAGTCATAATAATTGATTGTACGGAATTCAAATGTTAATCAAGTTAAATCAAAAGTTGCTAGAAGAAGGAAAAGTGATTCTCAGATCACAATTGAATAACATGCTTGAATATAGTGACACAACTTTAGCTGGCAAAGGATTTCCAGATATACTTACAAGACTTGATAACAGTGGCAAAGAAACAATTTAAAATTTTAAATATACAAAATGATACACAATTTTAAACCAAAACAAACAACTTGAAACAACTTACAAAAAATTTTTTATAAAAATTTTAAAACGGGACAATATACAATGAAAATATTTCCAGATTTAGTTTACTCTATCGAACCAACAGGTGACGTTACAAGACATTCTCATCTCATAGCGATTGATATAAAATTGAGTATCCCGTTTATATCTCATAATTCATATACTATTGTTTTAATAAAATTAATTTTTACATGTTACATGAAATTGAAAAATAATTTAATTCATAACTTACATAAAATTGTTCAAAAACTATTTAAATAAATGATATAGCTTGCGACACACTGTTATATAACCAATGTTTCGATTTTCGGAATCTCATCAGGCAAACCTGAAAAAATTATTGAAATTATCGAAAAGCTATGCTATTAAATTCAAAATTCAAACTTGATTAAAAGTCATATTTATTTGACTTTTGTAAAAACAAAAACATCGGTTATATAACAGGGTGTCGCAATCTATATCATTCATTTATATAGTTTTTGAACAATTTTATATAAGTTATGAATTAAATTGTTTATCAATTTCATGTAATATGTATAAATTAATTTTATTAAAAAATACTATTCTTTTATACAATGAAAATATTTCCAGATTTAGTTCATTTAGATGGCGCTACAAGACATTCTCATAGCAAATATCATAATTTTTTGTTTTATTATTCATTTTTGTAAATCTTAGAAATTCCAAGGTGGGCAAAATGTTAAGATTTAAAATATATTTCAAAAGAGGAGAGAAACGTTAATGAACGCCCAATTAGTATGCATAACTATGTAGTAGTATGAAGAAGTATGTAGAAGCAAGTTGATAAATAAATAACTACCCTGATGTAGAAAATTTTAGTTTTATTTTTATGACATTAGAATATACAAGCAGGTGTAAAGTATACGATTATAAACAGGTTTCGATCACGAGGTACCATCTTACAACCGATGCTTGAAACCAAGAAGAAATAAGGAGCTCATACACCAGCCAAGCTGAGCCAACACTCGTACGGTTCTAGTGGCTATGAGTTAGTAAATGATCTTTTAAAACAGTTTTTCGTTAACATTTATAATCACATATATTACACTCAAACGGTTTCTTGTCCATATGAGTTAATAAATGATTTTTTAATGTACTTTTTACTGAACATTTATAATTACAAATATTACACTCAAACGGTTTCTCACCCGTATGAGTTAGTAAATGCCTTTTTAAGTTTTGGTTTTGTGAACATTTATAATCACAAATATTACACTCAAATGGTTTCTCCCCTGTATGAGTTAGTAAATGAGCTTTTAAAACAGTTTTTTGTGAACATTTATAATCACATATATTACACTCAAACGGTTTCTCACCCGTATGACTTAGCAAATGAATTTTTAATGTATATTTACGTAAACATTTATAATCACAAATATTACACTCAAACGGTTTCTCACCCGTATGACTTAACAAATGATTTTTTAATGTATATTTATGTAAACATTTATAATCACAAATATTACACTCAAACGGTTTCTTGTCCATATGAGTTAATAAATGATTTTTTAATGTACTTTTTAGTGAACATTTATGATCACAAATATTACACTTAAACGGTTTCTCACCCGTATGAGTTAATAAATGCCTTTTTAAGTTTTGGTTTTGTGAACATTTATAATCACAAATATTACACTCAAATGGTTTTTCCCCTGTATGAGTTAGTAAATGAGCTTTTAAAACAGTTTTTTGTGAACATTTATAATCACATATATTACACTCAAACGGTTTCTCATCCGTATGACTTAGCAAATGACTTTTTAATGTATGTTTATGTAAACATTTATAATCACAAATATTACACTTAAACGGTTTCTCACCCGTATGACTTCGCAAATGATTTTTTAATGTATATTTATCTAAACATTTATAATCACAAATTTTACACTCAAACGGTTTCTCACCCGTATGAGTTAGTAAATGCCGTTTTAAGTTTTGGTTTTGTGAACATTTATAATCACAAATATTACACCCAAACGGTTTCTCACCCGTATGAGTTAGTAAATGCCTTTTTAAATGATTGTTTTGTGAACATTTATAATCACAAATATTACACTCAAACTGTTTCTCACCGGTATGAGTTAGTAAATGGATTTTTAAAGTACCTTTTCGTGAACATTTATAATCACAAATATTACACTCAAACGGTTTCTCACCCGTATGAGTTAGTAAATGGATTTTTAAACTACCTTTTTGTGAACATTTATAATCACAAATATTACACTCAAACGGTTTCTCACCCGTATGAGTAAGTAAATGAAGTTTTAAATTTGATTTTGTCGATAAACTATAATTACAAATGTAACACTGGAAAAATATTTTACCAGTGTGAATTAGTGAAGGGATATCACAATCTTGTTCGACTTGAGATTCGTTCATTGGAGTTTCTTCTTTAATGTTGATGGAATGATGCAAATCTTCCAAGTTGAATTCCATTACTTCTTCTTTCTTAATTTGAAAGTAACTCTTTAAATTACATGGAGTTTTCTGTAACAAATACATATTCATAAGTGATTTTTTTGTTCCATTTGTAATTGTATATAAAATATATATTTTGGTAAATTTATAATTTAATGAATAGAGAGTACATTCAGGTAAGAAGAAAATAATGTTATCACACCAGCAGAGTAGTGTTTCTTAGGAAATGTGGCTATGAATTAGAATAAATTCAAGTAAAAGTTCAACTTTTGTATGGAAGCTAGGGAGAAAAACTACAAACCAGATACGGAAAAGAAAAAAAATGGTATCAAATTTTGGTAACATCAAGTGCTGCCTCACACGGTTGGAAGTATCACGTTGGTCATGTACAGTCCGGTTAAATGTAGTACATAATCTTTCTACCTAAGCATACCTCACTCACAGCTTTAATTATACGGATTAAATATATTACACTTTTTTTAAATAAGAAGAGCTAATTAAAAATTTTAGAAACTACAAATTAAAAATTAAAAATTTTAGAAACTACAAATTTGTATTAATAATAAAAGAGTGTGTGCAAATGACGAACAACATTAGAAGATCGTCAACTAATAATTTTTCAATTTGAAAACGGAAAAAGTCAAAGAGACATTGGTAAAATGCTAAACCAAAGCCCATCTATGGTGCAAAATATTATTATATACGCGAGAAAATAGAGTACAAAATAAAAGAAGAAAAGCGCCAGATAAAATATATTTTCAAAATAAGTCCCAAGACTTTTGAAAGACAGTACTTTTTGCGATTTACAACATTTACGGTACTTGTTTTTAATGATTTTTGCTTCTGCAGATTTGTAAAAAATTATTATGTTGCCGAGGGTGGACAGTTTCAAGAAAGTAATTTTTATTGCCTACAATGAAAGTTTTGTACCGCGCGGTTCAAACTCATATTCCGTTTCGTGGCACGAGAGTATTTCGGGGAGAGATAAAGAAGACATCGTGAGCTGTTTTTATTCGTTTTTAAAGAGACAAAGAGATGCCAAACAAATAACGATATGGTTAGACAACTGTTCAAGCCAGAATAAGAATTGGTATCTACTAACTTTTATTATGATAATGATTAATTCCGATCAAATTACAGCTTCGGAAATATTTCAAAATTATTTTGAAGCAGAACACACATCTATGTCAGAAGATAGTTTCCACTGCCAGGTGCAACTGTCACTTAACAAACAAGGTAAGACTTATGATTTTAATGACTTTGTCGATGCAGTAGATACTAAGCTACATTGCCGTATTAACCAAAACCGCTTTTAGCTTAGCATGCAATGGAAAAACTTTTACAAAAAATTTAATGAGGCCAGTAAATTTTTGACATCAATTTACATCAAAAATCACCTTTCTTAAACAAATAATTTAGCATTTTCGGAAGAAAGATTAAAAAAACTTTAATGGTTAATTTCTCGATATTGACCGAACAGTAGATATCGCCTTTCATTTTAGCACGGCAATGTAACTACTGTTGTATCCACATCAAGGCATAAGAGGTGGGTTGCGCATTTCAACAATTAAAGAATTGACGATGCAACCTGATAAAAATATATAAAGCAGGATTTCTTTTATTTAAATTCCTTGTATGTTAACCCGTGACGCGCTACTAATATTGTGTTTCGTTATGTTAATATTTTGTTAGTTTAATTTGTTTAATTGTTATCTTTGGTATTTAATTTAAGTTTTTGTGTATTTGTATTATGTTATTGATTTGAATTTGGACACACACGCAAATTGAAACCAGCAGGTCACATTTGATCTAAAATTTAAAAGCAGAAAGAACCTTGATTAAAATAAAAAAATCAAGAACCAATGAAAACATTACAAGTAATGAAAAACTTAGCGATGAAGAAAAATAAACAACGGTCAATAGACAGTCTTTATTGGAGAGCAATCCAAAGCGGTCGTGTGAATTAAAAATAATTCAGAGCGTGTCGATAGTTAGTGAAGATTGATAGATTTGTTTGGGAAGTTTACCCAAGGGGCTTGAAGCCATAGTTTTTCCGTGTGTGGAAATTAATATCGGCACGCGGCTGAATAAGAGTTCGACTGCATCGTGTTGGATACAAAGAATAAGAAGGAGGTGTACGAGTAATTAAAAATAGTTCCTAGTTGAAGTAGGTGCTAAGTTGTGAAGAAGAAAAAGATTTAAGTTGTGAAGAAGAATTGTTTATGTTCGACGGTATTAGCTGGTCGACAAATCGTGTGAGCCCGGCTTTTGTATTATTGTTGTTAATTATCAAGTTGCAAATAAACGTTAATTTTTATATCGTCAATTGTTTGATTACCTTAATTGTAACCATTTATTCGAAGAACCTGCAAATCCGTGAGATTTTCATAAATAAAAGTCACGTATCATCACAGTACCTTCAAATTTAAAAATATACTCCAATAAAATATTAAAAATATAATAACAAAATAACAATTAAATAAAAAAATAAAATTTAAAAATATTTCCTTGACAAAAATGTTTTACCACCGACATTGGCGCTAAAAATTTTAAATTCTCGGATTTTCCATACAAGTGGGTACCCTGTTATATAAACTTTTCAGTTTTTTTTTGCATACGGTGGTGATAATATAACAATTGATAGAACTTCGAAGCTTAAAAAAAGAAGTAATCAAATGAATGCCATAACAGTGTTTTCGAATCATTTTAGAATATATAATTAAAAAAAGCCGCCAAACTTAAGAACGCATTAAATAAGTTTTTCAAGATGAATGATCTTGGAGAAGTCGAGACATTTTTTGGTCCCAATCAGCAGGTAACGAAAGATATATGCAAGAAGCTGTAGTATCTCTGTTATATTTATCGTAAACCACAAGACCTAATATTGCACAATCCAATATTAGGACTGTTACAGAATTTTTAGATATCTAAATTTAGAATACTCAAAATTAAGCAATAACACAATTAATGTATTCTGTGTCAATTGGGTCAACGATAAAGATGATCGACGTTCATGCAGCAGAAGGCAATCTTCTGAAACATTCGAAGACTACTGACGGTAATACTATTACATAGTCCAATGATAGTTTGAAAATGAAATATTACTTGCAAAGAAATGATCGTCTTTTGAGTACAAACTATAACAATGTTCAACATCATTTTATACGATCAAAGATAAAGAAATTTAAAGTAGAATACATCAGTGGAAGAGATAGCAAACCCCAGTTTTTATATATAAACATTTTAGAATAAATATGATATATAGCTCACCTCATTATTATCCTGTTGATATTCTAAAATAAAATTATCTTTAATATCATTGGAACGATCCAATTCTTCTAACTCGACTTCCATGCTCTCCATTTCGTTATCGTTATAACTAGCACTGGAAACTCTCAAACCACTGATACTTTCTTGGAATTTATTAAACCTCCAAAAGTATTACACACTATCCATACTGGTAGCTAAAACTTGTAGTATAAATTTTGAGGTTAGATTGAAGTTGTAGATATAAATTCTGCAAACGCACACAATTAATATAAAATATATGAATTTAATCACAATAAATTAATACGTTAGCGATTAATAAATTACACCTAGTAGGCTGTAGATATTAGTTACTTGAATGTTACACGATGTTAAAGGAATAAAAATATCAGTATAGAACTAATATGACATTCAGACCTATCTTGAAGACATTCAATGTCCAGTGACGGGGGTTAAGTTTTTTTAATATAAAATTAAGGAAGTAAGAAAATAGAATTTATTTAGTTTTTATAAGTACTATTTTAAAAAATTAATTAAAATAAAGGCTATATTTTTATAAGTGATAATTCCATACATATTGCAGTGATACTTTCAAAAACGTTAATTTTTCACATACACTTTAAAGTTCTCCAGAACTTCTTAAAACAAAATTTAACAAAATGTATATGGTGGGTACGAACAGTGGCGGATTTATACTTTTGCCGCCTAGGGTTACTGGCAACTTGCCGCCCCCTTTCCCTCCTATTTATTTTCTTGTATTTTTTACAATTTTATTTTATATATTTTACAATTTTAAATGTTACAAATTAAAAAACACTCTAATTATTAATTGAATGCGATGCTAAAATTTCTTTTTAAACCACCCTTTTGTTCTTTGCTTCTGATAACAGATACTAATGTAAATGATTAGAAGAACTTTCTTCGTGAACTAGATTTTAAAAACGTATTTATAACATCATCAAAGTCCAATCTTTTGGTTAGCTCTGATTTGATAGTCAGAATTGCTACATCTCGAGGGTATAATTTTTTATTCTTTTCAAAACGGAATACGACCTTTCCGGTAAACAGTTGGATGCAGTAATTGTCAAAAAAAGTCTCAGTGCGATATCAACATAAGGTAGACCGAGAGCTGGGAGTAAAATAAACTGCCTCATATGTTACCAAAAGGTTTGACATTGGAGGTGTGTAATACTACCCGCACTTAATATCAAAACACTTGTCTGCCGGCCGGAAGTGGTCGCCGTATAATCGAAATAATTTTCAAAAATGTGAAAAAATTTGACTACAACTGCCTCATTAATACCAGGTTGAATTAAAGACCAAAGTGAGTGGAAATACGAATTGCATAAAACATTATTCGTCTGCCGCTTCTATGCGGTCGCATTCTCGAAGCAGACGGCGTTAAAATTGTCCAAAAAACGACTTCAACTTCCTCATAAGAAAATTAATTCAAGATGCAAATAATCGAACTATAAAAAGTAAATGTCGGCAGACGGTCGCGTTAAAAAGGCAGACGAGCTCAAAGTTAAAAAACATTTTTGGTACTAACCGACTGCCCTATAAATACCAAGCTGTTTTTCGAACGAAATAAATAAAAATACGATTATTTCTGTAAATCACCACGTCTGCCGTTCCTAGGTGGTCGCATTATCAAAGCAGACGGCCTTAAAACGCAGACTTCTATTATTTAATTGCAATGGCTACTTCTGTTATGTTGTTTGATGAATGAAAGAAAACATAATTATTAAGTATCTTTATTCATGCTAATTGATGAGTACTGTAATGGTCGAATGTCGTGGTGGTGCTGAAGCTTATGAGCTTGTACCTTATAAGCTGATGACGATCTTGTAATACGTCATTAACAATATATGACATATACAACATCCCCCTTATTATCTTATTGAAATTTTAACATTTTTAACAATTAAAACATTTTAAAACTAACATTAATAATTTTTTAAGTAATTAATATTTTTCACAATTAAAACATTTTAAAACTAACATTGATAATTTTTAAGTAATTAATATTTTTAACAATCAAAACATTCTAAAACTAACATTGATAATCTTTTAAGTAATTAGGCTTTTGTCTTATCCTAATAGATCATGGTACTAGTAGATCTAGGTCTAACTACTATTTCAGGCGGGTCTAAGTTTGGTACCACTCGTGTAACATTGTTATTGTTTGTTACATCATCAAACAAAATATCCTCATCAGTATCCTGATGTATAAAAGTTTTATTGGGAGTTGACCTCAAATGGTAACTATTTCTTCTTAAGGCTGTTCTCTGAGCCTATCCATCCCAACGTAAAAAAGGAAATTCCGTGTTGTGCAAAGACAGTAAACTTGACCTGTAGAAACTTTGTAATGCTTTTAAAGTGTAAACGTGTGTAGAAAAATTAATACGAATCAAGGATCGCCTACCCACGCACGTAAACAGTTAATTCTTACTATAAGCTGATGTTGCAGTTTTACCGAAGTGCAATACAATTTTATAATTGTGTGCTCTAATTATAAAATAATATTCGTAATGTTTTTAAAATTATATTTTTCAACAATTTCATTAAATCTTACGATGACTTGACCATCGTTCCTACCTAATGCAAACACGTACACATCGCTACCTCGAAAGAATAACGACACAACTCAAAATTTGGCAAAATTGAGTTAAGTATTAAAATGAACAGAATTTGGCTATATCTTATCATGTATAACGTCACAATGCAAAATTTTAATAACCTGCTGTTATTATAGCGGCAGTGCCATTATGCATGTAATGCAAAGTTACTACTTATCAGTAGTTTAAAAACGCTCTATTGAGAAAAGTGCTTTTTTTAGTTTTGTCGTTATTCTTGCCAGGCAGCGACATGTACCTTATATTTGGTAAAATTTGTTGATAAAATATAACATTTACTGGACGCTTACTCAAAAAGATAAATTATTATTTATAATTGTTTTTGTATTTCATCATGATTAGTGTTCCAAGATTTTTGGGAATTATAGACAAAATAGGGCGCAACAATAAAGCAATAGAAATAACAACTTTTTATTTATTATAATAAAAATGCAAATATATTTATAAAATTTTGAGATAATATTAAAACAATAAATTAGTGTAAAGTTTAAATAAATCAATTTGTTTAAAATAATTATATTAATAAATTAACTACAAATTATACAAATTGAGATAAAAACATAGCGCCAATAGAACACCGAAAAAAGAAATCCACATGATGAATTTCTTCCAAAAGTTATTTCTAGAAAGAAAAAAAATTTGTGTTCATAGATACAGTTATAAAGTGCGTACCTATTTGTGATTAGCTTATGTAATATAAAATCCCAAAAGAAAATTAACATAATTTTTTTATGTAGTATGTAACATTATACTATGCTTTATAATCGCAAGACTGACTTACTATCTTCGATAAGAATTGTAAAAGATGCAAGACATTCTTTCTCAATTTATATACTTTTCCTACACGTCAATTATAATTACGTGAAGCAATTTGAACTTTAGGCCCTAAAAACTTTTAAACCAATTAAGATATCAAAATTCTGTCTGAGCCAAAAGTTTCTAAAAATCGAGATTTACAAAATATCGGAAGAACTCAAATTTAATGGTTTTTTGGCTTTTTTGGAAAAACCAAAAAACTTATTCAAAAAAGGATGTTTGTAAAGGTTTGTAATAATCTACTACACATTCTGTCAAAATTTCAAGTCAATTGGTCCAGCCGTTTAGAACTTATAAAAAGGCACTAAAAGAACAGCCTTAAAGTAATTATCTGAAACATTTACTAAAAGTAAGTAAAGTATTAAATATGAGTAAATAATTTATATAATTTTATTTATCAATTAATAAAAATTATTTCTTAATTCATATAATTATATTAAATAAAATATTTAATTATATTCATAGATTTAAAGAATTCATTTACACATTCAATAAATGTTTGTGTATAAATCATGTACTTACATTAAATAAAACAAACACAGTTATTCGCTAAATCATTAAAATAAATTATCAAATTCAATGAATTATATTCTATGGTTTGTTTAATTTTTAAATCTTGTATTCATCTAATTTATATTAAATGAATTGATTACTTTAAGTAAATGGCTAAAATTCATTCAATTTTTTTCTATGATATTAATGAATCTTTAAATGAAAACGCGACTTTATTTCTTTCTGTGTAGTAAAGGTGGTAATATATAGAACATTCTCCGTTATATATGTCTTTTAACATTAATTGATCGGGCAAAGGATTCCTTTTAGTACTTAATATCTCTCTACGCAACTGAAATGCCGCATTTTCAATTTCCATTTCTATAGTTTTGCTTTTGCTGATGCAAATACGTACTGCATTACAAGAGTCTAAATTTCGGCTACGAATTATGGTTTTACCTCTATATTTTGTAAACTCCATATTATTGTCTTTATACGTTAGTCTTAATTTTCGTAATAAATGACCATATGTAAAATCGAACGATCTATTTTGAGAATTATCGGACGTTGCAGATTCGTAAAAATATTGACGGTAAATACGATGAATACTTCTCAAAAAGAACGCGTCATTGTTTTGAAAGATTTGAATTTTAATAAAATCTTGCAATTTAACAAATGCAGTTTTATGATGATTTCTTTTGGTGTGCCAGCTTTTGTATTTTTTGTTTTTATGTGCCATGTGTCTTTTAAATTTCATAGAATAATTTGTGCGACATATTCGATGATAATACATTTCTTTGGCTATTAAATCTACATCTCTAATTTTTGATAACAACTGTTGATCATTTAATGCAATGGCAAATTGTTTTATCTTAGCGTCAAGCATTTTTGTCTGACTAGCGCTTAGTTGTATCCGCTTTTTATTTTTGTATATAAACACCTTATTGCAAAAAATGCAGAATTTTTTTAAAATTCCGGTATTGGAACTTTTTAAAAAAGTTGTTTTGGATCTGGTATCTCTTTCTGTATACTTGCTATGACTTTTAACCATTGCAGTAGATTTGTTTACACTTGCGGCCGAAGTTTCAAAAAAAAAAATACTTTTGTATATCGCTGTTCGTGATTGTATTAATTTTATCTTTTTTAATTGCAGTGAATTTACTGTAACAACTTGAATGATACCCTAATTGGGAAAACTCGTGTTGAGGTGGAAATTGTATTTCAGCATATTTCATATTATACTTTCTTCTACAAGACAAAGCTAAGTGGCATTTTTTTAACGTTTCTGCAGTGAATTGTTTTATATCTTTTTCTGCACCTACATCTTCTAAATGAATACAGCAATTCCTGGCAATCCCTGACGAGGTGCTAGGGCTGTTTATATCCATGATCTTTAATTAACGACAAATATTTAATAACAAGAAGCTATGTAAGGAGTAAGGAGTCTCGGGTTGAGTTGGGAGGTAATTCAAACAGTAGATTTGTTCGTCGACGTTTCGGAAAAGTTTATTTTTCCATTCTCAAGACTACAATGGAGGCATAATATAAGTACAGAATCACAGATAACAATAATAATAATAACAACTCACCGAGGAACAAAAAAGGTAGATAATGTTCGATGTACACCTAGATGAAAACAAACGCCATGGCCCAGGGCCAACACATTCAGCGAAGTCAACAAGTTTCGAGTGTAAAACACTCAGCATAACAAAACATAAAAAATAACTTCACAATGTAAAAATCGAAAACCATGTAAAATAAATAAATGAATAAATAACTATGTACAAATTAAAATTCAAAATTAGGCAACTAACGTTAAAATACAATAAACACACGATCAAAAAATACAGATAAATAATCTAAAATTAAAAATTGCACCAAAATGTGTTGTCCTCTTATTATCCGATATGCGCAGATAAATGGCAGGTAGGTAGGCAACCCATTGTATTGAGAAACCAAAAGATCGACGACTGGTGAGACGCTGTGGAACCAAACAATGGGTGCCATGACGAAAAAATATATTCACAAGGCGAAAACAGGTGAAAAACGGAATAGTGAGTTGTGTAAAAAAGTAGTCAAACGTCAATAAAGTCGCAACAAAGTGTGCGATGTTCCTTAGGAGCACCTGAGTCAAGAGGGCAAAAAGCGGTGAAGGGGGATATCGTTTCCTGTGGGTAAGATTAAAGGGATCGAAAAGAACCACAAAATATAAAAACTTTGAGAATATCCACAGAAGGGGTCACAGCAAACTGTCTCGGCATCCAACGAAGAGCACCGTGAATAGGTATAATCAGGCCGGTGCAGCAATCGCTGCAGTGGCGGAACAAAAACAGGGGGATAGAGAAAGGCGACCATCCCAGGTAAACAAATCACTCATTAGTAGATAGGAGAGAACAAAACATGTAGTATGAACAATTAACTATTCACAGGGAGAATCGTGTGCCCCCACTTTGACACCTGACGAAGAGCACAGCGGCGAATAAACCGGCCGGTGCAGCAACCGCTGCAGCGGCAGAAAAAACACAAAGGAGAGAAAAGAAACAAGGCGGCGACCAAAAGGTAAGCAAACATCACCTGGTATCCCTATGTTTAGTCCCAAAGTCGTTAAGTATGGCCTTGTACGCATCGTTAATATTCCGGAAGTCCGTTTGTTTGTTCATGTTATCACGTGTGGTGGATATGTAGGCCCCTTCCAAGAACGTTCTCTTGTAATAATTTTTCTCCGTGGCCAGGACAGTAACATCGTTGAGCGTGAAGGAGTGTGATGTGTCAATTATGTGTTCGGAGAGTCCCGTCTTACCCAGATTGTGTTTTATATCCTGCATATGTTGTTTCACTCGGTTGGATAGCCTTTGCTTAGTCTGACCAATATAACACTTTCCACACTCACACGTGATCTTATAAACTACGCCTGCTTGATCTGGGATGGGGATTTTGTCCTTCGTTCTGGAGAACAATATTTTGTGCAGGTTGAAATCATTATGGAACGTCAACTTCATCTCACCATTCTTGAGTATATCACCCAGAGCATTTTTGATTTGATGTTCTAGATAGGGGTGGTATGTGATCTTGTTGTATGTAGTCCTCTGCGTGGGATCATCTGGATCAATAGGGGAGTGAGGAGGCACATTGGTGACCTCCTTGAAGAGAAGCCGGTTGAGCAAACGAGATGGATAGCCGTTCTTTAGAAGTTGATGTTTCAGATCGTTGAGCCTCGTAAAAACAATTTCCCTCGGTATGCAGGTCAGTATACGGTGTTTAAGGGTATTGACCACGCTAACTTTCTGCTTAATAGGGTGTGAGGAGGCAAAGTTGAGAAGTCGGTCTGTAGACGATGGCTTTCTATAAATATCAGTTGTAAGAGTTCCATCATCTTTCCTTGTTATAAGCAGGTCCAGGAAGGGTATTGACATATTAGACTCCAGTTCATAGGTAAAAGTAAGTCGCTTGTCAAAACTATTTAATATCTTGATACAGTTTCGTATTTCCGTAGTCGGAACAGCTGTAAGTATGTCATCAACATATAAAAGCAGGAAAGGAATCTCGAAGTCAATCGTCCCGAAAAAATTGCAGAGTAGGTCGTTCATAACAAGGCCCGACAGAAAAGGGCTACATGGATCACCCATCGCAGTACCAACAAGTTGGGAGTAAAACGTGTTCTGGAAACTGAAGTAGCTGTTGTCAAAAATGGAGGCCACAAGACCAGTAAAAATATTAGCTGGAATGGGTGTGTGAGGAGAAATAAGATCCCAGTTGTTATTAATGGAATTTAAGACGGACTCTTTAGAGATGTTGGTGAACAGGGAGTTCACGTCAAAGGACACCAGTACGTAGTTGGGAGGTATAGTACCACTTGTTACTCTCTCCCTGGCCTCCCTCGTGTTGCCAACATTGAACGGAAGGGTGGGGACCACATTTCTAAGAACATCATTAATCATTTTAGCCAGTGGAATAGAGGGTGAATCAATACAGCTTATGACAGGCCTCAGGGGCGTGCCCTTTTTGTGGGCTTTAGGTAGGCCGTATCCTCTGGGATATTGAGTGTTATATTTTGTCATAAGCTTTTTCTGAGATTCGTTAATATAGCCCCCGTCAAATAGTTCTTTGACCTTACGGTTAAATTTACCTTGTATAGTGATGGTGGGGTTTTTATCGAGTTTCTTATAGGTGTTGGTGTCGTTAAACAGATCGTTAAGTTTCTTGATGTAATCATCCTTCCACATAACAACCGTGGAATTTCCCTTATCTGCCTTAAGGACCATAAGGTTGGGATTTCTTCTAAGGTAGTTAATAGTAGTCCACACCTGTTTCTTGACGGGGTCCTCCTCATCACGTCGCTTTGTGAAGTTATGGGCGATATTAATAATTTTTAACCTGATTTTATCTTTTTTAGTAGTTGTCAATGATGTTGATTCCACCACATTCTCCAATTCGGCAAGGAATCTATATATGGGGAAGTCACGAATTGAAGGAGTTATAGTGAATTTGGGACCCAGAGAAATGGTTTTCGACACCACTTCCGGTATCTGAACGTCGGTAAGATTCAGTACCCAACTCTCATCTCCCAACAAGTCAGATTGAAGCTGCTGGTGACTGAGCACCTGGAATTTTCTGCATAGTCTACCTCTTATGTCGATGAATCTCTTGTTGTAGTGCCATTTCTCTATCTCTAAAAACTTGCTGACAATATGGTGTGGGACCTTAGACCTGAGAATCTCTGAGATCGAGGTGATATCATCATTGATGTGAGTAATGTTGTTTATGGCGATTTTAATGTGAATGTTAAGTATGTCTTTCTTAAATTTATTTATTAGTCTGTCAGCCGCCTTCAGGATATCTCTGTCCGGGATGAGTTCGTGCGTAACACAGTTAACTTTTTTCTGAATGAAAGATGGGAACACTTTGTTAGCACGGCATCTTAACAAGAAAGTTCTTCTGTTCACCGCTCTGGCAAGTTTGTTAAAGCCCAATTTTATTGCGTTGAATTGTGTTGTGACCTCAGGACCATATTTCGCCTCCATCTCCATGAAGAAACCCATAGCAATTGATAAAACAGTAGTTCTCACCCAATAACGTGATAGTAAGGAGTAAGGAGTCTCGGGTTGAGTTGGGAGGTAATTCAAACAGTAGATTTGTTCGTCGACGTTTCGGAAAAGTTTATTTTCAGACTCAGGTGCTCCTAAGGAACATCGCACACTTTGTTGCGACTTTATTGACGTTTGACTACTTTTTTACACAACTCACTATTCCGTTTTTCACCTGTTTTCGCCTTGTGAATATATTTTTTCGTCATGGCACCCATTGTTTGGTTCCACAGCGTCTCACCAGTCGTCGATCTTTTGGTTTCTCAATACAATGGGTTGCCTACCTACCTGCCATTTATCTGCGCATATCGGATAATAAGAGGACAACACATTTTGGTGCAATTTTTAATTTTAGATTATTTATCTGTATTTTTTGATCGTGTGTTTATTGTATTTTAACGTTAGTTGCCTAATTTTGAATTTTAATTTGTACATAGTTATTTATTCATTTATTTATTTTACATGGTTTTCGATTTTTACATTGTGAAGTTATTTTTTATGTTTTGTTATGCTGAGTGTTTTACACTCGAAACTTGTTGACTTCGCTGAATGTGTTGGCCCTGGGCCATGGCGTTTGTTTTCATCTAGGTGTACATCGAACATTATCTACCTTTTTTGTTCCTCGGTGAGTTGTTATTATTATTATTGTTATCTGTGATTCTGTACTTATATTATGCCTCCATTGTAGTCTTGAGAATGGAAAAATAAACTTTTCCGAAACGTCGACGAACAAATCTACTGTTTGAATTACCTCCCAACTCAACCCGAGACTCCTTACTCCTTACTATCACGTTATTGGGTGAGAACTACTGTTTTATCAAGAAGCTATGTATTTATAATATGTAGGTTTAAATCAGTAATTATTGAAATAAACCAAAATGTAAAAATTGCCACATTTATCTTACATTTTAAAGTAAAAGACGAATTTGGGAATTTTTGTAGTATTAATTTTGGATATTCTTCCAATTGTTTCAAGAATCCAAAAAAAATTATACACTCATTCATAAAAACCTTCGTTGTTGGTAGATCTTTATCATACAAATTACACAATTTCCTACTGTGTTCAGTAAGTGTCTTCACATCAAGGTCTTCTTTGCCAGCACTAATAAAAAATTCAAACAACGAGTACAGCTCATCATACACAGTTTTTCTTTTTTCTATTACGATATTAATTTAATCTGTCAATAATTATCATATTGTAAGTATTGATTCTGAAATTTTCTCTGCCAATCAACTGTACTTCTCCTTCTCGGGTTTCATCTGACTGGATTTGTCGTATCTTTCTCCTGTTCTTTTCATCTTCATATATTGAGTTACATTTGCTTTCGCTAGCGGTCGATTTTCATAATTGTCAAATGCTCTTCTTATACTTTGAATATACTCTGATAATGATCGGTACAATACTGATATAGTTGATAGGTCTATCTCAGATGATTGCAATTTTTTACTTGATATATTAAATCGAGATAAAAAATCTCCTTATAAAAATGACAAAAAAGCCGTTTCTAACCTTTAAAGTCGAAGAATGTAATTAGATGCTTTGTAACACTGGTAGGCTTTGATTAATTAAATAATCGCGGCCGTCGTGTGGTAACGGATGTTAAAAAGCTGCCACCAAAGTCGATTTATGAAGCTGACTTAAACGTGTTAATTGAAGATCGGAAGACGTAGGATTATTAACAATTCAATCACCTTGAGGTAGCAAGAAAAGAATAAAATCATATAAATCTATATCTATTTAATCAATATAATGCAAAAGAAATAGTACACTGGAAATTCATAAACAAAAATATATAAAAGAAAGAAATTATTAAGTTGAAATTAACTAATATTTAAAAAAAACAATTTTAGTTATGTTGCGACATAAATCTGGAAAAACGTAATTTTCGGTACATAGATTGTTTATATTTTACCTTTTTGCTGAAAATAGCGATCGAGGAAACACACACACACGAGTTTAAAAGAAAATAAAATAAAATTACACTTTGGATGTATAAAAAAAAGAATTTAAGTTTTAGGTTGTTCGATTGTCACCAAAAAGAAATATTAAAATTTAACTGAACACTTGATAAAAAAAAATGAATGAATAAACTGGCCGTGACTGACGAAATTGAAAAGTAGAATGAATTGACCGTTACTGACAAAAATTAAAGATAGAATGATTTGACCGTTACTGACAAAAATTGAAGATAGCATGATTCGACCGTTACTGACAAAAATTGAACATGGAATCCATTTATCGGGAGGGAACCCCTATTTATGTAAAATCCTCAGGGTTGCCGATAAGGGCTAAAGTCGCTTAACCGATACCATTTTATTCCCGACAACTGAATAAATCGTGAAAACTCTAAAATGACAATTTTGTTATGTTGCTTATAAATAAAGAGATGTGTATTCTAAATTTAATTCAAATCCAGCAAATTGATCATAAAACGATGAAATAAAACCAGTGCGTATCAAAAGTTGATTCAAAATTCATATTTTAACACGTGATTTTAAAGATTGTTTTGGGTTCCCTGTTTTAGTCCAGCGCCGTTATCGCAGTTGTTTGGTTATCGAGAGATTTATGACCTTATTTTCCGAAATATCGATGGGAACTTCCCGGAGCTTGTATTTTTTTATGGCTTTACGATCTCCAGATGTTCTCAGTGGAACTTCATAATTTGATAATTACTTATCTAAATCGCAAATCCGCTAGTTTAATTTTATACACTCCCGATTGCAATTTTATTAGCTCCAAGCTCATATAAATTTCGACTCTGAAATGTCGCGGGTTTCGCATTTACTGGCAATTAGTGTGTAAATCATTTAATGTAGCCTGTCATAAAAAGTCGAAAACTTATCTATTTTATGGGCTTTTGGTAACAAAAAAGTTTGACCTGCCGTAACCGATTTCAACATGTGCTCATGTAGTGTGTATTTCCAGAATATTCCAAATTATTGTCACACAGATTCAATTGCATCATACTGAATTAAGTTTCTAGCTTGCTGAAGGTAGTTTATTTGTATTTACAAAAAAAAAGAAATTTTAATCAGTCGCTTTTAGCAATGCATATAAATGTTTGAGTTGGTTTCGCATAAATTATCTTCGTCTTAGCTTTAGATTTGGAGGTGATTTGTTACAGCTTCACATTACTAAGGCACATGACTTATGGTCTGAGGAATTCTCGTCGGTTTTTAAATACTCGTAATCATCAAAGCCTTCTTTGCTAATTTTGATATTCCTCCAAAAAGTTGACATAGTATACAAAAAAGTTTTCCACAACTTTCTGAGTACATTAGGTAAGATCGTTTTATTTTCTGTTCATTGATTAAGCTAGTTTCAAACATAGTTTGAGTTAGATAGCGATATTGTCTCTCAATGGATCTTTTGGAGCGGCTAAAATCTAATTTGGAAATATCTTGATTTCTTCTATTTTTTAGGACATACTCTCAAGGCCACAAAGTAGGGTCATAAACCATAGCGTTGCTATGAAGTTTAGAATGTTTACCGTCACACATATCAGAGTGTTTCATAGTAGTTGAGCTTGGCTGAGACATTGTAGTAGAAAACAATTCATTGCCGACAAGTTCAGCAAGGTTACGCTTAGTATTAGAATGATTAAAATCATCCTCTTGCTGTTTATTGACTGACATTTCAATTTCAATGTTTTTTTTACAATTTCTACCTCATTAAGAGGTGTTATAGTTGGGTGTAATTCATTTGAAGGCAAGTCTTTTGCTAATTCACATTTTTGGATTTCCACGTTGGTTTTGCTATCAAATGAGTGTTCCAGTGTTGGGTTTCAAAAAATAATTCCGTCACTCATAGTTTATGATGTAAGTATTGATGTAGTAATCTAGTAATTGATAGAAACAAAATTTGTGTCACTCGTATTTTTTCGATTTAATTGTAAATTATATTTTCTAAGTTGTTATTAGTCTATTATAATAAATCAGTATTAACCAATTATAACTTAAAATAAGTTAACTTACAATTAACTTATCTACTTACAATTTTTGCCTGTAGTTTAGAAGGAAGCTCCCGGATACTGACAATATTAGAACGACAAAAATGGAAAAGTTGTATAATATAAAAACGTTTATAAATAGTTTATTTTATTTTAATCAATTATTTGAAATAGTACCCACTTATCCGTCTAATAAGACTAATTATCCATTAGGTTGTTTCCACATGTGCTTTTGGTATTTTTGCAAAAATTTGCCGCCCCTGAATTTTGCCGCCCTGGGCTATAGACTTCCCCTAAATCCGCCACTGGGTACGAATCCCTTTAAAACACCACAATATATTATAAAACAATGCATAAGAAATGTCAAACTTGGCAGTTTCCTAGCGGCTAAAAATTGTACTTAGAAAGGAGCAAATTTCCAAGTGGATAAATTTGACGAATTTTTTTTTGTTTACCTTTGCCATGACAGCCAAAGCAAATCAACTTTAATGTGAGGTTAAACAATATACGTATTGTTTTTAGTTTATTAATATTAATACCTCCATAATCAATATCATCGTTTATTGGCAGAATTATCTTACCAAATACAACACTAGCTTTGATTTCTGTCGTGATAATTTTTAATTTCAGTGCACTCATACGCACTTATAAAATTTGGCTCGAAGAAACTTTTGGTCAGACTAAAACACTCGAGCGATCGAACGCCGCTTTTTTTATAAAAAAATAACTCCCTGCATTGTAAGCAATTTCAATGTTTTAGTATACATGCCAGAGTATCGCGGATTCTCAGCTCAGTACTGCTATGTAAATGGGGGGGGGGGAGGCACACCGATAGAGTTTTGCCTAGGGCGTCAAATATCCTAGCGCCGGCCTTGAGTATTTAATACTATTTTAAGAGATAAGGTTCATCGAAAGGCGAAGCCGGTCCTGTATCGTGTTTATAATTAATGAATTAAATAGTTGTGAATTGAGAGAGAAAGTTAAGATTGAAAATTGAGAAAAGGTATTGCCTGAACTTGGAAAAGTGGTAGAAGTGTTGGTGAGACGGAAAATCAACGAGGTGGAAGATTTTTAAGAACATCGAATAAGGGAGTATATTAAGAGAAAAAGAGAGGAAACAAATATAAGTAGTGAAGAAGAAAAGATTTTTCAGCGAAGCAAACTAACAGTCAAATCCCCAATCAAAACAACCGAAGTAGAGAACCAGACGGAAGACATGAAGGAACTAAAAAAAATGATGGAAAATCTTGCAAAAACGGTAAAAGATGGTATTGAAGAAAGCAAAAAAGAAAGTAGAGAAATCAAGGAGAAGCTAAATGCAATGGAAACCTCCTGGAATAATCGAGTTCAAGAGTTGGAAAATACAATTGCAAAACTACAAGAAAAAACAGATAAACAAGAGAAAAAATTAACAGAATTTGAGAAACAATTGGAGCGGGGGGAAAAAGAAAAGAGAAGAGAAAACATAATTATTAAGAACCTGCCAATAACGGAAGAGGTAACCCGAGAAAATGTTGAAAAATTTTTGAAAGAAAAGATGCAAATACAGATTGAGGTCGTGGACACATTTAAAATAGGAAGGAATGTGGAAAAGCAAGTAATTGTGGCAAGATTGAAGGATTTCAACCAAAAAAGAGTGGTAATGGAGAATAAGCACAAACTTAAGGGTACAAGAACTTATATCGAAAGCGACCTGACCAATGCAGAAAAGAAAATACAAAACCAAATATGGGCAATAGCAAAGAAGGAAATGGAAAAGGGAGAAAGAGTTAAAGTGGGTTACCAAAGGATGATCAAGCAAGATGGATTGTATGTGTGGGATAACAAATACAATGACCTTAAGCGCGACACCAATAAAACTCAACGAGCAAAAAACTAATAAGGTTGCATAATGGAGCATCTGTACCTTCCCAGACAGATGCTCCAATAATAAAGGCTGGGGAAGATAATCGAATAAGGCATGAAACGGAAAAAGATGAGATAATACAGAAAAAAAGAAAGAATAGAAATAAGAGAAAGGCAAATGGTAAAAAAGATGACATAATTAGAATTGCAACATGGAATGTACGAACACTGTTGAGACCGGGAAAAATGGAGGAAGTCGAGAATGAGTTAAAGAGATATAACATCGAAATAGCAGCGCTACAGGAAACCAGATGGAAGGGTCAAGGAGAGGTAACTGGCAAGGAATATACTATGTTATACTCGGGAGAGAAAGAGCAGGGAAGAGGCGGAGTGGGCTTTATGGTAAGAAATGATGAAAAAGACAGCATAATGCAGTTCCAACCAGTAAACGGAAGAATGGCATACTTGAGAATGAGAAAGAAATCCACAAATATGACAATAATCTGTGCTTATGCACCAACGGAAGATGCCAATGATATAGAAAAAGAAAAATTCTACGAAGAACTGGAAGAATTATGTGAGAGAAGCGAAAAGAAAGATACATTGGTATTGATGGGAGATTTTAATGCGAAAGTTGGGAAAGAGGAGTATGTAAGCGATGTGGCGGGAGAGCATACGATACATAGCAAAACAAATGATAACGGAAACAGACTTTGCAACATGGCAGCAGCTTTAGATATCGATATTTGCAGTACCAGATATAAACACAAAAAGATTCACAAAATGACCTGGGTCTGGCCCGGAGGAGATCAAGATGAAGGGAACCAAATAGACCATGTTTTAATTACAAAGAAACGAAAATCATTGATTAATGATGTAAGATCATATAGAGGAGCGAATGCTGAAACGGATCATTATTTGGTAGTGACAAAAATAAAAATGAAGAAAGTGATAAACAACATAAAAAAGAACAAAAGTAAACTTTTTGCAACGGAAAACTAAGAGATGCCAAAATAAGAGAAAATTACGAAAATACGATCCAAATATATATAAAAAACAGTAAAAAAAGTAATGATGTAGATGAAGAATTTGAGAATATCACGGAATGTATAACAACAGCAGCAAAGAAAGTGATAGGATATAGACAAGTACAGAGAGATAAGAGTTGGTTTGACGAGGATTGTGAGAAGATGGAGAAAGAGAAGAGAGAAGCAAGATTGGCATACCTTAACACAAACGAAGAAAAAGATAGAAAGAATTACAAAAGAAAAAGAAGTGAAGCATACAAATTATACAAGAAGAAAAGAAATAAATGGGTGGAAGCCATAATGGAAGATACAGAGAAGAATAGCAGACAAAATAATAGTAAGGTGTTCTATGAAAAACTGAAGAAGCAGAAAGCAGGACACAGAATCAAGACGAGAGGAATGAGAGATAAGCAAAATAAAATAGAAGACGACACAGAAAAAATAAAACAGATATGGATGATATACTTTCAAGAACTACTGAATAGCGTACCAGAGGAAGAACAAGAAACAATAATAAGTGAAGAACAACAAATAGACGAACCAACATATGAAGAAATAGCGGAGACAATTAAGAACATGAAAAATGGAAAGTCCCCTGGCAAAGACAGTATTACAGCAGAATTGCTAAAATATGGCGGAGAATTATTATATCGAAGGGTCTATGAACTTGTAAAACAAATATGGACAGAAGAAGTAATGCCACAAAAATGGAGAGAAGGAATAATTGTCACAATAAAGAAAAAAGGAGACGCGGACAGGTGCGAGAATTACAGAGGAATTACACTGTTGAATGTAACATACAAGGTGCTGTCAACGATATTAAACAAAAAACTAAAGCTTGCGATGAAAAATAAAATAGGAGATTACCAGTGCGGTTTTGTCGAAGGTAAATCGACGGTAGATGCGATATATGTAATGAGACAGATTATGGAGAGGAGCCGGGAATATAATATAAGCATGTATATGATTTTTATCGATTTTAGACAAGCTTTTGATAAGGTTAAGAGAGGTAAGCTGATGGAAACAATGCAAGAAATGGAAATACCCGGCAAGCTAATAAGACTTACACGCATGACATTAAAAGAAACAGCAGCTTGTGTTAGAACCTCAAGTGGAGAGACTGAAGATTTCTTGATAAATTGTGGAGTGAGACAGGGAGATGCTATGTCGGCAACCCTGTTCAACATACTTCTAGAAAAGATCATGAGGAGGATACAAGTAAACGGCACAATAATCAACAAGGAAGCACAGCATATGCGGATGATGTGGTTATTGTATCAAGATCGAAAGGTGAATTAACAAGAAGAACTCAAGAAATAAGAGAAACAGCGAAGCAAATGGGTTTGGAAATAAATGAACAGAAAACAAAATATATGAGATGTCAACGAAGAGAAATACAAGACCTAGGTGAACTAAAAATTGGAGACCACACATATGAGGAGGTAAACGACTTCGTATACCTGGGAACACAATTAAATAATAGAAACAAAAGAGAACAAGAATTAGAAAGAAGATTACAGCAAGCAAATAGGGCCTACTACGCGAACAAAATCTTTCTGAACGATAAGAAGCTGTCAAAGAAAACAAAGATCAGGATATATAAGACAATAATTAGACCGGTGGCTACGTACGCGACAGAAGCGATGTGCTATAGTAGAAGAGAGGAAGAAAAGATGAGGGTTTTTGAAAGAAAGATAATGCGTAAAATACTGGGACCAATAAAAATTGCTGAACAAGAAACCAGACCCATGATGAATCATGAGATACTGAGAGCAGTTGGAAGTGAAGACATTGTCAAGGTAATCAAATCGCATAGATTGCAATGGTTTGGTCACATCATGCGGAAGAAGGAGAATGATGTGATAAGGCGGATCACGGAGTGGAAACCGATGCAGGAGCGCAGGAGAGGACGACCGGACTTAAGATGGTATGACCAAGTATTAAGGGATCTGCGAAATATGGGGGTCGTGAACTGGAGAGAGAAGGTGAAGGATAGGACTTTTTGGAAGGCAATGACAATGAACGCAAGAACAAGTGTAAAGTTGTAAATATATAGATGTAAAATGTAAAGTTAATGAGGATTAATCCACCTCAACAAACAGATTTGTTTAAGTCCAAAATGGACAGTCATATTCCTTTCGGGAATGTAAGACTATATATTGTATTGTATTGTATTTATTTATTTGACTACAATATATTTGAGAGAGCTGCTATCACTTCGCTATAAAATGCCTTTCCAAATGTTATTATACATGGATGTTCTTTTCATTTTACACCATGTATATGGAGGCACATTCAAGCTGCGGGCTTACAAGAACAATACAGTGTAGATTCTGAGTTTGCTCTACATTTACGGAAACTTTCAGTTCTTGCTTTTGTACCGGAGAAATACGTCGTTGAACGTATGAAGAGATACTGGACTGGTTACCAATTATTAATTACTTTGAGGATACATGAATAGGCCGCCTTGCCAGGAGAGGACGTCGAACACCACCATTGTTTTCAAGCAATTTGTGGAATTGTTATCAACTCGTGGAAGATGACGTTCCACGAATAAATAATTCCGTTGAAAGATGGCATAATAGATTTAAGTATCTACTTCGTGCTGCTCATCGCAATATATGAAAATTTATTATAGCTCTTAAGAAAGAAGACAGTGTTAATCAAATGTAAACAGAGCAATATATCGCAGTACGCAAAAAAGTGTATAAGGATACTGCGAAAATAATAAAAGTGATTGGTAATGATTATGCAAACATGCTACTTTTGGATTATTACACTACTTCTAGTTGCAGATTTAAATTTTTATTTTATTACTTTTTTAATTATTTATAAATAAAACCCCTGTAATCATAAAAACATTTAAAGAGTGTTGTGAACCTATTTTAATTAAAACGCTCATTAAAATTAAACAACCAATAAAAACCTTACAACATACACTAATAGGCGTTTCTGATTGGTGTTTTTATACGTACACTAAATGTTCATCTGTGGTGCGTCCAATTGTCGCGCGTCGAAATATCCGCGTTCAATTGTCGCGCGTCCAAATATCCGCGAGGTTTGACGTGAAACCGGCTGGGCATGTGGCAAGAGCAGAGTCTAGAAATATAGGAGAAGCCTATGTCCAGCAGTGAGCGAAATAAGGCTGAGAAGAAGAAGAGTTAGTAAATGATTTTTTAATTTAGCTTTTCGTGAACATTTATTATCACAAATATTATACGGTTTCTAACCGATATGAGTTAGTAAATGCGTTTTCAAATTACCCCTTAGCAAACATTTATAATCACAAATTTTACACGTTAACGGTTTCCTGCCCGTATGAGTAAGTAAATGCTTATTTAAACCACCTTTTAGTGAACATTTATAATTACAAATATTACATTCGAACGGTTTCTCGCCCGTATGAATACGTAAATGATTTTTTAATGTACCTTTTAGTAAACATTTATAATCACAAATATTACACTCAAACGGTTTCTCGCCGGTATGAGTTAGTAAATGATATTTTAAAGTACGTTTTAGTGAACATTTATAATCACAAATATTACACTCAAACGGTTTTCCGCTCGTATGAGTTAGTAAATGTTTTTTTAATGTACCTTTTAGTGAAGATTTATAATCACAAATAGTACACTCGAACGGTTTCTCACCCGTATGAGTTAGTAAATGGCTTTTTAATCCGTCTTTTCGTAAACATTTAAAATCACAAATATTACACTCAAACGGTTTCCCGCCCGTATGAGCTAGTAAATGATATTTTAATGTACCTTTTACTGAACATTTATAATCACAAATAGTACACTCAAACGGTTTCTCACCCGTATGAGTTAGTAAATGACATTCTAATCTACATTTTCGTGAACATTTATAATCACAAATATTACACTGAAACCGTTTCTCACCCGTATGAGTTAGAATATGATTTTTTAATCCAGATTTTCGTAAACATTTAAAATCACAAATATTACACTGAAACGGTTTCTCGCCCGTATGAGTTAGTAAATGTTTATTTAATGTATCTTTTAGTGAACATTTATATTCACAAATATTACACTCAAAGGGTTTCTCACCCGTATGAGTTAGTAAATGGCCATCTAATCTACATTTTCGTGAACACTTATAATCACAAATATTACACTGAAACCGTTTCTCACCCGTATGAGTTAGTAAATGGTGTTTTAATCCATATTTTCGTAAACATTTAAAATCACAAATATTACACTCAAACGGTTTCTCTCCCGTATGAGTTAATATATGTTTTTTTAATATACATTTTAGCGAACACTTAAAATTACAAATATTACACTCAAATGGTTTCCTGCCGGCATGAGTTTGTAAATGTTGTTTTAATCCATATTTTCGTGAACATTTATAATCACAAATATTACACTCAAACGGTTTCTCCCCCGTATGAGTTAGTAAATGGTTTTTTAATCCGTCTTTTCGTAAACATTTAAAATCACAAATATTACACTCAAACGGTTTCTCGCCTGTATGAGTTAGTAAATGAGGTTTTAATATTGATTTTGCCGAACAACTATAATCACAAATGTTACACTGGAAAAATATTTTACCAGTGTGAATTGGTGAAGAGATATCACAATCTTGATCGACTTGAGATTCGTTAATTGAAGTTTCTTCTTTAATGTCAATGGAATGATGCAAATCTCCCAAGTTGACTTCCGTGTCCTCTTCTTTCTTAATTTGAAAGTAACTCTTTAAATTACTTTGGGTTTTCTGTAACAAATATATCTTCAGTAAGTGATGTTATTGTTACATTTCTAATTGTTTAAAAATATATATTTTGGTAAATTTAAAATTTAATGAACAGAGAGCACATTTGGTTAAGGCTAGGATTTTGCAAGTTGTTTCACTAGTGACGGTTTAGTTCAAAAACGGCTTAATGGATTAATTTAAAATTTGGAGGGTACATGCGGAACATATGAGGGCATAATAAGACATATTTTTACCCCTGACTGTTTTTCAAAAACACAGGGTATATGAAGTTACTATGTACAATCTGTGTTTATTTATTTATTTATATATTGTCGTGTTTCGAAAACCATAACAACATTAATTCATTTATTTTGTAAATGATTTTAAAGTTTGAATTTGTTTTATTATTTATTTATTTATAATATTGTATAATATAGTTAAATTATTTGCTGTATAAGTAAAGGTGGGAAGAACGAAAAAGTAGAAAAGAGAGGAACTTGGATAGAAAAGACTTGGGCTCGCCTTCGCATCGAGCGGACAAACATCATTCCCGCAATGAAAATTTAAAATTGTTAATTGTTTAAAATAAATAAAATAACTTAGGTTGATTTGATGTTTTTATTTAAATTGATAAAGTGCAGTGCAAATTGTTAAGTAAATGGGAATTGTTGAAGAATTGGCGATAATTTTAGGCAATGTGTAAAAATACGTCGCAGAAAATTTGTTTAACCAGGCGTACTGAAGCGAGCTGGAATACCACATGCGTAGCGAGCGCATACATGAAGTCAAAAATCCAATACCATATGCAAGGTAAAAAAAAAACATTTTAATTTACAATTTGATAAAACTTAAGAGTCTCTTGCTAAGTAAAAATCTGAGTAATCTCAACTATTTTCATAAGAGGGTGAAAATACATAAATTTGAAAAGTTGGGGGCATAGCTATGCAAATCTATAAAATTTGTTAATCCCAAAATTACTCTAGCTGGGTATCCATTATTTGTAGCTATGAGCTCTTGTAGTTTTTAAAATCGTCAATTAAAATGCTCAATCTTTTACCTTGCAATCTATGGCCTTGCAAGCGCACATGGTATTTCAGCTGGCGTCTGGTCAAACAAATTTGCTGCGACGTAATTTTAATGCATCGACTATTTTCCGCTTTCTTCAAGTTTTCCAATTTATTGGCACTTCATTTTATTAATAAAAAAAAATCAACTTAACTTATTTTATTTTATTGATTTTAAACAATTAACAGTTTTAAATTATTTTTCCGGGAATGATGTTCGTCCGCTCGACTACTCGACGTGAAGGCCTGAGCACAAGTCCTTCCTATTCAAGCCCCACTCTTTTCTACTTTTTCGTTCTTCCCACCTTTATTTTTATAGGAAATTTAACAAAAATTTTTATGTACAAAGATAAAGATAATAAATACTAAAACAAATTCAAACTTTAAAATTATTTACAAATCAAATGAAATTAATGTCTCCCGAACGGTTACAGGTAGCGGCGTACATTTTTGACAGCATGTTTGTAAAGACTAGAGGAGTGTTCCTGGCTGGTCAAATACAATTTTCACCACCATTATGGCTGTTAAATTCATATCATTCGCTAACTATTCGCGCTACCATATCGGCTGACTGTATCACGAAGCGGTTTAAAACATATATTATTTTCTCTATACATTTTGACAAAATATACTCCAAAGAGTGAAATAAAATAAAAATTATAAATTTTAAAAACCCCTGACTGTAAAAAAATTCTAAAAATAAAAATTAATAATAAAAGCAGCTTATTTTAAAAACTACTGTTCCCTTTAAAAAAAATAATTTTTTCTTTTTCATTTAACAACAAATTCTCAGACACTACTCAAAAAATTAACTTATCATCCTCCCCTCCCCCCCCCCGTTATAAAACTTAAACATTAATTTGAAGTCAGGGGAAACGGAGATTTGTTCCACTTACGAAACCTGTTTATACATTCCATATTAAACATTCTCCGTTTCCCCTGACTTCAAAATTAATGTTTAATTTTGTAGAAGGAGGGGGGGGGGGCGGACGATGATAAGTTAATTTTTCGAGTAAAGTGTCTGAGAATTTGTTGTTGAATGAAGAAAAAATATAATTTTTTTCTTTTTAAAGGGAACAGTAGTTTTTAAAGTAAGGTGCTTTTATTATTAATTTTTATTTTTAGATTTTTTTTACAGTCAGGGGTTTTTAAAATTTTTAATTTTATATTTTGGTATTTTAAAAAAAATCTGTTTAGTCAAAAAATCTACTTTAAAGTTATTTTTTTTAATTAAACTAAAACATAGTTTATGATTTATAAACTAAATTTAAATTTTATATTCATTAAAAAGTTGAAAATTTCGGGACGTATTTCGTATTTTCGGACTCAAAACGGCTGAACCGATTAATTTGAAATTCGAATATGATATTTATGCCATAAAGGCATACAATACGACATATTTTTAAATAATCTATTATTTTAATTTTTATATTTCAAAAATTGTGATTTTTTTTATGATAGTCCATATATTTGTGATATATTGTCGTGTTGAAAAGAAGATTGCACCCACCCGACATTTTGATAGAAAATTTCATTTTCATAAGTTTAAGTTGGAATATTGTAAATTGAAGAGGTGGGGGCGAATCGACGGAAATACTAGGCTTTTTATCAAACGCAAGGGCAAAGGACAAAAGATGGAAGACAATTACGAGATCTATTGGCCTGGAGTCCCCAAAGCAGAACGTGTTAGAGCAGGAATAGCAATAGCCATTGAGAAAAAACATGTCAAGAAGGTAACAGATTTTGAAGCGATTTCAGAAAGATATATAAAAATAAATATGAAGATCAGAAACAATCCAACAGACGATTCAAAAAGAGAAACTAAAGAAGAGTTTTACCTAACAATAATTGAACAATTAGACAAGATTCACAGCAAACAGCAATTGATTATAGCAGGTGACATCAATGCTAAGGTGGGCTCTAGAAACAATGACGCGGTGGTGGGGCGATTCAACGAGATGACTATAAATGACAATGGTGATAGACTTATAGATGTCGGCAATCAATATAATCTAAAAATATGGAACACCTCCTTCCAACACAAGCCCATCCACCAATACACTTGGGAAAGACCATCACTAAATCAGAGGTCTGTTCTAGATTATATCATTACGAAGCAGCAACAAAAGACAATAATAACAGATGTACGAGTAAGGACAACAACGGCACGTATAACAGACCTGGTGACGGAGCCGATACAGAAATACAAACTTCATCTATTAGGCGATGAAACTATCAAACAATTGTACAAGAATAGATTAGAACAAAATCTCCTTGCAGACCTATAGTAGATGATATTGAGGTTGAACAGTCTACAATAACACGAGCAGTCCATCGAGCTGCCAGGAAAGCACTAAGAATAATCAAAAAGAAAAAATACCATATTGGTAGAATGAAGACATTAGGGAACACATTGAACATAAAAATAAAGCTTTTAAAAATGACTAACCCTAAGAACAGAGAACCTGTTTCAAGAATACAAAGAAAAAAATATAAGGGTGATGTGAAAAATTGCCACTTATAAGAATGAACCTTGGGAAAACAAGTGCTTAGAAATTGATGAACTGATTGGAGGAGCACTATCAACAGAGGTATGGCGCTTTCTGAAAACAGTAAAGAGTAATAACACCAATAAGATAAGTACGACGCTGATTACAACATCGGAATGGGTACAACACTATAAGAATTTGCTCGAAGAGAAGAGACCACAATATATCCATGAACACGAAGAACATTTAAGACATAATATCAATGCCGAGAAAAGTTTGGAGATTACTGAAGAGATGGTGAAAACTTCTTTAAGGTAGATGAAGAATGGGAGAGCAGCAGGTCCAGGGCAGATTCCAGTTGAACTACTAAAGTGTGGAGGTTCTGATTTAATTGCAAGAATGGCGAAAAATTGCCTGATACATAATCAATCAATGGAAAGAATTCCATATAATATCAATATTTAAGAAAGGATCGAGGAAGGACCCCAATAACTATAGAGGTCTGAGGATAAATGGCACCATCTGCAGACTGTTTGGAAAAATACTAGCGACATTACTACAAGAAGACTTAAGAGACAAGATCAGTGAGGAACAAAGCGGCTTCACACCCGGAAAATCCTGTGTGGATAAAATATTTGTATTCCAGCAGATAGCAGAAAAAAAATAACAGTAGGAGAGGAGACACACTTGGAATTCATAGATCTGCTAAAAGCATGACTCTATTCCTCGCAACAAACTATGGGAAGCCCTCTATATAAAGAATGTAAACCCACAATTAATAGATATTATAGCAGAATTATATAGAGATAACAAGGGATTATGTAAAAAACGGTAAAGAACTTGCACAATCGTTTACCCCCACCAAAGATCTGAGACAGAGCTGCAACTTGTCGCCATTGCAGTTTAACATATACTTAGAAGTGGTATTGGGAGACTGCAAAAGAAGAGTGAGATAAATGGGCATATCTATTCATGATAGCTATCTCTATACGATGAAATTCGCGGATGACCAGGTGGTGATCGCTCAGGATGCCTACGATCTTGAATACATGCTTAAAAGACTCCTCCAGAGCTATCAACTATGGGGTCTAACTATTAACATAAAAGAAACCGTATACCTGGTGATCAATAGCGTGAGCGATCAAAAATGAAAATTTTTCAGAATTTTGAATTTTTAAAAATCGTCAAAATCATACGGCGACACGAAATTTTGAGCTCAAATTTTTAACTACAATCTTCTTCAGACTTTTACGTTCCAATATTGAACATAGTTCTCCCCTTTGTTATGCCATTCTTCGCGGTTACGCGCCGTTCGCATCCATTTTCTTCCGGCTATCTTTCTTATGTCATCTGCCCATCTTTTGAGCGGTCGTCCGACACTTCTTTTACTGCATCTCGGTCTCCAATTTATAATTCTGGTCGACCATCTGCCATCCTCCGCTCTCATAACATGTCCAACCTAACTCCATTTCTGTTTTGCTACCTTCTGTGTTATCTCCGCGATTCCCGTTTTTTCACGAATCCATTCTTTGCGTTTCCTATCACGTAGAGTTATGCCGAGCATTCTTCTCTCCATTGCTCTTTGTGTCACTGCCAGCCTATTTGCAGTCTTATTAGTAATTGTCATAGTCTCCACGCCATAGGTCAGCACTGGTAGTATGCAGGAGTCATATATTTTTACAATACCTCTGAATAATCTTAAGAGATTCTGAGAAAACATATCATTTTGAGTAAAAAAAAGTTTATTTTATTGCATAAAAACATAAAATAAATATAATAAAAGTTGAATTCGCATTTGTATAGTAGTAATAGTTCAAAAATCTCAATAATTAAGATGTATGAAAACATGACAATGAATATCGTATTGCTTATACTGGGAACCAAAAAGTTTGTGCTGATCCGTATAAACTTCATAATATTGGAGTACGTAAATCATTAAAAGTAGTCACTTTTAAGTTTTATGATCAGTGTAAGATTAGTGTGCCTTCCATTATACCAGGAAATAAATTGTGTATTTCATGTTTGAGAAAAGTCTGCGATGAACTGAAAAAAACCCAAAAAAAGTGAATTGGAATCGTCTGAGAACAATAAATCTGTTAAAAATGTCTCTGAAAATTTAGGTTATAATACATCTGAGCTTTTCATCACATCTAATCTAGAATAAACTCTACTAGCGACTCCAAACTCCACTACTACAAGCAGTATAACACTCCTAAATACAGCTTACAAGATCCTCTCTACAATTATCACACAACCGACTTACAGAGTATGCCCATGAAATAGTCAGAAAATACTAGCTTGGGTTTAGAACGGGAAAGTCAACAGAAAATGCATTACACGTAATAAAGCAGATACAAGAGAAAAGTATGAACAAAAAATAGACTTTCACTTGCTATTTGTAGACTTTAGACAAACCGTCGACTCAGTAAACAGATACCAACTAATAAAGATCATGACGGAATTCAAACTACCACCTAAACTAATAAGGATGATCTCGATGATTTGTGTCAAGAATACTAGAGGTAATGAATAGAGAAGATGTTGTGATATATATCAAAGCGCAGAGGTTGAGGTGGTGGGGACAAGTGATGAGTACTAGCAAATAGGAAGCAACAAGAACTATAATAACATGGAAACCGGGTAACAAACCATGCAGAGGAAAACCTAAATTAAGATGGAGCGATGAAGTGACGGAAGACCTGGAAAAGATGGGAGAGAGGAATAGAAGGTCATGAATCGTGAGGCCTGGAGAGAGATCGTAAGGAGCACCAAAACACACCAGGACCTGTAATTAATTAAGAGTAAAAACAAGGATTAATCCATCTCCAGAAATTGATTCTGTAAGTACAAAAGGACAACTAAATTCCTATTAGGAATGTAACGCTATGTTATTATTATTATTATATAATAAAATAAACTTTTTCTTACTCAAAATGACATGTTTTTGTTAGCTATGCTATTTTTTTGCCAAAATTCAAAAATTCACAATTTTGAAACAAAAAAACACCTCTCTAAAATTTTCAGAATTTCTTAAGATTCCTCAGAGGTATTGTAGTAAAAAATTTGAGCCCAAATTTCGTGTCGCTATATGATTTTCACAATTTTTAAAAATTCAAAATTCTGAAAAATTTAATATTAAATTATTAAATAATTTAAATTTAATAAGTGTCACCTTTAAAACAATCAAAAGACCGTTTCTGTATCTATAATAGTTTTCGAGATATTTAAAAAATAAAGTTAAAGTTTTAAAAATTGTAAAATTTTGAATTTTAAATAACTTTTGAAAAAAATTTTCTTGGACACATTTTCAAGGAACACGACCATTAGGAAGATCCGAATGGCGTTGAACCGAGACACTTGGAAAAACTACTTAAATGACATCATTGTGTGAATATATCAAATATGTTACGAAACCCTATTAAGAGTAAAAAAACCGAGGAGAAGTAAAAATTCAAATTTGGCAACGAGTGGACCGAATAAATGATAATAATTGTTGCTGCAGGTATTATAAACGTGAAAAACAGAAATGGTGATAATATAACAATTGACAGAACTTTGAAGCTTCAAAAAAGAAGTAATCAAATAAATGCCATAACGGTGTTTCCGAGTCATATTTGAATATATAATTCAAAAAAGCCGAAAACCTTAAGAACGCATTAAACAAGTTTTTCAAGATGAATGATCTTGGAGAGGCCAAGATAATCAACAGTTAACGAAAGATATATGCTCATCGGAGGACACTAAAATAGAGAGAATACGAAAAGAAGCCGTTGGATTGCTGTTATATTTGTCGTAAACCACAAGAACTGATATTGCACAAGCCAATATTAGGTTCAGATAATTGGGGGTACTGCTACAGAATTTTTAGATATCTAAATTAAGCAATAGCACAATTGTTGTATTCTGTGCCAATTGGACAACGATAAAAATAATCGACGCTCATGCAGCAGAAGGCAATCTTCTGGAACATTCAAAGAATACCAACGGTAGCATTGTCCACAACTGAGACAAATAAGAAACACTGTCCAAAGACAGTTTGAGCAAAAAGAAATCATTGTCTTATGAGTACAAAGCACAACAATGTTCAACGTCATTTTATACAATCAAAGATAGAAGATAAAGAAATTTAAAGCAGAATACATCCGAACAGGAGATATAACCCCTCCGTTGTTATATATGAACATTTTAAACTAAATATGATTTGCAGTTTACCTCATTATTATCCTGTTGATATTCTAAAATAGAATTATCTTTAATATCAATGGAGCGATGCAATTCTTCTAACTCGACTTCCATGTTCTCCTTTCCGTTATAACTATCACTGGAAACTCGCAAACCACTGATACTTTCTTCAAATTTATTAAACTTCCAAAAGTATTACACACCATCCACGCTGGAAGCATCAATTTGTAGTAGAAATTTTGAGGTTAGATTGAAGTTGTAGTTCTGCAAAGCGCACACAATTAATATAAAATATATGAAATTTATCACATTAAATCAATACGTTAGAGACTAATAAATTATAAGTAAGCTATTGGTATTAGATACTTGAATTATTAACATCAGTTACACGATACCAAAGAAACAAAAGTATGACAGCGCCCCTGAACAAATATGACGAATATGACATTCAGATTCTGACCTATTTCGAGACATTCAATGTCCAGTGACGGAGGTTAAGATTTCTTGCATCAAATTAAGGAAATCAAATTAATTAAAAAAATTATTTTATTATAAGTGAATATTTAAATTAATTATTAATGTTTTAAAATCTTTAAATAAATTTTAAGAAGAGGATTGTAATAATCGACAATATTTAGCCAACTTTGGGTAAAAAATTTCAAATCCGCCCGAGCCGTCCTTGGAGGTAAATTTGCGACTCCAAGTATAACAATCAAAACTAATCTTAGTGTATCAAATTCTAACCTAATACATTAAATCGATTATTCACTCAGCTGTCATTAGACTAATGGAATGAATAAACAACGAAACATTCAACCAATAGCAATCGAATTGCAACGATAATTCCACATATTTATAAAATAATCCATAAGACATGTCAAAATTGACAGTTTGCTAGCGGCTAAAAATTGTACTTACGAAGAGACAAATATGCAAGTGGATAAATTTTGCGGATATTTTTTTGTTTACCTTTGCCATGATACTTGCCAAAGCAAATCAACATTAATTAATGTGACGTTAAATAATAATATACTACGTGTTGTTTTTAATTTATAAATATTAATACCTTCATAATCAATATCGTCGTTTATTCGCGGAATTATCTTACCAAATACAACACCAGTTTTGATTTCTGTTCTAATAATTTTTAATTTCAGTACACTCATACGTACTTATAAAATATTGCTCGGGAAAACTTTTGGTCAGACTAAAACACTCGAGCGATCGAGCGCCGTTTTTTTTATAAAAAAATAACTCCCGACATTGTAATCAATTTTAATGTTTTAGTATACATGCCAGAGTATCGCGGATTCTCAGCTCAGTACTTCTATGTAAATGGGGGGGGGGGAGGCACACCGATAGAGTTTTGCCTAGGGCGTCAAATATCCTAGCGCCGGCCTTGAGTATTTAATACTATTTTATTTATTTGACTACAATATAATATTAATACTGCTGTGCCCACATCAAGTGATAAGAGGTGGATTGCGTATTTTAGAAATAAAACATTGACGTTGAAACCTGAGGAACAATAAATGCAGGACTATACGTTTGCACTCTTAAGTTACATCCATTGATGCGCGATTGATTATGTTAAGATATTTTGTTTAGTTTAAGTTGTTTTTTTATTTGTATTTTATTTCTAATTGTTTGAAATTTATTTGTATTTTTATTTTTAATTATAATTAACTAGCTGGAAAGCCCGTCCGCAGACGCGCAGATAGACGGTGGATCTGTTTTTTAGCAGTATTAATTAATAAATTCATAACGCTAACCAAAGATCGATCGGTGTATGACTTTGATTTTATTAATTTGATTTTGAAATAATTCCGGTTTTCTTTATTATATTTTATTTTGAACGGATCAAAAATTATTATTATTGGATAATTTCTGTTGTTAACCACGCCCCTCCAAAATATTTCCCAAAAATATGACACGCTGTAGCAGGAGTGAGCTGGAATTTTATATATTAGGATTAATATAATTTTAATTATAATCATTCAAAATTTGTAATAGAAAATATCGCTCACCAGAAATAATCTTTAATCAAAAAATAAAGGTTCAAATTGCAAATCACAAAAAACAATCAATCTGCAGCTGCGCCCACATCCGACCGAAATAATTCACACAATCAACGCAATTTAAAGACTCTCATTCGCAAAATAATATTTGCATCAAATTTTGCGTGTGGCCACTCTTGGCAATAGGCCACGAACTTCCTGTGTTTGATCCCCACCTAGCCAATTCCATAAAGTTACAACTTAATTGTTTATAACAAATTTTACTAAAATTCTATCAAAAATTGAAATTCCGGTTTCACTTTAGTTCTTCGACGTTTCACAAAATAATCTCCCGTTTCGACGTTAACATCGCGTTTGTATAATCCAACTTCCTTTGTACCTATGTGGAATCTTTCCCCTTAAATGTCTCAAAAAATAGCATGGGTGGCTTATAAAAATTATTTTCCTCGCTTAAGAATTTTGTTTATTTAAGCCAAAGTTGCATTTTTGACTGTTTTTAACCGACTTCAAAAAAGGAGGAGGTTATCAATTCGGTTGTATTTTTTTTTTATTTTTTATGTTTGTTACCTCAGAACTCCGTCATTTATGAACCGATTTTAAAAATTCTCTCGGGGTTGAATCAAGTATAATTCCAAGTTGGTCCCATTATAATTTCATTCGTATTGGATCTTGAACTTTGAAGATAAACCGGAAAAACCCTCAAACTTCTCCTCAACTCTCCTCAAAATCGGCTTAATAACGCATTAAGTACGGTGTACCTGTACCTGTTTTATATTACCTGTTCCTGCCCGGTGGGTCACAATCTTTTCTTAAGTACCCTACTTTTATTAATCTTCTAAGTAGTACGTTAAGTATAAGCAAAGAGTATGTAGTGTATAGAGGAACAGCCATGTATTAAAAATTGAAACGTAGAGATAATCCCGTCTACCAGAGGGCGTAGCAAAGCCATCTATCGGCCGGGAACATTTTTATATTAAATACCTAAATATAAAGTTAGCTACTATATCGATAATTGCAGGTATACCTTTTTGGCAACTGTTCGTACCTGAAGTGGATAAGTAAGAAAAAAGGTTTTTTAACACGGTTTTATGATGGGGTCTCCATAGAAATTTTTAAATAGGACAGTAAACATTACAATCAGTGTAACCATCATACGGTAGTTATTGTATATATAATAATACGATTATTTGTATCCTCTATAGCAGTGTTTTTCAACCTTATCGAATAGAGAATAATAGAGCCTTCTTAATCCCCTTATATAATTAATAATTATTTTAACACTAGTAAGAAAAAGATTTTTAACACTAGTGTTATTGGTTTATAATTTTTTGGACTCGCTATCGCTCGTTTCGCGAAATTCTCCACTAACAAAATAAAATCTCACTTTTAACACCTATATCGTAAATAGTTATTATAATTTATGTAAATTTATAATTTAATTTTATTAAAAAAAATTTCGACCCCACGAGCAAAACATCGCGACCCTTTGGGGATCGTGACCCACAGGTTAAAAAACACTGCTTTATAGTATATACCAGGCCTGGTCTATACGATAGTATTATGTTATCGTACGATAATTTTTTAAAATGATACGATCAATTTCCGATAAATCCGATAATTTAAAAATATACTATAAATTATTTAATAATATTAAATATCAAAGATTAAATATTTCATTTTTTAATTTGTTTTGAATTTTTTGAAGACTGCACTGATTACTGTTTAAAGCAGGGCCGTATTTAGACTAAATTTTCGGGGAGGGTTTTAAAAAAATAGCAAAATAAATAGCTAATTTATAAAATAACAAAAGAAGTTTTTCTAAATTTAAATTTTGTTATATTAATTTTTGAAATGTAATGTTTGGAGAAAAGTGACTAGAGAGAGTTTTTTTTACCAAGATGGCGGAAACGGCAGAAGCCTATATTTTGCTCCGCTGATTTTTTGAGTATAATTTTGTGCAAGTATTTTTGCAATTAAGATTTTATTTTATTTTTGAGTATTGTTATTGGAAAATTTTGTTTGAAAGTATTTTGTCGAAAGTTACCGCAAAAAAAATTAAAATTTTGTGAAAAAATTGTTTTTATTTAATTGAAATAATTATGTTTTTGCGCGATTTTTCTTTATTTGAGTTCGATATTCAGAGAAAATTTCGATTTTTATGAACTCTATTTAATGGTTGAAAATAATTTGTCAAAGGAGCGACAAATTTTGATTACAGGTTGACTTCTGGGGTGGGGGGGGGGGGCGTTTTTGTTTATATAATTTTAAAAGTTTTGTTTACTACGATATTTTTAATAAGTTTAAACTTATTCATATTTTAATTTTAAACTCTCACGTAAAAAACCGTTTTTAAATAAAATTTTTTAATTTTAATATTTGAATAAAAATCACAAACTAAATTCTTATTTTACCGATGGCGATAGTAAAATAATGTTGTCAAAACGAAGAACTAAATTAGATTGAAAGAAAATTTCACAAATCTTAAGCAAATATACACTTATGTACAAAAATGTACAAAATATAAAACAATTTATGGGTTTACAATGCCCATTCTAATTTATTGCGGAAGTGTTATTTTAAGCTATTTTGCTGCCCATGATGATCATAAAATTTATGTTCCCTTTAAACTTTTTGGTTCAAACAATTTATTGCAATTTAAAATTTTTACCATAATAGTAAGAATTAAGATAAAATACCTATTTTATTCATTTCAATATAATTATTTTTCAAAAAATCGAAAATTAATTAATAGGAGTAATAACTAACAATTAACTAAGTGGTCGCAGACTTTTACACAGGACTGTAAATATTTAGGGCATTTTTATATTTTTCATCTTCGGTTTTTATATTTTTGCAATTTAGTAGTAGGTGTATTTAATCCAGTGTCGCCAATCGCCGGATTATAATACGAATTTCCAATTTTTTAATTTGGGATTTAATTTATTAGAAATATCTCTTTAGTTTTAATTTTTATTTAAACACTTCAAGTTTAATGTTTTTGTTTTTTATGATTTTTTTACGATTGCAGTCGAACTTTCAGTACTTTATTAATTGATAAATAATTTCGGGGGCGGTTGTAACCCCTAAAACCACTCCCTTAAATACGGCCCTGGTTTAAAGTGTTTAAATAAAATTTGTAATGTAAATCTAGTTTACAAATATATGAAAGATTTATATCTGTTACTCCACATGCAATAAATATAAAACATTCAGTTTTAGAAGAATTGCGAAAAAACAAATCGAACTTTTTTAAAACAATAATTGCAATAAATTAATATGTAATATTAATGTAATATGACAAGCAAAAAGCAGAACCCAAAAAAAGAATTTTAAAGCATGAATAATATTTTATGTATACTTCTAAAATAATGATAAATGTTTAATAATAATATTTTAATTTGATTTGATTTAAAAAATAAAATTCAACATGAAATTAAATACATAAAAATTAAAAATTGTGCCGAGAGATCCGAGTTGAAGCGTTGATTTGTTGAAGTTTAAAATTATTTTAGTTTTAACTTTGGTTTGAAATTTTAATAATCTTTAAAATTCGAAGTAAATAATAAAATTGTCTGTTTTTACGATACTTTGAAATTCTCTTCTTACTTTTATAACCATCTACCTGAAGGGATTACCAAAATCGTAACAGACAAAGACAGCTTATCATGCTGTCTTATTTAATGCTTACTCATTATATAATGCTCGTTTTTGCCGCTGAGGTCGTTACGAATCGACTACAATTTTATTGTAGGGTACGAAAAATGCTAGTGACAGGTATACCCATAAGAGCTGTTCCTCTATACACTACATACTCTTTGGTATAAGGTAAATAATAAATACATATATATCAACTATGATCGGATTTTCAAAATTATTTTTGCGTTTAGTACGTCTACCCATACTCGCTTTCGATAAATAGTTACGGAACGCAAATTGCACTAAAAAGGATAAAATAAAAAATAAAAAAAAATAAAATAAAACCGACTTAAAAAAAAACTGCACTAAAAATTAAAAAATAATTACGATATTTAGTTACTTCAATTAGCTGGCATAGGTGGTCAATTATTGTAATCTTTGCAGTCGGTGCCGGACAAGCTTTTAAGAAATTTAGTTTTAGTAATTTAGCCAGTTTGACTGGCACGGACTCCAAAGATAACAATAATTGGCCGCCTATGCCAGCTAGTTGAAGTAACTAAATAACGTAATGATTTTTTACTTTTTAGTGCAGTTTTTCACAGTAGTGTTTTCTTTTAAGTCGGGTTTCTTTCTTATAAACGCGCGTGGAGCTCATTAACATCTTATTGCCTCGGACATGGTCGTTCAATTATTAGTGCAGTGTTTATTCAAAATTGTTTATGGTCTGGGAATATGACCAAATGCGGTTTTAATTATTTTGTTTAATAAATTAATTTTAAAAAGTTATTTTCGAAGTCTTACATTTCTTAATTTTAAAATCGATTTTAAATTAATTATAAGGTAACCGTAACAACTTTCCTCAGTGACGCAGCCAGAATTTTGTTATGGAGGGGGCTAAAGGATGCGAGCAAAGCAAACTGTGCCGAAGAGGCGTGGTCATCTTATTTTCGAGTATAATTATTGTGTTACCACTGTTACCGACCTTAAATTGAAGTGAGAATTAAAGAACGGCATTTCCGAAATAACTCAGAGCGAAAGATTCATCATTGATTATTGTTGTCAATCTTCTTATTATAATATACTGTCGTGTTCTGAAACGCTAGCAACGTTAATTTATTTGTTTCGCGAAATTAATTTAAAGTTTTATTTAATTATTGTAAATTATTTATTTATAAATATACTGTAAATATGAATTTTAATTGTAAAGAAGGTGGGAAGCGCGAAAGTAGAGTAAAGCTTAAAGGTTGTCCAAGACACTTAGGTCGTTGTGGTCGAAGAGACGCGGTGGCGTCAATAAGACCAGCGGCGGATGATCATTATTCCCGCAATGATAAGTTAAATTTTGATTATTAATTATTAAAAGTGATTTAATTTGTATTAAAGTATTAAAGTTGTTTTAATTAATTAGTACAAGTGATATGAATTATAAATTTGGAATTTTGGATGACATTTGGATTTTGTTAAAAAATAAATGCACAAACAAATTTGTTGGATCGACGCCGGCAGATGTCCCGCCCGCCCCCTTTCGCTGCGCCACTGATTTTCTTACTCCCCAGTTACTTTCAGCTTTACTGCTTTGTACGAAACTCTTTGGCGAATTTGGTCTGTAGTAATGACTTTGTGTGTACACAACGTGGAGCTTCTAGTATTAAACCATACAGTATGCTCGAGTTGATGGCCATCGGGGTTATGTTCATTTGGGCTATGTTCTGGTATAGGGAAATGGGGGAAACCTAATTACACTGTCATATTTCAAGGCTGGCGGTATGGTAAATCATATCTTGAATTTGGTGCCTTCAAAATACAGGGAAAAGGCGTCTCGCAACTCCAACAACAAACTAATGACCACCGTCAAAGTTTTTTAGAATTTCATAAATTAGAAATTCAATAAAAATTTAATTCATTCTAATAAAATTTATTTTGCTTCGCACGTTTACATTTATTATGTAACAATAACATGGTGAGTTACATTTTACGGTAACATTTTCGGAAGGCGGTTTCAAAACGACAAAATCTTTCAACCGATCGATGCTTGAAACCAAAAAGAAATAAAAAGCTCATACACCATCCAAGCTGAGCCAACACTCGTACGGTTTCTAGCCGGTATGAGTTAGTAAATGCCTTTTTAAATGACCTTTTCGTGAACATTTATAATCACAAATATTACACTCAAACGGTTTCTCTTCCGAATGAGTTACTAAATGCGTTTTTAAACTAGCTTTTAGTGCACATTTATATTCACAAATATTACACTCAAACGGTTTCTCATCCGTATGAATTAGTAAATGGACTTTTAAATTACCTTTTCGTGAACATTTATAATCACAAATATTACACTCAAACGGCTTCTCCCCCGTATGAGTTAGTAAATGATAATTTAATGAACTTTTTCGTGAACATTTATAATCACATATACTACACTCAAATAGTTTCCTGTCCATATGAGTTTGTAAATGCGTTTTTAAACTACCTTTTAGTGAATATTTGTAATCACAAATATTACACTCAAACGGTTTCTCACCGGTATGAGTTATTAAATGATTTTTTAAAGTACGTTTTAGTGAACATTTATAATCACAAATATTACACGCAAACGGTTTCTCATCCGTATGCGTTAGTAAATGATATTTTAAAGTATCTTTTCGAGAACATTTATAATCACAAATATTACACTCAAACGGTTTCTCCCCCGTATGAGTTAGTAAATGCGATTTTAAATTACCTTTTTGTGAACATTTATAATCACAAATATTACACTCAAACGGTTTCCCACCTGTATGAGTTAGTAAATGCGTCTTTAAAGTACCTTTTAGTGAACATTTATAATCACAAATATTACATTCAAATGGTTTCTCGCCGGTATGAGTTAGTAAATGCGTTTTGAAAGTACCTTTTAGTGAACATTTATAATCACACATATTACACTCAAATGGTTTCTCGCTGGTATGAGTTCGTATACTATGATATTTTAAAGTATGTTTTGTTAAACATTTATAATCACAAATAATACACTCAAACGGTTTCTTGTCTGTATGAGTTAGTAAATGATATTTTAAATTATCTTTTCGTGTGCTTTTATAATAACAAATATTACACTCAAATGGTTTCTCCCCCGTATGAATTAGTAAATGCTTTTTTAATGTACTTTTTCGTGTACATTTATAATCACAAATATTACACCCAAATGGTTTCCCGACCGTATGAGTTAGTAAATGTCTTTTAAATCTATATTTACGTTTACATTTATAATCACAAATACTGCACTTAAACGGGTTCTCACCCGTATGAGTAAGTAAATGACGGTTTAAATTTCCTTTTACCGAACTACTATAATCACAAATGTTACACTGGAAAAATATTTTACCAGTGTGAATTGGTGAAGAGATATCACAATCTTGATCGACTTGGGATTCGTTCATCGAAGTTTCTTCTTTGATGTCGATGGAATGATGCAAATCTTCCAAGTTGAATTCCGGTTCTTCTTTCTTAATTTGAAAGTAACTCTTTAAATTACTTTGGGTTTTCTGTAACAATTATATCTTCAGTAAGTGATTTTATTGTTACATTTGTAATTGTTTAAAAATATATAATTTGTAGTGTATTTATATCGTTGACCCTCCATAATTAATTAGTAAAAATATAGTTGAGAATATAGAAGAGAGAAAACATAATCATAAAGAACCTAAACGTAGACGGACAAGTAACCCTCGGGAAGATAGAGGATTTTTTGAATCATAAGATGCAGGTACGAGTCGAAGTCGTGGATGCTTTTAAGGTGGGAAGATCTACAGAAAAACAAGTAATCGTTGCAAAACTGACGGACCTGGGACAGAAAAGAGCGATAATGGAAATAAGAACAAACTCAACTTACATTGAGAATGACTTGACCAACAAAGAAAAAATAATACAAAGTCAAATATGGGTTTATCCAAAAATGAAATGAAAAAAAATAAAACGGACTTCAAAAAAAACTACTGTGAAAAAAATGCACTAAAAAGTAAAAAATAATTACGTTATTTAGTTTCTTCAACTAGCTGGCATAGGCGGTCAATTATTGTTATTTTTGGAGTCGGTGCGAGTCAATCTGGCTAAATTACTAAAACTAAATTTCTTAAAAGCTTGGCCGGCACCAAGTTGAAGCTATACTTGATTCAACGCCGAAAGAATTTTGAAAATCGGTTCATAAATGACGGAGTTCTGAGGTAACAAATATAAAAAATAAAAATACAACCGCATTGATAACCTCCTCCTTTTTTGAAGTCGGTTAAAAATAAAAAGAAAAATAATTTCAAATGAGTTCATAAAATTGGTTATTACCAGGGCTCGGAAATTATAGCACTAAAAAAGTAAACTTTTAGAGCTTCAATATGCACTTAAAAACACAAAAATTAGTGCTATAAAAAATTGAAAATTTGCTAAATAAAATAATTGTAAACCAATTTTTAAATTTTATTTTATAAATGAACTAAATACTGCAAATCTATTATTACATGAAGATGCGTCTGACATAATTTAAAACCCGACCTTAATACATTTTTGTTTTCGTTCGCTTATTCGTATGCGGCCATTTGGTACAAAATTTATTTTTTTCCCATAACATTTTTTTTAATATCTTAGTTTTTTAATATTAATTTTTCAATTTGTTTGGTATACATTATCTTGCTTCTAAATATTTTTAGGTTTTTCTTTTGTTATATCATGATCGGAAATAATCGTGAAATATGGGCTTTTATATTGTATTACAAAATTTTGTATTTTAAATTTTTATCATATTTTTTATTGCGTAATTTACTATATCTCAAAAATTTTAGTCAATATTTAAAGATTTTTTATCAATTCTCATTTTTATTTTTCTTGGTAATTCAAATATTCTAAGGCTAAACCTGTTAACCCATTAGCACCACGAGTAGCCTTAATTTTTCAAAAAATTTGAGTTTTTTGGTCGACAAGCTTCAATAAATCAAGAGGTAATTCTAAATCTGTTTAGCTACAATTTTCAATTTTTTCGTTCATAGAACGCTTTTGTATTACGTCTAGTTTATGCACTCAAAAATGTATTTAAAAATACAAACATTTACCTATATAAAATGAGCACTAAAGTTCAGCAGCAACTAAAGATGCTCGTGGGCACTTGGAACAGATGCATGCCGATTGTAAGGACCTTGATGATCCGGAATTTTTTTAATTATTTTTCCTAACATTGATTATAGCCTAAGAATAGAAAAAACGTAAAAAAAATAAATCTGTCGATTGGGCTTTAATGGGTTAAATGTTAATTGATGTATTTTTTATTGTTTTTAAATATTATTTTTCTATGTAAGTACCTATTCTTTACTTAACAGTCAAAATTTATTATTTTAACATTTTGTTTAGTTTGTTTATTTCATTTGTTATATAAAAATATGCCTGTAAATAGCACTTATAACTCTAAAATAGCAAAATAGCACTAAAAATCGTAAATATGCAAAAATTAGCATTATAAAACTTCGTATACATCAGGGAAATGTGAAACAAATTTGTATTTTACTTTGAATATTCTAAGACTAACCAGAAAATATATGCATTTGCTAGAACTTCCGAGCCCTGAATATAACCAATTCAACCCTCCTTAACGTGCAACAGTGCCCCTGTTTTAAACAATTGAAACTAAAAAACAAAATTAATTACCAAAATTCGTTAAAATATGATCTGAAAGGTACGCAAATATAACTAATATCAATATTATGTTTAATTGTAAATTCCTTACCTGTCAGCATGTAACGAAAGATATATTCTCATCGAAAGACACTAAAATGGAGAGAATACCGCATCAAGAAGCCGTTGGATCGTTGTTATATTTGTCGTAAGCCACAAGACCTGATATTGCACAAGCCAATATTAGGTCCAGGTTCAGATTATTAGGGGGACCATTAAGAGAATTTTTAGATGTCTAAATCTGTGCCGATTGGGTCAACGATAAAGATGATCGACGCTCATGCAGCAGGAGGCAATCTTCTGAGACATTCCAAGTCTACCAACGATAGCATTGTCCACAAGTGTCAACAAGAAACTATTACATTGTCCAAAGACTTTGAAAATAAAATTTTACTTGCAAAAGAATCATCGTCTTACGAGTACAAAGCTTAACAATGTTCAACATCATTTTATACGATCAAAGATAGAACATAAAGAAATTTAAAGTAGAATACATCCGTACAGGAGATATTTTAAACTAAATATGATTTATAGTTTACCTCATTATTATCCTGTTGATATTCTAAAATAGAATTATCTTTAATATCAATGGAACGATCCAATTCTTCTAACTCGACTTCCATGCTCTCCATTTTGTTATAACTAGCACTGGAAACTTTCAAACCACTGATACTTTCTTGGAATTTATTAAACCTCTAAAAGTATTACACACCATCCACACTGGCAGCATCTACTTGTAGTAGAAATTTTGAGGTTAGATTGAAATTCAAGTTATAAATTCTGCAAAACGCACACAATTATTATAAAATATATTATGAAATTAATCACAATAAATCAAAACGTTAGCGACTAATAAATTATAAGTAGGCTGATGGTATTACATACTTGAATTATAAACATCCAGCACACAATGATAAAGGAACAAAAATGACATTCGACATGACCATTCAATATCCAGTGGCGGGACGTCAAAAAGTTACGATACGATCTTGCCAGTAAGTCTTACTTGTAGAATTACCGGTCCAATTAGAATGTAGAATGACAATTAAATCATAATTAATTTCCAATCACCCTGAATAATCACTTAATTTGATGATCGCGATGCTTATTTTTCTATCGGAATCCTGTGTAACTGCAGTAATGTAAAATTGCATTCTTAGGGTTCAAAAGTTTTTACTTTATATAATTTAATTGTGCACGGTTGGGTTAAGATTATATTTTGTATTATATTTAATTATATTGTTTGTCAAAACTATAAGTCAATTTTAGTTAAAATTACACCTGCAAATGTGACTTAAACCAAGCAGAAATCGTAATTTAGATTTGAAATCTCGGTGGGAGGGGGGGGGGGGTAACGCTGAATTCGACTAAAAGCTATTTGGCACTTGTCTAGGTGGGATTTGGGCATTCTTCTAAATTTTTCTTCTAGACAATCTACTTTAATATTTCAAGGACAGTTGGAGGGATTTGCGAATTTTTTTCTAGAGTTCTTCGAAAGTAATAGACAAATCTTTCAAATAGAAATTGCAATCACGTTCAATTCAATTAAGCATAATTATTAATATGCATCTCAATTGTCATAGGCTTTAAAATCATTCTCAACGATGAACGAACGATGAACTTCTTGGCAATATGAAGTTCCACGGTGATCCGTATATTTCCTTCATCTGATGTAGGCGGCGGGCGTTTGGGTTTTAGTGAGGTGTGTTTTCTCATTTGAAGCGCTAAGCTTGATCGGGCTGGAATAATTTTGTAAGGTTGGGGGCATGGCAATATACAAGCTGTTAACAAAGATAATAACCGGACGACTCACAAATAAGCTAGACTTCTATCAGCCAATTTTATTATCAGATACTTACTCGAATGATCAGGATTGTCGCTAGCTCTAGCCGAAACGAGGTCGTGGATCGCAAGTTCAAGGAAATCCTGAGTTTAAGTTGAATCGAAAGACGTAGTACGAATTTCTGGAATACTTAATAAAACGGGTGCCAGTCGGATTGATGTCGAAACGAATCTTACTTCCTCTCTGACCATAATTCTGTCCGAGAACGAATTGTCAACTAAGTCGGATGGTAAAAAGAAGGTAGTTCGGAAACAAATAATCGAATATAAAACTGTACGTTTAATTGGGTACCAATGTAGAATAATTCGGTAGTCAGAGTAAAGTATGATTACATTGAAATAATTCAGTGCCAAGAATAATTTTGATTTAGCTTTCAGATTAATGAACTTATACCTAAATAGTAAATAAGTGATCTTAAAGCTAACACACATATAAAACAGAAATACCAAATAATTTTAAATTATAGCCCAACGGCAAAATAATTACATTTAAAATAAATGAAGTCACAATTTGTAAATTGGTTACCTGTAGGTTAGATAACCCAAATAACATTTAAATATCCCACGTCACGAGTAGTATTACGATAAGACACTGTAAATAATAATAAACGATACAATTGTTTCTATTTCCCAGCTCATAGAATAAAAATATGAATGTAGGGTTGTAAATTCCTTCAAATTCGATTCTTAAGACAACGAGCACATGTATTGTCAATGTTGCATATCATATTTCGGAAAACCACAAACTTGCAAAAATACTGCAACACGGCCAGACGATCACACATCGACTTAAACCAAACGAAAATTTTAACGTAAATCGTTAATTTCCAAAATTTCACAACACAAAGAAAGGCTCATTAAAAAACAAGCGTGACGCTCGAAGTAGCAATCAAACTTCTAGTGGTAAAAAGGGACGCGCGCAAGTCTTACTTGACGGCGTTATGAACTATTACTTCCGTAGGGTAGACGGCGCAAGAATTAAGTTTTTGAATTAAAATAATTAATATTTAATTTACTAACGAAAAAAAAAGATAAAAGGTCGACTCACGTTACAAATTGAGCACGCTGATTTCAGAAAAGGATTCGGTACCAGTGACCACTTGCAGGCTGTCAGAACTTCAATTGAAAAGTTCGAGGAGTACAACGTGACTCTCAATCTAGGATTCGTTGACTTTAAAAAAGCATTTGACACGGTGGAGCTGTTGGCGGTATTCTAAACCTTAAATGACGCTCGGGTGGACTCGCGATAAACTCTCTTGTTGAAGGATATATACAAAAATGCCACAATGCACGTAAAAATTGTTAAAGACACAATAACAAACAAGATTCCTATACAGAGAGGTGTTCGACAGGGAGATACAATATCCCCAAAACTGTTCACATTGGCCCTAGAAAACATATTCAAAGAGTGAACATCGACGGCGCACTACTAAAACACCTCTGATTTGCAGACGACATCGTATTAATTGGCGCAAAAGACAAAGAACTGGAAGAAATGTTGAGCGAACTAGATAGGACATCCATAGAGAAAGTTTTGCATATGAACATAAGCAAAACTAAAGTCATGTCAAACAGCGATAGAAAATTCAAATTAGGCCGAGAAGAGATAGAAACGGTAGACGAATATGTGTATTTAGGGCACTTAATGAAGCTAGGAAAACAAAACCAAACGGCGGAAATCTCAAGAAGAGTCAGACTAGGATGGGTAGCATTCGGATAGCTGGGATGGATCCTAAAAAACCACGGTATACCTATGTACCTAAAAAGAAAGGGATTTGACTCATGCATCCTACCAGTACTGACGTACGGAGTAGAAATAATGAATCCAACGGGAAATAGAGAGACGTATGCTGGAAGTGAGTCTACGCGACAAAATAAGAAACGTTGAAATTCGGAAACAAAGATAACAGACGTCATAAAAAGAGCTGCGGAGTTAAAGTGGAGATGAGCTGGACGGTATCCCGTCAAAACATCGCGGATATTTGGACGCGCGTAAATTAGACGCTAACGACAATTGCACGCGGAAATTTGGTCGCGCGTGAATTGAACGCATGCTGCCATTTGGGGATACGACAATTGGACGCGCGACATTTGGTTACACTAAGTGCAAATGTCCTGGAAGAGTACACACTTTACGAGATGAAGTTGTGAAGAGTGTAGCCCACAATCACGTTGCCGATGCAGCAAAACTTGAAGCGAAGAAAACAATAGATGCTATGAAAGAAAATGCTACAGAAGTTGAACAAACCACTCATGGTATAATAGCTACTGCAACTCTCCGAGTTGCAACTTTCATTCGCTGCGGTTGGCCAATTACCTTCAGTAGCTGCCATGAAAAGAACTATACAGCGAGTACGTCGGATAAAAAAAGGCGTCCCTGCAAATCCCAGAAATGTAGTTGAACTTGAAATTCCAGATGAATACAAGAACAACGATGGTGAACCTTTTCTTCTGTTTGATAGTGGTCCAAGTGAGCAGAGAATTCTATTGTTTTCAACCGAGAGAAATTTACAGTTACAGAAAAAGATATGTTCTTACTTTTATCGACGATTTTTCAAGATATACGGTGATTTATTTAATTGCGAATAAATCAGAAGCATTTGAAAAGTTTAAGGAATTCGTGCAATTATGGTATGTTTGACGATATTTGAAAAAAAACAGTGGTTATTCGTACAGATCGAGGAGGAGAGTATATGGGTGTGCATTTTTTAAAATATTTAAAAGAAAATGGTATTCAATATCAAAGAACGGCACCATATACGCCAGAACAGAATGGTGTTGCAGAAAGAAAGAATCGTACTCTGGTGGAAATGGCTAGGTGCATGATAATAGAAGCCAAGCTTGATTACAAATTCTGGGGCGAAGCAATTACTATGGCAAATTACATACAAAATAGTTTACCAGCATGAGATATTGAGAAAACGCCACATGAAAATTGGTTAGGTAAAAAGCCTAACTTGGATCGGATCAAACGTTTTGGATCAAAGTGTTACACGTATATACCAGATGAAAGAAGACGAAAACTACATTCAAAGGCAATTCAAACAATTCTTGTTGGATACTATATGAATTCGAAAGCATACAGATGTTATGCACCATCAACAGGAAAAGTCATCGTTAGTCGAGATGTAAAATTCATCCATAAAGATAGTGACTGGAAAATGGATCAACAAGAAAAAGAAGAATTTTTCAGTGATGAAGCAGAACTAATCGATGTATTAACAGAAAATATTACAAGAGCAGCGGCTGATAGCAAAACAATAGAGGTTCGTAAATCAGATCGGTCAAACAAGGGTGTTCCACCCAATAGATTGATTCAAGTGATGAAAACAGTCAATGAGGAAGTAATGGAACCAAAAAGTTATAATAAAGCAATTACATTGAAACAAAAGGAAGAATGGATTAAAGCAATGGAGAATGAAATGTCTTCATTGAGGGAAAACAATACATGGGAATTAGTGAAATTACCAGATGATTGTCATGCAATTGGCTGTAAATGGGTTTTCAAAATTAAAACAGATGCCAGTGGTAAAACTCAGCAATTCAAAGCTCGATTGGTGGCACAAGGATTCTCACAAAAGTTCGGATCAGATTATGATCAGGTATTCGCTCCAGTGGTAAGACAAGCAACATTTAGGATTTTACTTACAATTGCGACGAATGAACAAATGAAAGTGATTCATCTTGATGCGAAATCAGCATTTCTCAACGGAAAACTGGATGAAACAATTTACATGAAGCAACCACCAGGATTCAAAGCTGAGGAAAAAGAAGATCATGTTTGCCTCTTGAGGAGGAGCATATACGGATTGAAACAATCGGCAAGAATTTGGAATAAAGCAATTCATCAGGTGTTAGTTGATGCTGGATATATTCAGAGCAAAAACGATCCGTGTCTGTACGCATTCATGATTGAAGGTAAATTTGGCTATGTTTTGATATATGTTGATGATCTGATCATTGCTAGCAAACACAAAGAGTTATTACTAGAATGTGAACGAATTCTGGGTGAAAAATTCAACATCAATAATCTGGGTGAAATTAAAAATTATCTTGGACTACGGATCGACAGAAACTTTCAGGGTAGTTTCGCATTAAATCAAACGGCATACATTAATAAGATCGTTAGTGATTTTGCTCTAACGGATGCAAAATCATCTGATCTTCCAATCAGCATTTCATATGATAAGGGTAGAGGTTCAGAAAAGCTACCCAACAACAAAAATTATCGACGGTTAATTGGCTGCTTATTGTATGTTTCGGTGAATACTAGACCTGATATATCAGCAAGTGTATCAATTTTGGCACAAAAGGTTTCTGAACCAACCCAAGAGGATTGGATCGAACTGAAGCGCTTACTCAAATACTTAAAAGGCACTGCAGATTTCTCGCTGATGCTTGGTGGTGCTAAACACCAAAATGATCTTATCGGATATGCGGATGCAAATTGGGGGGGAAAACAGGATCGATAGAAAATCCAATAGTGGATATGTTTTCAAATTATTTATTTGACGGAGTTATCAATTGGAGTTGTAAGAGACAAACATCCGTTTCTTTGTCGTCAACTGAAGTAGAATATATCGCATTGTCAGAAGCATGCAAAGAAGTATTATGGATCCGTCGTATATTAAAAGTTATTAATTATATAAGGGGATTAAGAAGCCTCTAATCTACGAGAAAAAAGGGGCACTCGAGGCGCAGCCGAGAGTCACATATTTTCGAGAAGATTATAGGCTTCTTAATTCCCGAATGTAATTCAACGTTTTATCCACGACCATGGCCAAAACCACAAGAAAAATTTTTGGTTTTGAGAAATGTCAGATTTGACAAATTGATTTTGACCAATACCTACTGATTTTGAGCTGAAAACTAATCCACTAGTGTATTAAAAGGCCTCTAATCCACGGAAAACAGACGTATTAAACCTTCCTAATGTAGTGGTCGTGAATAAAAGATTTTAATCGACAAATGGACAAGCCAACTACAATATTCGAAGACAATCAGAGCTGTTTGAGACTAATTGAGAAGGAGAAATTTTAAGGACGATCAAAGCATATCGCTGTGCGATATTATTTCGTGAAGGATTACGTTGATAAACAAGTGTAAATAAATAATTCCGTTGAAAGATGGCATAATAGATTTAAGTATCTATTTGGTGCTGCTCATCCCAATATCTGAAAATTTATTATAGCTCTTAAGAAAGCAGACAGTGCTAATCAAATGTAAATAGAGCAATATATCGCAGGAGATATCCCAGTACGCAAAAAAGCGTATAAGGATACTGCGAAAAGAATAAAAGTGATTGGTAATGATTATGCACACAGGCTACTTTAGGATTATTACACTACTTCCAGCTGCAGATTTAAAATTTTTATAATTTTATTTAATGGAATGTAATAGTTTTTTGCTAAATAAATATTAGTAGGTATTATTTTTATTTTTTTATTTCTTTTTTAATTTTTTATAAATAAAACCCCTGTAATCATAAAAAACATTAAAGAGTGTTGTGAACCTATTTTAATTAAAACGCTCATTAAAATTAAACAACCAATGAAAACATTACAACATAGACTAATGGGCGTTTCTGATTGGTGTTTTTATACGTACACTAAATGTTCATCTGTGGTGCGTCCAATTGTCGCACGTCCAAATATTCGCGAGGTTTGACGTGAAACCGACTGGACATGTGGCAAGAGAAGGGTCTAGAAATATAGGAGAAGCCTATGTCCAGCAGTGAGCGAAATAAAGCTGAGAAGAAGAAGAGTTAGTAAATGATTTTTTAATTTAGCTTTTTGTGAACATTTATTATCACAAATATTATACGGTTTCTAACCGATATGAGTTAGTAAATGCGTTTTTAAATTACCCTTTAGCAAACATTTATAATCACAAATTTTACACGTTAACGGTTTCCTGTCCGTATGAGTTAGTAAATGCTTATTTAAACCACCTTTTAGTGAACATTTATAATTACAAATATTACATTCGAACGGTTTCTCGCCCGTATGAATACGTAAATGATTTTTTAATGTACCTTTTAGTAAACACTTATAATCACAAATATTACACTCAAACGGTTTCTCGCCGGTATGAATTAGTAAATGCTTATTTAATGTATTTTTTAGTGAACATTTATATTCACAAATATTACACTCAAAGGGTTTCTCACCCGTATGAGTTAGTAAATGTTTTTTTAATGTACCTTTTAGTGAAGATTTATAATCACAGATAGTACACTCAAACGGTTTCTCACCCGTATGAGTTAGTAAATGTTTTTTTAATGCACCTTTTAGTGAAGATTTATAATCACAAATAGTACACTCAAACGGTTTCTCACCCGTATGAGTTAGTAAATGATATTTTAATGTACCTTTTACTGAACATTTATAATCACAAATAGTACACTCAAACGGTTTCTCACCCGTATGAGTTAGTAAATGGCATTCTAATCTACATTTTCGTGAACATTTATAATCACAAATATTACACTGAAACCGTTTCTCACCCGTATGAGTTAGAATATGATTTTTTAATCCAGATTTTCGTAAACATTTAAAATCACAAATATTACACTGAAACGGTTTCTCGCCCGTATGAGTTAGTAAATGTTTATTTAATCTATCTTTTAGTGAACATTTATATTCACAAACATTACACTCAAAGGGTTTCTCGCCGGTATGAGTTAGTAAATGTTTATTTAATGTATCTTTTCGTGAAAACTTATAATCACAAATATTACACTGAAACCGTTTCTCACCCGTATGAGTTAGTAAATGTTTATTTAATGTATCTTTTAGTGAAGATTTATATTCACAAATATTACACTCAAACGGTTTCTCCCCCGTATGAGTTAGTAAATGGTTTCTTAATCCAGCTTTTCGTAAACATTTAAAATCACAAATATTACACTCAAACGGTTTCTCGCCTATATGAGTTAGTAAATGAGGTTTTAATATTGATTTTGCCAAACAACTATAATCACAAATGTTACACTGGAAAAATATGTTACCAGTGTGAATTGGTGAAGAGATGTTCATTGAAGTTTCTTCTTTAATGTCAATGGAATGATGGAAATCTCCCAAGTTGACTTCCGTGTCCTCTTCTTTCTTAATTTGAAAGTAACTCTTTAAATTACTTTGGGTTTTCTGTAACAAATATATCTTCAGTAAGTGATGTTATTGTTACATTTCTAATTGTTTAAAAATATATATTTTGGTAAATTTATAATTTAATGAATAGAGAGCACATTCGGTTAAGGCTAGGATTTTGCAGGTTGTTTCACTAGGGAAGGTTTAGTTCAAAAACGGCTGAATGGATTAATTTAAAATTTGGAGGGCACATGCGGAACATATGAGGACATAATAAGACATATTTTTACCGCTGACAGTTTTTCAAAAACACAGGGTATATGAAGTTACTATGTACAATCTGAGTTTATTTATTTATTTATATATTGTCGTGTTTCGAAAACCATAACAACATTAATTCATTTATTTTGTAAATGATTTTAAAGTTTGAATTTGTTTTATTATTTATTTATTTATAATATTGTATAATATAGTTAAATTATTTGCTGTATAAGTAAAGGTGGGAAGAACGAAAAAGTAGAAAAGAGAGGGGCTTGAATAGGAAGGACTTGGGCTCAGCCCTTCACGTCGAGTAGTCGAGCGGAAGTACATCATTCCCGCAATAATAATTTAAAACTGTTAATTGTTTAAAATCAATAAAATAAAGTAAGTTAAGTTGTTTTTTTTTTATTAATAAAATGAAGTGCCAATAAATTGGAAAACTTGAAGAAAGCGGAAAATAGTCGATGCATTAAAATTACGTCGCAGCAAATTTGTTTAACCAGACGCCAGCTGGAATACCATGTGCGCTTGCAAGACCATAGATATGCCATAAACGGCACATATAACAGACCTGGTGACGGAGCCAATACAGAAATGCAAACTTCACCTATTAAGCGACGAAACTATCAAACAATTGTACAGGAATAGATTAGAACAAAAACTCCTTGCAGACCTATAGTAGATGATATTGAGTTTGAACAGTCTACAATAACCCGAGCAGTCCATCGAGCTGCTAGGAAAGCACTAAGAATAATCGAAAAGAAAAAAGAAAAGAAAATACCATATTGGTAGAATGAAGACATTAGGGAACATATTGAACATAAAAATAAAGCTTTTCAAAAATGGCTAACCCTAAGAACAGAGGACTTGTTTCAAGAATACAAAAAAAAATAGAAGCGTGATGTGAAAAATTGCCACTTACAGGAATGAAGCTTGGGAAAACAAGTGCTTAGAAATTGATGAACTGATTGGAGGAGCACTATGAACAGAGGTATGGCGCTTTCTGAAAAGTAAGGAGTAATAACACCAATAAGATAAGTACGACGCTGATTACAACATCGGAATGGGTACAGCACTATAAGAATTTGCTCGAAGAGAAGAGACCACAATATATCCATGAACACGAAGAACATTTAAGACATAATATCAATGCCGAGAAAAGTTTGGAGATTACTGAAGAGATGGTGAAAACTTCTTTAAGGTAGATGAAGAATGGGAGAGCAGCAGGTCCAGGGCAGATTCCAGTTGAACTACTAAAGTGTGGAGGTTCTGATTTAATTGCAAGAATGGTGAAAAATTGCCTGATACATAATCAATCAATGGAAAGAATTCCATATAATATCAATATTTAAGAAAGGATCAAGGAAGGACCACAATAACTATAGAGGTCTGAGCATAAATGACACCCTCAGCAGACTGTTTGGAAAAATACTAGCGACATTACTACAGGAAGACTTAAGAGACAAGATCAGTGAGGAACAAAGCGGCTTCACACCCGGAAAATGTGGATAATATATTTGTACCCAAACAGATAGCAGAAAAAAGAATAACAGTAGGAGAGGAGACAAACTTGGCATTCATAGATCTGCTAAAAGCATTTGACTCTATTCCTAGCAACAAACTATGGGAGGCCCTCTATATAAAGAATGTAAACCCACAATTAATAGATATTATAGCAGAATTATATAGAAATAACAAGGCATTATGTAAAAAACGGTAAAGAACTTGCACAATCGTTTACCCCCACCAAAGATCTGAGACAGAGCTGCAACTTGTCGCCATTGCTGTTTAACATATACTTAGAAGTGGTATTGGGAGACTGCAAAAGAAGAGTGAGATAAATGGGCATACCTATTCATGATAGCTATCTCTATACGATGAAATTCGCGGATGACCAGGTGGTGATCGCTCAGGATGCCTACGATCTTGAATACATGCTTAAAAGACTCCTCGAGAGCTATCAACAATGGGGTCTAACTATTAACATAAAAGAAACCGTATACCTGGTGATCAATAGCGTGAGCGATCAAAAATGAAATTTTTTCAGAATTTTTAATTTTTAAAAATCGTCAAAATCATACGGCGACACGAAATTTTGAGCTCAAATTTTTTACTACAATCTTCTTCTTCAGACTTTTACGTTCCAATATTGGACATAGTCCTCCCCTTTGTTATGCCATTCTTCGTGGTTACGCGCCGTTCGCATCCATTTTCTTCCGGCTATCTCTCTTATGTCATCTGCCCATCTTTTGAGCGGTCGTCCGACACTTCTTTTACTGCATCTCGGTCTCCAATTTATGATTCTGGTCGACCATCTGCCATCCTCCGCTCTCATAACATGTCCAACCCACCTCCATTTCTGTTTTGCTACCTTCTGTGTTATCTCCGCGATTCCCGTTTTTTCACGAATCCATTCTTTGCGTTTCCTATCACGTAGAGTTATACCGAGCATTCTTCTCTTCACTGCTCTTTGTGTCACTGCAAGCCTATTTGCAGTCTTATTAGTAATTGTCATAGCCTCCACGCCATAGGTCAGCATTGGTAATATGCAGGAGTCATATATTTTTACAATACCTTTGAATAATCTTAAGAGATTCTGAAAATTTCAGAAAGGTATTTTTTTGTTTCAAAACTCAATTTTTGCAAAAAAAAATTTTTTTTACTCTCCGAAGTCCAGCATAGCTAAGAAAACATGTCATTTTAAGTACAAAAAAAGTTTATTTTATTGCATAAAAACATAAAAAAAATATAATAAAAGTTGAATTCGCATTTGTATAGTAGTAATAGTTAAAAAATCTCAATAATTAAGATGTATGAAAACATGACAATGAATATCGTATTGCTTATACTGGGAACCAAAAAGTTTGTGCTGATCCGTATAAACTTCATAATATTGGAGTACGTAAATCATTAAAAGTAGTCACTTTTGAGTTTTATGATCAGTCGAAGATTAGTGTGCCTTCCATTATACCAGGAAATAAATTGTGTTATTATATAATAAAATAAACTTTTTCTTACTCAAAATGACATGTTTTTTTAGCTATGCTATTTTTCTTGCCAATATTCAAAAATTCACAATTTTGAAACAAAAAAAAACACCTCTCTAAAATTTTCAGAATCTCTTAAGATTCCTCAGAGGTATTGTAGTAAAAAATTTGAGCCCAAAATTTCGTGTCGCCATATGATTTTCACGATTTTTAAAAATTCAAAATTTTGAAAAATTTTTATTTTTCAATATTTTTTTTCGAAATATTTTTTTTTCAATAGCTCCAAGTGTCACCTTTAAAACAAACAAAAGACCGTTTCTGTATCTATAATAGTTTTCGAGATATTTAAAAAATAAAGTTAAAGTTTTAAAAATTGTAAAATTTTGAATTTTAAATATCTTTTGAAAAAAATTTTCTCGGACACATTTTCAAGAAACACGACCATTAGGAAGATCCGAATGGCGTTGAACCGAGACACTTGGAAAAACAACTTAAATGACATCATTGTGTGAATATATCAAATATGTTACGAAACCCTATTTAGAGTAAAAGAACCGAAGAGAAGTAAAAATTCAAATTTGGCAACGAGTGGACCGAATAAATGATAATAATTGTTGCTGCAGGTATTATAAACGTGAAAAACAGAAATGGTGATAATATAACAATTGACAGAACTTTGAAGCTTCAAAAAAGAAGTAATCAAATAAATGCCTTAACGGTGTTTCCGAGTCATATTTGAATATATAATTCAAAAAAGCCGAAAACCTTAAGAACTCATTAAACAAGTTTTTCCAGATGAATGATCTTGGAGAAGCCAAGATAATCAGCAGTTAACAAAAGATATATGCTCATCGGAAGACACTAAAATAGAGAGAATACAAAAAGAAGCCGTTGAATTGCTGTTATATTTGTCGTAAACCACAAGAACTGATTTTGCACAAGCCAATATTAGGTCCAGATAATTGGGGTTACTGCTACAGAATTTTTAGATATCTAAATTAAGCAATAGCACAATTGTTGTATTCTGTGCCAATTGGATCAACGATAAAAATAATCGACGCTCATGCAGCAGAAGGCAATCTTCTGGAACATTCAAAGAATACCAACGGTAGCATTGTCCACAACTGAGACAAATAAGAAACACTGTCCAAAGACAGTTTGAGCAAAAAGAAATCATTGTCTTATGAGTACAAAGCACAACCATGTTCAACGTCATTTTATACAATCAAAGATAGAAGATAAAGAAATTTAAAGCAGAATACATCCGAACAGGAGATATAACCCCTCCGTTGTTATATATGAACATTTTAAACTAAATATGATTTGCAGTTTACCTCATTATTATCCTGTTGATATTCTAAAATAGAATTATCTTTAATATCAATGGAGCGATGCAATTTTTCTAACTCGACTTCCATGCTCTCCATTTCGTTATAACTATCACTGGAAACTCGCAAACCACTGATACTTTCTTCAAATTTATTAAACTTCCAAAAGTATTACACACCATCAACGCTGGAAGCATCAATTTGTAGTAGAAATTTTAAGGTTAGATTGAAGTTGTAGTTCTGCAAAGCGCACACAATTAATATAAAATATATGAAATTTATCACATTAAATCAATACGTTAGAGACTAATAAATTATAAGTAAGCTATTGGTATTAGATACTTGAATTATTAACATCCGTTACACGATACCAAAGAAACAAAAGTATGACAGCGCCCCTGAACAAATATGACGAATATGACATTCAGATTCTGACCTATTTCGAGACATTCAATGTCCAGTGACGGAGGTTAAGATTTCTTGCATTAAATTAAGGAAATCAAATTAATAAAAAAAATTATTTTATTATAAGTGAATATTTAAATTAATTATTAATGTTTTAAAATCTTTAAATAAATTTTAAGAAGAAGATTGTAATAATCGGCAATATTTAGCCAACCTTGGGTAAAAAATTTCAAATCCGCCCGAGCCGTCCTTGGAGGTAAATTTGCGACTCCAAGTATAACAATCAAAACTAACCTTAGTGTATCAAATTCTAACCTAATACATTAAATCGATTATTCACTCAGCTGTCATTAGACTAATGGAATGAATAAACAACGAAATATTCAACCAATAGCAATCGAATTGCACGAAAATTCCACACATAATGTTATATAAAACAATGCATAAGAAATGTCAAACTTGAAAGTTTGCTAGCGGCTAAAAATTGTACTTAGAAAGGAACAAATTTTGCGAATTGTTTTTGTTTACCGTTGCCATGACAGCTAAAGCAAATCAACATTAATGTGAAGTTAAATAATACACGTATTGCTTTTATTCAATATCATCACTTATTCGCGGAATTATCTTACCAAATCCCGATTGTCGAATTTGAAAGAAAAATGCTCTTTTTAAGGCAAACTAAATTTAATTTTATTTTTGAAATACGAATTCGATAAGTGACAAGTTCACTTTTAGCAGACTTAAATATTGGGTGTAATGTGTGAACCAGCAAATTTAGATGCACATTTACTATCAAACGTACTCGCACTAGCATCTAATTTTATTTGCTTTTTTTTTGTGTTATCGTGTAAACATAAATGTGTACAAAATAAGAAACAATGTTCAATAAAAATTTTAAATAAAATGCACTTTGTAATGTTACTTTCAAATACCTGCTGATACGCTACACTAGCTGAATAAGATCCACTCCATGTTGAAAACTGGCAGTTGAAATGTACGGCTTCTTTGTTGAACATCTGCTGTATTCACTACCGTTGGAAAATTATTATTTTTCCAATTGATAAAAAATTAACGTCAAAATGCACCAAGTTGATCTTTTACATAAAGGATAGTCAGTAGGCGCCTTTAACGAAATTTGTGTTATCGTAGTAAGTAATAAGTTAGTGTTATTCGTATTAGTAAATGTGAACTTGAAGCTTGAAAAGTAAATTTATTTTCAAAATGAGTATTAAATTGAATGATATTTTTGAGGAATTACGCAAAAGGTATGTGGTTTTGTTAATATTATAAAGTGTAAAGAAACGTAAAAGCAAACGATTTGCTAATACGTTTATTTGTTTATATGAAATTATTTATAATTGATTATATAGTTATTTATATAAAATAATCCCTGCATAATCATAATCGCATGTATGTTTTAGAAAAGAAAGTGCACAATTAAAGAGACGGTTAAGAGATGTCAGCGATCCCTTTTCGATTGGTGAAGATGAGTTTAGGCGACTGTTGTCACACACAAAAATTCCTGTTGTAGTTATGGTAAATTTTACTTATCCCTTAAACGTTTGTGCTTTAAATTATTATAAACAATCTTGTAGTTTGTCGGTACCTTGCATTTTCTGGCACACGGAAGTTACCAAAAATCAGTTGGCCAAGATTACAGAAATTCAATGTCGCAACCATCTTTCAGTAGAAGTATACATAAAGTTGTTGATGTTTTAATGCATAGAATGCACCACTTAATTAAATTTCCGCAGGATTTACAAAGAATCACTGCAATAAAAAATTCATTTTATGCATATTGTGGAATACCAGGTATAAAGGGATGCATCGACTGCACACATGTAGGTTTAAGTGGAAATTTTTTAAAATTAGTATTCCCACGTTTAACTTTTTTAACCAGGAAGTAAACCTGGAGAAGAAGTTGCTGGAGATGACTATGTTGGCAAATTGAAGAAAAAGATGCACGACATTCATGACGCCGTTCGGAAGAATATTCAGTTGGCCAGAGATCGGATGAAAATTCAGTATGACGTGAAGGCAAAAGAAGGTGGTTTTCAGCCTGGTAATTTGGTGTGGCTCCATAATCCACAAAGAAAACGTGGATTGTCTCCAAAATTGCAAAGACAGTGGAAAGGCCCATACGAAATCGTTAACAAAATCAACGACGTCATATATCGAATCCGAAGACCACCAAGAGGCAAGCCAAAAGTGGATCACGTCAACCGATTAGCTCCTTATGCCGGTGACAACAACAGCGATTCCGAAGATGATGCCGGAATACGAACAATAACCAACAGATCTGGAAGCCATTCCCAAGAATCAAACTTTGAGAAGTTTAGATCCACCTACAAAGGGACCGCCAAAGCAAGACTTGGAGTCACAACTGAAGTGCAACAAGATCTTTTCGACGTACCAAAGGACTACTCGCTCGCGCACTGCGTGGCCCAAGATCTTCCCATGTCCCGTGGAATCGCCGTGGTATTCAAGAAGAAGTTTAGACGTTTGGATGAGCTCCAATCACAGCAACTTGCTGTCGGTAAAACCTTGAAGCTACGCGACCAACAACGATCAATTTACTACTTGGTGACCAAGCGGTTTTCCCATCAAAAACCCACCTATAAGAACTTATGGAAAACTTTGTTGGAGCTTCGCAGGAACATGATAAGTCGTAACATCAAGAAGTTGGCGGTGCCCAAGCTTGGCTGCGGTTTAGACCAATTAGACTGGAGGACTATCCGTAACACGCTAGAGGTCGTATTCCAAGAAACGGAAGTTCAAATATTGGTCTGCAGTTACAATCCAAGCAGTACACCAAAGGAGCAGAAGAGCGTCGACTGTTATTTGTACCGCCAAGGAGTATGCAGAAATGGTAACAATTGCCGCTACCGCCACGATCCCCTCTATAGATGTCAAGTCTCCGCTGTTCTGGGACAGAACAGACTTAAGGAGGGGGCAGTGTCACGAAAGAACGTCTAATTATATTTGATGGCTAATGTATGACGTCATGTGTGATGAGTCATGCATGATAACATCATTAGTCATTCAAATAATGCTTCGATATCAATCGAGAAGCGCAAAGAAGTGACTAGAAATTCCTGGATGATTATGGAATTTTCTGGAAGGCTGCATTTAAGTATAAATGCAGCGCGATTTCCTGTCACGAATCAATTCCAGTTTGAACGCGCGAGTTTTAACATAAATGAACAGTGAACATAAATACGATGAAGTGATAACGTTATACCGAGTGTTAAATATAAATTGAACGGCTTTCTGCAGAAAAAAACCAACCCCAATATTTTAGTTTTGAGTAATTGATATTTAAAGTCTAAGCTTAATTTAAAATTAAACATTGATTTCAGTGATACTAAACTTATGAACTTTTAAGAAGCATGTAATTGTGTGCCAACTTGGCTAACAGAATTTCGTGCTACTTTGTAAAAAATTATTTTGTGGGTTGGTTCCCTATATTCTGCAATATAGTTCATCCTTATTAACAAATGTTAGTTGGTTCATTCACATACAAAAGGCAGTATTTATTTGATATGTGGGTTGGTTCTTTTCTGCAAAAAACTTTATTACATTTAGGATCAAATGGTTGAAAAAAAATCATTTTTTTGATTTTGTGGGTTGGTTCCTTTCTGCAGAAAGCCGTCCAATTATAGTGTAAATAAATTGTAGTGTAATTAGTGTTAGTGTTAATCTTAGTTTAGTAATTGTTATTAATCGTATCTGTAAATATTTGTATTAGCCCTTTAGAAATAAATAAACGTTTTAACTTTCGTTACACTATGTCTGTTGAGTTGAGTTTATGTTTATAATGAAAAATCTAGTTGTATAAAAAAAATGAATTATGAAAAAAAAAGAAGAATAATTTGAGAGAAATAAATTGATACGTTTTTATAATTGCTTGGTTTAATTTTGAATTTAAGAAGAAGCCCAAGAAGCATTTATTTAAAAATATAATACAGTCCACAACAGAAAACGAAGGAAGGTATCACGTACTCCAACAAAATGGTCCTTCGAGCCGGATTTTTAAATTATTGAATGGATCCTAAGTGTAGGATGTTTGGAGTAGTACCAGGAGTTTAAATAAATTAAGAAAATTGAATTCAAGTTGAGAACATATTTAGAGAATACGTTAAATTGGAGCAGGCTGAAGTTCGCACAAATCCCGGTAAAAGGCATTACGTCAGTATATTATAATTGTCAGTAAGTTTTATTTATTTTGAATTTCTATTGTATATTACCCCAACATTTCGTCAGTCTCACCCTTTTTATTCTTTACTAATAATGACTGAAGTAGACGGTAATATGCAAAAATTGAAGGCAAAACGGGGATGTGTGAAGGCTAAATTAACGCGAACACGAAAGTTTATTGAATCAATGGATATGAGTGAATTAGATAGCGCGTTAATTAGCAACTTAGAGGTTAGGTTAAATAAAACTGAACCTTTATGGGATGAATTTAACGAGTTGCAATCCACAATTGAAGTGTTTGAGTCGCGTTGCGAAGACGATGTAAGGGATGAATTTGAAACATGGTACTTTGAGTTAATAAACAATATTAAACTAACCATTAAGGAATATGAAAGAGGCGAGTTTGAGGTCGCCAGAGATGCTTCGGTGGTCGGACCAAATCAGATTGGTCCATCATCGTATCAAATTACTAACAATACTAGCAGTTCGAGAGTAAAGTTGCCCCCAATTAAGTTGCCAACGTTTAATGGGGATTATTGTAACTGGTTGGAATTTAGGGATGCATTTGAGGCTCTTGTCAATAATGATTCATCATTGACAGGGATCGAAAAATTCTATTATTTAAGAACGTCACTGTCAGATAAGGTAAAGGATATTTTCAAATCTATTGAAATTTCATCGGTTAATTACACTGTAGCATGGCAATGCCTGGTAGAGCGATATGAAAACAAAAATTTAATAGTTTACAATCACATTAGAGCCATTTTTGAACAACACACTTTGCTCAAAGAATCTCACATCGAGTTGAGAAATTTGTATGATAATACTAGTAAACATTTGCGGTCTCTAAAAAATCTAGGGAAAAAAACCGACTCTTGGGATCGGTTAATAATTTTTATAATTAGCAATAAGTTTGATCCCATAAGCAGGAGAGACTGGGAATCGTTTAAATACGGCGAGGAGTTACCCACAATGGATGATTTAAACAAATTTTTGAAATCCAGATGCGCAGTACTGGAAAGGTTAGCATTAACCGAAAACAAACGGCCAAGTACCAGTCAAAACTGGAATAAAAAACAAGTTACAAATAGTTTTACCACTACTAATCTTGAACGGGCCAGCAATCTAAATTGTTACTATTGTAAGGAAAATCATATGATATACAAATGCGAATCATTTCTAAAATTAGACCATGAAGGTCGCATAGCGGAAATAAAACGATTAAAGCTATGTCTTAATTGCTTAAGACCGTTCCATTTGTCGTGGAGATGCAAGTCAGTGAAATGTTTAAAGTGTCACAAACCACATAATATTTTGTTACATTTGGAACGTGACAGGGATAAGCCGAAGGAGAACGCTAGCGATTCACTACGGGAGGAACCTCAAGAGGTGTATTCAGTAATCAACGAAAGTCAAGAAAAAATTGATAATAGTGTAACATTCAATGCGGTAACTAATAATACTCAAGTGTTATTGTCAACAGCAATGATTAAAGTAAGATACGGAAAGAATACAATCATATGTCGGGCGCTCCTGGACAGTGGCTCACAGAGTCACATTATCTCCGAAAATATGTGTAAAAGACTTAAATGTCATACGGAGAAAATAAGTCATCAAATTAAAGGTATCGGGCAAACACTAGCCAACATCGGAGAGCAAGTTCGGGTATCGATATCGTCTTGCTACGACAATTTCAAATTAGACATAAAATGTTTAGTACTGTCAAAATTAACTGACAGATTGCCAGCAGTGTCATTCAGTAAAGAAAGATTTAATATTCCGATCAATTTTAAGTTAGCAGATCCCACATTTAATAGCTCGGGACCTATCGATGTCTTGTTGGGTGCTAGTGTTTTTTGGGAGATAATGTGCACAGGTCAAGAGCGACTTGGGCCCAATTTGCCTGTTATGCAGAGTACCCAATTGGGATGGATAATTTCCGGTGAAGTAAATTTAGAAACTAGACCAAGAAGGTCCATCAGTTGTTTGGCCGTGAATAGCAATGATTCATTAGCTACAAATTTGGAAAGATTTTGGAATGTCGAGGAAGTAAAATTAAATAAACCACTGCTATCCGTAGACGAAAAATATTGTGAAATGATGTTTAAAAATACAACGAAAAGAAACACACGAGGAAATTTTATTGTTGAGATTCCATTTAAACAAGAGCTTAATAAGTTAGGAAGGTCGTACGAGCAAGCACTCCGTCGATTTGAAATTTTAGAAAGAAAATTAATGAAAAACTCAGAATTAAGAACAGATTATCTAGCATTTATGGCAGAATACGAAAATTTAGACCATATGCGATTAGTTGAAGATCACGATAATATGCAAGACGCGGATGGCTATTTTCTACCTCACCATGCGGTGATAAAGGCCGGAAGCATAACTACCAAGTGTCGTGTAGTGTTTGATGCGTCAGCAAAAACCAGCAGCGGACTTTCATTAAATGATGTACAGCATGTAGGACCAACATTACAGCAAGACATTTTCTCGATACTTATTAGATTTAGAAAATATAAATATGTAATGACGGGCGATATATCAAAAATGTACAGACAAATCCTGGTAACTTCGAATCAAACAAAATATCAACGCATATTATGGCGAAAGGATCCAAGTGAAGAGAAAAAGGGTTATGAAATCAATCGAGTGGTGTATGGCAATGCTTCATCACCATATATAGCTGTAAGATGCCTGTTCCAATTAGCCTTAGAAAATGAAGGAGAATTTCCAGTGACGTGTCAGGTAATAAAAAAGGATTTTTATATGGACGATGTTTTAACAGGGGCTAATACACAGACGGAACTACTCGATATTCAATCTAGTCTAGTAAAAATATTACTCAGCGGAGGTTTTGAACTACGAAAATTTTTATGCAACAGCAAAGAGTTGTTGAGACAATTTAAAGTTATAAATGACCTGGATGTTAGCATTCTCCAGATTGGCGAAAACGAGCAAACTAAGACACTCGGAGTATATTGGGACGCAAACAATGATCTAATTGGTTTTAATCACAAGGTAAGCAGGACAAATAAGTTAACAAAAAGGACCATATTATCGGTCATTTGTCAGGTGTTTGATCCATTGGGCCTGTTAAGTCCTATTATAATAGTTTCGAAATTAATCATGCAAGAATTGTGGCAATTAAAATTAGAATGGGACGAAGAAGTTCCAAAGGCGTTGGCAAAGAAATGGCTTGAATTTCAAAATGATTTACCGCAGATAACGGAGTTTAAAATTCCAAGGCAAACTGTTTTATCGGAATATATCAAAATAGAATATCATGGGTTTTGCGATGCATCTGAAAGGGCTTATGGCGCCTGTTGTTATATTCGATGTTGTTTTTCGGCAGACAGGTTCATTTCAAAGTTATTATGCGCCAAGTCCCGAGTTGCACCACTAAAAACATTGAGTATTCCGCGTTTAGAACTATGTGGGGCAGTACTGTTAGCAAATTTAAGTGAAAAGGTGATAAAGGTTTTAGAAATAACGTTTAATAAAAAATATTATTGGTCGGACTCGATGGTTACACTGGCGTGGATTCGAGGTTCACCAAATAGATGGAAGATATTTGTTGGTAATCGAGTAAGTGAAATACAAACTATTACCGAAGTTGAAGATTGGAGCCACATACGCTCTGAAGAAAATCCCGCCGATTTATTATCACGTGGTGTCGCAACGAAGTCATTAATAGAACACAAATTGTGGTGGCAAGGACCTACATTTTTAGAAAGGGATCAGTCTAAATGGGAACTTGGAGAGCACGAACACGAGGGAGAAATTCCCGAACAAAAATTAGTTGTGGGTGTGATGCAAATTATGGAAAATGAGATATTTTCTGTCATACGCAGAATTTCATCATTTAACAAAATGCAGCGCGTAGTGGCGTACGTATTACGTTTTATTGTCAACTCTAGGTTACAACATACAAGGTTACGTCTAGGAGGGGAGTTAGAAAGTCAAGAACTAATTGAAGCCCGCAATGTACTTATTAGACAAGCACAACGAGAGTGTTTTGCGGAGGAATTTAAGGATATAAAAAATAATAAGGAGATTGCTAAGCATAGTACAATTTTAGCTCTTAATCCGTTTGTACAAAACGATCTATTGCGGGTGGGAGGCCGATTAAGAAACGCGAAAATATCCTTTGATAAAAGGTATCCGATTATTTTACCGAGAAGCCACATTTTAACGTCATTAATATTAAAAACGGAACACGAGCGGTTGTTACACTGCGGGTCGCAAGCGTTGTTGTGCTCTATAAGAGAAACGTATTGGCCAATCGGAGGTCGTAATGTTTGTAAACAGGCGATAAGAAAATGTTTTATTTGTTTCAAGGCCAAACCTAAAGAAACCACTTACTTAATGGGTGATCTGCCTAAGGTTAGAGTAAATAATTATTTACCATTTTTAAATGTTGGCATCGATTATGGGGGACCATTTTCTCTAAAGGACCGAAAGACGCGCGGGGCAAAAATCTTAAAGGCATATATTTGCCTATTTGTTTGCATGAGCACAAAGGCGTGCCATTTAGAATTAGTATCAGAACTGACCACAGAAGCGTTTTTGGCTGCGTTAAACCGTTTTACTGCTCGACGGGGAAGGCCATCTAATATTTACTCAGATAATGGCTCAAATTTTGTTGGAGCCAACAATGAGATCTCCAAGTTATTTGAATTTGTTAACCAAAATAATAATATAATTAAAAATAGTTTAGCGAATGAGCATATAAGTTGGAATTTCATACCTCCCCGGTCTCCGACATTTGGTGGCATCTGGGAAGCGGGTATAAAAAGTGTAAAACATCATATAAAAAGGGTTATAAACTTTCCAATTGTTTTCGAAGACTTCAGCACATTATTAGTAAGAATTGAGGGTATTTTAAATTCCCGTCCTTTATGTCCTTTAACCGAAGATCCTGACGATCTATCAGCCTTAACCCCGGCTCATTTTTTAATTGGGAGGACACTCACAGCATTGCCAGAAAATCTTCTAACGGAAGTGCCGGAAAACCGCTTACGTCAATGGCAACGTGTTAAAGCCATGACACAACATTATTGGACGCGGTGGAACAAGGAATATTTGGCAGAATTGCAGACAAGGGTAAAGTGGAGAACCAAGGCGTGCGACTTAATCAAGGTTGGCGCACTAGTCCTAATAAAAAATGAGCACATTTCAAGTATGCAGTGGCAGTTGGGAAGAATCGTTCGCGTGCATCCAGGAAAGGATAATATTATCCGCGTGGTGGATATTAAAGTGCATCGAGGTGAATTAACGCGGGCGGTTAATCGCATATGTGTTTTACCAAACGAATGAGGAAAATTTAGATGTCATAGTTTATTACAATTTGGTCGAAATAATTATTGTAGTAGTTAGTTGTTAATTGTTGTTAAATATTTATTATTGTTTTGTTGGTTGATAATTATGTTAGTTGTTGAAGAACTGGGTGTTTTCAAGGCGCCCGGCATGTTGAGTTGAGTTTATGTTTATAATGAAAAATCTAGTTGTATAAAAAAAATGAATTATGAAAAAAAAAGAAGAATAATTTGAGAGAAATAAATTGATACGTTTTTATAATTGCTTGGTTTAATTTTGAATTTAAGAAGAAGCCCAAGAAGCATTTATTTAAAAATATAATACAGTCCACAACAGAAAACGAAGGAAGGTATCACGTACTCCAACAATGTCCACCCGAACTATTTAAATCGCGAACCAAGTTATCCCATTTCAATTTGAAGACGTCGCCACCTTCACCTGGTTTGAATGCATTTTCGCGAAAATATATATCGCTCTCCAGTAAATTCACATATAATTCGTATTGTTGTGTCGTAGTTCTTGAACCACGACCACTTTACGATCGTTTTCGTTTAAAGTTGTCATAGTTGTTGTAGTTAAGATCGACTGATTATGAATGAAGACTTCTGATTGAGCTACATAAATATATAGTTCATGATTCATAATTAAGTAGGTTGGTACCACCATACACACAAAATTAAAATTCAAATACACATAGATTTATTTATTATTATACACATCCACATATTTAACATATAATTTTAATACGGTAAACGTCAAATATTTTATAGGTTATGTTTTTAAATCAACCAACCAGAACACAAGACACAAGTCTCGCCTTTAGGTTACGACATCTGCCAGGTATAAGAAAATACCTAAAGGACGAATTAGAGAATGCGTTTTTAATAGGTTCCTTTCAGGTACCCTATCCTTACATAAAGGATCTTATTTTAAAGGATAAATTAGTGAATACGACCCTAAATAACATCGTGAGTGTTACAAAAGAGAAGAAAATTGTACAGTTTGCCTTTTCGGAAGACGGTTTCAAACAGGTAAGATATTACAACTGAATTTAAAAACAGGAAGAAATAAAAAGTTTTTTAGCACGTATGGGTTAGTAAATGATATTTTAGATCACCTTTTCGTGAACATTTATAATCACAAATAATACACTCAAACGATTTCTCGCCAGTATGAATTAGTAAATGAGCTCTTAAATAAGTTTTTCGTGAACATTTATAATCACAAATTTTACACTCGAATGGTTTGTCACCCGTATGTGTTAGTAAATGGCTTTTTAATGCATATTTTCGTGAACCTTTATAATCACAAATATTACACTCAAACGGTTTCTCACCAGTATGAGTCAGTAAATGATATTTTAAAGTAGATTTTTGTGAGCATTTGTAATCACAAATATTACACTCAAACGGTTTCTCACCAGTATGAGTTAGTATATGAATTTTTAACATTTGTTTTCGTGAACATTTATAATCACAAATATTACATTCAAACGGTTTTTCACCGGTATGAATTTGTAAATGATATTTTAAATTACTTTTTTGTAAACTTTTATAATCACAAACAAAACACTCAAACGGTTTCCCGCCCGTATGAGTTAGTAAATGATATTTTAAAGTACAGCTTTGTGAACATTTAAAATCACAAATATTACACTCAAACGGTTTCTCGCCCGTATGAGTTAGTAGATGATTTTTTAATTTATCTTTTCGGGAACATTTATAATCACAAATATTACATTCAAACGGTTTTTCGCCGGTATGAATTAATAAATGTTGTTTTAAAAGATATTTTCCTGAACATTTATAATCACAAATAAAACACTTGAACCGTTTTTCGCCCGTATGTGTTAATAAATGCCTTTTTAAATTACCTTTTTGTAAACATTTATAACCACAAATATCACACTCAAATGGTTTCTCGCTAGTATGAGTCAGTAAATGACGTTTTAACATTGATTTTGTCGAACAACTATAATAACAGATGTTACACTGGAGAAAAATTTTACCAGTGTGAATTGATGAAGGGATATCACAATCTTGATCCACTTGAGATTCGTTCATTGAAGTTTCTTCTTTAATGTCGATGGAATGATGCAAATCTTCCAATTTGTCTTTCGTTTCTTCTTCTTCTTTCTTAATTTGAAAGTAACTCTTTAAATTACCTGGGGTTTTCTGTAACAAATATATCTTCAATAAGTGATGTTATTGTTACATTTCTAATTGTTTAAAAATATATATTTTGGTAAATTTATAATTTAATGAATAGAGTACTTTCAGTTAAGAAGAAAATAATGTTAAAGCACCAGCAGAGTAATGTTTCTTAGGAAATGTGACTATGAATTGGAATAAATTCAAGAAAAAGTTCAAATTCTGTATGGAAGTCACTAAAGAATAAACTAGACGCTACTGAATATAGAATGGAGCTTCAAGAAAGAGAAAAGAGAAGAAACAAATTGGTTGTGACAGGAAAGGAAAGCCTAAACGTGGAAGTCAAAATAACTGCAGCTTACAAGATAGGAGACATGATGAAGTAATCGAGGTAGAAAGCTGGGAAAAAAAATGGAAATAATGAAAAATAAATTTAAACTGAACCGACTACCCGGAGAAAAGATATTTGTGGATAATGATTTGACTGTCACGGAGAGAAAAATACAGGTGCAAATAAGAGAACAGGCAGAAGAGTTGAGAAAAGGTGGAAAAAACGTCAAAGTAGGCTATAAGAAACTGTTATACGACAATAAAGTACTGAGGTGGAAGAGAGAGGATGGATGCCTAAGAGAAATACCAAAAAATTGATCAGATACAACAATCAAGAAAAACCCAAGACGAACTGGCAAGAAAAGGACTATGAAACGGTATTGCGGAATAAAAGTAATAGATTCGAGGAGAGAACTTTCTTTGTAACTACCTGGAATGTAAAGGGTACTAGAGATGACTGGAATACGTGAGGATACAAGTGAAATATTTAAAACAATACAAGAGAGCATAAGTAAAGTAATTAAGAACAGCTTCCAAGAAAAACGAGAACAAGAAAATGATTGGTATGATGAACAATGCAAAGCAGAAGTAGAAAAACGAGAAAACGTAAGAAAAATAATGCTAAAAAGCAAAAAAAATAGAAGATATATATTGTCGTGTTTCGAAAACCAGAACCATTAATTCATTTATTTTGTAAAATAATTTTAAGGTTTGAATTTGTTTTATTATTTATTTATTTATTTGTATTATAAAAATGTGCATAAAAAATGTTTGTTAAGTTTTGAAATGTAAATAAAGGTGGGAGAAGTAAGACTAGAGGGAGTGAGGCTGGTAGGTTGTAAGAGACTTGAGTTGACGCATTTGCGTCGAGCGGATAAAAAAATCATTCCCGCAATAATAATTTAATTTTGATAAGTTAATAAAACTAAAGTAATAAAATAAATTAAGTTGGTGTTTTTATTTAATTGTGGTGAAGTGAAAACTGTTAAATGGGATTGGATAACTTGAAGAAAGTGAAAATTTGGTCGTTCAGCGCATGGAATGCACTAACAATTCATTAGACCGACGAGTTGAAACCACATGCGGTACGTAGTACATGTGCGCTTACAAGGCAACAGATGAGAAGGTAAATTTGAGCAATTTTAATTAACAATTTAAACTACAAGAGCTCATAGCTATTAATAAATAATGGATGCCCAGCTAAGAGTAATTTTGGAAATTAAGCAAATTACATAAAATTGGTCTAGTTAGGGTCATCTCAATATAATTATCAAGAACAAAGAAGGAGATGTAAAAGAATAATAAAAGAAAAAAAACAAAAATATAATACGAGCAAACTAGAAGAAATTGAAGAAAAATACAAGAAAAAAGAATTAAAAAATATCTACCAAAGAGTTAAAAAAATGAAACGAGGATATCAAACAAAGACAAACTTCTGCAGAGACAAAGATGGAAATTTGATTGGATCAAAAGAAGGTGTGATGGAAAGATAGGTCGAATATTTCCACGAACTGCTAAACAAACAAGACGAAAATAGTGAAGAGAAGCATTTGAATTGCAATAAAAAGGAAGTCGGTACAAGGGTTATAGAAGCACCAACAAAAGATGAAATTCTAGAAGTAATCCAAAACATGAAAAATAATAGAGCGGCAGGAGAAGACGGAATACAGACAGAAATGATTAAATACGGCGGACAGAAATTACCAAGAAATGATAGCAACATTGATTCAGCAGAGCTGGACTAAAGAAGAGATGTCGCGAACGTGGAGAGTGGCGCTTATTTGTCCTATACACAAAAAAGGAGAAAAACCGGAATGTGGGAACTATCGCGGTATAGCCTTACTGAATAACATCTATAAAATCATGGCCACATGTATAAAAAAACAAACTGCGAACCTATTCGGAAGAGATAATAGGTGAGTACCAAAGTGTTTTTTTTTGTAATATTTGGTTTTTTTGTGGATCAGATTTTTGTAATAACAGAGATACAAGTAACAAGCCACGAATATAGATTGAATAATCATGTACTGTTTCTGGATTTCAGACAAGCCTACGATAGTATCATAAGAGAAGAACTCTACAAAGCAATGTATGATATGGGAATACCAACAAAGTTAATCAGACTGGTAAAAATGACCCTGAATGATACACAGAATAAAGTAAAAATAAATGGCTATATTTCCAGAGGTTTTGCAGTTAAAGTGGGATTGAGACAGAGCGAACCACTGCCGTCACTTTTGTTTAACGTTGCACTGGAAAATGTGATAAGAGAAGTGAAAATAAATAGAACTAGAACAATCTACCAGCGGAAACACCAATGCTAGGCTTTTGCAGACGACTTGACGATATTGACGAGAACCAAAAATTAGTTGCAAGAGACTACAAAAAGACTGCTAAGAGCAGCAAGTGCAATTGGACTAGAGGTAAATGAGCATAAAACCAAGTATATGATATGGGAAAAGAAACCATTTGATGCAAATAAGACACTGAAAATCAAAATTAACGAAAGAACTGATTGCGATTGCGTTGATAGAGTGGTTTGCGTCTCCGAGTTAGTAGGCAAAAAAAGTGTGTTTATAGAGCTGAGAGTTGATTAAAGTGACAGTACAAGTTAAAAGTTATATAGAAGTGATAAAGAATAGGAAAACCTGTGAACAGGGACAGGAGGTGATAAAAAACAACAGTAGAAGGTGAGAATTTCTCGTATCATAAAAGTAAGGTTAGAGGGCACGAACGTCTCCGAGGTGTCGAACCGGACAGAAGTGCTAAACGCGGTAAGGCATAGAAGGTAGGCAACACATTAGGCATATTAAAATTAGAAAGGCGAAAAGACAAAAGCTATTAAAAGTTGAAAATCAACTACTCATATGAGTGAAAAACCGAAAAAAAGGACAAGAGAGAAGGAAGAAAAACAATTGGAAGAGACTGAAGATACGATATTCGGAAGAAATAAGAAAACAGTAAGAACACCGGAACAAAAAAGAGCGGAAATTGAAAGAAAGATAGCTAAAACTAATAACATGGATTCGAACGAAATTAAAGAAATGCTACAAACTATAATGTCGGAGATGAATAGAAATACAACAGAGATTAAAGAAGAAATGAAGGCGCTGAAGGCTGCTTTTAAGGAAAAAGAACAAAAATGGGAAAAAGAGAAGGAACAACTAAAGGCAAGAATTGATATATTGGAGGACAAAATTGAGAGAGAGGAAAGAGCAAAAAGAAGAAATAATATTATAATTAAGGGTCTAAATACATCGAAGGATGATGTGGCTGGTGAGGTGGAGAAATTTATAGAAAAAAACCTTAAGGTAGAAGCGAAAATGATTAAAGCGTACAAAACAGGAGCTAACAAGATGAATACAATAGTGGCAGAAGTAGAGACATGGGCTATGAAGATGGAAATTATGAACAATAAAAAGAGGTTAGGTGGAGGAGACATTTTTATAGATAACGATCTTACCATAGATGAGCGAAAGATACAAGAAGAAATTAGAGCAATAGCGAGAAAAGAGAGAGAGAATGGGAAAAAGGTAACTGTGGGATACCAAAAAGCGATAATAGATGGCAAGTTGTTTAGATGGAACAAAAGAGGAGAGCTAAAGGAAAGTACGGAGGGAGGTCATTGGACAAAAAACTAACAGTAAAAAAAAGCAAAAAGGACGGAAATATGGAAACGAAAATAGCAATGGAAATGGAAAAGAATGATGAGATACAATGGATGGATCATGACGTGAAACAGTGTGATGACAAAAATATGAAAAGGAGGAAAAGGAAGAGCCTAAGAGCTTTACTAGGTATGAAAAAAAAAATGAGAATGAACATAGAATGAGAATGAACCATGAAATATTGAAAGACATGGGAGATGAGGATGTTGTGAAATTTGTGAAAGCGCAGCGAATACGTTGGATTGGTCATGTGATGAGAAGAAGCGAAGGAAGTGTGATAAGAGGAATAACACAATGGAGACCGATGGAGAAGAGAAGTAGAGGAAGAACGAAGTCGAGATGGATGGATGAAGTAACGGAGGACCTTAAGAAGATGAAGGTTATGAACTGGAAAAAGAAATGTGAGGATAGAAAAGCTTGGAGAGAGATCGTAGAGAGGGCTAAAACGCACTCGCAGTTGTAAGAAGAAACAGAGGCAAATAAGGAGTGATTTACCTTGTGAAATGAATCGGAAGAGCTTCGGAAGAAGCTGGTATATTCCGCAAGGAATGGAAACCATACACGACTGTAATAAGACCAACAGTGATTTATGGTTGTGAAGTATAGACGTTGAGGAACCAAGAAAAAATGATGCTTGAGATATGGGAAAGGAAGATCCTCAGAAAGATTTACGGTGGAAAACAAGTGGAAGATAAATGGATGAGAACAAACAACGAACTAAACGAATTGTATGGCGAACCAAATATCGTAAACATAGTGAAGACGCAGAGAATTAAATGGGTAAGAAGCTCTACGGAAGAATTCCAAAGAATATATAGAAATCAGTTTTCGGTGGTGTAAGGAAAAGAGGAAGACCGAAAACCAGATGGAATAAAGAGGTGCAAGAATACTTGGCCGAAATGAAAGTGAGTGAATGGGAAGAATGGGCAAAGAACAGAAAGAAATGGAAACAGGGGATAAACCAAGCCATGGACCTCCTAGGCCTGTAGTGCTGCTATATATTTCAACAGGCCAGCCTACGTACTGGCCATCCGATCAAAGAAAACTACCGGATTGCATTGATTTTTGTGTGGTGAAAGAAATACCAGGTGGTTGCTTAAAAGCGGAATCCAGTCTTGATCTGTCATCTGGCCACTCCCCGTTAGTAGTCAATATAAGTACAAAAGCATTCAATATAACAAAAACTCCGTCGTTGTGTTCCAAAAAAACAAACTGGAAATATTTCAAATACCTGGTAGAAACAAACCTCCAAACACAAATTCCACTAAAAACAGAAAATGATACAGAAGAAGCCATCGAACATCTAAGTAAAACATTCCAACAAGCAGGTTGGAGCTCCACGCTCCACGTTTTCCAGGTGGGGGTGCTAGCTTGACGTCAACTCAGCACCGCCACTAAAGATTTATCTTTAACCGCGAAACCGTTCAGTCCTAAATTCGGGAATATAGTCGAAAATTAGTCCATAATTAGTTCAAAAATATAGTATAATTTTTTTTTTGAAGAGGTGGGGGGCTAGCTTGACGTGGGTAGTTACTAAACCACATAAGGTAAAATTTTACAATACAATAAAATTGTGCACTTTTTGAAATAAAAAACTTATAAACGAAAATTTTAAAACGACAAAATTAAGAACTAAACAAGAGTATCATTGCTCAAATTAAAGATGGATGCCAACCCAGCAAGAATATTTCTGGATTAAAAAGATTTTATAAATTTTAATAGCTGGGGGCATTGCAATACATATTATAATAGTTAAATTTATAACAACTCTCTATAACATAAATGCGCAGTCCCTTGCGTGTTGTTTTAATAGGTTTTACACCGTAATTCAAACAAGCCGACAAACTTAAGTCTTTTAAGATGTATGATCTTGGAGAAGCTAAGACACTTTTTGGTCCCAATCAGAAGGTAACGACAGATATAAGCTCTTCAGAACACACTAAAATGGAGAGAATACCGTATCAAGAAGCCGATGGATCGCTGTTATATTTGACTGGGTGACTGTTAAGAGAATTTTTAGATATATAAATTTAAAATACTCATAATTAAGCAATAACACAATTACTGTATTCTGTGCCGATTGAGTCAACGATAAAAATAATCGACGCTCATGCAGCAGAAGGCAATCTTCTGGAACATTCAAAGAATACCAACGATAGCATTGTCCACAACTGAGACAACTAAGAAACACTGTCCAAAGACAGTTTGAAAATAAATTTTTACTTGCAAAAACAAATCATCGTCTTATGAGTACAAAGCATAACAATGTTCAATACCATTTTATACGATCAAAGATAGAAGATAAAGAAATTTAAAGTGGAATACATCAGTAGAGGAGATATCACCCCCCAGTTTTTATATATGAACATTTTAAACTAAATATGATTTATAGGTTACCTCATTATTATCCTGTTGATATTCTAAAATAGAATTATCTTTAATATCAATGGAACGATCCAATTCCTCTAATTCGACTTCCATGCTCTCCATTTCGTTATAACTATTACTGGAAACTCGCAAATCGCTGATACTTTCTTCGAATTTATTAAACTTCCAAAAGTATTACACACCAACCAAACTGGCAGCATCAACTTGTAGTAGAAATTTTGAGGTTAGATTGAAGTTCTAGTTATAAATTCTGCAAAGCGCACACAATAAATTTAAAATATTATGAAATTAAATTACAATAAATCCATACGTTAGCGACTAATAAATTATTAGATACTGTTACCTGTTGCTATTAGATACTAGAATTATAAACATCCGTCAAACGATGCTAAAGAATTAAAAATGACATTCAGATGTTCACACCTATCTTCAAGATATTCAATATCCAGTGGCGGAATTACATTTTTTTATATAAAGTTAAAGAAATAAGAAAATAGAATTTTAAAAAATTAATCATATAATTATTTTATTATAAGTGAATATTTAAATTAATTTTTACCATTTCTATAGCGTAATTTTTTCAGAATTCTTATCACAGATTTCTTGTTTATTCAAATATTCTACGTTCAACCCTGTTAAATGTGAATTATTGTCATTTCGGTTTCGTTAAATATTATGTTTCTTCGTAGTATGAATTATTTACTTAATAGTTAAAAATTTTATTATTTTAACATTTTGTTAAGTTTGATTATTTTAACATCACATGCTACTAAATCCCATAATAATACTTAAAAAATTCTAACTTTTTTAAGTTATTTTCTATTTAATTATTATGTTTTAAAACTGAGTTTGTAAACGGTTGAGGAAGCGGTCATTAAAACAATAAAATTGTACAACGTTTAGGGTTCTTTATTGACCCATTTTCAAAATGGGTCAATAAACATAACAAAAATAACAATAGCGATAACGAAATAACAACTGTAATATTTGGTTCTTCAATTTTAATTACTGCCTTCTCAAATCAAAGTGCCAAACCAAACCAACTCACCTCTAACCTCACCTAAACTTATATGTGCCAGTGGCGTAACTACTGACAGGACACCAGAAGGAATAATTAGTACACACAAATTAAATAAAACACAGGATTCGGTTCAACGATGAATATTTCTTTAACCGAAAAGAAAAAGGTAGTCCAACAACCAATTTACCAGCAAAGTTAATCTCCTTGATATCATTTAATTCAGAATGCTTTAGTTTGAAATTTGATTTAATAACTGTTCAATAATTAATTCTCCTGATTCATGAACGCGAGGTGGCTTATTATATAATAAGCAAACAAAGTTTTGTTTGCTTCGGGTAGCCCTGGATTGCGGGTAGTTGGGATTATTTTAGGGCAAGGGTTCCAGCGTTTTCAAAATAATTGTAAAAAAACCTCTTGTTCAAAAAAAAAATTAATTGTTTTTGAAAAATTACCAATAATTCAAAATTAAGTACAATGTAAAGCTTTAATATTTCTTAAAAGGGATCGAAGTTTCGATTTTAACTTTATCCAAATCGGCTTGTTATCAATCCCGCACATTCGCTCGCACTTACAAATATAATTTTCTGAATCCAACTTATAATTTTTACTATTTTCTCTTCAAATAAATCATCCAAATCGACGTATTACCGCTCGGTAGCAAATTATCAAAAATATCCAAAATAATTCAAATTTCAAAAAATACGCTGTAATGCAAACGCATCAAATCCACTTTATTTAAATATCCCAATAAAAATAATTACTCACAATTTTAGAATTAATAGAATTTCAAAAATTAACGAGCCAAAAGTCGCACCACCTACTCGCGCGGTAGCTCCTGGCAAAAAGTTGATTTTGGACGATAAGAGGTTATAACGTAATTTGTAGATAAGCGAATGATTTTTAGAAAAGTTTTAATCCATAAAGCCTAAAAAATCAATAATATCGAAGCTATAGCCGTTTTAAATCAAAAATTAAAAAAATTGCTTTAAAAAGAGATACCCCCCCCCCCAGGGAGGTGGAGTAAATAAAAGGGAGGGACTGGGATAAAAATTTTATTTGAAATATTGTCTTAAAAAAGTGTCTTTTATCAACCATCTCAAAGGTTCTGCACGGTCACGGGGACACTCTGTATATAGATATAATATTACGAAGAAACTACAAAACGAATTTTTCATTTTCTCAAGACTCTTTAATGCCAACTAGAAAGAAATAGTACAGTGTTACTGTAAAAGAAATGGAAGTCATGGAATAGGGTGAAAAAACAATATTTATAAAAGAGGTTCAAGAAAAAAATGAAATATTGATGATGGAAGAAAAAAAGATGTAAAAAATGAAATAGGAAATCTTATGGTAACAAATGAAACTGAAAACACTAATGAAAATAAAATTGATTAAACTAAAAAACATGAAGTTGATGAAGAAAATGCAACGAAAGCTGAAATAATTGAAAAGTCGAAAACATCATCATCGGAAAGTAGGACTTACCATTCAAAAAACATACCAATTACGTGTATAAAAAATGCTCCTGTTTGTCCTGCTGACGATATTTTTATAGATGAAGTTGAAGTTAAAGAAGAAGAAAAGTTGGAAGATTTGGACGAGTCGGGAGCGGCAGAAGATGGTACCAGAAAGATGGACACTTTCAATTAGGATAATTCTGTGGAAAGTAAGAAGAGGGAAATTAATAAATAATATAAAGATTGGAATTGTGAGCTTGTAACAATTATTTGCATAACTGTTTTCCGCGACCCGTAACTATCGATCGCGCCCTACGCCCATGGTGGACATTTTTCGCTTCTTCACGCACTCTCCGCAGCGCAGCTTTTGCTCGTTACCAACTTCGCGCGTAAGCCAAGGACTTGTTACGTCGCCCCGCGTGGGTAAATTAATTAGTGTCGGCGCCAATGCCAGACTCGAGGTAATATGTAGCTCAGTCGGAAAGAAGCGAACTTATGGGGGGGGGGGGGGAAAGGGTTTGCAAGACCAAACAAGAATACACATATAAATATTTAATAGACAATTAGGCACACAAATAATAAACATAAGATAAAATACAGATAATTTCTGGAATGGCCAGAGGTAAACATAAATCGGTAAGTTAAGATACTAAGACAATTAAGATATTATTACTGAACTCAACATACTTTAGATACGAGATTGCTATTCGTGAAGATAATAAAATGATTACATTAACTTTAGTGTAAATATCCAAATTACTATAATTTAACACAAAAGATAAAACATGAGGTTTTCTGCACATGACAATGTGTTGAATTACTAACACTACATAAAATAATCGCTAAACGTTACTATCGGTACGATACAAAATTGCTGGGTTGTTCCCAGTGACGATAATTTGTTGAAATGAAGATATCACTGAACATAACATAAATTTACAGACCTTATAGTTGTCAACGCCTGTTGATATTAACTGACTGCCTTCTGGGCGGCATCCTTGAACTTTCAGCTCCAGGATAAATTGTGACTGTTTAATAGCAAAACCAAACGCCTCGATAGACCATAATTGAATTGACGGAACATTCAGTAACAATTACTTCCATAACGTAACTCAAGTCAGAAACCATGCGGAATGCAAAAATGGCGGTAACAAAATAGCGCAAAACGATAATCGATAATTAAATAAGTAAATCGTTAAGCTATTCGAACCAGAATATTTCCATAATCACAAATAACGGTAAGACACATGGCAGTTGCGTGAACAGGTATAATTTGAACGAAACATAAGATAATAAAATCTAATTTAAGCAAATCGCTCTACGCGATGTTAACATGTACGCTGCTCGAAGTGAAGTCTTCGCCAACGTCGGTCGTACGCGCCGAACGAACTAAAACATAGAGCTTGCGCGGTGGCTTTTCCGCTAAAACCTACCAACAAGAATAGACATGAAACGCTCAAGGACAAACAGCCGCATTCCTACAGTTACGAGGCACGGTCAAAAAGTAATGACAAACAGAATTTATAATGTAACTGTCGCTAATCGTAACAGACCTCATGTTGAAGCGTCAAGTAAGACGGAGGCATTTTGAGAAGTGCAGTAGAAATCAGTTAGGTTATCATATTTGAGATAATTGCAATTGCGCAAGGGCCCAGTTTTGGGATTTAACCTGAAGCGTAAAGTAAAAGTGATTGCCAACAAGTTAACGTCGACAATAGATGTAAATTGAATGAACGCGTGTTCAACCTTTAAAACGACGAGAGAGTCGTGTTTGATTGTCTTGCCATCTTTGAGTCAGAATCGACAATTTACTGTGTTGTGTAATAGTGCAAGGTGCTTCGATATTTGTGCACAAGGTGATTTTCTATTCGGGCTCATCGATCTCATCATCCTCCGACCGAGCAGTCCATCGGCATCTTCAAAAATTAAAATGACATAATAAATGGCAGCCTAACAATTCTGCGACACGCGGTGTGGTTAATTTAATTGTGCCGATTTAACCTGGTTTCAGTGTGTTTTTCGATAGTTTTTAACGGTTTTTTCACATACCCGATTGGTGGTGCCCTGATGAGTGTGACAATCTGAATATCTCCCGATTGTTCCTTTTATAATAATAATAATAATAATAATAGTTTTATTCATCAACTCTTACTTACAATAAAAAGAAAAAATAAATACATTTTATAAGAAAAAATAAATACAGCAGAGTCGATGAAGGGGCAAAACAATCAGCAAAGCTGTTTTTCAGTTCTACCCTAGCACGCATTTTGCGCAAGCATCAGAATCTTCTTGATCCCGCTTCTAAAGGAACGGCTGGTTCCGCCGGTCAAGAACACGTCCAGATACCTATTGTAGATCTCCGCCGCTCGGTACTCGAAGGAGCCCTGAAACTTAGTTGTCTTGTGAGACGGGATAGACAAGTTCCCGCTATAACGAAGATCAAGTTGATGGCGTTCAGATCTTTTCACCATCAACTCCAACAGATACCCCGGGCTACCACGCTTATACAAATTGTACAGAAAGGAAGCGAACAGAAGTTCAAAGCGAGCGTGAATCTTGAGGACACCAAATTTATTATAAAAAGGAGTAACGTGACTGCCAAACTCAATATCACAAGCAAACCTCATGCAAGAGTTCTGAAGAACCTGTAGTTTGTGTTTTAAGTTGGCAGTAAGGTATCCGTAATAAACCACACTGCAGTAGTCAAGGTGACATAATATTAAACTCTGCACCAGCTGCAACTTAATCGTCGGGGGAAGAAGATATTTGTACCTGTATAAGGATTTCAGTTTGTAGTATCCTATACCACAAATCTTAACAACGTGCGCCCCAAAACTCAAGTTACTGTCGCAAATTACGCCAAGATCCCTAACATTCTCACTAAACTCCAGTACGGAGCCATCAAGTTCAACGTCAAGAGATCGTGTGCTGTCGGCTAGAGTACAGCAGTATGTACTTCCCACACGTAAACAAACCGTTTTATTGGGGTTAAGGATTAACCCATTGTCGCCAGACCAGAGCTTAATAGAAGTTAAGTTATTATTCAAAAATTTTCCTTCATTTGTTTTATTTATTTTCCTGTTCGACCTTCAATTTATTATCGGCGAATAATTTGATATCAGTATGCCGGTTTGCGTAGATTGCAATGTTGACATTAAGCCAAACTCACCTACCATTGTTTCCGATGGTTGTGGCGGATTGGTTTCATTTGGGATGCTGTGGTTTTTCTGAGGATGACGGTAGGAGAATTACTTGCACAGGAGTGCAGTGTTTTAAAATTCGTTTTACACCGCAACTTCAGTCTCATTGTATTGGTGTTATACCGTCCCCCTGACACTGAAATTATTAACGATACGTTGTTTATCTCTGCTGTAAAAAATTTACACTCTTCTTCACACTCGGAATATTGTTATAATGGGTGATTTCAACTTGCCGAGACTGGCTGGTTTAAGCCGAGTTTTAAACAATGAAGCTTCAGACTCAACGTCTCTTTATAGTAATATGATTTACGATTTAAATCTAAGCCAGCTTATTTCCGCGATTTCAGAAGTTTCACAAACTGGCGGCGGGTCGCCGCTGAACTGAATGACGTTGATTGGGTTCATGTGTTGGATGATCTTCCTGTCAATAGTCAGTGGCATGAGTTCGAGGAAAGGATTGCCGCTTCTATCACGGCCAACTCTTTTCGAAAGAGAATATCTTACAATCCCGGCAAACCGTGGATCACAAGTGAACAAAAAGAGCTTAACAACAAAACAACATTAATTTCATTTATTTTGTAAATTATTTAAAAGTTAAATTTGTTTAGTATTTATTTGTACCATATTGTATAAAATTGTTAGTTAAATTATTTGCTGTATAAATAAAGGTGGAAAGACCGAAAAAGTAGAAAAGAGTGGGGCTTGAAGGTTGTACGTTGTAAGAGACTTGGGCTCACGCCTTCGCGTCGAGCGGAAGAACATCATTTCCGCAATGAAAATTATATTGTTAATTGTTTCTTTGAAAATTAATAAAATAAGTTAAGTTGAGTTGATGTTTTTATTTTAATTGTGGTAAAATGAAGTGCAAATAAATTGGAATAATTAAAGAATTTAGTGAAAATTTTGGTCGATGCGTAAAAATTACGTCGCAACAAATTTGTTTGACCAGACGCCAGCTGGAATAGCATGTGCGCTTGCAAGGCCACAGATTACAAGGAAAAGTTGAGCATTTTTAATTTAAGATTTAAAAAACCAATTGAAGCAGAGCTCATAGCTATTAAATAATCTGTGTTACCTCAGCGAATTTCACTAGAGGGTGAAAATGCAAAAATTTGCAAAGTTGGGGGCATAGCAGTATATTATCTAAATTGCACTGTGTTTTAATTTTGTAATTTATAGTTTATAGGATACATCCTCAACTCTTTCATTATGTAATAATAATAAAAAAAAAGATATTAAAAGAAAACAATAGGTATTTAAATTATGGGATTTTGCAAATTGATTAAACCACATACAATATAATTAATATTATTTAAAAAATACAATAATTGTGAATTAACTCGAGAATGAATATTGACCATTTGAAAATCACGCACGCACGACATGTATTCTGAGAGCTGCTATCCGTTTGGCTTCCTTTACTTGCTCTTTCGTTAATTGTTCTCCTTCGTAAACACTTGGTGGTCTAATTAAAGTGCAATTTCTTGTTGATAGCATTGAAGCAACATGTTTGAAACCTCTATCTGCCATCGCAGCACAGTTTTCGAACAGATTTTCCATAAAGTTACTTATGGAGTTACTTATAAAGTTACCATAAAGTTTTTTATCATTTTAGCATTTTTATCTAAGTTTTATGTTTATATATTATTTCAAAAAACCAGTGAAACACTCCCATTGTTTCTATTTCCCAGCTCATAGAATAAAAATATGAATGTAGGGTTAGAACACCCTGTAAAAATAATTCTTATGAGACTAGAATGATAGAAAACGTAAATGTTAGTTAAGTTAAGCCTTAACACTACACAATAAAATATAAAATACATAAACTTCAACGTAGGTTGATGTCAAAATAATTACTCTTTCAAACTCGGTTACTTGGATGTTTCAAACAATTAAAAATTTAGGTTCACTAAAATGAACACTCAAGTCGTACAACAATTTAATTTTACCAAAAAAACGAAAATGAATTGCAAAGTTATGTAGATTACACTTAAGGACACTTAATGAAGCTAGAAGAACAAAACCAAACGGCGAAAATCTCAAGAAGAGTTAAACTGGGATGTACAGCATTAAGAAAACTGGGATGGATCCTAAAAGACAACGGTTTACCTATGTGCCTAATATAAAAGGTATTTGACTCATGCATCCTACCAGTACTGACCTACGAAGTAGAAACAAAGAACCCAACGGGCAAAGAAGAAACGTATGCTGGAAGTGAGTCTACGCGACAAAATAAGAAACGTTGAAATTGAACGATTAAAAACAAACAAAGATAACAGACGTCATGAAAAGAGCTGCGGAGTTGAAGTGGAGATAGGCTGGACATGTGGCAAGAGAAGGGTCTAGAACAATGGTCAGATACGGACCGCGGGAAGTCGAACCTCCGACCGCCAAATATTGTTAAAATTGTTAGTTATTAATTAATTTTCGATTTTTTGAAAAATCATTATATTGAAATAAATGAAATTGATATTTTATCTTAATTCTTACTATTATGGTAAAAATTTTAAATTGCTATAAATTGTTTGAACCATAAATTTTAAAAGGACACAAATTTTATGACCATCGGCAGCTTAGTTCAAAATAACACTTCCGCAATAAATTAGAGTGGGCATTGTAAAGCCATAAATTGTTTTACATTTTGGTGTGAATTTTATGTAGAAATGCACCTTTGCTTAAGATTTCTGAAATATTCTTTCAGTTTAATTTAGTTCGTCGTTTGACAACATTATTTTACCATCGCCATCGGTAAAATAAGAATTTAGTGCGTGATTTTTATTTAAAAATGGTTTTTTAAGATAAAGTTTAAAGTTTACCGAAATTGCGAGTGCGGGGGTGCAGACGGGAGAGCAGACTGAAGGTGATCACTTCGTTAATTGCATAACGCGGAGCAAACGTTCAATTCCTGAACAGCGAAAAGTGGACAGTGAAAATAGGAGATTTCTAAAAGTGGTGAAACTAAAAGTGGTAATTTAAAGCGACATTACGAAACAATTCATCAGCAATTCCACAAAAACTTTCTTCTTGACAGTGAGGCTCGTAGAGAAAAACTTCAAGCATATCTTACGTCTTACAAAAAAAAGCACTAAATTACTAGTTCGCTGTAAGAGCGAGCAAGAAAAATCCACAAAAGCAGCTTTACGTGTGTGCTGACGCTTAATAAACATCAGAAACCATTTTCTGATTCTGAGATAGTGAAAGAATGTATGTTGGAAGTAGTGTTGAGATTTGGAAGTAGGCAATGATATTAAAAAAGGGGATTAAATAAAACACGTCGTTGCGTTGATCTGGTTTGTGCATGACTACTTTATTAGGTAACGCGCAAGTCATAAAAATATATGGTTACAATGACGGTGTACCCGTATGCATATTCTCAACACCCTCACTCATTTAACAATAAAAGAAAAAAGAATACAGTTAACAATGTAAATCTCATAATTAACATTACTACAATAATGCAAAATAAGAAATATTAACTTTTTAAACAAAAAATATCTATGTAAGCTTTATAAACTAATTTTATATAGTTTTACTCACAAAACTTTTCTTTTAATTTTTTAATGTCCACAACACCAATTGTTTTATTACACACATCAATTTTTAAACCGCTTACTGCTTTTGTTAAATGGTCTGCTGCCATTTCCTCAGTTGGAATATAATTTATTTCAATTATCCTACTTTCAACTTTTTGACGGATGTAATGGTGTCGAACATCAATATGTTTTGAACGTGCTCTGTATCCATCCGATTTAACCAAACTAATGGCACTTTGATTGTCCGATTTTATTTCCAAAACCTTTCCTCGCTGGCTTGGATCGAGTTCCTCTGCTAGTTGTTTTAGCCATATAGCTTCTTGGCATGAAGCTGAAAGAGCCATGTACTCAGCTTCACTACTTGATAAGGCTACTGTTGGTTGCCGTTTACTTGCCCATGTTATCGCACCCGAAGACATTGTAAATACATATCCCGTACAAGATCTTCTTTTATCGACATCAGATGCCCAGTCCGAATCGGAGTACCCTTGTATCTTCGAATCGTTATTCTTTTTGTAGCATATTCCAGTATGCAGGGTTTCCTTTAGATATCTAAAAATTCTCTTTACTGCACTCCAATGAGCCTTACCATAATTATTGTTGAATCTGCTCACATCATTTACGGCAAACACTATATCCGGACGAGTTCCTTGTGCTAAATATAGCAAACTTCCTACGGCTTCCTGGTATGGAATTTTCTTCAAGTCGTTTTTATCCTCGTCTTTTGAACACATGTCTGTCGATAGCTTCTGATTCATATCGCTTGGAGTTTTCACTGGCTTGCAGTCACTCATATTGAAACGCGCTAGTATTTCTTCAGTATACTTTGCCTGATCCAAATAAATGTCCCCGTTGTTTTGATTTCGAGTGATTTTTAGACCTACTATCTGGCTGGCTTCTCCCATATCTTTCATTTTGAACGCTTGGCTAAGCGTCGCCTTGAGCCTATCTCGAACATCTTTTTCTTTCCAAAAAATTAGGATGTCATCCACATAGATTGACACAATAAGATTTTCTGTAAAATACACGCATGGGTCCATTTTGGATTTTCTTAGTCCAAAACCTTGTAGTGTTTCATCCAATTTCTTGTTCCATAGCCTCCCACTTTGCTTTAACCCATAAATGGCCTTCTTTAGCTTGCAGACTTTTGTCGTTCCATCGGCATGACCCCCAGGTTGTTCCATATAAATGGTTTCTTCAAGGTCACCATGTAGAAACGCAGTCACCGCATCCATTTGGTCGATTTTTAGCCCTAATTTAACGGACAAAGCAATTAGATAACGAATCGTACTATATCTTACCACTGTAGTCGACTCCTGGCTTCTGCGAACACCCCTTTGCTACCAATCTCGCTTTGTGTTTGACCAAATTTCCATTTTGATCTTGCTTGGTTTTAAACACCCATTTCGATTTTATCGCTTTGGCAGGTCTACGAGTTCCCAGGTACCATTTTGTTTTAACGACTTCATTTCTTCTTCCATTGCAGCTTTCCATTTTTTACCGTTAATGTTCGACAAGGCTTCTTCCAAGGTTGATGGATCCATATTTCCTTGACCTGTTGCGTTGTATGTCACAAATTCGTCGAGTTTTCTTGGTTTAACCCTTTCTCGTTTTGGTCTGCTTGATTCGGCTTGATTGTTTTCTGGGATTTCTTCATTAGGAATGTATGTTTCATCTTGTAATGAATTGTCATTTTCCTCGAATGCAATTTCTTCAACACTTTCTTCAGAATCATATTCATCGTCTTCTTGATGATTTTCTTCTAGATGTTGACTTACCGAATCGAGATCCCTCACTGAATCTAAACCAATTTCTTCTCGAATAAAGATTTTTTTACTAGCGTCTTTTTCTATGAATATTACATCACGACTAGTCACTACTTTATTTGTTTCTATTTCGAAGCACCGATATCCTTTCGTTGTTTCACTATATCCGACAAAAATCATTTCTTGTGACTTTTTGTCCCATTTTCGTCGTCGTTCTTTTGGAACATGAACCATCGCGCGCGACCCGAATACTTTTAATTCTTGATTATCCGGCTTTTTCCCAGTCCAAATTTCAAAGGGAGTTTCGTTATTCAACACAGAACACACAGAACGATTTATGACGTAAGCTGCCGTATTTACAGCTTCTGCCCAAAACGCCTTTTCAAGTTTAGCATCAAATATCATACACCTTGCCTTTTCCACAAGGGTTCTGTTCATCCTCTCTGAAATTCCGTTTTGCTGGGGTGTGTACACGTTTGACGTTTGGTGTTGAATCCCATTTTTTCGTAGAAAATCTTCGAATTCTTTACTGCAGAATTCACTACCATTGTCCGTTCTAAAGATTTTTATCTTTTTTCCAGTTTTATTTTCCATGTTCGCCTTGAAATCCTTAAAACTTTCAAATGTTTCATTTTTGGTTTTCAAGAAGTACACAAATACCATTCGCGAATGATCATCAATAAAAGTTAAAAAATATTTAGCTCCACCGATAGATGTTTCTTCCATTGGTCCGCACAAATCTGAGTGTATTAAATTCAATAATTCCTCCGTTCTTGAACTTTTATGCGTAAATGGTTTTCTTGATTGCTTACCCATTAAGCAAGTCTCGCATTTGTTGATTTCTTCTTCACCACCGATAAAATTAATCCCATTCACAATTCCATTCCGCATTTTACACATGTCCTTGTAATTTATGTGACCTAATCTACGATGCCACGTCATCGCGTTCACTTCTGAAGAATTTGCAACCATGCAAAAATTAGTTTGTCCATTAACTTTGTAAACACCTTCATCTAGCCGCGCTCGTAAAAGACACATTTGTTGCGAGTCATATACCGCCCCGCCGTCTTTATTAAAAACAACAGTGTTTCCTTTGTTCACTATTTGCTTCACGGAAAGTAAATTTACCGCCAAGTCGGGCACACACAAAACGTCTTTTATTTCGAATTCGCGATCGTTCACCGACAATGAGCGATTTCCCGCCAATGAAGTAGTCATTTTTGCATTGTTAGCAGCACTGATTTCAACTATTTCACAAACTTTTTTGTTTACAAGTAATTTTTCATGTGGTGTCATATGATGTGACGCGCCGCTGTCAAGTATCCACTCATCGTTACTTGGTACTTTTTTTGTTACTGATAACGCTACTTTGGCTTCGACCTTTTCAGTTTTGTTTACTCGATCTTTGCATTTTCTCGCAAAGTGACCCTTTTTTCCACAAACAAAACATTCCAACGTTTTAGGTTTTTTGTTTTTGTTAGGCTTTTTATCTTTCCCCGCGAAAGCATTTGCCGTATTTGAACCACCTTCGTTTGGTTTTTTGTACGCGTAATCAACTAACTTTGATTTTATGTCGTGTCCGGAAATTGTAACTCCGCTGTTTTCTATGGCCATAATCATTGGCTTGAATTCATCCGTTAGTCCCGCGAGTAGAATGGCTCCGACCCATTCATCCGAAACCGAAAAACCGACTCCCGATAGTTTGTTAGAAGTATCAATAATTTCTTTAACATACTGGTTCATTGAATCGCTTTTATCTAACCGAATTCCCAATAATTTTCGCAATAGCCCGATTTTTCGTGTCACACCTTTGTCTTCGAACAAAGCTTTTAGTTCAGTCCACATTTCTAATGCCGTCTTATACGTTTGAATGTGTGGAACAATCGACGAATCTACACTCTTAATGCTATCCTGGCCTTGGCTTTTTTTAATTTTTCAGCGTTAGTTTCCGTATTTGGCGATGGATTTATGCATTTTTCAAGACCCAAAAATTCCAACATATTTTCCATGGCGAATGCCCAAGTATGATAATTTTCGGCGCCTTTTAATTTCTCGATCGTAGAAATTACGTCGTTTCCTGACATGATTAGGTTTTAATCGAACTTGTAACACGAAACCCGTCTACACTTCGCAGTTTGCACTTGTTAAATTCTTGTTTAGCTACAACCAAGCAAGCACTTTTTACCCGGCACCAACCGTTAGTAATTGACCTTCAACAAATTGCGTAGTTTATTTATTATAAAACTTCCACTAGCAACAAATTCACTTTTATTTAGTCTTAATTAAACATCCCGCGCCTAGGTGTACATCTGGGCCACCATAACCTGTTGAGATTTGGAAGTAGGCAATGATATTAAAAAAGGGGATTAAATAAAACACGTCGTTGCGTTGATGTGGTTTGTGCATGACTACTTTATTAGGTAACGCGCAAGTCATAAAAATATATGGTTACAATGACGGTGTACCCGTATGCATATTCTCAACAAGTAGCCACGGTACTTTTTGAAGAAAAAAAGGATGTTGTCGCTGCAATTCAAAGTATTCCATTGTCGGCAAGAAGTAATACAAGAAGAACCGAAATTTTAGCTGCCGATATTAAAAGCACCCTGCTTGAACTTCTGCAAAAGGCTCCTTGCTGCGCCATAGCACTTGATGAATCATGTGACATTGTTGATGATAAACGTCTATGTCTATTTTTGTGAAATTTTTTGACATCAAAAGTCAGATGTTCAGGGAAGAATTGCTAGCAATATTGTCGTTGAAAGGTAACACTTGAGATGATTTATTCAAGGCCATTGATAAATTCATTACTAAATCCAACATTCGTTATGATAAAATGGTGTCGCTTTCAACTGACGGGACCCAAGCGATGATTGGCAAAGAAAAAGGTGTAGTAAAGAGAATCAGGGATAAGAATTCAGGTCTAATATCGTATCAGTGCATAATTCACCAGGCAGACCTTTGTGGAAAACTTAGTGCTACATTGAAAGAAGTAATAGACAGCTTGGTCAAGTTGATTAATTTTATGAGATCTCATTCTGCTCTTCAGCATCGACAGTTCAAGGAGTTTCATTCTGAATGTAATTAATCGTATTCTGACTTATTGCAACACAACAACGTTCGTTGGCTGAGCAAAGGTCAAAGGCTAATAAAAGAACAAGTAATCTTCTTTTTACAAAATTTGGGTACGCAGGAAGCAAGAAAGCATTTGGAGTTCATAACAAACGAGCGCGATATGCTAGCTGTGGCTTTTCTGAAAGATATTCTGAAATATTTAAATGCGCTCAACACAGCGAAGCGGACAAGGAAGCGGGAAATTAATATGTGATCTGGTTCAAAGCGTTTCTGCTTTACGTCGCAAGCTGGATATCTTTGAAAAAGATATTGTAAGTCAAGAATTTATTCATTTCCCAACAATTTTTGAATATAAAAAGAAGAACTCTAAAGAGGACATTGCAGTGTTTTTAAGATTTCTGTCAGATTTTAGGAACGAATTTGCTACAAGATTCCAAGACTTTGCAGAGATGAGAAAGCTGTCCCAATTCCTTACATCGCCTTATGAAGTTGATGCATCGGCAGAATGGACTGATGTGGCTGCTAAGTTGTTCAGTCTGTCAAAACCTTCACTTCAAATGGAGATAATTTACTTACAAGAAGATATTTCCTTGCAAATGTATAAAACTGCACCCACTGAAGAATTTTGGGTTAAACATGTTTCAGAAAAGTATGAAAATTGTAAGAAACTAACTATAAATCTGGTCACTATGTTTGGCTCGACATATGTATGCTCTCCCGTGCGCAACCTTCGCAGCGGGTCTTGACCTTAAAAAGTTGGGAGATGGGTCGTGAAGGGGGACTTGGTTTTGAACGTGAGCGAGTGAGGAAGTCAAGCTTCGAAAACGTTCCGGGTGAATATTGGACTCGGCTGAATATTTGTTGAAAGTAAGCGAGTGCCTTAACGTCAATTTTCCGGAAGTTGGAACGAAGAGTAGCTAACTCATTGCTAAGTCATTAGTCAAGTATTATCAGGTTCCATTGGGAATTTTCATAACCTGGAAATCAAGTTCGTTATATTCAATTTGCTAACATCTCCATCTAACCTCATCATAAGAATCGTTCGTGAAACTACAAGTGCAAGGTAGTAGCGATTCCTTATCTTGTCTTTGTGGCCGTCGACGACCAGTTTGTTTGTGTGTACGCGATTCCGTGTGGTGCGTATATGTTTAGTGCGTCATTCGAGCTACTGTTTGGGTCTCCGCTTCGATTGTCCGCTCGTTTATGCAGTGGTGCAATTGTTCCTTCATTTCAACCAGCAGCGAGGAGGTTAATCACGTCATCAACTGCGCGTTATTGGAAAGTACAGCGGGATTCGGTGGTGCTATTCTTGTCACCATATATCTTGTAAATTTACCTGAGCGCTTGGGTAAGTACCAATTTTGCATTACTGTTTTCTTGTCGGTACTGAGTTCCATTGGTTGGTATTCCATTGTGTAACGACGTGATTTGTTTCTAGTGTGGCTGCCGATTCAGAATTATTTATGTTGGAGGTTGTTGTCGCAGCAATATCGCGAAAAGATTAATTGTATTATTTTGTTTAATATATCGTTGTTAAATAAAACGAGGTTTTATTTGGAAGTGGTTGGAAGCAATTTTTACTTACAGGACCTATGCTCTTGCCTCCGATTATATAAGAGTGAGTTTAACATCTGGGCCTCATCACACGAGATTAGCTATTACAGGAGAAGTTCTATTCCAGGTGTGGTGATAAACCGCTATCACCCGAGGGGAAAAGCGGCTTTTCATTATACGAGGACTACAAATAGAAGTGTCGGTGAACCACAAAAAAGGTGGTCACACGATATAAAACAAACCGCAAGAAAAAATGGCAACAAGTCGCACAAAATAGGGAAAAATGGAAAAATATAGGAGAGGTCTATGTAACGTAGACATTGCTATATTATTAACCAACGATTATTGTATTATTGTCTTAACCAACAACTTAACTTATATATTCACCTTATTAAAATATAACATAATTTGTACGTTTATTTTAAATAAATACCAATCTAAACGTTACAGCCTATGTCCAGGAGAGAGCGAAATAAGGTTGAGAAGAAGAAGAGTTGGTAAATGATTTTTTAATTTAGCTTTTCGTGAACATTTATTATCACAAAAATTATATGGTTTTCAACCAATATGAGTTAGTAAATGCATTTTTAAATTACCCTTTAGCAAACATTTATAACCACAAATTTTACACGTTAACGGTTTCCTACCCGTATGAGTTAGTAAATGCTTATTTAAACCACCTTTTAGTGAACATTTATAATTACAAATATTACATTCGAACGGTTTCTCGCCCGTATGAATTCGTAAATGATTGTTTAATGTACCTTTTAGTAAACATTTATAATCACAAATATTACACTCAAACGGTTTCTCGCCGGTATGAGTTAGAAAATGATATTTTAAAGTACGTTTTATTGAACATTTATAATCACAAATATTACACTCAAACGGTTTCCTGCTCGTATGAGTTAGTAAATGATTTTTTAATGTACCTTTTAGTGAAGATTTATAATCACAAATAGTACACTCAAACGGTTTCTCACCCGTATGAGTTAGTAAATGGCTTTTTAATCCATCTTTTCGAAAAAATTTAAAATCACAAATATTACACTCAAACGGTTTCCCACCCGTATGAGTTCGTAAATGATATTTTAATGTGCGTTTTACTGAACATTTATAATCACAAATAGTACACTCAAACGGTTTCTCACCCGTATGTGTTAGTATATGATTTTTTAATCCAGATCTTCGTAAAGATTTAAAATCACAAATATTACACTCAAACGGTTTCTCGCCCGTATGAGTTAGTAAATGATTTTTTAATCCAGATCTTCGTAAAGATTTAAAATCACAAATATTACACTCAAACGGTTTCTCACCCGTATGAGTTAGTAAATGTTTTTTTAATGTATCATTTAGTGAACATTTATATTCACAAATATTACACTCAAAGGGTTTCTCACCCTTATGAGTTGTTAAATGTCTATCTAATCTATTTTTTCGTGAACATTTATAATCACAAATATTACATTCAAACGGTTTTTCACCCGTATGAGTTAGTAAATGATATTTTAAATATTCTTTTCGTAAACATTTAAAATCACAAATATTACACTCAAACGGTTTCTCCCCCGTATGAGTTAGTAAATGTTTTTTTAATCCATCTCTTCGTAAACATTTAAAATCACAAATATTACACTCAAACGGTTTTACGCCGGCATGAGTTAGTAAATGGTGTTTTAATCCATATTTTCGTGAACACTTATAGTCACAAACATTACACTCAAACGGTTTCTTGCCCTTATGAGTTAGTAAATGAGGTTTTAATATTGATTTTGCCGAACAACTATAATCACAAATGTTACACTGGAAAAATATTTTACCAGTGTGAATTGGTGAAGGGATATCACAATCTTGATCGACTTGAGATTCGATAATTAAAGTTTCTTCTTTAATGTCGATGGAATGATGTAAATCTTCCAAGTTGACTTCCGTGTCTTCTTCTTTTTTAATTTGAAAGTAACTCTTTAAATTACTTGGTGTTTTCTGTAACAAATATATATTCAGTAAGTGTTGTTATTGTTACATTTCTAATTGTTTAAAAATATATTGTTGTGTTTCGAAAATCATAAAAACCTTAATTATTTATGTTGTAAATTATTTTAAAGTTTAAATTTGTTTTATTATTTATTTGTATCATATTGTGTAAAATAGTTAAATTATTTGCTGTGTAAGTAAGGTGGGAACGTAAAAGTAAAAGGGAAAAATGGTTTGAAGGTCAGAGTGCCTTGCAGCAAGCAAGCCGATGGGAGTGTTATTTCCCTGCAACGTGAATTTTAATTATAAATTTGAATTTTGATGATAAAAATAATAAAAGTTGTTTATTAATAAAGTACAGTGCAAATAAAATAATAAATTTGGAAGTTAAAGAATTTGTGGTTGATGCATTAAAATACGTCGCAGCAAATTTGTTTGACCAGGCGTCCAGGTGTGAACAGCTGGCGAAGCGATACCACGTGTAAGGTAACAGAATTTAACAACAAAAATTGATAATTTCACTTCATCCATATGAGAGTCTCTTGTTAAAAAAATAATGAATGAATCCAAGCAAGAATATTTTGGAATAAGAAAACTTTATATAAATTTGTATAGCTCGGGTCATTGAAATATATTTTAGTAAATTTATAATTTAATGAATAGAGAGCACATAGGATTTTGCAAGTTGTTTAACTAGGAACGGTTTAGTTCAAACACGGCTTAATGGATTAATTTAAAATTTGGAGGGTACATCGGAACACATGAGGGCACAATAAGACATATTTTATATTTTGGTATTTAAAAAAAAATCTGTTTTTAGTCAAAAAATCTACTGTAAAAATTTTTTTTTTAAATTAAACTAAAACAGTTTATAATAATCTATGATAAAAGAAAATCGTAAAAAATTTAAATTTTATATTCATATTTATGCCATAAAGGCCCATAATCCAGGTATATGCGCCCACTTCCGAAAAGAAATATGATGCGGACGTCGAAGAGTTTTATGATGAATTGGAATCGGTGATAAACAAGTTGAAGAGAACCGACATAACATTTATAATTGGCGACTGCAACGCGAAGATTGGACAAAGAAGCCAATCAGATCTGGTGGGGATATATGGGTTGGGAATAGCAAATGAAAGAGGAGACCGATTATACAAATTCTGCCAAAATACTAATATGGTGGTCTCAAACACCTGGTTCAAGCTGCCCAAACGATGCCTGTATACCTGGAAGGCACCGATTAATGATCCAAATAATAACGTAAGAAATCAAATTGATTATATACTGTCGTGTTCTGAAACGCCAAAAACGTTAATTATTTATTTTGTAAAATAATTTTGAAGTTTTGTTTTAATTTATAACACTGTGAATAAGAATTTTAGCTGTAAATAAGGTGGGAAAAAAATAAAATGATAGAGGAGCTTCAGGCCAAGATGGCCGACGCAATAGACGTGAATTTATTTTGATGAAAAGTTGTTTAATTTGAGTGGGTTGATTTAATATTAAGAATATTTTGAAAAATTGTAGAAGTTTAAAATTGTTTTTGAATCCGGAAGCTAAAGATTAATAAATTGATAATTGGAATTGTAAGCAATACAAAAATAATAGAATTAATTAAATTGGAAGATAATTTAAAATCTAAATTGGATAAAGTGTAGGAAGATGAAGTATTTGGATCATGTGCTGCGTGAAGAAAAGTACAGTCGGCTTCATTTAATTCTGAAAAGCAAAATTGAAAGCAAACAAGGCGTGGGAAGAAGACAAATGTCCTAGCTTAGGAATATACGAGAGTGGATAGGAATTCGCAATGCCGGTGAACTGTTTCGACTGGCAGAAGGTCGTGAAGCTTACTCCATAGTAATCGCCAACGTCCGGGGAACCAAATACGGTACACGAAGAAGAAAGGCCTACAATAAGACACATTTTTAAAATTAAAATTTTTTTAAATAATCTATTATTTTAATTTTTATATTTCAAAAAATAGTCGATATATTTGTGATATATTGTCGTGTTTCAAAGGGGTTTGCACCCACCCGGTACATTTTGATGAAAAATTTCATTTTCATAAGTTTAAGTTGGAAGATTTTAAATTGAAGAGGTGAGAGCGAATCGACAAAAATACTAGGCTTTTTGCCAAAGATGGCTGCCCGTGCCGGTCGTTGATTTTTGGTTCTTGTGAGATATTTTGAAATTTGTGATATTTTTTTGAAATTGTGAGTAATAAAGTAAATTTTATAAAATTAATAAAGTTAATTTAATAAAGTAAATTTGATGCATCTGCATTATTGTGTAATTTTTCATATTTTGGATAGTTCGCTATCGAGCGGTAGTAAGGCGATTTGGTTTAATTGAATCAAAAAGAGAATAGTTGAAATTATAGATTTGGATTGTGTTTCAAATTTGAAAATTAAAAGTTATATTTGAGCGAGCGAGCGTGTGAAAGAGATAAACAAGGCGATTTGGATAAGCTATAATACAAACTTCGATCCCTTTTAAAATATTTGAAAGTTTTACGTTAATTTTAATATGGATAAGGATTGTTAATTATTTTTGGAGAACTATTTGATTTTTTTTTGGATTTGAAAATTTTCAAACATAATGACATCGCGTAGAGCGGAGTGATGAAAATAGATTTTATTATCTTATGTTTGTACAATGAATATCTGTTCACGCAACTGCAATGTGTCTTACAGCATTATCTGTGATTCTGGAAATATTCTGGTTCCACCAGCTTAACGATTTAATTATTTAATTATCGATTATCGTTTCGCGCTATTTTTGGTACCGCCATTTTGGATTTCGCTGGCTTTATGGCTTGGGTTACTTTATGGAATTATTTGTTGCTGGATAATCAGTTAATTCAATTAAGGTTTATCGAGGAGTTTGGTTTCGCTATCAAACAGTGCCGCAATTTATCCTGGAGCCGAAATCTCAAGGATGCAGCCCAGAGGGCAGCCGGTTAATAACAACAGGAGTTGTCAACTAGAGGTCTGTAAAATTATGTTATGTTCAGTGCTACCTTACGTCAACCAGTTTATCGTCACTAGGAGTAAACCCAGCAATTGTGTATCTTACCTATAGTAACAATTTCGCTAATATTTTATGTTGTATTAGTAATTCCACACATTGTTATGCCCGGTAATCATCATGTTTTATCTTTTGTGGTAAATTATTGTAATTTAAATATTTACACTAAAGTTAATGTAATAATCTTATTATCTTCACGAATAGCTTACCTCGTATTTGAATTATGTTGAATCAAGTTAATGATATCTCAAATTAATATTTTTATATCTTAACTTATCGATTTATGTTTTATCTCTGGCCATTCCAGAAACTATCTGTATCTTTATCTCATGTTGTATTATTATGTGCCTAATTGTTTATTAAAAATTTAAATGTGTATTCTTGTTTGGTCTTGCAACAACCCCCCTGAGTTCGCTTCTCTCCGATTGAGCTGCATTTTCTTGAGTCTGGCATGAGCGCCAACAGTAATTGTTTTACCTTACCGGGTTCGCCGTAACATGGAACCAATATTTTCTCTCAATAAATATGAACATATGAACATGTTTTGGAAAATTAAAGGTTCATCTTTAGTGTTAAGGGGTTAGATGCACTCAGGAGGCGTGAAAAGATGAGTGCTTTAAATAATTTTTCCTGAGATTAGTTTATTTTATTTTATAAAACAAATATTAATAAGTTATTATATTATTATTAAAACTTCTATCTTTTATAAATAGATGAGTTATGCTATCAAAAGCCGCTACTTTGTTTTTTTTTTTCAAAAAAAATTAAAAAGCTTCGATCAGGCCCTAAATTAATCAGGCCTTATTAAACTATCAATTTTTTTTTGTTTGGTTGATTTTAGATGAACCAGTAAAATGTTATGGTGATCACCGCAAAACACGATTTGTGAGACGGGGTCCTACAAACATGACGATAACTTGGTGTACAATAAATATTTTCTTGTTTTAAGTTTTGTTAAATAAAGTTAAAACATAATATAATAACTTATTAATATTTGTTTTATAAAATAAAATAAACTACTCTCAAGAAAAATTATTTAAAATACTCATCTTTTCACGCCTCCTGAGTGCATCTAACTCCTTAACAACTGAAGAAATAAATAAAGCTAAACAATACTGGATCAAAATTAATCAATGTATTTTCAAAAATGAAATAGATGATTTGAAGAAAAATGGTACCGTCAACAAAAACTCGTCATTTTATAAATTAACGCCCTTCATAGATGAGGCTGGATTACTACGAATCAATAGTGGTCTGCAGGAGTCTGGCCTCTCCTACGATACCGCAAACCCGATTATTTAACTTGGAAAATGGCACAGATAAGCTAAGTGTATCCTGGCAGAGATGGCAAAATTCGTGCTTGTAAAATACGGCTCCCTAACAAAACATTATTAAGGCGCCCGATACAATTACTATACCCACTCGAAGTTTCCATTGCCGAATGAGAGGATGTAGAAAATACTTAAGTGTATTGTACTCGCGTGTTTGCGCGAGAAAGACGCTGACGAACAACAAATTAAGCGTTGCGCGGTTTAAATCGAAGGACGCAAATCAATTTATTAATTATTCTGTATTTTAAAATATATTGAAAGTCAATAAACACAATTAAACGTAGATTTCTTTATTATTATTCTCACCCTTTTTAATGCCACAAATAGCTGAAGGGCAGACAGGTTTCGCCCTGGGAAAGGGTACCAGAGAGCAAATACTGAATATTAGGTAACTAATTGAAAAGGCTAGAAAGTTTAATATGTCGATGATACTCTACTTCGTGGATTACGCAAAAGCTTGGGACAAAGCGAAATGGAGAATGCTGTGGCAAATACTACAAAAAATAGGTACACCTATACACCAGCAGATTGTGAGTGATAGGCCGGACCGAGATACCGGTAGCGTATAAATTTTTAACTTTATCATTTTTAAAATTATATTAAAATTACAATTAAAATTTAAAGTAATATTTTTAATTAGAAGATTTATTGGAAAAATTTAAAATTAAATAATTTAGACGTAATTTACACCGCAATACATACATATGCTTCTGAAACATGAACGCTAAAAAAGACAGACAAAAGAATAAAGGCATTTGAAATGTGGGTGTACAGAAGAGTTCTAAGAATATCATAGACAGAATATGGAGACGAACTCGGAGACGTTAGCCGTATGTATCTTCAATACCTAGGACACATTTTCAGGAAAAACGACCATAAGGAAGATCCGTCTGGCGTCGAACCAAGACAATTGAAAAAATAACTTAAATGACATCATTGTGTGAATATATCAAATATGTTACCAAACCCTCTTTAGTGTAGAAGAACCGATGAGAAGTTAAAAATTCAAATTTGGCAACAAGTGAAACGAATGAATAATACCAATTGTTGCTGCAGGTATTATAAACGTAAAAAACAGAAATGGTGATAATATAACAATTGACAGAACTTCGAAGCTTCAAAAAAGAAGTAATCAAATGAATGCCATAATGGTGTTTCGGAATCATTTTTGAATATATGATTCAAAAAAGCCGACAAACTTAAGAACGCATTAAACAAGGTTTTCAAGATAAATGATCTTGGCGAAGCCAAGACAGTTTTTAGTCCCAATCAGCAGGTAACAAAAGATATATGCTCATCGAAAGACACTAAATTGGAGAGAATACGAAAAGAAGCCGCTCGCTGTTATATTTGTCGTAAACCACAAGACCTGATATTGCACAATCCAATATTAGGTCCAGATAATTGGGGGTACTGTTACATAATTTTTAGATATCTAAATTAAGCAATAGCACAATTGTTGTATTCTGTGCCAATTGGGTCAACTATAAAAATAATCGACGCTCATGCAGCAGAAGGCAATCTTCTAGAACATTCAAAGAATACCAACGGTAGCATTGTCCACAACTGAGACAATTAAGAAACACTGTCTAAAGACAGTTTGAGCAAAAAGAAATCATCGTCTTATGTGTACAAAGCATAACAATGTTCAACGTCATTTTATACGATCAAAGATAAAAGATAAAGAAATTTAAAGTAGAATACATCCGTAAAGGAAATATAACCCCTCCGTTTTTATATATGATCATTTTAAACTAAATATGATTTATAGTTTACCTCATTATTATCCTGTTGATATTCTAAAATAGAATTATCTTTAATATCAATGGAACGATGCAATTCTTTTATCTCGACTTCCATGCTCTCCATTTCGTTATAACTATCACTGAAAACTCGCAAACCACTGATATTTTCTTCAAATTTATTAAACTTCCAAAAGTATTACACACCATCCACGCTGGAAGAATCAATTTGTAGTAGAAATTTTGAGGTTAGATTGAAGTTGTAGTTCTGCAAAGGGCACACAATTAATATAAAATATATGAAATTTATCACATTAAATCAATACGTTAGAGACTAATAAATTATAAGTAATCTATTGGTATTAGATACTTGAATTATTAACATCCGTTACACGATGCTAAAGAAACAAAAGTATGACAGCGCCCTTGAACAAATATGACATTCAGATCTGACCTATTTCGAGACATTTAATATCCAGTGACGGAGGTTAGGCTTTCTTGCATAAAATTAAGGAGGTCAAATTAATTAAAAAAATTATTTTATTGTTTGTTAGTGAATATTTAAATTAATTATTAATTAGACTTATTAATTAATTAATTATACCTGGCCCGAAAAACCAAGAAGGCCAAGCGGGCATGTTGGGAGGAAATATTGATCTTCCTGGACGAAAACCCATGGGGAAAAGCCTATAAAGATACCTTTACCCTATTAGAATTTTGTATTGGATTAGATTTAGTCTAATGTAAAAATTTTCGCGTTTACACTACTTGATTTTACATTGGACTACCTACATCTGTTGGATTTTTCATTGGACTTTACATTAGATTTTTAAGGAATAGGACGGTGTCTATTTGTATTGGATTTTACATTGGATTTCTATTGGTGAGCATGCGCAGTGTGATTGTTTGAGTAGTTTGACTTATGGTTGATTTTATTTATCTCAAATTTTAATACTTTATTGACAATTTATTTTAGCTGTTTACAACTTAGCTATTTACGTCGTCTTGAATTACGCAATTTACGAATTACACAAGGTGGAATACAATTGATACGCCAAATACGTACCGATCGACATTTTTTCTATTATAATTTTATTGCATTTATTTATTATATTCGACTTTTTCCTATGTGCTACGAAGCGTGTTGGACGTGTTTCAAAGTGCTCCGTTATCGTAAGATTAATACCTGGCCATATACAACTTGATAGAATTATTCTTTGAATATTCAATATAATTAAACTATAATCAGGACTAACTATTGAATTTTTTAGACATTTTAACCGTACCTCGGGCGGTTAAGTAGAAAAAACTAGAAAAATATGACATCAAACAGTACCGATGCAAGTCAACCTATTCTAAACCAAGAACAGTTACAAACAAAAAACCTACAAGTAAATATTAACAATATGGAAATATCAGTAAGCAATGATCACCCATGGCAAGTAGTGACAAATAACAAACGAAAACGAGTTATCAGTCCAGACACAGAGCTTCCGCCGCTAACACTATCAAGAAGATACCTACCACTTGCTAACCTCAGTGACAAAAGTACAACCGTTAATAACTTAGAAATTAATAATATAGAACCAATACAACAATCCAAAATTGATAAACCACCTCCTATCTTTGTGCACGGCGTAATCAATTACCAAGACATGATTAAAAATTTTAATGCCGTAGTGGAACAGGAACAAATTACAACAAAATCCTTAACAAATAATGTCGTCAAAATCAATGCCAAAACTGTAGATAGCTACCGTAAACTAATAAGACATATGAAGGATGAAAATATAATTCATCACACTTATCAATTGAAAGAGGAAAGAGCATATCGAGTAGTAATAAGACACCTTCATCAAACAACACCTATAAACGAAATTCAAGATGAATTGGAAAGTAAAGGTTACAAAATAAGAAACGTTGTAAATATTAAACATCGTTCAACGAAAGAGTCATTACCTCTATTCTTTGTGGATCTCGAACCAGCGGAGAACAATAAAAGTATCTATGACTTAAAATATCTACAAAATAGAACCATTCGGGTTGAACCACCGTACAGAAATACTGACATAGTCCAATGCACAAGATGCCAGATGTTCAACCATACCAAAACCTATTGTAATCGCCCTTTTGCATGTGTTAAATGTGGTGGATCACACGATACAAAATTTTGCAAAAAAGCAGAAGATATACCAGCTACTTGCTACTTATGTAATGGACCTCACCCTGCAAGTTATAAAGGATGTCATGTATATCGAGATTTACAAGACAAATTTAACAAAGACCAACAACAGAAAAGTAGACAAACCACACCTAGCTTCTACAGTGCCAGACCAAGAGAACCCATTCGAACAAATGAACCTACAACTTCACAAACTTATTATAACTCAAATAACCAACAAACGTACTCAGAAGCAACAAGGAATAAACAACATGATCCAACAAGTCACCCCGAAGACATTCCGTTATCCAAATTTCTTAACGAATTTAAAGAAATGTTCCAACAACTCATGCAACAGAACAACATGATGATAAATTTACTCAACACAGTCATACAAAAACTAATACGATAATGGCAGACTTTCTACGAATTGCCTTATGGAATGCTAATGGCTTCCACACATCAAAAGTTCGGGAAACTGAACTATTCATAAAAACTTATAATATCGATATCTTACTCATATCCGAGACGCACTTCACTTCAAGATCATTTATAAAAATTCCTCACTACAAAATATATTCTACTAATCACCCGGACGGAACGGCTCATGGAGGAACTGCCATAATAATTAGAGAATCCCTAATTCACCACGAACTAAACAAATATGAAACTGAACATCTTCAAGCTACTACAATCCAAATAAACAAGTTACATAACTCACTAAAAATTGCAGCAGTTTACTGCCCACCTAGACACAATATTAAGGAAGATGATCTGAAACCTTTCTTTGAGTCACTAGGCAACAAGTTCATTGTAGGTGGGGATTATAATGCAAAACATACACACTGGGGATCCAGATTAATAACCACCAAAGGTAGAGAATTCCTAAAGATTATTAATGCGAAAAGCTACCATACAGTTTCGACAGGCGAGCCAACATATTGGCCTACTGATGTAAATAAAATTCCTGACCTACTGGATTTTTACATTACCAGCGGAGTCTCTACTAATTTTATGGAAATTCAATCAAACCTTGAATTGACTTCGGATCATACCCCAGTTTTATTGACGATTAGTAATATGGTTATTAAAAAACGACAAAAAGTATCCTTTTACAATAGGAAAACCAACTGGGACCAATTTAAAGATCACGTAGTACAAAAACTGGACTTTACGCTGCCTATTAAAACAAAACAGGAATTAGAAGAAGCTACAAACCACTTTATAACAACAATTCAAGATGCTAGTTGGAAATCGACTCCCACGCAAGAAGAAAAACCAGGTAATGAGAACAACATACCTATGCACATAAGACAAATATTAAAAGAAAAAAGAAGAGCCAGAGCTAGATGGCATTTAAGTAACAATCCTCGAGATAAAACCGAATTTAATCGAATAGCGAATAAACTTAAAAAACTAATTAAAGAAGCTAAAAATGAAACATTTAATCATTATCTAAGTAACTTGTCGGTGAAAGATAACTCTATTTGGAATGCTACAAAAAGCTTTAAAAGACCTCAAATTACCATTCATCCTCTTCGCAATCCCAACAATTCTTGGGCAAGAACAAATATGGAAAAAGCTGAACTGTTTGCTCAACATCTAACGGAGGTCTTTCAATCCTATTCTGACGAAACAGATGAAGATGTCGAACAATACCTTGACGCCCCTCTACAGATGTCCTTACCAATAAGGAAAATCAAGCAAACTGAAGTCGAACAACAGATAAGAAGACTAAACAAGACCAAGGCTCCTGGATATGATCTTATAACGGGTAAAGTCCTCTCTGAATTACCCAAGGTAGGAATAAAATTTTTGACAATCTTATTTAACTCTATCCTAAGATTATCGTATTGGCCATTACAATTAAAATTTGCCAAAATTATACTTATTTTAAAACCAGGAAAACCACCCACGGAGCCTTCATCATATCGACCAATAAGCTTGCTGATAATAATATCTAAGTTGATGGAAAAAATTATCCTAAAACGATTGAATGACAACAACCTGCTAGATGATTTAATACCAAATCATCAATTTGGATTTAGACGTCAACACTCAACTGTTCAGCAATGCCATCGAATAGTAGACACTATCTATAGAACCCTAGAAGGAAAAGAATTTTGCTCGGCAGTCTTTCTGGATATAAAACAAGCCTTTGATAAAGTATGGCATAAAGGACTTCTTTTCAAAATCAAACACGCTTTACCAAACCATTACTATCAAATTCTGAAATCTTATTTGGAGAATCGAAGTTTTCAAGTTCAACAAGACGAAGATGTTTCTGAAATCTATACCATATCATCAGGAGTTCCACAAGGAAGCGTACTTGGGCCAGTGCTGTACTTACTGTTTATTGCGGATTTACCCACCACCTTGCTTACAGAATTGTTCACATTTGCAGATGACACTAGCATACTAGCAAGACATAGCGATGCAAAGCGCGCTTCCGAACTGCTACAAATACATTTGACTGAACTACAAAATTGGTTGTCTAAATGGAGAACAAAAGTAAATGAAACCAAATCCATCCACGTTACATTTACTCTAAATCGTTCGGAATGTCCACCTGTATATATCAATGATGTAGCCATACCTCAAAAGACAGAAGTAAAATATTTAGGATTGCACCTAGATAAAAGACTTACATGGAAAACTCATATTAAAAAAAAGAGAAAAGAAATGAATATAAAACTAAAAAAGATGTATTGGCTACTTGGAAAAAAGTCTATTCTATCGATAGAAAATAAAACATTGGTATACAAGGTTATCATCAAGCCAATCTGGACGTACGGAATAGAACTGTGGGGGTGCGCCAGCATGTCCAACATAAAAATTATACAAAGATTTCAATCAAAAGCCCTCCGTATGATGCTAGATGCACCATGGTATACTACTAACCAAACTCTCCACACTGACCTAGGCATTAACTACATCCAAGATGAAATACGAAAACGAGCAGAAAAACATGACCTAAGACTTCAAGATCATCCCAATCCTAGTACGACACAACTTTTAGAAGAAAATATATTCAGACGCCTTAAAAGAAAATACCCTCGTGATCTGCTGTCATAAACTAACTGGATATGGGTAATGCCGATGGGCCTATTCCCCTGCATGACAAGAGAGAACAAATCAACTCATAGGAAACTTTATAATATTTATTTGTTGTAAATTATTCTGATTGTTGATATAAGCAATATAAATATAAATAAAAAAAAAAAAATTTATTATATTATAACAATATTTAATAATCTTTTTTTGTCATGCGTGTACGTAACACCAAGGTGCGTATTTACCACAAAAATTAAAACGTAACCAAAGCTTTTAACATAATTTTATTCTCAGCACTGTCATTTGTCATTACAAATCCAATACAAATATCCAATAATGTAAATGCGTTTATATTCGAGCATTGGATATGAAATCCAATACAAATCTCGAATACAAAAATCCAATACAAAATCTAATAGTGTAAAGATACCTTAAGATAGTAGCAGGCAAACTAAGGGGAAGGACTAAAATCCCAGGACTCACGCCAGCTAGAGTCAGGATGATCGCCGAAGCACTCTTCCCGGCGCATCCTATGAAAGTCCATCAAAAACTTCCTACCCCGGCTCCATGGGACCCCTTCACGACGGAGGAACTCCAGGCGGCAATATCCACCCTCTCAACAGACAAAGCCCCTGGCCCGGACAAAGTACCAGCAGTGGCCCTAAAGATCTTGGCCACTGAGAGACCGGACACCTTTCTCTCCGCCTTCGACAAAGCCATCAAGGAAGGTACCTATCCCCTCGACTGGAAAAAGGCGGAACTGGTGTTGATAAGGATGGGCCAGAAGCCCCTAGAAGAGCCGTCCTCTTACCGCCAATATGCCTCCTGGACCATGCTGGGAAGCTGTTTGAAAAGATGATCGTGCGACGATTAATGCAGAACATCGAGAACAAAGGAGGCCTCTCCGAGAACCAGTATGGCTTCAGGAAAGGCAGGTCTACGGTTGACGCGCTAAAGAAGATAGTGGACACGGTGAGGACGGCCAAAGCGGGAACACACCGAACCCACGAGTTCTGCCTGGTGGTGACCCTCGACGTGCGGAACGCCTTCAACAGCGCCGGATGGAGTCATATCCTAAAAGCTCTCCGAGACACGAAGGTGGACCCGCACATCTACAACATCATAGTCAGCTACCTGAGCAGGAGGACGATAATCCTTGGAAGGAAAGGAGAGGACGACAACATGGAGGCAACAAGCGGCGTGCCGCAGGGATCAGTTCTCGGCCCATCCCTGTGGAACTTGATGTACGACGCCTTGCTAAAACTCCGTCTACCAGCGGGAGCGACACTGATAGGATTCGCCGACGACCTGACGCTAATAGTCAACGATCGGGAGGCCCAGGCGATGGAAACGAAGGCAAACCAGGCCATTTCCATCATCCTTCAGTGGATCAGAGACAAAGGGCTCTAGCTGGTACCGGAAAAATCCGAAGCCGTAATGGCTATCGGAAGGAGAAGGATGCCCAACATCCGCATCCACATGAACGGATCGGCCATAAGAATCAAAGAATACGTTCTGGTGCTGGGAGTTAGACTGGACAAACACCTCAACTTCTCCCAGCACATCAGAAAAACGGCGGCGAAAGCAGAGGCGTCGGCATCCACCATCGCACGCTTGATGCCCAACGTGGGAGGGCCGAAGGAAAGAAGGGCCGACGCGTGATAAGTGCATACAGGACCATGTCGGGCGAAGCAGCGCTGGTGTTAGCCTCAATAACACCGGCTGACCTACAGGCCGGAGAAAGGGCGAGAACCCACTCCGGACAAGTGAACACCAACGACACGACCATGAACCTCTGGCAAACCAGATGGGACGAAGCCGAGGTTGGACGGTGGACACGGCGACTCATACCCGACATCAAAAGTTGGGTCGCCAGAAGTCACGGTGAGGTAAACTACCACATCCCGCAAGCCCTCACCGGACACGGATGCTTTAACGCATACCTCCACCGTTTTGCCAGAAGAACGGCCCCCAAGTGCGACTACTGCGACGCGGAAGACACTGCCGAGCACACCTTTTTCGAATGTGCAAGATGGGAGCTGGCAAGAGTCACCGCAGAGTTGAGCACGGACTCGCAACTTACGCCCGACAACGTAGTAGCCACAATGCTGAAAAGCCCGGAGGACTGGAACGCCGTCGAAAAGATGATTCACACGGTCCTGTCCGCAAAAGAGCAAGCGGAGCGAGAGCAACAAAGAAACTAAATGAAAAGAAAAGAGGACAAAGAACAGAAGCTACAACATAAAACAAACGGCGAAAGAAGAAAAAGCACCCGAAAGACGAACAACCCCCACTCGATCGAAAGTAATGCTTAACGGCGGTTTCTTGGTCGAGATGGGGGTTAGGGGGACGTTTTAGTCAGTGCAAGTCTGACACTACCGTCATAGATGATGATGGTGTCTCGTACGAGATTTCCTCCTCCCTGCGCAAGCTAAAAAAAAAAATTAATTATTAATATTTTAAAATCTTTAAATAAATTTTAAAAAGCGGATTGTAATACATTAAATCGATAATTCCTGATAATTTTTAATTTCAATATACTGTAGTGGTATTCTCCTTATAATTTTTATTTATTATAATAAGGCAGAACCCTTTACTAGGGTTTTTCTCGTCGTAGAGCGATGAACTGTATCAGAAGTGAGTTCTTATGACAAATTCCTATTGTCGAGTTGGAAAGAAAAATGCTCTTTTTAAGTCAAACTAAATTTAATTTTATTTTTGAAAGACGAATTCGATAAGTGACAAGTTTACTTTTAGCAGACTTAAATATTGGGTGTAATGTGTGAACCAGCAAATTTAGATGCACATTTACTATCAAACGTACTCGCACTAGCATCTAATTTTATTTGCTTTTTTTAGTGTTATCGTGTAAACATAAATGTGTACATAATAAGAATCAATGTTCAATAAAAATTTTAAATAAAATGCACTTTGTAATGTTACTTTCAAATACATGCTGATACGCTACACTAGCTGAATAAGATCCACTCCTTGTTGAAAACTGGCAGTTGAAATGTACGGCTTCTTTGTTAAACATCTGCTGTATTCACTACCGTTGGAAAATTATTATTATCTTTCCAATTGATAAAAAATTCGCTCTTCGCAATCTACACAAAAATCCAAGAGTGTTGTGATTATTTACACAAAATAATTCTTTCAGTTAGGGTAAGTAATTTCAATTTTTAATTTGTTGAAATCAAGTTTTCAAAATGGCCGCGCGTTCTTTTCGTTATCTTTTATCATGAAAATTCAATTTCAAAAATGTAAATTTTTCAAACCCTGCTTCAAACTTGAAGAAACGAAATTCCAAAACGTAACTGAACTTTTGTACAGTCTCGAATATTTTATTCCCACTTTCCTTTTTAAGTCACCAAACTTCTCATAAATTATTGTGTTGAAAGTTAGTGTGTAATCGTGTATAACATAAAATCATTCTGCGTAATTCATCTCTCAAAAATTCCTTACTTCTATCAAAACTGTTACCGACTGTTAAAAATCTGAAAATTGAGTTTGTCACAAAATTTCACCACAATATCGACAAGTGTTTTATTCAACCAAGTTTTCTCTCGTTAAATTGCTAATCACGTATTCGTTAAAATTAAAAATTATCCAGATAAATCAAAACTCTTGTGGTAATTACCAATTTTTAAAAAAAAAACCAAACAATGCACAAACACTTTCTAGAACTAAAATGTTTCAAGTTAACACAATATAAATACACCCTATCTATATTATCGCAAACGTTTTCACCATACTATGGCAGAGGGTAAAAAAGTAAAAAAATTGGAATTTTTGGAAGCTATGAAATTAATAAATTAAAATTTTTAACTTCACTACTAAAAATAGTCAATTTGATTTAAATAACTCACCCCTACTAAACATTTTTGATAAATAATACCCCCCCCCCCTTATTAATTACATTATTTCTCTTTTATATTAATTACATCTCTACCCTCTAGTAAATTCACACTAAAATATACCATTTCTTAAAAGATATCCCCCTCCTACCTCTCCCTTTTCTCTTGCAATTTGAACGATAAATAAGGAATTTTTCTCGTTTCTCTTTCTAGTTCATCGCCTGATGATTCCATAGTATGGTGAAAACGTTTGCGACAATATACATACTGCAGTGATGCTTTCCGAAAATGTTGACTATCACATGCACCATAAGTGCTCCGGACGAACCTCTCAATTGCGAGAGATTTGACAATCGTACCTCAGGGTGTGGGTAAAAAAAATAAATTGTTTCTTGTAAAAAAAAAAAAAAAAATCTTTGTTCAAAATTAATTATTCATTCAAAATCCAATGTATAATTTCAATACTTCTTAAAAGAGATCGAAGTTTCGATTTTGTTATCCAAATCGTCGCTTTATCAATTTCACCACACGTTCGCTCTTATAACATAATTTTAATTTTAAATAATACACAAATTCAATTTATAATTTTAACTGTTCCTTTTCTTAATCAATCAAACCAATCAATTTACTACCGTTCGGTAGAAACTTATCAAAAATAGTATCCAAAATAATTTCGAACTTCAAAAAATTTACACAGTAATGCAATCGCATAAAAATCACTTTATTAAAAAATTCAAATAAAAATAATTACTCACTATAGCTGTATTCTTTTTACCTATTTTAAGTGAGATTGTACTGAGATACCCAGTTACTCAGTTGAAAGGTTGTTTTTTTTACCGTTTTGACATAAGTACTGTGCCGTGCCGAACTGAGTTTTACGTGACAAAATTATCCCCTTCCATACCCAAACTGATCTTGCTATTTTGAAGTGTTACAACTGAGAAAAATTGGGAAATAGTCCGGATTGGTTGATTTGAATTAAACTTGTCACTTATTACAATCATTTCAATAATATCTACTGCACCTTAAATTTTTAATTCGTCTTTTTCAAGTTTATGTTGACATTTGGTTAGTACTACCAAACTTCAAAATAATTAAATTCAAAAATCACTAAGTAGTAAATTTTCGTCGTTCTTTTTACCTTATCTTTTTCTCACTTTGACTTAGTTAATCTCAGTTCGTCTCAGCTCACTTCATCTCAGTTGTGCAACTGAGATGGAAATAAAATAGGTAAAAAGAATACAGCTAATGTCAAGTATAAATTTCACAAAATATCTCACATAACCAAAAATCCGCAAAACCGCTCAGGCGTCCACCTTTCGCAAAAAAGCCTTCAATTTTCTCCGATACGCCCCCACCTCTTAAATGTTTCTATCTACAATTTAAACTTATTAAAATAAAATTTAACCGGAATGCGTAGGGTGGGTGCGAATCACTTTGAAATACGACAATATGTGATACTTACAGTATGATACTTACAATATGTCATATAGTTATTGTTTATGTTACTGTTCTATTAACCTTATTTTCGGCACATGTTTAAAACAGTAGTGATTTACATATTAACATGCCTAGAAAATCATAAAAAAAAATTGTAGGCATATACAAAACCCTAAATAACATAGTGAGTGTCACAAAAGAGAAGAAAATAGTACAGTCTGCCTTTTCGGAAGGCGGTTTCAAACAGGTAAGATCTTACAACTGATTCTTAAAAACAGGAAGAAATAAAAAGGTTCTAGCTGGTATGGGTTAGTAAATGATAATTTAGATCACCTTTTCGTGAACATTTATAATCACAAATATTACACTCAAACGGTTTCTCGCCCGTATGAGTTAGTAGATGAGCTTTTAATGTACCTTTAAGAGAACATTTAAAATCACAAATATGACACTCAAGCGGTTTATAACCCGTATGAGTTACTAAATGTTTTTTTAATTGTTCTTTTCGTGAACATTTATAATCACAAATATTACATTCAAACGGTTTCTCACCAGTATGAGTTAGTGTATGAATTTTTAACATTTGTTTTCGTGAACATTTATAATCACAAATATTACACTTAAACGGTTTCTCACCAGTATGAATTAGTAAATGGCTTTTTAACCTATCTTTTTGTGAACATTTATAATCACAAATATAACATTCCAACGGTTTCTCACCAGTATGAGTTAGTATATGACTTTTTAACCCATTTTTTCGTGAACATTTATAATCACAAATATTACACTCAAACGGTTTCTCACCAGTATGAATTAGTAAATGGCTTTTTAACCCACTTTTTCGTAAACATTTGTAATCACAAAGACTACACTCAAATGGTTTCTCGCCAGTATGAGTTAGTAAATGAATTTTTAATTTATCTTTTCGTGAACATTTATAATCACAAATATTACATTCAAACGGTTTTTCGCCGGTATGAATTAATAAATGTTGTTTTAAAAGATAGTTTCCTGAACATTTATAATCACAAATAAAACACTTAAACCGTTTTTCGCCCGTATGTGTTAGTGAATGCTTTTTTAAACTACCTTTTTGTGAACACTTATAACCACAAATATCACACTCAAACGGTTTCTCGCCAGTATGAGTTAGTAAATGACTTTTTAATGTACCTTTTCGTGAACATTTATAATCACAAATATTACATTCAAACGGTTTTTCGCCGGTATGAATTACTAAATGTTGTTTTAAAAGATATTTTCCTGAACATTTGTAATCACATATAAAACACTTAAACCGTTTTTCGCCCGTATGTGTTAGAGAATGCTTTTTTAAACTACCTTTTTGTGAACATTTATAACCACAAATATCACACTCAAACGGTTTCTCGCTAGTATGAGTCAGTAAATGAAGTTTCAATACTGATTTTGTCGAATAACTATAATAACAAATGTTACACTGGAAAAATATTTTACCAGTGTCAATTGATGAAGGGATATCACAATCTTGATCGACTTGAGATTCGTTCATTGAAGTTTCTTCTTTAATGTCGATGGAATGATGCAAATCTTCCAATTTGTCTTTCGTTTCCTCTTCTTCTTTCTTAATTTGAAAGTAACTCTTTAAATTACCTGGGGTTTTCTGTAACAAATATATCTTCAATAAGTGATTTTATTGTTACATTTCTAATTGTTTAAAAATATATATTATGGTAAATTTATAATTTAATGAATAGAGTATATTCAGTTACGGTGGCAAATACCAATGTTATTTGGCCATAAAAACTACTGCCGAAGAACTGCCGATTGTTGATAATGTGTTATAATTAGAGGTGAAAATCATTTTTAATTATTGCACAAATAAATAAACAAAAGAGGCCTGTAGAACAATCTAGTCTTTTAGTTAGAAAATAAGAATAGTAAAGTAATAGTGCTGTATTTGCAATACGTCGTTATAAAACATATGTAGGGAAGAATACATTTTGAAAATCTGTTATTAATGCCTCCAGTAACAACATTTTTCGGCAGTCTTCTAATCCCTATTTTACTAATGTAATTTGTGTTGAGAATATGCATACAGGTTCACCGTCATTGTAACGATATGATACTTTATGACTTGCGCGTTACCTAATAAACTAGTCATGCACGAACCACATCATTGCAACGACTGTTTTATTTAATTCTTCTTTCATATCATTGCCTACTTCCAAATCTCAACAAGTTGTAATTTTTAAAATGTTTCCTAGATGGCGTGTGCATACCACATTCAGTTTGTATTATTTTAGATTAACTCTCTTTTGAAAGCACTGTACAAAATTTGACGGAGTTGGAAGAAAGTATTGTCTTATCTATATTGTGTAAATTGTAAACATAAGAAGTGATAATAATGTGTCTACAATATTATATCACAATACCAATTTCACAGTTTTGTTACGTTTTTAAAAACTCAAATTGTATATTTTCAACAATCTTATTATTACCTTATAAATACTAACGTTTTCTAACAATTTTAATTATAAGTAGGGTAATTTATTCATAAAATCAAAATAGCAAGAATGCTAATCTCACGGTTTCGTCACGTTTTTAAAAACTAAAAATGTGTAGGTATTTTACCCATTCGTCATCTTAAAGCTTTATGATTTAATTATTATGTGCCAATTTCTTCACAAATATTTAAAATATAATTGATAACATCAATCAAAATTTCAATGACCACGGCCGACAGGTAAGCCCCAGGTTGCCCCATTGATCTCGTTATCCGTTCAGAATCATTTCAAGATTATTTTTATTTTTTGTATTAAATTTTTATAAATATTTTGGGTTAACAAATATGTTTTAATTGTTCGGTTTGGTCGCATCAGAGGCGGAACTACCGGGGTGCGGTGGGTGCCACGCACGCGGGCCTCCGGCTAAAAAAGCCCCCGGTTCTGCTGTAACTACTCAATCTTTAAAAAATTTAATATTAAAAATATCATATGTGTAGTTTATAAAATGTTGATAATTTCTGTATTTTTTATTCTATTAATATAATTTTTTTGTTTATTTTGATATTATGTGTAATATACTGTCGTGTTTCAAAGTGATTCGCGCCAACCCGGTACATTTTTATAGAAAATTTTATTTTATGAGGTTTAAATGGTAAGATTGTAAAATTAGAGAGGTGGGGGCAAATGAGAGGAAATAGATGGCTTTTTGCAAAATATGGCCGCCCGTGCCGGTCGTTGATTTTTGGCTCAGTGAGATATTTTGAGATTTTGTTAATCAGAAATTGTGGGTAATAATTTGGATTTATTTTGAATAAAGTGAATTTGATGCATCTGCATTACTGTGTAGTTTTTTGAAGTTTGGAATTATTTTTAATATTTTTTTTGCGATTTGCTACTGAGCGGTAGCAAGGTGATTCGATTGATAGAAGATTTTGGATGTTTGAAATAATTGAATTTGAATTATATTTGTAATTAAAAAATTAAAATTACATTTGTATTAATCAAAGGTGGCGTTGTCGATATCGCATCAATTGATAAGTGGAAGTTATAAGTTCGAACGTCGAGCAAAGGATAAATTATTCGAATTTAAATTATTTGTGATTTACAATTTGGATTTGGATTATTCATTATTCTTAGAAAAGCTTTATTTTTTTTTTGGATAAAAATTTTTTATATTTTATTTTTTTATTTTGATAACGCCAGAACTTTCGTACTAAAATTATCCAAAGTGTCCGGAATCCAGGGTAAACCCGACGAAAAACAAGTGAATTATAAAATCTTTACGAGAATTTATCATTTCAATACGTTTTATATTTTTCTTTGTTTTTATCTTGTTACAAAAACGGAGTCCCGGCTCCCAACTTCGCACACGGGCCCCCAACTGCTTGTTACGCCACCGGGTAGCATAGTTTGCAAAAGACCGTCAACAATAATAATAATAATACTATATTATTTAACGAGCATATAATGTTAGTCAGTTACACTAGCCTACTGCTCGCGTATAAACTTCATCTTCATGAATTATAGCCATTACGTGAGAGTCAAATAACCACCTTAAGAAGAAAATAATGTTAAAGCACCAGCAGAGTAATGTTTCTTAGAAAATGTGGCTATGAATTGGAATAAATTCAAGAAAAAGTTGAAATTCTGTATGGAAGTCACTAAAGAATAAACTAGACGCTACTGAATATATAATGAAGCTTCAAAAAAGAGAAAAGAGAAGAAACAAATTGGTCGTGGAAAATATTCCCTTAGAGGAAAAAATTAAGAAATTTATAAAGGAAAGCCTAAACGTGGAAGTGAAAATAACTGCAGCTTACAAGATAGGAGACATGAAGAATGTAATCGAGGTAGAAAGCTGAGGAAAAAAATGGAAATAATGAAAAATAAATTTAAACTGAACCGACTACCCGGAGAAAAGATATTTGTGGATAATGATTGGGCGGTGACGGAAAGAAAAATACAGGCGCAAATAAGAGAACAAGCAGAAGAGTTGAGAAAAGGTAGAAAAAACGTTAAAGTAGGCTATCAGAAACTGTTATACGACAATAAAGTACTAACGTGGAAGAGAGAGGATGGATGCCTAAGAGAAATACCAAAAAACTGATCAGATACAACAATCAAAAAAAACCCAAGGCGAACTAGCAAGAAAAGGACTATGAAACGGTATTGCGGAATAAAAGTAATAGATTCGAGGAGAGAACTTTCTTTGTAACTACCTGGAATGTAAAGGGTACTAGAGATGACTGGAATACGAGAGGATACAAGTGAAATATTTAAAACAATACAAGATAGCACAAGTAAAGTAATTAAGAACAGCTGCCAAGAGAAACGAAAACAAGAAAATGATTGGTATGATGAACAATGTAAAGCAGAAGTAGAAAAACGAGAAAACGTAAGAAAAATAATGCTAAAAAGTAAAAAAATAGAAGATACATATATAATTATCAAGAACAAAGAAGGAGATGCAAAAGAAAAATAAGGGAAAAAAACGAATATATAATATGAACAAACTAAAAGAAATTAAAGAAAAATACAAGAACAAAAAATTTCTACCAGAGTTAAAAAAATGAAACGATGATATCAAACAAAGGCAAACTTCCGCAAAGACAAAGATGGAAATTTGATTGGATCAAAACAAGGTGTGATGGAAAGATAGGTCGAATATTTCCACGAACTGCTAAACAAACAAGAAGAAAATAGTGAAGAGAAGCATTTGAATTGCAATGAAAAGGAAGTCGGTACTAGGGTTATAGAAGCACCAACAAAAGATGAAATCCTAGAAGTAATCCAAAACATGCAAAATAATAGAGCGGCAGGAGAAGACGGAATACAGACAGAAATGATTAAATACGGCGGAAAGAAATTACCAAGAAATTATTGCACCATTGATCCAGCAGAGTTGGATAAAAGAAGAGATGCCGCAAACGTGGAGAGTGGCGCTTATCTGTCCTATATACAAAAAAGGAGAAAAAACGGAATGTGGGAACTATCGTTGTATAGCCTTATTGAATAACATCTATAAAATCATAGCCACAGGTATAAAAAACAAACTGCGAACCTATTTGGAAGAGATAATAGGTAAGTACTAAAGTGGTTTTAGTAAGAACACATCTGTAATAGACCAGATTTTTATAATAAGAGAGATACAATCAACAAGCCACGAATATGGATTAAATACTCATGCACTGTTTCTGGATTTCAGACAAGCCTACGATAGTATCATAAGAGAAAAACTCTACAAAGCAATGTATGATATGAGAATACCAACAAAGTTAATCAGACTGGTAAAAATGACCCCGAATGATACACAGAATAAAGTAAAAATAGATAGGTTCCAGAGGTTTTGCAGTTAAAGTGGGTTTGAGACAGGGCGACCCACTGTCGTCACTTTTGTTTAACGTTGCACTGAAAAAAGTGATGAGCATAATAAGCATAAAAAAAAAAATTTGTATATTTAGTTCTTAATAAATAAGTATTATTATTATTATTATTATTATTATATGAGAAAGGAAGATCCTCAGAAAGATTTACGGTGAAAAGCAAGTGGAAGATAAATAGATGAGAAGAACAAACAACGAACTAAACGAATTGTATGGAGAACCAAATATCGTAAACATAGTGAAGACGCAGAGAATTAAATGGCTAGATCATATAGTGAGAATGAGTGACGAAAGAATTCCAAAGAGTATATGGAAATCAGTTTTCGGTGGTGTAAGGAAAAGAGGAAGACCGAAAACCAGATGGAATAAAGAGGTGCAAGAAGACTTGGCTGAAATGAACGTGAGTGAATGGGAAGAATGTAGTGCTGCTATATATATCAACAGGCCAACCTACGTACTGGCCATCCGATCAAAAAAAAACTACCCGATTGCATTGATCATTGAATTAAAAACTTATAAACTGTTGTTATATTTGCTGTTATATTTGTCGAAAGTCACAAGAGCACATATTGCACAAGTCAATATTAGGTTCAGATCCAGATCATTTGGGGTGACTGTTAAGAGAATTTTTAGATATATAAATTTGAAATACTCAAAATTAAGCAATGGCACAATTACTGTATTCTGTGCCGATTAAGTCAACGATAAAAATAATCGACGCTCATAGCAGATAGCATTTCTCACAACTGAGACAACTAAGAAACACTGTCGAAAGATAGTTTGAAAATGAATTTTCACTTGCAAAAAGAAATCATCGTCTTATGAGTACAAAGCATAACAATGTTCAACATTATTTTATACGATCAAAGATAGAAGACAAAGAAATTTAAAGTAGAATACATCAGTAGAGGAGATATCAACCCCCAGTTTTTATATATGAACATTTTAAACTAAATATGATTTATAGGTTACCTCATTATTATCCTGTTGATATTCTAAAATAGAATTGTCTTTAATATCAATGGAACGATCCAATTCTTCTAACTTGACTTCCATGCTCTCCATTTCGTTATAACTATTACTGGAAACTTGCAAACCACTGATACTTTCTTCGAATTTATTAAATTTCCAACAGTATTACACACCATCCAAACTGCCAGCATCAACTTGTAGTAGAAATTTTGAGGTTAGATTGAAGTTCTAGTTATAAATTCTGCAAAGCGCAGACAATTAATTTAAAATATTATGAAATTAAATTACAATAAATCCATACGTTAGCGACTAATAAATTATAAGTAGCCTGTTGGTATTAGATACTTGAATTATAAACATCCGTCAAACGATGCTAAAGAATCAAAAATGACATTTAGACCTATCTTCAAGATATTCAATATCCAGTGGCGGAATTAGATTTTTTTATATGAAGTTAAAGTTTCGAGTCGAGGTGAGTATAGTTTTTTATCGGAAAAGATAAAAATTAGCTATTATACTGAAAATAAAAAAAGATCTTATAATATAATATTATTATGCTTTAAATAGTCGGTCATATGAAATTAAAGTAATGCAACGTCCATGGTATATTTAAAGTAACCCAATATGTCCGATCAATACGGTCAGGATAGGTTTGGCGCGGTTAGTAATTAGATGGGAGACCGCTTTGTAAATATTTTACTTACATTTTTTTTTATACAACCCTTCGTAGTCGCACGAAGTGCGTTACATTAAATTTACGAAAATTTTATTGTGTTAATATTTCACGTTTAAAAATTTATAAAAAGTAAAATTTAAAAACTAAAATTTCATTTCAAAATTAATTTTTACATGTTACATGAAATTGAAATAAAATTTAATTCCTAACTTACATAGTATTTTAGTAACTTTTTTTAATGGCATTTTATAATACAAATGATATGAAATGCAGAAGTGACAGAAGCGACCAGTAATGAAAACTCATTACCAGTCGATTTTACATTACCAGTCAATTTGTTATGTGACTAGGAATGCCTCGCTCTGTCACCCGAGAAGGCATTCGGAAAGCATCGCTTTGTCTATGTTTTCCGATAAAATATTATGTTTCCTCGTAGTATGAATTATTTACTTAATAGTTAAAAATTTTATTATTTTAACATTTTGTTAAGTTTGATTATTTTAACATCACATGCTACTAAATACCACAATAACACTTAAAAAATTCTAACTTTTTTAAGTTATTTTCTGTTTAATTAATATGTTTTAAAACTGAGTTTGTAAATAGTTGATGAAGCGGTCATTAAAACAATAAAATTGTACGACGTTTCGGGTTCTTTATTGACCCATTTTGAAAATGAGTCAATAAACATAACAAAAATAACAATAGCGATAACGAAATAACAACTGTAATATTTGGTTCTTCAATTTGAATTACCGCCTTCTCAAATCAAAGTTCCAAACCAAACCAACTAACCCATAGAGGTATATATTAGAACTACTGGAGGCACCACTTGCATATAATCCCTATGAAAAGAAAACGGTCCGATTTTACATGGCGCTCCCCTACTCCTTAAAGGTATAAACTCGATTTGACATTCTATAATAACGTGGTCCCGTGAGGGGATTTGTCAGTTACCTCCATCGGGTGCGTCCCCATTGGAATTGGGGAAAGCTCATCAGGTAGGCAACTCTGCCTGCCTGAAGGGTAGTGGGGAAATAAAATACCCACCGTGAAACAAAAACTGACCTGGTCCTCCAGGTTGGGGGTTAGTCGTCGGGCTAGCAACTCGGCACTTGGAAAAAGATAAATGCGCTAAAAATTTCGATACATCGCCTCGGAACCAGAACAGTCTTAAAGGATTACGACGTAAGCTACGAAAACGGACTATGAAACTGGCTACTTGGAACGTGCAAGGAATCAGGAATAAACAAAGTGAAGTATTTGAAGAACTGAAGAAGATAAAAATCGATATATGTGTACTCACTGAAACTAAAAAGAAAGGAAAAGGAAACAAAATAGTGGGTGAATATGTGCATATATACAGTAGAGTAAGTAAGGACTCGATAGCCAAGAGAGGGGTATCTTTTGCAATCCACAAAGACCTTAGAAGCAAAATAAAGAGCTGGGAGGAGATAAACGAACAAATAATAAAGCTGGAGATAAATAAAAATGGCCACAATATTTTAGTTATTGGGACGTACGCGCCAAGCGAAGACGAGGATAAATTAGATAAGGATAAGTATTACGAGCAACTGCAAGAAGTTTTATCCGAAATAAAAATGGACAACGAGATATACCTACTTGGAGACTTCAACAGAAGAGTGGGGCAAGAAGAAAATCATCCAGTAGTCGGAATGTATGGTGAAATAACAACAAATGACAATGGGATGCGTTTGAGAGACTTATGCGAAAACATGTCGTTAAGAATAATGAACGGGTTCTTCTCACATAAGGACATTCATAAATTCACGTGGGAGCAGCCAACCAGAAAACTTAAAACGATAATTGACTATATAATCCAACGTCAAAACTCAAAATTAAAAACTACAGATGTCAGAGTATACCGGGGGCCAGAATGCGGAACAGACCACTATTTAGTAATGGCAAAGGTTATAGTTAATTACAGAAAGGCAAGCGCAGGAAAAGGACTGCAGGAAAAAGAACAAAAGGAAGGAAGGAGGATACAGAGCTGGAAATATAACCTAGAAAGCTTGAGGCAGGAATTCGTGAAGTTTCTATATAAACTCCGGCTAGCAAATAAATTACAAAGAGTTAGCATAAGAACGATGAATGCGGAAAAGATGTACCAACAAGTAAAAACATGTGTACAAGAAGCAGCAAATGAAGCTCTAGGATGTGATGAAAAGGCAAATAAACAGCCTGAATGGTTCTCCGAAAAACTGAAAAAACTAGTGGAACAGAAAAAGAGTACTTACTGGAAGTGGCTAAGCACACGGAGTGATGAAGACAGAGAGGTTTACATGCAATGGAATAGAGTAGTAAAAGGAGAAGTAACAAGAGAAAAGAACGAAATGTGAAGAAATGTGAGAAATGTGAAGAACTAGACAGGTATTTAGGTGGCACAAGAGTCTCGCAAGCGTGGAAGACAATAAAAAATATAAGAACAGAGGGGAAACGAGCAAGTAGTATTAGCTTAATAAGTATAAAGCAATGGAGAGATTATTATAAGCGACTGCTGAATGAGGATCGGGTAGAATTCGATAAAAACGATCTAAATATTAAAATCAAGAAGAACGAAGGACGTACCGGCGTAAGGGAAATAACAGTAAAAGAAATCAGAGAAGCTTTAGTAGAAATAAAGAACGGAAAAGCAGCGGGGCCGGGAAACATTCCTATTGAATTGGTCAAGTATGGACCGGAAGTGTTACACGAAATTCTGGTAAAAATATTCAACAAATGTATGATAAATGGAGAAGACGTCCCAGATGATTGGAATTTAGCTTATATAAGCTCCATCTTCAAGAGAGGAAGTAAGAAGATGTGTGAAAATTATCGCGGAATCAGCGTGACTAGTTCAGTAGGGAGGTTGTATGGCAGAATACTAAAGAAACGAATTGAAACCGAGTTTTCAGATATAGAGGAACAGAATGGATTTCGCGCCGGAAGATCGTGTACGTGCATGGATAACGTGTTTGTAATACAGCAAATCATTGAAAAAAGAAAAGCTAGAAGTTTTCCCACTCATCTAGTATTCGTAGATCTCGAAAAGGCCTACGATTCTGTTCCAATTAAAACACTTTTTGAAAGTATGACGAAAGTGGGCATTAGTGAGGTGTATATCCGATCAATCTGGAACATCTATCGGGATGCAAAGGCCTTGGTTAAATGAGGAAACAATACATCGGAAAAGTTTACAATTACTAAAGACCTAAAACAGGGTTGCTGCCTGTCTCCCACTTTGTTTAAAATTTACATTAAAGAAGCATTGGACGCATAGAGGAGACGAACACGGGGTATGGGAATAGAAGTGGGAGAGACAAATTTGACAACCCTCTTATTTGCGGACAATCAGATCATAATTGCAAACGATGAAGAGGACGCTGATTTTATGTATAGGAAATTAGTAGAAGAGTACCAAAAGTGGGGATTGACAATGAACAAGAAAAAGACGGAATACCTAGTGCAAACAAGCGACATGCGCGAACCCGATGTGGAGCTCCAAATAAACAAGGAAATAAGAAAAACCAGGGAGTACAAATACCTGGGCAGCATAATTTCAGAAGAAGGAACATCACGAAGAGACATATGTAGTAGAGCCCAACAAGGTCGGAAAAGTATTCGGATTTTAAATTCTTTATTATGGTCCAACAGGATTAGGTTACATACAAAAATGACCATCTATAGAGCAGTAGTGGAACCAATTTTAACATACGGAGCAGAATGCTGGCAAATAACGAGCAGAGACAAGAGACTTATTGAGGCTACCGAGATGGATTACCTAAGGCGAGCGTGTAGAGTCTCCCGAACGGAACACATCCCAAATGAAGAAATTAGACGACAAACCAACAGGACGTATACAGCCGTGGACAGAATAGAGTCTCGGCATTAATATGGTATGGGCATGTGATGAGGATGTCCGAGGATCGGTGGCCAAAAAGAGCTATAAATTATATACCAGCAAACAAAAGGAGAAGAAGAGGAAGACCCAACAGGTCGTGGATGCAAGGGATAAGAGAGATAATGGCGGATCGAGCAATAAAGGAGGAAGACTGGCAAGATAGAGAGGTGTGGCGATCGAAATGCGGCAAAGGCTGTAGGAACCCCGCCTATATAATATATATATAATAATGTGGTAAATATGATTTATATAGACGAGTACTCCTCAAAATTAAATACAACACAGGCTTATTATGTTGAATAAATGATTTTATGGCATAGAATAAAAAAATGTTTGTTTAATAAAAATTAAGTACCTATCTTAAGTTTCGTAAGTAACAATTATGAATAATTATTTCATATTTGACGGCAATACCGTAACAACTCTAGTTTTTTTGTTGTTTTCTTTTGATAAAAGCAAGTTTTCCTTTCAGTAATAAGCTCCAAAATTTTTACATAATAATAATGTAAAAATTTAGTAATAAACAATAGAACCTTTAGAATAAACCTTTAAAAATTGTTTATTCCAATTAATGTTTTTGTCAAAACTATAAATTTTGAGTTGTTAGAGTATTCTCTTCGTATCGATATATTATATTATATTGCACGAAAAAGGCTAACAATTTCTAAAGTATTGCAGGGCAGTTCTGTAAGAAGTAAACTCACAAAACTCATTTTATTAAAAAATGTATAATTGGTTATCTTTCGGTGTTTAATAATTTTATTTGCTATGTATTTTTAATTTAATTCACAATTCTATTTTTGTGTTTATAAGAAAATAATTATATTTTTTTATAAAATTAATTTTTACATGTTACATGAAATTGAAGAATAATTTAATTCATAACTTACGTAAAATTGTTCAAAAACTATTTAAATGAATAATTTAGCTTGCGACACGCTGTTATATAACCGTATGTTTCGATTTTCGGAATCTCATCAGGCAAATCTGGAAAAATTATTGAAATGATTGAAAAGTTATGCTATTAAATTCAAAATTCAAACTTGATTAAAAGTCAAATTCTATCAAAAATAGTATCCAAAATAATTTCAAACTTCAAAAAATGTACTCAGTAATGCAATCGCATAAAAATCACTTTATTAAAAAATTCAAATAATAACTATTTACGATATAAGTATTAAAAGTGAGATTTTATTTTGTTAGTGGGGAATTTCGCGAAACGAGCGATAGCGAGTTGAGCAATTCCCACGAACAAAATAAAAACACTTTTAACATGTATTGCGATGTAGCTGTGAGTTTCCAATAAAATTTATGCGATGTAGCTCTGCTTTAACTGACGTCCGTGGGTTAGCGAACTCGTGTATTGACTGCTTAAAAGTTTGTTGACCTATTTTTATTTGTGACTTACCTGTTGCTGTAGCTTGTCTTATATCGTGTAGAAATTTGAAGTAAATAATGAATTTGTGTAAGAAAATAAAAATATTTGTTGCAAGTGAAATGATTTAATGTGTTTAAATTTAATATAAAAATAAAAGGAAGCTAATTTAAGATTCTGGATCGGTATTTTAACCACACTTTGTGTTTTCTATAAATAGGTAGGTTAACTTTAGTAATATTTACTTTTTCACAAAAATGATTTAAATTTTTATTATTTTAGGTGTACAAATTAGTATTGGTGTCAGGATACTTAAACTAAACTTAATTATGTGAGAAATAATGTTTTAAAGAATAATACTGGCCAGATTATACACAAGTAGAATTGTAAAATTTACTGAAACGTTGCACTACGACGTCAGGAACCGCTGCTTCAAAAATATTTGATGATTTCCAAAATCAGGTAACAATCTTCTTTACAATTAAAAAAAATTTTCTTCAATAATAAATTCGCACATTTATTTAAATTAATTGACTCAAAGTTTCAAAACTTTTCATCGACTACTGATGCTTTCGTATTTAAAAATTTTTCAAAAATTATTTTATGAGGTTAGATTGGCACAAGTTCACTTGGCAAGTGATAAAAAGCTACTGAAAATGCATTGTTTTTGAACGGCCTTTTATAGTTTTTAGAAATAAATTGAAAATAATTGAAAATGAAATACTTTTTAACAAAATCTCTTCAGATCTTCTTGAAACTTTGCAAAAAGTTCAATCACATATTCAGACAACTACTGAAAAAATCTTACTTCATTATGTTCAGCCGTTCTTCCGCAATTTGCAAAAATAATCTTTTTCAAAACCATATGATTTGATAAACATCGTTTTCCTTAAATTTCATTTTTAATTTTATCTTAGGATCCTAGTTTTTTACATCGAAAATTCGAGCTTTTGAATGCGCATCCTTTGATACATGTTAGGGTTCTGCACCTTTATTTTTCATTCTTTAATCTTGCAAAAAGCAATCTGACAGTTGTCACCGAAAATCCATTTTGAGTTTTTAATGTTTTTTCTTAAAATTAGCACTTTATTTAAATTTAAATTATACAAACATGTCACTGAAACTGTCTTTCATACTAATCCTATAACATTTTATAGTTAAAACTACTTTTAACAAAATTATCTTTTCTAGATTCCGATGCATCATCGTTACACAAGAAAAACAAAAATCATTTGAGACAAGTCCCAATTTGTGAAAATCTTTTGATGTAAATTTGATCCAACCTGTCTATTCAAGATGTGTGTGAAATATGCAAGCTTTTCATTGAAAAATGAAGATTCTGTGTTAATTTAAGTTTTATTTATATGCTTCCGAAGCTGATTAAAGTTGATTTTTATTAATTTTTAAGTGAGCGATGTATGATTTTTGTGTGTTGTGGTTAATTTGTTGTTCGAATCATCATTTTTAAGAAGTAATACACAAGTTTAACTATTCATATTAATTTACAATTGTTAGTATTTTTAAAATGAGTGTATAAATTTCATTTCATATAAATTATTGTATTTGCTGCCGTCTTACATGGCAGTATATTGTACAATATTTTTTATACAACTATTTAAATTAAATTTAAAAACGAATTCATAATTATTATTTGAAATTTTTCCAAAAATCAGCTGTGTCGTAAAGTAGTTACGGTAATGCAGTGACAAATGAAAATTGTTTATTAAAAAATTAAGAAAACGTGTTGTTCACGTTTTTAGTACCTGAATAGTAAAATGAATAGTAAACTTGAATTTCTAACCATGGTAACTTGAACTAAAAGTGACATTTTTAATGTCAGTTGTATAAAAAAATAATTACTCACTATGGGCCGGGATTATAAACGACAACTAACTAATTTACTTGTGAGATTGTCAAATAAGTAAATTTACTTGATTATAAAGCACAAGTAGTTTACTTTCGAACTAAATCTAGCAACTAATTTAACCCCTTGATTTTGTTCAACTAAATATTTACTTATGAAGTAAATTGACAGGTCAAATCATTTGTGAGGTTATTTGTTTTAAATGAAAGGTATTTCATAAAAAATGCAAGTGCGCCCAACCAGTGGGCGCTAGTTGTGAACTTACACATAGCCTATAACCGTTGATTAGTTGATACCATTCTTCAATCAACGTTATAACCATAAAATTTAAAAATTAGTTCTAACGCAAACCAAGACATCTGGTATCAAAACGTCTAAACATAATAGAAAAGTAAATATTAAGTTAGTTATTTACTTGGTTACTTTCTTTTATAGTACTTAAATTTTATTTCGTAAATTTTAGTAGTCAAGTAAATTTACTTTCAAACTAACGAACTAGTGATTTATTTATGCTTTATAATACCGGCCCTATGTCAAGTATAAATTTTTCAAAATTCCGCACAACCGCTCATGGGGCCATCTTTGGCAAAAAAGCCTTCAATTTTCTCCGATACGCCCCCACCTCTTAAATGTTTCTATCTACAATTTAAAATTATTAAAATAAAATTTAGCCAGAATGCGCAGGCTGGATGCGAATCAATTTGAAATACGACAATATGTGATACTTACAATATGTCATACAGTTATTGTTCATGTTACTGTTCTATTAACCTTATTTTCAGCACATGCTTAAAACAGCAGTGATTTTCATATTAACATGCCTAGAAAATCATAAAAAGAAAAATTGTAGGCATATACAAAACCCTAAATAACATAGTGAGTGTCACAAAAGAGAAGAAAATTGTAGTCTGCCTTTTCGGAAGGCGGCTTCAAACAGGTAAGATCTTACAACTGATTCTTAAAAACAGGAAGAAATAAAAAGTTTCTAGCCGGTATGGGTTAGTAAATGATAATTTAGATCACCTTTTCGTGAACATTTATAATCACAAATATTACACTCAAACGGTTTCTCGCCCATATGAGTTAGTAGATGAGCTTTTAATGTACCTTTAAGAGAACATTTAAAATCACAAATATGACACTCAAGCGGTTTATAACCCGTATGAGTTACTAAATGTTTTTTTAATTGTTCTTTTCGTGAACATTTATAATCACAAAAATTACATTCAAACGGTTTCTCACCAGTATGAGTTAGTATATGAATTTTTAACCCATCTTTTCTTGCACATTTATAATCACAAATATTACATTCAAACGGTTTCTCACCAGTATGAGTCAGTATATGAATTTTTAACCCATGTTTTCGTGAACATCTATAATCACAGATATTACACTCAAACGGTTTCTCACCAGTATGAGTTAGTCTATAAATTTTTAACATTTGTTTTCGTGAACATTTATAATCACAAATATTACACTCAAACGGTTTCTCACCAGTATGAATTAGTAAATGGCTTTTTAACCCATTTTTTTGTGAACATTTATAATCACAAATATTACATTCCAACGGTTTCTCACTAGTATGAGTTAGTATATGAATTTTTAACCCATCTTTTCGTGAACATTTATAATCACAAATATTACACTCAAACGGTTTCTCACCAGTATGAATTAGTAAATGGCTTTTTAACCCACTTTTTCGTAAACATTTGTAATCACAAAGACTACACTCAAATGGTTTCTCGCCAGTATGAGTTAGTAAATGAATTTTTAATTTATCTTTTCGTGAACATTTATAATCACAAATATTACATTCAAACGGTTTTTCGCCGGTATGAATTAATAAATGTTGTTTTAAAAGATATTTTCCTGAACATTTATAATCACAAATAAAACACTTAAACCGTTTTTCGCCCGTATGTGTTAGTGAATGCTTTTTTAAACTACCTTTTTGTGAACATTTATAACCACAAATATCACACTCAAACGGTTTCTCGCTATTATGAGTCAGTAAATGACGTTTCAATATTGATTTTGTCGAATAACTATAATAACAAATGTTACACTGGAAAAATATTTTACCAGTGTGAATTGATAAAGGGATATCACAATCTTGATCGACTTGAGATTCGTTCATTGAAGTTTCTTCTTTAATGTCGATGGAATGATGCAAATCTTCCAATTTGTCTTTCGTTTCTTCTTCTTCTTTCTTAATTTGAAAGTAACTCTTTAAATTACCTGGGGTTTTCTGTAACAAATATATCTTCAATAAGTGATGTTATTGTTACATTTCTAATTGTTTAAAAATATATATTATGGTAAATTTATAATTTAATGAATAGAGTACATTCAGTTAAAGTGGCAAATACCAATGTTATTTGGCCATAAGAACTACTGCCGATTGTTGATAATGTGTTATAATTAGAGGTGAAAATCATTTTTAATTATTGCACAAATAAATAAACAAAAGAAGCCTGTAGAACAATCTAGTCTTTTAGTTATTGTAATAAGAATAGTAAAGTAATCGTGCTGTATTTGCAATATGTGGTTACAAAACATATGTAGGGAAGAATACATTGTGAAAATCTGTTATTAATGCCTCCAGTAACAACATTTTTCGGCAGTCTTCTAATGCCTATTTTACTAATGTAATTTGTGTTGAAAATATGCATACGGGTTCACCGTCATTGTAACCATATGATACTTTATGACTTGCGCGTTACCTAATAAACTAGTCATGCACGAACCACATCAACGCAACGACGTGTTTTATTTAATCCTTCTTTAATATCATTGCCTACTTCCAAATCTCAACAATTTGTAATTTTTAAAATGTTTCTTAGATGGCGTGTGCATATCACACTCAGTTTGTTTTATTTTAGATTAACTCTCTTTTGAAAGCACTGTACAAACTTTGACGAAGTTGGAAGAAAGTATTGTCTTATCTATATCGTGTAAATTGTAAACATAAGAAGTGATAATAATGTGTCTACAATATTATATCATAATACCAATTTCACAGTTTTGTTACGTTTTTAAAAACTCAAACTGTGTATTTTCTACAATCTTATTATTACCTTATATTTGCTCGTATTTGCTTGCTTACGAGCAAATACAAGAATTAATAAAAACAACAAAAAGCTCAGATGTTACCATGGTTATGGGCGACTTTAATGCTAAGATTGGAATGGGAAGGGAGGGAACAGCGGTTGGTGGATTTGGGTTGGGACAACGTAACGAAAGGGGTGATAGATTAACACAATTTTGTCACGAAAATAGATTTATTATCACTAATACTTGGTTCCAACTGCCTGCTAGAAGACTTTACACGTGGAAATCACCTCGAGATAGACCCGAAGCCGCTATCAGAAACCAGATAGATTACAATATGATTAACTCCAGATTCCGAAATGCCATCAAGTCTGTAAAGACATACCCAGGTGCGGATTTGAATTCCGATCATAACCCACTAATAGCAAAAGTCAAAATAAAATTAAAAAACTGCCAAAAACGGTCATCGGGGAAAAGGTTGGATTTACAAAAATTAAAAGATCCAATTGTGAGAAATATGGCTTCTGATAGGATTAACAATAAGATGATGAGCATAGTAGATACAGACAGTATTGAAGAGACGTGGACAAGTATCAGAGATGGACTGATAAGCGTCGCCGAAGAAACACTGGGATTCCAAAAGAAGATGGGTAGAAAGGAGTGGATAAACAGTGAAATACTGAAATTAATGGAATCAAGAAGAAAGCATAAACAAAACACGCATGAGTATTATAAAATAAACAAGGAAATTAGAACAAAAATTAGAAATGCGAAGAAGGAATCACTGTCATACAGAACCTATATTGGTATCAATTGGCTCAGCTCAAGTTCGGAGATGTTGCAACAGAAGACATTGACATCCAGAGGGGAGTCCGTCAGGGCTGTGTACTCTCACCCCTTCTTTTCAACTTATACTCGGAGACTATTTTTCAGGAAGCACTCGAGGATGCACAACACGGAATAAAAGTAAACGGAAGATTAATTAACAACATCCGATATGCGGACGACACCCTCATCCTTGCCGATAGCCCTGAAAGTTTACAAACACTAATTAACAAAATAAACGAAGTCAGCAACGCATACGGCCTCAGTATAAACAAACAAAAGACAAAAGTAATGATAATAACGAAAAGGCCAATCGACAACATTGATATTACTGTCGGGGGCGAGCGACTGGAGAGGGTGGAAAAGATCAAATATTTGGGATGTTGGCTACACGAGAATTGGAATCCCGATGACGAGATAAAAATGAGAATTGAAATGGCACGCAACTCCTTCTTTAGAATGAAAACCTTATTATGTGGTTGGGAACTGGATTTGAAAACCCGATGGCGGATCGCAAAGTGCTATGTCCTGCCAATACTTTTCTATGGAGTCGAGGGGTGGACTTTGAAAGTTTCGTCCATGAATAAACTTGAAGCTTTTGAAATGTGGATGTACCAGAGAATGCTTAAAATATCTTGGGTTGAGCATGTTACAAACGAGGAGGTTTTGCGTCGTATGTGTAAAGACCGAGAGGTCCTCTCCGTCATCAAGAGGAGAAAGGCGGCTTACTTCGGGCACATCTTTCGAAGTGAGAAATATGGTTTTCTCCAACTAATCATGCAGGGAAAGATAGAGGGGAAACGGGGGCTTGGAAGGAAATACTAGATGGTTGCTTAAATGCGGAATCCAGTCTTGATCTGTCATCTGGCCACTCCCCATTAATAGTCAATATAAGTACAAAAGTATTCAATAAAACAAAAACTCCGTCGTTGTGTTCCAAAAAAAACAAACTGGAATTATTTCAAATACCTGATGGAAACAAACCTCCAAACACAAATTCCACTAAAAACAGGAAATGATACAGAAGAAGCCATCGAACCTCAAAGTAAAACATTACAACAGGCAGGTTGGAGCTCCACGCTCCACGTTTTCGAGGTGGGGGTGCTAGCTTGACGTCAACTCAGCACTGCCACTAAATATTTATCTTTTACTGCGAAACCGTTCAGTCCAAAATTTGGGAATATAGTCGAAAATTAGTCCATAATTAGTTCAAAATTATAGTATAATTTTTTTTTCTTTTTTGAACAGGTGGGGGAGGGGGGACTAGCTTGACGTGGGTAGTTCCTAAACCACATAAGGTAAAATTTTACAATACCATAAAATTGTGCACTTTTTGAAAATAAAAACTTATAAACGAACATTTTAAAACGACTAAATTAAGAAACTTAAAATACTAAACAAGAGTCTCATTGCTCAAATTAAAGATGGATGCCAACCCAGCGAGAATATTTCTGGGTTAAAAAATTTTACAAATTTTAATAACTGAGGGCATTGCAATACATGTTATAATAGTTAAATTTATAACAACTCTCTATAACATAAATGCGCAGTCCCTTGCGTGTTGTTTTAATAGATTTTACACCGTAATTCAAACAAGCCGACAAAATTAAGGCAGTCACCCCCTGTGTCATATATCTAAAATCAAAAAAAAAATTTTTCATTAATTGATTCCTAAACATGTGTAGAATATGCTGGTAGAGTAATTTTCCAATTTTCTACACACATTTACACTTTAAAAGCATTACATACATTCTACACGTGAAGATATGCTGTCTTTGCAGACTAGCAGTATTCCTTTTCATCCCTTGGGATTGAAGCAAAAACGGAACCAGCATATTTAAGGGACTTCTAAGATGAAGAAGAATGAATTATCTATAGACCAGGCATAGCAGATTAATAGTGACTAAAGATATTAACTTGATTTAAATCTTAAAAGATTTAAACTATGAAATATTTTAAATCGTATTTGAACTTCTTTTTAAACGCGATTTTCTTAAAACTACATTTTTCTTACTGGTCTCAACGATATCTTAAAAACCGTAAGACCCATTGCTTTGAAATTTTAATGGTAGATTCGGAACATGTATGGTCATCGATTCAACTAAAAGAATTGAAAATTTCCGAGCCGTTTTTTTTATTCGTAACAAAATAATCAAATAAAATCATGAAATTTGAAAATTAATTTTCAAAAACATGTCAATTATTCAATCATCAATATTTTTGAATGATTCTAGTTCATTCGATAGCCACATCTTTACAGATTGAAATGCCTTCTGATTTTTTGATTTTAGATAAGCCAATAACCCGGAATCATGGAGACCATCGACAAACTTCTCAACAAACAATCTTGGCTTTTGGAGTAATTGTGATGAAAATTTTGGCCTGAAAATATTCCGACTTACTATTGAAATGTCAATAAATATATAGAAAAAAGTTCAAACCACTATATTTTTATTGTTCTTCATAAAAAAACCCAAAAAATAACTTAAAAAATGATCGTCACACGGGGTGACTGCCTTAAGTCTTTTAAGATGTATGGATCTTGGAGAAGCTAAGACACTTTTTGGTCCCAATCAGCAGGTAACGAAAGATATAACCTCTTCGGAACACACTAATATGGAGAGAATACGGTATCAAGAAGCTGTTGGATCGCTGTTATATTTGTCGTAAGCCACAAGACCACATATTGCACAAGCCAATATTAGGTGCAGACCCAGATCATTTGGGGAGACTGTTAAGAGAATTTTTAGATATCTAAACTTGAAATACTCAAAATTAAACAATGGCACAATTACTGTATTCTGTGCTGATTGGGTCAACAATAAAAATAATCGACGATCACGCAGCAGAAGGCAATCTTTTGAAACATTCAAAGAATGCCAACAGTAGCATTGAGACAACTAAGAAACACTGGCCAAAGACAGTTAGAAAATGAATTTTTACTTGCAAAAAGAAATCATCGTCTTATGAGTACGAAGTATAACAATGTTCAACGTCATGTTATACGATCAAAGATAGAAGTAAAAGAAATTTAACGTAGAATACATCAGTAGAGAAGATATCACCCCCCAGTTTTTATATATGAACATTTTAAACTAAATATGATTTATAGGTTACCTCATTATTATCCTGTTGATATTCTAAAATAGAATTGTCTTTAATATTAATGGAACGATCCAATTCTTCTAACTTGACTTCCACGCTCTCCATTTCGTTATAACTATTACTGGAAACTCGCAAACCACTGATACTTTCTTCGAATTTATTAAATTTCCAGAAGTATTACACACCAACCATACTGGCAGCATCAACTTGTAGTAGAAATTTTGAGGTTAGATTGAAGTTCTAGTTATAAATTCTATAAAGCGCACACAATTAATTTAAAATATTATGAAATTAAATTACAATAAATCCATACCTTAGCGACTAATAAATTATAAGTAGGCTGTTGGAATTATATACTTGAATTATAAACATCCGTCACAAAATGCTAAAGAATCAAAAATGACATTCAGACCTATCTTCAAGATATTGAATATCCAGTGGCGGAATTAGATTTTTTTATATAAACTTAAAGAAATAAGAAAATAGAATTTATTTAGTTTTTGTAAGTACTATTTTATAAAATTAATCAAAATAGTTATTTTATTATAAGTGAATATTTAAATTAAAAGTTTAAAACAATAAAATTGTACGACGTTTCGGGTTCTTTATTGACCGATTTTACAGGTTAAATATAAAATGCATTTTTTTTTACAAATAAATTATGAAAAAACACAAAATACAAAAAGAACAATTTTGAGTGGGGGGCAGCCCCCTCCCCAGACACTCTTTCTTTTTTTAATATCCATAGTCGCTTTTTTACCGGTGCAATGAAAAAAAAAACAAAAAAATGATTGTGTTCGACTGTTCGATATGATTGTAGTTAGATACTGTTTTTAGTGTAACACTTGTTGGGAGGGGGGGGGGGGGAAGGAGCGCAGGTAGAAGCGTAGTGAACGGATTTTTAGTGTTCACCGAAATTTCAAATACAAAATAACTTTACTATGGATAATTAGCAATCAGCTTCAATTCTTAATCTTCATGACTGCTATTTATTAAAAATAAGGTTAGGTATATTACAATAAAAGGATTGGCAACAAAAATCAATGATAAATCTTTCGCCCTGAGTTATTTAGAAAATACCGTACTTTAATTTTCACTTTAATTTAAGGTAGGTAACAGTGGTAACACAATAATTATAGGTACTCGAAAATAAGACGACCACGCCTCTTTTTCCGGAAAATTTAATTAACCGTAAAATTTCATTAACTGTAACAATTAATTATCCGGAATATTTCATTAACCCCAAAATTTTATTATCCGGAAAATTTTATTAACTGTAACATTTCATTATCCGGAGAATTTCTTTATCTGGAAAATTTTATTATTCAGAAAACTTCATTATCCGCAAAATTTCAATATCCGCAAAATTTCATTATCTGTAACATTTTATTATCCAGAAAACTTTATTATCCGGAAAATATCATTATCCGTAATCCATATTTCGATATTTCATTAACCGGAAAATTTCATTATCCGGAAAATTTTATTATTTGTTTCGGCACAGCTCGCTTCGCTCGCATTTTTTAGCCCCCCCCCTTCCCCATAACAAAATCATGGCTGCGCCACTGAAATTAACAAATGAAAACAATTCGAATACTTGCACTCAGTGCTTGCACTACTGTTGAAACATCAAATTATTGTTACTTATATTCGAAATTTATTTCGAAGGTTCCGATGTGTTATTTTTTTTTTATAAACTATAATATAAAGTTCTAATTCCATATATTTGTATTTAGTATACTAATTGTATGCGCTTTGCAGAATTTGTAACCGGAACGTCAACAACCTAACCCCACAATTTATTCTACAAGTTGATGAAGTTGTGCTTCCAGTATGGACGGGAAACTTTTGAGAGAGTTTAATAAATTGGAAGAAAGTATCAGTGGTTTGCGAGTTTCCAGTTGTGAACAAAACGATGACAAAATTCCAGTAGACGAAATGGCGAACGTAGATTTTGAATTAGAAAATTTGAATCATTCCATTGATATTAAAGAAGAACAACCGATTTTTGATTATCAACAGGATAGTAACGAGGTAAACCGTAATTTGTATTTAGTTTCAAATGTTCATACGAAAGAAGCTTGATAAAATTATCTTCAATAATTCACGATACGTAACCTGGTTTAAGTGTCTGGTTGGGGATATAAATCTTGACTTAAAGGTAACTAGGAACTCATACCATGGTGGATAGTTTGAATGTAAAATAATCAAGTGACTAATGATCACAATATCCCACATATCAACCTATACAACAAAGTTCGGGTAATTCAATCAGTTGTATGATCTGTTAGAATTACAACTTGGGTTCTCGAATTAACAATTTTGTTGGGAAATCTTGCAGAAATTAGACTTATTCGTACTTGGTTTATTGCTTTGAAAATTAATATTGACTCCGACTAGATCGTTTGATCTACGTCAAATTGGTAAACCTACACCATCCGCAGGCTATTATGATTTCATCGGTAGAACTCAATTGTTTGAGTGGTCAAATTTTTTCAAACGAGGGTGAGGTAGCTGAAACTATTCGAACAATGATATAACGGAGAGCCAAAACTTTTTGTTGATATTGAAATGGATTGATGGAAATGAAATAGAAATTCTTGGTGAATCTCTAGAGCGAGCGTTGGCTAAGGAAATAGCTTTTTTATTTTTTCTTTGAAAGGAGTGTGGCAAATCTTGGGTTGTTCGCTATTATAGCATTTTTAAATTTCGCAACCTGGATGTCTATCGAGAAGACCGAGCAGTCGTTTGCTGATGGTCGGGGGCAGCCCACTCCTTCACACATATCGCCGATTGGCACTAAAGATCCAAACCATTTGCACACCTTTCACCTAGTTTGCTTTTGACATTTCATTCTTTTTTAGTTTGGAAATTTCTGTTAGATCTTTCTACCCTTCAGCTTTCTCCTGGGCGCCATGTAGTTCTTGTCACATTTACCTTTACTCTAGTGGTCGTCTTGAGTGGTATCATCATCGTCTTTGACCCAATCGGCACCACTGATTCCCATAATTGTAGCATTGCATAATTTTGAGTATGGCAGTTTTAGATATCTAAAAATTTTCTTAACAGCCCTCTCGGTGAGCTGGTTTGTTAAATTTACATACTGGAAGTATGTAATACTAAATACAGTAAGTATTTACAGCATGTGTAATGGAGAGTACTCTCTCCATTTTAGTCTGATGAGCATAATTATATCTTTCGTTCACTGTTGACTGAGATATAAAAGTGGTTTACTTCTCCAAAATTTTGAATTTATATCATTGCGCACACCTTTATAACGATATCTTCCTCAGCGGGTTGCAATTGTGCATAACTTGGAGCTTTCTTCTTCAATGGAAACTTGTAGAAATGCTGTTGGTGCATCTAGGACTATAAAATTTTTGATGTTTATAAGGAATAATGTTCTCTTTTTATGTTATTATTTAAGAGTTTTGGATCCATACAAATTCGTATCGAAGTTGCTAGGCTTGGACAAGACTAACTGGATGAATTCAATTAGTTGGTTTTTTCACCACTTCGAACTTTTTGGATATTTTGTTAATCATTTCTGCTGGGGTATCATATTTTATTACATGACTCAATAACGATTTTATTTTTACTTTAGCTTCCGTTACCTTCTTTTTGATGCGGTAACAAATCGTCTACACTTTTAGACATAATGTTGACCTCCGACTAGAATGAATTTTAAAAGCTATGGTTTCTCATTTACCTGTACAATTTTTTTTCCATTTCATGCATATTCTTCAAATTCACAACTCCTCTCTTGATCTTCTTCTTCGTGGAATTCTTGTTACGGGTATTTTCTCCACGACGCACACCCCCGCATACAAAAGGGTGCCGGCCTCGCTGCAGCGGAAGGGGGAGGGTCTTAAATTTAGTAATTTAGTTACAAATTACAAATCCCAGAATTACTTAGACCAACTTGTCGGATATTCGACCACCTTTACATAAAATAGTCTAAGACATAAAACGGTAAAATTAATTTTAATGATTAATTAACTAATTAATTAATGATTAAACGTTAATTATTCACTACGAAATTACTAACACAACTTCAAACTGGAATCTCCAAAGCGACACAAAATACCAAATTTTCACCACACTTGGCAATATTTTAACCGCGAATAAAAAAAAACAAACTGAATTCAAAACTTTCTTGTAATTTAATTGTAACAAATTTAATCATTCCGCAGGTTAATACGAGAAGTTGAGTGATACAGATCTTGGTGATCGACTGACTAAAAAAATTAACATTACCGAAATTTATAACTTTTGTTAATTGCCAATAACGTAGACCAATAAGAAAATTTAAAAATCATTTGACAAATTAGTGACTAATTTTCACGAACAATACTTAGGCCCCAAAAATATCATAATTTTAATATCGGCGCCGGAAAGCTATTAGATTTATTATTTTTTTCAAGGAGTTCTTATGAAAATTGGATCATACTGTTGTAATTGGTTTGAACAAACAACTTTATTGGTAAATAATGTGACCAAGTTTAGTAATTAAATTCCAATCTAAAAAAAAGTTAGTTACTGGGTGTCTTCAAAAATTAAAATCAGCTAACATTCTTTCATATGGTGTTGTTGCTCTTCCACAATTTTCACATATTTCTTGCTGCCAGACACATATTTGCACTACAGTGTCTTAATTCACTCTTTCGGTGATTAAGATTTATCTCGTCACTGCTTAACTTTTGCCGCAAGATAACTTTTATTTGTGAAATGATGCTGGTTATCTGTTGTTTATGTTGAGACAAGCCATTGGGATTCTACAATGACACAACTTATTCTGCACTTCGAGCTGGGCTCCACACAAAACAACTAATGGGATTTCGGGATGTCACCCACAAATTTTCGGCGGTTACTAATTCACCGAATTTTTGGATAGTTACCAAAACAATTATCGAAACTAATTTGGTTAGTTTACCGATTTGAATTCCGCCATAGGGCGTGGTGAGATGGAAAAAAATCAACCTATAGGTCTTATGGTTGAAACTCATCTGCCGATTTCAAATTGCACAGCGAACGGGGTGATCTTGAAATGTAACGACAAGTGTTTCCATTGGTTAATCGGCAAAGGGAATAAAGAGTAGCCTATTATTAGGGGTTTTAATTTAATGGATTTAATTTTGAAAATAGTTTGAATTGTAGTACCAACTGAAAATCCACGTTACAATTCTTGTCGTCAACTTCGGTGAAGGTAAATATGTCATATCTCTCGATTCATCTTCCATCGAATTCAGTAGAAATGAAATCTTTTATTTACTCGAATTGTCATCTTTCTCACTGGCTTCCGTATAGAAGTTGAATCTTTTCTTGAATTTATTCCAATTCTTGGTCAAATTTCCTAAGAAACGCTACTTTGCTGGTTGTAAATATTGTTTTCTTACAAATGTAATCATAACATCACTTACTGAAGTATATTTGTTACAGAAAACTCGAAGTAATTTAAAAAGTTACTTTCAAATTAAGAAGGAAGAAGAAGAAACGGAAGTAAATTTGGGAGATCTGCATCATTCCATCGACATTAAAGATGAAACTCAAGTGGATCAAGATTGTAAAATCCCGTCATCAATTCATACTGGTAAAAAAAAATTCCAATGCAACCTTTGCGATTATAAATGTTCACGAAAGGGACAACTTAAAACACATTTACTAATTCATATGGGTGAGAAACCATTTGAGTGTAACATTTGTGATTATAAAAGTTACACGAAAAGATCACTGAGAACACATTTACTAACCCATACGGGTGAGAAACCTTTTGGGTGTAACATTTGTCATTATAAAAGTTTCACGAAAGGAATTCTGGCAAAACATTTACTAACTCATACGGATGAGAAACCGCATGAGTGTAACATTTGCGATTATAAAAGTTCAATAAAACAAAATTTGAAAAAACATTTACTAACTCATACGGGTGAAAAACGGCATGTGTGTAACATTTGCGATTATAAATGTTCACGAAAGGACCAATTAAAAACACATTTACTAACTCATACGGGTGAGAAACCTTTTGAGTGTAACATTTGCGATTATAAAAGTTGCAGAAAAGGAGCTCTGAGAAATCATTTACTAACACATACGGATCAGAAACCCTATGAGTGTAACATTTGCGATTATAAAAGTTTCTTGAAGGGAGCTCTGAGAAGTCATTTACTATCTCATACGGGTGAGAAACCGCATAAGTGTAACATTTGCGGGTATAAATGTTCACGAAAGGGACAACTAAGAACACATTTACTAACTCATACTGGTGAGAAACCGCACGAGTGTAATATTTGTGATTATAAAAGTTTCAGCAAAGAATCTCTGAGAAAACATTTACTAACTCATACGAGCGAGAAACCGCATAAGTGTAACATTTGCGATTATAAATGTTCACAAAAGTTTCAACTAAAAAGACATTTGCTAAGTCATACGGGTGAGAAACCTTTTGAGTGTAATATTTGCGATTATAAAAGTTTTACAAAAGAAACTTTGAGAAATCATTTATTGACGCATACGAGTGAGAAACCGCATAAGTGCAACATTTGCGATTATAAATGTTCACAAAAACTACAATTAAAAATACATTTACTAACCCATACGGGTGAGAAACCGCATGAGTGTAACATTTGTGATTATAAAAGTTTCAGCAAAGGATCTCTGAGAAAACATTTACTTTCAGAAATTTCAGAATTTATTTGCAGTGATTTTTGCCGATTTATTTGTGAGGCATATTATAACCAACAGATGATTTGATTGTTGGTGAGTCGTATTGCATCATATATTGTTTTTGTTCGTTTTGGTAGAGGTTGTAAATTTCTAACCTAAAATTTTAACCTAAAATATTGCGGTTGATAATTTTCCTTTCCTCTTGTTGCACCTTTATTTGTCTCCCATCCGTTGGCCCTGTCTTGTTTGTCTTAATTAGTAAGTCACCGCAACGGGCCCTGCTGGTGTGAAGCGTGTGTCCCAGTGTTTTTCCTTTCCCTTATTGTAAGAGATGAACGGGGTTTGTAGGAAATGCAAGAAGAAATGTGTTGACATCTTGGCCACATCTAAGTGTAACAGCTGCAATAACGTTTATCATAGAAGTTGCGCCCGGTTGACAAAGGGTGTGTCGCCGATTGAAAGCGACTGGAGTGTTGTGCTCTGTAGTGGCCATGACGACCAGGGTGCTTCGCTTACGATCCCTGACTGCTCTCCTACGCCTTCGGCACCGGGGTCGCCGAGTTTTGCACCGTTTGATCTGGTGGCCCTCGAGGGAATCATTTCCCGATTGCTTAATGTGCATCTTGATAAGCTCCGTGATGGGTTGATGTTGCTGGTGGATTCTGATTCTGGGCGGGTGGCGGCGGATGAGGTGGCTGCCCTGAGGGAGGAGAATAAATGTCTTAAAATTGAGAATAAATCGCTTAAAGAGGAAATTGATCGACTTGCTTTGTCTGCCACTTCTGGGGTTGCAGATGTTGGTTGTCAGTTGGGAGCTGTGGGAGGTCTTGATGCCGACGCTCCGGTGTTTGTTGCAGCGGGGGGAGGGGCATCTGGATCTGTCGAGGATTCGGTGATATCTTACGCTTCTGCGTTGGGGTCGGCTTCGGGGGGTCGTCTTTCGGTTCTCCCCTTGACTCATTCGGGGGGCAGCTTGGGGGACAGTCGTGACGCTGGTGGGGCAGGTGGTGTCATGTCTCAGATGGTGGCACCTGGCTTAAATAGTCAGGCACCGCAGACGAGTCCCAATCTTGATCGCACGAGACGGAATGCCCGCCGTCGCCCACGTGTGCGTGGTTCTGGTAGCGATTTTTCCATTTCGGGAACTGCTCGCCGAAGGTGGTTTCATTTGAATAATCTAGCGCCGGGCACCGCTGTTGAGACAGTTGCGGAGCATGTCAGGAATGTTGTGGGTATCTCGGATGTAGCATGTGAGAGTTTGACTTCAAACACGAAATATTGTTCTTTTAAGATATGCGTGCCGGAGTGTGATACACCCAGATTGTTGAATGGTGAGGTTTGGCCTAGAGAGGTTACAATTCGCGATTTTTACTACCGCAGGCCGGCTGTTGTTAGCCGCAGTGCCACTGGTAGCCGTGAAAATTTTTTAGAGGGTCGTCCACTGCGGGAGACCGGAACAGGGTAGTGCGTGATTCTTCTGCACCATCTATTCATGATAATTGCAAACTTTGCTCGGCAGTTACTACTTCATGTTTTTCTGTGGCACACATAAATGTGCGATCGTTGTTGTCTGATTTTCACATGTTCTCCGATTTCGTAACCGGAAACCATTTTAGTATTATTGCAATATCTGAGTCGTGGCTTGCTCCCGACTTTCCTTCTCACCTTGTTGATCTGCCAAATTACACAATCATTAGATCGGATAGGGCAACCCGAGGTGGGGGAGTCGCGTTGTACATTCGTAACGCATTTTCATTTAAAATTTTGCATGAGGGGCATCGCTTTGCTAGTGGCTTGGAGCATCTGTGGATTCGCATTAGAGTTCATGGTATCGTATTCGGAATCGGGGTAGTTTACAGGGCGCCTACTATTGCTCTTTCCTGTTTGAATGAGTTGGAAGAATTTCTTTCTTTACTTGGCGGTGAGTGCTGTGAGTTGATCGTTATGGGTGATATAAACATTAATTACCTTGTTCCATCGCCTTCTCGGACGCGCTTGCAGAGAATTCTTGATGTTTTTGATCTTCATCAGATCATAACGGATCCCACGCGTGTTACCTCAACATCGAGCACTTTATTGGATGTCATCTGCATTGACAAGCATCGAATCCCTCGTCACAAGGGCGTTATCGATCTTTTGGCTTCTACTGATCACTACTTGGTGCATTGCTGCTTGAATTTGGCTGCGTTGCCACATGAACCGCGTAAGATCACCTATCGTGATTTTAGTGAATTTGATCAGGTTAATTTTTCAACTGATGCGGCAAGCTTACCGTGGGGTGTCGTTGACGAGTTACCCCTATGTGATTCTAAGGTCGAGTTCTTGAATGATCTCATTCTGTCGCTTTTCAATGTACATGCTCCTATTCGTACAGTAGTTTGCAGAGAAAGGAGTAAGCCGTGGATTACGTGGACAATCAGAGAGATGGCCAAGTTGAAGAGGCGAGCCTACAACAAGTATAGGCGCACACGTTCAAGTGTTGATTTTGAATGTTATCGTGATCTCAGAAGTTATCTATCGGGCGCTGTCAGAAGGGAGAAGGCGAGTTATATAAACCGCCAGCTTGTGCTTCATCGCTCAGATCCGAAAAAGCTTTGGCGGTGCCTGTCTTCTTGGGGCGTTCATTCTCGTCCATCTAGTCAGATATCTGCACGGTTGTGTGAGGATCCAGATTTTATTAACGCATACTTTCTCGGATCTGTTCCGGAAGTTTCTGCGGGGATTGATTTGGGGTTGAATGGTTCGTCTTTTTCGGGGGCGGAAGAGCTCTCTATTTGTGAGGTCACACCTGGGGCGTTGATTGATGTTGCTGGGGCTCTGCGCTCCAACGCTCTTGGTCCTGATGGTATCAGTCTTCGTATGTTGAGGCTTGTACTGCCGTTTTGCAGCGAGGTGATCTGCAACTTGTTAAATTTTTCTTTTAGAACCGGAGAGGTGCCATCTATCTGGAGGGCTTCACGTGTCAGACCACTTTCTAAGGTTCCAATGGCCGTAGAGCTTTCTCATCTCCGTCCTATTAGCATTTTATCGCCTTTTGCAAAGATAGCTGAGTCTTTTATTAGGAATGCTTTACGTGATCATTTGGCACTCCACCATATTTTGTCGCCTGCCCAATCAGGTTTTAGACCACACCACAGTACTGTGACCTCTTTGTTGCGGCTCACCTCGGATATTGCTTCATCAATCGATCGTTCTGAAGTCACCTTATTAGTGCTTCTTGACTATTCTAAGGCCTTTGACTCGGTTGTACATGATCGTCTTTTAGCCAAACTACACCATTATGGCTGTGACGAGTTACTCTGTAGGTGGTTGGCGGGTTATTTGCGTGATAGATCCCAGGTAGTTGAGTTAGCGGGAAAGGTGTCTCGGCCGTTGACTATTTTTCGTGGTGTCCCGCAAGGAAGCATTCTTGCCCCACTGTTGTTTATATTATACACGACCGATTTGGAGAGAGTAGTTGATCCGGATTGCTCTCTCGATCTTTATGCCGATGATTCTCGAATACATGTATCATGTCAGCCCTCGAACATTGATACTGCGATAGATATGTTGAATCGTAATCTCGAATCGATACGTGTTTGGTCGTTATTGAATGGTCTGACTCTGAACCCTGCGAAGTCGGAGTTTCTGTTCCTGGGTAGTCCTGGGCTGGTGCGTAGGGCTTTAAGCGTTGCAACATCGTCTGTTGCGATTGATGGTGAAACCGTCAGGGTTGTGGACTGTGCTCGGAGTTTGGGTCTGGTCTTGGACAGTGAGCTCAATTTTCGTCTACATGTGGACCGTAAGCTTAAGGTGTGCTATTACAAGCTTAGATCGCTGTACCAGTTTAAAACCTTATTACCTTCTCATGTGAAGTGGTCAATTGTTAGTACTACGATCTTATCTAACATAGAATACTGTGCAGCGGTATATTACGGTTTTCTCACGCAGGAATATAGGCGCAGGCTCCAGCTCATGCAGAATTCGTGTCTGCGTTTTTGCTTTGATCTGCGTAGATACGACCACGTTACTCCTTTCTATCGGGAACATGGCATACCCAGGATAGAACATCGTTTTTCGGTACTTTTTGGAGTTATAATCTTCAAAATTTTGAAGAGCGGAGAGCCGAGTTATCTTCGACAAATGATTAGGCCCCGTTCAGCTTGCCATGCACGTGTTCTGCGGGATTTGGGAAATTTCGATGTGCCCTCCCATTCCATGGCAGGTTTCGAGCATTGTTTTGCGTGTTTGGCGCCCAGATTTGTGGAGAGACACCGTAGCCTTTTTGACGACTCCACGAGCGTAAGGTCCTTCCGCCGTGATTTGGATGCTGCTATTTATGCAGAAATGTCTGCATAATCTTTTTTTAATATTTGTTTATTGAGCTGAAACGGGTGGCTTGAAAAACTAACCTTGTTAGAAGCCATCCCATTAAGAATTTGTATAAGAATTTGTATAAGAATTTGTATATTTAGTTCTTAATAAATAAGTATTATTATTATTATTATTATTATTATTTACTAACTCATACGAGCGAGAAACCGCATAAGTGTAACATTTGCGATTATAAATGCTCACGAAATGATCAATTAAAAGCACATTTACTAAATCATGCTGGTGTGAAACCTTTTGAGTGTAATATTTGCGATTATAAAAGTGTCAAGAAAGTAAATCTGAAAAGTCATTTACTAACGCATACGAGTGAGAAACCTTTTGAATGTAACATTTGCGATTATAAATGTTCACGAAAGGTACAACTAAATGGCCATTTACTAACTCATACTGGTGAGCATCCGAATGGGTTTAAAATTTGCGAATGTAAATGTTCAGAAAACGGAAATTTGAAACACCCACTGAAAACAGTCTTTGTAAATACCTTCAATGCTTTGAAAAATGTAAATCAAACAACGTTAGTGCCTCAAGTTTGAACAGATGCTTACAAAGAATTAAGCAGCATTCACATAGGGGATGATATTTGGATGGTAGAATTAATAAGAGTTAAAAAGCATTGGCTCAAGTAGAAGTGTTCAGATAGGATCCATTTCTTACACGGTGTATGAATCGGTGGAAGGGTCTGTGCCAGGGCCGTCCTAAGATATACGACGCCCCTTGGCTACTAAAATTAATGTGCCCCTTTTCAAAAGAAAACACAAATACAAAATAGAAAAAACTTAATTTATTACTATTACCTTAAACGAAAACATAAAATTCAAAATTCAAAATATATACAGGGTCTCTCCGAATACACTTTACAGAAGCTAGGTGGTGATAAAGGACACTAAAAAAAACATTTTTAACAAAATTTTTTTAAATTTAAGCTTTCGAGAGTTAGGCTTCTTTAAATCATTTTTTTAAATTTCCACTTTCACGTGGTTTTCATCATCCGGAAAATATTAATTTTTTAGTAAAAATGGATTAGTGCCTTTTTACAAACTAGATTCAAGCATTTAAGTCTAAAATTAACGGCTTTCGAGTTATAAATAAAAGTGGGTAAAAAATTTGAGTTTTTTTATTTTGGTATTTTACAAAGCCCTATCTTTTAAACGAAAATTTTACAAATATTCTGACGCCCCACTCCGGATAGGAAATTTAACGGACTACAACTTTTATCTAGTAAAAATTTTTGAAAAACCAATCCATTTCGCAAAAAAAATAGAAAATAATAAATAAGGCAGCTACAAAAAAAAATTAAATTCACAAATTTTTTATTTTTGTTAAAAAATTATTTTATTAATTAAGATTAAGCTATTACATTATTTAAGTAAATCTTCAAAATGACTACCCTCATTTTCAATACGCAGTCGTGATTGTTTAAAAGTTGTTTTAATTAATAAAATAAGTTTTCAATAAAACTAATTATAATTTAATTTTTTGTTTTGTAGCTGCCTTATTGTTTACTATTTTCTGATTTTCTGTAAGAGGGATTGATTTTTCACAAAACTTTACTAGACAGAAGTAATAGTTCGTTAAATTTCCTATCCGGAAAGAAACGTGTGAATTTTTGTAATATTGTTTCGTTTAACCGATACAAAGTTTTGAAAAAAACAAAATAAAAAAATCTCGAATTTTTTTACTTACTTTAATTTATAACTCGAAAGCCGTTAATTTTAAACAATAAGAGGTTTAAATCTAGTTTGTAGCTTAATTCACGCTCTTTAAAAAAAGCATTAATCCATTTTTACCCAAAAATCAATATTTTCTGGGCTATGGCCACATGAAGGTGGAAATTTCAAAAAATGCTTTAAAGAGGCCTAACTCTCGAAAGCTTGAATTTAGAAAAAATATATTTTAAAAATGTTTCTTAGAAAAGTGTTTTCTATCAGCACCTAAGTTATGTAAAGTGTATTCGGAAACACTCTGTATAAACAGAAACAAACTTGAGGGTAAACAAAAAGCAAATTTATATTTATATAAATTTGTATATTTATGAAAATTTATATATTATAGGTAACAAATTTAACAAATTGATTAATATAATATCACTCGTATTTAAGTTGTTAAATATCTCTGTATATAAAATACTAATTATTAGCTCTGTCCCAAAGAAGATTGTAAATACTTTTTTATTCTTTTTAGGCATAAAAAAGATCAAAATAAAAATTGTCGCCCCCAAAAGACTTGCACCCCGTGGCTACAGCTCATTTAGCCCAATAGAGTGGCCCTGGTCTGTGCAAAAGTTAACAAATTTTTACAATACACCGTGCAAGAATTCTGACAAGCGCCAATCAGCAACGTCAAAGGGCGGAGCTTGTGACTTGTAATATAACCTAATAATTCTGTTTTGGTTTCATAATAATTAATTAATTTTCGACGATTTTTTAAAAGCAATAGTTTATTGTGCTTGTACCACTGATCTTCTGTGAAGATGACGGCAATATTATTCAACGTAAGTTGTTTTTCTTGCAACGAAATGTTACTATCTTACACCAACTCTTAAATTTATGAGAATGGTTTGTAACAATCTGGTGTAATAATTCTACCATCCAAATCCCCTACGTGAATGCTGCTTTAGATTACCAGGTGTGTAAGTATGAAACCGGAATTTTTGTACAGAAAATACACGTTTATTGTAATGATATGATACAAAGTAACTTATTCAAAGTATTGTCCGTCGCTATCTATACATTTTTCCCATCTTTCTGGCAATTTGTGGATTCCGCGCCAAAAGAACTGTGGCTCTTTTGAGGCAAACCAGTCATCGAGTCATTTTTGTACATCTTCGTAAGAAGTAAAGCGCTGCTCAGCAAGTGCGTGTCCAATAGATGCAAACAAGTAGTAATCGGATGGGGCAAGGTCCGGTGAGTAAGGCGCGTGCTGAAGAATCTCCCAAGGGAACGACTCTATCGTTTCCTCGACCTGTTTTGCTTTGTGTGCTGGTGCATTGTCATGCAGCAAAATCACCTTGTGTTGTCTTTGTTGGTATTCTGGTCGTTTTTCACGCAAAACTCGATCCAAATCGGTCATTTGTTGTCGGTAGCGTTGAGTATTGACAGTTTCCCCAGGTTTCAGCAGCTCGTAGTAGATTACGTCCTTCTGATCCCACCAAACACACAGCATTGTCTTTCGTCCGTAGCGGTTTGGTCTTGCCGTCGATGTTGATGGTTCACCTGGAGTAACTCATGACTTTTTGCGCTTAGGATTCTCGAAATATATGCACTTTCCATCGCCAGTCACAATTCGATGTAAAAATGACTTTCTTTTGAACCTGGCGAGCAGCATTTCGCATAATGTTTTGCGGTTTTTCTGCTGTCTTTCGTTGAGTTCATGTGGAACTCATTTCCCCACCTTTTGTATCTTTCCCATGGCTTTCAACCGAAGGGATATGGCTTCTCGGGTCACCTTTAACTGATGCGCCAGTTGTTGTTGTGTTTGAGCGTCGTCTTCATCCAACAAGGCTTGCAGGTCAGTGTCTTCAAACTTTTTCGGTGGTCTTCCACGTTCTTCGTTCCTCACGTCAAAATTGCCACTTTTGAACCGTTTGAACCACTTGAAACACTGTGTTTTACTGAGAGCATGCTCACCGAACTCCTCCAGAAGCATTCGATGCGATTCGGCTGCGGTTTTCTTCAGATGAAAACAGAAAAGTAGTGCTGTCCGCAAATCATAATTTGTTGGCATAAAACTCGACATGTTTATCTCTAATAAACTAATGCTACTGAATGAAACTCGTGTTATTGTGAGTTGGAAATCTTTGTCGGATATCAAAACAATAACAAGACACCGCTGACGTGATGTGTCGGTAACTGCATCGACATCTAGCACCACCTATAGGCAAATTCCGGTTTCATACTTACACACCTGGTATATGAAAATATGTACTGAATTGAAGATAATTGTGAGCGATTAAATTGATTATTTGAATTGTAACTAGAATTAATAAATCTTTTCTCAGTTTTTTCGATTCACAGATATTTCTTCTACTATTCATCTATTATTTGTTTTTTTTTACATGAATCTTTATTAATTTTAGAATTTGTTTGTAAGTACTATTTTTATGACAAACTTGTTCTTTTTTTCTTATTTTTTTCAATATACTTGATTATAAATAAAACTTAAAAACGATAAAACTTATTTATCTTACAAACATGGTTTAAGAATAAGATAATCGTAGCTAGCTTTGATACACGAACGCGAGGTGGCTTAATTATTATAATAAGCAAACAAGCTTTTGTTTGCTTTGGGTAGCCCTGGATTGCAGGTAGTTGGCTCAAATACTACCGCCAAATCACTCGCCACATGGACGGAAAGGGACCAAGCTCATCGAATGCAAGGAACCACAATTCACGGACACTCGCCCTGCCCCATCGACATCAAGGGACCAAGTTCGTCAAACGCTAGGGACCGAAACCCACGGAACGCACACTCGCCCCGCCCCATCGACACCAAGGGACCAAGTTCGTCAAATACTAGGGACCCAAATCCACGGATCGCACACTCGCCCCGCCCCATCGACACCAAGGGACCAAGTTCGTCAAACACTAGGGACCCACACTCACGGATCGCACACTCGCCCCGCCCCGCAGAAACCAAGAGACAAGTTCACACCACGGACCAAAAACACGCACTTTTCACCGCCGCCTCTGACCGCAAACCACGCCCCAGGAGCTCCCCGCAACATCTAGGACATCGAAAATCAAGGAAAATATCCCCAGGGACCAATAACCCAGCCAGATCAAGCCTAGCGCTTTAAAATGAGGAACGATACCTCAATAAACTCCAACGCCCGCTGCCCACATGAGTTGAAGGAGATAAACGGTAACACGTGGTACCTCCATATAGCCAATAAGTTCATCGTTCATCGGGTAGTTGGGATTATTTTAGGGCAATGGTTCCAGCGTTTTCAAAATAATTGTAAAAAAACTTCTTGTCCAAAAGAAAATAAATTGTTTTTCAAAATTAACCAATAATTCAAAATTAAATGCAATGTAAAACTTTAATATTTCTTAAAAGGGATCGAAGTTTTGATTTTAACTTGATCCAAATTGCCTTGTTATCAATCCCGCACATTCGCTCGCACTTACAAATATAATTTTCTGAATCTTTCTGAGGAGTGGAGCTCTTCGAACAGAGACACCCGAGGTGACAGACTAGCGGATGCCATCGCGTCTCTGGACATGATAACATGAAACGTCGGACAAAGACCAACCTTTCAAAGGGAAGAAGGGAAGGGGAGTCGGTAATAGACATCACCTTCGTGTCAGTCAGACTCCAGAACAAAATCGCGGAGTGGGAAGTTCTCGATGATGAAACCGGCAGCGATCACAAATACATCTCGTTTGTGATCCGGGTCTAAAAAGCCGTTACGAAAAAACCTAGAGGATGGAATACCAGGAAATTCATCATAGAGAAAACAAGGCAGTCCATCGTCGAAAGCCTCTGGCACACTATTGAAACCGCCGAAGAACTTATATATAAAATGACTCTGACCTGCGAAGCCGCCATGCCCCAGAAGAAAGTCCCACAGCGGAAAAGCGCCTACTGGTGGAACGACACGGTAGCCGAAGGGAGGAAAAAATGCATGTCTCTTAACAGATTACAAATGCGACGTAAAGGCAGACACCAATGAAAAGAGGCAATTGCTACGGGTGAGATGCACAAGATCGCCAAGAAAGACCTCGCGATAGATATACTTAGAAGTCAAGAAGAAAGTTGGCAAGGTGTCATCAGAGACATCAAGGCGGTCACATGGGGCCTGGGCTACAAAATAGCCGCTAAGAAACTACCAACAGGCCAAATTCCGGGTCTGACCCAGGAGAGAGTAACCCTCATACTGGACACACTGTTTCCGGTTCACGACAGAATTGACTGGGACGGGGCGGGAATGACGGAGCCACCTCTAGCGTTCACGAGAGAAGAGCTTGCGATGGCAGTACAGAGGGCGTATATCGGCAAGGCACTCGGACCGGATTGCATCCCGAACGAGGTGATCAGAGTGGCGGCAGAAGAGCAACCAGACATCTTGCTGAGAGTAATCAAGTAATAAAAAGTAAAAAAGCTGAGACGGTGGATGGGGCCATAGAGCAGATCCTGGGATGGACCGGCAAGATGGGCCTGGAAATAATCCCTCACAAGACCGAAACTGTGCTTATAACAGGAAGAAGGAAAATCAAGAAAGTCTTCTTCAAGATGAGCACACACATAATAGAGCCGAAAAAATAAGTTAAGGTTCTCAGCATCGTCATCGACCACAGGCTATGTTTTTCCCCACACCTTACCGCAGTGGCGAATAGAGCTGATAGGTGCTGCACGGCTTTGGCACGACTTATGCCAAACGTGGATGGCCCACGCACAACTAAACGAAGAGTGATACGCAGTGAGTGATACGGTGATGCGCAGTCAATCATACTATACGGGGCACCGGAGTGGGTATATGCGATGCGCACCGAAAAATACCGGAAGACAACCGCAAAGGTCCAACGGAAAGCGGCAATACGAGTTTGCTGCGCGTATAGTACGATCTCGGAGAGCGCTGTACTGGTTCTGGCCAGCCTGCCACCCATAGATCTAATGGCAGAGGAGCGGTCTGCTAACTACAAGACAGACTCAACAAGTAAACAGAAAAACAGGAGAAAACTCATGACAGATTGGCAAGCTAGATGGGCCTCATCGGAGACCGGACCAGAATACTGATTCCAGAAATAGACATATGGGTTAATAGAAGACATGGGGAGTTAACCTTCCACTTTACCCAAGCGCTGTCGGGGCATGGGTGTTTCTCAGCATACCCGAACAAAATTGGAAAGGCCGACAGCAGACAGTGCTTCTAGTGTGAAGACGAAGATCATGCGGCGCACACCCTGTTTGACTGCGCTGAGTGGCAGAACCAGAGACGAGCAGTGGCCCGGATAGTGGGAAAACGATTTTCCTCGGACAACATCATCCACGGCATGCTAGAATCAGAAACCAAGTGGAATGATATGACAGAGGTGAACGTCATAGACAACGCCAAGAAGACCAAGAAAGATAGGCAACAATTTGAGGTTGCTAAACAACTCTAGCGGAAAACCTGTGAGGCGATGAAGAAATGCATTGCGATACCACGCTTCTCAGTCCAAACGGAGTGGGTGTTTTAGTGGGTCGAACGTCCGATGGGCGGGTTCTAACCTTACACTACCACTAATAGGGTGGTATCTTGGGACGACCCCCGGTCTGAGTAAGATTTTTTGCCACTCCCACCGCTCTAAAAAAAAAGTTATTATATTTGAGATAATTGCAATTGCTCAAGGGTTCAGTTTTGGGATTTATCCTGAGGCATGAAGTAAAAGTGATTGCCAGCAAGTTAACGTCGACAATAGATGTAAATTGAATGAACGCGTGTTCAACCTTTAAAACGACGAGAGGGTCGTGTTTGATTGTATTGCCATCTTTGAGTCAGAATCGACTATTTACTGTGTTATGTAATAGTGCAAGGTGCTTCGATATTGGTACACAAGGTGATTTTCTGTTCGGGCTCATCGATCTCATCATCCTCCGACCGAACAGTCCAGCAAGCTACTGGTTTTCCAAGCAGCGAGGTGAACCGACGCGTCCACATATTTGTTTTCAGTTTGGAAACACAGAGGGTTTTGGTGGGTTTTTTGGGTAAATTTGTAAATTAGAAATTGTTGCAATAACGTTTATAGTAGATTGTACATACGTACTTTTTTATTATAAAATTGTAACTATCGGTATTTTTATTTTGCGAAAGTGGAAGCAAATTCTTCTTTTAGGATTCACGCTCTGTGCCCCCGTATTTAACAGGAGCTCGTTTTATTCAACCTGGGTTTCCTCACACAATTACTGGAAAAGATCGATTCCAGGTGTGGTGAGGAGTTTATTGCTTTAGCAAAGATTATTCTCATTACAAGCTGCGCCCATAACTCCAATTCACAAGGGGGCAGGATGTCGTGTTACAAAACGATTTGGACCCACCCTATACTTATTTGGAAAATTTTATGAATTGTAATTTTGATTTGGTAGTTTTGGAAAGAGGTCAAGGTGGGGAAACAAGTAGGCAAGAGAAAGGCTTTTTTTGCCAAGATGGCAAAGACGACGGACGCCTAAGATTTACTACGCGGAAATTTTGAGTAATTTTGTGATTTTGTTATACGGTTGTTTAATAATTGGAATTATATTTTTGATATTGTTGTGGGAGAAATTTATTTGAGATTAATTTGGTCGAACGTGACCAAGCGAAGTATGTAAAATTTTGTGAATGAAAGATTTTTTTTTTTTTGATTAAAGGTGATTTTTTTATGGATGTTTGTTTTTGACTTGATTAAAGGTTTTAATTTGTCGAGAACAAATGACACCGTGACAGATATCGCACTTGATTTGATAAGTGGAAGTTAGGTGTTCGAACCTGGGAAGTTTTAAAAGTAAATTAAAATGTTAATTTTAAAAAAATGTCCGGCGAACCAATTCTGCTCATTTTGGTTCTGTGGGATTATTTTTGAGATTTTGTTAATTGGAAATTGTGAGTAAGATATTATTAAATAAAACTATTTTGATGCGTCTGCATAACTGCGTATTTTGTTGGAATTATTTCGGATTTTTATGATAATTTGCTACCGAGCGGTAATGAAGCGATTTGGTTGATTGATTTGCAAAAGGAATAATTGGAATAATAAAATTCGATTTGGTTTATAATTAGAAGGTTTAAATAATTATATTTGTAAAAGCGAACGTGCGAGATTGATAAGCCGTCGAATTGATAGTAAGAAATCACAAGTTCGAATCCTTTAAAGAAATATTAAAATTTTACATTGGATTTAAATTATATGCGATTGAAGAATTATTTTTGGAAGACGAATTATTTATTTTTAAAATTAACAATTAAAGTTTTTGACTCACACCCTAAGGTACGATTGCCGAATCTCCCGGATTGAGAGGTTAGTCCGGAGCACATAAAGTGCATTTTTTGAAGGTATCACTGCAGTATACTATTTTATAAACAAACGTTTTTTGTTAGTTCCATTTTTTGCCACCGACACTGCAGGTCGGGAAGTGACCACTTCCCACCCTAAGGTTGGGAAGTAAAACAAAATAGCTTTCTGATTGGTTGTCAAGTGAAAGTAAATAATAAACTGCTTCCCAGCTTTTTAAAAGTCAGGGATGTGTCGATTACTAACTGATTGTGAATAAAAACTTTTAATTTCAAAATCGATCGCTCAAAACAAAAACAGTTTTGGCCATCTTGGCAAAAAACCTCTCTTCCGCAAACTTTCTTGCCAACCTCGATTTTACACAAAAATATAATTTACTATTACAAATTCAAAAATCAGCATTAACAAAAATACAAAATTTTTCTTGGTTGTTACCCTCGTAACACGACAATATATAGATAAATCGATAATCATCGATTAATCGAAGCCATATCGATATTTGACCCTTATATTTCGATATTGCCCAGTTAAGGTCGATCGTTCTTACTTGGGGGTGGCGACGACCAACCGACTGAAAAAGTCGAAATAGAAATCAAAATTATAAATTGTTACAGTAGAGTAGCGATATCTGTGTATATATGCTCTTTCATCTGTTGGTTGGTCTTGACGTTGGGATTTTTACGAGCCGGGCTCGGGAGACATCGATCCGTCGTCTTGAAAGTGCAGGGTTGAGGAAGGGAGTCTTCCGCTGTGAAGTTTGAGGTTGTCGTGGCTTATGGTGATGGTACCTCAAGTTGGTTTAGCATGCCTTCCACAATGCTTGCAATTACCTTGCCGTCGATGTTATGACATAAAAGTTAAGCCGTGAGTGCTGCGATCGTGTTGGATCTCGTTGAAGATTCAACTTGGTCCCGATGTTGGCTCCTACTGGCTGACTCAAATCGCCGTTGAGGGTGATTTTTCCTCGGTATCTTTGGGAACCTTGGGCATCCCTGGTAGCTTGCTGGATGGGCGCCTGCGCAGTTTGCACAAGTGGCTGGAATATCTCTAGGTTTCACACAAGTTGTAGTTAAATGTGATTGGGAACATTTAACACACTTTGGTGTTACCTTACAATTTCTCTGCTCGTGTCCGAATCCCTGACATCGGTGGCATTGGGTCGTGCGGGCTTTGTTATTTGGACTTTCCAATTGGATGTTGATGTCCAGAATAGTAGTCCAATCAAAAATTCTTTTATTGTTGGGCGAGACTTCCATAGTTACTAGGAGGAGGGGTAAAGGTTTTCTGTCCCGCCCTCTATGCATCCTAGTGAGCGTGAATTCCTTGAGGCCCTTTCTTTCCATGTCCTCTTTGATGTGGCTGATGTCCACATCTTGGTGTAGGCCCTTGATTACGACGCGGAGGCGTCTTTCCTGTTTGGTAACGTACGGGAAGTAGCCGCTCTTGCTTTAATCCAGGTGTTGGTCGAGGCACTTCGTCATTTTCCGGTAGTCGTCGGGCGATGACGGAGTGATGGAGAGTCTCTCAGCTACGTTGGTGACCTTTTTGTAGATGATGCCATTGTCTTTTAGCGCCAATCTCAGTTCCCTTCATATTGAGACTTCCTTAAGGATGATTGGAAGCACTTTTTCTTTTTGAGTGTTAGCCGGTCTGGGGATTTCTGGCTGCTTGTTGTCGCTGGAGGCCGGTCCTGTATCGTGTTGGAGTTTGGGTGGACTTACGTTGGCTGTCCGCGCCGCTCTCTGTATTGCGTTTCCCACCTCTGTGTTTCGGTTTGTCTCACTTCTTTCCCCTTGGTCCGTTCCGATTTGTTCCTCGGAAAAAAATCTGTTGGTCTCGTCGGGTTTGAACCGGTTTGATTCGTGTAGATCCTCGGTCGACGAGATTATGGACCTCCTTCTAAGCCTCTTCTTTCGAACAACCTGGAAAGCCCCTTCTTCTTGGTCGGCCTCATAAACTAGCGCTGGAGCTGTCGCTTGCAGTGTTGCCTATCTCCGGAGATGAAAGGGTAGATCCTCCCGAAAGGCTCGCGATTTCTTTGTCGAGGTCGCTGGCCTCGGACATCAGCTCCTCCATGTTTTTGGTAAGCTGGGCTCTTTGGCTCATCAGTGTCGCAAGGTAGTCGGGAGGTTCGGTAGAGACGCGTCGACTGGAGTGCGGAGAGTGCGGTTCTCAAGTTCACCAGTCCTGACTTTGGGTTTGGCTTCTGGTGTTTCGTCTTGTCATCTTGTATTATTCCTCGTACCCACGTGTTGCTCGCTCTGAGGCTGGCTCGTGATGAAAAAGTCGAAAAAGTTGTAACTCTTTTATTTACCGCTTTTTTTTTTTCTAAAAACCGTAGCGCCACCACTGGTTCTTGTAGCGTCATCTGTAGCCCATCATCAAATTATTGTTACTGATTTGGTTACTGATATTCGAAATTTATTTCGAAGGTTCCCCACGTGTTAGTTGTTTTTATAAAGTTAAATAGAAAGTTATAACTACTTAATATATTTTTTGTATTTTGTATATTAATTGTATGCGCTTTGCAGAATTTGTAACCGAACGACAACAACCTAACCTCACAATTTATTCTATAAGTTGATAAAGTTGTGCTTCCAGTGTGGACGGGAAACTTTTTGAGAGAGTTTAATAAATTGAAGAAGGTATCAGTGGTCTGCAAATTTCCAGTTAACGATGACCAAATTCTAGTAGACGAAATGGCGAACGTAGATGCAGAATTAAAAACTTTGCATCATTCGATTGATATTAAAGAAGAACAACCGATTTTAGATTGTCAACAAGATAGTAACGAGGTAAACCGTAATTTGTATTTAGTTTTATATGTTCATACGAAAGAAGCTCAATAAAATTATCTTCAATCATTCACGCTACAGAACGTGATTTAAATGTCAGGTTGAGGATATAAATCTTGACTAATAGGTAACTAAGAACTCATACCGTGGTGAACTGTTAGAATGTTAACTAATCAAGTGCTTAATGATCACGATAGCTCACATATCAACCTATACAACAAAGTTCGGGTAATTAAATCGGTTGTACGATTTGTTAGAATTACAACTTGGGTTCTCGAATTAACGATTTTGTTGGGAAATCCTGCTGAAATTAGACTTACCCATACTTGGTTTATTGCTTTGAAAATTAATATTGACTCTAACTCGATCGTTTGATCTACGTCAAATTGGTAAACCTACACCATCCGCAGGCTATTATGATTTCATCGGTAGAACTCAATTGTTTGAGTGGTCAAATTTTCTCAAACGAGGGTGAGGTATCTGAAACTATTCGAACAATGGCGCCATCGTTAAGTCATGGGTACGAGGATCTGAATCAGACGTATAATATTAAAAATTTACCAATATTATTTTGGAAATTTATTTTTACATTGAATTTATTTTTTTATTAAATATTACAGCATATAACGGAGAGCCAAAACTTTTTGTTGATGTTGAAATGGATTGATGGAAATGAATTAGAAATTCTTGGTGAATGAATAATATCTTTTACTTCGAAAGGAGTGTCGCAAATCTTGGGTTGTTCGCTATTATAGCATTTTTAAATTTTGCAACCTGGATGTCTATCGAGAAGACCGAGCAGTCGTTTGCTGATGGTCGGGGGCAGCCCACACCTTTACACATATCGCCGATTGGCACTAAAGATCCAAACCCCTAGCATACCTTCACCTAGTTTGCGTTTGACATTTCATTCTTTTTTAGTTCGGAAATTTCGGTTAGGTCTTTCTACCCTTCAGCATCGTTTGATGCGGCTGCTTCCTTCCGGGCGCCATGTAGTTCTTTTATGGGGTAAAAAATCGTATACACTTATAGACATAATGTTGACCTCCGACTTGAATGAATTTTAAAAGTTATGGTTTCTCATTTACTTGTACAATTTTCTTTCCACTTCATGCATATTCTTCAAATTCACAACTCTTCTCTTGATCTTCTTCTTCGTGGAATTCTTGTTACGGGTATTTTCTCCACGACGCACACCCCCGCATACAAAAGGGTGCCGGCTTCGCTGCAGCGGAAGGGGGAGGGTCTAACTAAATAAATTTAGTAATAATAAATTTAATTAAATTTAGTAATTTAGTTACAAATTATAAATCCCAGAATTACTTAGATCGACCTGCCGGATATTCGACCATCTTTACATAAAATAGTCTATAACAGAAAGTACACAAAAACAAAAGACATAAAACGGTAAAATTAATAATTTTAATGATGAGAAAATATTTAGCAATTTATACAATGAAGTTATTAAAATAATCTAAATTAATTGACAACAAAAAAAATGACAAAATATTAAATTTAAAAAAAAGAAAAACAAACGGTCCCGTTTTGGTAACTGAAGTACAGTTATAATAAATGAAGAAATATTTCTTAAAATTATTACTTAAAATATTTTACGACCATGACAATGAACTTGAAACATAAATGAGGTAATAAAATTTTTGGGTGATAATTTTATGTTAATACGTTTGAAATTACTTGATACAAAAAAAAATGCGAAAGTCAAAATAACAATCACAACACTAGAAATTGTATGTACATAAAAAAATAACTCACAGTACTGACAATCCTTCAAGTAGGAAGCCGAAGGTATCCATTGGGTGTCCATCCAGTAATTCTGCTTGCTGTTTAATTTTGACGGTTAAAATTTATTCGGGTGACTTGGTTACCAGAGAGATCAAAATTGAAGTGGTTAAGGTCCTCAAAATGAGTATTGTGCTCTGACAAGCACTTACACTAATGTTCGATTTATGTGAGCTTATAATTGGTCCCTCGATTTCGAGGTAAAATTACCAAAATAACTTCATAAAATCATCCAAAAACTCGAACGTTAATTACCCACTTCGAAATTACTAACACAACTTCAAACTGGAATCTCTAAACACACACAAAATACCAAATTTTCACCACACTTGACAATATTTTAACCGTGAATAAAAAAAAAACAAACTGAATTCAAAACTTTTTTGTAATTTAAGGGTAACAAATTGAATAATTCCGCAGGTTAATGCGAGATATTGAGTGATACAGATCTTGGTGATCGACTGACTAAAAAAATTAACAATACCGAAATTTATAACTTTTGTTAATTACCAATAACATGGAGCCTTTTGTTCAAGTTGACCAATAAGAAAATTTTAAAATCATGCGACAAATTAGTGACTAATTTTCACGAACAATACTTAGTCCCCAAAAATATCATATTTTTAATATCGGCTCCGGAAAGCTATTAAATTTATTATTTTTTTCAAGAAGTTTTTATGAAACTTGGATCATACTGATATAATTCTTTTGAACAAACAACTTTATTGGTTGCAGTGATTACCAAGTGATTGAACTCCATGAAACCATTTTCGTTGATTTTGTACTTTGGGTGACAAAAGATAGTCGAAATAGTTACGGAGCATTCAACTCCTCGTCCATAATATTTACGGCTTGTATAATCTTCTTATTGGTATTTGGACAGTTTGTAGTGCCCGAGTGAACTTTCAGCTCTAATTGAGGAGACCACCACCTGCTATATTATCAGGGTGATCGAATTCGTTAGAAATGAAATCTTTTGTTTACTCGAATTGTCATTTTTTTCACTGGCTTCCATATAGAAGTTGAATCTTTTCTTTAATTTATTCCAATTCTTGGTCAAATTTCCTAACAAACGCTACTTTGCTGGTTGTTAATAATGTTTTCTTACAAATGTAATGATAACATCACTTACTGAAGTATATTTGTTACAGAAAACTCCAGGTAATTTAAAAAGTTACTTTCAAATTAAAAAAGAAGAAGAAGAAACGGAAGTGAATTTGGGAGATCTGCATCATTCTATCGACATTAAAGATGAAACTCAAGTGGATCAAGATAGTGAAATCCCATCGCCTATTCATACTGGTAAAAAAAATTTCCAATGCAACCTTTGCGATTATAAATGTTCACGAAAGGGACAACTTAACACACATTTACTAATTCACAAGGGTGAGAAACCGTTTAAGTGTAACATTTGTGATTATAAAAGTTACACGAAAAGAACACTGAGAACACATTTACTAACTCATACGGGTGAGAAATCTTTTGATTGTAACATTTGCCATTATACAAGTTTCACGAAAGGAACTCTGGCAAAACATTTACTGACGCATACGAATGAGAAACCGCATGAGTGTAACATTTGCGATTATAAATGTTCACGAACGGGACAACTAAGAACACATTTACTAACTCATACTGGTGAGAAACCGCACGAGTGTAACATTTGTGATTATAAAAGTTCCACCAAAGTATATCTGAGAAAACATTTACTAACTCATACGAGCGAGAAACCGCATCAGTGTAACATTTGCGATTATAAATGTTCACAAAAGTTTCAACTAAAAGCACATTTACTAAGTCATGCGGGTGAGAAACCTTTTGAGTGTAATATTTGCGATTATAAAAGTTTCACAAAAGGAACTCTGAGAAAACATTTACTGACGCATACGAGTGAGAAACCGCATAAGTGCAACATTTGCGATTATAAATGTTCACAAAAACAACAATTAATAAAACATTTACTAACCCATACGGGTGAGAAACTGCATGGTTGTAACATTTGTGATTATAAAAGTTTCACAAAAGTATATCTGAGAAAACATTTACTAACTCATACGAGCGAGAAACCGCATAAGTGTAACATTTGCGATTATAAATGTTCACAAAAATATCAACTAAAAGCACATTTACTAAGTCATACGGGTGAGAAACCGCATGAGTGTAATATTTGCTATTATAAAAGTTTCACAAAAGGAACTCTGAAAAAACATTTATCGACGCATACGAGTGAGAAATCGCATAAGTGCAACTTTTGCGATTATAAATGTTCACAAAAACAACAATTAAAAATACATTTACTAACCCATACGAGCGAGAAACCTTTTAAGTGTAACATTTGCGATTATAAAAGTTCTATGAAAGGAACCCTGAAAATACATTTACTAACGCATACGAATGAGAAACCTCATAAGTGTAACATTTGCGATTATAAATGTTCACGAAATGATCAACTAAAAACACATTTACAATCTCATACAGGTGAAAAACCTTTTGGGTGTAACATTTGCAATTATAAAAGTTTCACGAAAAGTACTCTGAGAAATCATTTACTATCTCATACTGGTGAGAAACCGCATAAGTGTAACATTTGCGATTATAAAAGTTCACGAAATGAACAATTAAGAACACATTTACTAACTCATACAGGTGAGAAACCTTTTAAGTGTAACATTTGCCATTATAAAAGTTTCTCGAAAAGATCTCTGAGAAAACATTTACTATCTCATACTGGTGAGAAACCTTTTAAGTGCAACATATGCGATTATAAAAGTTCACAAAAGGAACATTTAAAAACACATTTACTAACTCATACGAGTGAGAAACCGCATAAGTGTAACATTTGCGATTATAAAAGTGCACGAAAGGAACATTTAAAAACACATTTACTAACGCATTCGAGTGAGAAACCGCATAAGTGTAACACTTGCGATTATAAATGTTCACTAAAAGGAGCTTTGAAACGACATTTACAAATTCATATTGGACAAAATTCTAACTAAACTCACATCGACTGAAAACCGTTGTGAGTGTAGCAGAATTTGTAGAGTTACCGTTTTTGTAAAAACCTTCAATGCTTCGAAAAATGTAAATCAAACAATGTTAGTGCCTTGAAGTTTGAACAAATGCTTACAAGGACTTAGATTATACGGAAATATGTACTGATTCGAAGATAATTTTAAGCGATTAAAATGATTAATAATAAGTTTTTCTTGATATTCCTGATGTCCCGAAAAAAGAAAAATTCTCGATTCACAGATATTTCGGATAAATATGTTAGAATATCTTTTCGTGCACTTATAATAATTTGTTTTTTTGAATTTTTTGATTTGAAAAACATGAATTTTTATTCATTATATATTGCTATGCCCCCAACTTTGCAAATTCATGTATTTTCACCCTTTAGTGAAATTTGCTGAGGTAACACAGATTATTTTATAGCTATGACCTCTTAAGTGTTTTTATCAAATTGTGAATTTATTTAAAATGCTCACTTTTGTTTTACCTTGCAATCTGTGGTATTGCAAGCGCATATGTTATCCCAGCTGGCGTCTGGTCAAACAAATTTGTTGCGACGCAACTTTAAATGCATCGATTAAATTATCACAATTTTTTCCAGTTTTAATTTTATTAGTACTTCACTTTATCACAATTAAAATAAAACAAAGAAATCAACTCAACTTAAGTTATTTATTTTAAAACAATTTTAATTTTCATTGCGGGAATGATTTTCGTCCGCTCTACTTGACGTCAAGGCCTCGGTCCAAGTCTCCTACTGGTACTATTTTCTCCCTACTTTTATTTATATAGCAAAATTTAACAAACATTTTTATGTACAATGATAAATAAAAAAATACAAAATAAATGAATTTAATGGTTTCTAGCATTACGAAACACGAATTTATCTAACGAGGAAAGAGATTTTTTTTTGATTATGGATTACTTGTAAATTAATTGAACATTATTTGAATTTAATTTGAAAGTTTGATTTGAGATTTAATTTGAAGACATTTATTTAACAAACGAAGAACGAAAATTTTATTTTTATTTATCAATTGTTCATTATATTTTAAGAAAATTTGATTTTATTTATGTAATTATTGTTTATTTTAGAAAGCATTTTGAAAATTTTTGGTGTGTCAAAGCACAACAACTTATTAATTTTTAATCGTTAACACCTTGGTTAACTCATAAAAATTAAGGGGGTAAAACGTCGTGTTTTGAAACCATAAAAACTTTAATTTATTATTTCGTAAAGTATTTTGAAGTGTGTTTTTGTTATTGTAAATTATTTATGTGTAAATACACTGTAGCTTTTACTTTAATTAACTTATTTAGTAGTAGGTGCAGACAATAATAATTACAATCATAGAAGGCGTTGGTGGCGTAAAACGGTTGACCAATTTTAACGATTGAAAATTCACACAAAATGATCAGACTTCACGATGATCGTAGTCAAGAGAGCCTTGACTCTTGTAGTCAATACCGCGATATTTTAGGTGGGCCCCACCGGCGCGTTACAATGAATAGGCAACCCGCTACTCAAATCTGTCTGGACCTGGTGCCCCCTTACCTACTAAGACCTTTTTATTTTCTTTCAGCGGTAACAGAGGCTTGCCACGGGAACCGATTACTGGGAAGAGATCTTGCTCTACGGCTATTAACGTTAGCCGAGGTAAACTTTTGGTTAGTGAAGGGTTCTCGGTAAAATTATTAGCCTCCAACGAAGAAAGAAAATTGATCTAAACAGATTCTTAAAACCCAAGCTCGTCGATATTGATTTCCAATAAATTAAAATCTTCTTCCATGGTCAACCAAGTCTGATAGCCCTGTCAGACGACGAAGAGATTCGTGAAAGGATCGAGCGTGGCAACATACAGAACTACCGCATAATAGCCACAAAGGCCACGATGTTTTGTTGGCACCTTCACAGCCTAAGTACGACAGGTGTCAGTCCCGGTAAGTAATTCTATCAAAAATTTAGTGAATCTACAAATACATGCGTATTTCACTGCCTCAAGTGAAAAAGTTTTGAATTTAGTGCGGGATAGTGAAGTCCCGATAAAACTTTTTTTCAAGCTTTAAGTTGACTTCAAATTAAGCTTCAAGTTAAGCTTGAAAAAATCTAAATTTTTGCATCAATAAGCAAAATTCACAGTATTCATCAAAAAAATCATTGGATTTATGAATTTGTTCATTAATATGATGAACCTTTTTTTCAGTGTAAACTTCAAATTAAGTCTCAAACTTTAGTTTCGTAAAATTTCGAATTTTATTTATAAAATTCGAAATTTTTGTTGTTGCACCCAGAATAAGATCATTTATGTTGTACAACCGAAAATTTAAATCTCTTTTAAAACGGCTTTATTTGTTGTGGTTCTGTATTATATTTACCGCCTAACTAACATTTTTTTTTTCAATAAAAAATTCTGTTAGTTTAGAAATTCAATTTTATTTTCACAGATTACAAATTTACTAATTTTGCTTAAAAAATTGAAAAAATAGGTTATTATTTTTCAAGTTCCCAGTGTTTGACGTTTAAGTGGTTTTATCCTCCGAGGCTGTAAAGAGTGGTCAGGTTGTAGACTAGAAAAAGCAGCAATCAACTGGTATTTTTAATGTGGATGAATTAGAGAGAATTAGATAATTCCGTGGAGTTTTTGGGATTTAAGGTCGATGGTTTTTGATTGATGGTGGCGACCACCAACCGACTGAAAAAATTTTGACAAAAACAGTCAAACATTTTTCCGTGTGAAAGAATCGAAGTTTAACATCCACTGCCAGTTTTTTATTCTGCCGGTGATGGTGAAGCAGACACTTCCGGAAAAATATATATATTTTTGGTAACATTCTGTCAAAAAATTAACGCAGAAAACAAATAATAATGTAATAGTGCAATTTATATTTAACCATAAACTTTGTTGCGTAGGTTTGGACAGGAAAAACAAAAACAATTTGTTTTGGTTGGGCGTCACCTTGCAATGACTCACAATTTTTGTTCATAACCTCAAAAATAGAAGAAGTTATTTTATATAATTATTGTTATGGATCAAACAATTCCTTTGGAAGAGTCTCGGACTTTAGGCCAAATCAGTGATTTTGAAATTAAACAAGAGCTGGATTATACAGAATTCGACTTGGAAGATCTGCACCACTCAATTGACATTAAGGAAGAAAGTTCATTCGTAGAGCCCGAAGAGATCAACTGTGAGTGTTATCTTTGTGGAATCGAGTTTTATGATAAATCGCAACTGATAGAACATTTAGAAACCCAATGCCTTGAGAAACCGTTTTCTTGTGAAATTTGTGCCTTGAGATGTATAACGAAGCATCAATTGAATTGTCACATGACAACTCATATCGGTAAGTCACCAATTGTTTTATAAAATTTTGCTGATTAAAAATTTATATTATCGAGTATGTAAAAATTTAGTTACATCTTACGAAATGTACAAGGTAGTCCTATTTATTGTAGTTCAGTTTATTTAACTGCAATGTGACAACGGCCTACTTGATATTATGGATAAAATTAGTTGGTACATTGAAGTTCCTTGTATCCGGACAGTATACATATCTGCTCGTTGCAACCTTTTGACATTTAGTGTAATTCAATTCAAATTAAGCTGTTATTTGAAAATTAGTTCGAAGATGTGAACTGTAGATGTAAATTCGGAGGATCAGGATCAAAAGTGTCGAATTGCTCAGTTGCCAATTTTGGAGGTATCTCAGACCCCTTGTGGGCCGTACAGTGGCGCACCCAATGAAGGGCTATGCGACTGAAGCCCCCACACGCAGCCAAACTAGAATTAATTCATCAAGAAATAAATAAACGTAATTATTCAAAAAATAAATTTAAAGGTTAGGTATGAAAGTTTATTCGAAAGGGTACATTTATGTTGAAGCAATAACCAATAAGAGCGAAGGAAATATTTAATTAGCAAATTTTAATAATATTAATTTTTTTAAATTTTAAAAAGAATTCCTTTGGGGGACCAAAATCTTCGTCTATTTATCATTATGCCAACACACTTATAATATTTGTAATCTATATATTGCTATGATTTTGTTTACTAAACAATGACACTTAAACGCTAGCATACATTTTGACATTAAAACAAATGCAGCATATCAAATTAAAAATTTTGATAATTTTCCGATTTTTTTGAACTTACCTTTTTAGTTGTTTTGTTAAATCGGTTGGTTTTCCAAAAAATTTCGCAAGAGTAAAGTTGTAGCGCGTTAATTTTTCTATCCGAATTGTGCATTAGTATTTTTGTAAAGCGTTTCGTTTAAAAGATACAGGGTTCGCAAGAAAATAAAATTTTGAGTTGACAACATTTCTTCGCTTAATTTAATTGGAACTCGAAAACGGTTGATTCCACACGATAAAGGGTTAGAATATATTTTGTAGCTAAGCGAACGCTCTTTAAAAAGTCACTAATCCATTAACACTAAAAGATCGGTTGTTTTAGTGCTATAGTCGTTGGAAGTAAAGTAACTTAGCTTTAATTAAGTTGGGTTAGGATTACTGACTTCGTAATTACCTTTATAATCAATATCCACCAGTATAAAATTAGAAGTTTTGTAAAATTTTCACGGAGCAGTGCTACACACGGCCGCAATTCGGCTGGTGCAGTGTATTCGAGTAGAATCTCGTTAATTCATCGTTGCGCGTCATTGAAGTGAAAACGCAAAGTAAGTAAATTTTTATAGTATTTAATTATACAGTCAGCTGATAACCAATTTAATTTTATATGTATTTTAAAATTTGGTTTCAAATTCACCTATTGCTTTATTCGCAGCCTCTGCTTCAGTTGACGATAAGACGACCGCTCTTTGCTTCAGAGTATTAAACCTAATTCAAGAGTTTCAAACCGAATTAGATATTTGGTACCTTGGTATTAAAATTGAGGGTTGGTTAGATTTGGCTGAAATGGGCTTTCTGTTAATTTTCCAGTCAGAAACAAATGGAATCTCGTATTTTATGCGGGAAACTGTAAGATTTTTTGGGCATCGAACAAATTTTTGCTTTTATCGCAGCTTCGACATAAATGTACCATTGAACCTGCATGGGTGAATGTGATTGGCCTGTAAAAAAGATAAGATAAGATCTACACCTAAATATTTTTATTGGTAGATTAGCTACCTACAAGGGGGAATCCCCTAAATCATGAAACTTGTGCTATTTCATCATCAAATCTACATGGTAAAAGCCCGGATGAGCATTTAGTTAGCTTTTGTGCTTTTCTACCAGATTATTAATTCTTGTAGACCCCTTTTTTTCTATGGCGGCACCGGAACCCCCGTTTTAATTAATAACGCCTTGTTCTATGTAGTCCGGTATTGCAATTTTTGTGTTTCTGCTCTCTTATTGTCTACGTGGTCACCGCAATTGGAGTCTTCTCTTATTTGTCTTAATGTCTTTTCGGCCTATTCGGGATAAGGAGAAGGATTTTGGCATCTATGGCTGTTTGTTTACTGTTTGACATATTTTACTGGCATTCTCTGACCTTTGCTAATTAGAACCTTGGATCATTCAGGGGATTCTCTACTTCTCTTACTAGTACCAATAATGTCCGCTTCCAGAAACTTTTTTTTTTGCATTGTGCAGGGAGGTGACAGGTGAGAATCTTGAAAAAGACTCCGGATCGATCTAATCCGGGAGTGTGAAGTTTCACTCACTAAACTCACCCCCCCTCTATCCTCAAGAGATCCAGCATCGCCTCTCGGCATTTCTTCAGATCTACTTTGAGGCGGCTGTCGAGGTTATCAGCCTGCACTTCTTGGTCGTCCATGACTCGTTGGACGACTACTCTTCGTCGCTGTTAGGTCCTACATGATCGCCTGGTCGCTGTCTGGCTGCGGCTTGCTCTTGACTCTCAGCCATTTCCTTTTTTTGCAGGATCTCCGTGATGAATTTGAGGATCCTGTGCCAGCTCCTCTCATCTGTTAACATGTGCTGGACGATGTTCTCGGGGGTGAGCATTTCCCCGAATTCCAGCGAGAGGAGCTGACGTTGTTTTTCCCAACGCCAGCACGAGAAGAAGGTGTGCTCGGCGCTGTCGGGTTCCGCGCAGTATCGGCATGTGTCGCTGTCTGTCCTCTTGAACCGGAACAGGTACTCGTTGAAGCACCCGTGGCCGGAGAGCATCTGCGTGAGATGATACGTCATCTCGCCGTGCCCTCTTTCGACCCACACCCGAATGTCCGGTATAAGTCGATACGACCACCTTCCGGTCTCGGAAGCGCTCCACCTAGTTTGCCACTGCGCGAGCAAATCACTCGCGTTGCAGTCGTGCCCTTCGGCTCTCCTCGCCCTTTCCCGCGCCAAAAGGTCCACTGGGGGCAAGGAGGCCAAGACCAGAGAGGCGTCCACGGATATTGTTTGGAACCCGCACACCACTCGTAGCGCCATCCTGCGCTTAACGCACTGAAGTCTATCCCGGTTGCGCTTTGTCCGATACCTGTCGGGATCTACCGCTGCATACCAAACCGGTGCGGCATACAGCATGATCGACTGTGTGACCAGACCCAACGTCCTTCTCCTGGCCGTTTTCGGTCCTCCTGTGTTGGGCATAAGGCGGGCGAGTGATGTTGCCGTCGCCAGCGCCTTAGCCGAGACCGCCCTGATATGTGGGGTGAAACTAAGGTGCCTGTCCACCACCACACCAAGGATGACGACCTCGTTTTTTAGGGCTATCGGGTCGCCATTTAGCCGAAGTTGGACGTCGGGCTCCCTTCTCCTGCCGCACACCACCACGGCCTCTGACTTCTCCGGGACAAGCGTGAGACCTCTTGTCTGCGCCCATGAGGCGACCCGGTGTATCGCCTCATTTACCTTTTCGGCAAGCCTGTCCTCGTCCTGGTCTTCCACGGCCACGTTGATGTCATCCGCGAATCCGACTAGTTTCACTCCCCCTGGGAGTTCCAGCCGGAGGATGCCGTCGTACATGATGTTCCACAGCGTGGGTCCGAGCACCGAGCCTTGCGGGACCCCGCTGGTGACGGCGACTGTCGCATCCTCTTCTTCGCCCTCCAGTCCCAGCTGTAATTGTCTCTCGCTGAGGTAGCTCGCCAGCAGGTTCGCTTCCAGAAACTAGGCAACAATTCGTGCACTCCGAAGAATTTAGCTGATCTGATCTGAATTTGCCCGGTCTTTACATCTTTTTTTATATTTTGTTCATTGCTTCTCTCAGCTCTTTGAATAGCTTTCAGGTGTTTTTTTGTGTGACCATTCTGTAGTAGGCTACAGTCTTCTACTTGGATTTCCCCTAAGACTTTATTCTTACATTTCTTTTTACTTTCTGCTATCTCTCTACGTAGTTCTGTCTTCCTCAATTTATTGTTTAGTAGTTATTAGTTTAGTAGTCGCTTTAGACAGCAAACAGTCAGTGACTCCTCTTAGCCAGGAGTCAACCTTCTCATCATGATTTTCTGGAAAAGTTTCTTCGTCTTTGAAACGGTGCAAAACCGCTTTTTTTGTCTGCCTATTTAATGCCGTATAATTATGTTCCTTCCGCTTCTGCCGCCGCTAAATGTTGTTATAGCTAACTGTTCTTATAGTTTAATTGGTTGTACCTTCATCTTAAACACTACATCTGCTGTCTTTCTTTTACTCGAAAATAATATCGCCTCCGTAGGCCTTTCTGGCATCACCGCGAATCCTGCACTTAGCACCTTAGCCTTAGGGCACCGTTGTACATTTTGTTCCACAATATTAGATCCAGAGTAACTTGCAACTACAAGAAACAGCTATTTTCTCTTATGTTTCCATTAGAAAATTAGATTATTTAGATAATTCTCTGTTTTTATTAATTAAAAAAATATATTGTAAAAATATTTATTAGGGGGACAAATCGAAGAGAGTAAGGAGAAAGAAAAAAGAGAAAAGGAAAACGTTGCGACAGAAATCAGTGTTGGAAAAACTCGTGTAAGTAGATAATTAACCGTGGTTCTGACAAAGCTATCACTCTAACTGTTTAATATTATCGATTATAGAATGAAAGAACTAAAGAAACAAAACTGATCCATTGCAAATTTTGCGCCGAAGATATAACTTCAAAAAATTTTATGCGACACCTAGAAAGGCAGCACATAGTAGAAAAGGAAGTGTGGGATATTTTGAAATATCCAAGAAATAGTAAGGAACGACGACGCGCGTTTGGATTATACCGAAATGAGATTAATTTTAATCTTTACGTAAACGGCCTGACGAGACCTAGAGGTTCTGATAAGAATGCCTCATATTATCCTTGTGAATTTTGTCGAGGACTATATTTGAAAAATTATTTAAAACGTCACGTCAAATCCTGTTACGTTCGGAAGGAATCTGTAGGCATAACAGAGGGAAGGAGGACCTACTATTTATCTCAGGCTCAGACGGTCACCGCATGCGCCATGGACTCAACCGACGAGATTTCTAAATTGAATGTTAGGGATAAAGTAAGTTTTCGTCAAGAAAAAAAATTTTTTTTTGTTTATTTGAATTTTTCAGGTTTTTAATTATATGAAAGTGGACGAAATATCCTTCGAGGCAAAGAAAGATCTTTTCATAGCACACTTCGGCGAATCCTATTTGAGAAAGCACAAAACGAACCGCAAGACACATGTAACTTGCAGTAACAGGTTGAGAGAACTCTCTCGACTGTTAATTAATTATAGAAAAATTGTGAACGACAATAATATTACTTTTAAAGATTTACTTCACTCTAAAAATTTCCACACCGTAATAATTGCAGCAAGAGAAGTCGCGGGTTATGACCAAGTTAAAAACACTTTCAAAGCGCCCAGCCTAGCTGTGCATTTGGGAACTTCCTTAAAATTAGCATGCGATGAATTAACAGACTTAATTTTGAAAAACAGTAAAGGATATCTGTGTAGTTCATCTCAGGATTTAAAAACGTGGTTGGGTGGTATACGGGATTTCAAAAGGTTGGTTGAAATTCGCTGGAGTACCGAACTGGCGTTCTGTGCGTACAAGGATTTAGTAACAAAAAAATTGAATAAGCCGACGGTTAATGGCGTACAACAATGTAGCGATGGTTCTACGCCAATTGGTGATCCAGAAAAATCTTTGAAGCTAAACATTCAAGAAGATACCAATAAAGGTAATCGTCGTTTTCTCATGGAAACTTAATATTAAGATCATTTTACAGATTCTGACGAGAATTACAATAATGGAGTTTCTCAGAAAAATAGAAACCCGGGACTAAAACGAAGTAAGTTAATATTTTTCCGACTGTTGAATATTTTTCAGTGTTAAACTACTTTTAGGTTGGTCTAACAGAGAAATAATGGTGTTGAGAGAACAATTTGGGCCTTATATTCAGAACGAATGTTATCCCTCGACAAAGGAATTAAAACAGTTCATCAAAAACAACAAAATCGACAGAACCGCACCTGTAATAAAATCCAAATTGCAACATTTAATTAAATTGAAAAACAAATAAAGTCATATTTTTTTAAGTTTTTCTATAAATATCCTACACCATCAATTTTTACTTTAAATCATAGCAATATATGCAAGATTAATTTGTTTAATATTATACAGAAAGTTTAAAACTCCAACTAGCTAAATGGCGGTCGGGTCTTTCATGTTGGATATCCACAATAAGGGTCAATGCTCCTTCGAAATTCGAAAATGTTTTTAATACCGAATGTAACTGTAATTTTTCTGAGCTTTATTAAAGGTACAGAGTGTACAGGAAAAAAATTACTAAATTAAATTGCACGGGCGGTGCGGCCTGAATGCCGCATCTTTTCATTCTAATTCATTTATTCTTGTTTCTCGAGACTAAAATTTTATAGAAACGCTGGGACCCAGCGCCCAATTTTTTTTGGATTTCCGTTTCTCTACTTCATTTATTCCGTTTTAGGATGGAACTCGATGATTTCCATGTCCACGGAGTCCGATCAAGACTTATATGGTGAAGTTGGCGAAGCTACTCTTTTGTCTCGGAGCATTCCAAACTGTGATGAGTCACAGTATATACCTGGAAGTCTAACAGTATCACAGGAGAGTGTGTCAGAGCCATGTTCGGAGTCTTCTCCAAAGGGATCACACTGCTTCAGAGTAAGCTCGAGTGAAATCATACAAAGAGAAGATTGTGTAGTGTATGCTGAAGGCTGTGGTTTGGTAAAAAATAAACGAATTAGAAAGCCGGATTTTTGTTTCTTCTGCGAGACCGACGTGTTTAACTTTGCTCGTCATATCAGAAGGATCCACATCTCCGAATTGGAGGTGGCCAAAATATTTGCTCTCAGAATTAACAGCCAGGAAAGAAAGGATCTGATAGCTAACTTGCGAAAAAAAGGCAACTTTAAAAAAAGGTCGCAGATTTGCTGTAAACCTGTTCGCAGTTCGAAGCTGGATCGTCTCGCAGAGAATTGTGTTCCATGCAAGTATTGTCTGGGCTTTTACTCTTCTAGGCAATTGTGGCGTCACATTCGAAAGTGTAAACTTAACTTAGGAAATTCAACCACAACATTTTCCTACTTGACGGATGCGCAGAATTTACTGTTGGAAGGTATGGAGGTTGATAGAGAGCTGGCCGATACCGTTTTTCCCAGAATGCTTGCCGACAAAATCTCGCTAGTTGCTAAAAAGGATCCGATTATATGTATGTTTGGTGCAAATTACTTAAGGCGGCATCGAGAAAAAAATTATATCCATGTTTGCTCTAGAAAAATGCGCGAGCTATCCAGGCTTCTGATTGCGATGATGGAGGCAGAACTTTCGATAAAATCCATGTACGATGTTCTACAGCCACAAAACTTTGATTTAATTGTACAATGTACCAAAGGGGTTGCGAAATTCGATTCTAAGAAATATAATTCATCTATTTACGCTACGAATATTAATAACTCTCTGAAGAAATGCTGTGACATAGCCATAATGAACGTGGCGAAAGGAAAATTGATGGAGTTTACCAATTCGGCTGAAAAATCGGAAGCTGGTTTTAAAAAAATGAAACATTTATTGTACGTTTCGTGGTGTTTCGAAACTTCACCAAAGGCTGTGAATCTTAATTCCATAACATGGGATAAATTTTCAATTATAGCCCTTATTGCTGATCTTAGAATTTTTAAAGCCTACTTGGAAATGAAGAGCGATGACGCCTACGCAGAGTTAGAGCAAAACGAGAAAAACGTCAAAGCATTCCAGACTTTAATGGAGACTGTGTTTTGTCGTTTACTACTGTTCAACAGAGAGCGGATTAGTGAACTCCAAAGTTTACCTTTACAGGTTTACGTGGAGAGCAGTTCAATTCAAACTGATACGGAAGATTTAACTCTAACTGAAAGAATTCTGTTAAAGAATTTCAAAAGGGCTGTGTTTAGAAACAAAAGAGAAAAGGAAGTGTCCGTCTGGTTTAATATGGAGCTTCAGCAACATACGCAGAAACTGATCGAACTACGGAAACATTTTATTTTTTTGAACAACATATTTTTGTTTGCGAGTTTGAGGAAAAGTATTTCAATCGACGGCCGTAAAATATTTCATAAATATGCTACTAGCAGTGGTGCTGAAGATCCCACGGCTCTCACTTACCCCAGGCTGAAAAAGTGCTTAGCGGCTATTTCTCAATTACTTAGCATATCGAGAAGTGAGATGGAAGACTTGGCGTCCTTAATGGGACATCCATGGGTGTGCCAACTACCCGATGAAGTTCATCGCACCGCTAAAATCACGAAATTACTGCTACTAAGGGAAAAAGGAGAAGCAGCCCAATACAAGGACAGAGAATTTAACGAAATTGACTTTGATTTAGAAATTGACGTAGACGATTTGAACTGTAGCAGTGATGATCCTGGTTCTTCTAAAACCTCTGTCAAACCCAACACAAATTTAAAAAATCCTAAGAAACATAAGCGAACGATAGTCCCATGGACTGAAGAACAAAAGAGAAGAACTATAATATTTTTTGCGGGACACATACAAAACAAACAACCTCCGAAAAGATTTGAGGTAGAAGAACTAAAATCACAGACTGCTAATATCTTGGATAACAAATCATGGCAACAAGTGAAAGTGTTCGTTCAAAACCAATATACTAAAAAATGAGTTTTTCTTTCATTTATCGTTCACGTGATTTTTTTCCTTTTGAGTTTTTTTGTAGTGGAATTAAAAATTATAGTTATCGAAATAAATTTTTAAATATATTGTAAAATCTAGCATGAATGTGGTTATTTTTATCCCAACAGTTGGTTTTTTAAATTTACCCCATCTAAACATAGCATAATCCCCTGTGATATCTTGAAATTTACCAGAAGGAATTTACGTTATAAAAACTTCAAACATTTTTTTTTTATATACCACTGAATTTGTCAGGTCTACCTAAGAATTGTAAGGTTACGAGAGTGATGAGCGAATCCGATAATTTACAGATCGGCCACAAAAGTTACATTTACTCCGAATAAAACCTGTTATTGTTTCTTAAAACGTTGATCAGTTTTTGGTAAAAAAAATCAGAATATATCTGAGATCGCTGCTATTGTTATTAGTTTATCTTTGTTTTGTTTTAATGTAAATTTTTGTTGTTGATTTAAGATAATTTTATCCATAACGAAATTGTAACGGACGAAGAAAACCATCAGACGTATAAACCAATCGAAATTCTTTCGAGTAAAAATGTTTACGATGGAGATGGTACAGATAAACAATTGAAAGTAAATATTACCATTATATTACCTAATAATAACACTAGTGAAGCTTGATGTAATTTTACTCCTACTGCGCAGTTGGAAAGTTGCTAAGTCGAGTTTTACTCGCGTTATTCTCGAATATTTTCTGGTTCAGATAATCTAAAATGTTTACTGATGTTTTTTCAGAATTTAACAGAACAATGGTTGAGTTCGGAACGCTTACGTGACAATGTGGAAAATTCTAGTGGTCTGCCTCCAGAAGCACTAAACGTAAGTATATTTTTGGTTAATTTGATGTATTTAGTTTTTCTTGTTTATGTTTAAATGAAGAATTACAATCAGCAGTCTTGCAAGAAAGCCTATGCTAGAGAGAGATCAACTATATGTCCTATCTGCCGTAAAGATGTAGTGTCGCATTTCACTCGACACCTTCTCAGGCACCATAAAAACGATAAGGAAGTGATTTTAATGAGGAACTTAAAACCACGAAGCAAGGAACGCTTATCCCTCGTAACAGGATTGAGAAAACAGGGTTACTTTTACTTGAGAACCGAGAGGAACGTTTTAAAGCCAATGCGAACTTCCAAGGATCCTAAAACTGACTATTTCGTGTGCACCTACTGTTTAGGCCATTATACCAAATATTATTTATATAGGCACGTCAAAGTCTGTAAAAGTAAGCCTCCAGATCTTTTGAAGACGGAGAGAAACTGCTTAGCAGCAGCACAGACGTATATGGCAACTGTGATTTCTAAAAATCATGAGTTTCTAACATCTTCCCGCATAAAAAGTGAAGTTTTCGGCATAATGAGACCAGATCATGTAAGTTCCGTTGCCAAAAGCGATCCTCTAATTTGTTTGTATGGCGAAGCTCTTTTAAACAAATGCAAAAGACAACAGAGCCGAATTGCTGTTTCCAATAAGATTAGAGAAATGGCCAGATTGCTGATAGCTTCCAAAACACTGAATACGGAAATCGCCGGTTTATTCGACGTTTTAAAGCCTGAAATGTTTGGGCTGCTCATATCGGCAACAAAGGCAATCAGTGGATATGACGAAACAACTAAAAGTTTTAAAGCGGCATCGTTGGCCTTACCTATGTGCGGTAAATTAAAAATGGTATGTGAGGTTGCTCTCAATGTAGTCGTCGAAGAAAGAAATATTCCTAACATCAACTGGAGTGATAGAGACCTAAAGAAATCCGAAATAAGCGATTTGAAAAAACTGATTATGGTAAATTGGTGCAAAGAACTTTCTAGCAGTTCTCAAAATATTCAATACCGACATTCACCGGGAAAAAAATTTAAGTGTGACGAACAGGAGGAACCGGACCAGCTGCAAGTAAACGAGATTAAAAACTGTAAATATTATATTATAAAGTTAATTTTATTTACTGCCATGTCATTTTAGTATCTGAACAACAAAATACACCAAAGAAAATAAATGGTCGCGTTCGATGGTCCAATGAAGAAACTCAACTGGTTACGAGTCATTTCAGATCTCATATCGACAAGAAAATTGCTCCAAGAAAGTATGAATGCGAAGAACTACTAGCTCAGCATAGCAATATTTTTGTAAATAAAGACTGGGTTAAAATTAAAACTTATGTTTATAATACTTACAGGGACAAATAAAATGTTTATAATTTTTTATTTATTTCTTTGAAGAATGAAATAAATCGAATTTCTTCACTTTAAAACCAGATAAAATTTAAAATATCATACTTTCGAGGGATCTACGTACGCCAATCGAATTTTCTACTCAGAATATACAAGCAAATATAGAAAAAGCATCAAACTTGAGACTTTCACTTTTAGGGGTAAAAAAAATTCAAAGGGGTTAACCTTAGGTTTTTTCAAAGATCGTGAATATTTTCACTATTCTTTTTATTGCTTAAATCGACTAATTTCGATGCGTATAGTTCGAAAAACTCGCTGGATCCTGTTGTAAACACTTTAAATCGTCGCAAAATGCGAAGTAAGTGAAGGTCAAATTGGCATCGCATTTGCTTACTTTAAAGCCAGATAAAATTTAAAATATCATACTTAGGAGGAATCTGCCTGCGCCAATCGAATTTTCTGATCGAAATATACAAAAAAATATCGAAAAAGCATCACATTTGAGACTTTCACTTTCAGGGGATAAAAAATTCAAAGGGGTTAACCTTAAGTTTTTTTCAAAAATCGTGAATATTTTCACTATTCTTTTTATTGCTTAAATCGACTAATTTCGATGCGTAGAGTTAGAAAAACGCGATGGATCCTGGCGCAAACACTTTAATCCGTCGCAAAATGCGAAGTAAAGCAGGGACAAATTGGCATCGCATTTGCTTACTTTAAAGACAGATAAAATTTAAAATATCATACTGACGAGGAATCTGCCTGCGCCAATCGAATTTTCTGCTCGAAATATACAAAAAAATATCGAAAAAGCATCACATTTGAGACTTTCACTTTTAGGGGATAAAAAATTCAAAGGGGTTAACCTTAAGTTTTTTTCATAAATCGTGAAAATTTTCACTATTCTTTTTATTTCTTAAATCGACTAATTTCGATGCGTAGAGTTCGAAAAACGCGATGGATCCTGGCGCGAACACTTTAATCCGTCGCAAAATGCGAAGTAAGGGAAGGTCAAATTGGCATCGCATTTGCTTACTTTAAAGCCAGATAAAATTTAAAATATCATACTGACGAGGAATCTGCCTGCGCCAATCGAATTTTCTGCTCGAAATATACAAAAAAATATCGACAAAGCATCGTATTTGAGACTTTCACTTTTAGGGGTCAAAAAAATTCAAAGGGTTTGTTGTATTCTTAGGTTTTTTTCAAAGATCGTGAAAATTTTCGCTGGTTTTTTTTAATGTTAAATCGACTAATTTCGTTGCGTAGAGTTCTAAAAACGCGCTGGATCCTGGCGCAAACACTTTAAACCGTCGCAAACTGCGAAGTAAGTGTAGGTCAAATTGGCATCGCATTTGCTTACTTTAAAGCCAGATAAAATTTAAAATATCATACTTAAGAGGAATCTGCTTGCGCCAATCGAATTTTCTGCTCAAAATATACAAGAAATTAGCGAAAAAGCATCATATTTGAGACTTCCAGTTTTTGGGATAAAAAAAGTTCAATGGGGTTAACCTTAGGTTTTTTTCAAAAATCGTGAAAAATTTCACTGGTTTTTTTATTGCTTAATTCGACTAATTTCGATGCGTAGAGTTCGAAAAACGTGCTGGATCATGGCGCAAACACTTTAATCCGTCGCAAAGTGCGAAGTAAGGGAGGGTCAAAGTGGCATCGCATTTGCTTACTTTAAAGCCAGATAAAATATAAAATGTCATACTTACGAGGAATCTGCCTGCGCCAATTGAATTCTCTGCTCAAAATATACAAGAAAAAATCGAAAAAGCATCACATTTGAAACTTTCACCATTTGGGGTAAAAAAATTCATCAAACAAAGAGGTTAACCTTAAGTTTTTTTCAAAAATCGTGAATATTTTCACTATTTTTTTTATTGCTTAAATCGACTAATTTCGATGCGTATAGTTCGAAAAACTCGCTGGATCCTGTTGTAAACACTTTAAATCGTCGCAAAATGCGAAGTAAGTGAAGGTCAAATTGGCATCGCATTTGCTTACTTTAAAGCCAGATAAAATTTAAAATATCATACTTAGGAGGAATCTGCCTGCGCCAATCGAATTTTCTGATCGAAATATACAAAAAAATATCGAAAAAGCATCACATTTGAGACTTTCACTTTCAGGGGATAAAAAATTCAAAGGGGTTAACCTTAAGTTTTTTTCAAAAATCGTGAATATTTTCACTATTCTTTTTATTGCTTAAATCGACTAATTTCGATGCGTAGAGTTAGAAAAACGCGATGGATCCTGGCGCAAACACTTTAATCCGTCGCAAAATGCGAAGTAAAGCAGGGACAAATTGGCATCGCATTTGCTTACTTTAAAGACAGATAAAATTTAAAATATCATACTGACGAGGAATCTGCCTGCGCCAATCGAATTTTCTGCTCGAAATATACAAAAAAATATCGAAAAAGCATCACATTTGAGACTTTCACTTTTAGGGGATAAAAAATTCAAAGGGTTTGTTGTATTCTTAGGTTTTTTTCAAAGATCGTGAAAATTTTCGCTGGTTTTTTTTAATGTTAAATCGACTAATTTCGATGCGTAGAGTTCGAAAAACGCGATGGATCCTGGCGCGAACACTTTAATCCGTCGCAAAATGCGAAGTAAGGGAAGGTCAAATTGGCATCGCATTTGCTTACTTTAAAGCCAGATAAAATTTAAAATATAATACTGACGAGGAATCTGCCTGCGCCAATCGAATTTTCTGCTCGAAATATACAAAAAAATATCGACAAAGCATCGTATTTGAGACTTTCACTTTTAGGGGTCAAAAAAATTCAAAGGGTTTGTTGTATTCTTAGGTTTTTTTCAAAGATCGTGAAAATTTTCGCTGGTTTTTTTTAATGTTAAATCGACTAATTTCGTTGCGTAGAGTTCTAAAAACGCGCTGGATCCTGGCGCAAACACTTTAAACCGTCGCAAACTGCGAAGTAAGTGTAGGTCAAATTGGCATCGCATTTGCTTACTTTAAAGCCAGATAAAATTTAAAATATCATACTTAAGAGGAATCTGCTTGCGCCAATCGAATTTTCTGCTCAAAATATACAAGAAATTAGCAAAAAAGCATCATATTTGAGACTTCCAGTTTTTGGGGTAAAAAAAGTTCAATGGGGTTAACCTTAGGTTTTTTTCAAAAATCGTGAAAAATTTCACTGGTTTTTTTATTGCTTAATTCGACTAATTTCGATGCGTAGAGTTCGAAAAACGTGCTGGATCATGGCGCAAACACTTTAATCCGTCGCAAAGTGCGAAGTAAGGGAGGGTCAAAGTGGCATCGCATTTGCTTACTTTAAAGCCAGATAAAATATAAAATGTCATACTTACGAGGAATCTGCCTGCGCCAATTGAATTCTCTGCTCAAAATATACAAGAAAAAATCGAAAAAGCATCACATTTGAAACTTTCACCATTTGGGGTAAAAAAATTCATCAAACAAAGAGGTTAACCTTAAGTTTTTTTCAAAAATCGTGAATATTTTCACTATTTTTTTTATTGCTTAAATCGACTAATTTCGATGCGTAGTAGATGCAAATCCAATCAATTATTACTCTACCGTTCAGTAGCAACTCATCAAAAAAAAATCCAAAATAATTCCGAATTTCAAAAATAATTGCGCCTTAATGCAATCGCATAAAAATCACTTTCTTTAATCAAAAATAATAACTCACAATTTCGAAAATACAACAAATCTCACAAAATTTCAGAGAGCCAAAATCAAGGACCAGCTTGGTCGGCCATTTTGGCGAAAAAATGCCCTTCTCACCTTCTCTTCCTCTCCTGTTTCCCCACCTTGCACTCTTTCAAAACTAGCAAATCAAAATCATAATGTTACCAAGAGTACAGGGCGGGTCCAAATATTTGGTAACACGACAATATACAATAAAAATATTTCCAAATTTAGTTCATTTAGATGGCGCTACAAGACATTCTCATAGCGAATAGTATTAATAATAAATTTATATATTTTACATAATATACAGAATTGTGTAAAAATTATTGAGCCAGGTTTCAATTTTATACAGGTAGGTTTGTAAGAGTCTGGGATCGTGGTGTGATGCCAAGATGGCAGTATCGTCTGCAAAGGTAGCGGTGACTGTGTTGTTGGTCATTGGTAAATCAGCTGTGTATATCAAATACAGTATTAGTCCAAGGACGCTGCCTTGTGGAACTCCGGAGCAGATTGAACACAATGAAGATTGAGATTCGCCAACTTTGACTAGAAAATATCTGTCTGTTAGATAAGATTTTAGTAATTTGCAGAATGGGTGTGGCAAGTTACTTTTTACTTTATATATCAGGCCCTCGTGCCAAACTTTGTCGAACGCCTGCGTGACGTCGAGGAATGCAGCCGAGCAATATCTCTTACTTTCAAAGTCTTGCTTGATATTTTTGACTATACAGATTGTTTAAGAATTTTTCAATACTGGAGTTCTTATGTTTGTAGAGTAATTCTTTTAACTTTTTTGTGGCCTGATTGAGTTTGTTTTTATCACTGGGATATTTAGTAATTTGCCATCGTTTTCTTAGCGATCTTCTTTCGTCGATTTTTGTTTTGATATATTCAGGGCAATCCAGGTTTATGTTTACAGTGACCAACAATGGCCACAAAATAGTAGTAAATTTACACAAATAAATTTGATTTATAGTTAACTAAAAGCTATAATCAAATATCTTTCTTATCATCTATTGCAATACTTTCTTTATTTGTAGAACTATCAATATTTTTAATAACCTTTTCCGAGTTTTCCGGCGTTAAAACATCAATGTTTCCAGTTTTTTTAATAAAACGGCCACTTACATATCCAAGTGAACCACAACTGACTGCAGCTAATCCACCAACTTTAAAACCTGCCACGGATCCTATTGGACCGCCAATTAAGGTACCTATAAAAGCACCCGCTACAGGATAAGACGCCCTTTTTAAACTAAAAAAAGTGAATTTTCATAATTATTTCTATAATATAAAAAATTTAATATTAATATACCTCGTTGCTTTAATTAAATGTCTTAAACCTCCACTAACGTTTTCATTTGCTACTTCAACGTTAACTTCTATATTATCAACACACTCCTTCTGTTGTACCATCATTTGATTAAGATCATGAAATATTTCTTGAACATCCTCTATGTCTTTATTCAAAGCTTCAACTCTTTTTAGAACATCTTCTTTTTCACGAATTTTCAATTCTGTTAAATCGTCATAAATTTGTATTTGTTGATTATCTACAATTTCTTTATTATGGTTTGATACTGGATACTCCTTCATCTGTTCTGTAACTTGTGTCTCGAGTGCTAAAATTTACAGTAATAGTACTTTGTTACTTGAAAGTTCATTACGGAAAAGAGTACTTACATGCATAATTACGTATTAATTCCATTATAGTTTTACGTAACGAAACTGTCTGTGCATCAAATGATCCCAAATCCGAGTCTTCTACTTGTGTTCTTAATGTGTCCAACTGATACGTTAAATCTTTTAGTTGCTTAACTACTTGTCTTTTATCTCTTACTTCACGATATATTTGTTGAAAATTTTGTAAAACCAGCAACTTAAAAAATAAATCTCTAAAATAAATACTTTAGTAATAAAGTAACATACTTTCTGCATGTGAGTTTTGTGCGTTCCGAACAAAGTTTGATGGTGCGGAATAACTTCGTTTCGAAATTTACTTAAAGGAAGTTGAATTAATTTAAAAGGCTGCTTCGAATTACGATTAAGTGCTGACATTTTATGATTTAAATGTAAAATTTATTTTTCTCACTATGAAGACCGCCTTTCGTTTCTTATTTACCTAAAAATAATTAATTTTAAATTTCTTTGTTACAAACAAAGATTAAAAATGACTATAGGTTATGTGTTGTAAAATTACAGTAATTTTATTTATGTTATGACGTTTACCGATTCGTTACGCTATTATTATACAGATGGCGATAGTTATTAAAAGAATAGCGCATTTTCGAATCCAACGCAACGAAATTAGTCGATTTAAGCAATAAAACGACCACTGAAAATTTTCACGATTTTTGAAAAAAACTTAAGGTTAACCCCTTTGAATTTTTTTGACCCCTAAAAGTGAAAGTCTCAAATCTGATCCTTTTTCGATGTTTTCTTGTATATTTTGAGCAGAAAATTCAATTGGCGCAGGCAGATTCCTCGTAAGTATGATATTTTAAATTATATCTGGCTTTAAAGTAAGCAAATGCGATGCCAATTTGATCTTCCCTTATTTCGCATTTTGCGAAGGATTAAAGTGTTTGCGCCAGAATCCAGCGGGTTTTTCGAACTCTACGCAACGAAATTAGTCGATTTAAGCAATAAAAAGACCACTGAAAATGTTTTCGATTTTTGAAAAAAACCTAATGTTAACCGTTTTGAATTTTTTTGACCCCATAAAATGAAAGTTTCAAATCTGATGCTTTTTCGATATTTTCTTGTATATTTTGAGCAGAAAATTCGATTGGCGCAGGCAGATTTCTCGTAAATGGGATATTTTAAATTTTATCTGGCTTTAAAGTAAGCAAATACGATGCCAATTTGACCTTCCCTTACTTCGCATTTTGCGACGGATTAAAGAGTTTGCGCCAGGATCCAGCGCGTTTTTCGAACTCTACGCATCGGAATTAGTCGATTTAAGCAATAAAAAGACCAGTGAAAATTTTCACAATTTTTGAAAAAACCTAAGGTTAACCCCTTTGTTTTTTTTACCCCTAAAAGTGAAAGACTCAAATCTGATGCTTTTTCGATATTTTCTTGTATTTTTTGAGCAGAAAATTCGATTGGCCCAGGCAGATTCCTCGTAAGTATGATATTTTAAATTTTATCTGGCTTTAAAGTAAGCAAATGCGATGCCAATTTGACCCTTTCTTACTTCGCATTTTGCGACGGATTAAAGTGTTTGCGCCAGGATCCAGCGCGTTTTTTGAATTCTACCCATCGAAATTAGTCGATTTAAGCAATAAAAAGACCAGTGAAAATTTTCACGGTGTTTGAAAAGAACCTAAGGTTAACCCCTTTGAATTTTTTTGAACCCAAAAAGTGAAAGTTTCAAATCTGTAATATTGTAAATTTGAATTTGAATATAATGGGCGCGAATTTTTAGATTTAGTTAATTTTGTGGTTACTTTGAAATACAACGATTTGGCAAAAGGAGTGTTTAAAGAAACGCAGGAAGTCGGGATTCCGTTATAATTTTTTTACCGTTAGAGGGTAACAAAAGTCCTTTAATTTTCGAACGTCGAGATGGCAGGTTTTGGGTGATTTTGGTGCTTGAAATGTTTTAAGAAAAGGTTGTTCAATAATTGAATTTAAAATTATATCAAAAAACAGGGTGAATTGCTAGAAATTTTCGTAATAGGTTATCGGGCCACGTGGATATGCATTTTAACTAATTCAAAATTACTTTATCTTTAGTTTTAAGATTTAATTACTGTTTGAGATTATATTGTTTTTTTACCTTATTATATTTAAATCGGGATTTGCTAATTTAAAGGAAGAAATAAATTATTCATATGCGACCTACATAATATCTTTATAAAACATTAGGGATCATCTCGCTATTAAAAAGTAGGGGTATTTGTTTAAGATAAACAATATGAAGGTGGTTGTTTGAAGTAGGAAAATATATATAGCATTAGATAACTTAATTTAGATGAATTGCGCAACAAGTTGAGTGGACGCTTAAAATCATTAGATGGCCATGGCAATATATCACAGTAATGGCTTATCATTGAAAATTATAGGGCCAGAAATGATAAAGCAAATTCTGTGATGTTTCTCATTTTTCTTTTTTCAAACATCTCTCAATGAGATACCACAAATTCTGATATTTCAGGACAGTTATTAATAAATTTTAACAAAGTTCCTTATGATTATTTGCGACCACATATAAGGTAATACCAATTGAATTACGATATTAAAGAACTGTTTTAACAAAGTTCTTTATGATTATTTGCGGCTACATAATAGTTTAAGTACGGTAGATTTAAGGAAATGACCAATTAGAAATTTAAGTGACGACATATTAATTAAGGTAACAATCTTAGTTTAAGTTGACGAAGTATTAGTTATATAAGAGCGAATAATTTATCATAATATAAGGGTTTATTATTTAAAGGTCTTACATAATATAAAACAATTGAGTTGAACATCGAAATATACATATATGCGCTTCTTTACAAAGTACTATAAAGGTTGTGGTTGGTCATTAAATATGAATAATTAATTAGAAAACATTACGATCAGAGGGATTAACTATCGAACAGTTATTAAATCAAATTTCAAACTAAAGTATTCTGAATTAAATGATATCAAGGAGATTAACTTTGCTGGTAAATTGGTTGTCGGACTACCTTTTTTTTCTCGGTTAAATATATATTCATCGTTAAACCGAATCCTGTGTTTTATTTAATTTGTGTGTACTAATTATTCCTTCAGATGTCCTAGCAGTGGTTACGCCACTGGACATGTAAGTTTGAGGTTAGTAAACAAGGTATCGACGTTAGCATTCAAAGAGCCATCCAAAGATTTGGACTTGTAAGTGTTACTACGAGGGGAGATCATAACGTGCGAGGTTTGTTTGACGTTCACAGCTTTGGTTTGGTTTGTAACTTTGATTTGAGAAGGCGGTAATTCAAATTGAAGAACCAACTATTACAAATCTGTTCCTTTTTCGATATTTTCTTGTATATTTTGAACAGAAAATTCGATTGGCGCAGGCAGATTACTCGTAAGTATGAAATTTTAAATTTTATCTGGCTTCAATGTAAGCAAATGAGTAATTTTTAAATTACAGTAATTTTATGCAGGCTATGACGTTTACCGATTCGTTACGCTATTACTACAAAGATGGCGATGGTTATTAAAAGAATAGTTTTGAAAAGTGACAATATTATTTTCATTGTTTGCTTATTTTTTAAAAACTTATACCACCGGATTATTTTAGTAAATTAGCGTTCTATCAGCAGCATTCCCATAAAAGCAAATATCACAAAACTTTCTATTTATATTTTCATGCGAAAGCGCGGTGTTTCTGCGATGTCTTGATTTGTTAACATTCGAAACTGAAAGTTTGCTTTGTTATCCTTTTTTGTAATAGCAATAATTTACGAATTATACTAGTTTATGCGTCAGTTTAACGCTTTCATTAGAATAAAACTTTTCAGTAAAGTTCGCTGAAAGCTTAATAAATATTATTGTTTAGTTAACTTGTTCAGTTCAAAAACTATTGAATTTTACATATTTCACAAGTTAATAATTTATATAATATGTACCTACATATTACATTATTATTTAATATACAAAACAAAATACAACGTTTTTTTACACAACTAATTTGCATTACTTACCAATGCGAATGACGAAAATAATAAATTAAGACAACTAATTATTTGTTGCTGTACATATTTTTATTAATTATTAAAACCATTTTCTTAACTTACTCTCAGAAAAAAAAATCCAACTAAAAAAAAAACTTTTCGTCAAAGTCATTGCCAACATAAAAAATAATATAAATGCTTTTTAGGATTATCTTGTAAATTGCAGGAACTTATTAAACGATTTAAAAAAAATTCCATAATTGATATGTTACTAATCAAAATTTAAAGACTAAAAAGTTGAAAATAAAAAAATTAAAAAAAACTTTTTAAACAAAGCTTTTTCTAAAAATTGCACTAAAAAGTAAAAAATAATTTAAAATTATAATTTTCGGGGCAGTACGCACCGGAAGTTCTGAGTAACTCAGGAATATGTCAACATAGTAACTTGATTGTGAATCCAATATAAACGTTAATTTAACGTCCTAATGTCGCTCTCATATTATATGGCAAAGCAAAAGCCGCGGTTGGATATAGAATTGCGGACGAAAATACAGGCGAGTACAGAGGGACAGTTGACACTTTCGTCAAGAACGAAACGTTTTTAAAGGACAAACGGCATCGAAGAGGCAGTAGATTGTGTCGGAAGACACACGGATAAAAACATTCCTGTAAAATTGGCGAAAAAAACGGCCATCACCCGAAAACATTTCGACAGAAACCAGAAAAGTTGGATAGACCCCCCCCCCCCCGGGTAAAGCCCTGAATTACGCTCTTGGGACAGGTTTCATTATGCTAGATTAGTTCGAAAATATCGACTATTACTTAGGCTAGGATAACTCGAAAACTGTGCAACATATAAAATAAATTGTCAGACAAAAATTGTTAATTATTTTATGCTCAACACTTTTAATTAATTCAAAATTTTTGCTATCTTTCCCGTTTTTGAGTTATCGGGAAAAAACGGCGAAGCGCCTGAAATTGTGGATAAAAATATTATCTATTGGTTATTATACTGAAGATAACTCGCTAACGGTGTAACATATAAAAAAATGTTTCAAATAAAAAATAGCAACTTTTTTAATCTCAACATTTTTGGTTTGTACAAAATTTTTGCTATCATGTCTGTTTTCAAGTTATTAGAAGACAACCGTTGAAAATGTGGACAAAAATATCGACTATTAGTTAGACTAGGATAACTCCAAAACAGTACAACATATAATGAAATGTTTCGGACAAAAAATGTTAATCGCTTTCTTCTCAACACTTTAGGTTTATTCAAAATTGTTGTCATCTCTTTCGTTTTCGAGTTATTCGAAGAAAACGGCGTGGCGCCAAAAAATGTGGATAAAAATATCAACTATTGGTTAGATTAGGATAACTCCCAAACAGTGCAACATATAAAAAGATGTTTCAGACAAAAAATGTTAATCCTTTTTTATTATTATTATTATTATTAGTAACGGGCTGTGGTACATGTCCCCACTGCACTGAAGCTTAAGCTTATTGTGCACCCATCCGAGTTTACTCAAACAACTGCGTCTCTTCGACCAGGTCGAGAACACAGTTGAAGGGAGATTGTTCTATCTCCTCGGTTGTTGGGTAGGGCTAACCGAGGTGACGCAGCCTGCTCCTGGCCAAGGCCGGGCATTGGCATAGTATGTGGAGTGGGGTTTCATCCTCCTCGCCACACATCCTGCAACTAGGATCCTCCGCCAGCCCCATAATGCTGAGGTGCCTTTTGAGGCAGCAGTGCCCTGTAAAGAGACCCACTAACCTTCTAAGTTGTTTCCTACTCAACATGAGTATTTTGTTCCTTTTGGCCTCACTGGATGGTGCCCTTATGAACGTACGCGCTTGCCTCAGTCCAGGTAGGTCCACCCAGTGTGCAAGGTGTTGTTCTGCTAGTATATCCCTAATTCTTCCTTTTGCGGTAGAGTAAGCAATCCTGCAGGAAGGCTCCGGGCTCATTAGGTTTGCGCAAGCGGCCTTCCTAGCTAGAGAATTCGCTTCTTCGTTGCCTTTGATGCCCCGGTGTCCCGGCACCCACATCAGTGTGACGCTGTTGCGGAGAGCAAGTCTTACCAGAGCATCTTTGTATTGTTTGACAACCTTGGAGTGTAATTCAACTCCTTCCAAGGCTCTTAGAGCTGCTTCGCTGTCAGTCATGATACAGATTCTCCTCTCTACAAGGTTCCTCCATACCAGCTCTTCAGCACAGACCAATATAGCAGTTACTTCTGCCTGAAATATAGTTGCGAGAGTTTGTGAGGTTTCAATTTTATCCCTATCCGGTACTAGGATCTTATAGGGCTTTCTAAAGTCCCTCACGCCCTCAAGTCCCTCCCTCGCTAAGCAGGCCGTTACTCTTAATTGAGTTTCAGATCATGGTATGGTGCCCCCTTCTAGGATTGATCTCACCATAACCGTTAATTTTCAACCTGTAGGCTGCAAGTAGAGCCTCGGACCCCTCGACTAGGTGTAAAGGTCGAAGACCAAGGAGAGCCTCCATGGAAGCGGGGGGCGTTGATGCCATTGCCCCCGTAATACCCAAGCACGCCAGTCTTTGCAGCCTGTTGAGCCGGTTTATGCTTTCCCTTTTACTGGCTTTGTGCCACCAGATCAGGGCTGAGTATGTAATCGTGGGTATCACCACCTTGGTGTACAAGCAAAGTACCATTTTAGGTTTTAGTCCCCACGTTTTACCGATCATGCTCCTACAGGCCCAAAGAGCCCTAGTCGCTTTGTTCGTAATGTGACGGATGTGAGACGTGATGGTCAGCCTGTTGTCCAGAGTTAGACCCTGGTATTTGACTTCCTTCTGCAGAGGCAGCTCCTCCGCCCGCAACCTCAGAGTCCTCACATCCTGTAGTTTAGTGCGTTATATAAACGCCACAACAGAGGTTTTGCTCGGGTTTACCGATAGCCCCTCTCTTGTGCACAATCTTTCGACGATTCTGAGTGCGTTTTGCATCAACGAAGACACGACTCCTCCGAATTTTCCGATAACAAGAATTGTGATATCATCAGCAAATCCCTGTTCATGCACCCTTGCCTGTTCTAGCTCCCGCAGAATACTATCCACCACCAGGCACCACAGCAGGGGGAAAAGACCCCCCCCCCTGCGGACACCCACGTGCGACAGACACCTCCACAGTCGTCTGTCCCAAACTAGCTTTGATTTTCCTGTCTCTGAGGGTGGAGCTAATCCAACCCGTAATAGCTAGGTCGACTCCACGACTTCCGACAGCTCTCACTATAGAGTCAAAAGAGGCGTTATCAAACGCTCCCTCTATGTCTAGAAAGGCTCCCAGAGCAATTTCTTGGCTGCCAAGAGCCCCCGCTATCCTGTGAGTTAGTTCGTGTAGACTAAGCTCACACGATTTGCCCGATTGATAAGCATACTGGTGTCTGTGTAGAGGTGAATTCACCAATACGCTATCTCTAATGTGCCTATCAATCAGTTTTTCCAGTGTCTTTAATAAAAAAGACGTCAGGCTAATTGGACGAAATGTCTTAGCCTGGGCATATGATGCACGCCCTGGCTTGGGTATAAATACCACTCTTGCCATCCGCCAGCTTTGGGGTACATAGTTGAGCGCCAGGCTGGCTCTGAACAATGTACATAGAGGGGTAGCTAGTACTTCCATCCCCTGTTGTAATAATGCGGGGGAAAATACCATCCTCGCCTTGAGATTTGAATGGTTTGAAAGTGTTAATTGCCCATTCAACTCTCGTTTTGTTAATTATACTATCTGCTAATTTCCAGTTGTTCCTGCTCGCCCGACTCGTCGGGACAACTTGGTGCCCCTGGCCATTAGAGCCATCATCGGGTTTGGGAACACATCCCGTCAAGTGTGTCCGGAGCAATAGCCCCAGAGTCTCCTCCCCCGATGATGTAAACCCTCCCTGTGGTTTTTTATTGTGCCCACCTTTCCGTGGCCACTCTTGAGAAGAGCTCTTTGGAGTCTTGCACATTCGGGAGTTCTTTCGATTTCCACGCAGTACTTCCTCCATGAGTCTTCCTTTGCCTTACGTATGGCGTACGTGTATTTCAGACGGGAGCTTTTATAAGCTTCCCAGTCTCCTGTTCTCTTAGCTTTGTTAAAAGACTTTCGAGACTCTGCCCTGAGAGATTCGAGTTCACGGTTCCACCAAATGGTCTCCCGCTTACTTTTCCTCTCTTTTAGAGAGCAGTTTCCTTCGAAGGCTGTGATAATGGCCGACGTTATCGCGTCGTTTATCACTTCCAGTTCTGCTGTGTTTGTAACCCTCGACGGACATTTCCCCACCCTCTGTTCCAGACTCTCATTAAAGAGAGCCCAATCACAGGTTCTGGGGTTTCTGTACGAGGCCTCCACCATTGGTGGGGTTTCTATGTCAAACCTAATGTATTTGTGATCAGAGAGTGACTCCTCCCGAGAGACGTACCAATCTCTGATCACCTGACTGACGAGGGAAGTCCCTATCGTTATGTTAATTACCCCCTCCCTTGCCACAGTGACAAAAGTAGACTCCTCTCCCTTGTTCATTATCTCCAGCTTATTACTGAAGACAAATTCAAGTAAGAATACGCCTCTGCTGTTCGTATCCTTGCTCCCCCATATTATGTGGTGTGCATTGGAGTCACAGCCGATCACCAGTTGTGTTTTGCTGCTTTCGCAGTCCAGTACCAGATTTTCTAACTCCTTTGGAGGAGGTGGTCCCGGTTGGTCATATGGAAGGTATGCAGACGCTACCACGAGGTCTATTAAGCTCCCTTCCATAGATATTTTAAATTTGGCTGCTGTTAGGTCTCTTGTGCAGAGCCTCCATAGCGGCAAAAAGCAGAGCCTCTTTTTTGCAATGATGCATACTCTAGGATGATTATCTCCTAGGCTAATCAGCTCCCGGTCTCCTAGAGAAGTGAGCCCCCTGATCCGCCCCCCCCGTTGCCCAGGGTTCCTGGATCAGGGCCACGTCAATGTCGTGTTTAATTACAAACCTTTGCAGGGCCGCCGAAGCAGCCCTGCAGTGGTGAAGATTTACTTGTACTAACCGGATCATCGCACCTGCGATCCGGTTGGGAGAGTGGCTTCTCCCGCAGCCCGTCCTCGTTGCCATCAGCTGAAGGTGCGTCTTCAGCCGCAGACGTGGACTCGCCGGGAGAAGCAGATGGCAGGGGTAACTCTAGGTCCCCCCCGCCCTCCTCCATAGCCTCTCCCCGCTCCTGCTCCTTCCTCTTCCCCAGTTCCTTGAAGGTGATCCTGGAGAAGTTCAGGTAACGCTTGAAATCAATTTCCTGGATTCTACTCCAGGAAAGTTTATCAACCAACAATATAAGTTGCTGGCACTTAATATCAGACTTTCTGTCCAGCATAGACCAGGTCTCAGTTCTGAGCCCCCGGTTCTGAGCCTTCAGTCTGTTGAAAATGAGTTCCGGTTCCACTGAGGGTCCCGGAACCCACGTCATGACCTTTACAGGCTTGGGGACGTCCTTAGCGTCAATGACGCCAAGTTTCGCTCCCTCCCAGGGTTTTCCCCCGGCTACCACCCACACCAACCAGTCCTTAGTGGTCTGGTCAACGCAGGAGGCTACCAGGAGTCCCACCTTGGGTTTGAACTCTGTAAACTTAGGCCCTTTATCCTCTTCCTTGATGGTGTCAAGGGCACTGAGCAGCATCTCATTTACCAACTCTAGCTGCTCCCCACTAAGGTGGTTTATAGGGTAGCCCTCTGGTATGATGGCCACCCTAATGTCTGTCAAGACAGACTTGTAAAAGATGGCAGGGTTTGATCCCTTGCCTCTCTTCTTAGGTCTACCTGCGCTTGCAGGTGTGCTCGCATCTGACCGGTTTCGCTTTAGCCCCCCGGTCGAGGTGCCTGGTTTTGGTTCAGGAATAGGTTTCGTTGCCGTCCCTGCCTCCGTAACCTTTTTTGCTGCTTGGAGTCGGTTATAGCGCCTCCTTGCAGCCCCCGAAGGTCTGGGTGGTTCCTCCTTTTCGGAAGCGTCCCCAGTGTTTAAATTTAGGTTTAGTGGTTCCATATTGTTCCCATGAGTAATGGGGTAAAGTATGTCACCATCGCACAGAGCCCCATGCACGATGGAAGGCATTAATACAACGGGGTGCGCCTGGTGCCCCGAAGTTTCTGCGACTAGAGACCGAACTTCCCTCCGGCCTTGCATCCCTTTGACGTGGCAGTACCGTGGGAATGGGGAGGGTTTTATAGTGGTACCTCATCCACGCAGCCCAGGCGATTAAGCCAAGGCCCTCGTGCCCCCTATCACTGCTATCCACTATGGGAGTCGTTGCAGCCCACAGGCGGTTTACGATTTGATTCTTGTGTTTGCCAATTATCAGGCTCTCTCCGCCACAGCCATCCTAACCTTTAAGAAGACGGCAAGAACCGGGCACAAAGAGTTTTTAAGTCCCGGCCGGCCCCGACCGCCTCCCGTCCGCCCTGTGGGGGTCTCCCCACAGTTCGTCCCTTGAGTACATGCTTGCAGCTTCACTGAAAGCACGCTAGCCCCCTCACCACGCCAAGGTTACAAACACTCGGAGGGTTTCCTTTTAATCTCGACCATTTTGGTTTGTTCAAAATTTTTGCTATCTTGTCTGTTTTCGAGTTATTGGCGAAAAACGACATGGCGCCTAAAGATATGGACAAAAATTATGAACTATTGGTTAGCCTGGGATAACTCCAAAACGGTGCAACACGTAAAAAAATTTTTCATATAAAATATGTTAATTTTTTTACGCTTAACAGTTTTGGTTTATTCAAAATTTTTGCTATCCTTCCCGTTTTCGAGTTATTGGAGAAAAACAACATGGCGCCTGGATATATAGACAAATATTATGAACTATTGGTTAGACTGGGATAACTCAAAAAAATTAACTGTATAAACTGATAACTGTAAAAAAATTCTAAAAATAAAAATTAATAATAAAATCACCTTACTTTAAAAACTACTTTTTAGTAGTTACTTGAACTTCCGTTCCTTAACCTAAGGTCTTTTTCAAAAATCGTGAAAATTTTCACTGGTCTTTTTATAGCTTAAATCGACTAATTTCGATGCGTAGAGTTCGAAAAACGCGCTGAATCCTGACAAAAACACTTTAATCCGTCGCAAAATGCGAAGTAAGGGAAGGTATAATAGGCATAATATATCTTCACTTTAAAGCCGGATAAAAATTGAATTAAACTTTTCTTTTGCGTGCGTTGAAGAGGAGGAAATCCGTATGGACACCAACCGAAAATGGTAATGTCGGACTTTTACTGACTAAAGCCCTCTCCGCTACAAGTGACTGCAGGGGTGTGGAATCTGTCGTTAGACAATACTTCGCCGCTCCTGCAGATTCAGCGCGTTAAGATGCTATTTGAGACTGCCCAGTTCCATCCTGTTTGCAAAGCCAGTTGTAGAGCAGTCTCTTCTTTTCTTACAGCTTTCTTATTTGTTTTTAATATGTTGTGGATCATAAATTTCCACGGTGTTCCAGTCTTCTGTGCCACGCAGCATCACAGACTCTATGATGTCGGAAGTGAGCTGGAAATTTATTGCGAACTCAGCGTTAGTTCTGTGCCATCCTATTTTCAACACTGCTACATGTGGGCGACTCTCGCTTGCCGAACCTATGCAGGTATGTGTTAAAGTACCCATGCTCCAATGTTGGGTATGATTCGCCTTGTCCATGATCCGACTTCGTCCCACATTTGTTACCATTTCCTGTTCGTGTCTTCTTTAGCGTTCACTAGTCGGGAGTGGGTTTTCGCCTTTTCTCCGGTCTGTAGACATCGTTCTGTATACGCTTATTGATACGAAAGCTGTGCGTCCTCAAAAGTATCTGCGCATTCCTCTGTATACAATATAATAAAATGTATAATCATAAAGAACACTTTCCTTTTTGTGGCCTTCAGTCCATCGATATTCGTAATCGGGCGGGCGATGGTCATCGCCGAGGTTTCCGCTTTGGCCGCTGTGTCTCGCATGTGTTCGACGTAGTTGAAACTTTCGTCCAGCTTGACTCCAAACTAAACGTTGTGCGGCAACCGCAGCGAAACGAAACTCAACTGTGCAATTTATTTAATCAAAAATATACAGTGATTCAAGTAATCTGAAAGTTTCAATCGAAAAATTATGCAATTTTGTGACATATTTAACTAAAAATTGTAATTCTCTTACACCCCCGGTAATTGAAGAGCGATTTCCTAAATTTGTCTTAACGCGAAACCTTTCTTCAAAACAAAATTGATAACTACACAACTGCACTAAAATCTAACTATTTACATGCGTCATGGTCCTGCAGTCTATCGTAAAGTTAGCGGTTTTCGTAATCACCCAGCTGTAGGGGTAGAATTTCCACATTTAATTTAAATTTAAAGAATGTCGAATGTTCCTGGGCAACAATTTAACCCGTAGCAGATTATTTGACGCCCCACGTTAGGCGCCAAATTTTACATAATCGTAATAAAAATGCAGATAAACAACCACTGAATAAAGAAAGGTGCGAGCCAACTAGCGGAAAGTTGTGGGTGGTCTTGATATTAAAAAAAGCCCAAAAATCAAAATCGAGAAGTTCTAGGGCGCCACTAAAAGTCATCACTTGCGGGTCTTCTATCTTTGATTCTTGTCGAAACCAGAATGAAAGTTCGAGTAAATAAAATTCATCTGTATAGAAGTAGGAATCTCTTCAGTACAATTTGGATCTGCTATTGCCTACATAGCATACAGGGAAAAAATTTAGGTGATAAAACACAAAATTTATAATTTTGTATAAATTTTATTGTAAATTTTCAGCAGTGTTAGTTCGTTAATAGCTTGCCAAGTTTACACTTATATGGTTTTTCACTCGTATAAGTTAATAAATATTTAAAATTTAAAAACAAGCAGGTTTTTGAAATTTTTATCCTGCACTTTACTCAATTACCTCTCATTTTGATTTTCATATACCTAATTAAATATAGAAGAGAGGGTTAATCAGCCCTAATATCTATATCATATGTAATTTCAGAAATTGTAAGGTATCCTCGTGCCTCGTACTAAATTAATAAATGTTATTTGATAAATGTGTTTTTAGAAAAAATGCATTCATTTAATTGACTCCCACACGCATAGAGGGCGCTGATCTTGAATAATTCCGGTCGTGCCATTACAATTACGGAAACTGTTCTTAATTTCAACAACTGGTCATTTGTCGAAAACCAGCCCTACTGCTTGTATCTTTTATATTAATTTATGACTATTTACATTTATTGTACTTATAATATTAACTTAATAAATAATTATATTATATCTTTTCCAGCATTTTAAGGTGACGACTAACATCGTAATCAAACATCTAAAAGTTTGCTGTCCCGAACCGACACAATAATGTTCTCCCTTCAAAAACAGGTAAAACTAGATAGAAATCCGCTTCTCGGAGTCCCACTTCATGACCACCCGAAGACAGTCTGCTTTACGAATAGATTTCTATTTAAAAATTTCACACGACCTTAGGAGTTTTTCTTACACGTAAAGGTTTTTCGGGTTTATGAGTTTTTAAATGTTTGCTCAAGTGTTCTTTACGAGCAGCTTTGTGTCCACAAATCTTACACGTAAAAGGTTTCTCGTGTGTATGAGTTCTTGAATGTCTAGTCAAGTCGTCTTTACGACCAAATTTAGAGTCACAATAATCACAACTAAACGGTTTCTCGCCAGTATGGGTTATTAAATGCCGTTTCAAGTTAGCCTTTTTTACAAATTTTATGTTACAAATTTCACAAATAAACGGTTTCTCGCCTGAATGAATCCTTAAATGCACATTTAAATGTGTTTGACGTGAACATTTATAATCACAAATTTCACATATATATGGTTTATCGCCTGTATGGATGCTCAAATGCCGGTTTAAGTCGCTTATGTGCGCACATTTGTAGTTACAAATCTCACATCTAAACCGTTTTTTACCGCCACGAGTCCTTAAAACCTTTTTTAAACTTCCATCTTCTGTATACTTAAAATCGCAAAGTTTAGAGCCAAACTGCTTTCCTACGGTATGAATTCTGTAATGAGTGTTTAATTTTGCTTTTGTCGAAGATTTATAATCGCAAATATCACAAGAAAATAGTTTGCTCGTTTGCTCCTCGTTTGGTTCTGTTTTGACATCCGAAATCTCTTCTTTGATATCAATGGAATGATGCAAATCTTCCAACTTGATTTCTACTTCTTCTATTTTAATTTGAGGATAAATTGGAATTGAAGTTTCCTGCAACAAACTTACTTTCAGTAAGTGCTTTCATTCGGATGAATCTTACGAGAGTTTTAATATGTAATAATATGTATCCGAATCATTTTAAAAAATACATCTCAATTTTTGTACTACCAGATAACACGAAAAGATAATATTACAACGGCATCCAAAATAATTATCGAAAATATTCAACATACACCGAAGATTGGTTATGTTATCTAAATTATCACTACGTATCAAAAAAAAATACTAAAGTATGAATTTTAAAAGTGTAAAAAATAGTCAATTAGAAATTAAATTCGGTGAAATGAAATTTTTTCTAACGGATTACAATTTACACTTTTACGATGTAAAATATTAAATTTCGACTAACAACGAGAAGTAAATTATCAACCTAGTAATAATGCTAAGAAATTTTCTGCGCTTCGGAGACCAGAGTTGATGATTACCACTATGAATTGAGGCCGTGAGAGCAAAAGTGGTGTAACCCCAAATATAACCATTTGAGATATTCAAACTTTTAATTTATCCACTTTATCAAATATTTCTTGTAAGCTTATTATTTTGCTTTATATGCACCAACGTCGACTTCAATTGTTATAATAATAACATTTTACATTTAAATGCTGTATATTTTGTTAAAAATAGATAAATAAAGATCGACTATCTCCAATAGCTTTATTTGGGGTTACACCACTTTTGCTCTCACGGCCTCAATTATTCCCAAGCCGGTGTCAAGTCTAACGCCCGTAATCTAAAATTGTTATTCGGAATAGACATTAAACTTTCGGTTCTCATCTGAACAAAGTTTTAGTAAGGTTAGGTCGAGAATAAATTATAATATATTTACATTAAATTTAAATCTTACCATTTTCTGGGACAACTGATATTGTAGCAACACTCAACGTCCTCGGGCACTACTCTTCAAATCTAATTATTTTCTGTAAGTAAATGATGACTTTCATTTATAAATAAACTAATTATTCCACTTTTCTTGCTGTCCCAAATCACATGTACATAATTTGACATTTAATAACAGGTTATGTTATTCTCACATTAGCTGCATTCAACATACAAAGAGCCAACGCTACATTCGCGCTAAACTACACCACAGTTTTTTAGCGGCAAATTTGAAATTTAAAAACTTTTTTTTTTAACTAAGTGGTTTTATCTAGTGAGTTGGTATATACTCAGTAGGCATTTATACGAAAGTCATTGAAAATTCATAATCTGAAGTTAGGATAGTTATGATCTGTTTACAAATTCGGGGGTACCATTTTTACACAAAAAACAACTTAATTATTTTTAAAAAATTTGTTATAGTAGAGTAAAACTCTATATAGAGGAGAGAGTTATGATCGTCTCCGTGCTTCGGAGGGCACGTAAATCCGGCAGTCCGCCTGCCGGGAAACCTTTTTCGATAGAGAAAGAGACTGATGGTCCAGGAGTGAACTAAAGAAAAAAAAAGAATTTAAATCTAACCTCACAAAATAAATATTTATCGTAAATTGAGTCGCTGTCGTTTAACTTTTCCCAGTTAAATAAATGTCCATCTAGCTTTGTCGGGACACAACTTCTTTTCCAAATCGACGTGGAAGCTAATGTAGCGATGGTCGCTTCCCGACTCTTCTTCCAACCCCCGCGATCCGCCTAGCCCAAAATTATGTCCAAGATGGATCTTGACGGACATCTTTCAAACGTGAGGTATCGCCTTGACTTAGGACCATAACTTCCTTCTAGACGAGGAAACTTCCTCTCCAGTCTTCTCGCAGACAGCTCCAACCAGGGGACTTTTCCTCCGATAATTTTTATTAGTGTGTTGCTTGTCTTTACGTACTCAAATATTTGTTTTGCCCAAGCAAAGTCATTTCGGCGAACGCTTTCTCGAACAAAGATGCCGCCTCCCAACAGAACTTGATATTCAGTTACTAACAGCAGATCTTGGGCCGCCTTGGCGCAGTTCAGGTTGATCTGCAGTATTCTGAGCTGTTCTGGACTTGGATAATTTTGTACAGTTTTGTGCTTTTTATGACTCCCCCCCCATAAACATCTATAGCAAAAAATACTAAATTGATTTTGTCTCTCAAAAAATAAACTTTTTTTAAATAAAACAGGCGCAGATACAGGATTTCGTTTAAAGGGAGAGGGACAATTTTTGTGTGATGTTGCCTATTTTTCAAAAATTCTAGAGGATATTTTTAGAAATAATTTCACCCCCTCCCCCCTTGTATCCGTGCCTGCGTCCCAAGCTAAGCACTTTCTCCGATTCTTCTCTTTCCTTCACTGTGGTATCCATGGTAACAACATTAAAACTTTGGATTTTATTAGTTATCTGTCTACCACTGACGCAAATTCTAAAAATTAACGAGATTCCCGCTATCATAATCTATGATTTTTGTAAATATTTTTTTAAGTGCGTAGGCTCAGGAATTCCCCGTATTGTTAGATCTCTGATTTTCGAGTTTGAGAATGTTTTTACCTAGTATCCTCTCGTTAATCCAGTCATACGCGCCAGTGATGGACAAATAACGAATAAAATTCAAAACTTTTGCCGATCCTTCTGGTAAAAACTAGTATAAAAAAGCGTTCATGTTCCAACGGTGAGCGAGAGTCATGGCCCGCGTGTTATATTTGAATTCCAGTTATGAGACGACACAAACATTAAACATTCAATATAAAAACAAAATAAAATAAAAAACTCCAGTTCCAGCATTAAAAAATATCTTCCGTTCCCAGCTGAAAATGGAAAAGCATCCACTCAAGAAACAATGCAAAGATGCCAGAAAAACTAATTAACACAAATTTGTTTAAAATAAAGTACTTTAGCTACTCTTGCAGTTCAAGTGTTACTTGTTCTATTATTTTCAGTCGATCAAACCGCACTTTGACATCTACATAAAAAAAATTTTTTTTTGCTCAAAAATTGAACTTAGGACCCTTGGATAACCAAGATACCAAAAATAACCAAACCGATTTATTTAATGATAATTGAATACATTTTATTAAGATTAATTTTTTCTTTTAAAAAGGTTTAATCGGAAGAATGAACGAATAAATAAATAAATATAAAATATTTTTTTAAAGCCTGCTGTCGTAATTTTGACAGCTGGCTTTCGGAGAGCCTGACGAACCCAGTCGTTTCTAATAATTTAGCTTATTTTTACGAATCTGCCCAAAATTATCCATACATAAACTGGATGAGTTTCACGAGTTCACGGTTGGCTAACCGGCATGAGTTTTGGAATAATGCATTTGTAAATGAGCTTTTTGGGTGCATTTATAATCACAAACATCACAAGCAAAGGGTTTTTCACCAGTGTGAATTTTCAAATGAGTCTTTAAATTTGATTTATGCAGACATTTATAGTCGCAAAGATCGCAACCGTACGGTTTCTCACCGGTGTGAGTTTTTAAATGCATTTTTAAATTGGCCTTATGTCTGAACGTATTGCCACAAATGTCGCAAGAAAACGGCTTCTCACCGGTGTGAGTTTTCAAATGTACAGTTAAATTTGACTTCTGTGTGCATTTGTAGTCGCACAACTCACATCCGAAGGGTTTCTCTCCGGTGTGAATTTTTGAATGCATTTTTAATACCCACTTATCTCTACATTTATAATCGCACAAACCGCACGCAACGGGCTTCTCACCTGTGTGTATTTTCAAATGTATTTTTAAATTTGCCCTTTGTGCACATTTATAGTTACAAATTTCACAAACGTACGGCTTCTCTCCTGTGTGAGTTTTTAAATGTTCATTTAAATAATGTTTATATGCGCCTTTAAAACCACAAAATCCACAGGAAAACGGCTTCTTATCACCGTGATATTTTAAATGACTGTTCAAATCACACTTAAAGCCACAAATTCGACAAACGCATGTTTTCTTATCCGTATGAGTTCTTAGGTGCACTTTCATTGCACGTTTACGTATATCTTGAAACCCACAAATTGTACACTCGATTAAACTTGATCGGTCAGATTTCCTTGCAGGTTTCTCATTTCGCTCTTCTTTTATGTCAATGGAATGATGTAAATCGTCTACATTAAATTTTACGTCTTCCAACTCTTCCGATTTAATTTCGTACTTGCCAATTGCGTCCGATGGAGTTTCCCAGACTTGACCGATGTTTGGTATAATTTTTACTTCTTCGGTGGGCAGCACAAAATCCATATCGGTAGCAGGTTCCATCGGGAGCAAGTGTAGTGCTCATCGACTGGTGTAACCTAAAATTATATTGCGAAGATTACGTTATTTTAGAAAACTAGCCCGACAAAATGCCAGAAAACTACAAATATAAAATGGTGACGGTTTATGAATATTTATAAATACCTAACAGCGATTCTGTACAAGTCGGTGGAGCCATATTATATACGTCACATTTTCTTTTCCCAACTGACAACTGCGAACAACCAATAGAAAACCCAGCAACACTTGTCGACCATTGATATAGTATACTAAGGATACTTTAATTTTATAAAAAAAAATATAAATAATACGCGCATAGCCATAAAGAAAGAAAATATAAAATTTTAAAAATTATAACAATATTCTCGTAGGACTTTTTTTAAGTTTGCAAAAAACCATAAACCGGAACCTTCTTTCCGAGATGTTTCCCACAGCCCAGAAGTCAAAAATTGCGATCTCGACAGTTCCCTTCCGACTTCCGTTTCGAGCGTACATTGCATGGATTAATAATAAATAAAACAAGTAAGTTCGAAAAATTATTAAATTTGAACATTAAATTTAATAATAACACATAAACTGTTAAACACAAAATCGAGCGTTTGACGTAACAAAAATATTAAACACATCAAAACGCAAAAATTAAACAAATCAAAACGCAAAAATTAAACAAATCAAAACGCAAAATTAAACAATCCGATTAGCTTAGCCGAAGCTGCTAAGTTAAAATTAATTAAAAATCATAATAAACTTATAGTACTAGATTATTATATAATATTAAGTATAATAGAATAAAATATATGGAACAAATAAAACAGATTAAATCGATGTAAACTTTTAAAACATTTGTAACAATTAAGCATAAATTTTAACAACATTTCTCACTTTTTGTTTACATACTGGACAGCATTTCGTAGTCTTCCAAGTTCTAAATGCGCAGGGATAACAGCATCCGAGGTGCGCCGTTGTACCATGTAGGAATATGCTATCTTTTACAACAGTAGCGCACATCATACACAATTCTTTGGTTATTTCAATACTTGTTCGGTTACTTTCGGTATTATTTTGTAAAGTCGTGTCCAATTTCTTTGTATCGTTTTCAAGGCCGTGCGGTCCTTCTATAATATCAGTCTTTTCGTTACAACTTAATTTGTCTTTCGTACTGGTGTTCAATTCCGGTATCCTGTAATTTTCAGAATCAGGTAAATTATTGTTACTTCTGACTACAGTCGTGTGATTTTTTTTCAATCCTTCCTGCTCTTCGTCATCTGTATTCGATAGTTTTCTTCTTTTGGGATCCTTTGCCGAATCAAACGTGACAACGCCTGAATCTTGCGAAGAAACTACAGTTTTACGTTTTCTCTTTATTTTATCTTCTAATTCCGAACGCTTTTTAAATCCTTTCGGTCGTGGTGGAAAGAAGTCTCTTCGTTTCTGATTAATCATAAAAATTATTAGTGCTTCCGATTTGACAAATTTGGATAAACATGGAATGTCCCCGTAACCTAACGAAAAGTTTGCTTTTCGCTCATAAAAAAAATGCGGTTCTTGGGACATTCCATGTAAACTAAACTAAATACTTGGACTCGAGTGCAATGTCTGCCTTAACAAAATAATACCTACTACATAAATAATTATTCTTGCAGGCGGATGTTAGAAATGAAATTGGAATGGATTAAAATTACAGGAATTGAATAAATCATTACCACACCTAAAGAAATAAATTCCCAAAATTAAAAACGTCCTATCTTCGCCAAGCCCTCGTACACAATAAAAATAATTATTATTAAAAAACGTACCTAATACTTGACCCAAACCCTCACGATATAGACCTCCTGGTGGTAAACCTCCCGCATGGTAAAAATTATTAGTTGAATTCAAATAAAATTTATTCCCATCAAATATATCAATTTTTACCGTGCAAAACCCACTAAACCCTTTCGTAGCATCCTGAATAGTGAAATACAAAAATGATTCAAATTTCTTTAGTTTATGTTTAAACAGCCAAAAAAAATAGGGGTCTTTTATTTTTCAATGCTCTACCACATATAAAAATTTATCCACATCGGTGAGAGATACTTATAATAATTTAGATTAAATTTTGAAAATTTGAGTAATCCGAATAAATCCTAATACTATAAAAATGAGCTTTTCTTTGCTTTTTGAACTTTTTCAACAAGAAATCTTAAGGCAAATTAAATAAAATATACAATAAAAATTTTAAAATTTATAACAAAAATTAATTTTAATTTTTTAAATAATTTCCACAAGGAATAAGAAACGTGGACCGACTGAAGAAAAGATGGGTGCCGAAACAGGCAACATAGCATAATGATTAACCCCCCCCCCCCCCCAATGGCTTCAAAATCTAAAAAACCTTCAAAATGCACAGAAGTGGATAAAATTTGAAAAAGGTACCTTCTTTTTCTCGTAAAATATTTGCCCCCTCCCCTCAAAAACAACCGGATTCATAAAAATTTGACAGATCTTATTAGTTGTTATCTGTCTACCACTGAAGCGCACGAATGAATTAACGAGATTCACATTACTATGATCGATTTTCTAGTTGAGACGGCCTTCGGGAATGCTTTTACCAAGTGCGTAGATTCAAAGACCTACAAATTTCATTATCTTCATTTTTGTTTATATACATTTTTCTATTTCGACACACCGTTTCCGAGATACAGTGGCTTAAAAAAGACTAGATTAAAATTTTTATTGTAATAAAATTTGTAGTTTTTTTTTTTAAGTCACTGTATCACGGAAACAATGTGATGTAATCGAAAAATATATATAAGCAAAATTGAAAGGAATGAAATTTACAAGAAAAAATGTCTGGTAAGTTTTGCTATAAAAGCAAGTAATATCACAAAAAAAAGTCTCCGAAAGGTACAATTTTACATTCCTGAGAACTTCTGCAAGTAACTGTAGAAAATTTGTTTTGATCCTATTTAATGGTATCAAACACAGAACATGCACACAAGTCTTCGATCTTAGAAATCGGGAAGCCTGCAAAGTACGTCGTTACCCCCCCCCCCCCCCCGTCGTAATTCTTATTGCGGAAGGTAATTGTCTACTTTGTAAGATGAACTGAACGATGTGCAGTAATATTTTATATTTTTAAAAGTGCGACGCCTCCCCATCGCTTTCCCGTACCAACCGCCACTGACAAAAAATGCTACGTTCCAAAAACGCAAAATAACATAAAAATTTTGAAATTTAGAAGAAATAGAGAAATATAGGGTGAGCAACACCCCAAAATATTTCATTTTTAAACATATCGGTGGGCTCTGTGGCCCAGCCGCTGCTGACAAAAATCAAAGGCAAACAGCAACAAAACTAAGAAAATTAAGAAAATGTTGAATTTTAGAAGACAGGGTGAGTAAATCATTCTCTACACCCAAAAACATTCCATTATAGACAAAAAATGGGTTCCCCTTACCAGCCGCTGCTGACCAAAAGTGATACGTTCCAATCAAAGGCTAACGTAACAAAGCAAAATAGCAAACGGACTAAGGAAAATTAAGAAAATTTTGAAATTTAGAAGACATATAGGGTGAGCAACTGCTTCCCCAACCCAAAACATTTAAATTTTAGACAAAAAGTTGCTTCCTCTTACCAACCGCTACTGACTAAAAGTGGTGTATTCCAATCTAAACCTAACGTAACAAAGCAAAATAGCAAAAAAACTAAGAAAAACTAAGAAATTTTGAAATTCAAAAAACATAAAGTAGGCAATTCCTCCTATCCACCCCAAAACATTCAATTTATAGATAAAAAGTGGGTTCTTATTACTACCCGCTACTAACCAAAAGTGGAACGTTCCAATCAAAAGCTAACGTAACAAAGCAAAATAGCAAAAAAAATTGAAAATTAATGTCTTGAAAAGTAATAGGTATAAAAATTCTGCAATTTAAAATAAATATAGGACCAGTAACCCGCCAAAATATTTCATTTTCTAACAGAACAGTGGGTTCTCGGGCTCAGCCGCTGCTGACAAAATGTGTACGTTGCAATCAAAAGCTAACGTAACAAAGCAAAATAGCAAAAGAAGCAAGAAAAATTAAGAAAATTTTAAAATTCAAAAGCTATAGAGTGAGTGATTCGCCCCTCCCCTTCCCACCAAAAACATTCAAATTTTATACAAGAAGGTGGTTCTTATTACCACCCGCTACTAACCAAAAGTGGTACGTTCCAATCAAAAGCTAACGTAACAAAGCAAAATAGCAAAAAAAATTGAAAATTAATGTCTTGAAAAGTAATAGGTATGAAAATTCTGCAATTTAAAATAAATATAGAACCAGTAACCCGCCAAAATATTTCATTTTCTAACAGAACAGTGGGTTCTCGGGCTCAGCCGCTGCTGACAAAATGTGTACGTTGTAATCAAAAGCTAACGTAACAAAGCAAAATAGCAAAAGAAGCAAGAAAAATTAAGAAAATTTTAAAATTCAAAAGCTATAGAGTGAGTGATTCGCCCCTCCCCTTCCCACCAAAAACATTCAAATTTTATACAAGAAGGTGGTTCTTATTACCACCCGCTACTAACCAAAAGTGGTACGTTCCAATCAAAAGCTAACGTAACAAAGCAAAATAGCAAAAAAAATTGAAAATTAATGTCTTGAAAAGTAATAGGTATGAAAATTCTGCAATTTAAAATAAATATAGGACCAGTAACCCGGCAAAATATTTCATTTTCTAACAGAACAGTGGGTTCTCGGGCTCAGCCGCTGCTGACAAAATGTGTACGTTGCAATCAAAAGCTAACGTAACAAAGCAAAATAGCAAAAGAAGCAAGAAAAATTAAGAAAATTTTAAAATTCAAAAGCTATAGAGTGAGTGATTCGCCCCTCCCCTTCCCACCAAAAACATTCAAATTTTATACAAGAAGGTGGTTCTTATTACCACCCGCTACTAACCAAAAGTGGTACGTTCCAATCAAAAGCTAATGTAACAAAGCAAAATAGCAAACAAAATTGAAAATTAATGTCTTGAAAAGTAATAGGTATGAAAATTTTGCAATTTAAAATAAATATAGGGCGAATAACTTGCCAAAATATTTCATTTTGTAACAGAACAAAGGGTTCTCCGGCCCAGACATTACTGACAAGATGTGTGCGTTGCAATCAAAAGCTAACGTAACAAAGCAAAATAGCAAAAGAAGCAAGAAAAATTTGAAATTCAAAAGCTATAGAGTGGGTGATTCGCCCCTTCCCCCAAAAACATATTATTCTTAGACTAAAAGTGAGTTCTCCGTACCAGCAGCCAACAACCAAAAGTGGTGCATTTCAATAAAAAGCTAACGCAACAAAAAAAAAAAGCAATAAGAGTAGCAAATTACTATCTAGAAAAGTAATAGGTATAAAAGTTTTGAAATTTAGCAAAAATATAGGGCGAATAACTTGCCAAACTATTTCATTTTGTAACATAACGATGGGTTCTCCGGCTCAGCCGCTGCTGACAAAATATGGTACATTGTAATCAAAAGCTAATGTAACAAAGAAAAATAGCAAAAAGACTACGAAAAATTAAAAAAATTTCGAAATTTAAAAGCAGTAGAGTGAGTAACTCCTTTTGCGATCCACAAAACATTCCATTTTTAGATAAAAAGTGGGTTTCCTTTACCACCCGCTACTGACCAAAAATGGTCCTTATTAATCAAAATCTACTGTAATAAAGCAAAATAGAAAATTAATATCTAGAAAAGTCGTAGGTACAAAAATTTTGATATTTAGAAGAAATGTGGGGTCAATAACCCTCCAAAATACTATATTTTAAAATATAACAGTGGGTTCTCCATACCAGCCACTACTGACCAAATGTTGTATATTGCAATGGAACAAAAAGAGCTGACGAACAAAGAAAAATAGTAAAAAAAGGCTAAGAAAATTAAGAAAATTTAGAAATTTAAATAACCTAGAGTGAGTAACTCCTACCCCCCCCCCCCCCCCAAACATTTCATTTTTGACAAAAAGTAGATTCCCCGTACCAGTGGCAAAGGACCAAAAGTGATATGTTCCAATCAAAAGCTAACAACAAAACAAAATAGTAAAAACACGCAGAAAAATTAAGAAAATTATGAAATTTAAAAGCCATAAAGTGAGTAACTCCTTCTATCCGTCCCAAAACATTCCATTTTTATACAAAAAGTAAGTTCCCATTACCACCCGCTACTAACCAAAAGTGGACCTTTCCAATCAAAATCCAAAAAACTCAAAAATTAATATCTAAAAAAGTAATAGGTATGAAAATTGTGATATTTAGAAGAAATATAGGGTGAGTAACCGCCCAAAATATTTCATTTTTAAACATAACAGTGGGTTCTCCTTACCATCCGCTACTAAGCAAAAGTGTTACTTCCATTCAAAATCTAATGAAACAAAACAAAATAACAAAATCACTCGAATATAAATATCTAAAAAAGCAATATAAAAATTTTTAAATTTAAAATAAATATAGGATGAGTAAACACCAAAATATTTAATTTTTGAACATAACAGTGGGTTCTCCGGCTCAGCCAGTGCTGACAAAATGTGACACGTTGCTATCAAAAACTAACGTAGCAAAGCAAAATAGCAAAAAAAAACAAGAAAAATTAAGAAAAATTTAAATTTTAGAAGACATAGAGTGAGTAGCTCCTTCTCTCCAGCCCAAAACATTCCATTATAGACCAAAAGTGGGTTCCCCTTACCAGTTTCTACTGACTAAAAGTGGTGGGTTCCAATCAAAAGCTAACGTAACAAAGCAAAATCACAAAAAGAGTCCTAAGTTAATTTCTAGAATTGTAATAAGTAGAAAAATTTGAAATTTAGTAGATTATATAGAGCATGGATATAGAGCGAGTAGCTCCTCCCCCTACCGATTACAAAACATCCAATTTTATATAAAAAGTGGGCTCCCCGTACCGGCAGCTACCGACCAAAAGTTTTACGTTGCACTCACAAGTAATAGAAAAATTTTGAAATTTAGAAAAAATATAGAATGAGTAACCCGCCAAAATATTTCATTTTTTAAGATAACGGTGGGTTCTCCGGCTCAGCCGCTACTAACAAAATGTGTTACGTTGTAATCCAAAGCTAACATAACAAAGAAAAATAACAAAAAGACTAAGAAAAATTAAGAAAATTTTGAAATGTGAAAACCAAAGAGTGAGTGAACCCCCTCAAAAACATATCATTCTTAGACAAAAAGTGAGTTCTTCGTACCAGCAGCCAACAATCAAAAGTGGTGCATTCCAATCAAAAGCTATCTTAACAAACAAAAATAGCAATGAAACTCGCAAATTGCTATCTACAAAAGTAATAGTATATAAAAGATTAGAAATTTACTAAAAATATAGAGGGAGTAACCTGCCAAAATATTTAATTTTTAAATATAACAGTAGGTACTCCGGCTCAGCCGCTGCTGACAAAATGTGGTACGTCGCAATCAATAGCTAACGTAATAAAAAAAAATAGCAAACTAAGAAAATTTTGAAATTTAATAGCCATAGAGTGACCAACTCCTTCCCCATTCCCCAAAACATTCCATTTTTAGTGGTGCATTCCAATCAAAAGCTAACGTAACAAAGAAAACTAGCAAAATAACTTATTATAATTTAAAAGCCATAGAATGAGTAAGCCGTTCTTACCCCAATACATTCCATTTTTAGACAAAAAGTGGGTTCCCGTACCAGCGGCTACCGACCAAAAGTGGTGCGTTCCAATCAAAAGCTAACATAACAAACGAAAATAGCAAAAAGACTAATAAAAATTAAGAAAATTTTAAAAAATAAAAGACATAGAGTGGGTAACTTCCTCTCTCCGCCCCAAAACATTTCAATTTAATACAAAAGGTAGGTTCCCATTACCACCCGCTACTGACCGAAAGTGGTACGTTCCAATCAAAAGTTAACGTAACAAAGCAAAATAGTAAAAAAACTTGAAAATTAATATCTAGAAATGTAATAGATGTAAAAATTTTGCTATTTAGAAGAAATACAAAGTGAATAACTTCCTAAATATTACATTTTAAAATATAACAGTGGGTTCTCCGTATCAGTCACTACTAACTAAATGTCGTACATTGCAATCGAACAAAAAGAGCTGACAAACAAAGAAAAATAGCAAAAAAAACTAAGAAAATTAAGAAAATTTTGAAATTTAATAGCCATAGAGTGACTAACTCCTTCCCCATTCCCCAAAACATTCCATTTTTAGACAAAAATAGATTCCCCGTACCAGTGGAGAACAACAAAAATGGTACATTCCAATTAAAAGCTAACGTAACAAAACAAAATAGCAAAACGACTAAGAAACATTAAAAAATTTTGAAATTCAAAAGCCATGGAGTGAGTAACTCCTTCTCTCCGCCCCGAAACATGCGAATTTTATACAAAATGTGGGTTCCCATTATCACCCGCTAATGACCAAAAGTAGTCCGTTCCAATCAAAAGCTAACGTAACAAAGCAAAATAGCAAAAACACTCGAAAATGAATATCTAGAAGTCATAGATGTGAAAATTTTGATATTTAGAAGAAATATGAGGTGAATAACCTACTAAATATTACATTTTAAAATATTACAGTGGGTTCTTCGTACCAGCCACTACTGACAAAATATCGTACATTGCAATCGAACAAAAACAGCTGACAAAGAAAAATAGCAAAAAAAAGCTAAGAAAATTAAGAAAATTTTGAAATTTAAAAGACTTAGAGTTCCTTCCTTCCTCCCCCTTCCCCAAACATTTCATTTTTAGACAAGAATGACTCCTCCTCCCTCCCGATCTCAAAAACATTTTTTGATTAAAAGTGAATTCTTCTTACCAGCCGCTACTAACCAAAAGTAGTCGTAACAAAGCAAAATAACAAAACCATTCGAAAATTAATATCTAGAAAAGTATACCTATGAAAATCTTGAAATTTAGGGTGTGTCACCAACCAAAATGTTTAATTTTTAAACTTAAAAGTGGGCTCTGCATACCAGCCGATACTGACAAAATGTGGTACGATGCAATCAAAAGTTAACGTAATAAATCGAAATAGCAAAACAAAGAAAAATTTTAAAAATTTTGAAATTTATAAGACATATAGGGTGAGCAACTGCTTCTACCACCCAATAATATTCCATTTTCAGACGTAAAGTGACTTCCCCGTACCAGCAGCAACTGAAAAAACTAACATAACAAAACAAAATCACTCGGAAATTAATATCTAAAAAGGAAACAGGTATGAAAATTTTGAATTTAAAAGAAATATAGGATGAGTAACCCCCCAAAATAGTTAATTTTTAAACATAACATAGGTACTCCGGCTCAGCCGCTGCTGACAAAATGTGGTATGTCACAATCAAAAGCTAACGTAACAAAAAAGAATAGCAAACAAAAAAAAATTAAGAAAATTTAAAAATTTAAAAGCCATAGAGTGACTGACTCCTTCCCCATTCCCCAAAACATTCCATTTTTAGATAAAAAGTGGGTTCCCCTTACAACCCGCTACCAACCAAAAGTGGTGCATTCACATCAAAAGCTAACGTAACAAAAAAAAATCGGATGCGGCCATGCCCATAACTTTATCATACTTTTAAATAATAATAAATTTAAAAGAATTTAAAAAAAATATTACTTTGGAGGAGAATGTATTAAAAAGTTAAAATTTTAAAAATAAGAAAAAAATTATTTGCAAATTTTTTTTTTTATTTTTTTTTATATTATTTATTTTTTTTGCGTTTTCGTATACCGATTTTTTTATTATTATTTTAGAGGAGAATATAATTAAAAAATAAAATTTTAAAAATAAGAAAAAAATTTTTTTTTAAATTTACAAAATATTGTTTTATTTTGCTTTTCCGTGTACCGATTTTAACCAAAATCTAATCAGCTCTAAGTCTCAATATTTATGTACTAAATACAAAATTTTGTTAAAAAATTTCTATTACTTTTTGAGGTAGAGCGCACACAAAATTTAACCAAATACATACATCCATACATACATACATACAGACATTTTTTGGAAATGACGATTTTCCGCTTCTGAGACCCCAAAATGTCTAAATTTATCAAAATCTCAATTTTTTTTTTCTGCACGATTACAATACTTTCTCAGACTTCGTATGATAAAGTAAAAATAGCAAAAGAACTAATAAAAATCAAAAAATATTTGAAATTTAAAAGCCATAGAATGAGTAAATCCTTCCTCCCCCAATACATTCCATTTTTAGACAAAAGTGGTCCTTCCTCCCCAATACATTCCATTTTTAGACAAAAGTGGTACGTTTCAATCAAAACCTAACATAACAAAAAAAAAAGATAGTAAAAAGATTAATAAAAATTAAGAAAATTAAAAGCCATAGAGTGAGTAACTCCCCTTCTCCGCCCCAAAACATTTCAATTTAATACAAAGGGTAGGTTCCCATATTACCACCTGCTACTGACCGAAAGTGGTACGTTGCAATCGAAAGCTAACGTAACAAAGCAAAACAGCAAAAAAAATTGATAATTAATAGTATCTATAAAAGTAATAGGTATAAAAATTTCGATATTTACAAGAAATGTAGGGTGAATAACCTCTTAAATATTTCATTTTTAAACTTAACAGTGGGTTCTCCGTACCAGCCGCTACTGACAAAATGTGAAACGTTACAATCGAAAGCTAAAGTAACAAAGAAATATATATAAAAGAACTAATATAAATAAAAAAAATTTTTAAATTTAAAAGCCATAGGGTGAGTAACTCCTGCCCTCTCCAAAACATTCCATTTTTAGATAAAAAGTGGGTTCCCCTTACCACCCGCTACTAACAAAAACCACTCGTTCCACTCAAAAGCCAACCAAAACGACTCGAAATTTTAATATCTAGAAGAGTAATAAAACTTTTTTCGAGATTTTTAAGACATCGGGGTGAGTAAACATTAAATTTTTAGACAAAATGTTGGGTTTTAGTCAAAAATCCATGGTTCGGTGAACATGTAAAGTTAAATTATATACAAAATTTTCGTAAGTAACTTCATTTATTTGGAAATTTTTTGTATTATTATGTTGCGGTGAAAATAAATTCCGGAACATAAGCAACGGCAACCTGCATGATTTGAAATGGAAGCAGTCAATTAATTTTATGTTTCCACTATAAACATAAAAATATTTAATTCATTCATCATACTCCCACTATGAGTTACCTGATGACGCAATGTGTTGATACTGAAGATAAAAAGGTTTTCCCCGGATAACGCAATGCAGATTTCACAACTTGCAACTATCGTGAGATTAAATAGTTAACTTTGACTTATACAAAATCACATCCGTCACACATCGCCGGCCTTCCCGTCAAGTACAAAAAGGGGTACACAAAAATTATTTAGTAATATTCACTACTCAAAATGCTATTCAAGAAGTTAACTATTAAAAAAAAATACAATTTAAAATATTAAAAGTAAACACTGCACCGAAGAAAAAAGAATTATTTTTGTGAACTACTACCAATTCGAGAGGAGAAAGTGGATCAAGATGTTAACTTACTTAAACCGAAAAAGTTTGTATGTACCTATGAAAGAAAAAAGTTAACACCTTCACCGTTAATACCTTCAATTAGTAAGAGTTTGGATTGTTGGTCATTTTACTTAAAAACAATCATTAAAATGCGATTAGGATTTGCATAATTGAGTCATTAAGAACTAATCACGAGATGACTAATCAAATAACCAACAAAACAAATGCAAAATTTAATAGTAAATATTCAAAAGTCTCTGCTAACCTGATAGCAGTCATGACAATATCTGTACGAAGAGTTTGAGTTTATATTGTTACATTTTGTACAGCAACTCCATTCCGTCGTTTTCAATCCAATTCTTTCTGGAAAACCCATATCGAAGTCTTCCTCGCGATCCGTAAAGTAGTGATTCGAGGATTTATCACTGAATCCATCAGCAAATGCTCCACCTGCCAAAGTGGGCTATAAGAAACGGACGTTAAAATTGCTTCAATTTTAATGACAACTGCCTTACCTCATTTCCGCTCGAAATATCACTTATACTACTTACTGGATTCGATTCGGACGCATATTCGTACTCGATTTCAGGTACTTCTGAACTTTCGTATTCGGAACTGGAGACGGTGTCAGTGAAAGGTGTATCATGTGGAACATCTAAAAAACAAAGACGGTTCAACGTGTACACATATTTAAATGACTTGAATCTACCTGTTTCGAGTTCTTGCATACTCATGACGCTTTCATCACTGGCTGTCACGGAACGATTACATTGCAACATTTTCAAGAAACTAGAACAGGATTGTTTGATTCCTTCATTTTCACTACCTTCTGAATGCGACCTACTTCGATCTCTGGATGTCGAACAGCCAGGCACTAGAAATTTCAAAACAAAATTAAATCTAGCGCAACTTAAACTTGCGAACTGTGACAACACGTAATTTAATCGAATTAATAAAAATTACCTTCGTGAGTGTTGCTCGAAGTGCTAGCCATTATGAACACAAAGAATAAATCACATCTCAAGTAATGTTACACATCCCGAACCCAACTTTTGTGCTCCATAAACAAGCTGCAACCTGTCACTTTTTCTAGAAATGTGTAACCCATATATGAGAGTAACCTTGGAAACGCGATAGCAGTAATAGGTGTAAAAGCGACGCGCAGTAGCAGTGCAACAATGTCTGTTGCGCTATCAAAATGACGTTTTAGGAAAGTTTTAATTTATTTCTGTCTGACAGATTAACAATTCAGCATAAAAAAATTAGTAAACTTGATGCGACTGTTTAAAAAGTTGAATGTTACTTCGTCGCTCTTTTGTTTGGCGCCTTCCCCACTTAGAATTTTTTATGCAACGTAGTAAAAAGTAAACAAGAAAGGAGTAAGTGGAATTTTTTGTTGTAGATTAACATGAAAATGCAGTCATTCAGTTTTGAGACTTCTAAAATATACAGTGATTGCAAAAATATTCCTACGTAAAAGAATTTAAAAAATGTTTTTATTAGTTCCGACAAGAAACAATTGAGAAAATAATGTCAAGTGTTGTTTTCTAAACAGTGGCGGCGGCTGGTACGGAAAGGCGAATAGGCGCTGTCCTTCCTGAATAGAATACTAAATTATCTTTTAATTTTAAATACATAGTTATCATTGGTTGTGGTGGTGTAAAGTTCACAAAAATATTCTGATTTTCTTATGTTAACAATGTATATTGTATCTTTTGAAAGCTTTTTTTGTCATATAAAATTTGCTTTGGCAGACCGTTATGCCGGACATCACTGTATTTTCAAAATTTTTAATATCCTATCGGTGCCGGTCGTGAATGGATTAACGAGATTCAGATTAATATAAAATCGTGATCCCATAATATTTTTTTTTATACATGAAAACATTTGAAACGCAGGCTTAACTTGTAGTTGTCGTTAGAATTATTTACAAACAATTACGGATACAGGGGGGGGGTAACTACACTACCTCAATATTACTTTAAAAATAAAAATCGGGCAAATGCACACACAATGTTACCTACTGTAAATTAAAGAAAATTTTGGTTTTAATCGCAATGTATTAATTAACCCCCCCCCCCATAAGAATATTTCACTTACATATCAATAGCCAAGTCGATTATTTTTCCCGTAATGCAAGATCGATTGGCAAATTTTTATTGTCAGCCGAAAAACATTGGAAAGTTACCGGACAGTTGTATATCAGTGCGGCCTGAAGGCCGCACAAACTGATCCATTCAGTTTCACCAGATTTTAACATTAAAAATAGTTAATTTGTATTAAATACACATGGCACAGTGGCGTAACTAGAAGATGTGAAATCTCTCTATTACTGACGCGCATGAATGGATTATCAAGAAAAATTAAAAAAAAAAACAAATTACAGGACTTGAAATATGTCTTCAAATTTTTTATATAAAAATAATATCGGCGGAATATTGACCTATTCTTCTTGTTCCCGCCACACATTCGAATGAACTGATCAAATTTTTCCTTCCAATTCTTTCAAAATCAGTTAGAATTTTTTAGAAATCGTTCGGTATTATTTTATTTATTTTTATTTTTTTGTTTACATTTGTTGCTATAATCAAATCACTCAGGGTCACCGGATACTTACACATTGAATTGCGATAAACAAAAGATGCAAAATTCACTTCGCGATAATATTTTTATCATTTTATAAACATCCTGTGACTTTAGGTAGGTTCTTTTCAACCGATTACTGAAGAATTCTTGAAATCCTCTTTAATATTTCCGGTTTTGAAATTTATGCAGGATCAGATTTAGAAGGGTGCAAGCAGGGTACCTGCACAGACCAGCAAATTGGGGAACGGAAAAAATTAATAAAAATTATTAAAAAAAAACTTTCTAAAAAAGTATGAATTCCCACAACCTGCGGTTCTTGGGGCTTTCATACGGGCGATCTAAGTAAAAGAAGTTTAGGTTTAGGCCAGGGATTGCAACAGAATTAATTATAGCCGATATTTGTCACATAAATGGACATTGTTTTTGAAATTGGATTAGTTTCCGAGTTTTACTTAAAAACAGAGTTTCCTGCTCTTCTTTCCTTTTGTAGACACTTTTTGTCATATCAAAATCGTTTTTACAGCAAAACTTATTCGACATTTTTTGTTGCAAATTTCATTGGCTTAATTTTTGTTTATATACATTTTTCTATTCCGTTTCACCGTTTTCGAGATACAGTGACTTAAAGAAGTCTCCATTCGGAACAATACAGATTGCCATCTGTATTTCAGAAACAGTACTATGAATATGAAATAAAAAAATGTACATACATTTTTTGTTATAAATTTCATTCTGTTATTTTTTGTTTATATGCAAAAATATCGAAACCAATCGTTGTCGAATGCGAGTGGTTTAACGAGATTTCAGTAAATTTGAATGTTTAATTTGAAAACGTTCAAAAAACAGAAATTTATTTTTGTAAAAAAAATCAATTATTGATAAATTGTTATTGTAAACCAAAACAAAATTGAGAAGTCACATTTGAGCAACGAAACAGTGCGGCCTACAGGCCGCACAAGTTTGGCAATCGATTATTCGAGCGATAAATTTATTTATTTACCTCAAAATAAGTTGCGTACATGGCAATAAAAACATTCAGGGGATTTAACTTTCGCAAATGAAAGTAGTTGATAAAATTCTTTGTTATAAAAATTATCATGGTTGAATATTCCTATTTCGGTTATTGGATGCTAAAATTATGTGTCTGTTAGTTCTGAAAAAAGTTTGTATTTTTTTATAACAGAGGTTGATACATACCCCCCCCCCCTAAGCTCATTCGTGCTTTGTGAAAAGATGCAGAGCAAAATAATCGGCAAACTGAGAATTGTTAATTTGCTTTATATCAGTAAAATAAAAGCATAACATACAGTTTTTGCTTCACGACCCTTGGGCTTTCATGCTTCATATATACGACTAGCAAGATATAAAAGACCTGCATTTGTTCCTAATCAATGCTGAAAAACTTATAATATAAAACAAATCATGTTAACTTGGATTAATCGAGAATATTTTCGCATTTTCTACGCGGGATTTGGCGGTAATTTCAAATTTCATTCGTATCATTACACGGTTTTTTAGTTGTAAAACCATCATGCCTGAAGGGCGACCATACCTCAAAAATCAAGGAATCTCCAATCTCAAGCACTGAGCTGAAATAGCCTTGAAGACAGTTCCAACACGAAAATCATCTATTACTGTAGTCGGAATCTCGTTAATCTATTCGTACGCGTCCGTGTGTTTTTCTGAAGAGACTAATAATTTTTTATTGTTAAAAATCTTAAATTTTATTTTTTTATGTAAATCCTGTACCTTTTAAACGAAAAACCTCCTAAAAAATTTTTACAAAAAGTAGTAAAATCCCTAATAAAAAGCATGAATAGTTTAACGAGATGACTGCTACTATAGTAGATGATTTTTGCAGTCAGTGGTGTTGTACAATGTTTAATTTTCATAAGAAACTAAAGAGCGCCAGAGATTTTACTTTAAAAACACAAAAAAGCAGTACTTTCATCCGTTATTTCTCTACCAATGACGCTCATGAATGGATTAACGAGAGACCGATTAATAAAAAATTTCACCAAGTAACATGTAACCTAAAAGACCCATATGCTTTAAAGCGAAGAGTCCTCAAAGTGAATAGATCTCTAAACCCACGCATTGGTAAAAGCGTCCCTAAAGCGCAACCAAACCCGAAAGTCACGAATCGCTAATCGCAAAGTACTTGGTTTAAATATCTTTAAAAACAGTCCCAACTTGAAAATCATCTATCACACTAACGGGAACTTCGTTAATTCGTTCATGTGCGTCCGTGTTTTTTTTCTGAAGAAACTGTTAATTTTTTTAATGTTAATAGATTAGTGATCTTTTAAAGAGCATTCGAATATCTACAAACTATATTAAAATCTTTTATCGTCTAGAACAGTGATGGCGAACCTTTAAGAAGTAGATCGCATTTTTGTTGTTTTTTTTAAATGTTTGCCCGATTTGACATTACATACTTTGATTTTTCACACGAAAAATCTTACAGTCAATTAAAATAAAAAATTACAAGTAACAACTACCGCAGCAACGTACAAATTGGGAATCTCTGGGAGTGGTATTTCGATCTCTAGGTATATTCACACAAACCCAAAATTTTTTTGGGTTGATATCTGAATATAGTCCGAATTGGGCAACTTGTTTTTCGTATAAAAGATACAGGGCTTGCAAGAAAAACATTTTTTTCTTAATTTAATTAATAACTTGAAATCTGTTGATCTAGACGATAAAGAGTTTTAATCTAATTTGTAGATATACGAACGCTTTATAAAAATTTCTCAGAAAAAATCGAAGACGCGCATAAACAGATTGACGAGATTCCTGCTACTATAGTAGATAATTTTCGAATTTTGACTCGGAAACTAGTCAGTCTTAAGAAAAAACTCCCCGGTGTGCACCAAAAATCACCAAATATTCAGAAATCATCAATTGTAATCATATTTGTTAACTAATTTGTTGATTTGTCACGAAGTCTCAAATGATATTTAAAAAATTTAATCAGGGTTCGGGGACCCAATTTGCTTGCGTATTTTTTTGATCATTTTAAATACTTTTAAAAACCTTAAAAAAAGTTTATGATTTAATTTCCGACGGTGAAACGGCGACGCCTAGGCCGCCCCTGGATGGAAGCTATACGTCAGAATCATCGAATTAATTACCCGGTTTCAAAGAACCAATGGTTTGTGTGCACTGCAAAGTTCATGAGTTGGGGGGGGGGGGGTAATTAAATATTTTACCATAAAAAACGAAGGTATATTATTTAATTTAGGTTAAAAATAACATAAGGTAAATGTCAAAGTTAGTGCTTAGTGGTCAGAACTTTTCACTTAGATAAGCTAGAAAATAGAAGAATAGAACGCAGCTAACAGATCTTAGCGACGGTGGCGGTAATCGTAAACACCGAGTCGTCGTGTTTTGTTTCTTATTTGTGATGTTAGAAAGAAATCTTTTGTTTAAAAACCTGATATAGAATGGAGGGAAAACAAAATTTAGAAAATACTTTTCAAATTTTAGAAACTGGGGGATTCAAAATTAAAGTCTTTATCCTTATCTAGTTGAATTTTTTTATACATTATAAATTTTTGTATTGTATAATATATTAATTGAATTACAGAATTAAAATTTCAGAAACCTGATAATTATTTGATAAAATGGGATTACGAAGCGCACCGATCTTCGACCGAGACCAATTCAGGCTTCCTAATTTCATAGCAAGATTGTTTTTGGAACATTTTCCTCCTCATTATTAAGATCGTAGTCACTGCCGGCTCATAAACCACTGGCACTAATGCAGAATTGCATATTTAATTTTAATACAGACTGGTTTTTACCTGTAACGGTGACATTGGTAAATTTAGGACTACGTTAATTGCTATAAATATTTAATTTTTTTAAAATATATTTTTACAATAATTAATATTATCATGTTCGATGGATTAACGGAACCATTTCCTTTCTAGTTTTCAGCACTGCGAAGTATACCAGAACGCCCGTTGGTTTAATTTGCTTTCGTTCGACTCGATAAAAGCCATATTGAAGAAAATTGGTAATGATAATAATAATAGTTCGACACTACGGACTTAGCAGGTACAACTCGGAAGCCGTTCGGTACATCGTAAAAGCAATGTGGTTAGCCGAGCGCTTTTTATCGAACTAAGTCGACCATACAATTTAAATTACTTAAATATAATTCTGGTAATGTTCTAAATTCTAACTTAATATTTTCACAATAAGTACATACTACCTCTATAAACAGGATATCCCATCAACGGTGGGAATCAAACGCCAATAAAACACTAACGTGGGGAAAAATAAGAGTGCGAATGTTTCGAGTAGTCCCAAGTGTCTAATTTTTTCCTGTGGTTTACTTCTCGTTATGGCTATTTCGGTTACTATTTTCTAAGTTTCCACGCTTTCCCACCAGAGTGATATTTTAAAACATGTTCTTTCACCCGATCCTTCCGTGCACTTTTATATTCACAAATATCACAAGCAAATGGTTTCTTGGCCAAGTGAATTTTTAAATGTCTTTTTAAATATTCCTTTCGTGCACTTTTATAATCACAAACTTCACACGCAAACGGTTTGTCGTTGCTGTGGATTTTTGAATGATTTTTAACATATTTTTTGGTCGCACCTTTAAAGTCGCATATATCACAAGAAAATGGTTTTTCATCCCTATGAGACCTTAAATGGTCCCTCAAAGTACTTCTAAGTGCAATTTTCAAGCCACATATTGCACACTCAAATGGTTTCTCGCCGGTATGGATTCTCATATGGTATATCAAACTCTGTTTGACCAAACTTTTATAATCGCATAATTCGCAAGCGAAAGGTTTCTCACCTGTATGGGTTTTTAGATGATCCATCAATCTGGTTTTGTTTCTACATTTATAGTCACAAATATCGCAATTATACGGTTTCTCACCGGTATGAATTCTCATGTGTTTCTCCAACTGTTGTTTGCCGGAACTTCGGTAGTCACAAACTACACACGCATAGGGTTTCTCTCCGGTGTGACTTCTCATGTGCATTTTCATATGATGTAACATTGTAGATTTATAATCGCACAGATTACAAAAATAGGGCTTCTCGCCGGTGTGAGTTCTCATGTGCTGTCTCAAAATCAACTTGGTTGTACATCTGTAGGCACACATTTCACAAGCAAACGATTTCTCGCCAGTATGAATTTTTAGATGATTACTCAAATTATACGGACGCGCAGTTTTGAAGTCACAAACTGTGCACGCGAATGGTTTCTCACCGGTATGTGTTCTACTATGGAATATCAAAGATTGTTTAAATGCACATTTAAAATCACATACTTCACACGCGTACGGCTTAATGCGAGTGTGAACCATGAGATGAATTTTCAATTGCGCTTTGTAGGCAAATTTCTTATCACAAATTGCACAAGTAAATTCTTTGTGTCCGGTATGAATTATTTTATGTCTCCTGACACTCGACTTATGACGAAATTTTGCCTTACATATCTCACATTCGATTTGTCTGCTTATTTTCACCTCCGATTGTTCCACCAATTTAGGTGGGTCTTCTTTAATATCAACCACGTGATGCAAAACTTCCGAGTTGAATTTTATGTCTTGCTCAACTTCCACCTTTATTTTAAAATCTTCTACTTTTTCCACCATGTTAAAAAGTGTTTCGTCAATTTTTTGGGTGCACATAATTTCTTCTATATTATAATATTTAGTGAGGTTATGTCGCATAGTAAAAGTAGGCGGTTTTAACGAAGGCGCGAAATTTAAAACGAAGAAACAAAAATTTTTCAATTCTTTTAATTTCGCTTTATTACTAAATTTTAAAATTTTTTACCTCTCTTAATTTATCGGTAAAAAAATAAACAAGACGTGAAAAGTGAGGAATTTACAGAGAAATAAAACAAAATTTCGAAAAGTAAATCGCAGAAAAATTTTAGTGTTTAAGTTTTGGGAATTGCAATAACATTAATGGCAACAATTTCAAGAAATACCAAAGGGGGGGGGGGGAGAAAGTAAATTTTATAAGATAAAACAATAATAGGGTCTGTAAAGAAGTAATTCATCTAGAATTTCTATTTATGCCCAAGGCTTCCCTTACACGGACCTAAAGAGCGTAGATCAGGATACCCAAGCTTCAACACATGAATACTTTAACGCTTTAACCCCTGCATGCGTGAAAACTCATACAGAGAATCAAATTGAAGCCCAACTTCCTTGCCAGCATTTGGCCAACCACAGCCCCGGTGAAGCCAATCCCAAGACGAATAGGAAGAAAACAGTACCAGTTTTTGTTAGAGCCAAACTGGTAACTCCTACGTCCTGTCAACGTGTGACCAATACATCCTCAAGCAGCTGACTGGTCCTTCCCCAAGCAAATGTTATGCAAAGAGCATAATATGCTTCTAATTATCCTCCACATCTGTCAGAGACTACGCTCCTTTCACCGGGAGCCATCAGATCTCCAAACATCAAATAGGCCAATCTCGTTTATGGTTTGGCACAGCTAGCAGATCCTAAGCGACCCCCCCCCTCCTCCCCAATTGCTTCCGTCGAGACAGTCCGACATAACCGCACCCTTCCCCCAGATGCATGCATCGCGGTCGACAACATGGTCTGGATGATTAAAGAGGCAAAAGAGAGCACACGAAAAACCAGAAGGCTGGTCACCCTAGTCTGATCTGATCACGTCGGAAATGCAAAGGAGAGAAATTTCACCATAACTTCTTAACATACTAGCCAGCTATTTTCAAGACAACACTCGAGGTGAACGAAAAGCTCTGGCAACATACGTTACTTGTGTACAGTGGAGTGCCGCAGGGTTCAGTGCTGGGCCCCCTCCTCTGGAACGTGATGTACGACGGTGTCTTTAGGTTCCCCACACAACCCGGGGTGAGCATTACATGGTAGTGGCAGAGGCCAAAACAGAGAAGAGACTAGAACGCCTGGTCAGCGGAACCGTGGTCGAGATCTTCGCCAAAGGTCTTCAGCTAGTCGCAAGAAGACGAAGGCGGTCGCAGTCGAGGAGAAGAGACGGACCAGGTCTGTCTACTTTTTAGTAGGAAGCAGAGCATGGCAACGTGTGACGAGGCTAGAGCACTGGACGTAGACATCGACAGGAGGCTTGCCTTCAAGCCCCACATCATGAGAGTCGCGGCCAAGGCTGCGTCAACGATGAAAGCATTGAGTAAGATCATGGCAAACAAGAGTAGCCCTAAAGATACGAAGAGAAGGCTCCTGAGCACGGTAGCGGAATCCACAATGTTGTAAGCCGTCCCAGGATTTAGAAGTTGAGAGTGATGTTAAATATTTTTATGATGTTATATATTATGCAATGCTACTATTTATTCCTGTTGCTGTAATTTCTAGAGATTCCTCTTTTCCTACGTATTTCTGCAGTAAACTAAAGAGACTTGTTCGCGAGAAGAAGGCAGCTCATAAACTGTTCAAGAAATCTAACCTGATGGGCGATTATCTTAGATTTTCGGGTTTGAAGGCGGAGTGTAGGTTACTGTCTCGCAGATGCCATGAGTCATATATTTCTTCGGTGGAAAACTCTATACCCATTGAGATGAAGAGCTTTAGGAGGTACATAAATTCAAGTAGGTCTTCCAAATTCTATGTTTTTGAATAATGAGGAGGCCGACTCGGTTGATCAGATACTGCTGCTTTTCTCGCGTTATTTTTCAAGTGTTTACGTGGATGAAATAGTATTTTTTGGGGATTTTCATTATGAGAATACAGCTGATCTTCATCACTGCCATATTTCTGTCGAAGACATTACAAGAGGGATGAGAGCTATAAAAATCAATAAAGGTCCTGGCCCCGATGACGTTCATCCACTGCTGGTTAAGTCGTACATGCATTCCCTTAGCCTTCCCCTGTATGTATTGTTTAATAAGTCTTTATCTGTCAGTATTTTTCCTTCGATCTGGAAGCAGTCTTTTGTAGTTCCCATTTATAAGCAGGGAGACAGGTCGGATGTATCAAATTATCGCCCCATCTCCATTCAGTCTTTGATACCAAAGCTTTTTGAAAGTCTTGTGCTCGACGCGATCTTTCTAGGTTGATTGTTCCTGAACAGCATGAATTTCTTCGTGGTAGGTCAGCAGAGACGAACCTCATGATTTATGAGAACTTTATTCTTAAGTGTTTTGAGAGTCGTCTTCAGATAGACTCGATTTACACGGATTTTTCTAAGACCTTTGACAGGGTAAATCATTCTGTTTTATTTTCATAGTTGGAAGCACTTGGCATTCGAGGTTCTTTACTGGATTGGCTCATTAGTTACATCTCTGGAAGAGTTCAACTCGTTAAGCTGAAGATGGGGTTATCTCCGCCAATGCGGGTGACTTCTGAAGCTCCTCAGGGGTCCCACCTAGGCCCTTTGCTTTTTCTTTTTTTTATTAATGATATTGATGAGACTCTTGGCAGTGATGTTTTTTATTTGATTTTTGCCAATGATCTAAAGCTTTTTTGCTCTGTTAAATCGATACAGGATGCATGTAGAATGCAGAATGTTTTGGATAGGCTTATGGAGTGGTGTGCTTGCAGCCGGCTCTATCTCAATATTGACAAGTGTTGCGTGATGAGATTTCACAGGATTGCCTCCCCGCTGATTTTTGGATATTCATTAAGTGGCAACGTGCTTAGATCGGTCGTACTGTACTGTTACCGATTTGGGGATAATTTTTGATACGGCCCTGTCTTTTAGAGATCACGTGAATTATGTTTGTGCCAGATCTATGAAAATGTTGGGTTTCGTGTACAGGAATACAAGACCATTTAGACATGTTAATACGTTCAGGATCCTCCACGTAGCCCTTGTCAGGTTAATAATAGAGTATGGTTCTTCCATTTGGTCCCCATATTATGTTGGTGGTGTGAACTTGGTTGAAGGGATCCAAGAAAAGTTTATACGTATGGTTCATTATAGATTTAATTCAAAAGGTGACATACCTAATAGAGATTTTGTTCGGGAACTTCTTGGCTTACCCACTTTGTATGATATGAGAGTGGTGGCTGACTTAATTTTCTTGTTTAAGTTGGTTAATGGAAGCTACAATTGCCCGGGGCTCTTGGAGAGAATTAATTTTCGTATTCCACGTGGTGGAATCAGGACGAGCTCTTTATTTGCAGTTGATTTTGCATCAACAAATTATCGTTACAATACAAGAATAAGCAGTGCGTACAGGACCATATCCACAGACGCAATCCTGCTAATTGCGTCCCTACTGCCGATCCACCTCAAAGCAGAGTTGCGGAAGGTAAAATACTGTTTAAAATCCGGTTCACAGAAATTCAGAAAAAGTGACAGGAAACGTGGAGAGCGTCGAGCAACGGCAGGTGGACCTACGAATTGATACAAGACATTGCGCCGCAAACTCATCTACGAGACCACCAAAGCCCTGAGCGGACACGGTTGCTTCCGAAGCTATCTATATTGCTTCAAAAGATCAGACACCCTCAACTGCTACTTCTGCGGGGAGAAGGTCGATGCAACACACACCATCTTTCGTTGCATCAAATGGTCTGACAAGAGAAGCGCTGCCCAAACACAACTGGAGCAAAACTTCACTCCATCCAACATGGTGGGGCTGATGCTTGTTAGCCGAGAGCAATAGGAAACAATCGAGAAAATGCTGGTGGAGGCCAACAAAGCCATTGCCCAGGACATGATTGATTCAAGAAAACAAGAAAAACGAAGTCCCGAAAGGGCGGAAACATGATAGAAGAGAAGAAAACTGGAAGAAATACCGTAGCGATTCCCGGCATCTTTAAGGAATGGGGTTTTAGTTAGTAAAAATTTGACACTACCACCCAAAATATCAGAATAGTATCTTTTTAAAGATTTCCCCACTCCCACGGCACACACAAATAAAAAATGCATGCATCATAAATTCTTCTCACGGTGCTCCTAGAAAACTCCCAATCCAACGACAAAAATCATGTTCCCTGATAGAAAGCAAATGAGACCTGAAATTCAAGCTATCACCTAATCCTGATCTCCAGGTATATAGTGGTCTCTTGTACATACTGCGGTGGTATTTGATTTGTTTTTTTGAACAATCAAATCCTTTACCAAACTTGAAAATACCTCGACTAGCTCTTTTTTTGCGGTGGAGCAATTCGACCTCAGGAGTGAATTCCTGTGACGATATTCTAAAATAATTCTTCTTCCAAAATAATTTATCCAAATTTAATAAATCGTAAATTTGATTTATTGTTAAACTTAAAATGGGCTCGCACTTTAACCTCATGCGCGTATCCAAACGCCTTGTTATCGCCAGCTGGCTTTGCTCGTACAAATGCAAATTTATTCCTCGAATTTTAAACCAATTTTCAATTTAAAATAATTTCAATCACTCTCTTCAAATTTTATCAAATCAACCAAATCTTTCCAAATCAATAAAAACCAATCAATCTTCTACCGCTCGGTAGCAACTTATCAAAATTTATCCAAATCAATTCCAAATATCAAAAATTATCATCCAAAAATTACGAAACTAATGCACTTGCATCAAAATTCATTTATTTCAATCAAAAATTCAGTACTCACAAATTTTATTCACAATTTAAACTTATATCAAAAATTTCAATAATGGCCTCGAGCTGAAACAACATGCTCGAGCGGGCGCTGTCGGCGAAAAGCAAAAGTTTAACGAGCCAAAAGTCGGCGCTGTCTCTCGCGCGGCGACCCGTTGGCAAAAGCCAATATCCTCGTCGGTTCGCCCCCACCTGTCTAACTTCCACAGTCTTACAACTTAAACTATTCAAAAACAAAATTTTCATTAAAATGTGTACAGGGCAGGTCGCAATCATTTTGAAACACCACAATACATATTACAGTGATACTTAAAAAAAGTAATTTTCACATGCACTTTAAGTGCTCCGGACTAACCTCCCAATTCGGGAGATGAGACAGTCGTACCTCAGGGTGAGCCAAAAGAAATTTAATTGTTATTCTCAAAAATAAATAAATCGTCTTCCAAAAATAATTATTCAATCGCAAATAATTTAAATCTTACGATTTTCTTTATCCAAATCTTCGCTTTATCATTCACGCCACACTGTGCTCTCTTACAAATATAACTATAATTTTCCAAATTGCAACAATCGATTCTTTTTCCAAATTAATCAACTAAATCAATCCACTACCGTTCGGCAGCAAATTATCAAAAAAAATTCAAAATAATTCAAAATTTCAAAAATTACGCAGTAATGCGGACGCATCAAAATCGCTTTATTCAAATCCAAATTAAAATATTACTCACAATTTCTAATTAACAAAATCTCACAAGCCAACAGTCGCACCACCAACTCATACGGCGACCCCTGGCAAAAAGCCTTGAATTTCCGGTAATTCGTCTCCACCAAGCAAAATATACAATGTTACAACTTAATTATTAAAATAAAATTTCCGCCAAAATGCATAAGCTGGGTCCGAATCTTAAGTTCTTCGACAGAACTTAGACAGCTTTTCTCCGATATTTTCACACCAATCCTTATTGACAACCAGAGACTCCCCGCAGCCACCTCTAGTTCCCTTTTATTGAATATCATGATAGTCAGCGTATGTCATTGACAGAAAGCCGAATTTCATCAGGATATGGATAAGATGGTCTGTAGTCTTGTTATGAAACCTTGTGGACAATCCCGAAGATCCGTCTCCAAATTTTATTATTTTCGTTGAAGTAGCTAATCCAAAGCAAGATCTCTGGGTAACCTACGCTCATCAGCTTCTCATCGAAGACTACAGTAGACCATCAAAGGCATCGCGAAAATCCACGAAAACCCCAGCTGAGTATTTCCCTTCTCTTCCACAAACTGTCTCAAATCTTGCTTCGTTCATAATGCATTCGTTAAGAGATGCGAGTTGGACGGTAAGGTCAAGTAGCCACCTAACGATACTGACACTATGGGGTTACAGAGTGTGAGCAAGGTCAAACTTCATTACATGAACTACATAATAAAATTAACTCCTTTAAGCAACATAATTAAAAATATTCGCTTTACCCAAGCTATATACTTTTATAACAATTTTTACCTATAACACTGGCGGCTTTCGATATGTGGTAGGTGTAAGAACTGCATATTTGTTGAAATGTGAAGCTTAATCTAAAACTGAGACGTAAATACTTAAAACACTTCGAGCAAATATAAAGTTATCGTTATATAACTTCATTTAATTTCACCATCTTCCGAGTCTATCACGACGGAATTAATTGTTCGCACTGTCTTAATTTTGTAATTTAGAGTTTATAGGATACATCCCCAACTCTCAATATGTAACAACAACAATAAACAACAATAAACGTGGTAAAATTTGAAACTTTTTTTCAAATTTATTTTCGAAGTGATAGATGGCATTGTATGTCTCTACTTCAACCCCATTGTATGGGGATTTAGAATTCATATTCAGTTACTTAACTAAAAAAAATTTTTCATTTAGACATATGGCGTCGTTTAGTTTGGTTATTTGGTAAGCGCAACATTCAAAGTTAGGTTAATTTCTTGATCTTTAAATTTTGTAAAAAAAATTTTTAAATTTTTTGGTATATTTGCTCTCACTTCTTGGTTTTTTTTACTGTTATACATGACTGATGATCGGAAATAATCGTGAAATAAAGGCCTTTATATTATGTTACAGGTTTTTTGTTTTTTATTTTTAAGTAATCTTTATCATTTCTATAGCGTAATTTTTTCAGAATTCTATTTTCTTATTTATTCAAATATTCTAAGTTCAACCCTGTTAAATATGAATTATTGACATTTTGGTTTCGTTAAATATTATGTTTCTTCGTAGTATATATTTTTTACTTAACAGTTAAAATTTTATTATTTTAACATTTAGTTAAGTTTGATTATTTTAATTAAAAATATATTTAAATTAGAGGTTTTAATATTTTTAGTAAAGAAATTCATCTTAAACGACAAGAAAATTACGAAAAGTTTAAGCGGAAGTGATCTCTATGCCCACACACTTGGTAAAAACACTCCGAAGTCGAAAAAAGCAGGAATCTGCGGATAATTAACAAAATTAAATTTATGGTATATTTGTTTTTTTTTCTTTTAACTCGAAAAGCACGGATCCCTATATCTCCATTAGAATAATCAAACTTAACAAAATGTTAAAATAATAAAATTTTGTTAAGTTTGATTATTTTAATATCACATGCTACTAAATACCACAATAATACTTAAAAAAGTTTACGCAAAATTTTAAAAACATCCCCGAAGAAGCCCGAACTCCAATATTACGGATTTAGAAAAACACGGGATTTTTGAGTTCGCGAAATTGATAAAAATATCACCAAAGCCGCCCCCACTCGAAAATTATGGATTTAAAAATAAGGGGTTCTAGCCCAATTATTAAAAATGTCCCCGAAGAAGCCTGAACGAGTTTAAAACAGCAAGAATCTCTTTTCAAAGTAAATTCGGTTACTTCAAAATAAATAGCAGTTGCACGACTAGTAGACAACTGCGGCCTGCTCCACACACTAAAATTCTCTGCTGCACCTTGGGTGCTACACCCAAAGTTAATTCAAAAAGTACTTAATTTATTTTAAAATGCTGAATTTGCATTTATGCGATATCTCAACTAAACTTAGTACATATTATACAGTATGTTCACTTTTTAAGTGCCATAGTTTCCTGTAACTGAATGGTTAAAAGGTTTGATGGTGAGTCAATGGGGTGGGGGGAGAAATCATCAAATTTTAAAAGAAAATTAAATTTTTTATGTAGAAAAGTTAAAAAATTTTTTTTTTATTTTAACCTTCGATTTAAAAGGTCGAGTTTGTTTATCGGTAGTTTCATAATTCTTCAACGGAAGGTCGAATTTTCATGCGGTTTCGGAAAAACAGTTTTCCGATAGTGTAAATATTACCTCAATTCGAAAACCCACATTTCCACTGTTGTCTTTGTATGCTCGTGAATGTTTTAACTCCAGTGTTTGCTTTTCGGCTAACCATATAAAGAATGACGATTTTCTAGTGCACCAGGTGAAGGTAATAAAACGCAAATAAAGAAAGAAAGCTGCTGTATTACAACACCAAACCATTGTTAGCATATAATATTTAACAAGCAAATCGTAGCTCCAACGGAGATAAAAAATCTGATGCAGTTCTCAACCAAACAGGCAGAGTATGATTTTTATTCTATTCATTTCCCATCGGCAGGCAATGACAAACCACCGAGGTAATCTGCGATAAGACGATGAAGTAGTCACCAAAGCCTCGTTAGGGTAAAGGACAGAAAAAATTGTAACAATTAATTTGTTTTGATGGAGTAAAAGCAAAAAAATTAGATCACGGTCGTAGACTGGTCAAATGTTGAATTAATCCTCTAGCGACTTCTTCGAGGTATTAAATAGAGCAGAAGTGGTTCCAGCTTCATCAGCCCAAAGAAAATGTTTCCAACAAGCGCCAGTCGGTGACAATCAAGAATTTTACAAAAAATTCGTTTTGGAATTTTTATAGCCATAAAGTAATACTAGCGACATTAAAAGCTAAAAGATATAATCGGCAGCTACTATACAATAAATTAAATCTTTTAAAACATAATAAAACTAACAATCTTATCGCTACACACTTTTTCTGTTAAGCTTACAGATATTTTTCGTTGGAATGAAATTTCATAATATGCCGTTTCAGATGATCCTTCTTTGTACATTTATAATCACAGGTGGCACAGACAAACGGCTTTTCGCCGGTATGACTTCTAATATGCTGTATCAAAAGCCGTTTGGTTGAAGATCGATATTCACAAATATTGCATGCAAACGGTTTTTCACCAGTGTGAGTTTTCATATGCCGTTTCAAATGCTCCTTCGTCGTACATTTATAATTACAGATCGCACAGACAAACGGTTTTTCGCCGGTGTGTATCCTTAAATGCTGTATCAAAAGCTGTTTGGTTGACGATTTATAATTACAAATTTTGCACGCAAACGGTTTCTCACCGGTGTGTGTTCTCATGTGGAGTTTCAAAATTTGTTTCGACGAACATTTGTAGTTACAAACTTCACACGCAAATGGTTTTTCACCAGTATGAGTTCTCATGTGGTGATTCAAATTTGATTTGGTCGCACATTTATAGACACACAATTCACAACAAAACGGTTTTTCCCCGGTATGAGTTCTCATATGTTGTTTCAAATTTTGAGTGGTTGCACATTTATAGACACATATTTCGCAAGAAAACGGTTTGATGCCGGTATGAACTCTCATGTGTTGTTTCAAAATTGCTTTCGATGTACATTTGTATTCGCAAAACTCACATGCAAACGGTTTCTCATTCGTATGAGTTCTCATATGTGATCTTAAATAAGCCTTCATTCTACATTTGAAATCGCAAACTTTACACGCAAACGGTTTCTCGATGGTATGAGTTCGCATGTGCCGAGTTAAATATTCTTTCATCGCACATTTAAAGTCACAAACTTCACAAGCAAATTGTTTATCGTCACTGTGGGCAGTTAGATGATTTTTAAATTTGTCTTTACGATACAATTTTTTTTCACAAATTGTGCACTCGAACACCGTAGAATTGTTACGACCACCGATAGGCTTAGTGAGTTGCGAGTTACTTACCAATTTGGTAAATGGTTTACATGAAGGCATATCGTCCTTAAAATCAACCGAGTGATGCAAGTCCTCCAAGTTGGGTTTTATGTCTTCCGGAACTTCTTGTTTTATCTCGCAGCAGTACTCTGGTTTTACTTCTACGCAGTATTCTTCCTTCACTGGACAGTCGTACTCTTCTTTCACCACACAGCAGTATTCTTCTTTTACTTCACAGGGGTACTCTTCTTTTACTGTACAGTGGTATTCTTCTCTCAGTACCTCGCTTTCCATATTGCTGCTTGTCCACACTTCTGAAACCAGGAGTATTATGCGGAGTAATATTTTATGATCCCACTGACCTAATAGAATTAAAAATCATATTTAGATAAAATTATTTAAAGAACTCACTCTGGTAGACTTAATAATTTAATAGGAAAACATCAAAACTAAATTTTGACAGTATTTGATCTCACACTCTTTGTAAGATTATCAACAGATGACGCTAGTATGCAAAGCAGAAAATATACAGAGTAATCTCACATTCATTTATAGGAATTTTCCGGAAAACATGGCTATGTGTCAAAACAATTAATAAATTTAATTTGACGGTTACCCATGACAACGACCGTTAGCCGCTTCTACGCAAAATCGTCGCCATATTCGGCAGTTGTGCTTAGCCATTTATTTATTTATACCCAGGTATAAACTTTAAAATTAGAGAATCATTCGTAAATTTAAGTAAAAATGCCCAAAAACCAAGGTAATAGTAAGCCGATACTACATTGGCTGCTTCCATCAGATTAGCCCGGCCCATGGTATGTTTTTATTTTATTTAAATATTTTTGAGCATAATTTGAACTGCACCGGACCGTTTTGACAAACGCTGTACTCACTAAAAATATCTTCCTAGACCGGTCCTACTCGGCAAAGACGCAGATCTTTGTTTTTAAGTTAAATTCGGGTAAAATTAATAAATTTATTGTATCAAGTCATCCCGATTAAGTATAATCATCTAGGGTAACAATAGTATGTTGCTTCCATAAGATTAGCCCCGCCCATGATATGTTTTTATTTTATTAAAATATTTTTGAGCATAATTTGAAACTGCATCGGGCCGTTTGGACAAACGCTGTACTCACTAAAAATATCTCTCTAGACCGGTCCTACTCGGCAAAGACGCAGATCTTGGTTTTTTAGTTAAATTCGGGTAAAACTAATAAATTTATTGTATCAAGTCATCCCGATTAAGTATAATCATCTAGGGAAACGATAGTAGTCTCCTGGAACTGTGACAAACAAGCGGCAAATAAGGGTTTTTCCAACCACGTATCGCCGGAATCTGCGGTTTCAAAACATCGATGAGTGGTGCTGTTATTTCTCACCAAATGACCCGACCGCGATGTATCAACTGGACCAGCTATTGAAGATCTATGGGAATACCCAGTCAGACGAGAAAGGGGAAATCCTAACGGACGCTCTAGAAGCCACATAGTTAGAATGTCGGCAACACCACTACATTCCAGAGGGGAAGTCCGCGTCCATTCTGAATATTACCTTTGCCTCTCCGCGGACATTGTACATTTTCTTCAGCATAGTAGTCTAAAACAACAGCCCGGCAATTCTGTTCAACACCGCTCGAAGATAGCTCTCCCACAAGTTGAGCAGAGCAAAATTGATGAAAGCCTTTGTGGCGGAAACTGAGAGGGGGGAAACGGATGTGAACCGGCTCTTGTGAGCCGTAACAATTTCATGCGACGCCACTATGCCTAAAATAGAGGCAATAAGCCATAAACTCGTCCAATGGCTTCCGGAAGAAGAAGGATGCCAGATCTAAGAATCTTAAATCCACCTAGGAAATTCAGTAACAAGAAATTAAACTTTGCTGAACACATAAGGAATACAGTGACCAAGACGGAAACTACTGCAGCCACTATAGCCCACATAATGACACACTTTGAAGAATTAAAAGCCTTCAAAAGAAGAGTGCTCTCTATGGTAGTTCATTCTATCATGCTATATGCCGCTTAAATGTGGCACGAGACCATAAGCGTTAAAAAAACAGAGGAAGCTAGCTTAGTAAGCCCCTAGGACGACTCTTGCTTGAGAACCACGAGTTTGATTCTCAGTCCGGGCTGAAAATTCCGACGCATACACAAAGCAGTGTCCGCATGTAGACCTGTGTGACCTCGATAGTTCGGTGTCGTTCGATTAAAAGGCGCTCTTGAAGAGTTGCACAAAAATCATCCGTCGTGGTTCGGATTCCACGTTAAGCTGTAGGTTGCTTCTTGAAGCACTTGCGTCATCCCGATGTTACGTTACACAACTCTCTGTAATTAGCTTCTGGCTGTTTAGAGTGCGTCTTAGTCAAATAAAAAAAAAATTAAACAAAGAATCCTAAGAGTGCAAAGATGCTCAACCTTCACACTAATCTTAGCATCAATCATGTTAACAGACCGGCAGAACGGAAAAGAGCAAAAGTCTATTTCGGATCAACGGAAGCCAAGGAAGGCATAGTAAGGAGAATTAGATCGCCAGAGAGCACGGTGAAGTGAATTTCCACCTTACACCACACCTTCGCAGACTGGCAAACGGGGCACACCTAAACGTAGACACTGCGCAGCGGACGACACGGCCGAGCATGTCCTATTCAATTGCTGGATATACAAGAAAGTCAAAACAACCGTGCAGTCGGGAACAAACTCGAAAATCACTCCGGACTACATGGTGTCTACAATTCTGCGCAGACAGACAGATTGGGACTTAATCGAAACTGACTTACACAGTTTTGGGTCAAAAAGAAAGCAGCAGAGCAGGAAGAAGAAGCTACTGCACGTCTAAACCAATCGTAACATAAACAGCGGTTTCAACACCAAGACAAAGCGTAGATTTGGTTACTGTTTAGGGATTAACTTCCTTCCCCCCTCTCCATGGCCGTTTTCGTGGAAAGAATTTTTGTCGCGAAATCTTATGTAATTTTTTTTACTGCAAAATAGAAGACTTTAACAGTGAAGCAATAAGAAGAAATATCAAAGAGACTCAAGGCTTAATATTTGAAATATAGAAAACAAACTGAATCTCCATTTTTTTAGATCTTTCTATGCTGTGAGGGGCAGCGGATCACCCAAGAAGTGACTATGCTGTCTATGGTGACCCGTATCAAGGCTGCCACACAGACGGCACTGCGAGCTAGCACACAAGTAGAACTAGAACAAATAAATACCCAAGAAGACATAGGTAAGGTAGGAAGAAGCTACCAGATAAATAGGAAGAGAAAAAGATGACCAACCAAATTTTCAACACTCAGATGTTAGAAATGGACGAAAATATCCGAGAAGGGATCATAGAGGAAACTCGCGCGGAGTTTCCCGTAATATAAGTTCAAAAGGGGAAAAAAAGTTTGTCGAAATGTATTTATAGACTAGAGGCTGTAATGTAAGTTAGTTTTTTTCATCAGTTTCCGTCATTAAATTCGAATTTGTAATTATTTTTAATTCAAAACTAAATTCTTACGCCATCTAGTTTGTAAAAGTCATAGCTTTCCTAGTTCCTGTAATTTCCGCTTCAAGTAGCTCTTGCGTGGGGGCTTGTCCCTGCTCGTAGAATGACGTGTTTTTGTTTTGTTCAGCACATTTTCTTTATTATGAATTTTGGATATTAAATTATCGGGCTATAAATGGTCTGGGTTTGATCATTTAGCCATTGTACTGTTTTGCAAATTTGTATTTATCCAAAATGCGTAAACCACACCTCCCGGCACATGTGAGTGCATATCGTTTAGCGAAATATTTATGGAAATGTTAACATCGCTTCAAAACAAACAAAAGCGTCGTTCCCTATTACTGTTACCATCATTAACGTTCAAGATACATCAAAATTTATTCAAAATCTTCAGTCACGTGGACGATGTTTACCGATGAAAAATTCTCCTTTGTCTTCCGAATTTACATGGGGACGTCATAGTAACCTTGTGCAAAAGATTTCTACTCGCAAGTGTTTACTTGGAATATTTTTTTTATCCATTAACCAGTTCTCAATATTTGTGTTTTAAAACATTATTCAAACTTTGGAATTCTACCTTCGTTTTTAGTGAATTAAATTGTTTTAAAGTTTTGTGTATAATGTATTTTAGTATTTAATTTTAAGATTTACTAACAGTTACGATTTCTATTTTTCTGGTTATTTGGGTTGTCTAACCTACATACAATAGCTTACGTCTGTTTTTTTATATGTAATGAAGTGCAAATAATTTGCCTATTAAGCGATATTTTAAATAGAAAAATAACCTAAAAATTGAATTTTTAAGTATTTATTGTGGTATTTCAGTAGTATGTAATGTATAAATAATTAAACTAAACAAATATTAAATTAATGAATTTTAATTGTTCAGTAAAGAATACATACTTACATTTAAGTCATTCTGATATTTCTGATTTATGTGTGTTAATTAATTACTTCATTAATTCACAAGGTGAAACAAAATTATTATCTGTGCTCGATTGTTTTAACGTAACGATGCTTTCTTTTGTCTACAAAGTTATTCTGAATTTGCACCTGATTAAAAGTATAATTTCACTGTCGATTATTTGTTTTCGATCCACCTTTTTTTGTTTTTCCACCATATTTAGTCGAGGATTCCTTCTCGGACCGTACCCAACTTAAGGTAAGATTCGTTGTGACTTTAGTCCGAGTGGCGCCCTTTATTTTGTCTCCTCCTGGATTTGAGTTAGATCTTTCGATTAAGCTTGGACTCAGGATTTCCTTGTGTTTAGCGATCCACGACCTCGCTCCGACTAGAGCTGGCGGCAATCCTGTTCCTCCAAGCAGTATTAAAGCAATTCCCCCTTCTTATGTCTTATCGGCCAATTTGACACGTTACAATGCTGTACAGCTAGCGATCGCCGTTGTTAACGACGGAAAGGGCAGTTCCACTCAAAACACGCGAGACAAGCGTGAGCTAGTAACCAGAGATGTTAAAAAAATAGAAAGAGAAAAAGAAAGAATAGAAAACGCCCGCCTAACTGTACTAAACAAACCTCCAGAGGGACTGTCCTATGAGGATTCCCCGAGAAAAATAAAGACAGGACTCGACAAAAAGGCACTAAAAGTCTGAGATAGAGCCAGAAAAACAAGAGCAGGTCACATTTTAGTAGAACTGGAAGAGGCTAACGGCGAGACTGAATACGTGCACAGCTGAAATAGACAATGGAAGGAGCCCAAGCTAGAAAGAAGGGGGGGGGGTTACTAGATATCACTGAAATATACAATCCTTCCTGGAAACAGAACCAAATATAAAGACTAGAAACTTCCAAAGGCGGCAACCAAGAAGCCCTCGCCCAGACTGATGAAACAAATGCCATAATCCTCAGTCAAATCCCAAAACTGAAGATCGGCCTAATTAAGAGGTTTCGTTTGACTAAATTCAAACTATGTACGCAATCATAAAAGACCTAAGTGAAAGCACCTGTACAAATTTCAGCGTATTTTGAAATCAGATGTAGAGAGAGCAATAAATAAGCTGAAGAACCGGAACACTGTTAGGGGTGGACGGAATCACGCTAAAACTCCTTAAAAAGAAGGAAGAAATCCAAATAATAAGAAATCCAAGAAATCAAAGAAGAAATCTGTGGTTCTTCAAACACAGTCGACAGGAAATGTCAAGGTTAAAACACATCAATCAAACACAAAGTTATTGTTATAATTTGTAATTCATATTATTAGATCTTATAACAATGTTCAATCTAATCTGATCACACAAATTCCTTTGCTATTAGGTTTATAATTTTGTATCAACAAGCGCATGGTTCCCGTGCTGTAAGAGCGGAGCTAGTGTAATAATTATAAAGTGCTGTTTACCTTAAGAAAATGCTGATCTGCCAATTAAATATTAATATGAACCAAAATTTGTTCATTCGTCTTCCCTTCGAACCTCGGTGGCGTCCTCTCCGCTAATTTCTTCCTTCCATTCCCAAAGGAAGGATTCAAATAATTCTAAATTCCTTGAGTCTTCCAGATATTCCAGGCTAATGGTAACCCCCAAAGTTAACTAAAATTAAACATTCAAAAAAAATGTCAAAACTCAACAAACGTCAGGAATATCAATTACTTTTGGTTTTAAATTTGAGCATACAGAGTAGTGTAGAATAAAACTACTACGTAACAAGACTTATATAGGAATCTCTAAATTTTCTCTTGCTTACTGGTATGGCTTCTCATATGCAGTTTCAATTTTTTTAACGTTGAACTTCTATAAATACATATTTCACAAGTGAACGGTTTGTCGTCGGGATCAGCATGAGCTTTCATGTGCCGTTTCAAATATTCCTTCGTAGTACATTTATAATGGCAGATTGCACAGACGAACGGTTTTTCTCCGGTATGTACTCTCATATTATGTTGTATCAAAAGTTGTTTGGCTGAAGATTTATAAACACAAATTTTACACGCGAACGGTTTTTCCCCGGTGTGGGTTCTCATGTGGAGTTTTAAAATTTGCCTCGATGAATACTTATAATTGCAAATTTCACACGCAAACGGTTTCTCACCGGTATGAGTTCTCATATGGTGCTTCAAATTTGGTTTGGTTGCACATTTATAGACACATATTTCACAGGCATACGGTTTCTCCCCGGTATGAGTCCGCATATGTTGTCGCAAATTTTGCCTCGTTGAAGATTTATAGACACAAACGTCACAGGAAAACGGTTTAACGCCGGTATGAATTCTCATATGCTGCTTCAAAATTGGTTTGGATGAACATTTATAACTGCAAAGGTCACACGTAAATGGTTTTTCGTTGTTATGAGTTCTCATATGCCGTCTTAGATATTCCTTCATCCTACATTTAAAGTCACAAAGTTCACATGCAAAAGGTTTTTTGCCGGTATGAGTAAACGCATGCCGTTTTAAATAATCCTTGTTCGCACACTTAAACTCACAAACTTCACAGGCAAATAATTTCTCATCGCCGTGAGCACATCTTAAGTTCTGACTTATCGGATGTAAGTTACTCGTCAATTTTAAGTTATAAACCCCACATTCCGGTTTTACTCCTTTATCTAACTCACAATGAGTATCTTCCTTAATATCTATCGAGTTATGCAAATCTTCCAAGTTGGGTTTTATGTCTTCGGCTGCCTCTTCTTTTATCCCACAGCAGTACTCCTCTTTCACTGAACAGCAGTACTCTTCATTTACCTCACAGTGGTACTCTTCTTTAATCGCACAACCATAGTCTTCCGACAGTGCCGTATTTTCCATGTTACGACCTGTAAGTTTTAAGTGAGGTTAGGTTTTAGAATTAAAAATTAATCAATATTACACTGTGCGCATTAAATTGCACAATTTTTGTAAGGGAATCAAAAATACACTCACATTAATTTAGATGCAATCACTTAAACAATATACTAATGAGTTATGAAATTTAAATAATATCATGAAACTATGCTGCAAAACTTTTGACATACATACGTCAGACACTTTTTAAGAAATATCAACAGAGGACGCTAACATTAAAGGTAAGTTTACATGGTCCGGATATCGTATTTCTTAAATTTAACGTATGAAGGAGGGGGGCACGAAAAATTTGAGATTCATTTTTGTAAAATTATTATTTAAAACAAATTGAATATTAAATAAAAAATACTACAAGATATAGTATATAATTAAGCTATATTAAAATTTCACGGAAGGTGGAGGTGGAAGCAGTAACCGAGTCCTGAAGAACCCCGCTTTGATGTCCGATTTTGTTGCATCAACAGAAACATAACAGGTGGGGTTACATAGATTTTCTTAGGTTTGCAAAGCACAGTGACGTCGGTCACTCACGGCAGAACATGAAAGTAAAATTGTCACCAGCACTAATGCAGATAATTGCACTAAGCAATCCCGCGATTACCTTTAAGCATTCCCAAACTTAAGAATCAACTTCGACGTATCGGCTACTACTGGGGGTTCGAAGGGGGGTGGGTCCGTAGACCCTTGCTTTGGAGTCTATTAACTATTTTAAAAAAAGAAGTTAGCTTGTCTGAACTCAGTGATTGAGTCTTAAACCTATTGTTTTATGGAGCTGTATGCTTCGCGATCTGTCAGGTTTTTGACGGTCTGCGCGCTTCTCAGTCGGATTTTTCGTTAATATTAACTCTCCGATTCCAGAAGGTAGCGTTTCTTTGTGGTTGCACGCCGGGAGGGTCACCTTAACTACATTAAACCTAATCCAATTTCAAATAAATTTATAATATGATATTAACAGTTTTACAGCTAAAAGACAACTGCGGCCGGTTTCAATCACTACAACTACTCGTATTTACGTTAAGTACATGTACCGTTAACAAAATGCCATAAAATATCGGCTTTTGATTAGAAAAGCGCTGCAAACGAGTAGCTTAGTTGAGTTTGCTCTGGTTTAGTCAGCTCGGTTTCGATTCCCGACACGGGTAAAAATTTGTGTATATTAAATCGCTCTCGATCAAAATAAATCGCTCAAGTATAATAGAATCGAGAAGTGAGATCAGACATTACCGTGAGTTGATGATAAGTGAGTGAGAGCGTCAATTGCGAAGTCAAGGTCCTTGTTCGAATGCTAGCAATTCTTGGAGTAGTCTCCGGCGATTACTTTCTAGCCGGGACCCTTGAGAAGATGTCGAGGTTGGCTTTTAGGATTTTCCTTTCTGGGCTGTTGTAGACTGATGTGTCTGTAACCAACCGAGGTTTTGGTGCGGATACCGACCGCCGTGGCTTCCAAGTACAGGAGGTCCGGAGTCGGTTGTGTTTGCTTGAGGTCTAGATGTAGATGGCGGTACTTCCCTCGCGGGCTTGTTGATCATTGCGGTACAGATTTCCGCTGTCACTCACTCGGAGATGGGTTTTGCCGACCAAGATGATGTCAAAGTCATGCGTATAGGCAAAGGCTAGAGGGAGGGGTTCCAAAAGGCAATCTGAAAAGTGGTTGTAACTCTAGTATCAGAATAAGTTTTAGTAGGTTGAAAGAACACTATAATTAAAATTAAACGAACACCTGGTCTTGGTCTCCATCATCTTTGTGTCACGGTTAGGACTAAGTGGTCTGCAAATATTACTAAGATTACTTCTGCTGAGAGTTGAAGTCAGAGGACTCTATCGTACATAACATTATACAGCCCTGATTTCTGCTGAACTCTACTCGTCCTTTTTACTTGTAGTGCTGCCCTCTATCATCCAAATTTGATCACGTGATGGCTTAGGTAGCTTAGTAGTGGCTAAGGTGTTCCGCTTAGCGATGTGTTCCGGGAACACATCGAACCCGCGAGTACTGCCTGGTGGTGACCTTAGATGTGCGGAATGCCTTCAATAGCGCCGGATGGAGATCCTACAAGCTCTCCGAGACATGAAGGTCAAACCGCACATCTACAACATCATGGTCATCTGCATCCATATAAACGGATCGTCCATCCAAATCAAAGATTCCGTTTTGGTGCTGGGAGTAAGACTGGACAAACATCTCAACTTCTCCCAGCACATCAGAGAAATGGCGGCAAAAGCAGAGACGACGGCATCCACCATTGCACGTCTGATGTTCAACGTGGAAGGGCGAAAGACAGCCAAGCGGAGAGTGCTCGCAACGGTGGTGAATTCCATCATGCTATACGCCGTACTCGGTTGGCACGACGCCTTCCACATAGGAAGAAACAGAAACCGAGTACTGAAAGTACAACGCAGAGTAGAGCCGTGTAAGGCAAAGCCGCGCTGATGTTAGCCTCAATACCGCCGGCAGGCCTACAGGCCGGAGAAAAGGTGAGAACCCATTCCGGACAAGTGGACACCAACGACACGACGATGGACCTCTGGCAAACCCGATGCCATACCCGACATCAAAAGCTGGGTCGCCAGAAGTCACGGTGAGGTAAACTACCACATCACGCAAGCCCTCACTGGCCATGGATGCTGTAACGCATACCTCCACCATTTAGCCATAAAAACGGCCCCCAAGTGCGACTACTGCGATGCGGAAAACACTGACGAGCACACGTTTTTCGAGTGCGCAAAATGGGAGCTGGCAAAAGTCACCGCAGAGTTGAGCACAGACTTGCAACTGACGTCCGACAACGTAGTAGCCACCATGCTAAGAAGCTCGGAGGACTGAAGTGTCGTTGAAAACATGATCCACACGGTCCTGTCCGAAAAAGAAAAAGCGGAGCGAAAGCAACAAGCGAATCAAACAGAAGCGTAATGACATCAAACACACGGCGACAGAAGAAAAGCAGCTGTAAGACCGACAACCCCCGCCCGATCGAAAGTAATGCCTAACGGCTGTTTTTTGGTCGAGGTGGGAGGTAGGGGAGAGATTTTAGTCAGTGCAAGTCTGACACTACCGTCATAAATTATGATGGTGTCTCGTACGAGATTTCTTCCTTTCTACGCAAGCTAAAAAAAAGGTGTTTTGCTAAGTTCCGCACGTCCAGCGTGAACTGTTTAATTTTATGAATTCCACTTCTAGCTTCTTGCGCGATTCGAACGATTTTAGCAGTGCGTCGACTTACCTTCCCATAAACTGAATTAGTTATCTGATAGACCTCAGTTCTATCTCTTGCACATCGAGAAGAAAGTTTCCTCTTTGATATAATGGTTGAGAGCGGTTAGGAATCTCTTGGTATTTTTTATCTGCTGGGAGGCTGGACATTGCTTCTTTGAGTTCCACCTCATAAATGGGATCTAGGGATGTGTGGTAGGCAGTTGAGGTTGTGTTACCATCGGGTAAACCGGGAATCGGGGAGACCAACAGTGTGGTATAAGGCTTAAGTCGACATGCTACAGAGCGGGAAACCGCGGTTCGATGCTTGATCACGCCGACCGCACTGTTGTGATCTAAAGCCCAAGTTCGATCTATGAGCTATAAACTTGCCAACACGATCGGCAAGTGCGGCGTTTTAACTGCCAAAACCTTCTTTAAAAACTCTTAATTGAAGGGAAAAAGGAAAGGCCTATGTTCAGGAGTGGACGAATAGCGGCTGAAGAAGAAGACGAAACCGGGAATAGTGTTTTGGCTACCAGTTTAACTTTAGCTGGTGTAAGTCCAGAGATTAGAATCCTTCTCCATCGTTTGCCTCTTATGGATCTTCATTGAGAAGGTACAGAAGCTCTTCCCAGCATTTCCTCTTTCTTGCCTTGATGTTCCATGCTACCGCTATTTTCTTTGGTTAGCCGGTAATCCTCAAGGCCTTCGTCATGTCGGGATTTGTTCTTCTTGTTTTAGAACACCGTTTGGAGCTGGTTGGTAGTTTTTCCGTCTTCCACCAATAGACGGGTTTATGGCGGCGTCGCATGCAATTACATCTCTTTCTTGTCTTCGTCTCCTTACCTTTCCCAGTTTTCACTGCTCTGTCAAACTTGTACGAGATCCAGTCTCTATCGGCGTTGAGCTGGATTTTCGGGTTATTGCTTTGGACCTCCACGCTGAAGATAATGTATCTGTGGCATTCAGTTCTTTTTAGGCGAGACCACGATAAAGCGAGGATAATATTCAGAATGGATGCAAACTCTTCTCTCCGGAATACGAAAGCATTCTTTTAGACTACGGAAGACTTTCGTTAGAATCTCTCTATTGAGAGTCCTCATAGAAGATATTTAGAATTAAAGACTTCCTATTTTGTTGTTTACCTGAGTTGCCACGTATGCCACTAGATGGTCCAGTTGTTGTTGAAAATGCTTTAAGCAAGCGTTTCTGGGAAAATATAGTTTAAAATTTGTTTAAACGCAATACTATAGCTAGTTTATGAAACAAAAACCCTAAGATCGTAAAACTTTGAAAATAAAGAGTCAGCAAGTGGATTGGAAGGTCCCAGGTTCAACTCCCCTAAAAAAATCATAATTATTTTTTTTTAGTTATATTCTGCTACCTTTACAATATAGAATTTTGCTCAATGCAACAAAAAACAAACCGAGCGGAAACTTGACGAAATTTAATATAAAAAATCTAATTTTTGAAAACAGAAACATTTTATTTTACTGAAAAAAAAACTATTCTTGCGGAGAAGCGAACTTGAGACCTTCCAATCCACACTTTTATAGGTTATTTTCTCAGAAACGGTTGCTTATAGCTCTTGTCTAACAAAGCTTGTCTCGATGTTCCGATCTTACAGAGCAATGGTAAAATAAGGCAACCTCTATAAACGCATGTCGAGTGGGTTGCATAATCGACTGACGATTCCGTCCAAAGCACAACTACACAAAGGTGGATTCTAACCAATCCAGAACATTTACAATTACACAAAATTGCCTTTATTTTAATAAACTTATAATACATTCTATTATATTTCCTTCCACTAATTTTTCAAAAAAAAAAAAACAACGAGCGTTCATATTGGAATATTGCTGCTGTGAGTTTTCTTATGCCGTCTCAAATTAGACTTGGTTGTAAATTTATATGCGCATATTTCACAGGCAAACGGTTTTTCCCCGGTATGAACTTTTGAGTGAGCAATTAAACTGTCTTTACGTGCACATTTATATTCACAAGTAGCGCAGGAAAATGGTTTTTCGCCAGTATGGGTTCTCAAGTGCACTTTGAAGTTCTGCTTATCGAAACCTTTATAGGCGCACATTTCACAAGAAAACAGTTTGTCACCAGTATGAGTTCTCTTGTGTAACATCAACCGCCCCTTGGTCGAACATTTATAGTCACATATATCGCAATCAAATGGTTTCTCCCCGGTATGAATTTTTAAGTGATCTCTTAATCTTACTTTACGCGAGCTTTTATAGTCACAAAATGTGCACGCGAACGGTTTTTCGGTGCAGTGAGTTATCATATGCTGTTTCAAATTTTGTTTGGTTAAATGAGTAGAACCACATATTTCACAAGTAAACGCGGGTTTCTCGCCCGTATGAACTGTCGAATGATATCTCAAGGCATATCTACGCGCACTCTTAAAATCGCAAAGTGTACACGCATACGGTTTTTCCCCGCGGTGAGTTATCATAATGTGCTCTTTCAAATAGCATTTTGTCGCACACTTATATGTACATATATCACACGAAAATGGTTTCTCGCCAGTATGAACTTTCAAGTGACTTCTCAAACTTCCCTTGTATGCAGTTTTAAACTCACAAATCGCACAAGCAAATGGAGTTTCGCCGGTATGAGTTGCCATATGCTGCTTATATCTTTGCTTAGTTGAACATCTGTACGTACATAACTCACACGAAATTGGTTTCTCGCCGGTATGAGTTACCATATGCTGTTTCAAATGCCGTCTGGTTGAACATTTATGGATACACAACTCACAGGAAAACGGTTTTTCCCCGATATGACTTTTTATGTGAGCTTTCAGACTTACTTTATGTGCAGTTTTGAAACTGCAAATCGTACAAGCAAACGGCTTGTCGTCACTGTGAATAATTACATGGTTTTTCAACTTGTACGGATGAGAAAATTTTTTATCACATATTGTACACTCAAACAATTTGGCGCGATTATGAATTCGTGCATGACTTGTCAGTTTTGACTTACAAAAAAAAGTTATATTACAAACTTGGCATTTGAACAGTTGACATAAATCTGCTTCCGAACCTCCAGGAGTTTCTTCCTTAATATCAATCGAGTAATGCAAATCATCCAGACGGAATTGTATGTCTTCTCCTGCTTCTTCCTTTATTTTATAGGACTCTTCTGATGTTACCATTTTTTCCACACCATCAATAAATGGAATTTCTTCATCGTATTCAGGTGGTTCCACTTTAATGTCGATCGAACCACGCAAATCTTCCAAATTAAATTTATTTTCTTCTTCCACTTCTTCTTTTACCTCGCAGTACTCCGTTGGGAATATAACTTTTTCCATATTAATATCCAGCGTAACTGAAACTTCTGACATTAACAAAATGTGAGGTTATATTTTATAACTGCAATAGTTATTTGTGTCACTTGATATAAAAACATTTTTGCAACGAAACTTGATTTTTACATCAAATTTAATCTAAAAATATGCACTTGCGGTTTTCCATGTGTGGTACGTGCGATAATTGTATATACTAAGTTAAATTTTAAAGTTAAGAAATTAATTACAAAATGATAATTATGACTCCGTGGTTTGCATTTTAGGTAAAATTGTAGATACTAAAATAAAAATTTCAAAATTAAACAGCCGTTTTCGGAAGTAAAAAACGCCGATACTCGTAAAAATTATTATTATTGTTTTGATATTAAAACGAATGCAGTTGATTAAATTTACATTTTTAATAATTTTGTGAATTTATTAATTATTTATTTTTTTCGTACTGACGTTGTTCATTATTTTCGGATTTTCCTTGAAATTGGTTGGTTTAACAAAAAATTTTTTTAGACAAAAATTATAGCCCGTTAAATTTGCTATTTGGAATGGTTGATTAGTTTTTTTGTAAAACGTCTTGTTTAAAAGATACAGGGTTTGCAAGAAAAATATAAGGTTTAGCAATTTTTCTTTTAAATTTATTTATAACTCGAAAACTGTTGACTTTAGACAATAAAGAGTTAGAATCTAATTTGTAGATAAAGAATTGCTTTTTAAAAAATTTCTAATATATTGATCCTAAAAAATCAATCGTTTCGGTGCTATGGACGTTTGAAAAGAAAAATTCAAAATGTTATTTTAAAAATTCGGACTTTGAAAGAAAACTTTATTTAAAAATTCCTCTTGGAGGAATGTTTTCTATCAGCACATCGGAAATTTTCCACTAATGCGGGGACACCTATAAATTTATAATATAAGTTAAATATATAAGTAGACTTGTAGGTAGTTCAGTGCGGCCTTCAGGCCGCACAATTTGGACATTCAAATCTTTTTGTATATACTTACTAAAATTGTAATTAAAAAAATTATTTTTTCATAAAAATCATTAAAAAAATTCATATTTTTCATAGGCTGATTTTTAAAAATGAAAAAAAAATTAAAAATACGTTCAATTTTAGTAAACAGCTATTGAAAAATAGTTCAAAAAATTAAATCTAAAAAAGGTTCGATTTAAGGGACAAATTAAAAATAAATTGCACTAAAAATTTAATATTGTAATATTGTAAGAATACGCTTAATTTGCGTTTTTTCTTTAGGAAAATTAAATTTTGAATAGGATGGGTTTTAAGAGCTAATTTTAAAAATAAATTTTTTTGAAAATTTAGGTATGCGATTAATTTAATTATTTTAATGGATGTTAACTAAAATTAAGAGCACCCTAAATTTTTAAAGCAAATTATTTTTAATTCGACCCCTAAACCAACCTTCCTTTAAAAATTTATTTTTTAAAATTGATTTTCAAATATATCTAAAATGAACTGTATTTTCAAGATTTTTAGTTTAATTTAATTTCGATTTACTCCGCTCCCCCCCCCCTTTCAAAATTTATTTTTTTAAACAAATTTTCCAAAATTATTTAATTTTTAGAGCAATTTATTTTTAAATTCGCTTTTCTAAAACTCAGCTTCGTTCAAAATTTAATTTTTTAAATAATCTTTTCAATATTCCTGAAGCCAAATTAAGTTCATCCCTAAATTAAATTGTTTTTTAAAGCAATTTATTTTAATTTACCTCCCCCCCCCTAAAACTCACTCTTTTTAAAGATCTAATTTCTTTTCAACTATTTTTCCACTGTTTGTTAAGCTCATTAATTAAGCTTGATCCCGAATTCACAATTTTTAGTATTTACAATTTTTTTAATTTACCCCCATTTAAGATTTAATTTTTTTAACTATTTTTCTAATGTTTGTTAACTTAAATTTAGCTCATTTATAAATTAAGAATTTTTTATAATAATTTATTTTCAATGTTTACTAATTCTAATTAAGAGCATCCACAAGTTACCTCCCTAAAATCCACCCCCTCAAGATTTAAATTTAAACTTAAATTTTTCTAATATTTGTGAAGTCAAATTAAGCTCACCACTAAATTTGAAAAGTTTGAGAAAAAAAGAAAAAATAAAGTACAATTTATTATTCATTTACCCCCTAAAAACTTACTATTTTAAAGATTTAATTTTTTGAACTATTTTGCTAATATTTGTTAAATCAAATTAAGCTTGATACCAAATCTTAAAATTTTGGTACATTTTATATTTCTAAATTTCACCTGTAATCAAGATTTAATTTTTTAAATTATTTTTTTCATATTTATGATGCCAAATTAAGGTCATTTCCGAATTTTAAAATTTTTAGAAAAATTTATTTTTAATTCACCCCCTTAAAGCGTCTGTTTTTTAAAACTATTTTCTTATGTTTGTTAACATTTTTACAGAAATTTATTTTTAAATCCCCCCCCCCGTTCAAGATCTAACTTTATCAATTATTTTTACAATGTTTTTCAACTGAAATTAAGTCTATCGCCGCGAATTTTAAAATTTTTATTACAATTAATTTTTAATTCGCTTCTCTAAAACCCATCCTTATTAAAAATAACTGTTTTTCCAATATTTGTGAAGTATTTTTAATTTACACCCCTAAAACTCATCTTTTAAAGATTCAATTTTTTAAAACTATTTTTTCAATGTTAGTTAACTCAAATTAAGTTCATCTCCGAATTTTTAATTTTTAGTATAATTTATTTTTAATTCACCCCCTAATGCTTATCCCCATTTAATTTTTTTAAATTATTTTTCCAATGTTTGATAACTCAAATTAAGCTTATTACAGAATTTTAAAATTTTAGTACAATTTATTTTTAATTTGCCCCCCTAAAAAACATCCCCATTTAGTATTTAATTTTTTTTAAATATTTTTCTAATGTTTGTTTACTCAAATTAAGCTTATTCCTGAATTAAAATTTTTAGTACAATTTCTTTTTAATTCCCCCGGCCCCTAAAACTCAATATTTTAAAGATTTAATTTTTTAAACTATTTTTCCTATGTTTGTTAATTCAAATTAATCTCATTCCCAAATTTTTTGAACAATTTATTTTTAATTCGCAGCTTAAAACCCTGTTAGTAAAAAAATGTTGAGAAGAAAATTAACAGAAAAAAAAGGTAAAAAAAAGAAATAGAAGCATAGATTGCTAACATGTAGTCATGATGATCGGCAGTCAAGAGTCATCACTATTACGAGTAATCTCAAAAATTAATATGACAAATCTTTGGCAGTGCTAATCAGGGATATACCACAATATATACATAATATATTAATAATTGTTGTGCTCGGGTGAAAAATTAAAAAACAAAACTTAAATTTTCATCGAGAACTCAAGTAAGACTTTATATGCAATTACAAAGTACAAAAAATATTTCTCGAAAGATATTCTGTTAAATAGTTAAACCAATGATTTCTTCTCGGGTTCCTCACCGTTATGAATTTTTAAATGCCGTTTTGCACTTTGTTTCGTTTTAAATTTATTGTCACAAATTGCACAAGAATACAGTTTCCTACCGATGTGAATTTCCATATGCTTCGTCAAATATCGCGTCGTTGAACATTTATATTGACATATTTGACAAGCAAACGGTTTCTCGCCGGTATGTATTTTTAAATGATCCCTTAAACTTCCTTTATGGGCAGTGCTGAAATCGCACGTTGCACAAGCAAAGGGTTTCTCCCCAGTATGAGTTAACACATGTCGGTAAAGATTTCGTTTGTTCGCACATTTATAATCACATATTTTACATGAAAACGGTTTCTCACCGGTGTGAACTTTTAAATGTTCTTTCAGCGCATGTCTCTGCATGCTGTTAAAGTTACACATTTTACACACAAAGGGTTTATCGTTGCTGTGACAAAATCTAACATGACGTCTCAAATTTTGTTTAGTTGAACTACAATGATCGCAGGCTTCGCATGCAAACGGTTTCTCACCGGTATGTATTTTTAGATGATCTCTCATGTTAGATTTACGTACACTTGTAAAATCACAAATTGTGCACCCATACGGTTTTTCGATTGTATGAATTTTGCCGTGGTTCTTCAAATTTTGATTCTTCGCACTTTTGAAATCGCACATATCGCAAGCGAACGGCTTCAAGCTGTCTTCACCTGAAAATTTATTATTACAATTTACAGATACACATTCAAATGGTTTGCATATTTGCGGTTCACCGAACGTGTCTTCCTTAATATTGACCGAATGATGTAAGTCTTTTACGTTGCATTCTACATCTTCTGTTTCTGCCTTTATTTGATAGCTTTGCTTGAAGGGTAGCTCCTTCGCAACACTAGAGGTAACCGGTTGGTCGATTTCTAATTCTTCATCGAATTCAGCAGGCGTCTCCACCTTGAAATTAACGGAGTGATGCAATTCTTCCATGTCCTCCTCGACTTCTTGTTTAACCTCGCAGTGCTTTTCTGGACGTAAGCTTTTTGCCATACTTATGGAAAATAGTTTACTGATAACTTGATAACTTTTTCACAACAAAAATCTGGGATTTATGTTTAAAATTCAAGAAACCTGCAAAGGTTGCAATATTATCGGTATCTAACTAACTTAGTGCGATACAAAACCGTTGGAGGCGCTAAAATTGGGGCTTGGAAGAGTTTATCTGTGCCGTTGCCCGCAGCAGTTTTAGAATCGATTTTGCTTGCAAAATCCTATTGTTTCGATTTTTTATTAGTACAAGAAACTAAATTTCAATAAAATGAGTGCATGGAGAGCAGCTGGTTTAAAGTAAGTGGTATTTGTAACTCACGTGTTGAGTATTTTTTCAAGTGTAGATGAAGGTTACATAACCAACCCATTATTTTCAGCTACATTAATTTTTCCACCATAGCAGCCAGATTGTTGCGTCAATCATTAAAAGGAGAATATCAAATCGATGCCATGAAGAGGAACACCAGTAATATTAAATTTACTCCTTACGTCGATGGAAAAGCACAAAGTAATTATGCAATAAATAATCTATTTACAGTGTAGGAAATGAACTTGGTAATATTACCTTCTACGAAGGTATCGGACGAAGTGTAGCTTACAATGTTACTTCCGGGTTTGCGTTTACTTTAAGTTTTAAGTCGTGACCTACTTTACGATTGTTTAATTTTTACGTTTATCAATTTGACATATTTTTATTTTATAGCGCAAGAGTAAATTCACATCTATAAATTAGTAAGTTGTGTGCGTGTGTGTTTAAACATTTTAAAACAATCTAACTTAATTACCTAAGTTTTAAAATTAATAATAATAATTATTACGCATGCGGATTGTTTTCGTTTTATAGTAATTAAAAAGTTGTTACCTTAATTTTTTCTTTTTTTAGAATCAACGGACCCTGTTTTGGATGCTAAGAATTAAACGTAGATGTATTTACACTAAATAGGATGTCATAATAATTATTAGAATAAAAACATCTGTTACTAATGAAATTTGTTTTATTCAGATAACAAAAGATAGCCAAAGCAGTACCAGTGGTGTAGGTGTATTATAAGCAAATAAAATAGTTATTAAATTTGTATAAATATTTACCACTGTTACTGCTGGTACCATCTCATGTCTAGTTTTTTTCTAATAACAGGAAAACGGCAACCGAAGAAAATTTTCCCCTAACCCCAGATTTGTCCTGTAACATCCGAGTCTCCTATGGTTACAGCACTGCTTTGTTTGACATTTAATAAATGTGAGGTTAGTTTACATGTCCTTTTCTTAGTTTCTATTAAATTAATGTACTTTTTAGGACCAAAAATGTCTGATATATCAACTGATGCGTCGTTCGCTAGCGATGATATTATGGCGGAATTGAAATTTTTATCCAGCGATGAAGAAATGATGGAATTGCTCGAAGATAATAAAACTCAAAAAGAAAATAACTTCGTAGATATTATTTCACGGTACAGCGACGACGATTTTATACAACGTTTTCGTGTTAGTCGAAATGTTGCCGAAAGCATAATAGAACAATTCGAAAATTCTCAGTATTTTCATTACCAATCCGGAGGCAACGGTAAGGTAGATTCCGTTAAACAAGTATTGGTGTATTTATGGTTTGTGGGCCACCAAACGGCTTCTTTTCGAGACGTAGCTGATGAATTTGATATTTCCATCAGCTTGCTGTATACGATTATAAAGAAGTGTACGTACTTCCTCAGCAATTTATCGAGTCGCGTTATTACGTGGCCTACAGATGAAGAAAAGGTGGAGATAGAGGCACATTTTAAAGAAAAAGGTTTTCCGGGAGTAATCGGTGTGATCGACAGGAGCCATATCAAAATCGACAAACCGGCAAATGATCCCGATTCTTATTTGAACAAAAAAAAATTTTTTTCTATCCAGGTAATCTGTCGTTAATTATTATTATATTTCACCGTTATTAAAATACATCATTTTATTTTAGTTACAAGTTGTATGCGATCACCAACGAAAAATTAGGGATGTTTTCATTGGCTATCCAGGATCGGTTCACAATAGCGGAGTGTTTGAGACTTCACCGTTAGCTGCTAGTATTCAGGAAAAATGTCAAAATTACTACATATTAGGTGACGCTGGCTATCCATGTTTACCAAATTTGTTGACGCCCTTTAAAGACGGAGATCAATTATCCAGTATTGAGCGAAATTATAATTTAAAGTTGGCCGAAAATAGATCTGTTATTGAGCATTGCTTTGGTTTGCTAAGACAAAAATTTTGTCAATTACATCACATAAAATTAAGGAACTTAAAAACAATAGTTCATTTTATTCGAGCTTGTTGTGTTCTGCACAATCTTGCTTTAGAAGATAATTTTGTATGCGAAGAAGAAAATAACTTGGTTGTTAATCCCGAGCTTGATCAAAGCGCTGACGACAAAGACGATGGGTTACACATGAGAAATCATGTTGCCAGTATTCTAGATTTGTCAAAATAATGAATATTTTTTACCCGTCAAAAGAAATGGCTGCACATTCCAATACCTAAATTCCCAATCTAATTTTGTTCAAGGTATTTTTACTTAAATTTTGCAAATAATTTTTTTATTTTAAAGGATAAATAATTTTTATTTCATAAATATTCTCTGTACGAAATTACAAAATTATATCAGATATGCAATTTCCGATGTTGAAACTTAATGTTTTATTATGTGTATATTTGGTCGGGGATCGAACCCACAACTGATATAGCAAATTAGCATTTTAACTGTTTTGCAGAAAATGCTGGAATACACAAAATTATCGAAGAGAAAATAAAAAATTTAATTTATTTTAGACATAATTAACTAGAGCAAAAAAGCTCAAAAATTATATAGGAATTTTTATTTTGATTAAATTAAGTAGCGCAATAATCTTTCAACCTGGCAGCTAGCCAAGTCTCTTAAACAAAAAAAGACAACTATCTCACCCCTTGACAGATCAGACGGCACCGCCGTCAGCAACCAAGATCGATGCAGCCGTTTTAACCCGCCTATCAACCCCCTCCCCTTTTTTTAAAATCTCAATCCTCCTGATTCTGAGAATATAACAAACCGAATTATGAGGGAACTCAAAGGGGACTCACGGTAATCGTCTTTTTTCAGACGATTTTTTCGTCACTTTTCAATGGCTAACATCATTGCGATCCGAAAACTTAACTAAAACCCTAGAAATCTGCTTCCTACCGTCTCATCAACCTACTCCTCTTTGGTAAATTCTCTAAACTGATGATCCTGACAAGACTAAACACAGCCACAGTGGACTAACAAATCACTATAATATAACCCAAAATGTTTGAAGTAGGTATCCATGAACTTCATTGATGACAATGATTACTCCTTATTAACCCTTGCTCTCATCATCATTTACATTCACGAGTTCCCAGGAACTCCAAACAAATCGGGGATTCTACGCCGACGACTCCATCTACTATAACGGCTCATTTTATCTTCTGCCTATAATAACTCCACTCTAAACAGCCTTGGAAGACATTGAGAAGTGGTCCCGAACATGGAGAATAGGGGTTAACATCTCTGAAAGCACGGAAACCTACTTCAGAAGGGCAACCTACTCAACTACTTCCTACAAAACAGTCTGACTCTTGACTACCAGCCTAAAAATGTTTGGTACGGAGATCTCCTGAATAGATACCTCGTCCGTACACACTTTTTCCTGCTTCCTATCATGCTTCTGCTCTTTCGAGTCTTTACTCTACTTGGGCTTTTCTTTATTGGTTAATTTTGTCCTGGGCTTTGTCTTTGGTGGGCATAATTCTGACAAACATCCTCTCTATAATTAGCCAGTGTTACTCACTACACAGCATCAGCTTCAAGATGTTAGTTAGACTGAGGTCCGTCCCCAACTGTGTGTGGGCAATGTGTCTCCAGTCAGTCTATTTGGTGCAGTGGAAATGGTGTGTTCTGCGTCGTCTATATCTCCCCGCAAAAATCGCAGTTGAGGGTATCTGCTCGCCTGAGGCAATGCAAGTATCTGCGAAGCATCCATATCCGATCAGGGTCTAGGTAGTTTCATACTGGAGAGATGTCTGTCTGCCACCTATCGGGAATTTCTATGTATCAGTAATTGTATAGTGTCTTGTTTCCAGCTCTGAATTTGGCGTTTAGCATCTTTTCGCATCGTTTCGCGTCTCAAAATTATGCATGTACTTCATCTTATCTACACTGTATAGCATAATTGACTTTGCTACTGAGCACAAGAGTCTTCTCTTTGTCTCGCTTGGACCACTTATATTGACCACTTCGTCGTTATTACGGCCCTAACTGCACTCGTCGAGATGTGGGCTTGAAGATTAAACTCCGGTCTGTGTCTACGCCTAACACTCTAGATTTGTCGCTCGTCCCATTGTTCTGCCCGTCCAGTAGGAATTCGACGGGTTTGATCCAACTCTTCCTCGAGACTGGTTTTGGTATAAATACCGCTTTTAAATTTTGCCCACCTTAGGCACATATTTTAACGTATGACTAACAGCTGTCGTGTCTCAAAACGTCTCCGTCCAATAGAAGCACACTATTGTTGCGCGCATTCCTTTTAAAATACCAATATAGTAATTCCAGATCGGTTTATTTCTTTTTTGTTGCAGACGCCTCCTGGCTGCGTCGGATAACTTATCTTTTAGTGGAACCCTTCTGTCGGAGTCTTCATCCTTTTTCTCTTTTTAGTTTCCTTAAGTGGTCCCGCGACTATTGGAGAAATATAAAACACCGCCTTACAGAGTCCCTTGTGCGACGAGGACTAGATATAACGAGGTTCGCTTTGAGGTTTCTGTAGGATAGGTCTCTGAACATTCGAAAAACCGACGGCTCCCGGTCAATGCAATGATTACAAGGATCAATCCTAGTTTCTGTTTTCATCCTCCTTTACATTCAAGACTTGTCCATCCCTCCGCGAACGCCAAACAAAGCAAGGATTCTACGCCGACGACTCCACCTACAACAGCTCGTTTCGTTTGCGTCCTATAATATCCCGACTCCAAACAGCTCTGCAATAAATTGAGAAATAGTTTCAAACATGACGAGTAGGGGTTAATCACCTTAATAGCACGGAAATCTTAGCTATTGACTACCGCTTCGCATGGAGATCTCCTGATCAGGATAGAGAACCTCTGTTGGGACACCTATATTAAATCCACTTATCCAAAAGGCTATTCCAAAACAGTCTCACTATTTTCGAAACCTTTATCCGTTCTATCATGAGACGGCAATAGTTGTAGTTGTATTTTGGTGACGGTTAATTTATTTTAAATAATTAAGTTTGGGATTCGTATTGTTGTCTACGAACATTCGAAGGGTTACGTAGGCGGTTTATTGAGGTTTGTAGATGAATACTTCCTTTGTTTTAACACCCGAAATCGACAGCAGTTCGGGTGGTTATTGACCACAGCTGCACATTCCGGACTTGAGTTTATAATTTTTATTGAAATACAAAAAAACTATGTATCTAAAAGTACCAAATGTTGCATTTTTAGTATAATTTTAACGACCGAAGAAATTCCATATACAGGGTAATTACTTTGCAGATGACATTTATTTGTATGTAAATTGATTGCAATGGTTTTTCTAATTATTCTAACGATCATAAGTTGAAAATGATTTTAAAGCCCATGACAATTGAGATGCATATTAATAATTATGCTTAATTGAATTGAACGTGATTGTAATTTCTATTTGAAAGATTTGTTTGTTACTCTCGAAGAAATCTAGAAGAAAATACACAAATCCCACCGATTTTCCTTGAAATATTTAAGTAAATTGTCTAGAAGAATGCCCAAATCCCACCTAGACGAGAGCCAAAAAGCTTTTAGTCGAATTCATCATTACCCCCCCTGAGGTTTTAAATCTAACTTGCAGGTGTAATTTTAACTAAAATGGACTTCTAGTTTCGACAAACAATAATATAATTATATACAAAATATAATCTTGACCCAACCGTGCACAATTAAATTATATAAAATATAAACTTTTGACCCCTAAGAATTCAATTTTACATTACTGAAGTTAGACAGGATTCCGATATAAAATTAAGTACCGTGATCACAAATTAAGTTATTATTAAGTTATTCAGGGTTATTAAAATTCAGGGTGATTGGAAATTAATAGGGGGTATGAAATACTCCTCAGCACTGGTAGTTGCATAAACCTTTAACTTTGTGATGTATTCAGCGTTTCCTTTCTTTTTAATCATCACAATTACGCCTTCTTTCCATCCTTGTGGCATGTCTTCTCTTTGCCATATTTCTTTTATCAATTCACAGATTTCCTGGTTACTGTCGGAATTCCTATCACAAGAATTTAACTTTTTCCTATTGAAAAAGTTTCTTTATCATTTCAGCCATTATCTCATCGTTACCTTGGGCTTTTCCATTTTTCCGTTGGTGTATTGCTTGCATGATTTTTTCTTCTGTCGGCTCCGTCCATTCTTCCTCGTGAAGTATGTCTGTTTCTTGTTCTATTTCCTCTTCTTGGTTTGTGTACAACAGTTTGCGGAAGTATCTGTGGGTAGTGGTGCGAAGCTCCACACACTTATAATAATTAATTGTTTACACTAACACACGTTTATTGCAGAAAGAATATTTTAATAAGGTTTACACTATCTACAAATTTAACAAGAAAAACAAAACGTCTTAACTATTTTCATTTGAACTACGATTCCTTTAAGCTACTCGGACCGAAAGAATGACATCTCGTCAGTAGCCGAGTTGTTGGCTGCCGGAAGGGTTGCCAACCTACCTAGGCGCCAAAACTGACAATTTAAATTTTAAACTTTGGTATGCAGAGCCGCCACATATCTCTCCCAAATTATTTTTATTTCTTCTGAGATATCTTCCAATCTTCCTCCTTCATTTCTCATTCCTCTATTTGTTATCCCGTGTTTTATCTTGCTATCTTTGATTAGTTTATAAAATTTTCTTATATTGTTGTTGTTGCTGTTTGTTTCTATTTCTCACATTCTTGCTTCCATTCTCTGGTTCTTTTTCTGTCTGCACGGTTTATTCATTTCTCTTCGTTTCTTCCTATATTGTTCCAAGTCTTTCAGTTTATTTGTTGCTAGCCATGTTATTCTTGTTTCTCTTTTTTCTTTGTTTGTCTGTTCACATTCTTTGTCGAACCATGTTTTCCATCTTCACTTTTTTTTATATCCTATTGTTTGGGTTGCACCCGTTTTTAAACTCTGTGCTATGTTGTTCCATGTGGTGTTTATATCGTTGCTTTTCTTTTTATTTTCAATTTCCGTTTCCACCCTTTCCTCTTACTGCTTTATGTGTTCTTCGTTTTTAAATTTTTCCGTTGCCGACCATCTTCTTGCTTCATGCTTTGTATTTTCAATCATTCTTTTCATTGTAACTTCTGAGACCACCAGTAAGTGGTCGGAGTCCGCATTTACTCATCTATATGATCTCACGTCTTTTATGGAAGTGGCTCTTCTCTTTGTTACCAGGACATGATCGATTTGGTTTCCTTCATTATTGTTGCATCCAGGCCACATCCATGTTACCTTATGCAAACTTTTGTGTTGGAATTTTGTACTACTAATAATCATTTCGAGTGATGCAGCTACACTACATAATCTGTTCCATTGTCGTTTGTGTTCTCATGAATTGTGTGCTTTCCTGCTACATCTCCTACGTATCCTTCTTTGCCTATATAAGCGTTAAAGTCACCCATAATAATTATTGTGTCATATTTCTGTATTCAATCACTATAGAATTGTTCCTTCTCCTCATCTGCGCTGTCTTCTGTCGGTGCGTAGGCATTTATTACTATAGGTTGTTCGGTTTCATTCTGAGTCTCAAATACGATATTCTTCCCCCCATCGGTTTAAAGTGTAGTATTTCCTTCATAACTAACAACTAATATGTTTAAATAATTAACAACGAAATTATCTAGTTACACCTATTTTAATTATACTGTTTAATTATACTGTTGCCTCCATGGTTATGTCGTCAAAATCAGAATAGCAAATTTGCTAAAATAACCATATTGTTACAGAATAACCAAATTGTTATGATAACAAGGTTGTTATGTCAAATCAGAATCGCACCGAATGTCGAATGTTGCTATTGTTATTAGTTAGTTTATTTGATGACTTTTTAGTCTTGATTTCATTGTGTTGATTGCGTGTGCAGTGGAGAGTGGGTGACAGCTTTGTGGAAACATTCATGTTTGGCTGATTAATTATTAATTAGTGATTTCTGGTGAATCGTATTGGCGAAAACCAAAACCATAACCTTACTTTCGGATAGGATTCATGCAAGTCATGTATACAGCTAATTGCAACAAATGTACGTTCAAGTTGGATTCTGGCGAGATGGTTAGATGCAGATTGTGTCAGTCATATTATACCACGTCATGAAGTGCGCCGAGCTTAGTAGATCAACTTTTAAGTTGATCAGTGATTCGAAAAACGTAGAATATATTTGCGATCGTTGTGTTCAGTCTCCCGACGAGGAAACTCCCTTACTCGGGATTGACAAAATTAACGCTATTCTTGTCAATCACAGCGAAATGTTGAGCAGGATTGTGGGAATGATGGAGTCGTCCTGTGGTGTGTCTCTTGGGGGGTTGCATGATTCCGGGGCTTTACCTCTTCCCTCATGTGTTGTTGGTCCTCCCGCAAGTGGCCGTGTTGAGGCTGAGGTGTCAAAATCGTTGGATGATCAGAGCAATGGTAGTGATCTACAGTTGGGTGTGCCCAGTTTGATTGATACAAAACCCAATCCTAAACCGGCAACAGATAAAAAACTGAAAATACCTGATGAACATGCGGCTGCCGATCGAGTTGCCCCGCGCAGGGACACTCTCGCTTCTTCTCGGCGACGTCCCGTTCGAGAGGGGGACGGTTTGACTTCTTTGAGACCACCAGCTGCTGCTACCAGCAGGAGATCCTTTGTCATTGGTAGCAGACCACCAGCGGTCGGAACTTTCGAAGCGGGTTCTCTGCGCGCGGCGGATAGACGCCAATGGATTTATGTGGGGAGGCTTTCTCCCGAGACTACTCCTGATATGATGCTGGCTTACGTAAATGAATCACTGAAAATTGATGACGTTAAGTGTGAGTTATTAGTGGCTTTCGAGGACTCTTGTTCTTTTAAGTTGGGAGTACGTGAGAGTATCTTGTCTAACTTGTTGGATTCTTCGTTGTGGCCGCGGGGGGTTGCGATCCGTGAATTTTATCCTAGGAGGCCATCCATGTTGCTGAAGGGGATCGGATACATGATATCATCACTATTGCAATTCAATCATGTATATCTAAGGTATTCGAGAGTGCTGTTCTTGACAGAATTTCTCCGCTCTTTGCAAGTATTTTGGTAGATGAGCAGCACGGATTTTGTAGCTGAGATCCAAAGCTATATAATTGACTCGTTTTTCTAGGGTAGTCAGGTTGATGTGGTCTTTACTGACTTTGCAAAGGCTTTTGATAGAGTGGACCATCAGCGACTTTTAACGAAACTTGAGTCATATGGATTCTGTGGCCCTATACTTGACTGGTTCAGGAGCTACTTGAGCAATAGAAGACTTTGCGTCAAGGTGGGTTCCTTGCTGTCCTCTGAGGTTTTGGCGCTGTCGGGTGTGCCTCAGGGCTTAAAAATGGCTCCTTTCTTGTTTACACTGTTTGTGAATGACATTGGAGCAGCCTTTAGAGTTGTTAAGTATCTGATTTTTGCCGACGACTTAAAGATTTTCTTGCGGGTCAGATCAGTTTATGATTGTGTTGCTATCGAGGATGATTTGCTCTCGCTGGAGAGGTGGTGTCAGGTTAATCTTATGACTATGAATGTTAGCAAGTGTAGGACTGTTACGTTCAGCAGAACCAGAAACTCTATTCTATGATTATTCTTTTTTGGGCGTAATAATCCCTAGAGACAATATTGTTAAGGATCTGGGGGTGTATCTTGACTCGGAGCTCTCATTTAGAGATCATATCAGTGCCATCGTTCAAAGATCTATGAGGCTGTAATATTTTGTCTTAAGAGTCACAAGGGATTTTACAAGAATTGATACCTTCAAAATGCTGTTCTGTGCATTGGTCCGACCCACTTTGGAGTATTGCTCAGTCGTATGGTCTCCTCACTACGCTGTTCACGTCGCTAGGATAGAGAGGGTGCAGACTAAATTTATTAGATTATTAGCTCACAGACTGGGGTACTCATATCGGGATTGTCCTGTAAATGAGGTCATGAATGGCATGGGCCTGGTTCTTTTGCGCTTGCGCCGCATGAGTTCGGATTTGGTTTTTCTTTTCAAGCTTATCAACTCAATTGTCATATGTGCGGACTTGCTTAAACTTGTGGCGTTTCGAGTACCATTTATGGGCACCAGATCTCAGAGTCTGTTTTTTTCTCAGGTGTCATTCCACTAATTATGCATATTACAGTCCCTTGTCTAGGATGACGAGGTGGGGTAATGAACTGGGGGAATCTGTAGATTTCTTCGGTGTGAGTCTCTCCCAGTATAGGCGACGCTTGGGTGACGTAATGGATTTGAGAAATACTTTCACGTAGTAGAGCCTGCTTTTGTATGTTTAATCCGCGTCAATGTGTAAGACATCAAATGTCCCGTTATGATTTATGATTTTATCTTTTATATGATTTCGATGTTCATGAATAATTATGTATTGTTAATGTTTCTGCAGAACTTGCTATATTTTTTTATGTAATAACCACTGTAAAATGTGTAATAAAGGGCTAATTGCCCGTAAATTCTTAAATAAATAAATAAATAAATAAATCTCTACCGAAATATAACCCATCTAATAATTAAAACATTTTACTTTAATTGTTTAAATATAACCAATTCAATCCTTGATAACGTAATACGCAATAATGTCCTTGTTTTAAACAATTGAAACTAACGAACAAAATTTATTATCAAAATTAGATCTGACATGTATTCAAATATAATTAATATCAATATTATGTTTAATAGGAAATTTCTTAGCCAAAGTTCTTTAATTATTAACTAAAATTTTAAACACGACTGTTTCGTTTGAATTCTAAAACCGTTATCCTTTTGTCTTTTAAACAAAACTTTTTCCTTCCTAATTTACTTTTAAGCACCCGGAAAGTGTCAAACCGGTCCGAACTATAAAATACGATATAGGCAACCCAACAAGCATTATAATTTGGATATTGTAATCTTACAACCTACTTAAAAAACCTAACCTCCGTCACTGGATTTTGAATGTCTTGAATATAGGTCTGAATGCCATACTTTTGTTTCTTCAGGATCGTATGTTTATAATTGAAATATCTAATACCCTCAGGATACTTGTAATTTATTTGACGATAACGTATTGATCTATTGTGATAAAATTCAGATATTTTATATTAATTGTGTGCGCTTTGCAGAATTTATAAGTAGAACTTCAATCCAACCTCAAACTTTCTACTACAATTGATGCTTCCAGTATGGATGGCGTGTAATACTTTTAGAAATTTAATAAATTTGAAGAAAGTATCAGTGGTTTGCGAGTTTCCAGTGATAGTTATAACGATAACGAAATGGAGGGCACGGAAGTCAAGTTAGAAGAATTGCATTGTTCCATTGATATTAAAGACAATTCCATTTTAGAATATCAACAGGATAATAATGAGGTAAACTATAAATCATATTTAAGATAAAAACTGGGGGGTGATATCTCCTCTACCGATGTATTCTACTTTAAATTTTTTTGTCTTCTATATTTGATCGTATAAAATGACGTTGAACTTTGTTATGCTTTGTACTCATAAGACGATGATTCATTTGCAAGTAAAAATTCAATTTCAAACTGTCTTTGGACAGTGTAATAGTTTTTTAGTCGTCTCACTGGTGGACAGTGCTATCGTTGGTAGTCTTTGAATGTTTCAGAAGATTGCCTTCTGCTGCACGAGCGTTGATCATCTTTATCGTTGACCCAATTGTGGCATTGCTTAATTTTGAGTATTCCAAATTTAGATATCTAAAAATTCTGTGAAAAATCTCCCCAATGATCTAGACGTGGACCTAATATTGGCTTGTGGCTTATGACAAATATAATAGTGATATATTTTTTTTTATACGCTTTTTGATACGGAATTCTCTTTATTTTAGTGTCTTCCGATGAGCATATATCTTTCGTTACCTGCTGCTTGGGAGCAAAAAGTGTCTTGACTTCTCCAATATCATTCCTTTTCAAAGACTTGTTTAGTCTGTTCTTAAGCTTGTCGTCTTTTTTGAATCATATATTTGAAAATGATTAGGAAATTCTAATATTATATACACGGGCCTATACTCGATTGTTTTAATCTTATTCACTTCCACATATTGCGTATATTTTTATTCTCTGATTGACTAGAAATCTGCTCGTAAGAACACCGTTATGGTATTTATTTGATTACTTCTTTTTCGAAGCTGTGAAGTTATGTCAATTGTTATCACCATTTCTGTTTTTCACATTTATAATACCTGCAGCAACAATTGGTATTATTCACTCGGTTCACTCGTTAACATGAATTTTCAACTTTCTCTTTCAATTATGTGCATCTTTGTAGTCTGCATTCAGTTGCACGTTTCGCACTCGTCACCTGGTCGCCTACAATGTAACACTTGCCAGCCTGCGACTGGTCGCTAGTCGTGTCACTCGGCATATCATCATTTCTATTTGTGTTTGTCATCATCAAGTTTATTTTTTCAACTTCTACTCAAGTGGTTTTCCTTAATAATTTCATTGATAGGCTGGTCTGCTGGTACAGTGGACGCTGCTTAATGTGATCACATTGGAACTCAGGGGGGGGTCTTGATTACAATACACGAAAAGTTTTTTTTTAATTTTACACAAATGTGGTTTGCATTCCGCTGGCTAATTTTTGGCAACTTATCTAAAAATGTTATAATTTTTTTTGTCTCTTAAGAGTTATTTTTTGGGATTTTTTTTATGACGAACAATAAAAATATAGAGGTTTGAACTTTTTTCTATGTATTTATTGACATTTCAACAGTAAGTCTGAATATTTTCATACAAAAATTTTCATTACAATTACTCCAAAAGCCAAGATTGTTTGTTAACAAGTTTGTCGACGGTCTCCATGATTCCGGCTTATTGGCTTATCTAACATTAAAAAACCAAACGGCATTTCAATCTGTAAAGTTGTGGCTATGGAATGAACTAGAATCATTCAAAAATATTGGTTATTGAATAATTGACATGTTTTTGAAAATTAATTTTCAAATTTCATGATTTTATTTAATTATTTTGTTACGAATTAAAAAAACGGCTCGGAATTTTTCAATTCTTTTAGTTGAATCGATGACCATACATGTTCCGAATCCACCATTAAAATTTCAAAGCAATGGGTCATACGGTTTTTGAGATATCGTGGAAACGAGTTAGAAAAATGTAGTTTTAAGAAAATCGCGTTTAAAAAGAAGTTTAAATACGATTTAAAATCCTTTAAGATTTAAATCAAGTTAATATCTTTAGCCACCATTAATCTGCTATGCCTAGATCATAGATAATTTCTTCTTCTTTATCTTAGAAGTCCCTTAAATATGCTGGCTCCGTTTTTGCTTCAATCCCAAGGGATGAAAAGGAATACCGCTAGTTCTGCAAAGACAGCATATCTTCATGTGTAGAATGTATGTAATGTTTTTAAAGTGTAAATGTGTGTAAAAAATTGGAAAATCACTTTACCAACATATTCTACACATGTTTAGGAATCAAACATGACTGCCTTAATATTATGAAATTTTAAAATAGAACGGAATTAAATCGTACATTATTACCATACTAGTAACTTTGGCTATAATACATCTGACATGGGTCAGGTCTGGATAATGAATATGTCGGGGTGATTCTAACTGCAAACAAACTTCATTTTCAGCGGGAATTAACAATCTTATCAGAAATAATTGATAACATAAACCGAATTTTTGATTATATTAAACTATGTTTTTTGTGTGTACTCATATTCGTTCGGCCCGTTCTTTGCGAAAGAGATAATAATACCCGAATGATAACATTAACCTTGCACCTTGTTGTATTCAGCTTACAAACGCCACACGTCAACAGTTTCCTGTCATTAGTCTGTCGCTGATTAAATTTTGTAATTGATCTCCGTTATCACACCGAATAGCTTATTTACCTTTTTATTTGGTTTCTGTGATCTCGAGTAGAACTTGAATCGGTCAAATATGACATTTTTACTAGGTCGATAAGATAATACCTATTGAATTTCTTTATTATATTATCGAACTTATTCTTGTCTTCAACTTCGGTGAAGGTAAATATGTCGTGTATGTCGATCGCTTTATCTTCCATCAAATTCAAAAGATTTGAAATCTTTTGTTTTTCTGGTTTGTTGTTTTTCTCACTGGCTTCCAAACAGAAGTTGAACTTTTTCTTGAATTTAATTCATAGCCACATTTCGTAAGAAACACTACTATGCTGAAGCGTTAACATTATTTTCTTCTTAACTGAATGTACTCTGTATTCAATAAATTATAAATTTATCAAAATATATATTTTTATACAATTAGAAATGTAACAATAAAATCAGAGCCGGATTAACCACCAGCGGCGTGCCAAAACTTTTAAAGCGTTCCTTTCCAACAATTAATTTTTCAATCTATTATTAAGGTATGAACATGATAAAAACAAAAATTATTTAGTGCATTTAAAGAATAATAACGCAACAAAAAATAACGTAATATAATATCATGATATAATATCGTCTTCATCTAAAGAGTCGACCAGTGCACTCTCAATAAAGCTAAACCGCTGGTCTTAGAATCAGATAAACTATTTCTTAATTAGTTCTTGACTCTACATAGCGTTGAAAACGACCTCTCTCCCTTAACGTTGGTTGCTGGTATTGTTAGAAAGGTTTTTACAGCAGTGTTGGCGTAACAAGGCGGCTACGGCCTTGTGTTTCCGACTGTCGGGCCTCTAAATGGGTATTAAATTTACGTGGAATTTTTTTTAAATAATCTTAAAGCCTGTTTACATTATAAAATTTTTATTAGACAAAAATTTCAGTTTCCACCTTAAAATTCTCGTTAAAATAATTTTTAAGAGAAATTTTAAAGAAATTTTAAGGAATAGATCAGCACCTATTTCCTTAAAATTTTACGTAAAATATAGTGAGTTTTAAGGTAAACACAAATCGGTAAAATTTACAAATTTTAAGAAATTTTATGGAAATTATTACGAAAATTTTAAGCAAAATTTTATAATGTAAACAGACTTTTATAACCGGACCGATTGTTTTATATTAATTTTTATGAAAAAAATATAATAAATATAATTAATTACTTTTATTTCAATCACAGTTAAAAATCAATTAACAGAAAATCAACAATTTTATTCAAAACATACCTGACGGTTTTAATAAATTATATTCCAAAATAATTTATAAAAACAAAACAACTGGTTCTTATCATAAATACTGTAATGAACTGCAATGTGATGTAAATAAAAATTAAAATATGCTCAAACTGTCATAGGATTTTTTTGGAATCTGCTAAGGGCTAAGGAGGAGAGTTTATTTTTTTATTGTCTATTGTATTGCTACTAGATGCGAAATTTTACTTTTACGGTCTGTTTATTTCTTTATCGATGCCGGCTTCAAGTTCAATTTAACGAAAGCTGAAACGGACAGTAAATAATACTTTATAATTATTTTAAATAGGTTACACGAGAAATGTGGCAAACAACTTATTTTGAAAATGTGCCTGATTTTAGCGATGTTTTCACTGTTTAGTGCTAAAAATCTGAAAAATTTGAATTCATATTGTGACAGAACAGCGCCCTTTTAATGCCGCGCTCTTGTTCGATCGAACACTGGTAGTTACGCCACTGGTCGATATTTAGATATATTGCAACTATTTTTAGTCTTCTCAGAACTTGCTTTCTTTATTTTCTTTCTTCAAAGCTTATAGAAAGTATTAAAATTGAATACATTCTTCTGCAAAATCTCTTTCAAGTTTAGACTGATAACTCTGCCATAAATTTGAAAATAAAAATGAATAAAATCACTTATCGAAGATATATTTGTTACAGAAAACCCCAAGTAATTTAAAGAGTTACTTTCAAATTAAGAAAGAAGAAACGGAAGTCAACTTGGAAGATTTGCATGATTTCATCGACATTAAAGACGAAACTTTAATGAACGAATCTCTAGTTGATCAAGATTGTGATATACCACCAATTCACACTGGTAAAATATTTTTCCAGTGTAAGATTTGTGATTATAGTTGTTCCAAAAAATCAACATTAAAACGTCATTTACTAATTCATACGGGCGAGAAACCGTTTGAGTGTAATATTTGTGATTTTAAATGTTCAAGAAAAGGTGGTTTAAATGATCATTTACTAACTCATACGGGCGAGAAACCGTTTGAGTGTAATATTTGTGCTTTTAAATGTTCAAAAAAAGGTGGTTTAAATGATCATTTACTAATTCATACGGGTGAGAAACCGTTTGAGTGTAATATTTGTGAATATAAATGTGTACGAAAAAGTGACTTAAAAAATCATTTAATAATTCATACTGGCGACAAACCGTTTGAGTGTAATAGTTGTGATTATAAATGTTCACTAAAACGTTATTTAAAAAACCATTTACTAACACATGCGGGCGGGAAACCGTTTGAGTGTAATATTTGTGATTATAAATGTTCACGAAAACATTATTTCAAAAAGCATTCACTAACTCATACGGGCGAGAAACCGTTTGAGTGTAATATTTGTGGTTATAAATGTTCACGAAAACCATATTTCAAAATGCATTTACTAACTCATACGGGCGAGAAACCGTTTGAGTGTAATATTTGTGTTTATAAATGTGCATTAAAACAATATTTAAAAATTCATTTACTAACTCATACAGGCGAGAAACCGTTTGAGTGTAAAATTTGTGATTATAAATGTTCACAAAAAGATTATTTAAAAAAGCATTTACGAACTCATACGGGCGAGAAACCGTTTGAGTGTAATATTTGTGATTATAAATGTTCACAAAAACATTATTTAAAAGGTCATTTACTAACTCATACGGGCGAGAAACCGTTTGAGTGTAATATTTGTGATTATAAATGTTCACAAAAACTTTATTTAAAAAAGCATTTACGAACTCATACGGGCGAGAAACCGTTTGAGTGTAATATTTGTGATTATAAATGTTCACAAAAACAATGTTTAAACAATCATTTACTAACTCATACGGGCGAGAAACCGTTTAAGTGTAAAATTTGTGATTATAAATGTTCACGAAAAGCTACATTAAAAAATCATTTACTAACTCATGTCGGCTAGAAATCGTACCAGCTTCTTATTTCTTCTTGGTTTCAAGCATCGGTTGTAAGATCATGCCTTTGTGAAACCACCTTCCGAAAATATAACCAAAAAGACAGATGGTACACTTTTTTTCTCTTTTGTTACACTCACTATATTATTGTAACACAATAAATGAAAACTTGTGAAAGAAAATATTGTCGTATTTTCTCACAATTATATATATTTTTTTATGTAATATTTTATTTGATGATTTTTGTTTGAAATTTTAATTGTAAGAAATGTAAAGATATTGTTTTGAATAGGTTGGCAGTAAGTGCCAAGATGAGTAGAGAGGATGTTTGATTTTTTTTAGTGTTAAATAAATAAATTTTTAAATCGGTGATTTAATTGAGCAGTGAGTGATTAAATTGCAAGATTTATGGTGATATTATTATTAAGCTTTACATTCCAAAAGAATATAGCTATCCCTGGTCTGGGATTTACAAATCCTTTTGAAGGGGTGGATTAGTCCCCGTATAACATGTTTTGTTAATTTGTTTTGCTGTTCTTTCCTACGTCATGTCCTCATTTGCCCCTTCAGCTTTGGATGTATTTCCGCCTCTGTTACAATTACTCTCCATTCTTTTCTGTCTTGAGTCTTCGTCTTTCAGTCGTTGACTTCCATCAGTCTGAGGTCCTGCATAACCTGGTCCCACCATCTCTCTCTAGGCCTTCCTCTCGCTCTATCCTCTTTTGGCGTCCATAAAGGTAGTGTTTTTGTTATTGAATTATCGTCTGTAACAATTTATTATTTGCATAACTAATTTTCGTGACCCTTAACTATCGATCGCGTCCTACGCCCATGGTGGGTATTCTTCGCTTCTTCACGCATTCTCTTTCGCGCAGTTTTGGCTCGTCACCAACTTCATGTTGAATCGTCAAGTAAGACGTTGGCATTTTTATAAGTGCAGTAGAAGTCAGTTAGATTGTCATATTTGAGATAATCGCAATTGCGCAAGGGTCCAGTTTTGGGATTTAACCTGAGGCGTGAAGTAAAAAAAGGATTGCCAGCAAAGTTAACGTCGATATTAGATATAAATTGAATGAACGCGTGTTCAACCTTTAAAACGACGAGAGGGTCGTGTTTGATTGTCTTGCCATCTTTGAGTCAAAATCCACGATTTGCTGTGTTGTGTAATAGTGCAAGGTGCTTCGATATTGGTGCATAAAGTGATTTTCTGTTCGGGCTCATCGATCTCATCATCCTCCGACCGAGCGGTCCAGCAAGCTACTGGTTTTCCAAGCAATGAGGTGAAACGACGCGTCCACATATTTGTCTTCAGTTTGGAAACAGTGTTTTGGTGGTGTAACCACTCGAAAGAGATCTTGTAAACGTACCTGAGCGCTTGAGTAAGTCTTTTTTTATACTGCCGATTCCTTTCTGTGTGTGGTTTATTGGAAACTATTTGGTTCCGATTAGTAGTACGACGTGTCCGTACGCCACATTATAGCTGCCGCATTAAAATTTCTATATTGGAAATTGTTACGATAACACGTTTATAGTAGATTGTACCTACGTATTTTTTTATTATAAGATTTTAACTATCGGTATTTTTATTTGCGAAAGTGGAAGCAAATTCTTCTTTTTAGGATTCACGCCCTGTGCTTCCGTATTTAACAGGAGCTGGTTTTTTTCAATCTGGGCTTCATCACACTATTACGAGAAAAGATCGATTCCAGGTGTTGTGAGGAGTTTATTGCTTTAGCAAAGAATATTCTCATTACACGTCCTCTCGCATAATATGGCTCAACCATCTAATCCGTTGTGACTTGATGAATTTCACTATATCTTCGTTTTCAAATTTTTTTTTTAGTTTATAGTTCTTTCATGTTTTATACTCGCCATCCTCAGTTTTTCTTGGGTCCAGAATGGTTCGACAGACTTTTATTTCAAATATCTTCAGTTGTTTCTCATCTGCTCTGGACATGCAGTGTTTCAGCTGCGTACGTTATGACTGGTCTTATTACTGTTTTGTATATTTGTAGTTTGGTTTTGTTTTTTAGATTTTTTTCTTTCAGCATGGATTTATTTGCATAGTAGGCTCTGTTGCCTGACTGTATCTTTTCTTGAATTTCTTGTCCTCGATTATTATTTCTATTTATATTTATTCCCAAGTATTTGCAGCTTCTGGTATGTGACGTTTTCCTGTCACACTTCATAAACTTGGTCTTCTTATAGTTTACTAGTAACCCCATTGTCATTGCTCTCGTTTCCATGTTTTTGAACATCTCCACTAGTTTTTTACGTGTTCTGGCCATTATGAGGGCGTCGTCTGCGTAAGCTATCACCTGTCCTTCTCTTGTTGCTAGGGTTCCCTCTGTTTCCATTCCACTAATTACCTTCTCTAGTACCACGTTAAACAGGGTCACCGACAGTGCATCACCCTGCCTTACTCCGTTATTCATCTCGAAGTTGTCCGTCTCAGCTGATGTTGTTCTTACACAAGCTGTTGTGTGTTCGAGTGTCATCTTTGTCAATCTTAAGATCGTTCCAGGAATGTTCATTTCCTTCATCGCCTTGAATAATTCGTTTTTATTCACTTTATTGAAGGCTTGCCTGAAGTCAACAAATAGCATATATTATAAATCCATATTATTTGCTGTATCGCTCCCACCGTCGATCGACCCTCCGTAAACCCAAACTGACAGTTTCCTATTTTGTGTCTTGTAGCCTCTTTCAGTTTTCTGTGTATTGCTATTGATAACACTTGGTATGCGGTATTAAGCAAAGTGATTTCCCTATAATTTGTGCACTGTTCCAGGTCTCCTTCCTTTTCAGGGGGACTATGACGCTTTCTCTACATGCAACTGGCATAGCCTCTTCCTTCCATACTCTTTGTACCATCTTGCATATTCTCCCACGTAGTTCTTCTCCCCCGTTTTTAATCAGCTCTATCTCTATTCTGTCCTTACCCGGTGATTTTCCATTTTTCATTCTTTCTATTATTTCCATCACCTCTTCTTCGGTTGGTGTTGCTACCTGTTTTTCACCATCTATTTCGCTTATTTCACATTCTTCTACTTCTTGCTGGTTGTTCAGTAGCTTGTGGAAATGTTTAGCCAATATCTGTTTAATTTTCTCTGGGTCACTTTCAATGTTTCTTTTTTCGTTCTTCATGTTTCTTGCTTTTACTTTGCTTTCCTTTTTTTCGTTTCTTATCAGCTGATTAAAAAGTTCTTTTATTACTGCTTCTGTTACTTTCCTCTATTTTGGTCATTTTTTCCATTATCCATTCATTCTTCTTCTTTTTAAATATCTTATTAGCTTTTCCTATCGCTCTCTTGTATTCATCCCGGTCCTCCTGTTCTCCTGGCTTGCAGCAATTTCAACCTCCTCTCTCTCTTTTCTTTACTGATCTCGTCACATTCGTCGTCGTACCATTCTTTAAATTTTTTCTTCTTTCTATATTCTATTACTGCTTTCGCGTTTGTTTGTATACTTGTTGTGATGTTATTTATTTCCTGGTTCATGTCTTTATGTTCCTTGTTTTTACGTAGTTCTTCTATAATTTTTTCTTCGTATAATCTCACTGTAGTACTGTTTCCCAACCTTTCTGTGGCTATTTTTCTATTTCTGTTACACGGTATAAAGTATTTGGTTGTTTTCTGTCTTATCTTAGCTATGACAAGGTAATGATCCGTGTCAGCGCTTGCTCCTCTATACGTTCTCACGTCTTTTACTGTGTTTTCACTTCTCTTTGACACCAATACGTGGTCGATCTTGTTTCCACTTTCACCTCTTCTTCCGGGCCAGACCCATGTTACCTTGTGTATTTTTTGTGTTTGAATTTCGTACCACAGATTAATGTGTTCAGTGATTCAGCCATACTGGACAATTTCTCCCCGTTGCTGTTAGTTTTATCATGTATGGTGTGTTTTCCAGCTACTGCTCGTAAATAGTCTTCTTTGCCTATTTTTGCGTTGAAATCTCCTAGTACAATTCGCATAATTTCTCTATTTCATCTTAAAAATTTTCTTTCTACTGCTCACTGCTATCTTCTGTCGGTGCATATCCATTTATGATTGACAGGTTTGTCTTTGATCTTATTCTCAAGTATGCAAGTCTTCTATTTATTGCCTTAAATCTCATTACTCTATTTAACATGTTTTTTGTTACCACAAAACCTGTTCCATTTCTTCCCTGCGTTTGTTCGCCCGAGTAAAACATATTGTAGCTTTTCTTTGTTATTTTACCTTGTCCTTTCCATCTTAGTTCTTGCAACGCTGCAATGTCTACTCTGTATCTTATTAATTCGTTTGCAACCTCCGTCACCTTCCCGGGTCTCAACAACTCTCTTATATTCCACGTACCTATCCTTATTATGCTTTCCCTCTTCGTTCTCTTTCGAGGTAACAGCATTCCGTAATTATTCTCAAGTTTCCTGGTGGTTTGCCATGTCGTCATCTTTGTCTTTAGGGTTTTATATGTAGTTTCTGGTTGAGACATTACATATACTCCATCTTTCTTTGTTAGTTTTTTGGCATGTTGTTTTTCCGAGATTGCTTTGAGTTTACCCTCACTATCATTTCATTCAAATATTTCATTGTCTATATATAGCTTTCTGTACCCAATTCTTGTCTTCTTCCCTTTGTTGTTTTCTTTCTTGACACGTTTTATAATTTGATCTTGTATTATTTTTCAGTCTTCTCTTATTCTCCATTACCATTTTTTTGTCGTTAAGGTTGCTCAGTTATATGGTGATAAGAAAGTCATAAAAAAGAGCCTTTTGTAACTAGAGGGTGGTTACTATTTCATTTGAAGAAAAAAATAAAATTATTAGAAGACATCCAATACATTATAATCTATTTTATTAGAATGAATTTAATGTTTACTGAATGACAACTTATTTAAATTCTAAAAGACTCTCACGATTGTTGTTATTATTTTGTTGTTGGAGAGGCTAGACGCCCTCTCCGTGTATTTTCAGGGCACTAAATTCAAATCAAGATATGATTTACTATACCGCCTGCCTTAAAATATAACAGTGTAGTAGTAAAACGTAAAATTAAATTTCCCCTATTTCCGTATACCAGAACATGGCAAAAATTACCTAAGGGCAACCCCGATGGCCATCAACTCGAGCATACCGAGAGCTCCACGTTATGTACACAAGAAAGTCGCTACTACAAACCAAATCCGCCAATGAGTCTCGTACAAAGCAGTAAAGCTGAAGGTAACTGGTGAGTCAGGAAAGTAATCGAACTTGGACACAATAATACATATTAAGATGGTTTTATAATTTGTCGGTTTCGACATACTAGTAGATTTGTTAGTGATTCGCATCCACCCTGTGCATTTTGGTAGAATTTTATTTTAATAAGTTAACTGGTAACATGGTAAATTTGAAAGGTGGGGGCGAATCAGAGGAAATTGAAGGCTTTTTACCACGAGTCGCCGCACGAGTAGGTGGTACGACTTATGGCTCGTAAATTTTGGGTCTGTAAGATTTATTTTTGAAAGTGAGTAATAATTTTGATTTAAATAAAGTGATTTTTATGCGTATACATTATTGCGTTATTTTGGATAATTATTTTTGATATTTGGATTGATAAAATTGAAAAAATTGGATTCTAAATTTAAAGGAATTCTTGCGCGCTTTACTCGAAAAATTACGTGTTGCCAAGAAGCGTTTTTCTTAGTTGTTAATTTTGGAAGAATTTAGTTAGTGAGGTGAATTTTCGTCTAATTTTTCGGGGTAGGTAAGATCGGTGATTGATAATCTAGCTGTACTGCATTGTTTTGCATATCTGCACTTCTTCAAAATACGTAAATCAACTGCCGGCACATATGTGTGTGTTTCGTTTATCGAATCCGAAAGAAAATATTAACATCGCTTCAAATCAATCAAAAGCGTCGTTCCTTATTGTAGGCACTATCATTGGCCTTTAAGGTAAAGTAATATTTAAACAAAATCTGTAATCATCTGGATGATGTACCTTGATGAAAAATTCGCTCTTTGTTTTCCGCCATTACAGTGACGTCATAGTAACCTTGTTTGAACAAAGGAATCAACTCGTAAGTGATTACTTGCATTTTTAACCATTAACCAGTTCTCAATTGTTGTGTTGAAAACATTTTATTAATTACCTAAACTTTGGAATTCAATTTTTGTTTTTGCTGAATCAAATTTTCAATTCGCAAATTCGCATTGTTTTTATAAGATAAAATCAGGAAAAATGCCTCGATGTTGTGTATACGACTGTAAAAAAAGAAATCCAAACTTGCACCATAAAATTAAGAGGAAGAACTTCGTGTCTACCAAATCAAGTCACATATACTTCATCTATTTTAAAGAAAGTGATTTTAAACAATCTCACTACTGAAAAAAAGACTTCTCCCGCAATGTTCCACTACATCCATATTATTTTTAAAAGAAGATGCCGTACCATCACTTTTTTTATACAATGGAAAATATAAAGACCGGGCTCAGGGCCGGATCTTGATACAATAAATTTACAAGGTATGATATTGCGCAGGCTGTGACTCATGGACTGTGACGTACACTGGTTCAGATATTAACTCTAGTATCCTACCTACGTAAGTTGTGGCAAGCGTGTGGGTATCGTATTTATTTAATTTTTCGTACGATAACAATCTAGGGTTAAACAAATAGCGAGAACGACTGAGTATTGGCGGTCAACTACGGTGGAAATTATTCGATTCGATTCTTTATAACTGTGTTTTTTATATATTTAAAATTTTGATTTAGTAAAAAATAATCACATGTTTTCATTATTTCCCAAACATCGCTAAATATTTGAATTTCAATTGATCAGTCATGCGCCAACGGACGAAAATTTTTTTAATTCAATTTTTTTCAATTTTGTTTGGTATATTTTCTCTTACTTCTCATTATTTTTACGTTTTTCTTATGTTAAATACGACTAATGATCAATAATAATTGTGAAATAAGGGTCTTTATATCGTATTACAGAGTTTGTATTATAAAAATTAAAAAAACATTAAAAAAAAAAAATTTCCTGATCTTTGGCCAATTAGTGTGTTGCCTGCCCTTTAATGCGTTCCCTGCGTAATAATCATACGCACTCCGATCTTAATCAAAGTTTGTAGCTTCTCTATAAAAATCTACTCGTGGCAGCTCTACCCTCGGGGTAAATTACCATCTTTAACGACCCCGGGTGTTACACCACCAACCTTAAACTTTTAATCACAAGGGGGAGACTATGTACACTTTAAAACTCAAATACTCTTCTTTAACTACGTCATATCGTCAGTGTAAAACTATCACATCTCAAAAATCATAGTTTCGGGATAAATAGCATTGAAAGTTTCATGAAGCAATTAAAAATAGTATAGTTTCCTTTTTTTAATAATATTTATTTTGTATGGGGCTAATTAGGATTACTATTGATGGAAATTGTTACAGTTGAAAAATAAAAATTGTATTTTGATTTAGAAAGAATACTTTCTAGATTTTCTAGATTTGTGATTGTTTTACACTAAACTTTTTTAATAATAATTTAGAATTGTAATAATAACAATAAAAAAGATAATTCTAAGTTACACAATTACACTATAAAGTGTTGAATTTAGATACTCTTTATAACTCAAAATCGTCATTTTCTGAAATGTGATAGTTTTACATAAGAAACAATTATTTTCTGTGAAATGGACTGGTTTTTCAATAATTTTTACTAGACAAAAGCTGTAGTCTGTTTCGGAATGGAGCGTCAAATTCTTGTAAAATGTTTTGTTTAAAAAATACAGGGTTTTGAAAAACACAAAAGAAAACGCTCGTATTTTTCAACATTTTTTTTTACTTCAATTCTTAACTCAAAAACCGTTGATTTTAGACAATAAGAAGTTTAAATCTAGTTCGTAGATTAAACAACGAGTCAGGAAACATGCGTAGTTTACTGTACCTCCTTCCCAGGACAAACTACGTTACAACGCCCTGAAAGAACAAGTAACCTCCGAAGTAACCGCGAGTCTCTCAACTTTCAAAACCAATCGGCTTGAAAAAGAACTGCCGCCCAAGCCAAGAGCAATGCAGACAAAATCAAAATCTTTGCTGACAATCTCGACGCCCAGTGACCAATTTTGCCTGGCAGTTGACCTGTTACGTTTAAGTCTCCCGGTTTGAGTCTCCTCCCCCGCATTATCAGTCTGGTTTCACTGAGGTCCCTGCATCACGATTATTCTCGCCTTTCTGCGCTGCTTTTGCAGACGCCTCCTGACTGTCTCTGATAACTATCTTTTAGTGAAACCTCCTTTCGGAGTTTCTACCTTTTTTCTTTTTGTTTTTTTTTTTTATTTAGTTTCCTTAAGTGGCATTCTAACTATTGGAGAAATATAAAACACCGCCTAACAAAGACCCATGTGCAATGAGGGCTAGATACAACGAGGTTCGTCTGGTGCCTTAAAGTTCCTGGAGGACAGGTTTCTAAGAAACATTGGTGAACATCCTAAAACCCGACGGCACCCGGTCAATGCGATGATTACAAGGATCAATCCTAGCCTCTGTTTTCATGCTCCTTTACATTCAGGACTTATTATAGACAGGGGGACTATCCCTTCGCAAACGGCAAACAAAGCAGGAATTCTACGCCGACGACTCCACCTACTATAACAGCTCGTTTCGCTTTCGGCTGATAATAAGCCCCCTCCATCCTCTTCCTTTTTTTCTTGCAATTTGGACTATAAATACGGAATTTTTCTCGTTTCTCTTCCTAGTTCACCGCTTGATGATGCCATAGTATGGTGAAAACGTTTTGCGATAATATACATACGGTGTATTTATATTGTGGTAACTTAAAACATTGTAGTTTTAAAAAGTGTTTTTTGTTTTTTTATAAAATTTAATATGACTCTCTTCTATATTTAATTATAAAAGTGGTTGTTTTAATAGTGCCATTTGTTAATAATATTTTCAACAACATCAGGTATTTTTCAAATCTAGAGTATACAGAGTACCAGGTGTGTAAGTATGAAACCGGAATTTTTGTACAGAAAATACACGTTTATTGTAATGATATGATACAAAGTAACTTATTCAAAGTATTGTCCGTCGCTATCTATACATTTTTCCCATCTTTCTGGCAATTTGTAGATTCCGCGCCAAAAGAACTGTTGCTCTTTTGAGGCAAACCAGTCATCGAGCCATTTTTGTACATCTTCGTAAGAAGTAAAGCGTTGCTCAGCAAGTGCGTGTCCAATCGATGCAAACAAGTAGTAATCGGATGGGGCAAGGTCCGGTGAGTAAGGCGCGTGCTGAAGAATCTCCCAAGGGAACGACTCGATCGTTTCCTGGACCTGTTTTGCTTTGTGTGCTGGTGCATTGTCATGCAGCAAAATCACCTTGTGTTGTCTTTGTTGGTATTCTGGTCGTTTTTCACGCAAAACTCGATCCAAATCGGTCATTTGTTGTCGGTAGCGTTGAGTATTGACAGTTTCCCCAGGTTTCAGCAGCTCGTAGTAGATTACGCCTTTCTGATCCCACCAAACACACAGCATTGTCTTTCGTCCGTAGCGGTTTGGTCTTGCCGTCGATGTTGATGGTTCACCCGGAGTAACCCATGACTTTTTGCGCTTAGGATTCTCGAAATATATCCACTTTTCATCGCCAGTCACAATTCGATGTAAAAATGACTTTCTTTTGAACCTGGCGAGCAGCATTTCGCATGATGTTTTGCGGTTTTCCTGCTGTCTTTCGTTGAGTTCATATGGAACCCATTTCCCCACCTTTTGTATCTTTCCCATGGCTTTCAACCGAAGGGAGATGGCTTCTCGGGTCACCTTTAACTGATCCGCCAGTTGTTGCTGTGTTTGAGCGTCGTCTTCGTCCAACAAGGCTTGCAGGTCAGTGTCTTCAAACTTTTTCGGTGGTCTTCCACGTTCTTCGTTCCTCACGTCAAAATCGCCACTTTTGAACCGTTTGAACCACTCGAAACACTGTGTTTTACCGAGAGCATGCTCACCGAACGCCTCCACAAGCATTCGATGCGATTCGGCTGCGGTTTTCTTCAGATGAAAACAGAAAAGTAGTGCTGTCCGCAAATCGTAATTTGTTGGCACAAAACTCGACATGTTTATCTCTAATAAACTAATGCTAATGAATGAAACTCGTGTTATTGTGAGTTGGAAATCTTTGTCGGATATCAAAACAATAACAAGACACCGCTGACGTGATGTGTCGGTAACTGCATCGACATCTAGCACCACCTATAGGCAAATTCCGGTTTCATACTTACACACCTGGTATATGCGTACCTAATATAAAACAACTGTAAGCAGTCATAAATCTTATCGTAACCACTAACTAAATTTGTAATCCCGCAAGATTTTCAGGGAAGTTTGCGATATTCGTTACTTAGAAATTTATAAAATTGCTCAGTCACTTCAAAGCCGGATAAACTATGTTTCTTCCAGCTCAATTTTGATAAAAACTTTTTTATACAATAGTTTTACGTTGTTCGAATTTTGTTTTGTACACTCACTTCTACATTGTATGGTGGTTTGATTTAGTCTGGGCTCGTAACCTCTTATTATGTCGCACACATCGTCATTTGTTTTACCGTTCACGTCCCTTTCAGTAATGCTAGCATTTGTACTTAAAACGAAAGCAAAGCCGCAAAACAATATTATCCAAATGTAACCCATTTTATTAACTTGATTTATTGTGAAACTAAAATGGTACAAAGGAATAATTAAAATACTAGGTTACTTTCTAAAAGATCAATTCAAATTTTTAGTGCTTACCCTAACTCGACCGCATGATGACTAGTAATAACGGAGTTTTTACGACGCTTATATTTGATAAATGTTATCTTATCTGAAATATTCAGTCAACCAATCAGAGCATTAATTCATACTCACAGGTGAATTTATCTAAAAGATAAGAATCGGTGCACAATTCGTAAGTTGAAAAAAAGTGACTTGGAGTCAAATTTATTTTAAATAATATAATTTGATAAATTTTAATTCTCAAGTGCAATGTTTTTTATTAATTTATTTATTTTAAATAAAAATATATATTATGCAACTCTTCTTTTATATTTTTCTTATTTAATAAAATGACTAATGTTAAGATAATATTGTTTTGCGGCTTTGCTTTCGTTTTAAGTACAAATGCTAGCATTACTGAAAGGGACGTGAACGGTAAAACAAATGACGATGTGTGCGACATAATAAGAGGTTACGAGCCCAGACTAAATCAAACCACCATACAATGTAGAATTGAGTGTACAAAACAAAATTTTGCAAGAAACGGTTGGGATTGCATTTATAATCATAGACACCAGAAATATAGATGTGTAAATATTTATGAAGTGATTAACGATGTAAAAATTTATCGCGAATGTAGGGCGGTGCACGTCCCGAAGTTGAAAATAGCAACTTTGAGGTTATATTAGTTATATTATATTAGTTATTATTGTATAATCTTGTAATTTGTAATTAAGTTTATCTTAGATATAATTTAATAAATTTTTAGCTCTCAAATGCAATGTAAATATCTAATTTATTTATTTAAAATAAAAAATATAATATAAAAAAAATTTTTTTTGATTCCTCCATCGCAAATTATTTGAACAACGTAAATAAATTGTATGAAAAACATTTTTATCCAAAGTGAGCTGGAAGAAACATAGTTTATCTACTTAAGTTTATTTTAGATATAATTTAATAAATTCTAGCTCTCAAGTGCAATGTAAATATCTAACTTATTTATTTAAAGTATAAAAAAATACATATCTCTTTTATTTATTTTTGATTAAGCAGTCGCAGATTATCTAAGCATCTAATTATCATCAAAACAAATTATCTAAATTTTTGCAAAAAATAAAAAGTTGATATTTCGTGAGGATAGGATTTTTCATGTTGTTTCACTAAGCATAATTTTTTTTTAAAACGATTTAACATATTAATTTAAAATTTGGAGGGTTGCATACAGAACCCATTAGGGTACAATAATACCATTTTTGGTATTAAAAAAAAATATATTGGCTGTTTTCATAAGGTTATGCCCATAAAGTGTTTTTATTTTATTAAAGTAGTTTTGGGCCGGAGCTATCAGTTAATCCTTACCACGATTAGAGAATTAGATTTTCGGGTGGATCCAAAATTTGCCCTGGTTGCGTTTATCAAAAGCAACCCCCACATTTTTTACTTTGGTTCCCTATGCTCCGGGCCGTTTTGAAAAACTCTGTGTTTACTAAAAATATTCGCCTAAACCGGTCCCACTCGCTAAAGACGCAAATCTTTGTTTTTTAGTTAAATTTCTCTAAAATTAACGAAATTCTATTTTAAATTAATTAATTAAATGATGTTAACACAACTGCATCGCTGATATTCAACTGGGGTACTACATAAAACACAATCCTGTCTATATAATTTACAATGTACTATATGGCGCATAGCAGTCAGTCAATCAGAAGCAATGGCGCACCCAAGAGGGCGGCTAGCTCTCCCCCCCCCCCCCAGACACTTCCTTTTTTTAATGACGATAGCCACTTTTTTACCGGTACAATGAAAAAAAAAACAAAAAAATGATTGTGTTCGACATGATTGTAGTTAGGTACTGCTTTTAGTGTAGCACTTGTTGCTTTTTTGTAGCTAATCAGCCAAACCAGTTAATTACCAAATTGTCGCCTATGGGCACTACTTTGAGATGCCGTCCCTCTTATACTTAAGAGCTAACAGGAGAGGTCCGGCGCAAAGGGGGGGAGGGGCGTGGTCAACGGATTTTTAGTGTTTACTGAAATTTCAAATACAAAATAATTTTACTATGGATAATTAGCAATCAGTTTCAATTTTTAATCTTAACGACTACTATTTATTGAAAATAAGGATATAAAAAGATTGGCAACAAAAATCAATGATAAATCTTTCGCCCTGAGTTATTTCGGAAATGCCGTACTTTAATTCTCACTTTAATTTAAGGTAACAGTGGTAACACAATAATAACTTATACTCGAAAATAAGATGACCACGCCCCTTTTTCCGAAAAATTTTATTATCTGTAAAATTTCATTATCCGGAAAATTTTATTAACTGTAACATTTCATTTTCCAGAATATTTCATTAACCGTAAAATTTCATTATCCGAAAAATTTAATTAAAATTTTATGTTAATTTCATTTTCCAGAATATTTCATTAACCGTAAAATTTCATTAGCCGTAAAATTTCATAATCCGGAAAAAATCGTTATCCGGAAAATTTAATTAACTGTAACATTTCATTATCCGAAAAATTTTTTTAACCTTAAAATTTCATTATGCGGAAAATTTCATTAACTGTAACATTTCATTATCCCAAAAATTTTATTAACTGTAACATTTCATTAACCGTAAAATTTCATTATCCGAAAAATTTCATTAACTATAACATTTCATTATCCCGAAAATATTATTAACTGTAACATTTCATTAACCGTAAAATTTCATTATCAGGAAAATTTCATTAACTATAACATTTTATTATCCCGAAAATGTTATTAACTGTAACATTTCATTAAACGTAAAATTTCATTATCCGGAAAACTTCATTAATCGTAAAATTTCATTATCCGAAAGATTTAATTAAAATTTCATGTTAATTTTGTTTTCCAGAATATTTAGCCGTAAAATTTCATTACCAGGAAAATTTATTTATCCGGAAAATTGTATTAACTGTAACATTTCATTATCCGAAAAATGTTATTATCCGTAAAATTTCATTATCCGGAAAATGTCATTAACTGTAACATTTCATTATCAGGAAAATTTTATTAACTATAACATTTCATTATCCGAAAAATTTTATTATCCGTAAAATTTCATTATCCGGAAAATGTCATTAACTGTAACATTTCATTATCAGGAAAATTTTATTAACTGTAACATTTCATTATCCCGAAAATTTTATTAACTGTAACATTTCATTAACCGTAAAATTTCATTATCCGGAAAATTTCATTAATTGTAAAATTTCATTATCCGAAAAATTTAATTAAAATTTCATGTAAATTTCATTTTCCAGAATATTTCATTAACCGTAAAATTTCATTAGCCCTAAAATTTCATTATCCGGAAAGTTTCATTATTTGGAAAATTTCGTTTTCCGGAAAATTTTATTAACTGTAACAATTAATTATCCAGAATATTTTGCTAACCGTAAAATTTTATTATCCGGAAAATTTCATTAACTATAACATTTCATTATTCGGAAGATTTTATTAACTGTAACATTTTATTAACCGTAAAATTTCATTATCCGGAAAATTTCATTAACTGTAAAATTTCATGTTAATTTCATTTTCCGGAATATTTCATTAACCGTAAAATTTCATTATCCGAAAAATTTTATTATCCATGATATTTCATTATCTGGAAAATTTTATTATCAGGAAAATTTCATTAACTGCAATTATTAATTAATTGTAATGTTTCATTATTCGGAAAATTTCATTAAAATTTCGTGTTAATTTAATAATTCGAAAAATTTCATTAACCATAAAATTTCATTAACTGTAACATTTCATTATCCGAAAAATTTTATTAACCGTAAAATTTCATTATCCGGAAAATTGAACTGCAACATATCATGCGCAAAATTTGATTATCTGAAAAATTTTATTATCCGGAAAATATCATTATCCGGGAAATTTCATTAACCGTAAAATTTCATTATCCGGAAAATTTGATTATACGTAAAGTTTCATTCCCCGGAAAATTTCCAACGTAAAGAACTATGGTTGTGAAAACCACTACTGGAAGCAAATAAAAGAACAGATCGCAATAAAGTAACAGAAAGCTGGACACTTTTAGTGCAGCAACTCCACTTTTCTTCTCTATTATCCGGAAAATTTCATTAACTGTAACATTTCATTATCCGAAAAATTTTATTAACCGTAAAATTTCATTATCCGGAAAAGTGAACTGTATCATTTCATTTCGGAAATTTTATTAGCCGTAAAATTTCATTATCCGGAAATTATCCGGCGCTCGCCTTTAGCACATATCGCTTCGCTCGCATTTGTTGACACCTTCTCCATATTGGCTGCGCCACTGGCCAGAAACCTTATGTTCTGGTTACGTATCCGTTCTTAAATTTAATTTACAGGTTTTAATATCTAATTGAATGATTAAGTGCAGAAAACAATAAAACTGGGTCACAGGCACATTCCTTAAACTGGTATAAAGAAAGGGTGTCTAGCATTGAACAGGATATAAAGAAAACTGTTATTTTTAAAAAGCATTTTAATAAAAACCATGGAAGTTTGAGTGTAACACAATTCAGTTTTACATTAATTACTGGAAAACAGTAAAATATATCAAAAATGTTTAAAATAAAATAATATTTGAAGTATGTTTTTTATTGTTTTTGTGGATAACTCGCCCAAAAATTTTAACCGTATTTATTTCTAGACTTTACCTGCACAAATTCTTATTGTAAAACTACTAGACTGGCGGATTGTGAAGCGGAAGTCTCAGTTCGATTCCTGTTGAATGCACTGATGTGATCTAAAGTCCAATATCGATCTATGAGCTATGTTGAATGAAACGCGAAAACCTTGGCTTCTGTCAAGTTGATCGTTTACGAGCTGAATGGTGTATGACACTCAAAGAAGAAGTAAATAAAGAAATTTTTATTCTGTAATTTTGTAATGTCCCCATGCTAGGGTATCAGTTTGATTGGGTATCAACTTGCGTTTGTCATCCTTGGCACTGAGAGCTACTTTCGTCTGTCGAATGCTATGAACCTCATGACCACGAGATCTTATCGAGTTTTGACTTCTAATAATTGTTTCATTACTTTCTAAACATGCTATATAATCATTAAAAGTAATGTTATTTTTAAGTACGTTTTTTTTAACTCCCTTGGCTTTTTTAATGAGGTCTTTATCTTTTACTCTCATACTGTACAATTTAGACCTAAGGCCTACAAATTCTTCCATGGGCTTACCAGCGTTTTCGTCTTTCATTAAACCTGGCACTTTCTTATTTTTAAGCGGTATGCCATAAGGGTTATCAGGTTCATAATCACTTGTGTCAAAGCGATCGATGTCCATTTTCATACTTTCATAAATATCCACGCAGTGTATTTCGTATATAAGCGAGTCGGTATCGCAGTAAAGCAGCTTGCACTCGAATTCTGGTTGCATGTAATCATAGTGAAAATCATACAACTTAGTTTTGGAAATGTCGAGCACGGACATACCAACATAAATAGGTTTCGTCATTTTTATATAAGTTTTATTCAGTTCCACCAATACCAAATCTTTACCCAATATTTCTCTGCTGTGAAAGTTGGGTTTGGCAATTAAAACCTTGGCGCTATAACGGCCGTCCCACTTTGACACTAACTTAACAGATTTGTATTTGCGAACGTTCTCCATGGTTTTTCCAAACACTGCGTTATTCATAAGTTTATAAAAATTTTTCTCAAATTCGTTTTGAGCATTCATTCTCATGGTGGTGTTTAGCTCGATGTACGGCTTCATCCAAGGGGATTGTTTAAATTCCAGCACCCGATGAATGTTTTTAATTATCAATCCGTACTTGAGCGCTTGCTTGAGCGCACGATAATGTATAACGTAACGTTCTTTGTCGTGGAGAGTTGTCAGTAGCTTCTTCTGTTTGGAACCGGGTGGTGCTCTATGTTCCGGGCACAGTGGTAAATCGTTATGTTTATCATGAAGAGAAGCGGGATATTCCAGATCAACTTCTAAAATGTACCCTAGATGGCTATCGTTGGGAATTTGATTGACGTCCAGCAGTTGATTAGAGCACCATTTGAATAGTCCGCAGGGCAGGTATTCGCTCATCGCCCAACCGTATACTAAATAAATAAAGGGTCAAAAAAAATAAAAACGAAATTAGAAAACTTACAATTGTTGACGTCGTAATATTGTAGGTAGATATTCGGTTTTTTTGGGTTACAATCGGACACATACTTATTGTTGGCTTTCGCGTAGCGGTAGCTGCATTGGGAAATACCACCTCGAATCCCTCGCTCAACAAACATTAGCATATCGTAATCTGTCAGTAATTCCAATTCGATCTTGGTGTATTTTAACATAGCATCCCATGTTAGACCAGCCGCTGATACGTAGTGCGCAGAATCCAAGCCGTATGCATGAAAGCAAGTTTCCCGAAATGTCTCAAAAACGTCGGCTAACAAAAGCACATCAGCTTTTAGATACAAGTCGGAATACTCTCCCAAAGTTTTTATATTAAATGTATTCCATACGGTTTTCGCGTGTAAATAATCATCGTCAGATAGCTCAATGTTATTTAATGGATCATAAAATTCCGATTTGTCCGGTAGATGACGTTCCGCAAGATTATCGAAACACTTTACGTAATTGTACGGAAATACACCTTTCCGCTTTAATAAATTAAATTCTTCGTCACGCTGGAATTCTCTTCGTATTATTTTTAACTCTTGCAGGTTTTGAACTAACTCGTCTAAGCTACAGGGAAGAAAGCGGAAAGAGTCGATAAATTTGAATCTAATTTTACTGTCTTTAATGGATTTTGTAAAGGAAATGTATTTCTCCTTGTTTAGCGGCAATAAAAATATGCCACCTTCAATTTCCCCAGCGATATCCTTTATTAAAAAATGTGCATCGTATCCGCTCAAATTGTGACTAACGATTGGTACATCTCTGGAGTGAGTGTAATTGAGATTACACCAATCGTGTGCGGCTCCTCTAAATTTTCCTGTTATGTGATTGTGATCGCGCACTTTATTATTATTAGAAAATGGTTTATTACAGATATGGCATACGTGTGCGCTTTGAAATTCTAGTTCATCATCAGCTGTCAACCACATAGGTTGTGTAACCCAAAATACCGGTTCGATATCTTCGACGATCTGCTTAAGTTCTTGCGCAAACCACTTAGCACAATCTTGTCCTCGATGGCTTCGATAATATGAGATTGTGTCGTCGTAACTGCACTTGAAATAATAGCCCAAATTGAATGCCTCATGTTTTTCGTAGTTAACAGTATTTTTACCACTTTCATTGTCCACAGGTGTCAGTAAACATTCCAGATCGAGGTAAATTATAAATGGCACCGGTTCCTTGTGGTTTAAGTTTTTAAACTTTACAACTTCACCTTTTTTTGGCATTTCAGGTGGACAATTAGTTATATTGGCGCAGTCGATCTCGTGTTGTCGTAAGTTATCTTCCAGATAAAAAAAGTGAAGACATCTGTCGCATATGTAAACTTTATTTGAGCGGACAGTGTGCTGACGTTTTACTAACCTGCCAAGATTTTTAATCCAACAGAAATGAGATCTCACAGGTTGATCGTTTTCTGGCATGGCTTGTATCATTAGTAAATTAATGTGCCGATTCTCTTTCTTATTTTTGGTTAGTAGTACGGCTACAACCTTGTGCCCGTTCTTCCTGGGTTCTAGAGCAAAAACATTGATCGAAACATCATTTAACTGTTCAAACTTTTTGACTTGGTTCAGCGACATTGGAAATGTTATTCCTGTCAGATTAAGCTCACAGTAATATTTTTTGTATGCCGTAGTTCGTTCTGCATTGCTTTTTACTGGATGTAGAGCCGATAGCACTGCCCATGCAAAACATTTCTCGTCCTTGTTTTTTACATTAATACAAGCTGTCTTAGCTGCAATGTCCTTGGGCAATTTAATGTAGGATGATCCAACTAGCGGCTCATGTTTATTGAAATTAACCGCCAACTTTACCACAGAAACCAACGACCAACCGCTACCTTTTTCTTGGAAGCTTTCAAGTTTTTCCAATACCCTGCTTTGCATATGTTTTTTCCAGATTTTCTTGAAGTTGGTGGTAGCATCAAAGGGTGTATTCCGCGTGTTGAAATGTTTTAAATCTTTGTCACCTGCGGGTAGTTTTATAAATTCACAAAAAAGCACAACATTAATTTTCATCAGATGGTGAATTTTTAAAGCCTCCTCCACTTTACTTTCAAACAACACTCTGGCGTCGTTTAAAAATTCTATTGGGTCTTTGTGCTTCAAATTAATGATGACGCCAGTTCGAATTCTACTTTTGAATGCCGAATTTAAATCCTCCCATGTTACTCCAACACTTTCGCAATCTTCCTGTTGGCTTTGACTGCCACCGGCAGGACTAGAAAAATTACTCATATTTTAAAAAACGTTTAAAATATTTCGTTCAATGAAAATGTAAGACCACTATTACAACTGAAATGCACAGAAACATTGAATAAAATTGATTATTATCCTCACAATTATGTACTTTTCAAATTTTTATTATCTTTCGAGTAGTTGCAAATTATCGATAAAATTTGTAAAAATTTATAAGGTTTACTTAAATTAACTCGTAAGATTAGACAAGAAGATTAGATAAGCAAACAATTTTTTAAGGAAAAAAAGTATATAAATCGATCAACTAAATATACAAAACTACTTATGTATAAGATATAGGAAATTGTATGATAATTATTGAAAAATATTTTTTACATTCCAAATTATTCTCACAACAAAGGACGACATTTTCATTAACAACGTCCCTGATGACTTAGACAGGGATGTCACTTCAATACTACGTACACAGCCAAGACCATCACCGCCTCTAACATCAAAAATCGACTTTTCACGAAACGAAACTACGCGTCAGGAAACAAGCGAAACTTACTGTACCCCCCGAGACAAACAACGTTACAACGCCCTGAAAGAACAAGTAACCGCGAGTGTTTCGACTTTCAGGATCAAAAGGCTTGGAAAAAAGCTGTCATTCAAGCCAAGAGCGACGCAGACGAAGTCAAAACCTTTATTGACAATCTCGATGCCTAAAAACTCATTTCGTCCACCATCTTTTTTTTGCAATCGCTGAGAGTGGTGAAATATTTTTACTCACTAAAACTTCACTCCTTGGAGGTGCAGGGAGTCGCTAAAGCATGTCTTCCGAACAGTCTCCAGCCTCTTCTTCAGCTATCGCCCTTTCTGGACTTTTCTTTTGTTGCTGATACTTCAGTCTCTTCTTGGTCTTTTTTGCGTGCGCCGGGAGTGGGGAAATCTTCCAAGGACGCCACTCAGATATTTTGGGTGGTAGTGTTGAATTTTTAACGACGAAAACTCCGCTCTCCTGCCTCCGCCTTTTCCGTACTTGGCTCTTCGTGAATGTTCGTCTTCCTTTGCTGGACTCGTACCATAACTCCTGCAATTGTTTGTAAATATCTATCACTGTTTTGTCATGTCCTTGCTTGGATTGTGCTGTATATTTTGCGCCTCTCGTCTCTGCCTTGAGGTAGATTGGCACGAAGGACGCAATTACCACGAACATATCAGTAGAGATGGTCCTGTACACTCAGTAGATCCTCAGGACACACTTTCTTCAGGATTGTCGTTCATATCGGGCCGCCGTAAAGCAAGATTGCGTCTGCCACTGAGCTCAAGAGCCTCTTTCTAGTCTTACTCTATTAGCGTCGCCAGCTTTCTTATTCACTCTTGTTATGTGGGGTTTGAAGAACAGGTTCTTGTCGATATCGACGCCCAGCAACTTAACATGGTCTCCCATCGCAATGGTCTGCCTGTCCACAAGGAAATGTACCGGCTTCATCGTTCTTTTCCCCGATACTACAACCGCTTCCGTTTTTTCAGTCACATAAGGTATATCCGCTATTATTTTATTTACCAAATCCTCCATGTCTCTCTTTGTGCAGGCTTCGGCCACTATCGTTATGTCGTCTGCGAAGCTATTTTTGTCGTACATGACGTACCATAAGGTAGGGTCAAGCACCGAAACCTGTCGTATTCCGCTGGTTACTGCTAAGGCGTGTATCTAATGTGTATTAAAACATTAGAAGAAGGAATTCCTTCTTGTTGAAGCCGACGGTGATGTGCTCGACTAGGCTTAGGGTTTGTCTTACCGTGCTGCGGCCAGAACCAAATTGCTCAACTTGGAGGATCCGCTATGCTGCTGGGATGATAGTTTTGAGGCTTTCTGTTGTCTTGTTCTGGCTTGGGAATGATCCCAATTTCGGCCAGTTTCCATTCTTGAGGATGGAAATTCGAGGATGCTTGAAGAAATATTGAGCGGTTTGTGATGGCATTGGGGATTGTGGCTTTTCTATTTTTGAGTTAACGGATAACCCGAGTGGCTTTGGTGGTGAATTCGATGTGATCTCGGTCGAGCCGTTCGTTGTGCGGGCTGCATTGAATTTGCAAGTATTTAACAAAGGTGTCTGCTTTTTCTTGATAGCTTTTTGCTTGGGGGCCGGAGAATGCTATGGTCATCTTCCATGCGGATTGATTCTCAAAATTTAGAGAATGATCCTCGTTTGAAACTTGTGCCTTTAGTCGATTGTACCTTCATTTGTCATCGGGATGGAGAGCGCGCCTTCAATTTCGGAGGGAGGCAATCTCAGATGTCCGCAACGTCGATAGATTTCGTTGCATGTTGAGTGAATCGCGTAATGTTCGAGTGAAGTGTGCTAACGTAGTCGTCCAGTTCGATGGAGAAGTCCATTCAGAAGTGCTGGCTACGGAGTAGTAGGTCAGAGTTTTCAAACAGAGTTTTTCCTTACCTGTTTGTGTGTATATAGTCGCAGATGGAATGTTTAGCGTTAAAGTCGTCCGCGATGATTTTCCCTTGGGTTCGTGCAGGAGAGCATTGGAAGGCAAAAGAAGAATCGACTATAATTGGAGCCATACGTAGTGCTTCGTGCGGATATGTACCGTGGTGGCTTTAAGGTATTGTATGTTCATGTCATGTACTTCGTAGTGCTTGATGGTGGTTTTGATATAAACGGCCATGCCATTTCCTCGAGCGTGTTAACAGTCGCTTCGGTATAAGGTGTACCCGGGAAGTTTGGCGTTGTCACCCGGTCTTAGATGGGCTTGGTTGACCAAGATGACGTCCAAGTCGTGCGTGTGGGCAAAGTCAAGTAGCAGGAACTTTCTTGCCAGGTGTGGCGACTTGCAGTTTGACAATGGTGGAGTCGCTAACGTTTATTTCTTTAAAAACAACAGCAAAGGCTGGCAGTTTCCGCATTTTGCAGATCCTTTGCAGGTTTTTTTGGAATTTTGCGGTCTAGTGTTCCCACCCGTATTTCCTGTCATGTCCGTATTGCTGGCATTTGTGGCACTGTCCGATCATCGTTCAGGGGTGCGCGGTGATTTGGCCATAAAGCTGACTCTGTACGCCTAAATGGCAAAGATCTTTTTTCCCTCCTTTGTCTTCTCCAGTTGGAGCAGATAAAGTGGAAGTGGGTGCCGTTTGCGTCTTAGTCGCATTTGATTCACTGATATTAAGTGCACGACGATTAAGTTGCAGCTGGTGCAGAGTTTAATATTATGTCACCTTGACTACTGCAGTGTGGTTTATTATGGATACCTTACTGCCAACTTAAAACACAAACTACAGGTTCTTCAGAACTCTTGCATGAGATTTGCCTGTGATATTGAGTTTGGCAGCCACGTTACTCCTTTTTACAATAAATTTGGTGTCCTCAAGATTCACGCTCGCTTTGAACTTCTGTTCGCTTTCTTTTTGTACAATTTGTATAAGCGTGGTAGCCCGGGGTATCTGTTGGAGTTGATGGTGAAAAGATCTGAACGCCATCAACTTGATCTTTGTTATAGCGGGAACTTGTCTATCCCGTCTCACAAGACAACTAAGTTTCAGGGCTCCTTCGAGTACCGAGCGGCGGAGATCTACAATAGGTATCTGGACGTGTTCTTGACTGGCGGAACCAGCCGTTCCTTTAGAAGCGGGATCAAGGAGATTCTGATGCTTGCGCAAAATGCGTGCTAGGGTGGAACTGAAAAGCAGCTTTGCTGATTGTTTTGCCCCTTCATCGACTCTGCTTTATGAAATGTATTTATTTTTTCTTTTTATTGTAAGTAAGAGTTGATGAATAAAGCTATTATTATTATTATTATATTATTATATCACCGGGAGGAGTCCTTGGCTCGTGAGGTCCGTCTTCAGTTCATCAGTGATGATGGTGATAAGAAAACTTCAGATTACTTTCCACTTTCGATAGTTCATCTTATGATAGAATAAACGTGTGGCTGGAGATGCTTTTGTTCTCTAGAATTGATAAACTCGTAGCTCTTGGCTCACTATTCTTGTGGGAGTACTATAATGGGAGGGATCCTTTGTAGTGCCGTCATGAGATGCGCCTTTCTTCCCTTTTTTTCTCTTGTGTAGACCTGGCTACGTGGAGAAACTTAGCTTTTAGTCGGCACTCGTCCTAACTCGTCTCCATATCTTGACTGTAGATTTGCTCATTTCAGTCCTCACACGTCACGCGAGTTGTTTTTCATTCTCTTGTTTGATGAGACTGGTCGGCCCATGAGTCCGAGTGGTTACTGGGTGACGGTTGCTTGTTTGCCCAACATTTTCTTCAATTTATCTTCTAGGTGGTCAGTCGTTTGCTTGTCCTTTTCCAATTGAAGGTCATATTGGCGCTGGATTCTCTTGAATCTTTTCCGCCTGGTTTGTTACTTCTTGTTGAGTTGGGCAAGGAAAGCCCGAATTTTTATTTTATTATAGTTTTGGGCCGGAGCTATCAGTCAATCCTAACTACGATTAGATGACGAGATTTAAGGTGAATCTGAGATTTGTCGTGGTTGCGTTTGTCTATATCGACCCTCCGCACCCTTCGCTTTGATCAAATACGTTCCGGACCTACTCGGTAAAGACGCAAATCTTTGTTTTTAAGTTAAATTCGGCTAAAATTAACAAATTCCTATTTTAAATAAATTAATTAAATTATGTTAACACATTTGCATCGCTAACACACACTCCTGTCTGTATTTACGTGGAGCACACGCACCGCCCACAGAATGGGCTGTTCGTGGGTTTTTAATGCAAAATATCAAAACCTTAAAATCAATTATTTCCTAAATTATTCGTCATAGGTTGATTAAGAGTTTAATTTCTTCATTTTCAAATATTTTACCATAATTCACATTATCCAACATGTAGTACAGCAAGGGTCCTTATGATCTGGCTACGTATCCGTTTTTATAATTTAAATTTACTGGTTTTAATATCTAATTGAGTGATTGAGTGTAGTGAACAATAAAAAAGGGTCACAGGCACATTCCACCAACTGGTTTAAAAGACCACGGGGGAGGGGATAAATGCTTAAAAGAGTATCCAGCATTGAACAGGAGAGGTTGTAAAAATTTTATTATTTTTTAATATTATAAAAGTTTTTTAATAAAAATTATGGAAGTTTGAGTATAACACAATTCAGTTTTACATTAATAACTGGAAAACAGTAAAAGATATCAAAAATGTTTAAAATAAAATAATATTTGACGTATTTTTTATTTGTTTTTGTGGATAACTCGCCCAAAATTTTTTGCCCGGAGGATTGACGTATTTATTTCTAGACTTTACCTGAAAAAATTCTTATTTTAAAACTATTACAATGGCGGATCGTGAAGCGGAAGACACATTTGGATTCCTGTTGGATGCACTGCTGTGATCTAAAGTCCAATATCGATCTGTGGGGCTATGTTGAACGAAACGGAAAACCCTGGCATGTCACCTAGGCTTCTGTCAAGTTGATCGTTTACGAACCGAATGGTGTATGGCACTCAAAAAAAAAGAAGTAAATAAAGAAATTTTTTTATTCTGTTATATTGTAATGTCCCCATGCTAGGGTATCAGTTTGATTGGGTATCAACTTGCGTTTGTCATCCTTAGCACAGAGAGCTTCTTTCGTATGTCGTATGCTACGGACCTTATGACCACGAGATCTTATCAAGTTTCGACTTTTAAAAATTGCGCCATTACTTTCTAAACGTGCTAGATAAGCGTTGAAAGTAATGTTATTTTTAAGTACGTTTTTTTTAACTCCCTTGGCTCTTTTAATGGGGTCTTTATCTTTTACTCTCATACTGTACAATTTAGACCTAAGGCCTACAAATTCTTCCATGGGCTTACCAGCGTTTTCGTCTTTCATTAAACCTGGCACTTTCTTATTTCTAAGCGGTATGCCATAAGGGTTATCAGGTTCATAATCACTTGTGTCAAAGCGATCGATGTCCATTTTCATACTTTCATAAATATCCGCGCAGTGTATTTCGTATATAAGCGAGTCGGTATCGCAGTAAAGCAACTTGCACTTCTCAAATTTTAGTTGCATGTAATCATAGTGAAAATCATACAACTTAGTTTTGGAAATCTCGAGCACGCACATGCCAACATAACTAGGTTTCGTCATTTTTATTCCAGTGGTTTTATTCAATTCCACCAATACCAAATCTTCACTCAATATTTCTCTGCTATGAAAACCAGGTGTGGCAATTAAAACCTTGGCTTTATCAGGACCGTCCCACTTTGATACTAACTTAACAGATTTGTATTTGCGAACGTTCTCCATGGTTTTTCCAAACGCTGCGTTGTTCATAAGTTTATAAAAATTTTTCTCACATTCGTTTTGGGCATTCATTCTCATAATGGTGTTTAGTTCGATGTACGGTTTCATCCAAGGGGATTGTTTAAATTCCAGCACTCGATGAATGTTTTTAATTATCAATCCGTACTTGAGCGCTTGCTTGAGCGCACGATAATGTATAACGTAACGTTCTTTATCGTAGAGAGTTGTTAGTAGCATTTTCTGTTTGGAACCGGGCGGTGCTTTATGTTCCGGGCACAGTGGTAAATCGTTATGTTTATCATGAAGAGAAGTGGGATACTCCAGATCAACTTCTAAAATGTACCCTAGATGGCTATCGTTCGGGATTTCATTGACGTCCAGCAGTGGATTAGAGCACCATTTGAATTGTCCGCAGGGCAGGTATTCGCTCATCGCCCAACCGTATACTAAAGGAATAAACAGTTAAAAAAAAAAGACAAACTAAAAAAACTTACAATTGTTGAAGTCGTAATATTGTAGGTAGATATTCGGTTCTTTTGGGTTATAATCGGACACATACTTATTGTTGGCTTTCGCGTAGCGGTTGCTGCATTGGGAAATACCACCACGAATCCCTCGCTCAACAAACATTAGCATATCGTAATCTGTCAGTAATTCCAACTCGATCTTGGTGTATTTTAACATTGCATCCCATGTTAGACCCGCCGTGGATACGTAGTGCGCACAGTCCAACCCGTATGTCTTAAAGCAAGTTTCCCGAAAGGTTTCAAAAATGTCGGCTAACAAAAGCACATCAGCTTTTAGATACAAGTCGGAATACTCTCCCAAAGTTTGGATATTAAATGTATTCCATACGTTTCTCGCGTGTAAATAATCATCGTCAGATAGCTCAATGTCGTTCAATTGATCATAAAATTCTGATTTGTCCGGTAGATCAGGTTTCGTAAGATCATCGAAACACTTTACGTAATTGTACGGAAATACACCTTTACGCTTTAATAAATTAAATTGTTTGTCACGCTGAAATTCACTTCGTAGTATTTTTAACTCTTGCTGGTTTTGGACTAACTCGTCTAAGCTACACGAAAGAAAGCGGAAAGAGTCGATAAATTTGAATCTAATTTTACTGTCTTTAATGGATTTTGTAAAGGAAATGTATTTCTCCTTGTTAAGTGGCAATAAAAATAGTTCACCTTCAATTTCCTCAGCGATGCCCCTTATTAAGAAATGTGCATCGTATTTGCTCAAATTGTGACTAACGATTGGTACATCTGTAAAGGGATTGTACTTGACTGTACTTGTATTTACATCATTAGAAGATATCAAGTGCATAGGTTGTGTAACCCTAAATTCCCGTTCGATTTTTTCGGCGATCTGCCTAAGTTCTCGCGCAAACCGTTTAACACAACCTCGTCCTCGATAGCTTCGATAATATGAGATTGTGTCGTCGTAACTGCACTTGAAATAATAGCCCAAATTAAATACCTCATGTTTTTCGTCGTTAACAGTATTTTTACCACTTTCACTGTCCACAGGTTTCAGTAAACGTTCCAGACCGAGGTAAATAATAAATGGCACCCGTTCCTCGTGGTTTGAGTCTTCAAACTTGACAACCTCACCTTTTTCTGGCATTTCAATTGCTTCAGGTAATTTATCCTCCAGATCAGAAAACTGAAAAAGTTCATTGAAATTAACCTCTAACTTTATCACAGAAACCAACGACCAGCCGCTATCACTTTCCTGGAAGCTTTCGAGTCTTTCCAATATCTTGCTTTGCATATGTTCGTCCCAGACTTCCTTGAAGTTGGTGGTAGCTTCGAAGGATGTATTCTGCGTGTCGAAATGTTTTAAATCATTAACACCTGAGGGGGGTTTCGTAAATTCACAATAAAGCACAACATTAATTTTCATCCGATGGTGAATTTTTAAAGCCTCCTCCACTTTACCTTCAAACAGAACTCTGGCTTCGTTTAAAAATTCTATTGGATCCTTGTGCTTCAAATTAGTGATGACGCCAGTTCGAATTTTACTTTCAAATGCCGAATTTAAATCCTCCCATTTTACTCCAGCGCTTTCGCAATCTTCCTGTTGGCTTTTACTGCCTCCGGCAAGATCAGAAAAATTATTCATATTTTAATGTTTCAAATACTCCGTCCAATGAAAATGTACGACAACTAATAACGGTTGAAATGCACAGAAACACTGTTTAAAATTCATTGTATCCTAATTATATAGATTTCAAATTTTTATTATCTTTCGAGTAGTTGCAAATTATCGATAAAATTTGTAAAAATAGATTTAAGTTTAGTTAAATGCACTTGTAGCTATGAACTCATAACGAGTTTATCGTAATAATCATCATGGCACCGCAGGACTATACATAATTAAAAAGGAATCCGGGAGCATGGGGACTAGAACAAATCTATGTACGTGAAAATGAAAGGTCAATAAAAAAACTTAGTTCATGTTAATAAAAAGAAATCATTATTGATTATAAAGATTTATTTGGAAAACACACAAAACAGTAACATAGCAACCACATCCTACACACTCATAGATTAGTCAAGAAGATTAGATAAACAGATAATTTTTTTAAGGAAAAAAATATTGTAAATCGATTAATTAAAATTACAAACCTGCATAACGCCCGGTTTTTCAATCGTTGGTTAACTATTAGTTCATAGTTAACTATTAGTTAGGTTAAAAATTACGTTTTTCAATTGCAAGTTAACGTAAAGTGTTGGTTACGTCGTGATTATGTTTACCAACACTTGGGGTGTGGGTTAACTATAGGTTGGCGAATTATTAACATTTTATAACCGTAAATTGTGACAGTTTTCATGGTTTTCATTCAGAAAAATTCAATAAGTTAATTAATTTTTTGAAATTATTAAATTTGTGAATGAATTTGATTATACTGAAATTTTTTGTAATTGCATATTAACAAAACAAATTTCTTTCATTAATATTGTTAAATGCATTCTCAACTCAGGTCTAAATCGCATCTTTCTCTTTCCAAGTAAAATCACCAGTCTTTTCGGATTCTAAAACATTTTTATGTTGCTTTACAATAGTAAGTAAAAGTTTTTCCTCTTGAGTAAAATTTAAGACACGTTATTTTCTATTTGCTTCCATATCAGAAGAATAATACCTATATAAGATAGCATTATAATTATTTATTTTATAGGTATTTGTTTATATCAAATATTTCAATATTACTATTAATAAAAATCTAAAATTATCATTGCTTATCGTTTCGTAACAGATTTTAATAAAAATAAAAAACAATAATTTATTATTATGAACATTAATAAATACAATCATACAACGACACCTGTCAACCTACTGCCAACTACACTCAAGTATTTAGGGTTATAATCACGTTTAATAGTTCAGATGTACTGTAAACTAGAAGTTACCTTACCAACACCTAAATATAAATTGAAAAACGCAAATAAATTCTAACTATAGGTTAACTTGCAAGTGAAGGTAACCAAACTAAAAAGTTAACCAACGATTGAAAAACCGGGCGTAAGTATAAGATATAGGAGATTTTCAAAAATAATATAGTCTCAAGCAGCCTTCCAAGCCTCTCATGACGCCCCTGATGACTTGGACAGGGATGTCACTTTATTGCAATTGTCAATTTCTAATTGCAATACCACACAACTAAGACCATCACCGCCGCTGACATCAGAAATCGACTCTCCGGGAAAAGAAACGAAACGACGAGCCAGGAAGCACGCAAAGTTTACTGAGACAAATCATCGAAGTAATCGCGACTCTCAACTTTCAGGATCAATAAGCTTAGTAAAGGGCTGTCACCCAAGCCAAGAGCGACACAGACAAAACCAAAACCTTTGCTGACAATCTCGATGCCTAAAGGCTCACTTCGTTCTTAATTTTTTTTTGCAAGCGCTAAAAGTGGTGAAATGTTTTTACTGACTAAAATCCCACTTCTTGGAGGTGCTGAGAATCGCTATGGTATATCTTCCGAAGAGTCTCTTCGGAAGGAGTCTTTCGCTCTTTTAGGACTTTTTTCTTGTCCAGGTCCTTTTTGGTATTTTTTTTTTGCATGCGTCGGAGGTGAGGAAATATTCCAAGAACACTATACTCAGATATTTTGGGTGATAGTGTCAAAAAAATTCAAACTTGCTGACCTACCTACTCAATTTAACTAACAGACAGCATACTACATTATAATAATGTTATATTGTTGTATAATCATTAATTTATATTATTTTAGGAAAACATTTATTGAAGTGTTTTTCACATGACATGTATGTATACTTATCTCATCCCATTTACTTATTGTTTTTTTTTAAACAGATAAAATTTTAAAAAAATAACTAAATATTATCTTTCGAGTAGTTGCAAATGATTCATAAAATTTGTAAAACTAGGTTTAAGTTTACTTAAATGTACTCATATATTAGACGAAAAGATTAGATAAACGTATATTTTTTTAAGGAAAAAAATATTATAAATCGATTAATTAAATTTACAAAACTGATAAAACTACATAAGTATAAGATATAGGAAATTGGATGTTAATTATTGAAAAATATTTTTTGCATTACAAATTATTTTCAAAAAATATTTTACATAATATTAATGTTATTAAACCATCAACATCCCCGTGGAGAGCACCTGTTGTAATTATAAGTAAACCCCTCCCCGTTGGAGAAATCAAAATCAGAATCTGCATAAATTATAGAGGCCTAACCGCCGTAACCAAACGAGACTTCTATCCCCTACCAAATTTACACGAAACCATTGAATAATACTTTCATTCCTTCACTTTATTTAGTATACTAGATATTTTGCAAGAATTTCATCAAATCGAAGTAGAGGAATCGGAAGAAAAGACAGTATTTTGTACAACTTTCAGACATTTTGAATACAATAGATTACTTTTCGGACTCATCAATAGCCTAAAAACCTTTCAAAGATTTATAAACGTCACTCTTGCAGGTCTAACAAGATACATATGCTTAGTATACCTCGACGACATAATCATATTTAACGGAGATGACATAATTGAATTCAGCTCTGAGGAACTGCTAGAATATCAACTATAGAAATTATACAAAAATTTCAAAATAAGGTTTTACGAATGATAGTTGATGCTCCGTGGTATGTACCCAATTATCTCATCCAAAATGATGTACAGGTTATTTCAGTTCATGAGCAGATTCAGAAATATTATAAGAGACATGAACGTAGACTAGAAACACAGCTGAATAAACTAGCCAACAAATTAATAACTACCAAGGAAGTGCGAAGATTAAAAATATTTAAATCCGCTGACCTACCTACTCGATTTAACTATCAGACAGCTTACTACATTGTAATAATATTATATTTTTGTAATAATCATTTATTTATATTTTTTTAGTGAAACATTTATTGAAGTATTTTTCACATGACATGTATACTTAACTCATCACATTCACTTTTTGTTTTCCCTTAAAACAGATTGTATGTATTTATTGAATTAAAATTTAAAAAAAAATTGTTATCCTTCAAGTAGTTGCCAATTATCGCTAACATTTGTAAAAATAGATTTAATTTTGCACTCATAGATTAAGACAAGAAGATTAGATAAACATATAATTTTTATAACGAAAAAAATATTATAAATCGATTAATTAAATTTAAAAAACTGATAAAACTGCATATAGGAAATTGTATGATAAATTATTGAAAAAAAAATTTTTATATTATAAATTATTTTCAAAATAATATAAAGTCTCAACCAGACCCAAAATAGCCTTCGAGGCCTTTCACGATCACCTCCTCACTGCAAAGAACGCTCATCACCAACGCCCATGCTGACTTGAACAGGAATGTCACTTTATTGCAATTTATTGTCAATTTCTAATTTCAATACCTCACAACAAAGACTATCACCGCCGCTGACATCAGGAATCGACTCTCCAGGAAACGAAACGAAACGACGAGCCACCGAAGTAACCGCTAGTATCTTAACTTTCAGGATCAATAGGCTTGGAAAAGGGCTGTCATCCAAGCCAAGAACGACAGCGACTAAGTTAAAACCTTTGCTGACAATCTCGATGCCCAATAACCCATTTCGGCCACCATCTTTTTTTTGCAAGCGTTGAGAGTGGTGAAATCTTTCACTGAATAAAATCCCACTCCTTGGAGGTGTCGGAAATCCCTATGACATGTCTTCCGAACAATCTTCAGTCTCTTCTTGAGCTTTCGCCCTTTCGGGACCTTTTGCTTGTTACTGGTAGTCCAGTTCCTCTTTGGCTTTGTGTTTGCGTGCAAGAGTGGGAAAATCCTCCATTTTTTTTTCCTCCAATTTTTCCCGACGAAAACTCCGCTCTCCTGCCCACAACCTGCCTCCGCCTTTTCGGATCGTTGCTCTTCGTGAACTATGCTTTGTTCTTGCAATTCGTCATTAATTTTGGCGCTTTGGTGAACATGATTGTTCGAACGAACATGGTCAACTGCGTTAGGGCGATATGTCTAGTGTTCTTCCATTTGGTGCAGTAAAAGATAATATGTATGTTCTGCATCGTCTATCTCCATTGTTTTTTGTTTGTAAATGTCTACCACTGTTTTGTCATATTTTTCTTTGTATTGTGCTGTATATTTTGCGTCCCTCGTCTCTGCCTTGAGGCGGATTGGCACGAAAGACGCAATTACCAGAAGCGCGTAAGTGAAGATGATCCTGTACACTCTGTACAGTTTGTAGTAGTTGACGATATGTTTTCTTCTTCAAGGTTGTCGCCCATATCAGGCCGGCATACAGCAAGATTGAGTCTGCCACTAAGCTGAAGAGCCTCCTCCTAGTCTTACTTGAACCTTTCATATTAGGCATGATCCTCTGCAGTGCCACAATTATCGTCACTGATTTCTTATTCACTCTTGTTATGTGGGGTTTGAAAAACAGATCCTTCATGTCTCCCTCTATTCAGGTGTCGGCCACTATCGTTATGTCGTCTACGAAGCCAGTTATGTCGTACATGACGTTCTATAAGGTAGGGTCAAGCACCGAAAGCTGTGGTACTCCGCTGGTTACTGGTAAAGCGTGTATCTATAATCTGGTCAACTAGCAGCTGTCTTTGTTGGAGGTAGTTTGCCACAATGTTGACGAAGTAAGGTGGTATTTCTTTTCTTTCTAGCTTCCATCTCGCCGAGTTTAAAGACGTTTTTGACCATATACCTTATATCTTCTGGTCCGCCAAGTGCTCCCCTTCTTTGCTGCTATCTGCCTACTGTATTCAAACTATTTGTCGAAAAGACTCCTTATCGATCTCCTGCTGCAGTCTGTGCAGGATCAGGCATTCAAAGAACTTGCACCATAGTCCAGCAGACTAATCGGCATGTACGAACTCGGAAGGTGTAGTCGTTTTATACCCTTCCTAAGTAGCACTAACTTGGCTGTCTTTCATTCTTCCGGGTATATTTCCTTTTCTAAATACGGAGGATTCCGTCGTACTTGACGTTCCAGAGAAAAGGGGCGAGCTCCAATCCCTGAGGGGCACCACTACCTATATATACTTGGACGCTGTCTTGCCATAAATCTTCCCCCACGACAATGAATCTCTCGCTTAGGTATGGGAGATGCACGGTCTTCTCATTTTTTTGTAAATATGGTGTAGGTTCTTCCCTACACCATCACCAAAGTCTGATATCACGATCTATTCTTTACAATGTTTCAGGCTCAAATCCACCCGGCACTCGTCCACCTCATAGCTTCCTATCTCGGACAACCGTCAATTCCGTATCAAGATCGACAGAGCCCGCTCCACTGAAAGGTCGATCACTGCAGGAATCCCCCAAGGGTTCCTATTGTCCCCCACGTTATTCAACATCTTGATTTTAATTTAATTTCAATTGCATTTCAAATCTTTTTGTTTTCGGAACCGATCAAAGTTCGTGGTTAACTTGAACCACGTGAAAAAATTGACAACACCGAGCTACAACAAAAAATAGCCGAATTAACGGCACAGATGAAGGTTTTGAAGAAGCAGCAAACCAACAGCGTTGAAACATGCAAGGTTACCACCAAAGCCCCACCTTTTCACTCAAATAAATCAGATCTTTGGTTTTACCAGATTGAGGCACAATTCCGCAACAATGGCATCAAAACAGAACAAACGTAATTCGAAATCGTAATAGACGCACACGAGCCATAGTACCTGGATTTGGTAGCCGATATCATCTGAAAACCCCCAGTAACCGAAAAGTATGAAGCCTTAAAAAATCTACTCGTACAGGAATACGCCTAACCGCACGAAAAAAGTTAAGGAGATTACTTCAAAGTATCGACGCAGGAGACAACAAACCATCTACCTTGCTACGAAAAATGAAGGAATTAACTGGATCGTCAATGAGCGAGGACATTATAAAATCATTGTGATTGTCTAAGCTACCGGAAACAACGCGCTCAATAGTAAGTTCACTGAACATTGATCTAAAAAAGAAAGCAGAAACTGCCGACAAAATACTAGATATCGCAAAATTTTAAACCGCAGCAACAACAGAGCGGGAGCAAAGCAGCGACACATCCCGGGAACAACTATATAAACTGGAAAAAAAAATGGAAATGTTGGCAGCTAGAGTCAAACGTGGCAGATCGTTCTCAAAAGACCGCAACCAGCTTAGAACGCAAAGACCATCACAAAAACAGTACAAAAACATTACAAATTCAAACAAAATGCCAGAAAGTGCACAGAACGGTGTAGATTCAATACCAATCAAAAAAACTAACAATGCCGCCTTCATCCACAGCGACAGATGAAATACGGTGCACCCAATCTAGTCATTTGTTCATATACGAAAAATCCCGGAACCAAAAATTTTTAATCGAAACGGGATCGGACGTTTCCATAATACCCCTAACACCTCAAGACAAAAAAGACAAGCTTAACAATTTCCAACTTTTGTTGCAAACGGTTCAACCATCAGAATGTATGGACAAAGATTACTGACCTTAAAACTGGGGCTGCGCAGAGAATTTACATGGCCGTTTATCATCGTCGATGTCATCAAACCAATAATCGGCGCGGATTTCTTGGATAAGTTCGCATTGCTAAGTAAACCTACGGAACAAGAGACAGATTGATGACAAAACTAACTTGAAAGTCACCGGAAAAATCAGATTAGTCATTGACCTAGGAATTTTGGTCCTTTGGGTTCCTATTACAAGCAACTGTTGCAAGAATTCGGTGACATAACGAAGCTCAACAGTATCGCTGAACGTCAAATAAAATCAAACGTTTTTCAACACATCGAAACCTAAGGACCACCCGTGTTCGCAAAAAGCACGCTGATTGCCACCAGAAAAATACGACATTGCACAAAAAGAATTCGAACTCATGGTACAACAAGGAATTTGCCGAGTATCAAACTACCCATGGGCAAGCTCGCTACATTTGGTCGCTAAAAACAACGGAGACTGGCACCCTTGTGGAGACTATCGGAGGCTTAACGCGGTAACTACCTCCGATAGATACTCAGTGCCACATATCCATAACGCCACAATCAACGTCGCCGACTTAGAGGTATTTCCAAAATTAATCTAACGAAAGCATACCACCAGATTCCGGTAAATAAAGACGACATCCCCAAGACAACAATTATAACTCCATTTGGGTTGATTGAGTTCGTAGTTATGACGTTAGGACTATGTAACACCGCACAAACCTACCAAAGATTTTTCGACCAAGTACTAAAAGGACTACCGTTCGTATTCAAATACATCGACCATTTTTTCATTTCATCCAAGACTCACGAAGAGCACACGAAACACATTCACATTGTCTTTCAGAGACTCCGAGAACACAAACTCAAAATCAATGTTTTCAAGTTTGAATTCTTCAAGACTGAGTTAAAGTTTTTAGGTCACGTCATCAATAAAGACGGGATACGCCCGCTACCGGAGAAAGTCAAGATTATCCAAAAGTTTCCTCAACCAAAGTTCAATCAACTTTTATAAACGATGCTTTCCACATGCGGTAGTATCACAAGAAATTCTGCAAAGACTAATGAAGAATATTATAAATAAGAATATTAGTCTTCTAATTAGAAGACTAATTAGAATACTCTAATCGAAGCCACAACAGTTGTTGTTACAACAATGTTACAGTAATGTTTGTACGTCGACGCTTCAAATAATTCGGTAGGTATGCCGTCCTCCAACAAGTAATCGAAGCAAACTTGCAACCACTTGGTTTCTACTCGAAACGCCTCACATTGACAGGTTCACCCGCTGGTCAGAGGTAATACCAATTCAAGACATCACCGCCGAAACAGTTGCAAAAGCCCTAGTAAGCGGGTGGATTTCAAGATTTGGAATTCCGCAAAACATCACCACCGATAGAGAAAGGCAATTCGCGTCACAATTGTTCAGCGAATTAACTAAGTTACTCGAGATCAAGAATTTGCGATCCACCGTTTACCACCCTCAAGCAAATGAGTTAATTGAGCGACTTCACCGGTCGATCAAATATCAATCAAGTGTCACCATTCCATGAATTGGGTGCATTTACTACCAACAATTTTACTGGGGGCTCCGTTCAGCTTTGAAGGAAAACATAGGTGCAACCCCGGCCGAATTGATTTACGGTACCACGATACGGTTATCTGGCGAATTTTTCAAAAACGGCATCGACGCGCCACCGAACGTTTTATTAAACGATAAGTTATTATCGCGGGAGTTATTTTTATTGTGACCTATGTGGGACAATGCCACACGATTCCACAAAATATTCTCCCGATTCAAATTATTCTTGATAAACAATGGAATACTTCGCGTATAATATTCAAATTAAAATCAAAAACCAAAAAAACATCATCTTATTTGTATTTGTCAAATATGTTAAGAATTTATATACCCCCGGTTGAACCTGCTAAATGGTTCTACTGGCTCGGAGGCATTTAATATTAATTTTTTTTGTGGCGAGGATAATAAATTAATTTAATTAAAAAAATTATTTTATTACTCCATTGGTTAATTATAAATGCAATATTAAATTAAATAAGTCAAAATTAAATTCTTTATATTTTATGAGTTTTAGTACAATTTTTTGTTTACGTAACTTGGTAAAAATTTTTATATTATTTTACAACTACTTGATAATCAAAATTAAAAAATTGTCTGTGCTGCTCCGCCACAGATGAATATAAAATTTGCACCAACATTTTAAAACGTTTTCGACGTTGGATCTATTCTGTCCGTTGCCCTAATAGAATAAAAATACGCATAAGCATAATCAGTTCATTAAAGTACGAAATTTGTCTTATGTGTGCAGCTACGATTTAATTTAAACCAGATTTTCACCTCCGTGGGTGTCCATGTGAGCTTTTAAGCTTGATTTGTGCGCATATTTATAGTCACATATTTCACAATTAAACAGTTTTTCGTCAGAATGAGTTTTTAAGTGTTGTTTCAATTTATCCTTGCGGCTACATTTATAATCACAAATATTACAACTAAAAGGTTTCTCGCCTGTATGGGTTCGCATGTGTAATTCCAAAGTTCTCTTGAGCGAACTTCTATAATCACAAATATCACAAGGAAATGGTTTCTCCCCAGTATGACTCACAATGTGTTTTTTCAAATGTACTTTCTGCTTAAATTTAAAGCCGCAGATACCACAGCCATACGGTTTTTCCTCGGTGTGAATTCTCATGTGATTTTGCAGATAATCTTTACGTACACATTTATAGTCGCACATTTCGCAAGAAAACGGCTTTTCGCCGGTATGAGTTTTCAGATGAAATTGCAAGCTTACTTTTCGCATACATTTAAAGTCACACACCCCACAATTAAATGGTTTCTCGCCGGTGTGAGTTTTCAAGTGAACCTTTAAATTTCCTTTAAGTGCACATTTATAATCACAAATTTCACAAACAAACGGCTTCTCACCAGAATGAGACTTCAAATGAATTTGTAAATTTCCCTTACTTCTACTTTTGTAATCACACAAATTACAAGTAAACGGCTTGTCATCGGAGTGAGTTCTTATGTGCACATTTAAACTTGCTTTATATGCACATTTATACCCACAAACTTCACAAATAAACGCCAAGATAGGTTTTTCATCCGTATGAGTCTTCAAATGTTTTTGTAAATTTCCTTTCTTTACGCACTTGTAGTCGCACACTCCGCACATAAAAGGTTTCTGGCCGGCATGAATTTTCAAATGCAGATTTAAATTTCCTTTCTGTGAGAATTTATGATCACAAATTTTACACACGAACGGCTTCACCCCTGCGTGAATTTGTACATGCTTGTTTAAACTTCCCTTATAGTAACATCTGTAATCACAAATTTTACAAGCAAACGGCTTCTCCGTGGTGTGAGATTTTAAATGTGTTAGGAAATATCTTTTATCTGCGTACTTACGGTTACAAAATTGACATGTGAATGGTTTCTCGCCAGTGTGAGTCCTCACATGACCTATCAAATACCATTTCTGTGCACACTTATAGTCACAAATATTACAACCGAATAAATTTGTTGATGCTGCATATTTATCGTTAGACTTATTTTGGCTTACGTCTTCAGTCTCTTCTTTAATGTCGATCGAATGATGCAAATCTTCTAAATTAATCTTTACATCTTCCAACTTTTCGGTCTTAATTTCAAAACCGTTACTAAAATTATACGGAATTACCAAAGCTTGGCCGAGGTTCTCCATTTTAATTGTAACTTTTCATGAGTCTACGGCAGATGGAATTAAACAGATATAAAAATACATCATCCAATATATAAATACTTACAATTTATACATTTCCCATTTTATAAAATTATTTGCTCAACAAAATACTGCAAAAATTGATCTAACAATCATTTGACAGTACAACAAATTAGTACAGCGCCATCTAGTGATGTAGAAAATTAACATTACGGTACGTAGAAGCAGTTCCTATCAATTAAAGTTCAATTTTAGGAATTTTGAGCTGCGGCAAACATAAAATGATAAATCGATTTAGAAAAATTATTTTTTAAGTTTACATTTCAACAGATGAGCGATACATTTGTGACACCTACCACACATGGAAAGCCACCTGTTTTTATTAGGTATGTACTAAAACATAATTTTGCCCTGGGTGAAGGGAAAGGGGGATTGCCTGTTTCAAAATATGCATTTAAGCCAAAACTAAATTGCTAGATTTTATTTGGCGATTTATGATGAACCACGAAAGAACTGAAAAAAGATTCGTTATAAAATAATCATTATTATTATTATTATTACGATAATTGATTGCCCTTGTTATGCGGCCTGAAGGCCGCACTAACTCGTCCTGTCTTATAACCTCTCAATTTTTTAAATTATACATTAAAATACGGATTTAAGCCGAAACTGAATTGCTAGATTTTATTTGAAACTAAAACTGAAACCTTAAAAAAACTGAAAAAAATTTGTTATAAAAAAACTATTACTATTACAATAATAGCTTATCCTAGTTGTGCGGCCTGAAGGCCGCACTGACTTGCCCTCTCTTGTAACTTTCCAATTTTTTAGATTGGTAATTTAAAATCAACCAATCGGAGTGCATTAAGAAAGAAAAACCATGGCCCAATGGTAAGCCACTGGAATTTTATTGTACGAGTGTATGGAATTTGTACAACGGATCTGGATTAGTTACCATGGGGGTGGAATCGCTGAGAAAATCTAGTGTATAACTGAAAATAAATTCGGTGAAATTTAAGAAAATTTTGGGATAAATTCGAAAAACCTGAGAAAATCCGATGAAATTTTAGAAAATCTATGGAAATCTTAAGACAATTGCAGGAGGAAAATCTGAAGAAATCCGGGGTATTCTCTAAAAAAATCTAGGGATTTACCAACTTATCAAAGAAACCAACCAGAGATTTTTAGATTGGTAAAAATAAATTCGAAAAACCTGAAAAAATCAGAGGAAATTTTAGAAAATCTATGGAAATCTTAAGACAATTGCAGGAGGAAAATCTGAAAAAATCCGGGGTATTCCCTAAAAAAATCTAGGGTTTTACCAACCTATCAAAGAAAACAACCAGAGATTTTTTAGATTGGTAAAAATTGTTGACCAATCAGAGCCTGTATTATAGTTACCTAAAGAAAGAGAAAAACAGACAGAATTTTTTACGTAATTTTAATGTTTTATTATATATATGACCCCCCCCCCCGTCAGAGATGAATATGACTAATATGACTGATATGATTTTTTCCATAAATCTCCCCCTCCCATTTAAAAATTTCTAAATACGCACCTGTATCACATGTTCAGTATTTTCTTCAAATATCCTCTCTGTGACGTCACAATAATTTAGTTCATATTCTTGCCGCTAGTTTCGCACAGTTAAGTTTGAATTGTAATAATTGTAATTATCTTCTTCTGCACCAGATGGAGCAGCGATAATTAGATTAAAAATTACTTAAAAATTATAAATGGTAACCATTTTGAACTTTTGCCCGTGAAGAATTTAGTTTTTACGTAGATAAGAACGAAATTAAAACAGAAGCATTGTAAGATGTCAGTTTTAATTTAGAAGATTTGCATCATTTAATTCATTTTGACGTGGCGTTTCGTCTAGGCTTAATTTTAGGTTTGACCTTGTGAATTTTATTTTTACATATTCATCAGTATTATTTAAATAATTCGATTTCAAGTTTACTATAAAATATTTAAATGCAAAGCATAACCTCACTTAATTTTTTGTTTTATAGTTTTACTTATTTACAAGCAATATGGAAAAGGTTGTGCCGTCGGAGGAGTTCCAGTTTAAAGTAAAAGAAGAGGTTGTAGAAGAGGTAACATTCGACTTGGAAGATTTACATCACTCGATTGATATTAAGGATGAAGTGTTTGTGAAACGGGAAGACAAGTGGGAAACACCAATATGCAAACAATTCGAATGTGGGGTGTGCAAAGTAAAATTTATTTGTAAGTCGGAGCTGACGAAGCATGCAAGAGTTCATACCAACCCTCAAGTGTTTGTGTGTCCAATTTGTAATAAGAACTTTTCCAGTAACTACCGATTGAAAATTCATTTGAACGCTCACACTAACATTAAACCGTTTGCATGTGAAGTTTGCGATTTTAAATTTTCACGCAAACAAGGTTTGAACAGGCATATAATGACTCATACCGGCGAGAAATGCTTTGCATGTGAACTTTGCGACTACAAATGTACCAGGCGTTATCGACTGGAACGGCATATACGAATTCATACAGGCGAGAAACCATTTGCGTGTACATTATGCGATTTCAAAAGTGCACGTCCGGAAAGTTTGAGAGATCATGTGAAACTTCACACTGGTGAGAAACCACATAGTTGCGATATTTGTGACTATAAATGTTCGATCAAAGCAAATTTGAAAGAGCATATGAAAAGGCATACTGGCGAAAAACCGTTTATGTGTGAAATTTGTGACTTCAAAAGTACTATCCGAAGTGGTTTAATTGTGCATATGAGAAAACATACCGGGGAGAAACCGTTCAGGTGTGATATTTGCGACTATACATGTTCGGTCAAAGGTCGTCTGATTGCCCACATCAAAACGCACACTAGAAACCCAATGGAAAAACTGTTTACGTGTGAAATATGTACCTATAAATGTTCAAACAACCGGAATTTAACGCGACATGTAAGAACTCATGCCAACGGGAAGTTGTTTTCTTGCGGAATATGTCTTTATAAATCCCTACATAGAGATGATCTTAAACGGCATATGGTAAAACATACCGACGAGAAACCGTATGGTTGCGAAATATGTGCCTATAAAACTACAAGCAAAAGAAATTTACAGCAGCATATAAGAATACATACCGGAGAGAAGCCGTTCGGTTGTGATCTTTGCGACTACAAGAGCGCAAATAAAAATGGATTAAAGCATCACATGAAAAACCACCCCGGTGAGAAGAGGTTTGTATGTGATATATGCAACTATAAATATATAACCAAACGAAGTTTGACCCAGCATATGTCAACGCATACCAACGATAAATCTAGTCCCGTGTGATCACAAGAGTATAGTGGATACCGAGAAATTGTGATTTAAATGTTAGTTCCGGAAGGTCAATGCAATGATTTCTAATTTAATGATGAGAATTTTTAATTATTTTTTTATATTTAGTGATATATTATAGCCTCGTTATTTAACGGATATAAGTTTCGATCGGGAATATCGGGAAATTTTTATATTTTGCTTTTTATTGAAGATTTTTGTTTTTTGCAATTTAAGTGGTTGTTAATATAATTGTTGAACAAATTAAAACATTAACATTAGCTTTTTTATTATTGTTTTTTTTTGTTACCGAAAACAGAAATGTTACATATTATCGAATTACCTAGATTTAGAAGTTACGCGAAAGTACTCTTCATCTTCGTAGCCGGTAACATTACATGGGCAAAAGCCCGGAGTTCTGACGATCAGCCTTAAAAGTTCCTTCGGGTAACTTTGAAAATCTGGATAACAAGATAAACCGGTTTATGTTTTTTTAATTTTAACTGCATTGGTTTTTATAAATGAAGCGTTGGCTTTGTGATGAAATTTAAATTTATTTGTTTTTTTTATTTAGTTTTGAAATAAATTTAATTTATTATAAAATGTCTTTTTATGATATTCAGTTCAGACGCTTGCTCAAGTTTTACTGTGGATGTTTTGTGCATTCAATTTTGTCAACCTTAAATATAACATATTATACGGGGCATTCCACGCCAAATCGACCACTTGATTTGGTTGAAATTTTTATATCTTGTACTACCCCACTAAAAACGTTTTTGTGAATTTTTTCAAATTTTTTTACCCAACCGAAAAGAAGTTATGAATTAAAAAAAAGTGCTCTTTCAAATTTCAGAAAGAAAAGTTGACCGACGATGGGATTTGCGGCATTAATGCAGAATAAACCAAAATTATATTTTTTTTGAAAAACTGAATTTTGAATTCCCGAATGAACAAGGTACGAATTTCGTATATAAATACCAAATTTCGTATTTAGTATTTTTTTTTTAATTTGTTTTTATTTTTAATTTTTTTTTTCTAGTCTACTATCATAAGTGAGGTTATGAAATAAAGAAAACAAATTCAATTAAAAATTTTTTTTAAATTCTGTAAATCGAATTTTATAAAATTAATTGAAAACTTCTTGATAAAATACATTAAGAACATTATTTAAACTTATTTAAGAAATTCTACTGATGAAAAAAGGCTAAACGGTCTAGCGCTCATGAATATTCATAGGAATATAAATTTTGATTCCGTTATTATAATAAATAATTTTGCGAATAAGAAAAAAAGGCGCTTAACTTTTCATGTAATGTTTTTTTTAAATAAATTAAATACAAAAAAATTTTTAATAAACTTAGAAAAATAAAATATTGAAAACATTTGTTTGCAATAATAAAAATTGCCGGTAGGGAAACCCCCAAAAATTTTATTTTTTAAAAGTGCCCCCTCTTAAATGAAATCCTGAAGTTTTCTATCATAAATAAGGTTAAATTCATTTCATACTTTTCCAAAAAAATAAAAAAGAAAACAAATTCAATTTAACAAATTTGACTTAAATTTTTTTTTAATTCTGTAAATCGATTTTTATAAAATTAATTGAAATCTTTTTGATAAAATACATTAAAAACATTATTATTATTAGGGCCACAATCCTCCATGGAGGGGGGCAATCACATGTCCCTCTAAAATCTAAAACCTAAATAAATTCATATTTTGATTTTTTTATTATTTTTATATTATATTTTTATTATTTAGTATTGTAATCGAGCAGAAAAGAAAGATAAGAACTCAAAAAGTAATAGAAATTATGATTTTAGTATTTAAATATTCCCACTTGAAATTGAGCAGATTTTGGTTGAAATCAGTTCACGGGAACTTCGTAGGAAAAATTAAAACAAAAAAAAGTTATAATTAATAGAAATCTTGATAAAATAAATTAAAAACATTATTTTTCTTAGAGGCACAATAATCTGTAGGAGTTTGATTTAAAACCTTAAAAAACATTATATTTCGAACACATTTCATATTTAAATTAATTTGAGATTTCGTTAATCCATTCTTGCGCGTCAGTGGCAGACAGAAAAAATTTAATTAAAATGAATTTAAGTTAATTGAAATTTCCTCAATAAAATATAAGTACTAATAACATTATATTTATTAGAGGCACAATAATCTATGGGGGGGGGGCATTACATGTCCTTTTTTAGATAATATACTGTTGGAATTTAATCTAAAACCTTAAAAACAAATCTATTGTATTTCGAACACATATTTCATATTTAAATTATTTTGACATTTCGTTAATCCATTCATGCGCGTCGGTAGCTGACAGAAAAAAATTTTATTACAAAAATAAAAAATCTAATTAAAATCAATTTAAGTTAATTGAAATCTTCTTGGTAAAATATATTAAGAACATTATATTTATTAGGAGTACAATGCTCCATAGAGGGGGCAATCACATGTCCCTATAAGATCTAAAACCCAAATAAATTCATTCTATTTTGAATTTTTTATAATTTTTATATTATATTTTTATTTTATTTTTTATTATTTAGTATTGTAATCGAACAGGAAAGAAAGTTAAGAACTCTAAAAATAATAGAAATTTCATAATTAAATTTCGATTCTAGTATTTTAATATTTAGACTTGGAATTGATTAGATTTTAATTGAAAACAATTCACGGGAATTTAAAAAATATTATTTTATTTAAAATTTTTTTAACGGTATTAAAAGTCTTCTGTCATAAATAAATGAGCCCCGATTTATTTCATGCTTTTACAAAAAAAAAATTAAAAAAAAAAAGTTTTAATCTTGATAAAATCAATTAAAAACATTATTTTTCTTAGAGGCACAATAATCTGTGGGGGGCTGTAGGGGTATTAATATACTGTTGGAATTTAAAACCTTAAAAAAATTTATTATATTTCGAACAGATTTCATATTTAAATTAATTTGACATTTCGTTAATCTATTCATGCGCGTCGGTGGCAGACAGAAAAAAATTTTATTAAAAAAATTAAAAATGTAATTAAGATGAATCTAAGTTAATTGAAATCTTCTTGGTAAAATATATTAAGAACATTAACATTTATTAGGAGCACAATATTCTATAGAGGGGGGCATCACATTACCCTGTTTAGATAATATGCTGCTGGAATTTGATCTAAAAACTTTAAACAAATATTATAATCTCATACACATATTTCATATTTAAATAAATTTGAAATTTTAATAATCCATTCGTGCGCGTCGGTGGCAGACAAAAAAAATGTAATAAAAAAAATAAAAAATGTAATTAAAATAAATTTAAGTTAATTGAAATCCACTACATTTTGTAAAAATTTGAAAAATATATCTAAATTTTTATTAGAATATATTTTACTTTATTTAACCCCCCCCCCCTTCACGGTAAAAATACAAAATTTTATTTGTCACCGTTGAAAGCGCAAGAGGCAAAAAAATGTCGACAAAAATTTTTACCCCAATTCTTTCCCTTACTGAGAGAATAACATTGCAATATATTGAGATGACCTGAGCTTTATAAATTTATAAAAATTTGCTCAATTCTAAAAATTCTTCTTTACTCGGATTCATTCATTTTTTATAGCTATGAGCTCTTCAAATTCTTTTAATTTTAATTGAATTGAAAATTTTTGTGGCGTAAATGGTCTTTTGCATCTGGCCACGCCTGGTTAAACAATTTTGTTGCGATTTAATTTTTACGCATCGACTAAAATTATCACTATTTCTTCAACTTTTTATATTCACTTACACCCACACTTCTTAAATAAAATAAAAAAAACAACCATAAATTCAAATAAAATCACTTTTTTCTATATTTTTACACAATCAAAATTCAAAATTAAAATATCAGAATAAACATTCTGACCGGCTCGCCCACTCTCTACCTAAGTGTTCTCAACAACCTTCAAGCCCCTCTCTTTTCTAGTTTTATTTTCCCTACCTTATTTACACAGCAAATAATTTAACTAACATTTTATACACAATATGATAAATAAATAAATAATAAAACAAATTCAAACTTTAAAATTATTTACAAAATAAATGAAATTAATGTTGTTAGTTTTCGAAACACGACAATATATATTAAAGGTTTTAGATCGCTGTAAGAGCGTGAAGTTTGCGATTATAAGTGCAGAATCAAAATAAATTTGAAAGTATACATAAAAACTCATACTGGCGAAAAACCATTTATCTGCGCAATTTGCGACTATAGGTGTACAGTTAAAAGCACATTGGCTGGACATATCAAAACACACGCCAACGAGAAATCCTTTAAGTGTGAAAATTGTGAATTTCAAACTACGCGTAGAAATGATTTTACTCGGCGTCTAAGGACTCACACCGGTGAGAAGCCGTTCGGCTGTACAATTTGTGATTATAGAACTTCACGTAAATTTTCTTTGGTGGAGCATTTACATCATGTCGTTAAACGTTTTGCTTGCGAAATATGTTCATATAAGTGTACACAGAAATACAGTTTAAAAGAGCATATGATGACATCACACACTTTCGAAAAACCGTTTGCTTGTGGAGTTTGTGACTATATGGGAATAAATAAATTTAGATTACAAGAACATTTAAAAGTTCATGCCAGCGATCGTCCGTTTTCATGCGATATATGTAGCTATAAATCTGCAGCGAAACGAAATCTAATGCGGCATATGATGAGACATAGAGACGAATGAAGTGTTTGCATACTCTACGTATACAATTTTAAATTATAGTTATCGGTGATAGGTATCGATAAGCAGGCAAAGTCGAAAATTTGCTTCGCTTTGATATTGCTATTTACATTTTAAATTTTATTACAATAAAAAAAATATGATTGAATGCATGATTTTTAATTTACTTGAGGTTGCAAGATTGTGGCCAACACAACTACCAGCGCAGACAATGTAATACTTCCAACCTTCGGAAAATTTAGAAAAAGAAATTTAGAAAATTTAAAAAAAGAAAAAGCTGTGGAATTTAAACGGAACTGGACGAAGTCGAACTCTATTTGGGAAGTTTGTATCATTCGGGTGTTATTAAAAGAGAAAATCGATGCTACAATTCCAGGATTTCTAAAAGAAGAAAAATATAAAACACTAATATACAAAAGTTTGTAGTTTTAATTGTTTATCACCGTCTATAAAATTTTCATTTTACTTTTCTACAAAAAGAAGTAAACATTTAGAGTAAATCCTCCCCCCCACCGCTGACAGCGCGTTTCCTTTTAAACAAAATGCTTTCATCCTACGTTGATATTAGAAATAGGGGCTAAGATATTTTAATTTCTGCAAACCCTAAAAATATGACAACCACGTAAAAACAAAAGACAATAAAATTTAAATAAGAATAATTTTGAATTACCGATATGTTAAACTAATTACACACAAAAAAACAAATTTTTTGGAATTAAACCCCCTTACGCTGCCATCGTGGGCTATATGTTTTATATAAGCTGCTTAATCTAGTTTCAATTTTACTAGTAATTATTACTGTTTGCTTTTAGATATACAGGGTGTCCCCGTGATCGTGGAGAATCTTGAGGTGGTGATAAAGGATATTTTTAAGACAAATTTTCAAATAAAATTTTTGTCTAAGTCCAAACCCATGGGGGTACCTCAAACGGTCATAACTCCGATATTATTAAATTTTTAGGCTTAATGGATTAGAACAATCAATTGTTACATTTTTTGTTTTTTTGAATTTGTTTAATTTTGTTTTAGTGATTATTTAGATTTCTGTAAATATTGTTTTATTTTGATTTAAAAGATGGCGTTGCTAACTTTTGAATTTTGCAAATGCTGCGGTTTTGTGTAGTTAATGAAGAAGGTCATCGACGACGATCCAAGATGGTCGTTTAAGAGCGTCAGAGAATAAAACCACAAAAGCAGTAATTGGTGAATTGAAAACATAATATTTAGTTTTAAGTGAAATTTAGTAAATTAGGTGAGTCACATTTTAATTGATTCTACTATTGATTTACTTTTTGAATTCTCAAATGAGAAATATTTGATTTTGGTTAATGTTAAAAATTTACAAATGTCGGTTGTTAATTCACATCTGGCAAACAATTTTTGTATGATATAAATTAAGTTCACAAGTTACCTTGAACGAATAATTGTGGTATTTTCTGATAACAGAAAATTTGATTTCTTTTAAAACCATTTTTGCAAGTAACCAGAGTTGCTTGAATTTGACTTGATTACCTTTATATGTTTATCCTTAGGAAATACTAAGGTAATTTAAGTCATCCGCTTGCTTCGTATGCCGATCAGGACGGAGAAGTAATTTTTCTTTAGTGAACCGGCCTGTAGCGGTATCACGACAACTCTTTTCTTGTTGATAAATATTTCTTTTGAATAATAATTATTTTACATTTTGGAAATCTAGTCTTCTGCGAACTCCATTTTATTTATCATTTATTATTTTTTTGTTGAGATAGTGGAGCGACAAGAATTTTGTAAAGTCGTTTCATTTCTCAGCTGGCGCCCAAACAAATTCTCTTTTTATTTTACGTAGCCACCATTCTTTTAAAGGACTCACGAAGCTGTAAAGCTACCCAGCTTCTTCGACAGTGGGTAAAAACCCAAGAGCTAGCCTATCTACTATCGTCATCAGTAGAGACAAAAAGGGTTTCTGTAACCAATAGGAGAATAACGTTATAAGATCATTTGCTTATCTACAAATTGGGTTATAACCCTTTATTGTCTAGAATCAACGAATTTCGAGTTATATTTTAATTTAAAAATTCAGGTTTTATTTTTTTACTTTTCTTGTAAACCCCGTATCTCTTAAACTAAACGTCTTAGAAAAAAACTGACGGCCCAAAACGGATAGGGAATTTAGCGAGCTACAACTTTAGTCAAATAAATTTTTTTGGGAAACCAGCCGTTTTCACAGAAATTCTGAAAATAAAGAACAAGGTGTTTTATTAACAATTATTTTCATAATTTCTGTGAAAACGGTTGGTTTCTCAAAAAAAATTATTTGACCAAAGTTGTAGCCCGTTAAATTTTCTATCCTGTTTGGGCCGTCAGTTTTTTTCTAAGACGTTTCGATTAAGAGATACGGGGTTCGCGAGAAAAGTAAAAAAAATAAAACCTGATATTTTTTAAGATTTTTTCCCTTAATTTAATTTATAACTCAAAATCCGTTGATTCTAGACGATAAGGGGTTCTAATCTAATTTGTAGATAAGCGAATGATCTTAAAAAAAGTTCTAATCGATTAAGCCTCAAAAGTCGATAATATATGAGCTATGGCCGTTTGAAATCAGAAATTCAAAAAATTGCTTTAAATGAAGGTACTCCCCAAGAGTTTGGACTTGGACAAAAATTTTATTTGAAAAGTGTCTTTTATCACCACTTCAAAGGTTCTCCACGGTCACGGGGACACCCTGTATATGTCAAGAGGAACGTCAGTGCAGCCTTTAGGCCGCGCAACCTTGGCAATTGAGTTGCACACCATTCAGACACTAGGACAGAAACATTTTTAACGTCCAATAAATGCTTCTTTAAAGGGATGAAAAGCTTTGATACCAATTACCCCCCCCCCCGCTCTTCAATACCCCGCGATTTCACAAATAAAAGATTTATGAATCGGAGAGTACTCCACCTGCACAGATTAGAAATTACTTTACGTTTCTAGTCATCGCCCCGATGTTATCTTCCGAGCAAGGGCGACTTCAGACAAAGTTTATGTAAGGGGTAAATGGGGCAAAAATGTGTGTTACGTTTCATGGTGACAAATAAAACTTTTGATTTGTAAATTAATAGAGTCAAATATATTCTGATAGAAATGTAAGCATTTTTTTCAAATTTTAACAAAATGTAGTGGATTTTGTTAACATTTTATAGATCATGGGGATTAATTACACTGTTACCTCTGTTTCCATGGTATGCGCCATAAACTCTGACCAACGGTTAATTAAAAAAATTATCATTTATACATTTACTAATTCATACCGAAAGAAATCGGAAAAAATGCAGTCTTCGGGCAGACTATTTCTAAAGGCAGTCGGGACAAAATCCGGTTTATTTGATAATTATTAATACACCTTGAAACTGTAAGTGGTTTGTATAATATTGTACAACCCTGTATATAGAAATTTTAATTTAAACTTTAACAAATAATTTATTAATAATAATAAACCTTCTGCAATAAAACAAACCGAATCCGAAGTAAAATATACTTAAAACTCGAAGACGAGACAAGAAGTTCTCTCGTGCCCGAGGTGAGCTTTTATTTGCCCTTCTTATGTACTTTCAGGGTGTAATTAAAATTATGGGAGCAGAGGGTTACAATTTCATGATAACCAGGGGTAAATTTTCTACATCAGATTTCCAGAAGCTAGCCAGAAATAAAAAGCGCACCCATATTTTAAAAATTCAATATGTGAAATTTGTTTATGTTAACAAAATAATATGCATTCTGCAGTTCTTAGAGAAGCGGAGCCTGGTCGAACAGATACTAATTAATTCTCGTCTAGAATTAATTAATCTAATATTTGCTTAGGGGCACATATTCAGTTCCGGACAGTTTAAATTAGATTAACAGAATTTTATGAACAATTTAATATGTCTATCGTTGAATAGAGGCTTTATTACATTTTTAATATCAAATATACAATTCGCTATGAATTTTCTTTTAAAGATCAGTTTTACAATAGATTATAATTATTGCAAATTACAGGTGGAATATTTTTTAACTACGGAAAAGCTTATTCTGTCATTTCCATGTTATGTATTATTATAAAACTGGAAACAAATCTTATATTTTAGTAACGATTTTGATTGCTCTGAATTAAACCCTGATCATGTAAATTTAAAATTGAAGTCGCAATTATCTTTGCAGTTTTTTTCAAGTAACCTCCACTGGTGAGCATCACTACGGGAATTCCTCTCGAACGAAGCTTTTGAAATACCAACTCATCTCTTCTAATAATGCCCTGATAAATACCTATCTAAACATTTCGTTCTTTTACTTAAATCAGTTTGACGTCTCACCTGAGCAGAGATACACAAGCAGCCTAACTTATCGCCTTTCAAAATATCCGTTCCAGCGTTATAAACAGCAAAATCCGGATGAAACTCTTCCAACGCCGCATCAAGGTTCCTAATAAAGCGAAAGCATTAATTCGCTGCAGAAGAATCACAGATTTTCTTACGTTTCCACTTTGTTTAAATATTCTTCATCCTTGGTCATCCGCTTTAGTTCCACTCTGCGTGTGATTCCCCGTTTAGCTTTTCTATCAAACGGATAGATTTCCTTATTATACACATCCATAACATAAACATTTTCGTTCTTCATGAAATCATGTTCGTGACCATTACCCTAAAGAAATACAACTTAGAACTACCGTAAATACTCTTAAAGAACGATAATACCTGGTGAGCGTCTAAATCCAAAATTAAGACGTTTTTAACTATCAAAGGAAAATGTAGATATAAAAATTCTATAAGTAATGAAATATCGGCATAGGCACAAAATCCTTCACCGAATGAAGCTCTGCAGTGATGGAAACCGCCTCCAATATTAATAGCCCATCCTCGTTCGAGAGCCAGTTTTCCGGCCAAGATTGACCCTCCGGTTTGGTATCTGCCGTCACAACCGACGGTGTACACTTGAGTGCAACATTAAACAACTCACCTCATTCGCTTTAAATATCCTAATTGTACTAGAAAATTTGGCACAAACATCAGCGGTGGAATTTCCGCTATTTTAGCTACATTAAAGCTGCACTGTAAAAACTACGTTTCAATCTCGATTTACTGTTCAAAAAACTTACCTTCAAGCTTTTAATATATTTTTCGCTGTGAACAACCAACAGATCATTTTTGGTTGCCTCGTTCGGCTTCACCACCGTATCTTCGTCTATAAATCCGGCTTTATTCAGAAACTGAAAATCAGTTTGTTATATTGACCACATATGTACGAATAACCCTGTATAAGTTTTACCTGATAAATTCTGCCCCATTTCCCAGCATCGAAAGGATGTAATTTTTCCAAACCGCAAAAATGAACATTGTATTCAGATCGGTAGATAATTGGCAACTGCGATTCGTTTATTTCCAAATATAATTTGGTTCTGAAATTTTGCTATTTTTAAAAGCAAGCAAACAATTTTAAAGAGCACTAAACTTACTCCATGATTACATTTCGTAATTTTGAATTGTCAATGTTTATGTTCAATATTTTTCCGCTTTACTTTATTGATTAATAACCCAGCCCCTTTTCGGGGTAAATGCACGGTCGCGTAACGTTCATCTGATTCATCTTATAAAAATAATTTGGATTGTCACTTTAAACTAAAATATTTTAGAATATAATAAAATTAACCCATAATTTACACAATTTTATCTGAGTAGTTCGAGTAATATCCGTCGTGCGCAGCACAGGAGACGGCAAGAATATGCATTCTAATCACAGCGGCGTCGCTAGAGGGTCAACCAGGTAGAACCACTAATTATTTTTAATTAAAAATTTTTTTTTTAAATTTAGAAATTTATTCGGACATATAAAAAAAGTCTTAGAATTATTTGAAATCGTAATAATAACTTTGTGTTTGATTGATGTGTTTTAAGTATTGTTGTGGATTTTTGTGTCGTGGACACAGAGACATTTATCCTTCTAGATTCGCAATTTTTATGTTTAGACATTGAATCAAATATTAATTTTAATAGTCGTTAGTCGGCTGTTTTAAAAGTGCCAAGATACCGAGACTAACGAAAAAGAAAACAATTCAGACAAACAAATGCAGTGTAAAATAAAACTATAATATTAAAGTGCAAATTTAATTACCCCCCCCCTAAATAAATTAATCTGAGTGGTTCTAAGTAAACTTTTGTCGTCAAAAAATGCAAAAACATCCTGTATTCCACTAAATAATTTAATTAAAATTCCGGAGTTCATCAGTTTGATTTCAACTGAAAAATAACCTTTGAATTTTGACGTTAGTACCACCACTGTCCAACCCCACGAGCCGCTACTGCTCCGAAATTTGACGTACAATTGCAGCTGGGCTTCATTTGTTTTGCTAGTGATCTACGATAAATAGTCAATAAAAAAGAAAATAATAATAAAAGCGTGCAACTTCTAATTAGCTTGAATTTGCAGTCAGGAAGAAAATCCATCCTCGAAGAGATATAACCTAACTTAATTATGTTACAAACTGACAAACATTTCGCCACTGGTACTATGGATAATGTGAAGTCCTTCGATGGTTTAGAAAAAAATATTACCGCTTTTCAGACTGCCTGTGACTATAAAATCGAAACAAAAGTGGAAAACGTAGAAATCAAGGTGGAAGATTTGCATCATTCGATTGACTTAAATGAGGAACCCGAGAGTATAATTTTGAAATACCAACTGGATGGCGAGAGTGAAGCACACACTAGCGAACAATTTGAATGCGCGGTATGTCGTGTAAGTTTTTTTAACAAATTACAACTAGATAATCATAAAATATTTCATATTAACTCGAAACCGTTTAGTTGTTCGATCTGCGACTATAAATGTCAAATCAAACTGGATCTGAAAACTTATTTAAAAATCCATACTGATCAGCAGGAGTTCGAGTGTAAAATTTGTGATTTTAAATGTTCACGTGTAGAGAGTTTGCATCCGCATTTGCTAAGTCACACTGGTGTAAAACCATTTTCTTCTCAAATTTGTGACTTGCGGCTTTCTAACCGATTCTAAGAACCCACAGTGGCGAAAAACCGTATGCTTGCATGAAATGTAAGTTTAAATGTGCTCGCAAACAAGGTTTGAGAATTCATTTACAAATCCATACGGACGAGAGATCTTTCGCATGCAAAGTTTGTGATTTTAACTCGAAAGATAAGAGAACTTTACAAAACCATTTACAAATGCACATTGGTCAGACTCCGTTTAGGTTTAAAATTTGTGGTTGTAAATTTTCATTCAATTAGGGGCTGATTAATCATTTGAGTGTTCATTTAACCGAGTCGCTGTTTCAGTGTGAACGTTGTGACTATAAAAGTGTGGTTCGGAGAAATTTTAAACAGCATTTAAGAACTCACGTGGAAGACAAACCCTATGCGTGTAAAATTTGTGACTATAAATTTTTGGAGAAAGGTAATTTGAAGATTCATTTAAGAACTCACACTAGCGAAAAACCGTTCGCAAATCGAGAGACCGAAGAACTTTGAAAACTCACTTACAAGTGCACACTGGTCAATTTCCGTTTCTGTGCGAAATTTGTGATTGTAAATTTTCATATATGCAGGGTTTGAAGCACCATTTAAGTGCTCATACTGGCGAAAATATGTTTCAATGTGAAATTTGTGAGTACAAAGGTGTTGTGAAGGGAAATTTTAAACGTCATCTAAGAATTCACTCTAATGAGGTGACAAAAAACATATCCACTCTTTCGAGTGAAAATTTCAGTCTAACGGTAGATTAACAGCTTCCGGAGCATACGGAAAAGTATTAATAGTATTGTACGAATAAATAAATAATGGTACACTGCCATTACAATTTTTTTTACCTTTTTTCTATTGATGTCTCAACAAAAACCAAATAGGGAACTGAATATTTATCAAAGTAGGTTATCCTAAGTGGAAGAACAGTATTTTTTAATGGCGAAAAAGTGAAACTTTACAACCGCCAATGCTGGTCAAAAAGTGACACTTTATGCTCGCTTGGACAAAATAGTTATGTTTGTGAACTTTAAGATCTGAAGTAGCTAGTTTGAATATAGATCTTCTAGTAAAGAACTTTAAGATCTGAAGTAATTAATTTGACGGTTGATTTTTGCAGGTTATTAAATTACATCTAATCTTCAAGTAAAAACCTTTAAGATCTGAAGCAGTTAGTTTGAAGCTTTGACTTCAACCTATTAAATTATATTTTTTCTTTAAATAAATAAATTTAAGATCTGAAGTTATGAATTTGAAAGTGAAACTTCAACTTGTTAAACTATGTTTCATTTTTAAGTAAAGAACTGTTAGATCTGATGTAGTCAATTTGAAGGTGGAATTTCAGGCTATTAAATTACATCCAGGGCCGGCGTTAGGCACTAGGCAAACTAGGCGACTGCCTAGGGCGCAAACGATAAAGGGGTGCAAACCAGATCGGGGTGCAAAAATTAATTGCAGTGTGCAATGTAAAATAAAATACTAATAGCAAAACAGAATAAAAACCAAAAATTTTTTGCTTCGAACATGTGCTCTCTTTGTCTCGCGAGAAAATTAATTCTCAGCATTGTAAGCGATTTCAATGTTTTAAATACATGGAAGAGGATCACTGCTTGTTAAAGTAATTCGCAATATTCGATGGCGTGGCGTGTCGCGTCTGATAGACGCGCGAGTACCGGAATATACTGTAATGGTATTTGATTAATTTTTATAATTAACCAAACCCTTTACTAAACTTTCTTAGTTACCTCAGGTAGCTCTTAATGCTGTGGAACAATCTAACCTCAGGAGCGAATTCCAGTGACGATTTCGTCTTTGCTGTCAATTTAAAAAAATTGTTCTCCAAAATAACCACTATCCAATTCGTTTATAATTTAATTTTAAAAATTATATTTGCCTCGATGATCGAACTTATAATTTTAACTTATCAAATTCAGTGCGGTATCTTCTCGACCATATTCCGCTCTTGCAAATTTCAATTTTAAATTTCTTTCCAAATATTATAATTTACCCAATTAATGTCAACTTCCAAAATTAATTGTTCTGCAATTAAATAAAAGTCGCTCATCCAAATTTATCAAATTTAATTTTTCAAAAAAAAAACCAACTTTCAAAATACTTTTTCAACAATTCTTTCCAAACATTTAATATCTTCATCTTTAGGGACGTACCCACACGACCCAGCATGTTCAGACAGACTCGTCTTAGATGAACCACACCTAATGTCATAGCGATGTTGGTCCAGTCTGGATCTTAGCCTCTACTTAGTTTGGCTGATGTAACACTTGCCACAAATACAATTAACCTTGTAAACAACGTTGGCCCGGTCCATAGATGGGACCTTATCTTTGGTATTACTGAAAAGGATGTTACCCAGGGTTTTATGACTATGAAAAGATAAGGTCAACTCACCACTCTTAATGTGGCTACCAAAAATGTGTTTGACTGGACCCAGCAGCCAGGGATGATAGGTAATCTTTCTATATTTAGGTTCACTATCAATAGTATTCCTTAAGGAGGTGTGGAAGGGCCTTTTTCTAAACAATGTCGAGTCAATCAATCTGGCAGGGTACCCATTCTTGAGAAGTTGTTGTTTGAGGTCATGTAATCTCACTCCAATCAAATTTTCAGGCACGCAGTCGTAAATAGTGTGTTTGAGTGTATTGATCAGACTCATCTTTTGTTGCAGAGGATGTGAGGTGTTGTAATTGAGAAGGCGGTCCGTAGATGTGGGCTTCCTATAGGTATCAGTAGTCAAAGTGCCATCGGGCCTCCTTCTGACCAAAAGGTTTAAAAACGGAATGGAACTGTCTGACTCTAATTCATAGGTGAATGTTAACAAGTTGTCATAGCCATTAAGTATGTCGACACATCTGTCCACCTGTTCAGTGGGGACAGCAGTGAGCACATCGTCCACATAAAGGATAAGAAAGGGCAGCTCAAAGTCCACCGAACCAAAAAAATTGATGAGTAGGTCATTCATAACAAAGTTAGCAAAAATAGGTGAACAAGGATCACCCATGACAGAGCCGACCAACTGAGAATAGAAGTTACTATCATAGCTAAAGTAACTATTTTCAAAAATGGTATTGATGAGTTGTATAAACGTATCCAACGGGATGGCCGTGAAGGGTGCTATGATCTCCCAGGTGTTACAGACTGAAGATGCAACTGCCTCCTTCGAGATATTAGTGAAGAGAGAATTGACATCAAATGACACTAACGTATAATTGTCAGGTATGGTGCTGCGGATGACCCTTTCTTTAGCTTCCTTAGCATTCCGGACATCGAAGGGAAATGATGGCAAGGTATTTTTTAGGATGTCACAGATGAACCTAGCGAGGGGGATGGAGGGAGAATCCACACAGCTAATGACTGGGCGAAGGGGTGTACCAATCTTATGAGCCTTGGGAAGACCATATGCTTTGGGGAACTGTGAATTATATTTGGTAAGAAGCTTCCTGGTGATATCAGTGACATAACCATTCCAGAAGAGCTCTTTGATTTTTTTATTATATTTGCCCTGTATAGTTATGGTAGGGTTGTTTTTTAAAGGTTTGTATGTCCTGCGGTCATTGAACAAATCACTCATCTTCCTTTCATAAACATCTCTCTTCATCACCACAGTAGTGTTACCTTTGTCATTCATTCATTCATAAAATATATTTTTAAAATCTCCCTCCCCAGTACAGTACTGCTATATAAATGGGGGGGGGGGTGCACTGATAAAGTTTTGCCTAGGGCGTAAAATATCCTAGCGCCGGCTCTGATTACATCTAATCTTCAAGTGAAAACTTCAAGATCTGAAGTAGTTAATTTGAAGGTGGAATTTCAAGTTATCAAATTAATTCTCATTTTGTAGTAAATTTTGTGTTTGTTGAGAGTGGGGAAACCTTACCCCCTCCCCTCCCAATGTGAGGGATGGAGTATCAGATTTTTACTGACTAAAACCCCACTCCGTAGAGACTCCGGAATTCGCTATCACATTACGTCCGAACGCCTCGCTTCAAGTCATATTGCTACTGGGATCTCTTCGCCCTTTCTGGTCTTTATTCTTCTTCGTTGTTTTTGTTTTTTTCTCTCAATTAATGGTTGTCTTCTGAGGCCAGAGCTTCGCGTTGTTCTGACTCCTTAGTGGCGTTGACTTTTTTGCGAATGCTTCTACCGCTGTCCAGTATCGACCTCTCCGCAGTAAGGGCAGTAGTTGTTGTCTACCCTCTTGAAGCGATAGATGTACTCTTGGAAACACCCTTGCCCCCCTAGCAGCTGTATCAATTCGTACGACAGCGTCCCGTGGGGCCTATTGAACCACGCTGTGAATCAGCCGGTGAGTTCACTTGCCCTTCTCGCTGACGTCCCATTTTTTTTGCCACCTGTCCGAAGAGCACTTACGCAATTCGTTGTACGCCATAAGCACCTTTTTATATTTTAAACTTTTTTTTACTGCCAGGAGATCGATTGGAACCATCGATGCCAATTGATGTTGTTCTATACGCTCTAGCTACCCCCAAGGCCATCTTTTTTTGCACTTTAACACATCTGATGGCATAGCTTGCGTATCTCTGCAAGCTGGCCGCCATTGTTTGGGAGTAGTCTGGAGATTACGGTCGCCGCCTTCGTTGCCCTATCCGCCGAATGGGTATATGTGGTCACCGAAGTTGATATATTTGTCTACTTGTATCCACAGAATTTTGATAGATTTCTTATCGGTGGGACTAACCGTGCTGCCCTCTATTTCAAGAACTCTATTTGCAAGAACCATTTCTGTTTTCTGACAGACAATTACTAGGTAAATGTCCCGCAACCTCCGTTTTTCCTCTGTCTTTGCGACCGCTACCAAGGTGAAGTCATCCGCAAAACCCACCAGTTCTACTCCGTCCGGCATATGTAGCCCTAAGACATCGTCATAGATTAGGTTCCACAAGGTTGGCCCAAGTACCGAACCCTGCGGGACTCCTACAGTCATCTTAAATCTCTTGGTCTTTCCTGCCTCCTGGGCAGTTATCTAACTGTCTTTAAAGTAGCTGTTGATAACGTTCCTAATGTAGGGCCTTATGCCTCTGCGGGACAACTCGCTGGTGATGTTTCCCCATCTCACCGTGTTAAAGGCGTTTCTTACATCCAGGGCAACCAGTAGTGGCAACCTTCTAGTATAACGCGTTCCCTCTTTGGCTTCCATGGCGATACCTACAATTCTCTCAATGGCATTTGTTGTCGACTTCTTTTTGAAGTCGTATTGCTTATCTGACAACCCTTCCTCTTTTTTCCCAAGCACAAAAGCTTTCCGACATGGTTCAAAAGGCACAGCGGTCTATAAGAATTTGGCTGGCTCATGGGTTTGTCCCTCTTGCGGATTAAGACCAGGCTCGCCTCCTTCCAGCTTTTCGGGTATGTTCCACTAACAATTATTCTGTTAAAAGAGTTGATGTAATGCCTGGACTGTGCCTCTCCCACCTTCTTAACAAGTAGTATCGCAGGGATGCCATCCGGACCGGATGCCGTGTTATTTTTCATCATTACCAGTGTCGTTTTCAGCTCGGTTTCGGTAAACAAAGGGATAAGAGATGTTGGGGTGCTATGTTGTATTATAGGCGGTGGTTGTACTTGTTCCGCACAGTTTGGAAATAGTTCCGCCAATATCGGCTCAAGTTAGTCTTCTTCTATTTCTGTGTTGTTTAGTGCCTCGATTCTCTTGGTCACGATTTTGTAAGTTTTTCCCCAAACATCGTCATCCAGCTCCCTGTTAAGGCTGTCCCAGTTTCTCTTCTTACTCTTGTCAAGTCTCTCCAACAGGTTCCTTCTGACCTCTCTTAGGTTCACTTTGAGTATTTCTTCATTTACCTGGTTTCTTGCCAATGCTCTATAGTATTGTTGTCTGGCTCTTGTGGAGCACTTTCGGAGTGTCGCAATTTCTTCCGTCCACCAGTATACCGGCGATTGCTTATCGGACATTCTAGGCATGGAGATTCCGCACGCTTTCTGTAGAAACTCGTCCAATGATGTGCTGGTGTTGTCCTTCGGCTCTCTGGTGGATAGAAACTCAGTTAATTTGACATCCCTTATCCTCATGGTGGCATTTATTGCGACTTGGAACTGCACGCCTGGGTTGCCAGGGTGACGTCGAGTATAGATCTAAACACGTCTCTTTCGAAGTTGGTTATTCGCCTTCGTTTAGTACGACCATTTTATATTCAGCAATTAGCTCCGATAGCAAAGTCCCTCTTTGCTCTTCCGTTCTGTTGGTCTGAGTTTTCTACTTTTGTGGATTCCCCACTCAGGTGACTTGGCATTGAAATCTCCCCTATTATAGCGGGTCTTTCTCTTAGTCTAATTTGATCGAACAGTACCAATAACTCATTCTTTACTAAATACTTGCTGCTGCTCGTTTGGTGAGTGGTAGCAGGGGTAAACATCATATTCTCCTAGATTTACCCATACGAAGGTGTTACCAATGTATCTGCCCATTATCGCTATGTCAGCCGTCACAACTAAAGCCGTTTTGCCATCCAAACTAATAACTTGATCTACAGTAGGTTTTCCTGCTCACCGCTGGTTTGGTTCCCTGATGATCGCGACACCGATGTTTCTTCTGTGCATAGTCTCGTACAGGTCATGGGTAGCTTTCGCACAATTGAGATTAATTTGTAACATCTGTACTTCTATTAGGACTCGTACACTCCCGTCCTTTTGTTCGGTGTGCGCCCCCACAGTCGTAGCACTTTGTGTTCGCCTTGCAGCTTGCGATCTTGTGACCCTGTTCGCCGCAGTTGAGGTATCTATCGCCTCTAACTTCTGTGCAACTAGATGCCGGGTGCTCATCTTGGACAGAACCCAAGAAAAACTGTCGGACTCTACAGCCCGAGATCATATCAACAGTCACTCTGCCGAGCTCTAGTAGTTTGCCCGCTCCCGCCTCATCGTAGCTAACCACTGCTATTTGTATTCCACCGAAAGCTGGGCGGAGAGATCAACATATCGTCTTAGACGTGCTATCACTTTTTCTTCGTCCACCAGTTCGTCAAGATCCAGTATCTTGACGTCAATTTTGTGGAAGAATTTGTGTACCTATACCTCACCCATCTTCTCGCTGAGTTTTTCGTAAAACTGTGAGTTGTCATTGCCAATTCCGGGTTCGACAAGGACGTCACCGCCTCTTGTTTTTGCCACCGTGCCTACCGTGTCACCACTGTTCTTCGGGCAATCGTTTAGCTTAGTTAGGACCTCCCTGTAGGAGAGGGTCTCTGTAGCTTAAATGAGTAGCGCCGGAGGTTTTTTATTTTCTTTCTGTTTTGCTGTTTTTTTCAGGGTTGCAGCCTTTTCCATCTTTTTGGCCTTTTCTTTGTTTTGTTATATCTCTCTTGTTACGCATTTTTTCCTGAGGGTCGATAAATCTGTCGTTTTCTTCGGTAAAGTAAAGTTCGGTGTAGTAAAGAACTAAATGATCTGAAGTAGTTAGTTTGAAGCTTCAACTCCAACTTATTAAATTATATTTCATGTTCAAGTAAAGGAATTTAAGATCTGAAGTTGTTAATTTGAAGGTGGGACTCCAACTTGTTAAATTATGTTTCATCTTTAATTAAAGAACTATAAGATCTGATGTAGTCAATTTGAAGGTGGAACTTCGGGTTATTTAATTACATCTAATCTTCAAGATCTGAAGTAATTAATTTGAAGGTGGAATTAGAGATTATCAAACTAATTCTCATTTTGTATAGTAAATAACTAAAATATCTGAAGTAGTTAGTTTGAAGCTTCAACTCCGATCTATTAAATTTTATTTTATCTTTAAGTAAAGAAATTTAAGATCTGAAGTAATTAATTTGAAGGCGAAACTTCAACTTGTTAATTTAATACTAAAAATGTTAAAATTTCTGAATTTTATTTCCCGATTTATGAATATTTGAAGGTTATGACTGGTCAGTCATAACTTACAGAACAAAGCTTACAGAACTTTCGAAGCCGAGGAATACCCAAAGAGATTGCTGAAGCTAGACATGAAATAGAAACCATTGTACGAGTTCGCCTGATGCCCTTCTTCCAGTATTTGGAAGAACTGTAGAAATCGGCATTTACGGACGGAATAGACGGAAGATGACATCCTTAGCAAGGTAGCAGCTGTTGAGTTGGAGGTCTGATCAAAAGATCATCTCCCCTAACTTGTATTCAGGAGCGGCAAAAACGATCAGCAGAAAAAGAAAAAAATTAAAGTACCGAAGAATATACCATAAATAAAAAATTTGAATTTTTCCCAAATTTTTTTTTTATCATAAATAAGTTAGTAAATATAGCTACCTATATTGCATAAGGAAGTCATTTTTACAGTTTAGGAAGAGCCGTGTAACCGCCTACCTGGGTATCTACAGTTTAATTGATAATATTTTCACGATTCGTCAGTTACCTTTCCTTAGCAGTAATTTTTTCCGTTCAGGTGATAAAATCTACGACTCAGGGACAACAAACACAAATTTAATCAGTATAAAAAAAACAAATAATTTTCTAAAACTGGATATAATCTTATAAACTATACAAAAGATATAAATAACAAATAAACGTTGATCTGATTACTTAAAACAAATCAGTTAGTATCAGATAAACAAACCTTATGGGAGTTCTGGAAATTCAGAAAGCTTATCAGATCTTTCAATCTACGTCAGATGTTTCCAAAATTCCCACAAGAATTGCCTATTTGATACTACATAATCAAATGATTCACTTATCGATAAATTACTTATTCCGTTGAGTTAGATAGCAAAATTTAAAGCACTTGTTCGCTGTCTACTGTTTTAAGACCGAAAGTGTCTACATCAAAAGTATTTAGAAAAATTTCTATTGGACAGATATTTCTTTATGGAGAGGTAGATAGCAAAGCTATTTTTATTTGATAAATTTACAAGATAGCAAATGTCGTCGCCGGACATTTTGCCGTAAGAAATTTACAATTTAATTTTTTAATTATGTAGCTCATGTAGAATTGCTCTTAAGAAAATATACCGTTAGCTGCCCTTTGTTCGCAAAATTTTATAATTCATTGTGATAGGTTTTCATATGAACTTTTAAATTTGACTTTTGTACGCATTTATAGTCGCAAATTTCACACGTAAACGGCCTCTCTCCGGTGTGAGTTTTTAAATGAGAATTTAGATTTCCCTTCTGTGCGAATTTGTAGCCGCAAATATCGCATGAAAACGGTTTTTCGCCCGTATGAGTTTTAAGATGCATATTTAGTCGGCCTTTCTGCGCGAATTTTTGGTCACAAATTTCACAAGCGAACGGTTTCTCGCCAGTGTGAATTTTTAAATGAACATCCAGATGTCCCTTACGCGAACATTTATAGTCACAAATTGAACACACGAATGGCTTTTCACCAGTGTGAGTCCTTACGTGAATTTTTAAGTAACTGCGCTGCGCGCATTTATAATTACACAATTTACAGGCAAACGGTTTTTCCCCCGTGTGGGTGTTTAGATGAACCTTCAAATTTACTTTCTGCGCACATTTATAGTGACAAATATGACAAGTATACGGCTTCTCCCCGGTATGTATTTTTGAGTGAACGGTCAGACTTTTTCTATCGGTGCATTTGTAGTCGCAAACAACGCAAGCAAACGGTTTTTCCCCGGTATGACTTTTTAAATGCATTTGTAAATTTCCTCGATGCGTAAATTTGCATTTACAAATTCCACAAATAAACGGCTTTTCGCCGGTGTGAGTTTTCAAATGAATCTGCAAATTTCCTTTTTGCGAAAATTTACAATTACAAATTTCACAAACGAACGGTTTTTCACCAGTGTGAATTTTTAAATGTACTTGCAAGTTTCCCTTGCTAGAGCTTTTATGGTTACAAATTTCACAAGTAAACGGTCGCTCACCCGTATGAGTTTTTTTATGTTCGTTTAAACTTCCCCGATGTGTGCACTTGTAACCGCAAACTTCACACTTAAACGGTTTTTCCCCGGTATGTATTTTTAAATGTTCCTTTAAATTTCCTTTACGTAAACTTGTGTAATCACAAACTTCACATGCAAAAGACTTCTCGCAGGAATAGATTACTTCGGTTTTTTCAAGCGGTGCTAATTCTTCAGCAATTTCTTTACAGATTTGAAGTTCGTGGTGTTCCCCAACTTGAAATTGTATAATTTTAGTTTCTTCTTTAATCTCAATTGATTGTTGAAAATCCAACTCGATTTCAGTTTTGATGGCGAAATTACTATTGAAGTACTGCGAAGTTTGAAATACATTGCTTGTTTCCAAATTTTCTAACTTATCCATACCAATTAAAAAGCTGGCTGCAATAGTTAATTAAAATTTTGTAATTAATCTCTCGTCAACAATCAGAATACAAAAAATTACTTGCCAAAACAGATGACCATCAAACAAATCTGACATTTTATAAGATTTCGTAGCGACATCTAGGCGAAAGTTTGAAAAACTATTAGTAGAAAAGGCAGGCGCCTACGAAATTTTAATTGGATTTCATCCTGTGATTGGTTGAAGCTATCGGTGCAAAATTTCAAATTTGATTTGACAAAAATGTAAACCATAAATAATAAAACTGGGTTATAGGCACTTCTGAGGTCAGCCTAACAAACTGTTTCAAATGTAAAGTAATGAATATGCTCAAAGAAGTAGGTACTAAAACGAAAGTTTCGCAAAAATAACAATTTTGGCTGTGATTATGGTGACATCAGTGCTGCTGCGGCGACGGAAATTCTGAGAAAACTTGAAATATTTATTTAGGATTGCACTTGCATAAATTATTTTATCGTATTTTTTACTGTACAACAATTAAAAAAATATATACAGTGACTCTAGAAATTATCAAAAATTGAAAATCGTACCATACGAAGCCTTTTTGTCACATAAAAAACGCTTTTACAGCAATATTTTTTTTGACATTTTTTGTTACAAATTTCATTCCCTTCATTTTTGTTTATATTCATTTTTCTGTTTAGTCGTACTGTTTTTGAGATACAGCGACTTAAAGAAGTCTGTACGATTCAATACAAACTGCCATCTATATCTCAAAAACGGTACAACGAAATAGAAATATTTTCAGATATTTTTGATTCTAAATTTTATTACCTACAATTTTGTTTATATACATTTTTTTATTTTGTCGTACCATTTCTGAGATATACTGACTTAAACAGTTTCTGTACGGCACAATAAAAATTGCTACCTATATTTTAGAAACAGTACTAGAAAAAAAATGTATATAAGCAAAAATGTAGAGAATGAAATTTATAACAAAATATATCTGTACATTTTGCGCCGATAAAAAAATGTATTATATTGATGAACAATTTCGTAGTAGTAGCGAATAAAAATCATTGAATTTATAAATTTGTCCATTAAAATTAAGTGAATTTTGTTCATTTGAGCAAAATTATTAATTTTTATCTTAGGTTTCGGCCGTTTCCTCACTGTTTCGTGGTATAAAATTTTTTGCCATGTGTGGGGTGGATTCAGAATTTTTTTGGGCTTCTGATACACGTACAGGGTCTGATTTAGGGCAAAAATAAGTTTTGCGCTTTTTCGCGGGTTTCAAGTTTCATATTTTAATAAATAATATAGATCTTTTCTATTGTTTATCTACCACTGACGCACATGAATACATTAACGAGGTTCCCGCTGCCCCAATCTTGGATTTTCGAGTTGGAGCAACCTCCAATGATCTTCTTACGTTCAGAGATCCCCGACTTTATAAATCCACAATTTTTGAGTTCGGTTAAGCTACGGGAATGTTTTAATCAAGTGCGTAAACTCGTTTCTCAATTCATGATTTTCTAGTTCGGTCGCGCTTCAGGGATATTTTTACTTCAAAGCCTTTCCACTTCAAGTCCGGTAATTTTTGCTAAAGTAATTTTTTCCATTAAATATCTCTCTTGTTAATCCACTCATGCGCATCAGTAGTAGACATATTTCACATCTTCTAGTTACGCCATTGCGTCATTAGTATTTAATACAAATTAATTACGTATTTCTAGTGTTCAAATCAAGTGGAGCTGAATTGCCTATTTTGTGCGGCCTGAAGGCCGCACTGACCTACCACTTTCTTGTAGCTTCTCAATTTTTTTTACTGACAAAAATTTACCAATCAAATCTACATTACCGGAAAAATAACTGACTTAGCTATCAAATTTACATAGGAGTAAAAAATTCGGGGGGGGGGGGGGAGCAGGAAAGTAATTAATATAATTATTACGATTAAAAATAAGGTGTTTTTTAATTTAAAGTAATTTAGTGGATTTAACCAGGTTTTTAGTTTCTAAAGTAACATTGAGGTGAATGTTACCTATAATAGAATCAGTCAGGGAATCAGGATACGCGACAGGTTATGGGCCCAACGAGTTAACAAATTCAAACCGAAACGGGTGCAAATTTGTCGAAAAATGTTTCAAAAATCATAAAATCATAAATTGACCGTTTCCGGCGGTACATCTGACGCAGAATTATTTTATATAACAACTGCGTAGCTATGAGAGGGTATCAGCTCTAAACGGTAACATATTTTTTTAAGCAAAAATCGGTGTTCTGTATTCTGTTCGAAAACTAAATGGACTGGATCAATAATTTTATTATACTTTTACGCAAAATTTTGTCTTGTTTAATTTTGATAAGACCACTTTTGCGTGTAAGATGTACAGGAAGCGGCCAAATTAAGATTTTGTGATTTTTATGGCCGCTCGTGATAAATTTGCCCCAGGTCCGATTTACATTTGTTGTCAAAAAATTAAGGCTTTTTTTTTCTGATTTCTAAACTACTCACAGATTTTCTATAAAATAAAAAGGTTTCCAAAATATTAAGACATTAGTTCTCTCCTATGATCTAGATGGCGCTTGGCTTGGTGATATATTTTTATATGTGACAGCTGTCAGACCACCATTTTGATATGTTTCCAAATATTTTCTCCAAAATCAGTGCTAGTATTATACGCCGAAATGGATCCAGAGCAATTTTCTGAAGAATTTCAAAATAAACAGGACATCAAACAAGTTTTCGAGGCTCCATGTAATTCAAATAGCAAGTGCGCAATCAAAACGGAAGAGTTAGAAGATGTGAAATTCAATATAGCAGATTTGCATCATTCGATTGATATTAAAGAAGAGATCTTCACTGAAAAATTAACGCAGGGAGTTTGTGATGAAGAAGTTACTGTTCAACCGCAAATTAAAGAACCCGCAGGAAAGTTTACCGGTTCAAATTTATTACTATGTCCAATTTGTGGGTTTAAAGCGTCACATAAAAAAACGTTGAAACTGCATTTAAGAACACAACATGCCGAAGAGAAACCATTCGTGTGTGATCTTTGCGAATTTAGATCGAAATATCAAGCAAACTTGAAACAACATTTAATGATGCATACCGGCGAGAAACCATTCAAGTGTCAAATTTGTGATTACAAGTCTTCACAGAAACGCGATTTTGATAATCATTTAAGGATACATAGTGGTGAGAAACCGTTTGCTTGTAAAATTTGTGATTATAAATGTACATGTAAAGAGTACTTGAAAATTCACATGAGAACTCACACCGGGGAGAGACCGTTTACGTGTGGATTTTGTGATTATAAATCGAAACAAAAGCGGTATCTGCAAAATCATTTAAAAACTCATAGTGGTCATAGACAGAAGCCATTTGCTTGCAAAATTTGTGAGTTTGACTGTAAATGTCAAGATTATCTGAACATGGAGTGGAATACTCGTAGCGAGAAAATGTTTCCGTGTCATATTTGTGATCATATATCGACACAGAAAGGAAATTTGACGAGGCATTTAAAGATTCACTCGGGTGAGAGACCTTTTAAGTGCGATCTTTGTAATTATAAATCGCCACAGAAAAGGCACTTTGCTAACCATTTAAAAACCCATAGTGAGGAGAAGCTATTTGATTGTGAAATCGGTGACTGTAATTCTGCCGAAAGAAGATTTACATGTGAAATTTGCGACTACAGGTGTACACGTAAAGATTATTTGCAACTCCACTTGAGAACTCATACCGGTGAGAGACCGTTTACTTGTGAAATCTGTAATTATAAATCCACACAGAAGCATCATTTGAACGAACATCTAAAAACGCACACTGGGGAGAAACCGTTTACTTGTGGACTTTGCGACTTTAAATTTGCACGTAAATCAAGTTTAGTAGTTCATATGAACACCCATGCTCGAGACAAACTGCAATGTTAAAATTCAAGGTGGTTGTTTAAAATATATACAGTATTAAGTAGAAAATAAGTGAAACATTTATCGATTTATTTAACTTATTGTGTGTAATACTGTATAAAGTAATATGTTGTACGATGTTTCAATATTTATTAATTTATTGTCTAAGTTAACGTAGAAAGACAAAACAAATTTAAATGTTTTTTAATTATCCTATAAATGCTGTGATCGTGCAGAAAAAAGTTGAGATTTTGGGATCCCGAGAAGAGAAATATTTTTGTATACGGTCAAATTTTCTGTGCGCTCTACCTCAAAGAATAATAGGATTTTCTTACCCAAATTTCGTAATTTAATACTAATTTAAATTGAGACTTACATCTGATTAGGTTTTAGTTAAAATCAGGTCACGGAAACGTAAAAAAAATTTTTTAGAATTTTTATCTACAGTACCTACTCAAAAAATTAGCCGCACTAAAAAATATTTTATAAAATTGTTTTAAGGTCCTAGAACCTAGATAAATAGGAATAGATCATAAAACCTAACAGATATTCCTAGTTAGTTCATGATATTTTATTTTATCCAAGATGCAAACCTTAACTAGTTAATTATTAACATCGTTGGATAACGATGAAATCAGTAAAGCAAAATTATTAAATAATTACTTAGAAATCTTTGAAACTATATTTTTAATTGTACTAAAATCAAAAATTCTTTTCAATTAAAGCAATAGCTATTGATTTGACAAAAAGAAACAGATTTTTCGGAAAGAAGAATGGGAAGCTCAAAACGATTTTTTCAGGCAGTGTTTCAAGGATTATATAAAATCCAAAATTTGTTCTGTTATGGAGTTATTAGATTTTATTTTAATCAATAATTTTTCAACCTCCAGCAGCTTTAGTTAAGCAGCTTTGTGTCCCTGTAACCGTGGAGAACCTTTGAGGTGGTGATAAAGGACACTTTTTCGAGACAAATTTTTTAATAAAATTTTCGTCCAAGTCTAAACCCTTAGGGGGTACCACGCTTTAAAGCAATTTTTTGAATTTCTGATTTTAAACGGCCATAGCTCCGATATTATTGACTTTTTTGGCTTTGGTTTAGAACTTTTCAAAAGATCGTTTGCTTATCTACAAATTAGGTCTATTCGTCTAGAATCAACGGATTTCGAGTTATACATTAAATTAAGAGAAAAATGTTACAAAAATCCGGGTTATTTTTTTTTTCTTTCTTGCAACCTCCGTATTTCTTAAACGAAACGTCTTAGAAAAAAAACTAACCGGATAAGGAATTTAACGGGTCACAACTTTGGTCAAATAAATTTTTTTGGGACACCAACCGTTTTCACAGAAATTCTGAAAATAAAGAACAAGGCGTAGGTAAAAAAATAAATTACTAATATCAACAACAATAATAAATAAATGGTTGCTATTTTTAGCAACTCCGACTTCAAAAAAGGAGAAGGTTATCAATTCGATTGTATTTTTGTTTTATGTTTGTTACCTTAGAACTCCGTCATTTATGAACCGATTTTTAAAATTCTTTTGGCGTTGAATCAAGTATAAGTTGGTCTCATTATAATTTCATTCGTATTGGACCTTAAACTTCGAAGATAAACCGGAAAAACCGTCAAACTTCTCCTCAACTCCTCAAAATCGGCTTAATAACGCATTAAGTACTGAGTACCTGTACCTGTTTTATATTACCTGTTCTTGCCCGGTGGGTCACAATCTTTTTTTAAGTACCCTACTTTTGGAAAGTAATCCAATTTTCCCCTTACTTCTAATAGGCAATTAAAACGGATATTGGGTGTGAAGGGAAGTAAATCAAACAATATTATCTGCTAGCCAACGTTTCGAACTATTTATTAGTCCATCCTCAGGGCTGAAATGGACTCCCCAAGGCACATAAAGTAGGCACCCCATTGAGACCGGTCATCAGTTGCGTTGAGTCTCCCTCATCGCCTTTGGCGGGATACATTAATGGTATCTTAAGGAACGCTTTACCATCACTTCCCTTCAACGTTACTAACTCTAGAGAAGCTAGAGAAAAGATCATACGTGATATGTATCGATACGTTTATCTATTAATCGTTTATTTAATTATAATAATAATATATTAAAACCACAGCTATATTACAACCAGCATACACAATGCCCAGAACGAATCTGAATATTATATTTTTGTCCGTTCTGGTGTGCATTTTTATTACATTATTATGTTGGTACTTGTGAGTACCAACATTCAAAATATTATTTACAAATTCAAACATTACACTCTTCCCTTCTTAGTCTTCTAGTTCGTCCCATCTCGATACCGTGCTGGTTTACTTATATTCCTCCGAGGACGGTTTGTCATGCCAACTTGCGTCGTTTCTTCTTGGGGTCTTATGATTTCTTTCTCTGCTTCATTATTTGTAGTATCGGCCTCTTCTTCTTGAGTATCCGTGTGGTTTGGTTTTAGTGTCCTTTCGTCAGCTTGTTCTTTATTTTTTTCTTTGCTTATTTCTGTTCCTGTCGTTTCTTCTGACACCGTTATTGTTGGCCTTATTACTCCAGTTTGTGTTGTCTCATCTTCTTTCTTTGACACTGCCTTAACTATTTGGTCTAAATGCCTTTTCCACCATATTCCATAGCCGGGTACTTCGCATAGGTATGTTCTTACTCCACATACTTTTGCGATTTTTGCCCTTGTCCAAAATTCCTTATTTCTGTTCCTGTAATCTTTAACATAAACTTCATCTCCTGCTTTAAATAACTCATTCCTTCCCCCTCTAATAACTTTCTGCTCCAGAACTTTTTCTTTCTTTTGTGGTCTAAGCGCATCAAATCTCGTTCTTATTTCTCTACTAAACATCCGATAAGCAGGAGATGCTTTTATCGTACAATGTTCCGTTGAACGATATATTAATAGGTATCGAGCTAGAATACGGCATGCGGATATATCCGAATTCTTTGGGTCTTCTAACGATTTTTGCAATGCCGATTTAATTGATTTAACAGCATTTTCTGCTGCACCGTTAGAAGCTGGGTGATACGGAGGGCTCAAACTATGAATGATTCCATTTGATCCACAAAAACTTCTAAATTCACTTGATGCAAATTGTGGGCCATTATCCGACACTATTTGTTTTGGAATTCCAAATCTTGCAAAGATTTGTCGCAGTGCATCTATCGTCGCATCTGCGGTAGTCGAGCTCATGTGCACTACTTCTGGCCACTTACTATATGCATCCACAACCACCAAATACATTTTTCCTTGTACTGGACCAAAAAAATCTATGTGTATTCTTTCGAAAACTGCTTTTGCTTCTTGGAATTGCAGAACTTCTGACTTTGGAGGGTTTGATCGAAATCGATTGCATATTTCGCACGATCTTGCCATATTTTCTATTTCTGTATCCATCTTTGGCCACCAGAAATACGATCGAGCTCGACTTTTCATCTTCACCACCCCGCTATGTGCTAAGTGCAATTCCTCTAACAGTTTCTTTCGAAACTGTAACGGTATAACCACTTTATGCCCCCACATAATTATTCCATCTTCCAGCGTCAGCTCTTTCTGTCGGCTTATGTATGGTCCAAAATTTGAATCTTGATTAATTGTATAATCTTTCCATCCATTCTTTATTTCTATATACACCTTTGCTAATACCGCATCGTCCTTCAAAGTTTCTTTGATAATATTTGCCGAGATTGCTGCTTCAAAATCACTTTCTATAAAATTTATATGATTAAATTCCGCGCTTACTTGGGAAGTTTCATTTAGTGGCAATCTTGACAAACAGTCTGCATTTGTGTTGTCTTTTCCTTGAACATATCTAATTTCAAAATCAAAATTGTTTAAAAAAATCGCCCATCTGTGTAATCTTCCCGCCGCCATTGCCGGCAAACCCTTTTTGCTTCCAAAAAGATAGATTAACGGTTTGTGATCCGTTGTCAAAATAAACTTTTTACCTACCAAGTACTGAAAAAACTTCTTGACTGAGTAAAATATTGCTAGAGCTTCCTTATCTAGCATCGAATAATTCTTCTCACTTGTATTTAGAGTACGCGAAACATAACAGATGGGTCGATCTGTTCCATCTTCGTAAATGTGTGACAGAACTCCTGCTACTCCATATGCGCTTGCATCGCAACTAACTTTGACAGGAAGTTCTGGATTGTAGTGCACTAGCACATTGTCCGAAGTCATGACTTCTTTTGCCTTGTCAAATGCTTTCTGACAATCTCCATTCCACCTGAGCTGTTGCTTGTCGTTGCTATTTTTTAATAGTTCGTAGAGGGGTTGTAACATCTGTGTAATGTTCTCAATAAATCGGGAATAGTAGTTTATCATACCCAAAAACGATTTCAATTGTGTTAAGGTTTTTGGGATTTCGCAATTTACAATTGCACTTATTTTTGAAGGATCTTTTCTTAAACCTTCACTGCTTATTTTGTGACCCAGATATGTAATTTCTGCTTGGAAGAAAACGCACTTTTCTTTTTTTAATTTAAAACCTGCATCTGCTAATTTTTTAAAAACGTTATCTAAATTTTTGACGTGTTCTTCCTGACTTCTTCCGGTCACAACAATGTCATCTAAAAATACCACGGTCTTTTCACATCCCCTTAGTGTTTTTTCCATTATTCGCTGGAAAATAGAGCAAGCAGGTTTGGTTCCGAAAGGTAATCTTTCCATTTTATATAAACCTTTATGCGTGCTCCATGCTAACAGCAGTTTAGAATCTTCTTCTAACTCTAATTGATTGTACGCGTGACTCAAGTCCAGTTTAGAAAAACGTTTTCCCCCTTCGAGTGATGCAAACAATTCTTGAATATTCGGTAAAGGAAATTTATCATCCAATATCACTGGGTTTACTGTGATCTTGTAATCCGCGCACAATCTGATTGAACCGTCTGCTTTTAAAACTGGGACCAACGGAGTCCCCCATTCTGAACTATTTATTGGAGTGATTACTCCTTCTCTTTCTAAACGTTCCAACTCTTCGCTGACTTTGCTCTTGTAAGTCAATGGTAATGGTCGTGGTTTCATGTATTTAGGTATTGCGTCTTTTAACATCGTTAATCTAATTTTTTCGTACCTGAAACGTCCTAGCTTGTCTTCAAAAAGTTCTTTATAATTTATCAAAAGCTTCGCAAGTGCTTCCGATTGGGTGTCCTCTAATATTTTATTCATTGTTACTGTTATGCCAAACATTTCCATTATATCTCTTCCCAAGAGCGGAGCAGCATCGTTCCCTTTGATTACTAATAATTTTACTTGTTTTTTTACTTTTCCTAAACTCAACGTGACCAGTATTTGTCCTGCCGTAGCAAACGAAATACCATTATAGTATTTTAAAGTTGTATAACTTCTTTGAAGAGGTATATGTTTAAAATATTTATTGTAGGTTGGCCAACACATTGCTGAAATAGCCGCCCCCGAATCAATCTCCATTTTCATGGGTATCTTATCTATAAAGACATCCGCATAAAATTCATTATTTATTTTTATTATATCATTAACCTTATTTACACAGACATCATTTCCCACATCTTCCTCCCCTCTTGTAACTTCCAAATAATTAGTTCGTTTTTGTCTACATACCCTTGTTATATGTCCTTTTCTTCCACAATTATAACATTTTGCCTGTTTTAATCTACACCATTCCCACTTATGACCCGATTCACCACAAGCAGAACACCTCGCAAAACTGTTTACTTGGGTGGGTTCTTCTCTTTTCGTGCTACTCGGTTGATTTTGCCTCCAACTGTTATTTAACTTGTAGCAAACCTCTTCTTTAATATGTAAGTTTGTTTGTCTTACCTCTCTTGAATTTTTGAGAGCTTGTTCCTTTTTAACCGCAATATTGAATATCTCCTCCAACTTCGTTACTGTTGGATCCACTTCACTTACTCGATCGTACACCGAACTGTCTTTTAAACCCATAACAAATTTATCTTTCTCAAAATCGCTTAGATATCTACCAAATCTACAATGTACCGACAGTTTCTTTACCCGAGCGTACCATTCCACCACGTTTTCTTCCACTTCTTGCTTCGCTTTATGGAACTTTGAACGTTCATTAAAAATAGACTCTTTGATACAATAATGTGTCTCGAGCTTTTCCCATAGTTCCACTAACGTCAGTGTTTCCGGTGACTCTGGGTTACACAAATTACTTAACGTTTCGTAAACATCCGAATCGAGTGCCGTTAACAAAATTGCAATTTTCTTTCCTTCAACCACATCGTTTGCAATAAAATATTGCGATAATTTCGCCTTGAATGTAACCAAATTGTTTTCTTGTTTAAATTCTGGCAATTTGCCCAGTAAAGATGTATAATGCACGGCCTGTGCTGTCATCGCAAAACAAAACAAAAACCACGTGTTACAATTTTTGATTGTCCTAACTATCACTTTTTCCAATTTTCCTTGTCGCCAATTGATATGTATCGATACGTTTATCTATTAATCGTTTATTTAATTATAATAATAATATATTAAAACCACAGCTATATTACAACCAGCATACACAATGCCCAGAACGAATCTGAATATTATATTTTTGTCCGTTCTGGTGTGCATTTTTATTACATTATTATGTTGGTACTTGTGAGTACCAACATTCAAAATATTATTTACAAATTCAAACATTACAATACGTAGCTGTTTAACGAACGACTATGTCTTAGTGTCGGTCGATGTTAATTCTTTGTTTACTAACATCTCCAAAGAAGCTGTTATAACATCTATAAAAAATAACTGGGACTTGATAGCACCATTTACCTCGATCGAACTGGAGGATTTCCTTAAACTGATAATTATGATTTTCCACTATAGCTATTTTGCATATGATGGAGATTTCTATGAGCAGCTGGTTGGATCGGCCATGGGCAATATTTGCTCCCCTGTCTTCGCTAGTTTTGTAATGAATGACCTTCTGTACATCTTTTTTGGTTCTATTGCTTTTGATGTGCCCATTCTCCTTTTGTATGTGGATGACATTTTGACGGCGATTCCAGCTAATGAACTCAACAATTGCATCCAAATATTAAATGGTTATGATAAACTACTAACTTTTTCTTATGAACTGGAATCAGATGGTACTTTGCCTTTTTTGGATTTGCTCGTGAGGAGAGGGAATGATGGTTCCCTTAGTACCGATATATTGAGATGCCCCGGACTTGTGTCAATCTTATAAAAATTTTCTTGGCAAATTAATTCTTAATTTCTGGGCATCCATTCTTTTTGTATGTTGTAATGAGCTCTTCAAATTAAAATTGTAAATTTCTAATGCTTACTTTTGTTAGTTTGCGTTTTTGGTATTGGAGCCCACCTGGCATCCCAGCTGTCCTCACAAATTCGTTGCTATGCAGTTCTTTTATCCAGCTCAAACACTTATATGAATCGCTAAAAACAACTGATTAAAATTCCTTTTTTTTCGTAAATAGAAATAAACTACCTTCAACAAGCTAGAAACTTAATTAAGTAAGATGCAATTGAATTTGTGTGTTTAATTATAACAATAATTTAAAATATTCTTGGAAGTATACACTACCATGAGCACATGTTGAAATCGGTTCCAGTGGGTCAACCTTTCTTGTTACTAAAGCCCATAAAGTAGATAATTTTTCGACTTTTATTACAGGCTACATTAAACGATTTACGCACTAATTGCCAGTAAACGCGAAACCCGTGGCATTACAGATTTGAAATTTACATGATCTTGGAGCTAATGAAATTTGCAATCATAAGTATATACAATTGAACTAGCGGATTTGCAATTTAGACAAGTAATTACCAAATTACAAAATTTCACTCAAAACATCTGGAGACTATAAAAATATTAAAATGCAATTTCCAGAAAAAGTTCCCGCAGATATTGCTTAAAATTAAAGGTCCAAGCGTCATAAATCTTTCAATGACCAAACAACGGTTATAACTGCGCTCGGCTAAAGCCAAACCATCTTTAAAATCATATGTTAAAATATGAATTTTGAATCAACTTTTGATACGCACTGATTTTATTACATCGTTTCATGATCAATTTGCTGGTTTTGAATTAAATTTAAAATACACATCTCCTTATTCATAAACAACATAACAAAAATATCACTTTTGAGTTTTCTCGATTAATTCAGTTTTTGAGAATAAAACGATATCGGTTGCGCGACTTTAGTCCTTATTGACAACCCAGGAGATTTTACATAAAAAGGGTCCACTCCTGACCCTCACTCTTATTCTATCTTCAATTTTTCCAGTGACGGTCAGTCTGATCATTCATTTTTTTTACTTTGTCAAGTGACGGTCATTTCTGTTAAATAAACTTCAAGTGTTCAGTTGAATTTTAATATCTTTTCGCGTGACAAATCGAAATAGCCTAAAAACTTAAATTTTTTTTTTTCATATATTCAAGTGCAATTTCATTTTTATTCTTTTAAACTCGTGAGTGTGTGCTTCCTCGTTCGTTATTTCCAACCAAAAAGTTAATATATAAACAAACTATGTATTGAAAATTGTTCTTTTTCAGGTATATGTCGCAACATAACTAAATTTGTTTTTATTGAGTATTAGTTGTTAATTTCAAGTTATTAATTTCTTTCTGTTATATATAGTTTTGTTTTATGAATTTCTGGTGTACAATTTTTGCCTTATATTAATTAAACAGATATAGATTTATACCTATGAGTTCTGTTTGGAGAACAGAGGCATATCTTCACAGCGATATTTTAATAGGTATCAAGATTCAGTTCAGAAGAAAAAATCCCCTCACTGTATTATTTTTGGAACCATCCGTGTATAGATATATGTCAGACCCGTCGGTTCTTGTCGTATTCATCAGAATTTTAAATCCCCTGACAAATACATATATATTGTAATAAAATTTTATTTAAATTCAAAACCTTTATAGAAAAAACCTCGGCTAACTTTACCAATCGAGATGGCTTCGTCAGGGGAGTGGATTCTAATTTTATTCCTTAATGCAGATGAAATAATCAAAATTTCAAAATAAAAGTTTTGTTTAATTTTCAAAATCATAAAATGGTAATAAACAACAAAATACTTTGTAGCCGACAAATCTCTGCCAGATGTTGTGTCTTAATGTTTACGTGTGTGAATATGTCTACAATTTATAAAATTTTAATTATTTTAATGTCTTCTTGTAGTTTAATTGTTAATTTTACACCCCCGTAAAGTTTAATTGTACAAAAGTTTATGATTCTTACTCATAGCTGCTTGTAGCAAAGATCTTTTTCTTTCTTCTTCAGCTCCCAAATGTCGACTTCTCTTCTTGTATCATGGACCACAATTCCTTCTCAAAATTCAAACAAAAGGCGTCGAAGACGTAATACGCTGGACCAGTCTACGATTGTTGTCGTCACAAATGAAAATAAAACTCAAAAAAATGCGTCAATGGCGTAGAACGCTTAACAACTTTCCACGATGGCCGTCGTCACAAATCAAAAATTACTCAAAAGGCGCCGATGACGTAGAACGCTTGACCACTCTCTACGATGGTCGTCGACACACCACACCAAAATTTTTCAATCTTTCCACCTTTTCGGAACTTGCGCATTTTCAAATTTACAATTTGTAATTTTACTTTATTTTTAAACTCGCGCACCTTTTTAAATTTTGAATTATTCAAATTATAAACAAATTTTTGTGTTTTTTAGAATTCGTGTTTCGGTTATTTCATAAATTTCACCTGTTTGTTAAGTATTTTGCTGTTGTCTCAAAATTTTGTTATTATTATTAAATTTTTGTTTACTTTTTTTTATAGTTTATCTACCCCTAAAGATTTCCAAAGCTTTAGTAAAAGTTATGGGCATTATTTTTACTTTCAGACCCGCAGCAGTTGACTATAAATGATCAAAAGCAAACAAATTTTTAAAATTTCATGTTGGTACACGACAATATATAGGAGGTATTCTGTCGGCACCAAAACCCAGAAGAGGCAGTCTTTTCAAGCAACCTCTCAGAATCTCCAAATGCCCACCGGTTCCTTGCCTATACGTCCAAAGACCCCTTGCCTGCATTCTAAGAGCAGCTCTCACCGCCTGTTTCCCCACGTAGAGATCCAGCGGAGGCAGAGGAGAGCCTCTGAGGCCGCAGTGGGTGCCGTTTGCATCCCTCCCGTTATGGCCTAGCAGACAGCTCTTTGCAGCCGATGAAGGGAGGACGCTGCCGTTACCAGTTTAGTTCTGAGCCACCAGACTAGTGCCCCATAGCATAGCATAGGCCTTATAACGGCAGTATACAGTCAGTGGGCAATCTTTGGGGAAAAACCCCAAGATCTTCTCATCGCCCTGCGACACTCACAAATGGCCATGCTCGCTTTTGTGGTTTTAAAATTAACATTCAACTCTTTGTCGAGTATTATGCCCAGATACTTGACTTCAGATGCTATTTTTAGAAGGGTTCCTTTTATACTAAGCATTTTCATGTGCCTTAACTTTTTCTTTTTGGTGAACAGAACAAGCTCAGTTTTGGTTAGGTTAACCGAAAGAGACTGCTCCTCGCACTATTTTTCGACAATTCTGAGAGCATCCTGCATTCACTCACACAAAACATTCTCGAATTTTCCAGTAAGCAGTATGGTTATGTCATATGCGGAGCCTATGGTATAATAACCTTTCACATTTAAGCGTCGTAGAAGGCTATCCACCACACAGTCCAACAGAAGTAGAGAGAGTACACCTCCCTGCGGATAGCCTTTAGTTACAACACCTTTGATGTTTGCATCACCCACTCCAATTACAACCGCCCTGCTGTCCAGCATGAAACTAATCCACCTTACGACAGCGCCAGGCACATTGTGTCTCCGTAGGGATACACATATGCTTTCGAATATAGCTTTGTCAAATGCCCCTTCGATATCTATAAACGTTCCTAGCGTAGATTCCCAAAACCTACAACTTTATGAAGTGCAGATTTGGTAGATCTTCCTGGAACGTATGCATGTTGATTCTGATGTAGCGGGTTATGTACCAGCACTGCAACACGAATTTCTCTATTGCACAGTCTTTCCAGTGTCTTCAAGAAGAAGGTGGTAAGACTTATTGGCCTGAAGGATTTAGCCAGGGAGTAATCACTACAACCTGGCTTAGGTATAAATATAACCTTGATCTTTTGCCACTCTTTAGGTGTATAGCCATGCGCCATTCACGCCCTATACACCCTCACCAGGTGGCAGAGCATGTTATGCAGGCCCAATTGAAGTAGAGCCGGATACACTCCATCAAATCCTGGCGATTTGTAGGAGCTGAAGGATCTGATGGCCCACGCCGTTTTGATTGGGTTTACAATCTGGTTTGCAATTTCCCAATCCGTCTCGTTCGGTGTCCGAGGTGTATGGTCAGTCCATACGTAATCCGAGACAGTTCTACTATCGGGAAAGTGTGTTTTTAGCAGTATCTCAGCATTCTCCTAGAAGCTCTCCGTATAGAAGCGGCGAATGATGCCAAGCTGCTGATTTGGGTCTTTGGAAATGATCTTCCTCAGCTTAGCAGCATCCTTTGTAGACGAAATGTCTAAAAAATAATAATTAATGAAAAAAAATAATTTTCTTGCACTCCGACTGGAAGGCTTTGAATTCCCTCCAGTCAGACCCAATATCTGATTTTTTTGCCTTATTACAGAGCCTCGTGACAGCCCTCCGCAGCCAATCCAGCTCACCGTACTACCATGGTGTTGCGCGCCTGCCGGCATCAACCACCGACAGCGGACACGAAGACTCGTAAGCCTTAGTGAGGGATTTTACCAGCACATTTGTGCATGTCTCAATCTCTTCAGTACTGTCCAACTTGACCTTTGTAGTGATTGACCTTGGCATTTCAGTCTCCATGGTGCCAGAGAGGACATCTAGAAAGGCTTGCCTTTCCAGCTTCCTTGGATTTCTAAGCCGCTTAGGCTCTACTTTAGTAGCTTTAATTTTAAAGCTTATCCATCTATGATCTGACATAGTCAGCTGTTTAGACACATGCCAGTCAAATATTTCCGTCGAGATAATATCAATTGGTGATTAGTGTGCAGTGGACGCACTGAAAAGGATAGTGGACACCGCGAGGACGGCAAAGAGAGGAACACGCAGAACCATAGAGTACTGCCTGGTGGTGACTTTGGATTTGCGGAACGCCTTTAACAGTACCGGATGGAACCATATTCTTCAGGCCCTCCGTGACAAGAACGGCGCTCCCACATCTACAACATCATAGCCAGCTACCTGAGCCAGAGGACGATAATCCTGGACAGACAACCCCGACGAAAAAATTGAGGCGACAAACGGCGTTCCGCAGGAATCTGTTCTTGGTCTATCCCTGTGGAATCTGATGTACGACGGCGTGCTTAAACTAGGCTGTTACGTAGTACTAAAAGTACAGGCACCCAAATTAGGAACCGATGCCGAGGAAGTCCAGCTAGCTCACGCATGGATCTCTCTTTCCCCGGAACTCAAAATAGACAAAAATTACGAATTATTGTCCTGTTGTTTCGTGGTCGATAATCTTTTTGTTAAACACTGCTGAAAAGCAAGTCCAACCCAAAATACCAAATCGTATAACCGTAACAGTTTAATAAAATGAAATAACGTAAGCACATTAATTACAAATAATACATGTGTCGGAATGGCATACCATTCGTAAGGTATTGTATACCTTAATCGACATCTTAAACTTAAATAACAGGCAAGAATCGATTCATTTACTTGATCTTAAAATAATATTTACAAAACTTATCATTGTACAAGAACCTCGAAGGCATTAACGTAGGTGATTCAAAGTAAAATTACAGTAAGCCGATAAATAGTCCTTTGAAGGTATTTGTTTGCATGCCGTAGTTGAAGCACTGAAGATATTGCAAGCTCGCACTTGCCGTATAGTCGTAGCGAAAATCAACAGGAAAGTGAAGTCGTTTCACCTTGAGTGCCGTTGTACTTTTTCCTTTTTGTTATCCCGGAAATGCACAAGGTCGTACTTGGATCATCATTTTCTTCGATAGTAACAAAGACATCTGTAGATCATCAAATCAACTCAGGAATTCCATTAGCCGGTCCAAAATCGCGATGAAGAAATTCGGAAAACGATAATTTTTTGACAAAAAAATAAGCTCCAGCTTCACCAACCTACGTTACCACGAATGCCCTTTCTTTCTAACCAAGCCAGTCGCGTTGATAAGAAGTGCAAGTGCCTAGTCATAAAGGTTAAAAACACCAAGGTAATTAATCCACGGTACGATCGCGCGAATCTTTTAAATTTAAAAAGCAGATCGTAACAAGGCCTACCAGTTGGACTGACACTGATAGGATTTGGAAACGATCTGACATTAATAGTCAGCGATCGCGACTCGAATACAGTGGAAGCAAAAACTAACCAGGCCATCTCTACCATCTCACAGGGGACAAACGACAAAGGGTTCCAACTGGTCCCAGAAAAATCCGAAGTCGTCATGGCAATAGGGAAAAGAAGGATGCCGAACATCCGCATCTTCATGTACGGATTTCCAATAAAAATTGGAGATTCGGTGCTGGTGCTTGGTGTAAGACTCGATAAACACCTCTACTTTGCCCAGCACATTTGGGAGACGGCGGGGAAAGCGGAGGCGTCAATATCAACCATCGCACCCCTTTCTAATGTACCTGAACCTTGTCGTGGTGAGGGGGCTTGCGTGTTTCAAGGATGCGTCGGGCGTGTACCTGTTAGGATTCGGGTCAGGGACATAAAACTCCCTCGTGTCCGGTCTGCTTTGGCTCGTTGGGTTCGGACCGAGGTCTAAAACCCTCCGTGCTCGGACTTTGGGTCAATAAATCGGGAGAACGGTCGGCGTGGAGAAACCAGACTAATTACAGGTACCTGCGTGTTTGTGCCGTGCGCGGTAACCCGTACGGTGGGATGAAGGGGTTCTGGTGGCTGAGCCCACTCGGAGGCAGTAGTAGTTCCCTTGGGTCTGGCAACACTCCACTTTGGCCTGGATTTCCACTCAAACGGGAGGTCAGGACTAGTTCACCCTGATCAATCGGCTGTGCTTTTCCGTCAGAAGATCAGCAGGACGAGTTCTTGGGAGAGGATGGAGTGTGCAAACACCTCACCTCTCTGGGAGCTATATCTCTCGGGTAGCCCTGGCGGTCGATTGTCGACGCCCCCAAATGTGTGGACTCTATAAGGGGGGGGGGGATCTCGGGAGATAAAACTTTAAATTCTCTACATGGCAGAAAACAAAAATAAAAATTCTACTGAGCAATCAGAAAACCACCAAGCGGGTGCGTCCTTCGTGGATACCCCGTTCACCCAGGCGGGTGCGTCAAGAGATACCCCGCCTCATCAGGCAGATATGTCCATTCAGGACACACTGCCGGCAGCGCCTCCACCCGCTGGGGACTCACTTCTCCCGGCCGGGAGAAGAAGAATCTGCGGCGCGGAAGCAAAAAGGCGAAGGAAAGCCCGCCTAGCTTCGGCCTAGCCCGAAAGTAGCGGCTAAAAAAAGGTTCAGGTCTCATGACTCTCTTCCCTCACCCTTGAGCAATCAAGGGAAGAGGGCGAGAACACACGTTCCACCACGATCTAAGACGAACAACTCTAATCAAGCGAGCAATGTCACCTACAAAGAGGCTGCTGGAAAGCACCTCCGAGTAGCGTTGATTAACCGCTCAAATCCCCTGGGCAAACTCGACGAGTCCCAGGTGGGTATTATTGAGAGTAACCTCACTGTTACGCTAGATGCTTTTATAGCGGCAGCAGGAAACGAGGAAAAACCAGCACCCACTTTCCTCCTCAGGAGATCCTCAGGATCACCTGCAGTGACCAAAACTCGCTGGACTGGCTGCGAACCACCACAGCAAACTTCCCGCCACTATGGGAGGGAGTAAAATTGGATGTGGTCCAGGTGGATGATCTGCCGAGGCTGGCTAAAGTCACCCTTTGGGTCCCCGGGGAACCGGAGCCCACTGAGGTTGTGATGAGACGCCTCGCTGCTCAAATCACCTGGGTCAAAGTGAAGGAGTGGTGCGTTTTCCACATCGCAGACGGAACCGAGGAGCCGAAAGGTAAACTCGTTGTCTTGGGCGTAGGGTTGGCGGACAGTGCCGCTATCAAAACCAAGGGAGAGGTTGAACTACAAGTTCACCTCACTCAAAGTTAAAGTGCAGAAGTTCGAAGAAACAACAGCACCTAAAGCGCCTGCGACAGCCACCACCACAACCTTGATGGAAACGGACACCAGTCCGGGAAAGGTGGCTGTAACAGAATCAGGGCACTAAGCTCCCCCAAAAGAAGGCCAAATGGCTTTCTTACCAGGGTGGAACTTCTTGCAAGCCAACCTGCAGCATTGTCGTGAGGCAGTGGCAGTCCTATGCCGCCACATTGACAACTGCAGGAACACAATAGCTCTAATACAAGAGCCAAGGTTAGTAAAATCCTCTATACGAGGCTTTACAAAACTAAACGGAACTATGTTTACAGGTAGCTCCACAAACAAAAGCAGGACATGTATATACATACCTACCAACATTTAGGCCAACCTTCTTCCGCAGTACAGCGACTGCGATCTAACAGCGGTTCGGATAGCCTGCGATTTAGGATATTGCCTAAAGCACGTTATTTTGGCGTTCATTTACCTCCCAATTGACTCGCCGGAACCGCCGCCTTCTCGGAAGGTGGTGGAACTGGTGGACTATTGTGAGCAACAGGGGAAACACCTCATAATTGGATGCAACTCTAACTCCCACCATCAGGCATGGGGCAGCAGAGACTGCAACAATCGAGGTAAGTTTCTATTAGAATATCTTATTGATACAAATTTAGTAATACTTAATCTCGGGGATGTCCCTACTTTTTATGTGTCACCCCACCGCAACTCGGTGATTGATATCACCGTAGCGTCGTTAAGCATTTCAAATTATATATTGTGGTGTTTCAAAATGATTGTGACCTACCCTGTACACATTTTAATGAAAATTTTGTTTTTGAATAGTTTTAAGTTGTAAGACTGTGGAAGTTAGACAGGTGGGGGCGAACCGACGAGGAGATTTGCTTTTGCCAACGGGCCGTCGCGCGAGAGACAGCGCTGACTTTTGGCTCGTTAAATTTTTGCTTTTTTTGCCGACAGCGCCCGCTCGAGCATGTTGTTTCAGCTCGAGGCAGTTTTTGAGTTTTGATATAAGTTTAAATTTGTGAATTATAGTTGTGAGTACTGAATTTTTGATTTGAATAAATGAATTTGATGCGAATTCATTAATTGCGTAATTTTTGGATTGATTTTGATAATTGAAATTTGGATATTTTTTGATGAGTTGCTACCGAGCGGTAGTTGAATTAGTGTTTTGGATAGATTTGATGGTCTTGATTGCTTTGGAAGTAAAGATTGAGATTATAAAATTTGAAATTATTTAAAATTAAAATTGGTTTGAAATTCGAAGAATAAAATTTGCATTTGTACGAGTAAAGCCAGCTGGCGATAACAAGGCGTTTGGATACGCGCATGAGGTTAAATTTAACAGAATTTGATATTATTTTGCGATTTATGAAGAAGATTTATTTTGGACAAATCTAATATTTGTTTTGCATTGAAAATATTTCTTTTTTATTTTAAAATTCTTGAAGACGCTTGGAACCCTTTGACCCTTGAAAATTGCCAACTGCTCCCGCAAAGAGTAACCCGAGGTAATAAAAAGTGTGTGGTATTTCCACGAAATACCATTACAATATATGACTGGCAAGTGTCTGATCAACTGACAATGTCAGATCATAGATGGATAACCTTCAAAGTAAAGGCAAAAACAGTGGAACCCAGACAATACAGGAACCCAAGGAGTGTGGACAGGTTGACCTTTCTAGATCACCTGTCTGCATCCCTGGAGTCCGAAATGTTAATTGGACTCTCCAGAAAAGGAAAACTTACAACTACTGAAGAGATTGAGATGTATGCCAATGAGCTGCAAAACTCCCTCATAAAAGCATATGAGCTTTCATGTCCGTTAAGGACAGCTGGATTGCGGGCTCGAGGTACACCCTGGTGGTGTGCAGAGCTCGACCAGCTGAGGGCATCGGATACACACCGAAGGAATGGCGAAAGGTTAAAGTTATTTTTATACCTAAACCAGGTAGAAGTGATTACTCCCTGGCAAAATCATATAGACCGATCAGTTTAACCTCGTTTTTCCTGAAAACGTTGGAGAAACTGTGCGACAGGAACATTCGTAATACGGTTCTAACCGACAGACCGTTACATGAAAATCAGCACGCATATATCCCAGAGAGATTTACCGAGACGGCGCTACACAAGGTTGTGGGGCGCATCGAGAGGTCGCTAGGCTATAAAGAGTCAACCCTGGGAGCGTTCATTGACATCTAAGGGGCTTTTGACAAAACCACCTTCGACAGTATAAACGCAGCGCTACGCCAATACGGTGTTCCCACAACCATTGCTAAATGGATCAGTTTTGTACTGAAGTGGCGGGCCGTGGAGGTATGCGTTGGAGACGTAAAAATCAAAGGAGCAGTAATTAAAGGCTGTTCTCAGGGGGGAGTACTCTCCCCACTACTGTGGATCATGGTAGTGGATAGCCTATTACGACGCCTCAACGAAGAGGGTTTCTACACCCTAGGCTATGCAGATGATATCACCATTCTGCTGACTGGGAAATTTGAAAACACAATTTGCATGCAAATGCAAACAGCTTTCAAAATACTGGAGAACTGGTATACTGAACACTCTCTCTCGGTCAATCCGGCAAAGACTGAGCTTGTTCTATTCACCAATAAAAGAAAGTTACGTGGCATGACAATGCCCAACCTAATGGGAACTCCCCTAAAACTTGCGGATGAAGTCAAGTATCTGGGAATAATACTTGACAAGAAGCTGAACTGGGGGAAACATTTAAGAACTAAACTTAGCAAGGCAAGGATGGCTTTCTGGCAGTGTCGGAGGGCGGTGGGACGGTCATGGGATATTTCTCCTAAGATTACTCTCTGGCTCTACACTGCGGTTGTCAGACCTATGCTTTGTTATGGTGCACTTGTTTGGTGGCCCAAAACCAAGCAAGTAACAACAACGTCCTCCCTGCACCGATGTCAGAGATTAATCTGTCTGGCGGTAACGGGGGTGATGCGAACGGCTCCTACTGCGGCGTTGGAGGCCCTTCTCTGCCTCCCACCACTTGATCTTCATGTGCAGGAGATGGCGGTTAGGGCTGCTCTCAGACTACGTAGCTGGGGGCTGTGGAATCACAGGCGAGGAACTGCGGGCCATATGCGGATTCTGGAGGACTACTCGGCAAGAGTACCTCTACTGCACCTTGAGCCCGATAGAATCCCTCCCAAATACAGATTTGATAGGAAATACAATATCCTGCTGAATCCAATTGAGACCCACGAGTATGACATCTGTCTATTTTCGGGTGGATCAAAAAATAATGCTGGCTCAGGAGCAGGAGTTTATTCTGCCGAACTTGATCTAAGCATGAGTGTACCGCTAGGCAAATACACATCAATTTTCCAATCGGAGCTGATGGGCATAGTGCACTGCGCAAAGACAGTCCAGGACAAAAGCATACGCAACAAAAATATTCAGATATCTACGGAAAGCAGGGCGGCACTTGTGACACTTAGGAGTCACCTCTGGTCTGGTGCTAGAATGCATTCAGACGTTGGATGAGATATCAAACTCAAATATCCTTTCCCTCTCTTGGGTGAAGGGACACCAAGATAACGAGGGTAACTCAAAAGCGCATGAGCTGGCAAGAAACGGCTCTTATAGTCTTTCCTGCGGCCCGGAGTCGATGATTGCACCAGCCATCAAGACAGTCGATACTCTCTTAAAGCAATACACCCTACAACTGCACTCTAGCAGATGGGCAAATGAAACCGAATGCAGGCAAGCAAGGGCGGCGATAAGGACACCCTCTGACAAACATTCGAAATACTACTTGAAGCTGTCCAGAGCCAACCTACGGGCAATTGCAGGAATATTAACTGGGCACTGCAAGCTAAATAAACATCTCAACACTATGGGACTTGTAGATGACCCCAAGTGTCGGGGATGCAACAGAGCAGACGAAACAGCGGAACACGTGCTCTGTCACTGTCCTGCCCTGGCGTCAAGGAGAGGTGCCGTGCTAGGGGACTTCTGGCCTAACATGGCCAGAATCAGTGGCACTCCGCCTGCCAAAATACTTGAGTTTGTCCTACAATTGGGATGGCTTGAGGGGTGACAGGACGGGGGGCCGCTGTATCGGAAGCAGTACAATGGGCCCGGTGTAGTGGCCTAAGTGCGCGTGGGGACTAGTCCCCGCCCTCCAAACCAAAATTCAGAATCCAGAATCCAACCATCGCACGCTTGATGTCCAACATCGGAGAATCGAGGGCGGCCAAACGAGTGCTTTTTAGCGTAATACACTTGTGTTAAAATCAACAAAAACAACGTTCTCTTAACAGCAATTTTATTTAAATTTAAGGTTGTCAAGACTTCTAACTACACATAAACTATAATAATACACAAAATTATTCTGTTAAATTATTTCTGTTCTGTAAAAACTGTTCTGCGCAGTAACAAAACCGCTCTTCAATTTAAACAGACTTAACACTTGTCATGACGTCCTCGCAATAGGTAGAAACAGGCACCGACTGGAAAGTCTGCAACGACGAGCTGCCCTGCGCGTCATCAGCGCATGCAGAACGGTGTCGGGAGAGGCCACATGGTATTGGCCTCGATACCACCGGCGGATTTTTAGGCCGGAAAAACGACGAGAACCCACTCCAGACAGGCGAAGAACCCCGACACAGATGGACGAAGATGGGACGAAGCCGAGACAAGACGGTGGACATGGAGACTCATACCTGACATCAAAAGATGGGTCTCCAGAAACCACGGTGAGGTGAATTACCATCTCACACAAGCTCTCACCGCACACCGATGCTTCAATGCGTATCTCCACTGGTTCGCCAGAAGAACGGCCCACAGTGCGACTACTAACTGCGAAGAGGTAGATTCTGCCGAACACACACAACACACACAACTTCTACCGAGTGCCCAAGATGGGAGCAAGCAAGAGTCACCGCCCAGCTGGAAACAGACTCGCAACTGACCGTAGACGACGTAGTGACCCAGAGGACTGGCATGCGATAGACAAATTTGTACACACGGTCTTGACGGAGAAAGAGGCTGCTGATTGCGAACAACAGGCAAACGAAAGATACTACAACAGGACAAACCTGACAAACGACGACTAGTCAACAAAAGTAACAAAACACGGAAGCAACATCACACCAGCGGCGACAGAAGCAACAGCCAAACAGAAGAATCTCCATCTGACCGAAAGTAATGCCGAACGGCGGGTTCTCGGTTGGGGGGTGTGTTGTACAATGATGGTGTGTTGTACGAGATTACCTCCACCCTGCAGAATGCTAAAAAAAAGGTATGCAACATTTAATAAAATAAATTACAACATATTTATCTATAAAAAATGACAATAATTGTGAACAAGCTAAATTCTCATGTGATAGTCACATTCTAACCAGCAGTGTGGTGTAAGGCTTAAATCGACATGCTACGAAGCAAGAGACCGCAGTTCGATGCTTGGTCGCGCCAACTGCACTGCTGTGATCTAATGTAACAAACCATCCATAGATTAGCAAGCCTAACCAAAGGTAATTTATGGAAATTTAGCATAAATGCAACAAGACACCAATTAAAATCATATTTTTCATAAGTTATCTTTTTCAAATTGAGAACATAAATAAGTGAAACGTAATTAGTTGAAAATTATACAATTTACAATAAATGTAAAAAGCTTGGGAACCGCATATTTCAAGATATATCAAAACGGCTTCAAGGTTTCACAACTTAAGTTGTTGATAAATTTTAATTTAAGGACTTTGAGAGAACGTTAGAACGTTTGAATTATGGGGCAGATATGTCTTTTTAAAAACTAATTAGAACTAACGAATTTTGACCTTATTGACTCTAAATTCGAGCAAATCGGTCATGCAGAGTTCAAACTTACACCAAAAAAACGCGTTATCTTTTTTGCTAGGAAAATCCCATGTTATGTGCCAAAAATCTTGCGAAATAAGTAAGAATTACGTTTTCAAATTAAAATCATTTAATTGAAGTACGAAGTCGAGAGCAACTATAAATTAATTATTAAATAAGCACATTTGAGCCATAAAGGTTTAAAAAACCAGTCATTTCAAAACTTTTCTAAAAACTATATAGTAAAAATCCGAATTATAGCCAACTATTGGAGATCACTGGTTAAACTTAAATTAAAGAAGAAGATAGGAGTAAATCCATTAGATTATCAATTTGAAGTGATCGTCTCGACAACTAATTATCATGTGTTAAAAGATTTACATTTAGAAACAGTGACTTTCAAACATTCTCTTAATACATACTCACAAGCTTGAAATTCAAGTAAACTTTTTGTGTGCACTGATTTGAATTCAACGTTTCGCGAATATTTCGCTAAAACTCTTGATTGCAATCAAAATACATGTTAACCTGATTTTGGGCGATGCAAGAAAAATGTCATTCACGATTATTCGCGATTCAAAAAGTCAATTAACTGCAAATATTTGCTAATTTTTCAATTAAAATCGAATATGATTATTCCATATCCGTAACAACAAATAAAAACGTTAATACCAATTTTTATAATTAAAAATCCAGTTTTTAAAAAACCAAAATTTGTCGATGAATACACATCAACCTTATCGACATGTATTCCGAAATTTCATATAAATAAGGCGGTTCATCTCCGACAAAAACAGTCCATCTCCGACAAGACGCTCAGTTCAACCCGTCAGTTCGTTCCGAGGTGTTAAAAAAAGTGTTGTGCTAATTCACATAAAATAATTTTTTTTTAAGTATTCATAATTAAATTTTCATTTTCATTTTTTTTTGCGGTTCAAATAGTTTCTTTTCTTTTAAATCTTTTATTTTGTTTTGTGCGCTCTTCAAACGACCAAAAGGTAATAACCAAATTTATGTACTTGAAATTATGTTTTTTTTTAAATTTTATATAGGTTGAGTCTCAACGATTTAAATGTAATTTTATTTTTTTATCAGAAAGTTAACTTAGTAAATTAATTCTCAGCATTTATTTCTTCAATTATATTTTATTTTGTAATTATATTTTTTTTGTACCGTTTTATCATTATTCTTTTGTGTTAAATAAATTAGTTGTGATTTACATGTTCTTATTTTTTTCTTGCTGTTAAAAGAACGATCGACTTGGTAATAATCCTACGTCTCCAATCTTCGAATAAAAAGTTTGAGACTTGGCTATAAACAGGCTCTGGTGGCAGCGACCTCTACCTTCTGTAGCCATTTCAGTTAACAAAGCTGTATTTTTGCAATCATATATGTCAATATTTAATAAAATAAATTACAACATATTTATCTGTAAAATAATGACAATAATTGTGAACAAGCTAAATTCTCATGTGATAGTCACATTCTAGTAGATCTTCAAATAATTTAAATTAGTAACCACTACATTGGTTCAAGATGATTTTATGATTTTGTATACGTTTTAATATATATGCTAAAAAGTAAAGTAATTATAAAAACAGTAACTCTTGAAGTTGGTTATCAAAAACGGGATTAGATTATCATTACAAAGTATTTTGATCTCAAGTGAGTTATAAAAAAGGCAGGTGCTTTTAAAATTAAGTTGTTCGTGCAAACCTGTAGTTGCAAAAAATGAAATATTCAAGAAGCACCCTATTTTTCTCCCTAATCATTGTTAACGTTTTAGCAATACAATGTTTATCTGAAAATGATATTTCAAATAATGAAGACGATCAAAGTGAAAAAAGTAAGTGAACGTTTATAAACTACTTTCGTGCACAAAATAACAGTTTTATTTTAGATTTGAAAGAATACGAGATTTTTGATGCTCTTATAAGAAACCTCAATCCCCAAATTAATGATGCCTTTGAATGTCTCCGAAGTAAAATATTAGAAAACGAATTGGATCCTTTTAAAATTCCAATAGTTCCAATTATACTTAAAACTGATATAATCGAGTAAGTATTACTTTTTAACCAGAAATATTCTATTGTTCCCCATCAAATTTTGTTAATTTAGATCTAATCTGATTATCAAAAAATTTCGAATCGATGGACTGTCATCTTTCGAATTATCCGAAGCAGTTGTGAGCACAAATCCTCGCAATATGTTTGTAAAATTTGTTGTTAATTTGGACAGCATTGCAGTACATTTCAAAAGATATCAGGGATTTATAAAAATTATGGACTTGATCCACTTGTACGGCGATGGAAATTTTACAGCTAATTTTACTAATTTTCATTTAGATGTGTTAGTAAACTTAAAATTAAAAAGCGTAATTAATCCACGTAGAGGAATACTAATTAAAAATATTGCTTTGGACATGGATTTATTTAAAACGAAGGTAAATTTAATATACAACCGTGAGTTGTTTGTGCAATAATCATAAAAAACTATTTTTTAACAGATTGTCATTACTGGACTTTTTAACGATCCTTTGAAGAGTGAACTAATAAGTAAAAAATTGACTAATGCACTAACGGCAATAGCAGAAGGACAAAAAGATCGATTTAATGCTTTACTTTTGAAAACAGCAAATTTGTTAATCGTGAATAGTATTAATCCATTCCTTATGACAAAAAATTTATTAGAAGTTCTTGCAATGCTACCCAAATGTTCAGTTGTGTGAACCTGCTGTTGGATAGGTTTAAATTATCCTTAACTTCTTGAAATTGATTGTAACAAATAAACTTCATTTAACTTTGTAATATTGTAAAATTTGAATTTAAATATAATGGGTGGAAATTTGAAATTCTAGTTCATTTTTGTAAGATGGTTTGACAACGTTGCTCTGATGTTTGTTAAAGAACATTACCATTAGGTTTGAAGGACGCCGGGTTGAGCCCTTACGCGTTGACCATCGAGAGAGGAAGATCGATTTTAGTGCAAACAAGTGTTTTCAAACGTTATTCAGTAATTGAATTGAATAAATTATTCAGTATTTAAAATTGTTTCAAATACTCAGTGGCGGCTTGTCTTAAAGGGCACAGGGGCACGTGCCCTCCCATCCCAAAACCAAAAACAAGGCTTAGCTTAAAATAATTTATTTATTTTTTAATTAATTTTTATTTATTTTCTAATTAATTTTTAATTAATTATTAATTATTTAAAAAATAAATTTTATATTACATTATTTTGTAGTTTATTCCAACAAACTATTATAATAGAGTCACGCAAATCGTCACCCAAACGCTAGCTAACGCTAGTGCTCGACAGTCAAGTTCTATGTACTAAAATGCATTTTTAAAGTTGACCGACAGGTTGAAAACGGGTCACACTCTAAGAAACCCTTATCGGTAATCAGTTGGGTTCATAACACCAGAAGTGTATGACGTACTGCTTAGTTAGTTTACAAGTTGTGTTTTTATGTTTTTACGTTTAAAATGTATGAAGTATTTAATATACATTTTGTGCAAGATACATATTACTAATAAACTATTTTGTTTTTATTGTTTGTTGTTAAAAAAAGAAAAATTTCCGTAGGTTACTAACGGTGAAGTTATTTACATCCTATATAAATGCAGAAATTGCTTATAATGTGTTAGGGATTATCGATATTCCATTATATTATCGATTATCGGATTTATTTGGATTTCATCGATTTTGCTGATGAATTCGATTCCGTTCTTGGCGTACATAAAAAAAGCAAAATTATTTAAAGGAACTTCAAAAACGATACAAAACGAACCACTAGACGCAATATTTGCAGTTCATAAAAGTGAAGTCCTCAAGCAAATCAACTCAGCAAATTTTTAGCTATAGAAGCGGACGAAACTACAGATTATTTATTTAACATGTAAAAATGAATTAAAAAAAAAAGTTATTTAAATCAACAACAATTAGTTGTAATATTTCGTTACATGTATGAAGAATCTATTTATGAACGATTCTGGTCTTTTATTAAACCATTAGGTTATACAACGCAAGTTGTATAGTGACAGAGTGTCAGAATTACAAACCAAATTAAATATTGCACCCGATAAATAGATTTCTCAAAGCTATTAAATTAAATGCATATTAAATGCTCTGGCAGTGCTGTTTGTTGAAAAAACTTTGTTCGACGAATACCAGCTTACGATGATAAAGTAATTGAACATTTTTCTAACAATAAGGGTAGATGGATAGAGTTTCTCATTATAAATAAATTAAATAAAATATTTTTTTTTTATTTTGTGCCCTCCCACTGGAAAATGTCACGAGCCGCCACTGCAAATACTATATGTTAGTCATCGACAAATTTAAAATACGTAAGTTTAAAAACTATTATTTTAAAATATCTTTTCTAAATAATTCTACGGGGTTGGTGGTAGAAATTTCGGTTACTAATTCTAATAATTCGGTTAATTTTTAAATTTTTTTGCATTACTCAACAACGGCCTATCATACACTCTTGTTAAAACGTGTATCTAAAATACATGTAAATTTTACATTTCTAAAATCGATTTTTTCGAAAACTTTTGCATTATTTTATAAAATTTTTTTTCTAATATGATTATAAAAGTGTCATCTTTCTTAGTGTGTAGATGAATTTTTAAAAATCTGGGTCCGATTTTATGACAGATCCCGAAATTTCATGTAACGTAACGACTTCGGGTTGAGTAAATTTTGCTTCAAGGTTAAAACTATTTAAAATTACTATATCTTTAGTTCGCGAAAGGTTGATTAATTGATTTGAAGAATGATTTATAAATTATTATTATATTTATGCGTGAATTGGTGTTATGTAAGAAACTAATTATTTATTCAAGTTGTTTTCGACTTTGGGAAAATCTTTGTAACGATAGTATGCGTAACAGTGCAACAGTCAATTGTTACAGTTTAGTAGTGAAGCGACAAGAATTTTGTAAAGTCGTTTCATTGCTTATCTGGCGCCCAAAAACATTCCAAAAACATTCAAAACGGTTGGTTTATCATAAAAATTTATTTAATCAAAGTTGTAGCCCGTTAAATTCCCTATCCGGTTTAGGCCATCAGTTTTTTTCTAAGAAATTTTGTTTATGAGATACGGGGTTCGCAAGAAAAGTAAAAAAATAAAACTTGATTTTTTAAAACATTTTTTTACTTAATTTAATTTATAACTCGAAATCCGTTGATTCTAGACCATAAAGGGTTATAACCTAATTTGTAGATAAGCGAATGATCTTTAAAAAAGCTCTAATCCATTAAGCCAAAAAAATCAATAATATCGAAACTATAGCCGTTTAGACTACCGAAAGGTTTGGACTAAAATTTTTTTAAAAATCTGTCTTAGAAAAGTATCCTTTATCACCACCTCAAAGATTTTCCACTGTCACGGAGACACCCTGTATATAAATTTAAATAAAAATTCATATAAAAAATTTTGAATTTTGGCTACCTCACGGATTTCTTTAATTGAGTTCCTCAGAGATCTGGGTCTTTTTAGATCAGTAATTTTCGAATTTTGGATATTTCAGGGATTTTTTTAATTATTGAGACTACTCAAACATCTTGCTTTTATAGATCTGTAATTTTCGAGTTCTGGATACCTCAGTGATTTTCTTAATTTGATCTGCAGATCTGGGTATCTCTAGATTAGTAATTTTCGAGTTGAAGCCGCTTTAGAAATTTTTTTAATGATTGGAACGGCTCAGAGTTTTACTAGCTAATTAAGTCTACCATTTTTGAGTGCAATTTATACCCAAAAATACGGATATAAAATTACAACACTGCATGAGCCGGGCAATCCCTATGAAAACAGCCAATCAATAACTACTAAATCAAATCAGATTTAGTAGGCGGTGCAGGTCACAGTTGAGTTCTAGCCGTGATATTGCTAATTTTTATGAAATGTTTTTATCCCTTTTTAAGGTTTTTTATATTAAAGTTACCAATAATCCTTCCTGTTTGCTGACTTGTACACAGTCAAACTGAAGTCACTGCCAATAAAAGAAACAAACCTTACAGTACTCGTATATGATGTGTAACATCTGACATCTCATCTTGGTAGCAAGAAACATTATTATTTGAAAAAATATTTGAAAATCGCAAAGTAGGTGGAACGGCATTACGTTACCAGTAACCCCAATCTGTAACAGATAATACGAATTAAAACAATTTTATTAGATTAATCCTCTATATATACGAAGTGCATTATGTGCTTTAAACATAATTACAGCATTTGGTGCTCACGAGTTCGGACCTCACACCTGACAAAGTTTTTTTAATGGCATTTTATAATACAAAAAATGATACATCAATTTGCATCTGAAAATCTACAGAATGTAACCAATAAACGCGTACGGTATATTTTAAATCGACACTTAGATTTTTCATGGTAAATCTAGTATATTTTCTTTAATTCTCGAATAAAAACTTAAATAATGTACTTATTAAAAATCTGCTTGCACCAATCGATTTTTTGCACCAATTTACATCGGAAAATATACTGAGATGACCCTAGCTATGCAAATTTTTTAAAATTTGCTTAATCCCAAAATTACTCTTAGCTGGGTGTACATCCATTATTTGTAGCTATGAGCTCTTCTTGTTTTTAAAATTGTAAATTAAATATGGTCAAATTCTTTTACCTTGTATGTGGTATTTTTCTTGTAACTTTCCACGTGCGCGCTCCACATGTGCTATTGCAGCTGGTCTAACAAATTTGTTTCGATGTAATTTTAATGCATCGACCAAAATTATCAGTAATTCTTCACTTTTCCAATTTTATTTAACACTTACTTTATCACAATTAAAATAAAACGTCAACTCAACTTAACTTATTTATTAATTTTTAAAAACAATTAACAATTCAAACTTTTATTGCGGGAATGATGTTTGTCCGCTAATCTACTCGACGCCAAGGCCTCAGCCCAACTGTACTGCCTTTAAGCCCCACTCTTTCTAGTCTTACTTTTTTTCTCCCTCCTTATCTACAGCTAATAATGTAACAGACATTTTTTATGTACAATTATAAGTAAATAAATACTAAAACAAATCCAAACTTTAAAATAATTTACAAAACAAATGAAATTGTGATTTTTAGTGTTTCGAAACACGACAATACAGAATGTAACAAATAAACGCGTACTGTGTATTTTAAATCGACACTTAGATTTTTCACGGTAAATTTACTATATTTTCTTTAATTCTCGAATAAAAACTTAAATAATGTACCTACTAAAATTCTGCTTGCACCAATCGATTTTTTGCACCAATTTACATCGGAAAATATACAGAATGTAACAAATAAACGCGTACGGTATTTTGATAAAATAATTTTCGCGCTCATTAGTCAAATCAAGTAGCCCGCGCATTTCACGAAATTACCCCCATAAGTGAGCAGAAAGATGTTACACATAAAAGAAACTTTTTAGCGAATCTATAATCATGGGAAAGTAATCTGAAATGCCCGAAGTAAATCCTACACTATTTTGTTTTTAACAAAATATCATAATATTTGAATAATTTGTCATTTTCACGTAAGAATTATAAAATTTTCTTTTGCGATATGGAAAAATGAACATAGTCATGATGAAATTTGTACATTTATAGCATAGCAGTAGCGAATAATTAAGAGTTCCCCAATCATTTCTTGCTCGCCCCACTTTAAACATTTAAGCCATGCCCACTCAATTCATTGGTCATAAACCACGCCCACTTTCAAGGTCAAGCATTACATTGGTCTCTGGTCAACGAATTGAGTGGGCGTGGCTTAGGTTTTTGGAGTGAGAAGAGTAAAAAATTATGAAGGAATCCCAATTATTCACTACTTATAGAAATACAGAAGTAGTAATCTTAACAACGATAGTAACTTCAGTGAAACACTAAAAACTTACCGATCACCTTTACATCTGCACTCACTTGCTTTTATCGCACCTTAACTTTGAAATTATAATGCAATTAAACAAACTCGGTAAGTGTGGTGTCATCTCTTTATCACCAGACGTCGTCTTTCCATTTTTTTTTCTGTTATCTATACATTCACAAAAGTTTCGACATCAAAATCGTCGTTTTCTGTTGTATATTCAAAACTTGACCAAAACACCTTGTTGCAAGTACGTTAAATTCGCCTCACTTTTACTTAAAATTATTTTTATTATTTGTATTTGTTTCAAGGGTAATTTAAGCGTAAAATCAAGGTTTATAGAATTTTATAAATTAATTTTTTATAACTATTTTGCGGATACAAGATAAAACTAATTACGAGCGAAGCACTGCAAGGTTGAATACTGGGCTCGTTTTTGTTTTTAATATATTGAGATGACCCGAGCTATGCAAATTTATAAAAATTTGCTCAATCCAAAAATTCTTTTTTTGCTCGGTGTACATCCATTATTTGTAGCTATGAGCTCTTGTAGTTTTTAAAATCGTCAATTAAAAATTAAAAATGCTCAACTTTTCTTTGTAATCTGTTGCCTTGCAAGCGCACATGGGTTTCACATCTGCCAACGCGTGGACAAACAATTTTGCTGCAATTTAATTTTTACGCATCGAATAAATCTGTGACAAATTCTTTAATTTCCTTTTTTTTATAATTTATTAGCACTTCACTTTAGTAATAAAACAAAAACAACTTTCTATCAAAATAAATTCACTTTAATCATTAAATTATTAAAAAAAAACAAAATTACAATCACAACGAACAAAATCCATGTCCATTGCGTCGGCCATCTTGGCCTGAAGTCCCTCTTACTTTATATTTCTCCCACCTTATTTACAGCTAAAACCTTATCTACATTGCATTTTGCCAAAATAAATAATTTAATAATTTATAATTACAAAATTAACTTCAAAATAATTTTACAAAACAAATGAATTAATGGTTTATAGCATTTCGAAACACCACAATATATGCGGAGCTCTTGTCGGTCCGTGATGTAATGTTTTTTTTTCATTTTCTAATTTCTAACAAACTTTTTAGTTGACAGACGGCAAACTAATGCACCACTCTGATGCTTTCCAGGTAATTTTATTTTGCCGTTGTAGGCAACTGAAGCACTTAGAATTAAATGTCACAAACGTCATAAATATTTTGGTATGATTGATAATTATATCGATATGAATACGAAGATGATATTCTCGCAAGAATTAGAATATGATAGCAAAGACATTAAAACAGAAAAATTCGAAGACCTGGATGTCAAACTAGAAGAGTTGCATCATTCGATCGACATTAAAGAAGAAACTTCGTTTATCGAATCCCGATTGGATCAAGATTGCAAAACACTAATATGCAAACAATTTGAATGCGGGGTATGTAAGGTAATATTTACAAATAAATTGCAGCTTGGAAGGCACGAAAAAATTCATACCGGCCTGAAGCCGTTTAAGTGTAAACTTTGTGACTATGAAACTTCTCGTAAAATATATTTTGAACATCATTTACGGACTCATACCGGCGTGAAACCGTTTGTGTGTAATATTTGCGAATATAAATTTTCTTCAAAGGAACATTTGAAACGGCATCTGAGAATTCACACCGGCGAGAAACCTTTTGAGTGCAAGATTTGTGGTTATAAATGTTGTGAGAAAAATAATTTGAAAAGTCATTTACAAACGCACGTCGACGAGAAACCCTTCGAGTGTAACATGTGTAGTTATAAAAGTTCTCGAAAACAAAGTTTAACTAGGCATATAGCTATTCATGTTGCCGGGAAACCGTTCGAGTGCAACAAATGCGATTATAAGTGCACTAAGAAAGAATATTTGAAGCGTCACTTATTACGAACTCATACCAACGAGAAATTACTTGAGTGTAGCAAATGCGATTATAAATGTACTTTAGAAGGATATTTGAAACGTCATTTACGAAGTCATACCGTCGATAAACCGTTCGAGTGTAACATTTGTGGTTTTAAATGTTCTCGAAAGTCAAACTTGAAACGCCACGTAGGAACTCATACCAGCGAAAAACTATTTGAGTGTAATAAATGTGATTATAAGTATACCCGAAGAGGATTTTTCAAACGTCATTTACAGACTCATATCAACGAGCAACCGACCATGGCACGAATAAACAAAATTGAATTAATTTTGAGTTAAAAACCTCAAAAATGTCAAATAAAGACATCGGACCCAAAGTTCTGAAATTTGGTATGAATGTACATACATGACGGGTGAATCACTGCAGCTGTATAGAGAATTGCCACTCGATACGGATACTGCCTATACTGCATTATTCTAGAGTCGTGTGAATAATAACTGCCGATACTACCTAACATTGCCTAATACTTCTGCCAACACCATTATTGGCAGTATCGGCAGCACTGGACAGTAAGTGGCATTAAGTAAGTTAACAAAAGAAGGATAACAAAATTTTACAGTGCAACCTTTATATACAGGGTGTCCCAGTAACCGTCTAAGCCACATTTCTAAATAAAATTTTTGTCTAAGTCCAAACCTTTGGGGGCAATTTTTTGAATTTCTGATTTCAAACGGCCATAGCACCGATATTATTGATTTTTTAGGCTTAACGGATTAAAACTTTTTTAAAGATCATTTGTTTATCTACAAATTAGTTTATAACCATTTATCGCCTAAAATCAACGGATTTCGAGTTATAAATTAAATTAAGGGAAAAAATGTTAAAAAAGTCAGGTTTTATTTTTTTACTTTTTTTGTGAACCCTTTTTTTGTGAGATGTAGGTAAAAAAAATAAATAAACTAATTAACAATAATGAAAATAAGCAAAGTAATTAACGAAAAACTAATGCGCATTATAACAATGTCAGTAGGTATGGGGATACTTGGGCCAGACAGAATTGTGTAGTGGGTTGCCTATTGCAACGCGTCGGTGTTTCGGTGTGCCCGACCGACCGTTGCAATAGGTAACCCGCTACACAATTCTGTCTGGTTCAAGTATCCCCATACCTACTGTCGCCCTGACGTCAAACGACACAATACGTTTTGACATTAAAACAAATGCTATAAATTAAATTGAGATTTTTAGCAATTTTGTGAATTTATTTATTTTTTTTACCTACACCTTGTTCATTATTTTCAGGATTTCTCTGAAAATCATTGGTTTTCCAAAAAACTGTATTTGACCAAAGTTGTAGTCCGTTAAATTTCCTATCCGATTTGAGCCCTCAGTTTTTTCTAAGACATTTCGTTTAAAAGATACAGGGTTCGCAAGCGAAGTAACAAAAATAAAACCTGGTTTTTTAAACATTTTTTCTCTTAATTTGATTTATAACTCGAAATCCGTTGATTCTAGACGATAAGGGGTTATAACCTAATTTTTATAGATAAGTAAAGTGCTAATCCATTCAGCCTAAAAAATCTTTAAAGGTAGGTAGGCTCCATGGGTTTGGACAAAAATTCAATATGAAAATTTGTCTTAGAAAAGTGTCGTTTATTACCACTTCAAAAGTTTTCCACGGTCACAGGGCCAACCTGTATATAAAAATTTTGTTAACTTTAATAAATCTAACCTACGATACCGAAAAATGTTCTGGGTTCAAAAACTGTGGGCCCGATGTCTGATATTTGGCTAATTTAATTGGGTTATAAGTTCACATAAAACAGAAAATTTAATATAATAGGTAATTAAAATACTTTATAGATATTTATTTAAAAATAAATTATACCCTAAGGGAAAAACATGAAAATTCAACTACATCTAAAGCCTAGTTCTCGTGATCCGGAATTCAACAGTGCTAATGCTAAGTTCCGCAATATTTTAACTAAAATACTTTTGTCAAATAAAAGAAAAATTACGACTTCAATCGAAAAAAGTTAAAGTTAAAGAAAGTTGTAGATTTTCCAAGTACCTAACGAATGCGACCAGAATCATTTAAATCGGTTCATTAGTTTTCGATAAAAGTCAAAAAAACCGTTAAAAATCGAGTTTTTGAAGTGAAACTTCTTTGCAGAGGGGGTTACAATTTTCGAGCGTTACGAAAATTCTGACTGGAATAGTTTTTTCATTAAAAACAAAGTAAGATAGCGGCACATGGTGTTCCTAAGCGGTCACCCATTCAAGTACTACACCGCACCCAACATTGTTTGACTTCTGTGTTCGGACGAGAACGGTTGTATTCAATGTGGTATGGTCGTGGCTTTAATAATTATTAATGTATTGCTACGCTATATTAATAACAAAATTATTTCATTTTAATAAGCAAGAAGTTTCAAGAAGTCGTGCGTTGTTTACCATATCTTTTGAAAATTAACATTTAAATGCTCTTTTTTGTAAAATTTTAAAATGTTGATTTTATTTTCGAGAAATTGCGAAGGAAATTTTTTGAAGGAAAAAATGAGCCTTCCATTGTTACTCTACGACAATCTCGGACAAGAGGAGCAGATTTTCTAAAACGTTTCTTTTTCGAAAAATCGTCATATCTTGAAAAAAAATCAATATATTCAAAATTTACAAAAATGAGCTTCTTTGACTGGCGTTGGGCTATATTTTCAGTAAATAGCAATTATTTGAATGTTAATTTGTAAAAGATATGGTAAAGAAAGGAAAACTCGATTTTTAACGGTTTTTTCGTTTTTTTTAACCTACAACTTTACTATTTAACTCTTTCCGATTGGAGTTGTAGTTTCTTCTTATTTCACAAAAACTGCTTTTTTAAATTTACAATTTTTTTTAGGTTAAGTTCGCTATTACTTCTCCACAAACAAAAAACAGTCTTTTTCTTAACATTTTTTCTCTACATTCCTGTATTTATTTTCCTGATAAAATTTTGTTATCTCTGGGATCGGGACAAAATTTAATAGGTTGAATGAATCCAGTGAGTAACCTGAGATAATAGCGTTTGAAAGTGTGGACTGCAAGGTCTTAGGTTCGATTCCCCGCAGAAATTGTTTTTTTTCTTCAGATATTTTAAATCTTTCCGGTATAATTGCTGAAAACCTAGGTTATACCCTACCGCAGTCACGCTTCTGGGTACGAGCATTAGTCGGAAAAAATCAAAGTTTCGCTCTTATTATTTTTTGTTCTTTGGTAAAAAAGCAGAATGAAGTATGTTCTGTATCGTATTCGGGAAGACAAAAAATATCTTTTTGTTCTTTGATCTTCCAATCCACTTGCGTATCTTTTACAGTGCCTTTAAAAACATTTTAAACTCTATTTTCTCAGAAACGGCTGCCCATAGAACTTAAAAATACTCTTAGTTGTTTACTTAATTTTAGTGCTCTTTCAACCTAACAAAGCTTGTTCTAATCTTATAGTTACACTTGAGGGGTTTTTCTCGTAAGATACGGCAAGGCTGCGTATTCGTATAAAATTCCGGCATTCAGAAAAACATCTGAATAGAAAAGATATTTGAAAATACCTGAATCTTGGATTGGACAAATATATTATATATAATATATGGACTTTTACAGTTTAGACTTTTTTATGAAAAATTTTGATTGTTTTTTAAATGAAAGAATTTTATACAATGGTAATACCGAACCTGATGATGTCAGTTAACGAAACCGGTTGTCTAAAAACATTTAAACTTTAGAAATAAAAGTTTTATAAGTCGCTTGGAGTTTATCTAAGTTTTATGTCTAGCCAAGTCTGTGAAACGCAAAATTCAAGTTTTTTATTCTCTTAATATATGTTTTCCGTGGACAGCGCAGATTTCACAAAAAGGCGAATTAGAAAAATTGTTACATTGTTGTAAAATAACAGGTTTCAAAGATTAGTGCTTATGCTTATTATTTCTTACGTTCTGTCCCCAGACTTTGAGACGGATTAAGGAGGGAAGCTTTGCCAGCAAGGGATTTTCATGTTGTGAAATTTTAATCTTGGATTAAATTATAAAGGTCGTAACTCACCTATCAGCACAGCATAGGGACAGCGACTGATCAGCACAAGCAAATTTTATTTCTTATGTGTATTTAAATACAAGCACACTCATCTAACAGCATCAGCACATCACCTGATAAGCACGTCAACGCCTCGACCACTAGACATTTCTCCGAGAGAATATTTTGCGGACGCCGTGCTTGTGAGGTGCTGATACCTAACCGATGCCATACACTCATATATCATCACCTGAGCATCACATTTCGCTTTTAGTACAAATTTTACTAATTGTTTTAGTAGATATATTTCACTATTGCATTAATCTTGTAGCAATTTTAAGAGTGCAGGCGATGAACAAAACGAATTCTGAAAAACTTAAAAAGCCTGTTTACATTATAAAATTTCGTTTAAAATTTTCGTTAAAATTTCGTTAAAATCTCTTTAAAATTCGTTAAAATTTCTTTAAAATTCCTTAATTTGTAGATTTGCGTAATATTTATTTTTCCTATATTTTACGTAAAATTTTAAGGATATAGGTGCGCCCTATTCGTTAAAATTTTTCTTAAAAGTCCTTTTAACGAAAATTTTAAGCATAATTTTGTACAAAAATTTATTTTGTAAACAGGCTTTAGAGGCAGTTCGAAACCATACTTATTTTTTATATGACATAAGTGATAGTAAATAAAGAGACTCTAAAAAAAAAGAAGTAGCTTGGAAGAAATAGAAAATTTGAAACTAGGTTTCAACCAAACAACCTTTACCATGTGAAGTCTAGAGTCCGGTGCCGTGCTTGTGCTGTCTCTGTGCCGAGGCGTTATATGAAACTATACACAACCATCAAGTTGACCACTTGACGGTGCTGTGATGATGCTTGTCAGGTGCTGTGCTGATAGGTGAGTTACGACCTTAACTCGCCTTTGTGAAACCAGGCTTTTAGTGAAATTTAATTCGTTTTGAGAAATTCTGTGATTTTCATTTTTAATTATAAAAAATTTAGGGAATTGTTATACATATTATATTTATTAAAAGTTTATTATATATTTTATTTACTTTGAAAATCAGTACAAGAATTGATAAAGATTTTTAAGGGATCATCCTGGTTTATAATTTTTAAAAAATCTATTTTTTTGGTTTAATTTTTCAAAGAGACAAAAGGCATTTTAAGGTTAGATATTTTACAAATTTTTCATAAAAAAATTTTTTTTTTTTCGAAAATCTAGTAAAACGCCTTTTCGTCAAAACAACGTTTTTTCGGTCGGTGGCTATGATATCTCCGGAACCGCTCAACCGATCCTTTTGAAATTTTAACCACTTATTCTACACCTGAATAGCTTCAGCGCATTCTACAATCGTATTAAAATTTTAATTTTTACTATTTTATTTTGCCAAGAATAGTGAAAAAAACTCGTTTTTTTCTTTTTAATCCCCACGATTTTATTATTTATCAATAAATGTTAATATCTATAGAATACGCGGGAGTCACAATCATACTGGATCTAAATATTTTTGATTTTTTCGTTTTGGATGAGCCGTTGTTGAGATATCAACGCCGCCAGCGACATATCTACTTTTCCAGAAGTTACCATTGCTTGTTATTTTTGTTTATAAAAAATGTATAAAATAAATTTAAAAAAATTGTTTTATGTATTTCGAGGGTGTATTTATTAAGCCCAACAAATTTTATATCAATATCTATAATAATATAATCTTAAAAAAATTACAAAAATAGCAATATTTTTAATCATCTAAACCAGGATAATTCAATAAATATTTTGTTAGGTTTTGGGATGTACGGCAAATTGTCATGATTAACAGGTGCAGTGATAATGTATATTTAAAAAAGTGAAAACTATTAAAAAAAGCAAAACAGAAAAATGTAGTTTTTTCGTTTTTTATCGTAAAATATGTAATTACCCCCCCCCCCCCCCGCCCACTATATTATACTCGATTTAAAATTATTGATTGGATATAAATACTTATTTTTGTTAACTACAAATAAATTCAAGTTTTCTTTCTTTTATGAAAATAAGAAATATTTCTGTAATAAAATACGTCTTAACACGATTTTAATTAATTAAATGTGTGTACCTGTCGATGGTTACAATTGGTTGGATAAAATAATTTAAATACTCAAAAGTAATTGATAATTGAATTACTTTCACCGAGTGCTTTGTACAGCTCCTCGTGGGATCTCCTTTGTGGTAAGGATTATGTTGGCAAATGGCATTGATATCGCGAGGGGAAGTACAGAAATTTTTTTTTCACTAAAAATGAACTATACGGGGCGATTAAAATAATACGAAAGTTTAAATATAAAAATTATGGAATTGGCAAGAAATTTAATTGTGATTTAAAATTCTCTTTACATGCGAAAAACATCTTTCGCTCTCACAGATTCTTTGCAAGTTATTGTTAAGATGAAAAAACTGTGTCGATGGGTTAGGTGGATAATTTGAACTATTTTTAAAAATCGAAAATTTAGAAAAAGTTGTCTAATTGTTTTTTAGAACGTTGGTATCACGTGATAGGGAAACAGATATTCAGTTCATTCAATCTTTTTATTCACTTTTGTAGTATAAATATTAACAGTTATTTTAAGTATCAATTTCAAACGAAGAAAAGATCTTCAGTCAGGTATAAAATTCTTGACAATAAAATCTGGCTTGCTTCCGTTATGTATTTTAATAGCATAACGGACCGAATTTCCTCTTACGATCGGCGCAACAAATTCTTCCTCTACGATGTATCTGCTCCGAGACTTTTTGAAATGTTTCCGTTACTCCGTTTCTTAGCTTCTTCTCTGGCTCTGGCTCTATCGAGCAGTCTCTTTTGTCTAGCATGCAATTTGAAATGGTAGTTTAAACTGTACTTTCGTGCACACTTATATTCACATAAAAAACACTCAAACGGCTTCTCCCCGGTATGGGTTCTGAAATGACCTTGCAAACCCCCTCTAGTGGTGCTTTTATAGTCACAAAGATTACACTGAAAAGGCTTTTCACCAGTATGAATTTTCGCATGTAGTATCAAATTCCTTCTTTCTACACATTTATAGCTACAAATATTGCATTGAAACGGTTTTTCCCCGGAATGGATTTTTAAATGATCTTTCAATCTATCCTTTCGAGCGAATTTATTGCCACAAATGTGGCACTCGTACGGTTTCTCCCCAGTATGAGTTTTTAAATGAACATTCAGTTTATACCTTTGCGCGCCCTGGTAGTTACAAATTTTACACTTGAAGGGTTGCTCCTGAGTGTGATTTCTTATTACGTGAACCTTCAGACCTTCTTTACGTGCAAATTTCAAGTTACAAACCTCACACGCAAAGGGTTTTTCCCCGGAATGAATTCTTAGGTGATTTTTCAAAATGCACATGTACGCGCATTTATAATTACAAAATTGACATGCAAATTTTTTTCTATCCGTGTTTTGTTTTTTTGCCACATCAACACTGGATGCAGAAGATGTAAGTAATTCTGGTGCAGATTTTTCATTCGGTTGTGATTCGGGAGTGTACGGTTCATCTTTAACGTCAATCGAATGGTGCAAATCTTCTAATTTGATTTCGAAGTTTTCTTCCAATTTGATTTCGAAGTTTTCTTCCGATTTGATTTCAAAGTTTTCTTCCGATTTGATTTCATAGCCAAAACCTGACGGGTTTTCCAATTTTAATTTTTCTGGAGGTATTATGTAATTCATACCTTAAATAAATTTTAGAATTTAATTTATATAAATAAAAATTTTGAGGTTATGTTTACAATGAGTTTTTTACCTGCTTTAGTTTAATATTTTGTACTGATCATCGTCAGTATAAAAGTATATAATATATTATACAGAAATGTACAACAAACAATTATAAAAATAAAGACAAACTGTGCAATTACAGATTTACACGCCCCTACTACACAACTGAGCATTGCGGACTACAGCTGTTGCGGTATTTCCGTTACAGGCGCCGGCAGAATAATATTTTGCCGGTGAAATTTAATGACTTTTTATTCAAGTTAAATTATTTAGTAATTCAATCAAAAATTAGTAAATATTATTCTTAATTGTATAAGATAAATCCACGCAGCATCACAGATGGCGCCGCGGTGTCGAAAAGTAAAATAAATTGTTGTATAGACTTGGAGACTTGGAGCAGAGAGACTATAGACTATCGCATTGGGCCTTTGTTCCTATATTCCAACCGTGGCTAGCAGCTTAGAGATTTGATGAATAATATTTCCCGAACGCCAAAAGCTCCGTGAAAATTTGTTTACGATTATGTTTTTAATGTTGTAAAATGCGACGTCGGGATTAATTATATTTCTTTAAATTGTAAATAAAAAAGCGGGTTGAAAATGTCTACAATAACTACAAATACTTTCTGAAGTATTTCGGTAAATGCAAAATTTTTAAATACCATTCATTATTAATATACAACACTTATTTTTTGATTTGTCCACTACGAGCGCTAGTAGTATATTTTTTCTCGACTCCGCATCTCTGCTCCAAGTCTCTAGCCCTTAAAGAAAATCCCATGGATTCTCCATGATGACATTAAAATTACCGACGGCGAAGTGGCGACGGCGAAACGACCTATTTTGGTGCTCTCAGCCGGTAACTTTCTAATAATATATTTTAGCTGTTGTCAAACTTCTTAACAAAAGCAATTTGTGCAAACAATCGTTACACAAAGTAATAGTAATGGTAGCAGCGGTGGGATTAAATTGAATGGGATGAGTAGATCATTTTTTTAAACGCTTTGAAACAGTATTAACGTCAGCTACATTCTTTCTTGTTATCTAGACACCTGGATCAGTTCATGTGAATTTCCATGTTTGGTAAAACTCATGAAACCGTTTCCGTCTTTATTAGAGTCAAAAGTATTTAATTAGATGGTTTTTATCTCTATAAGTTACAGATCTAGAAAGACAGAATCTTTAGGTCTACGCATTCATTTAAACTATCCGGAACGTCCGACTGAACTCGAAAAATACGGATCTCTAAGTCTACGCACTTAGCAAAACATCCCTGATGCGCGACGGAACTCGAAAGTTATAGTTCTAGAACTGCTAATTGATGTTAACAGTTGCACTTCCAGATGACAATTGCAGCCGGTTTCAACTATTAAAAACATCGGGTACAGTTTGAAATTGATTAATCCTAATTAATTGAAAAATTAAAGTTTATTCTTAGTTCAATATTGCTTCATTTTATTATATCATTTATCAAATTTTAATTGTATTTATAAAAATCTGCAGGTTCACTTTGTGTGCTACACCCAGAGAAACCAGAAAGAAATCTCTCAAGAATCTGGTAAAAGGAAATCTAGTGTTCAAAAATAAAGTTTGTAATTTGGCCTTCGGTCGGCAGTAAATTTTTAGAATTAGGATCTATCAAATTAACAGGTCGGCGATGACAGTGCGTCACAAGTTTTACAAAAGAATCTTCTATATGTTTTACACAACATCCGAATTAAAATTTTGAACAAAACTGAGCTCTTTTAAATTTTATAGAATTCAAGCGCAAATCCTGCTGAAAACAACACTGATAGATGTAAAATTATCAAGTCCGGTCCTGAGTTTTCGAGATTCATCATGCTGTTATTGATTCTTAATTTAATTAAATTACTTACAGAACAATAGATTCGCGCCACGGCAACCTAATTTTCATAGTTGGTCAAAATTGTTGGCGCACACGTGATGAAGTCAGATTGAAATCTGACTAAATAATGGTAATCTGTTACAATTTGCACAATTTTATTGTATTATTTTTTATTTAGATTAATTTCGGCTTAAGTATACATCTTCTTCTCCTTGTGCCATATCTGGATTCCGGACGTTGGCTACCTCTGTGTTGTGCGTTTGATGTATTATCATACACATAGGGGACTTACTGTACTTAAGGCAGGCTCCGAACTGCGAGAAGTGTATACACTTCATCTCCAGAGAAGGTGTACCAGGCAGATTATACCTCGGTGGTTTGCCATTGTGTGCGGTGGTTACCGCTTTAGCTGACGACCGTCTATACATAAATATTTTTAATTTAAACATTTAGATAGGCAACTTATTACACATGAGTTAATAAATTACGTTAGTGCTATCAGAAACTTATAGATGTCGCTTTATATTTTATTAAAGAGGAAGAATCTAAAATTTTATAGTGGGACACTAAAATTAACGATTTAAGCTCCTTTGCAGAAATTGAGAAGTTTTTTCAGCCTCCCATTTGAAAACCCCACTAGGAATATAATAATACGGCACTGGCTAAATCAAGTTACATTCATTGTTCAACGGATCAAAGGTGATATTTAAAATGAAAAACAATATAATATGTCAAACTAAAATCTAACAAAACATAGGAAACCAAATTATGTTTAATTAAAAAAAAAACGAATTTAAAAGACAAAGCCTCAGCCGCTCCCCTCATTAAAGATTTTGCGAATAACTACTCAAAATGACTAAGAAAATTTTAATGGGGAGGGACAACATTTTTTACGCCACTCTGTATTTTGTTTATAAAAAATAATTCTTTTTTTATTATTATTATTATTATTATTAAGTGCTTCAAATGCAGCATGGAACACCAAACTGCAGAGTATCAGAAGCCCCGAGCAAAGCCCGGCAAATTGCCAAAGCTTCCACTCGGCAAACTACAAGAGATGCCCTGCCTGCCCCAAACCAAGAAGACCTGGTCCACCAAGAGGATATCACAGTCAACCACCGCCATCCATTGGCTCAAGCCAAGGATCACAGCAGAGCTACCCGGACACCGCGCGTAGCCGCACCTCTCATCAAAAGGTAAAGGAGGAAGAAAGAAGAAACACCCGAAGAAACATCTGGGACCCAAACAAGCAGCTAGCGAACGATTTAATCGCAACATTCGCTGGAGTCCTAAAAGAAGCAAAGGTCAGCCAGCACGACATCACCAACAAACTACAAGACGCAGACAACAACGTAACAGTCAAATTCATAAACGCCGATGAATCGACACCGCAGACAACCAACTTCGCTGCAGATGGCATTCTGGAACGCCAACGGTCTTCTGGAAAAAAGTTCCTGTTTCTCGATTTCACGGTAGAGGAAGTGGCACAGCCATCTACATCAATTCCACTATCGAGCACCACGAAATCCCGGACATGGATCTGCAACATTCCTGGAAGCCATCATAATCAACAACCGCACCAAACAACACGGATTGCTCCAGATCTCCTCAATCTGCAATCCACCCAACAGGGAAATCTTCCATGGAAAACCTTACCGCACTCTTCGACGGCGGTAGAGGAAAAGCCATCGCAGGCGACTTAAATGCCAAACATTCAATTTGGCAGTGCAGACATTCAAACATGGAAGGGAACCCCCTCTTCCCCCTTGCTGCAGAATTAGACTTCGACATCTTGACCCCGGATAACCCAACTACTCGGATACCGGTACCCCAAGTTTTTTGAACATCCCTCTACAGGCTCATCTAACGACTGCACAGAAACTCATCTTGGACCATTTCCCAGTACTTCTTTTCCTGGGAGATAACATAATGACGACAACCGGGACAACCCGATTAAAAGTTTTATGACCAACTTTCCACGATCATCTGTTGGAAAACATGAACAAGATCCCGATCATCACAACATCTACGGAATTAAACAACTACGTAGGAGCTCTTCAATCGACCATTTGGCGATTCATCCAACATGAAACGAAAACCGTCGACATTGCTGACATCTAAGATCGCTTTCCTTCGAAATTGAAAGGGCTCATCCAGGAAAAACGTCGTTTCAGAAACTCGTCCAACGAACTCTTCACCCGGACGACAACAGAAGATATAATCGGCTGAAAGAACAAATCTGACCCAAAGTCAAAGCCAACCATGACCAAGAATGAACGGAGAAAATCGAATCCCTGAATTTCAAAGACCATTCTGCTTAGAAAATGGCCAATGTCCTGCTCAAGCTCAAAAGCCGATGCACACCCGTCATCTCCAGCCCCGACGACACTCAATCCAAAAGCGACCAGGAAAAGACCGACACCACTTTGGAATGGTAAAAGACTACGTCCAATCAAATCTCGACATTGTGGACCCCGCCCCATCGAACCAACCACAATAGCCGAATTCACTCAAGTCATACGTAAGTTGAAGAACAGGAAAGGCCCAGAATAAGATGGAATTTTAAACCTTTCTATCAAAGAGTTACCACGCAAGAGAGTCACGGTAATAAAAGGCATCATATGGAAGTGCCGGAGATGATGGAAATTGGCCGACGTTGTGGTCATCCCTAAACCAGGTCAAGACGACACGAAGCCCAAAAATTATCGCCCGACCAGTCTCCTTCCGTTCCTAGAGAAAATTGCAGAACGAATCATCGGTAATTGACTCAATCAAGCCATCTTCGAAAAAGACATCCTCTAAAATGAACAATTTGGTTTTCGTCCTAGCCACAGCACAGTGCAACAAGTTCTCCGCCTGCTCGAGCACATCACCCTCGGATACAAGATGCTTTAGGATTAAATTTGAGGGCAGTCGGTCCTTCGAGCAATTCATCACAGCCGGAGTACCACAAAGGTCCATCCTCGCTCCAACCCTCTTTAACATCTTTATGAACGACATTCCCGCCCCAAAGAATCCAAAAACGAAGATTTCACTGCATGCCGGTGATACAGCCATGTATTCATCTTCGCTGAATCAGGATCTCGCCGCCACCCGTCTTCAAAAAGCAATAAACGACCTGGAAAATTGGTTCGCAACTTGGCGCATCAAGGTAAATTTGCACAAGAGGACCTCTACAGTGTTCCATGCAAGACAAGCCAAAAACTCGATAAAAACGAACGTCTTCATGTTTGAAGAACCGATCCCATGGACAACTAGAGCGCAATACCTAGGAGTCACACTCGAATACCGCCTCATATAGAAACAGCACATAGAAGCAGTTGCAAATCCGGATAAAGCCACCTTCCATAAACTTTACCCGATGCTCAACTCAAAGAGCTCTATGTCTCCCGGCAATAAAATTTGGATCCTCAAGGCTATCATCAAGCCCACTATGTAAACCAAAAAGTTACAAGTGATCCAGAATAGATGCCTCCGTCACTCTTTCGACTGCCCGCTCCAGCCCGATTAAGCCTAGCGTTTCAAATGAAGAACCACACCTCAATAAATTCCAACGCCCGCCGCCCACATTATTTGAAGGAGATAAACAGTTTCCCCGTGGCACCTCCATATTGCCAAGAAGTTCATCGTTCATCGTCGACTGCCCACACTAAGTCACCATCTCTCCCGTCCCGACGCCACGCCTCCTACCACTCGGGGACCAATCATAATCCTTGGATCGCAGTCAAGAAGAGGATACCCACAAATCGCACAAGAACCTACGACCAGCGGATCAAGCTCATCAAACACTTGGATCCCACTACAACAGACGCGCACAAGGATGAAGAAGAAAGAAGAAGATGAAGTAAAACAGCACCGCTTTCCGCACCTGGGGCTACCGTAGCGAGTTTCAATATTATAAGCACATGGTACGAACCCCATCAGTCTTCCCAGGACCCAAGGATCCACGCAGTCTAAGCCTATCGCTAAATTCAACCTCACAAAATTCAACGACCGCCGCTATCATCAGTCGAATGGAGTTATAATGATTGCTCTGGAACTCCATAAAGCCAACATGTTCAACGTTTATAGTCGTAGTACACCATCATATTTTACATGTAAATGTACATGTAGATGTTGAATGTAGCGTATACTACACTAAAATTGCACTTGTATTTATACATGTATTTCTACATGCAAAAATTGACGGAATAGAACAGGTCCTATTTTTGAAGGTCATACACGTGTATTTCTGGTGACTATTGGGGATTTTACACTTAGGAGTTGGCGTTGCACTTGTTGCACTTAAAACGAAATGAAAACGCAACTGAAATAAGAAATTGGTGACAGTTCTTTTAGTGATATTTTATTTTTCCAACTATAGCCAACATTACTATTTTAAAAACTATATCATTTTTAAGATGTAAATATGACAGTGTACTACAGTACAGCGTACATGTAAATTTACATGTATTTTATCATATATTTTTACATGTATAAATATAATGGTGTACAACCGCTTTTAGCGTTTTTTTTTTATTTATTTGTCAAACAAAAATGCAATCTACATTAGTAGGTAAAATTATAAATACATTAATATGCTTTTGTCGCACTCTGTATATTACGGAACATTTAAATAATAGTACATTATAATTCTCTAAACATTTTAATTAAAAATATTAAATCAAGTGAAATCGTATAATTAAAATTAGGGAAACAAAAATTTGAATCTTATAACTACGGCACTGACCGTAATCGTGTAGTGGATAATGCAGGTATCTTCAGTCGGTAAATGTCGATCTATTTTATAAAATGGCACCATGTGTAATTGCTTACATGTTTTATCGTGAAAATTACACGGTAATTTATTGAAACGTAGAAAATCAGAAAAAAGAAAATGTGGTAAATATCCGAAGAAAGATATATTTTATCAAAATGTGCCATGTAAGCTAAAACAAATTGAGATGTCTGGAAGCCTCGTGGATGACGATCAAGAAGCATGGTTATGTAAGTTTTTTTTATTTTTTGGTAATATAATTTATTTGTAAATCAAACAAATTTGATTCTTGTACTTGGTTTTGTTATACTATGCAGTTATATGATTTATTATTATTTTTTACCCGATGATCATGTCCACCGATATTGATAAATTATATCGGACAAAACATTTTGTTATGCCAACAGAAGTCATTAGTGGGTGGTAATTATTGTAATTGAATCACTGCATAAGAAAACATTCTAATTTATTTGTCGTTATTAAATGACGGGTAATTTTCAGGAAAATGTTTCATCAAATCAAGCTGATGAGAATACCTATTCGTTCCATGGATATTTGTTGGTGACTAAATCCTGTTTCGACTACGTAGCTATAAAGTTTCCGTTGCACTTTAATGTTAGGTAAGTAAGACCTATGAACACATCCAGTTTTCTATCGTTTGCTTATGTTTTTGCATAAGCTGATTATTATTAACCATTTTATTGTAAACATATGAGTACAGCTAATATTTGTTACATGTTTACGATATGTTACGTCTAAAAATCATTCAAGTTCGTAGCACTGAATTATTGTAAAGGCTGCATCGGTGTATTAAAAATATGATTTTGTTATTTGTTATGTTATCGTGTATTGCAACTACAATGCTACCATTACGTGTAAAATTATTTTATAAGCTTACGATCATGTAATGCCTATCCGGCCTCTTGCCAAACAGGTTGAAGAATAAGAAATAATTTATTATACTGCTAATACCTACCTTTAATTAATATTTATAAGGATTATTAACACATTTTTGTTGACTCCACGGACTCGCCAATTTAATATTTGGATACATACTTGAATCTATCGATTGAAGTAGCTACGGTTTGAACAGCTTCGGTTACTTTAGATAAAGATTGATTCACCTTTGATGATTAGTATTTTTTATTGATCAACCTGTTAATAACGGATTTATTATGAAGCTTTTCGCTAGGATAAAAAAAATTATTGTAATTATTTTAAACAATTAATATTCTTTTAAGTACTACGTAAATTAGTAAATTTTACTGTTGGTGAATCTTATTCACCGTTTGGTTGTAGGAAAGTGGAGTAAATACAAATAAACTCTTTTTTGGATACTCACATAAATTGCTCAAATAATTCTGCAAATTTGTGTTTAGATTGGAGCTAAACCCAATATTGTGTTGAATTGAAACAGTGCCACTTCCTGTTTTTGTATAAAATATATAATTTTATTTATATTTAATAATTGGTACGACTACCTTCAAATAATTTGGCATCGTTAATATCAAATTTTCTAATGTTTCTGTGAATAAATTTTTCCTGAATTCTGTTTTTCTAATCTTCTGCTGATCGAAATTGTTTTCCATTTTGGTAAACCTGTCTGAAAATAATATTCAAGGTTTTCTATGAGGTTTAGATCGGAACTGCAGGCTGACTTCAATTCCTTAATATTTTTTTCATTAAATTAATCAGTGGAGTCCTGAATATTTTATTTTAATAAATAAATACATAAAGTACTTCCTTTATATTATTGAAAAAATAAATAAAAAATAGTGAAGCTTGAGGGAATCTTCAATATAAATATTAGTCTTGACTAAAACTGCTTCCTATTCTGATCTGTAGTAATCATCTCTGTCACTACCCAAATCGTATTGATTAATTAAAAGGGAGTTCATGATAGCAGAATTAAAGCTACCATCATAATTAGGGCTGAGCACACCATCATAAATGGCGTCATCTATCAAATCCCATTTAAAGTGAAGTCTTCATTTACATCATTGTAGCTAATATCATAATCTATCAAATGTGCTTAAATAATTCATCAAGTCTTCTTCATCGTCATCCGAACTAATCTCAATTACATCGGAAATCCTTGGAGAGTGTCTTCGGAAGGAAATAAAACCATCATCTTCTTCAAAATAACCAAAGCTTTCAGTAGATTCTGACAAATTTTCAATAATAAACATTTTTAAGTCTACGATTTCTCCACTGTTAAATTCTGTGAAAGTAATTTTTGATATGGTCTTCCTATTTAATGGACAAGTATTCAATTGGTTGCACCATCGCTTTAAAGAACAGCCACAAAATCTTTGCAAGCAACAGTCAGTTATAGCCACTATATCGCAGATGAATGAGTGTGATAAACAAATTCAACACTTTCGTACTTGCTCATTCTCGGATGAACATTCCCTAATGTTTTTGTTTTTTTTTCAAATAATTAAAAAATTGAAAAAAAAAAAGAAAAGATTTTTGTAGTACCGACTGCAAAGCTAAGCTTTTTAGAAATTCTTGGAAGTTACTTACAAAATATATTTACATTAATGCATTAATTCACACATTTATATAGGTCAACCTATACATATTCAATCTATCGATTGAAGTAGCTACGGCTTGAACATCTTCGGCTAATTTAGATAAAGATTGATTCCCCTTCGATGATTAGTATTTTTTTTATCAGTATAATTATTTTAAACAATTAATGTTTCTTTAAGTACTAAGTGAATTAGTAAATTTTATTGTTGATGAATCTTATTCACCGTTTGGTTGGAGGAAAGTGGAGTAAATACAAATTAGAAACTCTTTTTTGAATTCTCACATCTTTATAAGGATGGTTAGGATTACTAAACAAAAAATGTGTCTAAAATTTATATAATTGTCAAATAATTCTGCAGAATTTGTGTTTAGAATGGGGCTAAACCCAATATTGTGTTAAATTGAAACAGCGCCACTTGCTATTTTTGTATAAAATATATAATTTTATTTATATTTAATAAATCCAAATAAACAATTTGGCATCGATAATATCAAATTTTCTAATGTTTCTGTGGATAAATTTTGCCTGAATTGTGTTTTTCAAATCTTCTGCTGATAGAAATTGTTTTCCATTTTGATAAACCTGTCTGAAAATAATACTCGTTGTTTTATATGGGGTTTAGATCTGAACTGCAGGCTGACGACTCCAATACTTTAATATTGTTTTTATTAAACCACTCAGTGGAGTCTTCAATATTTTATTTTAATAATAGTGAAGCTTGTGGGAATCTTCCAAATAAATATTAGTCTTGACTAAAACTGCTTCCTATTCTGATCTGTAGTAATCATCATTGTCACTGCTCAAATCGTATTGATTATATAAAAGTGAGTTCATGATAGCAGAATTAAAGCTACCATCATAATTAGGGCTGAGCACACCATCATAAATGTCATCATCGATCAAATCCTTATTTCAAGTGTAGTCTTCTTTTACATCATTGTAGCTAATATCAGTAGTTCATCCGAACTAATCTCAATTACATCGGAAATCTTTGGAGAGTGTCTTCGGATGGAAATAAACCCATCACCTTCTTCAAAATATCCAAAGCTTTCTGTATATTCTGACATATTCTCAATTAAAATATTTTAATAAGTCTTAAGATTTCTCCATTACTAAAATCTGTGATAGTAATAATTGTGATGGTCTTCCTATCTAATGGACAAGTATTCAATTGGTTGTACCATCGCTCTAAACAACAGCCACAAAATCTGTGCAAGCAACAATCAGTTGTAGCCACTATATGGCCGATGAATGAGTATGATAAACAAATGCAGCCATTTTCATACTTGCTTCTTCTCGGATGAACATTCCATAATGTTATTATGGGCTGAGCTCATCTTCATTATAAATGTCATCTATCAAATCCTGTTTAAAGTGAAGTTTTCATTTACATCATTGTAGCTAATATCATAATCTACCATAACTGTGCTTAAACGATTCATCAAGTCTTCTTCATCGTCATCCGAACTAATCTCAATTATATCGGAAATCGTTGGAGAGTGTCTTTGGAAGGAAATAAAACCACCATCTTCTTCAAAATAACCAAATAACCAAAGTAGATTCTGACAAATTCTCAATTATAAATATTTTTAAGTCTAAGATTTCTCAACTACTAAAATCTGTGAAAGTAATTTTTGATATGGTCTTTCTATCTAATGGACAAGTATTCAATTGGTTGCTATTTTGAGCGCAGCTCCAAACAAAATCAGCAGAACTCCTGTAGTGAAAAAAGAATAAATCTAAAAAAAATTTTACACATTACAATCTTTAAAAGCAAAGATAAATTCAAGTTCAAAATTAATCAAATTTAATAATTTAAAATAATAAAAGGCTTATCTATTCTTCCAAAATCTTCATGAGTCACAATTCATTTCTTTCAATTTCCTTGATTTCTATTTATGGACCTTCCATAAATTGATCTGTTTTCGGCGTCTACTTCACCGAAATCTTGCCTCTTCTCTTCAACCCCCGATTCATCTAAATTTTCATCCAAAAATAATACTCGAGGTTTTCTGTGGGGTTTAGATCTGGACTGCAGACTGGCGACTCCAATACTTAATATTTTTTTCATTAAAGCACTCAGTGGAGTCCCGAATAACAGCATTGTTTTGTTGGAAAATGTAGTTTCTTCTAAGAAGAACTTCTGCATCTTCTAGAAGACTTGCTTTTGACACATCTATGTATTTCTTGGTTGAAATCTAAACGTATGGTGGTCGCTATTGTGGTTTCTCTACAATATTACGATTAAGACGTTTCTTAATGCTGATCGTGTCAGTAGTACTGCCATCCATCAGGATCATCCAAGTAAAACTTGTTTTCATCGTTAAAAAGTACAGTTTTTCGTTGATCGGTCAAAGAATTGAGCTCTCTGCAAATTTCAAAAGCAACTAAATTTGTGTTTTTAAAAATGGAATGTTCCGTATTTTGCCGTGTTCTTTCCTATCCTATCTTATTGTATCGATGAACTTCATCTAATGATAATAAATTATTTATGTGTTTTATCATCGTTTTCTCGTTTATATATTTGAGCACTTCCCATAACTGACCGGTTTGAACTTTTCCTAAATTTCTGAAATATATTAGGTTCTTATCAAATTTGTGTTGGGTATATGCCAATAATTTTGATGTTGAAACAGCAAAGCATTGAATATCAAATTTTAGTTCTCTACTCTCCACTACCAAGAAACGATTTTCATTTTAATCTATCAAATAACTCCTGGAATTTCCTTTCTAGGTTTTAGAAATTTGGGAATCAGCTGCTTCGGCATTTTAGGAATCAGCTACTTTAGCATTTTAGGAATCCGCTAATTTGGCATATTGTAAATTGGCCATTTCAGCATAATATTGGGAATCGGTTGTTTCGGTATTTTGAAGTTTTGCTGAATTATTATAAAAATTATCGAATTATAAATTTATATATTTTTTTTGAAAACTTATGTATGTCTAAGGCGAAACACGTCCGAAATGCTTTAGTTTGGAATCTAATCCTTCCCCCCCCCTCCATCCTAGCAATCCATCCATATTTTTATTACAATTTTTAGAAACTTGGGAATCTGCTGGTTCAACATTTTAAGAAACAGCAGCTACAGGATATACAGAGTTGGCTGCTTCAGCATTTTGTAATTACAAGTTTTAACCACTACGACAATACTACGTTTTTCAGTGGTGCTGTACATGGCTAAGAGCCATTTCTGTGCTTCGATGGGTATTCTACTAATCCGGTATTTGTACCACCTGGCCCGGACCTCCGATTAGAAGAAACTTTTGATTATTCTTGCGCTTAACACAGTCATAACATAAGATTATGATTAATCTTAAGATTAACATAATCGCGAATATAAAATTTATAATTAAAAAATTATATCGTAAACTATTTATTATTTAAAATATACTACGATGTGAAAATTAATATAGCGACGCACATTACTTTTTGTAAAAAATGCATAATTTTATTTATATTAAATTAATAAATTGGTACGACCACCTTCCTTTCTTATAACACCAAATAAAGGATTTGGCATTGATAATATCAAATTTTTGTTTTTCTTTGGATAAGTTATATTGTGCATTTTCTTTGCCATTTTTTTAGAATTTCAGTTGAAAAATCTGAATTACGGTGAGGTTTAGCCGCATAAAGGTTTTCGAACTTTTTCAGATGTCGCTGAAGGTGGTTTATAATATAAGTCGATCAGCGACAGCTGCTAATCAGTTCCTTCCCAGGATTCACCTAGTCTAAACCTAGTGTTAATGAAGAGGAATTCAACCTCACAAAATCCAACGCCTCCCGTCTACATCAGTCGAATGTAGATGTAAGGATTGCCTTGGAACTCCATAAAGCCAACATGTTCATGGTACTAATCAGTGTCCAGCTTTCAGAGTGTTTGGTTTTCCCACCATAGCCTCTTTTAATAACCGGTCCTCTGCTCATCTCACTATATTATCTCTTATTTCTTTTCTTCTCTTTCTATCGCTATTGTGCTTAGACTCTTCATTTTCACTGTTCCCATAAGTTGTTTTGTCTTCGTTGTCTCCGCACTGTATGTCATCTTGGATCTTACGCCAGTCTTGTATATTCTGACCTTGTTCTACTGCTCATGTAATATCTCAAGAATCCTGTTATAGCTGATGCTTTTTTAGTTCGAAAGTTTACCTCATTGCATAACTTGTTCATTTATTCTGTTGTTCGCTATTAATATAAATCCCGCAGGATTTCTAGCGATAGTTAGCGATTATGTTTTTTCATTGGAGATAGCAATAATTATTATTCCTATATTAAATAAGAAGGGGCTCAGACTATCGTCTTGTATAATTCCTGTTGTAACGAGGGTATTTCCGTGGACTGATTCACCAGCATTTGGCCTGTTGTGTCTCTTTGCAGATTGTCGATTCTTGCTCCGAACTCTTTAATTTAATCCGTGAGATATTTCAGCCGTGCCCTTTGTAATGTATGCACACAGTAATATAACTGAAAGTTCTAACTTGCTTAATTTCCATTTAATGCGATATCGCCGCTCTCAACTTGATAATTGATCTTGCCTCCCAGTTTCAAGATAACATCGGTCCTGGCGTCTCTTTTATTAAATTTTGCAGATTACCGTTGTCGAAGGTAAAAATTCGATCTTCACAATCAAGAAACTCCTGTTCCTTAACTCTTCTCATTTCATACTTTTATATTTCGAGCAGCATTTCTGAAAATATATCCTGTCACTCATCAAATTGTTCCAATTGCACAATAAACTCAAATATTTTAGCTAGCGGGGAGTCGCCGATTTATTTCTTCTGCTGGAAAGCAGTTTTGTGGTGTATTATTTTGGGAGAGTATCGTCTGTTTTGAGATATAATACAATGTCGGCTCCAGGTCGCAGGGAAGACTTTTTGAATCGTTTCTTGGCGTATTCCTTTTAGCGTTATCTTAGTGCCCTTTCACCCACGAGAGCGAAAGGGTGTTTAAAAGTTTTATAAAACTTTCTAATCTCTTGTCTAATGTCTGAGCACCAATCCAGAGGTGACCTTGTGGCTTTTGAGTGCCCCAAGTGCTAAAACAAGCGTTTTTCTTGCGTTTCATCTTTCACAATTTTCAGAAAGTTGTCAAATTGTCGTCGTAGTCGAAAGCATAAAAGGTTTTTTTCGAAAACTATATTTTTGTCAATCGAATTTGCATTACGATCCATATTGTTTGGTTTTCTAACTTTTTATTTTGACTTTACTGTGTTTTCGCTTATCCAACTAAAATTTTGTGAATTAAAGTAGTCCGACTTATGTGTACTTTTAATTATATGGATCTTCCAGTTTGATGTACACATAAATTCTTGTATGGGAACTTGATTATGTGTACACAGTTTATTTATAGAATATAGAATCAAGAAACATACATTCTTTTCTATTTCCACAGATTCAAATGCCACAGATTAATCAAAAACATGTTTATTATAAGAAAAAATACAAATTTAGCAAGATAAAGTGAGGGTTATATGGCACTCTCGGAGCCATATCTTTTTAGCGTGCGGTGGGAGTGGGGAGATTTTCTAAAGGCCACCTCGATGTTCAGGGGTGGTAGTGTTTGATTTTCACCGACTAAATCCCCACTCCTTGATCGCAGCGAGAATCGACGTTGTCATTTCTTCCGCTGCCACTCACCAGTATTAGAAAATGTTCGACATTTCGGGTTTTTCCATTCTCTGGTTTTTCTTGTGCCTCCGGGGCATCTCTTGTATGAGGTTCTCGACTGTCAAGACTGTTAAGTAAAACTTGTTTTTATCGTTAAAAAGTACAGTTTTTCGTTGATCTGCCAAAGAATTGCGCTCTCTGCGAATTTTAAAAGCAACTAAATTTGTGTTTTTAAAAATGGAATGTTCCGTATTTTGCCGTGTTTTTTCCTACACTGTAAAAACAGATTGGGTAATATTACCCTAACTATTGGAGGCAACTGAGTTACCTCCATTAATTGCAGTAATTTTACGTTTTAATGGAATTTTACTTGCACATAGTAGAATTACTTTCTTGGAGAAAATTGAAATCCTCCACCAAGTGTAATTTTCTTTTCTAATGTAAAATTACTTTTTTAGGATTTTTTAGATTCCCTACCAAAAGGTAAATTTGTTTTGCAATGTAAAATTACTTTTTTAGGACAATCTAAGATTCCCGCCTACGTGTAATTTTCCTGTTTTGGTAGTTTAATTTACCTTTTTCGGAAATTTCAATTTTTTTACTGTAAGGTAAATTTCCCCTTCGATATATATAAATTACCTTCTAGGGACATTCTTAGATACTCACTTACGTGTAATTTTCCCCCTTTAGTAGTTAAATTTACCTTTTTGGGACATTCTTAGATACACACTTACGTGTAATTTTCCCTCTTTAGTAGTTAAATTTACCTTTTTGGAACATTCTTAGATTCTCACTTACGTGTAATTTTCCCCCTTTAGTAGTTAAATTTACCTTTTTGTGACATTCTTAGATTCTCACTTATGTGCAATTTACCCCCTTTAGTAGTTAAATTTACCTTTTTGGGAAACTTCTATTTCTTCAATTTAGTGTAAATTTCCCTTTTGATGTATTTGCAAATTCTCCTTTTGAAATATTTTGGTTTACGAAAGATACGTATTATAACTTTGCTAGTCCTAACAGAAAAACATCATTTTGTAAATTTTTGTTTTATATTTCTTGCTTAAATAAACAAACTACTGAAACTTTATAATAAGTATAATAAAAAAATTACGTTATAATTTTTGCTAATTTTTTAGACAAAAAAATAATAAAACAATATAGACATTATAAATAAAAATTGTAATTATAAAGTAAAACGCTATAATAATTATAAAAGTACATAGTTAAAAAATAAAAAGTAAAAGTTTTGAATAAAGATATTAAATTATCCTAAATATTAAATATAAAAAAAATGTGAGTACATAATGTAATAATTAAAGATAAAAATTAAAAATTAAATAAATATAAATTTACAAATAATCATCTTAGTTTGTTGATTAATGATAACAGTTTCATTTTAGAATTTCTTCTTGTATTTTTACTTCCTGCATGAGGTTGAATTTTAAGAAAATATATTTGTATAAATTCCAACGTTAATGATATTTTTAGAGGATACTCCAAATTAAAATTAAAATACAATGCAAACATTAGTTGTAATGCATTTCTTAATGTAGTGCTTTCTTTATTAATGCATTGCTTCTCCATTATGATATAAAAATTTGAAGAATTGCTGTCTTGTCCTAAAAAGAAGTCTATTACTCCAAAAATATATTTTGCAAATTTGGCCTGCTTACCTGCTGTATTATTTATTTCAACAATTGTGAGAGAATTGCTGTCAAAATCTTTGATTTCTTGAAGATTCTGAAAATAATGAACATTATACAAAAATTTTGTTTATTATATTAATTAACCACTTACCGATATTTTTCTATAGAGCAAATTTAATTCTTCCTTGAAGAACATCGTGATAATTGATAAGATGTCTAAAAGTATTTCATTTTCTGTTTCATGAATTTCATTAATATACAATTTTTGAATTCCAAAAGTTAAAATCTTTTTTGATTTCAGCAAGATATTTTTACTTAAATCTTGTATATTAATCTGCAATTCGTCCGATTTTGACATCAATTTGCTGAAATGCCAATAAATACCTTGCTGACAGAGCAGGATTGGCCACGTTTCCCTAATTTCAATAATGGAAGGATGATCACCATTGTTTAGAAACAAACGTTGATTCGAATATGTCATTTCCAACATGCGTCGAGTTTCTTGATCAAATTCTGAATCAACGTTTATTAATTTTAAATGCATTTCAGCATTTTGAGATTCTTCCAATGTAATAGTTTCTGAGGTAGGTTCCCAATTGCTGCAACCGGCTTTCATTGCTAACATTTTTCTCCTTTTGTTAATTGGAATATTACATTTACTAGATATTTCATTACTCGATCTTTTATTGTGGCAACAACGGTTTAAATATTTTATTCGATCTTGTAATTTAAAAAACATACCATGATATCCTTCCCCAATTACAATTTCATCGTCATCCCTGTCTTCTAAAGATAGGGGATATTCCTTACAAATTTGTTTTGCAATATTTTTTAAATGTTTTGCCGGTATATTAGATCCAATAGACCTAATTTCATCAGCAACAGTATGTACTACTTCGGTAATTACTTTGACATCTCTTTTATTTTTCTGCAATGCTTTTATTCCAAATGTACTAATTTTATACCACGGTATAGTGAACTTTTCCCACGAATTTATTGAAGAATGTTGTTTCTCGACCGATAAATTGTTCTCTGCCTGATTTTCAAAACTTAAATTTCCTTGTGATAATTCTGAAAGTTCCAGGGAAATATTACTACCGACAGTTACTGTACTACAAGTACTAATACTATCTATTGATTTCCAAATTTCATTTGGTTCTAACAAAATTAATGTTTCTTTGGCCATAACTCTAAGGGTGTCGTCGTCATCCACGTAAGTGCCATCACCTTCTAACACTAATGAGGATCCGTTAATGTTCAATTTTTGCGACGCTAAAAAATAAAAAGTATTCCATATTAGTTAAGGTACCTATGCTGTATTAAATTAATAAAATTTACCTTTTAGAATAACAGTTTCATAAAGTCCATCGCCTCCATCCCTAACAGTTACAAATTTTTTTATTGTCCTTGATGAATTCCAAATCTTAAATATTAAATTGGCCATTTCTTTTCTATTCAACAATTATAATGTCATGTTGAAATTGTTCGAAATATAGTTTTATATGTTAAATGTTCCATTTAGAAACATCAAATGTTCATTTGAAACAGAAAATACACAAAAATTAGCTAACGTATAATGTAGAATATTAAATTTTATAATAATATTTCATTCATAAAGTAGAAGCAAAATAAAATAAACCCAAACTAAAATATAATTTTTGAATAATATAATTATTTTTTTTAAAAATGTTGTAATGGAGAAGATTTAAAGTAAAATAAATTTTTATCTGATGATTTCAAAACTAGTAGTGGTTCATGATTGAGTAAATCTTGAAACTGACAACCGATTTTTGAAACAGGAGCAGAAATTTGTTTATCATCAAACACGCCTTTCACTTTATCAAAATATATTTCAACTTGTTTGCCAATAAAATACAAGTCGTCATATGTACCGTTTATTATAATGTTTTCAATCAGACATAAAATATAATCATTATATTCGTTTCTGTTGCAACAAATGTACATACCCGATTTATATGTTATACCTCGAAACAAAGCTTTTTTACAAATAAATTTGCGTTTATCTATTTCTTCGTGTAAAACGTAAGGTACAGCGTCGTCTGAAATTACTAGATCTGCAAATAAACTTCTTTGGGTTGAATGAAGTGACTGTAAAAATTGATGTCTCTCTGACAATGAAATTAAAATATTTTTGAAGTTTGGTGAATGGCGTAAAATATTTTTAAAATAACGATGTTTACTTTCAAAACGCAAAGTCCAAAAATGTCTTATCGGTCCAAATTTCTTTATTAAATATGGATAATGTGTGAAGAAGTGATGTTTTGGCCGTAGTGGGACATTAGGAAACAAAGTTTTTCTTAAATCAATATAATCATTAATAAGAGATTGAAGATGAGCTAACTGAACTACCGATATTTTCACAGCAAAGAGAATGTTGTTAATTTCTCTAAGAATTAAAATAAGTTCCCAACTGGGATCGTCAATATCCATATCATATAAAGCAAATGGTAGAATAAGTAGTAAACGTAAATTTTCCGTTGCACTACCGTGCAACCTGTCACATTTCTTTAGAAGAGGCACTTTTTCATAATCTGTTTCACAAATAAAACGCAAATCTTGTATCTTTGCATTTAAAGAATCGAAGGTGACACATTTTTTTACAACCAATTGATTGAGGCATAGCATTAAATCATATTGTACAACACCTTCATATACGTCATGGGCCAGGCATGGTGGTAATCCGGGGTTACATACATGAAAATATTTAGACCGATTTAATACTGAAAAACGTTTTATTCCATGTACTGGACCACAATTAACAATTGCCGCAGTTGCGTCGTCATCGTAAGAAGCAACAGATCGAAGAGGAAATTTGGTGCCAGTAATAAACTTATTTGAATGAGTTGTACAATATCTACAAAAAAATCCATTTGTGTGAAAGTTTTCGACAAATCCACCAATTTGGTGACTACCTAAATTGTCCCCAGCTACAGCAACGAGTGTACCTTTTATTAATGAATTCCTGATCATAATTCCTTTAGTTTCTAAATCACAAATATCGCGCATTATTATTTCAAATATTTTAGTAAAACCATACTTATTTACATTACTTTCCAAACATAAAGCAACAAGTTGAATTTGATCTACTTTTGATCTATTAAATGGGGGAATATTAGCAAACGTCATATAGACAGCTACAATTTTGTGGATACACTTCGATGAACCTAAAGGGTTACAAACTTCAAAACTGTCTTGATAAAGTATGATTTGCAGTGATTGCGGTGATTCTTTAAACAAATCTATTTTTTCATAACACTCTCCATCTATAAAATCTGCGTATATATCTTTACCAGACTTTTTCTGTTTCATAAACTGATTGTATATGTCGTCATTTTTTAATAGAACTTCAATGGTTTCTAATATAGGCACATAGACAAAAAAATCTTCCTTCCCACCTGATTCACTTAAAATAATTTTTACTGGTGCAACATAATTAAAGTTATTTCTATAATATTGTTTTCTCATATAAGAAGATCTAAGAATTCCATTAACTGGATTATGTGCAATGTACAAAAAATTTTGATTTTCGATAGTGTTTAGAATTTCAGTTTGATTATTCTGCCTAAGAACATTATACAAATTTTCAAGTGTTATATTATTAATGTCTGAAATTCCATCAATAATTGTCTGTAGGGCGCTATCAGATAGAAAGTACTTTGCATGAAGTGTTAAATAAGTTAACGCGAGCGAATTTATGTAAGAATCTGGATGCAAATCCCGTTGTAAATATATTTCTCCATCGTTACTAATATTTTCACCTGTATTCAAATCATAAATATTTTCGGTTTCACATTGTAAAATATTCTTAGACATTGATATACAGCTTTTTTCAATTTCCTTATTGTTATTAATTTTGTAGTGAATTCTATAATAGTGCGACTTAAAACTTGAAACTTTTTGATATTTCTTACGTGAAGTAGGACAGTTGGGAAATGGGCAATGAACAACTAAATTATTTTTTATATGATCATATATGTGTGACAAAAAATAATCGTTTCCATTGGTTTTAAAACAGCAATTCTCAATATTACAAATGAAGTCACTAGAATTTTTGAATTTTTTAATGATATGATTTCGATATAAATGACCCTTAAAGCCGTTATATTTTCCAAATCCGCGACCACATTTTTCATATTTGCAGTTAAAGTGAACGCCTTGCAAGTTTCTGTGAAGGTACAAATGACGATTGTAATTTTCAATACAAGTGATATTCGTTTTACAAATGTCACAGCTTAACATAATGGAAATTTGTTTAAATTAACGAAATATTTATCTACTTACTTACCAAATACCGTAACTTGTAAAAAATTATCACGAATCAGATTTTTTGCGATTCGGGCCTCCGGTTATAGACTTCTATTAAGCAATATACGATTCTCTGCAAAACAGTAAAATTAAAATCAAAACATGCGTTTTTAGATAATCATGCAAGTTATATTACTTGTTTTTTTAATAAACCGTTATACATTTACAATGTACAAGACATGGGAATCCACAATTTAAAGTATTGTCCCCAGATTTCGAGTTACAAGATTTATATTCGAGAATAACAAAAATACCTAGTAAATTTGTAAAAAAATATTTTAGATCATAGATTGTTCAAAGGACAATACGATACTATTCGGTTTCCATATTAACATATTATAAACATTATACGGTAGAGTCTCGAAATAGTGAACAGCAAAAATCATGTTTGTTTTTTAAATATTAATTCCCAATTTATTTTTTCCTGTCTTCTTTTTATGCTATAAAAATCTGTTTCCTTCATTCTTTTTTATAGCATAAAAAAAGACAGGAAAAAATAAATTGGGAATTAATATTTAAAAAACAAACATGATTTTTGCTGTTCACTATTTCGAGACTCTACTGTATTAATAATTTTCTGATGAAGACGTTAACCGACGTCGAAAGCTTAATAAAATAATAACATTATTATATTGTTTAATTAACTTGTTCAATCAAAGATTATTGAATTTAATTAAATTTGTAATAAAATGATATCTGCAATCGGTTTCTACTTACTGAAAAAATATAGTACTAACAAAAATTTATACTCATGCATTATCCTTCTTTTAATAATAATTGAAAACTAATTATTACTACTGAGAAATAAATAAATAAATAACAACAAATTACATACCTTTTGTAGTAGTTCTAAACTGAATTATTTTTAACAACACTTTAATAAAAAATTATTTAACTAGGAACTTGCAGCTTCGAGAAAACTTCAGTTGCAAATGTACACTACCGCTCATAGAAATTCAGACACTGTTGCGTTTTTCTAATTTTTTTTTTAACTTACCAACAAATGGCTCGATGTTTAATTGCAGGTGTACTTCTGTCGCAAATTCCTTTGAATTTGCAAGCACCTTCTGCTTACGTCGGTTTTTCTTTCGGTCGGCAGATAAACTAGCAATGTATGCAGTCTGCACTTTAAAAAATACGAGGTGCTCCCAATTAGTTAATTAAATAATTTCAATTAAGTTACGAACACTTTTTCATTTTTTTTTAAACAAAATTAAAAGTGAACGTAACACATCCCCTCTCCTCAAAAAATTAAAAATTGAGAAATTATTTACTTAACACAAATTTAGTTCCGTATAAATTTTTTTTTTTAAGACATGACCATAAATCTATTTTTCTAAATTTCATATTCGCGTAATATTTAATATTAAACCTAACATTCCATAAGACCTAATACCAAATACTATAATTCATAAGACATAACATTCTTGATGTTAAATTTATGTCTTGCAAAACCATATTTTGTTGAGCGCCACTTGCTTTGATTTTGAAGAGTCAACCTTAAAGCAAGAAATGAGTTGATTTCCAAAGGGGAGATAGGTGAACAGAACCTAATCATATTTACAAAAGTTCAATCCTTATGAGTTGGGGTGACTATTTTATCAGTAATCGTTGGAAAAATAGACAAAAACTTGCGATTATTTTACTAAAATTGTAATTTAACAAAGAATGATCTTGAATAATTAACATGAAAACATATTTGACATAAACGTTAAACCTAAATACTATAATATTCCTAATAACGTGAATGTATTATCAAAAATCTATTTTAGACGAAATAAAAATATTTCACGGGGTATTAATTCGGTTTAGAAATCGAAAAAAAATAATCAAGACGACCAAGGTTTACATTACACAAGGTTTAATCAAGGTTTACACGGAGGAAAAAATTATAAAGACTACCCTAAGGTTTCATGATTAATCCCGATACAACATAAAGGTTCACGAGGATGAAGGCCAAATTCGTCCGAGTCAGAAAATCACCTTTGACCATACAAGTGACAACCTACGCTGAACGAAATTATAAATGGATGATCAAAAATCGTATTTACAGCTTAAATCTAATTAACTAATAAAAATAAAAATCAAATACTAAAACTAAAATCGGTATTAATTTCATACTACGGTTTTTAACTTCCAGCAAGTCAAAGTTAAGGAGGGTGGCTTTCATTAGAATTCAGGTCATCCAATCAAAAAACTGATCACACAACTTAAATATTATCGACTTGCTCTCGGTTTTTTCAATATTACAACATTAAACCATGAATGTATTTACAATATTTGCAATTGAAAAATTTCATTTTAAATTAATGAAATTTATTAACTAATTTCCTTGAAAACCAATTTCACCAAATTCTAGAAAAAAGGCATCAATCTAATTACTCCGGCATATCCCATGACGGAATATCTTTCTAGCTTAATGCTTACAGTAAGCATTATTAAATTACAAAAGTGCTGATGCATACGCTTGCATCAAAGGGGTATTTTGGTACATCACATACATAATAGGCCTTGATTCCTTATTTAAACCCTAATTAAATTAAATTCAAGATTTAATTTGTTAATCCTAATTAACCCTAAAAAAATATTAAATCCAAGATTTAATTTTTTTTACTTAATGGACCCAAAAAAGAAATATTGAATCCAAGATATACCTAATTATTGATCCAAAAAAATTGAACCCAAGCAGTTTACCGTCTTGCTGAGGACATTTGATATGGTATTTGCCACGTATAATTTTTGAAATGTAATGACAATTCGAATTTATTACAAAAATCCGCACCTAATAGTATAAAATCATAGGATAAATTAGGGACGACTAAAAATTTTAATTCTTTTTCTAAGTTTCCTAATTTAACAGTCAAATTTAATATTCCCAAAACCTTACTAATTGTGCCATTAGCTACTTTAATTTCATTTATGTTACTGCTAGGACCAATTTTAATTTTACCTAAATTTAATAATTTTATACCATTATTTCCAATAATTGAGTTCATGGCCCCAGTATCTAGTAAAGCAGTTAAAGTTTGATTATTAAGTTTTACTTTTAAATGTGGGCGATTATCCAACGGTAACTTAGTCATAATAGGTGTTATTAAACTAGAGGACTTAACATAAATACAATATTAAATAATAAAACTATGCCGAATTATAAATAGAATTTGTACAAACGATCACTTCAAAGTATTACTATTTTTGTACAATAACTGGAAAGAAAATATATCAATATAAATTTTAAATTAGTAGAAACCCATATTAAAAAAACTCAAAATAAAAAAATCGGGTAATTTTAAACCACAAAGGTAAACAAAACATATGCAAGGTAGTTTTACTTGAAATATAGTAAATTTCATACAGAAATGTAACAGTTTTCAATGCCACAAGTAAAATTACCTATTCAAATACAGTAAAATTACACTATAAGGTATAAATACCAAACAGCAAGTAAATTTACACGCATTAAAAGGGTACTTTTGAGATTACCCAAAAAACAAAGTAAAAATGCTCTTTTTTTAAAGGTAATTTTTACATCAACATGGTGTAATTTTACACTTTTTTTTTACAGTGTATGAACACATCCAGTTTTCTATCGTTTGTTGTTGTTTTTGCATAAGCTGATTATTATTAGCCATTTTATTGTAAACATATAAGTACAGCTAATATTTGTTACATGTTTACGATATGTTACGTCTAAAAATCATTCAAGTTCGTAGCATTGAATTATTGTAAAGGCTGCATCGGTGTATTAAAAATATGATTTTGTTATTTGTTATGTTATCGTGTATTGCAACTACAATGCTACCATTACGTGTAAAATTATTTTATAAGCCTACGATCATGTAATGCCTATTCGGTCTCTTGCCAAACAGGTTGAAGAATAAGAAATAATTTATTATCTTGCTAATACCTACCTTTAATTAATATTTATAAGGATTATTAACACATTTTTGTTGACTCCACGGACTCGCCAATTTAATATTTGGATACATACTTGAATCTATCGATTGAAGTAGCTACGGTTTGAACAGCGTCGGTTACTTTAGATAAAGATTGATTCACCTTTGATGATTAGTATTTTTTTTTGATCAACCTGTTAATAACGGATTTATTATGAAGCTTTCCGCTAGGATAAAAAAAATTATTGTAATTATTTTAAACAATTAATATTCTTTTAAGTACTAAGTAAATTAGTAAATTTTACTGTTGGTGAATCTTATTCACCGTTTGGTTGTAGGTAAGTGGAGTAAATACAAATAAGAAACTCTTTTTTGGATACTCACATAAATTGCCCAAATAATTCTGCAAATTTGTGTTTAGATTGGAGCTAAACCCAATATTGTGTTGAATTGAAACAGTGCCACTTGCTGTTTTTGTATAAAATATATAAATTTATTTATATTTAATAATTGGTACGACTACCTTCAAATAATTTGGCATCGTTAATATCAAATTTTCTAATGTTTCTGTGAATAAATTTTTCCTGAATTCTGTTTTTCTAATCTTCTGCTGATCGAAATTGTTTTCCATTTTGGTAAACCTGTCTGAAAATAATATTCAAGGTTTTCTATGAGGTTTAGATCGAAACTGCAGGCTGACTTCAATTCCTTAATATTTTTTTCATTAAATTACTCAGTGGAGTCCTGAATATTTTATTTTAATAAATAAATACATAAAGTACTTCCTTTATATTATTGAAAAAATAAATAAAAAATAGTGAAGCTTGAGGGAATCTTCAATATAAATATTAGTCTTGACTAAAACTGCTTTCTATTCTGATCTGTAGTAATCATCTCTGTCACTACCCAAATCGTATTGATTAATTAAAAGGGAGTTCATGATAGCAGAATTAAAGCTACCATCATAATTAGGGCTGAGCACACCATCATAAATGGCGTCATCTATCAAATCCCATTTAAAGTTAAGTCTTCATTTACATCATTGTAGCTAATATCATAATCTATCAAATGTGCTTAAATAATCCATCAAGTCTTCTTCATCGTCATCCGAACTAATCTCAATTACATCGGAAATCCTTGGAGAGTGTCTTCGAAAGGAAATAAAACCATCATCTTCTTCAAAATAACCAAAGCTTTCAGTAGATTCTGACAAATTTTCAATAATAAACATTTTTAAGTCTACGATTTCTCTACTGTTAAATTCTGTGAAAGTAATTTTTGATATGGTATTCCTATTTAATGGACAAGTATTCAATTGGTTGCACCATCGCTTTAAACAACAGCCACAAAATCTTTGCAAGCAACAGTCAGTTATAGCCACTATATCGCGGATGAATGAGTGTGATAAACAAATTCAACACTTTCGTACTTGCTCATTCTCGGATGAACATTCCATAATGTTTTTGTTTTTTTTTTCAAATAATTAAAAAAATTGAAAAAAAATGAAAAGATTTTTGTAGTACCAACTGCAAAGCTAAGCTTTTTAGAAATTTTTGGAAGTTACTTACAAAATATATTTACATTAATGCATTCATTCACACATTTATATAGGTCAACCTATATATATTCAATCTATCGATTGAAGTAGCTACGGCTTGAACATCTTCGGCTAATTTAGATAGAGATTGATTCCCCTTCGATGATTAGTATTTTTTTTTATCAGTATAATTATTTTAAACAATTAATATTTCTTTAAGTACTAAGTGAATTAGTAAATTTTATTGTTGATGAATCTTATTCACCGTTTGGTTGGAGGAAAGTGGAGTAAATACACATAAGAAACTCTTTTTTGAATTCTCACATCTTCATAAGGATAAGCTTGTGGGAATCTTCCAAATAAATATTAGTCTTGACTAAAACTGCTTCCTATTCTGATCTGTAGTAATCATCATTGTCACTGCTCAAATCGTATTGATTATATAAAAGTGAGTTGATGATAGCAGAATTAAAGCTACCATCATAATAAGGGCTGAGCACATCATCATAAATGTCGTCATCGATCAAATCCATATTTCAAGTGTAGTCTTCTTTTACATCATTGTAGCTAATATCAGTAGTTCATCCGAACTAATCTCAATTACATCGGAAATCTTTGGAGAGTGTCTTCGGATGAAAATAAACCCATCACCTTCTTCAAAATATCCAAAGCTTTCTGTATATTCTGACATATTCTCAATTAAAATATTTTTAAGTCTAAGATTTCTCCATTACTAAAATTTGTGATAGTAATAATTGTGATGGTCTTCCTATCTAATGGACAAGTATTCAATTGGTTGTACCATCGCTCTAAACAACAGCCACAAAATCTGTGCAAGCAACAATCAGTTGTAGCCACTATATGGCCGATGAATGAGTATGATAAACAAATGCAGCCATTTTCATACTTGCTTATTCTCGGATGAACATTCCATAATGTTATTATGGGCTGAGCACATCTTCATTATAAATGTCATCTATCAAATCCTATTTAAAGTGAAGTTTTCATTTACATCATTGTAGCTAATATCATAATCTACCATAACTGTGCTTAAACGATTCATCAAGTCTTCTTCATCGTCATCCGAACTAATCTCAATTATATCGGAAATCGTTGGAGAGTGTCTTTGGAAGGAAATAAAACCACTATCTTCTTCAAAATAACCAAAGTAGATTCTGACAAATTCTCAATTATAAATATTTTTAAGTCCAAGATTTCTCAACTACTAAAATCTGTGAAAGTAATTTTTGATATGGTCTTTCTATCTAATGGACAAGTATTCAATTGGTTGCTGTTTTGAGCGCAGCTCCAAACAAAATCAGCAGAACTCCTGTAGTGAAAAAAGAATAAATCTAAAAAAAATTTTACACATTACAATCTTTAAAAGCAAAGATAAATTCAAGTTCAAAATTAATCAAATTTAAAATAAAAAAAGGCTTATCTATTCTTCCAAAATCTTCATGAGTCACAATTCATTTCTTTCAATTTCCTTGATTTCTATTTATGGACCTTCCATAAATTGATCTGTTTTCGGCGTCTACTTCACCGAAATCTTGCCTCTTCTCTTCAACCCCCGATTCATCTAAATTTTCATCCAAAAATAATACTCGAGGTTTTCTGTGGGGTTTAGATCTGGACTGCAGACTGGCGACTCCAATACTTAATATTTTTTTCATTAAAGCACTCAGTGGAGTCCCGAATAACAGCATTGTTTTGTTGGAAAATGTAGTTTCTTCTAAGAAGAACTTCTGCATCTTCTAGAAGACTTGCTTTTGACACATCTATGTATTTCTTGGTTGAAATCTAAGCGTATGGTGGTCGCTATTGCGGTTTCTCTACAATATTGCGATTAAGACGTTTCTTAATGCTGATCGTGTCAGTAGTACTGCCATCGATCAGGATCATCCAAGTAAAACTTGTTTTCATCGTTAAAAAGTACTGTTTTTCGTTGATCGGTCAAAGAATTGCGCTCTCTGCAAATTTCAAAAGCAACTAAATTTGTGTTTTTAAAAATGGAATGTCCCGTATTTTGCCGTGTTTTTTCCTATCCTATCTTATTGTATCGATGAACTTCATCTAATGATAATAAATTATTTATGTGTTTTATCATCGTTTTCTCGTTTATATATTTGAGCACTTCCCATAACTGACCGGTTTGAACTTTTCCTAAATTTCTGAAATATATTAGGTTCTTATCAAATTTGTGTTGGGTATATGCCAATAATTTTGATGTTGAAACAGCAAAGCATTCAATATCAAATTTTAGTTCTCTACTCTCCACTACCAAGAAACGATTTTCATTTTAATCTATCAAATAACTCCTGGAATTTCCTTTCTAGGTTTTAGAAATTTGGGAATCAGCTGCTTCGGCATTTTAGGAATCAGCTACTTTAGCATTTTAGGAATCCGCTAATTTGGCATATTGTAAATTGGCCATTTCAGCATAATATTGGGAATCGGTTGTTTCGGTATTTTGAAGTTTTGCTGAATTATTATAAAAATTATCGAATTATAAATTTATATTTTTTTTTTGAAAACTTATGTATGTCTAAGGCGAAACACGTCCGAAATGCTTTAGTTTGGAATCTAATCCTTCCCCCCCCTCCATCCTAGCAATCCATCCATATTTTTATTACAATTTTTAGAAACTTGGGAATCTGCTGGTTCAACATTTTAAGAAACAGCAGCTACAGGATATACAGAGTTGGCTGCTTCAGCATTTTGTAATTACAAGTTTTAACCACTACGACAATACTACGTTTTTCAGTGGTGCTGTACATGGCTAAGAGCCATTTCTGTGCTTCGATGGGTATTCTACTAATCCGGTATTTGTACCACCTGGCCCGGACCTCCGATTAGAAGAAACTTTTGATTATTCTTGCGCTTAACACAGTCATAACATAAGATTATGATTAATCTTAAGATTAACATAATCGCGAATATAAAATTTATAATTAAAAAATTATATCGTAAACTATTTATTATTTAAAATATACTACGATGTGAAAATTAATATAGCGACGCACATTACTTTTTGTAAAAAATGCATAATTTTATTTATATTAAATTAATAAATTGGTACGACCACCTTCCTTTCTTATAACACCAAATAAAGGATTTGGCATTGATAATATCAAAATTTTTTTTTCTTTGGATAAGTTATATTGTGCATTTTCTTTGCCATTTTTTTAGAATTTCAGTTGAAAAATCTGAATTACGGTGAGGTTTAGCCGCATAAAAGTTTTCGAACTTTTTCAGATGTCGCTGAAGGTGGTTTATAATATAAGTCGATCAGCGACAGCTGCTAATCAGTTCCTTCCCAGGATTCACCTAGTCTAAACCTAGTGTTAATGAAGAGGAATTCAACCTCACAAAATCCAACGCCTCCCGCCTACATCAGTCGAATGTAGATATAAGGATTGCCTTGGAACTCCATAAAGCCAACATGTTCATGGTACTAATCAGTGTCCAGCTTTCAGAGTGTTTGGTTTTCCCACCATAGCCTCTTTTAATAACCGGTCCTCTGCTCATCTCACTATATTATCTCTTATTTCTTTTCTTCTCTTTCTATCGCTATTGTGCTTAGACTCTTTATTTTCACTGTTCCCATAAGTTGTTTTGTCTTCGTTGTCTCCGCACTGTATGTCATCTTGGATCTTACGCCAGTCTTGTATATTCTGACCTTGTTCTACTGCTCATGTAATATCTCAAGAATGCTGTTATAGCTGATGCTTTTTTAGTTCGAAAGTTTACCTCATTGCATAACTTGTTCATTTATTCTGTTGTTCGCTATTAATATAAATCCCGCAGGATTTCTAGCGATAGTTAGCGATTATGTTTTTTCATTGGAGATAGCAATAATTATTATTCCTATATTAAATAAGAAGGGGCTCAGACTATCGTCTTCTATAATTCCTGTTGTAACGAGGGTATTTCCGTGGACTGATTCACCACCATTTGGCCTGTTGTGTCTCTTTGCAGATTATCGATTCTTGCTCCGAACTCTTTAATTTAATCCGTGAGATATTTCAGCCGTGCCCTTTGTAATGTATGCACACAGTAATATAACTGAAAGTTCTAACTTGCTTAATTTCCATTTAATGCGATATCGCCGCTCTCAACTTGATAATTGATCTTGCCTCCCAGTTTCAAGATAACATCGGTCCTGGCGTCTCCTTTATTAAATTTTGCAGATTACCGTTGTCGAAGGTAAAAATTCGATCTTCACAATCAAGAAACTCCTGTTCCTTAACTCTTCTCATTTCATACTTTTATATTTCGAGCAGCATTTCTGAAATTATATCCTGTCACTCATCAAATTGTTCCAATTGCACAATAAACTCAAATATTTTAGCTAGCGGGGTGTCGCCGATTTATTTCTTCTGCTGGAAAGCAGTTTTGTGGTGTATTATTTTGGGAGAGTATCGTCTGTTTTGAGATATAATACAATGTCGGCTCCAGGTCGCAGGGAAGACTTTTTGAATCGTTTCTTGGCGTATTCCTTTTAGCGTTATCTTAGTGCTTTCTCACCCACGAGAGCGAAAGGGTGTTTAAAAGTTTTATAAAACTTTCTAATCTCTTGTCTAATGTCTGAGCACCAATCCAGAGGTGACCTTGTGGCTTCTGAGTGCCCCAAGTGCTAAAACAAGCGTTTTTCTTGCGTTTCATCTTTCACAATTTTCAGAAAGTTGTCAAATTGTCGTCGTAGTCGAAAGCATAAAAGGTTTTTTTCGAAAACTATATTTTGGTCAATCGAATTTGCATTACGATCCATATTGTTTGGTTTTCTAACTTTTTATTTTGACTTTACTGTGTTTTCGCTTATCCAACTAAAATTTTGTGAATTAAAGTAGTCCGACTTATGTGTACTTTTAATTATATGGATCTTCCAGTTTGATGTACACATAAATTCTTGTATGGGAACTTGATTATGTGTACACAGTTTATTTATAGAATATAGAATCAAGAAACATACATTCTTTTCTATTTCCACAGATTCAAATGCCATAGATTAATCAAAAACATGTTTATTATAAGAAAAAATACAAATTTAGCAAGATAAAGTGAGGGTTATATGGCACTCTCGGAGCCATATCTTTTTTAGCGTGCGGTGGGAGTGGGGAGATTTTCTAAAGGCCACCTCGATGTTCAGGGGTGGTAGTGTTTGATTTTCACCGACTAAATCCCCACTCCTTGATCGCAGCGAGAATCGACGTTGTCATTTCTTCCGCTGCCACTCACCAGTATTAGAAAATGTTCGACCTTTCGGGTTTTTCCATTCTCTGGTTTTTCTTGTGCCTCCGGGGCATCTCTTGTATGAGGTTCTCGACTGTCAAGACTGTTAAGTAAAACTTGTTTTTATCGTTAAAAAGTACAGTTTTTCGTTGATCTGCCAAAGAATTGCGCTCTCTGCGAATTTCAAAAGCAACTAAATTTGTGTTTTTAAAAATGGACTGTTCCGTATTTTGCCGTGTTTTTTCCTATCCTATCTTATTGTATCGATGAACTTCATCTAATGATAATAAATTATTTATGTGTTTCATAATTGTTTTCCTGTTTTTATATTTTAGCACTTCCCATAACTGACCGGTTTGAACTTTTCCTAAATTTCTGAAATATATTAGGTTCTTATCAAATTTGTGTTGGGTATATGCCAATAATGTTGATGTTGAAAGAGCAAAGCATTCAATATCAAATTTTAGTTTTTCACTCTCCACTACCAAGAAACGATTTTCATTTTGATCTATTAAATAACGCATGGAATTTCCTTTCCACGTTTTAGAAATTTGGGAATCAGCTGCTTCAACAATTTAGGAATCCGCTACTTTAGCATTTTAGGAATCCGCTAATTTGGCATATTGTGAATCGGCCATTTCAGCATAATATTGGAATTATATATTATATTGGAATTGTATGCTTCTGCATTTTGTAATTACAAATTTTAACCACTACGACAATACTACGTTTTTCACTTGAATTTCATATTATAATTTATGGTGGTAGGAAGGTGCAGTGGTTGCATAACCTTCGGCTTTTGCTTATATGATGTAGTAATAGTAATTAAAGAAAAATTGGCAATCTTTTTTATAAAAGGTGACCCCCTCCCAAAAAAAAACAGGTAAAACACAGATTAAAGTCAATATAATATTATTTATTCAATAGTTATGCCATAATTAATAAGTAACAATTAAAATAAAATGTACAACACAAATAAAATGTACAACACAAATCGATTTGTTAAAATAAAATGTACAACAGAAATTGATTTGTTAAAATTAAATGTACAAGATCAATTATTCATTATAAATAAACTAAAATCTAAAGTCTTTGGCGCTAGCTTCTCCCCTTGTGTGCAGCACATCTCGGTTTTTAAATCCACGAAGGTGTACCTTTATCAACCTTCATCACCTTCTTTTCATCCTAGTGTTACCTAAAATAAATTAAAATTATCAATTATTAGTTACAATTAAAATAAAAAATACAACTTTGTTTATGCTAAAAATTTGATATGATTAATATCGAGTTACACTACTTAAACCACTTATCTATTGATTATTGCTTTATAAGTAGCCACATAGGGAAGAACCTCTTCGGCTTCTTTAAGAGAAGATTTGCGTTAAATTTCATAAACATTGAAATGCTGGTGCAGAAGGTCATCCACCTTTAAAAATAACACACAATTAATGATATGGAAAAAAAGTAATAAAATAAATTTACTTACGATTTAAAATAGGTTTTTAAAATAAAATAATTTTTTTAAATTTTAAAATTTTTTAAAATAACCTGCTCACATCCCTACTTCCTGAAACGAAAAAACAGAATTACCGCCAAGTTTTACAACTAATTTTTCTAACCTCACATTAATTGTTTACATTTTGATTTAATATTCAGTTCAGTTTAACTTACATTGTTTTGAGTTTCCGCAAGACATTCCCTACTAGTTTCACCAAAGTCTCGTCCAACTTCTCGATAATTATCGTCAGCATTTCTTTGGACCTTATTAATTTCTTCAGATTGTCCACCACCGGATTTTGTGGTCTCGGGTGTTTTTTATCAAACTGGCTGGAGTTCTTATGAATCTCCAGTCAATTTATTTTGTAACAAAATGAGCCTTTAAAACCCGATAAAAAGTCAGTAGCGGCAATCTTTAAATTACAAAGGTCCACTGCAAAGTTATTGATGAGGATCATAAAATATTCAACGAGAGGCGTCTTGATCAATTCAGCAATTTTGTGCCGATATTTATGATCAGTAGGGAGTACAGACAAAACTTTCCATATTTCATGGGGATGGCGCATTAACTCCCTCAAAACTTCGAATTCATCGAAAGTTTTCAGGATCCCGAGGACAATTTTTCTACGATATGCCTCCTGAAATTTAAATATTAAGATCAAGTAGGTAATTAAAAAATTAAATTACTTTATCGTTTTGCAGCTTTTGTTTCTTTTTGTAGGCCCAATACTCTTCGATCTGCATTGCTTGAATATCCCGATGAAGAGATAGGAATCGTCCTTCAGCACTCGACATATCATATCGAAGCCCATATCAGTAATATAACTGAAAGTTCTAACTTACTTAATTTCCATTTAATGGGATACCGCCGCTTTCAATTTGATATTTGATCTTGCCTGCCAGTTTCAAGATAACATCGGTCCTGGCGTCTCTTTTATTAAATTTTGCAGATTGCCGTTGTCTGTTTCTGTTCCTTAACTCTTCTCTTTTCATACTTCTATATTTCGAGCAGAATTTCTGAAAATATATCCTATCACTCATTAAGCTGTTCCAATTGCAGAATAAACTCAAGTATTTTAACCGGCGGGTGTCGCTGATTTTGGCCATTTAGAGACCAGAAGTCTCTTTCACGTTAGAAACTGACTGACAGAACACATGTTCCGCTGTTATGTCTACCCTTGTGCATACCTGATATTTGAGATGATCTATAAATCCCAGTCTGTTGAGATGTTCTTTTAATTTGCAGTGTCTAGTTAAGATCCATGCAATTGCCCGTGGATTGACTGGATAGCTTAAAATAATAATTTTTAATGTTTAGCATAGTGCTTTTATCGCTGCCCCGGTCTGCATTCAGTTTCTTGGCTTCGTATTATTTCATCTGCTGGAATACAGTTTTATGGCGTATTGTTTTAGGAGAGTGTAGTGGTTAATTATCTTTCTTGGCTAATTAACAATTGATTGATTTTGTCAAATTTGATTTGAATTTCTCGTATTGGTTTATAATTGAATTTTGTTGTAAATAAAATTCACATGTAAAAATGGTAAAGTAATTTACTGTTAACTGGTGATAAAACAAATACATAAAATTATGTATTGAACAGCAATGGGTTGACATGAAAGTTTATTTTTTTTCAAGTATTCCTGTCTTCTTTGGACCATGGCTGGGATTTCTGCAGCATTCTGAAATGTAATTTTCACATAATTATAACTAGAAATTAACCATCAATTAATTAGATTATCAAAGAAAAATTAATTACCGGTGCAATTAAAAATAGCGAATTACGAGCTTCTGCAACAGTTACTCGACGTTTTGTAATTTTTCTTTTTTTAGCAAATTTTTGATCATTTTCTAGATCCACCTCATCGGTTAATAATTTGGGTATATTGGGGGCCCGCTATTAACCTAGGTAAAAATTACCAAATAATTGCGTCTTTATGATCTGAAAATGAATTAAACAGAAAAATAAATAATTATAAGAATTAATTATTACAATTGAAAGGAATTTCAAGCAGGTAAAAATAGTTTCATATAATTAATTAGCAATTAATAAAACTATTAGCAAATTAGTTGTAACAATCAATTGTTACATTTTTTGTTTTTTTGAATTGGTTTAATTTTGGTTTGGTGATTATTTAGATTTCTGTAAATATTGCTTTATTTTAATTTAAAAGATGGCGTTGCTAAATTTTCAATTTTACAAATGCTATGGTTTTGTGTGGTTAGTAGAGAAGGTCATTGACGACGAGAAAAGATGGTCGTTTAAGAGCGTCAGACAATAAAACCACAAAAACAGTAATTGGTGATTTGAAAACGTAATATTTAGTTTTGAAGTGAAATTTAGTGAATTAGGTGAGTCACATTTTAATTGATTCTACTATTGATTTATTTTTTGAATTCTCAAATGAGAAATATTTGATTTTGGTTAATGTTAAAAATTTACAAATGTCGGTTGTTAATTCACATCTTGCAAACAATTTTTGTATGATATAAATTAAGTTCACAAGTTACCTTGAACGAATAATTGTGGTATTTTCTGATAACAGAAAATTTTATTTCTTTTAAAACCATTTTTGCAAGTGACCAGAGTTGCTTGGATTTGACTTGATTACCTTTATATGTTTATCCTTAGGAAATACTAAGGTAATTTAAGTCATCCGCTTGCTTCGTATACCGATCAGGACGGAGAAGTAATTTTTCTTTAGTGAACCGGCCTGTAGCGGTATCACAACTCTTTACTTGTTGATAAATATTTCTTTTGAATAATAATCATTTTACATTTTGGAAATCTAGTCTTGTGCGAACTCGTTTCATTCCTCAGCTGGCGCCCAAACAAATTCTCCTTTTATTTTACGTAGCCACCATTCTTTTAAAGGACTCACGAAGCTGTAAAGCTACCCAGCTTCTTCGACAGTGGGTAAAAACCCAAGAGTTAGCATATCTACTATCGTCATCAGTAGAGACAAAAAGGGTTTCTGTAACTAATAGGAGAATAACGTTACATTGTTTGCAATAATTTAATCACTTTACTGTTCAAATTATTTCAGTCAATTATCGGGTCGCATTGCAGCCCAGAATGTAATTGTTTAAAGTTCAAATCAATCTGAAAAAGTCTCAATATAAATAAAAGTTGGTAGATATTTATTACATTACTATGTTATATAATACTCACTAATTTAGTTCCAATATTTGCTTCTAAGATTGGAAAACGTTCGAAGTATTGGGCCACCGATAATTTTTCTATGACTAAAAGTGATTTACGATGGTCCCAAGTATTTTTCCAACTTTTAATTACAGTGGCGTCAGTTTCAACTTGTAAGCCACTCAATATTTTTAAATCAGATTCTATATTTTCTGAAAATAAATGACGTAAATAAATTAATATGTTTGGGTAATAAATAATTTAAAAAAAGAAAGACAGTACCATTCAAAATTTCAGAACGACCATTTGTAGGGGTGGTGTTACTAGTTGATGGTTCTCCAAACGGTACAACATCCCGTCCTAACATATTAGACCTTTTTTCCTTAAATCTCCAACAATGTAATTGTAATGAGAAACTAATTTTCCCGATGGTCCTATTTTTATGCCATTCTTAGATTCGAATGGAATAAAATATTGTGGTGGTATTTTATTAGAAACACCCAGTAGCGAATTCCTGTAGGTCACCCCGTCTGTCTTGCGAGCAAATAAAAACTCTTATTTTTGAATAACGAAAAAATTTTGGTTTATTCAAAGGAAAATTTTGGTTGCGACCAATCTTGCTATTAGGCTTTAGAGTGTAATAATGTTCGACCACTGATTTTGAAATTTTATTTACTTTACTCCACACTTTGCTAAATTTCTAACTCATTTGCCGGTATGTTTTAAATGTGTAGCGAATAATAAAATTTTATGTGATACAGGTTTAGTTTTTTTATTAATAAAAACGTATTTACTATGGTGCTTTTTAATTTTGATATACCTGGTATAAATCTCGTGCGTGTTCGTGTAAGCGGCTCGTCTCGTTGATCACCATTTGCGCCCGTACCAGCGAGTATTACATGTGTTGTAATTAACAAATTTTTGTAGACCATCTGGTGTAGTATTGATTTCCAAACTCAATTAGATTGAAATTTATCAATCTCAAAACCGTTGATCCAATTTTCAAAAATATCCAAATTAACCAACTTTAAATTCAACGTAGGTAAGTGAATTTGCATTAGCATTCAAATTTTTTCAATGCTTTTTCCAAATGGCGTCTTCTTCTGACCACAACTCTTTGTGGTGAGTCTTTAAATTTTTTAAGCTCTTTATAAAATTTTAACTAAATAATTCCAAAACTAACAAACTAAAATAATCTTTTCTTAACCCAATAATTAACTTTCAAAAATTTTCTTAAACTAAAATTCTAATTAAATTCTACTAAACTAACTTTTCTCATCTTCAGGATACGAGGCTTGTTCATCTGATTCATTGTTGTGGATAAACCATAAGGTACTACTAAAAACACGTACGTCGATCCATTTACTGAAAATCCGGTATATTTCTGTGAATCGGGATGAAGTTTGATTAACCAAAACGAATTTTTTAAGTCAAGTTTAGAGAAAACCTTTTTCTCCCCCAATCTAGCTAATAACATCTCCATTTCTTCTGGCTTTTCGTGCTGTGAGGAGCAAATGGCATTCAAATTTCTCGCGTCTAGGCATAACCTTAAACTCCCATCCTTCTTTTTGACATTCACTATTGGATTCACATATGCAGTAGGAGCCTTCTTAATGATCCCGTCTTTTAACATTTCAGAAATTTCTTTATTTACCCTTTCCTTATAAGCAAGTGAAATTGGGTACGTTTTGCATTTAAATGTTTTGTCCTTTATTATCTCCAATTTATGCACATAATCTTTTGCTAAACCTGGTTTTTCATTTATAAGATTATCGTTTTTTGCCCAAATGATTCTCCAAATTTGTGTTTAGATTGGGGCTAAACCCAATATTGTGTTGAATTGAAACAGTGCCACTTGCTGTTTTTGTATAAAATATATAATTTTATTTATATTTAATAATTGGTGTGACTACCTTCAAACAATTTGGCATCGATAATTTCAAATTTTCTAATGTTTCTGTGAATAAATTTTTCCTGAATTCTGTTTTTCTAATCTTCTGCTGATCGAAATTGTTTTCCATTTTGGTAAACCTGTCTGAAAATAATATTCAAGGTTTTCTATGAGGTTTAGATCGGAATTGCAGGCTGACGACTTCAATTCTTTAATATTTTTTTCATTAAATCACTCGGTGGAGTCCTAAATATTTTATTCTAATAAATAAATACATAAAATACTTCCTTTATATTATTGAAAAAATAATAAAAAATAATGAAGTTTGAGGGAATCTTCAATATAAATATTAGTCTTGACTAAAACTGCTTCCTAAACTGATCTGTAGTAATCATCTCTGTAACTACCCAAATCGTATTGATTATATAAAAGGGAGTTCGTGATAGCAGAATTAAAGCTACCATCATAATTAGGGCTGAGCACACCTTCATCATAAATGGCGTCATCTATCAAATCCCATTTAAAGTGAAGTCTTCATTTACATCATTGTAGCTAATATCATAATCTATCATAACTGTGCTTAAATAATCCATCAAGTCTTCCTCATCGTCATCCGAACTAATCTCAATTACATCGGAAATCCTTGGAGAGTGTCTTCGGAAGGAAATAAAACCATCATCTTCTTCAAAATAACCAAAGCTTTCAGTAGATTCTGATAAATTTTCAATAATAAACATTTTTAAGTCTATGATTTCTCCACTATTAAATTCTGTGAAAGTAATTTTTGATATGGTCTTCCTATTTAATGGACAAGTATTCAATTGGTTGCACCATTGCATTAAACAACAGCCACAAAATCTTTGCAAGCAACAGTCAGTTATAGCCACTATATCGCCAATGAATGAGTGTGATAAACAAATTCAACACTTTCGTACTTGCTCATTCTCGGATGAACATTCCATTGTTCTTTTTCAAATAATTAAAAAAATTGAAAAAAAAGAAAAGATTTTTGTAGTACCGACTGCAAAGCTAAGCTTTTTAGAAATGCTTGGAAGTTACTTACAAAATATATTTACATTAATGCATTAATTCACACATTTATATAGGTCAACCTATATATATTCAATCTATCGATTGAAGTAGCTACGGCTTGAACATCTTCGGCTAATTTAGATAAAGATTGATTCGCCTTCGATTAGTATTTTTTTTGATCAGTATAATTATTATAAACAATTAATATTTCTTTAAGTACTAATTGAATTAGTAAATTTTATTGTTGATGAATCTTATTCACCGTTTGGTTGGAGGAAAGTGCAGTAAATAGAAATAAGAAACTCTTTTTGGAATCCTCACATCTTCTAAAGGATGTTTAGGATCACTAAACAAAAAATGTGTCTAAAATTTTTATAATTGTCAAATAATTCTGCAGAATTTGTGTTTAAATTGGGGCTAACCCAATATTGTGTTAAATTGAAACAGCGCCACTTGCTGTTTTTGTATAAAATATATAATTTTATTTATATTTAATAATACCAAATAAACAATTGGGCATCGATAATATCAAATTTCCTAATGTTTCAGTGGATAAATTTTGCCTGAATTCTGTTTTTCAAATCTTCTGCTGATAGAAATTGTTTTCCATTTTGGTAAACCTGTCTGAAAATAATACTCTTGGTTTTATATGGGGTTTAGATCTGAACTGCAGGCTGACGACTCCAATACTTTAATATTATTTTCATTAAACACTCAGTGGAGTCCTGAATATTTTATTTTAATATATAAATTCATAAAGTACTTCCGTAAAGTATTGAAAAAATAATTAAAAAATAGTTTAAAAAATAAAAAAAAAAAAATTGTAGCTAATATCATAATCTACCATAACTGTACTTAAACGATTCATCAAGTCTTCTTCATCGTCATCCGAACTAATCTCAATTACATCGGAAATCGTTGGAGAGTGTCTTCGGAAGGAAATAAACCTATAATCTTCTTCAAACTAACCAAAGCTTTCGGTAGATTCTGACAAATTCTCAATTATAAATATTTTTAAGTCTAAGATTTCTCAACTACTAAAATCTGTGAAAGTAATTTTTGATATGGTCTTTCTATCTAATGGACAAGTATTCAGTTGGTTGCTGTTTTGAGCGCAGCTCCAAACAAAATTAGCAGAACTCCTGGTGTGAAAAAAGAATAAATCTAAAAAAATTTTGACGCATTACAATCTTTAAAAGCAAAAATAAATTCAAGTTCAAAATTAATCAAATTTAATAATTTAAAGTAAAAAAAATGCTTATCTATTCTTCCCAAAATCTTTATGAGTCACAATTCATTTCTTTCAGTTTCCTTTATTTCTCTTTATGGACCTTCCTCAAATTGATCTGTTTTCGGCGTCTACTTCACCGAAATCATGCCTCTTCTCTTCTACCCACGACTCATCCAAATTTTCATCCAAAAATAATATTCTAGGTTTTCTGTCGGGTTTAGATCTGGACTGCAGACTGGCGACTCCAATACTTAATATTTTTTTCATTAAAGCACTCACTGGAGTCCCGAATAACAGCCTTGTTTTGTTGGAAAATGTAGTTTCTTCCAAGAAGAGCTTCTGCATCTTCCAGAAGACTTGCTTTTGACACATCTATGTATTTCTTGGTTGAAATCTAAGCGTATGGTGGTCGCTATTGTGGTTTCTCTACAATATTACGATTAAGCCGTATCTTAATCCTGATCGTGTCAGTAGTACTGCCATCCATCAGTACCATCCAAGTAAAACTTGTTTTCATCGTTAAAAAGTACAGTTTTTCGTTGATCGGTTAAAGAATTGCGCTCTCTGCTCATTTCAAAAGCAACTAAATTTGTGTTTTTAAAAATGGAATGTTCCGTATTTTGCCGTCTTTTTTCCTAACCTATCTTTTCCTATCGATCAACTTCATCTAATGATAATAAATTATTTATGTGTTTTATTATTGTTTTCTTGTTTTTATATTTTAGCACTTCCCATAACTGACCGGTTTGAACTTTTCCTAAAATTCTGAAATATATTAGGTTCTTATCAAGTTTGTGTTGGGTATATGCCAATAATTTTGATGTTGAAACAGCAAAGCATTCAATATCAAATTTTAGTTCTCTACTCTCCACTACCAAGAAACGATTTTCATTTTAATCTATCAAATAACTCCTGGAATTTCCTTTCCAGGTTTTAGAAATTTGGGAATCAGCTGCTTCAGCATTTTAGGAATCAGCTACTTTAGGATTTTAGGAATCCGCTAATTTGGCATATTGTGAATGGGCCATTTCAGCATAATATTGGGAATCGGTTGTTTCAGTATTTTGAAGTTTTGCTGAATTATTATAAAAATTACCGAATTATAAATTTATATATTTTTTTTTTGAAAACTTATGTATTCTAAGGCGAAACACGTCCGAAATGCTTTAGTTTGGAATCTAATCTTTTCCCCCCCTCCATCCTAGCAATCCATCCATATTTTTATTACAATTTTTAGAAACTTGGGAATCTGCTGGTTCAGCATTTTAAGAAACAGCAGCTACAGGACATACAGAGTTGGCTGCTTCAGCATTTTGTAATTACAAGTTTTAACCATTACGACAACACTACGTTTTTCAGTGGTGCTGTACATGGCTAAGAGTCATTTCTGGGCTTCGATGGATATTCTACTAATCCGCTATTTGTACCACCTGTCCCGGACCTCCGATTAGAAGAAACTTTTGATTATTGTTGTGCTTAACACAATCATAACATAAGATTATGATTAATCTTAAGATTAACATAATCGCGAATATAAAATTTATAATTAAAAAATTATATCGTAAACTATTTAAAATATACTACGATGTGAAAATTAATATAGCGACGCACATTACTTTTTGTAAAAAATGCATAATTTTATTTATATTAAATTAATAAATTGGTACGACCACCTTCCTTTCTTATAACACCAAATAAAGGATTTGGCATTGATAATATCAAATTTTTGTTTTTCTTTGGATAAGTTGTACTGTTCATTTTCTTTGCCATTTTTTTACAATTTCAGTTGAAAAATCTGAATTACACTGAGGTTTAGCCGCATAAGGGTTTTCGAACTTTTTCAGATGTCACTGAAGGTGGTTTATAATATAAGTCGATCAGCGACAGCTGCTAATCAGTTCCTTCCCAGGATCCACATAGTCTAAACCTAGCGTTATAGAAGAGGAATTCAACCTCACAAAATCCAACGCCCCCCCCCCCCTACATCAGTCGAATATAGATATAAGGATTGCCTTGGAACTCCATAAAGCCAACATGTTCATGGTACTAATCAGTGTCCAGCTTTCAGAGTGTTTGGTTTTCCCTCCATAGCCTCTTTTAATAACCGGTCCTCTGCTCATCTCACTATATTATATCTCTTATTTCTTTTCTTCTCTTTCTATCGCTATTGTGCTTAGACTCTTTATTTTCACTGTTCCCATAAGTTGTTTAGTCTTCGTTGTCTCCGCCCTGTATGTCATAATGGATCTTACGCCAGTCTTATATATTCTGACCTTGTTCTACTGCTCATGTAATATCTCAAGAATCCTGATATAGCTGATGCTATTTTAGTTCGAAATTTTACCTCATGAATAACTCGTTCATTACTTCTGTTGTTCGCTATTAATTTAAATCTCGCAGAATTTCTAGCGATAGTTAGCGATTTTGTTTTTTCATTGGAGATAGCAAATTATTCCTATATTAAATAGGAAGGGGCTTAGACTATCGTCTTGTATAATTCCTGTTGTAACGAGGGTATTTCCGTGGAATGATTCACCAGCATTTGGCCTGTTGTGTCTCTTTGCAGACTGTCGATTCTTGCTCCGAATTCTTTAATTTAATCCGTGAGATATTTCAGCTGTACCCTTTGTAATGTATGCACACAGTAATATAACTGAAAGTTCTAACTTACTCAATTTCCATTTAATGGGATATCGCCGCTCTCAACTTGATATTTGATCTTGCCTCCCAGTTTTAAGTTAACATCGCTCCTGACGTCTCCTTTATTAAATTTTGCAGATTGCCGTTATCGAAGGTAAAAATTCGATCTTCAGAATCAACAAATTCCTGTTCCTTAACTCTTCTCATTTCATACTTCTATATTTCGAGCAGCATTTCTGAAAATATATTCTGTCACTCATCAAATTGTTCCAATTGCATAATAAACTCAAATATTTTAGCTGGCGGGGTGTCGCCGATTTATTTCATCTTCTGGAAAGCAGTTTTATGGTGTATTATTTTGGGAGAGTATCGTCTGTTTTGAGATATAATACAATGTTGGTTGCAGGTCGCAGGGAAGACTTTTTGAATCGTTTCTTGGCGTATTCCTTTTAGCGTTACCTGCTTTAACATTTTAGGAATCCGCTACTTTAGCATTTTAGGAATCCGCTAATTTGGCATATTGGGAATCGGTTGTTTCAGCATTTTGAAGTTTTGCCGAATTGTTATAAAAATTATGAATTATAAATTTATATTTATTTTTGAAAACTTATATAAGTCTAAGGCAAAACACGTTCGAGATACTTTAGTTTGGAATCTAATCCTCCACCTTAGCAAACCATCAATATTTTTATTACAAGTTTTAGAAACTTGGAAATCTGCTGCTTCAGAATTTTGGGAAACAGCATCTACAGTTTATAGGGAGTTTTATGCTTCAGCATTTTGTAATTACAAATTTTAACCACTACGATAATACTACGTTTTTCACTTGAATTTCATATTATAATTTATGGTGGTAGGAAGGTGCAGTGGTTGCATAACCTTCGGCTTTTGCTTATATGATGTAGTAATAGTAATTAAAGAAAAATTGGCAATCTTTTTTATAAAAGGTGACCCCCTCCCAAAAAAACAGGTAAAACACAGATTAAAGGCAATATAATATTATTTATTCAATAGTTATGCCATAATTAATAAGTAACAATTAAAATAAAATGTACAACACAAATCGATTTGTTAAAATAAAATGTACAACAGAAATTGATTTGTTAAAATTAAATGTACAAGATCAATTATTCATTATAAATAAACTAAAATCTAAAGTCTTTGGCGCTAGCTTCTCCCCTTGTGTGCAGCACATCTTGGTTTTTAAATCCACGAAGGTGTACCTTCATCAACCTTCATCACCTTCTTTTCATCCTAGTGTTACCTAAAATAAATTAAAATTATCAATTATTAGTTACAATTAAAATAAAAAATACAACTTGCTTAATCTTTGTTGGCCATCTTTTAAGTACAAGTCTGCACTCTCCATCGCCTTCGCTTTCAGCTTACAAATGACTGGCCTTCTGTGTAATACATCTTCGATTCCGAAGCTGGGGTATTTCCTTAGTAAACGATCGAACACAGTAAACGTCTCCTTAAGTTCGAAGGCGTAAACTTGCACCTTCTTCCAATTAAAGCCTGCGATGAAACAGGGCCAAAACCCATATCGAGCTATTTTGGCCTATACAGCATCCTTGTATGCAAATTTAGTTTTTTCTTGAGGTTTCGGTGGAGTTGGCACTTGCACACCATAAAATGATGGCGGAGTTGTTGGCATCATATAAATCTCGCTCATGGGAACTATGTTCTCTGGCAACTCGCAGTATTGATCGGGTATCGGGGATGCTTCAAAACCACGATATGCAGGCAACAAATGTTTACTCCGAGGAACTTGGTCAGAAATAGTGTCGAAGTCCTCCTCATTTCGTCTCTGCAATTGATAGTCAATAAAAGTTTTCACAATTGCGACTAACTTTTCTTTCGGAGGTTTCGCTGCGTAGTACTTTTGGACGTCGTTGACCAAGTCTGGTACGTTGTGCATGCGCAACATCTTACGAAATGCCAACAAGTGATACTTGCCAGGTAATTTTCGAAATACGGAGAAGTATACCGCTTGGCATAGTTCTATGCTGGCCAACCCACTAATAGAAAAGCGCTTATTGCTAATAGGGCAGTAAAGCCGGACGAAAGTGCAGAGAGCATATATCGGACAGAGTTCCCATACCTCAGATCTAGAAATTGTCAGCAATCCTATGCAGTTGAGAGCGTCACATAGGCTTTGCAGCGTCTCTGCCCTCAATTTTTAATCCCTATATAAGTAGCCACATAGGGAAAAACCTCTTCGGCTTCTTTAAGAGAAGATTTGCGTTAAATTTCATAAACATTGAAATGCTGGTGCAGAAGGTCATCCACCTTTAAAAATAACACACAATTACTGATATGGAAAAAAACTAATAAAATAAATTTACTTACGATTTAAAATAGGTTGAAATGCGATGCTGCCGTTTAGCCTTGTTAAAAATAACAATCATAAATCACAAAAAAAACGTGTTTACCAGTATATGTTGCTTCTCGTTCTGTGGTTGCCGCCTAAGTTAACCTGCTCATATCCCTACTTCCTGAAACGAAAAAACAGAATTACCGCCAAGTTTTACAACTAATTTTTCTAACCTCACATTAATTGTTTACATTTTGATTTAATATTCAGTTCAGTTTAACTTACATTGTTTTGAGTTTCCGCAAGACATTCCCTACTAGTTTCACCAAATTCGCATCCAACTTCTCGACAATTATCGTCAGCGTTTCTTTGGACCTTATTAATTTCTTAAGATTGTCCACCACCGGCTTTCGTGGTCTCGGGTTTTTTTATCAAACTGGCTGGAGTTCTTATGAATCTCCAGCCAATTTATTTTGTAACAAAATGAGCCTTTAAGACCCGATAAAAAGTCAGTAGCGGCAATCTTTACATTACAAAGGTCCACTGCTAAGTTATTGACGAGGATCATAAAATATTTAACGAGAGGCGTCTTGATCAATTCAGCAATTTTGTGCCGATATTTATGATCAGTAGGGAGTACAGACAAAACTTTCCATATTTCATGGGGATGGCGCATTAACTCCCTCAAAACTTCGAATTCATCGAAAGTTTTCAGGATCCCGAGGACTATTTTTCTACGATATGCCTCCTGAAATTTAAATATTAAGATCAAGTAGGTAATTAAAAAATTAAATTACTTTATCGTTTTGCAGCTTTTGTTTCTTTTTGTAGGCCCAATACTCTTCGATCTGCATTTCTTGAATATCCCGATGAAGAGATAGGAATCGTCGTTCAGCACTCGACATATCATATCGAAGCCCATATCGATATCGAAAGGTATGATCGTAGATCCTCTCAAACCGAATATGGCTTTGTTTACGATTTTCACGTTGGTCGAGTATCTTCATACGATTCCATTCTTTTTTAGGTAACCTCTTATAAGGCTAGAAATATAAACATAAGAAATCTAATTGTAAATTTTTTTCTTTTTAAAAGTATTTTCTTTTTAATTTAATCACTCAATAAAAACACCCTTAAATTGTGATTAAGCAATTGTACGATCTTCAGCACACGGCATACTTGGTTTGGGTGGCAACCCTGCCTTTTGATAATAGTAAAGGGGCTAGAGCTCTACAAATTAAGCTTATTGTTTTAATTGGCATAATACATAATTTTTTTGATTAACATAATCCCGAATATAAAATTTATAATTAAAAAATTATATCGTAAACTATTTATTATTTAAAATATACTACGATGTGGAAATTAAAATAGCGCCGCACATTACTTTTTGTATAAAATTCATAATTTTATTTCTATTAATTAATAAATTGGCACGACCACCTTCCTTTCTTATAACATCAAATAAAAGATTTGGTATTGATAATATCAAATTTTTGTTTTTCTTTGGATAAGTTATATTGTTCATTTTCTTTGCCATTTTCTTACAATTTCAGTTGAAAAATATGAATTACAGTGAGGTTTAGCCGCATAAAGGTTTTCGAACTTTTTCAGATGTCGCTGAAGGTGGTTTATAATATAAGTCGATCGGCGACAGCTGCTAATCAGTCTCTTCCCAGAATCCACCTAGTCTGAACCTAGCGTTAAAAGGAGGAATTCAACCTCACAAATCCAAGGCCCTCCCCAACGTAAGTCGAATGTAGATATAGGGATTGCCCTGAAACCCCATAAAGTCAACATGTTCATCGTACTAATCGGCGTCCAGCTTTCATGGTTTTTGGTTTTCCCACCATAGCCACTTTTGATAGCCGGTCCTCCGTGCATCTCACTCACATATCATATTTCTTTTCTTCTCTTTCTATCGCTATTGTGCGTTGACTTTAATTTCACTGTTCTCATTAGTTGTTTTGTCTTCGTTGTCTCCGCCCTGTATGTCATCATGGACAACGGCAGTCTTTTATATTCTGACCTTGTTCTACTACTGCTCATGTATTTGCTTTGCCATATAATATCTCAAGAATTCTGATATAGCTGATGCTTTTTTAGTTCGAAATTTTACCTCATTGCATAACTTATTTATTTATTCTGTTTGCTATTAATTTAAATCTCGCACGATTTCTAGCGATAGTTAGGGATTTTGTTTTTTCATTGGAGATAGCAATAATTATTATTCCTATATTAAACTGGAAGGGGCTTAGACTATCGCCTTGTGTAATTCCTGTTGCAACGAGGGTATTTCCGTGGACTGATTCACCAGCATTTGGCCTGTTGTGTCTTTTTGGAAGCTGTCGATCCTTGCTCCGAACTTTTTAATTTAATCCGTGAGATATTTCAGCTGTGCCCTTCGTAATGTGTGCACACAGTAATATAACTGAAAGTTCTAACTTACTCAATTTCCATTTAATGGGATACCGCCGCTCTCAACTTGATATTTGATCTTGCCTGCCAGTTTCAAGATAATTTTGCAGATTTCCGTTGTCTAAGGTTAAAATTCGATCTTCATAATCAACAAATTCCTGTTCCTTAACTCTTCTCATTTCATACTTCTATATTTCGAGCAGCATTTCTGAAAATATATCTTGTCACTTATCAAGCTGTTCTAATTGCAGAATAAACTTAAGTATTTTAGCCGGCGGGTGTCGCTGATTTTGGCCATTTAGAGAACAGAGGTCTCTTTCACGTTAGAAACTGACTGACAACACATGTTTCGCTGTTACGTCTACCCTTGTGCATACCTGATTTTTGAGATGATCCATAAATCCCAGGCTGTTGAGATGTTCTTTTAATTAGCAGTATCCAGTTAAGATCACTGCAATTGCCCGCGGATTGACTGGATAGCTTAAAATAATATTTTTAATGTTTAGCAGAGTGTTTTTATCGCTGCCCTGGTCTGCATTCAGTTTCCTTGCTTCGTTTTATTTCATCTGCTGGAATGCAGTTTAATGGTGTATTGTTTTAGGAGAGTATCGTCTGTTTTGAGAGCTAATACAATCCAGGTCGCAGGGAAGACTGTTTGAACCGTTTCTTGGTGCCTCAAGTGCGAAAACAAGCGTTTATCTTGTGTTTCATTTTGCACAATTTTCAGAAAGTTGTCAAATTGTCGTCATAGTCGAAATCATAAAAGGTTTCTTACAAAAACTATATTTTTGTCACTCGAATTTGCATTACGATACATATTGTTTTGTTTTCTAACTTTTTATCTTGTCACTAGCGTGTTTTTACTTATCCAACTAAAATTTTGTTAATTTAAGTAGAGTCTGACTTATGTGTACTTTTAATTATGTGGATCTTCCTGTTTGATGTACACAGCTTATTTATAGAATCACTTAAGTATACATTCTTTTCTATTTCCCCATGTCCGATAAGGCATTAAATGCACAATTTCATATAAATGAATATAACATAATTTAATAATCAAACGAACTTACCTTAAGCGAAGTTTGATAATAATTATATGAAGCACCTCGTCGAGTAGATCAAATGGTAGTACCTCTAATTTACATTGTCGATAGTAGTGTTACTTAGCACCTCTTTAACCCATCTGCTAATCTACTGTGACGATGTCTTGGTGTGGGGTCTTTTGTGTGTCAAAAATAGGTTGAATATTGTAGGGTCTCGAAGTTCTTTGGATCTATCTAAATAACACAATAGGGCCCTTGCGGGGCATATCTTGGGGTTTTTCTTGAAAAAAGGCAGTTCCAGTACAGGTTGGAAATTATCTTTCCCTGAGATCTTGATCCTTGCCGGAACCTTGATCCGTATGCCATCGTCTCAAATGTCAATTAATGCTAAGGTTTGCACTCGATGAGCCGTCACCAGGGCTAAAAGTGTGACCACCTTTTTAGTGAGGAGGTCCAAACCTAGCCGCTCATTTGGATATAGCGTAGCTATATGATCCAGTACAACCCAGGGGTCCCAAGTTAAATTATATTTTGGTCTGTCGGCCTCAGATGAGATACCCCTCTAAAAAATTTTTTGACTCTATAGTCGAGACCAATCTGAGAATTTATTATCAGTGATAAACTTGACTTGACCTAGCGGTATGCTCATGTTTATCTCAAGTTCGACGGATGATATTCCTGCACCTGAGCCAGCATTGTTTTTGGAACCGTCCGAGAACAGACATATGTCGTAATCGTAGGTTTCTGTTGGTTCCAGCAGAACATTATATTTCCTGCTGAATATATTGTCATGTTCCGAACCAAAGTTTTACCTACCCTGTTAATTTGCCATTAATTTTGATGTTGGGTTTATGAAATATTTGAATTTTGGGAGGTAAAACTTTGAAAATTAAAGTTGGTAGAAGTGAGGATCTTATCGGGGCCTTTTGCAAAAATGGTCGAATGATGGACGTGTGATTTATTAGTCCGAAAACTTAATTAAATAAGTGTAGTATTATTATGAAAATATAAGAAGTTTTTCGATGAAAGTGTTTTTATTTGATATTAATTGGATTGGATTGATTTTGAAGAAAGATTTTGGAGAAGTTTTGAAAATAGAATTTAAACGGAAGCTAAGTAAAGTTAAAAGGATAGAAAATATGGAATTGGATGGGATTTACAAAAGTTAATCTTGTTAAAATTGTTAATTTTAGTAAATGGTAAAATTTTTATATTTATAAATTAAAACGTTGTTCAAGGAACAACAAATTGTTGGTGATAAGCCGGACTGCGATACAGGTATCGTATAAATTTAACATTACCATTTTATTTGATATTGAAATAAAAATTTATAAGAATTACGTTTTCAAATGAATGAAGATTTTGAAAATTAATTAAAAAATGAAATGCTGAGGGTATTTCAATATATTTAGGGTGAATTCTGTGGGGCTCCATGCGCAAAAGAGGCACTCCTGTAGAGTAGTCCTCTAGAATCCGCATGTGCTCTACAGTTATCCGCCTATCTTTCCACAGCCGCCAGCTGCGCAGTCTCAGAGCAGCCCTGATCGCCATCTCTTGCACATTAAGATCAAGTAGAGGGAGGCAGAGAAGAGTCTCCAGTCCCGTAGTTGGAGCCGTGCGCATCACCCCAGTTACAGCTAGACAAATCACTCTCTGGAGCCGCTGTAAGGAGGCTGCTGTTGTCACCTACTTGGTTCTGGGCCACCAAACAAGCGCTCCGTAACAGAACATGGGTCTGACGATAGCAGTGTAGAGCCAGAGGGTGTTCTTAGGGGAGAGACCCCAGGACTGTTCCACCGCTCTCCGGCACTGCCTGAAGGCCATTCCCGCTTTTCTGAGCTTGTTTTCTAAATGTTTCTCCCAATTTAGCTTTTTGGCAAGTGTTATGGCCAGATACTTGACCTCATCCGCCAATTTCAGGGGAGTCCCCATTAAACTAGGCATTCTCATGCCCCGTAGTTTCTTTTTGTTGGTGAATAGAACAAGCTCTGTCTTAGTCGGATTGACTTAGAGAGAGTGCTCGTTGCACCAGTTCTCTAGTATTTTGAGAGCATTTTCATTTGCATGCATACTGTGTTCTCAAATTCCCGGTAAGCAGTATGGTGATATCATCTGCGTAACCTATGGTATAAAATCCCTTCTCATTTAGGCATTGGATAAGGATGTTTACTACCATATTCCATATAGCAGTGGAGAGAGTACTCCGCCTTGAGGACAGCCCTTAACGACAATGCTTTTAACATTTGTATCTTCAACACTCACTTCTACAGATCTCCACTTCAGTATGAAACTGATCCATTTTGCAAGTGTCGTGGGAACCCCGAGTCGGCGTAGTGCTGAATTTATTCTATTGAAGGTAGCCTTATCAAAGGCCCCTTCGATATCAATAAACGCTCCTAGGGTGGACTCTTTGTAGTCCAGCGATCTTTCGACGTGCTCCACCACTTTGTGAAGCGCCGTTTCAGTCGATCTCCTGTACCCTAACACTCCCTGAATGCTGCTTGTGCAAGCAGCGGCTAGCTTATACAGTACGGAGAGAGGCTTTTTGGGTAAGCGATACTAGAAAAATATTGCCAGGCGCCAGAAACTGTTATTAAACCGTAAAATAAAATAAACAAAATAGAATTAGTGGTTTAATGTAGTTTCAAATTAAAATTATGAACAAAATTCTAAGGGATACTGAAGGTATCACCTTGACAATAAAAAAATTTAAAAAAATACAAAGCTTCGACACTGATGGTGTCAGAAGCTTAAAAAAAAATTTTGTTTACCACCCTCTTGAGTGACGACCATTAACGGAATAACCGTTTTATAAAAATTTAAAACAACAACCGTCACATAAATCTCCTGCAAAAGAGAATAATTGCAACACAAATTGTAACGACTCACCCTTAAAACTGACCAGGTGTAATGGCAATACAGCAGCTCGAGTTAACCACGACTTCCAGAAAGCTTTCCTTGGTTCGAAGATATTTCGGCTGCTCCAAAAAAAAATGGTTTGGTTTTGAAAACTGCAATCACAAGTTGAATTACAAAAACCCCCTCCTACAATTGATAAATGTGACACGTCTCTCTACCAAACGACGTAAAAAAAATGTATCTTAATTGGCGTCACCCAAAATTGTGAATAAAATATAAATTTTCTTTTAAAAACCAAATATTACTCCTTGATAACGCTATCGATAATTCCGCAAACTGTTGGGATTAGTTTCAACGTTTTTCTTGGTACTTTGTTGAATGGTACAAGTTGGATTTTGCATCAAAAAAATAGACCATATAAAAGAATCGTCTTGAAGAAAAACCTTCACCACGGTGGCAAAACGTAGGTGTGTGATAAAAATTAGCAAACTGCCAGTAATTCAATCAAATGATTATCAAATCGGTATAAAAACCCAAAACAATTGATTTAATTAGTTGCAATTTCTATTAATTTTCGCAGTTGTAACGAAGTTAATCTGCTTTTATTTGAGCGCTAGTGATAATCAATTATTGCTTTATCGTCCATACCAACGTTAAATATTCAAATTCAAAAAGGTGTATAAAATGTAACATTTAAAATTCAAAAATTTTACCTTGCAAAAAAAGAAATGCATTCGCAATGTTACACTCCCCGGAGTGTATGCATGTTGATTCGCGTGAAGCGGCCTTTGAGCAAGAACCACGTCGCGAACGTGTCTGTCGCACAGTTTTTCTAACGTATTGAGAAGAAACGAAGTCAAACTTATTGGCCTAAAAGATTTAGCCAAGGAGTAGTCGCTTCTGCCTGGCTTATGTATAAAGATAACTTTTACTTTGCGTCATTCACTTGGTATGTATGATGCAGATTCGTCTTCGAATTTCTGCATCTTTGTTTTGAGGGAGGTGAACTTATAGTTCAGCTTCTCTCCCCTATCCTTTATGGCGGCACTGTCCTCCTTTCCGACCCCGAAAACAAGGAGTTTACCTTTCGGCTCCTTCTTGTCGGCATCCAGGAAGACGCACCATTCCTGCGGTTTAGCGTAGGGGTTTTGAGCCGCAAGGCGTCCTGTCACAATCTCCGTGGGCTCCGGTTCCCCGGGAACCCACAGAGTGACTTTCGTCAGCCTTGGCAGGTCGTCCACCTGGACTACATCTAATCTCGCTCCCTTCCACAATGGTGGGAGGTTTGCGATGGTTCTTCGCAGCCACTCTAGCGGACTCTGGTCCCCGCAGATGATCAGTAGGATCTCGCCTGCGTGGTAGAACCTGCCGAAAATAGGTGCTGGTTTAGCCTCCGAAATGCACTGATCGAGAGCAGCAGTTAGGCTTCTCTCGACAATGGCCACCTGAGGCTCGTTCAATTTGTCCAATGGGTTCAGGCGGTCTATCACAGCCACTCGGAGGTGCCTTTCGGCAGCCTCTTTGTAGGTGACATCCCCCACCCGATTTGAGCTATGCTGGGGTACGGAGGACTTCACTCTGTTTCCCTGCCTGTTCGAGGGTGAGGGTTGAGAGTCCTGAGACCTCAGTCGTTTATTTCCAGCTTCTGCAGAGGTTTTCTCCTTACCCTGCAGCTTCTTCTTGTCGTCACCGCCATGAGTGGGCGGCTTTGAGAGCCTAGCCCTTTCATGTGTGGTGGTAATGCGGCTGAGCCCTTGCCCTGAGGTGGGGGTTATAACCTCATCCTCTAGGCGGGCTTTCCTCCTTCTTCTGGCTTCCGCCCCACAAACCTTTTTCTTCCATCGTTTAGGAAGTGGCTTGTTGGCGTCTGCCTGAATTTTGTCCTGATTGGACTGCTCAGATGGGGCGACTGCGAGGTCTGCTCCCAACTATTGGGAGGGGCATCTTGCTTGGGCACCTCCATCTTAGTAAACAGGGCACCTTGCTCGGACACTCCCGTCTGTGTTGTGGCTGTTAAATCAGCCGTGGTTGTTTTTTTGACAGTTTCCATGCGGAAGATAGTGTATTCGTCTCTCAGAGCGTTTATGTCCCTGACCCGAATTTTAACAGGTACATGCCCCACGCATCCTTGAAACACGCAAGCCCCCTCACCATGGCAAGGTTCAGGTACATTAGAGGGGGTCAAGAAAACGATGATAAAACACATAAATGATTTATTATCATTAGATGAAGTTAATCGATAGGATTGAGGAAACCCTGCATTCCCTGCCCTGGTCTGCATTCAGTTTCTTTGCTTCGTTTTATTTCATCTGCTGGAATGCAGTTTTATGGTGTATTGTTTTAGGAGAGTATCGTCTGTTTTGAGAGCCAATAAAATCCAGGTCGCAGGGAAGACTTTTTGAACCGTTTCTTGGTGGCTCAGGTGCGAAAACAAGCGTTTTTCTTGTGTTTCATTTTGCACAATTTTCAGAAAGTTGTCAAATTGTCGTCATAGTCGAAATCATAAAGGGTTTCTTACAAAAACTATATTTTTGTCACTCGAATGTGTATTACGATCCATATTGTTTCGTTTTCCAACTTTTTATCTTGTCTTTACTGTGTTTTCGCTTATCCAACCAAACTTTTGTTAATTAAAGTGGAGTCTGCTTATGTGTACTTTTAATTATATGGATCTTCCAGTTTTATGTACACATAAATTTTTGTATGGGAACTCGATTATATGTACACAGTTTATTTATTGAATCACTTAAGAAACACACATTCTTTTCTATTTCCTCATGGCCGATAAAGCATTAAATGCACAATTTCAAATAAAAGAAAATAACATAAATATAACTGAAAGTATAATTCGTATTCATACTATTATTCCAAAGCACCATATGCGCCATTTTTGTTTTAGATCCTTTAGGGTATTGTTTAAAGGTTAAAGAAAAAGGTGGTAATATCGCCCCACTTTGTTTTTAGGGTTTCATGTAAAAAATACAATGCTGATAAATTTAATTTATTATATCGTTTTTCATACATTTGCACAGGACAGGCCTATACATGTCTTACAATGGAATAAATGAAACTGCCACAGATTATGGCACTCTGGGAGCCATATCTTTTTAGCGTGTGGTGGGAGTAGGGAGATTTTCCAAAGACGCCAACCCGATATTATGGGGTGGTAGTGTCTGATTTTCATCGACTAAATCCCCACTCCTTGATGGCAGCTGGAATCGACGTTGTCATTGCTTCCGCTGCCACTCACCAGTATTAGAAAATGTTCGTCCTTTCGGGTTTTTCTCTTTTCTATTGTCTGGTTTTTGTTGTGCCTCGGGCAATCTCTTGTATGAGGTTCTCGACTGTTAAGTTATTTATGTCATATTTCGTTCTCATCCAGACCCATCTCGGGCACACAAAGATGGTGTGGTGCGTCTCGTCCAATACCCTCTCGCAATAAATGCATTCAGGTGTTGGTGCTCTTCTGAACCTACAAATGAAGTGGGTAAAGCACCCGTGGTCGGTCAGGGCCCGCGTGAGTTAATAGTAAATTTCTCCGTGTGTCCTCTCGACCCATGGTTGCATCGTTGGGATCAGCCTGTTAAGATAATGTAAACCAAATTAAGACGGTTGCAATGCGATAGATGCAACGACGCGCAAGTCAATTGACACACACGTGATCGTGTATGCATTATCGTAATTTTTTTGTAATATATTCAGTTAGTAAGTTAGTAGCGTAACATTTTTTGTAGCAGCAACTATTTTATGTTTTTGTGATTTATTCAATTCCACAATTTTATGATACATCTTTGTATATTTTAAATATAATTAAACTATTAATATAACTGGTGTTATCATTAATTAAAAACCTAACACAGCCTTCTCGTCGAGGACCCCTTCTATGTCATGGACCACCTCTCCTGCCACGCGTCAATGGGCCTTTTTCGATTTTTGTCTTTTCTTCTGGATGTTTATAATTTCTTTCTCTCTCTTCTACAAGAAGGCATACTGCATACGTGCTGTATGCCGAGAATACTCTCAGGGTCATGGACCTTCGCACCCTTTTAAGGTGGTTGCGGTATTTGGCAATGTTCATTGCCTGTCTCCACACTTGCGCTGCATACAGCATTACGGAATTTGCCACATGCCAGGACCCCTCTCTTGGAGTATGAGGGGCACCGATGTTTGGCATCAGCCTTGTGAGTTTCGCTGCTTTCTTGGCTGTTTCTAGGCAGTGCATTCCGGTATAGAGCACTTTTACCTAATTCTGCGGTAGCAGTCGGTAGTCACCAAGTCTTATGTTCAGGTCTTCTACTTTTCTTCTTCTTATTAGCATCACCACATCGGTCAATGGGCGCCCTAAAACATAAATTTTAGTGGGGGAACTTAAATATTCAATTTCCAAATTTAATTATGTTGTTTTCTATGGTATTGTAGTATTTCGCTTAGTTAAAACTTTTTTGTAATTTATAATTATTTCTTGTAACAAATAATGTGATTGTACAATGCATGAAACACGTTCATGCATGGGGTTACAAAGTATGTTATACTGCTGTGAGTAAGGATATGACAGCAAATCCTCACTTCTTGAATGAATGTTAGCATTTGCAGTGGCGGAGTAATTTTAAAAAAATATACAAAATATAAACAAATAATTTAGCTTGAACATGCGGGCCGCCTTGAAACTAGTAGGATTCAAAAAATAGAAACAATAATGTAAGATATTAAGATAAACAGTAAAATAGAAATAAAATGCAATTTTTCTTTTTTAAAGTAAACAATGTAAAAATTCAATGTTCAATTTTATCTTCCACGGGAAGAACAAACACTTTCGTTACACACTGTTTCATGACGTAACCACTAGATGTGCGGATAGACACTACACGAATGATGTCGTTCTTTCCTGGATGAAGTTTCGTAACTCTTCCTAATCGCCACTTGAGAGGTGGCAAGTTGTCGTCTTTAATGATGACCATCGTTCCAACTTGTAGCAGTTGGCTATTACGCTTAAATCTCGTACGTTGCTGTAGCTCGCTTAAGTACTCTTTGGACCATCTTTTCCAGAAGTGTTGAGTCATAGTTTGTAGTCGTTGAAAACGGGACAAACGACTTTCTTGTACTTCAAGCACATTTGAATCAGGTAAATTTGTAAGTTTCCTTCCGATGAGGAAATGTATAGGTGTCAGGACGCTTAGATCTGAAGGATCGAGTGACATAGGAGTTAACGGGCGGGAATTGAGTACCGGCTCTATTTGATTAAGCACAGTGTAAAAATCTTCAAAGGTCATCTAATTCTTTAGATGTTCTGGGTGGAGACTACGAGACAATAAATCCGCTGGATTATCGTGTGTGCCTACGTGATGTCAACACTCTGTGTGAGTTAAATTTTGAATTTGATTAACCCTATTTGCAACAAATGTTTTTAGTAAATTCGATGGAGTATTTATCCACGCTAAGGTTATGGTTGAGTCGCACCAAAGAAATTGCTGGTGAAAGCTGATGAACATTGAATGTTTGACTTTGTAAACTAACTGCGATAAGGCAAGAGCTCCGCATAGCTCTAGACGAGGTATGGTGACAAACTTTAAGGGAGCCACCTTCGTTTTTGCGCAAAGAAGACGCCCGCATGTTTCCGTGACTATCTGTAGTCCGTATGTAAATACAGCATCCATATGCCCTCTCTGGGGCATCGGAGAAACCCTGTAATTCTATTTTAATATAGTTGCACAACATTACGCGCCGAGGGATATTTATCGAATTTAAGAAATGTAAATTATCGCGTAATTTTAACCATTCAGAATGAATTGACATGGGCACGGATTCATCCCAGGATAATTTGAGTATCCATAGGCTTCGAAGTAAAATTTTTGCAAGGACCGTACATGGACTGACCAAGCCTAAAGGATCAAAAATTTGTACAACCGTGGATAGAATTGTACGTTTAGTAACATTTGTTTCATGTTTTAACTGAATGTTATAAATTAAGTCGCCCCTAAAACAAGACCAATGAAGTCCCAGAGTTTTTGTATTGTCGTGTGAACTAAAATCTAACACTGATAAGGCTTTTGAATTTTGAAACGTTTTTAGCAATTCAGGACAATTTGAAACCCATTTTCGCAGTTCAAACCCAGCCCTACTTAAGATATCCTTTACTTGGGAGCATATTAATTTGGCATCCGCAAGGTTATCGAAACCTGTTAGTAGATCGTCGACATAAAAATCGTCTTGTATTACACGAGACGCTTCTGGATGTTGCAATTCATGTTGCTTCCCTAATACCGTAAAGTGGGGTTAAATTGTTAAAAAAAAACATAAGAATTGTGATAATTCTTTTCTCTATGTTTTTTTTCTACTTTTATAGTTTCGTATGCATTGGTCTTTATTAAACCCTTCTTTATGATAGAATACCAAAATTTATTTCTTAGTTTATATCTCCGATTTTACCGAAATAAGCATTGATCAATTTCATACATCATCAACTTAATTTTGCATGATAAACGTGTGGAAACTTAACAGCTATCATCCAATTCAATCGTTTTTGAATTTATTGAAAAATAACTTAGCTATCTACATATTTGAAATTTTACATGCTGGGGCTAATTTGATCAAGCTCTATTATATGTGATAAAAAGTTAGAAAATCAACTTAAAAATGCATTTATTAAATAAAATATAAAAGAACATTATTTATAATTTATAATTATAATTATATATTGAGATGTAAAATATTTAAATTATTATTTTTTTTTATTTTACGCCCAACTATTACCAAAAAATGCTATGTTATTCCTCTACAATTAATTTTCTTTTCATTACTTGATTAAACCCGAATTCCTCCGACTACTCATCAACATAAGACTCTTAATCCCATTGAAATATCAGAATGATTTTTTTTGTGTTCCTGTATATTTTTATTGCAACTTACAAAATTTAAATAAAATATGTCAACCCAGATACAAAAAGACAAATCTGTAAATATGCAATTTCACAAAATAAATCACAATGGTGAAGTCGCTTATAATGAGTTTGAATATGTTAATTGTCAACTTTTTCAGACGCACACCACATTATAAGCGACGTCGTCATAATATAATTAAAGTTGTTTAAATAGAATGATTTAAATAAATTTGTTCACAAAACTTATTAAAGTTTGTTCTTACTTTTAATCTCTTCTTGCTAGCACGCACGCCCAACATATAAATTTTGTTTATCCAGATTTTTATTACTCGATTGATAGTAAATCCAATAATCGAATTTTAACTCCTACTCGTTTTTTTATTACTATCTCTTGGCTGGCAGTTCTCCACATTCAAAAATTATGAGTCCTTTTGGTTTCCAAATTATTATCCTCTTTGTCTCAATCCAAATTAATTTCTACAGACTTCCAGAAACCATCTCAACAATACTCCTCAATCCAGCATCACTCGAAACTATATTTTTTAAACAATTTTGAAAACCAATCTTTTAACAGAAACTTCTACAATTTTCACTCGTCAAATTTTTCATATCCTCACTTGTCTGTTATCTTTTTCCAAACTGCCACGTTATCTTCTTTTCTTGCCAACCTTTTTAAATCTTTTAAAACACGTGCGAAACTTTTATACTTTAAATTTTATTCAAAATTTGAGTACCATTTTCGTGATCTGATTTGCCTGTCTAGACACAATTATATCCAATAACTCATCATATCTGGGTTTCTCTCGATTAATAAAAAAAAACTTTCAAGCTGACTTCTTTGCAATAAAATATGTATTAAGGACCCACAAAAAGGAAAACTTGTATAATAATTTTTATGATAAAAAAAACTCTCTCATCGCCTTTCCTCCATAAAAGGCAAAAATAACATGACAATATATATAAATATTTATAATTCTTTAACATCAACACGTTTATTAAAACAGTATGTTGTAAAATCACCCTTACTAGTACTCTCTATTGTGGGATCAGGTAAAATGGCAATTACATTTTCAATCTCAATAGTAAAGTCATCATTTTCTTCAATCCTAAATTGACTTTTTTGTTCATTTACTGATTTTAAACCACTGACTTCAATTTCATCATTTTTTATTTCTCTAATAAGTGCAACATATCGGTAGCTTTCTTTCTTCCTTCGACCTCCAAGCACTTTCACAAGTAAATATTTTCCCATTTTAATATCCTCTTTATTGAAATTCATATATTCAATTTCTTCCACGGTTTCATCCTCTAATTCTGCAATAGCATCATCGTCATTACTTTTATCTAAAACAATATCTACATTGCTATCTGAACTTGAATCATCATCTTTTGGTGCTGTAACACTTTTGCCTGCTACAATTGATAATTTGGATCGTTTCACGTTTGTTCTAGATGGTGCAGTTACGTATCTTTTTTCTTTGAGATAATTCACAAGAATATCATTTACTTGATTGTCCACGTTCTCTTCATTCTCTTTCGGCAATTTTTTTAAAACACGATCGGGATTGAAAGGGACAAGACCTGTTGCTGCAAATGATGTTATTGCATGTCTCATTATAGCATTTCCTCCATTACTTCCATCCATTGCACGAAGCGTACTGTTCAATAATTGTGGGAAATCCCTTTTATCAATAGATGTTTGCTTTATATGTGAATTTTTCCAATTTCTCAAAGTTGCCCGCCAAGCTTCTTTGAAAGGTCGGAAAAATACTACATCTAAAGGTTGCGTAAGATGTGTTGAATTTTTAGGCAAGCAAATGAAGGAAATGTTATTATTTTGACATAAGTCCAGAACTTCTTTACAGAAGTGAGATGAAAGATTGTCTCCTATTAAAATTTTGCGACCAGGCAATCCTTTGGCATGAGGTAGAAAAGATGACACAAACCATTCATTGAACGTTTGAGCATCAATCCATCCATGATGGGTCCTATTGTAGCGACATCCCGACGCACAACAATGTTTATTACAACAAGGAAATCCTTTGGGACCATTTTCAGTCCACTGTAACCACATCTTCTCAGCTTTATATATAACATAAGGAGGCAAAAGAACTCCCGAAGCTGATATACATAACATGAGACTTGTAGAAGTTTTAGCAAAGTTACATATTTGTTCTGGGTACTTTGTACCCCGTCGAAAAAGCATTCTTTTCTTGCCGGGATCATCTTGAAGATTAGTTTCATCATAGTTGAAAATATTACATGCTGGAATATTTTTCAGTTCTATGTCAATATTTTCAAAATATTTTATAAGTATTTCATTGGAAACGTTCCCTCTAGGACGTTTTATGTTTGTAGCAACTTTTTGAGTTAATTCAGATTTATTTCTTTTTAGTAAAGAATAAGCCCAGTCGTTTCCGGGTAAATTACTTACAAATTTGTCAATAGTGCGTCCTTGGCTGTCTAGGAAATTTTTGGCCAATTGTCTCAAATCCATTAGACTTAGAGGAAATCCCCATTCCCCACATTTTGCAGCACTTTTTATAAGTGCTTCTTCTTCGATTTTAGAAAATATTGTTTGTCCTCCGTTTTTGCGAGCATGGATGCCATGATAGCGGTTGAATAGCGTACCATAAGGGACTCTATACTCTCGAGAAGCTCGACGAAGTGTCCATCCATCAGTCACGACTCTTTGAAGGGCATCTTCAATATTTTTTTCTTTATAGTTTTTGTATGTTCTTCCTCCAAGTTTTTTTTTATAACTTCTAACCATCCTTACGATCTGTAAAAAGTAATATACATTTATGTTTAACCAATTTTTCTATATCTGCTTTACCGATCCCCCTTTGTTTTGCTATAAAACAACTCTCTTTTAATATTGATTGCAATCGCCAGTGATCAATTACGCCCCGTATAGAAATCAATTTCGCCCCGTTGCTGTGATCAATTTCGCCCCGTTGCTGTGATCAATTTCGCCCCATTACATATATTTGAATTTCCCGCTGAAATGAATTTCAATCAGATTTTGATAAAGACGTTAATTGCTTAACAACACAACTAGTGACCATTACTTAGGTTAAATGTGCAATTAAAATGCATGTACCTTTAGATACACATGAAAGTTGTAGGACTAGAAAATATACTATAAATTATACATACCTTTTGCGCTGCGATTACAGGACTATAAACAATTTTTTCTTTTTGGCACACAGATCAAACATACATGTACACCCTACTATAATTAACTAGTAATAAACCGTTACAATAAACTGAAAAGTTTTTGCGGGAAATACAAAATTACAGAAAATTTCTAAGTGATCAATTTCGCCCCGTAAAATCAATTTCGCCCCATTTTACGGTACTGACAAACATTTGATTGCCAAATACGATGCAGCGGTAGTGCTGTAAGTTACCGTATTTAATTCGTAGGTGTTAAGTGAATCGGATGGGTTTTCACGCCAAACGATTCTTTGTAAGCAACGCTGATGCTGAACTATTTGTACTTGACGGTACATTTTAGCTATGTCTGATGCAATAGCGAACCGATGTCGCCGAAAGAGCAAAATAATTGATAACAAATCTTGTTGTGATACAGGACCTGTCATTTGCAAGTTATTAATTGAAACTCCAGAAGAGGTGTTAGCGCTTCCGTCAAAGACCACACGTAATTTAGATGTTAAGCTGTCTTCTTTTAGTACGCCATGATGTGGCATATAATAACAATTTTCTGTGCTGTTGCACTCATCAGAAACCTTTGACATATGCCCTAAACTTAAATATTCACTCATAAATTGAATGTAAAGTTCTTTTAAAATTCGCTCCAACCCGTAAAATCGCAAACACTAATGAATCGCCTAATTTTTCTAAGCTATCCTTGAAAGGTATGGTAACCAAAAATCTACCATTTTCGTTCCGTTGTACGGTTTCGTGAAAATGAAATTCGCAATCTTGCTCTTTGCGAGAAAGTTGCTGTTCTGAGATTTCCTCTATCTCCCAAAAACGTTGTAACTGACTTTGCATCAGATTAAATTCATGTGATTCTACTGAGATATTGCAATTAACCGTAGATTGCAATGCATTTTGACCTAATGAGAATGTTGAACCTGAAACTACCCAACCGTATAGGGCTTTTTTGCAATGTAGGTTCATTTTTGCTAACCGACCTTTGACCCACGCAAGCTAGCTTCCAGAATAGATCTGCGTCTATTAATAAATAAACTGGTCTTGATTCATTAAAGTATGGATCAGCCAGTTGTATGTTTTGAGGTATGATAAGTTGAGATTTTGAAACATGAAAATTTGGAATATTTCCAGAAATGTTAGGTACTATTAAACAAGAAATTTCCGCAGTAAAAGGATTTATTCTGGATTTAATTACGGTTTGCGTTTTGTAATTTATTGAAGATGAGATTTGATTAATTCCCCTAACGGAACATTGTATTTCTGTTTTTGACAGTTGTAATTTTTTAAATAAAGTTTTTGACATGAAGTGAGATTCGGATCCCGAATCCAATAATGCTCTACAATTGTGATTGTTACCTTCTTTATCTTTGATTAAAAAAAGAACCGTAGGTAATAATATCTGAATGTTAAGAAATGCATTCGTAGTTAGCGTGTTTAAGGTTGGAACATCACTTGACCCCGAATCCTTTATCTGTTCAAAATGTAATAACGTATTGTGTTTTCTATTGCATGTTTTGCAGTTTGAGAAAGTACAATTTGCTGGCATGTGACCAGCTCTTAAGCAAATAAAACAAAGATGCGACTTTTTTGCCTTTCTATTCTATCATTTATTGATAGAGCCGTAAATTTCGGACAATTGTAAATTTAATGCTTGGCATCGTTGCAAATGACGCATGGGTTATTTGCTGTGTAAAATAAGTTAAATTGTGCAAAATTTAATAAAAGAACTTGTCTTATCTTGAAACTAGCAGGCAAGATCAAATCTCAAGTTGAGAGCGGCGATATTCCATCAAATGGAAATTGAGTAAGTTAAAACTGATATTTGAGATAATCTATAAATCCCAGTCTGTTGAGATGTTCTTTTAATTTGCAGTGTCCAGTTAAGATCACTGCAATTCCCGAGGATTGACTGGATAGCTTAAAATAATATTTTTAATGTTTAGCAGAGTGCTTTCATCGCTGTCCTGCTCTGCATTCAGTTTCTTTGCTTCGTTTTATTTCATCTGCTGGAATGCAGTTTTATGGTGTATTGTTTTAAGAGAGTGTCGTCTGTTTTGAGAGCCAAGTCGGCTTCAGGTCGCAGGGAAGACTGTTTGAACCGTTTTTTGGCGTATTCATTTTAGCGTTACCTTAGTGCCCTTTCACCCATGAGAGCGAAAGAGTGTTTAAAAGTTTAATATCTTGTCAAATGTCTGAGCACCAAACTAGAGGTGACCTTGTGACTTCTGAGTGCCTCAACTTTGAAAACAAGCGTTTTTCAAAAAGTTGTCAAATTGTCCTCATAGTAGAAATCATAAAAGGTTTCTTACAAAAACTATATTTTGTCACTCGAATTTGTATTACGATCCATATTGTTTCCTTTTCTAACTTTTTGTCTTGTCTTTACTGTGTTTTCGCTTATCCAACTAAAATTTTGTTAATTTAAGTAGAGTCTGACTTATGTGTACTTTTAATTATATGGATCTTCCAGTTTTATGTACACATAAATTTTTGTATGGGAACTCGATTATATGTACACAGTTTATTTATAGAATCACTTAAGAAACACACATTCTTTTCTATTTCCGCATGGCCGATAAAGCATTAAATGCACCATTTCAAATAAAAGAATATAACATAAATATAACAAATTATAATTCGTATTCACACTATTCCGAAGCACCATATGAACCATTTTGGTTTTAGTTACCTTTAGGGTATTGTTTAAACGTTAAAGGAAAAGGTGGTAATATGGCCCCACTTTGTTTTTAGGGTCTCATGTAAAAAATACAATGCTGATAAATTTAATTTATTATATCGTTTTTCATACATTTGCACAAGACAGGCCTATACATGCCTTACAATGGAATAAATGAAACTGCCACAGATTAATCCAAAACATGTTTATTATAAAAAAAAATACAAATTTAGCAAGATAAAGTGAGGGTTATATGGCACTCTGGGAGCCAAATCTTTTTAGCGTGTGGTGGGAGTAGGAAGATTTTCCAAAGAAGCCATCCCGATGTTATGGGGTGGTAGTGTCTGATTTTCATCGACTAAATCCCCACTCCTTGATGGCAGCTGGAATCGACGTTGTCATTTCTTCCGCTGCCACTCACCAGTATTAGAAAATGTTCGACCTTTCGGGTTTTTCTCTTTTCTATTGTCTGGTTTTTCTTGTGCCTCCGGGCTTCGGGGCATCTCTTATATGAGGTTCTCGACAGTTAAGTTATTTATGTCATATTTCGTTCACACTCAGATCCATCTCGGGCACACAAAGATGATGTGATGCGCCTCGTCCACTACCCTCTCGCATTCAGGTGTAAGTGCTCTTCTGAACCTATAAATGAATTGGGTAAAGCACCCGTGGTCAGTCAGGGCCCGAGTCAGTTCATAGTAAATTTCTCCGTGTGTCCTCTCGACCATGGTTGTATCGTTGGGACCAGCCTTCTCGAGGTGTCTTAGACTACCTCTCCTTCCACGCGTCAATGCCCCTTTTTCGATTTTTTGTCTTTTTTTTGGATGTTTGTGATTTCTTCCTCTCTCTTCTACAAGAAGGCATACCGCATACGTGCGGTATGCCGAGGATACTCTAATGGTCATGGTCCTTCGTACCCTTTCAAGGTGGTGCCGGTATTTGGCAATGTCCATTGCCTGTCCCCACACTGGCGCTGCATACAGCATTATGGAATTTGCCACTGATTCCAGGATCTGTCTCTTGGAGTATGACGGGAACCGATGTTTGGCATCAGCCTTGTGAGAATTCATTCCGAAACTCATTCGGCGAACAATATGGACATCGAGCACCTTTACCTAATTCTGCGGTATCAGTTGGCAGTCTCCTTGGTTGAAATGTTCCCATGTGTGCCCATGGTCACATTGGTCATATCCTCAAACTTCTTGGGGATATACCCATGGGCACGTAATGTAACCATGGGCAGATGCAATGTGACCATAGGTAGATGCAATGTGACCATGTACAGATGTGATGTGACCATAAGTATATTTGATGTATGATATGACCTTGGGCATATGCAATTTTAATTTTATGCACAAATTTAATAAAATGAAAAATATGTATTAATTTATATAATATTATTTATTTATTTTTAAATATTGTAACGAAAATTAAAACTTTTATTTATTTCTAAAAGGGCTAATACAAATATTTACAGATACAGTTTATAACAATAAAACGATTACTACACTAAGATTAACACTAAACTAAATTACACTACAATTTATATTTAACACTAAGTCCGGATTTATTTAAACACTCGGTATATTGTTTATCACTTCACTTTATTTATGTGAACACTTGTACGTTAAAACTGGAATTGATTCGTCACTAGAAATCGCGCTGCATTTATACCTAAATGCAGCCTTCCAGAAAATTTCATAACCCTTCAGGAATTTCTATTCACTCCTGTGCGTTTCTAGATTGTAAATTCAGCGATATTTGAATGACTCATCATACACGACGTCATACATTAGTCATCAAATATAATTTTACACATTCTTTCGTAACGATATTATAAAAAACAAAAAAAGCGAAATGTAATAGAAAAATATAAAAAAGCCAAATATAATAAAAAAAATATCGACGTGTTCAAGCCAGAACGACATAAGCGCCATTAAGCAAATTTCTCAGGAAACACAAAAAACTGTTTTTCTTATTACACAAGACATTTGAAAGCTTGAGTCCTTGAATATTAGATTATTATATTTTTTTACAATTTATTTCATTTTAAAAGTTTACTAAACTTGGATCCATTTCTTAATATGCTTAAAAGATGTTAAAAATGGCGTTTATGTCGATGCAACATTTATACTTGTCGTTTATGTCAATTTTAAACATGCGCTTATGTCATCCTGGTTAATGCTCGTTTAGCTTGTTTGGTACTTATGTCACACTTATGTCAACTAATTTTTTATAGCTCCACCTAACAAATTTGGCGCTTGTGTCATTTAGTAAAGCAAGAAAATTCAACAAAATTAATTTATTTATTTTTTGTAAATAAATATAATAACAAAATTAACTTAATTATAAAAGTAAACTTCAATTCTAGTAAAAAAACAACAAATGAAAACAAGTAAAAAAACAAAATAAAATAACAAAGTTATTCCAACAAGTCCTCCATATCTGACTCTGGAAGAACATCAGCTACAGTGTTATTGGTACGTAAAGTTAAATATTCGATATGATATTTTGCTTCTATCGCCAGTGATTTACACACTCCTTTTAAATCTTTATATTTTTTTGAATTAATAGACAGCTCACCACCATAAAGTTTATTAGGAACAGAGAAATTTTTTAATTCAAATTTTACAGAATTTTCTGTGCCCTCAGAAAAAGAATAATTATAAAGCATAGTGAAATCGGTTTTACAAAGAGTTGCAATTTTTATATTTGAAATCTTTACTTTAAGAGGATCTTTGGGCGATATAGACTTAAAATCTAGAAAATCACAGTAAGTTATCTCAACAACAGCATAAGGTTCAGGGTTTAATCGAGCATTTCTGAGAATAGTAACCCATTCTGAGGGGGCCTGAACAATAGAGTGATTTATATTTTTCTCTATTACACCATGCATAGAATCTACTGGCATGTATGTATGACCTGTAATTAAAAATTTCAAATTAAATTTTTCTATAAAAATGGAATTGTCTAAGAAAAACCTAATCATCGAAAACATTGCTCTATTTTTGTTCTGACCCCCACAGTTATCGCAGTACAAAGATACTTCTTTATAGCATTTCTCTTCATCCACTCTTTTTAAATAATTGTATAAATGTGTGCAAATTTCATTACTTCCTCGTTTACCGTTCTTTTCTCCCCAAAGGAAGCAGTATCCTTTCCTGGTAAAAGTTTCATAAACTGTAAAATTATATACAGCATATTTCCTAGAAAATGCTAGAACCATAGAGTCTCCATGTGGCGTTGCAAGCACTTTTTGTAAATCGAAACTGGCAACAAGTAACGACGCTATGTCGGATGAATCTTTTTGCTCTTTTAAAAACATTTTCTTGGCATTATCTTTTTCTTGCACGTGCAAGGCTTGTTCTTTAATATCTTTTTCAGTTTTGTTTGGTCCCAAGCTTTCAAATTTTTGACACTTTATGCATTTATCTTTTCTTGGCACATGAATACCAATGTTGTAGTTAGATTATAGTAGCTGCATAAATTTTATTTTTTTTAGTATTGGTTTATTGAGATCAGTTTGTTTTTTTACATATGTACATTCTATAAAGATTATTGTAACTTTTTATTTCGGCTGGTAGGTACTTTTTAGAAGTAGAGCTTTGGCAGTAATGTGAAGGCACCGCTGGTAAAGCCTCCACAAACATTTTTAAACCGGATATTTGGTCTTCACTCACTTTATTATGGGGAACATGTTTTCCTCTTTGATCTGGCTTGTCACATGTTTCTGGTTCTTTTTTGGAAGCAACAGTACGTATGAGTCTGTGGCTAACTGCTAAAGTACATAATAAAAATTGTAAGCAGACTTGGTGTTCTATTTTATCATCAATGGTTTTAATATAATAGAGATGTGTCACATTTCTTTGCTTCAGACCTTTAGACTTACGATGTCGTTTAACGTTTGAAATTTTTATACAGTTATTAAGATAATGTTTTTGAGATATACTACTTCCCAGGTTCCAAAAAAATCGAAATATCTTCAGGCGGTCATTTTCGGATATTAAATAACAATTATTTTTACAATTTTTCTTTTTACATGGGTTACTCAATATAGTTTTAGCAGGAATTGCTTTTTTTTGAATTTGTATAATGCTGCCCTGAGTTTTTTAAATCCTGCATTTGCTTCTTACTGGACAATTTCTTCTCTTTTCTTACCTGAAAGCTCTCTTTCGCCTATTTTTCTGTTTTTTTCATATTATTTTCTACATCCTTATCTCCATTACAGCTCATGTTTTCTTTATCTTCATCTCCATGGTCTTCCACAATATTTTCTAAACATTAATCTCTGTCTTCATCCATATAATTTTCTAAATCTTCATAAGTTCTTTCTACGCTTTCATGTTCCTTGTTGACTTCTTCTCTATCTATGACTGCTGCCTTGTCTACTTCCTCAAATACTTCTAGAGTACGCAGATCCCCCATTTGCACAGCTTCCAATGAAGCAAAGTTTAAGATCTGGTTTCGAGCGAGATCTGGGCTATCAACAATATTAACATTGTTGGGTTGCCAAAATACATTATTATTTAGAAAACATTCATTTTTCTGATCAGTCACCAACTCATCTTGGAATATAAATTCGTTGTTTAACGCAGTGGTAAGTACGTTACAGACATTTATATCACTTGGATCAGTCTTATCGGTTTCACTTAGATCATCTTCAGTCTTATAATTATTTGAATTAGGAGAGTAAACAAATTTTCCCCTTACTTCTAATAGTCAATTAAAACGGATGTTAGGTATGAAGGGAAGTAAATCAAACAATATTATCTGCTAGCCGACGTTTCGAACTATTTATTAGTCCATCCTCAGGGCTGAAATATATAACAGAGGTGAAAAAATCTAATCTATAAACGGCGGCCATAAGGGCGTAAGCATACCTGACAGCTTGAGATGGTAAACGTTTGAAGTTACATATATGGTGTCGGGAATTGACATGAATATACAAAAATTAATTGCGTCAACGATCGTAGTCAAAACATAAAAATTAACAATATTGTAAAAACATGCAAACTCAATTTAATTTAAAATCACAATAGTAGTCAATAAATAATTTTGCTCTAATACAAAATACGAATAAAAGTGTGTATAAATATTATCTCAAGCGCATGATAACTGATAGTGACATACATATTCGCCCAATGAAACAGAATCGCATAACAAATCTTAAATATCTTAAAAATTAATTAATTTATCTCTTTAAAAAATCCCTCTACGCACCAATGTGACAAAATTCTTTTATCATTATCTTATAAAAATATAAAACAACAAATTCAGAAACGCAAACACAAACTGTAAGTATAAGAGTCGAGATGAAAATACCCATGAAACACACCAGTCAGAAACAGTAAATTAAAATATAGCAATCAACAATAAATCTAAAAAAAACTAAAAAACCAAAAAGGGTATTTTGATCTCGACTCTTATACTTACAGTTTGTGTTTGCGTTTCTGATTTTGTTGTTTTATATTTTTATAAGATAATGATAAAAGAATTTTGTCACATTGGTGCGTAGAGGGATTTTTTAAAGAGATAAATTAATTAATTTTTAAGATATTTAAGATTTGTTATGCGATTCTGTTTCATTGGGCGAATATGTATGTCACTATCAGTTATCATGCGCTTGAGATAATATTTATACACACTTTTATTCGTATTTTGTATTAGACCAAAATTATTTATTGACTACTATTGTGATTTTAAATTAAATTGAGTTTGCATGTTTTTACAATATATTTATATTAAAATTGATTTTTACATGTTAGATGAAATTGAAAAATAATTAAAATCCATAACTTACAATTTCATCTAACATGTAAAAACCAATTTTAATATAAATATTATCACATGTTAATAACTTTTACCATTTTGTTTTTACAATATTGTTAATTTTTATGTTTTGACTACGATCGTTGACGCAATTATTTTTTGTATATTCATGTCAATTCCCGACACCATATAATATGTAACTTCAAACGTTTACCATCTCAAGCTGTCAGGTATGTTTACGCCCTTATGGCCGCCGTTTATAGATTAGATCTTTTCACCTCTGTTATATATTTCAGCCCTGAGGATGGACTAATAAATAGTTCGAAACGTCGGCTAGCAGATAATATTGTTTGATTTACTTCCCTTCATACCCAATATCCGTTTTAATTGATTATTTGAATTAGTTATGTCTTTTAATAATTCCAATATTTTCTTACCTCTTCTACCATGTGACAACATACTGTAGAAGACATAAGCGACTTAAAATTTAAAACAATTATAAAATACATTTCTAATCAGTGAAATTGATAAAATAATGCTATAAGACCTTTACTTTGTATGGTTTTAATAATTTATGATAAAATAATACTGTAAATAGTTAAGATTTTAGCTAAAATGTATAAAAACCATACCATAAGCGAGGCAATGCAGTTTGGTATTTATGTCAATCCAACCTACGTGAAGTCAGTTTGTCATAAGCGACACAATCTTTATCACGAATTTTAGATAGTAAACAAGAAAAAAAATTAAAAGATATTGCTTTCAGTAAGTAAAATAGTCGCTAACTGAATATTACAACAAAACAAAATATTAAAATAATCACACTAACCTGGTCAAATTAATGCTACCAAACACAATGCTGTTCTTATGGCTGTCAACGAACAAGTGGCATTTATGTCAAACCTACTAATGCGTGAGCAGTTACATGGCGCTTATACCGATTTTAAAACTCAGATATATCGTTTGATTAATTTTTGTCGTTTATGTCACTATAACCATTCGATGCGCCATAAAAGCAGCTTTCCAATGATATCAATAACGCGTTTTTGATTTTTTGGCGCTTATGTCGTTCTGGCTTGAACACGTCGATATAAAGGCTTCATATTTTTTTTTATTACATTTGGTTTTTTGGTTAAAAAAAAGTAAATAAAAATTAACCTTTTTCATAAAAAGTGGGAAATTCGGCAATGTATGTGGATTCTCCAAAACACATCAATATTACTTGGGTAGAAATGTCATTAGCATTTACTAATTGAAGGCCGTGATATACAATGTCACCTGAAACTTTAATATGTAACGCTTTTGCCCCACATCACAGTGGGCCAGGAAAACCGATTCCGTGGCCAAAAGTCAAGTTTTTGCTTGATTCTTATGAAAATTGTTCCAACGATGTCTTCGAGGTTACTGATTTCAAATTTGATGTCAAAAATTCAAAATGGTGGATCCAATATGGCGGCCGAAATGATCAAAATCTTATATATCTGCATGAAACTTGGTACTGGGAGGTTTGTGAAGTTGCTAATTCCAAATTTGATGTCAAAAATTCAAAATGGCGGACCCAATATGGCGGCCGAAATGACCAAAATCTCATACATTCGCGTGAAACTTAGTACTAGGGGCTTTTGGAGACTGGTGATTCCAAATTTGATATCGAAATCCCGAAATTGGAATAGCGAACCCAATATGTCAACAAAAATATTTTTTAACTAAACCGATTCACGCGAAATTAATTCTAAACCGTTTCTCTACGTTCATGATTACAAATGTCTTTCATGACTTTGAAAATCTGTAGCAGATTGAATATACAACTTCAATACCAGGAAAAGTATTCGATATTTATAAAGCTAAGAAAATTACGTAGGTTATTCTACTCTTAGCATGACCCAGAGGAAACGACGTGGACGTGGTAGAATTCTTCCTCTTCCGGGGTGCTTGATTTAAGTTAGTCCCCTTGCCTCTCGCTACTCGGGGTGCTTGATTTACTGAGTCTCCTTGCCTCTCACATTTTCTAATAGTTTCCGATTACACATTTTCTTGAATTCCATCTTCTTTTTCATCGGTCAATTCAATATCGTCTAGAAGCATTGCAGTTTCTGAATCATCAGCTTCTCCATCTTCTTGATCTTCTATATCGGAACTGAATGTTGCGTCTGCTTGGGGCACATATATTTGAGACACAGCAATTAAAACTCTGACATCTTCGAAAATGGGTCAAAATTTCTTTTTCTGAAGTTGTGACTGAACACTCATTGCAGATATGAGTGGATCACTCTATAGAACACATCATGCATATTAGCTTGGCGGTTGTGTTTTCTGCTGTGAGATTGTCTATAGTTTTTATAGTCCTTGTTGCGAGCTTCAGAAGCTTCTTCGCCAAGCATTCCCACCGGTAAAACGCTCGTGCTAATGATTTCTGCTCCGTGAATGAGTATCTTGTGTAACGTTGAAGGCATAGGGTACCAGTTGCAGTGAGTTACATATATTTGAGAAGTAAAATCACAAAGTTTCTGAAACTCGAGTGGATTTACCAGGAGATGTTGCGACAAAGCGGTTAAAATTGTTTTTAATTTACGAAGTAATTCACACTCAAGCCCAAGATGTTTGGCAAGTTCGTCTGGATTTTCAAAAGCTCTTCGAGCTGTATTCCCATCGTTGGTAGTACCAGAGCCTCCTCGTTTTGGTTTATCCACTATCAATCCCAACTTTTCCCACAAAATCTCTTGAACCTCTTTTTTCCGCTAAGCAAATATAACTTTTTGATCAGGAGATCTTACTTGCCAGACCTTGATAAGAATCCTGTATGAAATGTGCATGCAACATTCTAGTATCCTGATCCACTCATGCAATGGAGAGAGTCCGTACATCAACGAATTCGCGTCCGGTAAAAATAGGCCCTTCTGCTTATTAGACAGGTCATTGAAGAACTTTGGAGTCGAATGACAGATAGGGCAAATTTGCATGGATTTTGTACCTGTTATTATGTTCAGTACTTTACCGTCTATCAATGTTAAAAACAAAGAAAAGTAGACACGTACACTCCAACTATCATCCAGTAAAACTTCATGAGTTGTGAGCTTGTTAATTTGATCCTCAATGTTCCTTTTTTGATTCAAAATAACGGTCTCAGTTTCTGTAGTTTGCAGTATCTGAATGGGGCGACAGGATCTTGGTGATTGAGACGCTGTGTTATTCCACACAATAACATTTTCTGCAGTTGACAATCGTAAAGGAATGAGAGAAGTCACAAACAAACTTTGATCACTGAGGCTCTTATTATCGTCTGCAGATTTGAATGATTGCTTATAAGGTGAATGACCAGTACTGCCATCCATACCCCACGAGCACATCAACAAGAGTTCCATTTCCGTAATACCCGAATTCTGCATATGTTGAATTATGACTTCCCTTTGCAATTCCACAATCCTACTGGAAGTGTGCTTTAACAACGCCTGCAGAGTTACCTCTGCTTTTTTCTCCGAGATCGAAATGTTTTCTTTGGATGGTCTACATTGCGACTTCACTTCTCTAACACAATTGTACGGCGGCCAAATATCAGCACCACAGTTTTTGCTCTCTAACCGTATATTTGTGTACACAGATTTAGTTAGGGAATTATCCAGGAGGAAAGTTGAGGCTTGGGCGACCAAGATGAGAAGCTGAAAGTTTTTTTTTCGCAGTTTTGATAGTCAATGAAACTGGAAAATCAGAATTCAACCATTCAACATTTTTTTTCAAACCTATCCATTACTCTCCTCGCAGCGTTGAATTTTTCAGAGCGTCTTGTTCTAAGAGCTCTCAGAAATGCTTTCAATTTCTTTAGATCTGCACTTTCAATGTTATTAACATCCAATTCCATTTTCGATAAAATGTAGGAAACAGTCAATTCTACATTATCATTCTTTAGGAGTTCTTCAAGAACTTCCCTTTTAGTAAATTTTGTCATTTTATATGACACAATATTTCAATATGGAACACAATATCGCAAGGACAGCGATAAACAGGGCCAACAAAAAATAATGTGTTGACTTCAATAAGAGTTTTATGTGAAAAGCAGATTGCCAAAACAAGTGAGCTTGCACGTCAGACGCCCGCGTTGATGCGGCTGGGACAACATGGCAAGCTAACGCGAGCGCTCTCTCCGTAGATATACCATTAGAAGCGGAATAAGTGAAAAGGAGCAAAATGGGGCACACCTATGCTCAAGTGACAAAAAAAGGTGACAAAAAAACTGCCATGTTTGGTTCTTTCTTACCAAACCAAATGCCACAAATACAATGAGTTTGCTTGGTTGAACCCAAGTTTTGGTGGCAATTCGTTGATTCGAAAGTGAATGGGGGAAACATAAGACTGGGGGCTATTATTTTGCTATTATTTGCTACTATTGCTATTTAAGTCGTATATTGAGTCAACATTATTACATTTTACACAATAGACATTATTTCCTATCACAAGGTTTCTATAGTACATCAATTGAAAATTACATTTTATTTATTACAAAACTTAATGAATCTTCTTTCCAACTGGTGCAGCGCTATGGAGCGCATGTGTGAAAACTTCTTAGCTTTCCCCGTTGGGGGTGTTTCTTTTTTCTATTTTGGAGCCGTTCTCGACAGGTCATCCACTTGTTCCCATTTCCGGGATATGCGCATGTGCGCGATAGTTCTCTTTTACAGTCTCGACAGGGTCCTTCCAAGTCCAACTACAACTTCGCCGCGGTTTTCGAGCACGGCGCTGGGTAGGCGCCGCACCTTAGACGGTGTGGAGCCGAACTCCTCCACGGCACACCGTCATGCCGGTTTGCAGACATTCGCAGCTGTCCGCTCACTGGACCGTTCCGGCTTAGCGTTCGCAGCGCCACCACGTGCAGGTGCCGAATCCGATCTAGCCTGGGCGGGGCTAGGAGAGGCGTAGCAGAAGAGTAGCCCTACCTCGCCCTTCGGACCCTCCCCCGACCGACCGACGCTTTTTGATCCACGGCGTCCGGCCAGGTTCGGGTGGAGTAACTATGATATGGAATAGTAGTGGAAAACTTCGAAAAAGGGTGGTAGAGATCCTAGGGATCTTTGAAATTGATTTGCTAAGCTGGATCTTGAAAAGTTATTATTGGACTGGTTTCTTGCATTGAAAAAATCTCACGTAGGAGCCCGAGCTAAGCCAGTGCAGTGCTCGCTTTCGTTCCGCCACATGTTGACGTGAAGGGGTTCCCGGGGGGCACCTCGTTTACTGAATTGACAAGATGGAACTCTCTTCTTATGAAAGGGTAGGGGAAGTCCCCCGGGAATGCAATCCGCCCGTCCGTTTAGAGGCTACCTGTCGGCGCCCTGGTAGGTTTCTCGGCATTCCATGATGAAATTTTGGTTAAGAGAGTCATAGTTACTCCTGCCAAACATCGTTTCTTCGTGCAAGATATTCCAATATATTAGCTGGTGGATCAGCAGAATCACATCATGATAATACCGTAATACCGTTGACGGTGGCAATTATCAACTCAGTGGGACCGCCGGCTTTACGTGCCCTCCGAAGCACGGAGACGATCATAAGAAAATTTAGACACTTCCCGGATTCGAACCGGGTACCTTAATGTCAGCAGTTGTTCAGCTAACAAACTAGGCCCCCCAGTCTTATGTTCAGGTCTTCTACTTTTCTTCTTCCTATTAGCAGCACCACATCGGTCAATAGGCGCCCGAAAACATAAATTTCAGTGGGGGAATTTTATATGCAATGTTCAAATTTAATTATGTTGTTTCCTATGGTATTTTTTAACAAAATTTTTTTATTGAAGTAGGTAATTATTACCACTTCCTTCGATTTTCCACACCAACTCTATGAATACTCATCATTGCCAAACCATCCAAACGTGTTTGATCCATTGTCGATCGTAATCACGATTTTATTCGACGAAGGGTACTAAATGATCTTTAAATTGTGCAGGCGGTTGCCGGTAAGGTAATGGCTAATAGAAATGCATTTTTTATTGCAGGGAAAAATGAACAGTGATTAGTTATCAGCTCTTCTAACGAAATATTGCACAAATCACATTGTTCAAGAGATACCTCTTCCATACACAAATTTCTTCAGTTAGATTGTCAATTTGATACATATGTTAATTTTTGTATAAATTTTAGGATGTAAATTAAACAACAAATAAGCATATTTTTGAGTATTCGAAGATATTAGACTTAAAGAAGAAACTAAAGAGGATATAAGGTATAAAGAAGCTAATTTTAAAATATTCTTCCGCAAATTGTGTTTCATAATTTGATCGATGTTTTTGTGCTTCACAAAGTCTAGGTATTTTATTTGTATTTCTAAATCTTCACATCTCGGTCAAAATTAAATTGTTTATGAGCATTTGAATATGATTCTGAACTTCAAGCAAATCCATTGAGACGCCTTGTAAAAGGTTTGTAACTGGCTCAAGTTACAATCTCAAGAATATTTAGCAATTATTTTTAAACTTGTAAATGTACCTGAAGCATCGTATCACCAGAATTGACTCGATATTTTAAAAGGTTATTAAAATTTCCTCTATCAGATTTGCATCAAATAGCAATGTCATGCGTGCCATAAAATAGTAACATTTTGATTATTGGAACAATTTTTTTTTATTTATGCATATTTCATCGTTTATGGTTCTATAAATGGTTTTTTTTTTAAATTTTTTGAAACGTTTGTGTTCTAGGTCGTTGCTTATTTTTTCCTTGCACTCTTTCCAAATTTATCATTTTAAATGAAATTTTTCTAAAAGAGTACAGGGTGGGTCCAAATCGTTTTGTAACACGACTATATATTGCAATGCCTCCAGCTATACCTTTATAAGCTTATAATTATAAGCTATACCTTCCTTCAGCTCGGTTACCAACACAACATTATTTACACTTATAATCCTATGTACAGAGTACTTACAAAAAAATAATCACAATAAAAACAAAACAAACTTTAAAATAATTTATAAAATAAATAAAATATGATTCTTATGGTTTCAAAACACGACAATATATAGGGTGTTTGATATTACATTTTAACAAATAAAGGGTAATGTTGCAATCTTGCTCGATCGCTGCAGTGGTGGTACCCTGTTTAAGGCTAGAAATGCGAAAATGGACGCTTATTGCTGTAGTAGCTTCCCGTTTGAAAGCTACAATGGCTTTAGCTTCACTTGAATTTTTTTCTTTTTTTTTACTTTACTGCAATCTGATTCACCCACGCTTACTTGGAAGCCAAAGGTTAATTGATCGATTTCGTAAAATATAATATCTGGTTTTGATATTTGGTATAACATCGACTTCGTTCTGGCGGTAGAAGTGGTGCTGTTTCACTGCTTAATAAACCTCTTTTTACCGATAGTGCCATCCTAAGCTTGAAATTATGTGGTTAAAATCAGTTTAATGTGCAAACCGGTAAAGGCAGAAATTGTAACTACTATTTTATTATTTCTTATATTCAATTTATGATTTATTATTACTGTTTATTATTGTAGAAATTTTCAACCTCCCTTTCGATTCGCGATCGAAAAATAAGAGAATTAGCTATCAGCCGCAACTTGTGTTATTTCATAAAATTGTAGAAGAGTTCGAAATATTAATGCCATTCCGACGCTGAATTTTATAACAATTGGCATGATAGTGGATTGATGGTATTATTGGGTAGTGGATTCAAATAAAACAAATATATTGACCTGTCAACGTTTCGGACAATCTATTTGTCCATCTTCAGGACTGAAACGGCAAAGATTACAAAAATTACAAGCACGGCGGAGGTCACTAAAAGGAAGAGTAACCTACCAGATACAACAGGTGACAACAGTTTTTCAAAAGTTGGAACGATCATATGGTAGAAAGTAATCGTCATTAACTACGTCAAGTACAAGGTTGTACAAATTCTTAAAACACATCAAAAACATTCACAATGAATTTTGCGGGTTTGATGCGTACTTGCGCATGGAGGGAGGTTAGCGGAACGGCAGAAGTTGATTGACCGCCATTGGAAAAGGCATGTGAAAAGTGATCATCTTACCGCTTTCAAAGCCAATAGCACCCGATTTTTGTGAAGTTTTGGTTACCGTTCGGTTATTTATCGCGTTGTGCGAATTTATTTACTTCCGGGTTGCTAAAGATTGCTTTTGCTGGATATAGCAATTTGCACTTATGTGCATATTTATTAAGATATCACGATCATTCGTAACGTTCTTTTACATCTCGAAGAAACTTCAAGAGTACGTTTTCTTTTTGTTATTACTTTTATCGGCTTCCGTTTATATTGAGAATTTCTTCAAGTCAATTAACACAACCTCGAATGCTCTGTTTACCGCCATAAGTTTAGTGAAGTTCGATTAACTTTTAATGCAACCATTTGGCCTACTATCGAGAAATTAACGCCTGTAGACAGTTTACGTATCGCTCCTATTATCCGTTGTGAAAATTCCGCATTACTACCGTTATTCCGTACAAATAATTGTTACTACCGTCGATTGTACCAGAAGATTATTGTTCGAAGTCAAGCCGACAGAGTACCTTTAAGTCCACCTTAGGAGGGTCAATCTTATGAGTGCCCATCCTCGTTCACGGTACTCCATTCGGCCTTGCAGTTCGAGAGCTCGTTACAATACCTTCTTGGATGCTGCTGGTGGCCAAAGACACCTATAAGGTAAAATTGTACTGTTTATTTAAACTAACTGTGTGTGAATTTTGTGTCTACGTATTCTGCATTATTGGAATCGACTCCAACATTTAACATCTCGTTATAGGTTACGAAACTTCTATAACGTACCACCTTTAAGAATTGTCAAAATTATTTTATTTATTGTTTACATTTATCGCACAAAGTTTATGATTTATTTCTTAGCCATTGAGCTAGATGTCAACATTTTGTATTATAGTAGTTATTTAGATTTTACTAACCTTTTTCTTTTACCGCAACCGAAGTCAAGAAGTTACTGTTGATTTTTCACTCATTTGGCCATTTCGTAATCTTCTTGACTAGGATTGTCGTGTAATTGTTTTTTTTTGTATCGATATTTGAAATCGAGAAGATTCCTTCTTTTCGGTTATACTTTTATTGTTTAATGTGTTGCCTACTTTAGGCGTAAGTATTTGTTTATTCACCGTTTATTCATATATTATATGTTTATCCATTTAATGTTTTTATTGTTAATAAAACTTCTGTACCCTACGACCACCAAGCAGATTCTACATAAGAAAGGTTCCGTAACGCTTTCTCGAACAAGCATAACGGAGCTTGTTATAGGTGGAAAGTCTCATTTAGTTCGAGTGCCGCCTATATGATTGATTGTTCCCGATTGTGACGTCTCAACAAGTATTTCGACCCCCCCCCCCTATCTTTTGTATTTTCGCGGTATCCTTTGGATACACCTCCGCGACCCATCGCCACGAGCTAGCTAGGGTAGTACAAAAGGTAGGTTTCGCGCGTGTACCCCTTGGCCACGTTTTGGGCCGTGACACATTGAAATAGCGAAACAAGTCTTTGTAGCTAGTGCTGATATATTTAAAATCAGTTTGCTTGTTTAGGTTATCCTCGTTGGTAGAGGTGTAAGCTGCCTCGAGAACAGTTCTTTTGTAGAAATTCAGTAGCCAGTATTCTTACATTGTTGGGCTCGAAGATGTGAGATGATTGAAGGCATGCTAAGATATGCCTGTCTTAGATGTATTGCATCTGATGTATAAATCTTGTTTTATACGGTTGGACAATCTTTGTTTTGTTTGACCCGATCTTTAGTTTTGGAGTAAAGAATTCTACCTAGTTTCATTTCGTTGTGGAATGTCAGCTTTAGTGAACCGTTGGCTAGGAAATCTTTGAAGGTGTTTTGCATTTTATGTTTAAGGCGTGGATGGTATGTGATTTTGCGGTACTTACTTTCCTTTAGGTCAGCTTCCTCGTGTGTGCTTACTTTTCTTTGAAAGAGAATGCAGTCAGTCAAGTGGGCTGGGTAGTTATTTTTAAGCATCTGGATCTTCAATTCGTGGAGGCTCACACCTATCAAATCATCCGGTACACATGTGTGTATTCTGTGTTTCATAGTATTGATGACACTTCGTTTTTGACTGAATGGATGCGAAGAATGGAAATTCAAGAGTCTATCTGTGGATGATAGTTTTCTGTGAATGTCCGTTGTTAAGGTGCCATCGTTTTGTCTCTTTATCTTCAAATCTAAAAATGGGATGGTGTTGTTGTTTTCAAGCTCGTAAGTAAAGGTGAGTAAATCATCATAGCCATCGAGCATTTCCAAGCATTCATCGATCCTGTTTTTAGGTACTGCGGTTAAGATATCGTCCACGTACAGTAGTAGAAACGGTATCTCAAAATCGATAGAGTCAAAGAAATTATGCAGCAGGTCGTTCATCATGAAGTTCGAGAAAACCGGAGAGCAGGGATCCCCCATCGCTGAGCCCACCAATTGGGAATAGATCTGTTCCTTCGTGACTAAAGTAGCTATTATCGAAGATGGTGGAAATTAATATGGTGAACTCTCTTATTGGTATGGATGTGTAAGGTTCAATCAGATCCCAATTGTTAATGATGGATTTGATGACTGCTTCTTTAGAGATATTGGTGAATAGAAAGTTCACGTCGAAGGAAATAAGTGTGTAACTTCAGAGATGTTGCTTCGGACTATTTTTTCTTTTGCTTCTTTTGTGTTATTTATGTTGAAGGGCAGTTCTGGTATGGCGTTTTTTAGAATGTTGTTTATGAAGTTAACGAGGGGGATCGAAGGGGACCCGATGCAGCTTATCACCAGCCTTAACGGGGTGCCAACTTTGTGGGCCTTGGGGAGACCATAGGCTCTAGGGAACTGAGTGTTATATCTGGTCATGTATTTTTGCTTGGTGTCGTCGATGTGGCCATTTTTGTGTAGATCTTTAATGACCAGGTTAAATTTATTTTGGATTTTAACCGTGGGGTTAGTTTTTAGTTTTTTATGTGTTTTCATCTTTAAAGAGATCTTTCATTTTTTCCCCATATTCCTCATTACCCATCAAGACCTTGGAATTGCCCTTATCAGCTCTAAGAACGAGTATATCCGGGTTTTCCCGGAGGAATTTCTTCGTTTTCCATATTTGCTTGGTGATAGGGTCCATCACATCCTCCTGATGGATAAAATTTCTCGCTACATTGACTACCCGGCCTCTCAACCTTTCCCTTTCAAGGTCCGATGATGTGGTCAACTCAATTATATATTCTGCTTCTGATAGGAAGGTGTACATAGGGAAATTTTTAGTTTTAGGAGTTATGGCGAATTTTTGACCAAATGATAAAGTTTTCAGTACCACTTCTGGTAGTTGTGTGTTGGTAAGATTGACTACCCACCCACCTCTCATCTCCCAGTATTTCCTCCTTATGTTGGCGTTGAAGAAGTTTTTCGAATTTATTCACCATTTTTCCCCATATTCTGATGAATCTGCCACCACCATGCCATTTCTCGATTCTGAGGAACTTGTCTACTATCTCTTCTGGGACAACTCGGTTTAGGTTGTTCGCGTGTATTTCAATTTGTTTGTTAAGATGTTTGATGTTTTCTATGGTGATCCCAATATGTATGTTGAGAACTTCTGTCTTAAATCTTTTGATGATGTTTTCGGCACCTCTTAGTATTTCACCGTCCGGAATCAATTCTTGTGTAACACAAGATATTTTCTTTTGAATGAAATCTGGATAGACCCCTCTAGTACGGCATCGTAACAAGAAAGTTTTTCTGTTGGTCACTCTACTTAGCTTTCTGAACGTCATCTTTACTGTGTTCAAAGAGGTAACCACCTCTGTACCATAAATCGTCTCCGTCGTTTTTTTTAAATGTTATTAAAAAATTATTTATTGCTAGAGTTTTATTTATACATTGTGAATGTTTTTGATGAATTTTCTGATAACAACAGAAATTTTGATTTCTTTTAAAACTATTTTTACAAGTGACCAGAGTGACTTGGATTTGGTTTGATTACTTTTCTATGTTCATCCTTAGGAAAATACTAAGGTAATTTAGGTTATCCGCTCATTTTACATGCAGATCAGGACTAAGGAAAATTCTTTTGTGAACCGGCCTGTAGCGGTATCACTGCAATCCTTTTTCTTTTTGATAAGTCCTTCTTTTGAATGATAGTTATTTTACATTTTGGAAAACTAGCTTTGTGCGAATCTTATTTTTATTTGGGGTAATTCCGGGAGAGACGAATCACATTTTTTATAAAGGCAATATTTAAGAAAATAAATTTTATTGAAAAAAAGTTAAACACATTATATGTAATATCTATTTATTACATTTATAAACAAAAAATTGCTTTATTTATACTAAAAATAAGAAAATAAAAAATATGACGTGTGGTCCAACTTACCCTATTGCTAAGGTTGAGTTGAACCACTAAGGACAGGTAAGATGGATCCCACTTATTTAGTTTCCAAAACGTTTTTTCCGCATTGGAAACACTTGTCTTTTTATTTTAAACAAGTTTCATGTAACCATCTTTGGCAAACAATGCATTTTAACCAATCATCATTTTGTTTTTTGAAAATTTCTGCCAGCTTCATTAATACCCATTGTTTTATTTTCGATAGCCTGTAATGCATTTGTTAACTGCTCCCGAGTCCATATGCCTCTACTACTTGCTATTTTCCTTTTATATTTGGTCGACATACTGAAAAACCGTTGTAGAAATTTAATTTACAATAGAAAAGCTAGTTTTATCTTTACTTGAATTTTTAGGTTCAACTATACCGAATTTACGGTACAGATGGACTACTGGTTTATTTTATCTTCTTACTTATAAATGACGCAATTTAAGGTTATATTTATTAAAAACATAATATTTCCTACCTGTTAAACAATAGAAATAATAAACAAAGTCAAACTTTAAAACTAAAATTTCACAAAATACGATTACACACTAAAATTTCTTAGTATCCTTTAAATAAAAATGGCAAATTATTCGCTTTTAAACATTCAATTTAATAATTACTTGCTATAATTAGACAGTACGCATCAAACTGAAGATTATATCATGTTATTGGAGTAATATTCAATCTAGTTTAGAATTTAGACAACTGGTTCATCTCAACCGCCGGTTCGTCTCTTCTGGAATTACCCATATAATTATTTTTTTGTTATAATAGTGGAACGAATAGAATTTATGAAGTCGTTTCATTCCTCAACTGGCGCCCAAAACATTCTCCTTTTCTTACGTAGCCAACATCTTTTTAAAGGACTCCCGGAGCTGCAAAACTACCAAGCTTCTTTGACAGTGGGTGACACCCAAGAGCTAGCCTATGTACCATTTCAATCGGTAGAGCCAAAATGGGTATTTGTAACCAAGCACCGTTACATCATCTCTTCAAGAGCCGGGACCTATATCGGGACGGTGTACAGCATAGTTAACTCCGCCACAGTACACAGGAGCCTCATTGGATGACGTCCTATAAGACGAGCACACCCATAGCTCAATTGTTCGAACTTGCTCCGGTTGCCCACCCTTATTGCTTAGTGTCAGACCAGTGCACCGTAGAGGATGGCAGAGTGCACCACAGATGCCAACACTCTTCTCTTGGTGAAATTTTGCTCTCTTATGTTTGGTATCAGCTTTATCAGGCTGTAGCAAGTTATAGAGTATTGCCGGCATGGTTTCAACATGGGGGGCCGAAACACATCCTCTTGTCTAGATGTACTCCCAGTGCTTTGACTGTTTTGCTGGTCTGAACGTTGTGACCCATAATGTTAAGGTGGATGTCACATGTTTGCTTTCCTATGGCCAATATAGGCACCGTCTGATCTGAGACCACCTGTAGACCCTTTCGGCAAAGCCGGCTAGTTTAACCCCCTCTCAGGAATATCCAAACGAAGAACCCCATTGTACACAAGGTTCTAAAGGGTCGCCCCCACTACCGACACTACGACGCTGCTGGTAAATCTTATTCCTCTCGGCAGTTCCACGTCAAGATGGATGGACCTTTCACTGTAGTAGCTTCTCAACAGGTCCACCCAGTACTGCGAGATGCCCCTCTTTGCTACCTCATGTATGATAAATTTTAACACTTTAAAGCAAACCGATTTTCCCAACTCAACCGATTTCAGCACAAAACCAAGTCGAGAAAATTAGAAAAAACACGAATCAAAACCAGGAAATCGAAAGCGAAAGGACATTAAAATGGAGAGTGGGGGTGTGTTACAGAAGAGCAGACGCGGTTGGGTTAGTCTTGCGAGCGGGAGGATTGTTATACCCGCTACGTCAAGTTATAATTTGATTTTTGATTGTTTTAATATTAATAAAAATAAAAGTGAAATTATTTGTATAAACGTTGTTTAATTAATTAACTGAAGTGTTAAGGAGTAAAATTTTGGAATTTGGATATTTTTAGTTATTTGTTGAAGTGCCACAACGAATTGGCTAAACAAGGCGTCCAGGTGTGAACAGCTGGCGGAGCGATACCATAATGTAACAAAATCTAAAATTGAGTCTTATCTAAAATAATGTGTGCATCCCAACTAACTTAATAAGAGGGTGGAAATTTGGTAATTTTATAAGGTTGGAGGCAATACAGTAGTGCAACCAGAACTTAATTATGAAAGCTGGAAGTTAAATTACCTAACTGCCGATTAAGTGTGGTTTTATCCTTCACTAAATTTATTTTTTTAATATTTTAAATTCATTTATAAGATTGCTAACATATGCACCACTGTTTTACCGACAGGAATTTATAATTTTTATTTTGCCACTGAAGGTAACTTAATCACTTTCTATGACAGCTGTCATTGATTTATAGTAAATATGTCGTCTAAATCTGATAGTGTAATAAAAGTTAAAACGGAAGAAGTTGAGAACTTTGACATCAAGCTAGAAGAATTGCATCATTCCATCGACATTAAAGAAGAGTCTCCAATTAACGGATGTCAATTGGACCAAGACTGCAAAGTTCAAACCAGACTCCACCAATTCTCGTGTCCAGCTTGTGCCAGTACTTTTTCGTCCAAGGCTTCATTAAAGAAACATTCAAAAATACATTCCGGTAAAAAACCGTTTGCCTGTGAAGTTTGCGATTATAGAAGTTGTCGAAACGAAAGTTTTCAAATTCATTTACGAACTCACACGGGCGAGAAACCATTTGAGTGTACAATTTGTGACTTTAAAAGTTCTCAACCGAGAACCCTAAGAAATCATATGTTAATTCATACCGGTGAGAAGAGATTTGCATGTGAAATTTGCGATTACAAAAGTTTTCGAAGAGACTATTTTGAAGTTCATTTACGAACTCATACGGGCGAAAAACGATTTTCTTGCGAATTGTGCGATTATAAAAGTTTCCAAAAACAAAATTTAATACGGCATGTGCGAACTCATACTGGCGAAAAGCCTTTTCAGTGTGACATTTGCGATTTTAAATGCTCCCACGAGACAACGTTAAAAACTCATTTGAGGACTCACACTGGGGAGAAACCATTTGCCTGTAGTGTGTGCGACTACAAAAGTTCTCAAAAACGGAATTTGAGACGTCATTTACATACTCATACTGGCGAGAAATTGTTCAAATGTAAATTTTGCGACTATAAATGTTCTGAAAGACGATATTTGAGAAAACATGTACAAACTCATCCAGAATAGGGGTTTACCAACATTTCCACAAGTCACCGCGTTGCTTCTTCGATAGTGGTGTCAATACTTATTCTCTCTGACCTCTTAACAGAGACAACGTAATCCATTCTCTTACGTACTAAATGGGCTCCAAACCGAAAGACCGTAATTTTTCTTCCAACAGACCAAGATGAAACATTTTCTCTACGGCTTAGAGATAGAATTAAAGGGGAGGGGGTTTATTCTATATTTTCCTTTCTTCTGTAGTAGGCTAAAAATTATCAATATTCTATCGAATATTGTAGCGGTATTTTCTTACTTTGTAGGATTGAACCCTTCGCTATCTCAACAGTTTACCTCGGCTAGCGTTTTAATCGGAGAATATTGAGCTCTTCGGCAGAAGTCGGTTTCTGTAACAAAAAACTCTATAGTCGGCGGAAAGAAAAATGCTCTTTTTAAGGCAAACTAAAATTAATTTATTTTTGAAAGATGAAGTTTGGTAGGTGACAGTTTCACCTTTAGCAGATTTAAAAATTGGGCCTATTGTGTGAACTCGTAAACTTAGATGCAAATTTATTGTCAAACGTGCTCGTACTAGCATCTAATTTTATTAATTTTTAGTGTAATTGTGTAGACAAATTGTACAAAATAAATCAATATTAATGTTCAAAAGAAATAAATAAAAATGAACTTTTAAATTTTATAATTGTTTTCAATGCACCTGTTGATACTCCACTGATTTGTGGTCCACTTGTAGACGGTACTCACAGTTCGCATGTGCAGTTTAAATTCGCAGCCTCTGTGTAAAACATGCGTGTCGCTATTGTTGAAAGGTTAGGCTCCAGCTTCCAAATAATTTCCAATTTCGCTCGCCGTATTCTTCACAAAATTCTGTGTGTTGTGATAATCCACACTTTACAATACTTGCAGTTTAGGTATGTAAAATCACTTTTTAAACCTTGGCTTTTCAATTTTTCAAGATGGCGTCGGTGTTTTAATTTTCAATACAAAATGTGTTTTAAACACCTGGTTTCCTAGAATAATTAAAATTATATTTTAGGAACCAATCTACGCCTCAAATGATGTTTCTCTTCGAAACTTGACAATGGATCTCCGCTTCAAAACTATTTTCACCTTTCACAAAAATAGAAAAATTCGCACTACTAAAATTAATTGTCACTGACCAAACAATACGCAAATTGACCGGCTTAGACGACCCCCGCGTTTCGAATTCTGTATTTCCGTTCACCACGTCAATTTGACAAAAATTTTAATAGATGTTTTGCAACTGAATTTAGTAAATAATTTTTTTATGTTGAGAATAAAATTGATTTTCAATATGTTGAATAGCATTATGCAAATAAAATCTTATTTTTTTAATAACCCTCGACTAAAAGAGTATTATTTTATGACGAGTGAATATTTACAACGAATTATAAGAATTACAAAATAAAAATTACCATGTATTTGATTTATGTGTTTTAAGAATATATTTAGTTCCTTTATTTTCAACTTTTTGATTGCGCTGTGTTCGCTTTTTGTGTAGAAAATATTCAACGCCAAGACTGTCGAACGTCGTAAATTTCTTTTTAACACCTGATCTGGTGTCTATCAGGCAGCCTGATCTGAAGCGGATTCGAACTGTAACGCCAAAACACGGTCCGATCAAAATTGTGCTGACCAGGGGGTCGAGTCAGGCTTCCATATTAGGGCCGGGTCCGGATAGAATATCTGGCCCACATCGGGCAAACCCAGACCGGAGCGGATATAGGCTATAACTCAAAAACACGGTCCTATCCAAATCGGGCTGACCTATAGCGAGGCCGAATCAGGCTTTCTTAGTGCCGGGTTCGAATAGAATACCTGGTGCACATCGGCCAAACCTGGTTCGCAGCGGATCTGAACTGTTCAGGTTCAAATCGGGTTGTTATAGTGGAGCCGAATCAGGTTTCTACATTAATACTCAAGATTCATGAACCTTGGGATTAAAGTTAATATAGTATTAAAGCAAAGAATTCCTTGGTTTATTTGACGCTGTTTAACAACTGGAAGATCTGCAGCTATCAAGAGGACACTAAATGAAGAAACCATCCGATATATAAATTATTCAAACCATTTGCAAGTAATGATATCCTTATACAGCTAATGCAGTTCAAAATAGCTTCCATGGGCATCGATGTGATGTGAGGCAGGCTTTAACCACCAAGGGTAAACGTCGATTCCTCTCGAATTCATAGCCGAGTCAAACAAAAATCAATTTTTTCAATTGGCAAATATTAACAAAATTATTTTGATTGTAGAACTGCGCTGTGGAAAACGGAGAATGGTAGCTTTTTGTGTTCTGGTTTCCGTACACCATTTAATTCAATATAAATGCAAACCATAATTTTATTTCAAACACTAGCTGATGGTTTCTCATCGGTGTGTTTACTGTTTTTGTGCGCTAACATGTTACGTTTGATTAAACATTTATAGTCACAAATTTCACATGTATACTGTTTCTCGCCGGTATGTATTTTCATATTCACCGTCAAAGCGCCTTTAAGTTAACATTTATAGTCACAAACCATACACACAAATGGTTTATCACCCGTGCGGCTTCCCATGTGCACAATCAGGGTGACTGGGAATAATAAACAATTATAGTCACAAACTTTACACTTAAATAATTTATTATCACGGTGAAGACTTAAATGAATTTTTAACTCCTGAGCTCTACGTGAAAGTCACTGATTGGAGCGTTCTTGAAGAGGAATCAGAGAGTGACAACTATATTGGCTTCACGGTAAGATTCTTAGAGCTCCCGGTGGAAGCAAGAGCGAGGCTGGCCCTGAAAGAAGCTAGATGAAGACAAAATTCTGTGTATACGTAGACAAGAACTCTTTAGAAGGTGAATTAAATAATACAAATATTATCAATTTCCTGACAGAGGTATGCTGTGCTTGCGCGCTACCGAAATTTGTATACAAAAGGGATTTCTGCCGAAGGATAGATGAGGTAGCCGCCGCAAGAACCTTCATCAACAAAGGAAGATAGTAGGCAAATCTTTGATGAAATAAAGAAGCTTTGCACATCCATTAACCCTATAGAAGAGGCCTAAAAAATAAATGGGGTACGAAATAGTAACCAAGAAACTGGGATGGAACTACTCAGGGTATGGGATTAAAATTCTACTCTCACCTCTACGTGGTGATCGCTGGTAACTTAAGGAGGAATCTCCGAGATCGGGTACTCAACCCCGGTGGATGAAAGGATTCCGCAAAGCTAACGCGAGAGGTAACAGAGTAGGAGGCCTTTCCCAAAAGATCTCTACAACAAGCATGGAATGGACAACGCAAAGGCTAACCGTTGGCTAACCGAGGCAACCGAAGAAAGAGCGGATAAGCGACATCAAGTGATGAACCTGCTAAAATAACGGAACCCATCCCCGCAAAATGTAGAAGCGGTAGCATCCATCACTGATCGCAGCGAGCTGATGGAGAGCTAGGAAATCAGCAGAGAACCTTCGACATGGTCCTGAAGAAGATTGAAACCCAGCGCGAGGCAATAGAAACCCTAACAAGTGAAAATAAGCTTTCAATGGAAAAGATTAAGAAGACTACAGTCGAGGCGGCCATACCATTAGCCAACTCGCTCCTAGTCAGTGTGAGGGGGCTGCCCTCTCAACGGCTGCGCCGACATACCGCTTGCGAGCATTAACAGCTGCTAGCTCACTGTTTGATCCGGCTCGAACTTAGCAGAAACAGCGCCACCACGTGTAGGTGTCGAGTCCGGTCTTCCCCGAAGACCTGGGAGCAGTACGGACAGGTGGTCGGCCCGTCTACCCCCTTTGGACACTTACCCGGTTTCCGCCATCGTTGTTGAGATGCGCCAGCGTGCCCAGGCAAGGGTGGAGCAACTATGTCGTAAAATATGTGGCTAAACAGAGGCACCACTTTAAGCTTGTTGTAGAAAAGAGTTGTTATAAAGAAAGGGGTTGATCTTCTGCTCGGGAGATGCAGGCTCTTTGCTGGCTCCTTTCCCGCAGTCCGTAAGGAGGCAGCCGTCCGGCCTCTTTTGGTGTGGGGAGACGATCGGGTACATCGCTACTCGACTGTCCCTTCGCTACTCTCTTCGTCTTATTTAAGAGGTTGGTCCGAGTCGACCGAAGCGTCCTCGGTGCAACCTTCTCAGTCGGAGGGGTTTCAGGCTCAGCCTCCGTTCTCCTTAAGTACTCCACCAGGTCAGGGGGTGGGCATGATCTTTTATTCAGCCCCATGAGGCGGTCCCGGCATTGTTTAGCCGTTTTACCCTCTATAAGGTCGGCGATCTTATTGGAGTAGTTGGTCTCTCCGTCGAGCCGAATATATTCACTGACCAGAATATCTGTTTGCTCCTGGGTCCATACCGAAGTCCAACGCGAAACATGCGCGGCCGGCTTAGGTGCCGCTTCGGCTAATTTCTGCTCATTCCGTAGTGCAGGATGGGCAAAGCGGACATGCATGGATAGTCCGCTTTTAGTAGCGAACTTCCTACTGCAGGCCTGGCAGGGAAAGGGATAGTGGACATCTGCCGTTGATGGTGCTGGGCCTATGCATTTGGTGTGATAGGCCGGTAAGTAGGCTTCGTGAATCCTTTTTTGCAGAGTTTGCACGGGCCGCTCTCAAAGGGGATTCTATACTCCGCGGACACGCTAGCAACCGTTGAGGCATTGTCATTGTCGTCGTTGACTGGCAATCCAATATCCGAGGCTTCATTTATATTCGAGCTAACGTACCGGGCTTTCACAATCGGGGATGGTTAGCCGTCCGCGTGCTAGTCGGTCTGAGGGGGCTGCCCTCCGAACGGCAATACCGACATGCCGCCACGGACATTCACAGCTGCCCGTCCACTGTTCGATCCGGCTCGTCTTAGTAGAAACAGCGCCACCACGTGAAGTTGACGAGTCCGGTCTTGCCAGTAGCTTTTGGGTGCAATGCTACTGGCCTGGGTCCTACTAGTGTGGTGCTAGCCAGTAGTCCCCTTCGGACCAATCTGGTATATCCCGGACTGGCGGAGCAACATATGATGGTAGAGGACTCCTCAAGGACCGCTTAAGAGAGTCGTAGTTACTCTCGCCATTTACCCGCACTTGCTTGAATTTCTTCACGTTGACATTCAAAGCACTGGGCAGAAATCACATTGCGTCAACACCCGTATGGGCCATCGCAATGCTTTGTTTTAATTAGACAGTCGGATTCCCCGAGACCGTGCCAGTTCTGAGTTGACCGTTAAATGGCGGCCGAAGAGAAGGCACCTGGGACGGCGCGCGAACGGCCACCTTACGGGGTCTCTAAGCAAGCGCCGAGACCAAGCTTGACGGACGGCACGAAGCATAATGGGCAGGAAGTGTGCGGAAGTAATGCGATAGCGATTCCCGGCGCATCCATGAAGTAGGGTTTTAGTCAGTAAAAATCTAACACTACCATTCAAAAAATCTGGGCGCTGACCAAGCTCAAGGTCTGTCTCCAAGAAAGCGATACGACGGTCAGCAAGGTGACCAAAACAAGGAGCGGAGATGTGTTAATAGAGCCGCTCGTGGGCGAAAACAACATCACGTTGTTGCACCCGAAACAAATGAAAGAGATAAAGATCCTCGACTTGGACGAATTAGTTAACGAAGAAGAACTGCTGAGGTGCCTGGGAAAATACGTCGGGCCAGGAGGAAGTCTGAACCTCCGATCTCTTCGCCCGGCCTATGATGGAACCAAAACAGCTGTAGTTATTTGCTGTTATTTATAAATTCAAGGGACCGGATGCCTATTGGACCAAGCGAGATCCACCAGTCCAGTGGTATATAAGATAACACAGCAGGCTAAAACAGCGAAGAGCGGCATACGGAGGTCAAGGAAGATCTACATCCTACACTAGATGTGAATAACGCTTTCAACTCCGTCAGCTGGAATGAAATTACGAAAGAGTTAAGAAGAGATCCCTCACTAGAAGCGACTCCAGGTGGAGATATAACGCAGGGTTCTGTACTGGGGCTTCTGTTATAGAATGTCGAAAATACGACGGTGTTTTTAGGCAGTCCATGGCCCCTGGAGTGGAGACTGTGGGTTATCTTGATAATAAGCGCAAAAATCGAATATAAATCAAATGCCGTAATCCAAATCATAGCAGATTGGATAACAGAAGTAAGGGTGCCAGAAAAGGGACGGAAGGGTTGTCCCATTATTGTAAACCTTAGGAGGAAGACCATCACGTCCATATATCAACAAACACACCAACTATGGAGGGTACCTGACGCTCTCGTCAAGAATACTTCAGAATACTAGAGGACAAAGCGAAGACTGTTCGGCTGCGTGGCAGAGCCTATAATACTGTACGAGGCTCCCATTTTGTTGAAGGTCTTAAGAAGGTTACACATCGGAAAAAGCTATAAAAAAACCAGAAAAAGGCCATTTAGAACTACATGTGCCTATAGAACACTCTCCACGGATGCATAAGGGTCTTAGTGGAATGGCGGAAGAACATGGAATAAAATGGCAAACATCCTGGAAGGCATCGCAAGTGGGAAGATGAATGTACAGACAGTAGAGGCTATCGATATTATGTAAATACTATCTCACTCTAGCTGCTTCACCACAATGCGAAAGGTGGTCAGACAGCGGAAGCTATAACGAGAGACCCCATCAACCCACACACAAAAATAGCAATTTTGCTGAAGAGCACAGAAAAATGGCAGATAATGTCGAAGATGACAAGAGACAAATAAAGTGAAAAGGTAAATAAAGAGATAAGCTGAAAAGCGTGACACCTGCTGTAAATGCTTAGCAATACCAGGAGCCGACAGGTAGGAGGTTTCAGTGTAACATTTTCTCCTTTCTTCGCAAGAAAACAAAAAAAAATAAATTTTGGAGTTTTTTAACATTTGTTCTCTTAATTTAATTCATAACTCGAAATCTGTTGATCCTAGACGAAAAAAATTTATAATTTAGTTTGTATATAAGCCAGATACCAAAAATAACATGAGATCTGGGTTTACAGTCCGTAATTGGGTATTTGATTCAAGGTTTTTCCAAGATTGCTAATAAATTACGCTACGGGGATGTTTTGATCGAGGTGAGAACTCCAGCCGTTAACACACATCAATAAATTTTTAAATATTATTTTATATTTATATTTACTTCCTCTCTTCCATATCACTGATACTTTTCTGTTTTTAGTTCACGTAAAAAAGTCACCGTTGTGATTTCGTCGAAAAAATCGATTCCGGGTGAGTGAAAACTTTGTGACAATCCATCGAGGCAAACCGAGTATACAACTTATAAGAAGAAGTCTGCTACAATTTTTTGACCGTCAGATCATCTTTTCGGAATGATGTTATCTGGTCCGTTTGTCGATATTGCTTTGGGTACGTTGACATTTTGATTACCTTCGGTGACAATCCTAAAAAAGAGAAGATTAACTACTGATCAATTTCTACTTCAGAAGAATTTTCATTACACTATATCACTACTCCAACACGATCGGACAACATTTAGGGTGAGCCGGCTTCATACTAAATTTTCAAAAAAACAACATTAAAATTAAATAGCTTTATTACTATACAGTCAAAATAAAAAACCCCCTTCAAATAATACCGGCTAAATGGTTTTCGTTTATATGATTCTGCAAAGTTAATGGTTCGGAACATTTAAAGCCGCAACTTTCACAATCAAACTGCTCGGAACCGCTATGAATTTTCATATGATTTTTCAAAGACGATGGACGTGAATATTTAATGTTACAAATTTCACAACGAAACGGCTTCTCTCCAGTATGAGTTCGTAAATGAACGTTCAAACAACCTTTTTGTGAACTTTTATAATCGCAAAACAAGCAGGCAAATGGTTTTTCGCCGGTATGAGTTCTCAAATGTGTCTTCAGAGTTTCCGCATGTGAACACTTAAATTCGCAAATTTCACACACAAACGGCTTTTCACCCGTGTGAGTCCGTAAATGTCGTTTCAAATCTGAACTTTGGGTACCTCGGTAAGAACAAATTGTACACGCAAACGATTTTTCACCGACATGAATGACTTTAATGTGATATCTCAAAGTCGATGATCGGGCACATTTGAAATCACAAATCACACACTGGAACGGCTTCTCACCAGTATGACCTCTCATGTGACTCTTTAAAGATGATGACAGTGAAAATTTATAATGACAAATTTCACACTGAAATGGTTTCTCACCTGTATGAGTCCGAAGATGAAGTTTTAAATTATCTTTAAGGCAACTTCTATAATCGCAAATTTCACAGGCAAATGGTTTCACACCGGTGTGCAGTTTTAAATGCTTCCTCAAGGATGGTTTACTGGAAAATTTTCCACCACAAGTCGTGCACAGAAATTGGTTCGCAGCGGCATGGATTTTTGCATGTTCTTCAAGTTGCACTTTGTTGGTGAATATCAAATTGCATACCCCGCATTCAAATAGTTCGCATATTTGGGTCTTGCAATCCTGATCAAGTAGACATCCATTAATCGAAGTCTCTTCTTTAATTTCGATGGAATGATGCAAATCTTCTTGCTTGATATCCACGCACTCCATCGCTTCCGTTTTGATTTCTTTGCTATCATTTCCGAATTCTTGCAAATAAACCACCTCGTTCATTTCGATGTGGGTAATTTTGCAATTTTATTGATTTGCAGTGGGTCAAATAATGGTAGCCATTTAATATTGGAAAGTGTTGACACTGCCGACAGAGGCAAAATTATACAATTCGAGTTGTTCTCGGTAAAATTGGCAGTGGTGCACAGAACTTACTTGATAATGAAATAAGAATTTTAATAAAATACAATATTTTTATTTTTTTTATAAAAATAATAATTTTAAAAAACTAAAATTTTTAATAATAATTTATAACATTGGATCAAAAAATATCATGGCCGCGCCGCTACTGTGCCTTAACCCCATATTGAAATATTGTCGGTAATGTAGGAATCCAAAGCTGGTCACCATTTATTTTCTGGAAAATGTGGTGGTTGTCGTGCTCAATATTAAAGAATGAAAATGTGGAAATTGCATTGAACAAAATTGAGAAAATGAAAATGCGAATAAATGGATATATTCCATCGAAGTGTGCTAGACCAGTAAAAGGAAATTAAGAAGTACAGATGGAAATTAATATTAACCTCAAATTATTATGGGTAACTCATTTTTTATCATTTGGTAATTTTTAATTTGTAAAGCACATTTTTCTTTTCATGCCAAATGGTTGCGATATTTTGAATAAGTTTTTTAAACTAATTCATTTCATTAATATAATTTTAATACTAGGTATTTTTATCGGATGCAGAAAATATAAAAATTAATGAATTAGGTATTACACTTTCTTCGAGTAAGTTATTTTCTGTCGTAGGAACTAGTTTTGAGTAATTGTCTTTGTCGACATGTGCAGTAACACAACGGACACATGCAAATGACCAAAAATTCTTGTCGTGATCGAAAAATAAATTAAACAAAAGTAAAGGTAATAGCGAATTTATTTTTATCACAAATTTTATAAACAAATTTCTTCCAAGTAGTTCGAACACTTGCATATTGGTTGACTCCATACGAATAATTATTAATTTTTGTGGAAATGGTTATTTTTCAAATACGATTGCATTTTCATCTAGTTGTAAAATTTGTTCCTAGTTTATGGTTAGAATCTGTTTTTTTGAACACAGGGATATCAGGGTGTAATTCTTGAAAATTTATCGAGAAATAATAATTCGGATATTAAACCAATCAAGTAGGAGACCTGGGTATGATGGCATACTTTTTTTTGTTTGCTTATATTTTTGTTATTATTAAAGTAAGGAGAATTTTGTAATGCAAAATAATATTGCAAAACAATAGATTTTCATGAGCAATAAAATCAATATGTCAATACAAGAAGCTGATTGAAAAATTAATAGTTTTCGTCTAAGTACATGGTATGCCATCATATCAACACTGTGACACTATATTATTATTGACTGTAATTCGTGATAACATATAATATATTATCGCTTATAATGATTTATTCCAAAAAATTAAAATATAAGTAAGTATAATTATGGTATTAAAATTAAAAAACTTATATAATATGGCTGCTATTCACACAGCTCGCAAATAAAACATTTAATTTTCTTATCAACTGAAGCACATTGAGTGTGGCACCACCTTTTGCACTGCTGACACTGTGTCCAACTTTCCCGAGATCGAGACATTGAATACAACGAATTACAATACATACAAGCTAGGTCTTCATCTTCAGATTGTTCTTGTAAGGCAAAGGGATTTGAGTCATTATCTGCATCATCGTCTGCTTGTAATTCAACCCTCTTTTTAATTTTTCTTGCCGACTTTCGTCGTTCTTTTTCTTCTCAGCTTCTTTCTCTTTTAGTAATAAAATATCAGGGGTTGTGTTCAAAACACCTTGGGCACCTTGTTTTGTTCTTTTTTCAAAACTTGACTCAACATGATGAATAGCAGACAATTCTTGAATGAATTCCATTGCAGTACTTACGGAATGTTGTTCCTTATAAGCGAAGGGACGCATTTTACCTCCGCTATTGAGTCATCTCCAATTAATCCTAAAAGCAACAAATACTATATAAATGTAATCTAAAAATAAAGTGTAAATATAATAAGTGCAAGTTTGCTTACCATCGGGACTGGCTCCAAGAAATCCATATTTTGCATGGACAAACAAACCACTTGGTTTAACTTCTAAATGTATGCCTTCCTCTTTTTTATTGGCAACAAATTGATCAAGAGCTACTTGCTCGTGAACTTTGCCGTATTCCATGTCAGCGTTACCTTTTTTGCAATATAGTACATCTTTGACAATGTTGTGACAACTTGTCGAAGGTCTTTTGCAAACTATGCGACCAAACATTGAAGCCGTTAATCGATCCTTTCTCTCCATTTCATACACAGGATTTCCAAATTGACCAACAGTACTAGCAGCTATCCGTTTGACATCATCTTCTGAAACCTTAAATTGCATCTAATATAAAAATAATTATGTATGTAATTTTGATTATTTTTTACCTGCAACCTTTTCAATTTTCTAGCGCATTCGTGAGCTAGTTCGTCTCCTTCCAATGCAACATCATCTGCTGAAGGTCCATAATTATTATCACTAGGTGCAATAGGTACTTTTGTTACTCTATCGCAATTGGAATATTTTTGTCGACGCAGATTCCGACATTTCTCTTGGTTCTCGTACTTCGCAATATATTCTATTGCAGACTTTCCTATAGTACCATCTACATAAAACTTGTTAAAACATAAATTAGCAAAAATTTTATAAATTATAGGTACCATGTCGTTTTATCCAAGCACCAACATGCCATTTTACACCATAATTATATCGAAGGTCTGTCAAGTAGCATCTATTTTGAAAAGAACCTCTAGATATTAAATTTAGTCGTTTTCCAGAATTACAACGTGACACAATGTTCATATAACTTTCGGAATAATTATTGGTTTCGTTGTAAATTAATCTAGAAGCCTTTCGTATTACTTGGTCTAAAGCATCATGGATTTTATGCCAAACTCCCACTGCTTTTAAATATTCGGTGTTGTCGGTGTCGTTTTCTTTTGTGCAGAAGTATGGTTTACACTGTGTATGATTCCCATACACATGATTAGGTCCATTTGCAAGATCTTCTCGTAATTCTTCGATACTTTCTTCAGTGCTATTGTAAACTATTGCACCTTTGATAGCACTTTCAAGTCGTTTTATATATAAATTACTTATTAATTTGCGAGTTTTAATGTCTATTATATCATTTTTGGCTATATTGTAAAGGGCTTTACCGTAACACTTGACAACATGATTTGTACATACCACTTTTTTAATGTCTCTCCCGTATAGAACTGACTCGGTTACTTTAGCAAAGACGCTTGAGTCTCCATCACCAATGTATTTTTTATATCGAAGTTTATGCATGTCTTCGCTCAATCTAAAACCTTCCACTAAAATTGATGTTTCCATTCCAGTTGAACTTCCAGACCAATTTTTGAAACATACATGATGAGGAGGATCAGATAACTTGTTTGTCGCCCGCGAACACACACTGCAGTATTTATTGCGAACCCCAAGAAATAAAATTTTTTTTGTATAATATCCGATGATAACTGCCTAAAAATTTAGATATGATAAGTATTAAATGAAATATAAAAAATTAATTCTTTTATTGCTACGCCAGATTTTGCATTAAAGTTATGACCATAACTTTTTTTACTCCATCCACCATCGACCATTACAGTAATATAGGGAAAGTTGTCATTATCAACATTATTTTTTCTTATTGCTTCTTCCCGTTCTTCCTTGCCAGCTTCTTCCATACTTTCCCATAAATATTCTTTCCATGCCTTCAAATTAAAACAGTTATACGGTAAAAACGTACAACTAATATTTTATATTACAACTTCTCCTAATGACCCTTCAATTTTCTGAAACTTTGGCTTGGACATAAATGGTACATTTGCAATGGACAAAATTTCCTGTGTATGACTAAATGTTCCACCTGAAGCTAATGTCCCCCAAACGATTCTTTGGTTTATATCGCCTAGCTCATTTTTTGATGAAAACTTCGTATAATTTCGAAAACAAACATTACACTCGAAGATAAAAGTACTACGAAGACCACATTTTATTTCCTTTTTGAAACACACTTTCCCTAAAGTGCATATTTTACTATGATTGTATTGAAAATCAATGGCCCACTCAAAGATATATCCTATATCAACCAATCGATTACCTTCTATTGAAAATCTGGCTTTTTTCTCAGACGAATCCACCTCCATATGTAAAGCTTCATTGTTTATACTATCAATATCATTAATTATATAAGAATAATTACATGAAGTTCAAGCAAAACAAGCATTACCTATTGTATTCTTCTTCAGAAATAAATGACCAATTTTTATCTGTTAGACTCTCTTCTCCGGGCTCTTCTTCAATAAAAGCTTCTTCTTGTTGAACTATAATATTGTCAATTACTTTTTCAATTGTAACAGAGACCATGTTTGCATTTTCAACTTTACTGTAATCTAGGTTTGAGTTGAGGTTTGAATCACAAGATGTCAAAATCGGGTTTAAGTGGTTTTCTGGATCTTCGGAAATTACAGCTGCTTCTTTTACATTCTGCAGAGATCTAAATATATGCATATAATATTGTGCTCAGCACCTAAAGTGTCGCTACGAATTTTATTAATTATACTCATACCTTAGAATGCGCTCACGCGCCATGCGGGATCTTCTCAAGTATTTTCTTCTGTTTCGCCATGATTTATGAACTATTTTATTATTATTCGCAAGTTTTACCTTAACCATTTTGCAAAAATTTTAAATAATCAAATAAAAATAAACTTGTACACGTACTACAAATAACTTTTTGAAGAAATAATTTATGAATAAATTACCCTACTTTAAATTCTTAGAAAACGTTGAAACGTTAAAAATATCTCATTATCAGTAAAAGTCGAAGTAGGAGGTTTTCCACGTATATCGTCGATATACATATTATACTTATCTATTATTTCAAAATAGCGTTGTTATAAAATAACACAAAATGAATGTGTTATGCACACGCCATCTAGTAAACATTTTGAAAGTTACAAATTACATTAGTAACATAGGCATTAGAAGACTGCCGAAAAATTTCGTTACTGAAGGTATTAATAACAGATTTTCAAAATGTATTCTTCTCTACATATGTTCTGTAACGACATATATTGTAAATACAGGACGATTACTACTTTTATTACAATAACTAAAGAAGTAGATCGTTTCACAGGTCTCTTTTCTTTATTTATTTGTGCATTAACTAAAAATGCTTTTTATCTCTAATTGTAACACATTGTCAATAACAGTTGAAATAATATGATATCGCAAACCACAGGACGATATGTCATCTGTACTCTGTTTTTAATCGTCAGTAGCTCTTATGGCCAAATAACATTGGTATTTGCCACCTTAAAAGATGAAAATACAGTAAGCCATCATAACCGTTGTGCCATCATAACCAGGTTTCCCCTAGAGAGATGGATTGTGTTACAAGAGGTTCTTTCACCGCTGACGAGCAGGCGATCATACCTGTTCTTCACCGATTCAACTCATAATTTTTTTTATGTGTAGTTCAAATAGGATAAGAATTTTTTTTCGTTTTCGATAGTGAGAAATTCTGATATAATTATATAAACATTTCCTAAGGCAGCGGTTCCCAATTAGTTTTGGCCGCCGAACCCTTGGGCGATGTAAAAAATTCAAGCCGGTTTGTTTACTGCATACCAGGTAGTATATGCACACTAACCCCCCCCCCCCCAAAGTAAGACATTTTGTTATCTCTTGACAAATTCTTTTAATATTTGGTTTGATTTCTGAAAGCTGGATTCTCATATCAGGAATTGCGTTAAGTCGATTTCGATACTTTGTTTTTATTCCTGAATATAATGAGAATCCAATCTCACACTTGTATGTGCTCGCAAATGGTAGCAAAATACGGTTTGTACGTTTGGACAACTCCGGATATTCCTCGCACAGTTCATTCCAAAATACGCCAAGAGGAACATCTTTAAATTTACTTTCCAATTGGAAATCGCACCTAATTTCAATTAGATTTTCGAAATCTACACATTTTCGTTAATCTTGGCACGTTAAAGATTTACTGGCGTTTTAAGCCCGTATGTTGGTTAATTACATTATCCAAAGCCTTTAGTATATCTTCGGATTTCTATTTCCTTCTTAAATTATATAGTGTGTATGATGATCCTGAAAAAAACACAAAATTAAAAATCAGATCAAATCATTTTTGCTGATTTTTACTTTTCTATATTTGGTTTTATTTTTTCTAACTTCTTTTGAATTCAATTCTCATAATAAGTATTTCACCGACATCCCTTTCAGCTCCTAATGTTATTCCATATTTGCTATGATTATTAAACTCCGTGCTTTGGAGGGCACGTAAAGACGGCGGTTCCGCTGAGTGATGATTACAGGGTTACAGGCATTCCCCAAACCCGGCCTAAGCAACCGTGTGGTCTAAATGCTTAAGGCTTTCTTGACAAAATTTGATAAAAGAAGATTGAAGTTATATTGCATATAATTTATAGTATATGCATCTATTCGTCTATTCAAATACTTACTACTAGTAATATTTTTATAATGTAGACTATATTAGCATTCAGAATATCTTTATTCCGCCCGGACGGAAGCTCTACGGTGGTTCTAGTTTCTTGTCTGTTTTTAAGTAGCTATGTCCTAAGATGATCCTGCGACGACTAATGCAGGACATCGAGAACAAAGGAGGCCTCTCCGAGAACCAGTATGGCTTCCGGAAAGGCAGGTCTACGGTCGACGCGCCAAAGAAGATAGTATACACGGTGAGGACGGCCAAAGCGGGAATACACTGAATCCGCGAGTACTGCCTGGTCTGGTGGTGACCCTCGACGTGCGGAACGCCTTCAACAGCGCCGTATGGAGCCATATCCTAAAAGCTCTCCGAGACACGAAGGTGGACCCGCACATCTACAACATCATGGTCAGCTACCTGAGTAGGAGGACGATAATCCTTGGAAAGAAAGGAGAGGACGACAACATGGAGGCAACAAGCGGCGTGCCGCAGGGATCAGTTCTCGGCCCATCCCTGTGGAACTTGATGTACGACGCCGTGCTAAAACTCCGTCTACCAGCGGGAGCGACACTGATAGGATTCGCCGACGACCTGACGCTAATAGTCAGCGATCGGGAAGCCCAGGCTATGGAAACGAAGGCAAACCAGGCCATTTCCATCATCCTTCAGTAGATCAGAGACAAAGGGCTCCAGCTGGTCCCGGAAAAATCCGAAGCCGTCATGGCTATCGGAAGGAGAAGGATGCCCAACATCCGCATCCACATGAACGGATCGGCCATAAGAATCAAAGAATCCGTTCTGGTGCTGGGAGTTAGACTGGACAAACACCTCAACTTCTCCCAGCACATCAGAGAAACGGCGGCGAAAGCAGAGGCGTCGGCATCCACCATCGCACGCTTGATGCCCAACGTGGGAGGGCCGAAGGCAGCCAAGCGAAGAGTACTCGCAACCGTGGTGCATTCCATCATGTTGTACGCTGCACCCGTTTGGCACGACGCCCTCCAAATAGGACGAAACCGAGACAAAGTACATAGAGTACAGCGAAGAGCCGCTCTACGCGTGATAAGTGCATACAGGACCGTGTCGGGCGAAGCAGCGCTGGTGTTAGCCTCAATAACACCAGCTGACCTACAGGCCGGAGAAAGGGCGAGAACCCACTCCGGACAAGTGAACACCAACGACACGACCATGAACCTCTGGCAAACCAGATGGGACGAAGCCGAGGTTGGACGGTGGACACGGCGACTCATACCCGACATCAAAAGTTGGGTCGCCAGAAGTCACGGTAAGGTAAACTACCACATCACGCAAGCCCTCACCGGTCACGGATGCTTTAACGCATACCTCCACCGTTTCGCCAGAAGAACGGCCCCCAAGTGCGACTACTGCGACGCGGAAGACACTGCCGAGCACACCTTTTTCGAATGTGCAAGATGGGAGCTGGCAAGGGTCACCGCAGAGTTGGGCACGGACTCGCAACTTACGCCCGACAACGTAGTAGCCACAATGCTGAAAAGCCCGGAGGACTGGAACGCCGTCGAAAAGATGATTCACACGGTCTTGTCCGCAAAAGAGCAAGCGGAGCGAGAGAAACAAAGGAACCAATGAAAAGAAAAGATGACAAAGAACAGAAGTTACAACATCAAACATACGGCGAAAGAAGAAAAAGCACCCGGAAGACGAACAACCCCCACTCGATCGAAAGTAATGCCTAACGGCGGTTTCTTGGTCGAGATGGGGGTTAGGGGGGAGGTTTTAGTCAGTGCAAGTCTGACACTACCGTCAGATGTGGACCATAGATGATGATGGTGTCTCGTACGAGATTTCCTCCTCCCTGCGCAAGCTAAAAAAAAAAAAGGAGCTATGTCTTGTAACTGTTAATGTCATTTTAATTTCCTGTAGGTATTTTGTTTTATGAACGATAAAGTGGACTAAAGTAAATTAGCTCATATTTTGTCCTGCACATCAAACGCAGAAAATTTCTATTTCTTTTACTCTAGCATTAGAGTGATTACAAATAAAGTGAAATATCTTAGATGCTGTGGTTTATGCTGTATTAAAGAAGTCAAAAAATGAGAGTTAGTTTTATAGTAAACATAATTAGTGTTTTGTTATTGCATGTCCACATTCATCCAAAAAGAACCAGTTTATATAATAATATTTTCCCTGTTTATGGTAAGAATATTCTTTGTAATTACTGATTTCCCAGTTTTTTCCACTTCATCATCCGAAAAAAAGATTTTCTGTTTCTTCATTATATCCATCTTTGAAGTTATTATTTAATTTTTAAGTATTTAAGTATTTCTACGAAGACAAATTTGAAAATTGTGGCTTTGTGGCCTTGCCAATGTGGCAACCCAGAATTACATAATTACATTTTCAGTTCTGGATGTTTATAATGTTTATAGGAATAAAATAATTTTCGACTGCGAATAATAAAAATGGTAAATATATTAGCGCGATAATCTAAAAATAACAAATTAATAAAATAATAAATTTATTGTTGGAGATAAACTTTTGTTTTTTGTATATCAGTTGTAATACTAGAAAAAGCTTCTCGGGTAATGCGGAGGGCTAAATAAAACACAATTGCTTCGAATCGACTAGTTTCGGTCAAAACTTGACCATCTTCAGGCTATAATAGGGAAAAAATATCCAATTAGTTACAAATTGGAAAGAGTAAAAGAGTTTTCTACGTCACCTCTCGATGCAGATCTAATTAGTGTAATAATGTCGTAAACAGATCCAACAACAGGGTAAAAAACGGACATTGTGCGGCGTCCAATGTACAGGTAGTAGTCTTGAGTTAAAACGATTAGACAATCAATTAATTATAAAAGCGGGTAAAAACGAAACGTTGAAAACCATATGAACACGTACAAAAGTACAATAGATAAAAACATGTAAAACATAAACTAGTAACAAACCAAAAACACTATAAATTAGACGTGATAAAGCAAAATAATATCAAATACCAACTTGTTTTGTTTTTGCGTCAGTTGTAATACATTCGTACGATAACTTATTTATTTATTTCTATATCCAATCTACATTCATAACATAACATTAACGTGACAATCCTAACATCAGGTTATATCCGTTCGTCTTAGTGCCGCCTGTCAACACCAGGGTAGTACCAACCCAACTAAGGCGCGATATTCAAATACACAACAATCCTCCCCCACTTAAATCGCGACAAAGTCCGTGTAACGTCCCGGTACTCGGCGGTTGCGACTTGGTCTTCCTGGTAGTACTACTGTCTGTGGCTCTTGAGTTGTTACATCTTGAGTTGCTTCGGCATCTGTGGGTACCACCATTGCTTCCTCCGTTGCTCTTGCCATTGGCTCCAACTCCCTACGAATGGCACCTCCTGCTTCTTCGGCTTCGCTATCTGAGTTTCCATTGCACGTCTTCTTGCGCATTTGGTCTACATGTCGTCTCATTCTCCCTGGCTCCGTTTTGACTACGTATGACACTGGACCCGTAATGTCGATAACTTCTCCCGCAATCCACTTCTCTCTCGACAGATAGTTTCGAATGTAAACTTCTTTTCCCACTTCGAATGTTCTCACCGTCGCTGTTTGTTCCATACCTTCTTTTTTTATTGTGTCCGGGTGCAATTTGTCCAATGCGGTTCTAAGTCTTCTGCCCATTAATAATTCTGCCGGTGTCCTTGAAGTTGTTTGATTAGGCATCGTATGCTGTTTGAATAATACTCGTGCCAATTTCAAATTGAAATCTCCCACCTTTAATTTTTCTAATTCGGTCTTGCCATATTGTACCATGCGTTCGGCTTGCTCATTACTGCTTGGGTGGTATGGTGCCGCGGTATGCGAATTAATTCCGTTTCTTAAGTAAAACTGTTTGATCTCTGCTGACACAAAGGCAGTTCCATTATCTGATATGATAGTGTCTGGGATTCCATGTGTGGCAAACAATTGTCGTAAGCATCTTATTATCTCAGCTGACGATTGCGACGTCACCAGCTTGGTCTCCAGCCACTTGGACATTGCATCCACAACGATCAGAAATATTTTTCCTTGATACGGACCTGCGAAATCCAAATGTAACGTAGACCATGGATTTGCGGGTGGTTCGATAAATTGCCTTTGTGCTTTCTTTGGGTTATTTTGATGTATTTGACAATTTTCACATTTTTCCACGGTTTCTGCAATCTGTTCATCCAAGTTGGGCCACCAAACGTAGCTCTGTGCAGACTTACGATTCCTGGATGATTTGCATGTAACAACTCTAAAACTTCTTTCTGCACTCGAGTCGGAATAATCACCCGACTTCCCCATAGCAAACAACCTATGTGTACGGATAGTGCCACGAAATAAAACTCCGCACGTTCTTTGTAAGAAATCCAACATGTTTTTACATCAAATTTATCGATTGCCCTTACAATGCCACTTCTCGCTACTGTCATCGTGCATTACTTCAATATACTCACAATTATTTTTTCTTCGTCGCCAGTTTCTAATACATTCGTACGATTACTTATTTATTTATTTCTATATCCAATCTACATACCTACATAACATAACATAAACGTGACAATCCTAACATCAGGTTATATTCGTTGGTTTTAGTGCCGCCTGTCAACACCAGGGTAGTACCAACCCAACTAAGGTGCGATATTCAAATACACAACAAGTTGTAAACAATATTTCTACCAATTTTCCAACTTAAAAAAATTAAGTTCTATTTGTTGAGTGTAAATGCATACACCTGGCAACCTGGAAAAAAAAATGTATCGTTAATTGTTTCGAATTTGTTGTCGTTGGCGTTGCCTATGGCGTTCGAGTTGAAGGCTTAAATTTTATATTCTTTGAAGTCTTATCCATCCATCGAAGACCAAAAATTTTCTATAGAAAGTTGTATTAATCCACTTTGACGACTTTAAAATCAATTTTTCAAGAATTTCAAAATATGAGTTAGTGACTTTTTCTGCTACGCCTTTAAATTGCAGTAATTTTCAAAATAATCAAATTGCATAATATAATTACTAAATCTGATCTGCTTACGAGTAGTTTGTTTTAAGAGCTGTGCCATCTTCCAAGGTCGCTACATCAAACCTTTGTAATTTGATTTTGTGGTATTAGTTTCTGCAGAATCTCCAAAAGGGATATCTGGGGAAAATCACCATCACCAAATAAGTATATAAAAATTTATTTGGTCTCGAGAAAGAAAGTTTTCGGATGCGAATTTTAAATTTCCATAAACCGTTATATTTTCGTACCACAGTTTGAACAATTTCCTGAGTTTTTCTTTAAAAAACTGTTTTTATATTTTATGAAAAACTTGATGAGCTTCAGCCATCCGAATTGCAGGATAAACTAAAGTATTCACTGACGAGGTTGTCACTCATTCCTTCCAAGTCAGACCAAGTCCAATAATTCAAACAAAAAAATGGTTTTTGTTCGGTTTATCTTATTTGCTACCAACAAGTAACTGCGCGATGCCGAACAATTAGTCTAGGCGTGCGATGTTATGGACCTCGCATTTATCCGGCACTAGCGTAAGACCTTTTTCTTCAATCCACATTTGTATGGGTTGTATCGCCGTGTTTTCGCGGTTGCAATAACGGTGATATCGTCCACGAATCCTGCCATTGCTACATCTTCGATAATCTCTATTTCGAAGATTCTATCGTATGTGGCATTCCAGAGGGTTGGCCCCAGGATCGAACCCTGTGGGACCCCACTGGTTACTTTCATCAAGATATTCAGTTGGTCTTCTTCAACTAGGAGAAGGGTCAGTCAGGTGGATTTTGATAATGTTTGACAGGTTAGGTGTTCTGCATTTTGTTGATAGTATTTTGATTATGTGTTTCTATTCTGCGGAGTTGAAGGCACTGCGGATATCTAATGTAACTAGCAGCATCACCATCCTTGTCCGCTATGTACCTGCTCGTGCCTTATTGACGTAATCTAAAATGTGCTTTAGGACGTCTATTGTTGATCTGCCCTTCCTAAATCTATATTGTCTCTCACTGAGTTCTGGCTCTTCCTGAAACCTGCGATGTATTGGCTTCTCATATAATTTTGCGGTTGTATTTAATAGGTATATGGACCTATATGACGAGAGGAGCTCGAGCAGTTTTTGGCTTTTTCGTGTTATGACCGGCTTAGCCTTCTTAAAAATGTTGGGGAAGTTTCGACGCAGGGCACATCTATTTACAACATTGAGGACTTGAGCGGGGTGGCTCTCGACAACCCTCTTGATTATTTCTGATGGGATTCTGTCTGGACCAGACGCCTTTCCATTTCGCAAGTCTAACTAACAAGGGAATTATATGACCTCCGCATTTTTGTAATTTTTGCCACTTATTGTACTGATAGTTTAGCCCTTCAATAAGAACTCCTCAAAGCAGTAGGGCCAGATGGCCAGAAATTTTCGAGAAAATCGACTTTGAAATATTGTCGAGAGAGTTTGAAGACAAGATGTGATATAATTTGCAATAAGTTCCGTAGCATAGAGGCGAAAGTTAGCTTAGGAACCAGTGGATCCACGGTTCTATTCCCACCTTTGTTAGGTTTTTTTTTGATTATTTTTTCTTTAGTGCGTATTCACACGTTATTTAATTATTGTAAAATCGATTAAATTTATGCTTGTAGACTAAAATGTGTCAATATTTAATTTATTAAATACATTCAATTCTCTTGTAAGTCTACTAACCTCACTTTTTTTGTGCGTTGGGGAAGGAGAAATCCTTATGGACACCACCTGAGGGTGGTAGTGTCAGACTCTTACCGACTAAAACCCCCTCCGCTTAAATTGAATCCGGAATTGTGGTATCGTCGTAAGACTATCGGGACGTTCGACACATTATGTTACTGTCTACTGAACTACCTGCCCTGCTGTGCCTCTTCTTGTTGTTCCTCACTATCGTCTATTTCCTTTTACTCCGGCAAACCCATGCGCTTCAGGTATGCAAAGAAGCACCCATGGCCAGACAGTACCTGGGTGATATAGAAATCTATCTCCCCGTGCTTCCTGTTTGTCCACTCTCTGATATTCGGGATAAGGTAGTGGGTCCGTCTACCCTTAGGATATCTGTCTCGTCTGTTTTGCCATAGGTCCAATAAATCCAAACTTGCAGTTTATCCTCTTTGTGGTAAGTTTTGTACCTTCCTTTCGCCTGTGGGTCAATTGGCGTTATACCCGTTATAATCAATCCCGTGTTTTCGGAGATCGTCCGGTAGGCACTATCCGCTCTGATTGCTGCTCTTCGTTGTGCTCTGGCTGGAATCTGGCGATACGATTCCATCTCCATAGGTTCGTCCTATATCAGTGCTCCATATAACATAATGGAGTGCAGTACCGAGCTAAATAGTAGTCTTTTGCTTGGTTTAGGTTCATTGCTGTTCGGCATCAGCATTTGGAATGCAGTGTGGACCCTTCCTGCTTCAGTCACCGTCTTTTGGAGGTGAGCCGTAAAGTTTAAGTTCTTATCCAATGTGATGCCTTGGCTTACTAGTGTGGCCTGTGATGTTATTGAGCTTTCCCGCACTGTGAAGAGCAAGTTTTCACTGTTTTTTCGCCACAATAAGGGCCTTCTTTTTTCGGGAACCATCTGTAGACTCCTGGTCTTCGTCCAGTCACCTAGGATCTTCAGGGTTTTGTAGACGTTTTCTTTTAGTCGCCTTATTCTTTTACCGTAATGTCATCTGCGAAGCCTACCAGTGTGACGTTTAGGCGCGAGACCTCGTCGTATGAAACGTTCCACAGTAAAGGGCCGAAGACCGATTCTTGTGCCACTCTACTCGTTATATCTACCATGATTTGAAGTTCTCTCGTCGATTTCCAATATTCTCTCGGTTACGTGGTCCGAGATTAATTTTAGCAGATGTTCGTCTATTTCTCTATCTTGAAGAGTTTTCAAGATGTCTTTCCACCGTACTGAGTTAAATGCAATTTGAACGTCGACCGTGTTCGCCATGTCCCTTTGGCTGTTTCAGTAGTCTGTTGTAATGCATCTGTTGTGGAACGACCTTTTCGGAATTATATCGCAATTTCTTACTGAAGAAAGATCAAATCTGGTTCATTACATTTTTGACGTTGATCTAAATCAGTGGTTTCCAAACTTTTTTGTTTCGTAGACCCCTTGCCATGTTTTTCGATTTTGGGCAGACCCCCTACTTACATGGTATTCTTTTTCTTTAATTAGGTCTACGACCTGTTTTTACTTAACAGCAACCTCGGTGATGTTCCGAAGTTACTATTAGTGCTATGAGCATATTTATTGTTTTACATCGAAGGTAGCTTGCGAGGCTTATGTCAGATGTGCCAGTAACTCTGTTTTTTGTTGTTGATGAAGGCAAGTCATCAACCCAGAGGGGCCGCCGGCTTTATGTGCCCTCCGAAGCACGGAGACGATCATAAGAAATTTTAGACTTTCTCCGGATTCACACCGAGTACCTTAATGTCAGCAGTTATTCAGCTAACAAACTAGGCTAATGACCGTCTCATAATACATGGTATTGAAAATTATAACATACCAAATTAAAATTTATTATCTGTTATCTGTTAGCAAAAAATTAATGTTTTTAGTTGGAGGGACGAACCTGATTCTTTGTTAACAAATTTTCAATATTTGGCATCAATTTAGTTAGGTTTAATCTCAAACCTAAAGAGATAGGATGAGATCCACTATTGTTGACCTCCATTTACATCTCATGGACCCTCAATATTTTTTTCTGTCTTATAGGTTTCGTTGACTTGTTCCTCCGCGTTCACTTGGTTTCTTCTTTTTTTCCGCTTATATAGCCGGGTGAGACTCAGCTAACGCTTCCTCGCCGCGGCTATTGCGTCGTTCCACCAATACGCGCTACATCTGGTTGAGTATCTTTTCGGGCATAAATGCGTCACAAGTAGCTGCCAGCACAGCCACAAGGTCTTCCGCAGTGGTCACTGTATGGTACGGTGCCTGTTGGACGGACTGTCTCCCCTTATCTGCATCCAGCTTGTGGGTGTTCTAGCCTCTTCGTGTCTTATGCACGAATTCCCATTCGAACATATTTGTGAACGTTGCCTGTTTCGTCTTCGTGGACCTCCCAGTCGACTATTTTATTTAAGAGATCGGCCGACACGAAGGTGATGTTCACCACCGACTCGTAGGCTCCTCATCTGAATATTGGGGTGGTGCCTATGTTGCATGCGGTCATATCTAATGAGTCGCGGCATCGGCTAACACGTCGCTCCGAGAGTCTGGTGGCGGAGCCTCATTGGGAAGGACCTGCCACGTACGTCTGCAGCCAGCTAATCAATCTGTTCTTCGGACTTCAACGGTGTCGTATTCAGCGAGAAGTAGCAACTGTAATATAGTAAAGTGTAAAAAATCTGTTTAAACCAACGTTTCGAAAGATTTATTCGCTCATCTTCAGGGCTGGAAAAGAGAGGCAAACATTGGTAGTCGGTTAGGAACCAAAAACAATCCAATAATATAGCGTTTGAACTTTACATGTGCGAGGTTAACCACCCATTCCTCATTACTCAAAACATCACTCTAACCTGCCCCGAAATCCAATAAAATTTCGCATTGCCCTTCCAACAAACTATGAGCACCGAAAACATCCGAATAGTGCTGGTGAGTGACCCCAGCAAGCAATGGGTAGCCAACCAGACAACCTGCGACGACGGTAAGGCGGCTATAATTTCATCGGCCTCAACGAAAATGAGGAGTGATGCAGGTAAGGTCTTTGCTTGAGCTGATCTAGGCGAGCATGACGTGTATTCGTTCTACTTTTTACCAAACGACGAGGTGGGAAGCACCGAGGCAACAATGGCTGTCCTATTCGAGCACGTCAGGCTGAGAAACAGACCCACGATCATTGGCGGCGACTTCGAAGCCAAATTTCCGGGATGGGGTTCTCCGAGGGGGACCAGCGAGGATTGCTTTCACGAAACTGATTGCGAAGATGGGATTGGTAGTATCCAACGTGGGAGAAGTCCCCACTTTTGAGTATGTCCAGGTTAATTCTAGACATCACCTTGACAACGGCTTCGATGTCCAGCCTGATCGATGCTACATCCGATTCAAGGTCGCTTCCACGACCGCGAAAATGCGGCTCAAATTAAGATGGGTTTGAAATAAGATGAGCGAGGAAAGACTGCAAGTATCTAATAAATGAGAATCAACCGGCAGACGTTTCGAGTGCGGCACTGGAGGAGTTCTTTAAAAATACGCGTAACTATTGCATACCATCAATCTACTGGTGGGCGCAAGAAATAGCTGCTTTTATAAAAAGCTGTACTGCAGCTAGAAGAGCTTATTATAAAACCGAAGCCTTATTATACGCACACACTGGACTGGGCGCACAGACTGGGGCGCTTAGCGAGTCGATTACTGTTAGGTCGCCCGGAGTAACTGCTATGTCGAATTTTATGCGTCCCTTGAATTACAAATTTTAAAATACCATTTTTTCGAAAACTGATTGCTAATCCATCACACAATTTTTGTTTTAATATGCTTAGTAAAATGTCCGGAATCCAATAGTGCATAGGAAACAATTCAAATTTTACCCAATTTTATGCCTGAAATCTGTAGTTATTATTCTCATATTGAGCATAGCTACTAGGTTGCACATCATTTCTCTATTTTCATTTGTTTTCTTATGTATAGTATTTTTACCTGCTATGCTCTTTATGTATTCCTCCTTCCCAACTTGTGCATTAAAATTTCTCAATATCACCAGGTCATCTTTTCTTGGTATGCTTTTATATATTTGCTCTATTGCTTCTTATTTTTTCATTTTTTCTTCTTCATCAGCTTCCTCCGTTGGTGCGTATACATTTATAACCGACAAATTCTCTATGATACCTTTAATTCTAATATACGATAGCCTTATTTTATTGGTTTGAAATCCATTATGTCTTTCATTTTATTCTTTACTACAAAGGTTACATTGTTTTTACCTTGTCTCTTCTCTGCTGAGTACAAAAACATGCAATTCTTCATTTTTCTCTCCACTTTCTTTACATCGTACTTCTTGTAATGCTGCTAGGCCTATTTTATATTTTTTAAGATCATTAGCAATTTTATGCATTTTTCCAGGTCTTAGCATTGTTCTTATATTCCAGGTTGCTATTCTCTCTGTTTGCGGCTTCTTCCTTCTGTTTTTCGTTAGGACCTTCCAATTATTTTCATTACCATATTCGTTCTCCTTCTCATGTTCCGTTGTAATTGCCGGGGTCGTTATATTATTGGCGTGAATTAGTTTTTTTGATGCTGACAATTTTTTGATCTGTTCTGACCGGGGTCTTCAATCTGTGTTTGTAAGTTCTTTTCAATTGTTTTCCATTCATATAGCTTATTATTTATTGTTATCTTCGGGTAGCCTATTTTGATTCTATTTCCCTTTTCCATTTCGTGTTTTGCCACCTCTCTCAATTTTCTTTGTATTCCCATTTTATTCGGAGTCATATCGTTGTCAATGTACATCTTCCTTCCGTTCAGCTTGTTCTTGTTCTTCATTACTTGCATCTTATCTTCCCAATTTTGTAATTTCAGCACTATTGCTTGGTTTTCTTCTTGGAAGGCATCTATCGGTTGAACTGTTACTCCTATTTCTTCTTTCAGAAGAATTTTTATCCTTTCCGTGAGATTCGTAACGTTTACCATTTCCACCCCCTTGATTATTATGTTGTTTCTCTTTGATTTTTCTTGTCTTTCGGCTGTTACATTGCGCTATATGGACCAAGCTAGGCAAGTGCCTACACTATAATACTTTGAAGCAGATACAAATAAAAATATAAAACACGCTAATTATAGCAGCTGTTATTGCAATTTTAACTGCAAATAAAAAATAACAAATATTAATTGTCCGAAATATTAATATATTAATTACATTATACATCAAGAAAATGTTATTTATGAACATTAAATTTTTGGTAGGCCCGGCCTACCTTGCCTGTATATTTTTAAATATGCAATTTGTAATAACAACAATAATGTCTCTTCTTTTTTCTAATGCTTTAGTGGAAAGAGTATGTACTATTTGGTTCTTCAATTTGAATTACCGCCTTCTCAAATCAAAGTTACAAACCAAACCAAAGCTGTGATCGTCAAACAAACCTCGCACGTTGTGATCTCCCCTCGTAGTAACACTTACAAGTTCTTTTAAATTTGCGGATGGCTCTTTGAATGCTAACGTAGTTACCTTGCTTCCTAACCTTAAACTTAAACACATATGTCCAGTGGCGTAACCACTGCTAGGACACCTGAAGGAATAATTAGTACACACAAATTAAATAAAACACAGGATTCGGTTTAACGATGAATATATATTTAACCGAAAAGAAAAAGGTAGTCCGACAACCAATTTACCAGCAAAGTTAATCTCCTTGATATCATATAATTCAGAATACTTTAGTTTGAAACTTGATTTAATAACTGTTCGATAGTTAATCCCCTTGATCGTAATGTTTTCTAATTGATTATTCATATTTATATTACCAACCACAACCTATAGTAATTTGTAAGAATTTTATGTATGCATTCCGATGTTCAATTCAATTGGTTTTATATTCCGTAAGACCTTAAATAATAACCCCTATATTCTAAATTATCCGTTGTTATATAGCTAATACCTCGTCACTTAAACTAAGATCGTCAGCTTAAACTAGTACGTCTCTCTTATTGCTAATTGGTCAGTTTCTTAAATCTAAATAAGTCGTATGTACTTAACTAAATAAATTCCCCATACTTAAACTAGCAAATAATTATAGCCGCAAATAATAATCATGAAGAACTTTGTTAACACAGTTCTTTAATATTGTTTTTAATTGGTATTACCTTTTATTAGGTCAATCATCGTTATTTTAATTGTATTTAATTTTTACTATTATAAATGTATTCGATTGTTACTATTTTATAAGTGGTCGCAAATAATCATAAGGTACATTGTTAAAATTATTAATAACTGTCCTGAAATATCATAATTTTGTAGTACATCATTTAGATATATGAAAAAAGAAAGGGACGACATCACAGCATTTGCTATGTCACTTCCGGTTCCATTACAGCTCGCCTTTTTAGTGACAAGCCATACTGAGACATATTTTGACCGCCATCTTATGATTGTAAGCGTCCACAATCCGTTATGCTTAATCATCTAAATTAAATTATCCCACGATAAATATATTTCCACTTCAAACACCCGCCTTCATTAAATTTCCCTCAAAAACTCCTCTTACGTCTTAACCAAACTACCCCTCGTAATGGTACGCCATTGGTAAAACATTATATGAATAATCAATCTCTCTCATTACATAATCTACTCCCGTTTTAAATGATAATAATATAAATCACAATCTCGAACAGTAATTAAATCTTATAACTGAAGATAAATTAATAAAAACTTAGATGCAACCGTGTATGTAAAAAAAAATTATCTACCCGCGTGGTTACAAACAATTATTACCTACATTTCAACGTAATCCTGTATTAAATTCTTTTAACAAAATAAATCAAATATTTTAAACTTACGTATTTTAATTCTGTTGGTAACTAAATATGATATGAAATAATATTAATCTCTATTACTTGATATTCTAAAACTGATGCACAAAGAACGACCGTCTTCAACGACGTTCCAAAATGTAAGACCTTCTCACCCTCTCTAACGGTAAAATCTAACGGAAAACTTCCACCACTTCCGTTTTACAATCGTTGTATTTTAAAGTAACCAAAATGAACTAAATTTAAAACTTCGCGCCCAATATATTCAAATTCAAATTTACAATATTACAAGTATTTAGTAATTTAAAAATTATACAAACAGATATAAATAGATATAATTCAAATACAGATACTGTGACCGCTTTGATTACGACTAAGAACGGAATTCTTAAAAATAGTGGCATTCTAAAATTTGAACCAATAGAAAAAATGATCAAGTGTGTAAAAATTGGTAATTTAATTAATAGGTACTTTATATATTTTTACTTTGTTGTTTGTTAAAATTATGTTTTGTGTATAAATTTTTAGAAGTAAATAAAAATTTTAATTTGTATTGTCAAGTTTTTTCTTTATTTTTCTTTGCATTAGCTTACAAAAATAATAGTTTTGCTAAAATATATACCAAATAAAATAAATATAATATAATAAATGTGGTGAATGGTTTAGGGATTGGTTTAGGGAATGGTTTAGGGGTGGCAGTGGGAAATGTGGGGAATTTTATCTTTGTAAGCGGGGATTTTAAGCGAGTGTTATCGGCAACCCAGGTCTTGTGTCTATATTTATAATTTAAATATCTAAAACTAACAGGTGGCAATAATTTTAATGTGTTGTTTAATAGTGATTAATTTTATATATTTGTATATTTTATATTAATTTTTGCTGCATTTATTACTAGAACTTTAACCTAACCTCTAAATATTTAGTGCTTCAAATATGGACGGTGAAATAATTTTAGAAGTGTTAACTAAAATCGATAAAAGTATTGATGGTTTGCGAGTTTCCAGTGATGGTTATAACGATGACGAAATGGAGAGCATTGAAGGAAAGTTAGAAGAATTGCACCATTCCGTTGACATTAAAGAGGAGGATTCTATTTTAGAAGATCAACAGGATAATAATGAGGTGCGCTATAAACCATATTTAGTGTAAAATGTTTATACCAAAAGTGTGGCGGTTGATATCTTCTCTACTAATCTCTTCTTGTTCTTTTCAGGGTTTTATGATTCCTTGCCTGTTCCGACTTCATAAGTGTTAGGCGGTCAAAATTTCTTTTCCCTTTGCGATTTACGATTTAGATTCTTTAGGTTTCTATGTATTATTTCGCATATAATTATACAAGGTGTCCCCGTGACTGTGGAGAATCTTTGAGGTGGTGATAAAGGTCACTTTTCTATGACAAATTTTCAAATAAAATTTTTGTCCAAGTCGAAACCCCTGTGAGGCACCTCATTTTAAAGTAATATTTTGAATTTCTGATTTCAAACGGATATTATTGATTATTTAGACTTAATGAATTAGACATTTTTTAAAGACCATTCGATTATCTACAAATTAGGTTCTAACCTAACTATTATTATTTTGTGATATTATTTTGGTTTTCATAGCCCACTAAATAAATTAAATAATTTATAAATTTCTTGTTTGTTTAAATCTTGCATTTTTCTCGAAAATTTTCTTATGTAACCCTATGATAATTTTATATGTATTGAATACACCCCTGGTAGTATTTTTTATTTAGCAATTTTCAAATATAATGCCAATAATCCAATAAATAAATAATTCCAACATAATTTCAATAAAAAACCTTTCAAAATTCCACTTTATATTCAAAAATTTTACAAACTTATCATAAATTATTACTCATCCAAATCTTCCAATTCTTTTTCTTTTTCATAGCTTCCTGTTTTTGTGATCTCGTTTTTCCAATTATGAAATTTTTTCGTCTTGTTTTATGATTGTCACTTGTTTTACAATTTCTAATCTTGTAGTTTCTTGTTTTTCAAATTCTAATTTTTTAACTTCTTGTCTTGCCAATTCTAATCTTTCAGCCTCCAATCCTTCAGCTTCTTGTTTTTCTAATTCTAATCTATCCGCTTCCAGTTCTTCCGCTTCTAGTTTTATAATTTCAAATCCTTTTTTGTTTTTTTGTTCAAGATCTTTGTTGAATTCGTTTCGAGCTCGTGAATTTTTTTACTTATGGCTTCGATTATTTCTTCTTTATCTCTTTTCCTGTTTTCTTCGAACATGTCTACTATTTTTTTAAAGCAATCCATAAATGTACGTTTAAACTTTGGTTGGAACGTTGATTTATCAGTGATTTCTGCCATTCCAGAGTCTTTTTGTTTTTCTTTTTTTTTCTACCTTAATTTCTTCCATGTTCTTTATATTAATTTTCTCAGGGTCTAAGGTAGGTCGATTTTGGAAAGCCCCACGTTGCATGCGACAATTGAAGTGTAATTCTACCCCCGGGTGAATTGCTAATTCATTTTATTATTTTTAAAAATCTCCAATCCACAATGTATTTCTTCAAATTTTTAATTTCAATATTTTTATAAAATGGAAAAGTTTAAGTTATAGATACCCGTATCGCAGGCGTGCTCTTATCAAATAAATTTGTACTTCCTTGAACAAAGTTTTAATATAAAATAGAATACTTTCTACCAAACTTTTAATTTTAATTGTAATAATTGTAATTGCCATCCCATTCCACATTTTTCTATCTTTTTTTGTTTTTAATTAGCTTCCGTTTAATTTTTTATTTCCAAAAATCGTTCACATTTCTTCAAGATTAAATTTAATCCAACTAATAATATTATCAATCAAAATTTTCATCAAAAAAATGTCTTATATTTTTAAACCACAAATTTATTCAATTATTTTCTCGGGTACAAAAATTACACGTCCATCACGTCGACCATTTTTGGCAAACGTCCCGGTATTTTCGGTGATTCGTTTCTTAGACCATACATCTTTGGGGATACGGAATTATGACTTATATTCATTAACAGATATGCTATCATTTTTCTTTCATTGCATCATACACGCGTTTATCTTCGTCTGATAGGAATTAGTTGGTCCCTAGTAAGGATTTTGTAAAATTCTCCATTCTACACTATTATTTCTATTTCATGCTCATATTCTGCTTTATACATAACCATTGTATTATTACCCTCGTCAGAACATGAAATAATCAATTCAGTATGCTGCCTAACGAATCTTAATGTGTCTTTATAATTTTTTTTCATTGATTATTTCTGCTCTGATTAGCTTTGCTGTTTTCTTTGTCTGTAATTGGTAACAATGTTTATCCATTTAGCTCTTAATGCATCTATTTCACGTTCTTGTAATTTTAATCCCTGTAAACTACCCTACCCTGTAATGTTGGTATTACTTGTACTGGTCTTCCAAATTTGGGACTTAAATAATAGAAAATTAACCTAAAAAATTAATTTGTAAGTCGATAGTGTGGTAGTTAGTAGTATGTAATGTTAAAATAAACAAACTAAACAAAATGAGTTATTTAAATCAGATTGACACTATTAAGAAGTGAAGATGTATGAAAAAAAATGGATGGCTGGGACTCTTTAGAGAAGGCCCAGCAATTTCTTCCTTCCCACACGGTTGAGAATCGAAATTTCAAACTTTTTATTTGGTAAGGATACCCAAGGTAAAAAACTAGCTCTTTTCTTTGCGGAAGCCTGGGATGAATCCGGCGTAACTGCAACGAGTTTGCACTCTCTCTCGTAACAAAAGAAACGTACCTACTATTGGGAGCGAACTTGGACACGGATGCTCGAAACACTCACCCAACAACTGTTAATGAAGACTTCCAATATTTGGAATACTTAAAACGGTGCTTGAGCTCAAAACTAGATCAAAAAATCAAAAAATATTCGAAACGAGCATCGGTTATATCGACGAACGCAGCTGACGATTATCAAAAAAAAATTGTCGGTGTTGTAGAACTTTTCAGATGAAAGAGAAGAAAAGAAAGTAATGAGGACAAAAAACTTATCTTATTGCTGCTGTTGTGTGGTCGCTATTGCTCGATCTTTCCGGTGTTCAAGAAATCCAATGGCGAAAAATATCAAAAGAACTCAATTTCTTTGAAATTGGCGCAAATCCGCAAGAAGGAGCGGTGGTAATTCCAGTAATTATCACTCATTCACATTTATTATTACAAATGAAATGTCAGAAGTCCCCATCGATCCCACATCTGCTAAAAAAGTTATTCAAGGTCAAAGGTCGAAAATTTTGTAAAAATAACTTACACAAAAGTTGTAGATTATTAAATTCTATATCAGAATTGTTTCTATGTTTTTTTTTTCTATGAATTATCATTTCAGAGATAGGGCAATTTCAAGCATCATCAATCTTGATAAAATTTTAATTAGACAGTGCAAATGTTAAATGAAAATGTAATGAAAAACGATACGAAAAATTACAATTAAAATTGATGAAGAGTCTCTTGCTAATATTAAAAATGAATGCGATCCAGCGAGAATTTTTCTTGAAAAGATAAAAAATTTTATGTAGCTGGGGGCATTGCAATACATACGGTATATTTATATTCTCTTAACTTGAGAACATTTTAGTTCTACAAAGTGTTTGTGCATTTTTTGGTATTTCTAAAAAATTTGAAATGATTAATATCGAGTTACACTACGTAACCACTTATCTATTGATTATTTATTTATCTTGGCTTATTAAAATAACTTTTCTTTTTAGATCTTTACTTATTTATTTGTTACAGAAAACCGCGCATAATTTAAATATTTACTTAGAAATTAAGAAGGAAGAAGAAGAAACGGAAGTCAATTTAGAAGATTTGCATCATTCCATCGACATTAAAGATGAACCTTCGATGAACGAATTTCAAGATAATCAAGATTGTGATATCCCTTCACTTATTCATATTGGTAATCGATTTTTCCAGTGTAACATTTGCGATTATAAAAGTTCACAAAAGTCAATATTAAAAAAACATTTAATTGTTCATACAGATGAGAAACCGTATGAGTGTAACATTTGTGAGTATAAAAGTAGGTGGAAGGTAGCTCTGAAAACTCATTTACAAACTCATACGAATGAGAAATCGTATAAGTGTAACATTTGCGATTATAGAAGTTGCACAAAAGGTGCTCTGAAATATCATTTACAAACTCATAGGAGTGAAAAACCGTATAAGTGTAACATTTGCGATTATAAAAGTTTCACTAAAGGACCTTTGAAAACTCATTTACAAACTCATACGGATGAGAAATCGTATACGTGTAACATTTGCGATTATAAAAGTTCACGAGCGTCTCAATTAAAAAGACATTTACTTACTCATACAGATGAGAAACCGTATGAGTGTAACATTTGTGAGTATAAAAGTAAGTGGAAGGTAGCTCTGAAAACTCATTTACAAACTCATACGGATGAGAAATTGTATAAGTGTAACATTTGCGATTATAGAAGTTACACAAAAGGGGCTCTGAAATATCATTTACAAACTCATAGGAGTGAAAAACCGTATAAGTGTAACATTTGCGATTATAAAAGTTTCACGAAAGGACTTTTGAAAACTCATTTACAAACTCATACGAATGAGAAATCGAATGAGTGTAATATACGCGAGTATAAAAGTAGGCGGAAAGAAGCTCTGAAAAAACATTTACTAACTCATACGGGTAAAAAATCGTATGAGTGTAACATTTGCGATTATAAAAGTTCAAAAAAGGCACTATTAAAAAGACATTTACGAACTCATCCAAGTGAGAAACCTCTATGAGTGTAACGTTTACGATTATAGAAGTTGACAAAACTCTTGAGAGTCATTATTGCAATAGTACTTTATCTTTTGCCTTTTCTCGGTTGATATATTGTCGTCTTACAAAAGCATTGGACACACCCTGTACGGTTTTAGGAACAAATTGTAATTTGATTTGGTAAATTTGCCAAGAATGCAAAGCGAAGAGGGTTTATTTTTGACAAGATGGCTGCACGAGCCAGTTGTGCGGGTTGTGGCTCTAATTGTTTTATAAGGTTTGTGAGATTGTTTTGTAACTGTAATATTTTATGAATTATTGTTGAAGTGATTATTATGATCGAAAGTTGCATTTTGATATGTAAATTGGTTATTTTAATTTTGGTTATTAAAGAATAATAATCATAATAATATCGTTTATTTAATTTTTTGACTATACATATTAGAGAAGAATGCGGGATAGGAAAATTCCCGTCCCATCCCGAGCGCGGGACATACAATACGCGGGACAATTGTAACAATTATTTACATAAATGTTTTCCGCGACCCTTAATCATTGGTCGCGCTCTATGCCCATCCATGGTGGGAATTTCTTCACGTATTACCGCCGCGCAACTACGGCTCGTTACCAACTTTGCGCGCAAGGCTTGCGTCTAGCTAGAACCTGGTTACAAAAATCCTAATGCGCGTGCATCAATGAAAGTAACGTCAAACATTTTCAACATAACCGTGTTCAATTTTTATAAACGGGGATTAACCAATAAATTATTCTCGAGTTTGATTTATCTATAAAGTGGTCTTTTGAATATTAATTGATAGGGATTAATTAGTAGGTAATTTAAAACTAAGCATGCCAGGAATTTCGATAACCTGGGACTAGCAGAAACGAAGATTGATTGAAGAGAGAACTGACTTCTCGGGCCAGCTACCAAAAAACCAAGCAAGACATACCATGCGGATGATATGTGACACGGAACGGCGAGAAAATGGAATAGCGAATATGAAACCAAAAGATAAACAAGGAATAAAGGCGAAAGAGCGGAAAAGAAAAGAGTCTAAGATCTGGAGAGTTGGCACATGGAACGTTAGAACGATGTTGAAAGAAGGAAAAATGTACGAAACAGTAAGAGAACTAGCGAAATACAGAGTCAACATAGCGGCGGTACAGGAGATAAGATGGAGAGGTGGATGCTGGGGAGTACGTGTTTTTGTTTTCTGGAGAAGAGAAGCAGGGATCAAGCGGTGTGGGTTACTTTGTAAGAAACGACCTGAAAAGGAATATAATCCAATTTAAACCACTTAACGGCAGAATCGCATATCTGAGATTAAAATCAAGTCCGGTAAATATAAGCTTAATAGTTACATACGCACCAACCGAAGATAAAAGTAACGACGAAAGGCAACAATTTTATTTGGAACTGGAAAAAATGGCTGAAGCAGTACCCAGGCGTGATATATTGATAATGCTTGGAGACTTTAATACCCAAATAGGGAAAGAGGACTATCTTAGCGAAGTAGCAGGTAAATTCACGATCCATGAAAAGACCAACGACAACGGACAAAGATTGTGTAATATGGTAACAGCACTGAACATGACTATAAGTAGCACGAAGTTTAACCACAGACCAATACACAAAATAACATGGATGAGATATGGAGCAAATAAAAATGAAGACGGAAGCCAGATAGACCACGTCTGTATATCGAGAAAAGGTGCAACATCTATCAAAGACGTAAGAACTTACCGCGGGGCAAATGTGGATTCCGACCATTACCTAGTGATCGCAAAGTTCGCGCACATAAATATTTACAAAAGAAGAAGAGATGAAAACAAAAAACTAGCACTGGAAAAATTTGTGGATTTGATTAAGACAAAATACGCAGAAGAAACAGACAGAATAGTTGATAACATAGAAAAAGAACAGGACATAGACAAAGAGTGGAAAAACATTAAAATGACAATGCAGACAAGTGCAGAAAGAACAATAGGGTTTCGGAAACAAACAGTACATAAAAACTGGTTTGATGAAGAATGCGAAGAGATGACAGATCGTAAGAAAACAGCAAAATTGACATGGATGAAAACAAAAAGAGAAGAGGATCGAACCATATATAAAGAAAGAATGAAGGAGGCAAACAAGATGCACAAAAAGAAAAAAGACAAATGGATAAATGACATCATGAATGGGATAGATGAGGAGTGTAAGAATAACAACGTTAAGAAATTTTATCTTGGAATGAAACAACAGATAAGAAAACGCAAAGTAAACACTAGAACAATGAAAGTTGAGAACGGAAGAAGAAATAAAGGAAATATGGAAGAGACACTTCCAGAATCTGTTGAACCAGCCAGACGGCGAAAACGGATCGGTAGAAACCGAAGAACAATCAGAAGGATCAATAGTACCAGAACCAACATACTGCGAAATAAAGGCAATACTGGAAAAGATAAAAAATGGAAAAGCACCGGGAAGAGATGAAGTATGCGGAGAGCTGATAAGGAATGCAGGTGAAGAAATACACCAAAGAATATACGACTTGATTCTTGAAATTTGGAGAAGGGAAGAAATGCCAAAGGAGTGGAAGTCAGGAAGAATAGTACCAATCCACAAAAAGGGAAATATAGAAGAATGCCGAAACTATAGAGGAATAACCCTATTACAGGTGAGCTACAAGATCCTGTCTTTATGTTTATGATGAAGTTTATGAACTTCAATAGAAACGGAAAGCCCAAACAAGATGAATTAAAAATAAGAAAATATACGTTTGAAGATGTGGAAAAATTTAGGTATCTGGGAATACAGCTAAGCAAAAACAACAACAGAACAACAGAGATACTTGAAAAAATACAAGCAGGTTGGAGAGCATATCACGAAACAAGAAAATGTTAAAAAGCAAGAGCATATCTATAATATATTCATCTATATAGATAATATCTATCTTTCGCAGTGCCCAAGTTAATGATGAAAATTTTTTAGCGCATCGCTCGTTGGGGGAGACCACTACAGGGTAGTACGCGAGTCTTCTTCGCCAGCTGATCATGATCGTTATAATTGTGAGCCGGTCGCTCCGATTGGGAGGGGTGGGTTTTCCGTAGCCCACATTAACATTCGTTCTTTGCTCTCAGATTTCCACATGTTTTCTGATTTTGCTGCCAAAAGCAACTTCAGTATTAGCGCTGTATCCGAAACATGGCTTACTCCTGATTTTCCGTCGCACCTTGTTGATTTGGAAAACTACGTAATCGTTAGAGCAGACAGAGGATCTCGAGGAGGAGGGGTCGCCCTATACGTTCGTAAATCGTTGCATTTTTCACGCTTGCACGACGGTCATCGTTTTCCTAGTGGCCTTGAGCACCTTTGGATTCGACTAAAGATCAGCGGCCTTGCGATTGGGGTTGGCGTGGTTTACAGACCTCCCACTGCTACTCTTTCCTGTCTGGGAGAGTTTGAGGATTTTCTCTCCTTACTGAGTACGGAATGTGGAGAGCTGATTATTTTGGGTGATTGGAATATTAATTTCCTTATCCTATCGCCTCAGCTGGGGCGATTTGAGGGAATTCTCGATCTGTTCGGACTTCGCCAGGTTATAGCGGAACCCACTCGTGTAACCTCGACTTGTAGCACACTACTTGATGTTGTTTGTATTAGCAGGCATCGGGTTTCCCCACGGAGCGGCGTGATCAATCTGCTTGCATCCACCGACCAACTTCATGGTGTATTGTTATTTGGATTTGCGTGCCCCGTCAGCTGGACCTAGGGTTTTCACTTACCGCGATTTCCGAAACTTTGACCATGATGACCAGAAACCGTGGGATGTTGATGAGTTTCACCACTGCGATTCACGGGTGGAATGCTTAAATACTTTTATTCTGGCACTTTTTGACGTGCATGCTCCGGTTCGGACCAGGGTTCTCAGGGAGGGAGACAGGCCGTGGATCACATGGACGATCAGACAGGTGGCTAAGTTGAAGGCGTCGGCGTACAATAAATACAGACGTTCGCGATCTGCAGTAGATTTTGAGTGCTATCGGGATCTCAGGAATTACTTGTCGGGCGCGGTTAAAAGGGAAAAGACAAGCTATAATAAATATCAGCCTTCCGTAAATCGCTCAAATCCCAAAAAACTATGGCGATACCTGTCATCTTGGAGCGTACATGCTCACCCTAATGGTCAGATTTCTGGACATCTATGTGAGGATCCTGACTATATAAATTCCTATTTTCTCAGCTCTGTGCCGAAGGTTTCTGGTCAGGTACAGTTGGATTTCGATGACGCTTTGTTTCCCGGAGTTGGATCACTCTCTATTCCGAGGGCTACGCCGGTGGCATTGTATGAGATTGTCGCGACTCTGCGCTCCGATGCCGTTGGGCTGGATGGTCGTTCTTCCGTTCTGCAGTGACGTGCTCTGCAACATTCTTAATTTCTCTTTCGAAACAGGCGAGGTGCCAGCCATTTGGAAGATGTCACGTGTGAGACCTCTTTCAAAGTTCCGTTAGCTTTAGAGCCTGCCCATCTTCGTCCGATTAGTATATTGTCACCATTTGCAAAAATTGTTGAGTCACTTATCAAAAATGCGTTGGACGATCATTTGGCACTTTACAAAGTTCTGTCGCCGTCGCAGTCTGGTTTTAGGCCCCACCACAGTACTGTGATCTCCTTGTTGAAGCTTGTTGAAGATGTTGCATCAGCAACCGATCGTTCCGAGGTAACTTTATTGGTTCTTCTCGATTATTCCAAGGCTTTCGATTCCGTTTTGCACCAGCGCCTTTTGGCTAAGCTTCGTTACTATGGATGCAATGAATCACTATGCAACTGGTTTGCGAGTTACCTGCGTGATAGGTCTCAGGTGGTTGATTTTTCTGGGAATGTATATCTCAGCCATTAGTGGTTTCTCGGGGTGTTCCACAAGGAAGTATCCTTGCCCCGCTATTGTTTATAGTATACACATCTGATCTGGAGAAAGCAGTGGATCCAGACTGCTCTTTGGATGTGTATGCGGACGATTCCCGAATACGTATATCCTGTCCTCCCTCGGACTTGGATGCTGCAATAACTCGGTTAAATCGTAACCTTGAATCACTGCGTGTGTGGTCCTTGGTAAATGGTCTGACATTGAATCCGGCGAAGTCGGAACTAATCATTTTGGGTAGTCCCCTGCTGGTACGTAGAGCGCTCGATGGCTCAACTCTTCGAGTGAGGATCGGTGATGGGATTGTGAGGATGGTCGACTCTGCACTTAGCCTGGGTTTTGTTCTGGATGGAGAACTTAATTTTCGTCTACATGTTAACCGCAAGATGATGGGATGTTACTATAAGCTGAAATCGCTGTACCAATTCAAGACCATATTGCCTGCTCATGTGAAGTGGTCGATTGTCAGCAGCACATTTTTGTCCAACATCGAATATGGTTCAGCGGTCTATTACGATTTCCTAACTCAGGAGTACAAACGCAAGCTGCAGCTTCTGCAGAATTCATGCCTACGTTATTCATTCGACATATGCAGGTATGATCACATTACACCATATTATCGTGATCTGCATGTCCTGAAAATTGATCAGCGCTTTCTGTTACTTGCTGGAATTCTTCTCTTTAAAATATTTAGAAGTGGTGAACCGACACATCTTCGAGATATGATTAGGCCCCGCTCTATTTGTCATTCCCTGGCTCTGCGTGATCTGCGAAATTTTGACGTTCCGTCTCATTTTACAGCCAAGTTTGAGCACTGCTTTGCATGTTGGGCACCAAGACTTGTGGAAAGGCATTGAGGACTATTTTTGGAATCTCCGAGTTTGACAGCTTTCCGCCGTGGTTTAACCGACGCACTGCAATTGGAGCAGTAGGAATCATGCGATTTAAATTTTGTTATGCGTTATATATTGGTTACATTGTTAAAAGGGGTGATTTGAAAATCTAACTTGTTAGAAATCACCCTTTTAAGAGACCTTTTTTTCTTGTAAAGTAGCTCTCTTAAAAAATGCTTATTATTATTATAAGAACCAAGGTGAGAATATACAAGACTTTTGTGAGAACGGTGGTCACATATGCTGCAGAGGTAATGAACCTGACTAGAAGAGAGGAAGAAAGACTGAGAGTATTCGAGAGAAAGCTGTTGAGAGTTAGTATAGGCCTAAAAAGGATTGAAGAAAATGTGTACAGATAAAGAACGAACACGGAAGTAAAAGAAATATTGGGTGACGGAGACATCGTGAAACACATTAAGGCACAGAGAATACGATGGCTAGGACACATAACAAGAAAAGAACCACAAAGTGTCTTGAAACAGATTACGGACTGGAGACCAAGTGAGACAAGGCCCAGAGGAAGAACAAGAGATAGATGGCTAGACTAGGTGATAAACGACCTTAAGGCTATGGGAGTAACGGGCTGGAGAAATAAATGCGAAGACAGAATGGAATGGAGAAAAATAGTGAATGAGACAAAAACACATGCGAAACTTTAGAACAACGAAAAAGAGAACAAGGGGAGTAATTCACCTCAATAAATGAATTGTAAAGACTTTTATAAAGTAGGAATATTCCTAAGGAATGTATACCTGATTAAATAAATAAAATAATAATTAAATTTATTAACTAATATAATCGATGTAAGGTGGAGGGGCGCTAGCCCGCGTGTCATACTTACAGCAGTTGCATTTTAGCAGTCGTATCAGCAAGTCCGTTGGTATTACTACATGTGTAATGGAAATTTTGCATTTGGATTTAATTCGAAATAAAGTTATAAAATATTACTACAATGTTTTTTTGTTATTTGGTTTAAATTCGAATAAAGTTATGGAGTAATACTACACTAATTTAGATTGGCGATACTTCAAACAAAATTAATTTGTAATAAATAACGTTTTAAATCTCAAGGTAAGTTAATACAGCTAATTTTATTTTTGGGCATCTAAAGATGCTATTTATGATCAGGATTTGCATTCGTGCAAGATAGTCACATACTAAGAAGAACATGATAATTTAGATTTGCTGTGGAGACCATCCGATTACACAAATAACAAACAAATTTATCATAATTTCAATAAATATAAATTTTTAGGACAAAATGAATAGTTCTCTCAATTTTATAATTTGTGGAAAACTTTACAGCAATTCATCAAATTTAAGAAGACATATAAGAAGTTCGCACCTAGAAAACAGCACCGTGGTAGCTCCTCGGCAGTATGAAAACAGTACCAATTATTTGTTTACTTGTGATTTTTGCCATGAAAATTTTAATTATAAACGTAATCTCGTTAATCATATGAAAGTAGTACATAGAGATGATAACCTAACATTAAGTGAAAGAAAGGATATTGCTGTAAAAGTTCTAACAACTAGTATAACATTTCATGCTGAAGTATACAAACAAAATTTGAAAGGATTCTCGAACAATTTTAAAATTTAATAATTACTGATCCAGGATACAGTTGAATTTGGCAACTACTTCCAGCAGTACTATTTACAAAATTATCAAGTCTGGGCTTATTGTTGTAGATTACTTGCTGGTAATACTGGTATACCGTATACCGAACGAACGACGAGTAACCGAATAACACGGCCCCGTTTTCGTAGCGCTGAATAGTGGAAATCTGAGTTGTAGTATTATTATTATTATTATTAGTAACGGGCTGTGGCACATGTCCCCACTGCACTGAAGCTTAAGCTTATTGTGCACCCATCCGAGTTTACTCAAACAATTGCGTCTCTTCGACCAGGTCGAGAACACAGTTGAAAGGAGATTGTTCTATGTCCTCGGTTGTTGGGTAGGGCAAACCGAGGTGACGCAGCCTGCTCCTGGCCAAGGCCGGGCATTGGCATAGTATGTGGAGTGGGGTTTCATCCTCCTCGCCACACATCCTGCAAATGGGATCCTCCGCCAGCCCCATAATGCTGAGGTGCCTTTTGAGGCAGCAGTGCTCTGTAAAGAGACCCACTAACCTTCTAAGTTGTTTACTACTCAACATGAGTATTTTGTTCCTTTTGGCCTCACTGGACGGTGCCCTTATAAACGTACGCGATTGCCTCAGTCCAGGTAGGTCCACCCAGTGTGCAAGGTGTTGTTCTGCTAGCATATCCCTAATTCTTCCTTTTGCGGTGGAGTAAGCAATCCCGCAGGAAGGCTCCGGGCCCATTAGGTTTGCGCAAGCGGCCTTCCTAGCTAGAAAATCCGCTTCTTCGTTGCCTTTGATGCCCCGGTGTCCTGGCACCCACATCAGTGTGACGCTGTTGCGGAAAGCAAGTTTTACCAGAGCATCTTTGCATTGTTTGACAACCTTGGAGTGTAATTCAACTCCTTCCAAGGCTCTTAGAGCTGCTTGGCTGTTAGTCATGATACAGATTCTTCTCTCTACAAGGTTCCTCCATACCAGCTCTTCAGCACAGACCAATATGTCAGTTACTTCTGCCTGAAATATAGTTGCGAGTGGTCCCAGGTTAATGCTATAAGCATCCCCCAATCTTCTGCCTCGCACACCTATTCCAGTACTCGTCTCAATCTTTGATCCATCTGTATACCAGATGGTATCATACTTAAGCCTCAACGTTTGTGAGGTTTCAATTTTATCCCTATCCGGTACTATGACCTTATAGGGCTTTCTAAAGTCCCTCACGGTGCTAGTTCTGTCAGGGTGCATGCTGAGCAGGCCGTTACTCTTAATTGAGTTTAGGATCATGGTATGGTGCCCCCTTCTAGGATTGATCTCACCATGACCGTTAATTTTCAACCTGTAGGCTGCAAGTAGAGCCTCGGACCCCACGACTAGGTGTAAAGGTCGGAGACCCAGGAGAACCTCCATGGAAGCGGTGGGCGTTGATGCCATTACCCCCGTAATACCCAAGATCGCCAGTCTTTGCAGCCTGTTGAGCCGGTTTATGCTTTCCCTTTTACTGGCTTTATGCCACCAGATCAGGGCTGAGTATGTGATCGTGGGTATCACCACTTTAGTGTACAACCAAAGTACCATTTTAGGTTTTAGTCCCCACGTTTTACCGATCATGCTCCTACAGGCCCAAAGGGCCCTAGTCGCTTTGTTCGTAATGTGACGGATGTGAGGCGTGAAGGTCAGCCTGTTGTTCAGAGTTAGACCCAGGTATTTGACCTCCTTCTGCAGAGGCAGCTCCTCCCCCCGCAACCTCAGAGTCCTCACATCCTGAAGTTTAGTGCGTTGTGTAAACGCAACAACAGAGGTTTTGCTCGGGTTTACCGATAGCCCCTCTCCTGTGCACCATCTTTCAACGATTCTGAATGCGTTTTGCATCAACGAAGACACATCAGCAAATCCCTGTCCATGTACCCCTGCCTGTTCCAGCTCCCGCAGAAGACTATCCACCACCAAGCACCACAGCAGCGGGGAGAGGACCCCCCCCCCCTACGGACACCCACGTGCGGCAGACACCTCCACAGTCGTCTGTCCCAGACTAGCTTTGATTTTCCTGTCTCTGAGGGTAGAGCTAATCGAACCCGTAATAGCTGGGTCGACTCCAGGACTTCCGACAGCTCTTACTATAGAGTCAAAAGAGGCGTTATCAAACGCCCCCTCTATGTCTAGAAAGGCTCCCAGAGCAATTTCTTGACTGCCAAGAGCCCCCGCTATCCTGTGAGTTAGTTCGTGTAGACTAAGCTCACACGATTTGCCCGATTGATAGGCATACTGGTGTCTGTGTAGAGGTGAATTCACCAATATACTATCCCTAATGTGCCTATCAATCAGTTTTTCCAGTGTCTTTAATAAAAAAGACGTCAGGCTAATTGGACGAAATGACAGCCTGGGCATATGATGCACGCCCTGGCTTGGGTATAAATACCACTCTTGCCATCCGCCAGCTTTGGGGTACATAGTTGAGCGCCAGGCTGGCTCTGAACAATGTACATAGAGGGGTGGCTAGTACTTCCATTCCCTGTTGTAATAATGCGGGGAAAATACCATCCTCGCCTTGAGATTTGAATGGTTTGAAAGTGTTAATCGCCCATTCAACTCTCGTTTTGTTAATTATATTATCTGCTAATTTCCAGTTGCTCCTGCTCGCCGGACTCGTCGGGATGGCTTGGTGCCCCTGGCCATTAGAGCCATCATCGGGTTTGGGGACACATCCCGGGAAGTGTGTCCGGAGCAATAGCCTCAGAGTCTCCTCCCCCGATGATGTGAACCCTCCCTGTGGTTTTTCTATTGTGCCCACCTTTCCGTGGCCACTCTTGAGAAGAGCTCTTTGGAGTCTTGCACATTCGGGAGTTCTTTTGATTTCCCCGCAGTACTTCCTCCATGAGTCTTCCTTTGCCTTACGTATGGCGAGTTGTAGTAAGCTAGCAAATTAAGAGAAAAAGCGACGAGATAGTGAACAGTAGTGTAAAAACCTGAAGTGAAAAAGAAGAATCCGAAATAATTTATTTTAAGGAATTAGCGAATAAATAAGCTAATAATAAAAATAAAATATGAGCTCTACAGGCCTTGCAGGCCCATGGCTTGAACGATTTCTCTCCACTTTTTTTCGGTCCCTCACCAACACTGTCCATTCTTCCATCCCCATCGCTCTGAGATCTTCTTCCACTGCATCCAGCCATCTTAATCTCGGTCTTCCTCTTCTTCTGGTACCTATAGCACCCTGTTCCAGAACTTTTCACGTCATTCTTTCTTTGGACAGTCTTTCCACATGTCCCAGCCACCTGATTCTCTGCGCCTTGATTACTTTTGTAATATCCGGTTCCCCGTAAAGATTCATTACTTCCTCCTTTTTTAATCTGCGCCATTCGCCATTTATTTGTCGGCCACCACAAATTCTTCTGAGAATCTTTCGCTCCCAACGTGCTACCCTTTCGTTATCAGCTTTATGCAGGGTCCATGTTTCACAGCCATACAATACCGCCGGTCTTATCACTGTCTTATATATTCGCACTTTTGTTTTTCGCGATATTCTCTTATTACATATAATAGTCCCTAAACTTCCTGCACTTTTGTTTCCCCTGGTTATTCTCGCGTCAATTTCTTTGCTATTATTAAGGTTATTCGTTATTAAAGTCTCCAGATAGTTAAAACTCTCCACGTCTTCGAATTTATTGCTATGTTTATTCTTGCCCATGACACTAAAATCTTGAATTATCCATAGTTCAGGTAAAATTCATGTACAACGACTTTGGTCGAAACCATTGGGTTAAATAGGGAAATCATCTTAGAATTATTTTTAGCAAATTTCTTTCCAAGTCTTCATTGGGGGAGATTCAACTGAAAATAAAATGTTTATTAATTTATAAAGTAAATTTAGGCAACGTACCAGATATTTGTTATCGGAGAACCTTCAGCAACGTTTGGTCTGGCATTGCAAGTTTTGTTATAGTTAAAGTCAATCTGGACATTCCAATATTGCAAAGTTGGATTGTTTCCACCATAAAAAAAATTGTTGTGCTGAAAATTGAAAATATTAAACATGCTGGAGTGAAAATTGTATAAAATTTGTGTATTATTGTTAGGTTAATAATAGATTTAAGTGGTTACATTTTGGGACGATTATATTGACCAAAATATTATAAAGGTGCGACGAAAGACGATTAGGTTCGCGAGTGTTCACGGGTTTGTGAAAAATTAGGATTTTTGTGGTGCAAATGCGTGTAAGAAAAACGGTTGTATCGGAATTTAACAAAAAGTCTGGGCTTACGAAAGAAGAGTCAAACGAGAAATGGAAAACACCATCGGAAAGAGCAGGAAATTCTCTTTAATTTAGGACAATTTGAAGATCCGATGATGAAAATTAAGAGTATAAGAAGAGATTCCATCCGAGAATGTGGACGGATCTGGACAATTTGAACTTTTTAATTGAAGCTGGAGTCCGACCGAAAACATTTAGGATAGGAAAATTTATACCAAAAGATGCAGGATTAAAAGTTAATGACTTTAGATAACTTTTAATCTTAAGAAAATTGTGTTGGTGGATACACCAAGTGAAATTAAGTACTTTATTTAGTACAGAAACGCAAAATTTTGGCATCTTATGGAACCGCGAATTATCATTGGCCGACGCGAAGATCATCCACCACCCTAAATTTTAATATGTGATTTAGTCGATTTTTATTGGTAAATGGCATTATCGATGAACATTGGTCAATCAGCCATAAAACGAATAATTTGGCCAGGATTCCGTATAAAAGGAGATGCGTTTGTAAAAATAAGAGAGTTCGTTTTCAATTTTTGGACTGGTTGCTGCGGGAGCTTCTGCCCGACGAATCAGCAAATTTAAATAAAGTATTTTTCTGTGATAGAAAAATTTTGAAAAGTAATTTTCGGTGTTTTGATGAAATTTTTTTGATAATTAAAAATTAATTTAATTATTCATGTAGTGAAATTATAATTGTCGATCAATGGCAATTTAAATAAAATAATTACAAAAATTATTTACTATGAAAATTTACTTTCAACAAACAACAGAAGAAGACGTTAGTGGAGAAGATATAGTCAACTATAATTTCAAAAGGATTACGTGCAAATTTACCTGTTGGTTATGTGATAGTGCCGTCCTGAAATTTAAGTGATTAGGTTGTGTTGTGTTGAAAGGATTACATAAGAAGAATATAAAAGGTAGATAAAACAATTTTGATTGTAAAAATGTTGTGTTTTTTTAGGTAAAAACGTTTTTTTTTTAGTTTAAGTTTTAAAAATATGTGGGGTTAGGTTTATGTTTTTGTTTAAGTGTAAAAAAAGAAATTGTTCTTACGTGTGTTATGCAATTAAACCAGATGACAGAAATTTGTAGTATTTCAATTCACTCTACAGCACAACGTTTATAATTTGTTTTCAAATTTCAAAAATTTATTTCACAAAATTTGCACAGGTACATTTGGCGAGATGATAACGAGTATTGGTGGTTGCTAACTTACTTTCATAATCATCGTAGCTTATTTGTAGCGTATCACAGCATTATATTCTTTAATATGTTCTACCCTAGCCTTAAAAGTTCTGTCGTCTTTAGCTACGTTTGTTTTTGCGCCCATAAACATATATTTCGTCTTTTCTTCATTTATTTGCATCCCCATTTTTTGTGCTTCCAGGATGAGATTTCTCAATATTTTTTGTAATTCGTGCTGGTTTTTTGCAACTAATACCACGTTATCCGCATAGGCTAGGCACTGGTGGTTTGCATTGTATATGGTTCCTTTGGTGTTTATTCGGCTTCCTCTGATAATTTTTTAGCACCAAGTTGAACAGCACCGCCGACAACGGGTCACCCTGTCGCAACCCACTCCTAACTTCAAAACTCTCCGATATTTTGTTTGATAGCTTGACATAGTTTTCAGTCTTTTTCAGAGTCATCTTCGTTAATCTTATCAACTTATCTGGTATCCCTAAGGTCTTCATTGCAACATATAGCTGATTTCTATTTACTGTGTCATACGCTTGTTTGAAATCTATAAAGATTGTATGCAGCTCTACTTTATGTTCATAGCAATTCTGCTGTATTTGCTTCAGGGTGAATATTTGGTCCGTCACAGATCGATTGGTTCTAAAACCGCATTGGTAGTCTTCAATTATTGTCTCGGCGTACTCGCTTAGTTTTTCCTTTATTTTTGTTGCTAAGATTTTATATACAGTATCTTGCAATGCTATACCTCTGTAATTTTCAAATTTGGTTCTGTCTCCTTTTTTGTATATTGGGCATAGCACTGCTCTTGACCAACCTTCTGGCATTTGTTCTTTGTCCCATATTTGCTGTACCAGGCTTGCTAAAAGGATCCAACTTCGTAACAAAAATAAAATAATTTATAAATTTTTATATGCAGGATACAACACAAGTTTAACTTCAAAACAAGCATTAAAAATAAACAAAACATAATTTTAAATGTCAACAAAAAAATCTATCGCCGCCACTGGATGTTCAATGTTTTGACTGTCATTTTTAGTTTCTTGAGTGTATTGTGTCTATATTAATTTATAATCCAAATATCGAAAACTAACAGGTGGCTATAATTTTAACATGTTGATTAATTGTGATTGATTTCATATATTCGTATATTTTATATTAATTCTTTGCTAAACTTTCTAGAACTTTAACCTAACCTCAAAATTTATACTACAAGTTGATGCTTCAAGTATGGACGGTTGAAATACTTTTAGAAGTGTTAACTACATTCGACGAAAGTATTGATGGTTTGCGAGTTTCCAGTGATGGTTATAACGATGACGAAATGGAGAGGATTGAAGGCAAGCTAGAAGAATTGCACCATTCTGTTGATATTAAAGATGATGATTCTATTTTAGAATATCAACAGGATAATAATGAGGTGAGCTATAAACCATATTCTCTTCTTCTTCCTTTCAGGGTTTACGCTTTCTTGTCTATTCCGACTTGATAAGTCTCGTCAACTTTTTCTCGGGCGGTCAACATCTCTTTTTCCTTTCGGATTGTAAGAGAGTATTTTTTTGGAATCTTTTTATCTTTCATTCTATTTAAGTGCGATTTACAGAATTCTTTCATTGCATCTCGGCTGCCTTTAGTTTTGATTTGTTTCTCTTGGAGAGGACTCATGATTCGCAGCCGTATGTTAGGACAGCCATTGGTTTATAAAATTGTATTCAGCTTTTTTACGATTTAGATTCTTTAGGTTTCTATGTATTATTTCTCATATATATAATATGCTGTAATTTATTTATTTTGTTAGCTATGTTGTTGTCTCGGTCGAAGCTTACATTACATCCTAAAAAGTTAAAACGGGATATTTTTTCAACGGGTAAGTTTTCTATAAAGATTTTACTTTCAGTTAAGCGCCGTAACTTTCGTTTTTTCTGTTGATATATTTTGATCATCGCTGCTCCCACAGAGCAAAAATCGCTCGCTGGAGGTCATCTTCGGTGTTTTGTATTATTACAAGGTCATCAATACTAAAATATTTATGCATGTAATCCTGGTCTTAGACTTTTACAGTGTTATTTATAAACAGGGTTGCCAGGTCAAAAAAAAATGTTCCTTAGAAAAGATTTTGAAAATTCCCTAGATGGCGCAGAACCATTTAAATTCATCTTTCGAAGAAAACTTTTGAACATATACCAAGCAATGTTGGGAAAAGTAGTATATTTAACTATTACTGTACTATTAAGTTAAACTCAAACAGAACAAAATAATAAATTATCTAAAACATTAATTTCAGAAATTCATTCAAAATTCAAATGTCAAAATATTTTTAATTTATAATTTGTTGCTCTTATAGTCCGGTCAAATTAGTCCAAAATATAAGAGTGAATGTACAATAATTCACAAAAAGCTGAAAATTGGTAAAATTGTTCAAAACATAATTATAAATGAAATTTAAAAAGTCCTCATCGATCCAGTGCCTGGAAATAAATTTATTTTTTTTCCGCGCCTCGTTAACAAATTTGTTTCGATGAATGCAATTTAATCCAAAATATTTAAATTTTCAATTTATTTACACTAGCATTAATTAAAATAACTTTAATTTAATCAAAAACCACATTTTCTGATATAATTACATGTGGCCAGGTGGCAGGTAGTTCATCGCGGATTATAGAAGGACGCAAAGGAAGAGGGTGTTTGTATTTTTTTAATCTATCTAAGAAAGAGATCTCATCTTGAAATTCTTTATGGGCACGAGTAATATGTGTTTTTAAACGCTTGAATTCTGATTTTCCACAATGAGGGCAAGTCGACAAAGCAGTTGCTGCATCAACGAAGGATGGACCAGAATCTTGAGAATACCCAAATGCACCCGGATTCTGTTCAATATCTCCAGATAAAATAATCAACGAAAAGATTAATTTAAAATTCACTATTATTGGTGCAATACAGTTTTCTTTATAAAACCGAGTAAACGAATTTGATTTAACTTTATCGACACAAATTGAAAATCGAGAACTGAGTTCAAAAATCATAAATTCTACTAATAGACCCCATAATAAAAATACCGCATCACAAACCAAAAACTGTTTTTTTAAACGCAATAAATAGTTAAAGCACTTATTATTAAACTTAAATACGTAAAATTGAGTAAATATTACAAATAAAAGTAATTTCTGACATGATATAATATGACATTTTTTTTCGTACATTTGATATGATTAATGTCGAGTTACACTACCTAAACTATTGATAAACCTATTCTATTGATTATTTATTTATCTTGGCTTTTTAAAATAACTTTTTTTTTTTTATTTGAACCTTTTGAGTGTATCATTTGCGGTTATAAAGGTTCAATAAAGACACAATTAAAAAGACATTTACGAACTCATATAGTTGAGAAGCCGTATGAGTGTAACATTTGCGATTATAAATGTTTACGAAAAGGACAGTTAACTGATCATTTTTTACAAATTCATACGGGTGAGAAACCTTTTAAATGTAACATTTGTGATTATAAATGTTCAACAAAGGCACTATTAAAAAGACATTTACGAATTCATACAGGTGAGAAACCTTTTGAGTGTAACATTTGCAATTATAAAACTTCACATAAGTTTCAACTAAAAATACATTTACAAACTCATACGGGTGAAAAACCTTTTGAGTGTAACATTTGCGATTATAAAAGCATCACGAAACGATCACTGAAAAATCATTTGCTAACTCATACGGATGAGAAACCGCATGAGTGTAACATTTGTGATTATAAAAGTCGGACGAAATATTCTCTGAAAAATCATTTACAAACTCATACGGGTGGAAAACCGTATGAGTGTTACATTTGCAATTATAAATGTTCAACAAAGGCACTATTAAAAAGACATTTACGAATTCATACAGGTGAGAAACGGTATGAGTGTAATATTTGCAATTATAAAAGTTTGGAGAAGTTTCAGCTAAAAACACATTTACTAACTCATACGGGTGAGAAACCTTTTAAGTGTAACATTTGCGATTATAAAAGTATCACGAAACGAGCACTGAATAATCATTTGCTAAGTCATACGGAAAAAAAACCGCATGAGTGTAACATTTGCGATTATAAAAGTTCACAAAGGAAGCAATTCAAATTACATTTACTAACTCATACAGGTGAGAAACTACATGAGTGTAACATTTGCAATTATAAAAGTTTCACTAAAAGATCTCTAGATAATCATTTACTAACAACTCATACGAATGAGAAACCGCATGAGTGTAACATTTGCGATTATAAATGTTCAGTAAGGACACAATTAAAAATCCATTTACTAACTCATACGGGTGAAAAACCGTATGAGTGTAACATTTGCGATTTTAAGTGTTCACGAAATGAACGACTAAAACTACATTTACAAATTCATTCGGGTGAGAAACCGTACGAGTGTAACATTTGTAATTTTATATTTTCACGAAAGGAATATTTAAAAATACATTTACGAACTCATACTGGTAAGAAACTTTTTGAGTGTAACATTTGCGATTATAAAAGTAGCACTAAAAAATGTCTGAAAATTCATTTACTAACTCATATGGATGAGAAACCGCATGAGTGTAACATTTGTGATTATAAAAGTCGGACGAAATATTCTCTGGAAAATCATTTACAAACTCATACGGGTGGAAAACCGTATGAGTGTTACATTTGCCATTATAAATGTTCAAAAAAGTCACTATTAAAAAGACATTTACAAATTCATACAGGTGAGAAACCGTATGAGTGTAACATTTGCAATTATAAAGGTACACAGAAGTTTCACCTAAAAACACATTTACTAACTCATACAGGTGAGAAACCTTTTAAGTGTAACATTTGCGATTATAAAAGTATCACGAAAATAGCACTGAAAAATCATTTGCTAAGTCATACGAATGAGAAACCGCATGAGTGTAACATTTGTTATTATAAATGTTCAACAAAGCCACTATTAAAAAGACATTTACGAATTCATACAGGTGAAAAACCATATGAGTGTAACATTTGCAATTATAAAAGTTCACAGAAGTTTCACCTAAAAACACATTTACTAACTCATACGAATGAGAAACCACATGTGTGTTACATTTGCGATTATAAATGTTTAGTAAAGACACAATTAAAAAGCCATTTACTAACTCATACGGGTGAAAAACCGTATGAGTGTAACATGTGCGATTTTAAGTGTTCACGAAATGAACGACTAAGGGCCAGTTGTACAATGTGAGTTTAAACCAGAAAATTTGGTTTAACCAATGAAATACGTCGAAAAGCTGTTTTTTAAGAAATATTATTGGTTAATCTAAATTTGTTGGTTTAAACTCACATTGTACAACTGACCCTAAAACTACATTTACAAATTCATTCGGGTGAGAAACCGTATGAGTGTAACGTTTGCAATTTTATATTTTCACGAAAGGAATATTTAGAAATACATTTACGAACTCATACAGGTGAGAATCCCCTATGAGTGTAACATTTGCGATTATAAAAGTTCACAAAAATCTTAAAAGTCATTTATTGCAATAGTACTTAAACTGTTGCCTTTTCTCGATTGATATATTGTTGTGTTACAATGCGAGTTGGGCCCACCCTGTACTCTTTTAGGAACATTTTGTAAATTGTAATTTGATTTGATAAATTTGCAAAGAGTTCAAGGTGGAGAGTGAAGAAAAGCGAAAAGGGTTTCTTTTTGCCAAGATGGCTGCACTAACCGGTTGTACGGGTTTTGGCTCTAATTTTTTTATAAGGTTTTGTTAGATTTTTGATGCGATTGTTTTGCAACTGTAATATTTTATGAATTATTGATTGACGAGATTATTTTGAGAGTGAATTTTGATCGAAAGTTGAATTTTAATTTTTAAATGGTCCAAGCGTCAAATTTAAATCTTGTCTAGGGGCCGTAGCAAGGGTAGCTCGACACGACTCGAACGCTAGTTTCGGCTTACCCGAAAGTTTCGGTCAATTTTTGGCCGAAACTGAAACTGCCGCCGAAACCAGCACTTTTTGCAGAAACTGGCCGAAACCGAAACAGAACCTTCGGTCGGTCTCTAGTAATTTTATTATGTAAAATTTTTACTAAATGAAGAAATTTACTTTGATTAATGAATGAATAGTTTAATCTAGGTTGCCTTGTATTTTTACTAATCTGGAGCCAAATATTAAAAAAATTGTTAGCACAATGCAAAATTATAATGTAAATAAATGTTTTTTAAACTTTTAATAAATCGTTTTTATTTACAGCGGCCGTTTAGCTCATAATCTGCCTGAGTAGCCCCTTAGCCTAATAAGTGGGCGATTGTCAGCTCGTCCGCTTGAGAGATTAAGTCCTAAACCAAATGGTAAACTCGTCCTGCTAGAAATTTTCTACCTTAATCTTCATAGGTAAACTCGGCCGCTTAACAGAAGATGTTCTAATCCTAAGTCGGCTTTAATCTTCATAGGTAAACTCGCCCGGTAGATATCTTCGCCCACCTACCTACTATTATGACATGTCATTGTCAGTTGCTTACACACTACTTGTGTATATAAGGACTAATAATTTAGTCATTAATTATAGAGAAGTTTTGTAAGATTGGATCAACAGCCGTAGTAAAGTACAGAATGCCGAGTGTTAAAGAAATAGTTAGTCAACGAGGAAAAGTTATGCTTTTGGTAGATAACTATAAGTTTTCTTTTAAAGAAGAACTCAAAAGTGGCGAAAAATAATGGTGTTGCCGTACTCCCAATTGTTTAGCCAATATTTATACAGTGAACCTGGATTACACTATATCGAAATCGAATTTAATTCATAACCATTCGGCATGTGACATTCGCATCATTCAAAGACAAGCGATTGCAAGTATAGCAAAACGTATAGCTGTGGAAGATGTTGGCAGTCAACCAAGTAAAATTTTGCGTTCTGTTATTGCCAAAGAAGATTCAATAAGTATTACTACATCGGATCTGTCATACATAAGGAAGAATATGTATAACGCAAGACGAAAATTGCAACCGGTACTTCCCAAATCAAAAGCAGAAGTTCACAGTTCGCTTAAGCCAGAGACACAATTTCAAATCAGCCGTAAAGAAGAATTTCTTTTAGTTAACAGCGAATATTCCAATATATTGGTGTTTAGCTGCTTTACTAATTTAAAGCATCTTTGCTTAAGCCCGAAAATATATGTGGATGGTACGTTCGACTACTGCACAAATTTTTCTCGCAGTTGTTTACCATACATGGCTGCCTTAATGGTCATTATGTACCATTAGTGTTTTGTGTGCTACCAGACAAAGCAACAGAAACATACAAAAAATGTTTCGAGTTTGTGACTGAAAAGTGTAGTGAAAATTCTCTGTCGTTTAGTCCCATCGAAATTGTGGCAGATTTTGAGTTGGCTATCCATAATGCAGCTAAAATTATTTGGCCACAAATACAAATAATTGGATGCAGGTTTCATGTAACGCAAGCTTGGTGACGTACAATTCAAAGACTTGGACTTTCATCAGATTACAAAGAAAAAAGCGAGATTGGAAAATGGATTGGTTATTGTTTTGGACTGTTGTTTCTAGAACCACAAGAAGTTGGTGATGTGTATGCTTTTACATTAGCTGCTATTCAACCAGAAAATGATAAAGTAACTTTGTTTGCTGATTATTTGGTTAACAATTATATATCCGAGGATGCCGTTTTTCCACCCCAGTTATATGGGCATCGAAAACAGCAAGCGCCGCTCGCACAACCAACGCATGCGAATCGTTCCATTCACGTGTCGGCAAAACTTTAAATGTTACACATCCGTCTGTATTTATTTTCATTGAGTTCTTAATTAATTTTCAAAATGAAATATACGTAAAGTTACAAAGTATTCACAAGCCGTATGTACCTAATTCAAATACTCGGAAAAGGCAAGAATACCTGCAAAACAAAATTAATGATTTTAATAATGGGAAAGTGTCAACGTTAGAATTTATTAAATTAACTTCGCATTATTATAGTTCCACCATGTAATATTAAATAAACATTTAAATAAATTATTTTACAAATAAACAAGTGCAGCAAAACATAAATTGACTGTCAACCAATTACGTGAAGTGTTTTATTGCAAATTTGGGCCCCCCCAAATGGGGGGGTATGGGTCTGGTATGTATGTTAGTGTTAGTTTTTTATATTTATTTAGTGATTCTGCCCATAAAAGAAGGATACGTGCGAAGACCTAGGTCTGCTATGTGGGTTTATGTTGGTTTTTTAAATTTTATTGTCAACATTTTCAATTTTTACGATATCATAGTAATATATGCATTTTTAAATATCTTAAGCGGCCGAGTTTACCTCTTAATAATCTTATGGATTAAGACTAATCTTTAATCCGTGGAGATTAAAATATCTTAAGCGAATTACTTTACCTCCGCCCGAGTTTACCTTATGGATTAAAACTAATCTTTAATCCGTCGGGATTAAAATAGCTTGAGCGGACGAGTTTACCTCTGCCCTAAATTTTATGGGTTTTTCGAGGATAAAACAAAAATTAAAAACATTTTCACTGTCGATTTTTTTACATAATATTTATTGATGTTTCAAGATTACAAAAAAAATTCATCAAAAAAAATATAAAATTCAAAGAGTTAGAAGCTAATGAAGTGTGTGCTAAAAAAAAGGTGCATCCTGGTCGACATGATTCCAACCCTTGTAGTATTCTGAAACAGAAAAGAAAAAAAATTCTTGATTAGTAAAGATATCGCTATGGCCCGGACCTTGGAAAAAAAATCAAAAAAGTTTTCGCAAGTGGCGACGAATTAAAAAAAAAATTTTTTTTACCCTTGTTTTTTACCTTTCCGAATTTTTTAAAAGTAGTAAACAAAAAAAGTTTTAAAATTCCATGATCCCGGTTTTCACCAAATTTCAAGTAAATTCGTCAAATGAAACTTGAGATATCATGTCGACTAGGTCGAAAAATGTAGTTTTATAAAAAATGCGTTTAAAGTTTAAGACAAAGTTTCAGGCAGAAAATGTAAATATTTACATTTGGTTAATCGGCGATCCCAGATTTATACATTTGGCCTTTTTCTACTTCAAATCTAGATCTCCGAACATCTGATACACAAGAATACCTCAACAGACAGCATTAGAAACATTACAATCTTTGCCCCAACCAATCTTATCATCTCAGGTTACAAAAGAAAATAGGATTCCACCCATTTTCTTATCTGGGTATCTAAACCACATCACCACCACTGATATCAAAAGAATTGTCAAAGAAAAATTTGAAACATCTTATTACATACGCGACCCTCCAGTTTGTGTCAATTGCGGAGACGGTAATTTCTTTTGGTATTATGCTACCCGCTTCAACTGTCCTTTCGCTACTCCTTGGGGGCGGAGATTCTTTGCTACGTACCGGGAGTATTTCAACTACGTCTTCCAACAACGACTTGGGCACACTATTTACATGTTTATACAATATCTTTTCTTGGACCTTGCCAGATAAGTTACCCCACTTATTACCTTGACGACCACGCCTTATTTCCATTCAATTCTTGTGTTGGAGCCTAACGCCGACACTAACACTTTTTCACCTATTGCAAACAACTTCGGAGTTACATATTTTTCCGTTTTTTTGTATTTATTATGTATGTATTGCTCCACTAACAAGCTTAACTTGACTATTAGGTATTTGGTTAGGGCACTTTTGACGTTTTGAACGTGCCGTTCTGCTAGCCCGTTTGATTGTGGGTGATACGGCGGGGACTTTAACGCACTGATACTATTCACTTGACAAAACTTTTGAAATTCCACCGAATTGAACTGCGGCCCATTGTCGCTTACCACCGTTGCCAGCGTTTCCCGTTCAATCTGTAAATAATTTTTTTCTCCTCTTAACAGCGTTCCTGAAACAAAAAATACGGGCTTATCAACTCTGTTTATACGGTGACTTAAAACGCAGTCAACTCTATAAGAACTGGCGTCGCATGCTATCACGATTGGTAATTTTGCATCGATATGCACCAATACCTTGTCTTGGCAAACCTGATGTTTGCTCCATTCAAAATATTCCCTGCATTCGGGTGACCATACAAATTCCACCTTTCCTTCTAACAACCGATATAATGGTCGAAGTTGTGACGATAACATCGGTACAAATTTTGAATAATAATTTAATCGACCCAAATATGACCTAAGTTGACTAATATTTTCTGGCTATGGTGCCTCCATTATTTCTCGAATCTTGTCCTTAGTTGGATGGATACCCTCTCTATCGATTCTATGGCCCAAATATTCAACGCTATTTTCAAAAAACTTGTATTTGGCGAGATTGGCTATTACTCCGTACTTCTGTAGTCGACTTAAGACAGCATCGACCAACCCATGGCAATCGTCCGTACCCTTGCCCGCTATTAAAATATCATCGAGTTAACACTTTAACTTTTGGGATTCCCATTCCCACTAGATATTCCAAATGTTAATCGTGTATAGCGCAACAGTCCTAGATGTGTGTTAATAGTTAATAGTTCTTATGATTCTTCGGCAACTTTTACTTGCTTATACGCCCCTGTTAAATCTATGACCGCAAAAACTTTTCCTCCAGCTAACGATGCAAATATATCTTCTGCAGTTGGTAACGGGTACTGCTCTTGTACTAAAACTTTATTAACTGATATCCGAAAATCCACGCATACACGCATCTTTCTTGGGAACTATTACTATTGGAGATGCCCACCTGCTATTTTGGACCGGTTCCACAATACCTGCCTTCACTAAAGCCTTTAATTTTTCCTCGACCCTAGTTTTAAATGCATATGGCATATTGTTAGCTTTTCTAAATATCGGTTGTGACTCTTCTTTCACTTGTAGATTAACTTCAAATACCTTAATTGGATTAACTAAGCTTTCTTCGAACACCGCTTTGAACTTTTTTTTTAGCTTATCCACTGTTGTCGATATCCTTGCTACTTTAAAATTTTTTTGCTAATCTTGAAACAAACTATCCAACCAGTAAACCGCCGGCATACCAATCTCAAGCTACCTGGGGTACAATTTCTATGTGCAGGGTGACCCCTTCTTCTTCTTCAGCCGTTATTTGTCCACTCCTGGACGTAGGCCTCTCCTTTTCTCCCTTCAATTAAGGGTTTTTAAAGGATGTTTTGGCAGCTAAAACGCCGCGCTTGTCGAGCGTGTTGGCGAGTTTATAGCTCATAGATCGAACTTGGACTTTAGATCACAACAGTGCAGTCGGCGCGAACAAGCAGCGAACCGGGGTTTCCCGCTCTGTAGCATGTCGACTTAAGCCTTATACTACACTGTTGGTTGACTATCCAAATACCCCAAATTCATACAAAAAATATATCAGCGAATTGAAACCAGGCGAATCGGAACTCTGGAAAGCTACAAGAAGGCTTTTACGTAAACCTCAAGAACTTCCAACAATACGAGAAGGTGGTTTTACTCGCTATACAGGACGAAGAAAAATGCATCGATTGAGATAATTTCAGCCTGTAGCAAACTTCTACGAGAAAGTTACAAATTTATTAAATTTTCAACGGTGAAAATTTCGTTCTTTACGTAATTACGTTGAAGATTACCCCATCTCCAACGTTGAAGGTGGGGGGGGGGGGGGTAAACTAAATTCGTCTGCGGAAAGTGAAACACAAAATCGGGAGAAGACGTCGTAAATCGGGGTAATATTAATAAGGGCGCTATTTGAAGATCTTACCTGACTGGACTGGACTGACGAAGGTGGTCCGATTAAGTCGATTTTCCATTTTGGTCTTGAGTGATTAGCTTTTGTGAGTGAATCTTTCACAAGTTTTTGGAAGGTGATTTGTTTCGAAACGGAGTTTTTCTTCGTTACGTGTAAGAAGACATTATTTGCGATATCAGATTTATACCTGAAATTAAATTTTGAAGATTAAAAATCGATACGCCGCCATTTTGGAAGCCAAGATTTCAATATTATAAATTGAAATTACTTACCTCAACTGGAAGAATTGTTTTGTGTAAATCATCACAACACGCGTAAGTTTTTGTGTGGAATACGTAAAGCGAAATATTTAACGATTGAGAAGTTAATAAATTTTCCACCAGTAGCGAACACATGTCCTAAGAGAAAGTCGTACGATTCAACTGCGAAGCAGTTCATCGTAGTTCATCAATTGTAGGAGGTAAGATTTTGTTCACATTTTTGGATTTCCGCGTTGGTTTTGCTGTCAGATGATCTATTTCCAGTGTTGGGTTTCAAAAAGTAATTAAATATTTTTACAGTCTTCTTTACTGCTTACTGTATCTTTTCTATCTTTTCCAATTTTGGTTTTCTATAAGCAACACCACTTAAGCGTTTCCTTCCGTCACTCATAGTTTTTGATATAAGTATTGATGTAGTAATCTAGTAATTGATGGAAACCAAATTTATGTCAGTCGTCTTTTTTCGATTCAATTGTAAATTATACTTTCTAAGTTGTTATTAGTTTACTGTAATCAGAATAAATCAGTATTAACTGATTATAACTTAAAATAAGATATAAACGATAATAAATAATAAACGTACTTACAATTCTTGCCTTTAGTTTAGAATAAAGCTCCCAGAAACTGACAATATTAAAACGACAAAAATGGAAAAATCGTATAGTAAGAAAACGTTTATAAATAGTTTATTTATTTTATTTTAACCAATTAATTGAAGTAGTACTTATCCGTCTAAGAAGCCTAATTATCCATTAGGCTTTTTCACATGAACGTGCTTTTGGTATTTTTGCAAAAATTTGCCGCTTCTGAATTTTGTGGCCCTGGGCTACAGCTCTTATAGCCCCTCCCTAAATCCGCCACTGTCCGTGTGACGTGCGAAATCCGCGGAACGGGACGGAACCTACAGGACGACGCGACATTGCGGGACGGGACAAGAAAAATAGTTTCGCATTCTTCTGTACTTTACAGTATCTGATATAATTGAAATACTGCCCAGCCCTGTATGAAGGAAATAATCAAATTAATAGGATCGGAACAAATATTCGTCTATACTCTCCTTGACTTCATATACCTAAAAAGCATCCAACTTGGTAACAAAAATAAAATAATTTACAAATTTTTATATGCAGAATACAACACAAGTTTAACTTCTAAACAAGCATTAAAAATAAACAAAACATAATTTTAAATATCAACAAAAAAATCTATCGCCGCCACTGGATGTTCAATGTTTTGACTGTCATTTTTAGTTTCTTGAGTGTCTTGTGTCTATATTTATAATCCAAATATCTAAAACTAACAGGTGGCTATAATTTTAAAGTATTGATTAATTGTGATTAATTCCATATATTTGTATATTTTATATTAATTTTTTGCTAAACTTTCTAGAACTTTAACCTAACCTCAAAATTTATACTACAAGTTGATGCTTCAAGTATGGACGGTAAAATACTTTTTGAGCTGTTAACTAAAATCGACGAAAGTATTGATAGTTTGCGAGTTTCCAGTGATGGTTATAACGATGAAGAAATGGAGAGGATTGAAGGCAAGCTAGAAGAATTGCACCATTCTGTTGATATTAAAGATGATGATTCTATTTTAGAATATCAACAGGATAATAATGAGGTGAGCTATAAACCATATTCTCTACTGCTTGCTATCAGGGTTTACGCTTTCTTGCCTATTCCGCCTTGATAAGTCTCTTCAACTCTTTCTCGGGTGGTCAATATCTCTTTTCCCTTTCGGATTGTAAGAGAGTATTTTTTTGGAATCTTTTTATCTTTCATTCTATTTAAGTGCGATATACAGAATTCTTTCATTGCATCTCGGCTGCCTTTAGTTTTGATTTGTTCCTCTTGGAGAGGACTCATGATTCGCAGCCGTATGTTCGGACAGCCATTGGTTTATAAAATTGTATTCAGATTTTTTTACGATTTAGATTCTTTAGGTTTCTATGTATTATTTCTCATATATATAATATGCTGTAATTTATTTATTTTGTTAGCTATGTTGTTGTCTCGGTCGAAGCTTACATTACATCCTAAAAAGTTAAAACGGGATATTTTTTCTTCGGGTAAGTTTTCTATAAAGATTTTACTTTCAATTAAGCGCCGTAACTTTCGTTTTTTCTGTTGATATATTTTGATCATCGCTGCTCCCACAGAGCAAAAATCGCTCGCTGGAGGTCATCTTCGGTGTTTTGTATTATTACAAGGTCATCAATACTCGAAAATTTATGCATGTAATCCTGGTCTTAGACCTTCACAGTGTTATTTATAAACAGGGTTGCCAGGTCAAAAAAAAATGTTCTTTAGAAAAGATTTTGAAAATTCCCTAGATTGCGCAGAACCATTTAAATTTAACATATACCAAGCAATGTTGGGAAAAGTAGTATATTTAACTATTACTGTACTATTAAGTGAAACTCAAACAGAACAAAATAATAAATTATCTGAAACATTAATTTCAGAAATTTATTCAAAATTCATATTTCAAAACATTTTTAATTTATAATTTGTTGCTCTTATAGTCCGGTCAAATTAGTCCAAAATATAAGAGTGAATGTACAATAATTCACAAAAAGCTGAAAATTGGTAAAATTGTTCAAAACATAATTATAAATGAAATTTAAAAAGGCTTCATCAATGCGGTACCTGGAAATAAATTTATTTTTTTTTCGCGCCTCGTTAACAAATTTGTTTCGAATTTAATCCATATCTTTAAATTTTCAATTTATTTACACTAGCATTAATTAAAATAACTTTAATCAAAAACCACTTTTTTTTTAAATCAATCACAAATCTAATTTTTATTTATCATTGCGGGAATAATGTTCATCTGCTCGTCAAGTTGACGCCAGGCCGTCTCTCAGACCTCTACGACCCCCCGTCACTTTCTTCTTTTCTGCCTTTGCCCTGGATACCAACTCAAAATTTTTAAATTTAAAATCTATGTACAGAGTACTCACAAATTTACAAAACAATAAATAAATTTCAAAATTGAAAATATGTTTTTAGCGTTTCAAAACACGACAATATTGAGTTCGATCGAATTTTTTGTTTAATTTGGCATAATAAGTTATCTATTAGAGTGACTTGGTATCCTTTAGACATCGCGATATCTTCAATTCTGTCTAATTCTTTTTTAAAATTTACTGTACTTAGGGGAATTCTAATTAAGCTATTGAGAATCTGAGCAAAGAATTTTTGTTTCGAGATGATCCATAAAAGTATCCGTTAGTAAGATAATTTTCCATAGGTAAACTATCCTTTTGATAGTTTATTATATAAAATAATTTTGTTTGAGGCAAATGTCTAAAGCGATTAAAATTTCTTGTATAACTACCGAGCGAGTTTTATTATTTTCTAATAATACTCGGATTATATTAACGGTATCTTTAATGGGTACGCTTGGGAAAAAAGGAAAAGATAAAAATTTTTACATTTTAAATAGCTGAAGGCATTGCAATACATACTGTAACAATTATTTGCATAAGTGTTTTCCGCGACCCTTAACATCGATCGCGCCCTACGTCCATGGTGGGCATTCTTCGCGCACTACCGCCGCGCAACCACGGCTTGTTACTAACTTCGCGCGCAAGCGAGGGTACTTCATGTTGAATTGTCAAGTAAGACGGAGGCATTTTTAGAAGTGCAGTTAGAAGTCTGTTGAGATTATTATATTTAAGATAATTGCAATTGCGCAAGGGTCCAGTGTTGGGATTTAACCTGAGGCGTCAAATAAAAGTGTTAGCCAACTAAGTCAACACCGACATTAGAAGTCAAATTAATGAACGCGTGTTCAACTTTGAAAACGACGAGAAGGTCGTGTTTGATTGTCTTGCCATCCCTGATTGTGTTGTGTAACAGTGCAAGGTGCTTCGAGATTTTGCACGAAGCGAATTCTGTTCGGTGCATCGAATTCAACATTCTCCAACCAAGCAATTCTGCAAAGCTACGGGTGTTCCAAGCAGCGAGGCGAAACGAAGCTTCGACAGCATTATCTTCAATTTGGAAACACAGAAGGTTTTGGTGGTGAAACCATTGTCGTATTACATCTTGTAAACGTACCTGAGCGCTTGGGTGAGTCATTCTTTATTACCGCTAATTCCTGTCTGTGTGTTAATTTAATTTGGAACGTTGTGGTTCCGATTGTTGTGCGACGTTTCCATAAGCCACATTATTGCTGCCGGTTGATAAGTATAAATCGGAAATTGTTGTTAACGTTTAATAGTAGATTGTACCTACTTACTTGTTTATTATACGATTATAACTATCGGCATTTTTATTTTGCGAAAGTGGAAGCAAATTCTTTTTCTTACAGAATCTACACTCTATGCTCCCAAAAATCTACAGAGTTAGTTTTTCTACCTGGGTCCACCACACTTAATACTGGAAAATACCTATTCCAGGTGTGGTAAGGAGTTTATTTGCTTAGTAAAAAATATTCTCATTACAATACAGTGTATTTATATTGTTTTAACTTAAAACATTTTAGTTCTATACATTTGACATGATTAATGTCGAGTTGCACTACCTAAACCACTTATCTATTGATTATTTATTTTTTTTTATTTGTTACAGAAAAGCGCAAATAATTTAAAGAGTTACTTTCAAATTAAGAAGGAAGAAGAAGAAACGGAAGTCAATTTAGAAGATTTGCATCATTCGATCGACATAAAAGATGAAACTTCAATGAACGAATCTCAAATGAATCAAGATTGTGATATCCCTTCACTTAATTATGCTAGTACTCTATTTTTCCAATGTAACATTTGCGATTATAAATGTTCACAAAAAGGACGATTAACTGATCATTTACTGAGTCATAGTGAGAAACCGTATGAGTGTAACTTTTGCGGTTATAAATGTTTACTAAAAAGACAATTAACTGATCATTTTTTACTAATTCATACGGGTGAGAAACCTTTTAAATGTAACATTTGTGATTATAAATGTTCAACAAAGGCACTATTAAAAAGACATCTACGAATTCATACAGGTGAGAAACCTTTTGAGTGTAATATTTGCAATTATAAAACTTCACGTAAGTTTCAACTACAAAAAATACATTTACTAACTCATACGGGTGAAAAACCTTTTGAGTGTAACATTTGCGATTATAAAAGTATCACGAAACGATCACTTAAAATTCATTTGCTGACTCATACGGATGAGAAACCGCATGAGTGTAACATTTGTGATTATAAAAGTCGGGCTAAAATTTCGCTGAAAAATCATTTGCTAACTCATACGGATGAGAAACCTTTTAAATGTAACATTTGTGATTATAAATGTTTAACAAAGGCACTATTAGAAAGACATTTACGAATTCATACAGGTGAGAAACCGTATGAGTGTAACATTTGCGATTATAAAAGTCGGACAAAAGAAACTTTGAAAAATCATTTACTAACTCATACGGGTGAAAAACCTTTTGAGTGTAAGATTTGCGATTATAAAAGTATCACGAAACGAGCACTGAAAAATCATTTGCTAAGTCATACTAATAAGAAACCGCATGAGTGTAACATTTGCGATTATAAAAGTTTACAAAGGAAGCAATTCAAATTACATTTACTAACTCATACAGGTGAGAAACTACATGGGTGTAACATTTGCAATTATAAATGTTCAGTAAAGACACAATTAAAAATTCATTTACTAACTCATAAGGGTGAAAAACCGTATGAATGTAACATTTGCGGTTATAAATGTTCAGTAAAGACACAATTAAAAATTCATTTACTAACTCATAAGGGTGAAAAACAGTATAAGTGTAAAATTTGCGATTTTAAGTGTTCACGAAATGAACGACTAAAACTACATTTACAAATTCATTCGGGTGAGAAACCGTACGAGTGTAACATTTGCAATTTTATATTTTCACGACAGGAATATTTAAAAATACATTTACGAACTCATACTGGTGAGAATCCCCTATGAGTGTAACATTTGCGATTATAAAAGTTCACAAAAATCTTAAAAGTCATTTATTGGGCCCACCCTGTACCCTTTTAGGAACATTTTGTAAATTGTAATTCGATTTGGTAAATTTGCAAAGAGTGCAAGGTGGAAAGTAAAGAAAGCGAAAAGGGTTTCTTTTTGCCAAGAGAGCTGCACGAGCTGGTTGTGCGGGTTTTGGCTGTAATTTTTTTATAAGGTTTTGTGAGATTTTTGATGCGATTGTTTTGCAAATGTAATATTTTATGAATTATTGATTGAAGAGATTATTTTAAGAGTGAATTTTGATCGTAAGTTGAATTTTGATTTGTAAATTCGATATTTTAATTTTGATTATAAAAGTAGAATTATTTTTTTGTGAGTTGTTTTTTTTTGTTTAATCGTGTTTTAGATTTTGGAAGCTATTGATTTAAATTATAATATTTGGAAAGAGCGACGTGTGATGGAGAAGATACCGCATTTGACTTCATAAGTAAAATTTTTAAGTTCGGTACTGGGAAGAAGCATAAAAAAATTTTTTTCTGACTCGAGTTAGAACTCAACGAGCAAGGACGTGTGCGCCTAGCGATACAGCTAACATTAATATTTGCGTTTAGTGATAACAGTGCAATCTTTTGCATGTAAGTATCTTTCAAAATTTGTAAATCAACAAATTAAAATGGTAAGCGAGTAAACTCTAGTTGAGTCTTTACCTTCTGCAAAAGGGGCTAACATCCAGAAAGTGAGTTCTATAAAACGTAAAGCTTCTGCTTTATCGCCACCAATTAACCCAGTATAAAAAATAGTATAAATGGTCCTTCCATGTCTTAGAGCAATAAATTCTAACTGTCGGAAAATCTAGATCCCGGAACATTTGATACACAAGAAATACCTCAACAGACAGCATCAGAAACATTACAATCTTCGCCCCAACCAATCTTATCATCTCAGGTTACAAAAGAAAATAGGATTCCACCCATTTTCTTATCTGGGCATCTAAACCACATCACCACCACTGATATCAAAAGAATTGTCAAAGAAAAATTTGAAACATCAAACAACATACGCGACCCTTCAGTTTGTGTCAATTGCGGAGACGGTAATTTCTTTTGGTATTATGCTACCCGCTTCAACTGTCCTTTCCTACTCCTTGTGGGCGGAGATTCTTTACTACGTACCGGATGTATTTCAACTACGTCTTCCAACAACGACTTAGGCACACTATTTACATGAATTGGAACCAGGCGAATCGGAACTCTCGAAAGCTACAAGAAGGCTTTTACGTAAACCTCAAGAACTTCCAACAATACGAGAAGGTGGTTTTACTCGCTATACAGGACGAAGAAAAATGTATCAATTGAGATTAATTTCAGCCTGTAGCAAACTTCTACGAGAAAGTTACAAATTTATTAAATTTTCAACGGTGAAAATTTTGTTCTTTACGTAATTACGTTGAAGATTACCCCATCTCTAACGTTGAAGATGGGGGGGGGAGTAAACTAAATTCGTCTGCGGAAAGTGAAACACAAAATCGGGAGAAGCCGTCGTAAATCGGGGTAATATTAAAAAGGTCGCTATTTGAAGATCTTACCTGACTGGACTGGACTGACGAAGGTCGTCCGATTAAGTCGATTTTCCATTTTGGTCTTGAGTGATTAGCTTTTGTGAGTGAATCTATCACAAGTTTGTGGAAGGTAATTTGTTTCGAAACGGAGTTTTTCTTCGTTACGTGTAAGAAGACATTATTTGCGATATCAGATTTATACCTAAAATTAAATTTTGAAGATTAAAAATCGATACGCCGCCAATTTGGAAGCCAAGATTTCAATATTAAAATTGAAATGACTTACCTCAACTGGAATAATTGTTTTGTGTAAATCATCACAACACACGTAAGTTTTTGGCTGGAATACGAAATGCGAAATATTTAACGATTGGGAAGATAATAAATTTTCCACCAGTAGCGAACACGTGTTCTAAGAGAAAGCCGTACGATTCAACTGCGAAGCACAGCGAGATCACATTCAGCCAGTGGCGCATCAACGCAAGGTATTAGATAAAAACAATAATCAAAATTTCAAAGTACATTTTTATTTTTATTGAACATTAATGATTTATTTTGTACAAATTTATGTTTACACTTTGACACAAAGAAAACAAAAAAAAATTAGATGCTAGTACGAATACGCTTGATGATAGTAAATGTGCATCTAAATTTACGAGTACACACATTACACCCAAAATCCATAAGGACGCATTTATCCCACCCACAACAAACTACCAGCACCGATGAAAAACAGTCGAAATTACGACTAATAGTTAAATACTTTCTGGGGCCACCAGGACTTTCTATACTACTCCAATGAAAGCACAATACGAACAACAGTATACTATGGACACCCAATCCAGTATCCTACGCAACAAATGAATAATTTGTGTCAGTCTTTACCAATTTCTAACACACAGCATTCTCAATCGGTGGCTCACTACCCAGTCGAGCATATGCAACTTCTATATTATCGATATATAATCTTAAATATACACCCCAACCCAACAATTTGCACCAGTGGTTCAACCCCAAGATGAATGGCGAAAAATTCAAAATAACAAAAATAATAAGGAGCCCAGAAGATTTGAGAACCCGTAAACAAACAAGAATTACAAACTATTGGTTAGCTAAACCATTAGAAATGCAAAATAGATTTGAAGGCCTAACAGAAGAGAGCGTGTTGGGATGTTACGTTACTATTAATAAATAGCTGGCACAGACGTCCTTCGGCCGCCTTTAGCCATCTAGACTGTGTTGGATATAGTTGTTCGGTCTTCGGCCTCACAGAGGGAATATTGGTAGAGTATACCTGAAAACCATAATTGTTTGACCCTAATGTCGTACGGAGCGACTCGATTGTTGAATATAAACAATAATATCAAATGTGCGCTATTCCTATATTATATGTGTTTAGTAGTTATCCGTCGATGTGAATGTATAAACTTCTCAGATTAATGGTGTTAATAGATAAATGTTAAATCTTCAATGTTAAATTTTAGTATCGTATCTCAGCGCCATCTATACGTGTTGGTGCATATTTTTTTACCTAATAGTTTGGCTACTATAGAATAGATGGGGACCAATCATAAGGTGCGTTATGGTAAATTTTTCAAAACCGACCAATCAGAGGTGCGTTACGGTATAGATACACAGACCAAAGCTATTATATTATGTATGTAATGTAATAATAATAATAATACTCATATCAAAGGTATTTTATTAATGAAACTAATTTTTCAAAATTCTTTTGGCGTTGAATCTAGTATAGTTCCAAGTTGGTCCCATTATAATTTCATTCGTATTGGATCGTGAACTTCGAAGATAAACCGGAAAAACCCTCAAAGTTCTCCTCAAAATCGGCTTAATAGCGCATTAAGTACTGAGTACCTGTAACTGTTTTATTACCTATTCCTGCCCGGTGGGTCAGAATCTTTTCTTAAGTACCCTACTTTTATTAATCTTTTAAGTAGTACGTTAAGTATAAGGTAAATAGTAAAATACATTTATATCAACTTATGATCGGGTTTTTAAATTTTTTTTTTGCGTTTAGTAGGTCTATTCATACTTGCTTTCGATAAATAGTTACGGAACGCAACATGCACTAAAAAGGATGAAATAAAAAAATAAAAAAAAAAATAAAACCGACTTCAAAAAAAAACTATTGTGAAAAAAATGCACTAAAAAGTAAAAATAATTACGTTATTTAGTTACTTCAACTAGCTGGCATAGGAGGCCAATTATTGTAATCTTTGCGGTCGGTGCCAGCCAAGCTTTTAAGACATTTAGTGTTAGTAATTTAGCCAGATTGACTGGCACCAACTCCAAAGATAACAATAATTGGCCTCCTATGCCAGCTAGTTGAAGTAACTAAATAACGTAATTATTTTTACTTTTTAGTGCATTTTTTCACAGTAGTTTTTTTTAAGTCGGTTTTATTTTTTTTTAATTTTTTTAATTTTAATGTTAACTTGAATTCATAAAAAAAACTATTTTTTATTTTCTTGACGTTTTAACACAGCAACGTAATTATTTGCTATAATAAAACAGTTGCCAATGAAGGAAATAATCAAATTAATTAGGATCCGAACAAATATTCGTCCGCCCTTCTTGACCTCATACGGCTAAAAAGCATCCAACTTCGTAAAAAAAATAAAATGATTTACAAATTTTTATATACAGGATATAACACAAGTTTAAAATCAAAACGAACATTAAAAATACACAAAACATAAATTTAAATGTTAAAAAAAATCTGTCGCCGCCACTGGTTGTTCAATGTCTTGAATGATACAATGGCCTTGAATGTCATTCATCATTTATCTATGGTTATTTATAGTTTTTTGAGTGTCTGGTGTCTATATTTATAATTCAAATATCTAAAAACTAACAGGTAACAATAATTTTAACGTGTTGATTAATTGAAATTAATTCCCTATATTTGTATATTTTATATTAATTCTTTGCTATATTTATTGCTAGAACTTTAACCTAACCTCAAAATTTATACTACAAATTGAAACTTCAAGTATGGACGGTGAAATACTTTTAGAAGTATTAACTAAAGTCGACGAAAGTATGGATGGTTTGCGAGTTTCCAGTGATGGCTATAACGGTGACGACGTGGAGAGCATCGAAGGCAAGTTAGAAGAATTGCACCATTCCGTTGATATTAAAGATGATGATTCTATTTTAGAATATCAACAGGATAATAATAAGGTGAACTATAAACTATATTTAGTGTAAAATGTGCATACCAAAAGTGTGGGGGGATTGATATCTTTTCCACTGATTTCTTCTTCCTTTCATGGTTTATGCTTTCTTGCCTGTTTCGATTTCATAAGTCTCGTAAATGCTCTCTCGGGCGGTCAATATTTCTTTTTCTTTTCGAGTTGTAAGAGAGTTTTTTTTTTAATTCTTTTATCTTCTATTCTATTTAGGTGCGATTTACATAATTATTTCTTTGCATCTTCGCTGTCTTTAGTTTTGATTTGACTCTTGGAGGGATCTCATTTTTTGCAGCCGTATGTTATGAAAGGTATAGCCATTGTTTTATAAAATTATAAATTGTGGAAGTTATTTATTTTGTTAGCTATGTCGTTGTTTTTGTTGAAGCTTACGTTACATCCTAAAAAGTTAAAATGGGATATTTTTTCTACGGGTTAGTATTCCATAAAGATTTTACTTCTGATTATATCTTTTCCCTTAAACGCCATAACTTTCGTCCTTTCTTTTGATATTTGTTGATCATCGCTGCTCCCACAGAGCAAAAATTGCTTGCTGGAAGTCATTTTTGGTCTTTTGTATTATTACAAGGTCATCAATGCTGGGAAATTTATGCATGTAACCCTGGTCGTAGACCTTTACAGTGTTATTTATAAACGTTGTGTAAATTTTATACAGAGCTTGTATAAAGTTGTATAGAAAACTTTACTTATAAACTGTGTATAAACTTCTACGCTGTTTAAGAGGGTGGCTTTAGCCAAGTTAAAATTACATTTTTAATATTTTAGCTAGGATCATCACTTGCCAGTCATAGTTTCGAGTTAAATAGCATTGAAGGTTTCAAATAGCATAGTGGATAGTATGATAGTAGTAGTATGTAATGTAAAAGTAAATAAACTAAACAAAATATTAAAACAATGAATTTTAACTGTTAAGGATGTAACATTCAGTTTGGTGCGGCCCTGTATATTGTAGTTTATTAGAAACAAATTCCCCCCTTTTCGAATTTAGATAGAAAACGCGGAAATTATGCGTACTCGATTTAACCAGATATTTCACTTTCAAGCCATAATTGATAGAGTTAACATCACAAATGTTGGAAACTTTGTTTAACTCAAATAATTGAATTTCCATAAGAACCGAACAACAGGTAATAATTTAGTTGAATTGTGATAGTTGACCAGGAAGTTATTGTCAATTTTTTGAATAGGTTCTTCTTTGATCTTCATTTTGGTTTATTTATTTTGCTGGAGGATTCGAATTTGATCTATGAACTTGGAAGTCAAAATTACAAGTTGCTTTTGGGAAGCCTTCCTGTCTGAGAACTATTATATCGCCTTGTCGAAAGTCAATATCAAAAAGAGTCAAAGGACAATTAGAAATTCTTGCCGCCTTTCAAATAAACAAGAAAGAAAAGAGAAACATATCAGGTCGTATAATAAAATTTTATGTTGCGCCAACGAAGTCAATGTCAACAATCATCCGGAACGATTAAATTATTTTTTTATTTCAACAATATATTTTGAATTTGTAATACAGTGAAAGTAGTAGAAATTAATTGGAAACCGGCAGGCAAAATAGCTATTCTGCGCGCGGGGTATACGTATTAAATTATTATAAAATTTTCTTGTTCTATCGTCAATTACTGTAGATGCGAATTTATAATGTTTTTGTTCAATATAATTTGAAACCTGTCTGACTTTGGGTTTTCTTGATACAACAATTATTTTTACAGGTTGCTTAATAAAGTCAGTGGCGCCAATATTTATAAATTTTTAGGCAACCTAAAATATTTATAATTTCTTTTCTAATATATAAAAGAACCTGCGACTCGCTCTCCCCCTATCCATCAGAGCTACCGGCACTCGTTGTTAACCGGACTGTTCTTTTTTTTTGAATTAAGAAGGTTATAAGGATTAGGTAGGTTTCGAAGGCTCAAAAGAACGTATTTCTACTGTTGGTTTTTTAATATATCAAATGCAATATTTTAATCATACAATTTAGTATATCAAAGATACATATTTAACAAGTACTTTGTGAAATTTTTATTTAAAATTTTTTGAAAATGCAGCCATTGAGACCTCATTTCTTCTGACATCTCAAAAAAAGTTCTCTAGGCGTAGTCTGGATAAATCATGACTTGTTCATCTTAAAATACCAAATTTTTTCTGTTAGTAGATGTATAAACCTCGTGCTTGAACGAAGGAAAAGAAAAAAAATGTAAATTAGAATTTTTGGCAGAGTGGTGAACAAAAAGTCTCATTTTTTGGTCAAATTTTCACCACGTATTGCCTGATAAAATAAGTTGCAATAAAAAAAATCTTTTGTTCAAGCGGTGATTGTGCTATCTCCTCGGTTGTTGGGTAAGGTAAATCGAGGTGACGCAGCCTGCTCCTAGCCAAGGCCGGGCATTCTCATAGTATGTGGTGTGGGGTTTCATTCTTGTCGCCACACATCCTGCAATTAGGATCTTCCGCCAGCCCCATAATGCTGAGGTGCCTTTTGAGGCAGCAGTGCCCTGTAAAGAGACCCACTAACCTTTTAAGTTGTTTCCTACTCAACATGAGTATTTTGTTCCTTTAGACTCACTGGACGGTGCCCTTATGAACATCCGCGATTGCCTCAGTCCAGGTAGGTCCACCCACTGAACAAGGTATTGTTCTGCTAGTATGTCCCTTAGCGGTCGTGTATGCGATCCCGCAGGCAGGCTCCCGGCCCATTAGGTTTGTACAAGCGACCTTCCTAGCCAGGGAGTCCGCTTCTTCATTGCCCTTGATACCCTGGTGTCCCGGCACCCACATCAGTGTGACGCTGTTGCGGAGAGCAAGTCTTACCAGAGCATCTTTGCATTGTTTGACAACCTTGGAGTGTGATTCAACTCCTTCCAGTGCTCTTAGAGCTGCCTGGCTGTTAGTCATGATACAGATTCTCCTCTCTGCGAGGTTCCTCCATACACACTCTTCAGCACAGACCAATATAGCAGTTATTTCTTCCTGAAATACAGTTGCGAGGGGTCCCAGGTTAATGCTATAAGCATCCCCCGCACACCTACTCCAGTACTTGTCTCAGTCTTTGATCCATCTGTATACCACATGGCATCATACTTAAGCCCCAACGTTTGTGAGGTTTAAATCTTATCCCTATCCGGTACTAGAACCTTATAGGGCTTTCTAAAGTTCCTCACGGTGTTAGTTTTATCAGGGTGCATGCTAAGCAAGCCATTACTCTTAATTGAGTTTAAGATCATGATGTGATGTCCCCTTCTCGGATTGATCTCACCATGGCTGTTAATTTTCAACCTGTAGGCTGCAAGTAGAGCCTCGACCCCCACAACTAGATGTAGAGGCCGAAGATTCAGGAGAGCCTCCATTGAAGCGGTGGGCGTTGATGCCATTTCCCCCGTAATACCCAAGCACGCCAGTCTTTGCAGCCTGTTGAGCCGGTTTATGCTTTCCCTTTTACTGGCTTTGTGCCATCAGATCAGGGCTGAGTATGTTATCGTGGGTATCACCACTTTGGTATACAATAAAATTTTAAAATGCTATAAATTGTTTGAACCAAAAATTTCAAAAGAAAAATAAATTTTATGACCATCATCGATGGAGCCCGTCACTGTCTCTTTTGAGATGTTGGTGACGAGAGAGTTGATGTCAAAGGATACATCGGCAGCATAGCTTAAAATAACACTTCCGCAATCGCTTGTATTTGTGATTTTTATTCAAATTTTTTTAAAGAGAGTTTAAAATTAAAATATGAATAAGTTTAAATTTACTAAAAATATCGTAGTAAACAAAACTTTTAAAATGGCACAAACAAAATTTTATCCGCGATTACGCCCCCCGGAAGTCAACCTGTAATCAAAATTTGTCGCTCTCTCGACAAATTATTTTCAACCATCCATTAAATAAAGTTCACAAAAATCGAAATTTTTTCTGAATATCTAATTTAAATAAAGAAAATTTGCTCAAAAAAATCATCATTTATTGTAGTTTTTTTTATTTTTTAAATGTCGTACTTTGTATTTTCCTCCTTTGTATTTTAATATATTAGCTATTTATATTTTTCCCCCCCCCCCCCCCCGTAAATCTGGTTTAAATACGACCCTGAGGGCATCCTTTTGCTCTTGCCTGTGACGAATTCATGCTTGATTAAAAAATTATACAAATTATGGGATCTGTCGAATTGACGGTATACCATATTGGGCATTCTGATTTATAACGTAAAATAAAAATTGCAAAATTCCGAAGGTAAGAAAAATAATTAATTCACTGGTTCACGTGGTAATTTTTTAAAACGTAAATATAAAACTCTGTATTTTTGCCTATATGAGTTCTAACGTCAATAATCAAACTTAACAAAATGTTAAAATAATAAAATTTTTAACTATTAAGTAAATAATACATACTACGAAGAAACATAATATTTAACGAAACCGAAATGACAATAATTCACATTTAACAGGGTTGAACTTAGAATATTTGAATAATTATTTTAACATCACATGCTACTAAATACCACAAAAATACTTAAAAAATTCTAAACTTTTTTAAGTTATTTTCTATTTTAATAACTCCCAGTTTGTCCTGCGCACTTCGTACAAATACACATAAAATATACAGGTAGAGTCACAACATCGTGGTTTGGTTTGGTTTGCTGATTAGAGCTGTCTGTGCGTAACGACCATTGCAAAAGCCGCCTTGTTTTTCCACATATATTTCACATTCGTTTGTTTATAATTTTGGTATATATCTTGTATGCACTGTTAAGAAGACTTATTATTCGGTTCGGTAGTTTTGAAACCTCTTTCTATCTCCTGTCCTGAATATTGCTATCACATGGGGTTTTTTCTAATCGGTCTTTCTGATTTATGCTGGCTTATTTAATTTATTAATCTTAGTGTATAATTTGATTGACTTTTGTTCTGTAATGTCGTCGGACGTTTGAATGAAAACCTTGTTTATTCATAAATTTAATATTTTTCCAAATAAAATACACTGCGTTATAAATATGGTGAATAACATAAATTTCAATTCAACAGCAAATAATATTGTCTTTAAAGACGAGCAATTTGGCTGATATAAATATCTCGAGCTCTGCATCGCAACTGCAACTCCCGTATCGCGGTTGGAAAAATTTCAACCCCATAAGTTGGTGGGGCGCGCGCACTACACTAAAACGTGATTCTTTAACACTTAGCTTATTAAAATAACTTTTCTTTTTAAATTTTTACAAATTTATTTATTACAGGAAACCGCAAATAATTTAAAGAGTTACTTCCAAATTAAGAAGGAAGAAGAAGAAACGGAAGTCAATTTAGAAGATTTGCATCATTCGATCGACATAAAAGATGAAACTTCAATGACCGAATCTCAAGTGAATCAAGATTGTGATATCTCTTCACTTATTCATATTGGTAAACTATTCTTCCAGTGTAGCATTTGCGATTATAAATGTTCACAAAAAGGACGATTAACTGATCATTTACTGAGTCATAGTGAGAAACCTTTTGAGTGTATCATTTGCGGTTATAAAAGTTCAATAAAGACGCAATTAAAAAGACATTTACGAACTCATATAGTTGAGAAACCGTATGAGTGTAATATTTGCGATTATAAATGTTTACTAAAAGGACAATTAACTGATCATTTTTTACTAATTCACACGGGTGAGAAACCTTTTAAGTGTAACATTTGTGATTATAAAAGTTTCAAGAAAAGAGCTCTGAAATATCATTTACAAACTCATACGGGTGAAAAACCGTATGAGTGTAACATTTGCGATTATAAAAATCGGTGTAAAAGTTCTCTGAAAACTCATTTACTAACTCATACGGGTGAAAAACCGTATGAGTGTAACATTTGCGATTATAAAAGTCGGACAAAAGCAACTTTGAAAAATCATTTACTAACTCATACGGATGAGAAACCGTATAAGTGTAACATTTGCGATTATAAATTTTCACAAAAGAAACTGTTAAATTCACATTTACGAACTCATACAGGTGAGAAACCTTTTGACTGCAACATTTGCGATTATAAATGTTCAACAAAGACACTATTAAAAAGACATTTACTAATTCATACAGGTGAGAAACCGCATGAGTGTAAAATTTGCGATTATAGAAGTTTCACTAAAAATTCTCTGAAAATTCATTTACTAACAACTCAACATACGAATGAGAAACCGCTTATGTGTAACATTTGCGATTATAAAAGTCAGACTAAAGAAACTCTGAAAACTCATTTACTAACTCATACGGATAAAAAACCGTATAAGTGTAACATTTGCGATTATAAAGGTTCACAAAAGAAACAATTAAATTTACATTTACGAACTCATACAGGTGAGAAACTACATGAGTGTAACATTTGCGATTATAGAAGTTTCACTAGAAAAACTCTGAAAATTCATTTACTAACAACTCATACGAATGAAAAACCGCATGAATGTAATATTTGCGGTTATAAATGTTCAGTAAAGACAGAATTAAAGAGCCATTTACTAACTCATACGGGTGAAAAACCGTATGAGTGTAAAGTTTGCGATTTTAAATGTACACGAAATGATCGACTAAAACTACATTTACAAATTCATTCGGGTGAGAAACCGTATGAGTGTAACATTTGCAATTTTATATTTTCACGAAAGGAATATTTAAAAATACATTTACGAACTCATACAGGTGAGAATCCCCTATAAGTGTAACATTTACGATTATAAAAGTTCACAAAAATCGTAAAAGTCATTTATTGTAGGGGAGAAGCTTGTAAGTTGACTACCTTTAACATTTTTGCTAATAACTCATCTTCAAATTGATATTTTTGGATGTATAATGACACCATTAGAAAAAGAAAGTCATTATCTAAAATTTTGCTGAAGATATTTATTAGGTTACTCGAAAGGCAAAGAAGTTATCACGATTCTCCCGAAGAGGCTAAAATTGTTTTTTTTGTTCATTTACGGCATGTAAGTTGGCCACCCGCTAAAAAGTTGCTGAAAAGTAAAAAAAGTTAACTGAAACCGATTGATATACAAAATTAATATGTTTTATTGAGTTTTAATGGAAAATATGAAAAAAATAAATTAAAAAACATCAACGGCCATCATCATCATCTGATGGTGATGATGCCTTCTTCCGTTTTACTGGTGTGACAGTCTTTTTTGCTGCTTTTTCGCGCTTCTCATAGCAACGGCTTCCTTTTCCTTAGCAACAAGTTTCTTGCACTTAGCAGCGAACTTCTTCAAATGTGGTCATTCCATTCCCGACGTTTTTGAAACGCAAACAAACACACAAACACAATATTTTTAGAATTGACTTTATATTATTAAAATTCAATGGAATAGGTATAGTTCAGCATGATATATTGTCGTGTTGCAAAGTAACTTTGGACCCACCCTGTACAATTTAGTGAAATTTTGAATATTGGTAATTAAGTTGTAATTTTGTAAGATTGACTAGGTGGGGACCAAGGACAGGGGGTTCGAGGCTTTTTAGCCGAATACGCCGACCGAGCTGGTCGTTGATTTTGGCTCTGTGGAACATTTTGAGATTTAGTAATAATTTTTGAGTTTGTGAGTATTGATTTGAAATTAATTTAAATAAAGTGAATTTGATGCATCTGCATTATTGTGTATTTTTTTGATATTTGAAATTGAATTTGAGAATTTTTTATATTTCGCTGCTGACTGGAAGTGGATGGATTTGAATGAGTAATTTGGAAAGAGAATAGTACGAATTAGAATTTCGATTTGTGTTAAAAATTGAAAAAATTAAAAATTATTGCATTTGAAGGAAAGAACGTGCGAGGTAGATAAGACGACGTTTTGGATAAGGAAAATCAAACTTCATTCTCTTCGAATAAAAGTAAATTTTTACATTAGATATAATTTAAATTTGAATAGTTAATTTTTGGAGAAGATTCATTTTCGAGATTTTATTTATTATTGGATAAAAAAAAATTTACATAACAATCGTTCACTTTATGGCCACACGGAAAAATTAATATTTTTAAAAAATTATTTGTTTTTCGCACAATGTTTGTCGGAGCCAGTGCGACATGTCTATTCACTTCTAAACCACATAAAAATTGAAGGCTAAGTCAAAGAGTACTAGGACAGTTGAAATGACGGTAGTGCTATTGACAGTTTTTTCTAAAGTATAGTGTGGTCATCTTACATGCATGGTCAACTTACAAGCATCTCCCCTAATAGTACTTGAACTGTTGCCTTTTCTCGCTTGATATATTGTTGTTACTGTTAAAACGTAAAGTAAATTGGAAGATATTTTTTTATATATTCAAGTTAACCATAAGCTGGTAAAGGGAGGACTTGTGGTAATAAAATATAAAAAAGGCAGAGTTGACCAAGAACAAGCGACGATACACAAGCCATCCTTTTATACTTTATTAGTTTCTTTAATAAAATACCTTTGATATTACCGAGTATTATTAATATTAACGCAAAATCCTAACAGTTACAAAACCAATTGGACCCACCTTGTACTCTTTTAAGATCATTTTGTAAATTGTAATTTGATTTGGTAAATTTACAAAGAGAGCAAGGTGGTGAGTGAAGAAAGCGAAGAGGGGCTTTTTTGCCAAGATGGCTGCACGAGCCGGTTGTGCGGGTTTTGGTTCTAATTTTAATTTTCCAATTGCAAAGATCCAAATTCGAAGTTATAATTTTAATTATTCTTTCTCCAAATTAACCAACTAATCAATCTACTTATGTTCGGCAGCAAAATATTAAATAACTCAAAATTTCAAAAAAATACGCACAAGGCATACGCCTCTAATCACTTTATTCAATCTAACAAAATATCACTCACAATTTCAAAAATCAAAACTCAGCGGGAATATAAATTTTCACGCCCGCTGTCGGCCATAGTTGGCCTCTTTTCTTCCCACCTTGCACTTTTCAAAATCAAACCTTCTAACCAGATAATTTAGCACAGGTTGGGTCGAAATCAGGGGCGGAACTACCGGAGTGTGGTGGGTGCCACGCACGCGGGCATCCGGCTAAGAGGGTCCCCGGTTCTGCTGTTACTACTCAATCTTTAAAAAAAATTTAATTTTATTGAAAATATAATATGTTGTAGTTTGTATTATATTGTCATGTTCCAAAGTAATTTGGACCCACCCTGTGCATTTTAGTAAAATCCAATCACGGGAAATTGAAGGCTTTTTTGTCAAAAATGGCCGTCTGAGCTGTTGTTTGAATTTTTGGCTGTGATTTAGAAAAATTCGCATCAATTTTGATGCGTGTGCATTATTGCATATTTGGAAATTTGAATTGGTGTGGAGTTTTTTTTTAATATTCTGCTGCCGAATAAAAAGAGATTGATTTTTGATTAATTTGAAAAAGGAACAATTAAAATTTCGAATTTAGATCTTTGTAATTGGAAAGTTAAAATTTATAAAAGCGAACGTGTGGCGTGATAGTTAAGCCGTCGAATTAGATAAATTAAAATCGCAACTTTGAACCTTGAAAAGAATAATTTAAATTAAAATTTGCTAAATGGAATTTAAATTTTGCAAGTACTAATTTTTAGATTGATAGAAAATAATTTTTGAAGAAATTTCCTCTCAATGGTAATAGAGGACTACCACAGGAACCGACTCCTGAAAAGAGATCTTGCTCTCGGACAATTACGATAACCGAGGTAAAACTTTTGGTTGGTGAAATGTTCTCGTTTGCCCCTACAACTAAATAGGCGCCCAAGGTGTGGCTCATTTTTCCTATTACATCTTAATTAGCAATACGCTAATTGTCCAATCTAAATTGACGCACAGACTGGGACAAAATTACAACAATATTTTATTGAAACTACCGTGGGAAAAAATTTAATTACACATTTTGGCTCGATTTGGATTACGTCCTACTTTATAAAGTCAGAGAATTCATGGAAAAAACAGAATACAATTAGAGGAGTGTGAATTGGATAGGTTAAAAACAATGGCTAGAGAGAGACAAGGAAGAGGAAAGGCGCGCAAGAAAACACGAGAAGAGAATGATGGAACTGTAAGAAGAATTTGACAGACAAATGAAGATGAGGGGAGAAACTGAAGAAGATAGAATAAAGAGATTTGAAGAACAAGAAGCTGCAAGATTAGAAATTGAAAGGCGATCAATTAAAAGATTAGAAATAAAAAACTGGAAGCAGCAAAACAAAAAGCAAAGGAATTAGAAATAATGAAACAATTAGCAAAAAGATTAGAAGCTGAAAGATTAGAAAGAAAAAAATTAAATATTGCAAGGTTGGAGGCTATAAAATTAGAAGTAGCAATATGAAAAGCTAAAATATTAGAAATTGAAAAACCAGAAGCAGAAAAATTGGAAACTGAAAGATTTAGACAATTTAGTTGTAGTGGTATTCTCTGGGATAAACGAGAAACCTTCACTATATAAAAATTTATCTCAGCTTGCGTTATTAGTTAGAGTACAAGAGTTCTTCCCAGTAGTCGGTTCCTGTGGTAGTCCTCATTTATCGCTGTAAAGAAAATTTCTTCTGAATTTATTTATTATTAATCTGAAAATTATTATTTTTCTACTTCTTTAACAACCAAACTTTACTAACCAAACTACTAACTTCAATTTCCAAATTAAACCAAATTAAACTTCCAATAATCTAAAACAAAATCCAAACTCATAATCAAAAAAAATATCGCTCATCAAACAAATTTTTAATAAGCCTCTCCCCCGAAATGTTTAAAAGAAAAGATTCTTTGAAAGTAAAAAATTTGAATTTCTAAAATTAAATAGGTATATTTTAAAGAGGAGGTATACCCAGTAATTCTTGAAGAAGAATTCCATTTCTGGAAACAAAAATAGTTAAGTGTGAACGATTTGTCAAAGAATTCGTTAGATACATTGACAAAATGCTCGGAAGAATTTTTTTCCAATGTCAGAACAATATTAAAAATATTTGCAATATTACCAGTGACTGCAGCAACTGCCGAGAGAAATTTTTCCAGTTTAAATCGAATAAAACTTATTTAAGTATTTCTACTGGTGAAGAAAGGCTAAACGGTCTTGCGCTAATGAATATTCATATCAATAAAATTTTTGATTTCGTTATAATTATAAATAATTGGGATCTGTCAGTCAAACCACCATACAATTTTAACTTTTTCCTATTGACTATTGGAAAGAGGACACTTCTAAGCTTACAACAATTTTGTAGGATTATAGGCATCAGTTTTCGAAAAAATTGAATTTAAAAATCAAAAATTTTAAATGATGACGATAGGCCGTGGTTGAGTTTGTCAAAACAGATCTTCCGGACGCCTTTGGCGCTTTCCGGGCTTGTATTTTGACAAACATAACGAATTTTAAAATATAACTGTAGAATTGCGGAACTCGCAAGCGGACTTCCTAGCTAGAGAATCCGCTTCTTTATTGCCCTTGATGCCCTGGTGTCCCGACACCCACATCAGTGTGACGCTGTTGCGGAGAGCAAGTCTTATCAGAGCATCTTTGCATTGTTTGACAACCTTGGAGTGTAATTCAACCCTTACAGGCCCAGAGAGCCCTAGTCGCTTTGTTCGTAATGTGACGGATGTGAGGCGTAAAGGTCAGCCTGTTGTTCAGAGTTAGACTCAGGTATTTGACCTCCTTCTGCAGAGGCAGCTCCTCCTCCCGCAACCTCAGAGTCCTCACATCCGGAAGTTTAGTGCCTTGTGTAAACGCAACAACAGAGGTTTTGCTCGGATTTATCGATAGCCCCTCTCTTGTGCACCATCTTTCGACAATTTTGAGTGCGTTTTGCATCAACGAAGACACGACTCTTCCCAATTTCCCAATAACAAGAATTGTGATATCATCAGCAAATTCCTGTCCATGTACCCCTGCCTGTTCTAGCTCCCGCAGAAGACTATCCACCACCAGGCACCGCAGCAAGGGCGAGAGGATCCCCCCCCCCTGCGGACACCCACGTGTGGCAGAAACCTCTACAGTCGTCTGTCCCAGACTAGCTCTGATTTTCTTGTCTCTGAGGGTGGAGCTAATCTAACTCGTAATGGCTGGGTCGACTTCACGACTTCCGACAGCTCTCACTATAGAGTCAAAAGAGGCGTTATCGAACGCCCTCTCTATGTCTAGAAAGGCTCCCAAAGCAATTTCTTGGCTACCAAGAGCCCCCGCTATCCTGTGAGTTAGTTCGTGTAGACTAAGCTCACACGATTTACCCGATTGATAAGCATACTGATGTCTGTGTAAAGGTGAATTCACCAATACGCTATCCCTAATGTGCCTATGTTTTTCTAGCGTCTTCAATAAAAAAGACATCAGACTAATTGAACGAAATGACTTTTTCTGGGCATATGATGCACGCCCTTGCTTGGGTATAAATACCACCATCTCCCGGGCCAATCAGCTCCAGATCTCCTAGAGAAGTGAGCCTCCTGATCCGGCTCCCCGTTATCCCCCCCCCGGGTTCCTGGATCAGGGCCACGTCAATGTCGTGTTTAATTATTATGGTGAAGGTTTACCTGTACTGACCGGATCATCGCACCTGCGATCCGGTTGGGAGAGTGGCTTCTCCCGCAGCCCCGTCCTCGTTGCCATCAGCTGAAGGTGCGTCTTCAGCCGCAGGCACAGGCTCGCCGGGAGGAGCAGATGGCAGGGGTAACTCTTGGTCCCCCCCCCCTCGTTCTCCTCCATAGCCTCTCCCCGTTCCTGCTCCTTCCTCTTCCCCAGTTCCTTGAAGGTGATCCTGGAGAAGTTTAGGTAAGGCTTGTAATCAATTTCCTGGATTTTACTCCAGGAAGGTTCATCGACCGGCAATATAAGTTGCTGGCCCTTAGTGTCAGACTTTCTGTCCAGCACAGACCAGGTCTCAGTTCTGAGCCCCAGGTTCTGGGCCTTCAGTCTGTTAAAGATGAGTTCCGGTTCCACTGAGGGTTCCGAAACCCACGTCATGACCTTTACAGGCTTTGGGACGTTCTTAGCGTCAATGACGCCAAGTTTTGCTCTCTCCCAAGGTTTTCTCCCAGCTACAACCCGCACCAACCAGCCCTTAGTGACCTGGTCAACGCAAGAGGTTACCAGGAGTCCCCCTTGGGTTTTACCTCTGTAAATTTGGGCCCCTTCCCCTCTTTCTTGATGGTGTCAAGGGCACTGAGCAGCATCTCCTTCACCAGCTCTAGCTGCTCCCCACTAAGGTGGTTTATAGGGTAACCTTCTGGTATGATGGCGACCCTAATGTCTGTTAAAACAGACTTGTAAGAGATAGCAGGGTTTGCTCCCTTGCTCCCTTCCTAGGTCTATCCGCGCTTGCAGGTGTGCTCGCATCTGACCGGTTACGCTTTTGCCCCCCGGTCGAGGTGCCTGGTGTTGGTTCAGGAGTAGGTTTCGTTACCGTCCCTGCCTCCTTTATCTTTTTTGCTGTTTGGAGTTGGTTATAACGCCTCTTTGCAGCCTCCGAAGGTCTGGGTGGTTCCTTCCTTTCGGAAGCGCCCTCCGTGTTTGTGTTAAAATTTTGTGGTTCCATATTGTTCCCACGAGTATTGGGGTAAGAATGTCACCATCGCACAGAGCCCCATGCACGATAGAAGGCATTAATACAACGGAGTGCGCCTGGTGCCCCGAGGTTTCTGCGACTAGAGACGAACTTCCCTCCGCGTGAATCCCCTACGAGTGTAACATTATAGTATATTATAGTATAGAGGTGAGTTATTTAAATCAGATTGACTATTTAGTAATGAAGATGAATATTTTAATTTATTAATTTCCATAGCTTCCAAAAATTCCAGTTTTTTTACTTTTTTGTTCAATGTGTAAAATTTCGTATCCCCCCTGTAATGACTGAAAAAATTCATGCTTCAACTTGATAAAACGAAATTTCAAAACTTACTTTGAAGTTTATTCTGTGCCGAACAATTTAATTTGTCTTTTTCAGACCACTGCACTTTTTATAAGTGTGTTTACAAGTAAATGTTTGTGTTTTATTTTTGTTAGTTTGAAAGTATTTTATGGTCGAATGTGACCAGGAAACATTTGAAACGTTTGATTTTGTAAGTTTTTGGATTGATTATTATTTTTGAAGATTTATTTGATAAACGATTTTTTGGATACAAGTATAATTTTTGGAAGTTGATTTTAATTTGTATAATAAAATTACATTAAAAGAGCAACGGAGTGCATTAGTAGATAGCACATTTGGATTGATAGCTGGAATCGAAGTTCGAACCTCGAGCGAATATAAAAATTTTTAAAAGTTTAAAAATTTGGAATCAAATCCAAGCATCTATTGGCATCCCTTAACGTGAGGCTGGATGAGTATTCGGGACGCACTTTTGACCCTGAGATAAGAGAAAAAAGTAAAAATGGCGGAAATTGATTGGGTAAAATTAATGAAGTGTTTACGAGAAGTAATAGGACAAATACAAGAGCAAATGGAGCAGATTATTAAGAGGACATTTAATAAAAAAATGGATCACACCGGGAGGACATTAAATGGAAAAATGGAACAAATTGAAGAAAAAAAATTAATTATAAAACAAGAAGCTGAAAAATTGGAAATTATAAAACAAGAAGCAGCCAAACTAGAAGCTGAAGAATTAGAAATGGTAAAAATAGAAGCTGAAAGATTAAAATTTGGAAAACAAGAAGCTACAAGATTAGAAGCAGAAAAACAAGAGACGATAATAATACAAGAAAAAAAAATTTTTTAATTAGAAAAACAAGATCACACAAGCCAGGAAAGAAAAAAGAGAAACTGAAAATTTTGAATGAGTCGGGGGTGGAAAAGAAACAAGATTCCAGCGAGATGGACGCCTCAGACGAAAATCAATTTGTGGAAGGTTCGTAAGGAGTAATAAAAGAAACGGAAAGAGATGGAAGATGATGAATGCAAATATTTTGGAATAGATAAGCCTTTTTTTTTGTTTATTTGATTTTTGAATTTAATTTAAATTTATTTTTGCTTATAAATATTGTAGTGTTTTGGTAATATTTTTTTGTAGATTTATTTTTTGAAACGCGCACGGATTTTTGCGAATTTTGTTTTGAGCTGCGCTCATCACTGCAATTAGAAACGCGGGTTTGATGTGGTGTTTTAAAGTGATTTGGACCCACCCTGTGCAATTTTGTAAAATTTTGATATTAATTATTGTAATAACTGAACATCTCTTAATTTCAAATCTTTATTGAAACACATCATACATGATCTTGTTATCTCTCAGTAACAAGACTAATACTACTGTTACTACCATTACGACTTATCAATATATATTATCAATACAAATTGCTTACTCTATGAAACCTTATTTGTAATTTACATACTAACCTACATATACCCAGACACAACTCAGCAATAACCTATACTACTTAAAATCTAGAACACTATTACAATAATAAATTAAGTTATTGATTACTTAATATTTATGTTTATACTATATCTCCCTTTTTGCAAGAATGGCTTTCACTATGTACACTTGTGAAAGACATTCCGGAAAATTAAAAATATCAAAAATGTTATTACAATAATATACTATCTATTAATTATTTATTTAAACCAATATATAATATTATCTGTATTTTACATTAATTACATAAAAATTACATAATTATTCAATACCACATCTCATTGTTTTTACTCTTTAAACAGTTTTAAACGATTTTTATGCACTATCACTGAATGTCCTTTCTGATTCTTTATAGTACAATTCACACCATCACAACTAATTACCGGAAATGGTCCTTTATACCAAGGATCAAATTTCGTTCTCGCTTCATTACTAAGTAATACTAAATCCCCCGACTTCACATTTAAAGTATTCGCCTTCTTATCAAATTCTGTTTTACGTTTTTCTTTTACTTTTTGCAAATAAGCATTAACACGGCTATTAGCTAATTGTAGACGACATTTAACTTCCGCATAATATTATATACCGGGTCAACTGTCGTTCCTATTACTGAATAAGGTAATTCATTTTTCTTACCAAAAACTAGCTCAAAAGGCGTATAATTATGATATGCACTTGGCGTAGTGTTATAACAAAAACTATAATATTTAATCCAATCATCCCAATTAGTGTGATTATTATTAAAATACATTCTTATATATTCGTTTAGAACTCGATGATTTCTTTCACATCCCCCAATAGTTTGGCTATGATATGCAGTTGAAATTTTATGCTCAATGTTCACGAGTTGTAATAATTTATCTAAAACCTGATTTTTATATTCCGTACCCATATCCGTACGAATTTCTTTCATAGGACCGTAAATTAAAATGAAGTTATCCATAATTGCTCTTGCTATGGTATTTGCATCTTTATTTGGAACCGGTATAACAATTACATATTTCGTTAACTCGCATTGAATTGTAACTGCATAAGTATATCCATTTGACGTTTTTAAAAATGGACCGATTGTATCTATACAAGTAATATCAAATGCTTTTTGTGGTGTTGGCGTAATAACCATTTGTTCCCTATGTATTACTTTGTTCTTGTTCAACTGACATTTTCTACATTTTCTCACAAAACTGGCTACGTCACGAGACATACCTTTCCATCTATAATTTACATTTCAATCAATTTCATTTTTTCGCTGTTATCTATTATTATTTTGGGATCCCTAAACAGTATAATTCTTAATTTCTTGAGCTCATTCGATCCTAATTCCTTAAACTTATTAACGGTGCACCATTTAAATATAGGATCATTCATATTCAGTTTCACATTATTGAATCCCAAATTACCGGCCTCTAATTCCAGCCTAGACAATATTTTCTCTAAAGAAAAATCATCATTAGTAATCTGCCATTCTTTGTGAAACCCTGGTTTGCCACGTTTTCCCATCATTATCCTAAGGTAAGTGGGCTTAATTACAAATTTTAAAACTGGCAAACTTATTATATCAGCAGCATCTGAAGCTTCATGTACCATTGAGATTATTTCTTTATTGTTTGAATTGTTCTTTTCGTTTACTTGAGGATATCTTCGTGACATTGCTCTTGTGACTATAAGAACCTTACTATTTTTGTTTACTATTTCTTTTAGATCATCAATATTTATCCTAGATAATGCATCTGCTCCGACATTATCTTTTCTTTTAATATATTCTATATGAAAATCATATTCCTCTAAATCTAGACGCATTCGGGTTAACTTAGATGATGGGTCTTTTAATGCAAAAAGATATACTAACGCCCTATGATCGGTTTTCACCACAAATTTTGTACCAAATAAGTATGGTTTAAAATATTTTATACCCCAATGTATGGCAGCAAGCTCTTTTTCAATAGTGGATTTGTTGGCTTCTCTTTTCGTAAACGACCTTGATGCATACGCTATGGGTAACTGTTTTCCATCAAAGTTTTGCGCCAATACGGCCCCACCGGCCTCTTTCGATGCGTCAGTAGTCAATATAAATTGTTTTGTAAAATCTGGGTATTGCAAAATTTCTGGACTTAATAGTGAATTTTTTAGTTTATCAAAGGACACTTGGCATTCGCTACTCCACATAAATATAGTATTTTTCCTAGCTAATTTATTAATTGGTTTCGCAATTTCAGCAAAATTTGGAATAAACCTTCTATAATAGTTACAGAATGCAATAAAACGCTTTGCCGAAGCAGCATCTGTTGGTATTGGAAATCTTTTTATAGCATCATATTTGGAATCATCCGGCAAAATTCCTTTGTCTGTAATTTTATGCCCTAAAAACGTGACTTCATTTCTAAAAAATTTACATTTTTCTGGGTTTAATTTTAAATTAAATTTTCTACAAGTTTCAAATACACTTCTCAAATTTTTTAAATGATGATCCTTTGAACAACCTATTACTATTAGATCATCCATATATAAAAATGCTTTCTCAGGTGTTATGCCTGCAAATGCTATTGACATCATTCTTTGAAAACTGTTAGGACTAACTTTGAACCCAAAAGCTAACCTTGTAAACCTAAAAGATCCAGCATCTACACTAAAAGATGTTACATCACGAGAACCTTCCTTCAGAGGTATTTGATGAAAACCTGACATAAGATCCACAACCGAAAACCATTTAGCTCTACCTAACCGATCTAAGATATCATCTAATCTAGGCAAGGGAAATTTATCTCCGACTAGCTGCTTATTAAGTTGCCTAAAGTCAATTACCAAGCGCCAATTTTTTCCGCCATCAGCTGATTTTTTAGGTACCAGCAACACTGGGCTATTATATTCTGACGAAGATCTCTTGACCACATTATCCATCAACATTTTATTGACTTGCTTATTAATTTTAATTTTTTGGGTTCTCGGCGTTCGATAATTCTTTACAAACACCGGCGAATCATCCCGTAATTTGAGTTTTTGTAGATAAAAATTATTAGTGGTTAGTTTATCTGATTTAAGGCCAAAAATATCAGAAAATTCCTTACACAAATTATTCAAGTCGTCTTTTACGAATTCCGGAATGTTTTCTTTTAACTTTTCGATAATAGAATCTTGCCGCGCTATGTTTAAATTACTTTTACCCAAAGATATTACATTAAAATCATCTAATTTTCTTACTTTTATATTACTACTATTTATTGATACGCTTTCAGATGTTGTATTTAGTATTTTTACGCATGGGTGACTTCCGGACACAATTGAATTAGCAATGAAAACTCCTGGCGCCAAATTTCCGTTCAACACTACCAAATCATCTTTTCCTTTCAATTTACTGACATATCTTAATATTTCGCAACGAGGAGGAATCATTAGTATATCGTCTTCTAAACTATTGCAAATTGGCGTAGTTGTAGTTTTAAATTGATTACTAAGCGTTAACGTCCAGTTACTATAATCTAGTTTACAGTGATATCTGGAGATGAAATCTCTACCTAAAATGCCATCGACCGGTATTGGAAAGTTTTCCTCGACAATATGAAACGTGCAATCAAAGGCATGTTCATTAATGTATATTGCGATGTCCACCGCGGTCAAAGAAGAGAGTTCTTGGTGAGAGGGATTTCCATTATCCTACAACTGTTCATAGGATACTGGAGATCTAGTAACAAATTACCATCGTTGACTTAATTTTAATCTTGTGTAAATAATTTAAGTTACTATGTTCCTAATTTTAAGTTTTAAGGATTCCAAATTTTATATAAAATAATGGATCTAGATATGATCGACCTTTTGATAATTTTTTATAAATGGAAAAAAAAGAGCGGGCGGACAATTCTATGCTATTTTGCTAACATGGCAAAATTGTTGGCTCTTGAATTTTTGGATAATAGTTTTTTCTTGAGATTGCGAAATTTTGAATATTCTAGTTTGACAGTTTATTTTTGATCAGATGTGACCGTAGCCAAAATTTGATTGTGATTTCTTTTTTGGATTGCATTTTATTATTAAAGAAGTGATTTATTTTTTTTAAGCGATTGTTTTTGTTGAAAGTTACTAATTTGTCCTAAGGCGAGTTTAATTTTTAAATTTTTATTCAAAATAAACAACCTATTATTTGTTATTATTCATTTGTTTTGCATAAGCAACAAGCAATGTTTGTTTGTCAAGTAACAGGGTTAAATGTGGTAAATTTTTCCAAAGTGATTAAATTTAGCGTTTAAATAATCGCTGATATTGAAAGTTGGTTGACTTAAATGGAGCTTTGCCATTGGTAGATATTACAAGGAAATAAATAATCAAATTAATAGGATCGGAACAAATATTCGTCCGCCCTCCTTGATCTCATACGGCGAAAAAGCATCAAACTTCGTAACAAAAATAAAATGATTTACAAATTTTTATATACAGGATATAACACAAGTTTAAAATCCAGAAACATTAAAAAATTTTTAAATGTTAAAAAAAATCTATCGCCGCCCCTGGATGTTCAATGTTCTTGAATGTCATTTATCATTTATATATGGTCATTTATAGTTTCTTGAGCGTTGTGTCTATATTTATAATTCAAATATCTAAAACTAACAGGTGGTTATAATTTTAACGTGTTGATTAATTCCATATAATATTTGTATAGTTTATAATAATTTTTTGCTAGATTTTTAACCTAACCTCAAAATTTATACTACAAGTTGAAACTTCAAGTATGGACGGTGAAATACTTTTAGAAGTATTAACTAAAGTCGACGAAAGTATGGATAGTTTGCGAGTTTCCAGTGAAGGCTATAAAGGTGACGACATGGAGAGCATTGAAGGCAAGTTAGAAGAATTGCACCATTCCGTTGATATTAAAGATGATTCTATTTTAGAATATCAACAGGATAATAATGAGGTGAGCTTTAGTATAAAATGTTCATACCAAAAGTGTGGGGTTTGATATCTTCTTCCTTTCATGGTTTATGCTTTCTTGCCTGTTTCAACTTCATAGGTCTCGTGAACGCTCTCTCAGGCGGTCTATATTTCTTTTCTCTTTCGGGTTGTAAGAGAATATGTTTTTGGAATTCTTTTATCTTCTATTCTATTTAGGTGCGATTTACAGAATTGTTTCTTTGCATCTCCGCTGCCTTTAGTTTTGATTTGACTCTTTTGGAGGAATCTTATTTTTTGCAGCCATATGTTCTAAAAGGTATAGCCATTATTTTATAAAATTGTATTTGGATTTTTGTACGATTTAGATTCTTTAGGTTTCTATGTATTATTTCGCATATATATATGGTAGAATTTATTTATTTTGTTAGCTATGTCGTTGTCTCGGTCGAAGCTTACGTTACATCCTAAAAAGTTAAAATGGGATATTTTTTCTACGGGTTAGTTTTCTATAAAGATTTTACTTCTGATTATATCTTTTCCCTTAAACGCCATAACTTTCGTTCTTTCTTTTGATATTTGTTGATGATCTTTGCTCCCGGAGAGCGAAAATCGCTTGCCGGAGGTCATCTTCGGTATTTTGTATTATTACAAAGTTATGAATACTCAGAAATTTATGCATGTAACCCTGGTCTTAGACCTTTACAGTATTATTTATAAACGTTGTGTAAACGTTTCATAGTTTCGAGATAAATAGTATTGAAGGTTTCATGATGCAGTTAAAAATAGCATAGTGGATAGTGGATAAATATTGAAAGAATGAATTTTAACCGTTTCGAAGGCTTAAAAAGAGCGTATTTCGACTGTCGTTTTTCTAATATATCAAATGAAATATTTTATTCATACAATTTAGTATATCAAAGATACATATTTAACAAGTACTTTGTGAAATTTTTATTTAAAACTTTTTGAAAATGCAGCCATTTTATCTTAAAATAAAAAATCAAATTTTTTCTGTTAGTAGATGTATAAAGCTCGTGCTTGAACGAAGGAAAAGAAAAAAAATGTAAATTAGAATTTTTAACAGAGTGGTGAACAAAAAGTTCTATTTTTTGGTCAAATTTTCACCACGTACTGCCTGATAAAATAAGTTGCGATAAAAAAAAATTCTTTGTTCAAGCACTAGATATTCTTGTTTCGAAGATGTGTGCAAAATTTGAACAAAATCGGTTAATAACTTTTTGAGAAATCATGACTATACCGACGCTATTGACAAACGCTATCGAAGTTTTAAGTTGCATCGATTCCGACACCATCAAGTAAAGAAACTGCTCAGTTTTTGTCCTGTGCACTTCGTACAAATACACATAAAATATACAGGTAGAGTCACAACATCGTGGTTTGGTTTGGTTCGCATTGCAAAAGATGACTTGTTTTTCCGATGTAAGGGCTTCTGTTATATTCCACATTCGTTTGTTTATAATCTTGTATGCACCGTTAAGAAAGTTTATTTCTCGGTTCGGTAGTTTTGAAATTTCCATCTCCTGTTCTGAATATTGCTATCACATGGGGTTTTTTCCAATCGGACTTTCCGATTTATGCCGGCTTATTTATTTTATTTATCTTAGCTTATTAAAAAAACTTTACCTATTAAATTTTTACAAATGTATTTGTTACAGGAAACCGCAAATAATTTAAAGAGTTACTTCCAAATTAAGAAGGAAGAAGAAGAAACGGAAGTATATTCAGAAGACTTACATCATTCCATCGACATAAAAGATGAAACTTCAATGACTGAATCTCAAGTGAATCAAGATTGTGATATCCCTTCACTTATTCATATTGGTAAACTATTTTTCCAGTGTAACATGTGCGATTATAAATGTTCACAAAAAGGACGATTAACTAATCATTTACTGAGTCATAGTGAGAAACCGTATGAGTGTAGCATTTGCGATTATAAAAGTATCACGAAACGATCACTGAAAAATCATTTGCTAACTCATAGGGATGAGAAACCGCATAAGTGTAACATTTGTGATTATAAAAATCAGAGGAAAAGTTCTCTGATAACTCATTTACTAACTCATACGGGTGAAAAACCATATGAGTGTAACATTTGCGATTATAAAAGTCGGACAAAAGAAACTCTGAAAGTTCATTTACTAACTCATACGGGTGAGAAACCGTATGAGTGTAATATTTGCGATTATAAAGTTTCACAAAAGGAACGATTAAAGTTACATTTACGAACTCATACAGGTGAGAAACCTTTTGAGTGTAACATTTGTGATTATAAAAGTTCACAAAAAAGACAATTAAAATTACATTTACGAACTCATATAGGTGAGGAACTACATAAGTGTAATATTTGCGATTATAGAAGTTTCACTAAAAATTCTCTGATAATTCATTTACTAACTCATTCGGATGAGAAACTGTATGAGTGTAACATTTGCGATTATAAAGGTTCACAAAAGAAACTATTAAATTTACATTTACGAACTCATACACGTGAGAAACTACATGAGTGTAACATTTGCGATTTTAAAAGTTCACAAAAGAAACAATTAAAATTACATTTACAAACTCATACAGGTGGGAAACTACATGAGTGTAACATTTGCAATTATAGAAGTTTAACTAAAACATCTCTGAAAATTCATTTACTAACAACTCATACGAATGAGAAACCGCATGAATGTAACATTTGCGATTATAAATGTTCAGTAAAGGCAGAATTAAAGAGCCATTTACTAACTCATACGGGTGAAAAACCGTATGAGTGTAAAATTTGCGATTTTAAATGTACACGAAATGATCGACTAAAACTACATTTACAAATTCATTCAGGTGAGAAACCGTATGAGTGTAACATTTGCAATTTTATATTTTCACGAAAGGAATATTTAAAAATACATTTACGAACTCATACAGGTGAGAATCCTCTATAAATGTAACATTTACGATTATAAAAGTTCATAAAAATCTTAAAAGTCATTTATTGCAATGAGCAAGATCACGTCAAGTGGACCCCCAATTTTCCACTTGATCCTCGAATTTTGATATTAGTATTTTTTCATGAAGTAGTCACTATTAACAATTAATCCCCAAAACAGTTTTTAAAAATTTGTAAATTTGTACTTCATGAAAAAATACTAATATCAAAATTCGATGATCAAGTGGAAAATGGGGGGTCCACTTGACGTGATCTTGCTCAATAGTACTTGAACTGTTGCCTTTTCTCGATTGATATATTGTTGTGTTACTGTTAAAACGTAAAGTAAATTAAAAGATATTTTTTTTATATATTCAAGTTAACCATAAAATTAAAAATAGCTCATATTATGTATTGTGGTGGGAGCTGGTAAAAGGAGGACTTGTGGTAATAAAATATAAAAAGGGCAGAGTTGACCAAGAACAAGCGATAATACACAAGCAATTCTTTTATACTTTATTAGTTTGTTTAATAAAATACCTTTGATATTACTGAGTATTATTAATATTAACGTAAAATCCCAACAGTTACAAAACCAATTGGACCCACCTTGTACTCTTTAAGGAACATTTTGTAAATTGTAATTTGATTTGGTAAATTTGAAAGAGTGCAAGGTGGTGAGTGAAGAAAGCGAAAAGGGGCTTTTTTGCCAAGATGGCTGCACGAGCCGGTTGTGCGGGTTTTGGCTCTAATTTTAATTTTCCAATTGCAAAGATCCAAATTTGAAGTTATAATTTTAATTATTCTTTCTCCAAATTAACCAACTAATCAATCTACTTATGTTTGGCAGCAAAATATTAAATAACTCCAAATAAATCCAAATTTCAAAAAAATACGCAACAAGTCATACACCTCTAATCACTTTATCCAATTTAACAAAATATCACTCACAATTTCAAAAATCAGAACTCAGAGGAAATACAAATGTTCACACTCCCTGTCGGCCATAGTTGGCCTCTTTTCTTCCTACCTTGCACTTTTCAAAATCAAACCTTCAAAATTAAAATTCACAAGATAATTTAGCACAGGTTGGATCGAAATCAGGGGCGGAACTACCTGGGTGCGATGGGTGCCAAACACGCGGGCATCCGGCTAAAAGGGCCCCCGGTTCTGCTGTCACTACTCAATCTTTAAAAAAATTTTAATTTTATTGAAAATATAATAATATGTTGTAGTTTGTATATATTGTCATGTTGCAAAGTGATTTGGACCTATCCTGTGCATTTTAGTAAAATCCAATCACGGGAAATTGAAGGATGTTTTGTCAAAAATGACCGTCTGAACGGTTATTTGAATTTTTGGCTCTGATTTAGAAAAATTCGCATCAATTTTGATGCGTGTGCATTAATGCATATTTGGAAATTTGAATTGGTGTGGAGTTTTTTTTTTAATATTCTGCAGCCGAGTAGAAATCGATTGATTTTTGATTAATTTGAAGAAGGAACAATTAAAATTATTAATTCGAATTTGGATCTTTGTACTTGGAAAGTTAAAATTTATAACAGCGAACGTATGGCGTGATAGATAAGTTGTCGAATTAGATTAATTAAAATCGCTAGTTCGAACCTTGAAACGAATAATTATTTAATTTAAAATTTGCGAAATGGAATTTAAATTTTGCAAGTAATAATTTTTAGATTGATAGAAAATAATTTTGGAAGAAATTTCCTCTTAATGGTAATTGAGGACTACCACAGGAACCGACTCCTGAAAAGAGATCTTCCCAAGCAACACCAACGTCGGTTTTGTACCTGTATAACATTGAAGTATAACGAATAGGTACATATATTTTCAGACCTGTAAATTAAGTATCATAAAGGTACTTAAGCGGCACATATTTTTTCATACCTGAAAGTTAAGTATCAAAAAGGTACTTAAGCGGCACATAAGTTTTCATTCATATTTGTACTGTACCCTTGCAGTATAGTTTCAATGCATATAATTTCATACCGTTATTGTAAAGCCAAATGATGTATCAGATATGTAATGAAATTTGGGTAACTAAAATATATCGAAACATATGATACCGTTAAGATGCAGTTTTAAACTTAACGTCTCGGTACCAAAATTGCAGTAGCCAATATGTACAGGTATATTATGAATTGATGGTTACGATTTTTACATTGCCGGTTTGATATCTAATAAGTGCAGTTTAAATAGTAATGTTTTGGTAGTTACAATTTCATAGTATCTAATATATAAAAATGCATTATTAATTATTTAAAGTTATGATTTTAACTTAACTATTTTGATACCATTATTTAACATAATATTTTGTTTTGATTTCGTGTTTGAAAGAATACATAATGTATATATTTTTATAAAATTAATTATTACATGTTACATGAAATTGAAATAAAATTTAATTAATAACTTACTTAATATTGTTGAAAAACTATTTAAATGAATGATATAGCTTGTTTTGGGTTGGTTTAGTTGTCCAGTTTAGAATTTTTCAAAATAAGTTTATTTACTTATTCAAGCTTCAAGTAGGTATAATTTTGACTCTCATTTAGTAATGAGAGAAAATTTGCAGCAAACTTTTTGTACCTAGTACAATTTTGTTGCCACCATAAGTGAAATTTTTTTCTTTTGAAGATTTAAAAAATGAATATTGGTGGAAGCTTCATTATTTTCACCATTCCAACAAAATAACACATTTGCGTCAAAGCTGTTTTCTTCTATAAGTTTTTCTTGATCTGTTTGACAACTAATTTTGAAACTTTTAATTTCAATAAAGTCTACAAAAGAATGTCAAGATATTCGAAAACAATTAAGTTTCAAAGATAACTTTTCATGCGTTTTATCATGCATCAAAATTCAGAAAAAATGTATTTGCTTTTGGGGCCTCTGTTAATTACGTAAAGGTTTGGAGAGAGAAGAGTATTGGAAGTCTTACGTACACTTACGAGGGGGGGGGTTGACATATTCCTTACGTAAGTTTAACTTTAACTTTATTTTTTTAAATTAAATTTTTACGTAATTTTTAAGTTGCCAAAAATTAGCCAGCAGAATGCTATATGAAGAAGAGCAACATTAATTTTAAAAAAAACGTAAGTTGAGAGGGACGGTGTTGAAACAATTTTACGTATTCTTACGTGAGGGAAAGGGTGTCAAAAATTACAAAAATCGTCCTTACGTAATTAATGGACGCTTCCTTAGTAGAATCAGAAAAAATTATAAATAATTTCAGAAAGAAATCTTTAGAGAACAAGGGAGTAGGTATGGGTATAACATTTAGGTATCTCAGTTTAGACAAAATTTATCCACAAAACGGCTTTTCATGTGTTTTTGGGAGGTACGCAACTACGGTATAATACATTAAAAACAGTTAGTTATTGGTCTTTATATAAAAATAATTTATACGTGGTTATAAATTTTTTTAAATCAAATACTAGTGAGCACCGAGAATCCACGTCAAAAAGCATAAGTTTCGTAAAATATTAAATAAAACACATTTCTTGGATATAATATTTTTCGAGGAGACGTAAAAGATTAAAATAGTAGATTTTTAATACAAGAGAATACAATATAACAGAATTGTTTAGATTATCAAATTTGTCCATAGAATGCAACAATTTAAGTACCATGTATCCGGTTTAATTTAGCCTACCTAAGTTAGGCACCGCTTATCTCTTTGAAATTACCTGAACTTTTCGAAATCTTAAAATTCCTTTGTGCATATATTTTAGGGTTTTTCCATAATTTATTTGGATGTCATAAAAATGTTGACTAATTTATTGTTAACGTCGTTAGATAAAAATGAAATTTTTTTCAGTAAAGCAAAATCAATAAAAAATTATTTAGTAACCTTTGTAACCATATTTTTAATTGTACTGAAAAAAATAGTATACTATAGGCCACGGTTGTGAAGACCGTCAATTAAAATTAATAAAATTAATAAAAAACTCTCTTCGTAATTCGATGGGTGAGGTAAGATTTTTCGATAGAAAATAAGGTTGCAAAAATTGGACGTTTCAAAAATGATTCAAAATTTTTGTATTCGTATTGCAATTGTTAAAAACAAGAAACATGTAGGGATTCTTTCTGTAGAACTGAAAAATGATTAAAATAAAATCTAATAACTTTTAACAAGTCTTAAAATTTATAATATCATCTTTGAACCACACTGCGCAGAAATTGCGTCAAAAACGTCATTAGAATACTTTAAATAATTTGTATTTGTTATTTTTAATATTTTAATATAATTAAATTAATTTTGCAATAACTGTAAATAATATTTGAAAATTAATGGTTTTAACCAGAGTTAAAACTAAAAATTTTAAAGGGTACTTAAATTTTATGACCATCATGAGCAGCATAATAGCTTAAAATAACACTTACGCAATAAATTAGAATGGGCATTGTAAACCCATAAATTGTTTTATATTTTGTACATAAGTGTACATAAGCAAATATGCTTAAGATTTGTGAAATTTCTTTCAATTTAATTTAGTTCTTCGTTTTGACAACATTATTTTACTATCGCCATCGGTAAAATAAGAATTTAGTTTGTGATTTTTACTCAAATATTAAAATTAAAAAATTTTATTTAAAAACGGTTTTTTACATGAGAGTTTAAAATTAAATATGAATAAGTTTAAACTTATTAAAAATATCGTAGTAAACAAATCTTTTAAAATTATATAAACAAAATTTTATCCGCAATAACGCTTTCGCAGAAGTCAACCTGTAATAAAAATTTGTCACTCCTTCGACAAATTATTATCAACCATTAAATAGAGTTCATAAAAATCGAAATTTTCTTTGAATATCGAACTCAAATAAAGAAAAATCGCGCAAAAACATAATTATTTTAATTAAATAAAAACAATTTTTCACAAAATTTCAATTTTTTTTGCTTGCGACAAAATACTTTCAAACAAAATTTTCTAATAACAATACTCAAAAATAAAATCTTGATTGCAAAAATACTTGCACAAAATTATACTCAAAAAATCAGCGGAGCAAAATATAGGTCTCTGCCGTTTCCGCCATCTTGAAAAAAAAACCTCCCTCTAGTCACTTTTCTGCAAACATTACATTTCAAAAATTAATATAACAAAATTTAAATTTAGAAAAACTTCTTTTGTATTTTAATAAATTTGCTATTTATTTTGCAATTTTTTAAAACCCTCCCCGAAAATGTAGTCTAAATACGGCTCTGAGCGCTGTTGTAGTATGCAATAATTTTTGAACGCTTAGGAAAAGGAGCCCCACGACAAACTTTGAACACGAGCGCAAATTTTGTAGTTATGCCACTGAAAGTAATAACAAATACAGTATGACACGTGTTCTCTAATTTTCTGCTAATTTTATTTTATTTAAAATAATTCATAATATAATAAATTGATCTGAAACGTTTCTAAAAACTTTAATTTATTCTAATTCAACACTGATATTTTTAAACTGAATTAAAATAGTGATTAATGAGTAATTGAAATTGGCAATCAAATAATGAATATCCTGTGTAAACTTACCTTAGAAATGAAATCTAAATTATTTTGTATACTTTTGTATAATTATAAAAAATATAACAATATTTTGTATTAATAATAATTAACAATAAAATAAAAATATAACAATAAATATTATTTTTTAATAATAAAGTAAAAACAGTTATTTACTTGTCTTAATTTAAAAAATATTACACGTGGTTTTAAATTATTTTGAATGAAATACTAATTAAAGTAATAAATTAAAGTAATATATAAATTATATTCCTTGATATTTTTAAACTGAATTAATATAGTTATTATTGAAAAGTTGATATTGACTATCATAAAACATAAATTCTTTGTATACTCTTCGTAGGCCTGGGGGTTAAGTGGTATACCTTTAGATTAGAAGGGCTAAAGCAGAACAGGTTCGAATCCCCGTTCGGAAAAAAAATGTAAGTAAATATTATTAGGTGATTAATGTTAAATTTCAGATATTTCAGGAATGAACCAATCATCAACCAGAGCCCCCAATGAGCAACATCGTAAATTCTAATTAAATAATTAAAATTTATAGTACAAATTTAAATAAATGTGTAATGGTATCTGAATAAATATAAATAAAACACCGATTGACGCAAGTCATCAATTTAAACACCGAATTTCTAAATAATTACAAAAATTAATTTTTTTAATTATTATTGAATATTTTTTAATTTTTTTTTTAATTAAAAATCAGTGCCGATTAGGTACGTAAATTTTATGTACCCAAACGACACTGTAAATTTCTAAATATTCCGTTCATAAAAAATCAACACATAATAGGTACATAAATGATTCACCAATTCAGTAACGGAAAATTGGGCAAATCAATACCGTACCGTTACAAAAATTCCTGTACATTAAAGTACATAAATGATACATCAAAGCAGTAACGGCAAAAGCGGTGGTAAATCAATGCCATACCGTTACGAAAATATCTGTACCGTATCTGTACAAAAATGACACCTTAAAACAGTAACGATAAATTGGGCAAATCGATGCCGTACCGTTATGTAAATATTGTTACCGTATATATACATTTTTGACGGATTTGTGCTGCTTGGGTTGCTCTCCGACAATTACGATAGCCGTGGTAAAATTTTTGGTTAGTGAAAGGTTCTCATTTGCCCCTACAACTAAATAGGCGCCCAACGTGTGGCTCATTTTTTCTATCACATCTTAATTAGCAATACGCTAAATGTATAATCTAAATTTTCGCACAGACTGTGGGACAAAATTACAACAATATTTTATTGAAACTACCGTGGGGCAAAATTGAATTACACATTTTGGCTCGATTTGGATTATGTCTTACTTTATGAAGCCAGAGAAGTCATGAAAGAAAACCGAATACAATTAGAGGAGTGTGAATTGGATAGGTTAAAAGCAATGGCTAGAGAGAGAAAAGGCGCGCAAGAAAACACGAGAAGAGAATGATGGAACTGCAAGAAGAATTTGACAGGCAAATGAAGATGAGGGGAGAAACTGAAGAAGATAGAATAAAGAGATTTGAAAAACGAGAAGCTGCAAGATTAGAAATTTAAAAGCGACCAATTAAAAGATTAGAAATAAAAAACTGGAAGCAGCAAAACAAAAAGCAAAGGAATTAGAAATAATGAAACAATTAGCAGAAAGATTAGAAGCTGAAAGATTGGAAAGAAAAAAATTAAATACTGAAAGGTCGGAGGCTATAAAATTAGAAGTAGCAATATGAAAAGCTAAAATATTAGAAATTGAAAAACTAGCAGCAGAATAATTGGAAGCTGAAAGATTTGCACAATTTAGTTGTAGTGGTATTCTCTGGGGTAATCGAGAACCTTTCACTACATACAAATTTGTCTCAGCTTGCGTTATTAGTTGGAATACAAGAGCTCTTCCCAGTAGTCGGTTCCTGTGGTAGTCCTTATTTACCGCTGTGAAGAAAATTTCTTCTAAATTTATTTATTATTAATCTAAAAATAATTACTAGCAAAATTAAAATTCCCCTTTGCGAATTTTAAATTAAATTATTATTTTTCTACTTTAAAGCTAAACTATCAATTCGCCGTTTATCAATTACGCCACACTGTGCGCTCTTAAATTAAACTTCCAATAATCCAAAACGAAATCCAAACTCGTAATCAAGAAAAATATCGCTCATCAAAAAAATCTTTAATAAAAATAATATCCAAAAATCGAACTCTCAAAATTTTTTAAATTCACTGGCACATCCGACCAAAATACTTCTAACAATTCAACAAAATCAGTATCACTTAAATTTATTATTCGTAAATTAATACTCGCATAAATCTTCACAAAATATCAAAAAAATCTCAAGAGCCAAAACACACACAACCGGCTCGTGCAATCATTTTTGTTAAGAAGTTTTTAATTTTCCGGGGCACGCCCCCCCCCCCTTCCCCCGAAGTTTTTAAAAGAAAAGATTCTTTCGAAGTAAAAATTTGAATTTCTAAAATTAAATAGATATATTTTAAAGAGGAGGTATACCCAGTAATTCTTGAAGAAGAATTCGATTTCGGGAAACAAAAATAGTTAAATGTGAACGATTTGTCAAAGAATTCGTTAGATACATTGACAAAATGTTCGGAAGAATTTTTTTTTAATAACAGAACAATATATAATGCCGAGAGAAATTTTTCCAGTTTAAAACGAATAAAACTGATTTAAGAAGTTCTACTGGTGAAGAAAGGCTAAACGGTCTTGCGCTAATGAATATTCATATCAATAAAAATTTTGATTTCGTTATAATAATAAATAATTGGGATCTGTCAGTCAAACCACCCCACAATTTTAACTTTTTCCTATTGACTATTGGAAGGAGGATATTTCTAAGCAGACAACAATTTTGTAGGATTATAGGCGTCAGTTTTCGAAAAAATAGAATTTAAAAATCAAAAATTTTAAATAGGGAAATTTTCGTTTTAACATGGATTCACGATAGGCCGTGGTTGAGTTTGTCTAAACAGATCTTCCGGACGCCTTCGGCGCTCTCCGGAGCTGTATTTTGACAAACATAACGAATTTAAAAATATCTCTGTAGAATGACGGAACTCGAATACTAAGAATTCGTCCGGGTGTCGACCCCGAGTGCGGTGTCAAGTTGTTACCTCTAGCGTGATAGGTTTGGCGTTGTATAAGTCTGCTTTTCAAATGTCGGTTTTTCGACAACTAATTCCTAAGCCTCAAAAAGATTTGTTGCAATATGCTTAGAAAATTGTATTCTTTCCTATAGTCAACAGGATATATCAATAGTAATCAGAGTATATCGGAGTAATATCAATGTTATATATTACTAGCTGACGTACCCGGCGTTGCTCAGGTTTAGTTTGTTCAGCGCGCAATACGATTAATGTGCTATTCAATTATAATACTAAACAAATAGTAGGTTAATATCAAAATCTCATGTGTATGGGTATTCTTTTATTAGTTTATATTTAAAAATATTGAACTTGTCTTGTTCTTTCAGCTCGAAGTATCGCGTTCAACTTCAGTTTCACATTCCCTTTGAGTAGTGTGTCTTAAAGCTTGTGTTTGTAGTCTTTGATTTGAATGATATATTATCAAAAAAATACCACACACTTGTTTTGCTCGGGTAACCCTGGTATGCGGGAGTTGGAATATTTCTTGGGTAATTTCAAAAATTAATGCTAATGAATACTATACTATACCTATAACCGTCCCGCAAGTGCAAGCAATGCATAATTATTTAAACATATTAGTTAGTGGTTTTTTGGTTAAGGTTAAATTAATATTTTGCTAGTTGTATTTTGGTGACGGTTAATTTATTTTAAGTAATTAAGTTGGGGTGCGTATTATTTGCATAGACATTTCAAAGATCACCTAAGGGGTATATTTCTTTGAATTAACACCGAAATCGACACCAGTTAGGGCGGTTATTGACCAACAGATGTACATTCCAAACTTGAATTTAATATTTTATTACTTTAAAACTATACCAAGGAACCGTGTTTTCTAAAGTATCAAATGTTGCATTTTTAATATAAATTTTAACAACCGAAGAAATTTCATATACAGGGTGATTACTTTGCAGATGACTTTTATTTGTATGTAAATTGATTGCAATGGTTTTTCTAGTTATTCTAACGATCACAAGTTGAAAATGATTTTAAAGCACATGACAATTGAGATGTATATTAATAATTATGCTTAATTGAATTGAACGTGATTGTAATTTCTATTTGAAAGGTTTGTTTTTTACTCTCGAAGAACTCTAGAAGAAAATTCACAAATTCCTCCAACTCTCCTTGAAAGATTAGAGTAGATTGTCTAGAAATAAAAATCTAGAAGAATGCCCAAATCCCACCCAGACGAGAGTCAGCAAACTCTGAGTCTAAATACATCTTTAACCCCCCCCCTTGAGACTTCAAATCTAAATTACGATCTCTGCTTGGTTTAATTGAGTCACATTTGCAGGTGTGATTTTAACAAAAATGTACTTATAGTTTCGACAAACTATAATATAATTATATACAAAATATAATCTTGACCCAACCGTGCACAATTAAATTATATAAAATATAAACTTTTGATCCCTAAGAATGCAATTTTACATTACTGCAGTTACACAGAATTCCGATATAAAGATAAGTACCGTGATTACCAAATTAAGTAATTATTCAGGGTTATTAAAATACAGGGTAATTGGAAATTAATTATGATTTTATCATTGCTTCAGACTTGATCTTCGAACCCAAATTTAAACAGGAAATAAAAGATTTGACATAACCCAAATATATGGTAGTATTCTCCAAAAAAATATTGGAAGAAGCCTTTACTATCTTTTGTTAGTTTACCTCGGCCAGCTTTCCAATCGTCGGTAGCATTGAGCTCTTCTCAAGAGTCGGTTCCTATGTCAATTACGGCGACAATTAAAGTTTTCCTTGTTACAGAAAAATTCCTGCGTCGTTGCTCCAATTTTAGTTGTAATGATAAATTTTTTTTATCTCAAAAATAATTACTAATCCAAATCCAAGTTTAAATAAATGTTTAGTAAAATTTGAACCGTTTTTAAAGGAAACAAAGTTTTGTTGTAAGCGTTATCCCAATCGCCTGCTTATCATTATGAACATTCGTTCCTACGAATGTAATAAATTTTAATTTTTCAATTTTTAACACAATCCAAACCCAATTTATAACTTGTAATTAATCGCATAAAAATCGCTTTATTTAATCAAAAACTACTCACAATTTTAAACTTATATCAAAAATCAAATAATCGCACATCAGGCTCGGGCGGTCGCTATCGGTGAAAGGCCTTGAATTACCTGTGATCGGCCCCCACCTAACAAATTTTTCAATCTTACAAATTAAATAAATTTAAACATAACTTAATTAGAAAATAAATCTTCACCAAAATTTATAGGGTGGGTATAAATGTATAGAACATGTCAATATGTAGTTTTATTTGTTTATGATCGTCTCTTGTTTTTTGAGCGATCATCTGTATTGTATCAGCTATGTTAACAATTTTGTTGTTTGCGGTAGGTAATTTCACAATGTGGTGGTTCATGGGTATTTTTCCTTGTCATCGATGAGTAGGTGTTGGCGCTAAATTCAATTTTAGAAGTTTCATCTTACACACTTGACATGTTTAGTTTTTGGTTCTAAAGCACACACGTTCATTTTAAAGTAAAATAAATTTCTTGAATTTTTGAATTTTAATTTTTTCAATCTTTGGTATATTTTTCTTACTTTTCATTATTTTTACGTTTTTCTTATGTTATATACGACCGATGATCAAAAATAATTGTGAAATAAAGGCCTTTATATCGTATTACAAACTTTTTATTTCAAATTTTTATCATTTCTATAGTAACGTAATTTTTCAAATATCTATTTCTTGTTTATTCAAATATTCTGAGTTCTAACCTGTTAAATGTGAATTATTGTCATTTGTCATTTGTTATTGTCATTAACATTTGTTTAGTTCGATTATTTATACTACTAAAATACACCACAATGAATACTTGAAAATTTCATTTTTTAAGTTATTTTTCTATTAATTAAAATAATTTCACAATCCGTTTTAATTTAATTTTTTAACTCTAATGTTGAAGTGGCAACACATGCGTCAGAGTAAGATAACAGAGCAATACTACGTTATTATGGTAAATGGAAGTCGAGAGTTTGAAGCGTATCTTCGTCCTCTGCGCAAGAGGTTAGTAGAAACCCCGGGTGGTGTCGGGATTTTGACGACTCCATCATACATCGTGTTCTAGAAGAGAGGACCAAGCACCGATCCCTGTGGAACGCCGCAGTAGATCTGCGCGATGTGTTGTCAAAGATCTTCTTTTATTAAGATTTGCCATTCGCTGAAATAAGCGGCCACTATGTTCTGTAGATAAAGCGGTATCTTCCTGTTTTCAAGTTCTTTTAGAATCACATGCTACCTCGCTGAGTTGAATGCATTTCTGACGTCGAGGGTAACCCTGACTACGAACTTCCTCGTTTTTCAGGTTCTCTCTCGTGCCGCTTGGATTCGTCGAACCATGCTGTTCACCGCGTTTATGGTTGACCTACTTTTCCGGAAGCTTAACTGTCTATTGGTTAGACTCCCGGATCTCTTGATTTCTTGCTGGAGTCGTTGCAGGATGAGCCTCTCGAAAATTTTACCGGCATGGTTCAATAGGCAAATTGGGCTGGGAACGTGCAAGATCTTGATTTCCTCTCTTGGCAGAACAAGTCGCGCTTTTTTCCAGCATTCCGGGTAAAGACCTGTCTCTAGGCATTTGTTGTAGATTTTCAGCAGGGCGTTGGGTTGTTTGGAACACCGCTGGCCGATGTCTTCCAAAGCGATTAAAATTTATGCATTTTTTTTATAATTTTTTTTTTAATTTTTAAATAATTGCTTTAAGGTAGGTGACTTAAATGAAGTTCTATCATTGGTAGATATTATTATTTTATGGGTAAAATACAATGTTTTCTGTATTTTAAGTACAAATACAAAATACATTAGAAAAATTTACCAAAATGCATTTGTAGTATTTAAAATACATTACTAAAAAAAACTTGATTAAAATACGTTATTTTATATAATTGCTGTTCGGCGACAAATTTATAAATAAAATTTTATTTTATATTTATTTATTTTAGATTTATTTTTTTAAATAGCGACAAAATGTAATTAATTAATATATTTTAAATACCAAATACATTTTTATTTGTCATTTAAATACAATTAGAAAATACATTTAAAAATGTGTTTTAAAATATACATGATACAAATTACATTATTTGCATTTTAAATAAAAATAATTGAAATACTGCCCAGCCCTGTATGATAATAATCAAATTAATAGGATCGGAACAAATATTCGTCCACCGTCCATGACCTCATATGGCTAAAAAAAATATCCAACTTTGTAACAAAAATAAAATAATTTACAAATTTTCTTATACAGGTTATAACAAGTTTAAAATCAAAACAAACATTAAAAATAAACAAAACCTTTTTAAACGTTAAAAAAGAAAAATTATCGCCGCCACTGGATGTTCTATGTCTTGAATGTCATTTTTAGTTCCTCGAGTGTCTTGTGTCTATATTTAAAATTCCAATATCAAAACTAACAGGTGGCTATAATTTTAACGTGTTGATTAATTGTGATTAATTCCATATATTTGCATATTTTATATTAATTCTTTGTTAAATTATAGATAGAACTTTAACCTAACCTCAAAATTTATACTACAAGTTGATGCTTCAAGTATAGACGGTGAAATACTTTTAGAAGTGTTAACTAAAATCGACAAAAGTATGGATGGTTTGCGAGTTTCCAGTGATGGTTATAACGATGACGAAATGGAGAGGATTGAAGACAACTTAGAAGAATTGCACCATTCCGTTGATATTAAAGATGATGATTCTATTTTAGAATATCAACAGGATAATAATGAGGTGAGCTATAAACTATATTTAGTGTGAAATTTATATACTAAGAAAGTGGGGGTTGATATCTTCTCCACTGATTTCTTATTCTTGTCATGGTTTACACTTTCTTGCCTATTCCGACTACATAAGCCTCGTCAACGTTTTCTCGGGCGGTCAATATCTCTTTTCCCTTTCGAGGTGTAAGAAAGAATTTTTTTATGAATTCTTTTATCTTCTATTCTATTTAGGTACGATTTACAGAATTCTTTCATTGCATCTCTGCTGCCGTTAGTTTTGATTCGTCTCTCTTGTACGGGACTCATGTTTCGCATCCGTATGTTAGGACAGGTATAATCATAGTTTTATAAAATTATATTCAAATTGTTTTACGATTTAGATTCTTTAGGTTTCTATGTATTATTGTCGTCTATGTCGTGTAACAACATGAAATTTCAAAAATTTGTTTGCTTTTGCTCATTTATAGTCAACTGCTGCGGGTCTGAAAGTAAAAATGTTGCCCATAACTTTTACTAAAGCTTTGGAAATCCATGGGGGGTGGATAAACTAAAAAAAAAGTAAACTAAAATTAAACAATAATAACTAGGAAGCAAGAAAAAGCTATCATCTTGGCAAAACAAGAGGAGAAATACTAGCCGATCACCAAGAAAATGTAGAAAATCTCTACGGATTCCTATACCAAACCGGCATAATCACTCAAATTTAAATCTCAAATACTTTCTTACCTCCCGTCAGTGCTATGATTCTGCAATTAAAGCACTTAAATAAATTTAAAAAAAATAAAAACAAAATTTTGAGACAACAGCAAAATACTTACCAAACAGGTAAAATTTATAAAATAACTGAAACACGAACACTAAAAACACAAAATTTTGGTAAAAATTTGAATAATTAAAAATTTTAAAAGGTGAAGGTTCGAACCTCGACAAGGTGTAAAAATTTATAAAGATTTATAATTGTATAATTGAATAATAAGAAAAAAGGTGGTGTGTCGGCGACCATCGTAGAGAGTGGTCAAGCGTTTTACGCTATCGGCGACTTTTTGAGTAATATTTGATTTGTGACGACGACCATCATAGAGGGTTGTCAAGCGTTCTACGCTATCGACGTCTTTTTGAATATTTTTTGATTTGTGACGACGACAATCGTAGACTGGTCCAGCGTCTTACGTCATCGACGCCTTTTTGTGTGCATTTTGAGAAGAGATTGTGGTCAACAATTACGGACGCAATCTACAGAAGCCTCCCGGAGATACGAGAAGAGAAGCCGACATTTGGGAGCCGAAGAAGCTAAAAGATCTTCACTAGGAGTAAGACTAATAAACTTTTGTAGAATTAAACTTTACGCGGGTGTAAAATTACTAATTAAATTACAAAAAGACATTAAAATTAATTTTTTTAATATTCACAACGTACACATTAAGACAACACCTGGCAGAAATTTGTCTGCTACAAAGTATTTTGTTGTTATTACCATTTTATTTAAGCATTTGATTTTGAAAATTAAACAAAACTTTTATTTTGAAATTTTGCTTATTTCACCTGCATTAAGGAATAAAATCAGAATCCACTCTCCCGACGAGATCATCTCGCTTGGTAAGGTTAGCCGAGGTTTTTTTATAAAAGGTTTTGAATTTAAAATAAAATTTCATTACAATATATTGCATTATTAGATAATTACTTATTATAAACAAATTCAATGGGAGCGATGGCTTTGCATGGTTTTAGAAAGTTTGGAAAATTTGGCTCATAGCTTGTCGTTTTAAGTTTCAAACACGACTCAAAATTTTCATTTGTTAGTTGGCTTCTTACTTTACTTTTAATTATATTCATGTAAGAGAGCACTTGCTCGCACGCATATGTCGATTCGAAGATAGTCAGTACTCCAAATGCCAACTTCTTCACCTCATTGTAGCCTCAACTCGCAGCATTTCTTTTAAACCTGTCCACTTTTGTTGCGTTACGTACATACTGTCGTGTTACAAAGTATTTGGACACACCCTGTACTCTTTTAGTAAAATTTGATAAATTGTAATTTGATTTAGTGGTTTGGCAAGAGTGCAAGGGGGAGATAAGGGCTTTTTTGCCAAGATGGCCGACCGAGCTGGTCGTTGATTTTTGGCCCTTTAATTTATTTTTGAAATTTGTGACTTTTTGAAGTTGTGAGTTATTAATTTTAATTTAAATAAAGTGAATTGGATGCGAATGCATTATTGCGTTACTTTGGAAGTATTATTTTTGAATTGGATTTGAAATAATTTTGGATATTTTTTTAAGAGTGGCAGCTGAGCGGTAGTGGACTGATCTGGTTGATTGATTTGCAGAACGAGTATTTAAAGTTATAAATTATAAATTTAGATATTAAAAATTTGAAATTAAAATTACATTTGAGCGAACGAATATTGAAATTGATAAAACGACGATTTGAATAAGGCTGGAAATCAAACTTCGCTCCCTTTAAAGAGAAGGTGAAATTTTATTTAACATTAATTTGTATACGAATTGAAAATTTATTTTTGGAGAATTTATTATTTATTTGCGTTAGAAGAGTTTTTATTTTATTTTAAAAAACACTCGGGTTGTCTGTAAAGTCAGTTTACGGACGATAATTTTACGTGATAACGTCATAAGAAAACATTTATGAAAAATTGCATACTTTTATGAATTGAATTGAATTATGTTTATGTAACAGATAATACGAATTAAAACTATGTTATTACATTAACCCTCAATAGGCTAGTGCGTATGTGCATGAAACATAATTGCATCATTTGGTGATCGCGAGATCGAACCTCATGCCGGACAAGTTTTTTTTAATGGCATTTTATAATTCAAATGATGTCTATGTATGATGCAAAGCCGATCGTGCCTCTCTCTCGCTTGCGGAACGTAAGAATTTTTCGTACGTGCAGCCGGTATATCAATTTATAAGACGTCATGAGTATACACATCATGAGTACACTTCGTGAATTGCTAAAAGAAGAACGTAGGAAGCAGTTAATGGAACTCCGCCATGAATTAATGGAAAGAGGCCAGGATAGAGAGATAAGAGACCAGGATAGAGAGAAAAAAGACGAAAGATATAGGAAGGAATCAGAAGAGAGAATATTATTCCCCCGTAATTATTTATCAAGTACTGGAAGTCCGCCTGCAATCGTAAAAAAATCAGAAAAAACAAAAACAATCTTTACAACTAATAACAAAAACATTAAACTTAAAGTATTAAAAAAAATTAAAACTAAAGATATTTCTAATAAACTAAATCCCAAATTAAAAAATCGGAAATTCGTATTAATATCCTGCGATTGGCGACACTGGATTGAATACACCCACTACTAAATTGCAAAAATATAAAAACTGACGATGAAAAATATAAAAAATCCCTATATATTGCGGTGGTATTTGATTGTTTTTTGTCACAATCAAATCCTTTACCATACTAAAAAAATACCTCGACTAGCTCTTTTTTTGCGGTGGAGCAATTCGACCTCAGTAGTGAATTCCTGTGACGATATTGTGACGATTCTAAAATAATTCTTCTTCCAAAATTAATTTATCCAAATTTATAAATCGTAAATTTAATTTCAAATTCAATTTAATGTGAAATTTTAAATGGGCTCGTACTTTCGACCTTGTGCCTATCCACAACGTCGGCTTATCTAGCATGTGGCCACGCGCTCGTACAAATGCAAATTTTATTCTTGCAATTTTAAACCAATTTCAAAATAACTCACGTTCAATTTCAAATTTTAACTTCAATCGCTCTTTCCAAATTTATCAAATCAATCAAATTTATCAAATCAATCAAATCAACTACTGCTCGGTAGCAACGCACCAAAAATATCCAAATCAACTTTAAATCTCAAAATTATCATCCAAAAAATTACGCAATTAATGCATTCGCATCAAAATCAAAGTACTCACAAATTTTATTCACAATTTAAACTTATCTCAAAATCAAATCTCAAAAACTGCCCCGAGCAAACATGGACAAGATGCTCGAGGTGGCCGCTTGTCGGCGACTGGCTTATATAATTCACAAATTTAAAACTTATATCAAAAATTTAATAATCGCCTCGAGCTGAGCTCAATGGCTGAACCTACTCGGGCGGCGCGCTGTCGGCGAAAGGCACATATCCTGGTCGGTTCGCCCCCACCTGTCTAACTTCCACAGTCTTACAACTTAAAACTATTCAAAAACAAAATTTTCATTAAAATGTGTACAGGGTAGGTCGCAATCATTTTGAAACACCACAATATTTACAGTACTGTGTAAAAGTCTGCTATTAATTACTATTAATTACTGCTATTAATTAATTTTCGATTTTTTGAAAAATAATTATATTGAAATAAATGAAATAGATATTTTATCTTAATTCTTACTATTATGATAAAAATTTTAAATTGCTATAAATTGTTTGAACCAAAAATTTTAAAAGAAAAATTAATTTTATGACCATCATCGGCAACATAGCTTAAAATAACACTTCCGCAATAAATTAGAATGGGCATTGCAAACCCATAAATTGTCTTATATTTTGGTGTAATTTAGTTTTGACAACATTATTTACCATCCGTAAAATAAGAATTTAGTTTGTGATTTTTATTAAATTAAAAAATTTTATTTAAAGACGGTTTTTTATAAAAGAGTTTAAAATTAAAATATGAATAAGTTTAAACTTATTAAAAATATCGTAGTAAACAAAACTTTTAAAATTGCACAAACAAAATTTTATCCGCGATGTCCCCCAGAAGTCAACCTGTAATCAAAATTTGTCGCTCCCTCGACAAATTATTTTCAACAATTAAATAAAGTTCACAAAAATCAAAATTTTCTTTGAATATCCAACTTCAATTAAGAAAAATCGCTCAAAAAAATTATTACTTTAATTAAATAAAAACAATCTTCTCACAAAATTTCAACTTTTTTGCGGTCACTTTTGACTAAAATATTTTTAAACAAAATTTTCCAATAACAATACTCAAAAATAAAATCTTAATTGCAAAAAACTTACACAAAATTATACCCAAAAAATCAGCGGAGCAAAATCTAGGCCTCCATCGTTTCCGCCATCTTGGCAAAAAAACCTCCCTCTACTCATTTGTCTGCAAACATTACATTTTTATTATATAACAAAATTTAAATTTAAAAAAATTACCAAAATTGCATTTATTTTGCCGATTTTAACATGACTGAGGGTTTAAGTTGGAACTTAAAATTTTTTATTTAAGTATTTATTTATTTATCGAGTTCCTTCTATTTTTTTTATTTTATGTTTGTTTTTTATTGTAGTTTTCTTTTATTTTTTAAATATGTTGTACTTTATACTTTTATTTTTTGTTTTCAATTTTAGTTTCCTTTGTATTTTAATAAATTAGCTATTTTTTTTATATTATTATTAATTAGCTTTACATTCGATTATAGAATATAGCTGTTCTATTGAACTTACAAAATCAATTTTTTTGGGGTGGATTAGTCCCCGTAATACAAATTTGTTTACTTATACGCACAATTCAATTTATAAGTCCACCATCGCATCTTAGGTCTTCCTCTCATTCGCGTTTCATTGGGTCTCCACAATGTTAGCAATTTAATTTCTTCCTCATTATCTTTTCTCATCACGTGTCCCAGCCATTTTATACGTTATGCCTTAATATATTTTACAATGTCCTCTCCTCTCATCTCTATTAGAAGTTCAAAGTTCATCCTTGTTTTGTATTGACCGTTTATCTTCTTGGGGCCTACTATAGTTCTCAGCACTTTCCTCTCAAATACTCGTAGTTATTCTTCTTCTCTTTGATTGAAACACATTACCTCAGCTGCATAGGTGAGGACTGGTCGTATTAGTGACTTATAGATCTTGATTTTGGTTTTCTTGGTTATTTGTTTATCCTTTAGAATATTTCTATTTGCGTAGTACGCTCTATTTCCTGCCAGTATCTTGGATTTAATTTCTGTACTTCTTTCATTCTTGTTATTCATCTGTATGCCCAGATATTTAATATTTTCAACCTTTTCAATAACAAAGTCATCTATTTTTAAATTATTTCTGGTATTGCCTTCTCCTCTTTGGCATATCATATACTTTGTTTTGTTAACATTTATGGTTAGTCCTACCTTACTTGACTCTCTTTCTATTGCCTATTAAATATGTCTATTATTCCTCTCTCTGTTCTTGATAAAATAACCACATCGTCTGCGTAAGCTAGTAACTGGCTTTCCTTATTTATTATAGTGTCTTTGCATTTGGTACCTCTGATTATTTTTTCTATGACGATATTGAATAGAGTTGTCGACAGAGCATTTCCCTGTCTCACTCCACAGTTTACCTCAAAACTGCTGGTTTCACCTTCGGCCGTTCTTACGGTAGCTCCGTGAGTGTCATCTGGATTAGTCTTGTTAGTTTTTCTGATATTTCAAATTCTTTCATGACTTTAATCAGTTGTTTTCTGTTAACTTTATCGAAAGCTTGCTTGTAGTCTATAAAAAAGCATATGCACATCTATACCGTATTCATAACTTTTCTCCATAACTTTCTTTATTATATGTAAAGCGTCTACTATCGATTTTCCCCGCATGAAGCCACATTGGTATCTTCTTATTATTTTGTTTGACTGTTTTTCAAGACGACTATGTATTAGTGATGATAATATTTTATATGCTATGTTCAATAACGTTATTCCTCGGTAATTGTTACCGTCCTCAGCGTCTTCTTTCTTCTTCAACGTTACTATTACCCCTTCGTTCCATTTATGTGGCATTCTCTCTTGTGTCCAGATATATCTTATTAATTCGTGAATTTCAGAATACAATACTTCTCTCCCATTCTTTATCAATTCCGCCATTATTTCGTAACTTCCAGGTGATTTGTTATTTTTTAATGCCTTGATCGCTTCTAGAGTATCTTCATATGTAGGTTCGGGTACTTCTTCATTATTTCCTGGGTCTGTTAAGTCGTTTGTTTCTGCTTTCTCCTGTCTCACGTTTAGTAATTTATGGAAATGATTCTCTCAAAAAAATTTTATTCTATCTTCGTCGGTTTCCAAGTTGCCCTCTTTGTTCTTCATTCCCCGTACTTTAATACTGTGTGTCTTACTCATTCTTTATTTGTTTGTAAAATTTACGTGCATTGTTACTTATGTTGATCTCTTCTATTTCTTACATCTTTTGATCCATCCATAGATTTTTATTTTTTTTGTACAATTTATATGCTTCCTTTCGCTTCTTTTTATACTCGTATAAATCTTCTTGTTCGTTTGTTGTTAACCATTTGAGTCTTGCTCCTCTCTTTCGAACATTAATTCTTTCACATTCCTCGTCGAACCACGCCTTCCACTTTTTTGGTTTTCTAAACCCCAGTGCTTAAGTTGCGCTCGTTTTAATAGTATCCACAAGATTGTTCCATTTTGCGTTCACGTCGCATGCTGTTTCTGTTTCTTCTATTTTACGCTTGAGCAAATCTTCGAATTGTTTTTTATATCTTTCGTTATTAAGTTTTTCAACAGCCACATGTCTTTTTGCTTCGTGTTTTATATCATTTATTATTGTTTTCTGTCTAATTGATGCAACTACAAGGAAGTGATCTGTGTCGGCATCTACGTTATCTTATGTGGCTTTTTATGCTTGAATTTGGTGCTACTTATTATCATGTTAAGTGATGATGCTAGACAGCACAGTCTATTTCCATTATCGTTTCTCTCTTTGTGTATTGTTTCCTTTCCAGCCACGTTTATTAAGTAATTTTCAATCCCGATTTGCGCATTAAAATCACCCAGGATCACCGTTGTATCGTGTTTTGGAATTGTATCATATAGTTGTTCCAAATCATTATAAAATTGTTCTTTCTGATTCTCACAACTGTCTTCTGTTGGCGCATATGCGTTAATTAAAGACAGGTTGTTTGGTTTCATTTTTAATCTAAGAAATGATAGTCTTCCCCCCGCAGGTTTAAAATGCAATATTTTTTTGATCCACCTTTTGGTAATTAGGAAACCTGTGCCGTTTTTTCCTCGTTTATTCTCTCCTAAATACATAAACTTCTCCTTCTCCTTTCCATCTTGTTTCTTGTAGGGCAGCCACTTCTATCTTATACCTCTCCAGTTCTTTGGCCACTGATTCCATTTTTCCCATCTTCAACATTGTTCTCACATTCCATGTGCCTACCCTTATAGTACCATTACCATTACTTCGCTCTCTTCTCCATGTATTTCTGTTCATAGCATCTTCTTTTGTTTTCCGTTTTCTTCGCAATGTTTTCATATTTGACTCATCTTCCATAGTTGGTGGTTCCGGTTGAGCCGGTCCGGCGACACCACCCGTTATCTTTACTTTTTTGCTAGTTGCATGAGGTTTTCGGAAAGCCCCAAATTGTTGGTCTCTCTATCCCAAAGGTATAATTTACCGTCTATGTGTAGCTTTTGATAACCAATTTTTACCGTTTTCTCTTCTTTAATCTTATTCTTTGCTATATCCCAAATCTTATCTTGGATTATTTTCTCGCTGCTGGTCAAGTCACTCTCTATAAATGTTTGGGTTCCCCTCAACTTGTTTTTATTTCTCATTACTATTGCCTTCTGATTTCGATCAAGCAGTTTTACGACCATTACCTGTCTGCCCGGTGTTTTACCTATCTTAGAGGTGTCTATTACATTAAGCTCTACCTCGACTTGCTCTTTGAGAAACCCTCGATCTTTTTCTTTGTTACTTCACGCATCTCTGGTATGTTTTTGATAACAATGTTTGCGGCCCTTCCCTCCTTCTCATATCTTTCTAGTTTATTTTCGAGGTAGGCAATCTTCTTATCATGTTCGTGTATTTTTTCATCTAAGTCTTTAACTTCCTGCTTTATCCCCAAGATCTCCTCGTTCCAACGTGTTTCCATTCCTTCCATCTTGTTTTTTATAGTCTCCCCTACTACGCTATTATTGTCTTGGAAGCCGTTATTTACTACCCCGGTTAATGCTAATAAAATGTTCTTTATTTCGTCCATATCTTTCCGACTTTTTTCACTCTGATCCAGCTTATTAACGATTTTCACTGGTGATTTGGTGACTTCTTTACTCTCTTCTCTTTTTCTCTTGATGTATTCAGGTAAGGAGGGGAAGCTATCTGACCGTGTTCTTTGGCTTTTGCTATTCATTTGTTTCCGGCTTAAGTGGTTTCTCGCGACCCGGATTATACAAATATCCTTATCGTGGCTAGCGACGGAGTCTTTTGTTAATTATTATTTCTGTTCAGCGTATTGCGAACAACACGTCCACCCGGTTCAACACCTCGAAGGTACACGTGTTACACTACGCTATATTATTCACCTTTGCAACAAAATATGTCATTCAACTGTAACCTCAAAGTTTGCCACGTTTGCTACTGCATGTAAAAATCAAACAGGTGTTTTCTCGTTGTTACCAATGTTTTCTGGTCCTCCTACGCTGACACTGATCGCATCGATATACAATTCCTCTCTTCGCCAAATCGTTAATTCTCAATATTCAATATTTTATTTTTAAAACCCCCTCCAAAAATCTAGTCTAAATACGGCCCTGCCGATCCTTGCCCTAGATACATAAGTAACTATTTCGGTAGTTGACTGTTGTCATAGTGCACACCGCCATTTCATATACAACATTAATAAATAATATTGAATTTAGTAAAATAGCACATTATCAGTCAAAATGCGAAAAAAGTGGTTTATTTATTCATCCAAAATATGAATCTACTAAAAATTTAATTTCCGATTTGTGCCGGCTTATTTATTTTATTTATCTTAGCTTATTAAAATAACTTTTCTTTTTAAATATTTAAAAATTTATTTGTTTCAGAAAACCGCAAGTAATTTAAAGAGTTACGTTCAAATTAAGAACGAAGAAAAAGAAACAGGAGTCAATTTAGAAGATTTGCATCATTCCATCGACATTAAAGATGAAACTTCAATGAACGAATCTCCAGTGGATCAAGATTGTGATATCTCTTCACCTATTCATACTGGTAAACTATTTTTCCAGTGTAGCGTTTGCGATTATAAATGTTCGAGAAAAGGAACTCTGAAAAGTCATTTACTAACCCATACGGGTGAGAAGCTGTATGAGTGTAACATTTGCGGTTATAAAAGTTTGAGGAAGGCTAATCTGAAAACTCATTTACAAACTCATACGGGTGAGAAACCCTATGAGTGTAACATTTGCGATTATAAAAGTACAAAAAAGGAACTTTTAAAAGCACATTTACGAATTCATACTGGTGAGAAACCGTATGAGTGTAACATTTGCGGTTATAAAAGTTTCACGAAAAGAGCACTTGTCTATCATTTTCAAACTCATGCGGCTGAGAAATCGTATGAGTGTTTCATTTGCGATTATAAAAGTTTCACCAAACCAAATCTGAAAAGTCATGTACTAACCCATACGGGTGAGAAACCGCATAAGTGTAACATTTGCGATTATAAATGTTTACGAAAGGCACAATTGAACGTACATTTACGAACTCATACAGGTGAGAAACCGCATGAGTGTAACATTTGTGATCATAAATATTCACAAAAGGCACAATTAAACGTACATTTACGAACTCATACAGGTGAGAAATCGTATGAGTGTAACATTTGCAATTATAAAAGTTCACATAAATCAACATTAAAAAGACATTTGCAAACTCATACGGGTGAGAAACCGTATGACTGTAACATTTGCGGTTATAAAAGTTCAAATAAGGGACATTTAAAAAGACATTTACGAATTCATACAGGTGAGAAACCGTATGAATGTAACATTTGCGATTATAAAAGTTCAGAAAACTCAAATTTAAGAGACCACTTACTAACTCATACGGGTGAAAAACCGTATGCGTGTAACATTTGCGATTATAAATGTTTACGAAATATTCAATTAAAAATACATTTACTAGCTCATACGGGTGAAAAACCGCATGAGTGTAACATTTGCGATTATAAATGTACACGAAAGGAACAATTAAATAGACATTTAAGAACTCATACAGGAGAGAAACCGTATGAGTGTAACATTTGCGATTTTAAAAGTTTCACGAGGGAAACACTGATGTATCATTTAAAAATTCATGCGGGCGAGAAACCGTATGAATGTGACATTTGCGATTTTAAAGGTTTGACGAACGGATCTCTGAAAAGTCATTTACTAACACATAGGCGTGAAAAACCCTATGAGTGTAACATTTGTGATTATAAAAGTTCACGAAAGTCATATTTAAACATACATTTAAAAATTCATACGAGTGAGAAACCGTATGAATGTGACATTTGCAATTATAAAAGTCGGACCAAAGCAACTCTGAAAAATCATTTACTAAATCATACGGGTGAAAAACCGTATGAGTGTAACATTTGCGATTTTAAAAGTCGGTCAAGAGAGACTCTGAAATATCATTTACTATCTCACACGGGTGAGAAACCATTTGCGTGTAACATTTGCGATTGTAAATATTCACGAAAGTCATATTTAAGCGAACATTTACTAACTCATACGGGTGAGAAACTGCATAAATGTAACATTTGCGATTATAAATGTTTTCGAAAATCAATATTAAACAGACATTTACGAATTCATACAGGTGAGAAACCGCACGAGTGTAACATTTGTGATTATAAAAGTTCAAATAAGGGACATTTAAAAAGACATTTACAAACTCATACGGGTAAGAAACCGCATGAGTGTAATATTTGCGATTATAAAAGTAGCACTAAAAAATGTCTGAAAATTCATTTACTAACTCATACTGATAAGAAACTGCATGAGTGTAACATTTGCGATTATAAATGTTCACGAAAATCAACATTAAACAGACATTTACGAACTCATACAGGTGAGAATCCCCTATGAGTGTAACATTTACGATTATAAAAGTTTAAGGGGTAAAACCACTGTAACAGCTGTAAAACAATTTTTTTGCATAGAAAGGAAGCTAGTAGAATAACAATATTTGAGGTAGTTATTAAGTATATATTTAAGTATTAAACAAAAAATTATCATCTAGAAATATTAAGAAATGGCAACCCCGAGCCATTCTCGTGAAGGTTATTGAATTTGAGGCGCTGTGGGGCACGCAGTGTGCTTATCAGAATTTGAATCCAAAATAAAAAAAAATCACTTAATCTACATGTTCATAGCTAGAGAAATACGTACGGAATTTTAAAAATATTGATTTTTGTGTGATTGACGAGTATTTGAATGTAAACTCTCAATTTTCGACAAAAAAATCGGTAATCATTTGCTAATAAATAATGTATAAATCAACTTATTGAAAATCCCGTACGTATTTTTTTTCAAAATATTATTATAAAGATTAAAAATCGTTTTTAATATTGAAATGTGTTATAGACATAAAAAAAATAAAAAATTTGACTGTTTGAATTTGTTTACCTTGAATCTGGTATCCCAGGACTATAAAGGTTCTCTTCCACATTAAAATATTCTTCCTCGTTCTCTTTTATCGAAGTTTTTATGCTAGAACGTGCGTGTTTTGCCGCATCTGTCAAACACTGCTCGGCGGGTTTGTTGCGTTTAGCATTAACTTCTAGACAAAAATTGTATGATTTCTTTCCTTTCATACCTTTGAGTCACTCATTGTCAGTGGCGGCCCGTCAGGGGAGTCTTTGAGACTGTGTCTCCCTAGAAAGTCAACCAGTAACAAGAAAAAAATGTTTTATTAAAAATAATTTACAAGACCACTATTCGTATTGAAAAAATTATGTGGTGTTTTAATAATATAACACCATATAATATAATATATAACATAATAATAATATAACACAAATAATAAAACACAATTTGTAATAGTTGGTTCTTCAATTTGAATTACCGCCTTCTCAAATCAAAGTTACAAATCAAACCAAAGCAGTGATCGTCAAACAAACCTCGCACGTTGTGATCTATATCGTAGTAACACTTACAAGTCATTTTTAATCTGCGGATGGCTTTTTGAATGTTAACGTCGTTACCTCGTTTATTAACCTCAAAATTATCTGTCCAGTGGCGTAACCACTACTAGGACACCTGAAGGAATAATTAGTACACACAAATTAAATAAAATAAATAAAAAAAAATAAAATAAAATAAGTAAATTGCACATCCTTTGACCATTATCATTAGTTCTCTCACCTACCTACCTTGATATAAGATTGCAGAACATAAAGTAGTGCTTCACAAGTATCTGCTTTAGCCTGACTGATAGCAGCTGGTGACATTATAACCGAGAATTTTAAATCTGCAATGCTCCTTCCAGTAGCAAGATATCGTAAAGTTACAGCCAGTTTTTCTTCAGCACTTATTGACTTTCTCGTGCAAGTATCTTGTTTTATTAAGTATGGCTTAACCATTTCCAACAAGTGATTAAAACAAACATCTTTCATACGGTAATAATTTTCATAATCCTCCTCTTCTTTCATGTCTCTTATGTCCTTCAATAAATTTAAATGCGTGTAATTATTTCTTTTCAATAGCCATTCTTTAGTCCATCGTTTTCTTTTAACACGTTTTTTAATAGCCAACGCTATTATACCGCTATTATATTATTTTTAACACTAGATTTATAAATATTTTTTTTAGATTGTTGGAATAGGGCAACTAAGGGCCGGGATTATAAACGACAAATAACTAATTTACTTGTGAGATTGTCGTTATTCGTTTTAAATGAAAGGTATCCTATGAAAAGGGTCTGAGATTGATAAAAGATGGATGGATTGGTGGATTAATTAAATGATGTTACACCGTCAATCCAGACTGATGGAGATTGATGGTAAAAAAACGATTTTATGGTTATTCAAGTTTTAAAATAGTCTCGTCGAGAAAGCTGTTGAGAGCTGACGCGTTTTCCGCCAAAACAAAAACGATGGGAGACTATTATAGAATATGCTGCTATTGCAATAATAGAAACGTACCGTACAGAAACAAAAATAATAGAAACGGTAGATGAAACGCATTGCTTCTTGGTTGAACATCTGTTCGCTACTGGTAGAAAATTTATTATCTTCCCTATTGTTAAAAATTTCGATTTTCGTATTCCACACAAAAAAATTCAGCGTGTTGTGATAATTCTCACAAATTAATTCTTCCGGCTTCGGTAAGTAATATCGATTTGTAATATCGAAATCTTGGCTTTCAAAATAGCGTCGTATAGATTTTTAATCTTCAAAATTTTATTTTTAGGTATCAAACTGATATCGCAAATATTACATTTTCTTCGATGTAACGAAGAAATGCGCTGGCAAGGCTTGATTCCGTCTCTCAGCGGTACAAGTCGCGCTTTCTTTCAGTTTTCCGAGTGAACACCTGTCTCTAGGCATTTGTTGTAGATTTCCGGCAGGGCTTTGGGTCGTATTGCGGCCATCTTGCTCAAGACCATTGCCGACACACCGCCCGGTCTCGGGATTTTAACAAATCATAATCAAAAATTTTTGTTAACGATAAAATTTTTCTTTATTCTGATTGGTGAAGATTATTAAAAAAAATCTTTAAAAGATTTTTTTTTTATTAATTTTCAGTTAAAGTAAACTTCTATTGATCAATTTTTTCAAACCAACTAATAAATTAAAATCGACTTTAAAGTTAAAGACGATATATTTTTTGTTCAAGAAAGTTTTTTTTGTGAAATTATGGAGGGTGCCTGTGTAGTCTGCTTGTACCAGGGCCCGGCTTTGACTTGCTACGTTTCTGGCTTCTTATTCCGTCGGCTTTTTGATGTAGGGAGTTTTCGGGTCGATCAGGAAGATAACCTCAAATATTGCCTCAAGGCGAGTTTATTTTTTTAATTTTTATTCAAAATAAACAACTTATTTTTTGTTATTATTTATTTGTTTTGCATAAACAACAAGCAATGGTTGTTTGTCAAGTAACAGGGATAAATGTGTAAAATTTTTTCAAAATGATTAAATTTTGACGTTTAAATAATCGCTGATATTTAAGGTGGGTGACTTAAATGGAGCTCTGCCATTGGTAGATATTACTATGAAAGAAATAATCAATAGTAATATCCTTAAAGAATTAAAATAACCGATTAAATTTTGACCTAATGTCAAAGCACGTCTAAGCACGTTGGATAATGGTAGAAAAAATTTTAGGAAGTGATTATTTTTTAACATAAATTTACTAGCTATATATTTTTCAGAGCAACGTAAATATTTTCTATAATAAAACGGCTGCCTAGATGTTTCGCGTTCTGATTGGCGTATATTATAATGAAAGAAATAATCAAATTAATAGGATCGGAACAAATATTCGTCTGCCCTCCTTTACCTCGAAAGTAAAATGATTTACAAATTTTTATATACAGGATATAACACAAGTTTAAAATCAAAACAAACATTAAAAATACACAAAACATAATTTTAAATGTTAAAAAAGATCTAACGCCGCCACTGGATGTTCAATGGTCTTAAATGTCATTTATCGTTTATCTATGGTAATATATAGTTTCTTGAGCATTTCGTGTCTATATTTATAATGCAAATATCTAAAACTAACAGGTGGCTATAATTTTAATGTGTTGATTAATTGTGATTAATTCCATATATTTGTATATTTTATATTAATTCTTTGCTAATTTTATAGCGGGAACTTTAACCTAACCTCAAAATTTATACTACAAGTTGATGCTTCCAAGTATGGACGGTGAAATACTTTTAGAAGTGTTAACTACATTCGACCAAAGTATTGATGGTTTGCGAGTTTCCAATGATGGTTATAACGATGACGACATGAAGAGCATTGAAGGCAATTTAGAAGAATTGCACCATTCCGTTGATATTAAAGATGACGATTCTATTTTAGAATATCAACAGGATAATAATGAGGTGAGCTATAAACCAAATTTAGTGTAAAATGTTCATACCAAAAGTGTGGGGTTTGATATCTTCTTGACTGATTTTTTCTTCCTTTCATGGTTTAGGCTTTCTTGCTTGTTTCGACTTCATAAGTCTCATCAACGCTCTCTCGGGCAGTCAATATTTCTTTTCCCTTTCGAGTTGTAAAAGAGTATTTTTTTGGAATTCTTTTATCTTCTATTCTATTTAGGTGCGATTTACAGAATTGTTTCATTGCATCTCCGTTGCTTTTAATTTTGATTTGACTCTTTTGGAGGGGTCTCATTTTTCGCAGTCTTATGGAAAGGTATAGCCATTTCTATACGATTTAGATTATTTAGGTTTCTATGTATTATTTCGCATATATATATGGTGAAATTAATTTATTTTGTTTGCTATGTCGTCGTCTCGGTCGAAGCTTACATTTCATCCTAAAAAGTTAAAATGGGATATTTTTTCTACGGGTTTGTTTTCTATAAAGATTTTACTTCTGATTATATCTTTTTCCTTAAACGCTGTAACTTTCATCTTTTCTTTTGAAATTTGTTGATCATCGCTGCTCCCGTAGAGCAAAAATAGCTTGCCGGAGGTCATCTTCGGACGTTTGTATTATTACAAGCTTATCAATACTCGGAAATTTATGCATGTAACCCTGGTCTTAGATCAGTGGTTCTCAAACTTTTTGTCTCGTATACTACTTGCTATGTATTTCGGTTTTGGGTAGACCCCCTACTTACCTGGTATTAATTTTTTCAAATTAAAACGAAGCAAATTAAAATTTAATATCTACTACATAAAATAACTACGCAAAAAATTCATATTTTTAGTGGGAGGGATAAACCTGATGCTTTGTTACCAAATTTTCAATATTTGGCATCAATTTAGTTAGTTTTAATCTCAAATTGGTAACCGCGCTGAATCCCCTTTCTACTAGGTATGAGGAAAGGACGTTAATTTAAATTTAACCTTGGGGCTTATCAGGTGCTATAATAGTTTCTGCAATAGTTAGGTAACTACTACTAAATGAGATCCATTATCGTTGACCCTCATTTACATCTCATGGACCCCCAATTTCTTTTTTTTGCTATCATAGACCCTTTGCATGTCGTTGTCGACCCCTGGGGGTCGAAATAGACCATGGTCTATTCCATGTTAAAAAAGTGGTAACAATTTTGCGACTATCCGCAATTGGCGGTTCCATGAACTAAAAAAAATTAGCGGCAGATTCAAATGCACTTGAAATGTTCTATTTATTGAAAATAATGAATAAATCAACAGTAATAGTTTTAAAAAAATTGGTTTGAAAACTAACTAGTATTTTTAATTAAAAGTAAATTCACTTTTAATAAGAAAAGAAAAATTCTCAAACTAAATTTTTTTAATACCAATAGTTGATTTATATTACATTAGTTCATATTTAACGTAAAGAAACAACAGAAAATATAAATACAACGAATTTAGTTTTTTAAATAAGAATATACAAGACTATTTGCGTAACAGCGTTATATAGCTTATACAATGTAAAAATAGAATCGCAGCACAAATCAGAAAAATATTAAATTATAATAAGAAAATAAAAATTCAACAATTAAATTCTAATCATATCAAATTTTTAGAATAAACCAAAAAATGCACAAACACTTTTTAGAACTAAAATGTTTAAGTTATCACAATATAAATACACCGGATGGATTGTCGTGCTTTGAAACGTTAAAAACGTTAATTTTATCATTTTGTAAATTATTTTGAAGTTGAGTTATTTAAGCTGTAAATTTGTAAACACTGTACATAAAAATTAAGTTTGAGAAATAAGTGGGAACGTGAAGGTAGAGTGGGAGTAGGTTACGAAAAGCAGACGGCGAGCCGGTCGGAATGTTTATTCCAATGTTTAGTTTTGATTTTTATAAATTTAATAATAAAAGTATTTTAAATTAATTAAAGTTGTTTTAAATAAAAGTCAAAAATTAAAAATTCTTGGATGTATTTGGATCATTTGTTTAAAAATGCAGCGCAGCAAATTTATTAGACTGATGGGCTGACGCCAGCTGCAAGACCATATGCAAATGCAAGGCCGTACGAAAAGTAACAAAGGTTTAACTGAGCAACTAAATTAAACGACACATATTTTTTTATTAAAAACAATTTAAACAAGGGTCTTATGTTAAGTATTAAATAATGAATGAACCCCAGCGAGATATTTTTGGATTAAGGAAAATTTTACAATTTATAAGGTTGGGGGCTTGACAGTAATTGTAAGGAATTTTTAATTTTAGTACAATTAAAAATATGATTTCAAAGGTTTCTAAATATATTTTTAATAATTTTGCTTTACTGATTTCGTCTTTATCCAACGATGTTAATAATAAATTACTTTATTTTTACAACTTTATTATAACATTTTTATTACATTTAAGTAAACTATAGAAAAACCTAAAATATATGCACAAAAGCATTTTAAAATTTGGAAAATTTCAAAGGGATAAGCGGTACCTAAGTTAGGTAATTATACAGGATACAAGGTACTTACATGGTGCCATCTATGGACAATTTTGATAATCTATCAAACAATTTTGTCATATTGTATTCTTGTATTGAAAATCTACCGTTCCTTATAATCTTTTGGTTTATACGAAAAATATTATATCCAAAAAATGTGTTTTGTTTAATATTTTACCAAAGTTATGCTTTTTGACGTGGGTCCTTGGGGACCCGTGTTCCACCGGACACATAGAACACTGGTAGTTACGGCGCTGTGTTATTACATGGGATTGTTTCCGATCGAACATTTCCGATTTATGTCGGTGTACTCGTGATTTTTTAGCTTTCTTCGCAAATAAAATAAAGAGGTAAAAATTCACCCAAATAAGTTAAATTTAGTGAATTTTTACCCCCTAATTGAAATTTTACAATTAATAAGGATTTTTATTTAGTGTTTATGTATTGATAATATTTAATTGTCAAATGCTAAAATATCCTCTATAGATTTTGAAGAAATTTGATAGTTACAGGATAGTTTAATAGGGAAATAGAAAATTTATTCAATAATTATAAAATTAAATTAATAAATCTTTTTATACACTTTTTTTATTGACATTACCACTTTAATGTGATCAGAATTTTTATGGTTTAAATATATTGCTAAGCTTTTGTAATTTGGCTTATCGGAAAGATTCATTGAACTTGGAAATATTATTCATGCAGGATTGTTGAAACTTTGAATGAACGAATATATTATATCGGTGCCTATGAGTGCTGCAGTGAAAAACATATCTACTTCCGTTGCCCAAATTACATTTGTATGCATTTTTGTGTTTTCCATGTAATTTGTAACACCAGAAAGCAGATCTACTTCGTTTGTTCTGATTTTCATAAATTCTCCTCACTTTTTCATGCTCATCGTTAGTTTCAGTAATGCATAAAGATGTACACCCGAAAATGCAATTACTATCTCTTTTGACGTCTGTGATATTACGGGGTGGATGAAGCAATGAATTCTTTGTTGTTTTAAAGTTGAAATTCGTGTGAAACGATAATCTAAACTTCTGACAAAGCCGTTTTTGCCATTTTTGGTTTATAGAACAAAAACGGTATTATTTCGACAGACGATTCATCTTCTTCGATAATTAAATTTTTGTTAACGTTAATTTTATTATTCTTTTTTATGAGAACCAACGTCGTTGTAATGTTTTAAATTGCTAATAGGATATTTTTACAATTTTGCTAACTTTAAACGCAGAATACAGTTGTTATTGCTGTCACTGTTTTAAATAACGTAAATTATGGTCCTGTATAAGTTGCTGTTGTCCAGCCACCTTTGCGATCGTCCCGCCTACAATTTCGTAATGGTACTGATTTTTAAATTTTATTCGATTTGAACGGCGCTTATTATAAGAAGTTTTTTGTTTTTCTTAACTTCCTTGTATATTTTTGGCGGTCTGCTCAAATATACGTTTTTGAATTTGTAAGACATTTTCAAGATTTTTTTCAAAAACATTTTGATTAAATATAATATGTTCAGCTTCATCTTCCATTCATCCATTTCAACATCAATGAGAAGCTTCAGCCATCTGAAAGTTGGGTAGTTGGTAATATTTCAGGGCGAGGCTTCTAGCGCTTTCAAAATAAAATAAAAAAATTATAAATTGTTCTCTAAAAATAATTAATAATCCAAATCCAATTTAATTCCAATGTAAGTTTATTTCTTAAAGGGGATCGAAGTTTCGATTTTAGCTTATTCAAATCGCCGGCTTATCTATCTCGCACATTCGTTCGTCAAATTTTTAATTTTAAATAATCTAAATCCAATGCATAACTTCCAATATTCTTTTTCCAAATCAACCTACTTAAATTCTCTCACTACCGTTCGGTAGCTAATAAAAAAATATCCAAACTAATTCCAAATCAAAATTGCGCAGTAATGCAAACGCATAAAAATCGCTTTATGTTGATGATATAGTGGACTGTAACGTTTAAACTTTTATGAAATAAATAAAACTCGAGACAGTTTAGTTTTACTTGTATTGTATTGACGCTAACATAATTAATGATACAAAATTACCAACCACCAGCATGAATAGACAATACATGCGCATGGAAAAAGGTGGGGCACGCAGGCAACCCAGCAAGTATATGTACAGAATGCTACAAATATAATTTACTTACTGCAATACACAGAAAATACGAAACATACTGCCCGCCTTGAAACCAAGAGGTTTAAAATAACATTGTAATAATATTAAGAGAACAGAAAAATTAATGGAAATTAATTTTAAACTTAAAATTAATTTTTAAAAATAAAGTTGTTGCTTATTTATTTTTTTAAACTTCAGCACTTGGTAACACAAATAATTTTGTCACTGATCGTTTAATAGTTGCGTTTTGCACTTTAATGGTGACCACTCTGATGACTCCGTCGGGTCCCGGATGTAATTGTATGACTCGACCGAGCTTCCAGCTTAAAGGTGGTAAATTATACAATACAATATATAGTCTTACATTCCCGAAAGGAATATGACTGTCCATTTTGGACTTAAACAAATCCGTTTGTTGAGGTGGATTAATCCTCATTAACTTTACATTTTACATCTATATATTTACAACTTTACACTTGTTCTTGCGTTCATTGTCATTGCTTTCCAAAAAGTCCGATCCTTCACCTTCTCTCTCCAGTTCACGACCCCCATATTTCGCAGATCCCTTAATACTTGGTCATACCATCTTAAGTCCGGTCGTCCTCTCCTGCGCTCCTGCATCGGTTTCCACTCCGTGATCTGCCTTATCACATCATTCTCCTTCTTCCGCATGATGTGACCAAACCATTGCAATCTATGCGATTTGATTACCTTGACAATGTCTTCACTTCCAACTGCTCTCAGTATCTCATGATTCATCATGGGTCTGGTTTCTTGTTCAGCAATTTTTATTGGTCCCAGTATTTTACGCATTATCTTTCTTTCAAAAACCCTCATCTTTTCTTTTTCTCTTCTACTATAGCACATCGCTTCTGTCGCGTACGTAGCCACCGGTCTAATTATTGTCTTATATATCCTGATCTTTGTTTTCTTTGATAGCTTCTTATCGTTCAGAAAGATTTTGTTCGCGTAGTAGGCCCTATTTGCTTGCTGCAATCTTCTTTCTAATTCTTGTTCTCTTTTGTTTCTATTATTTAATTGTGTTCCCAGGTATACGAAGTCGTTTACCTCCTCATATGTGTGGTCTCCAATTTTTAGTTCACCTAGGTCTTGTATTTCTCCTCGTTGACATCTCATATATTTTGTTTTCTGTTCATTTATTTCCAAACCCATTTGCTTCGCTGTTTCTCTTATTTCTTGAGTTCTTCTTGTTAATTCACCTTTCGATCTTGATACAATAACCACATCGTCCGCATATGCTATCAACTGTGCTTTCTTGTTGATTATTGTGCCGTTTACTTGTATCCTCCTCATGATCTTTTCTAGAAGTATGTTGAACAGGGTTGCCGACATAGCATCTCCCTGTCTCACTCCACAATTTATCAAGAAATCTTCAGTCTCTCCACTTGAGGTTCTAACACAAGCTGCTGTTTCTTTTAATGTCATGCGTGTAAGTCTTATTAGCTTGCCGGGTATTTCCATTTCTTGCATTGTTTCCATCAGCTTACCTCTCTTAACCTTATCAAAAGCTTGTCTAAAATCGATAAAAATCATATACATGCTTATATTATATTCCCGGCTCCTCTCCATAATCTGTCTCATTACATATATCGCATCTACCGTCGATTTACCTTCGACAAAACCGCACTGGTAATCTCCTATTTTATTTTTCATCGCAAGCTTTAGTTTTTTGTTTAATATTGACAGCACCTTGTATGTTACATTCAACAGTGTAATTCCTCTGTAATTCTCGCACCTGTCCGCGTCTCCTTTTTTCTTTATTGTGACAATTATTCCTTCTCTCCATTTTTGTGGCATTACTTCTTCTGTCCATATTTGTTTTACAAGTTCATAGACCCTTCGATATAATAATTCTCCGCCATATTTTAGCAATTCTGCTGTAATACTGTCTTTGCCAGGGGACTTTCCATTTTTCATGTTCTTAATTGTCTCCGCTATTTCTTCATATGTTGGTTCGTCTATTTGTTGTTTTTCACTTATTATTGTTTCTTGTTCTTCCTCTGGTACGCTATTCAGTAGTTCTTGAAAGTATGTCATCCATATCTGTTTTATTTTTTCTGTGTCGTCTACTATTTTATTTTGCTTATCTCTCATTCCTCTCGTCTTGATTCTGTGTCCTGCTTTCTGCTTCTTCAGTTTTTCATAGAACACCTTACTATTATTTTGTCTGTTATTCTTCTCTGTATCTTCCATTATGGCTTCCACCCATTTATTTCTTTTCTTCTTGTATAATTTGTATGCTTCACTTCTTTTTCTTTTGTAATTCTCTCTATCTTTTTCTTCATTTGTGTTAAGGTATGCCAATCTTGCTTCTCTCTTCTCTTTCTCCATCTTCTCACAATGCTCGTCAAACCAACTCTTATCTCTCTGTACTTGTCTATATCCTATCACTTTCTTTGCTGCTGTTGTTATACATTCCGTGATATTCTCAAATTCTTCATCTACATCATTACTTTTTTTACTGTTTTTTAAATATATTTGGATCGTATTTTCGTAATTTTCTCTTATTTTGGCATCTCTTAGTTTTTCCGTTGCAAAAAGTTTACTTTTGTTCTTCTTTATGTTGTTTATCGCTTTCTTCATTTTTATTTTTGTCACTACCAAATAATGATCCGTTTCAGCATTCGCTCCTCTATATGATCTTACATCATTAATCAATGATTTTCGTTTCCTTGTAATTAAAACATGGTCTATTTGGTTCCCTTCATCTTGTTCTCCTCCGGGCCAGACCCAGGTCATTTTGTGAATCTTTTTGTGTTTATATCTGGTACTGCAAATATCGATATCTAAAGCTGCTGCCATGTTGCAAAGTCTGTTTCCGTTATCATTTGTTTTGCTATGTATCGTATGCGCTCCCGCCACATCGCTTACATACTCCTCTTTCCCAACTTTCGCATTAAAATCTCCCATCAATACCAATATATCTTTCTTTTCGCTTCTCTCACATAATTCTTCCAGTTCTTCGTAGAATTTTTCTTTTTCTATATCATTGGCATCTTCCGTTGGTGCATAAGCACAGATTATTGTCATATTTGTGGATTTCTTTCTCATTCTCAAGTATGCCATTCTTCCGTTTACTGGTTGGAACTGCATTATGCTGTCTTTTTCATCATTTCTTACCATAAAGCCCACTCCGCCTCTTCCCTGCTCTTTCTCCTCCGAGTATAACATAGTATATTCCTTGCCAGTTACCTCTCCTTGACCCTTCCATCTGATTTCCTGTAGCGCTGCTATTTCGATGTTATATCTCTTTAACTCATTCTCGACTTCCTCCATTTTTCCCGGTCTCAACAGTGTTCGTACATTCCATGTTGCAATTCTAATTATGTCATCTTTTTTACCATTTGCCTTTCTCTTATTTCTATTCTTTCTTTTTTTCTGTATTATCTCATCTTTTTCCGTTTCATGCCTTATTCGATTATCTTCCCCAGCCTTTATTATTGGAGCATCTGTCTGGGAAGGTACAGATGCTCCATCATGCAACCTTATTAGTTTTTTGCTCGTTGAGTTTTATTGGTGTCGCGCTTAAGGTCATTGTATTTGTTATCCCACACATACAATCCATCTTGCTTGATCATCCTTTGGTAACCCACTTTAACTCTTTCTCCCTTTTCCATTTCCTTCTTTGCTATTGCCCATATTTGGTTTTGTATTTTCTTTTCTGCATTGGTCAGGTCGCTTTCGATATAAGTTCTTGTACCCTTAAGTTTGTGCTTACATTCTTTTTTGGTTGAAATTCTTCAATCTTGCCACAATTACTTGCTTTTCCACATTCCTTCCTATTTTAAATGTGTCCACGACCTCAATCTGTATTTGCATCTTTTCTTTCAAAAATTTTTCAACATTTTCTCGGGTTACCTCTTCCGTTATTGGCAGGTTCTTAATAATTATGTTTTCTCTTCTCTTTTCTTTTTCCTCCCGCTCCAATTGTTTCTCAAATTCTGTTAATTTTTCCTCTTGTTTATCTGTTTTTTCTTGTAGTTTTGCAATTGTATTTTCCAACTCTTGAACTCGATTATTCCAGGAGGTTTCCATTGCATTTAGCTTCTCCTTGATTTCTCTACTTTCTTTTTTGCTTTCTTCAATACCATCTTTTACCGTTTTTGCAAGATTTTCCATCATTTGTTTTTAGTTCCTCCATGTCTTCCGTCTGGTTCTCTACTTCGGTTGTTTTGATTGGGGATTTGACTGTTAGTTTGCTTCGCTGAAAAATCTTTTCTTCTTCACTACTTATATTTGTTTCCTCTCTTTTTCTCTTAATATACTCCCTTATTGATGGTACAGTATTGGCTCTTGGTCTATTATGTTTGTCACCGCTCATTTGCCTTTGTTTAATTTAGTTATAAATACTCGTATAATTATTTATACTTATACTTAGGCAACCCAACTTACTGCTTAGAAATTCTTGTTAATTTGGCACTTATTTTTAACAGGTTTTTGTTCTTATTTCGGTAGCGTCAGTACGAACACTCGAGTCGACCCCTTGGAAGTGCTCGCACTACTACTTTTCCACCCTTAAAATTGTATTGCTGCCTAACCTCAAATACCCGCAGTTCCTCGGTGTTCTTAAAAATCTTCCACCTCGTTGATTTTCCGTGTCACCAACACTTCTACCACTTTTCCAAGTTCAGGCAATACAGGTAGTAGCCTTTTCTCAATTTTCAATCTTAACTTTCTCTCTCAATTCACAACTATTTAATTCATTAATTATAAACACGATACAGGACCGGCTTCGCCTTTGCCTTTAATTAATAAATTATGGTCATTTATTAATACCAAGGTTCCTTCCTTAAGAAGATTTGGATGATTTTTTGACCATTTGGCCTTGGTTTGTAGTTCAGAAATATATCCTTGATTATATCTTTTCTAAAAATGTTGCACTAATTTTTGTTGTAATTGATATCGTGTAAGTCTATTTATAGGTGATTCAGTATGGTCATGATCAGGTAAGGAAATTAAAGGTTTTCCAATAAGGAAATGAGCTGGAGTTAAAGAACGTAGATCATTTGGATCTGAGGACATTGAATGAATGGGACGAGAATTCATAACTGCTTCGATCTGTGTTAATACAGTATATAACTCTTCAAAATTTAAATGTGCGTTACCTACTATTCGTTTTAAGTACTTTTCACTCCTGCTTCCCATATACCGCCAAAGTTTGGTGAATATGGTGGCATGAAGTGCCATTTGATATTGTTTTTGTTCAATTGGTCAAGGATTGTGATTGATTTACTGTTTATAATTTTAGTCAATTCACGTAACTGATTGTTAGCACCAACAAAGTTGATACCATTATCGCTATCAATGTTTGCTGGTAAACCGCGTCGTGCAATGAAACGTCGAAGTGTTAATAAAAATGCGTCAGTTGTTAGCTCAGACACTAATTCAAGGTGTACAGCTTTTGTTGCTAAACATATGAAAAGACATACGTAGCATTTGATAAACTTGGGATTTCTTGTCTTTCTGTCTTTTACAAGCAAAGCTGGTCCTTTGCTTGCAAAGCAAATTAAAAAAAGGGGTTGTAGTTTGAACTCGGAAGGATGGTAAGTCGCCCATTAAGTATTGAATAGGGGTTACGTTGAATCTGTTACATTTGCAACAATTGCTTATTGTTTGTTTGGATGCAATTCTGCCATTTAGAGGCCAGTATTTGTCGCGAAGAGAATAAAGCAATGTTTGAGCACCGCAATGTAACAATCTTATATGTTCTTGCTTTAATAATAATGTAGTAAAAGGATGTTTTGCCGGTAATAAAATTGGATGTTTCTTATCATAATCAAATTTTGATAATTTTAAACGCCCTCCTACACGTAAAATTTGTTTATTATCTAAAAACGGTGTTGAACGCAATAAATTACTTTTGGAGTCTAAAGGTTTTCCTTGTTGTAATGATTTAATTTCCGACTGAAATGAGTGTGTTTGAACTAATTTTATCAAAATTTCGAGAGAATGATTCAATTCTGTTGTTGTTAATGACCCTAAGGCCGTTTTTTTCAGATTTAATGCAAATCTAAAAATATAGGATAAGACTCGTTGCAATTTATTGAAAGTTGAATATTTATTAAACAAAGTATATGCAAAGGATTGATATGTAGTATGAACATTAGATAAGTATGTGCTTATTTTAGGTTGTCGATATTCTGGTAGGATTGCATACTGTTGAGTAGTATTAAACTTGGATGGGTAATTAGTATTAGAAGAATTTAGCCATTTTGGGCCATTCCACCACAATTTTGAATTGATCAAGTCTTCTGGTGTTACTCCTCTACTGATTAAGTCTGCAGGATTATCCTTAGAATGAATATGATCCCAGTCATTTTCATTTGTGAGTTCTTGAATAAGAGCCACTCTGTTGGCTACGAATGTTTTCCATCGGCTTGGCGCTGATTTTAACCAATTAAGGGTGATAGTAGAATCACACAAATAATATTTTTTATCGATATTGAATTTTAAGGAACGAATAACTTGATTACTCAGGTGAGCTAGTACAACTGCTCACAGAGTTCTAATCTAGGTAAAGTTGTTTTATGTACAGTGGCAACTTTGGATTTTGCACACACTAGTCGATTCATCTGGAAATACTCGTGTTACAACAGTGTAAAATTTCTTGAAGTTAATATTGTAATTAAATCTTGTAAAATATGTTTTGTTGCTGTTATAGAATCACTTCCAGTTAAAAGATCGTCGACGTAAAAGTCCTCATTAATTATATTACTAATTTCTGGACATTCATCTTTAATTTCTATAGCAATTTGCTTAATTGTTCTGATTGCTAAATATGGGGCCGATCCTGTTCCATATGTAACAGTATTTAGTTGAAAACATTGAATTTTGTCAGTTTGATTGTCCCTCCAAAATATGCGTTGTAGAGGTCGTTGATCAGGCTTTACAAGTATCATGCGATACATTTTCATTATGTCCCCTGATAAGACAACAGAATGTTGACAAAATCTAATTAATATTTCTCGCATGTCGTTTTGAAGTTTTGGCCCTATATGTTGGACATCATTAAGTGATAATCCAGAAGTGGTTTTTGCTGATCCATCAAAGACAACCCTTAACTGTGTTGTCAGACTGTTTTTAATGACTGGATGATGTGGTAGATAAAATTCAGTTTGATTACTATGATCGTAGTTTTCTATTAAGGTCATGTGATTTAAGGCTTGATATTCTTTAATAAATGCTGTGTATTGGTTTTTTATATCTGGTTGTTTGTCTAATTTCCTTTCTAAATTATAAAATCTTTGTAATGCTTGTTCTCGAGAACTTCCTAAATGTATGCAATTCTCCTTTAAAGGTATGCTAACAACGTAATGTCCATCTTTATTTCTCTCTATTGTATCGGAATAATGTTGTTCACACCATTTTTCATCTTTTGAAAGCGGTGGATGATTAAGTTGTGGTTCTTCTAATTCCCAAAACCTGTTCAAACTTTGATCAAGACTAAATGCAGTAATTGATGTTGTTATTCAGTTGTAGGTAGATGTAGTTCTTCATTAATTGCAATTTTCCATTTGTCAGCGTCTTTTGAAGTGGTCGCTTCTTCATACGTATCGGGAACCACACCCTCTGTTAGGTTGACTTCAAAGTCATTAAAGCGTTCCGGTGGTTTTAAATTATCGCGCTTTCTTAACCCATAGGAATGAGTTTGTTGAGTTTCATGTTCTTGTTGACCAATGTTTTCAACTGCATTTTCACGTACTTCATTATCGTTTACCGGAATCAAAATTGTATTTGTTCTAGTACCTGCAATTTCATTGTTTTCATTAAATGTTACATTGCGTGATATTTTAATTTTTCGTGTTACAGGATTAAATAATCTATAATTATTTGATTCGTTTTCGTAACCGACCAAGATTAATTTCTTGCTTTTGGGTTCCAGTTTCCTGCGCAAATTATCTGGTACATGCATAAAGGCTTTGCTAACAAATATTTTTAAATGACCTAACATGGGCTTTTTATTTGTCCATTTTTCGAACGGTGTTGTATTTGGTGTGTTTACATTTGGTGTTCTATTTAAAATGTAAACTGCAGTATTAACCGCTTCTGCCCACAAATATAATGGTAAATCCTTCGTGTACAGCATTGACCGCGCGCTTTCCACTATGGTACGATTTTCGCGTTCCGATTTTCCATTTTGTTCTGGACAATAAGGAGCACAGGTTTCTAACTGAATTCCTTTATCCTCTAAAAACTTTAGAAAATATTGATTTGTGTATTCTGTACCATTATCGACGCGTAAAGATTTTATAGAATAACCAAATTTATTCTTGCAGTATTGTTGAAATACTTTAAAACAATCTAAAGTATCCGATTTCTGTTTTATAAAATAAACAACCCGAAATCCCGTACTATCGTCTTTAAAAAGAACATAATAACGACACCCTCTTACCGATAACGTTTCGAACGGACCACATAAATCCGAATGTATTAATTGGCCCGGTTTCAAATGTCTTGGTTGTAATTTTTTAAACACATGCCGGTGTTGTTTGCCATATTGACAACCGTCACAAAAGAAATTTTTGTCTTGATCACTTAGATTTATTCCGTCGATAATTCCTTTTGTTACCATTTCGTTTATTGTTTTTAAGTTTACGTGTCCTAATCGTTCATGCCAGGCTTTCAAACTATTATTAGTAGTCAAATTTAATTCATAATTTATTACTGTCCGAAATAAAAGTTTGTACAAATTATTGGTACCGCGAATAGCACTTGCTTCTAATAATCCGTTTTCGAAAATGTCGGCTTTATCGTTTTCTTTAATAACTTTCATTCCCTTTCTCGGTATAGCACCTTCAGAAAATAAATTTTTCTTCAATCCAGGTATGTACCAAACATCCGTTATTACGCTTTGAAACCATTTTTCATTAATCAAACACTCAATTTTAATAGATCCTATTCCTTTAACTGTTAACTCATCGTTATTTCCTAGTTTTACAGTAAATTCGTCCGTTTGCTTCAAATTTGAAAACAAGTTTTTGTGAGGACTCATGTGATTAGAGGCACCACTGTCAAGAATCCAAACCATTTCATCGTGAATTATTGCTTTTACGATTTCCATATTATTTTCAACATTAAACGCTGAATAGTTACTGTCGGCCGTTATTTCTCTTGGTTCACAAAAATTGTTTTTCTGTGCTGATTTACGACGTTCTGGACAATCTCGTTTAAAATTTCCCCTTTTTCGACAACCAAAACAAATAATTTTGTTCTTGTTCACGCTTTTCGGTTTTCTATAATTATTCACACTAGATGCTAACATTGCATTGTCTGCCTCTTCTGTACACGATAAATTCAATTCTTCATCCATTAAACGAGATGTTAAATTTTTTTATCGTATGCTTACTTTCTTCGGAGGACAGCCAACATTGTCTGAAATTTCTAAATTTAGACGGTAATGTTCCTAGTATTTTCGTTATTATAGCAGTATCACTAATTTCTTCTCCGGCATCTTTAATTTGCCGAGCCAAGTTTTCCACCTTAGTGATGTGCTGTATAACAGAATCCTTTGGTGACATGCAATACTTATGAAATTGTTCATGAGCCAACAACTTATTAGTTTCCGATTTTATCGCATATACTGAATCTAATTTATCTAAAATTTATTTTGAGGTTTCACAATTTTCAATTAGACTTACTTGCGAATATTCCATGGCTGCTGTAATGATACACATTCCTATTGCATCTCTCTTCACCCACGCTGAAATTTCGTCAGCGGTTCTATTGGCTGCTGGTTTTTCCGCGACGCCTGTAGCTATGTCATAGACACCTTTAGCCTTCAACGCGCATTTAACCTGAAATTTCCATTGATGAAAATTTCTCCCATCGAACTTGTTCACTACACAATTTAAGTTATCGGTCATCATCTTGATGTTGACACTTTACTGAATTAACAAATAAAACAATAGTCCGCCTAACAAAGAAACCGATTTAACCCTTTACTTTTCCGTTATTACTTTTATTCACGTACACTGGGCCCATAACCTGTTAAGGAAATGGTTGAATAAAAACAAAGTTTATAAAGTAAGTATTTAATTGGTAGTAAGAAAAAATAAAAAAACGTGACTTAAACGATGTTAACCAATAGACATATGTCTAGTAACTAACTTCAGCTACCACGCAGAGCAAGGGGTTGCGTCGTGCGCATTATGTAAGTGACGAATACAATATCCTAACACATATTATAATTATTGTTTGTATGTTCATCAAAATGCATAAGCGTATGATGAGCTTTATTGCATGTTTTGCATGTATTTTTTGAATTACAGTTTTTTAATGTATGATCACAAAATATTGTTTGACAGTTTTGTTTTTTCTTCAGCATGTTGTGTATGTGTGATGTGAGAGTCATTATTGCATCAACGGTGCTTTTCCCCTGTAGGTACCCAAATTGCTTGTCCGAAAAAATTTCATGTTTGTATAGAAATTTTGTGAGTCTATCATATAGTACTCTTTCCAATATTTTGGACAATATAGGTAGTATCGATATAGGTCGATAGTTGCTTCTATCCTCTTTTTCTCCTTTTTTATAAATGGGAATTACTTTGGATCTTTTAAGTGTTTCTGGAAAGATTCTTTTAGTTATGCATTCATTGATAATGTGTGCGAGTACAACCGATATTTCTTTTTTTATTTGTTTTACCATCCTAGCGTTTAGATCATATATATCGTATGTGGGGGTATTCTTCATTTTTTTGATGATGCTTTCTATTTCGATTTCGTCTGTAGGTGTTAGAAACACTGTGTTCTTTAAACTCCCTCTAGTCGAATTCAAATAATATTGTGCGGGCTTCGTGTCTACCTGTGGAATTTTTCTATACAGATCATGTGTTGCATTTGCGAAATGAGTGCCAAAGTCGTTTGCAGTAATTACTGTATTATGTTATTATGTATAAAAGCCGGGTTTATACACACTGAAAAACCGTTTATCAAAGTATTTATGTATCTTGACATGTAAATAAATAATAATTATCAATATTGTTTGTAATTTCCTTTATTTAAACAATTTTTATTATAAATAATAGTAAAGATAGTAGGTAAAACCACATTAATCCGCTTTATTTTTCATTTTAGTTATTTTTTCTTTTATTTATAAAATAACACAGTACCGTATAAAAAAAACAAATAAATTTAATTATTTCGTACACTCCTGGCATATCGTGGTTGAAATACAATGTTCATCACAAATAGGGAACTCACATACCGAACATGATTTTCGCGTTTTGCGATGTTTTTTAAATTCGCTCTGGAGACAAACATGGCATACACCAATAATCTTTTTCCTTCCGGTTGAATCGAACTGTGCCTGTGGTTTTGAAGATGTAGATGCTATTGGTTGTGCAAATTGATTTATAGCTTGCCCAAAAAACTTTCAATCGCCACTTTCGTTGTAAAATGCCTCATGATTTGTGTATTATGCGAACGATTTTTGACGAATGGAGCTCTCTGCCCAGTTACCGATAAAATAATCGTCGTTCATAAGATTTTTTCGAAAGCATATTATTATTCTCATAATAAAGAATATATGTTGCAAGGAAGGCGACATCGAGAATATTGTAGAAAAATGCTAGAGGCCACCATCGAGTTGATCTTTTAGTAGTATATCACCCAAGCATTTTATCCATCGTGTCCACTCCAGCTTTTGACCAATTATAAAATTCAATAATTTCGGGTTTTTTATGCACCATCACCAATCTTTGCTTCCTGATGCATTGATGATAGCATAATCACTGCCTTTTTTTTTGGCACATAATTACACATGGTTACTTTTTCATGAAAGCCTAACACAGTAGATAATTCTTCTCGTGTTTTCAATGCAATCATCGCTGGTGGAATGTACGCCTTATTTTTCTTCAAAGTGTCAACAATTGTTAAATCCCAGGTTAGTAAAAATTTTGCCAATGGCAGCGTAGTGAAGTAATTATCCATAGTAATGTTTCTACCGGATTTTTTGTACGGTGCCACCAAGTCTTTAACGACTCTTTCGGCAACATTTTTCTCACGACCGGCACTGGATTTTGCAATGTAAATCTGTCCAGTGAGTGGATACGAATTTTCAGCATCACATATCCACCATACTTTGATTCCATACTTGGCTGGCTTTGATAGAATATACTGCGTAAATTTAGTTCGATACCTGATCATTATCAGATTCTTCTGCTTCCAAGATTTCATCATATAAATGTTTTCTTCTCTGGGAACGCGGATTTCTATTGGAAAAAGTTTTCAATATATTATTTAGATACCTACTATTTTTTTAGATATTTAAAATATAAAATAGTTTACTCGAAAATAAAAGGAAATAACGCTTTACCGTCGAAAACGTTACGTTTGACGATCGTTCTTCTTTGTTGTTCTTGGCAAGGGCATCTACCACTCACGTGATTGTGCAGTAGGGAGGTACCTTAGCACCAGATAATTGTTTTGGGGTTGCTATTGTTATTTCACATTCTATGAAACCGGCCGTCTAAACGCTTAGCCATGTGGCGCGCAGTAGGTGGATACCCGGGTAACCGGTTATTGAATGAAAGGTGAAAGTTTGGTTATTGACCGGACGGTTAAAATAACACCTTTTCAAATTTTTACTATTTTATTTGTTACAGAAAACCGCAAATAATTTAAAGAGTTCCTTTCAAATTAAGAAAGAAGAAGAAGAAGAAACGAAAGTCAATTTAGAAGATTTGCATCATTCCATCGACATTAAAGATGAAACTTCAATAAACGAATCTCAAGTTAATCAAGATTGTGGTATCCCTTCACTTATTCCTACTTTCCAGTGTAACATTTGCGATTATAAAGGTTCGATAAAGGCAAGATTTAAAAGACATTTATTAATTCATACAGGTGAGAGACCGTATGAGTGTAATATTTGCGATTATAAGAGTCTCACAAAAGGAAATCTGAAAACTCATTTGCTAATTCATACTAGTGAGAAACCGTATGAGTGTAACATTTGCGATTATAAATGTAGACGCAATTCACTATTAATCTTACATTTACGAAATCATACAGGTGATAAACCGTACGAGTGTAACATTTGCGATTATAAATGTACACTCAAGTCAGTATTAAACGTACATTTACGAAATCATACAGGTGAGAAACCGTATAAATGTAACTTTTGCAATTATAAAAGTTCAACTAAAGTAAAATTAAAAAGACATTTAATAATTCATACAGGTGAGAGACCGTATGAGTGTAATATTTGCGATTATAAAAGTCGGAGGAAAGAAACTTTGAAAAATCATTTACGAACTCATCCGGGTGAGAAACCCTTTGAGTGTAACATTTGCGATTTTAAATGTTCACGAAGTGATGGACTAAAAGTACATTTACGAAATCATACAGGTGATAAATCGTATGAGTGCAACATTTGCAATCATAAAAGTTTTACGAAAGGATCTTTTCAATGTCATTTACGAACTCATATGGGTGAGAAACCTTTTGAGTGTAACATTTGCGATTACAAAAGTTTCACGAAACGAACACTGAAAAATCATTTAAAAACTCATACGGGTGAGAGACCGTATGAGTGTAACATTTGCGATTATAAAAGTTTCACTAAAGCATCTCTGAAAAATCATTTAAAAACTCATACAGGTGAGAAACCGTATGAATGTAACATTTGTGATTTTAAAAGTCATAGGAAAGAATATCTGAAAAATCATTTACAAACTCATACGGGTGAGAAACCCTTTGAGTGTAACATTTGCGATTTTAAAAGTCGGAGGAAAGAATCTCTGAAAAATCATTTACGAACTCATACGGGTGAGAAACCCTTTGAGTGTAACATTTGCGATTTTAAATGTTCACGAAATGATAGACTAAAAGTACATTTACGAAATCATACAGGTGATAAACCGTATGAGTGTAACATTTGCGATTATAAAACTTTCACGAAAGGATCTTTTCAATGTCATTTACGAACACATATGAGTGAGAAACCTTTTGAGTGTAACATTTGCGATTACAAAAGTTTCACTAAAGCATCTCTGAAAAATCATTTAAAAACTCATACAGGTGAGAGACCGTATGAGTGTAACATTTGCGATTTTAAAAGTCATAGGAAAGAATCTCTGAAAAATCATTTACGAACTCATACGGGTGAGAAACCCTTTGCGTGTAACATTTGCGACTTTAAAAGTCGGAGGAAAGAATCTCTGAAAAATCATTTACGAATTCATACGGGTGAGAAACCCTTTGAGTGTAACATTTGCGATTTTAAAAGTCGTAAGAAAGAATCTCTGAAAAATCATTTACGAACTCATACGGGTGAGAAACCCTATGAGTGTAACATTTGCAGTAATAAAAGTTCAAGAAAGCAACAATTAAAAACACATTTACACACTCATATAGGTGAGAATCCTCTATGAGTGTAACATTTACGATTAAAAAAGTTCACAAAAATCTTTAAAGCCTTTTCGCGGTTGAAAACGAGTTGGACCCACCGGTACTTTTTTTGTAAATTTTGTAAATCGTAGTTTGTTTTGGTAAATTTGAAAAGAGTGCAGGGTAGCGAAGTAGTGAAGAAATCGAAAAGGTGCTTTTTTGAAGGTTTTGTGAGATTTTTGATGCGATTGTTTTGCAACTGTAATATTTTATGAATTATGGTTGAAGAGATTATTTTGATTGTAGGGATTGTTGGAAATTTTCAACCAATATTTTTTGTAATTCTTTGCATCCCTTTCTGCTTAACTTTTATGGAGTAGTTTTTATGCGTGATTTGCGTATATAACCACCACAATTAATAAAGTATGCGATATATTAAGCGAAATTTATAATTTTTAAATATTTTTTTCATTTCATGCGCTTTTTCCCTTGTATTAGTGTTAAGTTTTATAATATAGAAATTTAGTATTAACGACATCATTTTTTATATTCACTTTATTCGTCAAAAATAAACTAATTAAAATAATTTCACAATCCGTTTTCATTTAATTTTTTAACTCTAATGTTGAAGTGGCAACAGGAATTTTACATTAATAATAATTATACTCAGTAATATCAAAGTTATTTTATTAATGAAACTAATAACTATAAGTACATATAATTATAAATATAAAAGGATCGCTTGTTCTTGGTCAACTCTGTTCTTTTTATTTTTTACTGCCACAAGTCATCCCTTTACCAGCTTCCAAGTAACATTTTGAGCTGAATATCAACTGCGAGCACGCTGTGTCAGCTTAAAATTCAGCTATTGAGCTGCGTCAGCTGTTGAAAATGCTGAATCAGCTAAAATTCAGCTGATATTCAGCATTTTGAACAGCTGACGCAGCGCAATTTCAGCTGGTTTTTTGCCGCCAAATTAGCAATTCAGCTTCTGACGTTACTAAAAATCAGCAGTTGACGCAGCTCAATAGCTGCGCTATTAAAAAATTATTTTAAATTGATAATTATATTTATCTAATTAAATTGTCACCCATAATTTATAGAACATTTTATTTTATTATTTTCATTATACATCAAAAAATATAAATATTATTGTGTTCACATAAAGCATAAGAAGGTGGGTTGCGCATTTGAGCAATTAAAGGATTGACGATGCAACCTGATAAAAATATATAAAGCAGGATTTCTTTTATTTATATACCTCGTATGTTAACCCGTGACGCGCTACTAATATTGTGTTTCATTATGTTAAGATTTTCTTAGTTTAATTTGTTTAATTGGTATCGTTGTATTTAATTTAAGTTTGTATTTTTATTATGTTATTTATTTGAATTTGGGCACACACGCAAGTTAAAACCAGCAGGTCAAATTTGATCTAAATTTTCAGCAGAAAAAACCTTGATTAAAATCAAAAAAACAAGAACCAATGAAAAGATTACAAGTAATAAGAAACTAAGTGATGAAGGATAATAAACAACGGTCAATGGACAGTCGTATTTGAAGAGCGTTTGAGAGCAGTCGTGTTCGAGTCGTATTTGAAGAGCATTTGAGAACAGTCGTGTTCTAGTATTATTTGAAGAGCAATCCAAAGCGGTCGTGCGGATTAAAAATAATTCAGAGCGTGTCGATAGTTAGTGAAGATTGATAGATCCCAAGCAACACTAACGTCGGTTTTGTACCTGTATAGCATTGAAGTATAATGAATAGGTACATAGTATTGTCATGTTCCGAACCAAAGTTTTACCTACCCTGTTAATTTGCCATTAATTTTGATGTTAAGTTTATGAAATATTTGTATTTGAATTTTTAGTGCCGACATTAATTAATTTACCTACGCGGGGCGGCGTAACATACCTTTCATTTAAAACGAATAACCTCACAAATGATCGAACAAAATCGAGGGGTTAAATTAGTTGCTAGATTTAGTAAGTAAACTATTCGTACTTTATAATACCCAAATCTAGCAAGTAAATTTACTTATTTGACAATCTCACAAGTAAATTAGTTATTTTTCGTTTATAATCCCGGCCCCTAGTTGCCCTATTCCAACAATCTAAAAAAAAATATTTATAAATCTAGTGTTAAAAATATTAACTTCACATACTACTGGATTCCGTTTCATATTCTGAAATATAACTGCAGGTTTCGGGTATTTTACGGTCCTTAGCTATATTTAATAATTTTATCTATGTATGTTATAAGCGCATGACCGCTAAGCTTAAGACGCTTGTGACGAGAAAGGGGGTAACCAGCAGCCAGTTGCGATAAGCAACTCGTAAGGGAAAGCTGCATGCATAAGTAACTTAATATTGGTCAATAAAGATTATAAACTATAACGACTTTATTACGACAAGTTCTATATCACAAAATGTAACATAGATTTTTTAATATTTAAGCTGTGCCCCTCCGTTAAATGCTTAATCAAATTGTCATGGTCCTTAAATGGATTTTTGTTTTTATTACGACATAATTATAGGGCAAGTTATGTGGGTAGATTTCTGTTTCATTATCTTGTCATGGAAATTCCACATGTCTATTTTTTGTTGATACACTGCTAAATTGCTTGTGACACTAATCACAAATTAATGTATTCTCTCTAAAAACGTGATAATATTTTAATACATGAAGCAGTACAGTAAAGATATATAATTAAGAAATTAAACCACCACATAATTTTTTAATACAAATGAGTGTCTGGAAATTTTATTAAAAATTATAATTTTTAATAAAACATTTTTTCTCGATGGTCCAGTTAGAAACGGTAGATGAAACGCAATGCATCTTGGTTAAACATCTGCTCGCTACTGGTAGAAAATTTATTATCTTTCCAATTGTTAAAAATTTCGCTTTTCGTATTCCACACACAAAAACCAGCGTGTTGTGATAATTCACACAAATTAATTCTTTCGGCTTCGGTAAGTAATATCGATTTGTAATGTCGAAATCTTGGCTTCCAAAATGACGTCGTATAGATTTTTAACCTTTCATAATTTTATTTTCAGGTGTCAACCTGATATCGCAAATATTACATTTTCTTCGATGTAACAAAGAAATGCGCTGGAAAGGTGCAAGGGCTTGATTCCATCTCTCAGCAAAAGAAGTCGCGCTTTCTTTCAGCTTTCCGAGTAAACGCCTGTCTCTAGGCATTTGTTGTAGATTTTCGGCAGGGCTTTGGGTCGTATTGCGGCCATCTCGCTCAATTGACATCCTCTTTACAGCTTCTGTCAACTCCGTTTTGTCGAATAATGGGAACGCTTTTTCCAGGGACGTAGCAACAGATGGTTCGAGTGGTGCCGCGCACCTAGGCCCAGGTCTCAAAGGGGCCCGGCCGTTATTTACCATAATATCAAATTTATTCAATCTACTATAGAGCAAAAATTAAAAAAATAAATAAAAGAATTGATCGGAGAACACAAACATCCCAAGTAACATTCTTTCCTGGTGAAATTTAAATTTGTGTTAGGGCCTAGGCTAATATTTACCAGGTGGCTACAACAGGGTTTCTTTTGACAGATCCCTTACAGAGACCTAAATATCTGTGGTAGGTCCCTACTAGACACTCTTTTGCAGGTAATTTGCAAAACCCTAAAAAGTTTATGGGGGGCCCTTACTAGGTACTTTCTTGCAGATCCGTGGTCTTCATAAAAATTAGCTTTTTTATTATTATACCCACTTATTTATATTTATTTGTCACAGAAACTGTCAGTTAATCCACCCCACGATTTGAATTTTTTTTTGTGCACTATTGGAAAGAGGACAATTTTTCGAGCATATTAAAACAAAAATTTAGAAAAAATATTCATTAGTTTTTGAAAATATCGAATTTAAAATTTCGAACTCATTTTTACATGGATGTGTGATTTGCCGTTGTTGAGTTTGTCAAAACAGACCTTCCGGACGCCTTCGGCACTCTCCGGGCCTGCAATTTGACAAACACCTACAAATTTAATAAAATCCTGGTAAAATGACAGTACTCGCCAATGGTGGAACTCGAAGACACAGAAGTCGTCCGTGTGTTCAAAAGTACATATTGTGGGGTGGATTAACTGACAGTAACCATAAACACAATAATGTTTATTATAATTTTAACAAATCATAATCAAGAATTTTGTTAACGATGAAATTTTTCTTTATTCTGATTGGTGAAGATTATAAAAAAAATCTTTAAAAGATTTATTAAAAATTAATTAATAAATAATTAACCAACTAATTAAAATTATTTAAAATCGACTTAAAGACGATATATTTTTTGTGAAAGAAAGTTTTTTTCGTGAAATTATGGAGGGGGCTTGTGTAGTCTGCATGTACTAGGGCCCGGCTCTGGCCGGGAAGATCGGGAAGATAGCCTCAAATATTGCCTCAAGGCGAGTTTATTTTTTTAATTTTTATTCAAAATAAACAACTTATTATTCGTTATTATTCATTTGTTTTGCATAAGCAACAAGCAATGTTTGTTTGTCTAGTAACAGGGATAAATGTGATAAATTTTTCCAAAGTGATTAAAATTTGGCGTTTAAATAATCGCTGATATTTAAGGTGGGTGACTTAAATGGAGCTCTGCCATTGGTAGATATTACTATGAAAGAAATAATCAACAGTAATATTTTTGAAAGAACAAAACGAGATGAATGAACTAAAGAACATGATAATGAACCTTACAGGGGTGGTAAACAGAGGCTTCCAGGAAACCAACCAAGAAATCAAGGAGAACAGTAAAGAAGTCAAGATTATAAAGGATAAACTGGATGTACTCGAAATAAAATGGAATGAGGAAAGACAAGAATTGAAAAAAGAAATCGAAGAACTTGTGAAAGCAAAAGAAGAGCAAGAAAACAGAATAGAGAAACTTGAAACCCAAATAGAAAGAAATGAAAAAGAGAGAAAGATGTGTAACATAGTCATTAAGAATTTCCCGAATAGTGGACCAATTACATGTAGCAATGTCGAAGAATTCCTAAATAGAGAAATACAAGCACAAGTAAACGTGATAGATGCTTTCAAAGTGGGAAGAATGGAGGAAAACCCAGTAGTCGTGGTAAAACTGAGAACCTACACGCAGAAAATGATGGTAATCGATAATAAGAGCAAACTAAAAGGTACCAAAACATACATAGAAAGCGACATGACAACTCAAGAGAGAGAAATACAAAACAAAGTATGGAGTGTGGCTAAGGAAGCAATTAAAAACGGAGAAAAAGTAAAGGTTGGTTACCAGAGGATGTACAGACAGGATAAAATATATGCACGGGATAAGAAGGAAAGATGCTTGAAACTAAGAGACGTCATAGGTGGTAATCGGAAAACAACTATGGATACAAGAGACTCAGCAAAAAACTAACAGAACGGATTGGAGTGGATGGAACGTCTCAGCCTGAAACTCCATGCATAGCTACAGAGACGAAGAAGACAGTAACGCGATTCAAAAGGACAACTGAAATGGACACCAGAATGTTAACAAGAAAAAGAAAGCAAAACACAATAAGAGTAGGCACATGGAACATCAGAACGCTGCTGAGACCTGGGAAAGTAACAGAAATTGAACAAGAACTGAAGAGATACAGAGTAGACATAGCGGCATTACAAGAACTGAGATGGAAAGGTGAGGGTGAAATAAAACGGAAAAACTGCACTGTGTTTTACTCATGTAAATATATATGCTCATACAGAAGATAGTAGCGAAAAAGAAAAAGATGACTTTTACGAAGAGATAGAAACGTTTTGTGAAAGCGTGCCTAAGCAAGACATGTTGATAATTCTGGGAGATTTCAATGCAAAAATTGGAAAGGAAGACCACATAAGTCTGATTGCAGGGAAATACACTTTACATGATGAAACAAGTGCAAATGGTGACAGACTATGCAATCTAGCTGAAACAACTAACACACTGATTATCAGTACCAAGTTTGAACATAAAAGACTTCACAAAGTAACATGGGTATGGCCAGGCAGAAGCAACGAAGATGGAAACCAGATAGACCATGTGCTGGTATCAAAGAAGATGGAAAACATGATAATGGACACAAGAACGTACAGAGGTGCAAACGCAGACTCTGACCATTACCTGGTAATAACGAAAATAAAGCAAAAAGCAACAAGCTATGACAGAACAAAAACCAGAACACAAAAAGTAGCAATTGAAAAACTTGAGAACAGAGAAGTCAGGAAACGGTACGAAGATAGAGTAAAAGAAAAACTTACCAAAAGCGAAAAAGTGAGCAGCCTAGATCAAGAAATGAACAAATTTACACTCTGTATACACGAAAGCGCAAAAGAAACAATAGGATACAGAAAAGAGAAGAGAGACAAAGGATGGTTTGATGAAGAATGCGCCGTATACAATAAAGTCATAACGGAAAGAAGAGCAAAATGGTTAAGAACAGGAAGACAGGAGGACTTGATAAAATACAGAGATAGTATAAAAGAAGCCAACATTATATATAAACAGAAGAAAAACACATGGATCATGGAGAAAACGGAAGAAATAGAAATGAGCAACAAATTCAACAACACAAGAATTTTTTATCAACTGTTAAGAAACCGAAAACCGAGACATATAGTAAAACGAAGAGGACTAATAGGTGAGGAAGGAAAAACAGAATATGATCAGTCAAAGATTAAACAAATATGGAAGAAAAACTTTCACAAATTACTAAATGCGAGACAAGAGTACCAACAAGAAAACATAGAAAATATAAATGACAACAGTCAAGAAATAATAGCTCCAACATCTGATGAAATAATAGCAGTAATCCAGAAGATGAAGAATGGCAAGGCACCTGGAGGAGATGAAATATACGTGGAACTCATAAAGTATGGAGGTGAAGAATTATGCGAAAGGATGTGCAAACTGATACAGCAGGTATGGAGGGAGGAAAGAATGCCCAAAAAATGGAACGAAGGCGTAATTGTACCTCTGTAAAAGAAAGGCGCAGCAGAGGAATGTAAGAACTACAGAGGCATAACATTACTAAACTCATCCTACAAGGTGCTGTCCACATTGATTTATAGAAGATTGAAAGAATATACCAAACAAGTGGTGGGACCATATCAATTCGGATTCAGTGAAGGAAAGTCCACGGTAGATGCAATACACATAGTAAAAAGAATTATGGAAAAGTCAAATGAGCACAACATAGAAATTCATATGCTGTTCGTGGACTTTCAGCAGGTGTTTGATAAGGTCAACAGAGAAAAACTGTATGAAGCGATGAAAGAGGTAAAAATACCAAATAAATTGATACGACTAATAAAAATGACCCTAGATAACACCATGACATGCGTTAGAACCGAAGAAGGCACGACAGAACATTTCATGATCAACAGCGGAGTAAAACAGGGGGATGCTTTGTCAGCGACGCTTTTCAATATAGTGGTGAAAAAGATAGTGAGAGAAATGGACATAAATGGAACGATAGCCACAAGAGAGGGACAGATCTTAGCCTATGCAGACGACATGGTAATAATGGCGAGGTCCCGTAAAAGAATGGAAGAGATGTTTGCGAAAATAGAAGAGAAAGCAAGAGAAATGGGACTGCTGGTAAATCAGGGAAAAACCAAATATATGAAATGCGACAAGGATGTCTTGCCTGGCCAAACAGAGATTAAAATAAGTAATCACTGCTTTGAAGAAGTAAAAAGCTTCAACTATTTGGGGATACATGTAAACAAGTATGGCAACAGACAAGAAGAATTAAGAAGACGAGTACAAACTGGTAACAGAGCGTACTACGCTAACAAGGCAGTGTTATCAGATAAAAAACTGAAAAAAGAGACAAAGATCAAGATCTATAAAACGCTGATTAGACCGGTGGTCACATATGCAGCAGAGACAATGTGCTTTTCACAGAGGGAAAATGAACGCCTAAGAGTATTTGAGAGAAGAATCCTACGTAGAATATTGGGACCAAAAAAAGACAACGGTGTATGTAGAGCAATGATGAACTACGAGATAGAAGAGGAGATGCAAGGAGAAGATCTGGTAAAATATATCAAGTCGCAAAGAATAAGATGGCTAGGACACATTATGAGGAGAAGTGAAGACAATATAGTGAGAAAAATAACAACATGGAAACCAAATGAAGACAGAGCAAGAGGAAGACCAAAAATAAGATGGTGAGACCAGGTGACAGACGACCTGAGAGCGATGGAGGTTGAAGAGCGGCGGACGAAGGTACGGGACAGACTAAGTTGGAGGGAAATTGTCATAGAGGCAGCGAGACATGCAAAATTGTAAGGAAGATAGGATAGATAGAAAAAAGATAAAAGTGAGCAATGTTTAATGGGGGCTAATCCTCCCCTTCAAACGGATTTGGAAATCCCAAGCGGGATAGCAATATTCAACAGGATGTAAATGCTATAAATAAATAAATAAATATCCCAAATGCATTAAAATAACTGATTAGATTTTGACGTTTTTTAAACAAAGTTTATCTGCAAAATGTGACATTGTGAGTTTTTTGTCTGAACACGTTGGATAATGGTAGAAAAAATTTTAAGAAGCGATTATTTTTTGACATAAATTTACCAGCTGAATATTTTTCATAGCAACGTAAATATTTACTATAGTCCGTTTTTTTAAAGAAAAATATTGAAATTTGTACTAAAGCAACGCCCTCCAAAGGTTTACCAATGAAATTGCTTTGAAATTAGACGGTATTACAACAACGAAATTTTTGCGATTGGTGTGTTGCCTAAACTGAACCGGGCAAAGTCATAAATAAGATAGACGTGGACAGAGTTAAATGTAATATCGAATAGACGTAGTTATTTGGTTATAATATTTTAGTTTTTTGTGGTGAATATTTAATATTACTACAAGATTAAGTACTATTTAAATTATCTGAAGTTTCCAGGTGTAAATTAGACTTTGCAAACGACGCGCCACCTATATTATTCATATCTGGGATTGACTATATAATAAAACGGTAGCCTAAATGTTTCGCGTTCTGATTGGCGTATATTATAATGAAGGAAATAATCAAATTAATAGGATCGGAATAAATATTCGTCCGCCCTCCTTTACCTCATACGGCTAAAAAGCATCCAACTTCGTAACAAAAGTAAAATAATTTACAAAATTTTATATACAGGATATAACACAAGTTTAAAATCAAAACAAACATTAAAAATACACAAAACAAAATTTTAAATGTTACAAAAAATCTATCGCCGCCACTGGATGTGGAATGTTCTAGAATGTCATTTATCTATGGTATAGTTTTTTGAGCGTCTCGTGTCTATATTTATAATCCAAATATCTAAAACTAACAGGTGGCTATAATTTTAATGTGTTGATTAATTGTGATTAATTCGATATATTTGTATATTTTATATTAATTCTTTGCTAATTTTATAGCTAGAACTTTAACCTAACCTCAAAATTTATACTACAAGTTGATGCTTCCAAGTATGGACGGTGAAATACTTTTAGAAGTGTTAACTACATTCGACGAAAGTATTGATGGTTTGCGAGTTTCCAATGATGGTTATAACGATGACGACATGAAGGGCATTGAAGGCAAGTTAGAAGAATTGCACCATTCCGTTGATATTAAAGATGACGATTCTATTTTAGAATATCAACAGGATAATCATGAGGTGAGCTATAAACCAAATTTAGTGTAAAATGTTCATACCAAAAGTGTGGGGTTTGATATCTTCTTCACTGATTTTTTCTTCCTTTCATGGTTTAGGCTTTCTTGCCTGTTTCGACTTTGTAAGTCTCATCAACACTCTCTCGGGCAGTCAATATTTCTTTTCCCTTTCGAGTTGTAAAAGAGTATTTTTTTGGAATTCTTTTATCTTCTATTCTATTTAGGTGCGATTTACAGAATTGTTTCATTGCATCTCCGTTGCTTTTAATTTTGATTTGACTCTTTTGGAGGGGTCTCATTTTTCGCAGTCTTATGGAAAGGTATAGCCATTTCTATACGATTTAGATTATTTATGTTTCAATGTATTATTTCGCATATATATATGGTGAAATTAATTTATTTTGTTTGCTATGTCGTTGTCTCGGTCGAAGCTTACATTTCATCCTAAAAAGTTAAAATGGGATATTTTTTCTACGGGTTTGTTTTCTATAAAGATTTTACTTCTGATTATATCTTTTTCTTTAAACGCCGTAACTTTCGTCTTTTCTATTGAAATTTGTTGATCATCGCTGCTCCCGCAGAGCAAAAATCGCTTGCCGGAGGTCATCTTTGGTTGTTTGTATTATTACAAGGTCATCAATACTCGGAAATTTATGCATGTAACCCTGGTCTTAGATCAGTGGTTCTCAAACTTTTTGTTTCGTATACCACTTGCTATGTATTTCGGTTTTGGGTAGACCCCCTACTTACCTGGTATTAATTTTTTCAAATTAAAACGAAGCAAATTAAAATTTAATATCTACTACATAAAATAACTACGCAAAAAATTCATATTTTTAGTGGGAGGGATAAACCTGATGCTTTGTTACCAAATTTTCAATATTTGGCATCAATTTAGTTAGTTTTAATCTCAAATTGGTAACCGCGCTGAAACCCCTTTCTACTAGGTATCATGCTAGGTATGAGGAAAGGACGTTAATTTAAATTTAACCTAGAGGCGTATCAGGTGCTATAATAGTTTCTGCAATAGTTAGGTAACTACTACTACTGAGATCCATTATCGTTGACCCACATTTACATCTCATGGACCCCCAATTTCTTTTTTTTGCTGTCATAGACCCTTTGCATGTTGTTGTCGACCCCCGGGGGTCGAAATAGGCCACTGTAGGAACCACTGTTTTAGAGCTTTACAGTGTTATTTATAAACGTTATGTCAATTTTATACAGAGCTTGCACAGAGTTATATAGAAAACTTGACTAATAAACCATGTATAAACCCCTACTCTCATAGATAAATAAGGTTAGAGATGGTCTATTCAATGTTAAAAAAGTGGTAACAATTTTGCGACTGCAGAGCCGCTATTGGCGGTTCTATGAACTAAAAAAAATTAGGGGCAGATTCAAATGCACTTGAAATGTTCTATTTATTGAAAGTAATGAATAAATCAACAGTAATAGTTTTAAAGAAATTGGTTTGAAAACTAACTATTTTTAATTAAAAGTAAATTCACTTTTAATAAGAAAAGAAAAATTCTCAAACTAAATTTTTTTAAAACCTATAGTTGATTTATATCACATTAGTTCATATTTAACAAAATAAATATTAATCACTTGTGTTAAGTAATATTTAACGTAAAAAACAACAAGAAATATAAATACAACGAATTTAGTTTTTTAAATAAGAATATACAAGACTATTTGCGTAACTGCGTAATATAGCTTACACAAGGTAAAAATAGAATCGCAGCACAAATCAGAAAGATATTAAATTATAATAAGAAAATAAAAATTCAACAATTAAATTCTAATCATATCAAATTTTTAGAATAAACCAAAAAATGCACAAACACTTTTTAGAACTAAAATGTTTAAGTTAACACAATATAAATACACCGTATATATTGTCGTGTTTTGAAACGCTAAAAACGTTAATTTTATCATTTTGTAAATTATTTTGAAATTGAGTTATTTAATCTGTAAATTTGTAAACACTGTACATAAAAATTAAGTTTGAGAAATAAGTGGGAACGTGAAGGTAGAGTGGGAGTCGGTTACGAAAAGCAGACGGCAATCTACCGGTCCATCGTACACATAGAACACTAGTAGTTACGGCGCTGTGCTATCACATGGGATTTTTTCCGATCGAATATTTCCGATTTATGCAGGTGTACCCGTGATTTTTTACCCCCGGAGGTAAAATTTTCCTAGGAAATTTTTATCTTTATTCGCAAATAAAATAAAGAGGTAAAACTTCACGTAAATAAGTTAAAAATATCTTTAGTGAATTTTTAGCCCCTAAATGAAATTTTACAATATTAATAAGAATTTTTATTTAGTGTTTATGTATTGATAATATTTAATTGTCAAATGCTAAAATATCCTCTATAGATTTTGAAGAAATTTGATAGTTACAGGATAGTTTAATAGGTAAATAGAAAATTTATTCAAAAATTATACCGGGTGTTCATTTTAAAACTTCCAGCAATTAATATCTCAAAGACCAAAAGTCAGATGAAAAAATGTTTCGGACAAAAGTTGTATGATAGCGAGGGGGAAAGAATATGGCATAATTGGTTTTTTAATTTATTGACCTTTTCAAGGTCATTTGAAGGTCAACTTTAGTTTTTTAAATGGCACCTTATATTTTTTTTAGCAGATTCATATTTAGCATGAATAAATAAACAACTTTCGTTTAAAAAATTTTTTTATTAGACGTAGACTTTTCGAGTAAAATGCATTGAAACAAAATAAAAACTTAATGACATTGTTAATCAAAATTTAATATTTACATGTTTTAGAAGGCTATTTATTAGTATAAATAGTAGAAAACATGTTTGTAAACGAGTGTTTTCATAACAAATTTTCAAAATGTTCCCCATTTACAGCTAAACAATGATGCAGCCTTCGTTGAAACTCACTTCTAACTTTTTCAAAAGTTTCTTTTGTAATATTTTTGCAAGCCACTGTGATTCGTAATTTTAACTCTTCAATATTAGCTAGTATTATATCATAAATAACAGATTTTAAATGTCCCCATAAAAAGAAATCAAGAGGAGTTAAGTCAGGGGACCTAGCTGGCCATTCTATAGGTCCTCTTCTGCCGATCCGCTGCCCAGGAAATGTACCATCTAACCAGTTTCGAACAGGTATAGTATAGTGAGGAGGTGCTCCATCTTGTTGAAAATGCAAAACATTTTCATCAAGCTCCATGTGTCCTTCTTCGTCGCTTTGATTCTCTAACGCATCAACTATTAAAGGATGGATTGCATCTTCAAGCATTTCGAGATATTTTTGGCCTGTTAAATTTCCATCAATAAATAATGGTCCAATAATTGTATCACCAAGTATATCGGCCCACACATTTACCCTCTGCGGCCACTGTGTGTGTTCATCAATAAGCACATGAGGATTTTCATCACACCAATATCGACAGTTGTGTTTATTGACAAATCCATTTAAAAAAAAGGTGGATTTCAATAAATGTGGATGTGTGGTTAATAATTCAAGCATTTTTTCACTAAACTCCACTCGTCTGTCTGGATCATCCTCAGTCAAAGTTTGATGAATCTGCATTTTATATGGGTGAAATTTATGCAACCAGAAACCAGGCTGTCTCGCGTTATAAGATTCTGCAGTTCTTGTAGCATTTTCATTTTCAGCTCCGTACAAGAAAATTAATTATATTCTTTCTTCTTCAGTATAAACCATTGTAATGATCCGATTTCGATCTTTCGTCACATCTAAAGTTAACGGGGAAAATAAAAACTCACTGAAAATCACAAAACTAACAATACTTGAAGAAACGAATATCAATTTAATTGTTTTATGTGACAGTGTTTTGTTTTGATTGCCCTAAAATTAATAAGTTGAATAATAACAAAAGCAATAACAGTCTTCTAATTTTAAAAAAATTAAATTTCGATTAATCAGCTGTAGTTTATTTAAATGTTTTTATTTTGTTTCAATGCATTTTACTCGAAAAGTCTACGTCTAATAAAAAAATTTTTTAAACAAAAGTTGTTTATTTATTCATGCTAAATATGAATCTGCTAAAAAAAAATAGAAAATGCAATTTAAAAAACCAAAGTTGACCTTTAAATTTAATAAATTAAAAAAACAATTATGCCATATTTTTTCCTCCTCGCTATCATACAACTTTTGTCCGAAACATTTTTTCATCTGACTTTTGGTCTTTGAGATATTAATTGTTGGAAGTTTTAAAATGAACACCCGGTATAATAAAAAATTAATTTAATAAATTTTTTTATACACTTTTTTTACTGACATTACCATTTTAATGTGATTAGAATTTTTATGGTTTAAATATATTGCTAAGCTTTTTAATTATGCTCATCGGAAAGGTTCATTGAACATGGAAATCTTATCCATGCAGAAGGATTGTTGAAACTTTGAATGAACGAATATATTATATCGGCGTTTATGAGTGCTGCAGTGAATAACATATCTCCTTCCGTTGCCCAAATTGCATTTGTATGCATTTTTGTGTTTTCCATGTAATTTGTAACACCAGAAAGCAGATCTGCTTCGTTTGTTCTGATTTTCATAAATTCTCCGCACTTTTTCATGCTCATCTTTAGTTCCAGTAATGCATAAAGATACACACCTGATGTTTAATTTACAATTAACCATGAATTTCAATTTAACGGCAGAACACTCTGTATGTGTAATTTTATTTAAACTAATTGCAATTATTCAAATTTACTAACTCAACAAATTGTAAAAATACATTAAAAACTTTAATAAAGACGTCGACAGGTTGCACGTGCACCAAACAAAATGCAATTTCACAAAACCTACTTTAATGTAGGAAACAAATATGCATATCTCGCAAGGTTACAAATCCTTACCTATTAATGTCTGTATATAAATTTGTTAATTCAGAATTTGCTAATTTGATATATAAGTATGTAAATTTTGTTAAATAAATTAAGTATCAATCGAACTCCGTAAAACTTAACTTCGATTTGAGTTTTATTCTACCAACAGGGTGACTTTTGAGATCCAAGAGAACCAATTTGTTAGTGAGGCTGCTAACACTCAGAAGTCATCCGCCCTATCCATAATCTCCATACCGAGATTATTCACCTGAAAATGCAATTACTATGAATAATCTCGGTACAGAGATTATGAAGAGGGCGGATGACTTCTGAGTGTTAGCAGCCTCACTAACAAATTTTTTAGGCTTGGATCTCAAAAGTCACCTTGTTGGTAGAATAAAACTCAAGTCGAAGTTAAGTTTTACGGAGTTCGATTGATACTCAATTTATTTAACAAAATTTACATACTTTTATATCAAATTAACAAATGCTAAATTAACAAATTTATATACAGATATTAATAGGTAATTACATTATAATTTAAAAGGATTTGTAACCTTGCGAGATATGCATATTTGTTTCCTACATTAAAGTAGGTTTTTGTGAAATTGCATTTTGTTAATGCACGTGCATCCTGTCGACGACTTTATTAAAGTTTTTAATGTATTTTTACAATTTGTTGAGTTAGTAAATTTGAATATTGCAATAAAATTACACATACAGGGTGTTTTGCCGTTAAATTGAAATTCATGGTTAATTGTAAATTAAACAACTATCTCCTTTGACTTCTTTGAATTTTGTGTGTATAAAATCGAAGGTTTTTCGACAACTATTTTATCTATAGAACAATTATTTTTTTTTAAAATTTGTTTTTAAATCTGGAGGAAACAAAGTTAATTTAATTCACCAAAGTATAATTTTTATGAACAGAACAGAACGGATAGTGTATTACAACAAAACAACCAAACCAACGTATAATAAAGGATCGGCTACGGTGGAAGTTTCCGTAGACGATATTTCTCAAGTTTTTAAAATAGAACAATGCAGGGTTTCGGGCAAGTCATTGCAATATAGGTGATCAAATGGATACTGTTCTAGATTTTTATGATGAACAGGCAAACGGCTAATGGATCTTCTTTTGTTTTTGGCTTCCAAGCATGTTTTAATTTCGTTAGTGAAATGTAAAGGACCGGAAGGGTTAAATAAGCCATTTTTATTTTTATCAAAGATTCGCAAAAATTGAGATTTTTCATCGTAGTGCAAATGATTTACTCTAATTTTGGTAAGGTCTAAATCGTAAGATTGCTCAGAGTGGAAATTACCTTCACCTGATAAGAAATTATTGCTTAAAGATTCAATCTTTTTCTTTTTGAATTCTTCAGTATCTAATTTTGAATGAAACGGTTTCGAGATTGGATCAGTTAATTGGGTTTTACTAAGTTGCAGTCGCGTCGGCTTGAAATGGACAATCTCGAAATTATCTACTTCTAGCCTTCTTCTGTCTTCTTTATTATTTTTTTTTGTTGCAGGTGGCTCTTTGTCTTCTAAGGAACTAATTCTGAAGTTGGTAAAATTAGTTCGCCGAAAGTGTCGATTTTTGATTTTCGTGAAAACAATCCTTTACGACTGCGCCATTAATGTAATTTTTGTTTTTGTTGTTTTCGAAAATGAATTATATTGAACCAAGTGTTAGCTTAACAAATAAACCAAAAGAAGTTGCGTTGCAATATTTATTGTTGCTTCCGTTGTGTTTCAATAATAACTAACTTAATTATAATATTCTTAACTAATCTAACACTTATTCTAAGGTTACATATTTTAATTACGTCACAAGAAGTGACCAACCTTTATCCATACTTTATATGACAGTTTATAAAAAATATTAAACGATCACTTTTGCTACTTGTAAAATTGATCAATTTCACAGCAAGATTTGTTATATTTCCAATTACTTTATTGTAATAAAAAGTTATTGACATTCAAGAGCCAAGTTTTAGCTTTTCAATGATCACAAAATAAATTACTAAAAGTTAGTAGTTATTTTTTGGTTGCAAATACAATGACCACATATCGCCCATAAGGTTAACACATGCGGGACGGCAACCTTAAAATACTCTTATGTGCGGCGGCTAAAATTTCACTGGGGTGAAATTTATTTTATTTGTGTTGGCTTATTAAAATTATCTTTTTAAATTTTTACTATTTTATTTGTTACAGAAAACCGCAAATAATTTAAAGAGTTCCTTTAAAATTAAGAAAGAAGAAGAAGAAACGAAAGTCAATTTAGAAGATTTGCATCATTCCATCGACATTAAAGATGAAACTTCAATGAACGAATCTCAAGTTAATCAAGATTGTGATATCCCTTCACTTATTCATACTTTCCAGTGTAACATTTGCGATTATAAGGGTTCAAAAAAGGCACAATTAAAAAAACATTTACAAATTCATACAAATGAGAAACCGCATAAGTGTAACATTTGCGAGTATAGAAGTCTGAGGAAACGAGGTCTTAAAAATCATTTACTAACTCATACGAATGAAAAACCGCATGAGTGTAACATTTGCGATTATAAAAGTTACACGAAAGAAGGTTTGAAATATCATTTACAAACTCATACGGGTAAAAAACCGTATAAGTGTAACATTTGCGATTATATGTGTATCACAAAGAGTGCTTTGAAAGATCATTTACAAATTCATACGGGTGAGAAACCGTATGAGTGTAACATTTGCGATTATAAAGCTTCACATAAGAAACACTTAGTTGTACATTTACGTACTCATACAGGTGAGAAACCGTATGAGTGTAACATTTGCGATTTTAAAAGTCGTTCAAGAGAGACTCTGAAATATCATTTACTATCTCACACGGGTGAGAAACCATTTGCGTGTAACATTTGCGATTATAAAGCTCGTACGAAAAATACTCTGAAAAATCATTTACAAACTCATACGGGTGAAAAACCGTATGAGTGTACCATTTGCGATTATAAATGTACACGAAGGTCATATTTAAAGCTTCATTTACGAACTCATACAGGTGAAAAACCGTATGAGTGTAACATTTGCGATTATAAAAGTCGGACGAAAGGGCCTCTGCAAAATCATTTACACACTCATACGGGGGAAAAACGGTATGAGTGTACCATTTGCGATTATAAATGTACACGCAATCCACTATTAATCTTACATTTACGAACTCATACAGGTGATAAACCGTTTGAGTGTAACATTTGCGATTATAAAAGTCGGACGAAAGGAGGTCTGAAAAATCATTTACACACTCATACGGGTGAAAAATCGTATGAGTGTCACATTTGCGATTATAAAAGTCGGACGAAAGGAGCTCTGAAAAATCATTTACACACTCATACGGGTGAAAAATCGTATGAGTGTCACATTTGCGATTATAAAAGTCGGACGAAAGGAGCTCTGAAAAATCATTTATACACTCATACGGGTGAGAAACCGTATGAATGCAACATTTGCGATAATAAAAGTTTCACTAAAGCATCTCTGAAAAATCATTTACTAATTCATACAGGTGAGAAACCGCATGAATGTAACATTTGCAATTATAAAAGTTCAAATAAAGATAAATTAAAAAGACATTTACTAATTCATACAGGTGAGAAACCGCATGAATGTAACATTTGCAATTATAAAAGTTCAAATAAAGATAAATTAAAAAGACATTTGCTAATTCATACAGATGAGAAACCGTATGAGTGTAACATTTGCGATTATAAAGGTCGGAGGAAAGAAGCTCTGAAAAATCATTTACGAACTCATACGGGTGAGAAACCCTTTGAGTGTAACATTTGCGATTTTAAATGTTCACGAAGTGATGGACTAAAAGTACATTTACAAATTCATACGGGTAAGGAATCGTATGAGTGCAACATTTGCGATCATAAAAGTTTCACAAAAGTATCTTTTCAATATCATTTACGAACTCATACGGGTGAGAAACCTTTTGAATGTAACATTTGCGATTACAAAAGTTTCACGAAACGAGCACTGAAAAATCATTTAAAAACTCATACGGGTGAGAGATCGTATGAATGTAACATTTGCGATTATAAGAGTAGCACAAAAGGAACTCTGAAAAATCATTTGCTAATTCATACGGTTGAAAAAATCGAAGGAAAAGTTCTCTGAAAACTTATTTACTAACTCATACGGGTGAAAACCCGGTGCGTGAACCATCACTATTAATAAAGTTCCAGCGGGGAACACAATTATGCGATATATTAAGGGGAGGGTAAGGTCAAATCGATGAAAACATTGCTTATTTTCAAGATTTTTTTTAGACGATACAGGTAATGCTGATTTATTTAATTAAGTTCTATATAATAATACAACATTTGAATGATATTCTCCTAAATTTTCATTGCAATATACTGATAAATAAGCCGTTGGCAGCAAATCTCCTCAGACGCCTCGAAAAAAAGTTATTTTGCGGTGTACGCTATAACTCGTCAATGGATAATGTGAAACAAAAAATCAAAATACGTTTATTAGATAAAATGTTTCTCGAAGTAACGCTGTCGAGTTTTTTTTTTTAATTACGGTAGCACTTGAAAGTCAAAAATGTGATTTGCGCTAATAATAAAATGAACAAATTTGTTATTGTAAGATAAAAAATAAATAAAAAGGAGAAAAAATCGACAGCGTTACTTCGAGAAATATCTCACCTAATTAACGCATTTTGATTTTTTTGTTTTAGATGATCCACTAACAAGTTATATTTAATAAATTAATTTTTTAACTTGTGAAATGTAATTAAATGGTAACAGTACAAAGAAAGAAACATCAAATTTTGCTGTTATGCCTTATGTCAAAGGACTAAGTGAAAAACTGAAGAGAATTTTAAGAAACCACGAAATTAAACTGACATTTAAATCAACCAATAACATTTAACAGCTGTATACAAAATTAAAAGATCCGGTTCCTACAGAGAAAACATCAGATCTAATCTATAAAGTTGAATGCAAGAATTGTAACCTAGAATATATTGGGCAAACGAACCAATGGCTGCACAAAAGAATGAGTGGTCATATCTCAAGTGTTCGCTGTAATAAACCAGACTCTACTGCCATTGCAAAACATATACTAGTCGATGGACATGATGCAGATTTTAAGAACGCAAAAATTATTAAATCTATTACTTATCACACAATCACATATTTTAGATCATAGATTGTTCAAATGAGATATCATTATCATTATCACGTTATCATTCGGTTTCCATATAAACTTGTAAACATTATATTAAAATATTCAGAAGAAGACGTGTACTATTATATGGAACTTAATTAAATCGACCAGCATTACCTGTATCGTCTAAAAAAATTATTAAAGATATGCTATTTTTTTTACCTTATAAAGCTTACCCTCCCCTTAAGCGAAGTTTATAATTTTTAAATATTATTTTCATTACATGCGCTTTTTGCCTTGTATTAGTTTTAAGTTTTATAATATAGAATTTTAGTATTAACGACATAATTTTTTATATTCACTTTATTCGTCAAAAATAAACTAATTAAAAAAATTTCACAATCCGTTTTCATTTAATTTTTTAACTCTAATGTTGAAGTGGCAACAGGAATTTTACGTTAATAATAATTATACTTGGTTTATTAACGAAACTAATAACTATAAGTACTGCCATGTAAGATGGCAGCAAATGCAACAATTAACAAATAAAGAACGATTCGAGTTTAAGAAAGCCATGCACGTAACGATACGAATCAAATTTACACACACATTTCAAAATACTAACAATTGTAAATTAATATGAATAGTTAATCTTGTGTATTACTTCTTAAAGATGATCATTGGAACAACAAATTTACCACAACACACAAAAATCATACATCACTCACTTAAAAATTAATAAAAATCAACTTTAATCAGCTTCGGAAGCATATAAATAAAACTTAAATTAACACAGAATCTTCATTTTTCAATATAAAGCTTGCATATTTCACACACATCTTGAATAGACAGGTTGGATCAAATTTACATCCAAAGATTTTCACAAATTGGGACTTGTCTCAAATGATTTTTGTTTTTCTTGTGTAACGATGATGCATCGGAATCTAGAAAAGATAATTTTGTTAAAAGTAGTTTTAACTATAAAATGTTATAGGATTAGTATGAAAGACATTTTTAGTGACATGTTTGTATAATTTAAATTTAAATCAAGTGTTAGTTTCAAGAAAAAACTTTAAAAAATCCAAAATAGATTTTCGGTGACGACTGTCAGATTGGTTTTTGCAAGATTAAAGAATGAAAAATAAAGGTGCAGAGCCCTAACGTGTATCAAAAGATGCGCATTTAAAAGCTCGAATTTTCGATGTAAAAAACTAAGATCCTAAGATAAAATTAAAAATGAAATTTAATGAAAACGATGTTTATCAAATCACATGGTTTTGAAGAAGATTATTTTTGCTAATTGCGGAAGAACGGTTGAACATAATGAAGTAAGATTTTTTCAGTAATTATCTGAATATGTGATTGAACTTTTTGCAAAGTTTCAAGAAGATCGGAAGAGATTTTGTAAAAAGGTATTTCAAGGCGAATGTGATTTTTCAATTTATTTCCAAAAAATATAAAAGGCCGTCCAAAAACAATGAATTTTGAGTAGCTTTTTATCACTTGCCAAGTGAACTTGTGCCAATGTAACCTCACCAATTAATTTTTTAAATTTTTCAAAACGAAAGCATCAGTGGCAAATAAAAAATTTTGAATCCTCGATTTATTTAATCAAATAACGGTGTAAGGTTATTGTTGGAGATAATTGTTTAAATTAGAAGAAGAATTGTTACCTGAGTTTGGAAATTATCCTGTATGTTAGAAGCAAACGGTTTCATAGTAGTTCTACGCTAAGTAATTTATTTCATCAGATTTTTCACTTAATTAAGAATAGTTTTAAGCACTCTGACACCATTCCAAGTCTACACTCCTATATTAATAAAATAATTTAAATTATAACATTGTTGCAAAAGAAAAAGAAATCAATTATAAAAAAAAAAATTAATTAAAAATAATACAATTTTTTTGTAAAAAAAATACAAATAAAAGTGTGGTTAATGCACCGACCAAGTGCTTTAACCTAGCTTATATTATTGTGGTGTTACGGAAAGAAGTTTCAGTTAAAGATATTAAAAACATTAAATCATGTCACTTATATCAAAAGTTTGTTTCTTTTTTTTTACCTTACACAAAATTCAACAAATCCACACTTTCTGCACTTAAAAAGAACTATTCCCTTCTTAATTAAGCTAGTCACTGGCGTATGCAGATTAGATATCGTTAAGGAGTCTATGCACGAGCAGTTGGTTGGTAATAAAGAGCGCCATACATCGCAGTACATATAATTATTATAAATATAGAAGGATCGCTTATTCTTGGTCAACACCAGTGGCTCAGCCAAGAGGGGGCTAAAGGGCTATAACTCTCACCCAGACACTCCTCCTTTGTTTAATGACCATAGTCGCTTTTTTACCGGTGCAATGAAAAATAAAAAAAAAATGATTGTGTTCGACTGTTCGATATGATTGTAGTTAGGTACTGTTTTTAGTGTAGGTACTTGTTGCTTGTTGATAGCTAATCAGCCAAGCTAGCTATTTAGGCCTTGCATCTTCGGGCCCGCAAGGGCGGATTTACCAAATTGTCGCCTATGGGCACTACTTTGAGATACCGCCCCTGTTATACTTAAGGGCTAAGTTAGGTAGCTAGGGGCGTGGTCAACGGATGTTTAGTGTTTACCGAAATTTTAAATACAAAATAACTTTGCTATGGATAATTAGCTATCAGTTTCAATTGTTAACCTTAATGACTGCTATTTATTGAAAAAAAGGAAAGCTATATTACTATAAAAAAGAATTGGCAAATAAAATCAATGATAAATCTTTCGCCCTGAGTTATTTTGGAAATGCCGTACTTTAATTTAAGGTAGGTAATAGTGGTAACACAATAATTGTACTCGAAAATAAGATAACCACGCCCCTTTTTCCGGAAAATTTTATTATCCGTAAAATTTCCTTATCCGGAAAATTTCATTAACCGTAAAATTTTATTATCCGGAAAATTTCATTAACTGTAACAATTATTTATCCGAAATATTTCATTAACCGCAAAATTTTATTACCCGGAAAATTTCATTAACTGTAACATTTCATTATCCGGAAAATTTTATTATTCATATCAAATTTTTAGCATAAACCAAAAAATGCACAAAACACTTTTTTGAAAACTAAAATGTTTAAGTTATCACAATATATAATTATTATCGCAAACGTTTTCACCATACTATGGCATCATCAGGCGATGAACTAGTTCATCACCTGATATATTGTGATAACTTAAACATTTTAGTTTTCGAAAAAGTGTTTTGTGCATTTTTTGGTTTATGCTAAAAATTTGATATGATTAATATCGAGTTACACTACTTAAACCACTTATCTATTGATTAAATCTTAAATAATCTAACCCAATCCTCTTTTTAAGAGTTTGAACAAGAAATTGGTCATTTTTATTTTAAAAATTTAATGCAGTTTAAAACTTCAATGCAACACCGCTCACGGAAGTATTCCTAATTTTATCAACTAAAGCTTAAAAATTACATATTGTATAATTGGCTATTCAGGAACAGAAGTGATCCAAGTGACATTTCAATAGTTTTGAGATATTAACCAAAACGCGTTTTCATGAATCCTGCCTTTAATAAAGTTTTTCCTAAATCATTATTTATGTTAACAGAATTCATAATACTTAAATTACCTTCTATACAAAATTATGAAAATTTGTAATTCTATTCTATTCTTTTATGTTTGGTAAAACATTGTCGTTTTTCTGTTCAGTTTGAGTAATGTGTGACAAGTTTAAGTAAAAGGGATGGTAGATTGGTGGTACATAGAGCAACATTTACTTTAGATTGTACATTTTTGCATAAGTAATTGGTTTGGCGTTATTAGATGCTTGTGAAGTGAAGAGAACAATAATTCAATATCACTCGGATAAAATAGCGAAAACACTTTGATCTCTTTTCCAATGTTTAAATTACACATTCTGAAGTACATAATTGGTATTATCTTCATTTTTGTAAAAACGTTACTTGGATCACTTCTGTTCCTGAATAGCCAATTATAATATTTTGAATTTTTAAAAGTAATGAAGATGCAATTTACAACAGATGCTTGTAATATTTGGTTCTTCAAATTGAATTACCGCCTTCTCAAATCAAAGTTACAAACCAAACCAAAGCTGTGATCGTCAAACAAACCTCGCACGATGTGATCTCCCCTCGTAATAACACTTACAGGTCCTTTAAAATTTGCGGATGGCTCTTTGAATGCTAACGTAGTTTACCTTACTTACTAACTTCAAACTTACATTTGTCCAGTGGCGTAACCACTGCTAGGACACCTGAAGGAATAATTAGTACACACAAATTAAATAAAACACAGGATTCGGTTTAACGATGAATATATTTTAACCGAAAAAAAAGGTAGTCCGACAACCAATTTACCAGCAAAGTTAATCTCCTTGATATCATGTAATTCGGAATACTCTAGTTTGAAATTTGATTTAATAACTGTTCGATAGTTAATCCCTCTGATCGTAATGTTTTCTAATTAATTATTCATATTTGTATTACCAACCACAACCTATAGTAATTTGTAAGAAGTTAATGTATGCATACCGATGTTCGACTCAATTGGTTTTTATATTATGTAAGACCTTAAATAATAACCTTTATATTCTTAATTATCCGTTCTTATATAAGTAATACCTCGTCACTTAAACTAAGATCGTCAGCTTAAAACTAGTACATCCCTCTTATTGCCAATTGGTCAGTTTCTTAAACGTATATAAATCGTTTGTACTTAACTAAATAAATTCCCCATACTTAAACTAGCAAATAATTATAGCCGCAAATAATAATCAGGAAGAACTTTGTTAACACAGTTCTTTAATATTGTTTTTAATTGATATTACCTTTTATTAGGTCAATCATTGTTATTTTAATTATATTCAATTTTTATTAAGTTAAATGTATTCGATTGTTACTATTTTATAAGTGATCGCAAATAATCATAAGGAACATTGTTAAAATTATCAATAACTGTCCTGAAATATTATAATTTGGTAGTACATCATTTAGATATATGAAAAGAAAGGAGCGACATCACAGCATTTGCTATGTCACTTCCGGTTCTATTACAGTTCACCTTTTTAGTGACCAGCCTATTACTGCGACATATTTTGACCGCCATCTGATGATTGTAAGCGTCCACTCAATCTGTTACGCTTAATCATCTAAATTAAATTATCCCACGATAAATATATTTCCAATATATTTCAAACACCCGCCTTCATTAAGCTTATCTTTAACAACTCCTCTTACGTCTTAACCAAACTACCCCTTGGTACGCCATTGATAAAACATTATATGAATAATCAATCTCTCCCATTACATAATCCACTCCCGTTTTAAATGGTAATAGTATAAATCACAATTCCAAACAGTAATTAAATCTTATAACTGAAGATAAATTAATAAAAACTTAGATGCAACCTCGTATGTAAAAAAAATTATTTAACCACGCGACTACGAACAATTATTACCTACATTTCAACGTAATCCTGTATTAAATTCTTTTAACAAAATAAATCAAATATTTTAAACTTACGTATTTTAATTCTTTTGGTAACTAAATATGATATGAAATAATTTTAATTTTAATTACTTGATATTCTAAAACTGATGCACAAAGAACGACCGTCTCCCACAACGTTCAAAAATGTAAGGCCGTTGTTACCATCTAACGGTCAAATCCAACGGAAAACTCCCACCACTTCCTACACTTCTTTCAACTCCTTGTTGCCAAATCGTCGTATTTTAAAGTAATCAAAATGAACTAAATTTAAAATTTCGCCCCCAATATATTCAAATTCAAATTTACAATATTACAGTATAATCGGATATTAATGCTAACTATGGCCGGGATGGAATGTTTTGACGCAGCTGCTTTGGTGCTAGCTTGTTTGGCGCGAGACCGTTTTGGAGCGAGCCGGTTTGACGCAAGACCGTTTAGGCTCAGAGACGATTTGGCTCGAACCAATTTGGAGCAAAATCTTTGTGGCGAATATAATTACAAACATTTAATTATTAAAAAATTACTTTGAATTTTGGTCAGGTACACATTAGGAACCGCTACGTTACTACTACACTGACTTTTTCTATATATTTTTTCATTAGCAATTATATTATAATTTTATTAAAAATGTATTGTAAACAACAAAAAGATACATGAAGGCGGGGAGGGCAATTACCCTCTTGCCAACCCTGAAATATTACCTGAAATTTTTATTTTTTCCTAAAATTTACTTACTTATATTTTATGTATACTTGTATAACAGCAATTAGTATTATATTTTATAATTTTTTAACAGACTAAAAAATATCAAACGAAAATTCTTGTCCAAATTAGTAAACTTGATGTGATGGGAGTATTAGGTTGTGGACAATAAATTGCGTTTGCCTTGAGGATGGAACAATAAATGTTCCGAAACGTTTGCTAGTTTAACTTAGTGATTTTATTTTATTGACCACAACTCAATACTCCCATCACATCAAGATTAAAAAATATACAAAATTATCAAACATTCTAAATTGACAAACAATTCCATACATTTTACTTCTATATATAAGAAGTCGTACAACGGTAATTTATTTATTACATTTCTATAGGAAACATTCGTTTATATTCTATAAACCCTTTTTTATTTATTTTTTTTTAAATGCGGTAAATACTTGTTCAAGAATTTTTAAGCATAACTAAGTAAAGACCGCTGCTAATTTAGTGACGTTTCTGAAGTGAAATTTTAATTTTGCGCTTGCAAACTTGTCTTTAGCAGAGGTAACAACGTAAGAATTATAATTTTTGTAATGTATGTTTGTTACCTCAAAACTCCGTCATTTATCAACCGATTTTCAAAATTCTTTCGGCGCTGAATCAAGTATAGTTCCAAGTTAGTCCTATTATAATTTCATTTGTATTGGACCTTGAACATACCATGTAGTATGTAATGTTAAAATAAACAATCTAAACAAATATTAAAATAATGAATTTTAACTGTTAAGTAAAGAATACAAACTTACATACAAAAATAATATATAAAAAACATTTTAAGAACATTTTAATTATAAAAACATAAGAAACAGTTTTATTCAAATATTCTAAGTCCAAACCTGTTAAATGTAAATTATTGTCGTTTATATTGTTTTTCAAAGCTTTTTCTTAACTTACTCAACAAAAAAAATACTTTTCGTTAAATTCAACGAAAATAAATTCATTACCCGTTAGAACCTTTTCTTAAGTACCTCACTTTTATTAATCTTATATAAGCAGTAGGTTAAGGTAGGTATAAGGTAGAATAAATAATAAATACATGACGACAAAAAGGCCAGACTTTGAGCAGATTTAGATCTGCACTACTTTGTCTTTGTGTACGAAACAGTTAGGTACTTAAAATTTTTTAAATTGCAGATTAGTGCAACATTTTTGTGTTGGCATCACCAATATATTTTGTAATTATATAGCAATTCATTTTTAACTTAACTTGTTCATTGCATTCTTTGGTCAGCTCGTGGTTAGCAGAAGTGCAAAAGTGTGTTATTACTTATTAAACGAAAACAATATTTTCTTGGAGAAATTACTATCGCGATAAATTTTAGTTGTTGGCATTAACCGATCTCGAAGTAAGGGTGTAATTTATATTTTGTAATAATTTATTGATATTTAATTAATTAATTTCTACGGTTTTACCGTTACGGATCAATATCTATTTATTTAACCTTAAAAAATTTCATTTAAACACGTGACGTTCGGGTTAGTTATTTGGTCTTATTTTTCTAATTTTTTTTTTCTGATTAATAATTTTTCTATATTTCCAGTTTTTTAATTTTATTTTTCAATGTTGTTTGATATACCACTGATGATCAATAATAATTGTGAAATAAGAGTAGTTTAGTTTGTTTATTTTAACAATACACACTACTTAATAGTAGCGACTTAATGAAAAATTTCGTAAGGGATATTTTACTAAAAAGTTGAAAATAAAAACAATTAAAAAGAACTTTTTAAACAAACATTTTTCTAGAAATTGCACTATAAAGTAAAAAATAATTTTTCAAATAAGAACAAACAAAGCGCTATGAAAACATCAAAATAAAAAGCGTGGGGCTATATGACTATAATAGCATAACTAAGTTATTTTTTACTCTTTAGTGCAATTTCTAGAAAAAGCTTTCTTTAAAAAACTTGTTAATTTTAACCTGTTTGTATTGTATTGTAAGCTTTAACCTGTTAATTGATTGTCAAAATATTCTCGAAATTCATAGAAATTTGTTAAATTTTTTTCGTTAAAATTGACAGCCTTTTAAATTCTTGTGCTTAGATGAGTGGACGAGGATTTCGGTCTCAAACCTATTCCAACAGCGCAAACAGGAATAATTACGGCAATCGAAACTATGGAGAGAATCCAGCCGGAAATGGTTCCGCTAACGGAAATTTTAGACGGAATAACACTAATCGTCAATTCAATAGCACTGCGGAACAAACAATGGAAGTGCCTTCGCAATATGTTGGAAGGATTATTGGTAAGTTTGATGTTATGTGCTATTTTTAATTGCCATGTAAATGTGTAGAGCAAATTCACTGGAATTTTAATTGTTTTCGTTATACAAATTCAAGTTAAATAATAATTGAATGTAGATAAAGATTAAAATAGGCTTCATTGTAAGTTAAAATTTTATTATTTACTTGCTAATAATTAAATTATGTGTTCTTTTCTGTTTACCGAAAAGGTAGTAATGCTTCTTAATTCTATACTTCCAGTTTAATTTATTTTTTAAATGTTAGTTGACAAGAATTCAATAAGTTTTTGCTTCTTTACGAGGTACAATTAAATTTAGTAAAATTACTTCTGAAATGGTTAAACTTTTGTGGTTATTTTATCTCACAGCACATTTAAAAAGATCTGCATTCACACAGTGTAAAATGTAAACGATTCTCGTCTAGTAACAATATTAGAAAAAAGCATGATTTTGGGTTGTGTCTCTCTTTTCCAGCCCCGAAGATCAGAGAAAAAGTCTTTCGAAACGTTGGCTAAACGAAATTTTGTTTGATTTGCATAGTCCACACAACCTAACATCATTTTTGTCCTATTACAGTGTGAAATATTTTTCATATTCATATTTGGAAAAAGAATCATTCCTAAACACTTCTTAATTTTTGGTCCGACTTTCAGTTAGATAATTCTTACTCTCAGTATTCTATACTTAGATTCTGTAAGTTTGAATTTAGTTCCAACTGTGTTTAATAATTTTTTATATTTGTGTTTTTTAATATTTGAGGGTTTACTCGGGCAATTGTGCATAATGTGTGTTATGAGATTTTTAGCTTGCTTCATGTGCCTCACAACCTAGCTTAGTCATTTTGGCTGAATTGTAATTTAAACTTTTCGAAAACTTAGTTTCTGATTAAATTTTGTTATAGTCATAATAGTTGATTTATAAAACTGTACTGTCGGTAATTCACAGCAGAATAGAGTCAATTATTTAGTGGGATTTTTGTTAAGCTGTTTATAATTATGTCTTAGGAATATCATCGATGGTTTTTTCTCTAAATTCTTTCTAGTTTTTCTAATAACTAAATATCATTACATAATATTCAAGGAAATGCAGATGGAAACTAATTTTTGAAAAGAAATTTTCCAAAATTATTGGACAGCCCATTAAAATTTTTTAGATGAACATTTTTTATAATTTTGTTTTTTAAATGTATAGGTAAGAGAGGAACCAAGATAAGTGACCTTCAATTCGAGTCGGGGGCAAAAATTTATGTCACCAAAAATATTGTTGGGGAGAACACCGTCATTCGATTAAGCGGATCGGCAGCTGAAATTGAAAGGGCGAGGCTGCTCATTCAAGATTTAACTGTCGAACAAAAGCCACGTGAAAATCGTGAAAGTCAACCGCCACCTGATGTCGTACCATTAGATCCCGAAGCACTTTCTGAAGAAAGAAGAAGACGAGAGCAGCGCATCCACGAATTACAGACATTAGATTGGAAAACAATCAATGAACGTCACGATAAGTGCGTACAAGAAAGATTAAACTCTTTGCCAAAAATTGTTAAATGCTTCTACAGAGAAGTAGACGAAGTTGCACAAATGACTGCCGAGAAAGTATCGGAGTTCCGTCAAAATAGCAACAACATTATGGTCTCGCGAGTATTTGTGGAAAAATTTGGCGACAAAGCCATTCCAAATCCAGTACGCAACTTTTCACAAGCTTTTCACAATTATCCACTTATTTTGTCTGAAATAGTGAAGGCTGGTTTCGAAAGACCGTCGCCTATTCAATCTCAAGCTTGGCCTGTACTGCTTAATGGAGAAGATTTAATTGGCATTGCCCAAACTGGTACCGGAAAAACGTTAGCATTTCTTTTGCCTGCTCTTATTCATATTGACGGACAAACTATGCCCAAAAAACCTGCCGAACCACGCGTATTGATCATGGCCCCTACTAGGGAATTAGCATTACAAATTGAACGTGAAGTAAACAAATATAATTATAAACAGATTAAATCGTAAGTTGAATTTTAGAATTGCTCAAATGGATTGCAGTAAAACTTTTTTTTTATAGTGTATGTGTATATGGAGGCGCCGACAAACAGGAACAAATTAATGCACTGAATCAAGGCGTAGATATCGTAATTGCTACGCCTGGCAGACTCAACGATCTAGTTTTAACAAGTAAGAGTTTATTTTTAAAGTTAAAATTTGCTAACACTAATTACTTATTCCTTAGAAAAATTGTCGATGGAAGGAGTCACTTATGTGGTGTTGGATGAGGCCGACAAAATGTTGGACATGGGCTTTGAAGGTCAAATTCGTAAAACTTTGTATAACGTACGGGAAGATAGACAAACTGTCATGACTAGTGCAACTTGGCCGGAAGGAGTTCGAAGATTGGCCACTTCGTATATGGTTAATCCGATACAAATATATGTTGGCTCGTTGGATTTAGCTGCCGTACATACTGTAACGCAAGTTATAAAAATGATGCCCAATGACGACGATGCAAAATTTGAAACGGTAATTAAAATTAACACTTATGTTTTCGAAACATTAATTTTTTTTCTTTAGTTTATGGATTTTGTTCAGACAATGAATCCAGAAGAAAAGGCGATAGTCTTTTGTGGAAAAAAAGCACGTGCAGACTATTTATCCTCGGAGTTGGCGTTAAAGGGTGTCTATTGTGCATCACTCCATGGGGACCGCGATCAACGTGATCGAGAACAAGCATTGGAAGATATCACCAGTGGTTACGTCAAGATACTTATAGCGACCGATTTGGCATCTCGTGGAATAGATATAGAGGACATAACGTAAGTTAACATAAGACTATGTTTGGATACCTTTTCATGATCTCTTAACTTTAGATATGTTATCAACTATGACTTTCCAAGAAACATAGAAGAGTATGTTCATAGAGTAGGCCGTACAGGACGTGCCGGTCGATCCGGTCAATCCATAACATATTTTACGCGCGACGATTGGTCTCATGCAGAAGAATTAATTCCTATATTGGAGAAAGCTAATCAAGTAAGTATTTTTGTTTTAATTATTCAAGACCGATTTCTATTATTTTTGAATACCAGTCAACCGTGATAATTACATTGATAATTTGCTCAAGTTTTTATTGAATCTTCAAGAAGAAGTGTGTTTTTACATTTTTATTATCTTAAAATTTTTTAATTTTAAAATGTTTTTAATTTAGATTTTCTACTTTAATGTTTTAACTTATAAACAATATCTTTGAGGAAAGAAATTGTTTTTCTTGGCTTTTATAATATGACATAATAATAATACATTTTTAAACTTCCAAGTACAAAAGTTTACATTCCTGATCGAAAGTACACAAAATGACTACAAATTAAGTTAAAATTTCATTTCGTTAACAATATTTAAACTTTTAACGCCACATTTAATTAACGCATTAAAATGTGTTATCCATGACGACGAAAATTAGCACACTGTTATTTATTTCTTCAATCTATGTTTTAATTTTAAACAAATCATTGTCGCAATGGGTGAAGAAACAAAATTTATAATTAGTGAATTGAACCGAATTTTTAATTAGAAATTTAACAAGTGAACCAATACTTCAAGTTGTTTGCGATGTGTTGGCTAATTTGAATACAATCGGCGCAGTTAAAATATCAAAAATTTAAGGGGGAAAAAAGGGGTCGTTTAGACCCCTGGGGGTGGATATAATATCACTTCGGGAACCACTGACTTAGAATCTCAAAAGGTTGAATTTTTAAGACGATCGCGAAGATGATTGGCTTTGTTTCTTATTGATTGGAAATTTGGAAATTCTTGAAGAAATTATAAAATTACTGAAAGCCAAACTTAGTTCGACCACTGTAAATTAGCAATCAATTTTAATTTCTTTTTTCCAAAAATATCTTTTACTAAGTTTCTTGTTTTTTCAGTTTGTTCCTGACGAATTGCTGCAGATGAAAAAAAGATTTACAGCTAGGAAGCAAGGTAGGAATAATCGTCCAAGAGGAGGAGGCGGCCGAGGCGGTTATGGCAGAGCGGCTGCAAATTTCGAAATCTTCTAAAATTGATTTCTACAATTAATTTCGAAAATTAATTGCAACAGTAGTGATTGTTTGTATATTTATGTTTGTATAAAAAAATGAACCATCATATATTTTTTTTTAATCGTACATATTGTCTTTAAAATTAATTGCATTTATGACGCTGCATTTTTAATTTATTAATTTATTTATATTTCTGAAATTACAAAGAATACTATGTTTGATATTATTTTAAATAATAAAGAATATTTGATTTTAGTATAAAAATTTTTTTTTTTACTTTATAAACAACGCGCCTAGAAATTACTGTTTAGAGCAACCCCCATTTTAAATTAATATGCAAGGTTCACTCTTAATTAATTTCTAGGACCGTCGTTCAATGAGATGAATAGTGATTTCTATACCTTAAGAGATGATCTACTGTGCTTCGTTTTGCTTCTTCGCGTACTTTGTATCATTTTCTTCTGCAGAATCATTTATCTTTTCGAAATTCGTTGCTTTTTATGATAGTTTTAGCTTTCATCTGAAATAGCTCAAATCACATTAATTTTGAAAAACTTCTTCGATGTTATTTACCATATTTCTAGCATTAGTTTCTGTATGTTCTGAATAATGAATAGTAAGAGTCTGTTACTCTACCTCCCCCCCCCCCCCGGTAAATATTTTTATCCCAAAACCTAGCACCGGGATCCTTAGAGCTAGCACCCAAATATGAAACCTAGCATCATTATAGTTTTTTCATAAATTTATTTTATTTATTTTCTCTTAAACGCCTCTTCTACTGCGCATGCCTCATGTTAGTATTTGTAATTTAAATTACAAAATTTATTTCAAATTCGATTTTAAATACCTACAAGTAAGGGAATGTTGTCAGGGTTGGCCAACCTTTTAATTTTTGCCCATAACTTCCGTGTAAGAAAAAATTTTGTTAATTTAAGCACATGATCAGAAAGATCTAGGAATAAAGCTACTTTCGAGGCAATCGCAAATTGATTGGGTAAAAAATAGAGAACTTATACAAAAATTAAAAAAAAAATGTTGTCAAGGTTGGCCCACCGTTGAGAATTGTCAAATTCATGCAAAAAAATTAACTGGATGAAATATTAAACCAAATTCATTTTATTTTTATTCGATTGAGTAAAACTTTACAATATAATATCGTAGAGAACTGATTTACATGACACATAATTCCGAATCACTGTTTTGGCAAATAAAATAACTCCTTGCCATTTTGGCACTTTTCAAATGCACTTTTTTTTTGCATTTAATGCATGCAATAGAGTTCCGGCGACGAATTATTCGCTTCCAAGCAGATGTTGCATTTACTAACGTCGTTTTTTTTGCAACTGTCCAACCTTGACAACAAGTTCCATCACCACATCGGGTCACACTACATCCAAACAGGTAGCGAAATTGAATGTTTCTCTTGAATAATTTTTAAAGACTATCCACATAACACATTTTAGATGCTTATCTTAACGAATTAATGTTTTTTCTCCAAGTTTTCATTCTCTATTTGCAGCTGCTGGAAAACTTTTTTTGTCTTGGTTCAGCGAATGAGTGCACAACACGTTTCAACATTACACTCCGAAATCAGTAATGGCACGAAAAGTTCGTTGTCATTGAAGGATGTTTTGCCACATTTGCACATAGGTGGTTTCAGTGATCTACACTGAAAAATCGCAGTTAACCGACCTAGACGACGGGCCAACCCTGACAACATTCCCCTAATTTTTATTGATTTGCCTACTTAAATATTGATGTGATATTTTAGTAAAAAAATACCAACGGCTGTTGCCTGCTCCGGGTAGCTTTGGTGTGCGGGAGTGATCGGGCTTACCCGGGTCGAGAGTTTGACGTTGACAGTAACAGTCCCGAGCCGAGTGAAAATTTGAAAATACAACTTTTTCGACGAAAAATGTTTTCAACATGTTCCCGACGACGAAGCACCCTCTTTTTTGTCTCACTGCGTCACATTTTCTACAACTTCCCTAATAAATACAACGTCGCAAAAGCTAGACCCCCTCAAATAACAAAAAACAAATAACTACAGGTATTTAAAATAAAATTGATAAACTTTTCACACATATCGACGCTAAGAAATTCCCTGTTTGGAAAAATATTTTTGGATTAAACTCTTAGTTGCCACTAATTTGTTATTACAATTTTCATTATCCTTAGTACTACCCGTTTCGGTGTTAGAATGAATAATATTAAATTAATGAAAAAAATATTTAAATTCGGTATTTTATTATTAATTTAATATTTTTTTGCAACATATAACCAGCAGTGTGGTGTAAACTTTACGCCGGGCAAATTTGCTAAAAGAAAAAACAGTTTATAACAAACTAAAATTTCTACATTTTATTTTTAAAATATGTATTGTAATGATATTTTTTATCAAAATTACCACACACTTATCTCTGCTCAGGGTAACTCAGCATTGCGGGAGCAATTGTAATTTTCAAGGATCGAGGGTTCCTGCGTTTTCAAAATTTTAATTAAAAAGAAATCTTTCCAATAAAACAAATAATTTCTTCGAAAATCAAATCCAATTCAGAATAATACTGGCCAATCTAATAAATTTAATAAATTCTCCAAAATAATTCTTCTTCAAAAGTAAATTAATAAGTTTCTAATCCAAAAAAAAAATCAATTCTCCAAAATAAATTATTAAATCCAATCCAATGTAAAATTTTTAATATAATGTAAAATAAAATTTTAATTTTATTTGACGGGAACAACGTTTGATTTGCCTTATCCAAATCGTCGAGTTATCAGACACAACACTCGTTCGCTCAACTATAATTCAAATTTTCCAATTTTAAATCCAAATCGAAAATTATAATTTTAACTGCTTCTTTTCCAAATTATTCAAAATCAATCAAATCTACTACCGTTCGGTAGCCGCTCATAAAAATTATCCAAATTAATTAAAATATCAAATTAATCATCCAAAAAAGGCGCAATAATGCATTCGCATAAAATCACTTTATTCAAATTAAAAATAATAACTCACAATTTAAAAAAAAATCACAAATCTCAAAAATAAATCACAGAGCCAAAATCATCGACCAGCTTGGTCGGCCATCTTGGCGAAAAAGCAGAAATTTATCGAGCCAAAAGTCGGCTCTGTCACTCGCGCGGCGACCTGTTGGCAAAAGCAATTCTCCTGGTCGGTTCGCTCCCCACCTGTCTAATTTTTACAGTCTTGCAACTTAAATTATTTACAAACAAAATTTTCATCAAAATGTACAGGGTAGGTCGCAACCATTTTGAAACACGACAGCAACCCCCGTTGCTAATGGCAGTTTTCCGCGCAGCTGAAAACAAAATTAGCGAAATCTCGAAAGTGTTTCAAAAGTAAATCTAAAAAATTTTTAACACAACACTACAATATTTACAAAATAATTTTAAATTCAAAAATCAAATCAATTTAAATAATTAAAAAAAAAGCTTATCCATTTCCAAAATCTTCATCCATCATTCATTCTTGTTTCCATTTATTTTTCTTTTCGGACCTTCCACAAATTGATCTTCGCTTGAGGCGTCCACTTCACTGGGATCTGGTTTCTTGTTTTCCACCCCCGACTCATCCAAAACTTCCAATTCCTCTTCTTCTTTTTGTGTCTTTTTTCTACGTGGTTGAATTCCAAAATTCTCTTAATTACAAAAAACATTTTAATTTTTTTCTTCTTGTCTAATTCCAAAATTTTCATTTTTCCGACCAAGTTTTGTTTTTCTTGTTGTGACCGTTAATTTTCCATATCTTCAGTATCCAAATTTTTCCTTTTATTTTTTTGATCTTATTTCCATTCTTCCTACGCAGCGTTTTTTTATCATTTTCAATAATTTTTGTGGAGCAAACAATCTAATAATTTCAATTCTTTTTTCCTTCTTATCATTTTCTTTATTAATTTTCTTTTTTATACCCCTATTCTTCTTTTCATCACTTTTTTATCATTTGTATTCTCTGCACCGCCCATCATTAAATCTGACTTTATGTTTTCTTCACTATCCGCATTAAACTCCTGTTCTTATTCCTCTTTTGTCATGCTTTTTTATTAACTGTTGCAGCAATTTATCCGTGCTTGACATTTTAGTTTTTTGTTTCATTTTTACGTTTTTGTTCACAATTTTATTTCTCAGGGTCAAAAATTAGGTTGCTTTTTTTGAGCTCCACGTTGTCTGCGCCATTTAATGCAATGCCCCAGCTATTAAAATTTTTAAATTTTATTTTTCAATCCAAAAATATTTTCGCTGGGTTGGCATTCATTATTTATTAAGCAATGAGATTCTTCAATATATAAAAGTATAAAGTATAAAGAGACATAAAACTCCCTCTGGATTCTGGATAGGTAGCGGAGGGCAAACCAAGATATGCGTGCACTCAGACCACACATCGATCTCATTATGCTACTTTCTGTTACAGCAGCGGCCCATCATCCCTCCTATTCCTCAAGCCTTCCCAAAACTCTGAGAATGTCTTCTGGCCATGTCGGGTCAGAAGCTCCCTAGCATAGATCCTTTCTTTGGTGCAAGCGATGGGCATCTGCAAAGCATATGCTCCATCGTTCCGTCTGCTTCATTGCATCCACGGCAGATCGGACTTTCAGGCAGTTCCATTGTGTGTAGGTGTTAATTTAGCTTGCAGTGTCCCACCAGAAAACCCGCGATAGTTCGTAGGCTGTCCCTGGACAGTTGCAGGTAATATTTTGCATGCTTACCAGAGAGAAAGGGAAAAAGGTCCATTAGAAGTATTCAAGAGAAGTAGAATAATATCGTGAACATCGCCGACGAAAAGAGACAATAAAACGAAAGCCGGGAATGGGTAGTGAAGTAAAGATATGAAGGAACTAAAATGATTGATATTATATAATATAAGCCGAGAACTCAAACAGAAAATGAAAGAAAACAACGTAAAACTGAAAAAAATAGAGAGGAACTGGAAAAGATGAAGGAGTAAGTAAAAAGAACTAAAGAAGAAATAATAAATCTGAATGAGGAAATAAATAACATAATTATTAAGGATATCAAATTTTTTTAGCATAAACCAAAAAATGCACAAACACTTTTTTGAAACTAAAATGTTTAAGTTATCACAATATATAAATACACCGTATGTATATTATCGCAAACGTTTTCACCATACTATGGCATCATCAGGCGATGAACTAGGATTATTGTGGATATATTTGTGGATATATTGTGGATATATATAATGAATTATTTAAGTGGATAGTGTGGTAGTTAGTAGTATGTAATACTACGTATTTTGTTTATTTAATAAATAATTTTGTTTAGAAATTATTAAATTTTTTAATATAAAAATTGTTTATAACTCGAGATACGCGATTATCGACAAATGTTTGTATCAATTTCTTTACATGCTTGGGTGTGTAGAATAGAATGCTATTTGGAAAAATATTTTGAAAGGGCGTAATGCTTTTTTACATTTGTAATAATATCTAGGGTTGTAGTCAAATTACAAACTCAAAATTTTTGGTGATAAGACCAATAAATAATATAGTAGAACCTCGGCTAACCGTGGGCGCTTGCAACGTTGGTAGTATTATACTATGTACTATTCTAGCGGCTATACTGGATGTAGAAGATCTAAAGAGCAATGAATATGACAATCATCGTGTAACAGATACACAAGCTACTGAAGCTATAAATGCTTTATTAAATTATTTCGAACAGATAAGTGAAAGCGAGGTTGTAGATATTTTTTACATCAGTAAATTGAAAGATTTGATTAAATACAAAATCAGAAAGGAAAAAGATAATGGCTTTTTGGGCCAACTATGGCCGACAGCGGGTGTGTGATTTTGCAGACCCGCTGAATTTGATTTTTGATACGTTGAGTTTTTTGATATTATTTTGAAATTGTGAGTAATTATTTTGATTTAAATAAAGTGAAATTTATGCGAATGCATTATTGCGCCTTTGTTGGATGATTAATTTTTGATATTTTGATAATTTGGATATTTTTGATGCGTTGCTACCGAGCGGTAGTTGGTTTGAATTGGTGATTTGGAAAGATTTGATTGATTTGATGAAATTTGAAGAGAGTGATTGAAATTATAAAATTTAAAATTGGTTTTAAAATGGCAAGAATCAACATTTGAATTTGTACGAGCGAGTGGCAGATGGTGATAACAAGACGCTTTGGATACGCATAAAATTAAACGTATGAGCCCAGTAAAAATTTTACATTACATTGAATGTAATTTAAATTTGGATAATTTATTTTTGAAAAAGATTTATTTTGGAGTGTTTAATATTTGTTTTGCATTGGAAAGAATTCCTTTTGTTTTAATTTTAAAAACGCAAGAACCCTCGACCCTTGAAAATTAGCAATTGCTCCCGCACACCAGAGTTACCTGAGCAAGAATAAGTGTGTGGAAATTTTCCATGAAAATACCATTACAATATATTTCGATGTTTAACTCAATTGTTTTTCTATTATGTAAGATCTTTAAATAATAAACCCTTATATTATACTTAATTATCCGCTCTTATAACTATTACCTCGTCAACTTAAAAACTAAGATCGTCACTTAATTAATATGTCGTCAGCTTAATCTAAGTTCGTCCCCTTTAAATTTCTAATTGGTCATTTCCTTAAATCTAAATAAGTCGTCTGTACTTAACTAAATAAGTCACTTATACTTAAAACTAGCGTCATCATCTTAAATGTTATGTAGCCGCAAATAATCATAAAAAACTTTGTTAAAAACAGTTCTTAAATATCGTAATTGGTATTATCTCATATGTAGTCGCAAATAATCATAAAGGAACTTTGTTAATATTTATTAATAACTGTCCTGAAATATCAGAATTTGTATTATCTCATTGAGAGATATTTGAAAAAAAAGAAAAATAAGCAACATGTTCACAGAATCTGCCTGATCATTTTCTTATGATCTTATGATTTTAAGCGTCCACTCTCTTTTGTTCCGTAATTCATCTAAATTAGGTTATCTAATACTATATATATTGTCGTGTTTCGAAAACCAAAACAAAATTAATTTTATTTATTTTGTAAAATAATTTTAAAGTTTAAATTTGTTTTAGTGTTTATTTATTCACATTGTATAAAATTGTTAAGTTTTGCTATGTAAATAAAAAGGTAGGGAGAACTAAAACTAGAAGGACTGTGGTTTGAAGTTTGTAGAAGACTTAGGCGGACGCCTTTGCGTCGAGCAAATAAAAATAATTTCCGCAATACAAGATTTAAATTGTTAATTGTTTTTTTGTTTAAAACCAATAAAATAAGTTAAATTGCGTTGATGTTTTTGTTTTAATTGTGGTGAAGTGGATGGCGCGAAAATTAAAAACTGGAAGAATTAATGAGAATTTTTGCCGATGCGTAAAAGTTACATCTCAACAAATTTGTTATGCCAGCGGCAAAATACACGTGCGCTTGCAAGACCAGATTCAAAGTAAAACAAAAGTGAGCATTTAATTAAAATATACAATTTGATACTTAAGAGTCTCTTGCTGAGTTAAAAATTTGTGTTACCTCGACTATTCTCACTAGAGAGTGAAATTGTTAAAATTTGCAAGGTTGGGGGCATAGCAATATTTGATGTGGTGTTTCAAAATGATTGCGACCTACCCTGTACACATTTTAATAAGAATTTTGTTTTTAAATAGTTTTAAGTTGTAAGACTGTGAAAGTTAGACAGGTGGGGAGCGAACCGACCAGGATATGTGCCTTTCGCCGATAGCGCGTCGCCCGAGTATGTTCAGCTCGGGGCAGTTTTTGAGTTTTGATATAAGTTTGAATTTGTGAATTATAGTAGCCAGTCGCCGACAAGCGGCCACCTTGAGCATCTTGTGTCAAGTTTGCTCGGGACAGTTTTTGAGTTTTGATATCAGTTTAAATTTGTGAATTATAGTTGTGAGTAATATTACTGAATTTTGATTGAAATAAAATGATTTTGATGCGAATGCATTAATTGCGTAATTTTTGGATGATTAATTTTGATATTTGGAGAGTTTGGATAATTTTGATACGTTGCTACCGAGCGGTAGTTGATTGAGTGCTGTAGAAGATTGATTTGGTTGATTGGGAAAGGAAGAGATCAAGTTGTAAAATTTGAATTTGCATTGCGAAATTATTAAAAATTAAAATTTGTTTTAAAATTCGAGGAATAAAATTTACATTTGTACGAGCGCGTTGCCACATGCTAGATAAGCCGACGTTCTGGATAGGCACAAGGTCGAAAGTACAAGCCCATTTAAAATTACAAATAAAATTAAATTTGAATTTGTTTTGCATTGGAGAATATTTTTTTGTTGATTGTAAAAAAATAGCTTCAAACTCGTCTTAAAATTATTCAACTACGTGGCTGAGGAATTATTACATAAATTTCTAACGTAATCCTATATTAAATTATTTTAGAAAAATAAATCAAATATTTAAACTTACGTATTTTAATTTTGTCGATGGCTACGATTTTATTTAAACAAATTTAAATTCGCATTACTGAATAAGTTTGTCACACTTGTTTTCACTAAGACCAACTGTCCGGTTCCAATGCTGAATCTGTAATGGCTACCCTCTTAAAAATCTAACGGTAAAAATTTCTGACGGAAATGACCACCGCGTTTCTTTAAACACCCCTGTTGCCAAATCGCTGTATTTTAAAGTAACCAGAAATGAACTAAATTTAAAATTTCGCGCCCATTATATTTAAATTCAAATTTACAATAATACAAGACCCTCAATGCATTATCTTGAAAGATAATGCAAAATTATTTAATTATATTTCATAAGCTAAAAAATTAATTTATTAAATATTTAACACTTAGTTACTTTTGAAAATTTTATTAAACTGTTCTAATATAACAATTATTAAGATCTATGCGATAAGTGTACAGAGAAAAATCTGATGTGACCAAATTTAACAAATTTTTATATTTTTTCTTCCTATCTCAACGATGGGTAGATTTTGACGTTTGTTTATAAAATTCAATAACTGAAATTATTTACATATCACAATTATAAGATACAAAATTTGAATTTTTTTTCCATTTTCTTCTAATTTTCCAGTAAGCTAGGCGGCGATATAAATCTATTTCCCCCGTAAGGAATGTTAATAAAGTCTTTAGTCTTGATCACCTTCGGGACTTGTTGGTGAATAACTAGGCGACATTGGTGTGTATGTAGGTGAGGTGGGAGAATATTTTGTACTTGCGTTGGGTGAATACTGGGGAGATGCTGGTGAATAACTTAGAGAAGTTGGAGAGTAATTTGGCGATGAGGGAAAATACAGCGAACTGGCGGCAGGAGTGTGCTGAGGGGAAGATGGTGAATAACTTGGAGATGTTGGACAATAACTGGTTGAAGTAGGGGAGTATTGTGGACTTTCACCGGCAAACAATGGAGAAGTTGGTGTATAACTAGGAGATGACGGCGAATAATTGAGCGATGTAGGAGAATAAGTGGGCGATGTAAGACAATATGTTGGAGATGATGGCGAATAGCTTGGATAAGTTGGGGAGTAACTTGGAGATGTAGGAGAGTAACTTGGCGAAGTCGGATTGTATGATGAAGAGGTGGGCGAATAACCTAGTGAGGTTGGACTGTACGATAGCGATGTTGGAGAATATGATGGTGAAGTGGGTGAATAACTAGGAAAAGTTGGAGAATAAAGTGGACTTGTTGGTGAATAAGACGGCGATGTTGGACTATAGCTTGAACTTGTTGGTGAATAACTAGGGCTAGTCTGACTGTAATTTGAACTAGTCGGAGAATATCCTGGCGAACTTGGAGAGTACCCAGGTGAAACCGGTATCATAGAAGGTGAAGCATTTTGATGGTAAGCCGGAAATGTTAAATTTTGTGCAATACTTCTAGGAACTCCTACCTGATCGATTCGTAAGTTCGGATCAGGCGTAATTACGGTACGTGCAGAAAAATCCACACGTTTTCTCTTAAGATTTCTTCTTATACGGCCTTCTTTTGCTTTTAATCGGCGCTTGACTGCTTTTAATGGTTTTTCAGATTTTTGCATGGCCCTGAAAATAATTGCGTTAACCCAATGGATAATAGTTTGCACGAAATTAAACTTACCTTGGCTTTGCTAAATCTATGTGGCCAAAGTGGCCCGAACATTTCGCTATGTCGCCAGTACATGTGTGGCAACGAGAAGTTTTATCGACGACTCCCATCCTGGGGTCCACGATACCACCCAATTTTGGATGACCCGCTTCCTTTGTCTCAGGCAAGCTGATACTGCCATCGCTAACAGAATCACGACGCTAAAACAAAAATACAAAATTTAAAATTCGCACTTCAAAATTTACACAATGCGCAATCGCTTATCATTTTATTAACACTTTTGTGTATATTTACTAAACAATACGGATAATCGCTAAATATTCATCGTAAGTTAAAATAATGCACAAGCATAATTCTCTAAATTATATCAACAAGAAAGCTAACCAAGAGCTGTTCCGTTATTTGCAATTGTGCAATATTTATAACGCACTTCAGCGATATAACCGTCACGACGCACTATTTTGTAAATTTCTACATTTTAATTTATACGTAAAGTAGACTTCCTACGGAAATACTTACGATATCATCTGGTTCATATATACCGAATTGAACTTTTTTTACAGTCTGTAAAGGTACACTATTGTCGTTAGCAGCCATCTTGCTCGCTTAACACTTACTATAGAAATGACATACTGCAGACCGTGCGGTCGGGTACTAAGCATTTTTCATTTATTTTATGTCGCCCTGTAGTTTTAAGGCGGGACTTAGAGATTACGCATGCGCGTTGCATGATAATATTTATCCACGACCACTATATTAGGAAGGTTTAATACGTCCATTTTCCGTGGATTAGAGGCCTTTTAATACACTAGTGGATTAGAATTTATAATACCCTAGTGGAGTAAGTTTTTAGCTCAAAATCAGTAGGTATTGGTCAAAATCAATTTGTCAAATCTGACGTTTCTCAAAACCAAAATTTTTTCTTGTGGTTTTGGCCATGGTCGTGGATAAAACGTTGAATAATATTTGGAAACCACGTGTAATCGGTTTGCAAATTCCTCTAGAAAAACAGTCGCCTTCACCGGGATTCAAACCTCGATGTGTTGGTCGGTAGCTGGCAGTGCTATCCATTTGTCCATAATGTTCCTCGTTAAAAGTAATAATGCGATTCGCTATATAAGGTAATCTTCGAGTATCGCAAATTAAGAACGCGTTAAAATTATTAAACCGTTGAATTATTAAAGACTAGGTGGAAAGCCCGTTCGCAAACGGGTAGATAGACGGTGGATCTCTTTTTGGCGGTTTTAATTAAAAAATTCATTACGCTAACCTTAAGATCGACCGGTTTTTAAGTTTTCTCTTTTACTTTGATTTTGAAATAGATAAATAGATAGAATAGATAATTATTTGAAATTCTCAAGAAATTTATTTATATATTTTCTATAATTACCTCTGTTTATTATAGAAAATTTATAAATAAATTTTTTAAGAATTTGAAATTTTAAATCTTGTAATAAAATTATGAAATTGTAAAGAGCTATTCAAACGCCGCGCAAAAATTTTAGTTGTGCCCTACGGCCGCAGGAGGGCCGTGTTGCGGTGAATTAACATGCGAGGTTCCCTTCTCCTACTTATATGTTCTGTGCTCCACCCCTTCTGAGGGTTAAAAAATAGGATTCTTCAGTCATTATTTTTTTTCTGACCAACTAGCAAATAAAAATTTTGAAAAAATTTGTAGGTATAGTGATTAGAGTCATCTTTCAACACAATTTTTTTTGATACCCTAAACACTCTATATGCCTCTTAAAAATATTCCAGAAAGTTAAAAATCGATCTTTTTCTTATTTTTTGAAGACCGGCAAAAAAATTTTTTTGTCATCTTTTAGGATGTACTTAAATCTACCTTCCTGAATTTTTTCAGATTTTTTGCTAAGGTGCGCTAATCCTAAAAATCAAATTTTCTGCATTTTTAACATTCTTGGCTATTTTAGGCTTCTTAACGCAACTAAAAATTTTTATAAAACGTGTATCATGGGTATTTTTCACAGAAAATTAATCTTACTGGCATATTATTCAATATTTTTTCCCACTACCCCTGTTAGCCCTTAAGTATAACAGGGGCGGCATCTCAAAATAGTGCCCATAGGCGACAATTTGGTAAATCCGTCCTTGGGGAGCCCGTGGATGTCAGACCTAAATTAACTGGCTTGGGTGATTAGCTATCAACAAGCAACAAGTACCTATACTAAAAACAGTATCTAACTACAATCATATCGAAGAGTCAAACACAATCATTTTTTTGTTTTAAAAAATTTTTCATTGCACCGGTAAAAAAGCGATTATGGTCATTAAAAAAAATGTCTGCCCCCCCCTCCGGCTGCACCACTGTGCACAAGTGATAAGAAGTGGCTGGTAAATATCAATATCGCTATGATATTTTATCAAAAAAATACCCTTTTTCTCGGGTAACCCTGGTGTGCGGAAGCAGTTTGAATATTTCTGGGGTCGGGAATTCGAGCGTTCGTAAAATAACTACAAAAATTCTTCTTGCCTCAAAAAAAAATTAAATTGTTAATCTCAAAATTAATAAATTGTCTTCAAAAAATAATTATTCAAATTAATATTTCCAATCGCATATATAATTTGAATTCAAAAATTAAACGTAAAAATTTAATAATTCTTGAAAAGATCGAACTTGCGATTTCCTATCATAAAGCAAACGTTTAAATCTTCTAATGCACTTGCCGGTCTTTTAAATTTTAATTTTCATTCACTTTCCATATAATTAAATTAATGGCTTCCAAAATCCAAAAATAATTCATAAAAAAAACATAAAATAATAACTCTTCTTTACTAACCAAAATCAAAATATGCAATTTACTAAACAAAATTCAATTTTCGATCAAATTTTATTTTCAAATTAATCTCTTCAAGAACAATTCAAAATAATTAAGTGCAAAACTATTTGCAATTAACTTAAAAAAAAACTACACTCAAAAGTCAGAGCCAAAAATCGCACAACCGCTTATGCGGCCATCTTTGGCAAAAAAACCTAAAATTTTGTGTGATTGGTCCCCACCTAGCAAATCCTACAAAGTTACAACTTAATTATTAATGCCAAAATTTCACCAAAATGCATAGGGTGGGTCCCAATCACTTTGAAACACCACATCAAATTACGTTATCGAGTGTAATAATGTTCAAGTTACCGAGTAGCTATAGAAAACATTGGGTGTTCACAGGACCGAGATGTTCATAAATTGGAATGTTCACTTTATTGAGCTTCTACTATTAGAAAGTTGTATTTGAACGGTTTTTGTTATTTATAAATTTATTGTGCTAAAATTTTAAGTTTTGTTAACCATTTTGATACTTTGTTATGTTACCTATATAAAATAGCATAATTTTTTCGCGATATAATCAGCCACTGGTTAGACGGCTCTTTGACTGCACCGGCCCATCGGGCATTTGCCCGATCTGCCCTATGGCCAGTCCGGGCCTGAATACAATTGAGTAATTAATAAAAAAAACCTACCTTAGTTGCAATATAACATTCAACAGGTGCCTTTGTGAGAAATTTTGTAATTTCTTCTTGGGTAAGAACTAATGATTTCTTGGCTTGATAATTTTTATTTTGACGTTGTAAAAATGCAATTAATTTAAAAAATTTTGTTATATCTATATTTTCTTTTAATGAAAGAGTTGATTTTAACATTGAATAGTATAACCATAAAGTCATTATAGCCTACGCGTCTTATATTCCTTGATGTTTCGCACCTCGGAATATAATCTTGGCGCTATGGCTATAATGACAGTCTTCACAACCTTGGCCTATAAAATACTCTTAAATACTTCGCGCCATTATACATTTTTTAATTTCTTTATTGAAAAACAATTGAAATTAAAATATTATAAATTTTAGCACGTTAACTAATTACATAACTTAAGGAAAACTTAAATTATTTTGGATTTCTTAGTCGCTCTGTATAAAATAAGTTAAAAAAAAAATATGAACTGGGAGGGAGAAAATAATTAACTGTAAAACCAATAGCACGGGTAGCTCAGTCGGTAGAGCATTTGACTTTTAATCTAACGGACCAGGGTTCGAGTCACTGCGCGGGCGGTTACTTTTTTTATATAAAAAATTGTATATTTTAATGAATTGAATTATATGTTTTCTTATGACGTAAAATTATCGTCCGTAAACGGAGTGTTAATTTAAATAATATCTAGTATAAAAGGCCGTTCACACTATAAAATTTTTATAAAATAAAAATTTCACTGTTTACACCTTAAAATTTTCCTGAAAAGAACTTTTAAGAGAAATTTTAACGAATTTTAAGGAATAGGGCGGTACCTATTTCCTTAAAATTTTACGTAAAATATAGTGAGTTTTATGATATCATCATTTTATTATGTATTCTAATATTACAATTAGAAATTATTTTATTTTATTATTATTCTTCAACTGCTAATTCATTGAAAGCTAAATTCGACAAACCTCGACCACAATCACGTCTTTCAAGTCACTTTCGGGCCCAAATCTTTTTAATTTTTTGATTTTTAATGGACTTTTTTTTCTGTATAGATTTAACAACAATACAGTGGTTAAAATTGCACAACTAATCATTTGATGTTCTTGCTTCGGCATTTTACTTTCGCGTAAAATAATAACCGTAAAATAATTTTAAGGTGTAAACACAAATCTGCAAATCCACAAATTTTAAGGAATTTTAAGCAAAATTTTGAACGAAATTTTAGTGTGAACGGCTTTTAACACGTAGCAGTCGCGGGTTGTCTGTAAAGTCGGTTTACAGACGATAATTTCACGTGATAACGTCATAAGAAAACATTGATGAAAAATTGCATACTTTTATGAATTGAATTATGTTTATGTAACAGATAATACGAATTAAAACTATGTTATTACATAAACCCTCAACCGGCTAGTGCGTTATTTGCATGAAACACAATTGCATCATTTGGTGATCGCGAGATCGAACCTCATGCCTGACAAGTTTTTTAAATGGCATTTTATAATTCAAATGATGTCTATGTATAATGCAAAGCCGATCGTGCCCCTGTCTCGCTTGCGGAACGTGACAATTTTTCGTGCGTACAGCCGGTATAATAATTTATAAGACGTTATCACGTCAAAAAATTATTAACTGGGAGGAAGAAAATAATTAACTGTAAAATTAGTAGCCCGGGTAGCGCAGTTGGTACAGGATAGGACTTTTAATCTAAGGGTCCAGGGTTTAAGTCCCTGCGCGGGCAGCGATTTTTTATATAAAAAATGAATAACGCAAGATTATTTGATTATATTTCACAAGTTAAAAATTAATTTATTAAATATTTAACACTTAGTTACTTTTGAAAATTTTATTAAAGTGTTCTAATATAACATTGGGATTATTGAGTTTACATAATTTTTACCCTTTCTGTCCTTGCAAACTATATCAAAACAAAAGTAACCATATGCATCATACCATATGTAAAGAACTTCTGTGCAATGAAAATGTAGCCCCCATAACATCAAGGAAGCAAAGTTTGGTTCCTATCCATAACTTTTTCTTGTTTCATAACATTTCTTCAAGGCTCTTCGTCGTGGTCTTTCTCCTAGGACTTGGTCCAGTCTAGTTATAAGTCATTATTTTGAAGAACAGTTAATTTTTCTACACTAACCAGTTTTGGAACATTATTAAACCTATATTTTTAGTATTGGAACAGCATCGTGATTTTCTGTATAATTTCCGGACCATCGTTTTTTGAAAAAATAATACTTTTTTTACTATTTGCCAGTCAATTATTAAGATCTATACGATAAGTGTACAGAGAAAAATCTGATGTGACCAAATTTAACAAATTTTTATTTTTTTCTTCCTATCTCACGATGGGTAGATTATGACGTTTATTTATAAAATTCAATAACTGAAATTATTTACATTTCACCATTATAATATATTTTTAATTAGCACCAACCAACTTACAAGATTTTTCTTCTGTCAAACGAAATCGACAAGATACAAAATTTGAACTTTTTTTTCCATTTTTTTCTAATTTTCCAGTAAGCTAGACGGCGAAATAAATCTATTTCCCTCGTAAGGAATGTTAATATAATCTTTAGTCTTGATCACCTTCGGAACTTGTTGGTGAATAACTAGGCGACATTGGTGTGTATGTAGGTGAGGTGGGAGAATATTTTGCACTTGCGTTGGGTGAATACTGGGGAGATGTTGGTGAATAACTTAGAGAAGTTGGAGAGTAATTTGGCGATGAGGGAAAATATCGCGAACTGGCGGCAGGAGTGTGCTGAGGGGAAGATGGTGAATAACTTGGAGATGTTGGACAATAACTGGATGAAGTAGGGGAGTGTTGTGGACTTCCACCGGCAAAAGATGGAGAAGTTGGTGTATAACTGGGAGATGTAGGTGAAGATGTTGAGTAGCTTGGAGAAGCTGGAAAGTATTGCAAAGATGACGGCGAATAATTGGGCGATGTAGAACAACATCTTGGAGATGATAGCGAATAGCTTGGAGATGTTGGGCAATAACTGGGTGAAGTAGGGGAGTGTTGTGGACTTCCACCGGCAAACGGTGGAGAAGTTGGTGTATAACTGGGAGATGTAGGTGAAGATGTTGAGTAGCTTGGAGAAGCTGGAGAGTATTGCAAAGATGACGGCGAATAATTGGGCGATGTAGAACAACATCTTGGAGATGATCGCGAATAGCTTGGAGATGTTGGGCAATAACTGGGTGAAGTAGGGGAGTGTTCTGGACTTCCACCGGCAAACGGTGGAGAAGTTGGTGTATAACTGGGAGATGTAGGTGAAGATGTTGAGTAGCTTGGAGAAGCTGGAGAGTATTGCAAAGATGACGGCGAATTATTGGGCGATGTAGAACAACATCTTGGAGATGATGGCAAATAGCTTGGAGATGTTGGGCAATAACTAGGTGAAGTAGGGGAGTGTTGTGGACTTCCACCGGCAAACGATGGAGAAGTTGGTGTATAACTGGGAGATGTAGGTGAAGATTTTGAGTAGCTTGGAGAAGCTGGAGAGTATTGCAAAGATGACGGCGAATAATTCGGCGATGTAGAACAATATCTTGGAGATGATAGCGAATAGCTTGGACTTGTTGGTGAATAACTAAAGCTAGCCTGACTGTAATTTGAACTAGTTGGAGAATACCCTGACAAACGTGGAGAGTAGCCAAGTGAAACCGGAATCATAGCAGGTGAAGGTAAGTTCGGATCAGGCGTAATTACGGTAGGTGCAGAAAAATCCACACGTTTTCTCTTAAGATTTCTTCTTATACGGCCTTCTTTTTCTTTTAATCGGCGCTTGACTGCTTTTAATGGTTTTTCAGATTTTTGCATGGCCCTGAAAATAATTGCGTTAACCCAATGGATAATAGTTTGCACGAAATTAAACTTACCTTGGCTTTGCTAAATCTATGTGGCCAGAGTGGCCCGAACATTTTGCAATGTCGCCAGCACATGTGTGACAACGAGAAGTTTTATCGACGACTCCCCTCCTGGGGTCCACGAGACCGCCCAATTTTGGACGATCCGCTTCCATTGTCTCAGGCAAGCTGATACTGCCGTCGCTAACAGAATCACGACGCTAAAACAAAAATACAAAATTTAAAATTCGCACTTCAAAATTTACACAATACGCAATCGCTTGTCATTTTATCAGCACTTTTGTGTATATTTACTAAACAATACGGATAATCGCTAAATATTCATCGTAAGTTAAAATAATGCACAAGCACAATTCTCTAAATTATATCAACAAGAAAGCTAAAGAAGAGCTGTTCTGTTATTTGCAATTGTGCAATATTTATAACGCACTTCAGCGATATAACCGTCACGACGCACAATTTTGTAAATTTCTACGTTTTAATTGAAACGTAAAGTAGACTTCCTACGGAAATACTTACGATATCATCTGGTCCATATATACCAAATTGAACTTTTTTCACAGTCTGTAAAGGTACACTACTGTCGTTAGCAGCCATCTTGCTCGCTTAACAATTACTATAGAAATGACATACTGCAGACCGTGCGGTCGAGTACTAAACATTTTTCATTTATTTTATGTCGCCCTGTAGTTTTAAGGCGGGACTTAGAGATTACGCATGCGCGTTGCATAAATAATATTTTTTGTATTTTGTGAAAATCTGATCTAAAATATGAATTTAGACATTTATGAGTAAATGTTTTTTTACGTGCGTGCGATTGGTCTAAATTTTTTCGTATGCCTTCCTACCGATAATCTAGCGCCGTTCTTGAGTTATTGCCAATTCAAAAAGTTTCTAAATAGATATTTGTGTAAAATTTTTATAATTTAGTAACCAGACACGGCTTTATTTATTTATATAACAACAGTTAATTTTTATTTTTTGATTCGAATTTTGTGTAAGTTACATAATATTAATTATAAAAGTGAGATAGTTAAGTTTTCTAGTTTGAATAATAATTATGTAATTTTAATATACATAAATGTATAACAATGATTCCAATATTTAAATAAACAATCTTCTATCCAATAGTTTTTTATTGACAGTGACATTATTATATAGTAAAGTGACATATCTATGTGCTAAAGTGCCACTTTATTAAATGATTTTGAATTAGAATTTTGAACGTAAGACGTGAAATTCATTTTAATAATAAACCCTTATATTCTAAATTATCCGCTCTTATATAACTAATACCTCGTCAACTTAAACTAAGATTGTCACCCTTTTAATATGTCGTCAGCTTAAAACTAAAATTGTCATTTTCTTAAATCTAAAAGTCGTCCGTACTTAAACTAGCAAATAATCATAGCCGCAAATAATCATGAAGAACTTTGTTAAAACAGTTCTTTAATATCGTAATTCAATTGGTATTACCTTATATGTGGTCGCAAATAATCAAAAGGAGCTTTGTTAAAATTTATTATTAACTGTCCCGAAATATCAGAATTTGGTAGTATATCATTGAGATATTTGAAAAAAAGAAAATCAAGCAACATGTTCGCCGAAAATGGCTGACGATTTCTGGTTCTTTTGCGGTTATCCTTGTCAATGATGAGCCATTACTGCGATATATTGCTAGGGCCATCTTATGATTTTAAGCGTCCACTCAACTTGTTGCGCAATTCACCTAAATTAAGTTATCTAATGATATATATATTTATAATTAACGGTAAATGAAATGAAATTTCAAAAATCCTTATTGTCGACCGTAAAAACTAAGAATAAGAAATAAATAGTTGAGATTTTATTTTATATTTTTTAAAATAGGTAAGAATTTAGGGTGAAAATACAATCTTGTCGAAAAAGTATGGCAGCTGTACGAAAACAACTATTTCTCATTCTATTTTTTTCATTCCTTATTGATTCCTAATACGGTCCTGACTACCGATGTTTTGCTACAAATTTGTATTTTAAAATTCATTTACTTTGTAGATTATAACGACCTCTATCTCAACTATTTATTTCTTATTCTTATATATTGTCATGTTTCAAAAGTGATTCGGACCCACCCTATACATTTTGGTAAAAATTCATTTTCTTATTTAAGTTGTGTTTAAATTGATTTTAAGTTGTAAGATTGTAAAATTAGCAAGGTGGGGACGAATCACCGGAAATTCAAGGCCTTTTGCCAAAAAATGGTTGACGTGATGGACGTATAAATTTTATGTACGAGAAAATTTTGATGAATAATAATATTTTTAAATATAAGTAAAAGTTTTAAAACAAGAAGTTTTTTTTTAAGATTTGTGGTTGGATTAATTAATTTTGAAGACAGTGTGAACGATTTTTGGAAAATAAAATTCAACGGAAGCTAGGAAGATAATTAGAGATAAAAAAAATTGGAAGAATTTGGATTTATTAATTAAAAAAATTGTTTTGGATGCAAGTAGAATTTTTTGAAGTATATTTTCATATAAAATTAAAATTTGTTCAAGGAACAACAAATTGTGAGTGTTAAGCCGGACTGAGATACCGGTATCGTATAAACTTTGTATTCCCATTTTGAATATTTTATCGTAACGAATATTAAAATTTAACGAATTATTTTAATTAGATGATATTATGGAAAAAATTAAAAAAATTAATTAATGGATAAATTACATTGCAATATATTTATATTACCCACTTCAAACATCCGCTTTCTTTTAAATTATCTTAAACAACTACTCTTACTTCTTTTTAGAACTAATCACCGCTCGTGTGTACTATAAGTGGTATTTTAAATTGAATTTGAAGAGAAGAAACCTAGAGTTAAATATTTCGATCAATCGATCATGCAAGAATCACGACCTCATACCCAATTACATTAACCTTTCTACGCGCACCACTTCTAAATCCGCCCTGAAAGCATTAGAACATGGAAAAAAATTTTGGCTCAATGAAGAACTTGGAAGTTGCTACAAAAAACGTGATATTTGTCAATCTTATATTAAGGTAATACATTCTGAATTAGCTTTTAGATTAACTAACATAGAATTTGATATGCTAGATAATAATTGTAGAGAAAATATTGCATTACTCACTTTTAAAAAATTTAAAATCCAAAAAAAGAAAATTGAAAATCTATTAAAAAAACAAAAAAAGACTGTAGAACCCCCTGTAGTTTTTAATTACACTAAAAATGATTTTTACCCAAAATTTGTTAATCTTAGTAATACCGCTTTCAACAAACCCCAAGTAGAATTAATTAACAAAGGATTTAAATATAATATACCTACCGTAATTACTAACAGTAAATTAGAAAAATTAGCAGTTGAATGTGAAGTAGCTATCAGTAAATTTAATATTAACCCTTTATTGCAAAAATTAGAATTAACGAACAAAATTAAGAATGTATCACATAATATACCTTCATCTGGTTTAACACATGAAGCGAAAAGTTCAAAATTAATTTTCACAAAAGCTGATAAAGGCAACACTATTGTTTGCATCAATAAGAATGACTACATTAAAAAGGTAGAAGACTTCATAAAGCCGGAAAGTTTTTCCATAATTAAAAAAGACCCTACTTCTAAATTCCAAATACAAATAAAAGATGTTATTAAGAGTACCCGGATTATCTTTTCCAAAAAAGACAGGTATTCCCTAATTTGTATGAACTCACAAGCTCCTGACCTTTATGGTCTTGTCAAATTACATAAGCCGGAACACCCTATTCGACCTGTTGTTAGTTATATTAACGCGCCGTGCAGAAATTTAGCTTCTAAATTAATTGACATTATTAAATTCTACACAAAATTTGAACCCAAGTATACTGTTAAAAATTCACTAGATTTAGTTAAAAAATTAAATAATAGAATCATTAATAATTCCAATAAACTAGTATCATTTGACGTCACTAACCTTTTTCCAAGCGTACCCATTAAAGATACCGTTAATATTATCCGAGAATTATTACAAAATAATAGAACTAATCCCGTAATTATTGAAGAGATCCTTACCGCTTTAGACATCTGCCTTAAACAAAACTATTTTAAGTTTAATGAAAAATTTTATCTTCAAAAGGATGGTTTACCTATGGGAAACCCTTTATCTTGTTTACTAGCTGATATTTTTATGGATCATGTCGAAACCAAAATTCTTTGTTCAGATTTCAAAAAACATATAATTTATTGGTACAGATATGTTGACGATATTATTATTTGTTTCAATGGCTTCCTCAGACAATTAGATCAACTTTTTAACTTTATCAACATACAACACAATAATATTAAATTTACTAAAGAAATAGAAGTAAACAATAAAATCAATTACTTAGATCTCACAATTATTAAAGACAATAATAAACACTCTTTTGACATTTTCCATAAACCTACAGAAAATAACATAATTATCCCTAATAGCTCCGCACATCCTTTTACACATAAAATTGCATCTTTTCGCGTTGTTCTCAATCGCTTAATTAGAATTCCCCTTAGTAACGTAAATTTTAAAAAAGAATTAGACAGAATTAAATATATCGCGATCTCTAATGGATACCAAGTCACTCTTATTGATAACTTATTACGCCAAATTCAACAAAAAATTCTATCGAACTCAATATATCCCAATATTTTTAAAAAAACTAACGCGAATTTCAATGTCATTACTTTTCTCGGTAACAAATCAAACAAAATTGTAAAATATTTAAAAAATAACAATTATAACATTGCTTTTAAAACAGATAATAAACTCAACAAATTTATTAATAACGCGAAATCAAAATCAGACATGTTAACTAAATCAGGGGTTTATGAGCTCACTTGTGAATGCTCTCAAAAATACATTGGTCATACCGGTAGATCTTTTAAAACACGTTTTGATGAACACACTCGATCCCACAGACTTGCAGATGGAAAATCGACTTTCGCGAAACACCTAATAGACACTAACCATAAACAAGGGGGATACGAAATTTCACACGTTGCACAAAAAAGTAAAAAACTGGAATTTTTGGAAGCTATGGAAATTAATAAATTAAAATATTCATCTTCATTACTTAATAGTCAATCTGATTTAAATAACTCACCCCTACTAAACATTTTTAATAAATAATACTTCCCCCCCTTCTAACTTACCACACATCTACTTAAATACCCCCCTCCCTTTTTTTTTCCCTTTTTTCTCTTTAAATTTACACCACCCTCTAATATATTCACACATAATTACTTTTTTAAAAATTACCTCCTCCTCTTACCCCCTCTACTTTTCTCTTGCAATTTGTCGATAAATACGGAGTTTTTCTCCTTTCTCCTTCACCCGGGCTTCGATCCCAGTCAGCCCATTGGTCCACGTTACAAAATCATGCACGCAGCCTCCGCCCATTCGTCCCGCACCTAGTTCGTGTAAGTGAGTGCGCGTAAACAACAATCAGGCACATAGCCCCCGCCCACCCAGCTCGCGAAGTGAGTACACGTCCATATCAACCACGCGCATAGCCCCCGCCCACCCAGTTCGCGTAGTGATCACCCAGACAAACAATTCTCATAAACATAAGTGTAAATAAACAAAAGTGCGCCCCAAAACAAACGCTCAAAAGTGCCCGCGAGTTCTCCCCTCCCCCCCGCCCCATCAAACTCATCAGCCACAGTGAAAAGACACTTAATAACGGCCGAGACGACCCCCGCGCTTCCTTTTCCAAAAACAATAAACCACGACCGGCACGGCTAATCATCAAGCTGAGCATCGAGAAAACTCACAAACGGCAGACCGGCGGATCCCAGGATCCGCGACGTGTACCAGGTTTTTCAAACCCAACGCCAAAGTTCAAATCACCAGACGAAGGAGATTAAGGCGCAATGCCAAATGCTCCGCATTTGCCATCATCGTCACGTCACGTCACGTTTTTCCTTCTAGTTCATCGCCTGATGATGCCATAGTATGGTGAAAACGTTTGCGATAATACAGTGTATTTATATAGTGTGATAACTTAAACATTTTAGTTTTCGAAAAAGTGTTTTGTGCATTTTTTGGTTTATGCTAAAAATTTGATATGATTATAAAGGTCCCCATTGGTCACATTATATGAATAATCTATCTCTTTCATCAAATTAGCAAATCCCGTTTTAAATATAAGGTAAAAAAACAATATAATCTCAAACAGTAATTAAATCTTAAAACTGAAGATAAAATAATTATGAATTAGTTAATTTCATATCCACGTGGCCCGATAACCTATTACGAAAATTTCTAGCAATCCACCCTGTTTTATTTAAAAGTATATAATTAGTAAATTTATTTAACTTACGTATTTAAAATTGTCGATGGCCACGATTTTATTTCAACAAATTTAAATTAAATTACTGAATAAAATTCTACACACTGCACTGGTTCCACAAAAATCAAGTGTTCGGCTTCTCTGCAGAATTCGTAATGGCTACCTACTTGAAAAATCTAACGGAAACCCGCCATCTCGTTTCTTAAAACCCCTGTTGCCAAATCGCTGTATTTTAAAGTAACTAGAAATGAACTAAATTTAAAATTTCGCGCCCAGAATATTCAAATTCAAATTTACAATATTACAGAGCTTTTTTTTAATGTTTTTTTTATAACCGATGGAGTACACAATTAAAACTGCTACAGAGCTGTACCTGTATTTTATGAAAATTTTATTAACAGTACATGTCAGGCACGTAAGTTCTCCCGTGTTGCTGAAACAATTTGTCTTCAATTTTCAATTTTCTTTTTTAATAATTTAATTTCAAATGGAAAAATTATTTTTTGTAAAAGTGCCTTTGAGAGTGCAAGCTCTTAAAAAAATTTGCCCGATACACCTCTACTTTCTAAACCAGTGCTTACAAGGTGGGGAACGTAGCTCAATGCTGTCTTACGTATATTATGGGACAAATTTTGAAAATTTTCAAAGATTATTGTTTCTAAATTGTCAGAATCGTCGTCGTTTTTTGAAACTTATTAAAGTGCTTTTTTTGAAATTATAAGTGCTAAAGTATTTATAAATCCGGGCTCTAATAATAATTAAGTCTTCAACATCTTCGGGCATTGCATCGTTTACTTCACAAGCAATATTTTGAAGTATGGCTACAGCAACAATAATGTCTAGAGAAAGTTCTATTTTACATGTAATTCCCAAAGATAAAATATGAAATCTTTTCTTCCAAATACCAATTTTTTTTCTACCACAGTTCTTGTTCTTATCTGTGCTTCATTGTATAAATTTTCAGCTTCACTTTGAAGATTTGTTAATGGAGTTGATAAATATTGTCACGGAGGACAACCACTATCATTTAGCATTTCAGCATTTTCAAATTTAAATTTCAGATTTGAATGATCAAAAATATTGCATGTGCTGAACTGGCCAACGAGCCAATATATCCATAATTTTATGCTAAACTATTTGAACGTTTAATGAAGAATATCTTTTCTGATTTCTAGACAGTTCCGCATATCTTCATTTTTTTTTTTATAAAAATTATCACTAAAATTATATTCCAAACAAATTATATTTAAAAATGTTTTTAAAATGTTAACGTTATTTTATTTGAAACTTCAGAAAACAGAATCATAGTAGTTCTATTTTTTTTTGTTGTCCAATTTTATCATGCTAATAAATATTAACAGGCCTGTTAGAGATGCTCATAACTTTACTAGCCAGTAAGTTGATTTACTAGGCTACTAAATTTTACTAGTAGTTGAAAAGACCAAAAAGTAACTTACTTGTAGTAGATTAAAACTTACTTGAGCTATACTTGTAGGTGAGAAGACCGGACCTAAAAAGAATATTTTAGACAGTTTAGACTTTTTCGACTAAATACTATCCCAAAGGATTGGGAATGGAACTGTGCTTAATAATTAAAGTTTCTTGTTAATATTACAAAATCTACTTATTATAGGTATAGTAGATTACAAGCAAGGAACATATTAATTAAAAAGTTCTATTTGAAAAATCAGATAATTAAGTTTGTTTTTGACTTTTACTTAAATTGTATTTAACCAAATCTTTCAATTTACTGAGGTACAAAATATCTACAACCTCGCTCTCACTTATCTGTTCAAAATAATTTAATAAAACATTTATAGCTTTAGTAGCTCGTGTATATGTTACACGATGATTGTCAGATTCATTGCTCTTTAGATCTTCTACGTCCAGTATAGCTGCTGGAATAGTACATAGTATAAAGTTGCAAGCGCCCACGGTTAACCGAGGTTCTACTATATTATTTATTGGTCTTATCACCAAAAATTTTGAGTTTGCAATTTGACTACAACCCTAGATATTATTACAAATGTAAAAAAGCATTACGCCCTTTCAAAATATTTTTCCAAATAGCATTCTACTCTACACACTCAAGCATGTAAAGAAATTGATACAAACATTTGTCGAAAATCGCGTATTTCGAGTTATAACCAATTTTTATATGAAAGAATTTAATCCTTTCTAAACAAAATTATTTATAAAATAAACAAACTAAACAAAATACGTAGTATTACATACTACTAACTACCACACTATCCACTTAAATAACTCATTTTTTAGGTTCTTTTTCTAAAATTATTTATGTTCAAAATAATTAGATTTTAATAAATTATGTTGAAAGTCAACGGGATTTGCTCCAAATTCCGTAATGTACAATTTTTGGGTACATCTTTATGTACACTTTTTAACTTATGCGATTGTGTAGAATAAAATACTACATCAATGTTTGGTGAAATATTTTAAAAACATCCCGTATATCAGGGTTGCACAGACTTATTGGGCCTAGGGGCCACTCAGGCAGATTATGAGCTAAAGCTGTAAATAAAAACAATTTAATAAAAGTTTAAAAAACATTTATTTACATTATAATTTTTACTTCGAAGCATGGCATTGCATTGTGCTAACAATTTTTTTAATATTTGGCTCCAGATTAGTAAAAATACAAGGCAACCTAGATTAAACTTTCATTTATTAATCAAAGTAATTTTCTTTATTTAGTAAAAATTTTACATAATAAAATTACTAGAGACTGACCGAAGCTTCTGTTTCGATTTCGAGCAGTTTCTTCGAAAAGTGCTGGTTTAGGCAGTCAAATCCAAAATTTGACCGATATGAAAGATAGATGGTCAAAGTAATTTACTTGACGCAAATACGGAGAAACTTCTTTTCTTGGCTTTTTGTTTATTGACTTTTTAATTATCAATATTAGAGCCACCAAGTTAGCTAAATTTATTAATTTAATTTGCAGAATATTTGTAAAATTTAAACTTAATAAATGATAGTTTAAAATTTTCAAAATGGTATGAATTTTACGGGGGGGGGGGATTCAGCGCTGAAGAACAGCTGATTCAGTGCTGAAGAACAGCTGATTCAGCGCTGAATATCAGCTGATTCAGCACTGAATATCAGCTGAGTCAGCATTTTCAACAGCTGACGCAGCACAATTTCAAAAAAAAAAAAAAGACAAAATTTTTTCATTCGTTATTGATTCCTAATACGGTCCTGACTACCGATGTCCTGGTACAAATTTGTATTTTGAAATTCATCTACTTTGTAGATTATAACGACCTCTATCTCAACTATTTATTTCTTATTCTTAGTTTTTACGGTCGACAATAAGGATTTTTGAAATTTCATTTCATTCGCCGTTAATTTTCATAGTAGAATTGCTTAAATAAGTTTTTATTCGTTTTAAACTACAAAAATTTCTTTCGGCAGTTGCTGTATAGTCACTGGTAATATTGCAAATATTTTTAATAGTGTTCCGACATTGGAAAAAAATTCTTTGACAAATCGTTCACATTTAACTATTTTTGTTTCCAGAAATCGTATTCTTCTTCAAAAATTGCTGGGTATACCTTCTCTTTAAAATATACATATTTTATTTTCAAAATTCAAATTTTTTACTTTCAAAAAATTATTTTTGAAATATGCAGAGGGGGGGGGCACGTGCCCCCCCTTTCCGGGCTACGGGCCTAAGCGTAACTGTATTTAAAAAGTAGAACCGCGCAAATTTTTTTCAGTTAGTTCTTGTTATAATAATAAATTTATTACTTTTATTTTTATAATAAATTTTTATTTCTTAAATTGGTTTTCTTTTTGGCTTTTTGCTTACGCATTTTTATTTTTTCAATTTTAGATACACCCTACACTTTATTAGTTTATCTTTTCTTAATGGTCAACCCTTTTCCAGTACTTAATCATCGGTGGTAATTATATATGACCGCGCCTTCACAGAAAAAAAAAATAGATTAATAACCAACCAATCGGTGGAAATTACATTTTAGTTATTGAAATAAAAATTTACATATAGCTATTTTTCTTATAAGTACTTTAAACATCTTAAAAATTCAAGACCTTTCTAGCCAGCACTACAGTTTCGAGATCCAAAATTATGAATCCACATGCACTAATATTGTAACTTTCTGTTGAGCTCTTTAAATTAGAACTAAGTTAAGAGCTATTTTAAAATTTTGTGAATGCCAATATGAATTACAGAGTAGGTATATCGGATATTGATGCTATAACTATGGCCGGGATGGATGAATGAGGGTCACAATCTTTTCTTAAGTACTCTACTCTTATTAATCTTCTAAGTAGTACCATGTAGTATGTAATGTTAAAATAAACAATCTAAACAAATATTAAAATAATGAATTTTAACTGTTAAGTAAAGAATACAAACTTACATACAAAAATAATATATAAAAAACATTTTAAGAACATTTTAATTATAAAAACATAAGAAACAGTTTTATTCAAATATTCTAAGTCCAAACCTGTTAAATGTAAATTATTGTCGTTTATATTGTTTTTCAAAGCTTTTTCTTAACTTACTCAACAAAAAAAATACTTTTCGTTAAATTTAACGAAAATAAATTCATTACCCGTTAGAACCTTTTCTTAAGTACCTCACTTTTATTAATCTTATATAAGCAGTAGGTTAAGGTAGGTATAAGGTAGAATAAATAATAAATACATGACGACAAAAAGGCCAGACTTTGAGCAGATTTAGATCTGCACTACTTTGTCTTTGTGTACGAAACAGTTAGGTACTCAAAATTTTTTAAATTGCAGATTAGTGCAACATTTTTGTGTTGGCATCACCAATATATTTTGTAATTATATAGCAATTCATTTTTAACTTAACTTGTTCATTGCATTCTTTGGTCAGCTCGTGGTTAGCAGAAGTGCAAAAGTGTGTTATTACTTATTAAACGAAAACAATATTTTCTTGGAGAAATTACTATCGCGATAAATTTTAGTTGTTGGCATTAACCGATCTCGAGGTAAGGGTGTAATTTATATTTTGTAATAATTTATTGATATTTAATTAATTAATTTCTACGGTTTTACCGTTACGGATCAATATCTATTTATTTAACCTTAAGAAATTTCATTTAAACACGTGACGTTCGGGTTAGTTATTTGGTCTTATTTTTCTAATTTTTTTTTTCTGATTAATAATTTTTCTATATTTCCAGTTTTTTAATTTTATTTTTCAATGTTATTTGATATACCACTGATGATCAATAATAATTGTGAAATAAGAGTAGTTTAGTTTGTTTATTTTAACAATACACACTACTTAATAGTAGCGACTTAATGAAAAATTTCGTAAGGGATATTTTACTAAAAAGTTGAAAATAAAAACAATTAAAAAGAACTTTTTAAACAAACATTTTTCTAGAAGTTGCACTATAAAGTAAAAAATAATTAAACGACCAACACAATTAAGGTAAGAACGGTAGACACATTGCCTGATTTTAGTGCACACAATTAAGTGATAACACCAATTAAACGGTACTGATGAAGACTAATGAGTCAGAAACACATCGTGTGATGGCTAGACGGTCTAAAAATCAGGCAATGTGTCTACCGTTCTTACCTTAATTGTGTTGATCGTTTAGTTTTTAAAACTTTTATGCAAATCGCAAGAATTTTAACTTTCATTAAAAAATAATTTTTCAAATAAGAACAAACAAAGCGCTATGAAAACATCAAAATAAAAAGCGTGGGGCTATATGACTATAATAGCATAACTAAGTTATTTTTTACTCTTTAGTGCAATTTCTAGAAAAAGCTTTCTTTAAAAAACCTGTTAATTTTAACCTGTTTGTATTGTATTGTAACCTTTAACCTGTTAATTGATTGTCAAAATATTCTCGAAATTCATAGAAATTTGTTAAATTTTTTTCGCTAAAATTGACAGCCTTTTAAATTCTTGTGCTTAGATGAGTGGACGAGGATTTCGGTCTCAAACCTATTCCAACAGCGCAAACAGGAATAATTACGGCAATCGAAACTATAGAGAGAATCCAGCCGGAAATGGTTCCGCTAACGGAAATTTTAGACGGAATAACACTAATCGTCAATTCAATAGCACTGCGGAACAAACAATGGAAGTGCCTTCGCAATATGTTGGAAGGATTATTGGTAAGTTTGATGTTATGTGATATTTTTAATTGCCATGTAAATGTGTAGAGCAAATTCACTGGAATTTTAATTGTTTTCGTTATACAAATTCAAGTTAAATAATAATTGAATGTAGATAAAGATTAAAATAGGCTTCATTGTAAGTTAAAATTTTATTATTTACTTGCTAATAATTAAATTATTTGTTCTTTTCTGTTTACCGAAAATGTAGTAATGCTTCTTAATTCTATACTTCCAGTTTAATTTATATTTTAAATGCTAGTTCACAAGAATTCAATAAGTTTTTGCTTGTTTACGAGGTACAATTAAATTTAGTACAATTACTTCTGAAATGGTTAAACTTTTTTGGTTATTTTACGTCACAGAACATTTAAAAAGATCTGCATTCACACAGTGTGAAATGTAAACGATTCTCGTCTGGTAACAATATTAGAAAAAAGCATGATTTTGGGTTGTTTCTCTCTTTTCCAGCCCCGAAGATTAGAGAAAAAGTCTTTCGAAACGTTGGCTAAACGAAATTTTGTTTGATTTGCATAGTCCGCACAATGTGTGTTATGAGATTTTTAGCTTGCTTCATGTGCCTCACAACCTAGCTTAGTCATTTTGGCTGAATTGTAATTTAAACTTTTCCAAAACTTAGTTTCTGATTAAATTTTGTTATAGTCATAATAGTTGATTTATAAAACTGTACTGTGGGTAATTCACAGCAGAATAGAGTCAATTATTTAGTGGGATTTTTGTATATCATCGATGGTTTTTTCCCTAAATACTTTCTAGTTTTTCTAATAACTAAATATCATTACATAATATTCAAGGAAATGCAGATGGAAACTAATTTTTGAAAAGAAATTTTCCAAAATTATTGGACAGCCCATTAAAATTTTTTAGATGAACATTTTTTATAATTTCGTTTTTTAAATGTATAGGTAAGAGAGGAACCAAGATAAGTGACCTTCAATTCGAGTCGGGGGCAAAAATTTATGTCACCAAAAATATTGTTGGGGAGAACACCGTCATTCGATTAAGCGGATCGGCAGCTGAAATTGAAAGGGCGAGGCTGCTCATTCAAGATTTAACTGTCGAACAAAAGCCACGTGAAAATCGTGAAAGTCAACCGCCACCTGATGTCGTACCATTAGATCCCGAAGCACTTTCTGAAGAAAGAAGAAGACGAGAGCAGCGCATCCACGAATTACAGACATTAGATTGGAAAACAATCAATGAACGTCACGATAAGTGCGTACAAGAAAGATTAAACTCTTTGCCAAAAATTGTTAAATGCTTCTACAGAGAAGTAGATGAAGTTGCACAAATGACTGCCGAGAAAGTATCGGAGTTCCGTCAAAATAGCAACAACATTATGGTCTCGCGAGTATTTGTGGAAAAATTTGGCGACAAAGCCATTCCAAATCCAGTACGCAACTTTTCACAAGCTTTTCACAATTATCCACTTATTTTGTCTGAAATAGTGAAGGCTGGTTTCGAAAGACCGTCGCCTATTCAATCTCAAGCTTGGCCTGTACTGCTTAACGGAGAAGATTTAATTGGCATTGCCCAAACTGGTACCGGAAAAACGTTAGCATTTCTTTTGCCTGCTCTTATTCATATTGACGGACAAACTATGCCCAAAAAACCTGCCGAACCACGCGTATTGATCATGGCCCCTACTAGGGAATTAGCATTACAAATTGAACGTGAAGTAAACAAATATAATTATAAACAGATTAAATCGTAAGTTGAATTTTAGAATTGCTCAAATGGATTGCAGTAAAACTTTTTTTTTATAGTGTATGTGTATATGGAGGCGCCGACAAACAGGAACAAATTAATGCACTGAATCAAGGCGTAGATATCGTAATTGCTACGCCTGGCAGACTCAACGATCTAGTTTTAACAAGTAAGAGTTTATTTTTAAAGTTAAAATTTGCTAACACTAATTACTTATTCCTTAGAAAAATTGTCGATGGAAGGAGTCACTTATGTGGTGTTGGATGAGGCCGACAAAATGTTGGACATGGGCTTTGAAGGTCAAATTCGTAAAACTTTGTATAACGTACGGGAAGATAGACAAACTGTCATGACTAGTGCAACTTGGCCGGAAGGAGTTCGAAGATTGGCCACTTCCTATATGGTTAATCCGATACAAATATATGTTGGCTCGTTGGATTTAGCTGCCGTACATACTGTAACGCAAGTTATAAAAATGATGCCCAATGACGATGATGCAAAATTTGAAACGGTAATTAAAATTAACACTTATGTTTTCGAAACATTAATTTTTTTTCTTTAGTTTATGGATTTTGTTCAGACAATGAATCCAGAAGAAAAGGCGATAGTCTTTTGTGGAAAAAAAGCACGTGCAGACTATTTATCCTCGGAGTTGGCGTTAAAGGGTGTCTATTGTGCATCACTCCATGGGGACCGCGATCAACGTGATCGAGAACAAGCATTGGAAGATATCACCAGTGGTTACGTCAAGATACTTATAGCGACCGATTTGGCATCTCGTGGAATAGATATAGAGGACATAACGTAAGTTAACATAAGACTATGTTTGGATACCTTTTCATGATCTCTTAACTTTAGATATGTTATCAACTATGACTTTCCAAGAAACATAGAAGAGTATGTTCATAGAGTAGGCCGTACAGGACGTGCCGGTCGATCCGGTCAATCCATAACATATTTTACGCGCGACGATTGGTCTCATGCAGAAGAATTAATTCCTATATTGGAGAAAGCTAATCAAGTAAGTATTTTTGTTTTAATTATTCAAGACCGATTTCTATTATTTTTGAATACCAGTCAACCGTGATAATTACATTGATAATTTGCTCAAGTTTTTATTGAATCTTCAAGAAGAAGTGTGTTTTTACATTTTTATTATCTTAAAATTTTTTAATTTTAAAATGTTTTTAATTTAGATTTTCTACTTTAATGTTTTAACTTATAAACAATATCTTTGAGGAAAGAAATTGTTTTTCTTGGCTTTTATAATATGACATAATAATAATACATTTTTAAACTTCCAAGTACAAAAGTTTACATTCCTGATCAAAAGTACACAAAATGACTACAAATTAAGTTAAAATTTCATTTCGTTAACAATATCTAAACTTTTAACGCCACATTTAATTAACGCATTAAAATGTGTTATCCATGACGACGAAAATTAGCACACTGTTATTTATTTCTTCAATCTATGTTTTAATTTTAAACAAATCATTGTCGCAATGGGTGAAGAAACAAAATTCAAAATTTATAATTAGTGAATTGAACCGAATTTTTAATTAGAAATTTAACAAGTGAACCAATACTTCAAGTTGTTTGCGATGTGTTGGCTAATTTGAATACAATCGGCGCAGTTAAAATATCAAAAATTCGATAATTATGATCGTGGAAGCTTTGCAAAGTATCAAATATGATCAATTCCCTAACGGAATTGCGTTGGAAAATTCGCTATACCATACGACCGATACTGTAATGATGAACTTAATAAACAACCTACTCGGATGGAGATTTTGTAAGAAAAGTTAGCACATCAGAAGAAAATTAAATTAAATTTACAGATGGAACTTGATTACTTAGAACAGTGGTTCCCAAACTTTTTTGTCTCGTAGACCACTTGCCATGTGTTTAGGTTTTAGACCTCCCCCCCCCCCACTTACCTGCTATTGATTTTTTCAAATTAAAACGAACAACGTTAAATTCTATTATCAGGTACATAAAATAACTAAACCAAAAATTAATGATTTTAGGGAGAGGAATGAACTTTGTTACCAAATTTTCAATTATTTCAATAATAATCTCAAATCTCATCGGTTAATGACGCCCAGTCTAATTTTCGTTGTTAGGAGATTCACAACCGCACCGAAACCTCTTTCCACTAGGTATGACGAAAGAGGTTAATTTAAATTTTAGCGGTGCTATAATAATTTCTGCAATAGTGCCTAGCTACCAATTAGGTAACTACAACTGCTAAACAAGGTTTACTATCGTTGACCCCTATTTACATATCATGGACCCTCAATTTTTTTGTTTTTTGCTGATATAGACGGGTCGTTTTAGACCCCTGGGGGTGGATATAAGACCACTTCGGGAACCATTGACTTAGAATCTCAAAAGGTTGAATTTTTAAGACGATCGCGAAGATGATTGGCTTTGTTTCTTATTGATTGGAAATTTGGAAATTCTTGAAGAAATTATAAAATTACTGAAAGCCAAACTTAGTTCGACCACTGTAAATTAGCAATCAATTTTAATTTCTTTTTTCCAAAAATATCTTTTACTAAGTTTCTTGTTTTTTCAGTTTGTTCCTGACGAATTGCTGCAGATGAAAAAAAGATTTACAGCTAGGAAGCAAGGTAGGAATAATCGTCCAAGAGGAGGAGGCGGCCGAGGCGGTTATGGCAGAGCGGCTGCAAATTTCGAAATATTCTAAAATTGATTTCTACAATTAATTTCGAAAATTAATTGCAACAGTAGTGATTGTTTGTATATTTATGTTTGTATAAAAAAATGCACCATCATATATTTTTTTTTAATCGTACATATTGTCTTTAAAATTAATTACATTTATGACGCTGCATTTTTAATTTATTAATTTATTTATATTTCTGAAATTACAAAGAATACTATGTGTGATATTATTTTAAATAATAAAGAATATTTGATTTTAGTATAAAATTTTTTTTTTTTTACTTTATAAACAACGCGCCTAGAAATTACTGTTTAGAGCAACCCCCATTTTAAATTAATATGCAGGGTTCACTCTTAATTAAAATCTAGGACCGTCGTTCAATGAGATGAATAGTGATTTCTATACCTTAAGAGATGATCTACTGTGCTTCGTTTTGCTTCTTCGCGTACTTTGTATCATTTTCTTCTGCAGAATCATTTATCTTTTCGAAATTCGTTGCTTTTTATGATAGTTTTAGCTTTCATCTGAAATAGCTCAAATCACATTAATTTTGAAAAACTTCTTCGATGTTATTTACCATATTTCTAGCATTAGTTTCTGTATGTTCTGAATAATGAATAGTAAGAGTCTGTTACTCTACCTCCCCCCCCGGTAAATATTTTTATTCCAAAACCTAGCACCGGGATCCTTAAAGCTAGCACCCAAATATGAAACCTAGCATCATTATAGTTTTTTCATAAATTTATTTTATTTATTTTCTCTTAAACGCTTCTTCTACTGCGCATGCCTCATGTTAGTATTTGTAATTTAAATTACAAAATTTATTTCAAATTCGATTTTAAATACCTACAAGTAAGGGAATGTTGTCAGGGTTGGCCAACCTTTTAATTTTTGCCCATAACTTCCGTGTAAGAAAAAATTTTGTTAATTTAAGCACATGATCAGAAAGATCTAGGAATAAAGCTACTTTCGAGGCAATCGCAAATTGATTGGGTAAAAAATAGAGAACTTATACAAAAATTAAAAAAAAAATGTTGTCAAGGTTGGCCCACCGTTGAGAATTGTCAAATTCATGCAAAAAAATTAACTGGATGAAATATTAAACCAAATTCATTTTATTTTTATTCGATTGAGTAAAACTTTACAATATAATATCGTAGAGAACTGATTTACATGACACATAATTCCGAATCACTGTTTTGGCAAATAAAATAACTCCTTGCCATTTTGGCACTTTTCAAATGCACTTTTTTTTTGCATTTAATGCATGCAATAGAGTTCGGGCGACGAATTATTCGCTTCCAAGCAGATGTTGCATTTACTAACGTCGTTTTTTTTTGCAACTGTCCAACCTTGACAACAAGTTCCATCACCACATCGGGTCACACTACATCCAAACAGGTAGCGAAATTGAATGTTTCTCTTGAATAATTTTTAAAGACTATCCACATAACACATTTTAGATGCTTATCTTAACGAATTAATGTTTTTTCTCCAAGTTTTCATTCTCTATTTGCAGCTGCTGGAAAACTTTTTTTGTCTTGGTTCAGCGAATGAGTGCACAACACGTTTCAACATTACACACCGAAATCAGTAATGGCACGAAAAGTTCGTTGTCATTGAAGGATGTTTTGCCACATTTGCACATAGGTGGTTTCAGTGATCTACACTGAAAAATCGCAGTTAACCGACCTAGACGACGGGCCAACCCTGACAACATTCCCCTAATTTTTATTGATTTGCCTACTTAAATATTGATGTGATATTTTAGTAAAAAAATACCAACGGCTGTTGCCTGCTCCGGGTAGCTTTGGTGTGCGGGAGTGATCGGGCTTACCCGGGTCGAGAGTTTGACGTTGACAGTAACAGTCCCGAGCCGAGTGAAAATTTGAAAATACAACTTTTTCGACGAAAAATGTTTTCAACATGTTCCCGACGACGAAGCACCCTCTTTTTTGTCTCACTGCGTCACATTTTCTACAACTTCCCTAATAAATACAACGTCGCAAAAGCTAGACCCCCTCAAATAACAAAAAACAAATAACTACAGGTATTTAAAATAAAATTGATAAACTTTTCACACATATCGACGCTAAGAAATTCCCTGTTTGGAAAAATATTTTTGGAATAAACTCTTAGTTGCCACTAATTTGTTATTACAATTTTCATTATCCTTAGTACTACCCGTTTCGGTGTTAGAATGAATAATATTAAATTAATGAAAAAAATATTTAAATTCGGTATTTTATTATTAATTTAATATTTTTTTGCAACATATAACCAGCAGTGTGGTGTAAACTTTACGCCGGGCAAATTTGCTAAAAGAAAAAACAGTTTATAACAAACTAAAATTTCTACATTTTATTTTTAAAATATGTATTGTAATGATATTTTTTATCAAAATTACCACACACTTATCTCTGCTCAGGGTAACTCAGCATTGCGGGAGCAATTGTAATTTTCAAGGGTCGAGGGTTCCTGCGTTTTCAAAATTTTAATTAAAAAGAAATCTTTCCAATAAAACAAATAATTTCTTCGAAAATCAAATCCAATTCAGAATAATACTGGCCAATCTAATAAATTTAATAAATTCTCCAAAATAATTCTTCTTCAAAAGTAAATTAATAAGTTTCTAATCCAAAAAAAATCAATTCTCCAAAATAAATTATTAAATCCAATCCAATGTAAAATTTTTAATATAACGTAAAATAAAATTTTAATTTTATTTGACGGGAACAACGTTTGATTTGCCTTATCCAAATCGTCGAGTTATCAGACACAACACTCGTTCGCTCAACTATAATTCAAATTTTCCAATTTTAAATCCAAATCGAAAATTATAATTTTAACTGCTTCTTTTCCAAATTATTCAAAATCAATCAAATCCACTACCGTTCGGTAGCCGCTCATAAAAATTATCCAAATTAATTAAAATATCAAATTAATCATCCAAAAAAGGCGCAATAATGCATTCGCATAAAATCACTTTATGCAAATCAAAAATAATAACTCACAATTTAAAAAAAAATCACAAATCTCAAAAATAAATCACAGAGCCAAAATCAAAAATTTATCGAGCCAAAAGTCGGCGCTGTTACTCGCGCGGCGACCTGTTGGCAAAAGCAATTCTCCTGGTCGGTTCGCTCCCCACCTGTCTAATTTTTACAGTCTTGCAACTTAAATTATTTACAAACAAAATTTTCATCAAAATGTACAGGGTAGGTCGCAACCATTTTGAAACACGACAGCAACCCCCGTTGCTAATAGCAGTTTTCCGCGCAGCTGAAAACAAAATTAGCGAAATCTCGAAAGTGTTTCAAAAGTAAATCTAAAAAATTTTTAACACAACACTACAATATTTACAAAATAATTTTAAATTCAAAAATCAAATCAATTTAAATAATTAAAAAAAAAGCTTATCCATTTCCAAAATCTTCATCCATCATTCATTCTTGTTTCCATTTATTTTTCTTTTCGGACCTTCCACAAATTGATCTTCGCTTGAGGCGTCCACTTCACTGGGATCTGGTTTCTTGTTTTCCACCCCCGACTCATCCAAAACTTCCAATTCCTCTTCTTCTTTTTGTGTCTTTTTTCTACGTGGTTGAATTCCAAAATTCTCTTAATTACAAAAAACATTTTAATTTTTTTCTTCTTGTCTAATTTCAAAATTTTCATTTTTCCGGCCAAGTTCTGTTTTTCTTGTTGTGACCGTTAATTTTCCATATCTTCAGTATCCAAATTTTTCCTTTTATTTTTTTGATCTTATTTCCATTCTTCCTACGCAGCGTTTTTTTATCATTTTCAATAATTTTTGTGGAGCAAACAATCTAATAATTTCAATTCTTTTTTCCTTCTTATCATTTTCTTTATTAATTTTCTTTTTTATACCCCTATTCTTCTTTTCATCACTTTTTTATCATTTGTATTCTCTGCACCGCCCATCATTAAATCTGACTTTATGTTTTCTTCACTATCCGCATTAAACTCCTGTTCTTATTCCTCTTTTGTCATGCTTTTTTATTAACTGTTGCAGCAATTTATCCGTGCTTGACATTTTAGTTTTTTGTTCCATTTTTACGTTTTTGTTCACAATTTTATTTCTCAGGGTAAAAAATTAGGTTGCTTTTTTTGAGCTCCACGTTGTCTGCGCCATTTAATGCAATGCTCCAGCTATTAAAATTTTTAAATTTTATTTTTCAATCCAAAAATATTTTCGCTGGGTTGGCATTCATTATTTATTAAGCAATGAGATTCTTCAATATATAAAAGTATAAAGTATAAAGAGACATAAAACTCCCTCTGGATTCTGGATAGGTAGCGGAGGGCAAACCAAGATATGCGTGCACTCAGACCACACATCGATCTCATTATGCTACTTTCTGTTACAGCAGCGGCCCATCATCCCTCCTATTCCTCAAGCCTTCCCAAAACTCTGAGAATGTCTTCTGGCCATGTCGGGTCAGAAGCTCCCTAGCATAGATCCTTTCTTTGGTGCAAGCGATGGGCATCTGCAAAGCACATGCTCCATCGTTCCGTCTGCTTCATTGCATCCACGGCAGATCGGACTTTCAGGCAGTTCCATTGTGTGTAGGTGTTAATTTAGCTTGCAGTGTCCCACCAGAAAACCCGCGATAGTTCGTAGGCTGTCCCTGGACAGTTGCAGGTAATATTTTGCATGCTTACCAGAGAGAAAGGGAAAAAGGTCCATTAGAAGTATTCAAAAGAAGTAGAATAATATCGTGAACACCGCCGACGAAAAGAGACAATAAAACGAAAGCCGGGAATGGGTAGTGAAGTAAAGATATGAAGGAACTAAAATGATTGATATTATATAATATAAGCCGAGAACTCAAACAGAAAATGAAAGAAAACAACGTAAAACTGAAAAAAATAGAGAGGAACTGGAAAAGATGAAGGAGTAAGTAAAAAGAACTAAAGAAGAAATAATAAATCTGAATGAGGAAATAAATAACATAATTATTAAGGATATCAAATTTTTTTAGCATAAACCAAAAAATGCACAAACACTTTTTTGAAACTAAAATGTTTAAGTTATCACAATATATAAATACACCGTATGTATATTATCGCAAACGTTTTCACCATACTATGGCATCATCAGGCGATGAACTAGGATTATTGTGGATATATTTGTGGATATATTGTGGATATATATAATGAATTATTTAAGTGCATAGTGTGGTAGTTAGTAGTATGTAATACTACGTATTTTGTTTATTTAATAAATAATTTTGTTTAGAAATTATTAAATTTTTTAATATAAAAATTGTTTATAACTCGAGATACGCGATTATCGACAAATGTTTGTATCAATTTCTTTACATGCTTGAGTGTGTAGAGTAGAATGCTATTTGGAAAAATATTTTGAAAGGGCGTAATGCTTTTTTACATTTGTAATAATATCTAGGGTTGTAGTCAAATTACAAACTCAAAATTTTTGGTGATAAGACCAATAAATAATATAGTAGAACCTCGGTTAACCGTGGGCGCTTGCAACGTTGGTAGTATTATACTATGTACTATTCCAGCAGCTATACTGGATGTAGAAGATCTAAAGAGCAATGAATATGACAATCATCGTGTAACAGAAACACAAGCTACTGAAGCTATAAATGCTATATTAAATTATTTCGAACAGATAAGTGAAAGCGAGGTTGTAGATATTTTGTACCTCAGTAAATTGAAAGATTTGATTAAATACAATTTTAAGTAAAAGTCAAAAACAAACCAAATTATCTGATTTTTCAAATAGAACTTTTTAATTAATATGTTCCTTGCTTGTAATCTACTATACTTGTAATAAGTATATTTTGTAATATTAACAACAAACGTCAAATATTAAGCACAGTCCCAATCCCTTGGGATAGTATTTAGTCGAAAATGTCTAAACTGTCTAAAATATTCTTTTTAAACAAATTGTTTTTAGTCCTATATTGATAAGGTAAATAGAGCCTACCATATTTCAGTTTCCGTAAACTTTTTAATTTGCCAAACATGCTACACATTATCAAACAAATAAGACTGAAAAATGAAAATAACTAAACAATAAAATTTAAATAATATTCACTTAGAAATATCAACACAAAGAATTAAATTAACTTGAAATGATCCAGAAACCATATCGGGTCATTTATATGTATTGACCCCACCGGTTTTCTTTAAAGTGATAGTATATTCGAGGCTGTAATATTTGGTTCTTCAATTTGAATTACCGCCTTCTCAAATCAAAGTTACAAACCAAACCAAAGCTGTGATCGTCAAACAAACCTTGCACGTTGTGATCTCTATCGTAGTAACACTTACAAGTCCTTTTAAATCTGCGGATGGCTCTTTGAATGCTAACGTCGTTACCTTGTTTACTAACCTCAAACTTTACCTAAACTTATATGTCCAGTGGCGTAACTACTGCTAGAACCCCTGAATGAATAATTAGTACACACAAATTAAATAAAACACAGGATTCGGTTTAACGCTGAATATACTCCATTATCCGCTCTTATAACTATTATCTCGTCAACTTAAAAACTAAGATCGTCACTTAATTAATATGTCGTCAGCTTAATCTAAGTTCGTCCCCTTTAAATTTCTAATTGGTCATTTCCTTAAATTTAAATAAGTTGTCTGTACTTAACTAAATAAGTCACTCATACTTAAAACTAGCGTCATCATCTTAAATGTTATGTAGCCGCAAATAATCATAAAAAACTTTGTTAAAAACAGTTCTTAAATATCGTAATTGGTATTATCTCATATGTAGTCGCAAATAATCATAAAGGAACTTTGTAAATATTTATTAATAACGGTCCTGAAATATCAGAATTTGTATTATCTCATTGAGAGATATTTGAAGAAAAAGAAAAATAAGCAGCATGTTCACAGAATCTGCCTGATCATTTTCGGCGCTTTCTTTGTTGCGGTTGTCCTTTCCAATGATTAGCCATTTCTGCGATATATTGCCATGGCCATCTTATGATTTTAAGCGTCCACTCTCCTTCGTTCCGTAATTCATCTAAATTAGGTTATCTAATACTGTATATATTGTCGTGTTTCGAAAACCAAAACAAAATTAATTTTATTTATTTTGTAAAATAATTTTAAAGTTTAAATTTGTTTTAGTGTTTATTTATTCACATTGTATAAAATTGTTAAGTTTTGCTATGTAAATAAAAAGGTAGGGAGAACGAAAACTAGAAGGACTGTGGTTTGAAGTTGTAGGCGGACGCCTTTGCGTCGAGCGAATAAAAATAATTTCCGCAATACAAGATTTAAATTGTTAATTGTTTTTTTGTTTAAAACCAATAAAATAAGTTAAATTGAGTTGATGTTTTTGTTTTAATTGTGGTGAAGTGGATGGTGCGAAAATTAAAAACTGGAAGAATTAATGAGAATTTTTGCCGATGCGTAAAAGTTACATCGCAACAAATTTGTTATGCCAGCGGCAAAATACTCGTGCGCTTGCAAGACCAGATTCAAAGTAAAACAAAAATGAGCATTTAATTAAAATATACAATTTGATACTTAAGAGTCTCTTGCTGAGTTAAAAATTTGTGTTACCTCGACTATTCTCACTAGAGAGTGAAATTGTTAAAATTTGCAAGGTTGGGGGCATAGCAATATTTGATGTGGTGTTTCAAAATGATTGCGACCTACCCTGTACACATTTTAATAAGAATTTTGTTTTTAAATAGTTTTAAGTTGTAAGACTGTGAAAGTTAGACAGGTGGGGAGCGAACCGACCAGGATATATGCCTTTCGCCGATAGCGCGTCGCCCGAGTATGTTCAGCTCGGGGCAGTTTTTGAGTTTTGATATAAGTTTGAATTTGTGAATTACACAGGGCAACAAAAAAAATAAAGTTGTTTGTTTCCTGTAATTTTTTTTTTGTTTCTATCTCAAATTGATGCGTATTTTTTAAATTCCGCAACAATTTTGCTCTAACAGCTTTTGTTTTTGAGTTATAGCTAAATGTACGTTTTGCTAGAAGTAGTTGCAGCAGTGCAGTTACGGTTGGCGTCAGCCGCAAGTGAAATATCTAATGGGATTTTGCAACAGATGGGTTTAAAAAAGTACCCACCTAGTGATTGGTGTCTTTTCATAGACAGCAGCAAAAGAAGTTTAAAGTGTCTTTTGCTTCATAACGGTAACAAGTACGGATCCATACCAATTGCACATTCGACGACTTTAAAAGAAGAATACGTAAATATTTCTAAGGTTATGGAGAAAATTAAATATCAAGACCACAACTGGGTCATTTGTGTTGATCTGAAAATGGTTAACTTTATTTTAGGTCAACAAGGTGGGTACACAAAGTTCCCTTGTTTCATGTGTCTCTGGGACAGTCGTGACAAACAACATCATTGGTCACAAAAAGTTTGGCCAGTGCGGAAAGCGCTGAAAGTTGGAAATAAAAATGTTATAAACGTGCCTTTAGTTAGCCGAGACCGCATAATTCTTCCACCACTTCATATTAAACTCGGCATAATAAAACAGTATGTGAAGGCGCTTGACAAAAATGGCGAATGTTTCAATTTTCTTTCACGCAAGTTTCCAGGATTAAGTACAGAAAAATTGAAAGCTGGTATTTTTGATGGGCCACAAATTAGGCAACTCATGAAAGATCCTAATTTTGTGAAATCAATGACTAAAGTCGAATCCAAAGCGTGGAATTCATTTATTTTGGTTATGAGTAATTTCCTAGGCAACAAGAAATCTGACGACCATGTCGAGCTTGTTAAGTGCATGCTATCGAACTTTCAGGAGCTAGGGTGCAACATGAGCATAAAAATCCACTTCCTGCACTCGCATTTAGACCGATTTCCACAAAATTTGGGCGATTTTAGTGAGGAGCAGGGTGAAAGATTTTATCAAGACCTTCGGACAATGGAAGAGCGTTATAGGGGAAGGTGGGACTCACATATGATGGCAGACTACTGCTGGAGTTTGCAACGAGATCTACCTAACCTCGTTCATTCAAGGAAATCTTATAAAAGATCATTTGATAGTGTACAATAGAAATTTTGTTAACATTTTCTTGCATTTTTAGGTGAAAATAATAAAATTGTATATTTCAAAAAGTAAAGCTGTTAGCAATCTCGCAGTATTTTTTTCATAGTCAGGGCCATAGAAACACCCAATAACAGAAAAAAAATTGGAGGAAACAAAACTTGTGTTGACCAGTGTTATAGTAGCCAGTCGCCGACAAGCGGCCACCTTGAGCATCTTGTGTCAAATTTGCTCGGGACAGTTTTTGAGTTTTGATATCAGTTTAAATTTGTGAATTATAGTTGTGAGTAATATTACTGAATTTTGATTGAAATAAAATGATTTTGATGCGAATGCATTAATTGCGTAATTTTTTGATGATTAATTTTGATATTTGGAGAGTTTGGATAATTTTGATACGTTGCTACCGAGCGGTAGTTGATTGAGTGCTGTAGAAGGTTGATTTGGTTGATTGGGAAAGGAAGAGATCAAGTTGTAAAATTTGAATTTGCATTGCGAAATTATTAAAAATTAAAATTTGTTTTAAAATTCGAGGAATAAAATTTACATTTGTACGAGCGCGTTGCCACATGCTAGATAAGCCGACGTTCTGGATAGGCACAAGGTCGAAAGTACGAGCCCATTTAAAATTACAAATAAAATTAAATTTGAATTTGTTTTGCATTGGAGAATATTTTTTTGTTGATTGTAAAAAAATAGCTTCAAACTCGTCTTAAAATTATTCAACTACGTGGCTGAGGAATTATTACATAAATTTCTAACGTAATCCTATATTAAATTATTTTAGAAAAATAAATAAAATATTTAAACTTACGTATTTTAATTTTGTCGATGGCTACGATTTTATTTAAACAAATTTAAATTCGCATTACTGAATAAGTTTGTCACACTTGTTTTCACTAAGACCAACTGTCCGGTGCCAATGCTGAATCTGTAATGGCTACCCTCTTAAAAATCTAACGGTAAAAATTTCTGACGGAAATGACCACCGCGTTTCTTTAAACACCCCTGTTGCCAAATCACTGTATTTTAAAGTAACCAGAAATGAACTAAATTTAAAATTTCGCGCCCATTATATTTAAATTCAAATTTACAATAATACAAGACCCTCAATGCATTATCTTGAAAGATAATGCAAGATTATTTAATTATATTTCATAAGCTAAAAAATTAATTTATTAAATATTTAACACTTAGTTACTTTTGAAAATTTTATTAAACTGTTCTAATATAACAATTATTAAGATCTATGCGATAAGTGTACAGAGAAAAATCTGATGACCAAATTTAACAAATTTTTATATTTTTTCTTCCTATCTCAACGATGGGTAGATTTTGACGTTTGTTTATAAAATTCAATAACTGAAATTATTTACATATCACAATTATAATATATTTCTAATTACCACCAACCAACTTACAAGATTTTTCTTCTGTCAAACGAAATCGACAAGATACAAAATTTGAATTTTTTTTTCATTTTCTTCTAATTTTCCAGTAAGCTAGGCGGCGATATAAATCTATTTCCCCCGTAAGGAATGTTAATAAAGTCTTTAGTCTTGATCACCTTCGGGACTTGTTGGTGAATAACTAGGCGACATTGGTGTGTATGTAGGTGAGGTGGGAGAATATTTTGTACTTGCGTTGGGTGAATACTGGGGAGATGCTGGTGAATAACTTAGAGAAGTTGGAGAGTAATTTGGCGATGAGGGAAAATACCGCGAACTGGCGGCAGGAGTGTGCTGAGGGGAAGATGGTGAATAACTTGGAGATGTTGGACAATAACTGGTTGAAGTAGGGGAGTATTGTGGACTTTCACCGGCAAACAATGGAGAAGTTGGTGTATAACTAGGAGATGACGGCGAATAATTGAGCGATGTAGGCGAATAAGTGGGCGATGTAAGACAATATGTTGGAGATGATGGCGAATAGCTTGGATAAGTTGGGGAGTAACTTGGAGATGTAGGAGAGTAACTTGGCGAAGTCGGATTGTGTGATGAAGAAGTGGGCGAATAACCTAGTGAGGTTGGACTGTACGATGGCAATGTTGGAGAATATGATGGTGAAGTGGGTGAATAACTAGGAAAAGTTGGAGAATAAAGTGGACTTGTTGGTGAATAAGACGGCGATGTTGGACTATAGCTTGAACTTGTTGGTGAATAACTAGGGCTAGTCTGACTGTAATTTGGACTAGTCGGAGAATATCCTGGCGAACTTGGAGAGTAGCCAGGTGAAACCGGTATCATAGAAGGTGAAGCATTTTGATGGTAAGCCGGAAATGTTAAATTTTGTGCAATACTTCTAGGAACTCCTACCTGATCGATTCGTAAGTTCGGATCAGGCGTAATTACGGTACGTGCAGAAAAATCCACACGTTTTCTCTTAAGATTTCTTCTTATACGGCCTTCTTTTGCTTTTAATCTGCGCTTGACTGCTTTTAATGATTTTTCCGATTTTTGCATGGCCCTGAAAATAATTGCGTTAACCCAATGGATAATAGTTTGCACGAAATTAAACTTACCTTGGCTTTGCTAAATCTATGTGGCCAAAGTGGCCCGGACATTTCGCTATGTCGCCAGTACATGTGTGGCAACGAGAAGTTTTATCGACGACTTCCATCCTGGGGTCCACGAGACCACCCAATTTTCGACGACCCGCTTCCTTTGTCTCAGGCAAGCTGATACTGCCATCGCTAACAGAATCACGACGCTAAAACAAAAATACAAAATTTAAAATTCGCACTTCAAAATTTACACAATGCGCAATCGCTTGTCATTTTATCAACACTTTTGTGTATATTTACTAAACAATACGGATAATCGCTAAATATTCATCGTAAGTTAAAATAATGCACAAGCATAATTCTCTAAATTATATCAACAAGAAAGCTAACGAAGAGCTGTTCCGTTATTTGCAATTGTGCAATATTTATAACGCACTTCAGCGATATAACCGTCACGACGCACTATTTTGTAAATTTCTACATTTTAATTTAAACGTAAAGTAGACTTCCTACGGAAATACTTACGATATCATCTGGTCCATATATACCGAATTGAACTTTTTTTACAGTCTGTAAAGGTACACTACTGTCGTTAGCAGGCATCTTGCTCGCTTAACACTTACTATAGAAATGACATACTGCAGACCGTGCGGTCGGGTACTAAACATTTTTTATTTATTTTATGTCGCCCTGTAGTTTTAAGGCGGGACTTAGAGATTACGCATGCGCGTTGCATGAATAATATTTATCCACGACCACTATATTAGGAAGGTTTAATACGTCCATTTTCCGTGGATTAGAGGCCTTTTAATACACTAGTGGATTAGAATTTATAATACACTGTAATATTTGGTCCTTCAATTTGAATTACCGCCTTCTCAAATCAAAGTTACAAACCAAACCAAAGCTGTGATCGTCAAACAAACCTCGCACGTTGTGATCTCCCCTCGTAGTAACACTTACAAGTCCTTTTAAATTTGCGGATGGCTCTTTGAATGCTAACGTAGTTTTACCTTACTTACTAACTTCAAACTTATATCTGTCCAGTGGCGTAACCACTGCTAGGACACCTGAAGGAATAATTAGTACACACAAATTAAATAAAACACAGGATTCGGTTTAACGATGTATATATTTTAACCGAGAAAAAAAAAAGATAGTCCGACAACCAATTTACCAGCAAAGTTAATCTCCTTGATATCATGTAATTCAGAATACTTTAGTTTGAAATTTGATTTAATAACTGTTCGATAGTTAATCTCCTGATCGTAATGTTTTCTAATTGATTATTCATATTTATTTTACCAACCACAACCTATAGTAATTCGTAAGAAATTTCATGTATGTATACCGATGTTCGACTCAATTGTTTTTATATTATGTAAGACCTGAAATAATAACCCTTATATTCTAAATTATCCGCTCTTATAATTATTACCTTGTCATTTAACTAAGATGGTCACCTTAAAATTAGTACGTCTCTTATTGCTAATTGGTCAGTTTCTTAAATCTAAATAGATCATTTGTACTTAACTAAATAAATTCCCCATACTTAAACTAGCAAATAATCATAGCCGCAAATAATAATCATGAAGAACTTTGTTAACACAGTTCTTTAATATTGGTTTTAAATTGGTATTACCCTTTATTAGCTTAAATGTTGTAGTTTTTATTATATTCCATTTTATTCAAGTTAAATGTATTCGATTGTCACTATTTTATAAGTGGTTGCAAATAATCATAAGGGTCATTGTTAAAATTATCAATAACTGTTCTGAAATATCATAACTTTGTAGTACATCATTTAGATATATGAAAGAAAGAAAGCAACGACATCACAGCATTTGCTATGTCACTTCCGGTTCTATTACAGCTCGCCTTTTCAGTGAGTAGCCATACTGCGATATATTCTGACCGCCACCTTATGATTGTAAGCGTCCACAATCCGTTACCTTTAATCATCTAAATTAAATTATCCCATGATAATTTATATTTCCACTTCAAACACCCGCTTTCATTAAATTACCTTAAACAACTTCTCGTACGCCTTAACCAAACTACCCCTGTACTAGTACGCCTATGGCAAAACATTATATGAATAATCAATCTCCCACATTACCTAATTAAATGATAATATTATAAATCACAATCTCAAACTGTAATTACCTCTTATAACTGAAGATAAATTAATAACAACTTAGATTCAAACATCTTATGAAAAATATTTAACCGCGTGGTCATGATATGATTACTTGTAATTTTAACGTAATCCTGTATTAAATTCTTTTAGAAAATAAATCAAATATTTTAAACTTACGTATATCAATTCTGTTGATAACTGATTATTTTGAAATAATATTTATTTCAATTACTTAATATTTTCAAAACTGATGCACAAAGACAAGCGTCTTCAACGACGTTCCAAAATGGAAGAGCCTTTTACCAACACTAACGGTCAACTCTAGCGGAAAAAACTCACACTACTTCCGTCTTACCACCGTTGTATTTTAAAGTAACCAAAATGAACTAAATTTAAAATTTCGCGCCCAATATATTCAAATTCAAATTTACAATATTACAATACGTTTAATTTTATGCGTATCCAAAGCGTCTTGTTATCACCATCTGCCACTCGCTCGTACAAATTCAAATGTTGATTCTTGCCATTTTAAAACCAATTTTAAATTTTATAATTTCAATCACTCTCTTCAAATTTCATCAAATCAATCAAATCTTTCCAAATCACCAATTCAAACCAACTACCGCTCGGTAGCAACGCATCAAAAATATCCAAATTATCAAAATATCAAAAATTAATCATCCAACAAAGGCGCAATAATGCATTCGCATAAATTTCACTTTATTTAAATCAAAATAATTACTCACAATTTCAAAATAATATTAACAAATTATTACAATTTAGCACAGGGTGGGTCGAAATATTTTGTTTCACGACAATATATATAGTAGCTATATATAGTATATAGCAGCTATATATAGTATTACATACTACTAACTACCACACTATCCACTTAAATAATTCATTATATATATATCCACAATATATCCACAAATATATCTACAATAATCCTAGTTCATCGCCTGATGATGCCATAGTATGGTGAAAACGTTTGCGATAATATACATACGGTGTATTTATATATTGTGATAACTTAAACATTTTAGTTTCGAAAAAGTGTTTGTGCATTTTTTGGTTTATGCTAAAAAATTTGATATCCTTAATAATTATGTTATTTATTTCCTCATTCAGATTTATTATTTCTTCTTTAGTTCTTTTTACTTACTCCTTCATCTTTTCCAGTTCCTCTCTATTTTTTTTTCAGTTTTACGTTGTTTTAATAGTTAGTTTTAAAGTAAATTTACTTGACTACTAAAATTTACAAAATAAAATTTGAGTACTATAAAGGAAAGTAACCAAGTAAATAACTAACTTAATATTTACTTTCCTATTATGTTTAGACGTTTTGATAGCAGATGTCTTGGTCATGGTACATGAGATTTTATGATGCGTTAGAACTAATTTTTAAATTTTATGGTTATAGCGCTGATTGAAGAATGGTATCAACCAATCAACGGTTATAGGCTATGTGTAAGTTCGCAACTAGAGCCCACTGGTTGGGCGCACTTGCACTTTTCTTGGAATACCTTTCATTTAAAACGATGAACCTCACAAATGATTTGACTTGTCAATTTAGTTCACAAGTAAATATTTAGTTGAACAAAATCGAGGGGTTAAATTAGTTGCTAGATTTAGTTCGAGAAAAAACTATTCGTGCTTTATAATACCCAATCTATAGCAAGTAAATTTACTTATTTGACAATCTCACAAGTAAATTAGTTATTTGTCGTTTATAATCCCGGCCCTATGGCGAAGAAAGGCCAAAACGGTCTAGCGCCAATGAATATTCATACAAATATAAATTTTGATTCCGTTATTATAATAAATAATTGTGCAAATAAGTGTGAAAGGCGCTTAACTTTTTATGTAATGTTTGTTTTAAATAAAAATAAATTAAATAATAAGAAATAAATAATGAGTTAATTTTACAAAATAATTTTTAATAAATTTAGAAAAATAAAATATTGAAAAAATTTGTTTGTAATAATAAAAATTCCCGGAAGGGGAATCTCCGAAAATGTTACTTTCTACAAGTGCCCCCCTAAGTAACATTTAGTGCTGAATATCAACTGCGAAAACGCTGTGTCAGCTTAAAATTCAGCTAATGAGCTGCGTCAGCTGCTGATTTTTAGTAACGTCAGAAGCTGAATTGCTGCTGAATTGCTAATTTGGTGGCAAAAAACCAGCTGAAATTGCGCTGCGTCAGCTGTTGAAAATGCTGACTCAGCTGATATTCAGCACTGAATCAGCTGTTCTTCAGCGCTGAATCAGCTAATATTCAGCTGAAATTCATCTGATGTTTAGCGCTGAATCAGCTAAAATTCAGATGATATTCAGCATTTTGAACAGCTATTAAAAAAATTATTTTAAATTGATAATTATATTTATCTAATTAAATTGTCGCCTATAATTTATAGAATATTTTATTTTATTATTTTCATTACGATTAAAAAATATAAATATATTATATCTTTATTACATCATTTATTTATTTATCATTTTATATCGCAATATATTATATCGTTAACGATATCTTCGAATAGAATCTGAAATATTAGAGTAATTTTAAATTTATATATTATGTATAACTTTAAGTTAAGTTTAAACTTACATTTGTTTACACGTCCGCCCGCCTCAAGTGGGATTTGAACCTGAGGTGTGCACCTTGGAACTTGAACTTTTTTGATTTTTTTAAAGTATATTCAATCTATTTTTGTGTGGAGTATTTAAATTTTATTATTGTATTTTGTTTTCGTACAGCTGCCATACTTTTTCGACAAAATTATATTTTCACCCTAAATTCTTACCTATTTTAAAAAAATTGTATTTTTGCATGGAAGTTTCCCAGGGAGGGAAAGAATCTACAAGTTAATATTTATCTTGTACCTCCGAAATTAACTGTAATTAATCACGAGATTTACCACTTTCTTTTCCTAAAAAGTGTCAATGTTAAGAATTCAGCTTGAATTTTCTTTTTCTTACGTTAGATCAACGACCCGTGTGTTCACCAACAGTTAAATTGATAACCAAAGTACTTTGAGCGTAAAGGCAAATTATTAATCCAAGAATTGACGTGTCTTCCAGATTACCAAAATTTTTGAATTTGAGATTCGTTAACTATCAAAGAAATTACAAGCACACAATGTGCAAATAATGTTTATTTCAATTATCATATACAGCAGGGATGTACAAACCGAGGCCCGCCGTCGATGTGCGTACGGCCCACAAGCAAATTAATAGAAATTGCAAAAAATAATAAACATAAAACAATTTTTTTTAAATGGTAATTTTTAATGTCCGACCGAAACACGATTTTCAGCCCAAACCAAATTTTATTTTAAATAACGTAATTAGTTTTTACTGGGGTAAAAACCCTGGGGTTTTATTGCTAATCCAGGTAGGTAATAACAGGTAGACAAGTACAGAAGGTATGTAAATTTATAAGAAATTATCTTTCAAATTTTAAATGTAATTATATTACAATATTATACCTACTTAAAAGATTTGAATCTTGAATAAAATAAAATATCATAAACCAACTAGTGACATCTGCTAGATTTCATGGTCTATTCCTATTCATCTAAGACCTTAAAATAATTTTTACGTATAATTCTAAGTGAAAGATAAATTATAAAACAAGTTACTTGCCCCTCCCGATTTAATAATAAATAACTTCATGACTGTTGAGAAAACGTAAAATTGAAGTATACATATTTTAAAAATAAAATGTAGCAATTTTAGTTTGTTATAAACTGTTTTTTCTTTTAGCAAATTTGCCCGGCGTAAAGTTTACACCACACTGCTGGTTATATGTTGCAAAAAAATATTAAATTAATAATAAAATACCGAATTTAAATATTTTTTTCATTAATTTAATATTATTCATTCTAACACCGAAACGGGTAGTACTAAGGATAATGAAAATTGTAATAACAAATTAGTGGCAACTAAGAGTTTATTCCAAAAATATTTTTCCAAACAGGGAATTTCTTAGCGTCGATATGTGTGAAAAGTTTATCAATTTTATTTTAAATACCTGTAGTTATTTGTTTTTTGTTATTTGAGGGGGTCTAGCTTTTGCGACGTTGTATTTATTAGGGAAGTTGTAGAAAATGTGACGCAGTGAGACAAAAAAGAGGGTGCTTCGTCGTCGGGAACATGTTGAAAACATTTTTCGTCGAAAAAGTTGTATTTTCAAATTTTCACTCGGCTCGGGACTGTTACTGTCAACGTCAAACTCTCGACCCGGGTAAGCCCGATCACTCCCGCACACCAAAGCTACCCGGAGCAGGCAACAGCCGTTGGTATTTTTTTACTAAAATATCACATCAATATTTAAGTAGGCAAATCAATAAAAATTAGGGGAATGTTGTCAGGGTTGGCCCGTCGTCTAGGTCGGTTAACTGCGATTTTTCAGTGTAGATCACTGAAACCACCTATGTGCAAATGTGGCAAAACATCCTTCAATGACAACGAACTTTTCGTGCCATTACTGATTTCGGAGTGTAATGTTGAAACGTGTTGTGCACTCATTCGCTGAACCAAGACAAAAAAAGTTTTCCAGCAGCTGCAAATAGAGAATGAAAACTTGGAGAAAAAACATTAATTCGTTAAGATAAGCATCTAAAATGTGTTATGTGGATAGTCTTTAAAAATTATTCAAGAGAAACATTCAATTTCGCTACCTGTTTGGATGTAGTGTGACCCGATGTGGTGATGGAACTTGTTGTCAAGGTTGGACAGTTGCAAAAAAAAACGACGTTAGTAAATGCAACATCTGCTTGGAAGCGAATAATTCGTCGCCCGAACTCTATTGCATGCATTAAATGCAAAAAAAAAGTGCATTTGAAAAGTGCCAAAATGGCAAGGAGTTATTTTATTTGCCAAAACAGTGATTCGGAATTATGTGTCATGTAAATCAGTTCTCTACGATATTATATTGTAAAGTTTTACTCAATCGAATAAAAATAAAATGAATTTGGTTTAATATTTCATCCAGTTAATTTTTTTGCATGAATTTGACAATTCTCAACGGTGGGCCAACCTTGACAACATTTTTTTTTTAATTTTTGTATAAGTTCTCTATTTTTTACCCAATCAATTTGCGATTGCCTCGAAAGTAGCTTTATTCCTAGATCTTTCTGATCATGTGCTTAAATTAACAAAATTTTTTCTTACACGGAAGTTATGGGCAAAAATTAAAAGGTTGGCCAACCCTGACAACATTCCCTTACTTGTAGGTATTTAAAATCGAATTTGAAATAAATTTTGTAATTTAAATTACAAATACTAACATGAGGCATGCGCAGTAGAAGAAGCGTTTAAGAGAAAATAAATAAAATAAATTTATGAAAAAACTATAATGATGCTAGGTTTCATATTTGGGTGCTAGCTTTAAGGATCCCGGTGCTAGGTTTTGGAATAAAAATATTTACCGGGGGGGGAGGTAGAGTAACAGACTCTTACTATTCATTATTCAGAACATACAGAAACTAATGGTAGAAATGTGGTAAATAACATCGAAGAAGTTTTTCAAAATTAATGTGATTTGAGCTATTTCAGATGAAAGCTAAAACTATCATAAAAAGCAACGAATTTCGAAAAGATAAATGATTCTGCAGAAGAAAATGATACAAAGTACGCGAAGAAGCAAAACGAAGCACAGTAGATCATCTCTTAAGGTATAGAAATCACTATTCATCTCATTGAACGACGGTCCTAGATTTTAATTAAGAGTGAACCCTGCATATTAATTTAAAATGGGGGTTGCTCTAAACAGTAATTTCTAGGCGCGTTGTTTATAAAGTAAAAAAAAAAAAATTTTATACTAAAATCAAATATTCTTTATTATTTAAAATAATATCACACATAGTATTCTTTGTAATTTCAGAAATATAAATAAATTAATAAATTAAAAATGCAGCGTCATAAATGTAATTAATTTTAAAGACAATATGTACGATTAAAAAAAAATATATGATGGTGCATTTTTTTATACAAACATAAATATACAAACAATCACTACTGTTGCAATTAATTTTCGAAATTAATTGTAGAAATCAATTTTAGAATATTTCGAAATTTGCAGCCGCTCTGCCATAACCGCCTCGGCCGCCTCCTCCTCTTGGACGATTATTCCTACCTTGCTTCCTAGCTGTAAATCTTTTTTTCATCTGCAGCAATTCGTCAGGAACAAACTGAAAAAACAAGAAACTTAGTAAAAGATATTTTTGGAAAAAAGAAATTAAAATTGATTGCTAATTTACAGTGGTCGAACTAAGTTTGGCTTTCAGTAATTTTATAATTTCTTCAAGAATTTCCAAATTTCCAATCAATAAGAAACAAAGCCAATCATCTTCGCGATCGTCTTAAAAATTCAACCTTTTGAGATTCTAAGTCAATGGTTCCCGAAGTGGTCTTATATCCACCCCCAGGGGTCTAAAACGACCCGTCTATATCAGCAAAAAACAAAAAAATTGAGGGTCCATGATATGTAAATAGGGGTCAACGATAGTAAACCTTGTTTAGCAGTTGTAGTTACCTAATTGGTAGCTAGGCACTATTGCAGAAATTATTATAGCACCGCTAAAATTTAAATTAACCTCTTTCGTCATACCTAGTGGAAAGAGGTTTCGGTGCGGTTGTGAATCTCCTAACAACGAAAATTAGACTGGGCGTCATTAACCGATGAGATTTGAGATTATTATTGAAATAATTGAAAATTTGGTAACAAAGTTCATTCCTCTCCCTAAAATCATTAATTTTTGGTTTAGTTATTTTATGTACCTGATAATAGAATTTAACGTTGTTCGTTTTAATTTGAAAAAATCAATAGCAGGTAAGTGGGGGGGGGGGAGGTCTAAAACCTAAACACATGGCAAGTGGTCTACGAGACAAAAAAGTTTGGGAACCACTGTTCTAAGTAATCAAGTTCCATCTGTAAATTTAATTTAATTTTCTTCTGATGTGCTAACTTTTCTTACAAAATCTCCATCCGAGTAGGTTGTTTATTAAGTTCATCATTACAGTATCGGTCGTATGGTATCGCGATTTTCCAACGCAATTCCGTTAGGGAATTGATCATATTTGATACTTTGCAAAGCTTCCACGATCATAATTATCGAATTTTTGATATTTTAACTGCGCCGATTGTATTCAAATTAGCCAACACATCGCAAACAACTTGAAGTATTGGTTCACTTGTTAAATTTCTAATTAAAAATTCGGTTCAATTCACTAATTATAAATTTTGAATTTTGTTTCTTCACCCATTGCGACAATGATTTGTTTAAAATTAAAACATAGATTGAAGAAATAAATAACAGTGTGCTAATTTTCGTCGTCATGGATAACACATTTTAATGCGTTAATTAAATGTGGCGTTAAAAGTTTAGATATTGTTAACGAAATGAAATTTTAACTTAATTTGTAGTCATTTTGTGTACTTTTGATCAGGAATGTAAACTTTTGTACTTGGAAGTTTAAAAATGTATTATTATTATGTCATATTATAAAAGCAAAGAAAAACAATTTCTTTCCTCAAAGATATTGTTTATAAGTTAAAACATTAAAGTAGAAAATCTAAATTAAAAACATTTTAAAATTAAAAAATTTTAAGATAATAAAAATGTAAAAACACACTTCTTCTTGAAGATTCAATAAAAACTTAAGCAAATTATCGATGTAATTATCACGGCTGACTGGTATTCAAAAATAATAGAAATCGGTCTTGAATAATTAAAACAAAAATACTTACTTGATTAGCTTTCTCCAATATAGGAATTAATTCTTCTGCATGAGACCAATCATCGCGCGTAAAATATGTTATGGATTGACCGGATCGACCGGCACGTCCTGTACGGCCTACTCTATGAACATACTCTTCTATGTTTCTTGGAAAGTCATAGTTGATAACATATCTAAAGTTAAGAGATCATGAAAAGGTATCCAAACATAGTCTTATGTTAACTTACGTTATGTCCTCTATATCTATTCCACGAGATGCCAAATCGGTCGCTATAAGTATCTTGACGTAACCACTGGTGATATCTTCCAATGCTTGTTCTCGATCACGTTGATCGCGGTCCCCATGGAGTGATGCACAATAGACACCCTTTAACGCCAACTCCGAGGATAAATAGTCTGCACGTGCTTTTTTTCCACAAAAGACTATCGCCTTTTCTTCTGGATTCATTGTCTGAACAAAATCCATAAACTAAAGAAAAAAAATTAATGTTTCGAAAACATAAGTGTTAATTTTAATTACCGTTTCAAATTTTGCATCGTCGTCATTGGGCATCATTTTTATAACTTGCGTTACAGTATGTACGGCAGCTAAATCCAACGAGCCAACATATATTTGTATCGGATTAACCATATACGAAGTGGCCAATCTTCGAACTCCTTCCGGCCAAGTTGCACTAGTCATGACAGTTTGTCTATCTTCCCGTACGTTATACAAAGTTTTACGAATTTGACCTTCAAAGCCCATGTCCAACATTTTGTCGGCCTCATCCAACACCACATAAGTGACTCCTTCCATCGACAATTTTTCTAAGGAATAAGTAATTAGTGTTAGCAAATTTTAACTTTAAAAATAAACTCTTACTTGTTAAAACTAGATCGTTGAGTCTGCCAGGCGTAGCAATTACGATATCTACGCCTTGATTCAGTGCATTAATTTGTTCCTGTTTGTCGGCGCCTCCATATACACATACACTATAAAAAAAAAGTTTTACTGCAATCCATTTGAGCAATTCTAAAATTCAACTTACGATTTAATCTGTTTATAATTATATTTGTTTACTTCACGTTCAATTTGTAATGCTAATTCCCTAGTAGGGGCCATGATCAATACGCGTGGTTCGGCAGGTTTTTTGGGCATAGTTTGTCCGTCAATATGAATAAGAGCAGGCAAAAGAAATGCTAACGTTTTTCCGGTACCAGTTTGGGCAATGCCAATTAAATCTTCTCCATTAAGCAGTACAGGCCAAGCTTGAGATTGAATAGGCGACGGTCTTTCGAAACCAGCCTTCACTATTTCAGACAAAATAAGTGGATAATTGTGAAAAGCTTGTGAAAAGTTGCGTACTGGATTTGGAATGGCTTTGTCGCCAAATTTTTCCACAAATACTCGCGAGACCATAATGTTGTTGCTATTTTGACGAAACTCCGATACTTTCTCGGCAGTCATTTGTGCAACTTCGTCTACTTCTCTGTAGAAGCATTTAACAATTTTTGGCAAAGAGTTTAATCTTTCTTGTACGCACTTATCGTGACGTTCATTGATTGTTTTCCAATCTAATGTCTGTAATTCGTGGATGCGCTGCTCTCGTCTTCTTCTTTCTTCAGAAAGTGCTTCGGGATCTAATGGTACGACATCAGGTGGCGGTTGACTTTCACGATTTTCACGTGGCTTTTGTTCGACAGTTAAATCTTGAATGAGCAGCCTCGCCCTTTCAATTTCAGCTGCCGATCCGCTTAATCGAATGACGGTGTTCTCCCCAACAATATTTTTGGTGACATAAATTTTTGCCCCCGACTCGAATTGAAGGTCACTTATCTTGGTTCCTCTCTTACCTATACATTTAAAAAACGAAATTATAAAAAATGTTCATCTAAAAAATTTTAATGGGCTGTCCAATAATTTTGGAAAATTTCTTTTCAAAAATTAGTTTCCATCTGCATTTCCTTGAATATTATGTAATGATATTTAGTTATTAGAAAAACTAGAAAGAATTTAGAGAAAAAACCATCGATGATATTCCTAAGACATAATTATAAACAGCTTAACAAAAATCCCACTAAATAATTGACTCTATTCTGCTGTGAATTACCGACAGTACAGTTTTATAAATCAACTATTATGACTATAACAAAATTTAATCAGAAACTAAGTTTTCGAAAAGTTTAAATTACAATTCAGCCAAAATGACTAAGCTAGGTTGTGAGGCACATGAAGCAAGCTAAAAATCTCATAACACACATTATGCACAATTGCCCGAGTAAACCCTCAAATATTAAAAAACACAAATATAAAAAATTATTAAACACAGTCGGAACTAAATTCAAACTTACAGAATCTAAGTATAGAATACTGAGAGTAAGAATTATCTAACTGAAAGTCGGACCAAAAATTAAGAAGTGTTTAGGAATGATCCTTTTTCCAAATATGAATATGAAAAATATTTCACACTGTAATAGGACAAAAATGATTTTAGGTTGTGTGGACTATGCAAATCAAACAAAATTTCGTTTAGCCAACGTTTCGAAAGACTTTTTCTCTGATCTTCGGGGCTGGAAAAGAGAGACACAACCCAAAATCATGCTTTTTTCTAATATTGTTACTAGACGAGAATCGTTTACATTTTACACTGTGTGAATGCAGATCTTTTTAAATGTGCTGTGAGGTAAAATAACCGCAAAAGTTTAACCATTTCAGAAGTAATTTTACTAAATTTAATTGTACCTCGTAAAGAAGCAAAAACTTATTGAATTCTTGTCAACTAACATTTAAAAAATAAATTAAACTGGAAGTATAGAATTAAGAAGCATTACTACCTTTTCGGTAAACAGAAAAGAACACATAATTTAATTATTAGCAAGTAAATAAAAAAATTTTAACTTACAATGAAGCCTATTTTAATCTTTATCTACATTCAATTATTATTTAACTTGAATTTGTATAACGAAAACAATTAAAATTCCAGTGAATTTGCTCTACACATTTACATGGCAATTAAAAATATCACATAACATCAAACTTACCAATAATCCTTCCAACATATTGCGAAGGCACTTCCATTGTTTGTTCCGCAGTGCTATTGAATTGACGATTAGTGTTATTCCGTCTAAAATTTCCGTTAGCGGAACCATTTCCGGCTGGATTCTCTCCATAGTTTCGATTGCCGTAATTATTCCTGTTTGCGCTGTTGGAATAGGTTTGAGACCGAAATCCTCGTCCACTCATCTAAACACAAGAATTTAAAAGGCTGTCAATTTTAACGAAAAAAATTTAACAAATTTCTATGAATTTCGAGAATATTTTGACAATCAATTAACAGGTTAAAGGTTACAATACAATACAAACAAGTTAAAATTAACAAGTTTTTTAAAGAAAGCTTTTTCTAGAAATTGCACTAAAGAGTAAAAAATAACTTAGTTATGCTATTATAGTCATATAGCCCCACGCTTTTTATTTTGATGTTTTCATAGCGCTTTGTTTGTTCTTATTTGAAAAATTATTTTTTACTTTATAGTGCAATTTCTAGAAAAAAAGGTTAAATAAATAGATATTGATCCGTAACGGTAAAACCGTAGAAATTAATTAATTAAATATCAATAAATTATTACAAAATATAAATTACACCCTTACCTCGAGATCGGTTAATGCCAACAACTAAAATTTATCGCGATAGTAATTTCTCCAAGAAAATATTGTTTTCGTTTAATAACACACTTTTGCACTTCTGCTAACCACGAGCTGACCAAAGAATGCAATGAACAAGTTAAGTTAAAAATGAATTGGTATATAATTACAAAATATATTCGTGATGCCAACACAAAAATGTTGCACTAATCTGCAATTTAAAAAATTTTAAGTATCTAACTGTTTCGTACACAAAGACAAAGTTGTGCAGATCTAAATCTGCTCAAAGTCTGGCGTTTTTGTCGTCATGTATTTATTATTTATTTTACCTTATACCTAACCTACTGCTTATATAAGATTAATAAAAGTAAGGTACTTAAGAAAAGGTTCTAACAGGTAATGAATTTATTTTCGTTGAATTTAACGAAAAGTATTTTTTTTTGTTGAGTAAGTTAAGAAAAGCTTTGAAAAACAATATAAACGACAATAATTTACATTTAACAGGTTTGGACTTAGAATATTTGAATAAAACTTTTTCTTATGTTTTTATAATTAAAATGTTCTTAAAATGTTCTTATATATTATTTTTGTATGTAAGTTTGTATTCTTTACTTAACAGTTGAAATTCATTATTTTAATATTTGTTTAGATTGTTTATTTTAACATTACATACTACATGGTACTACTTAGAAGATTAATAAAAGTAGAGTACTTAAGAAAAGATTGTGACCCACCGGGCAAGAACAGGTAATATAAAACAGGTACAGGTACTCAGTACTTAATGCATTATTAAGCTGATTTTGAGGAGAGTCGAGGAGAACTTTGACGGTTTTTCCGGTTTATCTTTGAAGTTCAAGGTCCAATACAAATGAAATTATAATGGGACTAACTTGGAACTATACTTGATTCAGCGCCGAAAGAATTTTGAAAATCGGTTGATAAATGACGGAGTTCTGAGGTAACAAACATACATTACAAAAATTATAATTCTTACGTTGTTACCTCTGCTAAAGACAAGTTTGCAAGCGCAAAATTAAAATTTCACTTCAGAAACGTAACTAAATTAGCAGCGGTCTTTACTTAGTTATGCTTAAAAATTCTTGAACAAGTATTTACCGCATTTAAAAAAAAATAAATAAAAAAGGGTTTATAGAATATAAACGAATGTTTCCTATAGAAATGTAATAAATAAATTACCGTTGTAAGACTTCTTATATATAGAAGTAAAATGTATGGAATTGTTTGTCAATTTAGAATGTTTGATAATTTTGTATATTTTTTAATCTTGATGTGATGGGAGTATTGAGTTGTGGTCAATAAAATAAAATCACTAAGTTAAACTAGCGAACGTTTCGGAACATTTATTGTTCCATCCTCAGGGCAAATGCAATTTATTGTCCACAACCTAATACTCCCATCACATCAAGTTTACTAATTTGGACAAAGAATTTTCGTTTGATATTTTTTAGTCTGTTAAAAAATTATAAAATATAATACTAATTGCTGTTATACAAGTATACATAAAATATAAGTAAGTAAATTTTAGGAAAAAATAAAAATTTCGGGTAATATTTCAGGGTTGGCAAGAGGGTAATTGCCCTCCCCGCCTTCATGTATCTTTTTGTTGTTTACAATACATTTTTAATAAAATTATAATATAATTGCTAATGAAAAAATATATAGAAAAAGTCAGTGTAGTAGTAACGTAGCGGTTCCTAATGTGTACCTGACCAAAATTCAAAGTAATTTTTTAATAATTAAATGTTTGTAATTATATTCGCCACAAAGTTTTTGCTCCAAATTGGTTCGAGCCAAATCGTCTCTGAGCCTAAACGGTCTTGCGTCAAACCGGCTCGCTCCAAAACGGTCTCGCGCCAAACAAGCTAGCACCAAAGCAGCTGCGTCAAAACATTCCATCCCGGCCATAGTTAGCATTAATATCCGATTATACTGTAATATTGTAAATTTGAATTTGAATATATTGGGGGCGAAATTTTAAATTTAGTTCATTTTGATTACTTTAAAATACGACGATTTGGCAACAAGGAGTTGAAAGAAGTGTAGGAAGTGGTGGGAGTTTTCCGTTGGATTTGACCGTTAGATGGTAACAACGGCTTTACATTTTTGAACGTTGTGGGAGACGGTCGTTCTTTGTGCATCAGTTTTAGAATATCAAGTAATTGAAATTAAAATTATTTCATATCATATTTAGTTACCAAAAGAATTAAAATACGTAAGTTTAAAATATTTGAATTATTTTTGTTACAAAATGCGGCGTCGGAAGGCAGAGATATTTCGAACTCTTTCACAAATTATTCAAATTAAACAAGTTACGGCTGATAGCTAATACTTTATTGTTAATTCTTTCGATTGTGAGTCGAAGAACGAGTTGAAAATTTCTACAAGTTAAATAATAATAATAAATAACAATAATAAAAAATATTAAAATAATAAACTAAATATAAAAGAAATAAATAAAATAGTACTTACAATTCCTGCCTTTACCGGTTTGCACTTTAAACTGACTTTACTGCTTGAGTGCGCCCTTTTTATATGCAGTTTGCGAACTATAGTTCGGTAACAACCCGTAAGGACAGGTGTTCATAAGTACTATTTTAAAATTTAGATCAGGGGCGTATTAGGAGGTGACGAAGTTTCCGTAACAATTTTGTTAAAAGAATTTAATACAGGATTACGTTGAAATGTAGGTAATAATTGTTCGTAGTCGCGTGGTTAAATAATTTTTTTTACATACGAGGTTGCATCTAAGTTTTTATTAATTTATCTTCAGTTATAAGATTTAATTACTGTTCGGAATTGTGATTTATACTATTACCATTTAAAACGGGAGTGGATTATGTAATGGGAGAGATTGATTATTCATATAATGTTTTATCAATGGCGTACCAAGGGGTAGTTTGGTTAAGACGTAAGAGGAGTTGTTAAAGATAAGCTTAATGAAGGCGGGTGTTTGAAATATATTGGAAATATATTTATCGTGGGATAATTTAATTTAGATGATTAAGCGTAACAGATTGAGTGGACGCTTACAATCATCAGATGGCGGTCAAAATATGTCGCAGTAATAGGCTGGTCACTAAAAAGGTGAACTGTAATAGAACCGGAAGTGACATAGCAAATGCTGTGATGTCGCTCCTTTCTTTTCATATATCTAAATGATGTACTACCAAATTATAATATTTCAGGACAGTTATTGATAATTTTAACAATGTTCCTTATGATTATTTGCGATCACTTATAAAATAGTAACAATCGAATACATTTAACTTAATAAAAATTGAATATAATTAAAATAACAATGATTGACCTAATAAAAGGTAATATCAATTAAAAACAATATTAAAGAACTGTGTTAACAAAGTTCTTCCTGATTATTATTTGCGGCTATAATTATTTGCTAGTTTAAGTATGGGGAATTTATTTAGTTAAGTACAAACGATTTATATACGTTTAAGAAACTGACCAATTAGCAATAAGAGGGATGTACTAGTTTTAAGCTGACGATCTTAGTTTAAGTGACGAGATAATAATTATAAGAACGGATAATTTAGAATATAGGGGTTATTATTTAAGGTCTTACGGAATATAAAACCAATTGAATTGAACATCGGAATGCATACATGAAATTCTTACAAATTACTATAGGTTGTGGTTGGTAATATAAATATGAATAATCAATTAGAAAACATTACGATCAGAGGGATTAGCTATCGAATAGTTATTAAATCAAATTTCAAACTAAGGTATTCTGAATTACATGATATCAAGGAGATTAACTTTGCTGGTAAATTGGTTGTCGGACTACCTTTTATCATTTCGGTTAAAAATATATTCATCGTTACACCGAATCCTGTGTTTTATTTAATTTGTGTGTACTAATTATTCGTTCAGGTGTCCTAGCAGTGGTTACGCCACTGGACATATGTGTTTAAGTTTAAGGTTAGGAAGCAAGGTAACTACGTTAGCATTCAAAGAGCCATCCGCAAGTTTAAAAGGACTTGTAAGTGTTACTACGAGGGGAGATCACAACGTGCGAGGTTTGTTTGACGATCACAGCTTTGGTTTGGTTTGTAACTTTGATTTGAAAAGGCGGCAATTCAAATTGACGAACCAAATATTACAATACCTATTCTGTAATTCATATTGGCATTCACAACATTTTAAAATAGCTCTTAACTTAGTTCTAATTTAAAGAGCTCAACAGAAAGTTACAATATTAGTGCATGTGGAGTCATAATTTTGGATCTCGAAACTGTAGTGCTGGCTAGAAAGGTCTTGAATTTTTAAGATGTTTAAAGTAGATACTTATAAGAAAAATAGCTATATGAAAATTTTTATTTTAGTTATTCAAATTTAAAAGCCTGAAGACTTTAATTAAATCAAAACTTTCTACACTACATCCAAATAACGCAAGTGAGTGGTCACAAAAGTTTTGATCTGTGAACTAATATAGGCACTATGTCATTTTACTTGAGTATGTCATCTTAAGCACAACGGGGACATGTAATTTCCACCGATTGTTTGGTTATTAATCTATTTTTTTTTTCTGTAAAGGCGCGGTCATATATAATTACCACCGATGATTAAGTACTGGAAAAGGGTTGACCATTAAGAAAAGATAAACTAAGAAAGTGTAGGGTGTATCTAAAATTGAAAAAATAAAAATGCGTAAGCAAAATGCCAAAAAGAAAACCAATTTATTAAATAAAAATTTAAGTATTAAGTAATTTAAGAAATAAAAGTTTTTTTTTTTTTTTTATTTGAAATCTTAGAATTTTACAATCTATCTAAGAATAAGACAATAAGTAAAAAGCATGACACATTGAACCAAATGACATAGAAGGAGGTTACCCAGTGGCACGCTCCCTTAACATTTTAACACACGCCAGTATTATGGCTTACATTATCATCATGAAAAGCGATGAGGCAAGTCCAGTGGGTCGTGACGCTTTAATCTCTTTGTTTGATGGGAAGATAATAAATCCACAGCGAGAGAGTTGGGATGGTCTCTAACACGATCCTGGTATCTGGTGCTGAACGACTTGATACATTCTTCAACTGTGGGCATTTGAAGATCACGATGAAGCACATGATTTGGCACAAACCAAGGGGCGTCTGTGATAGTTCTAAGGGTTTTTGATTGAAATCTATTGAATCTATGTTTTTATTAATTTATCTTCAGTTATAAGATTTAATTACTGTTCGAGATTGTGATTTATAATATTATTATTTAAAACGGGAGTGGATTATGTAATGGGAGAGATTGATTATTCATATAATATTTTACCAATGGCGTACCAAAGGGTGGTTTGGTTAAGACGTAAGAGGAGTTGTTGAAGGTAATTTAATAAAGGCGGGTGTTTGAAGTGGAAATATATTTATCGTGGGATAATTTAATTTAGATGATTAAGTGTATCGGATTGAGTGAACGCTTACAATCATAAGATGGCGGTCAAAATATGTCGCAGTATCGCTGGTCACTAAAATGGCGAACTGTAATGGAACCGGAAGTGACATAGCAAATGCTGTGATGTCGCTCATTTCTTCTTTTCAATGTCTAAATGATGTACTACAAAATTATGATATTTCAGGACAGTTATAGATAATTTTAACAATGTCCCTTATGATTATTTGCGACCACTTATAAAATAGTAACAATTGAATACATTTAACTTAATAAAAATTGAATATAATTAAAATTACAACAGTTAACCAAATAAAAGACAATACCAATTAAAAACAATATTAAAGAACCGTGTTAACAAAGTTCTTCATGATTATTATTTGCGGCTATAATTATTTGCTAGTTTAAGTATGGGAAATTTATTTAGTTAAGTACAAATGATTTATTTACCTTTAAGAAACTGACCAATTGGCAATAAGAGGGATGTACTAGTTTTAAGCTGACGATCTTAGTTTAAGTGACGAGGTACATGGTACATGAGATTTTATGATGCGTTAGAACTAATTTTTAAATTTTATGCTTATAGCGCTGATTGAAGAATGGTATCAACCAATCAACGGTTATAGGCTATGTGCAAGTTCACAACTAGAGCCCACTGGTTGGGCACACTTGCACTTTTCATGGAATACCTTTCATTTAAAACGAATAACCTCACAAATGATTATTTGACCTGTCAATTTAGTTCACAAGTAAATATTTAGTTGAACAAAATCGAGGGGTTAAATTAGTTGCTAGATTTAGTTCGAGAATAAACTATTCGTGCTTTATAATACCCAATCTAGCAAGTAAATTTACTTATTTGACAATCTCACAAGTAAATTAGTTATTTGTCGTTTATAATCCCGGCCCTATGGCGAAGAAAGGTTAAAACGGTCTAGCGCCAATGAATATTCATACAAATATAAATTTTGATTCCGTTATTATAATAAATAATTGTTCAAATAAGTGTGAAAGGCGCTTAACTTTTTATGTAATGTTTGTTTTAAATAAAAATAAATTAAATAATAAGAAATAAATAATGAGTTAATTTTACAAAATAATTTTTAATAAATTTAGAAAAATAAAATATTGAAAAAATTTGTTTGTAATAATAAAAATTCCCGGAAGGGGAATCTCCGAAAATGTTACTTGCTACGAGTGCCCCCCTAAGTAACATTTTGTGCTGAATATCAACTGCGAAAACGCTGTGTCAGCTTAAAATTCAGCTAATGAGCTGCGTCAGCTGCTGATTTTTAGTAACGTCAGAAGCTGAATTGCTGCTGAATTGCTAATTTGGCGGCAAAAAACAGCTGAAATTGCGCTGCGTCAGCTGTTGAAAATGCTGTACGGAAGATTGTAAAATTTTAGAGATGAGGGCGAATCGGAGAAAATTGAAGGCTTTTTTCCAAAGATGACCGCATGAGCGGGTGTGCGGATTTTTGGCTCTGCGTATTATTTTGAGATTTGATTGTTTTGATATTGTGAATAATTTTGATTTAAATAAAGCGAATTTGATGCATCCGCATTATTGCGTAGTTATTTTTGAAATTTGGAATTTTTTTGGTAAGTTGCTACCGAGGAGTAGCAAGTAATAAGCTTTAACAGTTGATTATGGAATCGGAGTAGGATACCAGTCTGGCTTGCCGATATGGGTTTGAACACGTCATCTCAGCACAATAAGGATTTTTTAGATATCACAACTACGCCATATCCATATCCAAAGATGTCAGTGTTAAAACTTGACTAATCTGACTTAATACGCCTAAGCTGATTGATATAAAAGCCACACAAGATCTCGATCCTTCGTTAAGGCTAGAAATTCGCTATCTACTATGCATTATAATTAAATTCCCTGTTATATCTCATACAATCAAATAAAGAAATTTGGTATGAATATCGTCACCTCTTACATCCAGTCCCATAATAATTAATCAATAGATAAGTGGTATAAGTAGTGTAACTCGATATTAATCATATCAAATTTTTTAGAATAAACCAAAAAATACACAAACACTTTTTCAAAACTAAAATGTTTAAGTTATCACAATATATAAATACACCGTATGTATATTATCGCAAACGTTTTCACCATACTATGGCATCATCAGGCGATGAACTAGGACTATTGTGGATATATTTTGATAACTTAAACATTTTAGTTTCGAAAAGTGTTGTGCATTTTTTGGTTTATGCTAAAAAATTTGATATGAAAAATATATTTATATTTGTTTTTAACACATAACTTGGAATTACTTAGAAAATAATGTATCCTTTAAAATGAGCTTTCAAACGATGTATCATTTGATATACTCGACATTAGAAAAAAAAAAGTTGGGAGTCTCATTCGTCTCGAAATTTTGAAAGTTAAGAAATTCTTAATTAATAAATAAGAGTACATTTTTTAAATTCGTATTCAAAATTTCAAGAAAATTTTTATGTACTAAAACCACTCAATTTTGTGTTCAGTCAAAACATTTTTTTATTCGTTATTAAAAGTACAACACAGGATCATTTCGTATGAAATGATCTGGTTGGAAATGAATATGGTTACTCAATTATTTTCAAAAAATTTGATCTGTTGCATTACAATAATATTGTGGTAGTTGAAAGTGATCTTTATTTAAATTTTATTATTGCTTTTTGTTTTCGTACAGCTGCCATACTTTTTCGACAAGATTGTATTTTCACCCTAAATTCTTACCTATTTTAAAAAAATTGTATTTTTGCATGGAGGTTTACCCAGGGAGGGAAAGAATCTACAAGTTAATATTTAACTTGTACTTCCGAAATTAACTGTAATTAATCACGAGATATACCACTGTCTTTTCCTAAAAAGTGTCAATGTTAAGAATTCAGCTTGAATTTTCTTTTTCTTACGTTAGATCAACGACCCGTGCGTTCACCAACTGTTAAATTGATAACCAAAGTACTTTGAGCGTAAAGGCAAATTATTAATCCAGGAATTGACGTGTCTTCCAGATTACCAAAATTTTTGAATTTGAGATTCGTTAACTATCAAAGAAATTACAAGCAAACAATGTACAAATAATGTTTATTTCAATTATCATATACAGCAGTGATGTACAAACCGAGGCCCGCCGTCGATGTGCGTACGGCCCGCAAGCAAATTAATAGAAATTGCAAAAAATAATAAACATAACTCAATTTTTTTTAAATGGTAATTTTTAATGTCCGACCGAAACACGATTTTCAGCCCAAACCAAATATTCGGCTTCTCTTTTAGTTTCGGCCGAAACCAGAGCCGTATCAAGCTCTTTTGGTATCTCAGACAAACTTGAATAATATTATTTCTGAGGTATATATGCCCCCCCCCCGTAAAATTCTTACCATTTTGAAAATTTTAAACTATCATTTATTAAGTTTCAATTTTACAAATATTCTGCAAATTAAATTAATAAATTTAGCTAACTTGGTGGCTCTAATATCGATAATTAAAAAGTCAATAAACAAAAAGCCAAGAAAAGAAGTTTCTCCGCATTTGCGTCAAGTAAATTACTTTGACCATCTATCTTTCATATCGGTCAAATTTTGGAATTGACTGCCGAAACCAGCACTTTTTGCAGAAACTGCTCGAAATCGAAACAGAAGCTTCGGTCAGTCTCTAGTAATTTTATTATGTAAAATTTTTACTAAATAAAGAAAATTACTTTGATTAATGAATGAAAGTTTAATCTAGGTTGCCTTGTATTTTTACTAATCTGGAGCCAAATATTAAAAAAATTGTTAGCACAATGCAATGCCATGCTTCGAAGTAAAAATTATAATGTAAATAAATGTTTTTTAAACTTTTATTAAATTGTTTTTATTTACAGCTTTAGCTCATAATCTGCCCGAGTGGCCCCTAGGCCCAATAAGTCTGTGCAACCCTGATATACGGGATGTTTTTAAAATATTTCACCAAACATTGATGTAGTATTTTATTCTACACAATCGCATAAGTTAAAAAGTGTACATAAAGATGTACCCAAAAATTGTACATTATGGAATTTGGAGCAAATCCCGTTGGCTTTCAACATAATTTATTAAAATCTAATTATTTTGAACATAAATAATTTTAGAAAAAGAACCTAAAAAATGAGTTATTTAAGTGGATAGTGTGGTAGTTAGTAGTATGTAATACTACGTATTTTGTTTAGTTTGTTTATTTTATAAATAATTTTCTTTAGAAAAGACTAAATTCTGTAATATAAAAATTGTTTATAACTCGAGATACGCGATTTTCGACAAATGTTTGTATCAATTTCTTTACATGCTTGAGTGTGTAGAGTAGAATGCTATTTGGAAAAATATTTTGTAAAGGCGCAGTATGCTTTTTTACATTTAATATTTGTAATAATATCTTGGGTTGTAGTCAAATTACAAACTCAAAAGTTTTGGTGATAAGACCAATAAATAATATAGTAGAACCTCGGTTAACCGTGGGCGCTTGCAACTTTATACTATGTACTATACCAGCAGCTATACTGGACGTAGAAGATCTAAAGAGCAATGAATATGACAATCATCGTGTAACACATACACAAGCTACTAAAGCTATAAATGTTTTATTAAATTATTCTGAACAGATAAGTGAGAGCGAGGATGTAGATATTTTGTACCTCAGTAAATTGAAAGATTTGGTTAAATGCAATTTAAGTAAAGTAAACTTAATTATCTGATTTTTCAAATAGAACTTTTTAATTAATATGTTCCTTGCTTGTAATCTACTATACCTATAATAAGTATATTTTGTAATATTAACAAGAAACTTTAATTATTAAGCACAGTTCCATTCCCAATCCTTTGGGATAGTATTTAGTCGAAAAAGTCTAAACTGTCTAAAATATTCGTTTTAGGTCCGGTCTTCTCACCTACAAGTAAAGCTCAAGTAAGTTTTAATCTACTACAAGTAAGTTACTTTTCGGTCTTTTCTACTACTAGTAAAATTTAGTAGCCTAGTAAATCAGCTTACTAGCTAGTAAAGTTATGAGCATCTCTAACAGGCCTGTTAATATTTATTAGCATGATAAAATTGGACAACAAAAAAAATAGAACTACTATAATTCTGTTTTCTGAAGTTTCAAATAAAATAACGTTAACATTTTAAAAACATTTTTAAATATAATTTGTTTGGAATATAATTTTAGTGATCATTTTTATAAAAAAAATGAAGATAATGCGGAACTGTCTAGAAATCAGAAAAGATATTCTTCATTAAACGTTCAAATAGTTTAGCATAAAATTATGGATATATTGGCTCGTTGGCCAGTTCAGCACATGCAATATTTTTGATCATTCAAATCTGAAATTTAAATTTGAAAATGCTGAAATGCTAGGTGATAGTGGTTGTCCTCCGTGACAATATTTATCAACTCCATTAACAAATCTTCAAAGTGAAGCTGAAAATTTATACAATAAAGCACAGATAAGAACAAGAACTGTGGTAGAAAAAAAATTGGTATTTGGAAGAAAAGGTTTCATATTTTATCTTTGGGAATTAGATGTAAAATAGAACTTTCTCTAAACATTATTGTTGCAGTAGCCATATTTCAAAATATTGCTTGTGAAGTAAACGATGCAATGCCCGAAGATGTTGAAGACTTAATTATTATTAGAGCCCGGATTTATAATCACTTTAGCACTTATAATTTCAAAAAAAAGCGCTTTAAAAAGTTTCAAAAAACGACGACGATTCTGACAATTTAGAAACAATAATCTTTGAAAATTTTCAAAATTTGTCCCATAATATACGTAAGACAGCATTGTGCTACGTTCCCCACCTTGTAAGCACTGGTTTAGAAAGTAGAGGTGTATCGGGCAAATTTTTTTTAAGAGCTTGCACTCTCAAAGGCACTTTTACAAAAAATAATTTTTCCATTTGAAATTAAATTATTAAAAAAGAAAATTGAAAATTGAAGACAAATTGTTTCAGCAACACGGGAGAACTTACGTGCCTGACATGTACTGTTAATAAAATTTTCATAAAATACAGGTGCGAATACTGGTACAGCTCTGTAGCAGTTTTAATCGTGTACTCCATCGGTTATAAAGAAAACATTAAAAAAAAGCTCTGTAATATTGTAAATTTGAATTTGAATATTCTGGGCGCGAAATTTTAAATTTAGTTTATTTCTAGTTACTTTGGCCGTGTTCGATTTGGCACTTTTTTCGCTTGAAAGCGCCAACAAACACTTTTTACCCGTTCGATTTGGGACTTTTGCATGCTTTCAAATGCTTAGGCTCCGCCCATTTTAAAAGCCTAGTTCGCTTTTTCGAGCTTTTTCATTTTAGGTGGGTCGGCGAAAGCGTGGCGCTGTGGTGTCAGAATTGCGAATGAATTTGAATTTAAATTTGAATTTGTTTGCTTTAATTTTTATAGACACGTTTGCGTTTGCTTTAATTATTTTAAACTTTTGTGGTACAACGCAACGTGACATAATATTTAGTTTATAAAGTGCATATTAATTATAATTTGTAAATTATAGTTGAGATAACTATAATTTACAAATTAAAATGGAGAGTCAATGATATAAACGCATTAATAATTTATTGTTGAATAAAAAAAATTAAAATATGGAGAACACTGTTAATATGATTTTAACCCTCATGATTGATGCTACAAAAAATCGTTAATTATTATAATTAATAATTATTTCACTGATTACACTTATTATTATACTAAAAAATTTAGTTAGGTTAAGTACCACCAGTCAATTTTAAATTTTCACTAAAATCATTAAAAACCCCGTTCGGTTTGGACGCACGTAGACACGCCCTTTTCCAAATCGAACGCATATTTCACACGCTTTTTTCGTAAAGCGAAAAAAGCGTTGTAAGTGCCAAATCGAACGCGGCCTTTAAAATACAGCGATTTGGCAACAGGGGTTTTAAGAAACGAGGTGGTGGGTTTCCGTTAGATTTTTCAAGTAGGTAGCCATTACGAATTCTGCAGAGAAGCCGAACACTTGATTTTTGTGGAACCAGTGTGTAGAATTTTATTCAGTAATTTAATTTAAATTTGTTGAAATAAAATCGTGGCCATCGACAATTTTAAATACGTAAGTTAAATAAATTTACTAATTATATACTTTTAAAGAAAACAGGGTGGATTGCTAGAAATTTTCGTAATAGGTTATCGGGCCACGTGGATATGAAATTAACTAATTCATAATTATTTTATCTTCAGTTTTAAGATTTAATTACTGTTTGAGATTATATTGTTTTTTTACCTTATATTTAAAACGGGATTTGCTAATTTGATGAAAGAGATAGATTATTCATATAATGTGACCAATGGGGACCTTTATAATCATATCAAATTTTTAGCATAAACCAAAAAATGCACAAAACACTTTTTCGAAAACTAAAATGTTTAAGTTATCACAATATATAAATACACTTAGGGTATTCACACTCCCTTGTATATTTACCATCGTTGTATATTTACAACGGCCAAATACCATAGCTGTGAACACACCTATGATATTAATAATTATATTTGATGTAATATATGTGATACATAACCTTACAATTATTGTTTATGTTATTGTTTTATTAACTTTACTTTCGGCACATGTTTAAAATAGTAGTGATTTACACATTAAAATGCCTAGAAAATCATAAAAAGAAAAATTGTATTGTACTGTAAAATGGTATTTGTAAACGTAGAAAATACTTCTGCACTTGATCAGCTGTTGTCCGCCATATAGGTTTTTAAATACAACGGTAGAAAAAACACGTTCGAGGGCTATTTAGAAATACAACACCCAGGGTGTATTTGCTCTTATGGGAAATAGCTATGCAACCATATACACCCTAGTAAACTTGTGTATATTTACTAGAGTGTATAAATACAACGAAATATACAAGGGAGTGTGAATACCCTAACTGTATTATCGCAAACGTTTTCACCATACTATGGCATCATATCAGGCGATGAACTAGAAGGAGAAAAAAGAAAAACTCCGTATTTATCGACAAATTGCAAGAGAAAAGTGGAGGGGGTAAGAGGAGGAGGTAATTTTTAAAAAAGTAATTATGTGTGAATATACTAGAGGGTGGTGTAAATTTAAAGAGAAAAAAGGAAAAAAAAAGGGGGGAGGGAATGTAAGTAGATGTGTGGTAAGTTAGAAGGGGGGGAAGTATTATTTATTAAAAATGTTTAGTAGGGGTGAGATATTTCAGATTGACTATTAAGTAATGAAGATGAATATTTTAATTTATTAATTTCCATAGTTTCCAAAAATTCCAGTTCTTTACTTTTTTGTGCAACGTGTAAAATTTCGTATCCCCCTTGTTTATGGTTAGTGTCTATTAGGTGTTTCGCGAAAGTCGATTTTCCATCTGCAAGTCTGTGGGATCGAGTGTGTTCATCAAAACGTGTTTTAAAAGATCTACCGGTATGACCAATGTATTTTTGAGAGCATTCACAAGTGAGCTCATAAATCCCTGATTTAGTTAACATGTCTGATTTTGATTTCGCGTTATTAATAAATTTGTTGAGTTTATTATCTGTTTTAAAAGCAATGTTATAATTGTTATTTTTTAAATATTTTACAATTTTGTTTGATTTGTTACCGAGAAAAGTAATGACATTGAAATTCGCGTTAGTTTTTTTAAAAATATTGAGATATATTGAGTTCGATAGAATTTTTTGTTGAATTTGGCGTAATAAGTTATCAATAAGAGTGACTTGGTATCCATTAGAGATCGCGATATATTTAATTCTGTCTAATTCTTTTTTAAAATTTACGTTACTAAGGGGAATTCTAATTAAGCGATTGAGAAAAGCGCGAAAAGATGCAATTTTATGTGTAAAAGGATGTGCGAAGCTATTAGGGATAATTATGTTACTTTCTGTAGGTTTATGGAAAATGTCAAAAGAGTGTTTATTATTGTCTTTAATAATTGTGAGATCTAAGTAATTGATTTTATTGTTTACTTCTATTTCTTTAGTAAATTTAATATTATTGTGTTGTATGCTGATAAAGTTAAAAAGTTGATCTAATTGTCTAAGGGAACCATTGAAAAAGGTTAGTGACGTCAAATGATACTAGTTTATTGGAATTATTAATGATTCTATTATTTAATTTTTTAACTAAATCTAGTGAATTTTTAACAGTATACTTGGGTTCAAAATTTGTGTAGAATTTAATAATGTCAATTAATTTAGAAGCTAAATTTCTGCACGGCGCGTTAATATAACTAACAACAGGTCGAATAGGGTGTTCCGGCTTATGTAATTTCACAAGACCATAAAGGTCAGGAGCTTGTGGGTTCATACAAATTAGGGAATACCTGTCTTTTTTGGAAAGGATAATCCGGGTACTCTTAATAACATCTTTTATTTGTATTTTGAATTTAGAAGTAGGGTCTTTTTTAATTATGGAAAAACTTTCCGGCTTTATAAAGTCTTCTACCTTTTTAATGTAGTCATTCTTATTGATGCAAACAATAGTGTTGCCTTTATCGGCTTTTGTGAAAATTAATTTTGAACTTTTCGCGAGTTTACGTATAGATATGGCAATCTTTTCTTCATGTGTTAAACCAGATGAAGCTATATTATGTGATACATTCTTAATTTTGTTCGTTAATTCTAATTTTTGCAATAAAGGGTTAATATTAAATTTACTGATAGCTACTTCACATTCAACTGCTAATTTTTCTAATTTACTGTTAGTAATTACGGTAGGTATATTATATTTAAATCCTTTGTTAATTAATTCTACTTGGGGTTTGTTAAAAGCGGTATTACTAAGATTAACAAATTTTGGGTAAAAATCATTTTTAGTGTAATTAAAAACTACAGGGGGTTCTACAGTCTTTTTTTGGTTTTTTAATAGATTTTTAATTTTCTTTTTTTGGATTTTAAATTTTTTAAAAGTGAGTAATGCAATATTTTCTCTACAATTATTATCTAGTATATCAAATTCTATGTTAGTTAATCTAAAAGCTAATTCAGAATGTATTACCTTAATATAAGATTGACAAATATCACGTTTTTTGTAGCAACTTCGAAGTTCTTCATTGAGCCAAAATTTTTTTCCATGTTCTAATGCTTTCAGGGCGGATTTAGAAGTGGTGCGCGTAGAAAGGTTAATGTAATTGAGTATGAGGTCGTGATTCTTGCATGATCGATTGAACGAAATATTTAACTCTAGGTTTCTTCTCTTAAAATTCAATTTAAAATACCACTTATAGTACACACGAGCGGTGATTAGTTCTAAAAAAAAGTAAGAGTAGTTGTTTAAGATAATTTAAAAGAAAGCGGATGTTTGAAGTGGGTAATATAAATATATTGCAATGTAATTTATCCATTAATTAATTTTTTTAATTTTTTCCATAATATCATCTAATTAAAATAATTCGTTAAATTTTAATATTCGTTACGATAAAATATTCAAAATGGGAATACAAAATTTATACGATACCGGTATCTCAGTCCGGCTTATCACTCACAATTTGTTGTTCCTTGAACAAATTTTAATTTTATATGAAAATATACTTCAAAAAATTCTACTTGCATTCAAAACAATTTTTTTAATTAATAAATCCAAATTCTTCCAATTTTTTTTATCTCTAATTATCTTCCTAGCTTCCGTTGAATTTTATTTTCCAAAAATCGTTCACACTGTCTTCAAAATTAATTAATCCAACCACAAATCTTAATAAAAAAAACTGCTTGTTTTAAAACTTTTACTTATATTTAAAAAAATTATTATTCATCAAAATTTTCTCGTACATAAAATTTATACGTCCATCACGTCGACCATTTTTTGGCAAAAGACCTTGAATTTCCGGTGATTCGTCCCCACCTTGCTAATTTTACAATCTTACAACTTAAAATCAATTTAAACACAACTTAAATAAGAAAATGAATTTTTACCAAAATGTATAGGGTGGGTCCGAATCACTTTTGAAACATGACAATATATAAGAATAAGAAATAAATAGTTGAGATAGAGGTCGTTATAATCTACAAAGTAGATGAATTTTAAAATACAAATTTATAGCAGGACATCGGTAGTCAGGACCGTATTAGAAATCAATAAGGAATAAAAAAAATAGAGTGAGAAATAGTTGTTTTCGTACAGCTGCCATACTTTTTCGACAAGATTGTATTTTCACCCTAAATTCTTACCTATTTTAAAAAATATAAAATAAAATCTCAACTATTTATTTCTTATTCTTAGTTTTTACGGTCGACAATAAGGATTTTTGAAATTTCATTTCATTTACCGTTAATTATAAATATATATATCATTAGATAACTTAATTTAGGTGAATTGCGCAACAAGTTGAGTGGACGCTTAAAATCATAAGATGGCCGTAGCAATATATCGCAGTAATGGCTCATCATTGACAAGGATAACCGCAAAAGGACCAGAAATTGTCATCCATTTTTGGCGAAAATGTTGCTTGATTTTCTTTTTTACAAATATCTTAATGATATACTACCAAATTCTGATATTTCGGGACATTTAATAATAAATTTTAACAAGCTCCTTTTGATTATTTGCGACCACATATAAGGTAATACCAATTGAATTACGATATTAAAGAACTGTTTTAACAAAGTTCTTCATGATTATTTGCGGCTATGATTATTTGCTAGTTTAAGTACGGACGACTTTTAGATTTAAGAAAATGACAATTTTAGTTTTAAGCTGACGACATATCAAAAGGGTGTCAATCTTAGTTTAAGTTGACGAGGTATTAGTTATATAAGAGCGGATAATTTAGAATATAAGGGTTTATTATTAAAATGAATTTCACGTCTTACGTTCAAAATTCTAATTCAAAATCATTTAATAAAGTGGCACTTTAGCACATAGATATGTCACTTTACTATATAATAATGTCACTGTCAATAAAAAACTATTGGATAGAAGATTGTTTATTTAAATATTGGAATCATTGTTATACATTTATGTATATTAAAATTACATAATTATTATTCAAACTAGAAAACTTAACAATCTCACTTTTATAATTAATATTATGTAACTTACACACAATTCGAATCAAAAAATAAAAATTAACTGTTGTTATATAAATAAATAAAGCCGTGTCTGGTTACTAAATTATAAAAATTTTACACAAATATCTATTTAGAAACTTTTTGAATTGGCAATAACTCAAGAACGGCGCTAGATTATCGGTAGGAAGGCATACGAAAAAATTTAGACCAATCGCACGCACGTAAAAAAACATTTACTCATAAATGTCTAAATTCATATTTTAGATCAGATTTTCACATAATACAAAAAATATTATTTATGCAACGCGCATGCGTAATCTCTAAGTCCCGCCTTAAAACTACAGGGCGACATAAAATAAATGAAAAATGTTTAGTACTCGACCGCACGGTCTGCAGTATGTCATTTCTATAGTAAGTGTTAAGCGAGCAAGATGCCTGCTAACGACAGTAGTGTACCTTTACAGACTGTAAAAAAAGTTCAATTCGGTATATATGGACCAGATGATATCGTAAGTATTTCCGTAGGAAGTCTACTTTACGTTTAAATTAAAATGTAGAAATTTACAAAATTGTGCGTCGCGACGGTTATATCGCTGAAGTGCGTTATAAATATTGCACAATTGCAAATAACAGAACAGCTCTTCATTAGCTTTCTTGTTGATTAGCTTTCTTGTTGATATAATTTAGAGAATTGTGCTTGTGCATTATTTTAACTTACGATGAATATTTAGCGATTATCCGTATTGTTTAGTAAATATACACAAAAGTGCTGATAAAATGACAAGCGATTGCGTATTGTGTAAATTTTGAAGTGCGAATTTTAAATTTTGTATTTTTGTTTTAGCGTCGTGATTCTGTTAGCGACGGCAGTATCAGCTTGCCTGAGACAATGGAAGCGGATCGTCCAAAATTGGGCGGTCTCGTGGACCCCAGGAGGGGAGTCGTCGATAAAACTTCTCGTTGTCACACATGTGCTGGCGACATTGCAAAATGTTCGGGCCACTCTGGCCACATAGATTTAGCAAAGCCAAGGTAAGTTTAATTTCATGCCAACTATTATCCATTGGGTTAACGCAATTATTTTCAGTGCCATGCAAAAATCTGAAAAACCATTAAAAGCAGTCAAGCGCCGATTAAAAGAAAAAGAAGGCCGTATAAGAAGAAATCTTAAGAGAAAACGTGTGGATTTTTCTGCACGTACCGTAATTACGCCTGATCCGAACTTACCTTCACCTGCTATGATTCCGGTTTCACTTGGCTACTCTCCACGTTTGTCAGGGTATTCTCCAACTAGTTCAAATTACAGTCAGGCTAACTTTAGTTATTCACCAACAAGTCCAAGCTATTCGCTGTCATCTCCAAGATATTGTTCTACATCGCCTAATTATTCGCCGTCATCTTTGCAATACTCTCCAGCTTCTCCAAGCTACTCAAAATCTTCACCTACATCTCCCAGTTATACACCAACTTCTCCATCGTTTGCCGGTGGTAGTCCACAGCACTCCCCTACTTCACCTGGTTATTGCCCAACATCTCCAAGCTATTTGCCATCATCTCCAAGATGTTGTTCTACATCGCCCAATTATTCGCCGTCATCTTTGCAATACTCTCCAGCTTCTCCAAGCTACTCAACATCTTCACCTACATCTCCCACTTATACACCAACTTCTCCACCGTTTGCCGGTGGAAGTCCAGAACACTCCCCTACTTCACCCAGTTATTGCCCAACATCTCCAAGCTATTCGCTATCATCTCCAAGATGTTGTTCTACATCGCCCAATTATTCGCCGTCATCTTTGCAATACTCTCCAGCTTCTCCAAGCTACTCAACATCTTCACCTACATCTCCCAGTTATACACCAACTTCTCCATCGTTTGCCGGTGGAAGTCCACAACACTCCCCTACTTCATCCAGTTATTGCCCAACATCTCCAAGTTATTCACCATCTTCTCCTCAGCACACTCCTGCCACCAGTTTCCGGTATTCTCCCTCATCGCCAAATTACTCTCCAACTTCTCTAAGTTATTCACCAACATCTCCCCAGTATTCACCCAACGCAAGTACAAAATATTCTCCCACCTCACCTACATACACACCAATGTCGCCTAGTTATTCACCAACAAGTCCCGAAGGTGATCAAGACTAAAGATTTTATTAACATTCTTTACGAGGGAAATAGATTTATTTCGCCCCCTAGCTTACTGGAAAATTAGAAAAAAATGGAAAAAAAAGTTCACATTTTGTATCTTGTCGATTTCGTTTGACAGAAGAAAAATCTTGTAAGTTGGTTGGTGCTAATTAAAAATATATTATAATGGTGAAATGTAAATTATTTCAGTTATTGAATTTTATAAATAAACGTCATAATCTACCCATCGTGAGATAGGAAGAAAAAAATAAAAATTTGTTAAATTTGGTCACATCAGATTTTTCTCTGTACACTTATCGTATAGATCTTAATAATTGACTGGCAAATAGTAAAAAAAGTATTATTTTTTCAAAAAACGATGGTCCGGAAATTATACAGAAGATCACGATGCTGTTCCAATACTAAAAATATAGGTTTAATAATGTTCCAAAACTGATTAGTGTAGAAAAATTAACTGTTCTTCAAAATAATGACTTATAACTAGACTGGACCAAGTCCTAGGAGAAGGACCACGACGAAGAGCCTTGAAGAAATGTTATGAAACAAGAAAATGTTATGGATAGGAACCAAACTTTGCCTCGTTGATGTTATGGGGGCTACATTTTCATTGCACAGAAGTTCTTTACATATGGTATGATGCATATGGTTACTTTTGTTCTGACATAGTTTGCAAGGACAGAAAAGGTAAAAATTATGTAAACTCAATAATACTCAATAATCCCAATGTTATATTAGAACAGTTTAATAAAATTTTCAAAAGTAACTAAGTGTTAAATATTTAATAAATTAATTTTTTAACTTGTGAAATATAATCAAATAATCTTGCGTTATTCATTTTTTATATAAAAAATCGCTGCCCGCGCAGGGACTTAAACCCTGGACCCTTAGATTAAAAGTCCTATCCTGTACCAACTGCGCTATCCGGCCTACTAATTTTACAGTTAATTATTTTCTTCCTCCCAGTTAATAATTTTTTGACGTGATAACGTCTTATAAATTATTATACCGGCTGTACGCACGAAAAATTGTCACGTTCCGCAAGCGAGACAGGGGCACGATCGGCTTTGCATCATACATAGACATCATTTGAATTATAAAATGCCATTTAAAAAACTTGTCCGGCATGAGGTTCGATCTCGCGATCACCAAATGATGCAATTGTGTTTCATGCACCTAACGCACTAGCCGGTTGAAGGTTTATGTAATAACATAGTTTTAATTCGTATTATCTGTTACATAAACATGATTCAATTCATAAAAGTATGCAATTTTTCATCAATGTTTTCTTATGACGTTATCACGTAAAATTATCGTCCGTAAACCGACTTTACAGACAACCCGCGACTGCTACGTGTTAAAGGCCGTTCACACTATAAAATTTCGTTCAAAATTTTGCTTAAATTTTTTTTAAAATTCTTTAAAATTTGTGGATTTGCAGATTTGTGTTTACACCTTAAAATTATTTTACGGTTATTATTTTATGCGAAAATAAAATGCCGAAGCAAGAACATCAAGTGATTAGTTGTGCAATTTTAACAACTGTATTGTTGTTAAATCTATACAGAAAAAAAAAGTCCATTAAAAATCAAAAAATTAAAAAAATTTGGGCCCGAAAGTGGCTTGAAAGACGTGATTGTGGTCGAGGTTTGTCGAATTTTGCTTTCAATGAATTAGCAGTTGAAGAATAATAATAAAATAAAATCATTTCTAATTGTAATATTAGAATACATAATAAAATGATGATATCACAAAACACACCATAAAACTCACTATATTTTACGTAAAATTTTAAGGAAATAGGTACCGCCCTATTCCTTAAAATTCGTTAAAATTTCTCTTAAAAGTTCTTTTAAGGAAAATTTTAAGGTGTAAACAGTGAAATTTTTATTTTATAAAAATTTTATAGTGTGAACGGCCTTTTATACTAGATATAATTTTACGTCATAAGAAAACATATAATTCAATTCATTAAAATATACAATTTTTTATATAAAAAAAGTAAGCGCCCGCGCAGTGACTTGAACCCTGGACCCTTAGATTAAAAGTCAAATGCTCTACCGACTGAGCTACCCGTGCCACTGGTTTTACAGTTAATTATTTTCTCCCTCCCAGTTTCTATTTCTTTTTTTTAACTTATTTTATACAGAGCGACTAAGAAATTCAAAATAATTTAAGTTTTCCTTAAGTTATGTAATTAGTTAACGTGCTAAAATTTATAATATTTTAATTTCAATTGTTTTTCAATAAAGAAATTAAAAAATGTGTAATGGCGCGAAGTATTTAATAGTATATTATAGGCCAAGGTTGTGAAGACTGTCATTATAGCCATAGCGCCAAGATTATATTCCGAGGTACGAAGCATCGTAGAATATAAGGCGCATAGGTTATAATGGTCTTCACAACCGTGGTTTATATACGATTTTTTCCACTACTAGATTTATTGGCGTCATTTTAAATGCCTGTTAATAAAAAATTTTTCAAATTTAAAATATTTATTTTAAATGACAGTTTTGTTTATTTGACTTATTTCTTGAATTCGTAATAACTCAAGAACGGTGCTAGATATCAAAATACTGAATTATCACTAGGAATACATATGCAAAAATTCGAATCGATCGCGCGCAAAAAAATTTACTCATAAAAATGAAATTCGTATTTTATACTTAAATTTTGGTTTGTTTTGTTGATTGTTGACAAATTTAGTTTTTGAAAATTGTCGCTGAGTTTTTTCTGTTTTAAAAAATAGATAGTGAAAATTTAACTAGTACGCTGCCCGAAATTCGAAATATGGCTAAATAAAAAATAAGTAGCAGAAAATCTACTACCTGAGAAATCAAAAGATCTTTATATGAAAGTGTATATTTCATTCAAAAGTTGGTGCAAGGATAAAAACGTGACTGGAATTTCTGAAAATGTCTTTCTGTCATATTTCAAAGACTACGGAAAAGATAAAAAGGCTTCCACTTTATGGTTACACTATTCAATGTTAAAATCAACTCTTTCGTTAAAAGAAAATATAGATATAACAAAATTTTTTAAATTAATTGCATTTTTACAACGTCAAAATAAAAATTATCAAGCCAAGAAATCATTAGTTCTTACCCACGAAGAAATTACAACATTTCTCACAAAGGCACCTGTTGAATGTTATATTGCAACTAAGGTAGGTTTTTTTTATTAATTACTCAATTGTATTCAGGCCCGGACTGGCCATAGGGCAGATCGGGCAAATGCCCGATGGGCCGGTGCAGTCAAAGAGCCGTCTAACCAGTGGCTGATTATATTGCGAAAAAAATATGCTATTTTATATAGGTAACATAACAAAGTATCAAAATGGTTAACAAAACTTAAAATTTTAGCACAATAAATTTATAAATAACAAAAACCGTTCAAATACAAGTTTCTAATAGTAGAAGCTCGATAAAGTGAACATTCGAATTTATGAACATCTCGGTCCTGTGAACACCCAATGTTTTCTATAGCTACTCGGTAACTTGAACATTATTACACTCGATAACGTAATTTGATGTGGTGTTTCAAAGTGATTGGGACCCACCCTATGCATTTTGGTGAAATTTTGGCATTAATAATTAAGTTGTAACTTTGTAGGATTTGCTAGGTGGGGACCAATCACACAAAATTTGAGGTTTTTTTGCCAAAGATGGCCGCATAAGCGGTTGTACGATTTTTGGCTCTGACTTTTGAGTGTAGTTTTTTTTTTAAGTTAATTGCAAATAGTTTTGCACTTAATTATTTTGAATTGTTTTTGAAGAGATTAATTTGAAAATAAAATTTGATCGAAAATTGAATTTTGTTTAGTAAATTGCATATTTTGATTTTGGTTAGTAAAGAAGAGTTATTATTTTATGTTTTTTTTATGAATTATTTTTAGATTTTGGAAGCCATTAATTTAATTATATGGAAAGTGAATGAAAATTAAAATTTAAAAGACCGGCAAGTGCATTAGAAGATTGGAACGTTTGCTTTATGATAGGAAATCGCAAGTTCGATCCTTTCAAGAATTATTAAATTTTTACGTTTAATTTTTGAATTCAAATTATATATGCGATTGGAAATATTAATTTGAATAATTATTTTTTGAAGACAATTTATTAATTTTGAGATTAACAATTTAATTTTTTTTTGAGGCAAGAAGAATTTTTGTAGTTATTTTACGAACGCTCGAATTCCCGACCCCAGAAATATTCAAACTGCTTCCGCACACCAGGGTTACCCGAGAAAAAGGGTATTTTTTTGATAAAATATCATAGCGATATTGATATTTACCAGCCACTTCTTATCACTTGTGCACAGTGGTGCAGCCGGAGGGGGGGGGGCAGACATTTTTTTTAATGACCATAATCGCTTTTTTACCGGTGCAATGAAAAATTTTTTAAAACAAAAAAATGATTGTGTTTGACTCTTCGATATGATTGTAGTTAGATACTGTTTTTAGTATAGGTACTTGTTGCTTGTTGATAGCTAATCACCCAAGCCAGTTAATTTAGGTCTGACATCCACGGGCTCCCCAAGGACGGATTTACCAAATTGTCGCCTATGGGCACTATTTTGAGATGCCGCCCCTGTTATACTTAAGGGCTAACAGGGGTAGTGGGAAAAAATATTGAATAATATGCCAGTAAGATTAATTTTCTGTGAAAAATACCCATGATACACGTTTTATAAAAATTTTTAGTTGCGTTAAGAAGCCTAAAATAGCCAAAAATGTTAAAAATGCAGAAAATTTGATTTTTAGGATTAGCGCACCTAAGCAAAAAATCTGAAAAAATTCAGGAAGGTAGATTTAAGTACATCCTAAAAGATGACAAAAAAATTTTTTTGCCGGTCTTCAAAAAATAAGAAAAAGATCGATTTTTAACTTTCTGGAATATTTTTAAGAGGCATATAGAGTGTTCAGGGTATCAAAAAAAATTGTGTTGAAAGATGACTCTAATCACTATACCTACAAATTTTTTCAAAATTTTTATTTGCTAGTTGGTCAGAAAAAAAATAATGACTGAAGAATCCTATTTTTTAACCCTCTCAGAAGGGGTGGAGAAAGCATCTGGAGCAAATGAATATGAAAACTTTATTTTTACACCCCAAGGCACCCTTTTATCAAGTAAATTAAAAAATTTAAAGATAAGGACATTTTGACTATCTTATCCATGGATACCCTTTCAAACATAAATTTAGTTCTTTGTTATTTTTGTAACCTAAAAAATAGAATTTATAAATAAATATTATTTTAAGAGATTATTTGTTTCACCACATCAAAGCATTGTTTTGAGCACTTCTTCGTCTTAAAATACTGAAATTTTTCAATAAACTTGTGTATTTTCGCGTTTAATGAATTTGTAATGATTCTATAAAAATTTGTATAAATAGTGGTTTCTTAAATTAACAAGAGGCGGCGCTTTTGCTTACTGTCATAATTCTTTCGAGTTTTTATAAAGAAATTAATCTATTAAAAAAAGCGAAAGCTATAATTCACGAGGATGAAGTTTATACGCGAGCCGTAGGCGAGTGTATAATCGTTCGACTCAATTATAGCAATTATGTGATAGTCAAACACGACGTTTTATCTATGACTCAAAATAAAAAATTTCATATTTTTTACAAAAAATTTATTTATTAATTTACAATCGAAATGGAATTTTGACAGCCGATTTCGGCAAGTGTCAAAGTTGATGTAAATCCGCAATCATCCGGGTTATCTTCAAACATTCCAAAAATGTTTTTGCACATTCGGCTTTAGATAATTTCTTGCATACGGGTGGCATTTTTCAAAATCGATATTTTCAAAAATTTTTGCACTTTTTTTTTCGACTTTTTAAAATTATTAAATTACAATATTACCCTAATATATAAAATACCAGCTGACTCCTGCTACAGCGTGTCAATATTTTGACAACATTTTTGGAGGGGCGTGGTTAACAACGGCATTATCAAATAATAATTTTTGATCCGTTCAACATAAAATATAATAAAGGAAACCGGAATTATTTCAAAATCAAAGTAAAAGAGAAAACTTAAAAACCGGTCGATCTTAAGGTTAGCGTAATGAATTTTTTAATTAAAACCGCCAAAAAGAGATCCACCGTCTATCTACCCGTTTGCGAACGGGCTTTCCACCTAGTCTTTAATAATTCAACGGTTTAATAATTTTAACGCGTTCTTAATTTGCGATACTCGAAGATTACCTTATATAGCGAATCGCATTATTACTTTTAACGAGGAACATTATGGACCAATGGATAGCACTGCCAGCTACCGACCAACACATCGAGGTTTGAATCCCGGTGAAGGCGACTGTTTTTCTAGAGGAATTTGCAAACCGATTACTCGTGGTTTCCAAATATTATTCAACGTTTTATTCAACATTTTATCCACGACCATGGCCAAAACCACAAGAAAAAATTTTGGTTTTGAGAAACGTCAGATTTGACAAATTGATTTTGACCAATACCTACTGATTTTGAGCTGAAAACTTACTCCACTAGTGTTGTAATATTGTAAATTTGAATTTGAATATATTGGGCGCGAAATTTTAAATTTAGTTCATTTTGGTTACTTTAAAATACAACGGTGGTAAGACGGAAGTGGTGTGAGTTTTTTCCGCTAGAGTTGACCGTTAGGGATGATGAAAAAACGGTCTTAGATTTTTGTACTTCAAGATGGTCGGATGTGGGTGATTTGGTACTTGGAATGTTTGAGAATATTAAGTAATTGAAATTAAAATTATTTCAAATCAGATTTAGTTAACAACAGAAGTAAAATACGTAAGTTAAAATATTTGATTTATTTGTTAAAGAATTTAATACAGGATTACGTTATTATTACAAGTAATCATATCATGACCACGCGGTTAAATATTTTTCATAAGATGTTTGAATCTAAGTTGTTATTAATTTATCTTCAGTTATAAGAGGTAATTACAGTTTGAGATTGTGATTTATAATATTATCATTTAATTAGGTAATGTGGGAGATTGATTATTCATATAATGTTTTGCCATAGGCGTACTAGTACAGGGGTAGTTTGGTTAAGGCGTACGAGAAGTTGTTTAAAGTAATTTAATGAAAGCGGGTGTTTGAAGTGGAAATATAAATTATCATGGGATAATTTAATTTAGATGATTAAAGGTAACGGATTGTGGACGCTTACAATCATAAGGTGGCGGTCAGAATATATCGCAGTATGGCTACTCACTGAAAAGGCGAGCTGTAATAGAACCGGAAGTGACATAGCAAATGCTGTGATGTCGTTGCTTTCTTTCTTTCATATATCTAAATGATGTACTACAAAGTTATGATATTTCAGAACAGTTATTGATAATTTTAACAATGTTACTTATGATTATTTGCAACCACTTATAAAATAGTGACAATCAAATACATTTAACTTGAATAAAATTGAATATAATTAAAACTACAACATTTAACCTAATAAAGGGTAATACCAATTTAAAACCAATATTAAAGAACTGTGTTAACAAAGTTCTTCATGATTATTATTTGCGGCTATGATTATTTGCTAGTTTAAGTATGGGGAATTTATTTAGTTAAGTACAAATGATCTATTTAGATTTAAAAAACTGACCAATTAGCAATAACAGACGTACTAATTTTAAGGTGACCATCTTAGTTAAATGACAAGGTAATAATTATAAGAGCGGATAATTTAGAATATAAGGGTTATTATTTAAGGTCTTACATAATATAAAAACAATTGAGTCGAACATCGGTATACATACATGAAATTTCTTACGAATTACTATAGGTTGTGGTTGGTAAAATAAATATGAATAATCAATTAGAAAACATTACGATCAGGGGATTGACTATCGAACAGTTATTAAATCAAATTTCAAACTAAAGTATTCTGAATTACATGATATCAAGGAGATTAACTTTGCTTGTAAATTGGTTGTCGGACTACCTTTTTTTTTCTCGGTTAAAATATATACATCGTTAAACCGAATCCTGTGTTTTATTTAATTTGTGTGTACTAATTATTCCTTCAGGTGTCCTAGCAGTGATTACGCCACTGGACAGATATAAGTTTGAAGTTAGTAAGTAAGGTAAAACTACGTTAGCATTCAAAGAGCCATCCGCAAATTTAAAAGGACTTGTAAGTGTTACTACGAGGGGAGATCACAACGTGCGAGGTTTGTTTGACGATCACAGCTTTGGTTTGGTTTGTAACTTTGATTTGAGAAGGCGGTAATTCAAATTGAAGGACCAAATATTACAGTGTATTATAAATTCTAATCCACTAGTGTATTAAAATGCCTCTAATGCACGGAAAATGGACGTATTAAACCTTCCTAATATAGTGGTCGTGGATAAATATTATTCATGCAATGCGCATGCGTAATCTCTAAGTCCCGCCTTAAAACTACAGGGCGACATAAAATAAATGAAAAATGTTTAGTACCCGACCGCACGGTCTGCAGTATGTCATTTCTATAGTAAGTGTTAAGCGAGCAAGATGCCTGCTAACGACAGTAGTGTACCTTTACAGACTGTAAAAAAAGTTCAATTCGGTATATATGGACCAGATGATATCGTAAGTATTTCCGTAGGAAGTCTACTTTACGTTTAAATTAAAATGTAGAAATTTACAAAATAGTGCGTCGTGACGGTTATATCGCTGAAGTGCGTTATAAATATTGCACAATTGCAAATAACGGAACAGCTCTTCGTTAGCTTTCTTGTTGATATAATTTAGAGAATTATGCTTGTGCATTATTTTACCTTACGATGAATATTTAGCGATTATCCGTATTGTTTAGTAAATATACACAAAAGTGTTGATAAAATGATAAGCGATTGCGCATTGTGTAAATTTTGAAGTGCGAATTTTAAATTTTGTATTTTTGTTTTAGCGTCGTGATTCTGTTAGCGATGGCAGTATCAGCTTGCCTGAGACAAAGGAAGCGGGTCGTCGAAAATTGGGTGGTCTCGTGGACCCCAGGATGGGAGTCGTCGATAAAACTTCTCGTTGCCACACATGTACTGGCGACATAGCGAAATGTCCGGGCCACTTTGGCCACATAGATTTAGCAAAGCCAAGGTAAGTTTAATTTCGTGCAAACTATTATCCATTGGGTTAACGCAATTATTTTCAGGGCCATGCAAAAATCGGAAAAACCATTAAAAGCAGTCAAGCGCCGATTAAAAGCAAAAGAAGGCCGTATAAGAAGAAATCTTAAGAGAAAACGTGTGGATTTTTCTGCACGTACCGTAATTACGCCTGATCCGAACTTACGAATCGATCAGGTAGGAGCTCCTAGAAGTATTGCACAAAATTTAACATTTCCGGCTTACCATCAAAATGCTTCACCTTCTATGATACCGGTTTCACCTGGCTACTCTCCAAGTTCGCCAGGATATTCTCCGACTAGTCCAAATTACCCTAGTTATTCACCAACAAGTTCAAGCTATAGTCCAACATCGCCGTCTTATTCACCAACAAGTCCACTTTATTCTCCAACTTTTCCTAGTTATTCACCCACTTCACCATCATATTCTCCAACATCGCCATCGTACAGTCCAACCTCACTAGGTTATTCGCCCACTTCTTCATCATACAATCCGACTTCGCCAAGTTACTCTCCTACAACTCCAAGTTACTCCCCAACTTATCCAAGCAATTCGCCATCATCTCCAACATATTGTCTGACATCGCCCACTTATTCTCCTACATCGCTCAATTATTCGCCGTCATCTCCTAGTTATACACCAACTTCTCCATTGTTTGCCGGTGAAAGTCCACAATACTCCCCTACTTCAACCAGTTATTGTCCAACATCTCCAAGTTATTCGCCATCTTCCCCTCAGCACACTCCTGCCGCCAGTTCGCGGTATTTTCCCTCGTCGCCAAATTACTCTCCAACTTCTCTAAGTTGTTCACTAGCATCTCCCCAGTATTCACCCAACGCAAGTACAAAATATTCTCCCACCTCACCTACATACACACCAATGTCGCCTAGTTATTCACCAACAAGTCCCGAAGGTGATCAAGACTAAAGACTTTATTAACATTCCTTACGGGGGAAATAGATTTATATCGCCGCCTAGCTTACTGGAAAATTAGAAGAAAATGGAAAAAAATTCAAATTTTGTATCTTGTCGATTTCGTTTGACAGAAGAAAAATCTTGTAAGTTGGTTGGTGGTAATTAGAAATATATTATAATTGTGATATGTAAATAATTTCAGTTATTGAATTTTATAAACAAACGTCAAAATGTACCCATCGTTGAGATAGGAAGAAAAAATATAAAAATTTGTTAAATTTGGTCACATCAGATTTTTCTCTGTACACTTATCGCATAGATCTTAATAATTGTTATATTAGAACAGTTTAATAAAATTTTCAAAAGTAACTAAGTGTTAAATATTTAATAAATTAATTTTTTAACTTGTGAAATATAATTAAATAATCTTGCATTATCTTTCAAGATAATGCATTGAGGGTCTTGTATTATTGTAAATTTGAATTTAAATATAATGGGCGCGAAATTTTAAATTTAGTTCATTTCTGGTTACTTTAAAATACAGTGATTTGGCAACAGGGGTGTTTAAAGAAACGCGGTGGTCATTTCCGTCAGAAATTTTTACCGTTAGATTTTTAAGAGGGTAGCCATTACAGATTCAGCATTGGAACCGGACAGTTGGTCTTAGTGAAAACAAGTGTGACAAACTTATTCAGTAATGCGAATTTAAATTTGTTTAAATAAAATCGTAGCCATCGACAAAATTAAAATACGTAAGTTTAAATATTTGATTTATTTTTCTAAAATAATTTAATATAGGATTACGTTAGAAACTTATGTAATAATTCCTCAGCCACGTAGTTGAATAATTTTAACACGAGTTTAAAGCTATTTTTTTAATTACTTCATCTTCAGTTTTAAGGTTTAATGATTGGTTTGAGATTATGATTTATACATTATTACAGTATCAAATTGTATATTTTAATTAAATGCTCATTTTTGTTTTACTTTGAATCTGGTCTGGCAAGCGCACGTGTATTTTGCCGCTGGCATAACAAATTTGTTGCGATGTAACTTTTACGCATCGGCAAAAATTCTCATTAATTCTTCCAGTTTTTAATTTTCGCGCCATCCACTTCACCACAATTAAAGCAAAAACATCAACTCAATTTAACTTATTTTATTGGTTTTAAACAAAAAAACAATTAACAATTTAAATCTTGTATTGCGGAAATTATTTTTATTCGCTCGACGCAAAGGCGTCCGCCTAAGTCTTCTACAAACTTCAAACCACAGTCCTTTTAGTTTTAGTTCTCCCTACCTTTTTATTTACATAGCAAAACTTAACAATTTTATACAATGTGAATAAATAAACACTAAAACAAATTTAAACTTTAAAATTATTTTACAAAATAAATAAAATTAATTTTGTTTTGGTTTTCGAAACACGACAATATAGATAGTATTAGATAACCTAATTTAGATGAATTACGGAACAAAGGAGAGTGAACGCTTAAAATCATAAGATGGCCGTTGCAATATATCGCAGAAATGGCTAATCGTTGGAAAGGACAACCGCAACAAAGAAAGCGCCGAAAATGATCAGGCAGATTCTGTGAACATGCTGCTTATTTTTCTTTTTCTTCAAATATCTCTCAATGAGATAATACAAATTCTGATATTTCAGGACAGTTATTAATAAATATTTACAAAGTTCCTTTATGATTATTTGCGACTACATATGAGATAATACCAATTACGATATTTAAGAACTGTTTTTAACAAAGCTTTTTATGATTATTTGCGGCTACATAACATTTAAGATGATGACGCTAGTTTTAAGTATGAGTGACTTATTTAGTTAAGTACAGACACCTTATTTAAATTTAAGGAAATGACCAATTAGAAATTTAAAGGGGACGAACTTAGATTAAGCTGACGACATATTAATTAAGTGACGATCTTAGTTTTTAAGTTGACGAGGTAATAGTTATAAGAGCGGATAATTAAGTATAATATAAGGGTTTATTATTTAAAGATCTTACATAATAGAAAAACAATGGAAATATATTGTAATGGTATTTTCATGGAAAATTTCCACACACTTATTCTTGCTCAGGTAACTCTGGTGTGCGGGAGCAATTGTTAATTTTCAAAGGTCGAGGGTTCTTGCGTTTTCAAAATTAAAACAAAAGGAATTCTTTCCAATGCAAAACAAATATTAAACACTCCAAAATAAATCTTTTTCAAAAATAAATTATCCAAATTTAAATTACATTCAATGTAATGTAAAATTTTTACTGGGCTCATACGTTTAATTTTATGCGTATCCAAAGCGTCTTGTTATCACCATCTGCCACTCGCTCGTACAAATTCAAATGTTGATTCTTGCCATTTTAAAACCAATTTTAAATTTTATAATTTCAATCACTCTCTTCAAATTTCATCAAATCAATCAAATCTTTCCAAATCACCAATTCAAACCAACTACCGCTCGGTAGCAACGCATCAAAAATATCCAAATTATCAAAATATCAAAAATTAATCATCCAACAAAGGCGCAATAATGCATTTGCATAAATTTCACTTTATTTAAATCAAAATAATTACTCACAATTTCAAAATAATATCAAAAAACTCAAATTCAGCGGGTCTGCAAAATCACACACCCGCTGTCGGCCATAGTTGGCACAAAAAGCCATTATCTTTTTCCTTTCTCCCCACTCTGTACTTTTTTAATTTTAAACGTTTAAAAATAATATTAACAAATTATTACAATTTAGCACAGGGTGGGTCGAAATATTTTGTTTCACGACAATATACATATATAGTAGCTATATATAGTATATAGCAGCTATATATAGTATTACATACTATTAACTACCACACTATCCACTTAAATAATTCATTATATATATCCACAATATATCCACAAATATATCTACAATAATCCTAGTTCATCGCCTGATGATGCCATAGTATGGTGAAAACGTTTGCGATAATATACATACGGTGTATTTATATATTGTGATAACTTAAACATTTTAGTTTCGAAAAAGTGTTTGTGCATTTTTTGGTTTATGCTAAAAAAATTTGATATCCTTAATAATTATGTTATTTATTTCCTCATTCAGATTTATTATTTCTTCTTTAGTTCTTTTTACTTACTCCTTCATCTTTTCCAGTTCCTCTCTATTTTTTTCAGTTTTACGTTGTTTTCTTTCATTTTCTGTTTGAGTTCTCGGCTTATATTATATAATATCAATCATTTTAGTTCCTTCATATCTTTACTTCACTACCCATTCCCGGCTTTCGTTTTATTGTCTCTTTTCGTCGGCGGTGTTCACGATATTATTCTACTTCTCTTGAATACTTCTAATGGACCTTTTTCCCTTTCTCTCTGGTAAGCATGCAAAATATTACCTGCAACTGTCCAGGGACAGCCTACGAACTATCGCGGGTTTTCTGGTGGGACACTGCAAGCTAAATTAACACCTACACACAATAGAACTGCCTGAAAGTCCGATCTGCCGTGGGTGCAATGAAGCAGACGGAACGATGGAGCATGTGCTCTGCAAATGCCCATCGCTTGCACCAAAGAAAGGATCTATGCTAGGCAGCTTCTGACCCGACATGGCCAGAACACATTCTCACAGTTTTGGGAAGGCTTGAGGAATAGGAGGGACGATGGGCCGCTGCTGTAACAGAAAGTAGCATAATGAGATCGATGTGTGGTCTGAGTGCACGCATATCTTGGTTTGCCCTCCGCTACCTATCCAGAATCCAGAGGTAGTTTTATATCTCTTTATACTTTATACTTTTATATACCCAGCGAAAATATTTTTGGATTGAAAAATAAAATTTAAAAATTTTAATAGCTGGGGCATTGCATTAAATGGTGCAGACAATGTAGAGCTCAAAAAAAGCAACCTAATTTTTGACCCTAAGAAATAAAATTGTGAACAAAAACGTAAAAATGGAACAAAAAACTAAAATGTCAAGCACGGATAAATTGCTGCAACAGTTAATAAAAAAGCATAACAAAAGAGGAATAAGAACAGGAGTTTAATGCGGATAGTGAAGAAAACATAAAGTCAGATTCAATGATGGGCGGTGTAGAGAATACAAATGATAAAAAAGTGACGAAAAGAAGAATAGGGGTATAAAAAAAAAATTAATAAAGAAAATGATTAGAAGGAAAAAAGAATTGAAATTATTAGATTGTTTGCTCCACAAAAATTATTGAAAATGATAAAAAAACGCTGCGTAGGAAGAATGGAAATAAGATCAAAAAAATAAAAGGAAAAATTTGGATACTGAAGATATGGAAAATTAACGGTTACAAGAAAAACAGAACTTGGCCGGAAAAATGAAAATTTTGGAATTAGACAAGAAGAAAAAAATTAAAATGTTTTTTGTAATTAAGAGAATTTTGGAATTCAACCACTGAAGAAGGAAATGAAGAAAAATATGGAAATTGGGCAAAATTCAATAACAATGAAGAAAATAAACAAAACAAGATCAAGGACAAACAAAAATGAACCGGGCAAGAATTTGACGGAATGGAAAAGTAGGGGGTGGCGAAGATTGGTACCGGAATTGTGGACGTCCAAGAAGAAGATAATTTTATGGAAGCACCGGAGAAGAAAGTATGAAGGGAAACAAAAATTTGGAAAATGGTATGAAAAACTTGAACAATATTATTTATAAAAATTTGATTGACATGATTATGATTTGTAAAACAATTGATTATTATTTTGATTTAATTGAAAATTTAAGTTTAGATTTAATTTGTATGTAAAATACTTAAGCATTATATTTATTTAATTTGAATAGTATTTGATTTATTTTGAAAAGTTTAATTAGAGATTTAATTGGAAAATATTTATTTAACTAGAGAAAAAGATTTATTTAACCAGGGAAAAGATTTTATTTTGATTTATTAATTGATTATTGTATGATGAAATTTTGATTTATTTGTGTAATTATTGTTTATTTTATAACTCATAAAAATTAAGGGGGTAAAATGTCGTGTTTTGAAACCAAAAAATCATTATTTTAGTCAATTTATTTATTTGTAAGTAGACTACATAAAGTTTTAAATAAAATAAGTGGAAGTGTTCAGCGAGGTTAGCTTAAGTAAGACGCCGCGCAGCATCTAAGGCGGGATGAAGTGTTCATTCTCCGCTAAGTTATAATTTTTGATTGTTTTAAATAAAAAGTAATTCTGATTTTAATTAAAATAGAAAAAGGAAAAGTTGTTTTAGATGGTGAACTAAAAAAAAATAAGAATTTGGAAGAATCGGAAGTTTTTGGTTGTTCGTGAAAATTTCATAACGAATTTGTTTAACAAGGCGGCCAGGTGTGAATAGCCGGACGGTGCGATACTACATAAGGTAACGAAAAAAAAATAATTATCCAAAACAACGCAATAATGCATACGCATAAAAATCACTATATTAAACTCTAATTTAAATGTTACTCACAATTTCAATATATAACAAAATCTCAAAATATCTCACAGAGCCAAAAATCCGCACAACCGCTCATGCAGCCATCTTTGGCAAAAAGTCTTGAATTTTTGTGTGATCCGTCCCCACCTTTCAAATTTACAATATTGCAACTTAATTATTGAAATAAAATTTCTACCAAAATGTATAGGGTGGGTCCGAATCACTTTGAAACACCACAATATATTGTCCTCGGGAGTGTCTGGCTAGACTCCCAACACTCGGATACCTTTTTTATTTTAAGTAATACTGGGGGATTACCTCAGTATGAGTTTTCATATGTCGTCTCAAAGTTTGTTTAATCGCACATTTATAATCACATATTTGACATACATAGGGCTTCTCGTTAGAATGTATTTTTAAATGATCTCTCAAAATATACTTATACGCAGCTTTAAAATCACAGATTGTACAAGCAAACGGTTTTTCCCCGGTATGACTTATCATGTGTCTTTTTAAATTTTGATTGGTTGAACACTGGAAGTCACAAATTACACAAGCATACGGTTTCTCGCCGGTATGAATTTTAAAATGATTCGTCAAATCGGCTTTACGTGCACTTTTATAGTCGCAAATTGTGCACACGAATGGCTTCTCGCCGGTATGAGTTTTTAAATGATCCCTCAAAGTATTCCTGCGGGTGCTCTTGTATCCACAAATTGTACATTCAAATCGTTTTTCACCGGTATGAGTTTTCAAATGATCGTCCAAATTATATTTATACGCACTTTTATAATCACAAATTGTACAATTAAATGGTTTTTGTCCGGTATGATTTATTAAATGATCCTTCAATCTGTTTTTACGGGCAGTTGTATAATCGCATATCGTGCAAGCAAATGGTTTCTGGGCAGAGTGACTATTTAAATGATCCTTTAAATTACTCTTGTATGCACTTTTATAATCACACATCGGACAAGCAAATGGTTTCTCCGCAGTATGGATTTTCAAATGAACTTTCAAATCACTCTTACGAGCGCATTTATAGGCGCAAACTGTACACCCAAATGGCTTTTCGCCGGTATGAGTTTTTAAATGCTCTTTCAAATTATGTTTGTGAACACTCCTATAATCACATACTTCACACGCAAACTCTTTTTTGCCGGAATGAATTCGTAAATGTTTTTTCAGATACTTTAGATGCGCACTTTTATAACTACAAATATTACATTCAAATTGTTTGCCATTAACTTCTTCGGAATCCAAAAAAGGGGGCTCATCTTTTATATCCAACGAGTGGTGCAAGTCTTCCGAGTTGAACGTAACCTCTTCTGATTTAATTTCGATTTTTGGAGTTTTACACTTTTGCAACATTTCCGAATAGCCTTCTTCGTCCATACCAGTAGATGTTGCTAGAAAATGATTAATGTTAAACGTCAATACAACAAGTTTTGAAAAGTGAGGTTATATAGTCAGTGTGAAATTAAAAATATTAAAATTGTCGAGACACCCGGTCCAAAATGAAAGTTTACTTAAAATCAGCTTTAAACGCAAAACAAAGAAACATACAAAATATTATTTTAGAACCGAATAATATAAACTTCACAATTTAGGCCACCTGACGTTTATTAATTGTATCAACAATGTCAGTAGCGGTGCGGGGCGTTGAAAAGAAGGCAGCAGCACTTCTAGGACCCCCAAATTCTACCAACAAAAAGTAAGTCATATTTGTTTATCGAGCAGGCCAAACTAAAAATGTATAGAAATTTGTAATTTGTATCATATAACTTTTATAAATATAATAATTTTGTTATCCACAACAGCGATTAATGCGGTTAAGTTATTTTAAGTTTCACGTTCAAATTTAAAACTCCACCGTGATAAAATATACCTGCTTTCCGAAGGATAAATTTCTACCAAAGCAGCTATATTATAAATTGTAAGTATTTACTGACCCCAAGCACAGACTATTCAAGAATCGAGTCATCTCTCGTCTCATTTTTCAAACATCGTAAGAACATAAAATAGCATATATGGTAATTTTTTTCGTGCGAGCAAATCTTATCAGATTCGTGGTGTAATAAAATATCAAATAATATTACCTTGCGCACAACGTGGCTCTCGAAATAATAAATCCGACTTCTTCCTTCTGCCGTCAACCTTCTCTTCACTTCTTCTCGTCAGCGGTGCCCCTTTGTCTGTGCAAATCCATCACGTTTGCTATTGTTGCTAAAACAGCTCTAACACATCCGCATTAATTTACTCTTGGTTTCGAGGTAAAATTAAATTCCAGTACACGAGAACTATGTTATAAATAGTTTCCATCATAAAGTGTTCTCAAATCAAGAAAATTGACGAAAACCTTTCGCTAATATTCGAAGGAAGTTTGAAAGCTTCTTCGACAACTGCCAAAACCATTTCACTCAGACACGGATTTTCTGAGTGCGGTGTTTGTATGCTAGTTTAGTCTTCCGACACTGAATTCCTCAATGCACCAGTTATGTAAATTTCATCATAGTAAACCCTGAAAAAATGCATTTATGGAAACACAATTGATTTTTTATAAACCATTGTTTACGTACCTCGTCTTCGTTAAATAAATTCACAAAATGTGATTTCACTCCCGTTTGTGTTAGCTTGTCATGGTTTATTCAAGTTGCAATTTTTAGACTCACTCCGTTTCAAACTACCTTTTCGAGAACTTTCAACTAAAAGTTTCCGTGTTTTGAATGCTCTCCGAGTTGAAATTTATTGTTAAATATTGCATTACGTACCAAGCATTCAAATTGTTTATTACATATTTACAGGTGAAATTTGTTAGCTAAATTTTTCTTAAATGTCAACGGAATGGTGTAAGTCGTCTGGCTTGATTTCCAAGTCTGCGATTACTTCTCTTTTAATTTCCTTGAAATAATTTGCTAATTCTAGCAAAAATACCCCATTATCCATATTAATAAAAGTAATTCTGCTGTAGGGTTTATTACTCTATCAATTTCTTGTTGAACATTAACTGCTGCCCATGTCTGACAGGTAACACTGAACAATATAACCTCAACATCACATCCATTTGTGCTTACACTGCCGGCAACGGCAAAATAAAAATTCTTTCATTTATTGCAATCTGATATTTTTGTAACTCTCTTTCGAAAGAAAGCACTTTTTGAAAATTGCGATAGAAGTAAATTTGATGTGAAATTTTTTTAGAAAAAAACCCAAAATATTAATTTTTTTGAAATTCTTGAAATATTTTGCTTTTTCCTTTCAATTCAGCATTCAGTTAAATTTACTGGAATTCCTCAATCCAAGTGTTCTTAAAATATCCTGGGGTTTCCTAAGATTTTTCCCGAATTTTCAGATTTCGCTTCCTTAGTACATTCGCTTTCTTCAGCGATGGGAGAAGAGTGGTTTAATGTATAAAGTCTACTCGTTCTGTTTTTCCATCTACACAAATGATTGGCGCAGTTTCATAACTTGAAAATGCCGAATGGCCTTGGTGATACAAAGAAGGGAAACCTGAGGAAACCTTAGAAAATTTTAGGAAATTCAAAGATATCCTAGCAAACCTTATGAAATTCTAGATAATTTAAGAAAATAAGAATTCCGAAAAATAGTACAAAATAAAAAAAATGTAGATAATCATAGGAACTTCTAGAAATCTTAGAATATCCGAAGAAATGCGAAGAATTAGGAATTTCGAGAAAATTTAAGAAATCCTAGAAAATGTTATGAAATCTCAGAAAATATTAAAAAATTCCAACAAATCCTTGGAAATTTAAAGAAATCCGAGGAAATATAAGAAAATCGAGAGAATTTTAGAAGGAAAAAAAGAAAAAATACTATTAGAAATATTAGATCTTCCAAGAAAATTTAAAAAATTAGGAATTCATACAAAATGTAAGAAATCCTAGAAAATCCTAGGTTAGGAAATTCGAGAAAATTTTAAAAAATCCAAAAGATCTGAGAAAGCAGAAATTTCGAAAATATCTAAAAAATCATAGGAAATCTCAGTACATTTTAAGAAATCGGAGAAAATCTTAGAATGTTCGAGGAAACCTGAGAAATTAATAATTCCGAGAAAATTTTATGAAATTTATAAATTTTATAAATTAAAAATTGAAAATTCAAAATTAAAATTCAAAATTCAAAATCCAAGAAAACATTAGAAATTTCTATGGAATCTCAAGAAATTCAAGGAAATGTAGAATATCCTAGATCATACATAATATAAGAAAATACAAGAAAATTTTAGAAAATCTCAGAAATCTTAGGTCTTCCAAGGAAATCTTAAATAGTAAGAATTCCGTAGAAATGCCAAAATTCCTAGGAAATCTTAAAAAACTGTAGAATATCTTACGAAATACAAGGAAATCTTAGAAAATCCTAGCAAATCTGAAAACGTAAGAATTTCTAAAAAACAGAAAAACTTTATGAAATTTCAGGAAATTTTGAAAATCCGAAAAAATGCTATAAAATGTATGGAAATATTTTGAAATTCTATAAAATCATATGAAACTTAAAAAAATCTTAAAAAACCCGGAAATACAAGGAAATCATAGAAATGTTAAGAAACTTCAAGGAAATCTTAGGTCGTCCAAAGAAAAAAAAAGAAAGTAGGAATTCCGTGAAAATATAAAATTAAACTTTAAAAATTGAAAATAAAAAATTAAAATTAAAAATTAAAAATTAAAAATTAAAAATTAAAAATTAAAAATTAAAAATTAAAAATTAAAAATTAAAAATTAAAAATTAAAAATTAAAAATTAAAAATTAAAAATTAAAAATTAAAAATTAAAAATTAAAAATTAAAAATTAAAAATTAAAAATTAAAAATTAAAAATTAAAAATTAAAAATTAAAAATTAAAAATTAAAAATTAAAAATTAAAAATTAAAAATTAAAAATTAAAAATTAAAAATTAAAAATTAAAAATTAAAAATTAAAAATTAAAAATTAAAAATTAAAAATTAAAAATTAAAAATTAAAAATTAAAAATTAAAAATTAAAAATTAAAAATTAAAAATTAAAAATTAAAAATTAAAAATTAAAAATTAAAAATTAAAAATTAAAAATTAAAAATTAAAAATTAAAAATTAAAAATTAAAAATTAAAAATTAAAAATTAAAAATTAAAAATTAAAAATTAAAAATTAAAAATTAAAAATTAAAAATTAAAAATTAAAAATTAAAAATTAAAAATTAAAAATTAAAAATTAAAAATTAAAAATTAAAAATTAAAAATTAAAAATTAAAAATTAAAAATTAAAAATTAAAAATTAAAAATTAAAAATTAAAACTCAGTGCGGCCTGCAGATTGCACAGAATCAGTAAAGATTACAGCATTTAGATCCCTGCGGTTGCTTATACCAAATTGGGGTATGTGCCTGTGACCCTGTTTAATATATGATTGTATTGATTACAATAGTTTATTATTACATGCATAGATAAATTGCTTAAAAATGCTATTTGATGTAATTCGACGAGCGCAATTGATGATAGAAGCTATTTGTACCGGAATTAAACATCGTTAGGATGGTCGCATTTCACGCCGGTATGAATTTTTGAATGAATATCAGATTATCTTTACGAGCACATTCAAAGTCACAAATTGTACATGCGTAGGGCTTCTCGCCGGTATGAGTTGTTATATGCCGTTTCAAACTCATTTTGGTCAAACATTTTCGAGCGCATATTTCACAAAGAAACAATTGCTCTCCGGTATGAGTTTTTAAGTGGTCTCTCAAACTTTGCCGATATGCACTTCTAAAGTCACAAATTTGACACGCGAACGGTTTTTCGCCGGTATGAGTGCGCATATGCCGTTTGAAGCTTCCTTTGGTCGCACATGTGCGGGAGCAAATCTCACAAGTAAACAGTTTCTCTACAGGATGAGTTTTCAAATGATCTACCAAACTTTGCTTATATTCGCTTTTAAAATCACAAGTCTTACACGCAAATTCACTCATATGAACTGTCGTCATATGCCGTTTCAAAATTACCTCTGTCGAACATTTCCAGAAGCATATTTTGCAAGAAAACACTTTGTCTCCATTATGAGTTTTCAAGTGATCTCTTAAATTTCGTTCATATGCACTTTTAAAATCACAAGTTTGACACGCAAACTGCTTTTCGCCTGTATGAGTCATCATATGCCGTTTCAAGCTGCCTTTGCTCGAAAATGCCTGGACGCATATTTAACAAGTGCGGATCACCTTTTCACCGTTGTGAATTTTTAAGTGGTCTTTCAAATTATGTTCATATGCAGTTTTAAAGTCGCAAATTGTACAAGCGAATTGTTTCCCATTCACATGTGCGATCATATGCCGTTTCAAACCACCTTTGGTTGAACATTCCTGTGCGCACACTTCACAGGCGAAAAGGTTTTCTCCGGTATAGATTTTTATATGATCTAGCAAGCTTTGCTTGTAAGCTTTTGAAGTCACAAATTTTACACGCAAATGGTTTTTCCCCGGTATTAGTTCTCATATGCCTTTTCAAAATTGCTTTGATCGAACATTTTTGAGAGCATATTCCGCAAGTAAACAGCTTCTCTCCGGTATGAATTTTTAAGTAGTCTCTCAGATTACGTTCATATGCACTTCTGAAGTCACAACTTTCACCCTCGAACGGTTTTGAGCTGCCGTGAGTTGTTATATGCCGTTTTAGACTTTGCCAGGTCGTACATTTCTGAGCGCATATTTCACAAACAAACATCTTCTCTCCGGTATGAATTTTTAAGTAATCTCTCAAACTTCGTTGATATGCACTTTTAAAGTCACAAAGTAGACACACAAACGGTTTTACGTCGGTATGAGTTGTCATATGCTGTTTCAAACTCATTTTGGTCAAACATTTTCGAGCGCATATTTCACAAAGAAACAATTGCTCTCCGGTATGAGTTTTTAAGTGGTCTTTCAAACTTTGCCGATATGCACTTCTAAAGTCACAAATTTGACACGCGAACGGTTTTTCGCCGGTATGAGTGCGCATATGCCGTTTTAAAATTACTTTGGTTAAGCATCTTCGGGCGCATATTTCACAATCAAACAGTTTTTCTCCGGTATGGATTTTTAAATGGTCCCTTAAACTTTGCTTATATGCACTTTTAAAATCGCAAATTTCACAAACGAATGGTTTTTCGTTGGTGTGAGTTGTCATATGCCCTTTTAGACTTTCCTTAGTTAAACATTTCCGGAAACACATTTCACAAGTAAACAGATCATCTCCGGTTTGAATTTTTAAGTGATCACTCAAACTTTGCTTATACGCGCTTTTAAAGTCACAAATTTCGCAAGTAAATGGGTTTTCGCCGGTATGAGTTGTCATATGCCGTTTCAAGGTCACCTCGCCCGAACACTTCCGATGGCATATTTCACAAGCAAACAGTTTCTCCCGAGTGTTAATATTTAAATGGTTTCTGAAGTTATGTTCGTATGCGCTTTTGAAATCGCAGATGTGACACGCATATTGTTTTCCGCCGGTATGAGCTGCGATATGCCGTTTGAAGCTTCCTTTGGTCGCACATGTGCGGGAGCAAATCTCACAAGTAAACAGTTTCTCCACAGGATGAGTTTTCAAATGATCTACCAAACTTTGCTTATATTCGCTTTTAAAATCACAAGTCTTACACGCAAATTCACTCATATGAGCTGTCGTCATATGCCGTTTTAAAATTACCTCTGTCGAACATTTCCAGAAGCATATTTTGCAAGAAAACACTTTTGAAATCGCACATCTCACAAGCGTACGGCCTTTCGCCGCTATGGATTTTCACTATATGCCGCTTCAAAGTGCCCTTACTTAAACATTTCTGGGCACAAATTGAACATTCGAACTGTTTCTCGCCGGTATGAGTTCTCATATGCCTTTCAAAAAATCCCTTCACTGTACATTTATAGTCACAAACATTGCACTTATGCAGTTCCTAATTATTGTGCAATATCATATGCCGTTGAAAATTTCCTTGGGTCCTAAATTTATACAAGCATATCTCGCATGTAAATGGTTTTTCGCCAGTATGAATTTTCATATGATCTTTCAAACTTCCTTTACGTGCACTTTTAAAATCACAAACTGTACAAGCAAACGGTTTAATATCACCAATGTAAATAGGTTGGCTTATTTCTGATGCCACGTCAACTTCAAACAACATTTCTTCCTTTACATCTATTGAGTGATGTAAGTCTTCCAAGTTGAATGTTAAGTCTTCCTCAACTTCTTGTTTTACTTCTAATAAGACAACTTCGTCCATATTAATGCTGGATGGTTTGCAGATTTCTAGCACGACTAAAACTACAAATATTATGTGAGGTTATATACTTCAAATCAGAATTTCTTATTTGATGATGTTGAATGCAGTGGCGGTTCGTGAGATTGTAGTCCTTCAAATAAAAAAAAAATGTACAGTAGCTCTTATCTGACTAAACGATAAATATAAGCGTATAAAGTCTAATTGATTGTGTGTCAGCAAAAACTGTATGTATCGCTAAAATGTATATCATTACATGTTATAATTATATAAGTACTATATACTTGTGGATCTCATAAATTGAAAGTCCGAAATTGGAAATTTTCTTGCATAGTTTGAGCAAAAAATTCATATGCCGTACGTGAATTTCAAATATTTTATATTCTATGTAGCTTTAAAGTGAAAAATAATTTTCTCATATTTTACATTTTGAGACAGTTTTAAGAATTCGAAGGCCAAGGCCAAGGCCACGTACGTTTTTAACCTTTAAAGCAAGCTTAAACCCTTTAAATTTCTTTCACCTCAAAAATCAAAGTTCAAAATCATAAGCTTTTTCGACGGTTTCTTATTTATTTTTACTAGAAAATTCAATGGCGCTTGCAGATTTCACGTAAGTATGATATTTAACATTTTATGTAGGTTTAAAGTAACAAAATCGATTTTAGCTTGTTCTCTGCTGCTTTAGCATTTTTTCACCGTTTTACACGCTTCCGCCAGGCCCTGATGTGTTTTCCGAGCTCTACTCATTGAAATTAGTTGATATATGCAATAAAAAAAGCACTAAATTTTTTTTTTAATCTTGAAAAAAAGCAACGTTTGAATTTGAATTTTTTTCACCCCAAAAAGTGAAAGTCTCAAATCTGATGCTTTTTCGATATTTTCTTGTATATTTTGAGCAGTAAATTCGATTGGCATACGCAGATTACTCGTAAGTATGATATTTTAAATTTTATCTGGCTTTAAAGTGATTAAATTCGATGCCAATTTGAACTTCCCTTACTTCGCATTTTCCTACGGATTAAAAAGTTTTCGTCAGGATCCAGCGTGTTTTTCGAACTCTAGGCATCGAAATTAGTCGATTTAAGGAATAAAATGAACAGTGAAATTTTTTACGATAATGGAAAAAACCCAAGGCTACTTTTTGACCCCATATATTGAAAGTCTCAAAATAGTAGCTTTTTCAAAGGTTTCTTACATAGTTTGAGCAGAAAATTCAAATTCTTTTAATTACGATATTAGTAGCACAGTTACTGTACTGTGTTTGAATGATGCGCAATTTTGACTTCTACATAAGCTACAGAAACAGCTGACGGTTATATATACATTTATATTTTATTTAAAAAAACATGGTCACTAATCATTTTTGGGCAGTTCTTCGTAGTTAAAATTCTTTTTTCTTTATTTTGCCGCGGTAGTCAAGGTGAGCACTTCCTAAAAATCAATCGAATTAAGTAATGGCAGCCGCGCCGTCGTATTAATACGTGGAATTTGTACAGTAATAAATAAGATGGAATTCATACGATTAGAAAATAATAACAAAGAAATTAAAATTGAAAAGATGGATATTAAAATACGTCCCATTGACATTAAAGAAGAGATTTCAAATGATAGTGTGGAAGACATGGATATTAAGCTGGAAGACTTACATCATTCCGTTGACATTAAAGAAGAGATTTCAAATATCGAAACTCAATCGGGTGAATATTGTGAAACACAAGTAAACAAACAACTGTTATGTCGAGTATGTCGATCAATATTCTCCAATAAATTGCAGCTTCGGGAGCACTTAAAAGTTCATACTAATGAGAAACAGTTTGAATGTGTAATTTGTGGTCATAAATGTTCTCGGAAAGTAAATTTGGAAGATCATTTACGCACCCACAGCGGTGAGAAACCGTTTGGGTGTAAAATTTGCAATTTTAAGTGTTCGATAAAGGGAAATTTGAAACGTCACTTACAAGCTCATACCGGCGAGAAACCGGTAGCGTGTAACATATGCGATTATAAATGCTCACAGAAAGATTATTTGAAAAGACATTTACTAATTCATACCGGAGAGAAACCGTTTGCCTGTCACATATGCGATTATAGATCATCTCAAAAAGGAGATTTGAAAGGTCATATCAGACGAATCCATACTGGCGAGAAACCATTTGACTGCACCATTTGCGATTGCAAATATTCTCGTCGAGCAGACTTAAAACGTCACTTACGAATTCATACCGGCGAGAAATCGTTCAAGTGTAAGAGCTGCGAATATAAATGTTCGCAAAAAGGAGATTTGGACCGTCATTCCCGCATTCATACTGGCGAGAAGCCATTTGAATGTAACATTTGCGATTATAGATTTTCCCAGAAAGGACATTTGAAAGATCATTTGCGAACTCACAGCGGCGAGAAACCGTTCGAGTGTAAAAGCTGCGATTACAAATCTTCTCGAAAGGAAGTTATGAAACGGCATCTACGAACTCATACTGGCGAGAAACCGTACGAGTGCAACGTTTGCGATTATAAATTTTCACAAAAGGGATACTTGACAAATCATTTACGAAGTCATACCGGCGCGAAACCGTTTGAGTGTAATTCTTGCAGTTATAAATGTTCACAAAAATCAAATTTGAAAAGACATTTACAATATCATTCTCTAAAGATAACAACGAACGCAAGTTAAGTTTGTGTTTTTATAAAATTTTAAATATGTGACCAATAAAAATTCAGTCTAATATAAACTTGGACATGAGAGACTACCTTAAGCACCGTCCGTCCTTGATCAACTTTTTACGCAAAATCGGGGCAAACTGACTAAAATGAAGATGACGATTCGTGTTAAGAAACTTGAAGTGGCCGGTAGTGTTTCGGAGTGTTCGAGTAAACGAAAATCTATCATTTCAGATTAAATTCATCTTTTTAATCAAGACGGAGCTTAATTTTTTTTTGACATATGGCGATTTTTCAAAAAAAGGATGTTTTCGAAAATCGGCTCCTCTTGCCCGAGGGATGATCGTAAAGTAACAATTGAGGGATTTGTTTCTTCATGAGTTGTACTACAAAGTTAATTAAGCATTGAATCCATTTTATCAACTTTTAAGAATATATTGTTAAAAAAAACAATATTTTTCTCGGAACTTTTTACTTTACACGCCCATATGTTTTTATCCTAGCAACAATTTATAATCATTTATCCATCTTATCTTCAAGCTATAGTTACACTATCATTTTTGTTTTATTGAAGCTTTAAATTAGTAGATAGTATTGGGGGCGGGGGGGTTAACTAAATACTGCTTGTAATTTATGTGTAATTGTGAAAAAATAATAAAAACAGCAGATCCATTTTTTAGCTTGAATTATGAATAATTAAATACCTAAACCTAAATAATTTTTTTTAAATATTTTTTAGATCTCGTTAATCCGTTCGTGTGCGTCAGAGGTAGACATAACTAAGAAAGTTGGAAAGATTTAACTTTGATATTTTAAAAAGTTGGCAACCTTATACACACGAAACAAGATGGCGGCAGTGTGGATTGGTAAAAATATCTCGGATAATTAAATAGGAAAATAAACCCCATGGTTTTGGTAAAACCACCAAAGTTACCGTTTTAAAGTTAAGGGTTTCCCTGTGCAGCGAATTCGGACCAGATCGGGTGACTTTTTCTTTCGGTAATCACGACGAAGAGTTACTCGTGTTCTTTAATGAAGGAAAGCGGATACAAAAGCGATTTTAGAAGCAGGAGCGGTTCATCGACAATATGCCGCATGATCCTGATGTAAAGGAAGGCGAAAGGAACCGCTAGAATGCGGGAAAAATGAAAAACCTCAACAGCGAAGGAAGTTGAAGAGATGTCTCAGAAATTGAAAATTAAGTATTCTTCAGTCATGTTTCTCGCGCTGGGAAAAACAAACAAACTGAACTTCTCTTGTGAAATTTGGGGAATACGGCGTCCAGGTAGATAGGCCATTAATGGGCACTCAGACAGAGGTAAAAAATTACATAGTCAACACTCAAGAAGAGGTGAATAGAGAAGTAGACACCTAATTCACAGTCAGCAACCGAAATCGGAAGCAGTAGAGAGAGTAGCAATAAAGGCTTTTAAGACAGAATCTTAAAAAAAGGGAATTTTTAGTAGGAAAAAAACCCACACTATCACCCAGTTGTCTTTCTGAAGATTTACTCTCTTGCTACACTAAAATAAATATAGATGCGTTACGGAAAGGACAGATATGGCTAATCATACACCTTATATTGCTGTGTTCTCCCACATAAAATTAGGGTATGTTTAATTCCAACATTTCAGACATTTAACAATTGCATGTCATTTCTAATAATTATCTTAAAATTTACTTGGATCTAACAATAATAAGCACTCTGTTGATGTTTTTCATAAACCAAACGTAAGTACCTTCAGTAATACATAATACTTCTGCACATCCTTTTACACATATAAAATTGCTTCTTTTTGCGCATTTCTCAATCGCTTATTTAGAATTCCCTTAAGTAAAGTAAATTTTAAAAAAGAATTAAACAATTAAATATATCGCGATCTCAAATAATACCAAGTCACCCTAATAGATAACTTATTATGCCAAATAAAATAAAAAATTCTATCGAACTCAATATATCTGAATATATTTAAAAAAAACTAACGCAAAACTTTAATGTTATCACTTTTCGCGGAAACAAGTCAAACAAAATTGATAAATATTTAAAAAATTACAACGTCACTTTTACAACGGACAATAAACTTAACAAATCTATTAATAACGCGAAATCAAAATCAGACATTTTAACTAAATCAGGGGTTTATGAGCTCACTTGTGAATGCTCTCAAACATACATTGGTCATACCGGTAGATCTTTCAAAACACACGCGATCACACAGACTTACAGGTGGAAAATCGACTTTCGCGAAACACCGACTAGACACAAACCATAAGCAGGGGGAAGGGGGGTACGAAATTTTACACATTAAAAAAAAGTTAAAAACTGGAATTTTTTATCATAAAAAGCTATGGAAATTGATAAATTAAATTATTCATCTTCACTACTAAATAATCAATCTGATTTAAATAACTCACCCCTTCTAAACATGTTTAATAAATAATAACCCCCCCCCCCTACCTTCTAGTAAATATATTCTTACCCTCTAGTAAATTCACGCTAAATATACCATTTTTTCAAAAATATTCCCCTCCTGCCCTCTTCATTTTCTCTTGCAATTTGGACGATAAATGCGGAATTTTCTCCTTTTCTCTTTCTAGTTCATCGCCTGATGATGCCATAGTATGGCGAAAACGTTTGCGATAATATACTGTAATGGTATTCTCTTTATAAAAAAGAAGAACCCTTCACTATTTTATAAGTTTACCTCGGCTAGCGTTATAATCGGCCAACAAGAGCTCCCTCAGGAGTCGGTTCCAGTGGTAGTCATCAATTACCGCTGACACGAAAATTTCTTCAAAAATTATTTGCAAAATTAAAATTCTACTGTAGCATTATATTCTTTTGGCTACACCTCGTATTTGTATTTTAATGATACGAGAATATTTCGAGGCAAGACAATTTTGGCGCATGACGGGAGATAAGAAAAAGGAGTGCGGAATTATTGGAAAAGGAGCCGGATTTTGTGGACGGAAAATGTGGGTTTTTACCTTTGATTTTGGGTATTTATCAATGATTTTTTGTGTAGTGAGAGTTACTGGAGTTACCACGAATTTTCGCCAATTTCAAGGAAACGTTTTCCTTAGATTTCTTGAACACCTGAAAGATCGAGCGATAGCGACCACTCAGCTATTTTCAACAGCAGCAATAAGATAAGTATATTTACGTTATTACTTTCTTTTCGTTTCTTCCATCTGCAAAGTTGTACAACACCGATAATATTTCTGTTAATTGTCAGCTGCGTTCGTCGATATAGCCGACGCTCGCTTCGAATATTTTTTATTTGAAAATTGAAAATTAGAAATTGATAGGGAAATTTTAGAAAATCTTAAAAGTCCAGAATGTCTTAGAAAATTCTAAGAAATCTCAGTAAATTTTATGAAATTATAGAAAATCTAGAAACCTAAAGAAATCATAAAAAATTTAATTTAATTTTGAATTTAACATGATATTCGGCTTGAAATAAGTGCATCACTGAGTTTAGATAATTGCACTACAAAATGTCTTTCAAATAAGACACAGTCGGTATATAACATTAATTGAAAACATCAAAGGCGTCAATTGTTAATATACAAATTAAGAGTGTTCGCTCTTGATTTATTTTTTTTTTTTCAACAGGTTCAACCTTGAACAGTTGTAAATTTGTCAAGAAATCTCCTAAAAATCACAAAATTGTAAATTGCCCGCTGTCTGTACACCCTACACCCAAAATAGGTCTAATCAAAATTAAAGTAGATAAAATTCTACGTGGAAGTATAAAAAAATGATTGTCCACTCTATCTAGTTTCCGAGATATACATAGCTCTTTTCCGAGTCTCGATTTTTGCCCAAAAAATGGGATGTTACGGGAAAGTGGCGACTCAGTGCGGCCTGCAGATCGCACAGAATCAGTAAAGATTCCAGCATTTAGATCCATGCGGTTGCTTATACCAAATTGAGGTATGTGCCTGTGACCCTGTTTAATATATGATTGTATTAATTACAATAGTTTATTGTTACATACATAGATAAATTGCTTAAAAATGCTATTTGAAGTAATTGGACGAGCGCAATTGATGATTGAAGCTATTTGTACCGGAATTAAACATCGTTAGGATCTTCGCATTTCACGCCGGTATGAATTTTTGAATGAATAATCAGATTATCTTTACGAGCACATTCAAAGTTACAAATTGTACATGCGTAGGGTTTCTCGCCGGTATGAGTTGTCATATGCCGTTTCAAACTCATTTTGGTCAAACATTTTCGAGCGCATATTTCACAAAGAAACAATTGCTCTCCGGTATGAGTTTTTAAGTGGTCTCTCAAACTTTGCCGATATGTACTTCTAAAGTCACAAACTTGACACGCGAACGGTTTTTCGCCGGTATGAGTGCGCATATGCCGTTTTAAAATTACTTTGGTTAAGCATCTTCGGGCGCATATTTCACAAGCAAACAGTTTTTCTCCGGTATGGATTTTTAAATGGTCCCTTAAACTTTGCTTATATGCACTTTTAAAATCGCAAATTTCGCAAACGAATTGTTTTTCGTTGGTGTGAGTTGTCATATGCCCTTTTAGACTTTGCTTAGTTAAACATTTCCGGAAACACATTTCACAAGTAAACAGATCATCTCCGGTTTGAATTTTTAAGTGATCACTCAAACTTTGCTTATACGCGCTTTTAAAGTCACAAATTTCGCAAGTAAATGGGTTTTCGCCGGTATGAGTTGTCATATGCCGTTTCAAGGTCACCTCGCCCGAACACTTCCGAGGGCATATTTCACAAGCAAACAGTTTCTCCCGAGTGTTAATATTTAAATGGTTTTTGACGTTATGTTCGTATGCGCTTTTAAAATCGCAGATGTGACACGCATATTGTTTTCCGCCGGTATGAGCTGCGATATGCCGTTTGAAGCTTCCTTTGGTCGCACATGTGCGGGAGCAAATCTCACAAGTAAACAGTTTCTCCACAGGATGAGTTTTCAAATGATCTACCAAACTTTGCTTATATTCGCTTTTAAAATCACAAGTCTTACACGCAAATTCACTCATATGAGCTGTCGTCATATGCCGTTTTAAAATTACCTCTGTCGAACATTTCCAGAAGCATATTTTGCAAGAAAACACTTTTGAAAACGCACATCTCACAAGCGTACGGCCTTTCGCCGCTATGGATTTTCACTATATGCCGCTTCAAAGTGCCCTTACTTAAACATTTCTGGGCACAAATTGAACATTCGAACTGTTTCTTGCCGGTATGAGTTCTCATATGCCTTATAAAAAATCCCGTCACTGTACATTTATAGTCACAAACATTGCACTTGTGCAGTTCCTGATTATTGTGCGATATCATATGCCGTTGAAAATTTCCTTGGGTCCTAAATTTATACAAGCATATCTCGCATGTAAATGGTTTTTCGCCAGTATGAATTTTCATATGATCTTTCAAACTTCCTTTACGTGCACTTTTAAAATTACCAACTGTACAAGCAAACGGTTTAATATCACCAACGTAAATAGGTTGGCTTATTTCTAATGCCACGTCAACTTCAAACAACATTTCTTCCTTTACATCTATTGAGTGATGTAAGTCTTCCAATTGAATGTTAAGTCTTCCTCAACTTCTTGTTTTACTTCTAATAAGACAACTTCGTCCATATTAACGCTGGATGGTTTGCAGATTTCTAGCACGACTAAAACTACAAATATTATGTGAGGTTATATACTTCAAATCAGAATTTCTTATTTGATGATATTGAATGCAGTGGCGGTTCGTGAGATTGTGGTTCTTCAAATAAAAAAAAATGTTCCGTAGCTCCTATCTGACTAAACGATAAATATAGGCGTATAAAGTCTAATTGATTGTGTGTCAGCAAAAACTGTATGTATCGCTAAAATGTATATCATTACATGGATATATATTGTCGTGTTTCAAAGGTGATTCGGACCCACCCTATACATTTTGGTAAAAATTCATTTTCTTATTTAAGTTGTGTTTAAATCGATTTTAAGTTGTAAGATTGTAAAATTAGCTAGGTGGGGACGAATCACCGGAAATTCAGGGCCTTTTGCTAAAAAATGGTCGACGTGGCCGTATTAATTTATTAGTCTGAATAATTTTTGAAAAGATTTGTAGTTTTTTAAATATAAGTGATTTTTAGGCCTTTTTGCCAAAAATGGTCGACGTGATGGACGTTGTAATTGATAAGTCCGAAAAATTAATTAAATAAGTTTATAGTTTGAAAATATAAGAAGTTTTTTTTGATAAAAGTGTTTTATTTAATATTTATAATTGGATTGGATTGATTTTGAAGAAGGATTTTGAAGAAGTTTTGAAAATAAAATTTAAACAGAAGAAATTAAAGATAGAAAAGATATAAAAAAGTGGAATTGGATGGCACTAACAAATACAATTGAAAATAATTAAAAGTTTGGTAAATAAAAATTTTACATTGTTATATTAAAAATGTATTGAAGGAACTATAAAATTTGTTTGATAAGCGGGCTGATGCGATTCGGCTATCGTAGCATTTTGCAATCCCATTTTTATATTTTATTAAATTTAAGTTACGAATTATTTTGAATAGAAATATTTTGATTGGAAGTAATTGGAATAAAAATAATTAGATTTACAAAATTAACATCTCAATATATATACTTTTGGATCTCATAAATTGAAAGTCCGAAATTGGAAATTTTCTTGCATAGTTTGAGCAAAACATTCATATGCCGTACGTAAATTTCAAATATTTTATATTCTATGTAGCTTTAAAGTGAAAAATAATTTTCTCATATTTTACATTTTGAGACAGTTTTAAAAATTCGCGCCAAGGCCACGTACGTTTTTAATCTTTAATTTGAATTTCTTTCACCCCAAAAATCAAAGTTCGAAATCACAAGCTTTTTCGACGGTTTCTTATTTATTTTTACGAGAAAATTCGAATGGCGCTTGCAGATAACATTTTATGTGGGTTTAAAGTAACAAAGTCGATTTTCGCTTGTTCTCTACTGCTTTAGTATTTTTTGCCCGTTTTACACGCTTCCGCCAGGCCCTGGTGTGTTTTCCGAGCTCTACCCATTCAAATTAGTCCATATATGCAATAAAAACAACACAAATTTTTTTTACAAATTTTGAAAATAAACAAGGTTAACCCCTTTGAATTTTTGTCACCTCAAAAATCTAAAGTTTGAAATCATAAGCTTTTTCGACGGTTTCTTATTTATTTTTACGATAAAATTCGAATGGCGTTTGCAGATTTCACGTAAGTATGATATTTAACATTTTATGTGTGTTTAAAGTAATAAAGTCGATTTTCGCTTGCTCTATGCTGCTTTCGCATTTTGTCACAGTTTTACACGCTTCCGCCAGACCCTGGTGTGTTTTCCGAGCTCTACTCATTGAAATTAGTTGATATATGCAATAAAAAGAGCACAAAATTTTTTTTAAAATCTTGAAAAAAAAGCAGCGTTGAAAAGCAACAGTTACTCTACTGTGTTTGAATGATGCGGAATTTTGACTTCTACATAAGCTACAGAAACACCTGACGGTTATGTATAGATTTATATTTTATTTAAAAAAACATGGTCACTAATCATTTTTGGGCAGTTCTTCGTAGTTAAAAATCATTTTTTCTTTATTTTGCCGCGGTAGTCAAGGTGAGCACTTCCTAGAAATCAGTCGAATTAGGTAATGGCCGCCGCGCCGTCGTATTAATACGTGGAATTTGTACAGTAATAAATAAGATGGAATTCATACGATTAGAAAATAATAACAAAGAAAATAAAATGGAAAAGATGAATATTAAAATACGTCCCATTGACATTAAAGAAGAGATTTCAAGTAGTAGTGTGGAAGACATGGATATTAAGCTGGAAGACTTACATCATTCCGTTGACATTAAAGAAGAGATTTCAAATATCGAAACCCAATCGGGTGAATATTGTGAAACACAAGTAAACAAACAATTGATATGTCGGGTATGTCGATCAATATTCTCCAATAAATTGCAGCTTCGGGAGCACTTAAAAGTTCATACCAGTGAGAAACAGTTTGAATGTGTAATTTGTGGTCATAAATGTTCTCGGAAAGTAAATTTGGAAAATCATTTACGCACCCACAGCGGTGAGAAACCGTTTGGATGTCAAATTTGCGATTTTAAGTGTTCGATAAAGGGAAATTTGAAACGTCACTTACAAGCTCATACCGGCGAGAAACCGGTAGTGTTATGGAAAATTGGGACTTTGCGGGTTTTAAATTTAAATATTGCGCGCGCGGGTTTAGTAAGTTGAAGAGATTATCGGTAGAGGTCGCTAGTAGGGAGCAGCAGTTGGTAACGATGGGGAAAAATAAAACGAGCATAAACGGGAGTATAAAAGGGAGCAGAGAGAGATGTAAAGCGTCAGTTCCAATAGTGCAAGCGAGGAAGAACAAGTCAAGGAGTAATGGTTAGGTAACGAAGCAACTTATTATAGTAGAAAATAATGTGTATCATATAGTGAATTTAGTAAATTGTAAATATTTGGAAAGCGTGTTGTTATTTATTCTCAGTATTTAAACGCATAAATAAGCTTGACCGCCACTGTGCTAACATCGCGGAATAACAGGTTATGGGCCCAGCGAATAAATACTGCAGATAAAAACAAATTGATCGTAGAAGCGTGTGAAATACGAAATAGAAAGTTACGATGGACGACAAAGTGGAAAAATTGAACAACGTGAATTATAGGCAATGGTCGATGCGAATGCGTGGCATACTAGGACTGAAAGATTGTTTGGACGCCATCGGATTCACCACAAGAACACTAACTCCAGAGCAAAAGAAAATTGACGAAAAATGCAAGTCGATAATTTATCTCTCAGTTGACGATGATAATCTAGATAGTATCGAAGAGTGCGAAACAGCCAACGAAATATGGAATAAGTTAAAGGAAATTCATACAAAATTCGATAGCTACCACGCGGTACTGATGTTAAAGGAGTTCATAAATTTAGAGAAAGGTACCAACGAGAAGATACTGGAGTACGTGAACCGGAGAAATAATTTATACAAGAAAGTGAAAAGTGCTGGTTTCAATTTCGAAAACAAAGTATTGATGGGACTAATGCTAATAGGGTTACCAAAGGAATACGAATATTTGACAAGAACCGTTAAGATCGACGACGACGCTTTAACCCCAGCCAGTTTAAAAATGAGATTAGCAGAAGAAGAAAGACGAATAGAGGAAAGCGAAAGTGGAAAAAACGAAGAAGAATACAGAGCGATGAACACAAGAAATAATGTTATTGCGAGGAACGACAACCGTCACACGGATAGTGTAAGAAACGTAAAGTGTTTTAGGTGCAACAGATTTGGACATATTGGAAGGGACTGCCAAACAAGTAGGGATGCAAACAACCGATACTACAACAACCAGACCTTATACGTCATAAAAAGCAATTTGGGACACGCCAACGACATGGATAACGACAAAACGGTATGGTTGATAGACAGCGGATCTACCGATCACATGACTGGCGATCGAGAAAAATTTACAACGTTTCACGAGAAGTCAAACGAAATTATTAGCGCAGGGGGGACCATATTGAAGTCCACTGGTTATGGAGACGTAAGGGCAAAATGGCACGACATAAACGGCGGAGCAACAATTACATTGAAGGACGTCCTATGTGTACCAGGACTTAACGCAAACTTGTTGTCAACAGCAAAAATGTGCGATAAGGGAATCGTGGTATCTTTCAAACAAAGAAGTTGCACGATTTCGAACGATAATAAAGAGCTGCTACTCAGAGCTAGACGGGAGGGAAATTTGTATACAATAAAGGAGGAACGCATCATAAAAACAAGTTCGTATCATGTCACTAAAAGCAGCGAAGAACTATGGCACCAACGTTTAGGTCATGCCAACGAAAGATACGTACAACGGCTGTTAAAGGATTGTGGAAAAGTGGTTGAGAAAGTTGAAGACGAATACAGAAAAAAATGTGACACATGTGAAACGTCGAAGATAAAGCAGAAGAGTTACCCGAAGAAAACCGAAAATCGAAGAAAGGAAATCTTAGAGCTAGTACACACCGATGTGATGGGACCGATAACTCCTACTTCAAAGGGCGGAAACAAGTACGTAATAACCTTCACGGACGATTACTCACGCTACACCGAAGTATTCATAATGAAGACGAAAGACGAAGCTTTACAAAAATTCGACGAATATAGAAGAACAGTGGAAAGAAGGTTCGATAAGAGAATAAAAGCCATAAGAAGTGACAACGGGGGAGAGTATACCAGCAACAAGTTCAACGATTATTTAACGAAGTTGGGGATAACCAGAGAGCTTACCACACCAAGATCGCCACAACAGAACGGAGTAGCAGAACGGCTAAATCAAACCATCATGAACATCGTGCGGTGTGAAATGGAAGAATCCAACATGTACAGCGACATGTGGGCGGAAGCCACCCTAGCAGCTTGTTATTTAAAAAACAGAATACCGACAAGTGCGAATGACGGAAAAACACCGTATGAGTTATGGAATAATCAAATACCAAAAATTGACCATCTTCGAGTATTTGGATGTCGAGCGTGGTGTATAAATGAAAGGCGTACTCACAAATGGGAACCGAAGGGAAAAAGGTATATCTTCATTGGATACGATACAAGGGCAAAATCATATAAATTATGGGACGAAGAAAGGAATACGGTAGTTCTAGGTAGAAGCGTGATTTTTGACGAGAACGTCTTTCCATTAAAAACGTCATGTGAAAACCCATCAACGAACAAGAAACAAAATTTCAACTGGGGAGAGCTATTCGTCGAAGACAATATCGAACTCACGAAAGTACCAGAGGCTGACGAAGTCGAATCAGAAATTAACGAAAAAGAACGCGAGCAGGGAGCAGAAACCTCCGAAAACGAAGAACCACGATCAGAAACCGATGCAGAAGGTTCACTAAATACAGAACGAAGACAAACGAGAAGCGGGAGAGAAGTGAAACAACCAAGTTGGACAAGAGACTACGACATGAAATTAAATTTGGTACGCGGGATGGAACGTGAAACTGAACAGCGGTTGATCGATGTAAAAAATGCTAAACGTATCGACGAACAAATTAATCTAAAAGTTAGTGAAGAATTAGGAAAACACCGGGATGAAATTGTAAACGTTGTCAGAAGGGTAGAAAAAGCGATCTCACAAATGGAAAGAGAATTAATGCAGAAAATGGAAAGAAAGATACAAAAGGAACTTGAAGAAAAACTGAGGATGGAAATCGGGAAACCATCCAAGGGGGGATAAATGTGAGAAAAATTTCCCATATCAGGAAAGGAATCAGGAATAGATTCAGGGGGGATGTTATGGAAAATTGGGACTTTGCGGGTTTTAAATTTAAATATTGCGCGCGCGGGTTTAGTAAGTTGAAGAGATTATCGGTAGAGGTCGCTAGTAGGGAGCAGCAGTTGGTAACGATGGGGAAAAATAAAACGAGCATAAACGGGAGTATAAAAGGGAGCAGAGAGAGATGTAAAGCGTCAGTTCCAATAGTGCAAGCGAGGAAGAACAAGTCAAGGAGTAATGGTTAGGTAACGAAGCAACTTATTATAGTAGAAAATAATGTGTATCATATAGTGAATTTAGTAAATTGTAAATATTTGGAAAGCGTGTTGTTATTTATTCTCAGTATTTAAACGCATAAATAAGCTTGACCGCCACTGTGCTAACATCGCGGAATAACAGGTAGCATGTAACATATGCGAATATAAATGCTCACAGAAACATTATTTGAAAAGACATTTACTAATTCATACCGGAGAGAAACCGTTTGGGTGTAAAATGTGCGATTTTAAGTGTTCGATAAAGGAAACTTTGAAACGTCACTTACAAGCTCATACCGGTGAGAAACCGGTGGCATGTAACATATGCGATTATAAATGTTCGCAGAAATATTATTTGAAAAGACATGTACTAATTCATACCGGAGAGAAACCCTTTGCCTGTCAGATATGCGATTATAGATCATCTAAAAAAAGAGATTTGGAAGGTCATATCAGACGAATCCATACTGGCGAGAAACCATTTGACTGTACTATTTGCCATTGCAAATATTATTGTCGAGCAGACTTAAAACGTCACTTACAAATTCATACCGGTGAGAAATCGTTCAAGTGTAAGAGCTGCGATTATAAATGTTTGCGAAAAGGAGATTTGGACCGTCATTCCCGCATTCACACTGGGGAGAAGCCATTTGAATGTAACATTTGCGATTATAGATTTTCCCAGAAAGGACATTTGAAAGATCATTTGCGAACTCACAGCGGCGAGAAACCGTTCGAGTGTAAAAGTTGCGATTACAAATCTTCTCGAAAGCAAGTTATGAAACGGCATCTACGAACTCATACTGACCAATCAAAATTTAGTCTAATATAAACTTGGACATGGGAGACTACCTTAAGCACCGTCCGTCCTGCCCGAGGGATGATCGTAAAGTAACAATTGAGAGATTTGTTTCTTCATGAGTTGTACTACAAAGTTAATTAAGAATTGAATCTATTTTATCAACTTTTAAGAATATATTGTTAATAAAAACAATATTTTTCTCGGAACTTTTTATTTTACACGCCCATATTTTTTTATCCTAGCAACAATTTATAATCATTTATCCATTTTATCTTCAAGCTATGGTTACACTATCATTTTGTTTTATTGCAGCTTTAAATTAATAGATATTATTTGGGGCGTTGGGGGGGGGGGCGGTTGGCTAAATACTGCTTGTAATTTATGTGTAATTGTAAAAATAATAAAAACAGCAGATGCATTTTTTAGCTTGAATTATGAATTATTAGATACCTAAACTTAAATAATTTTTTTTTTATATTTTCTAGATTTCGTTAATCCGTTCGTGTGCGCCAGAGGTAGACATAACTAAGGAAGTTTGAAAGATTTAACTTTGATATTTTAGAAAGTTGGCAACCTTATACACACGAAACAAGATGGCGGCAGTGTGGATTGGTAAAAATGTCTCAGATAATTAAATAGGAAAATAAACCCCATGGTTTTGGTAAAACCACCGAAGTTACCGTTTGAAAGTTAAGGGTTTCCCCGTGCAGCGAATTCGGACCAAATCGGGTGACTTTTATTTTCGGTAATCACGACGAAGAGTTACTCGTGTTCTTTAACGGAAGAAGACGAATACAAAAGCGATTTTAGATGCACGAGCGGTTCATCGACAATATGCCGCATGAACCTGATGTAAAGCAAGGCGGAAGGAACCGCTAGAATGCGGGAAAAATGAAAAACCTGAACAGCGAAGGAAGTTGAAGAGATGTCTCATAAATTGAAAATTAAGTATTCTTCAGTCATGTTTCTCGCGCTGGGAAAAACAAACAAACTGAATTTCTCTGGTGAAATTTGGGGAATACGGCGTCCAGGTAGATAGGCCATTAATGGGCACCCAGATAGAGGTAGAAAATGACATAGTCTACACTCAAGAAGAGGTGAATAGAGAAGTAGACACCTTATTCACAGTCAGCAACCGAAATCGGAAGCAGTAGAGAGAGACATGGTAGCAATAAAGACTTTTAAGACAGAATCTTAAAAAAAGGGAATTTTTAGTAGGAAAAAATCCCACACTATCACCCAGGTGTCTTTCTAAAGATTTATTCTCTTGCTACACTAAAATAAATATAAATGCGTTACGGAAAGGACAGATATGGCTAATCATACACCTTATATTGCTGTGTTGTCCCAAATAAAATTAGGGTATGTTTAATTTCAAACATTTCAGACATTTAACAATTGCATGTCATTTCTAATAATTATCTTAAAATTTACTTGGATCTAAAAATAATAAGCACTATTTTGATATTTTTCATAAACCAAACGGAAGCGGCTTCCGTAATACATAATACTTCTGCACATCCTTTTACACATAAAATTGCTTCTTTCCGCGCATTTCTCAATCGTTTATTTAAAATTCCCTTAAGTAAGGTAAATTTTAAAAAAGAATTAGACAATTAAATATATCGCGATCTCAAATAATACCAAGTCACTCTAATAAATAACTTATGCCAAATAAAATAAAAAATTCTATCGAACTCAATATATCCGGATATATTTAAAAAAACGCAAATTTTAATGTTATCACTTTTCACGGAAACAAGTCAAACAAAATTGATAAATATTTACAAAATAAAAATTACAACATCACTTTTACAACGGACAATAAACTTAACAAATTTATTAATAACGCCAAATCAAAATCAGACATTTTAACTAAATCAGGGGTTTATGAGCTCACTTGTGAATGCTCTCAAACATACATTGGTCATACCGGTAGATCTTTCAAAACACACGCGATCTCACAGGTGGAAAATCGACTTTCGCGAAACACCGACTAGACACAAACCATAAACAGGGGGAAGGGGGGTACAAAATTTTACACATTAAAAAAAAGTAAAAAACTGGAATTTTAGGAAGCTATGGAAATTAATAAATTAAATTATTTATCTTCACTACTAAATAATCAATCTGATTTAAATAACTCACCCCTTCTAAACATGTTTAATAAATAATAACCCCCCCCCCCCACCTTCTAGTAAATATATTCTTACCCTCTAGTAAATTCAGTAAATATACCATTTTTTCAAAAATATTCCCCTCTTAGTAGTATTCTCTTTATAAAAAAGAAGAACCCTTTACTATTTTATAAGTTTACCTCGGCTAGCGTTATAATCGGACAGCAAGAGCTCCTTCAGGAGTCGGTTCCAGTGGTAGTCATCAATTACCGCTGACACGAAAATGTCTTCAAAAATTATTTGCAAAATTAAAATTTTACTGTAGCATTATATTCTTTTGGCTACACCTCGTATTTGTATTTTAATGATACGAGAATATTTCGAGGCAAGACAATTTGAGCGCATGACGGGAGATAAGAAAAAGGAGTGCGGAGTGATTGGAAAAGGAGTCGGATTTTGTGGACGGAAAAAGTTGGTTTTCACCTTTGATTATGGGTAGTTATCGATGATTTTCTGTGTAGTGAAAGTTACTGGAGTAACCACCGCTCCTTCTTGCGAATTTGTACCAATTTCAAGGAAACGTTTTCCTTGGATTTCTTGAACACCTGAAAGATCGAGCGATAGCGACCACTCAGCTATTTTCAACGGCATCAATAAAATAAGTATTTTTACTTTATTACTTTCTTTTCGTTTCTTTCATCTGCAAAGTTGTACAACACCGATAATATTTTTGATAATTGTCAGCTGCGTTCGTCGATATAGCCGACGCTCGCTTCGAATATTTTTTTGATCTAGTTTTGAGCTCAATCACCCTGTTAAATATTCCAAATATTGGAAATCTTCATTAAAACTAGTTGCAGTTACGCCGGATTCATCTCTGGCTTCCGCAAAGAAAAGAGCTAGTTTTTCCACCTTGGGTTTCCTCACCAAATAAAAGTTTGGGAATTTCGATTTTCAACCGTGTGGGAAAGAAGAAATTGCTGGGCCTTCTCTAAAGAGTTCCAGCCATCCATTGTTTTTTATACCACTTCGCAAATTTGAAATTAGAATATTTCTTTCAAGGTTCGAACTTGTGATCTTAATTTAACCAAATCGTCGACTTATCAATCATGCCACACGTTCGCTCTTATAAATTTTAATTTTAAGCTTCCATCTTTAATCAAAAAAACAAAATCCAAGTTCCAACTCACAAAATTATTCAATCTCAGAGGCCACATCTGAACAAAAATTATAAAATCGCAATCTTTACAAATTGCACTGTTGTAAAATAATACTCACATAAAAAAAAATCTCACAAATATCTCAATTCATAGAGTCAAAACAGCCGATTTGAAAATACGAACTTTAACGACGAAAAATTTTTTCAAAACTTCTCAATGGCGAAGCCAGAGAGCCTCAGGCCGCACAACTGCAGCAATCGAGTTGTACAACAATCAAGTTCTACACTAGAAAATCACGACGTCATAGTTTTATAAACAAAACAGGATAAAAAATTATCAAATTTGAAAACTAACTTAAAGAAAATTGAGCCATCATACGGATGAGTAACTAGTCTGTGCGGCATTCAGGCTGCGCGACCAGCACGGTTTTTAGAGTTCTACACTATTCAAACACTGGGAAATCATGACGACCGATGAGCAGGCTAACTGTTAATGCAATAATAATCATTAAAAAACGATGACGTCACAGCTTGAAAACAAAACTTTAAAAAGAAAAACTGCCATTTAAGATTTTCTAAAAAAAAATTTTTTATCGGTTTTTTTCCAAAAGTATTGTCGACTGGCTGGTATTATTGCTAATTTAAAAAAAATTGGAAGATTACGGGATGTGACCGCTGAGTGCGGCCTTCAGGCCGCACAATCTGTCCAATCGAATTCCACATTAATTAATTTTCTCGTTAATCCTTTCACGTGCGTCAGTGAATAACGCATCTTGAAGGTTTTTTTTCAATTCTCATTTACATTAAATAAATTTTATCAACTGTCGAAACAGTCTTTAGGTTTCAGCGCCTCCCTAAAAAATAATCGGGTAATATAATAATCTTATACATTGGTATTCAGAAAATTGTCTTCAGATTGATGAAAAAAAATAAGAGGTGTCATTTAAAAAAGTTTCCGATGACGTCACAGATCAAAAATAAAAATGTCGATGGCAGAAAAACGTGATATTTAAAAAAATAACGTTGACGTATCTGAGGATTTTCTGACAAAACTTCCGTAAAAAAATTCATTCAAAACTTTACAAACTCAATGTATGTTTAATTGAATAATTATTATTGGTATCTTCAAAAACTTGGGAGAGTGACAGATCAGTGCGGACTTCAGGCCGCACAACTACAGCAATGGAATTGTACAACAATCAAGTTCTACACTCTAGGAGATCATGACGTCAAAGTTTGATAAACAAAACACGATAAAAAAAATTTATCGAATTTGTTTCAAATTTTACGAAATCACTGTATGTATACGAAAAACCGTGTCTGCCATTTTGTTATTCTCTCTGCAAAGCATCTGTGATTATCATTACTAACTTTAAAAAAATTAGGACATCATATAGGTGAGTAAAAAGTCTGTGCGGCACTCAGGCCGCCCGACCAGCACGGTTTTCGAGTTCCACACTATTCAAACACAGAGAAATCATGACGATCTATAAGCAGGCCAACTTTTAATGCAATAATAATAATAAAAAAACGATGACGTCACAGCTTGAAAACTGCCATTTAAAATTTTCTAAGAAAATTTCGCTAAAAAATTATTTTATTCAGTTTGTTCCAAAAGTCTTGTTCACTTGCTGGTATTATTGCTAACCTTAAAAACATTAAGGTATGACGGGATGTGACGGCTCACTGCGGCCTCCAGGCCGCACAATCTGTGCAATCGGTAAAACTGCGCACAAAACTTAATCTGATGTCTGTAACCTACATTTGATTGTTTAATTTTTCTCCAACCGAAAAAAAAACAGCCGTGCTGAGTACTATTTTTCCCGCAATAGCAATTTAAAAATCTTGTTGAAAAATGTAAATTATTTAATTTTAACTTCATTTGCATTTTTTTAATTTAATTAAAAAATTTTTTCTAGAGAAAGTTATTTTCTAAAATCTTCCGTCGGATTGGGGCAGTTTTTTGTTTTACAAAGCGCCGGTACAGTAAGATAGATGTCACCACAAACACAGTAAAAGTGATTGTCATGAGACGCTCGTGTCGTTTTCGTACTGCCACTGGCAGCGGTGTCAAGAGTTTATGATATTAATAGTAATGGCTGCTACCGGATCAATAAATCGTGTAATAAAATTATTCACATTATAAGCGAACACATGGAGCTGGACTCGATTAAAGAGGAAGTATATGAAAATGTCAGAAAAAAAATTAAAGCAGAAGAAATGGAAGATGATATCAAACTGGAATACTTGCACCATTCCATCGACATTAAGGAAGAGACAGTAAAAATTCATACCGACAAACCGTTCGAGTGCAAAATTTGCGGTTATAGGTGTTCTCGAAAAGGATATTTGACTGATCATCTGCGAATCCATACCGGCGAGAAGCCGTTTGGGTGTAACCTTTGCGATTTTGCCTGTTCTCAAAAAGGACAACTGAATGTTCATTTACGAACTCATACCGGTGAGAAACCATTCAAGTGTAATATCTGTGATTATAAATGTACACAGAATGGACTGCTGAGAAGGCATGTACTGATTCATACCGGGGAAAAACCGTTTCAGTGTAATATGTGCAATTATAAATGCTCCCAAGAAGGCCATCTGAAAGGTCATTTACGTATTCATACAGGCGAGAGACCGTTCGAGTGCAGCATTTGCTCTTACAAATGCTCTCGAAAAGCACACCTGAAGGATCATTTACGAACTCACGGCGGTGACAAACCGTTTAATTGTAATATTTGTGATTATAAATGTGCCCAGAAAGGACAGTTAAAGGTTCACTTACGAAATCATACCGGCGAGAAACCGTTCGAGTGCAATATTTGCGATTATAAATCTACACAAAAAGGACTGTTGAAAAGGCATTTATTGATTCACTCCGGGGAAAAACCGTTCGAGTGTAATATGTGCAATTATAAAAGTACTCAAGTAAGCCATTTAAAGGATCATTCCCGAATTCACACAGGCGAGAAACCGTTTGAGTGTAGTCGGTGCTCTTACAAGTGCTCTCGGAAAGTACACTTAAGGGATCATTTACGGACACACACTGGTGAGAAGCCATTTGAATGTAATATTTGTGATTATAAATGTATTCAAAAAGGACAATTGAATGCTCACTTACGAAATCATGCCGGCGAGAGACCGTTCGAATGTTACATTTGTTCTTATAAGTCTTCTCGAAAAGGTGGTCTGAAAGTTCATTTACAAACTCATACTGGTGAGAAACCGTATGGTTGTACCATTTGCGACTTTAAATGTTGTCGAAAGCAAACTCTACAAAGTCATTTGCTAACTCACACCGGCCAGTAATCTAGATGTATCATGGTGTCCGTCGACCAAATATTCATGTTTCGGTTTCACCATGAAAGATCGTCAGGAATCGTTGGTACTAAAAGAAAGATTAATTAGTGCTTTTGTTCGAAAACCATCCACGGTTTCACTCCGTGCAACTTTATCACTATTTTTGATCATCGGAAAGTGCACGGAAAAGAAATGTGGGACGGCCGAGGAAAGATGGATGCCGAAACAGGCATCATCGTCTAAACCATGAAGCGAAGAAGAACATCAAAATGAGCAAAAATTAAGTTTTTATATTTTTGTAATTAAATATTAACCGATAGCTAGGTGAAAGGCAACTGTACTTCAATATTTAGATATTAAAATACAAAAAATTGATCGTTTTGAAAAACCAATGATGTTTTTACTTTATCGGAGAAAAAATATTGTAATCGTGCAGAAAAAAAGTTGAGATTTTTGTGAATTTAGACAGTGTGGCGTCCAAGAAGCTGATAAACATCATTTGAAAAACAATAATGGATCCACTATAAAAATTTCGGATTAATTTAAAAGTAAGTCAAACCTAGTAACATAAAATACAGCTACGTTTAAATAAAAATTTTCGATCATCAAAATTGAGAAGCATTGTGTTAAGCGCTAATTTTTTTCGTAGTTGATGGCGAATTAATTTTTCTATTTTGCGACTTCAAATGTAAGCAAACACAGATCTCATACAGCCGGGAGGTTTGCTGCTGTCGAACATCAAATATTGTAATCGTTGGAACTAAAAACATATTATTATAATAGCAAAAGTCAGTTTTGATTGATTTCACCTGAGATGGCGACGTAATTGATGTGTGGTACCCTTGCCGAGGTGGTGGAATGGAAAATACACCCGTCGGTCTTCAGTACGTTGCAATTTTGAACAAAACGATTGCATTTTTATTCAACCCAGCTAAACAAAGACCTAAAAAAATCGTAAGATTCCTGAATTAGGGAAATAGGAAGTCACCCAATAAGATGTTATGGTAGGTTACAAACGTCAAACTTAGAATTTTGTGTAAAATTCATTGCACAATGATATCAAAGTGCATAAAACAATGGGAGCAGGTTTAGTTTAGTGAATATAGACAAAAAGTGCTAGAAATGGCAATAAAGGAATTTACGGATATTTGGTAGAAAAACAACTTTATACCGGAAACTTTTGTATTAAAATGTCTTAGTAATGAAGTGCTACACATAAATACTGAAAAGTCTACAGGAAAAATGCGAGTTAAAGAAAATTTAATTTTGACAGTTGTCTCGGAAGAAGAAATTCAATAGTCGATACCGTCCACAATGTGCAACGGGTTGAGCTGAAATTTAGAATCAGAAACTACTACTTTAATTTTCATACAAATTTGGTTTGAATCTGTAGTAATTTTAGAACCGAGTGAAAAATATAAGAAATTTGAACTGGAATGCAACAAACACAAAATTTTATAAAAAAAAAACTGTAGAAATTGCAAAGTGGAAAGTGGTCTCAATTACTAATAAGGCTACCGAGGTAGTCGTCGAGTTAAATTTTACAAAATATTTTCGTTGGAATGTTTAAGTTTCGAACGGAGCATATGCTGCGGTTGGAGGTATTCATTATCATCCACAATTCAGAAATAGAAATTTTTCTGACAACTGCACTGGATTGAAAGGATTTACTTACAGTTTCGATCACCCGAGCCAGAAACGAGGTATTCCCAAGTTCGTTACAACCTAATCATGGCAATTCACCTTTTTGGTGCATAGTTTTAATTTAGTATTTATTATATTTACCAATTAGATTTCACCATAAACATTACACACTTTTTGTTGAAATAAACTTTGTAAACCTCTACAAAAACTTTTTAAAATGACAAATCATTTTGAGGTTACAAATATTTATCTAAGCACAGTACCGGCAGTTTAAGGAAGTGACGCACGAACCAACTTGTGGATTGAAATTTAGCCGCACCTAAAAAAAAAAATTTTACGTATTTTTACTATATTATTCAAAGTAGAAAAAATGTTGAGTTATTAGTTAACTTAAAGCCGAAAATCGCTAGCGGGAATTTCAAGAAAATTAATTTATCACAACTGACGCGCTCGAGTGGATTAACGAGATTCCCGCTTTAAGTACCATTGGGCTGTTAGGTTACGATTATCTAGTGATTTTTTTGTGAATATATCATTCGTTAATCCATAATCAATAGATAACGGATAAGATCGAAAGTTTTAACTTTATTTTGTTAATTTTATAATAAAAATTCAACTCATTTTTTTTTATTTTGTACTTTTTAAGCTCAAAAAATAATTTTTAAAATTCTGTGACGTCAGCACTTACAAAAGCAAGACACGACAACGCTGTAAAACACTAAATTTTAATAGTGTGCTGAAGCCTAGTTTACATGACCAAATTTGCAAATTGTAACTTAATTAAATTTTTTGGAATCTCGCATCCACCAGGCAGAATTTCTAAGCTACAAACGTTCTAAATCCGTAATTTTTGATATTTAAATTTTTATGAGTTACTCTCAGGTTAACGTATTTCTGTGCAATTTTTGCCGAGAAATACTTGTATAAAAAAAAAACACGCTGTGGGCGGAGCTAACATTATGAAATCAGCCAATACGGTAGCCGCTATCAATTTTTACAGTTTCTGGCCCGTTTTTGCCCGAATTTTTGAATGATTCATAAATTTCATTGTACATATATTTGTAATTTACGCATTTCATGTAAATTATTTTTAATTTTCTGGTCACAGCGCTGGGTCGGTAGCCACTTCCTAACGCGGTTAAGTGTGTCATTTTCGAGCTTTTAGTGTGTGCAAAATTCTGTATTTATCAGGCTCAATGCTTTCTCTGCGCTCCACCAAAAATTATCTCGAGTTTACGTATACACATAATATTTTAGTTATCTTTGATTTAGACATTATCCCGGCAACATAACCTCACTTTTTAACAAAGATCTTAATTGTATTGGAAATTAATAGAAATTTAATTTCTAGGAACATCTACTGCGGTTAATATGAACGAAGAAGGAATTTCTACAGCGTTCCAAGAGCTTAATTGCGTAAAAGTCGAATTCAAATCGGAAGAAATTGAATACAACTCGGAACAATTATATCACTCCGTTGATGTAAAGGAAGAGTTTACATTTGTGGAATCTGGACTGCTTAGTGAGAGCAAGGCTTAAATAACCGAAAAATTTCAATGTGATATTTGTGAGCATAGAAGTGAACAGCTAGAGCATTTTTTCCGATAAGTACTTACGTCAAACCGTTTATGACCGAGTTGTTGGAAACTTCAAAACTGATTTTACCTGTAACAGTGGCATCAACAAATTTATTTGGAATAATCGGTAGCCATTTTGGTATAGGTCAAAAGTGAAGTTTTTGATCCGGTTTATTGTTTTACAGGTTGTGAAGTTATCACACTTACCACACATGGAAAGCCGCTAACATAACCTACAGCCGACATGGAAGAGGAAGGCTTTTCCGTGGTGATCCACAAGTTTGAAATTAAATTAGAAAAGACTGAATTAACTTCGGAAGACTTACATCACTCGGTTGATATAAAAGAGGAGGCCGAATTGGTTAACGAAGAAGAGGAAACATGCAAACAATTTGAATGTGAGATTTGTGGGTATAAAAGTACACATAAACATAATTTGAGGGTGCACATTAAAATTCATACTGGCGAAAAGTCATTTTTTTGTAAATTGTGCAATTATAAGTGTGCGCGTGGGACGGATTTGAGAAGTCATATGAGAACTCATACTGGCGAGAAACCGTATGCATGTGAGGTTTGTGACTATAAAAGTGCACATAAAAGCGATTTGAGCAAACACATTAGAACTCACTCTAGCGAAAAACCATTTATGTGTGAAATTTGTGACTTTAAAAGTGCGCATAAAAGTGTCGCCAAGGATCATTTTAAAACCCACACTGGGGAGAAACCTTTTGTGTGCGAAGTTTGTGGCTATAAAAGTGCGCATAAGCGAAATTTGAATGAACATTTATTGATTCATAGTGGCGAAAAACCATTTGCTTGTAAAATTTGTGACTATAAATGTAAACAGAAAAGTAGCTTAACGCGGCATTTAATAACGCACACCGGCAATAAACCGTTAAAGTGTGAAGTTTGCGACTATAAAACTGCTCATAAATATCAGTTGAAGAATCACTGTAAAATTCACAATGGCTGAAATAATTTTGACTTGTTTGCACGGGGTTAATTACCACACATGGTAATTTTATGTAATAAATATTAAGTAACTGCAAGTTTTGTAAGGGTTTTATTAATGTAGCTAGGTTATATTGGAGGTTTATAATATTACCAATTGGTTACAAAGTTTTATAGTGGGTATATAACATATCCAAAAGGAAATAGAATTTTTAGCTTGTAAAAAGTACTGGAAAAGGATGCGAAACCCCGCCTTTATGGAAAAAAAATGTACACTATAATGTTTTTTTGCATATAACTCTTTATTTATTAAGTTTTATTAAAAAATTAAGTAGACATTTTTTGTAGGGAATTTAACGTTCTTTAATTTTTTAAACCGCTATTTTTTCGATAAAGTTAATCAACATCGAGTTATATGCAAAAATTCTTTAATGTGCAAAGATTTTCAGGATTTTAGTGATTTCCAAAGAGTTCCAGAAGTTGCCGAATAAGCTATTTACCCTTGTAAATGAGCAAAGAAAATTTATTTCAGTATATTAATTAAACCTCCTAGAACCGAGATCTGGATCCGCGCTTGGTTCTACTGCATAGTCGACTGGACGCTAAGTTTGAACGTAGGGACCTACAGTTTTTGCTAAAAAATGGTTTTAATATTTGCACTCCACTGATTTAAAATCCATTCAACCCTTAATTTCTCGGAAACGGCTACGTTTTAAACTCTAATGTCTTAGTGGTTTGTTAGTACCTTTGCCCTAACCGCAAAATTTATTTAAATATTTAATTAATATATCTGCTCGATCTTCCTAGTTACTTAAAATTCGCGCGTTAATGTTATTCCTATTTCTAATTATTTGCAAATAACTGGAAAATTAAATATTTTACTTTGGTGTCAGAAAAAAGGCTGTAAAGGTTTTAAAACAAATTCAAATCGGAACAGGAACAAATTTGTCAATTTTTGTCCCGAAAATGACAAAAGCTTAAATTGGCCATTTCCGGTACATCCTATACACAAAATAGGTTATATCAAAATTAAAGTAGATAAAATTCTGCGTAAAAGCGTAAAAAAATTATTGTTCTAGTCGGTGTAGTTCCCGAGATACAGCCCTTTAAAGAAAGGCTGATTTTTATCGATCCCCTAGACCGAATGGATCAAAGTTCGAAAGCTGGAGCCCTATTATAGCTATAAAGTTATTTTATACACAGATTTGCAGCTAATTGTGTCTAGTTTAACTTATCTTTAGACCACATTTACGTCAGATGAGCAGAACACAAATTATGTTTTCTCGAGTAGAAGTCGATAAAAAAAGAGCTCATATAAACGGCTATATCTCGGAAACCAGATAGACCAGGACAAAATTTTTTTCACACTTCTACGCAGAATTTTATCTGCTTGAATTTTGATAAGACCTATTTTGGGGGTAGTATGTACAGGAAACGGCCAATTTAAGATTTTGTGATTTTTAGGACCTTTCTTGACAAATTTGCCCTCTGTTCCTGTTTGAATCTGCTGTAGACCTATTTCCTAATATTCCTAAATTCTTCGATAATTCTAAATAATAAATATTTTAAAAAAAATGTATCAAAATTTTCTTGGTCCGGTCCTGTTAGATTCTTTAGTTTACAGGTTGCAGTGTTACCGACCAATTTATTTCAAGTGACATTTTCGCGTTGTTTAAGGGTAACTTGTAAGAAGTTTTAAAAGTGTAAAATTTTAGTTTTCAACCCCTGATTGTTTTGTAGGTGATTTCGTTATTGTTTTGAGTACTTCGACGCGCTATGCCACATCTGTAAACATAACCTTAAGTGTCAATTTTTTGACACGACGAAAGTGTGCCAAGACATCAGTAAATCATTTAAGTTAATTTACAACTGCAGTGCTACCGGTATGGCGGAAGAAGGATTATCGGAAGGTTCGCAAAAGTTCGTATGCCCAAAATTAGAAATTAAATTGGAAGAGATCGAATTCAACTCGGACGACTTACATCACACGTTGGATATAAAAGATGAGCCTCCTTCAGCGGAACCAGAAGCCGTTAACATCAGCGAAGTGCAAATAAACAAAATATTTGAATGCGATATTTGCGGCTACAAAAGTCCGTATAAAAGAAATTTACAGCAGCATTCTTGGATTCATACTGGCAAAAAACCATTCGCTTGCGAACTTTGTGACTATTCAAGTGCACATAAAGGTGTTTTGAAGGAACATTTAAAAATTCATACAGGTGAAAAGCCCTTCGCATGCGTGATCTGTCCGTATAGAAGCGCACGTAAATGTGATTTGATCAATCATTTTACAGCGCACACCGGCTATAAACCCTTCGCCTGCAAAGTTTGTGACTATAAAACCGCATATCCGAATAACTTGAGGAATCATTTAAAAACTCATACTGGCGAGAAACCGTTCACATGTGCAATTTGTAACGCAAAATTTGCACTTAAAGGAACTCTCCTACGCCATTTTAAAACTCATTCCAACAAATAACCAACTGGTCGATGTTGACGACTTTCACGCTAAGAAAATATTGTATATCGTAAAGTATTTTAATTTTAAATATCCAATTTGTAATAGTAGTTTACATAATATTTTTAAAAATAGTTTTGCTAAAGCAAACAGATAGTGCATCTGCACTCGGGGTAAACGGGGAATGCAGACGGTGGCAGGGATCGGCGAATGCCCACTCATAATCATAAAATTTCGAATTGTAATAATGTGTTTTGTGATTTTGAAAAATTAATTTGTGTCAGACAATGTAGAAATCAAGATTTTGAGATTGAATAAATATTCTCAGCACAAACAGCTCGAGTTTTAAGTTTACATTGTTTACGGTCAATTTATTGCCATCATCTTGCTGGGGAGACACTGTCGATACAGCCGGGTGCACAGGGTTGGTCAATTCTGATGGTTTTTATGGGAAACTCGATAGTGAAAACTGGAATTCAATTTCTTATTTTGTTTTCGATTTTTCGATGAATACCAATATCTCGGTTGATTTTCAGTTACCAAAAAAATGTTTAGTTTTTTTCGGGCAATAAAATGGGTCACAGAGATTTTAAACATCTGTTAGTTTCCAAGTTATAATATTAAGCTGAGTTTTTTAAATAAAATCTTTTCGGGATCTCTCGAGAAATTTACCTCTGTTGGCACATTTTTTCTGATACAAAACTAAAGGGCTTAAGCAAAAAATTTCAGTTCCGAGTTATTTCCACATAAACCCCCTCACCCCTATTTGGGGAGTTTTGTACATTTAAATAATATTTCCATTATTTTCAGTTTTTCTTTGACTAAATATTTGAAGCTTAGCTTTAAGCCTCCGATTTTTTATTCCTTTAAATTTTTTCAGTTGGTCGATCGTCTTTCAAAAACTGACGATTACTATCCCGCAATTTAATTTTTGTTTTATTTCAGTAACAGCGCCATCTAGGTATTGTAGTGAAATATAATCTAACCTATATTTGTGGGCTTCCCCGCTGGGTGACTGTTACACGGGTTCGTAAATGACCTTTTAATTGCCCTTTTTGGGTATATTTATATTCTCAAAATTCGAATTCAAATGGTTTCTCGCCGGTATGAATGATTAAATGACGCCATCTTACCAAATTTAATATTACTAGTCGCCATATTGTAGTCGTGGTGGTGACGCAGCAGTTTTTGTTTGAGTTTTCTTCAGCGAAGAAAATATACACGAATTCCTTAAATCGACATGGATCGACCCGAAGAAAATGGTGGTAATGAAATTAAAACGGAGAATGTTGAAGACGTAAATATCAAACTGGAAAATTTACATCATTCGATTGATATTAAGGAAGAGGTTTCGATTAAGGAATATAAACCGGATCAGGATTGCGAAACACAAATTTACAATCAATTTGAATGTGGAGATTGTAACGCCAAGTTTACCAATAAATCACATCTCCGGGAACATATAAAATTACATTCCGGAGAGGATAAATTTTCCGATAAAAAAGTTTTGAGGCAACATTTAAAACTACACAGTGTCAAACTGTTTTTCTGCAAAATTTGCGATTTCAAATGTAAACAAATGTCAACTCTAAAAGTACATTTGTTGACGCACAGCGGTGAGAAACCATTTGCCTGTGAAGTGTGCGACTATAGAACTTCCAACAAGGTCAACTTGAAAAATCACTTACTAACCCACACGGGGGAAAAACCGTACGAATGTGAAGTGTGCGGTTTTAAATGCGCGCAACCGTCGACGTTGAAGTTTCACGTGAGAACTCATACCGGCGAGAAACCATTTGCCTGTGAATTTTGCGACTATAAAAGTTCCCAAAAGGTGAATTTAAAAATTCATAGATTTACTCACACCGGTGAGAAGCCCTACAAGTGTAAACTTTGCGACTATCAGTGTTCGCATCCAGCCCGTTTAAGAAATCACATTATGGTAGCTCACGGTGAAAAACGTTACTCGTGTGAACTGTGCAACTTTAAATCAATACACAGGGCAAGTCTGAAGTATCATTTAATTAGCCATACCGACGACAAACCCTTTGCGTGTGACATTTGCGGCTTTAAATTTACACAAAAGGGAAATTTAAAAATCCATTTACTATCTCACACTGGCGAGAAGCCGTTTGCCTGTGAATATTGCAGTTACAGAACTGCTCGAAAAGGAAATTTAAAAATTCATTTACTAACTCATACTGGTGAGAAGTCAGCAGTGAAGGTGTAAAATGAAACAACTAAATTAATTAATGTTGTTGTTCCGCCACAGTCCTGCCAATTTGAAATTTATTACTTTTTTTTTAGATTATAATGCACCAAGCGTCACCAAAGGCATAATATTGGCATTCGGGAGGAATTCCAGGCTTCGTTTCGAACAAATTATTGAATTACACTTAGCACTTAGTTTTTTAATTGCTTGATTTTTGTGTGTAAGCAGTTTAATCAGTTGGTAGTTCATATGCACCATTATTTAAATTTGATTGTCATTTGTTTTCGTGTGGTTGTCAAATTTATTTGGCAAACTGCAGCATTTCAAAAGGTTTATGGTAACTGAAAAATCTTAAGCCCTATTTAATCTAACAATGTGAGATTAAAAGAAGATGTGTAATGAGAAATTTTGTTGTTCGTTTCTTTTTACACAAACTGCTTTTAATCCCAGTTCGATAGGAAAAATAGGAACGAAGATATTTTAATTCCCGCAAATTCTAGCAAATTGGAGCAAATTTGGAGTGCCAATATGTTAAACCGATTATACACAAAAAATCAAATTTTTTGTAATGGTCGTAAATGCATATTTAGATGCCAATAGTTTCCATGTATTTTCAATCTCACCGATTTAACATCGTAGGTCATTAATATAAACATTTAAATTATTTGACATCTGATAATACTTCTAATTCACATAAATATTTGATTTTAAACTGTTCACGTTAGTTTTAAGTTATTTCTAGCGTTTTTAGTCTTAATATTTGAATATAAAATTATCATTTTTCTTTTATAAAGAAAAAATAGTAGATATCTATGACATAATTATACAGGTTGATGCAGACCACCCGTATCAGTTTTATTTTTCAAAATCAGTTAACGGAAAGTTGACAACTCCAAAATTTTACTGGCAGGATAAGTCGAAAGAGATTTCGTTGAAAAGATCTGGAAAAACTAAGTAAATTTTGTAGGAAAAATAATTTTAAAACTGTCATCATTTTTTTGTAATCTTCGATTGAAATTATTCAATTTGTATTATTAGCTTTCGATTTTATCTTCTCGTTACCATGGTTTTTCGATTTATGAAATTTAATTTTTGATAACTTCAATCTAATTTATTCTATAGTTTTTATAGATCTTTCCGATAATACTACTTTCGACCTCCCGTGCTTTGAAATTCTGGAGTTGAGTGAAAATCTTGTCTGCCTCACCCTGTATTATTATTATTTTTCTATTTTGCAATCTGCTGAGTTTAGCTTTAATAGTATTAGTTGGAGAGATAATTATTATTGTAATAATGTTTTAGAAAATTTATGAGTTTTTTTACGATTGTGGAGTTACATCGACACAGACAGTGGAGTAATTAGGGATAGCTATGGGGATTGGAGATAAACGTAAATTAATCAATTCCGATTTTCTGAAAGTGAGGTTCTGCTTACGTTAGATGTTATTTTGGCAGCTGTATTTACCATAGTTTAATAATAAAATTATAAAAACTATAAACTAAATTGTGTGTTATAAGTTAATAAGATCAATTAATTTATGTCTGCCGTTCAAAGGGATTCGTTTCTTTTTGGGATTTCGAGACAATCGAGAAATGCCGAGATCCCAAATTTTGACTTCGAAGCTGTGTTTGACCTACAAGAATGTTTCTATTTATTTTTTTGTATCTGTTTAAGTTTTCTCGTGAAATTCTAGAATTTTCAAAAAAATTCACACCGTAGTAAGAAAACTGCAGAAGAGGTTGGACTTTGATACCTCGAGATACCCATCTTTTTCCAGGATTTCATAACAACAATTACAGTTTTTCCTCGACTTCAGAAATGGTGAATTTTAATTATGTACGGAAGTGAAAAAAGTAATTTTGTTTTTCAGTTTCGAAAAAATTTGCCATTTCCAAAGTCTTAAATAAAAATTTAAGATTTCCTGACAAAGTTGCTTAATTTAAGATTTCCCGACTTCCAGGTTTTCCAGACGAGTACCTTATTACATCAACATCCGAAGAGGAATTGTGATTAATCCAAAAAAGACTTCCGAAGCAATTACAGTATTTGAGAGAACGAAAGCCAACTTAGTCGAAGCTAAGTTTCTTACATTTTCAAACAGGAGATCCGAGACGAATTTTCCAATGGCAGGAAGATGAATGTTTTTTCTCGAAGAAACTCTGTCCAATAGAAACAAATTATAGCACCTACAACAAAGAATTGTTAGCAATCTATAATTCCGTCATTTTTGGGCACTAACTCACACTCAGCACATATATAGAAAACCAACCCTCGTCCAACCATATTGCAATTTATCGCAGTCGCCCAAGCAAACTTTAACACCCGAGGACCTTTCAAAGCACAAAAAGGTGAGCGATAATGAGATTTACAAATTCTCGAGACAGCCTGAATATTTTAATTTATAAAATTAATCGTTTCAAACGTTTCCCGGCCACGTTCGACCATAAAATACTTCCAAACAATTCAATTAGAAATATTTAAAAATAAATCACAATTTCAAAACTAAAATTCAAAAATCTTCATGGAGCAAAAATTAATTAAACCTCTCCGGCCGCCATGTTTGGCAAAAATGCATTTAATTGTCTGTGATTTGTCCCCACATAGCAAATTCTTCAAAGTTACAACTTAATAATTAATATCAAAATTTTACTAAATTGCACAGGGTGGGCCCATATCACTTTGAAACTCCACAATATGTGTGGAATTATCACTTACAATAAAATAATTATTCGTATAAAAAATAAGACACCTAACTCCGCCACTGGATATTGAATGTCACGAACTTGTCGGGTCTGAATGTCATATGTCATTTCTAATTTTTAGCAAACTGTGAGTGTAACGATGTTTATCATTCAAGTATCTAATATTTATCATAGCCTATTATAATTCATTCAATCGCTAACGTATTGATTTATTGTGATTAGTTTCATATATTTTATATTAATTGTGTGCGCTTTGCAGAATTTATAACATCAATTTCTATCTAACCTCAAAATTTATACTACAAGTTGATGCGTCCAGTATGGATGGTGTGTTCTACTTTTGAAGGTTTAATAAATTCGAAGAAAGTATTAGTGGTTTGCGAGTTTCGAGCGATAGTTACAACGATAACGAAATGGAGAGCATGGAAGACCAGTTAGAAGAATTGCATCGTTCCATTGATATTAAAGAGAATTCTATTTTAGAATATCAACCGGATAATAACGAGGTGAACTATAAATCATATTTAGTATAAAATGTTTCAATATAAAACTGGGGTGTATTACCTCTTTTACCGATGTATTTTACTTTAGTTTCTTGATCTTCTATCGTTGATCGTATAAAATTATGTAAAACATTGCTATGCTTCGTACACAACAGACGATGATTCCTTTGCAGGTAAAAATTTATTTTCAAACTGTCTTTAGACAATGTAATAGTTTCTTGGTTGTCTCACTTGAGGACAGTGCTACTGTTGGGAGTTTTCAAATGTTTCAGAAGATTGCCTTCTGATGTATGAGCGTCGATCATCTTTATCGTTGACCAAATTGGCACGGAATGCAAAAATTGTAGCATTGCTTAATTTTGAGTATTCTAAATTTATATATCTGAACCTAATATTGACTTGTGCAATAAACACAATATATACAATCACGATATCATATCCCGCCATTTTATGTACGTCAAGAATGTTCTTGCATAAGCAGATCTCTTGGGGCAGCACAATTTAATTTGTATCCGCTCAGAGACCTTTGTAGTCTATTCCGCATATTACACCAGGTTTTGCTTTGACATTTCTCAGCGATGCTTTCCATCTGTTTTTGACCAATATAAATATAGTCTATCTGATTTCTATTCATGTTGATAGCCGTTGTGGGTAGAGCTTGACTAATGTTTTCTGGATTGTGAGATCGTTGTCAATTGCAAACCGCAGCAGTCGCTGATCTCAGTCGTTACGTCCACCTAGCCTATAATTTCTTAGTGCTTGTTCACAATGTACTTAAGACATAAGATAAACATAACACATGCATAAGACATAAAGTTGAACTAGTAGTAAATCAACGTAAGTATTCACAGTGTGCCTACGAAATTCTTATGTTTATGTTGAACATATGTTCGGCTTACGTTCGTACATAAGATTGAAATTATGTGACATTTAGTGAAATTTGTGGTTTAAAGTTGGTAGTGGTTGGTCATAAATTGAAATAAATTGACGAAATTGACATAATCGTAAGCATAACTTTTGTTATCAAGTTTGACAGGTATTTGAAAGTTTATTAGTTTTTTTTGTTATACGCATGCGCAGTTTCATATATTTCTCATGTTCATTGGGAACACTTTTGCGGCTTATATCAAAATTATGTTTTATGCTTATGTTAGGCTTATGCACGTCTTATGTTTATGTACATTGTGAACAAGCACTTACGTTTTTGATGTTTTCATTAGAGGTGTCACCTATTTTTGCAACAAAGTCGCTTATGGTAATCATTTGTTTCTTTGTGAAAATGTTGTTTATTTTTCTCTCGATCAAATATGACTTTCACTGCGTCATCTGAGGCGTCCGATATTGACATGTACATCCGACTGCTCGGATGTTCGCGGTACATCGACTGTGCTTTGTCAGTCTGTTATTAACCATAATTGCTATACCGTTCCTACCTGTGTTCTCTGCTCCAGAAATATAAATTGTGTGTTTCGAACTTCTGAAATGCCTCGTGCCTTTCCAGTGAATCTCCAATAATCCGCAGATATTAACTTCAAATCTTATCGTTTCTCTTTCGGTTATGTGCATCTTTCTAGTCTGCATTCAGTTGCAGATTTTTCTCTCATAACCTGGTCGTCTGCAATTTAACACTTGCCAGCCTGGGACTGGTCGCTGGCCAGATTGCTCGGCACATTATCATCTCTATTTCTGTCTGTCATCCTCATCATCAACTTTCTGTTTTCAACTTCTAGTGGAGTGGTTTTCCTTAATAATTTCATTGATCGGCTGGTTTCCTAATACCTGTTTTTGCAATTCGAATATAGGATTTTTGATAATTTTTCTCGTTATTTGTAACGGTAGTAGTTAATTCCACATTTTCCACTGTATGCAAACCTTATATCCTGTCGTATTCAGCTTACAAACACCACACGTCAACACAGTTTCTTGCCACTAGTCTGTCGCTAATTAAGTTTTGTAATTGATCTTTGTTTTCACACGGAATAGCTTATTTACTTTTTCATTTGATTTCTGTGATCTTAAATAGAACTTGAATTGGTCAAATATGACATTTTTTTTACTAGGCTAACAATACTAATTGAATTTATTTATTATATTATCGAACTTATTTTTGTCTTCAACTTCGGTGTAGGTAAATCTATGGTATACCTATATCTATCGCTTCATCCACCATAAAATTCAAAAGAATTGAAATTTTTTGTTTATCTGGTTCGTCGTTTCTCTCACTCGCTTTCATACAGAACTTGAATCTTTTTTTGAATTTATTCTAATTCAAAGCCACATTTTCTAATAAACACTTCTCTGTTGATACGTTAATATTGCTTTTTAACTCAATTTGCTTCGTATTCATTAAATTATAAATTTTTCAAAATATAGCTTTAATCAATTAGAAATGGTACAATAAAATCACTTACTTAAGATATATTTATTACAGAAAACCCCAAGTAATTTCAAGAGTTACTTTCAAATTAAGAAAGAAGAAGAAGAAACAGAAGTCAACTTGGAAGATTTGCATCATTCCATCGACATTAAAGAAGAAACTTCAATGAAAGAATCTGAAGTCGATCAAGATTGTGATATCCCTTCACCAAATCACGTTGGTAAAATATTTTTCCAGTGTAACAGTTGCCATTATAGTTGTTCGGCAAAATCAATATTAAAACGTCATTTACAAACTCATACGGGAGAGAAACCGTTTGAGTGTTATATTTGTAATTTTAAATGTTCACAAAAAGCTGCATTAAGATATCATTTACTAACCCATACGGGCGAAAAACCGTTTGAGTGCAATATTTGTGATTATAAATCTTCACGAAAAGATATTTTAAAATTACATTTACGAACTCATACTGGAGAGAAACCGTTTGAGTGCAATATTTGTGATTATAAAAGTTCACGAAAAGCTGTTTTAAAAAGGCATTTACTAACTCATACAAGCAATAAATCACTGAAGAGTAAAATTTGTGATTAATTTTCCTTTAAAGGATCTTTGAGAAAACATATACTAACTCATACATAAAACAAATTTCACGTAAAAAAACTGGACTGCCCACGTGAGTTATACGTACCTATATAATGTTAACAATAATAAAGTATGAAGATATCATGTATTATAAGTTTAGATCCTTTGTTAGAATAAATTTATTTTCAATAGTTATGATGAGTTTTGCCTTTCCAGAAGGAAACAAAATTCTCCACTTACCGACTAAAGTCAGTTTTTATTTTCGCCTGAAAGACCCTAAGGGATGTCACAACAATCTGGATTTTACAGGAGAGTGAGGTCCCGTTCTTGTAAGTAAGACAATCCTCCTACATATATGATGGTAATTAAATCACTCGCACAAGTTTTATTATTTGTTGTTAAAATATTGGAGGTAATTTCACCTGAAGTCGCTACAGAAATGATCACCAGGTAATCGGTGCCAATATTTAAGCAAACCATACAAAATTACACAAAAGAATTAAAGCACAAATTTTTGTACTTGACCTAAACTGCTGACGAATGATAAATTTTTCATCCAAATTATCGCCATCAAATTGTCTATAGTTAATGGTGTTTTTTTAGTATAGCCCATATATTAGTAATATGTGTACCATAGCGAACATATTTACCAAATTTCAAATTTTTCTGATTTATCCTAATATATAAAATCCGAGCCCACTCCTGCTACAGCGTGGCAATATTTTGGCAAAATTCATGGAGGGGCGTGGTTAACGACAGAATTATCCAATAATTTTTGATCCGTTTAAATTTTACTATAAATATAATAAAGAAAATTTTACTATAAATAAACAAGACCGGAATTATTCATAATCGGAAATTGAATATTATATTAATTATAACAGAATTATCGTAAGTAATACAACAAGAGCTTTGGTTTATACAGATAAATTTTGATTTCAACGAATACGTGATTAGAAATTTAACGAGAGAAAACTCGATCGCTCTCGTGTTTTAGTCTGATCAACAGTTTTCTCGAGCAAAATTTTAAAATTACGTATGAGTGCTTTGAAATTAAAAATTATCAGGACAGAAATCATAGCTAGTGTATTTTCAAAATCAAATTAATGAAATCAAAGTAAAAGAGAAAACTTCAAAACCGGTCGATCTTAGGTTACGTTATGAATTTTTTAATTAAAACCACTAAAAAGGGATCCGTCGTCTATCTACCCGTCTGCGGACGGGCTTTCCACCTAGTATTTACATAATTTTTATTATAGTTATAATCAACTTAGAAACAAACCCGAACGTGGCGTACGTCGTTTAGGTGACATTTAAAAAGCATAACATCAGTCATATTAATCACTTTGATTATTATCTTATAATTTAAAAACAAAGCATAATATTAGCACCAGAGTAGGTATGGCTAACTTGTAGACAAGTACAATTTATTAATATTAAATAAATTGTAATTGTGAAGTCCTACACGTAAGTATTAAAATTTATAAAATAAAAGTCAAAAGCAAAAAATGGTTGGTAATTCTAAATAATAAAAATCGTTCAGCAATGCAACTCCCATGTTTGCTGCAAGCTGAAGTTTCTTCACATAGCGCCACAGATTTGATGATTCGAAGCAAGCCTTTATTTCATCGGCAGCTATCGATCTTAGAATGACTGGCAGTGTTTGGCGATATCGTCGGACAGTAAAATAATTGCGCTTCGTTATACGATCTCGGTCGAAGGCCTATTTTCGTATTGAACTCACTATGACTCACTATAGTCATAACTCACAATGAAGGTGGTATAATAATTATACTAAAATACTATAATACACATTTCTTCTATAAATACAGGATGTCCCCGTGACCGTGGAGAACCTTTGAGGTGGTGATAAAGGACACTTTTCTAAGACAAATTTTCAAATAAAATTTTTGTCCAATTCCAAACCCTTGGGGGGTGCCTCTTTTAAAAGCAATATTTTGAATTTCTGATTTCAAACGGTCATAGCTCCGATATTATTAATTTTTTAGACTTAATAGATCAGACCTTTTTTAAAGATCATTCGTTTATCTACAAATTAGTTTATATCCCCATATCGTCTAGAATAAATGGTTTTTGAGTTATAAATTAAATTAAAGGAAAAAATGTTTAAAAAAATTTTGATTTTATTTCTGTTACTTTTCTTGCAAACTCCGTATCTCTTAAACGAAACGTTTTAGAAAAAAACTAATGGCCCAAACCGGATAGGTAATTTAGCGGGCTACAACATTGGTCAAATAAATTTTCTTGTGAAATCAACCGTTTTCCCAGAAATTCTGAAAATAATGTCAGCAATGACACGACTAATTTCAAATTGCACCTCCAACTGCTTGAACTGTAATTACGGATTCGCTTGTCAAAATGGTTGTACTCTAACTCGAACTACATTTATTGACTGTTCAGGTTCCAATGTAGTTAGTTCGATATTTTCTAGTAAATATTTCATTTCTTTAAATGTTTTATTCGTACAGGTACGGGTCACCAGATGTGCGCTTAGTTTTGGTTTGGTTACTTACTATAAACGCACTATTAAATTAAATAATTCAAAATTAAAATATTTATATTTTTTGAGTTTGCTAACTACTTGATAGCTAAAATTAAAAAATCATCTCTGCCACACAGTAATGAAACAGGGATGAACATAAAAAAACAAAAGTTTATTAAAAAGAATATTGAACTATAATAATATTACGAAAGAATGTCTAATTATATTTGATGACTAATGTATGACGTCATGTATGATGAGTCATACATGATAACGGCATTAGTCATTCAAATATCGATGAATGTACGATCTAGAAAATGCGAGGAAGTGACTGGAAATTCCTGGATGGTTATGGAATATTCTGGAAGGCTGCATTTAATTATAAATGCAGCGCGATTTCCTGTCACGAATCAATTCCAGTTTGAACGCGCGAGTTTTAACATAAATGAATAGTGAACATAAATACAGTGAAGTGATAACGTTATACCGAGTGTTTAAATAAATCCGGACTTAGTGTTAAATATAAATTATAGTGTAAATAAGTGTTAAATAAATTGTAGTGTAATTAGTGTTATTCTTAGTTTAGTAATTGTTATTAATCGTATCTGTAAATATTTGTATTAGCCCTTTAGAAATAAATAAACGTTTTAATTTTCGTTACAATAATATAATGCAATGACCCGAGCTGTTCAAATTTATTAAATTCGCTCAATCCAAAAATTATTCTTTGCTCGGATACATCCAGGCCCGTATCCAAGGGGGGCACCTAGGGCACCAAAACTTATTTAATGAGGGAAAAGGGTCTGAGATACAAAAAAAACAACATATTTTTGTGATTTTTTTTCAGACGATACCTTTTTTTTTTAATTTAGCTGAATGTTCTTTGAATAATGCTTAATAATGTAAATAATTTAAAAAATATTAATAAATAAGGTATACTCTGAAAACAAAATCACAAAAATATGCTGTTTTTTGTATCTCGGAAACTTTTCCCCCCTTAAGAAATTCTACTGGTGAAGAAAGGCTAAAATTTTTAATAAATTTATAAAAATAGAATATTGAAAAAATATATCTGTAATAATAAAAATTTTCGGAAGGGGAACCTCCAAAAATTGTACTTTTTACAAATGCCCCCTTCGAAATGAAATCTTGGCTACATTCATTATTTTATGCAATGAGACTCTTATGGGTTTTTATTAAAATTGTCACAAATAATCTGGTTGCTAAGTTTAAATTTGTTACCTTTCATGTGGCTTTGCAATCGCATATGCTTCTTTGAGCTGTTGTCCGCCCCTCGTTAACAAATTCGTTGTAATTATTTTCCAAATGATTAAACTTATGTAAATCTTTATCAATCCTCACTTATATTCAGCACTTGACTTTATTAAAAAAAAATTTGATATGAAATAAATTCACTTTTATTAAATGAAATCATAAAAATCAAAATTATAAATTCTAATTTAGCACAGCAGGGAAATAACACTCCCACCGGCTTGCTTGCAGCAAGGCCGTCTGTCTTCTTGTCTGCATTCAAGCTCCGCTCTTAAATGCCAGGTTTCAACACACACGGATACCAACACATTATTTTTAAACTTAAAATGTTTGTACAGAGTATTTACAAATTTACAGATTAATAATTTACAATAATAAAAACAAAACTTCAAAATAATTTAACAATGGTTTTTAGTGTCAAAACAAGACAATAAGTATTGTACGTCTACACTGAATGACTGTACAATAGCTACTACACAACTAACTATTAAAAAACATGCAAGCAGCAAACAGGGTACAAATTGATCCTGTCACAAATTCTGACTTGCGCAGTCATAGATAATTAATGTATTTAATTAATATTTTGACAATAAAATACAATATTATTTATTAATATACACTTCGTGTTCTTTAATTAATTAAAATATAATTAATAATTAATATTAACTTCTAACTAGGTTGTTACTGATATTATCACGTATTTTATTGGCTTCTCGATTTTGTCGTTCTTCGCATATGGACAATTCTGGTTGAATATCATTGACTGTTTCTTCAGATTCAAATGATAAATTAGATTGACACTCTGCAGGAACTTAACTTGGTATTGAAGTTTTTCTGCACTAAAGTTAAATGTCCATTATCTCGGTAAGGTGTAAGTAATGTCGTTAAGAGAGGATAAGCACTATCGCCAAGTATATTGATGTGGTAATCCTTTATAAATTTATCACACACCTGTTTTTCCGTAGCAACTCTGGTGTGCGGAAGCAGTTGATAATTTTCAAAGGTCGAAGGGTTCTTGCGTTATCGAAATAAAAAATTAAAATATAAAATTTTCTAATCCAAAAAAAATAATTAGTATTCCAAAAATTAATTAATAAATCTTATGTAATTCAAATAAATAATAAATTCTCCAAAATAATCCAATATAATATTCTTTGAAAATAAATGTATCCAAATTTAATTAAATGTAAAATTTTTAATATTCTTCAAAGGGATCAAAGTTTTGATTTTAACCTTATCCAAAACGTCGAGTTATCAATCGAACCATTTGTTCGTACGAATATAATTTCAAAATTTTCCAATTTTAAATGTTTCACGTCCAATTTATAATTTTAACCTCTCCTTCTCCAAATCAATCAAAACCAATCAATCTATCTACTTCCATTTAGTAGCCACTCAATATAAAAAATATCCAAATTATCAAAATATCTGTTTAAATTGGTGATTTAAATCACCAAAAAAAAAAATTTTTGTTTTAATTAATAGTATTTATAATAAAATACTCTTACTTCTTCACAATAATTTTTAATTGTAGTCCTTCGTCTTTTAATTGGACTAATCTAATCTAATCGTGCAGCTCTACAACACTGGGTGGGTCTTGGCTGACTTCACAACCTCCTTCCATCTTTCTCGCTGTGCCATGAACGTCTCCATCTGGTCTTCATCAATTCCTATTGTTTTGAGGTCTGCTCTGATGTTGTCTCGCCACCTAAGACGTGGTCGTCCTACAGGTCTTTTCCCTTCGGGAAGTGCTTTCCATGCCATCTTAATCAGTTTGTCATTCGGCTGCCTCCGCACGTGTCTCGCCCATCTCAGTCGTTGAGATTTTATTTCTTGAATTATGTCAGGGTCCTTGTATAGTTCTTTGAGTCCGACGCTTGTTCTTATCCGATAAGAATTCGTGGTGAGATCGTATATTGGTCCAAAGATCTTTCTCAGCACTTTTCTTTCAAAGCGCCGGAGTTTCTCCTCGTTTGATTTAGTGATAGTCCATGTTTCAGAGCCGTGTGTTACTACCGGTCTTATGACCGTCTTATAAATTTTGATTTTTGAGATTCTCGAGACGCTCTTTGCTTGGAAGACTTTTGCTAATGCATATATACATCGATTTCCACTTTGAAGGCGCTTTTTTATTTCTTCAGTCAAGTCGTTGTCTTGAGTGATTATAGATCCTAGGTACTTGAAGCGTTGGACTCTTTCAAAATTATAGTCATGAAATGTGGTATTTTGTCCCACTCTGTCTCTTCGTGGTAATCTATTAACGCACATGTATTTGGTCTTCTCTTCGTTTATTATCAAGCCAATTTTTACCGTTTCCATTTCTATTTTCCCAAAAGTTTCCTTTACGCTGATCACGCTGTTCCCAATAACATCTATGTCGTCTGCATACGCTAGTAGTAGTCTAGGTCCATCGCCTGTGAACAGTTGTACCTCTATTGCTGTCCGTCTTATAGCTTTTTCCAGGACTATGTTAAATAAAAGAGGTGAGAGGGCATCTCCTTGTTTCAGACCATTACCGATTGTGAAAGATTGTGATGTTGAATTTCCGATTCTCACCCTCGCTTATGATCCGTCTACACACATCTTTGTGAGCTGGATGAGTTTTCGAGGTATTCCGAGTTCAAACATGGCGCTCCAAAGTTCCGTCCGCGTAATGCTGTCGTATGCTTTCAGGAAGTCTATAAACATGTGATGTAGGGTTTTGTTAAATTCCCAGCTCTTCTCAAGTAGTTGTCTGATTGTAAACAGCTGGTCTGTTGTTGATTTTCCTGGTCTAAAACCCGCCTGGTATTCTCCTATGCTGCTCTCTACTAGTGGTGTTATTCTAATTAGTAGGATGTTTGAGAGTATTTTGTATGCTGTATTGATCAAAGATATTCCTCTATAGTTACCGCAGTTTGACTGTCTCCTTTCTTGTGAATCGGTATTATGATACTTTCTTGCCAGTTTTCTGGTATCTTTTCTGTTTTCCAGGATTTAAGTATTAGATCATGCAGCCGTTTATGCAAGGCTGGTCCCCCATGTTTGATCATTTCCGCCGTTATCCCGTCCGTTCCGGGAGCCTTCGAATTTTTAAGTTTCTTTATTGCTAATATAACCTCTTGTAGTGTTGGTTCGTCTGTAGGCCAGTCTGCGGTTTGGTAAACCTTTGGGTCGGAAAGTTCTGGACTTTCTACATTTTAGTAGGTCGTTAAAATGGCGTTTCCATATTTGTAAAATTTCTTCCACGTCTGATGTTAGGTCACCATTTTGTTTTCTGAGGAAAGTTTTTGATCTAGGTTTAAAACCTGACTTTGTGTTGGAGATTTCGGCATAAAATGCTTTGTGATAATTTCGGATTCTGCTTTCTTCCATCTCTTCCATTTTTTGCTGTTCATATTCTCTTTTCTTAGTCTTTATTAAGATTCTTGCCGCTCTTCTAGCACTTATATATTTTATTATGTTTTCTTGTGTGTTTCTTTGTAGCATTATCTTTCTGCACGTCTCTCGATCTCTTATGATTTCCCGGCATTCGTCATTCCACCATCCTTTGGATTTCTTCTTGTTTTTATTTTCTCTGCCAAGTATTTTATCTGCTGCCTCGGTTGTCGCATCTAGGATATCTTTCCACGCACCTTCCACGTCATCTTGGGGTGTTCTTTTCTCGAGTTGTTCTACTATTGATTCTTCAAAATTCTCTCTCTCTTCCGTATTATTTAGTTTGGCTACATTCCAACGTATGGCTGCACTTTCATTTTTTATTTTATATGTTGATATTCGCAGTCTCACTTTGGCTTTTACAAGGAAATGGTCAGAGTCTCCGTCCGCCCCTCTAAAACTTCTCACGTCCATTACGTTACTTCCATGTCTTGCATCTATCACTATGTGGTCAATCTGATTCCTTGTTCTGCCATCGTTTGATCTCCAGGTTTGCTTATGAATGTTCTTGTGTTCGAACATTGTAGACTTTATCAACATGTTATTTGTTGTTGCCAGCTGAATCAACCTCATCCCGTTATTGTTAGATAGGTCGTGCAGACTATATTTGCCAATCGTCGGTCCAAAATTTTGTTCCTTACCCACTTTCGCATTAAAATCCCCGCATAACATTCTCGTATCTTGTTTGGGCATTTCTTCAATAGTTTTATCAAGTAGTTCGTAGAAGGCGTCCTTCTCCTCATCATCGCTTTCTTCGGTTGGTGCATGTGCTGATAGGAAAAAATAGTTATACTGTAACACGGGTAGGCTTTGATTATTTAAATAATCGCGGCCGTTGTGTGTTAACTGAAGGTTAATTCGCTGCCACCAGAGCCTGTTTATAAGCCGGGCTTAAACTTTTAAATTGAAGATCGGAGACGTAGGATTATTACCAAGTCGATCGCCTTTTTAACAGCAAGAAAAGAATAAGAACATGTAAATCACAACTAATTTATTTAACACAAAAAAAAATATAATAAAAAAACGGTACAAAAAAATTATAGTTACAAAATAAAATATAATAAAAAAAATAATAATTGCTGAGAATTAATTTACCAAGTTAACTTTTTGTTATAAAGATAAAAATTACATTGAAATCGTTGGGACTCACCTAAATAAAAAAAAACATACAATTTTAAATATAAAAATTTGGTCATTACCTTTTTAGTCGTTGGAAAGCGCACAAAACCCCAAAAAAAAAAAGATTTAAAAAAAAATTATTTGAACCATTTAAAAAAAATGAAAATTAAAATTCAATTATGAATACAAAAAAAAGATAAAATTTTATTATGAATACTTTAAAAAAAATTATTTAATTATGAACACCTTTTAAAAAAAAATTAAAATCTTATGAATACTTTTTAAAAAAAATTTAATTATGAATTAGCACAACACTTTTATTTAATACCCGGAACGAACTGGCAGGTTGGATTACGCGTCTTGTCGGAGATGAACTACATCTTGTCGGAGGGAGACTGACTGGCGTAAGGGACCCTGCTCTATTTATATAAAATTTTGGAATACATGTCAATAAGGTTGATGTGTATTCGTTGACAAATTTCTGGATTTTAGAAACTGGATTTTTAATTATAAAAATTGGTATTATCGTTTTTAATTGTTGTTATAGATAGGGAATAATCATATTCGATTTTGATTGAAAAATTGGCAACTTTTTGCAGTTAATTGACTTTCCTAATAGTGAAAACTCATGAATGACATTTTTGTTGCATCGCCCAAAATCAGGTTAACATGTATATTGATTGAAATCAAGAATTTTAGCAAAATATTCGCGAAGTGGCGAATTTAAATCAGTGCACACAAAAAGTTGACTTGAATTTCAAGCTTGTGTGTACGTTATTAGAAGAATGTTTGTGAAGGTAAATCTTTTAACACATGTCAATTAGTTGTCGAGACGGTCACTTCAAATCGATATTCTAATGAATTTGCTCTTATCTTCCCCTTATTTTTAAGTTTTAACCGGTGATTTCCAATAGTTATTTATAGTTTGAATTTTTACTATATAGTTTTAGAAAAGTTTTGAGGTGACTGGTTTGTTTAACTTTTATGGTTTAAAATGTGTTTATTTAAAAATTAATTTTATAGTTTTTCTCAACTTAATTGATTTTTAGTTTAATAACGTAATTCTTAGTTATTTTGCAAGATTTTTGGCACATAACATGAGATTTTTCTATCAAAAAGATTACGCTTTTTTTTAGTGTAAGTTTGAACTTTGTATGATCGGTTTACTCAAATTTAGAGTCAATAAGGTCAAAATTCGTTAGTCCTAATTAGTTTTTAAAAAGACATATCTGTCCCATAATTCATGAATCCCTCTTAAAGTCCTTAGGTTAAATTCGTCAACCACTTAAGCTGTGAAACTTTGTGGCCGTTTCAATATAATTTGAAATATGCGCTTCCCAATCTTTTTACATTTATTATTTTAATTGAATAATTATCAACTAATTACGTTTTACTTATTTATATTCGCAATTTGAAAAAGGTAACTTATATAAAATAAAAGATTTTAATCGGTCGCTTATTGCGTTTATGCTAAATTTGCATAAATTACCTTTGTTTAGGCTTGCGAATCCATGAGTGGTTTGTTACATACCAATAAAAAAAAACCTACTAGTAAGAAACTGTTCGAGTGTAAATCATCCCGAAGGATTCGAGCTGGTAAAAAAATTTCGAGTGTAGATTTTGCGATTATAAATGTACTCAAAAATGCCATATGAAGGATCACATACTAACCCATACCGGTGAGAAATCCTACGAGTGCAAAATTTGCGATTATAGATTTTCTCTAATAGGAAATTTGAAAAGTCATTTACAGACTCATAGTGGCGAAAAACCATTTGAGTGCAGCAATTGCAGCTATAAATGTTCTACGAAAGCATCTTTGAAAAGTCATTTACGAACTCATACGGACGAGAAGCCATTCGAGTGTAACATTTGTGGCTAGAAATCTTCACGAAAGGGAGATTTGAAAAATCATTTTATACGAACCCACATCGATGGCATTGGAAAACCATTCCAGTGTGAAATTTGCGGTTACAGGTGTTCAGAAAAGAGCGATTTGAAGAAGCATTTACGAATTCATTTCGGTGAGAAGCCGTTTGAGTGTAATATTTGTGGTTACAAATGTGTCCGAAAGTTTGATTTGAAAAGACATTTTCAAACTCATACTGGTGAGAAGCCTTTTGGGTGTACACTTTGCGATTACAGATGTGCTCAAAAAGGATACCTTTTTTTTTTTTTTTTCGTTTGTTGGGAGTGGGGAAATCTTCACAAAGACACCACCCAGATGTTGTTGGGTGGTAGTGTGGGATTCGTACTCACTAAAACCCCACTCCTTTGGACGTGACCCGGTTTTCGCAAGCATTTCTTCGGGTCCGTCCCTGTCTTCTTAAGCTGTTACTCCTCTGGTTGCTTGTCGTTGGAGCCAGTTGGTGCTAGTCCGACGATCCGGGCAGCCTCCTCTCTTGTTTCTCCCCACAGATCGCACTCAAAGAGCGTGTGATGTGGGGTATCCTCCTCCTCACAAAAGAAACACATACTGTCTTCTTTTTTCCCGTATTTAAACAAATACTTGCCAAAGCAGCCGTGTCCGCTGAGAGCTTGTGCCATGTGGAAGCATACCTCTCCGTGTGGTCTGGTGACCCATGCTTCCACATCCCGGATTAGGTCGCGCGTCCACTGGCCAGTGTCTGGCCGCTCCCAAGTTGTCTGCCACTTTTGAAAGAGTGTCAGGCGCGCCTCTGTCCTCTTGGTACCTTCTGATTTTCGCCATCGCTCTCTAGCCAGCAACTCTATCGGCGGTACCCCGGCAATAACCAATGCCGCCTCTTCTGACACCGTGCAGTACAGTCTCGCGACCCGTATGGCTAGCAATCACTGTTGTCTAGCACTTTCATAGCTTGGTGCCATATTGGGGCCGCGTATAGCATAATTGAGTCTGCTACCGCTACTAGTACTCTTCGTTTTGCCATTGATGGGCCACGGATATTCGGCATCAGCCTGGTCAGCGCCGCCACCGCCGCCCCCGCTTTAGCCGCCACTCTTCTTGTGTGCTCTCCGAAATTTAATATTTAATGGCAGTTGTGGGTATTATCTGAACTCCCCCCAGCCGGAAGGTAACATCCGCCTTCCTCCTCCCGGACGGGATGGCCGCCTCCGTCTTTTCCGGCACCAGAGCAAGTCCCCTGCTGCGCATCCACACATTGATACTGTCCAAAGTCTCATTCACAGACAGTACAAGATCTTCCAACTTGCAGCTTGTGGCGAGCACCATCAAATCGTCGGCGAATCCCAAAACCTCCACTCCTTCCGCTTGGGGAATCCGTAGCACTCCATTGTACATTATATTCCACAGGGTCGGACCAAGAACCGATCCCTGTGGAACTCCACTGGTGATCTCCAAAGTTTCGCGGACAGCTGCTTCCTCAACTATGAGCTCTCTGTCACACAAATAGTTTGCCAATATTTTTCTAAGGTAAGGGGAAATTCCCCTCCTCTCAGGCTCATCCAAAATACAACTCCATCTCGCCGAGTTAAATGCGTTCTTGACATCGAGCGCCACGGCTGCACAGTATTTAATCTTGCGCCAGGTATCCACTCTTGCTTCATTGGCAATATCCATTACCCTTTGTAGGGCTTGTATGGTGGACCGCCCGGACCCTGAAACCGAACTGTTTCGGGGAAAGATCCCCAACCGCCTCAAGTTCTTGTTTGAGTCGCTCCAGCAGGAGCCTCTCCATTAGCTTGCCCAAGTGGTCTATCAAGCAGATCGGCCTGTACGATGACGGTAAATTTGGCGGCTTTTGGCCCTTTCTCGCCAACACCAAGGTTGCAACGCTTCCAGATAGTAGGAAAGCGCCCCTCTCTCAGGCAGCCATTGTATACTCGGAGAAAGGTATCTGGGTACAGGTCGACCGCCATTTTCAAGGCCTCCACTGGTATTCGGTCCGGCCCCGGGGCTTTGTTGGTCTTGAGTCCCTTGGCTGCCATAATTAACTCCTGCAGGTTAAACTCCGGGACACTGTCCGGCAGCAGCTCTTCTCTATTTGTTTTTGGGTGGGCTGGGAACAGCTCTCGCCAGGTATCAAAAAGGATACCTGAAAAATCATTTACTAACGCACACCGGCCAGAAGCCCTTCGAGTGTAACGTGTGCGAATATAAATGTTCTCTACGAGGACAATTGAAAAGTCATGCACTCACCCATTCTGACGAGAAACCGTTTGAGTGTAGCATTTGCAATTATAAATGTTCTCTAAGGGAAAATTTGAAAAGACATTTACGAACTCACACTGGGGAGAAACCGTTTAAGTGTGATGTTTGCGACTACAAATGTTCTCAAAGTCAAGCTTTGTCGGTTCATTTAAAGACTCACACCGGTGAAAAACGATTTGTGTGTGAAATTTGCGGCCATAAATTTATTCAAAAGGTACATTTGAAAGGTCATTTGCTAACTCATACCGGAGTGAAACCGTTCGGGTGTACCATTTGCAATTATAAATGCTCTTTAAAAGGATATCTCAAAAGACATTTACGTACTCATTCTTCCCAGATCCCTGGGTCCTTAAAGCTAAAAATATAAATCTTTAGATTGTTTGATGTCTTTAGTTTTGAATTTTCTGTTTCCTTACTCAATTTTAGAATTTAGTAAAAAATTCAAAAGATACAGCACAATTAATATTAACAGTGCTGTAATTGGTTTACTTCCAGTGCATATTTTTTCCCCTAACGTTGCTATGGTTACGGCTTTCCATGACAGTCAAACGTATTCTAAATTTGAAGATTCCATCTCAAACGGTTTTGCCTAAATAAATAATATTTGACAACTTCAAAGGGGGCTGTAGCTCCGAAACGGTGCATTTTTTGATATAGATAAACTGGCTTCAATCTGCCTAATTTGGTTCTATGCTTCTACTGTAAAGCGTTGACGGTTTTTTGTATAGAAGCCCTGTAAAATTTGATCACCCTGTACGTTTTATAAAAAAATGTATTTAACAAAAGTTGTGGGAAATTTTATGGCGATAATTTTTTGTCAGAAGAAACTTTTACCTATTTCATTGCGTTTTGAAGTTATGATGGATTATGTCTTATCGCCTCGGGTAAACCCCCCGTTCCCGCAATGCATTTGTAGCATTTATTGCTACTAAAGTTAATCTATCACATACAAAAACATTTTTACTATATTTTTACAGTGTATCTTGCATTAAAATAGTTCAACAACAAATTGACAAAAAGCGTGGGGCCATGCTTCTGATGTAAAATTGCAGCCAAATGTCTCCTTTAAGATATACAGGATTTTCCAAGAACCAACAGTAAGCTTCGAATTTTTCAAAAATATTTGAATAAACTAATAATTGGCAAAACTTAAAATTTTTATAACTCAGTTTTTAATACAAATTTGCGGCCTTCAGGCCGCACCGACCGGTTTCTTTTAAGTAGCCTCCCATTTTTTTAGGCTGTTAACTTCAAATGAACCAATAGGAAGTGCGGTGGACAGACAAACGCGGGATTTAAATTAAAAAAAAGCAAAGTTTAATTAGGAAGTATACGAATTTTAGAGTTGGTTGTAATAAATAGTTCAGTTTAAATATTCAGTATTGTACCTTGTTTTAGGTTAGCCTTACATAATAATTAAATTAGATGATTTTAGTTTCTGCACTGTTTCCGAGATAAATCACTTAAGAGGTTTCCGTACGATACAATAAACTGCCATCTATATCTCAAAAACAGTACGACTAAATAGAAAAATGTATAGACATTTTTTGTTGCAAATTTTATTCTCTTCAATTTTGTTCATCTACAGTTTTCTATTTTACCGCACCGTTTCCGAGATAAGTCCCTTAAAGGGTTTCTGTACGATACAATAAACTGCCACCTATATCTCAAAAACAGTGCAACGAAATAAAAATATTTTCAATCATTTTTTGTTGTAGATTTTATTCCCTTCATTTTTGTTTATATACTGCAATGCCCCCAGCTATTTAAATTTGCAAAGTTTTTTTTATCAAAAAAAAATCATTTCGCTTCGGTACATCCATTCTTAATTTTGCAATGAGACTCTTGTTCAAATATTTTTTGTATCGTTTTATTTTGGTTCAATTTTTAATTTTCAATCAAATTCGTTAGCATAAAACTTTTCTGTTACCTTATGGTATCTGGCTTGCACGTGCGATCCACCGCTGCTCTCGCCGGTCAAACAAATTCGTTGTGGTATTTCAACAAATAACCAAAAACTACTAATTTGTTTTAAAATTTTCTTATCAATCAGCACTTGCACTAATTAATCAAAACAACTTTTTTAAACTTAAAATTAATTTCACTTTTTTATTTAAATCATCAAAAACAAAATTATAATTTATTATTGCGGGAATAACACTCCTCCGCTTCGCTGTATTCTAGGCTAACCTCGCTGAACACATTCTCCCACTTATTTATATTGCCAACCTTAAATTTTCAAACTTAACTCTATGTACAGTGCATTTACAAATTAATAATTTAACAGTTACAAACAAAACAAACTTCAAAATAATTTATAAAACGAATAAATAAAACGACAATACATTTTTCTGTTTTATCGTCCCGTTTCCGAGATACAGTGACTTAAAAGTCTTCGTACGATACAATAAACTGCCACCTATATCTCAAAAACGGTACCACGAATTGAAAATCATTTCAAGCATTTTTTATTGTAGATTTTATTCCTTTCATTTTTGTTTATATACATTTTTCTGTTTTGTCGTCCCGTTTCCGAGATACAGTAACTTAAAAGTGTCCGTACGATACAAAAACTGCCATCTATACCTCAAAAACGGTAAGACTAGAAAGAAAAATTCATAAGCATTTTTTGTAGTAAATTTTATTCTCTTCATTTTTTCTGTTTTATAGCACCGTTTCCGAGATACAGTGATTTAAAAAATATCCGCTCGATACAATAAACTGCCACCTATATCTCAAAAACGGTATCACAAATTAAAAATATTTTTAAGCATTTTTTTTGTAGATTTTATTCCCTTTATTTTTGTTTCTATACATTTTTCTGTTTTATCGCACTGTTTCCGAGATAAGTCACTTAAAAGGTTGCTGTACAATACAATAAACTGCCATCTATATCTTAAAAACGGTAGAACTAAATAGAAATATGCTTAAGCAGTTTTTGTTGCAAATTTTATTCCCTTCATTTTTGTTTATATATTTTTTTTTGTTTTATCGCACCGTTTCCGAGATACAGTGACATAAAAAGTCTCCGTACGATACAATAAACTGCCATCTATATCTCAAAAATAGTATCACGAAATAAAAAATTTTAAAGCATTTGTGGTTGTAGATTTTATTCCCTTCATTTTTGTTTCTATACATTTTTCTATTTTATCGCAACGTTTCCGAGATAAGTCACTTAAAAAGTTTCTGTACGATACAATAAATTGCCACCTATATCTCAAAAACGGTACAACTAAATAGAAAAATTCACCAACATTTTTTGTTGTAAACTTTGTTTCCTTCATTTTTCTTTATATACATTTTTCTGTTTTATAGCACCGTTTTCGAGATAAGTCACTTAAAAGGTGTCTGTACGATACAATAAACTGCCATCTATATCTCAAAAACGGTATCACGAAATAAAAAATTTTAAAGCATTTTTTTGTTGTAGATTTTATTCCCTTCATTTTTGCTTATATACATTTTTCTGTTTTCAGAAACATTTTCTATCGACTAGTAAAAAAGTTGTAATTCTCAAAATTTAATTGATTTCCTTATTTTGCCGTTGTAGGCAAAGTATGCACTATCCAATTGCAATGTCTGCCAATTATTTACTGTCAATTGTCAGTATTATCTTCGTCCATTAGTTTTTATACACATAAAAGTTGATCCTGATGGTGTGATACTTTTACAGGATTATAAGAAAACGCCGGCAGACATGGAACTGGAAGATTTACATTTTTCTATTGACATTAAAGAAGATAATATAATTAAGGTCCAGGAATTTTCAGAAGAGGTGCAAAATGATAATCGAGGCATTAAAAATGAAGAAATGAATAATATGGACATCAAGCTAGAAGATTTACATCATTCCGTTGACATTAAAGATGAAAATTCAGTTAACGAGTTTCAACGGGTTCAAGACTGCGAAACACAAATGTGCAAAGAATTTAAATGTCGGGTATGTAACGTCATATTTATTAATCAATTCCAGCTTCGAGAGCATGGAAAAACACATACATCAGAAGAAAAACCTTACGGGTGTGAAATATGCAGTTACGTATGTTCTAAAAAAGGAGATATGAGAAATCATTTACGGATTCATACCGGAGAGAAGCCGTTTGGATGCAACATGTGCAACTATAAAAGTTCTCGTAAACAAAGTTTGAAAGTCCATTTACGAACTCATACCGGAGAAAAGCCATTTGAGTGCAAAATTTGTGACTTTAAATGTTCCCATAGACGCGCTTTAAAAGTTCATTTAAGAACCCATACTGGTGAGAAACCGTATAAATGTAATATTTGCGAATACAAATGTTCCCAAAACGGACATTTAAAAGATCATTTGCGAACTCACACTGGTGAGAAACCATTTAAATGTAAAATTTGCAGTCACGAATTTTCGCAAAAAACACATTTGTTAAGTCATTTGCGTATCCATTCTGGTGAAAAACCCTTTGGGTGTACCATATGCGAATACAAGTGTTTTCGAAAAGATGCTTTGCGAAATCATTTACGAACCCACACTGGCGAGAAACCATTCGAATGTAATATTTGCGATTATAAATGTTCGCAAAAAGGACAATTAAAATGTCATTTGCGAACCCATACCGGTGAGAAACCGTTCGAGTGTACCATTTGCGATTTTAAATGTTCACACATGCAAACTTTGAAAGATCATTTGCGAATTCACACCGGTGAAAAACCATACAAATGTAAAATGTGCGAATTCACGACGTCCCATAAACCTGCGTTAAAAGTTCACTTACGAATTCATACCGGCGAGAAACCGTTTGGATGTAATATTTGCGATTATAAAAGTTCTCAAAAAAGACATTTGAAAACTCACTTACTAACTCATACCGGCGAAAAACCGTTCGTGTGCAAAATTTGCAACTTCCGATGTTCCGTTAAGACAACCTTAAAAAGCCATTTACGAACTCATACTGGCGAGAAACCGTTTCAATGTCAAATTTGCGATTACACATGTTCACATAGCTTCACTTTGAAAGTTCATTTACGATCTCATACCGGAGAAAAACCATTTGAATGTAATATTTGTGATTATAAATGTTCTCAAAAAGGACGACTGAAGGACCATTTAAGAACGCATACCGGAAAAGGTCAATTGGAAACTCCTACTGGTTCGTAAACCTGATACGTAGCACTTTTAGTGACAACTTAAAATTGTTCCAAAAAAAGTATTAATTCTCTTTTGGATATAGGCTTTAATAAGCATATATTCCAGATTGGATAAAAGAATTATTACTTTTATAGCAGCTACCTCATTTCGTATACGACGTAGTTCCTCACGTGTGGTTGGATAGTGTAGACGATTTAGCCGATTTCGTTGGACCGATTCTGGAAAAAAAATATTTTCAATAATTACAAGGTACTGGCTAGTTAGTTTCTTGTTTTCCATAAAGATAAAAAGATTTTTTTATTTCCTCTGGACGGAAGTTGCAAAATACGATATTTCCGGAATAAAAATTTAAAAAACAAAAAGCTTGCGTAAGCCAAAAACTACCAGCTTTCTGAACGTATGTTTCAAATTTCAAGTCAATTCTTTAATTGCAGTTGGCAGAATCGTGTACCCCATTTTAAAATTATATTTCGGTAAAATAATTTCATTTTACCTGTATGTTGATCCGTTGTAGTTGCAATGTAAATAAAATTTTGATAACGCCGCTCGAATACACTCTGTGGTGATTGTTTTATAATAAGTAGGACTAAAATACACTTCGTTTGATCAAAATGCTTTTACGATGTATATCGGCCTACCCAACCTGTATTACAGATGTAACGTAGGCTGCATTGACTTGGCTTGTACTATCAACAAACCAAATTTTAGAATAAACAGTATAATATCGTCGTGTATTTTTATTGAAAAGGGGAGGGGGATTTATTTTCTTAATACCTGTAGGTTATAAAACCCAACGTACACCAATATAAATTCTCGTTAGCTCAGCTCACGTACACTCCATCCAAGCCGTAGTGAATGGAAAAAATCGAAATCTATAAAAAAATTATTACCGTTAATAATTTTAATTACCGTTACTACCGTTAATTATTAATTAAATTATTAATTATTAAAATAAAGTCCGAAAAAATTTCCGGACCTTTTTGTCCCAAATCGAAATAAAAAATAGCAAAAATGTTCCAAAAATTTCCCCTACCGATGGCAACAAAATCAAATTCCCAACTGCATTATTAGTCCTTAGATAATATAAAAAATAACAAATTACTCACAACTAACCAAATATCTTTGCTAGCAATTAAAACTCAAAAAAATTACATCCTAATCAAACTTAAAATTTATTCACCCGTTACCTTTGCACATTTTTCCGTTAGATCATAACGTACAAAAATTACATTCTTGCAATTACATCGTCTTCCTATTCATTTGAATTAAAATTGTTTTGAAGATTCTAGCATACGATAAATTTTAATCGGTAAACTTAATAACTGCACATTTAATATTGTGCAGAAAATTCACGTAACGGGTAAACATAATTTTCTTTGGTAAAAATATTTTACACTGTAGTTTACCTCATTATTATCCCATTGGTATTCTAAAAATGATCCGTCGTCCGTAATATTAATGGAATGGTGTAAATCTTGTTACGTAACTTCGATGCTGTGGATTTTGTCATCGGTGTGACCACTGCTGGAAGCTTAAAACCCACTGATGCTTTCTTCAAATTTATTAAACTCTTCAAAAAGTATCACCCGATCATACCGAAAGCAGAAGTTCGACAACTTGTAGAATAAATTTTGAGGTTAGTTTGAAGTTCAGAATACAAATACTGCAAAGTACATACAATTAATATAAAACATACTAATATATAGAATTAATTACAATCAATTAACACTTCTAAATTACAGTCGCATGTTGATATTCACAATATTTAATATTTCCAGTATATTTGTTGCCGCGTGACAGCGAAGAAGCTAAAAACCTTATTGAAATAAATCGAACAGAGATGGCGCTACTGTCAATGTCATTAACCTGTACAGTTTGTCAAATGCTGCAAATTTATTTAGAGGAAGTTTTTGAAAACTAAAGTAATTATTACATTATTATTTTAAAGTATCTTGTGAGGTTGAGGTTTCTCAAAAATGGTAAGATTTAAATGCAATTATTTGGTGTTCAAAAAAATCTTAAACCGACAGGGTAACCTGATTTCTGAATTAATTCAAAATGAAGAAGTAAAATAACACAGTCTTCTTTTGTGGGTTTGACATTTAATGCTGTTCGTTAACTAAACCAAAGTTTGTGGTCTAAACTAACACTTACATTTAATCGATACCACTCGGTTGGGCATTGTGCGGTTAAGCTATTGCTTAAATGATAAAATGCCTCTATCTTTTTGAGGTTGGTTGCCTATTTCATCATCGATTCATCAAATTGTCTTCTTACATTTTCTTCGATATTGCACTCTCAGTTCAAAAAATGTAGAGTGAGTGCTGCGGAAGTTAATCAATAGTTTTCCAACGTAGTTTAAATTATTTAATTTAAGACCTACCTCTTGTCTTGCGTGTGATGGTAAAGTAATATCTTGTATTCCTACTGTTCTGTGTGTCCGGTTACATTCAAGCTTAAAAAAACAATTTATTTTGTTTACGCTCATTGGAACTTCTTTATAAACAGGTTCGTGGCCCCCGATAGATATTTATTTTTGTTCTATTAAAACTAAATATATTATAACATGACACGACTGTAGTATTATACTTACAAAATTGAAATATTTGCACGCAGATTTAATTCGATAGCCGGGGACTGTAAAGGTTAATTTTTGTCTCGACGTAGAAATCGGTTGGATCGAACTTCTTCTTTTTCCTCAAACTTAGGAATAATCTTTCTTATTGACCATTGTATAGTATAATTTCTTTTTTACCTCTTCAGTACGCTATAGGCCTTGGTAGGGTAAAAAATGCAAACCCGAGCAACCGCAGCCACCTGCAATGATCCATATTTGTAAAGAGCGGTAAAAGTCTTAAACTTTTCTTATGTAATTTGCTGGAGGTACACAATCATTGGTAAAATAATTAGAAAACCGCATTTTAAGGGTGAAACTTCAGGCATATAATTAAATTTATATTATTAAATCTAAACGGTGGTGAAATTAACATAAATTGTTCTAAAAATTTGGGGATGCTCTTAATTTTTTGTAAACTGTTTTGGAAAAATCAAATTAAGCGCACCCCTAAATTTGCAATTTAAATTTAATTTAATTTTTTTAAATAATATTTCCAGTATTTGACGCAAATTATGCGCTTCTCCAAATATTTTAACCTTTGAGAGTAATTTATTTTTAGTTAAACCCCTAAAGCCCACCCCCTCTGGAGATTAAATTTTTATACCAATTTTTTCAATGTATTTTAAGTTAAATTAAATGTATCTCTAAATTTTTAGAGGAATTAATTTTTAATTTACCCTTCGAAACCCGCACTTATTTAAAATTTAATTTTTTTAACATTTTTTTCGGATATATGTTAACGCAAATTAAGCGCATCCCAAAATATTTAGATTTTTAGAGCCATTTATTGTTTGTGAAACCCCTAAAGTCCACCCATTCTGGAGATTAAATTTTAGTATACCAATTTTTTCAATGTATTTTACCTCAAATTAATTAATATCTAAATTTTTAGAGTAATTTATTTGTAATACTACGCCCCCCCCCCCCCCCGAAACCTACACCTATTCAAAATTTAATTTTTTTACTATTTTTCTCCGATATAATTAATATGTTAAGGCAAATTAAGCGCATCTCCAAATATTTAGATTTTTAAAGCCATTTATTTTTTGTGAAACCCCTAAATCCCACTCCCTAGAAATTAAATGTTTTCTAAATTTTTACAGAAATTTATTTTTATCTTCCCCCCCCCCCCCCCGCCCCAAAACCCACACTTAAATTTTTTTATCATTTTGTTCCGATATAATTAATATGTTAAAGCAAATTAAGTGCATCCTCAAATATTCAGATTTTTAGAGCCATTTATTTTTTGTGAAACCCCTAAAGTCCATCCATTCTAGAGATTAAATTTTAGTACCAATTTTTTCAATGTATTTTACTTAAAATTAAGTAATTTCTAAATTTATAAAGCAATTTATTAGTAATTCCCCCCCCCCTCCCCCCGAAACCTTCAAAATTCACCTCTTCTGAAGATTAAATTTTTTGTACCAATTTTTTCAAAGTATTTTAAATCAAATTAACTGCATCTTTAAATTTTTAGAGCAATCTATATTTAATTTGCCGCCCAAAACCCACGCTTATTCAAAATTTAATTTTTTTAACATTTTTTTCCGATTTACGTTAAAGCAAATTAAGCTTATGCGCATATATTTAGATTTTTAGAGCCATTTATTCTTAATAAGACCACTAAAATTCATCCCCTCTGAAAATTAAATGTTTTATACCAATTTTTTCAGTGTATTTTAGGTCAAATTAAGTGTATCTCTAAATTTTTTGAACAATTTATTATTAATTTACCCCCCGAAACCCGCACGTATTCAAAATTTAATTTTTTTAACATTTTTTTCTGATATATATGTCACGGCAAATTAAGAGCATCTCCATATATTTAGATTTTTAAAGCCATTTATTTTCAGTAAGTCCCCTAAAATTCATCCGCTCTGAAGATTAAAATTTTTGTACCAATTTTTTCAACATATTTTAAGTAATATTAAGTGTATCTCTAAATTTTTAGAGCAATTCATTTTTAATTTGCCCCCCGAAACCCACACTTATTCAAAATTTAATTATTTTAACATTATTCTTTCCGATATATGTTAAAGCAAATTAAGCGCATCCCCAAATATTTAGATTTTTAGAGCCATTTATTTCAGTAAAACCCCTAAAATTCATCCCTCCCCCCGAAGATTAAAATTTTTGTACCAATTTTTTCAATTTATTTTAAGTCAATTTTAATATTTTTGTTTGATTTATGTTACGGCAAAATAAGCGCATCCCCCAATATTTAAATTATTAGTGAGACCCCTAAAGCCTACCTCTTCTTGAGATATAATGTTTTTAACAATTTTTCCAATAAAATACCAAATTTTTGGATTTATAAAATTATTTATAATCGATTCACCTCTTAAATCGGGGGCGGTTAGAGCTAGAGGGGCGGGGTTTGAAGCAATGGGGCGGTTTTTAGAGGGGAATCCGATGACACATGCGCGGTTCGGTTAGGTTAGGTCGGATGATTACGTTTCCGATTTTTATTTATTTTTTTTTTATTATTTATTATTTTTTTCTTGGATCCGGGCGGGTTCGGTTCGGGTCCGATCGGTTATTACATTCCATTAATTATAATTACTTGTTATTATTTCTCGCAATTTTTCGACGGTTTCGGGTAGGGCGACTCATCGTGGGTCTAGCTCAGGTCGAAATGTCAAATTTAATTACTTTTAATTACGCGAAATTACATATCATTACATTTTCTTTTTTTTTGGCGTACTCTAAATTAAATTCCAAGGCTTTCTGCGCAAACCGCATCTCTCTGCGACGTTTCGTTTATATTTGGCAGGCGTTTAAAGTTTCAACGGGGACGGTCGATTTTTCATTCGATCGTAACTCGGAGGCGGTTTGAGCTAGAGAGGCGGGATTTGTACTACCGGAGGCGGTTTTTTGAGCGGATTTCGAAAAAAATACCAAAAAATTCCTTCTTGGTCGGAGATTGAACCTACCGCCTGCGACAGCAATCCAGCATTCTAGCTTCTACCCTACGACCGGGCTCTGCATACTGAAGGGGTATAAAAAAATTTCTATGACGCAATAGTTAGTAAGAATAATTGTCGTAAGAGATATTTTATACGACCGGTGAAATTTTCAATTAAAATCTTTTATATTGAATGCAGTTGATTTTATAATATCGTGTGCCAATTATGGTTGAACAATTAGGATTGTTTCAAACACCTATGACTTTATCGGACTACCTGGCTATTAAGGTGATTTACCCGAATAGTAGAAATACTTATAATGTAAACATTTCTTAAGATGAATTTTTTTACAGGAAACTCCTTGCCATTTGAATGGCAATTTCCAAATCGTGAAGGAAGAAGAAATGGAATTTAAGTTTGAAGATTTAGATTATTCCATCGACATTAAAGAAGAGACTTCGATTCTGGAGTGTCAACCGGATAGAGAATGCGAACCACAAGATGTTATAAAAAAACATGCTGGTGAAAAATCGTTTACGTGTGAAATTTGTGACTATAAATGTGGTCGTAAACATCAGTTAGAAGATCACTTAAGAGTTCACCGAGGGGAGAAACCGTTTATGTGTGAAATTTGTGACTACAAGAGTGTACGTAAGGGAGATTTAAATCGGCATTTAAAAGCTCATTCTGGCGAAAAGCCGTTTATGTGTCAATTTTGTGACTATAAATGTAGTCGGAAGGATGTATTAGAAAGTCACTTAAAAGTCCATACCGGCACCAAACCGTTTACGTGCGAACGTTGCGATTATAAATGTGATCGTAAAGATCGGTTAGGAATTCACTTAAAAATCCACACCGGTGAGAAACCGTTTGCATGTGAAATTTGTGGTCATAAAAGTCGACGTAGGGAAGACTTGAAAAGTCATTTAAAAACACATACCGGTGAGAAACCATTTACGTGTGAAATTTGTGACTATAAATGTGGTCGGAAAGATCAGCTCGATAATCATTTAAAAATTCACACCGGCGAGAAATTGTTGAAGTGTGAAATTTGTAACTATAAGAGTGTACGTAAGGGAGATTTAACCAGGCATTTGAAAACACATTCTGGAGCGAAACCGTTTACGTGTGAAATTTGTGACTATAAAACTGCTCGTAAAGATCAGTTAGAAAATCATTTTAAAATTCATACAGGTGTGAAACCGTTTACTTGTAAAATATGTGATTTTAAATGTGCACGTAGAACGCAGTTGCAAAGTCATTTGATAACCCATTCTAGCGAGAAACCGTATACTTGTGAGCTTTGTGACTATAAATGTGCACGTAAAAGACAGTTACAAAGTCATGTGTTAATTCATACTGGCGAGAAGCCGTATGCTTGTGAACTTTGTGATTATAAATTTGCACGTAGAAATCAGTTGCAAAGTCATTTAATAACTCATTCTGGTGAGAAACCGTATACTTGCGAAATTTGTGATTATAAATGTGCACGTAAATATCAGCTACAATGTCACACACAAAGTCATTTAACAACTTTTAAAGAAAATACATTTACGTAAATTGTTTTATAGTAATCTACGATGGGTTGCAGTTTGCAGAAAACTTAACGAGGTTGTTACGATAAGTTATTATATGGTGGAACTGCTAATATTGATTAATTTAAGTAGTCATCCATTCTGTTAACTGTATGTGTAACCAACGGAAGTAGTTGCAGCAATGTTTTTATGTAAGCCGCAGTTGTCATCAAAGAATGTAACTGTTAATATTATGTTATTAAATTTTGTTAATTATAGCCAAATTTAAATTAAAAACATATCTACCAGTCTAGCCCCGTAATTTTCAACTTCGGGCGCTTTTGGTGATTTTTTTAACAAGTGCGTAGATCTAGATTTTACCTTATCATATGTAGTATTTTTTAACTTTTAATGATCAAGTCGTAGTTGACTACATCAAATTTTTTTAAAACGGAATTGTTCATTTACCTATTTAATTCAACTTCGAATGTTTGAACAATCGAGACTTTCTCACGACAGTCTCTGTGCTCAGAGGGCACTACGTAAAGCCGTCGGTCCCCCTGGTTTAATGTTTTTCACTATCAAATAGTTCATCATGATGCAATTAAAATTGTAGAGGGGACAAGAAAAAAATTTGAGAAAAAATCAAGTCGGTAGATTTTAATTTTTTTTCGTAAAAAAAGTAGAAAAGGTAACGCGGTCTTTAATATGGGAGCAGTAAGTTTTATATCTATCACAACAAACTTGGTATTGGTATTATAACTTAGTAACGGGAACTATTATAAAAACTCATTATATAACCTAAGGTTCTTCAGCCTTTCAGATATTTTATATAGCCACTATAATAATTGGGTACCAATTAGTAACCTTATAAAACTCGAATATAAATTTGTTACATTAATAAAACCGCTATACACATTTTTTATTCTTACTCAGCCGGGATTGAACGAGGGATCTCGGAACTAAACTATTTAAAATTTTATTTTCAGAATGATGAAATGGCCAGTAAATTTTAAATGTTTACGTATTTCAGGGTTGTTTCTATCGAACGCACTGCATGCAAGTTGAGGCAAATTTAGTAACAAAAATGGATTTTTACGCTTTTTCATCCAAGATGGCTGCTGCTAATAATCGCAAATTATTGGAACGGTTGAAATATTCCTGAAAGATCTTCATATGGTTCACAGCTATGTAGTCTGAAGCAGCCCACGTCATCGTCCGCTGCAAAGAGGGCGCTGAAGAGAAGTGCGCCAAAGCAAATCAGGGGGTGATCTTAGGGGTATTTTGAGTTTATCCAGGGGATTCGCTACTCGAAGTTGCTTTTCAGTAGCCTCTTTGTAGGTAACAGTACCAAAGCCATCGAGGAAGGTACCTATCCCCTCGACTGGAAAAAGGCGGAACTGATGCTGATAAGGAAGGACCAGAAGCCTCTTTTTTTTTGTGTGCGGTGGGAGTGGGAAAATCTTCAAAAGACACCACCCAGATGGTTTGGGTGGTAGTGTCGGATTTTTAGACTAAAACCCCACTCCTGGCAGGTGTCGGGAATCGCTACAGCATTTCTTCCGACATCCTACCTCCTCTATCAAGCTTCCGCCCTTTCGGGACTTAGCTCTTCTTGTGTGGTTACCCTTGTTCGGTCAATCGCATCTTGAGCTGTGGCCTTGGCGGACAATATGTCCTTCAGTATCCCCTCTATTATCCGCCAGTTCTCCGGGGTCTCCAACATCAGCCTCACCATGTTGTGTGGGGTGAGGTCCCGCCCGATATGTGCTTGGGCGGTGTTTCTTTGATCGAACCATTTGACGCAGCTGAAGATGGTGTGCTGGGTGTCGTCTTCCTTTCCGCAGAAGTCGCAGTTGGGTGATTCCGATCTTTTGAACCTGTGCAGGTAGTTCCGGAAGCAGCCGTGTCCACTGAGGGCATGGGTGGTCTCGTATGTGAGTTCTCCGTGGGCTCTGTTTACCCATGACGCGATTTTCGGTATAAGTTGATAGGTCCACCTGCCAGAAGCCCCTAGAAGAGCCGTCCTCTTACCGGCCAATATGCCTCCTGGACCATGCTGGGAAGCTGTTTGAAAAGATGATCCTGCAACGACTAATGCAGGACATGGAGAACAAAGGAGGCCTCTCCGAGAACCAGTATGGCTTCAGGAAAGGCAGGTCCACGGTCGACGCGCTAAAGAAGATAGTGGACACGGTGAGGACGGCCAAAGCGGGAAAACACCGAACCCGCGAGTACTGCCTGATGGTGACCCTCGACGTGCGGAACGCCTTCAACAGCGCCGGATGGAGCCATATCCTAAAAGCTCTCCGAGACACGAAGGTGGACCCGCACATCTACAACATCATGGTCAGCTACCTGAGCAGGAGGACGATAATCCTTGGAAGGAGAGGAGAGGACGACACATGGAGGCAACAAGCGGCGTGCCGCAGGGATCAGTTCTCGGCCCATCGACACTGATAGGATTCGCCGACGACCTGACGCTAATAGTCAGCGATCGGGAGGCCCAGGCTATAGAAACGAAGGCAAACCAGACCATTTCCATCATCCTTCAGTGGATCAGAGACAAAGGGTTTCAGCTGGTCCCGGAAAAATCCGAAGTCGTCATGGCTATCGGAAGGACAAGGATGCCCAACATTCGCATCCACATGAACGGATCGGGCATAAGAATCAAAGAATCCGTTCTGGTGCTGGGAGTTAGACTGGACAAACACCTCAACTTCTCCCAGCACATCAGAGAAATAGCAGCGAAGGCAGAGGCGTCGGCATCCACCATCGCACGCTTGATGCCCAACGTGGGAGGTCAAGCGAAGAGTGCTCGCAACCGTGGTGCATTCCATCATGTTATACGCTGCACCCGTTTGGCACGACGCCCTCCAAATAGGACGAAACCGAGACAAAGTACATAGAGTACAGTGAAGAGCCGCTCTACGCGTGATAAGTGCATACAGGACCGTGTCGGGCGAAGCCGCGCTGGTGTTAGCCTCAATAACACCGGCTGACCTACAGGCCGGAGAAAGGGCGAGAACCCACTCCGGACAAGTGAACACCAACTACACGACCATGAACCTCTGGCAAACCAGATGGGACGAAGCCGAGGTCGGACTGTGGACACGGCGACTCATACCCGATATCAAAAGTTGGGTCGCCAGAAGTCACGGTGAGGTAAACTACCACATCACGCAAGCTCTCACCGGACACGGATGCTTTAACGCATACCTCCACCGTTTCGCCAGAAGAACGGCCCCCAAGTGCGACTACTGCGACGCGGAAGACACTGCCGAGCACACCTTTTTCGAATGTGCAAGATGGGAGCTGGCAAGAGTCACCGCAGAGTTAGGCACGGACTCGCAACTTACGCCCGACAACGTAGTAGCCACAATGCCGAAAAGCCCGGAGAACTGGAACGCCGTCGAAAATTCACACGGTCCTGTCCGCAAAAGAGCAAGCGGAGCGAGAGCAACAAAGAGACTAGATAAAAAGAAAAGAGGTCAAAGAACAGAAGCTACAACATCAAACAAACGGCGAAAGAAGAAAAAGCACCCAGAAGACGAACAACCCTCACTCGATCGAAAGTAATGCCTAAGGCGGTTTCTTGGTCGAGATGGGGGGGGGGTTAGTCAGTGCAAGTCTGACACTACCGTCATAGATGATGATGGTGTCTCGTACGAGATTTCCTCCTCCCTGCGCAAGTTAAAAAAAAAGGTAACAGTACCCACCTGTTTGGAGCGGTTAACTCAAGACGTAGGGACTTCCCCTGATTATGTGAAGACGATGGCAGAGTTGTAGACCTGAGCCAAGGCTTTCCTTATATCATCACCACGGGCAAGAGATTTGGAGAGTCTAGGCCTGCTGACTTTTTGTTGTCAAAGTGGTCTCGCCGGCCTCCAACACTGCCAGGCTAGATTTTTGCTTCCACACCGCAGATCCCTTTGTATTAGCCTCTTCTCGGCCGGAATGTTCTGTCACCGGCCACTTCTCGGCTACATTTAATAAAATTTAAACAATATTATCTTAATATAATATAAAACATAAAGTTTATATTATGTATAAAATCTGTTCAATCAAAATCTTATGAAAGGGGAGTTCTAATGAATTGACAGTTTGATGTACATAACCTATCAAAATGATTAAACCTAACAAAATGTTAAAATAATAAAATTTTAACTGCTACATATTACAAAGAAAACATAATATTTAAAAAGCACTAAAATGACAATAAATCACATTTTACAGGGTTGAACTTAGAATATTAGAATAAACAAGAACATAAACTCTGTAACATAATATAAAGGCCTTTATTTCATGATTATTTTCGATTATCAGTCATGTATAACAGTAAAAATAACAAGTGAGAGCAAATATACCAAACAAAATTGAAAAAATTTTAAAAAATCAAGAAATTAACCAAACTTTAAAAAATGTGCTTACCAAATAACCAAACTAAATAAATTCATGTGGTAAAATTTGAAACTTTTTCAAATTTAGTTTTCGAAGTGATATATTGTATTGTATAGGGGAAAAAGATTCGTATTCATTTACTTAACCTAAAATTTCATTTAGACACGTGAATTCATGTAGTTTGGTTATTTGGTAAGCACAACATTTTTTAAAGTTTGGTTAATTTCTTGATTTTTTAAAATTTTAAATTTTTTCAATTTTGTTTGGTATATTTGCTCTCACTTGTTATTTTTACTGTTATACCTATCAAGTTAAAAACAATTGGGAGGTACGGAAGACTGACGAGTCGGTGCGGCCTTCAGGCCGCACAACCTAGGTAGTTGAGTTCCGCTTTATTTATGCACTAAGAGGTTGGTGCAGCCGACAGGCTTCCAGATCTGGTATATATTATTAGTTATAAAATGGGGAACTGTCACGTAACCTATCACAAGAATTGAACTTTTTCCTATTGATTATCAGTAAAAGGACACTTTTCTAAGCATACTAGAACAAAAATTTAGTTGGATTATAAATTAGTTCTCGAAAAAATCGAATTTAAAAAATTTAAATTTATATGTGTTTTAGATACACCTTTTAACACGGCTGCATGATTAGCCATTTTTGTGTAAGGTAAAAAAATATCACTAAAGCGGATACAACAACATTAAGAGTATATTAAAGCACACGTACCGTCAACAAAATAAGACCGTACCTCAACGTGAAACCGACCGTCACACATCGGGTGTATTGTATTACATCTCCCTGCTTTTCGTAATTTTAAAATGCCGTTATTTCGACAACTATTGCATAATCCAAGGAAATTTTTGTGTTAATATACTCAGAAAATTGTCCTTTTTCCAATGCTCAATAGGAAAAAGTTCAATTCTTGTGATAGGATACGTGGCAGTAACCTTAAAATGAAGCGTTTTGGCGTTGGTTTCATTCAAAACAAAAAATTGCAAAATAAGATTTTTACCTTATTTTTAAAGGGCAACCCTAGGTTGGAATACAAAATCATTTTTATAAATTAAATTTAAAAAAATTTAGTCTGAAAAACTGGTGGACGGCACTGTATTGATTTCAACAAACAAACTTCATTTTTTTTTATTGAGTTGGCATGAGTAGACAATCGCCCGCTGCGCGTACAGGTACAAGTCGGTTAAAGTTCATTAGAATAATAAGAAAATAAAGGTAAGAAATTCAAATTAAATATATGGGTTGTAATCCTGGCTTATATATTTTGTAGGGTTAGATTATCTCAACCCTTCAACATTATTACCACTTCTCTGCAATAAATAATTCGTGTAGTAAACCGGACAGTGTAATAAAATTGGTACTATGGTATTTTCGGAGGAATTACAAAAATCCAGCAAAGATAAGGAAATAGAAAAATTGCATCGCTACGATGACATTAAAGATATTTCGATTACCGAGAGGGTATTTTCGGAAGAATTGGTACACGATATTAAAATTGAAGATTCTGAAGAAGAGATAGACAGTTTACATCATTCCATTGACATTAAAGAAGAGATTTCATCTGGTGAGCATACAAAACTTCATGCCGGTGCGTTCCCGTGTAACTTTTGTGATTACAAATCTTCTCGGAAAGGACATTTGAAACGTCACTTACGAACTCATACCGATGGCAAACCGTTTGAGTGTAAATTCTGCGATTTTAAATCTTTTCAAAAAGGATGTTTGATAGATCATCAACGAATTCATATCAACGAGAAACAGTTTGGGTGTAACATCTGCGACTATAAATGTTCAGCAAAGTCAAATTTAGAAAGTCATTTACGCAAACATACCGGCGAGAAACCGTTTAATTGCAACATTTGTGATTACAAATGTTCTATAAAAGGAAACTTAAAAGATCATTTACGAACCCACACTGGTGAGAAACCATTTGCCTGCAATATTTGCGATTATAAATGCTCTGCGAAATCAAACCTGAAACGTCATTTATTAACTCATACCGATGAGAAACCCTTTGAGTGCAAATTTTGTCATTGCAAAATTTCTCAACGGACAGATCTGAAACGCCATGTACGTAGTCATACCGGTGAAAAGCCATTCAAGTGCAACATTTGCGATTTTCGATGTACTAGGAAGGGAAACTTAAAAATGCATTTACGAACTCACACCCGCGTAAAACCGTTTAAGTGCAAATTTTGTGATTATACATGTTCTCTAAAGGCGTATTTAAAAATCCACACACGAAAACATACCGGTCACAAACCATTTGAGTGTAGCATTTGCGATTATAAATGTTCACAAAAAGTGAACCTGAGAGTTCATTTACGAAGTCATACCGGTGAAAAACCCTTTGAGTGCACAATATGCGATCACAAATGTTCTCAAAAAGCAGATTTGATAAAACATTTACGAATTCATACCGGTGAAAAACCGTTTCAGTGCAATGTTTGTGATTATAAATGTTCTCAGCAAGCTAACTTGGAAGCTCATTTACGTAACTCACACCGACAAGCACCGCCGGACAAAGAAGACAAATGACTAGGAACTAAAACTGCTAGGTTTTATTAGAGGTTTATAATGTTACCAATTGGTTACAAAGTGTTATAAGGGGTATATAAGATTTTTAAAACGCCTAAGAACTTAAGGTTTTATAAGACGATAGTAAAAATGTTAAAAATTATCAGTTTTTATTACAGTTTCAATATTGATATAGGTATTTGCTGTGACATATACGGAGCTTACTGTTCCCATGTAGTAATAACAGACAACATTATAAAATCTGAAGATTATTCGTGGTCAAAACTACTTTTTATAATAAAAATTAAATATTGTGTGTGTTTCAAAGGGATTCGCACCCACCCTGTGCATTTTGGAAAATTTGGTTTTAGTAAATTTGAAATTGTAGCATTGTAAAATTAACAGGTGGGGGCGAATCGAGAAAAATTCAAGGCTTTTTGCCAATATGGCCGCCCGTGCCGGTCGTTAAGTCTGGCTATGTGAATTGTTTTGAGATTTTGTAATATTTTTGAAGTTGTGAGTAATAATTTTGGATTTAAATAAAGTGAATTTTATGCGTCCGCATTATTGCGTATTTTTTGAAATTTTGGACAATTTGTGAGTTGCTACCGAGCGGTAGTCGATTGATTGATTTGGATAGAGATAAATTAAAATTATAAATTTTGATTTGAATATTATTTAAAATTGGAAAAATTTAAAATTATTAAGTGCAAGCGAATGTGAGAAAGAGATAAACTGACGTTTTGGATAAGGTAGAAATCGAAACTTCGTTCCCTTGAAGAAAGTTAAAATTTTACATTGAATTTAGATTATTAATAATTTTTGGAAAAGTATTTCTCTTTTTTTGGACAAGAAATTTTTTTATTCTTGAAGACGCTAGAACCCTCCGCACTAAAAATATCCATAGTGTCCGTAATCCAGGGCTAACCCGAAGCAAAACAAAAGTGTAAAGAATTTTCTACCGAGATTCCACTGCAATATATTGTGGTGTTTTAAAGTGATTTGTACTCACCCTATGCATTTTAGTAAAATTTTGATATTAATTAAGTTGTAAGTTTGTAGAATTTACTAGGTGGGGACAAATCACAGGTAGTCGACGTTGATGGACGTTTAATTTGTATGTTCATCAATGAAGAGTATTTATTTAAGATTTATAGAAAGATTTGTAGTTGGATTATATTGATTTGAGGAAGGTTTGAACGGTTTTTGGTAGGTAAAAATTAACGGAAGAAAATTATATAATAAAAACACGTGGCACTCGGGTTGTCTCTAAAGTCGGTTTACGGACGATGATTTTACGTGATAACGTCATAAGAAAACATTGATGAAAAATTGTATACTTTTATGAATTGAATTGAATTACGTTTTCTTATGACGTAAAATTATCGTCCGTAAACTGAGTGTTAATTAAAAGTATGAAATTGGACAAATAAATCGAATTAGTGAAACTCATGCTTTTGAAAAGCCCGCCAAAACCTGCTTGATATAATAATATATTCCTTTGCACTGCGCGAACTTGTCATTAAAACATAAATATTTTTAAAACTCTGGTTAAAAACATTAATTTTCAAATATTATTTACAGGTTTTGCAAAATTAATTTAATTAATTTGTTTAAATATAATCACGAACAATTAGTTATCGAAAAATTGCATACTTTTATGAATTGAATTATGTTTATGTAACAGATAATACGAATTAAAACTATGTTATTACATTAACCCTCAATAGGTTAGTGCGTTATGTGCATGAAACATAATTGCATCATTTGGAGATCGCGAGATCGAACCTCATGCCGGACAAATTTTTTTTAATGGCATTTTATAATTCAAATGCTGCAAAGCCGATCGTGCCTCTCTCTCGCTTGCGGAACGTGACAATTTTTCGTGCGTGCAGCCGGTATATCAATTTATAAGACGTTATCACGTCAAAAATGGAAATGGATAAAGTTTAAGAATCGTAATTGGAAATTAAGTAAATGGTAAAAAATGTATATTTTTAAAATTAAAAATTTGTTCAAGGAACGACAAATTGTTGCTGATAAGCCGGACTGCGATACCGGTATCGAATAATTTTAACGTTTTAATTTTTATTGAAAACGAAATTAAAAATTTAAGAAAATATTTAATTGGAGAAAATAATAAAAGTTACAAATTTTAATAGCAGGAAACATCGCAATATATTGCAATGACCCGAGCTCCACAAATTTATAAAATTTGCTTAATCTAAAAATTATTCTGCTTTGCTCGGTGTACATCCATTATTTTATAGCTATGAGCTCTTCTTCAATTGTTTTTAATTTAATTGTAAATTAAAAATGCTCAAATTTGTTACCTTTCATGTGGTATGGTCATTTGCTTCGCATATGGTATTGCAGCTGGCTTCAGTACGCCTGGTTAAACAAATTTGCTGCGACATAATTTTAATGCATCCATCAAACATTAACACAAATTCTTTAACTTTTCCTTTTTATTTTTTTTTGCACTGCACTTTATTAATTACATAAAACAAACAACTTTTATTAAAATTAAATTCACTTTAATAATCATCAATTGCGGGAATAACGAACATCCGTTCGTCTATTCGACGCGAAGGCCTCAGCCCAAGTGTCTTGTACAACCTTCAAGCCCCACCCTTACTTTATATTTCCCCCACCTTATTTACAGCTAAAATTTAACTATTTTACACTATATGATACAAATAAACAATAAAAAAAAACAAATTCAAACTTTAAAATAATTTACAAAATAAATAAATTATGATTTTTATGGTTTCGAAACACGACAATATGCTTTGATATGTTGGTAACCACGAGGTGTAATTTGTCTAGGAAAACTTTTTTTCAATATTGATTTGTTATTATTAATTTTGGAGATATTAATTTTTGATATTTTATAATTATTATTTACCTGACTGAATCCATATAAAATCGTCCAGCTCATCCCCCTCCCCTCCCCCCGGTGCTCATGCTCCAAAATTGGATCTTGTAGAAAACTGCTATTACGGCGAGGAGAACGACGATGCGGAGCACACCATCTTTTCCTACATCAAATAGACCGAGATCAGACGAGAGACCAGTGAACAGCTAGACACCGATATCAGCTCAACAAACCTCGTCGAGTTGATACTGGATGGCGAAGAAAGCTGGACAGCCATAGAGCGGATGGTGGTGGAGATCTTCTCCACCAAAGCACAAGAAGAACAAAGACCCGAAAGGGCAGAAACTTAAAAAGCAGAGGATATGGCGCGAGCGATTCCAGGCAAGTTCATGAAGTGGGGTTTCCTACACTACCACCCACAACACCAAGATTTCCCTACTTCCAACAAACAGAAAAAAAGAGCATTCCCTTGAGCAGAAGGTTTTGTTGCCTAATAGTTCATAAGGAAGTTCCTTCGTCCTTAGGAAGGAGAAAAGGACTGACCACCATAGAAGACAGCCGCACAGAAAATCTCTTTGGCTTTTTCTCCTTTTAAGCTCGAGGTCTGCTTGTTGCATAAACGTCTGGAAGAACAGGATTATGGATTTAACATCTACATTATCAGACTGTCCCGGTGAGTAGTACAGAGTTTTACTCTCGGTGATTCTAATTTTAACAATTCTTTCTAGGATTTTTCTTAACATAGTTGCGTTTCAAGAAATACCAAAATGAGATTCTGCTGTTCTTATCCACGATTCCAGATATCCTTTAATCTTTTCCATCGAGGATTGTATTCAATGATTTACCACCCAGATTTCCGCCCTCCCTGTGATGATAGCTCCGTAGTTCGAATCGCTTACATGGTTACCAACCTCGCAGAACCGCGTATCTCTAAACGTGTTCATGGTGCCTAATGTAATAATGTAAGATCTATGTTGCTCATAGAAGTCACAAGTAAGGAAACGATTTTCAGCTAAGCTTCAGTTAAGGTAAAGTGAGAGTCAGGAAGTTCTGTATATCGAGAACTTCAGCGCGATGTGTTGAAGGCTGCAGAGGAACCTGCAGAAAGATCTTCTAATGGGGAACCCTCCAGATGATAGTCAGCGCGCAAGCTGAATCTAGAGAAGTTCGAAAGCGCGTTCGTCACCGAGACCAAAGGCCTCCGAAAATAAAACGCTGGAGAGCTGACAGAAGCAATAAGCAGGGCCTGTGATAAGCCAATGCCCAGACGGGTTCCTGCAAACCACCCATCCACTGGTGGATGCAAGAAGTTGCAGAAGCCAGAAGAGCATTCACAATACTCGGGTGAAAAATGCAAAGACAGACTGCGGGAATACTTACAAGAACAAAGGCAGCCCGCAGGTACAAGACGGCGAAGAAGTTAACCAAACGCAGCGTAGCTGCTGGCTGAAACTACTCGCGAATCTGGATTACGACCCCTGGAGCCTGGTTTATAAGATAGTCCAGAGGGAACTGCAAGGTCAAAATCTAATGTCCAGAAGATAACAGCTGCCCTGTTATCTCTTTGGACCCACTCCAGAGACCAGTAGGGAAAAACGGCCAGTTGAACTCTTTCACTATGCAGGCGCGGCGATTGCGCTGATGCCACGGGTGCTTCAACGCGTACCGAAATATAACTTTTTCGGGTGCGGCGGCAGCAGATCAAAAATTTCATCAGGTCGATCCTCAATACAAGGGAACTGGCAGAGAGGCTTGAACAGACCTTAGCCAGTCAAAGACAAAACCGATCGAGCAACCAAAATGAAAGAGTAGGATACCAGTCGGCCAACATGTCTCGGAAGCAGGCCGATAACCTTGAAAATAACTCTCAGGGTACGGCAGATAAAATGCCGAGATTAGATCAGTTCGCAGTCTTTTTCAAGATTATCACCACCCAGCTCAAAGCTAAAAATAAGGTAAAGTGAGAGTGTACGTAAGATCCAAATATGTATCATATTCTCGTGTTTTACCCTTACACCTCCCGATGCCATGTTCAATCAATGTAAAGTACAAACCATTTTTTCACTGAGTTACAGTAATTAGTGGTGTATTCGTAAGCACCAAACCAAATTATTTTGATCCACCTCGTGTCGTCATTCCTTTCGTGCTTTTCTTGTATTTGTGATAGTTCAAGCTATGTTTACCGGTCCCCGCGCTAGACAATTGACAATTTATTGTTAGACCGCTTACTTCCTTTTACTGAACACGATAATTGCCTAGTTCCTAAGTGGTTTGCTTTTGTGAGGGTTTCGTCATCGTAAACCCTGAAAGATATGCGAGATATAAAATTATAAGTCATTGTGGTTTCGTAACTCATTTTGGAACATCGGCAAGAATTATTATCGATCAATCAAACTTACCCAGTCGGCGATGCCATCTGGCATATTCATGGATTCACATATTTGTAAGTTGATGATGAATTTTCGATTGTGTCGGCCACTACGTACATGCATTGTGTTTCCACTTGATAGAACCGTAAATCAGGTCAAAAATGCAGCTGTTAAAATATAATATTTTAGATCCAGTACATTGTTTTAAACATATTTGTATTTGACTCCTACGGGTAATTTCCAACCGCACTGATCGCGACTGTGGAGGCTACCGATGAGGTCTGGATTCTGGATTTTGGTTTGGAGGGCAGGGACTGGTCCGCACGTGCACTTAGGCCACTAAACCGGGCCCATTGCAGGACCCAGTTGCAGGACAAACTCAAGTATTTTGGCAGGCGGAGTGCCACTGATTCTGACCATGTTAGGCCAGAAGTCCCCTAGCACGGCACCTCTCCTTGACGCCAGAGCAGGACAGTGACAGAGCACGTGTTCCGCTGTTTCGTCTGCTCTGTTGCATCCCCGACACTTGGGGTCATCTACAACTCCCATAGTGTTGAGATGTTTATTTAGCTTGCAGTGCCCAGTTAATATTCCTGCAATTGCCCGTAGGTTGGCTCTGGACAGCTTCAAGTAGTATTTCGAATGTTTGCCAGAGGGTGTCTTTATCGCCGCCCTTGCTTGCCTGCATTCGGTTTCATTTGCCCATCTGCTGGAGTGCAGTTGTAGGGTGTATTGCTTTAAGAGGGTATCGACTGTCTTGATGGCTGGTGCAATCATCGGCTCCGGGCCGCAGGGAAGACTATTAGAGCCGTTTCTTGCCAGCTCATCCGCTTTTGCGTTACCCTCGTTATCTTGGTGTCCCTTCACCCAAGAGAGGGAAAGGGTACTTGAGTTTGATATCTCATCCAACGTCTGAATGCATTCTAGCACCAGACCAGAGGTGACCCTGTGACTCCTAAGTGTCACAAGTGCCGCCCTGCTGTCCGTACTGCCTATTTGTCTTGGACTGTCTTTGCGCAGTGCAGTATGCCCATCAGCTCCGTTTGGAAAACTGATGTGTATTTGCCCAGCGGTATACTCATGCTTAAATCAAGTTCGGCAGAATAAACTCCTGCTCCTGAGCCAACATTATTTTTTGATCCATCCGAGAATAGACAGATGTCATACTCGTGGGTCTCAATTGGATTCAGCAGGATATTGTATTTCCTGTCAAATCTGTATTTGGGAGGGATTCTATCGGGCTCAAGGTGCAGTAGAGGTACTCTTGCCGAGTAGTCCTCCAGAATCCGCATATGGCCCGCAGTTCCTTGCCTGTGATTCCACAGCAACCAGCTGCGTAGTCTGAGAGCAGCCCTAACCGACATCTCCAGCATATGAAGATCAAGTGGTGGGAGGCAGAGAAGGGCCTGTAACGCCGCAGTGGGAGCCGTTCGCATCACCCCCGTTACCGCCAGACAGATTAATCTCTGACATCGGTGCAGGGAGGACGTTGTTGCTACTTGCTTGGTTCTGGGCCACCAAACAAGTGCACCATAACAAAGCATAGGTCTGACAACCGCAGTGTAGAGCCAGGGGGTGATCTTAAGGAGAAAGACCCCGTGACCATCCCATTGCCCTCCGACACTGCCAGAAAGTCATTCTTGCCTTGCTAAGTTTAGTTCTTAAATGTTTCCCCCAGTTCAGCTTCTTGTCAAGTATTATTCCCATATACTTGACTTCATCCACCAGTTTTAGGGGAATTCCCATTAGGTTGGGCATTGTCCTGCCACATAACTTTCTTTTATTGGTGAATAGAACAACCTCAGTCTTTGCCGGATTGACCGAGAGAGAGTGTTCAGTACACCAGTTCTCCAGTATTTTGAAAGCTGTTTGCATTTGCATGCAAATTGTGTTTTTAAATTTCCCAGTCAGCAGAATGGTGATATCATCTGCATAGCCTAGGGTGTAGAAACCCTCTTCGTTGAGGCGTCGTAATAAGCTATCCACTACCATGATCCACAGTAGTGGAAAGAGTACTCCCCCCTGAGGACAGCCTTTAATTACTGCTCCTTTGATTTTTACGTCTCCAACGCATACCTCCACGGCCCGCCACTTCAGTACAAAACTGATCCTGTTAGCAATGGTTGTGGGAACACCGTATTGGCGTAGCGCTGCGTTTATACTGTCGAAGGTGGTTTTGTCAAAAGCCCCTTCGATGTCAATGAACGCATCCAAGGTTGACTCTTTATAGCCTAGCGACCTCTCGATGCGACCCACAACCTTGTGTAGCGCCGTCTTGGTAGATCTCCCTGGGATATATGCGTGCTGATTTTCATGTAGCGGTCTGTCGGTTAGAGCCGTATCACGAATGTTCCTGTCGCACAGTTTCTCCAACGTTTTCAAAAAAAACGAGGTTAAACTGATCGGTCTATATGATTTTGCCAGGGAGTAATCACTTCTACCTGGTTTAGGTATAAAAATAACTTTAATCTTTCGCCATTCCTTCGGTGTGTATCCGTGTGCAATACACACTTTATACACTCGCACAAGGTGACAAAGAAGCTGTTCCAGGCCCCACCGCATTAGGGCCGGAAACACCCCGTCAGGCCCAGGCCATTTGAAGGGGCTAAAAGATTTGATGGCCCATGCCGTTTTGGCGTCAGTCACGACCTCCTTTGCAGTTTCCCAATTAGCTCAGTTGGTGGTCGACTTGTTGCGTCAGTCCAGTCGAAATCTGACACTATTCTGCTATCGGGAAAGTGTGTTTGTAGCAGTATTTCGGCGGTTTCGGACCCGTCCTTTCGACACAAACTACCGGGTTGCTGTTGTGGATCTTTAGCCAAGATTTTATTTAGCCTAGCCGCAGCGGCGGTTGTTTCAACTCCACTGCAGAAAGTTCTCCATGATTCGCGTTGTTTGTTGCGAATTGCTTTCTTGAACTCCGATAGGTGCGTTTTAAACGCTATCCAATCGGTGTTGTTTTTAGACTTTTGAGCCTTATTGTAGAGCTTTCTTACCGATACCCTCAGCTGGTCCAGCTCTGCACACCACCAGGGTGTACCTCGAGCCCGCAATCCAGCTGTCTTTAACGGACATGAAAGCTCATATGCTTTTATGAAGGAGTTTTGCAGCTCATTGGCATACATCTCAATCTCCTCAGTAGTTGTAAGTTTTTCTTTTTTTTCCGATGAGGTAGTAAATGGTTAATAAATTAATATTCGCATTACGATTCACAAATATTTACAATTTATTTAAACTATTTACAATAATATTAGTTCACAAACCAAAATATTTATACTTTTCAAATGTTGCGCTCGATCAATTTTTCGTATGAGTTAGTAAATGACGTTTCAGATATGTTTGATAAGAACATTTATAATTGCAAATGTTACACTCAAACGGCTTCTTACCGACATGAGATTGTAGATGCCGTTTCAAGTATGCTCGATGAGAACCTTTATAATCGCAAATGTTACACTCAAACGGCTTCGCAATGGTATGAGTTTGTAAATGAGCTTTCAAATCCCCTTTACGAGAAGACTTATAATCGCAAATATAACACTCAAACTGTTTCTCACCGGTATGAGTACGTAGGTGAGCTTTCAAAGTTCCTTTCTGAGAACATTTATAATTGCAAATATTACACGAAAATGGATTCTCACCAGTGTGAGTACACAAATGACGTTTCAAACTGATTTTCTGAGAACATTTATAATCGCAAATATTACATTCAAAAGGTTTCTCGCCAGTATGAATATATAAATGTCTTTTCAAACTGATTTTCTGGGAACATTTATAATCGCAAAGGTTGCACCCAAAGGGTTTCTCACCGGTATGAGTGTATAAATGTCGTTTCAAACCAACTTTCTTCGAACATTTATAATCGCAAATGTTACACTCAAAGGGTTTCACGTCGGTGTGAGTTACTACATGAACCAGCAAATGTTCTTTTCGATAACACTTATAATTGCAAAGGATACACTTAAATAATTTCTTGCCGATAGGAATTTTTGTGTGGTCTCCAAGTGCAGTTTCTTCTTTAATATCAATGGAGTGATGTAAATTTTCTATCTCGTCTTTGATATTTTCAATCTTAATTTCTTCGTTCCCCTCTTCCGATTCTTCTGAAAAAAACCTCTCGTTAATCGAAACATCGTCTTTAATATAAACGGGATGCTCAAATTCTTCTAGATCCATATTCTCCGTTTTAATTGCCTTTCACCTTCATATTAGTAAATGCGATTCAATTTAATAATCAGTTTAAACTACATATCATTTTAGCAAAATACATAAAATGAAAATCGAGCAAAAAGATAATGTCTACGAAGATCGTAGGTAGGTAGAATTGCTATTCCGATACCTGAAATTTTGAGTTATTGGCTTTCGTTGAAGTTAAAACAGTAATATTTTACTTACCTACTGCAGTTCGGGATTCTTAATTGTGGCCAATTATTTCTTGTCGGATGGTGAAGTAATAATCTTGCCTGGTTTTGAGTTTTACTAAAATTTTCCAATAGTTAACCTGCTACCACCTTTCATATCAACAAAAAAGCTAACTGCCGCGAACTAAAATAATTAGTGACAAATAAACAATAGCCCTGACGCCATCTTACTTTCGATTAATTCCCATTTGATTGGATCGCGGATATTTATTAAATTACTCTTATGCAGTGGCGGAACTTCAAAATTTAAGCCACGCGGAAAACAATTTTATTTTTTAAATAGAAAAATATGGAAAACAAAAGATTTAAGCCTAATTAATATTTAAACGGAGAATTAAAATAAAGTCGAAGGTTTTTAGTAATAATTTTTAATCACATCATGTGGATACTTGTGTCTACCACTGACGCCTACAAACGGATTAACGAGATTCCCAACTTTTGAGTTTGGTTATTTAAAATTAGATTTTCGGGTATAATTTATACCCAAAAATGGGCGGAACCGGCCGCAGTTGTTTTCTAACCCTGAAACTGCTAACATCATAAATTTATTTTGAACTGGATTACATTATAGGCTAGTCATTATGTAGTCGGAAATAAAATTTATTTGCTTCCCCCCCCCCCCCGTTAGTATAAAAAAAAGGCTTTTGGTTTCCTACAACCGAAACCTTAAATTGGCCGTCTCCTGGACATCCTACGCCTAAATTAGGTTATATAAAAATTAAAGTAGATAAAATTCTGCATACAAATATGAAAAAATTATTGTTCTAATTTACATAGTTTCCGAGTTATAGTCTTTCATGGAACTCCCGATTTTTACCCAAAAAACATTGTTTTTAGTTTTTGACGTTGAATTTTTTTTTCGTTCATCTGACGCGAAAGTGATTTACAGATAAGTAAAACTAGATTCAATTATCTGTAAATCTGTGAACAGAAAACCTTGGTAGCTACATTAGGGTTCTAGCACAAAATTACTTTACATGGAAAACTAAAACCGAGTAAAAATTGATAGAAGTTGGGGATCTGCGAAAGGCTATAACTCGAAAACCAGATAGGCTAGAACAACAATTTTTTTATGTTTTTAGGCAAAATTTTATCCACTGTAATTTTAATAAGACCTATTTCGACTATAGGATGTACAGGAAAGGGCCAATTTGAGATTTAGTGATTTTTAAGAATTTGACAAATTTGTCCCTGTTCCGGTTCAGAATTTTTTCTGGTACCTAGGTAAAGGGCCAAAACAAAAGAAATTCATTTCTGAGTTATCTTCACGTAGACCCCTTTTTGACAGTTAAATCAAAATTGAATCAATAAAATTGTGAATATTAGTTTGAATAATTGTCGACTTTAGTTCGGATGTAAATATAATACAAAACAACAATAAATAAAGCTTTCTTTCTGAACTCTTTTCCAGTTTAAGCAGCTTCGGAGATGTTTTCACCAAGTGCGTTGGCTTCGAGTTGATGGTTGAAAGATTTCATCTCACGATCCACATATATTTACAATTAATACACAATGTATAATAATATTAATTTACAATTTTTGAAATCGAACAGTTACACTCCGGTATGAGTTCGTAAATGACGTTTCAAATAGGCTTCGTAAGAACATTGATAATCGCAAATGTTACAGCCAAACGGCTTCTTACCCGTATGGGTTTGTAAATGACGATTGAAATACACTCGATAAAAACATTTATAATCGCAAATGTTACACTCGAACAGCTGCTTACTGGTATGGGTTTTTAAGTGGCGTTTCAAGTTTGTTTGATGAGAACATTTATAATCGCACATGTTACATTCTAATGGCTTCTCACCGGTATGACATTTTAAATGAGCCTGCAAATGAACTTTCTGAGAACATTTATAATCGCAGATGTTGCACTCAAACGGCTTTTCGCCGGTATGAATTCTTAAATGTGCTATTAAAGATCCTTTCTGAGAGCATTTATAATCGCAAATGTTGCACTCGAAGGGATTCTCACCGGTATGAGTACACGAATGCCGTTTCAAACTGATTTTCTGAGAACATTTATAATCGCAAATGCTGCACTTAAACGGTTTCTCGCCACTATGAATATATGAATGTCTTTTTAAACTGATTTTCTGCGAACATTTATAATCGCAAATATTGCACTCAAAGGGTTTCTCACCGGTATGAGTTAGTAAATGACGTTGCAGACCGGTTTTTCGTGAACATTTATAGTCGCAAATGTTGCACTCGAAGGATTTTACGTCGGTATGAGTTCCCAAATGAACTTGCAAATGTTCTTTTCGAGAACATTTATAATCGCAAATATTACACTTCAACGATTTCTTCCCGATATGACTTTTTGTGTGGTCTTCAAGTGAAATTTCTTCTTTAATGTCGATGGAATGATGTAAATTGTCTACCTCTTCCTTCGGATTTTCAATTTTAATGTCTTCGCTACCCTGTTCCGATTCTTCCGACAAAAACCTCTCATTATTTGAAGTTTCTTCTTTGATATAAACGGAATGTTCGAACTCTTCCAGTTCCATATTTTCCGTTTTAACTGAATTTTCGACATTTGGTAACTGATTTAAAGCTATCACCTTCATATCGGTAAAGTAATTTTATTGCACCGACAGACTTACGATTCATTAATGGCACCGTACTCGTAATAATATCGACGAGTTGACAAAAATATGTTCGACCCTACATAAATGTTTGTTAGTTTTTGAAAATAATCAGTTTAGATAACTTACCATTTATTTTTGCAAGCTTCGTAAACTGTAATAAAACGAAAGTCGAGCAATAAGATGCCGTCTTCGAAGATGAGGTCGGTTACACGATTTTCGGTAGAATTAATATTCCGATACCTGCAATACTTAAGAAAAACAAAATTTTGTTATATTGGCTTTCGTTCAAGTAAAACCAGGTATTTTATGTACCTACCCCACAGTTCGGGATTCATATTTGTAGCCAATTATTTTTTTACCAGTCCTAATAAGTGAGTAAAACCAAAATAAATTATTCTTGCTGTTCTATTCGACGTTCTAACGTCGAAATCTCTCACATTAACAAACGTAGCCAACTACAGTGACAAATAAACATCAAATAAATGACACCTCTGACGCCATCTTATCTGTGATTTGCAATTATTTGATTGGGTCGCGGATGGCGGCGCATTGCTTGACCGGTGCAATGTAAATATTGGGATCAAATTACAACTTTATTTTTATATGGGATTGCATCAAGTTTTAAAAATTTTCGAAATAGGAAGTAATCGTAACAATTAACTGTAAGTAATCTTATATACGTCATATTAAAGCGACATAACCCCACTTTCTGCTAAATGTCATTTGAATTTACTTTTTCATGAGTAGATGGCTTTTCTCTATCAAATCGACCGAAAACTATATAATTACATGCAAGGGAACTGCTTAAATATCGTTGTGGATATTTTTAACAAGATTTATTATCAATCCTATTCTGACGAGCAAGGTTTGAATGGTCAGCAATGACAACGAATGGAAAAGGACGGAATGTTTTTAGTGTTAACTTCCATCCCTCGGTGCTAAGTTAGTTCTTTAAGGAAGTCGAGGTAATACATTTTATAACAATTTTTAAGTGATTTCATTAGTTAATCAAAGAGGTTCACATTATCTTAATTTCTGTTTTACTACGTTTTATACTGCATATTGGTACTTCTACTTGCCTGTATATTAAAACGAACCAAAAGTACCCGATTACACATAATCGGAGTATTGACTAAATTCGCCTATTGAATTACTCAATTAGTTACCATTTACATTTGACCGCAGTTGTTTATTTTCAGTAACATTTTTGTATGTTTGTAAAAACCCACCAACGTAGAAGAGAATTAAGAAGTGGAACAGCATCGATGGGATTAATCGTGCATTGATTGATAAACAATGTAAAATTTTAAGATAATTTTACTATTTATTACATCAATAAACAATTTTTACTTGTTTATTATTCCTACCGATTCCAAAAGATGAATAATAACAAACAAAAACTTTAGAATTATAATGTCGATAAAATAACTCGAAAACATAAACGGAAAGATGTAGATTATTAGAATTTTTTCTATCAAAGTTGGTTTGGTATTTCCTCTCTACCAATTTATAATTTTACCAAATGTCAATCGATGCACAACATATTCTACGTTACCTCACACCAAAGCTGTATAAAATCTCTCCGGTGGGGTGGGGGGTAGATTTTTCCTCCCAAATTTAGTAAACTTGTAACTTTTGTCCTAGAGTTTGATACAGCCTGAAATTAGTGTCAGTCGGATCACTAATATTCTATGTTACCTCGGCTTTTTTTTCTTAATTGTTTCAAAAATTATTTCTTACACTTTAAAACTCATTTTAGTTTACAGTTAAAAGTGCAAGAGTAAAACTAAAATTTTTTTAGTCAAAAATCAAAATTTTGAAAATTTCTTTTTCGGTTGTAGCGGCTTTATTTATGTGCCGATTTTTAGTTTTTAAAAAGGGTTGTAAGCGCACGGCGGTTTTCTACAATATTGGTATAATCTAATTTTTTTCTATATTAAACGGTAATGCCATAACATGCGAACTAAATTATTTGCTTTTGCATTTTTACCTTCAAACTAGGGTGGGGGGGGGGGGTAGATTTTCTTCCAAAAAAAATTAATGAATATTATTTAATTTTTTACATAATTTACAGTTTCAGGCATACCTAGAAACTCACTTCAAATAAGCTAGAATAAATAAATCTCTGAGTTTTGTTAATATATTGTTATCGAATAATTAACTTATACAATTAATACAAAACACATCACTGTTCATTATAACATAATAAATGACAAAGCATAATTTGCAGTCGGCAATACAAATATAAGCGGCAGTGGTGTGGTTTCCTCTTCCGTTTCGCCCTCGTAATCGTTTTTTATCTATTTACGGTAGTACTGGGTGAGATTGATTTATTCGATCAATAGTTTTTCGTGTTGGTTTGCTTTACGGACTTGGTGCTGGTCGACAACTTTGATCGTAAACTAATAGGATCGAATAATACTCTCATTGGTATCTCATCATTGTCACCGATGCCAATGACCCTAATGTTTTTCGACCCTTTTCGATTAGGATGAATTTTGGTCAAAAGTTTTCTTTCATTATAAAACAAAGATTTGCCCAAAGAAAATAATTTAGAAAAATTATTTTCGTAAGTTATTCAAAATTTTACAATTTTTAAAATTTTTTTAATTTTATTTTTCAAATATCTCGAAAACTATTATAGATACAAAAACAGTATTTTGTTTGTTTTAAAGGGGACACTTGGGGATATTAAAAACAAACAAAAATAATTTGAAAAATGAAAATTTTTCAGAATTTTGAATTTTTAAAAATCGTCAAAATCATACCGCGACACGAAATTTTGGGCTCAAATTTTTTACTACAATATTGTACTACGCATGTTTTTGTAAATGTCGTTTCAAATGAGCTTTCCGAGTACATTTATAATCGCAAACGTTGCACTCAAACGGCTTCTCACCAGAATGAGTACGTAAATGAGTTATCAAAGATACCTTGTGAGAATATTTATGATCGCATATATTGCACTCAAACGGCTTCTCACCAGTATGAGTATGTAAATGATCTATCAAAGTTCTTTTTTGAGAACATTTATAATCGCAAATGTTGCACTTGAACGGCTTCTCACCTTTATGAGTATGTAAATGAGCCATCAAAGGTCCTTTTTGAGAATATTTATGATCGCATAGATTGCACTTAAACGGCTTCTCGCCAGTATGGGTTCGTAAATGAATTGTCAAAGTTCCTTTTTGAGAGCATTTATAATCACAAATGTTGCATTCGTATGGCTTTTCACCAGTATGAGTACGTAAATGATTTTTTAAAGAACCTTTATGAGAACATTTATAATCGCAAATACTGCATTCAAACGGTTTTTCACCGGTATGACTTCTGAAATGGGCGTTTAAATGCATTTTTCGAGAGCATTTATAATTGCAAATATTACACTCGAACGGTTTCTCACCAGTATGCATACGCAAATGAGCTGTCAAAGTTCCTTTATGAGAACATTTATAATTGCAAATGTTGCACTCAAACGGCTTCTCACCGGTATGGCAGCTTAAATGGGATTTCAGATGTTCTTTTCGGGAACATTTATAATCGCAAATGTTACACTTAAATGGCTTTTCACCGGTATGACTTCTTAAATGGGTTTTCAGATGTGCTTTACGGGAACATTTATAATCGCAAATGGTACACTCAAACGGCTTCTCACCAGTATGAGTATATAAATGATCTTTTAAAGATCCTCTGTGCAAACATTTATAATCGCAAATATTGCACTCAAAGGGCTTCTTACCGGTATGACAGCTTAAATGGGATTTCAGATGTTGCTTTCGGGAACATTTATAATCGCAAATGTTGCACTCAAATAGTTTTTCCTTTGCCGTATCCTCAATTTTAATTTGTCGGCTGACCCGTTCCCATTCTTCTGCAAATATCTCCTCCTTAATTGAAGTATCCTCTTTAATATCAATGGAATGATGTAATTCTTCCAGTTCCATCTCCTCCGTTTTAATTGTTGGTAATTCATTTAATGATATTTCCTTCATATTGACATAAACAATTTATCTCTTATAAGTTTATTACACCGTTTATGTATGACGAAGTACTGGAAAGGTGGAAATTTAGAATCGATGTAATTTATTAATAAATATCTTACCATTTATTTATCCACACTATGTATTATTGAAAAGTTCACAAAATAAAATTTAAAATACTGGTTGAGTGAAAGAAGATTGTTGGTTATGTATATTACACCAATTCAGGTAGAATTATTATTCCGATACCTGCAAGATTTTGCAATTTTGGTTCTTTTTAAGTTAAAACGGTAATTATAGTATACTTACTACAGTTCGGAAACATTTATGGTCAATATTTTGTCAACTGAGACAACCAAGTAATAAAATACTTTAGTAACACAATCAGCATTCCATCGTTGTTTTAGATTAATTTACCTATAATTACTGTGCTGAAAACCTTTTCACACATGAAAATGAAGATAACTGGCACCTAAATACATATTACAAGCAAATGTCACTTCACTTGACAATTTGACATATTGCAGCGCCAAAACGTATGGGATTTGAACGAAAATTTACGCGCGAGTTTTGTTACATTTGAAAATAATATTTCAAACGTTTCTGTATGAAACTTAACTCTGCTTTCGATATAATATATTACAATTTAAAAATTAACGGAATAATTAAACAATAAAACCTGCTTTATTTATTGTTGTTTTGTATTACATTTACAGCCGGACAAACAAACAAAAATTCATAATTTTAATTTTACTGTGAAAAAAGAGTCTTTACAATCAGAAAAAAAAAACGAACCTTACAGTACTCGTATATGATGTGTAACATCTGACATCTTACCTTGCTAGTAAGCAACATTATTATTTGAAATAATTAATAATTATAAATTAAATAAAAAAATAAAATAAAAAATATATACAGGGTCTCTCCGGATACACTTTACATAACCTAGCTGGTGATAGATGACACTTTTTTTAAGAAACATTTTTAACAAATTTTGTTTTCTAAATTCTAACCTTCGAGAGTTATGCCTTTTTAAAGCATTTTTTTAAATTTTCACTTTCACGTGTCTATCGTCGGGAAAATATAATTTTTTAAGTAAAAATAGATTAGTGCTTTTTTAAAGAGCCTGAAGTAATCTACAAACTAGATTCAATCATTTTTTTGTCTAAAATCAACGGCTTTCGAGTTATGAATAAAAGTAGGTAAAAAAATGTAGAGAAACTGAAGCTTTTTTTTATTTTGTCTTTTTCAAAATCCTGATCTTTTAAACGAAACATTTTACAAAATACTGATGCCCTATTCCGGATAGTAGATTTAACGGACTACAACTTTTGTCTAATAAAATTTTTTGAAAAACCAATCCATTTCTCAAAAAATCAGAAAATAATAAACAAGGCAGCTACAAAACAAAAAAATTAAATCCACAAAATTTTTATTTTTATTGAAAAATTATTTTATTAATTAAGGTATTATTACAATATTTAAGTAAAGTAAATTAAGAATTTTTACCAAGACTGCTTTAAGTCACTCTCAGTCGAAAATGAAGCGACGAATAAAAAAATGTATGGAAACAAAAATTATCTACAAAAAATGTTTGAAAAGTATATTTTTATATATAAAAAGTGTTTTCAAAAAGTACAATAAATTTACATTGCTAACATAGGAGCGCCCGAATACTTTTGTGAGTAACTGTATAAAAAAACCCTAACAACGCCACTGGATGTTGAATGTCATTTCTAGTTTTTTCACCATCGTCCGCCGATGTTTATGTCACATAATTTAAAAATCGCGAACGTTTTGATTTATTGTGATTAATTCCGTATATTTGTAAATTAATTGTATGCTCTTTGCAGAATTTAAAACCAGAAGTTCAATCTAACCTCAAAATGGAAGTTAAGTTGGAAGAATTGCATCATTCCATTGATATTAAAGAAGAAAATTCTATTTTAGAATTCGAAGAGGATAATAATGAGGTAAACTATAAATCATATTTGGTCTAAAATGTTGGTACATAAAACGTAAGTAACAGCTCTGGCATGCAAGAAATTTTCTAAGAATATCACCGAGGGAAATATTGGAATATGATATTTCACGAAGTAGTAGACTGAGGGAAATTCAATGAAAATATTTCCTCGAAGAATATTAACGACTACATTTCACTGCATTCCGGGGCTGTTTGCTGAGTGCAACTTGAAACTTCCAAAATTAACCTATCGACATTGATTCGTCTAGATGAATTTTGTACTCTACTGACTTATTCATTCCGACGTACTGAATATGATAATCCGACTTACATTATTTCATTTAGATGCTCATATCAGATGTGTTCGTAACTGTGGATTTTTATTGTTGATGACGGCAAATTATTTAGACTCTGGATTTGAACCAGGTACCTTAATGTCAGCAATTATTTGGCTAAAATACTAGGCTAATGACAGTCTCTCGCTGATTAACTTTAGCAATAACTAATTTTTTTAACTCCGTTTCTGCTTCTTTTCGGAGTTTAGGCTTCGTTGCCTGTTTCGACTTTATAAGTTTCTTTCGAACTCTTCTGTCTTTCATTCTATTACAATTTTCTCTGTTCTAGGATTCTTTCTGTGATCGAGAAGATTTGCAATTCAGCGCGAATATTTTCGTTTCTTTGGTCAAATTTTTTGTACATCCTTTGGTTCTTCATAAGAACTGCATCTCCGCTGCCTGTAGTTTTGATTCGTCTTTCTTGGAGGGACCCATGTTTTGCAACCGCATGTCAGGTCAGGTATCGCCATTGTCTTGTAAAATTTTATTCGGGTTTCCTTACTTACGAGTTAGGTTCTTTAGGTTCCTATGTATTGTTCCGCAGATACACTGGAATTTATTTATTTTGTTAGCTATGTCGTTGTCTCGATCGAAGCTTATGTCCCATCTTAAAAAGTTAAAATTGTATATTTATTCTACGGGGTGGTTTTCTATAAAGATTCTGGTCATCTTCGGTCTTTTGTATTATTACAAGGTCGTCTGCAAATATTAGGCAATTTATGTATTGTGGTGTTACAAAATGGTTCGCATCCACCCTGTACATTTATCTATAATCTCCTTATTACCTCGGGTCAACCCTGGTGTGTGGGTGCAGTTGATAATTTTTCAACGGTCGAAGGGTTCTAACTTTTACAATTTAAAATAAAAATTTTCTTGTCCAAAAAATACTAAGTAGTTTTCCAAAAATTAATTACTAAACCAAATGTAATTCAAATCCAATGTAAAATTTTTTGAAAATAAAATAAAAGAATTATCAATTAATTTCAAATGCTTCTACAAATATAATTAATCGCATTCAAATTCAAGTTTTATAATTCAATGTTAAATATTATTAGGCTCGTACTTTCGATTTTACGCTTATCCAAATCGCCCGCTTATCAATAGAACCATTCGTTCCTACGAATGCAATAATTTTTACAATTTCAATTTTAAACAATTCAGGTTCAATTTGTAACTTGCAGTTATTTCTTTTCCAAATCAGCGAAACCAATTAATCCACTACCGCTCGGTAGCAACTCATCAAAAATTATCCAAATCTCCAAAAAATATACTTCGAAAATAACGCAATAATGCATTCGCATCAAATCAATTTATTTAAATTAAATCAAATTAAAATACTACTCACAATTCTCAGAAAATATCAAAAATCTCAGAATTCAGCTGGCATACAAATTTTCGCACCCGCTGTCGGCCATAGTTGGCCAAAAAAGCGTCTATCTTTATCTTTTCTCCCTACTCTGTACTTTTCCGATTTAAACGTTTAAAAATGAAATTAACAAATTTTTACAATTTAGCACAGGGTGGGTCGAAACATTTTGTTTCACGACAATCTATTGTCGCACGTAACGTGGGGCTGGATGAATTAGAACGCACTTTTGATCCTGAGATAAAAGGAAATAAGTAAAAATGGCGGAAATTGATTGGAAAACAATAATGACAGAACTATTCAATAAACACAAGTTGTAAATTTTACAACATATTGATAAAAAATTCGAAAGACTAGAGAAAATGGAACAAAATGGGGAAGAAAACAAATTAATTATAGTAGAAAAACAAGAAATTACAAGACTAGAAGCTGAAAAATTAGAAGCAGCAAAACAAGAAGCCATAAAATTGGAAATTGAAAAATTAAATAGTCTACAGCAGTATACACCCTTGTCTTAGACCTCTATTAGTTGTAATTTCTGTTATCTCTGAATATCTGTTAGTCGGGCTATTCTCTTTTTGGCAATATTTCAAAGAGCTTTCGTCGGTTGATGTTATCGAAGGCTTTTGTGAGGTCTACAAATGCAATGCAATGGAGTTTTGAAATTGAACTCTTTTTGTCTTTCTATTATCTGTTTTATTTTGATACTTTAGTCTTGTAGTAAATGTATTTTGTATGATACATTGTTCGTACTGTGAATGTTCTCAAGCCAAATTTGTTATTTTCCATCTGGTCCGCAAGCCTATCTTCGATTCTAGCAGGGTAGTGGTTTCACTCCATTTCATACTTATTTACCTTTTCATTTGGTTTCTGTGATCTTGAAAAGAACTTGAATCGATCAAATAAGGCTGACAATACTGATTGAAGGTGAAGGCAAATGTGTAATATCTATCGCTTGATTTTCCATCAAATTGAAAAGAATTAAAATCGTTGGCTTATCTGGTTTGTCGTTTGAAGAAGTTTCGTTTGAAGAATTTGTTTCTGTTGTTTAAATTGTTCGACTTACTCTGGCACGTAGTAACATATTATAATTGTAATCTTTTTTGTTAATTTAAATAGAATTCCAAAATCTTATAATTTAAAATAATTCTTCTTAATTTGATTTTCAACAAAATTATAAAAATCACTTATAAAATTTGTCGTTCCCTCAACAAATTCTTTAAATCTTTAAAATTTTACCTCTAATTGCACTTTTCAATAATATAAATCTCACTTTTAATAAAAATTAAACGCAAATTCTCACAATAAATTTGGAACGAACACAATCTAGATCCGTTCCATCGGTCATTTTTGACCGAAGGCTTCTTTTTCTTCCTACGTTACCAATTTTATGACCAAAACAAAACAAATTTTAAAATAAGTTACAAACAGCTTCTTATAATGATCTCAAAATACGACCTCCTGTATATTTTTTGTAAATTTTTTTTTTATTTTTACAAATTAATTTTTAATTTTTGTGTGGTTTCGGGAGACATGCAAATAATTGTGAGTATGAGACTCTCGTTAATTGTTTATCGTATTTAATAATCTTAGAGCCGATCTTTCTATCCCTTTGTAAAGTTCGTTCTATCTATCAGGCTGATAAAATTAAAAACAACATTAAACATATTTTTAAGAAAACCGGTCTTTCCAAACAAATTTATCACAACCTTAACAAAAAAGGTAGTTTGAAAAATTTTTCGTGTGTATATGTTAGGTTGGCAGTGAATTTAATGACGTTTATTATGTCTCACAAAGTACAGGTGAGTAATTATTATAGTTATTAATTATATAAGGGGATTAAAGAGCCTCTAATCCACGAGAAAAAGTCAAATTTTTTCGAGAGGATTATAGGCTTGTAAATTCCCGAATGCAATTCAACGTTTTATCCACGACCTATGCCAAAACCACAAGTAAAAATTTTAGTTTAACTCAAATACCTACTGATTTTGAGCTGAAAACTAATCCACTAGTGTAATATGAATTCTAATCCACTAGTGTATTAAAAGGCTTTTAATCCACGGAAAATGGTCGTATTAAACCTTCCTAATGTAGTGGTCGTGGATAAAAGTAATTTATACCTACACATACCTACACAATTATAATTACAGTCAAATGAAAGGGTTTCTAAAAGAAAGCGGTCGAAGAATTTTATGGAAGATGAAGTTCGCATGCTGGTAAATATTGCGATACAAAATAAGCACATAATTGAAAATAAGAAGACAGATGCGGTAACGTGGAAAGAGAAAGAGAACTGCTGGAGGAAAATTTCTTCTGACTTTGCTGCAATAAGTGGAACGGAGCGAAGTGCTACGGTGCTTCGTTCTAAATACGAAAGCTTAAAGTACAAATTAAAAGCCAAAGTTGCTCGCAATAAATGCGAGGTATTTAAAACTGGTGGTGGTACTCCGAAGATAGAGCCCTTTTCTAATTATGAAAAGGATTTATTGGAAATCGTACAAGGGACTGTTAATGGAATACCATGCGAATTCGATTCAAATTCTAGTAAATGTACTAAGTATTTATATGTATTTACTTTATTATATTATAATAAAGTTATACTTGTAGCATACATTGTAAATACTCAAAGCCAAGCAGCCATAATTGAGGAAATGAGTTTTCAGCCGGCTAATAGCAAAATAATTAATCTACAACCTTCAACCAGTGGTACCACGTCGTTTGAAGAAATTCATTTGAGTGAGGAGTCCAAAGAAGTAGAAGTTCATCCCATTAGCCAAGACAAGGTAAAATTTGTAAAATTATCATTTATTAACTGTTTATTGTTTATAATTTATAGAATAACTGGAGTACTTGGAATCCAAAAGCACTGAAACAAAAAAGACACTCTCGACTAAAGCCAATAACTAAAAATACATTGAACAACAAATGTGATTCGATGATCAAATCTCGAGAGGAGTTACTTCGTCTTCAAATCGACGCGTTACATGAGGAGATGCTGCGCAAACGTCGACTCACGGAAGCGGAAGAAGAATTCCTCAAAGAAGAACGAAAGCTAAAATTACAATTACTACAATTGCAAATTGAAAATCAAAAATTATTGTTAGATAAAAAAAAATAAAACTATGTCATTATTTATTGCTTTTATTTATGTTAGTGGATTTAACAATTATTTAGTTTCTATAACAAAACTTTTTATTCTCATAAATAATATAAATAAACGTGAACAAGAATACTAATTATGCGGATTTAAAATTTATACAATATAACTATTAGGCGGAATATTTAAAATTGCGTTGGAACGTTGTTGTTCCTTTTGCAAACCCTTGTTCCAGCCAATAATAACAAAACCTTGACAACGCTCAGCATTTGCTTTTTTTGTTATTAATCGAAAACATTATCGTTAAATTCCTGGATTTCCAAATTAATTTCCAATGGCCAAGTAATGCTATTGCGGCTGCAGTGACATTGACCTTCATGCGTGTGCATGCATGACTGTGCCACCACATTACTCCCCCTTCTAGAGAGAAGAGTAAGAAGGAAACAGGAAAGGAAAGGGTATAAAACAAAAAAATGATTAATGAACGGTTTTCTCCAACAAGTGAGTAGGCTTTAATCTGTCTAGTGACACTGTTTTCGCATTGTTACGAATTTTAATTGTAAAATATTTTTTATTTTGAGAGACTACTAAAAAGGGTCCTAAGTAAGCAGGCTTAAGAGATTATTTTAATGTGTCGTCTCGCATGAAAACGTGGGAGCAAAATTCTAACTCTTTAAAAATAAAAATTGGGCGATTTGCATGGTTTTGTGGTGGTACAGGGCGAACGTCGTTCGCCAACGTTCGAAGAAACTTGTGTGTTGTGGCGGTGTTTTTACATTTCGTAAAAAATTCACTTGGTACGCGTAAGGTAGTTCCGTAAACTAATTGCGATACCGTGGAATTCAGGTCATTCCTAAACGAGCTTCTAAAACCTAATAAAATTAAAGGCAGCACCGAAACCCAATTTCTACTCTGGTAGCAGTTTATAGCAGCTTTTAACGATCTGTGTAATCTTTCGATTATGCCGTTACATTCGTGGTGAAAAGAGGTGGTTCGAGTGTGTTTTATACCTAATAGTAATGAAAATTGGTTAAAAAGAGGATTCAAATTGACGGCCTTGATCAGTGGTAATCTTTAAAGGGACGCCAAACTTTACAATCCAATTAGCTAAAAAATGCGTTGCAACTGTCTCGGCAGACAGTCTATACAAGTTAATAAATAATTAAAATTTTGACAGGTTGGAAGTGGGCCAACTAAGTCAATATGAACATGTTCAAATCTTTCCGAAGGAAGAGAAAAATTTTGAAGAGGAGAATGAACGTGTCTGGTAATTTTAAATTTTTGGCAAACAAGGCAACATTTAGTCCAAACGGCACAATCTTTATTCATTGCTGGCCAGATGTAGCGTTTGTTTACTAACTTAATTGAAGCTTTGATACCGGGGTGTGACAAATTATATAAATTGTCAAAAATCTTCTTACGCCATGACAGTGGCAAGAAAGGTCTAGCGACATTTGCGGAAGTATTACAGTATATTAATTTAGTTGAACCAACAATTTGTAATAATTCTAAATTAATACTTGGGAGTGATTGAAGAACTTCTAAGTCTGGATCGGAAAGTTGATCTGTTGCTAAAGATTCAAAATCAAAAGAGGCGGGAAAAGAAATCGTGCTGATACGTGAAAATGTATCTGCAATATTTTCGTTACCTGGGATAAACTTAAAATCGGTACTAAATTGACTGATGTAATCGTGTGATGTAATTGCAGGCTTCGAAAGCAGTAATCAAAGATACATTCCAATGAATAGCAGTTTTGTCGTTCTTTTTACTTGCGTGGTGCACTGTATGCAAAGGTGCTTAGATGGAAGCTAAATTAGGCATAAATCTATGGTAAAAATTTAACATGCCCAAGAAGCGTCGAAGTTCTACAACAGTTGTAGGTTGTGGAATATCCAAAATTTCTTTAGTTTTAGATGGTAAAGGTTGAATACCGTATTCCGAAATAAGGTGGCCTCAAAAGTCCACGGATGGATGAGCAAAAATGGATTTATCTACGTTTAATATTAAACCGAATTTCTGTAAGGCTTTGAAAATTTGATTTAAATGAGATAAATGTTCTTTTAAATTTTTTGAAAAAATTAACAAATCATCGATGTATGGAAAACAGAAGTCGAATTTGCTTACGATCAAGTTGATGAAGCGCTGAAAAGTTTGTGCAGCGTTCTTCAAACCGAACGCCATGCAGGGAAATTCAAACAATCCAAAAGGAGTAGTGATTGCTGTTTTTTCGATGTCTTCTGGGTTCATTGGTATCTGGTGGTATGCTCTTAATCTAAGGTACTAAAAATAGTTTTATCACGTAAATTATTAGCCATGTTTTGTGTATTGGTTATTGGATATCGATCTGACACTGTTATAGAAGTTAGACGTCTGTAGTCACCGCATGAACGCCAATCACCATTCTTTTTTCTCACCATATGAAGAGGTGAAGCCCAAGAAGATGAAGATGGTCTACAGATATTTTCAGCTAGCATAAATTCAAACGCTTTTTTGGCACTTTCCAGTTTTGCTGGGTCCAAACGTCGGGGTTTAGAAAATACTGGCACCAGTTTTGGCACCGCTTTGCAGCTTGTTGCTTGAGTGATATCAGGATAACTTTACAAAATTTTGCTAACTCACGCATTTGTCGTAATAAGGGGGTAGGTTTTTTGTCACCTAATGTCAGTGAATTTAATAAGGTATTCAAACGCGATTGCTCAGATTCTTCAAATCGTTCAAGTAATTTTGACTTTAATGTGTCACATTCGGTGGGTTTAAAATTACGTCCGAAATTTGCAACAGGATTGAACCTTCTCATGAAACTACCACAGTATTGTATTTAGTATGATCATTAGTTATTCTCGAGTTGGCAAATTGAGCTTCAATCTGACAAAACCAAATGCGTAGATTGGCTTTCCAGAATACTGGAACTCTGACACTGACTGAGGTTAAATTTTGATTTTGTTGCGCGTTTAAAATAGGATTAGGTAAAGCAGGGATAGGAAAATGATTATAAGGGACATTTTGATTAGCCCTTGGAGATTAACTTAAATATGCAGGAATGTGCCACCACATTTATAACAATCGTTGAAAGTAATTTATAAAAGTATCTCTAATTATGGAGCCACTTCGATTTTGATTTGCTGGTGGCAAAACTGGGACTTCATCAATTGAAAAATTTTGCTCTTCAACTTCTGGCACCATATCACGATTACTACAGGCAAGGCAAAATAGCTGCACTAACAACAATAGCCTGTGCAAGACGTATTTTTGTTTTGATTCCAATACTAAGAATTGGAAATCGTCTTTTTGCAATTCCGAAGGTTTTTTCGATGACATTTCTTCTTCTTATCTGCGATTCATTGTACAACTGTTCTGCCGGAGTATTTGGATTCGATAATGGAGTCATCAGAAAAATTTTCTCAATCCTTTATTTAAATTTTTAACTTTATCAAATCTCCACACAATTTCTTCCGTATGTCAGCAATTTTAAAATTTTCAAATTTGCGAAACTTTCTTTCTAATCTTGCAACACTTTTCAAATAATCAAACAACTTTCAATTTAAATTAAAATTACTTTATTCATCAAAATATCAAAAATTATTCAAATTAATGAGAGCACGGGTTAGACAAATTCTTCCTCGTTAATGCTCTCCGACTTTAAGCGCTTGGCTAATTATACAAAATTTTGTCGTATAATTTCACAAGCAACTAAAAAACTTTCAATTTCTATAAAATTATTAATCTTGAAACACTTAACTCAGCTAAACTTCTTATTATATTTTTTATAATTACTTTTTTTTTAATTATATTTTTTTTCAAAATCATCAAAATACTCCATTTCGTGCAAGCATAGGCAAAGTACTTTTACAAATATTTGTTTTAGAAAACTCCCAGTAATTTAAAGAGTTACTTTCAAATTAAGAACGAAGAAGAAGAAACGGAAGTCAATTTGGAAGATTTACATCATTCCATCGACATTAAAGAAGAAACTTCAATGAACAAATCACCAGTGGATCAAGACTGTGGAATCCCTTCACTAACTCATCCTGGTAAAATATTTTTCCAGTGTCACATTTGCGATTATAGTTCTTCTGTAAACTCAATGTTAAAACGTCATTTACTAACTCATACTGACGAGAAACCGTTTGAGTGCAAAATGTGCGATTATAAATGTTCAAAACGAGGACGATTAACCGAACATTTGCGAACTCATACGGGTGAGAAACCGTATAAGTGTAACACTTGCAATTATAAATGTTCACGAAAAGATCAACTGAAAGCACATTTACTAACTCATACGGGTGAGAAACGGTTTGGGTGTGACATGTGCGATTATAAATGTTTCCGCAAAAGAGCTTTGAAACTCCATTTACTAAATCATACGGGCGACAAACCGTTTGAGTGTACCATTTGCTGTTATAAATTTTCCATAAAAAATGGTCTTAAACGACATTTACTTACTCATACCGATGAAAAACCGTTCGAGTGTAACATTTGCTATTATAAATTTCCCGTAAAAAATAGTCTTAAACGACATTTACTCACTCATACCGATGTAAAATCATTTGAGTGTAACATTTGCGATTATAAAAGTTCACGAAAGGGAGGATTAACCGCACATTTATTAACTCACACTGGTGAGAAACCATTTCAGTGTAACTTGTGCAAGTACAAATGTTCACTTAAAGGAAATTTAAAAAGGCATTTACTCACTCATACGACATCGGCGCATCTATTGGGGCGAACTTAATTTCCCCCCCCCTCTCAAATGAATTAATTGCTGCCGTGCGGCAGTTGTATCGTAATATTGCAATTTTGTATTGTATAACTTTTTTTTTGTTTCTTAATTTTTTGTCGAGGGTTCGAAATGACTTCCAAATTTTTTTGATCATCAGACTCTTATTTTTTAAAATTCATTAATAAATGTTTATTGTTTAAAATTTTCTGTTTCAATTTTTATTTCGTTGGAATAAAATATAAATTGATAACGTTAAACTTCTATGATACCGACAGCTCAGCTGTCTTCTTACCATCAACATTAGTAGTTCCTTCATTAAATTAAATCAATTATTTTATTGTCTATCGAACCCGTCGTGGTGTAACAAACCACTCATAGATTCGCAAGCCTAAACAAAGGTAATTTATGCAAATTTAGCATAAACGCAATAAGCGACCGATTAAAATTTTTTATTTTATCTAAGTTACCTTTTTCAAATTGCGAATATAAATAAGTGAAACGTAATTAGTTGATAATTGGACGGCTTTCTGCAGAAAGGAACCAACCCCAATATTTTAGTTTTGAGTAATTGATATTTAAAGTTTAAGCTTAATTTAAAATTAACCATTGATTTCAGTGATACTAAACTTATGAAATTTTAAAAAGCATGTAATTGTGTGCCAACTTGGCTAACAGAATTTCGTGCTACTTTGTAAAAAATTATTTTGTGGGTTGGTTCCCAATATTCTGCAATATAGTTCATCCTTTTTAGCAAATGTTAGTTGATTCATTCACATACAAAAGGCAGTATTTATTTGATATGTAGATTGGTTCTTTTCTGCAAAAGACTTTATTACATTTAGGATCAAATGGTTGAAAAAAAATTATATTTTGATTTTGTGGGTTGGTTCCTTTCTGCAGAAAGCCGTCCAATTATACAATTAAAATAATAAATGTAAAAAGGTTGGGAAGCGCATATTTCAAATTATATCGAAACGGCCACAAAGTTTCACAATTTAAGTGGTTGACGAATTTTACCTAAGGACTTTAAGAGGGATTCATAAAACGTCTGAATTATGGGACAGATATGGCTTTTTAAAAACTAATTAAGGACTAACGAATTTTGACCTTATTGACTCTAAATTTGAGCAAACCGATCATACACAGTTCAAACTTACACTAAAAAAAGCGTAGTCTTTTTTGCTAGGAAAATCTCATGTTATGTGCCAAAAATCTTGCGAAATAACTAAGAATTACGTTATTAGACTAAAAACCAATTAAGTTGAGAGAAACTATAATTTAAATTATTAAATAAACATGTCTTAAACCATAAAGGTTAAAAAACCGGTCACCTTAAAACTTTTTTTAAACTATGTATTAAAAATTCGAATTATAACCAACTGTTGGAAATCACCGGTTCAAACTTAAATAAAAGGGGAAAATAAGAGCAAATCCATTAGAATATCAATTTGAAGTGACCGTCTCGACAACTAATTGACATGTGTTAAAAGATTTACATTTACAAACAGTAACTCTCAAACATTCTTTTAATACGTACACACAAGCTTGAAATTCAAGTCAACTTTTTGTGTGCACTGATTTAAATTCGACGTTTCGCGAATATTTTGCTAAAACTCTTGATTGCAATCGTAATACATGTTAACCTGATTTTGGGCGATGCAACAAAAATGTCATTCACGAGTTTTCGCGATTAGGAAAGCCAATTAACTGCAAAGAATTTTCAATTTTTCAATCAAAATCGAATATGATTATTCCCTATCCGTAACAACAATTAAAAACGATAATGCCAATTTTTATAATTAAAAATCCAGTTTTTAAAAACCAAAATTCGTCGACGAATACACATTAACCTTATTGACATGTATTCCAAAATTTCATATAAATAGAGCGAGATCTCTTAATGGCACGCCAGTCTTTCTCCGTCAAGGGGCAGTCTCATCCTTCCGACAAGATGTAGTCCATCTCCGACAAGATGTAGTCTATCTTCGACAAGACGCGCAATCCAACCTGTCAGTTCGTTCCGGGGTGTTAAATAAAAGTGTTGTGCCAATTCATAATTAATTTAATAATTATAATAATTTTTTAATTTTATAATGCAAGCTGATACATAATTTAAAGTAACTTAAGTTTTAAAAATATTTTTATTTGTCAAAATTAAATTAAAGTTATACTTTTCCGAACGCAACTTGCTCGGAGGTGTACGAAATTTAAAACACAAAGCTTGAAGCTTGTTCTATTTGTGTCGCTTTGCAGCTATTTGAACGATTTTGATAAGATTGCGCTCCGTGTTAGCCATTATTTGACGTACCTTCTCCACACTCAGGCAATCACCTTGTCGATCTAAGATAATACACAGGATTTTATCGTTTGCTAACCAACTTTTAATGTCCTGATGAAATTTTCTTACGGTCTCCAAATGTGTTTTGCTACAACGAAACCTATTTGGAACGATGTTTTTTAAAATGGCGAAATATTTAACTTGTTTTATTTGCACAACATCGATTTCGCAATCGTTGCCTTTGTTGTAAAAAGAAATTTTCGTAAACACTTGTCGGTCCAATGGGCAAACCGGATTACTTTTTGCCCACTCTTTGAGGCACTCGCAACAAAACAAGTGCTTGCAATGCTCAGGCCGCGCTCTTTTTTCATCATCTTCAATAATTTTCCAACAAATAGGGCACTTAGGTTTTTCTTCCATATTTTCCATGTTATGTTTACTGCTCATATTTTCTTTAAATGAATTTCTATTGTCGATGTTTGTTATATTTTTGTATTTTACTAGCACATGTTTGTCCTATATAGAGTTTAAGTAGGATCAAACTATCAACTGATAACAGGATCAAATGATCAACGAATAACATAATGCATAATTATAACATAATATAAAAACGAGCGCTTCTTTACAAAGTATTATAAAGATTGTTGTTGATCATTAAATATGAATAAACAATTAGAAAACATTACGATCGGAGGAATTAACTATCGAATAGTTATTAAATCAAATTTCAAACTAAAGTATTCTGAGTTAAATGATATCAAGGAGATTAACTTTGCTGGTAAATTGGTTGTTGGACTACTTTTTACTTTTCGACTAAATATATATTATTCATCGTGTTTTACTTATTTGTGTGTACTAATACATTACTAGTACTAGTGGTACTACTAATAAGTACCAGTACTTATTTGTAACAGATAAGTTTAGGTTTGAGGTTAGTAAACAAGGTAACGACGTTAACATTCAAAGAGCCATCCGCAGATTTAAAAGGACTTGTAAGTGTTACTCCGAGGGGGATCACAATGTGCGGGGTTTGTTTGACGATCACAGCTTTGCTTTGGTTAGTAACTTTGATTTGAGAAAGCGGTAATTCAAATTGACGACCAAAAAATATTACAAGCTGATACATAATTTAAAGTAACTTAAGTTTTAAAAATATTTTTATTTGTCAAAATTAAATTAAAGTTATACTTTTCCGAACGCAACTTGCTCGGAGGTGTACGAAATTTAAAACACAAAGCTTGAAGCTTGTTCTATTTGTGTCGCTTTGCAGCTATTTGAACGATTTTGATAAGATTGCGCTCCGTGTTAGCCATTATTTGTCGTACCTTCTCCACACTTAGGCAATCACCTTGTCGATCCAAGATAATACACAGGATTTTATCGTTTGCTAACCAACTTTTAATGTCCTGATGAAATTTTCTTACGGTCTCCAAATGTGTTTTGCTACAACGAAACCTATTTGGAACGATGTTTTTTAAAATGGCGAAATATTTAACTTGTTTTATTTGCACAACATCGATTTCGCAGTCGTTGCCTTTGTTGTAAAAAGAAATTTTCGTAAACAGTTGTCGGTCTAACGGGCAAACCGGATTACTTTTTGCCCACTCTTTGAGGCACTCGCAACAAAACAAGTGCTTGCAATGTTCAGGCCGCGCTCTTTTTTCATTATCTTCAATAATTTTCCAACAAATAGGGCACTTAGGTTTTTCTTCCATATTTTCAATGTTATGTTTACTGCTCATATTTTCATTAAATGAATTTCTCTTATCGATGTTTGTTATATTTGTATTTTACTAGCACATGTTTGTCCTATATAGAGTTTAAGTAGGATCAAACTATCGACTGATAAAAGGATCAAATGATCAACGGATAATCGAATCAACGAATAACACAATGCATAATTATAACATAATATAAAAACAAGCGCTTCTTTACAAAGTATTAGAAAGATTGTTGTTGATCATTAAATATGAATAAACAATTAGAAAACATTACGATCAGAGGAATTAACTATCGAACAGTTATTAAATCAAATTTCAAACTAAAGTATTCTGAGTTAAATGATATCAAGGAGATTAACTTTGCTGGTAAATTGGTTGTTGGACTACTTTTTACTTTTCGACTAAATATATATTATTCATCGTGTTTTACTTATTTGTGTGTACTAATACATTACTAGTACTAGTGGTACTACTAATAAGTACCAGTACTTATTTGTAACAGATAAGTTTAGGTTTGAGGTTAGTAAACAAGGTAACGACGTTAACATTCAAAGAGCCATCCGCAGATTTAAAAGGACTTGTAAGTGTTACTACGAGGGGGATCACAATGTGCGGGGTTTGTTTGACGATCACAGCTTTGCTTTGGTTAGTAACTTTGATTTGAGAAAGCGGTAATTCAAATTGACGACCAAATATTACAAGCTGATACATAATTTAAAGTAACTTAAGTTTTAAAAATATTTTTATTTGTCAAAATTAAATTAAAGTTATACTTTTCCGAACGCAACTTGCTCGGAGGTGTACGAAATTTAAAACACAAAGCTTGAAGCTTGTTCTATTTGTGTCGCTTTGCAGCTATTTGAACGATTTTGATAAGATTGCGCTCCGTGTTAGCCATTATTTGACGTACCTTCTCCACACTTAGGCAATCACCTTGTCGATCCAAGATAATACACAGGATTTTATCGTTTGCTAACCAACTTTTAATGTCCTGATGAAATTTTCTTACGGTCTCCAAATGTGTTTTGCTACAACGAAACCTATTTGGAACGATGTTTTTTAAAATGGCGAAATATTTAACTTGTTTTATTTGCACAACATCGATTTCGCAATCGTTGCCTTTGTTGTAAAAAGAAATTTTCGTAAACACTTGTCGGTCCAATGGGCAAACCGGATTACTTTTTGCCCACTCTTTGAGGCACTCGCAACAAAACAAGTGCTTGCAATGTTCAGGCCGCGCTCTTTTTTCATCATCTTCAATAATTTTCCAACAAATAGGGCACTTAGGTTTTTCTTCCATATTTTCAATGTTATGTTTACTGCTCATATTTTCTTTAAATGAATTTCTATTATCGATGTTTGTTATATTTTTGTATTTTACTAGCACATGCTTGTCCTATATAGAGTTTAAGTAGGATCAAACTATCGACTGATAAAAGGATCAAATGATCAACGGATAATCGAATAACATAATGCATAATTATAACATAATATAAAAACGAGCGCTTCTTTACAAAGTATTATAAATATTGTTGTTGATCATTAAATATGAATAAACAATTAGAAAACATTACGATCGGAGGAATTAACTATCGAATAGTTATTAAATCAAATTTCAAACTAAAGTATTCTGAGTTAAATGATATCAAGGAGATTAACTTTGCTGGTAAATTGGTTGTTGGACTACTTTTTACTTTTCGACTAAATATATATTATTCATCGTGTTTTACTTATTTGTGTGTACTAATACATTACTAGTACTAGTGGTACTACTAATAAGTACCAGTACTTATTTGTAACAGATAAGTTTAGGTTTGAGGTTAGTAAACAAGGTAACGACGTTAACATTCAAAGAGCCATCCGCAGATTTAAAAGGACTTGTAAGTGTTACTACGAGGGGGATCACAATGTGCGGGGTTTGTTTGACGATCACAGCTTTGCTTTGGTTAGTAACTTTGATTTGAGAAAGCGGTAATTCAAATTGACGAACCAAATATTACAAGCTGATACATAATTTAAAATAACTTAAGTTTTAAAAATATTTTTATTTGTCAAAATTAAATTAAAGTTATACTTTTCCGAACGCAACTTGCTCGGAGGTGTACGAAATTTAAAACACAAAGCTTGAAGCTTGTTCTATTTGTGTCGCTTTGCAGCTATTTGAACGATTTTGATAAGATTGCGCTCCGTGTTAGCCATTATTTGACGTACCTTCTCCACACTTAGGCAATCACCTTGTCGATCCAAGATAATACACAGGATTTTATCGTTTGCTAACCAACTTTTAATGTCCTGATGAAATTTTCTTACGGTCTCCAAATGTGTTTTGCTACAACGAAACCTATTTGGAACGATGTTTTTTAAAATGGCGAAATATTTAACTTGTTTTATTTGCACAACATCGATTTCGCAATCGTTGCCTTTGTTGTAAAAAGAAATTTTCGTAAACACTTGTCGGTCTAACGGGCAAACCGGATTACTTTTTGCCCACTCTTTGAGGCACTCGCAACAATACAAGTGCTTGCAATGCTCAGGCCGCGCTCTTTTTTCATCATCTTCAATAATTTTCCAACAAATAGGGCACTTAGGTTTTTCTTCCATATTTTCCATGTTATGTTTACTGCTCATATTTTCTTTAAATGAATTTCTATTATCGATGTTTGTTATATTTTTGTATTTTACTAGCACATGTTTGTCCTATATAGAGTTTAAGTAGGATCAAACTATCAAAACGTTAAAAAATCAAATGGTCAACGGATAATCGGATCAACGAATAACATAATGCATAATTATAACATAATATAAAAACAAGCGCTTCTTTACAAAGTATTATAAAGATTGTAGTACACAGGAATTTATCATTTGCTAACCAACTTTTAATGTCCTGATGATACTTTCTTACAACCTCTAAATGTGTTTTGCTACAACGAAACCTATTTGGAACGATGTTTTTTAAAATGGCGAAATATTTAAGTTGTTTTATTTATTTATTTTAGTCGAAAGTGGCCGCAACCTAGATTTTTGCTTTTAATGCGTTGAAAAATTTTCGATTATTAGTGATTTTGTTTAGATAATAGATTTTCCTGGAATTTAAGTTATTTAGTTGAAATTGATAAATATTTGTTTGATGTTTTTTGTAAAAACCACTCATTTAGAGATATTTAGAAAATTATGTTTATATTACATCAGAATAATATGCATATTATATAATTATTATAAAATGTTGGCTGAAGTACATAAATTCTCAATTCTCAGAAACCAGAGTATAATTAAACAAGCCAACTTACAATTTATTGCAAGTTATTGTTCTATAATACAATAGCCGCGTGGATAGCCGTAGAAAAATAGTTTAGCTTTTAACACCTCATGTCACCACTTTCTGTTTAATTATTTTGAAATAAATCTAGATGTAATTGCCCACGCTCAAAACGGCAACCTTAAACGACATTTACTCACTCATACCGATGTAAAATCATTTGAGTGTAACATTTGCGATTATAAAAGTTCACGAAAGGGAGGATTAACAGCACATTTATTAACTCACACTGGTGAGAAACCATTTCAGTGTAACTTGTGCAAGTACAAATGTTCACTTAAAGGAAATTTAAATAGGCATTTACTCACCCATACGACATCGGCGCATCTATTGGGACGAACTTAATTCCCCTCCCCCTCTCAAATGTATTAATTGCTGCCGTGTGGCAGTTGTATCGTAATATTGCAATTTTGTATTGTATAACTTTTTTTTTGTTTCTTAATTTTTTGTCGAGGGTTCGAAATGACTTCCAAATTTTTTTGATCATCAGACTCTTATTTTTTAAAATTCATTAATAAATGTTTATTGTTTAAAATTTTCTGTTTCAATTTTTATTTCGTTGGAATAAAATATAAATTGATAACGTTAAACTTTTATGATACCGACAGCTCAGCTGTCTTCTTACCATCAAAATTAGTAGTTCCTTCATTAAATTAAATCAATTATTTTATTGTCTATCGAACCCGTCGTGGTGTAACAAACCACTCATAGATTCGCAAGCCTAAACAAAGGTAATTTATGCAAATTTAGCATAAACGCAATAAGAGACTGATTAAAATTTTTTTTAAATTGTATGCTTTTTTTATTCTGTAATTATATATTTTTTTGTACCATTTTGTCATTATATTTTTTTGCGTGTTAAATAAATTATTTGTGATTTACATGTTCTTATTCTTTTTTTGTTGTTAAAAAGGCGATCGACTTGGTAATAATACTACGTCTCCGATCTTCAATTTAAAAGTTTGAGTCCGGCTTATAAACAGGCTCTGGTGGCAGCGAATTAACCTTCAGTTAACACACAACGGCCGCGATTATTTAATTAATCAAAGCCTACCGGTGTTACAGTGGTTCGACAAACGTTTTCCAAATACTTGATAAATCTTATAATTTAATCTTAATTATGCAATTGCAAATAAGAACTATTTTTAAATCAATTAAAATTTACTAAATTAATTTTTAACTTGATACCGAATTGTTCGTCGATGATAATTTCGTGTTCGGTTAGATAGTTCTTGAGCTCTTCCATTATGATTTTCTCTAGAAGTTTACTGAGAGTTGCAAGCAGACTAATGGGCCTGTAGTTAGTGGCGATGTTTCTTACCTTGTTGAGTTTTGCTCAGCTGGTAGAGCTGAACCGCGTTTGGTAATTGTACTAAATCTATCAGGTGCAAGTACTAGGTTAATAATTTGTGGATGACATATATACCTGTTCAATTTTCGTAAACTCTTATTATTATAATAAAGCTTTGATGGTTTTACAGTTTTACTACTAAATTTTTCACCAGACGAGTTTATTATTTTTATCAATCAGTCAGTAGTCGAATGTTTAATATATTTATTAATGCATTTATTTAAATACTATCGAAATCATCTTGGTTCGGTCCGTTTAAAAGCATGTAATTTGTTATAGAAAGTTATAAGAGCTCCCTAACTTAGGCAACCCAAGTTACATATAATTCTACAGAGGTTTATAAAGAAATTATTGTGGTTATTGTTAATTTAAAAAATTAAGTGCTGTAACATTTTTAAATTTTTGTTTTAGTCTATATGAATTCTATTGTTTTTACTTTTCAGTTTCATAAAAAAAAGAACATCAAACGCCGCCACTGGATGTTGAATGTCATTTTGAATTTCTTCTCAATTGTGCATAGCCTAATTATCAAATATCTATGAATATTAACAAGTCGGTATAATTTAGAAGTAGCCAATTTGTTGAGTTATTGTGATTAATTCCATATATTTGTATATTTTAGATTAATTGTATTCTCATTACAGAATTTATAACCAGAGCTTCAACCTAACCTCAAAATGGAGAGCACAGAAGTCGAGTTAGGAATTGTACCAGTCTATTGGTACTAAAGAAGATAAATCTACTTTGGAATATCAACAAGATAATAATGAGGTGAACTATAAATTTTATTTAGTATTAGAAAGTTTACACAAAAAAAGTTTATACGTAGTTTAAATGTCAAGTTGTAAATATAAGTCTTGTATAGATTTAATGAATTTTTAACTGTTGTGATTGCAAAAGTTATTACTACATTTTACAAACGCTTCGGGAAATTTAATTCCGTTTTTAAGTTTTCGATACCTAATTAAAAGTCTTTGGTTTTCCAAATTAACTGTAATTTTAAGTTATTAACCTACCTCCTGCATTTTTAGTTTCATTGTAATTTGATAAGCTTGGTGTTGTTCATTTTCGAAATAATGAGGAATATTCCCAAATTTTATTTTTATTTCGATTTGGTCATCAAATGTCTTGATTTAAGTTTTACGATTGAATTTTCCAACGAGACTTGTTTCTTATTTTTATTAATTAGTAGTCGAACGTTTAATTTATTTATTAATGTAATTATTTAATGTAATGAGACGGTCATTAGCCTAGTTTGTTAGCTGAATGACTGCTAACATTAAGTATGTTAGCACAAACCATCTGGTGTTGATGTTTAAAATTCAAATATGTAATATCAACGAGCCATTAAAATTTAGAAGTCTTTCAAGTGGTGATTTATTGTGATCAATTCCATATCTTGACATATTTGATATTATTTTGTGTGCTTTCCAGAATGTATCACCAGAAGTTCAACCTAAGCTCAAAATGGGGAGCACGGAAGTCAAGTTAGATGAATTGCACCATCCCATGGATGCTAAAGAAAATGAATCTATCCTGGAATATCAACAAGATAATAATGAGGTGAACTATAAATCATACCTAGTGTAAAATAGTCATACAAATGAATTTAGAGAAAATTATTTTCAAAAAGTTACACCGAAAGTGGTTTAAATATCTGGTTGTAAATACTATAAATCTTTTATGAATTTGACGAATTTGTAACAGCTGTGATTGAAAATGTACATTAATTTGGGTCATCTTGAATTCTCTGTGAGATCACTTCACAAAACTCGATTCTTTTATCATAAATTATCCGAAATAAAAGTTTGTACAAATTATTGGTACCGCGAATAGCCCTTGCTTTTAATAATCTGTTTTCGAAAATGTCAGTTCTTATCATTTTCTTTATAACATCAAGTATCTACCAAACATTCCTTGTTACGCTTTGGAATCATTTTTCATTAATCAAGCACTCAATTTTAATCAATCCTATTCCTTTAACTGTCAACTCATTGTTATTTTCTAGTTTTACAGTAAATTCTTCGGTCTGTTTCAAATTTGAAAACAATGTTTTGTGAGGACTCATGTGATTAGAGGCACCACTGGCAAGAATCCTAACCATTTCGTCGTGAATTATTACTTTTACGATTTCTATATTATTTTCGACATTAAATGCTGAACAGTTACTGTCGACCGTTATTTCTCTATGTTCACAAAAATTGTTTTTGTATGCTGATTTACGACGTTCTGGACAATCTCGTTTAAAATGTTCCCTTTTTCGACAACCAAAACAAATAAATTTGTTCTTGTTCACGCTTTTCGGTTTTCTATAATAGCCCAGTCAAAATAGCACTTCAGCTTGTATAAATTACGATAAAGGTGAAAATTGGTGGAAGTCTTCATTTCATTATTACAAATGAAATTGTCAAAAGTCTCCATTGATCCCTCGTCTGCTAAAAAAATTATTCAAGGTCAAAGGTCAAAAATGTTAGTTTTTCGCCTGTTTCTCGCAAACGGCGAGTGTTATAGTAAAAATAGCTTACACAAAAGTTGTAGATTATTAAATTCTCTATAAAAATTGTCTCTATGCTTTTTTTTCTACGAATCATCATGTCATTTTTTAAATGATACATATTGTGGTGATATTTTGTGCAGTCAACCAGCCAGTCCAGATCGTGGTCAAATATTTGTTTTATGTGCTGCAAATAGAGTTCTAATTTATTCAGAGGAAAACAAAAAGGCTAAATTTACTACTTAAACACCTCTGTAACACATTTTTGATTGTGATATTTTATAAGACTTGTAAACAGTGATTTTTATGATGTGCTTCAATAACCATCTACGAAAGAAAAGAGAAATTAATTTGTGTAACATCCTGTATGTGATTGAAAACTTACAAGGTATGAATTTTCTAGAGGTTGAACCCAAGTCTGCCTGGAAGCGTTGATGCAGGCCGGACGCTTAGATTTGAGTTGGTGCGTTTTTGAATTTACGATTTGTAAAAAATTTTACTTATAATTGAGTGAAAATTAGTTTCCGAGCGATGGAAGCGAGTATTTGTGACAAGTCATCGTTTTCAGTGTAAAATTGCTGAAAATTATTTAAATTTGATAAATTTGTTAAGTGGAGTAGTTTGAAGGGCAAAAAAAAATTTACGTACCTACGTCAAGTGTACACTTGAATTATTTGGATGTAATTACACATTGGATCAACAATATTGTGATTGAAGAGTTTCAATCAAATCGAGTACGAAAATTAAAACTACTCCACGCGGTTGGCAGAATTTCGTTATCAACGTACAGGTGGTTTACTTCCAACGCACAGAATCCAATTGAGGTCAACACAACGAGCACCCGAACACTCACGAGATTACATACCAGGTATTTGAAAAGAAAATTACTCTTTTGTGGAAAACATTTTTTTATTATAAAATTCAACATTTGTAATAACTTTATAAAAATTATTTGCTACACAATTAACACTAACCGACTAATGAGATTGAAATTTAACCCGATTTTGAATACAGTAAATAAAATTTCAAACTCAGTGGTCGAACACTTTACACTTAAAAGCCAACAAGCGAAAATTGTCGCTAACAAATTTTCCTTTGAATAAAACACATTTTTTCGTTATTCAAAATAAGAGTTTTTATTTTGCTCGCAAGACAGACGGGGTGACTCATAGGAATTCGCTACTGAGTGTTTCATGCTTCCGATAAAAACTGAGCTAACCGAGGTATTTAAAGGTGAAAAAGGTTTTTGTCATAAAATACCATCACAATATATCATTTAGATATGTTGTTTAGTTTTTTGATTGAATTAAATAACTCACTTAAAACTTGAAATTTAATGTTAAGTAAATTACAATTAATTCTTATGCTAGATTACACATAACTGCACTTATGTAATGCAAAAATGATAATGAGTAATTTTCTACCCAAGCCCCTCTCTTCGGCAGTCAAGCGAATTCCCCGACGTAAGATCACTGATAACGAACAAGATATTTGAAAAAAGAAAAAGAGAAACATCACAGCATTTGCTTTGTCACTTCCGGCTCTAAAATAGTTAACCTTTTCAGTGATAAGCCATTACTGGGACATATTGCCACGGCCATCTTATGATTTTAAGCGTCTATTCAACTTGTTGCGCAATTTATCTAAATTAAATTATCCCACGATAAATATATTTTCCACTTCAAACACCCGCCTTCATTTAAATTATCTTAATCAACTATTTCTTATTTAGAACTAATCACCGCTAGGTTCGCCATTGGTAACATTATATGAATAATCTATCTCTTCCATTACATAATCCCACTCCTGTTTTAAATGATAATAGTATTAAATCACAATCTCGAACAGTAATTAAATCTTAAAACTGAAGATGAAGTAAATAAAAACTTAGATTCAAACTCGTATGTAAAATTATCTAACCACGGGGCTGCGAACAATTATTACCTAAATTTTAACGTAATCCTGTATTAAATTCTTTTAGAAAAATAAATCAAATATTTAAACTTACGTATTTTAAATCAGTTGATAAACTAAAATATATTTTAAATTCAATTATTGAATATTCTTAAAACATTCCAAGTACCAAATCACCCACAACCGACCATCTCGACGTACAAATAAAATGTAAGGGCCCTTTGTTCGATCTCTAACGGTAAAATCTAACGAAAACTCGACTTCTTGCGTTTCAAACCCGCTGTTGCCAAATCGTTGTATTTTAAAGTAACCAACATGAACTAGATTTAAAATTTTGCGCCCATTATATTTAAGTTTAAATTTACAAAATTACAAAGCTTACCCTATCTTTATGTCTATTTTGACTGGGCTATAATTAATTACACTAGATGCTAACATTGCATTGTCTGCCTCTTCTGTACACGATAAATTCAATTCTTCGTTCATTCAACGAGATGTTAAATTTTTTATCGTATGCTTACTTTCTTCCGACGGCAGCCAACATTGTCTGAAATTTCTAAATTTGGACGGTAATGTTCCTAGTATTTTCGTTATTACAGCAGTATCACTAATTTCTCTCCCGCATCTTTAATTTGCCGAGCCAAGTTTTCCACCTTTGTGATGTGCTGTATTATAACCGAATCTTTTGGTGACATTATGACTTATGAAATTGTTCACGAACCAACTACCAGGCCCGGACTGGGACCTAAAACCGGCCCGGGCATTTTAGGGACTGTCGGCCCCCTACTTCCCGCAAAAACGCTACACGAACTCGTATACAGACGTATATACTGTCATGTATTTCCCTAAAATTTGGTATTTTGAAGTGTGAAATGATTTTTTATTTTTGGTTTATGTTTGAATTTTGAATATTTGTTAAAACGAGGTTGGCAATATAGATGGTTTTTAGAAAATTCGTAATTTAAATATTAAAAGTGATTTTTTTTTATAAAAAATTGTTTTGTTTGAAATTAAAAATGAATAAGAAGATGAGGTGTAGAGTGAATTTGATGATTTTAATGGTTGCTTTGGAACGGCAGCACAGCACTAATTAATATTTTGGAAGATTTGAAAGATCCAATTTTACATGTGTAGTTAAACTTGACTTTAACGTAACTTTTACATTTCTTGACTAGATAACTTTATTTATAAACCAAAATACTTCAACAATAATGTCATAATAGACTGTTGTGTTTTGAGTATTTTGTTTTATAGATACATAAAATCATTAACACAAGATGTAAAATAATTATGAAGTTTTACGTGAAAAAAAGTGGATTTTAACTAAAATGATAAACGTTATGAGAAAGCATGCGTGCTCAAAAACACTGAATGTTAAAAAACTTAATCAAACGGGATTTGTCACGAAACCTATTCTCAAAACTGAACATTTTCCTATTGAATATTGGTAAAAGGACACTTTTATAAGCATGCTAGAACAAAAATTTTGTAGGATAATGCAAGTTTTCGAAAAAAATTGAAATTAAAAATGTAAAATTTACATGTTTTAACATGGATTTATGATAGGCCGTCGGTGAGTTAGGCAAAAAAATAAAACAGGCCTGGAGGGTGCCGAAGGCGTCTGAATTTTATAACAATTTAAAAATATTCCTGTAGAATGGCAGAATTCGCCAATGGTGGAACTCGAAGCCATAGAACTCGTCGGTGTGTCGCCCAACGCGTTGCGTAGCGGATCTTTAATCTTTGTCATCTGGTGAGCGAGTAACGGGCGTTGGAAATCTGGGATCAAATTATACGCCGACGCGGGTTAGGCCGCGTCGATCTGGGTGGGTCGCCCGCAACTGACAACAACATTAAGAGTATATCAAAGCACACATACTGTCAACAGAAATAAGAACGGGGCTCAACGTGCGAGTTACTGTCACGCATCGAGATGTATTGTATTACATTTCCCTAATTTTCGTTATTTTAAAATGCCGTTATTTCAACAACTAATGCATAATCCTAAAAAATGTTTGTGTTAATATACTTAGAAAATTGTCCTCTTTCCAATGGCCAATAGGAAAAAGTTCAATTCTTGGGATAGAATACATGACCGTAACCACATTAACAACTGTTAATTTTCGCTGTTCACGTTAGCGAGTGTAATAATGTTCACGTTATCGAGTTTCTACTATTAAAAACTTGTATTTAAACGGTTTTTGTTATTTATAAATTTATTGTGCTAAAATTTTAAGTTTTATTAACCATTTTGATACTTTGTTATGTTATATAAAATAGCACAATTTTTTTCGCGATATAATCAGCCAGCGCTGCTGGTTAGACGGCCCTTTGACTGCACCGGCCCATCGGGCATTTGCCCGATCTGCCCTATGGCCAGTCCGGGCCTGCCAACTACTTATTGGTTTCCGATTTTATCGCATATACTGAATCTAATTTATCTAAAATTTCCAGTAGTTAGGGGATTCCCTCAGAATTCGACTTTTCAAAGGTGGCATAAAATATTCTGTTCGAGTTATAAAGATATTCGAGTAAGAAAAGTTTGAGTTATCAATGTAGAAATACATGTAATTCTTATTCTTGACGGTAGTGCCAACCAATTTGTTTTGAGTTGACAAAAATTCGAATAATCCAAGTTCGACTGTATTATTTATGTCTAGTTGTTATTCTGGTGTCTTTGTTGTTTATTCTTGAACTAACTTTATCTGCTGAATTCACAACGTTTTTTTTAAACATTTACAAATGTGAGAATTAAATCATTTACAAAAGATAATTTTTTCCAGAAAACCCTAAGCTATTTTGATAGCAACTTTAAAATTAAGACGGAAGAAGAAATCATGAAAATTACTTGGGAAGATTTGCATCATTCCATCGACATCAAAGAAGAAACTGTAATGAACGAATTTCAGGTAAAAAACTTTTTTATTTTTACAAATTAATTTTTATTTTTAATTTTCGTGTGGGTTCGGGTGGATATACAAATAATTGTAAGCATGAGACTCTTCTTAATTCAAATTTAAAATAATCTTAGTTTTTATCCTATAAATTTTTGTTTCAATTTTATTGCTTTAAATTTTCGTTACCTTATAAATTGTGGTCTCGTACTTGCGCGTCGAACCTGCTATGCCTGCCCACAGCTGGCCGCCTTATCATACAAAACTCGTCGTGGTTCGACAAAATTTTCTAAATCCTTTGAAACATTTTAAACATTTATTGAAATTTTTAACACTTCAATTTCAAATCTTCCAACTTCTCCTGAATCAATCAAATTTTAACTTTATCAAATCTTCACACCATTTCTTCCGTATGCCAGCAATTTTAAAAACTTAAATTTTGCGAAACTTACAACACTTTTCAAATAATCAAACAACTTTCAATTTAAATTAAAATCACTTTATTTATCAAAAATATCAAAAATTATTTAAATTAATGTGAGCACGGGCTAGACAAATCTGTTCTCGTTAATGCTCTCCGACATTAAAAGCTTGGCTTATTATACGAAATTTTGTCGTATAATTTCACAAACAACCAAAAAACTTCCAATTTCTAAAAAATTCTTAATCTTGAAACACTTAACTCAGTTAAACTTCTTTTAACGTAAATCAAAATTATATTTTTTTTCAAAATTATCAAAAACTTAATTTCGTGCAAGCGTAGGCAAAGAACGTTTGCTCGTGAATGTTAACCTGGCATGAAGCTGTTTCTTCCTTCAGCACGGTTACCAGCATCGTAACCAAAATAACTAGATTATAAAATTTTATGTACACGACAATATATTACGGTTTAACCAACCAAGCCTACTGAATTTGCCCCGTATTCATTAAATCACAAAAATATCTTTTTAAACATTTACAAATATTTGTTTTAGAAAACCCCAAGTAATTTAAAAAGTTACTTTCAAATTAAGAAGGAAGAAGAAGAAACGGAAGTCAATTTAGAAGATTTGCATCATTCCGTCGACATTAAAGAAGAAACTGTAAAGAACAAATCACAAGGGGATCAAGATTGTAGAATCCTTTCACTAATTCAACGTGGTAAAATATTTTTCCAGTGTAACATTTGCGATTATAGTTGTTCGATAAAATCATTGTTAAATCGTCATTTACTAACTCATACAGGCGCCAAACCGCACGAGTGTAAAATTTGTGATTATAAATCTTCTCGAAAAGAGGGATTAAAACGACATTTATTTACCCACACCGGCGAGAAACCGCACGAGTGTCATTTTTGCGATTTTAAATGTTCACAAAGATGGCGATTAACTGAACATTTGCGAACTTATACGGGTGAGAAACCGTATGAGTGTAGCACTTGCAATTATAAATATACACGAAAGGATCAACTAAAAGCACATTTACTGACTCATATGGTTGAGAAACCGTTTGGTTGTGACATTTGCGACTATAAATGTGTTCGCAAAAGAGCTTTGAAAATCCATTTACACACTCATACCAATGAAAAACCGTTTGAGTGTAACATTTGCTATTATAAATTTTCTACCAGAAATAGTCTTAAACGACATTTATCCACTCATACCGATGAAAAACCGTTTGCCTGTAACATTTGCGATTATAAAAGTTTACGAAAAGGGGGATTAACCGCACATTTGTTAACTCACACTGGTGAGAAACAATTTCAGTGTAACATTTGCAATTATAAAAGTTCACGAAAGGATCAACTAAATGCACATTTAGTGACTCATACGGGTGAGAAACGGTTTGGGTGTGATATGTGCGATTATAAATGTTTCCGCAAAAGAGCTTTGGAAATCCATTTACGAAATCATACGGGCAACAAACCGTTTGAGTGTAACATTTGCTATTATAAATTTTCCATAAGAAATGGTCTTAAACGACATTTGCTCACTCATACCGATGAAAAACCGTTTGAGTGTAACATTTGCGATTATAAAAGTTTACGAAAAGCAGGATTAACTGTACATTTATTAACTCACACTGGTGAGAAGCCATTTCAGTGTAAGATTTGCAATTATAAATGTGCACTTAAAGGAAATTTAAAGAGACATTTACTCACCCATACCACATCGGCACATCTATTGCGTCGAACTTAATTCCCCCTTTCAAATGAATTGATTGCTGCCGTTTAGCAGTGGTATTGTAATATTGCAATTTTGCATTGTATAAAATTTTTTGTTGAGGGTTCGAAATGACATGCAAATTTTTTAGAACATGAGACTTTTATTTTTTTAAATAGATTAATAAATGTTTACCGTTTAAAATTTTCTGTTTCAATTTTTATTTCGTTGCAATAAAATATAAAATGATATCAATTATTTTATTGTCTATCGAACCCGTGGTTGTTCGACAAAGGTTTCCAAATACTTGATAAATTTCATGTTTTATTCTTAATTAAGCAATTCTAAATTTGAATTACTTCTAAATCAATTAAATTTTAATAAAATAATTTTTAACTTTATCAAATCTTCGTTAAAAATTCACACAATTGCTGTTGTATGCAAGCAACTTCACAAATCACCTCAATGTTGATTAAGTCGATGGTTGTATAAGTGATTCATTTTCGACTTGCATGCGGTGGCCCAAATGGGAGCGTTGTAGGAAAGTATCAGCCTGGCACTAACTTTGTACGAAGTGACTTTTTTATTCTTTGGTGTTCTAGCATTTGGACCAATGTAGGGGTATAATAAATGGACAACGTAGTTGCTCTTGTCCAGTCGAGCCTATATTTCTTGGCTTGAAAGTAGCTTTGAGTCTAGCGCTGTGCTTAGGTATTTCACTATATTCTGCCATGGGATGGTGTAGTTTCCAACTTTAACTTCTGCAACATCTGAAGATTTGATTTGAACGTGAACGGAATTGCTTCCTTCTTGGGTATATTGACTTTAAGTTTCCATGTTCTGATAAATTTGAGAATTAATTTAATGTGTTCTTCTAGATGCGTTCCATATTTCCTGGTTTCCTTGGAATGTCCGAAGATGGATGTGTCGTCTGCATAGACTCCAATACTTGATTTGTGATGTTGAGGAATATCGTTGATGAAAATGGAAAATAGGATCGGACCTAATGATGAACCTTGGGGAACCGTCTACCACAGCGGAAACGGCTTGGTTGACGACAACAGAGAATTGTCTACCTTCCAGGTAGCTGACGATGATCTTGATTAAATTAAATGGAGCTTTAACTAACTTGACTAATTTATAGATAATTGATTTGCTATTAACGACGTTGAAAACTATTTCCAGGTTTGTCTTTCGTGCACGATCTTCTTCTTGATACGTTGTGCTATGTCGAGCTGTAAAACTGAATTGTGCATCGATGATAATTTCGTGTTCGGTTAGATAGTTCTTGAGCTCTTCCAGTATGATTTTCTCTAGAAGTTTACTGAGAGTTGCGAGCAGACTAATGGGCCCTTAGTTAGTGGCGATGTTTCTTACCTTGTTGGGTTTTGGCAGCGCAGTTATCTTGGCCAGCTTTCACTGAGTAGGAAATTAGTCTGTTGGAGATGCCGTCTGGACCGGGAGATTTTCTATTCTTTATCCCTCGAATAATTTTAGCAAATTTAGTTGAATTTGTCTTGTGGGGTACTTTCGTCGAGCTAATCCTGATTCATGTGAAGGTTCTCGCATGTGGTATTTACTTCCTTGTTCACGGGAGAGAGTCGTTGATAAGTTTGCTGTGGGCATCTAGAAAAACATTTGCGAAGGCGTCGGTTAAATTTATCAAAAGTTATTTTAAATGTCGTCCTGATAGGTTTACTTCAAAATTTGGTTATAAAATTTTATTACAGTGATTCCTGGCAAAAAGAATTCCATTAAGGCTTTACAAAAATTGATCCGATAGATACTGCTTGCTCAGCTGGTAGAGCGGAACCGCATTCGGCAATTGTACTAAATCTATCAGGTTCAAGTACCAGGTTAATAATTTGTGGATGGTACATATCTACTGGTTCAATTTTGGTAAATCCCTATTATTATAATAGAGCTTTGATTGCTTTACCGTTTTACTACTAAATTTTTCAACGAGACGAGTTTATTATTTTTATTAATCAGTAGTCGAATGTTTAATATATTTATTAATCTATTTATTTAAATACTATCTAAATCACCTTGGTCCGGTCCGGTTAAAAACATAATCTGGCAACTCGGTAGTACTTCTTATAGCAGCTCCCTAACTTAGGCAACCCAAGTTACATATAATTCTACAGAGGTTTATAAACAAATTATTGTGATTATTATTAATTTAAAAATTAAGTGCATTAACATTTTTAAACTTTCCTTTTAGTCTAAATGAACTATTGTTTTTACTTTTTAGTTTAAATGAACTCTATTGTTTTAATTTTTAGTTTAAATGAACTATTGTTTTTACTTTTTAGTAATACGAAAAAAAAAACATCTAACGCCGATACTGGATGTTGAATGTCATTTTGAATTTCTTCTCAATTGTGCATAGCGTAATGGCAAATATCTATGAATATTAACAAATCGGTATAATTTAGAATTCGCTAATTTGTTGAATTATTGTGATTAATTCCATATATTTGTATATTTTAGATTAATTGTATTCTCGTTACGAAATTTATAACCAGAACTTCAACATAACCTCAAAATGGAGAGCACTGAAGTCGCGGTTGATGAATTGTACCGGTCTATTCATACTAATGAAAATAAATCTACTTTGGAATATCAACAAGATAATAATGAGGTGAACTATAAATTTTATTTAGTATTAGAATGTTCATACAAAAGATGCTCGAGGAAATTATTTTCAAAAATTTACACCATGTAAGTCAGTTTAAATGTCGGGTTGTAAATATAAGTCTTGTATGGATTTGATGATTTTGTAACTGTTGAAATCGCAAAAGTTATTACTACATTTTACCAACGCTTCGGGAAATTTAATTCCGTTTTTAGGTTTCCGATACTTAATTAAAAGTCCTAGGTTTTTCAAATTAATTGTAATTTTAAGTTTTTAACTTACCTTCTGCATTTGTAGTTTGATAAGCTTGGTGTTGTTCATTTTCAAAATAATGAGGAATATTCCCAAATTTTGTTTTTGATATCGATTTTATCGTCAAAAGTCATCCTGACTGAAAATTCGAATTATCGAAGTTCGACTGTATTATTTCTTTGCGGTTTGGTAAAAGGAAGTTAAGTTACAAATTTGTGCGATTTTGGGTTATTGGTACCATAATGTTGTTAATTTTGCGCTCTTTTGATTGGTATAAAGATTATAAGTCAATTCTTTAACATGAGAGTAAAAAAGATGCAAATACTATGAAGTTATGTTTATTTTGTTAGTGAAAAGAACCAAATGAAGTTAACTCGACTTAACTTTGTTATACCGTACACTGTAAATCTGAATTTTTGGTCTTAAATAGTTGAGTCGAGTTACTTTTTTTCAATTAACTGCAGGTGGTTTGGTATAAAGAGTTTAAGTCTATTTATTTCGTTTTACAACACATTTTTTATAAAGAATGTAAGCTATCTTACAGTATCTTGTATGTTATCAAATTCAAACTAAAAATTGTTTATAAATCAATCAGCTTTACAATAAATTATTATTCGCCAAGGTGCACCTGTTTATGATAACATACTAAATGCAAATGATTTGATAAAAAATAGAATATAAACAGAAGCAAAATATTAAAAGGCTTTAGTTTCAATTTACCATTGCATTGATAGCTAGTGATAATTATCTTGTGTAATATTGTATTTGTGTTTTTAAATTGGATTATCCAAAAAATGAGTTCCCGAACAAAGCGAATAATTAGTATGGTCGTAAATAAACAAATTGAAGGTAAGTTCTAAGTTTTTCAGTAATTTCATAGTTTTACATTATTATAAAATAATTCAATTAAGTAACATTTTTTGTTCCTGTTAGATGAAGAACCTAGCGGATCTAGGGAATCAAGTCCACCATCGTTAGATCCTGAATCCCCATCCCTGTGGAACTTGATGTACGACGCCGTGCTAAAACTCCGTCTACCAGCGGGAGCGACACTGATAGGATTCGCCGACGATTTGACGCTAATAGTCAGCGATCGGGAAGCCCAGGCTATGGAAACGAAGGCAAACCAGGCCATTTCCATCATCCTTCAGTGGATCAGAGACAAAGGGCTCCAGCTGGTCCCGGAAAAATCCGAAGCCGTCATGGCTATCGGAAGGAGAAAGATGCCCAACATCCGCATCCACATGAACGGATCGGCCATAATAATCAAAGAATCCGTTCTGGTGCTGGGAGTTAGACTGGACAAACATCTCAACTTCTCCCAGCACATCAGAGAAACGGCGGCGAAAGCAGAGGCGTCGGCATCCACCATCGCACGCTTGATGCCCAACGTGGGAGGGTCGAAGGCAACCAAGCGAAGAGTGCTCGCAACCGTGGTGCATTCCATCATGCTGTACGCTGCACCCGTTTGGCACGACGCCCTCCAAATAGGACGAAACCGAGACAAAGTACATAGAGTACAGCGAAGAGCCGCTCTACGCGTGATAAGTGCGTACAGGACCGTATCGGGCGAAGCAGCGCTGGTGTTAGCCTCAATAACACCAGCTGACCTACAGGCCGGAGAAAGGGCGAGAACCCACTCCGGACAAGTGAACACCAACGACACGACCATGAACCTTTGGCAAACCAGATGGGACGAAGCCGAGGTTGGACGGTGGACACGGCGACTCATACCCGACATCAAAAGCTGGGTCGCCAGAAGTCACGGTGAGGTAAACTACCACATCACGCAAGCCCTCACCGGTCACGGATGCTTTAACGCATACCTCCACCGTTTCGCCAGAAGAACGGCCCCCAAGTGCGACTACTGCGACGCGGAAGACACTGCCGAGCACACCTTTTTCGAATGTGCAAGATGGGAGCTGGCAAGAGTCACCGCAGAGTTGGGCACGGACTCGCAACTTACGCCCGACAACGTAGTAGCCACAATGTTGAAAAGTCCGGAGGACTGGAACGCCGTCGAAAAGATGATTCACACGGTCCTGTCCGCAAAAGAGCAAGCGGAGCGAGAGAAACAAAGGAACCAATGAAAAGAAAAGATGACAAAGAACAGAAGCTACAACATCAAACAAACGGCGAAAGAAGAAAAAGCACTCGGAAGACGAACAACCCCCACTCGATCGAAAGTAATGCCTAACGGCGGTTTCTCGGTCGAGATGGGGCGAGGGGGAGGTTTTAGTCAGTGCAAGTCTGACACTACCGTCATAGATGATGATGGTGTCTCGTACGAGATTTCCTCCTCCCTGCGCAAGCTAAAAAAAAAAAAAGATCCTGAATTAGAAGATTTGTTTAGTTCCGATGACAGTATCCTTGATAAAGACTATAGACCACTTTCAGAAAGCGAAGTGTTTCGCTTTTTTATCAAAGTTGTATATTTCTCAATTTAGTAATGTTATATGATTGTGATTCACTCATTATTATACCTAGTACCTATACTGATACATTTAACGTTTTCAGCTACTTCAAACGCTGAAGTGAAATTTGGACCTCCGAAAAAATGGTCAAGAAAAGTTCGTAACGAAAGGTCAACATTATTAAATAGCGGAAAATCTTACGTTAATAGCAATGGTCGAGTTGTGAAAAACCGAGAATTATAGCCGTTACGGCATTGTCAAATGAAATGCAAATCCAAGTTAGAAGAGTGCGATAGGAAAACTATTTTTGAAGAATATTGGAAATTGGCCAATCACGACAAACAAAAAAGCTTCATTGCCAACTTAATTGAAATGAAGGAACCCAAAACGCCAGACGTCGAAAACTCTCGAATTCCAAAACGAGAAATGCAACATTAGAATATTGTTTTGAAATACGGGGAACAAAACTACCAGTGTCCAAAGATTGCTTTATGAAGACCTTAGACATTACGGCTATGTTTATAACAAATGCTTTGCGCAAAAAATGTCAAACGGTTTCTGGAATTGTAAAGGGCGATCAACGGGGACTAAACATTTCAGTTAACAAGACATCCGATGAAAAATTAAGAAAAGTATTGAATCACATAAATTCATTTCCTGCATACGAAAGTCACTACACACGCAAAACAAATGACAAAAAATATTTGCCTGGACATTTAAATTTACGAATTTTGTATAATTTGTATACAGAAGCAGAAGAAGACCCCGTTTCAAGAACCATTTATGAAAGAGAATTTCGGAATGCAAATTTAAAATTGAGAAATCATCGATCGACACATGCCATACATGGAAATTAAAGTAGCGGAACAAAGCAAAAATCTTGAAGAAAAACAAGAAGCGGAAACGCGGCTTTAATGCCAAGGAAAAAGCAGATTTGGCTTATATGTGCAAAAAGCAAGACAAAATGGAAGCCATAATGGATCCAACAAAAAAATGTTATTGGTTTGATTTACAGCAATGTTTATCCACACCACTTCTTGTTTCATCAAAGGCATTCTATAAAAGGCAACTATGGACATTCAATTTGACTGTCCACGAAAATAGTACTGGAGCATCTAAAAATTTCATGTGGCGCGAAGCATTAGCTGGACGTGGAGCTAATGAAATTGGTTCTTGCGGCTATAATCATTTAAAAAATTTACCTTCTGCAATAAAAGAAATTACGTTTTATTCAGATACTTGCCAGGGGCAAAACAGGAACAGCCATATCTGTGCCATGTTTTTTTTTTGTATTTTTGTCGTGTATTTCGGAAGAAAACTAAAGCAGGTGAGCTGTTTAAACTACAAGAAGTGCGTTGGTTCCAATATAGGACCAACGAAATTGGATCTGTTTATTATAAAACAGATTTAAAGCCTGAATCAGAATTCAAAAACATTAGTTTTTTCCGTAGGAAAAATCGCACAACAATAAAACTTGAAAAACGCTGCCGCTCTCCAGTTGCGATATCTGATGAGAAAAAGAAAGATCTTATGGACCTTCTGCACTTGATACCACCGGTCTTTCACAATTTTTACAAAAATTTAACTACGGCCGATATCCCAGAAAATGATCCAGATTTGCAAGATTTCAAGGAGAATTAATTTTGTTTATTTACGAAATTAGAATAAATTTATTTGACTTAATATAATATTATCTACAAGAATTAGTGATTTACTTTCAACCCTAAAACCATAACTTGACTTAACTTTATAGTACCAAAGAATTTATTTGTAACTGCGAATCCAAAAAAGTTAAGTCATAAAAAAACCATTAATTATGGATATAAATCAATCAAGACGTTATTTGCTTCTCCTGAAAAGTTGACTTTTTTGACTTACCTTCCTTTTACCAAACCGCAAAGATTTATGTCTGGTTATTCTGGTGTCTTCGTTGTTTGTTCTGGAATTAACTTTATCTGCTGAATTTACAACATTTTTTTTAAACATTTACAAATGTGAAAATTAAATCATTTACTAAAGATAATTTTTTCCAGAAAACCCTAAGCTATTTTGATAGCAACTTTAAAATTAAGACGGAAGAAGAAATCATGAAAATTACTTGGAAAGATTTGCATCATTCCATCGACATCAAAGAAGAAAGTGTAATGAACGAATTTCAGGTAAAAAACTTTTTTATTTTTACAAATTAATTTTTATTTTTAATTTTCGTGGGGGTTCGGGTAGATATACAAATAATTGTAAGCATCAGAATCTTCTTAATTCAAATTTAAAATAATCTTAGTTTTTATCGTATAAATTTTGGTTTCAATTTTAATTTCGTATGTGTAATAATTTAATTATTACTTTAAATTTTCGTTACCTAAGTTTAAATTTTTAACACTTCAATTTCAAATCTTCCTATATCTCCCGAATCAATCAAATTTTAACTTTATCAAATCTTCACACAATTTCTTCCGTATACCAGCAATTTTAAAATCTTCAAATTTGCGAAACTTTCTAATCTTGCAACACTTTTCAAATAATCAAACAACTTTCAATTTAAATTGAAAAACATCAAAATATTAAAAATTATTCAAATTAATGCGAGCACGGGTTAGACAAATCCGTCCTCGTTAATGCTCTCCAGCATTAAGCGCTTGGCTTATGATACGAAATTTTGTCGTATAATTTCACCAACAACCAAAAAACTTCCAATTTCTAAAAAATTATTAATCTTGAAACATTTAACTCAGTTAAACTTCTTTTAACGTAAATCAAAATTATATTTTTTTTCAAAATCATCAAAATCTCAATTTCGTGTAAGCGTAGGCAAAGAACGTTCGCTCGTGAATGTTAACCTGGCATGAAGCTGTTTCTTCCTTCAGCACGGTTCCAGGCATCGTACCCAAAATAAATAAATTATAAAATTTTATGTACAGTATCTTACAAAAATTAAAATAAAAACAGAATTTTTTTGAATAATAAAACCTAACAAAATGTTAAAATAATAAATTTTAACTGTTAAGTAAATAAAATTATTATTTTAAAATTTATTATTTTAACATTTTGTTATTTTAACATCACATACTACTAAATACCACATAAATACTTAAAAAATTCTAAAAACTTTTTTAAGTTATTTTCTATTTTAGAATTTTTTTGGTTTCAAAATACGATAATATATTACGGTTTAACGAACCACACCTACTGAATTTGCCCTGTATTTGTTAAATTACAGAAATATATTTTTAAACATTTACAAATATTTGTTTTAGAGAACTCCAAGTCATTTAAAGAGTGACTTTCAAATTAAGAACAAAGAAGAAGAAACGGAAGTCAATTTGGAAGATTTGCATCATTCCATCGACATTAAAGACGAAACTTTAATGAACAAATCACAAGTAGACCAAGATTGTGGAATCCCTTCACTAATTCATCCTGATAAAATATTTTTCCGGTGTAACATTTGCGATTATAGTTGTTCGGTAAAATCATTGTTAAACCGTCATTTACTAACTCATACAGGCGCCAAACCGTACGAGTGTAAAATTTGTGATTATAAATTTTCTCGAAAACAGGGATTACAACGACACTTATTTACCCACACAGGCGAGAAACCTCACGAGTGTCATCTTTGCGATTTTAAATGTTCACGAAGATCGCGATTAACCGAACATTTGCGAACACATACGGGTGAGAAACCGTATGAGTGTAACACTTGCAATTGTAAATATGCACGAAGGGATCATCTAAAAGCACATTTACTAACTCATATGGTCGAGAAACCGTTTGGTTGTGACATGTGCGACTATAAATGTGTCCGCAAAAGAAATTTGGAAATTCATTTACGAAATCATACGGGCGAGAAACCGTTTGAGTGCAATATTTGCGATTATAAAAGTTCACAAAAAGCAAGATTAACTGTACATTTATTTACTCACACTGGTGAGAAACCATTTCAGTGTAACGTATGCGATTATAAAAGTACACGAAAGGATCAACTAAAAGCACATTTAGCCTCTCATACGGGTGAGAAACGGTTTGAGTGTGATATGTGCGATTATAAATGTTTCCAGAAAAGAGCTTTGGGAATGCATTTACGAAAACATACGGGCGACAAACCGTTTGAGTGTAACATTTGCTATAACAAATTTTCCACAAAAAATGGTCTTAAACGACATTTGCTCACTTATACGGATGAAAAACAGTTTAAGTGTAACATTTGCGATTATAAAAGTTCACGAAAAGCAGGATTAATTGAACATTTATTAACTCACACTGGTGAGAAACCATTTTAATATAACGTGTGAAATTATAAATGTGCACTTAAAGGAAATTTAAAAAGACATTTACTCACCCATACGACATCGGCGCATCTATTGGGGCGAATTAATTCCCCCCCCCCTCAAGTGAATTGATTGCTGCCGTTTGGCAGTTGTATTGTAATATTGCAATTTTGTTTTGTATAACATTTTTTGTCGAGGGTTAGAAATGACATGCAAATATTTTTGCATTTGCAAATGACATGCAAAAAATGTCATTGCATCAAATGTTTATTGTTTAAAATTTTCTGTTTCAATTTTTATTTCGTTGCAATAAAATATAAAATGATATCAATTATTTTATTGTCTATCGAACCCGTGGTTGTTCGACAAACGGTTTCCAAATACTTGATAAATTTCATGTTTTATTCTTAATTAAGCAATTCCAAATTTGAATTACTTCTAAATCAATTAAATTTTAATAAAATAATTTTTAATTTTATCAAATCTTCGTTAAAAATTCACACAATTGCTGTTGTATGCAAGCAACTTCATAAATCACCTCAATGTTGATTAAGTCGATGGTTGTATATGTGATTCATTTTCGATTTGCATGCGGTGGTCCAAATGGGAGCGTTGTAGGAAAGTATCAGCCTGGCACTAACTTTGTACGAAGTGACTTTTTCATTCTTTGGTGTTCTAGCATTTGGACCAATGTAGGGGTATAATAAATGGACAACGTAGTTGCTCTTGTCCAGTCGAGCCTATATTTCTTGACTTGAAAGTAGCTTTGAGTCCAGCGCTGTGCTTAAGTATTTCACTATATTCTGCCACGGGATGGTGTCGTTTCGAACTTTAAATTTTGCAACATCGGGAGATTTGCTTTGAACGTGAACGGAATTGCTTCCTTCTTGGGTATATTGACTTTAAGTTTTCATGTCCTGATAAATTTGAGAATTAATTTTATGTGTTCTTCTAGATGCGTTCCATATTTCCTGGTTTCCTTGGAATGTCCGAAGATGGCTGTGTCGTCTGCGTAGACTCTGATACTTGATTTGTGATAAAATGGAAAATAAGATCGGACCTAATGATGAACCTTGTGGAACCGTCTACCACAGCGGAAACGTCTTGGTTGACGACAACAGAGAATTGTCTACCTTCCAGGTAGCTGACGATGATCTTGATTAAATTAAACGGAGCTTTAACTAACTGAACTAATTTATAGATAAGTGATTTGCGATTAACGACGTTGAAAACTATTTCCAGGTTTGTCTTTCGTGCACGATCTTCTTCTTGATGCGTTGTGCTATGTCCAGCTCTAAAACCGAATTGTGCGTCGATGATAATTGTGTGTTCGGTTAGATAGTTCTTGAGCTCTTCCAGTATGATTTTCTCTAGAAGTTTACTGAGAGTTGCTTGGTCAGCTTTCACCGAGTAAGAAATTAGTCTGTTGGAGATGCCGTCTGGATCGGGAGATTTTCTATTCTTTATCCCTCGAATAATTTTAGCAAATTTAGTTGAATTTGTCTTGCGGGGGACTTTCGTCGAGCTTATCGTGATTCAAGTGAAGGTTCTCGCATGTGGTATTTACTTCCTTGTTCACGGGAGTGAGTCGTTGATAATTTTGCTGTGGACATCTAGAAAAACATTTGCGAAGGCGTCGGTTAATTTACCAAAAGTTATTTTAAATGTCGTTCTGATAGGTTTACTTCAAAATTTTATTACAGTGATTCCTGACAAAAAGAATTTCATTAAGGCTTTACAAAAATTGATCGGATAGATACTGATTGCTCAGCTGGTAGAGCGGAACCGCATTCGGCAATTGTACTAAATCTATCAGGTTCAAGTACCAGGTTAATAATTTGTGGATGGTCCATATCTACCTGTTTAATTTTCATAAACTATTATTATTATAATAGAGCTTTGATTGCTTTACCATTTTACTACTAAATTTTTCAACGAGACGAGTTTATTATTTTTATTAATCAGTAGTCGAATGTTTAATATATTTATTAATGCATTTATTTAAATACTATTAAATCACCCTAGTTCGGTCCAGTTACAAGCAGGTAATCTGGGAGTTCGGTAGTGCTTATAGAAGTTCCCAAACTTAGGCAACCCAAGTTACACATTGTGTAAAAACGTCTCTGAACCGGTTCCAACTCGAAAATTAAAATGGGATCTTCTTTTTTAAGTTAAATGATTTATTAATAGCAGGTACAAAACCTGCTCTGTACGTCGACAGAAAAACTGTACTCTACGAACCCTTCATGAAGACAATAAACTAAATTAAAAAAACTCAATACCGGAGGGAAACTCCATGTCTCCTTCGTCTGATGTAGGAAGCTGAAGAGGGGTGCCAATGTCAATGTCTGGCTGTATCGGTTGTTCCTGAAAAAGGGAAAGCGAGAGGAAATAAATGATTCATAAAATAAAAGAAACTACTCCTGCATGGTGGCTGGGAACGGTTTCTGGATTTTAATATCGTTCCTGAAAAGAATGGGTTAGGTGTTATCGAAGGGGGTAAATTTTTGTTCTACTTTAACTTTATGTACCGTTACTCACAGAAGTATTCGGACGCTCCTATGTTAGCAATGTAAATTGTTCCTTTTGAACACTGTTTTTATCATAAAAAATTGATTTTAGAGCAATACTTGTTAGACATTTTTTGTCGCAAATTTTATTGTCTTAATTTTTGTTCATATACAATTTTTTTTTGTCGTCTCGTTTTCGACCGAGAGAAAAATTCACTATGGTATTCACAGGGGATTCCCATGGAATTTTTTCCGAGACTAACAAAAATGAAGAGGAAGAAATTATCTACAAAAAATGTCTGAAAAGTATTTTTGTAAAAGCAATTGTTATATGCCAAAAAGAGTTTTCAAAAAGTACAATAAATTTACATTGCTAGCATAGGAGCGTCCGAATACTTTTGTAACTGTATAAAAAAAAACCTAGCACCGCCACTGGATTTTGAATGTCAATTCTAGTTTTTTTTACACCGTCCCTGCCGTCGTCCTTCGATGTTTATAATGCCACATAATTTAGAAATCGCGAACGTTTTGATTTATTGTGATTAATTCCGTTTATTTGTTAATTAATTGTATGCTCTTTGCAGAATTTATAACCAGAAGATCAACCTAACCTCAAAATGGAAGTTAAGTTGGAAGAATTGCACCATTCCATTGATATTAAAGAAGAAAATTCCATTTTAGAATTCGAACAGGATAATAATGAGGTAAACTATAAATCATATTTGGTCTAAAATGTTCCTACAAAAAACTTAAGTAACAGCTCTGACATGCAAGAAATTTTCTGAGAATATCACCGAGGGGAATATTGGAATATGATATTTCACGAAGTTGTAGACTGACGGAAATTCGATGAAAATATTTCTCGAAGGATATTAACGACATTTCACTGCATTCCGGGGCTGTTTGCCGAGTGCAACTCGAAACTTCCAAAATTAACCGATCGACATTGATTCGTCTAGATGAATGTTGTACTTTACTGACATATTCATTGCGACGTACTGAATATGATAATGCCACTTTCATTGTTTCATTTTTCACTGTATGCAGTTCTTTGAAACTATGAAAGATTTTCTATTGCTGATACTTCTTCTTATTTCGTTAGGTCTGTGACTTGTGTTTTCACTTACCGCAACCTCGGTGATGTTCCGAAGTCACTATTAGAGCTGTGAACATATTGTTTTACATCCAAGGTAGCTTGCTAGGCTAATATCAGATGTGTTCGTAACTCTGGATTTTTATTGTTGATGAATGCAAATCATCAACCCAGAGGGAGCGCCGGCTTTACATGCTCCACGAAGCACTAAAGTTTTAGACTCTTCGTATTTGAATCAGGTACCTTAATGTCAGCAATTATTAGGCTAATGACAGTTTATCGCTGATCAACTTTTGCAATTGATGTATAAAATCACACGGAATAGCTAATTTTTTGAACTCCAATTCTGCTTTTTTTCAGAGTTTAGGCTTCATTGCCTGTTTCGACTTTATAAGTTTCTTTCAACTCTTTTGTCTTCCATTCTATTTAAATACAATTTCCAATTTTCTCTGTTCTAGGATTCTTTCCTTGACCGAGAAGATTTGCAATTCGGCGCGAATATCTTCGTTTCTTGTTTGATCAAATTTTGTGTATATCCTTTGGTTCTTCTTAAAAGTTGCATCTCCCATGTTTTGCAACCGTATGTTAGGTCAAGTATCGGCATTGTCTTGTAAAATTTTATTCGGGTTTCCTTATTTACAAGTTAGGTTCTTTAGGTACCTATGTATTGTTCCGCAGATATGCTGGAATTTATTTATTTTGTTAGCCATGTCGTTGTCTCGATCGAAGCTTATGTCGCATCCTAAAAAGTTAAAATTGTATATTTGTTTTCTATAAAGATTCTGGTCATCTGCGGTCTTTTGGTCGTAATTGGTTGTAATTTATTTTGTGATTGAAAGTCCTGTATTTATTTCAATCGTAGTGTCTTAAATATATCTCTGATGACTGAGATTGGGTGTTCGGGATATCCTCTTTTTTGGAGTATTTCAAAAAACTTTCGTCGGTTGATGTTATCGAAGACCTTTGTGAAGTCTACAAATTTAATATGTGTTTTGAAATTGAACTCTTTTCGACTTTCTATTATCTGGTTTATTACAAAAACAGTGTCGCTGCATGATTGACCTTTTTTAAAACCGCTCGATTGTTGCCTTGTAGGCTTTTTGACCGCCTCTGCTATTTCGTGGTTTCAAACCTTTAGCTCTTTTTTGTTCTTTGTTTTTCTCGTCGTTCCGAGCGCCACTCAGGATGCTCTATCGTTTGTTTTTTTCCACCTAGTCAGCAAACCTATCGTTGATACGAGCAGGTAGTGGTTTAATTCCACTTCATACTCATTTACTTTTTCATTTGATTTCTGTAATCTTGAAAAGAACTTGAATCGGTCAAATAAGGCTGACAGTATTGATCGAAAGTGAAGGTAAATGTGTGATATCTATCGCTTCGTTTCCTATCAAATTCAAAAGAATTGAAATCTTTTGCTTATCTGATTTAGCCTTTTCTTAAATTAATTCCAATTGGTAAAAAAATAATTTTTTTATTTTGTTTAAATTGTTCGACTTAGGCGCGTATATACAGGGTGTCCCAAAACTCAACGTCATCCCTTGCAGGGCTCATAGGTCAGCTCATGACTGACTAGAATATTAATATATTGAAAATCAACACCGTAAATCAGTTTTTCGAGTACCACAGGTACGAAATTCCATATTTTAAAATTATAATTTTGGTTTCGCAACTAAAATAAAAATAATAATGCCATACTTTTACCAAAAAAAAAATGTTTTTTCTCAAATCATAAGTAAATTTTTTTTATTTGCTGACTTCGACTCTTCACACCATATAAAAAATATTACACACTAACCTGGCAAGTTACTTTAAAAAATTGTTCATCTAGTGTAGTTTACAAATTGTTTTACAAACGCAAGATTTCAAGAAAAAAATGAGTTTTTAATTTTCATATTGTTTCACCGCTTCAAAAACTTCCTGAGTATAGAGGAGTATAAAAGACATTTTCTGACGAAATTCGGTGAGCGACATATTTCTAAAAGGCTAAAAAAAAAGATTTTAATTTTATTTCTTCCATTAAAAATCGGATTTTCGTTTAAGAATCATGACATCATTTTTATATGTCTTGGACTCCTAAGAATCGGGAATTAATCATCAATGATTAATTTCAAATTTTACTATAAAAATAAAATAAAAAAAACAGGTTTTTTAGAAAGTCTCGAAAATCGTTTGGGTTAAACAGCTAAAAATTGAGGTGAATTATTTTTGTTCGACACCCAATCGATCCCCTAAGTGTGAGTCAAAAAAGCCACGGGGCCAGATTTTCCATATTAAACTCTTAAAAAAAAATCGGATCTGGCCATGCCCATAACTTTATCATACTTTTAAATAATAACTTTAAAAGAATTTTAAAAAAATATTATTTTGGAGGAGAATATATTAAAAAGTAAAATTTTAAAAATAAGAAAAAAATTATTTGCAAAATTTTTTTTTTATTATTTTTTTTTATATTATTTATTCAATTTTAAGATGTTTTTGTACAAATCGCTTGTATTTTTTTCTTTGTTAAATTGGTATTAAATTAATAACATTAATTTTTAATTTTTAACTTTTAAATTTAAATTAATAAAATTAAAAAAATAAATTTTATTTTAATTTGTAAAAACTATATAAACAAAAATAGAATATTTACACGATTATTGATTAATACTTTTTTATTATTATTTTGGAAGAGAATATGATTAAAAAATAAAATTTTAAAAATAAGAAAAAAATTTTTTTTTAATTTACAAAATATAGTTTTATTTTGCTTTTCCGTGTACCGATTTTAACCAAAATCTAATCAGCTCTAAGTCTCAATATTTATGTACTAAATACAAAATTTTGTTAAAAAATTTCTATTACTTTTTGAGGTAGAGCGCACACAAAATTTAACCACATACATACATACAGACATTTTTTGGAAATGACGATTTTCCGCTTCTGGGACCCCAAAATGTCTAAATTCATCAAAATCTCAAGTTTTTTTTTCTGCACGATTACAATACTTTCTCAGACTTCGTATGATAAAGTAAAAATTTATCGTCTTACCACTATCGTAGATATAATCTTTGCTTTGGACTGAATCGGTGGAGGTACCCTGGTACCCATATCGTCATTAGTAGGTGTTTTATTTCCCAGTCACATAAAGGTTAAAGTCAGCGAATGAAAAAAAAAGTTACTTATGAGTCGGGAGTTACTTATGAGTTTTTTTCTAAATGTATAGCACTATTATATTTGTTTTAGTTTCTGTTCAATAACAGGGCTATTCAGGAGTGCGTAACCAAAATTATAATCTTAAAATGTGGAATTTCGTACCTGTGGCACTCGAAAAACTGATTTAAGGTGTCGATTTCACAAAATTTATAAAAATGCTAATATCTCGAAAACGAACGACACTCTGTATATTACAGTTTAACGAACTACACCTGCTTAATTTGTCTCGTATTCATTGAATGACAAAAATATCTTTTTAAGCATTTACAAATATTTTTTGTTTTAGAAAACTTCCAGTAATTCAAAGAGTTACTTTCAAATTAAGAAGGAAGAAGAAGAAACGGAAGTCAATTTGGAAGATTTGCATCATTCCATCGACATTAAAGAAGAAACTTCAATGAATAAACCTCAAGTGGATCAAGTTTGTGGAATCCCTTCATCCATTAATCGTGGTAAAATATTTTTCCAGTGTCACATTTGCGATTATAGTTCTTCCGTAAACTCAATGTTAAAACGTCATTTACTAACTCATACTGACGAGAAACCGTTTCAGTGTAATATGTGCGATTATAAATGTTCGCAAAGAGGACGATTAACTGAACATTTGCGAATTCATACGGGTGAGAAACCGTATGAGTGTAACACTTGCGATTATAAATGTCTACAAAAGGGACAACTAAAAATACATTTACTAACTCATACGGGTGAGAAACCGTATGGGTGTAATATTTGCGATTATAAAAGTTTGACGAAAGCAACGTTAAGAACTCATTTACTAACTCATACGGGTGAGAAGCCGTATGAGTGTAACATCTGCGGTTATAAATGTTCACTGAAAGGCCGATTAACCGAACATTTACTAACTCATACTGGTGAGAAACCATTTGCGTGTAACATTTGCGATTATAAATCTATACAAAAAGGAGGATTAACCGTACATTTACTAACTCATACCGGAGAGAAACCGTATAAGTGTAACATCTGCGATTATAAAAGTTCAACCAAAACATCTTTAAAATATCATTTGCTAACCCATGCGGGAGAGAAACCGTTTGAGTGTAGCATTTGCCATTATAAATGTTCACGAGGGGGGCAATTAAAAATACATTTACTAACTCATACCGGTGAGAAACCATTTGAGTGTAAAATTTGTGATTATAAATGTTCTCAAAAAGGACGATTAACTTTACATTTACTAACTCACACCGACGAGAAACCGTTTAAGTGTAGCATTTGCGATTATAAATGTTCTTTAAAATCACAATTAACCGCTCATTTACTGAATCATACAGGTGAGAAACCGTTTAAGTGCAACATTTGCCATAATAGATTTTCACGTAAAGTAAATTTAAAAAATCATTTACTAACTCATACTGGTGAGAAACCGTATGAGTGCAACATTTGCGATTATAAAAGTTTACGAAAACTACGATTAACCAAACATTTACTAACTCATACGAACAAAAAACTGTACGAGTAACATTGGCGATTATAAATGTTCGTCGATCACATCAACATCAAATTTTGTAACATTTTGGCAATAATAAAGGGATTTTATCAACGTTGGAATATGAGATATCCACATGTTTCTGGTGCCGATTATTTTTCATATAAAAAACTTTATAGTAAATTTGTGTGTTTAATAATCATGCAGTGTATTTATTTTGGTGGACATTGGTCCACGATAGCAGAATAATTTTAAAAAGTGCAATTATGGAAAATAATGCCGATGTCATTAAAATACTCACCGATCAATGTCTACCACATTCGGATGTAGTTACAACATGATTTTTGTAGCCGATCAGGCATTTCCTCTCCATAAAATCATCGGGCGCCCATATCCTGGTGAAAGATTGGCATACGAAAAGCAAATTTTCAATTATCGATGATCTGGAACAAGAATGATTATTGAAAATACATTTGTCATTGTCGTCTAACAATCGGAAGACTTGGACGCAATAACTCGAGTTAAATTATTTGTTCAATATTTTACGAGTATTTTTGGGGCAGAGTCTTCGCAAAATGAAAGGGTAACTAGGGGATCTGAATCATAATAAATTGTTGTGAATAGTTTTTTATGTTCTTGTTCGGATATTAAATTTTAGCTTACAATTGAAGTTTCTTTTGGAAATCCTTTACCTTGTTTAGCTTAAGAGCTACTGTTGTACCAAATGTTTCATCAATATTTCTTGTAGTTGAAAATCTTGTAAATTTCCTGTCACTTAAATATTTATTAATTTGTTTTAGTTTTCACTACTGGCGCAGAGAGAGATAGCATGCTTGGGTAATCTTTCTCGCTTATCTAAGCCAGTCGCCGCCATATTGGTTTTTTATTTGCTGTGCGTTTGTTTACACGTGAAAAATGTCGGGTTTATGCCAAGTTAATATTTGTAAAAATAATTATAAGAAAACCAAGGGGAACTCCTCGATACATTATTTTCGATTCCCTAAAAACGAAGTATATAAAGAAAAGTGGACGCAAGCTACTGGATTGCCTGTTATATCTGTGAAAGTTCGTAAGTATTATTTGATATTAACCTCAAAAATTTTAGTATGCTGGCATTTTTGTGTTTCACTCCTATATATTTTTTCGTAGCTCGAATGTGCTCAATTCACTTCAGTGTGGATTGTTTTATATACGATTGGATGCAAAAAACTTACAACCTGCCATCGCGTACCAAACGATTGCTAAAGCATGATGCAATTCCAACATTGCATTTGCAAGAAAAATCAAGTTGCAGGTAAGAATTTGTATGTTCACCATAGCTGTCGTTAAAAATATTTATTAAAAAGTACATACAATTGTTTCGAAGGGATAAACCACTTATTTTTTAAGTACCGCATTCTCCTTATTTGATTATGTTTAACTCTCTTATATAACGGGTGTTCATTTTAAAACTTCCAGCAATTAATATCTCAAAGACCAAAAGTCAGATGAAAAAATGTTTTGGACAAAAGTTGTATGATAGCGAGGTGGAAAGAATATGGCCTAAATGTTTTTTTAATTTATTGACCTTTTCAAGGTCAACTTTGGTTTTTTAAATGGAACCTTATATATTTTTTAGCAGATTCGTATTTAGCATGAATAAATAAACAACTTTTGTTTAAAAAATTTTTTTTTTAGACGTAGACTTTTCGAGTTATAAGATTATTATAAGAATCGTTATAAGATTCTGCAGTTCTTGCAGCATTTTCATTTTGAGCTCCGTACAAGAATATTAATTTTATTCTTTCTTCTACAGTATAAACCATTGTAATGATCCGATTTCGAACTTTCGTCACATCTAAAGTTAACGGGGAAAATTAAAACTCACCGAAAATCACAAAACTAACAATACTTGAAAAAACTAATGTCAATTTAATTGTTTTATGTGACAGTGTTTTGTTTTGATCGCCCTAAAATTAATAAGTTGAATCATAAAAAAAGCAATAAGAGCCTTCTAATTTAAAAAAAATTAAATTTTGATTATAATCGACTGTAGTTTATTTAAATGTTTTTATTTTGTTTCAATGCATTTTACTCGAAAAGTCTACGTATAATAAAAAAAATTTTTAAACGAAAGTTGTTTATTTATTCATGCTAAATATGAATCTGCTAAAAAAAATATAAGGTGCCATTTAAAAAACCAAAGTTTACCTTCAAATGACCTTGAAAAGGTCAATAAATTAAAAAAACAATTATGCCATATTTTCCCCCTCTCGCACATACAACTTTTGTCCGAAACATTTTTTCATCTGACTTTTGGTCTTTGAGATATTAATTGCTGTAAATTTTAAAATGAACACCCGGTATAGGAAAGATACAAATAGAAGTGGTTTATCCCTTCGAAACAATTATTGTATTACTATTATTTACTACTAGTTTTATCAATTAATATTGTAATCTGTCTGTAGTAATATAAAAGAAGAACAAATTGAAGAAACGGAAGATTTTCAACTTGTTGTTAATGAAGCCGAAGAGTAAGTTTGATTTTGATTCAAGAAACTTTCTTAAATTTAAAATTATTCTTTTATTTATTATAGATCTGGTCGATCCACACAAACTTCTGCAGCGAAAGCAAAATTTCAAAAAACTGCAAGAAAATGTATTCGGGGAAAGAAAGGCTGTGAAATGTAAGAAAAATGATTTCTTTTAATAATTTAACGATTTTTTTGAAATTTGGTTTTGTAAACAAATCAGACGAAATTAGTTGAGGATGGTATTCTGTAATTACACTAAAGAATTTATTACATGATTCGTTTGTATCACGTTCTTAACGAAGAAGCTAAGCTTTTTTTACGATTGATTACGACATTGTATTTGTGTCTTACACATATTGCAATGACCTGAGCTATACAAATTTATAAAATTTTCTTATTTTACAAATTAATCTTCTTCGCTCGGTGTACATCTATTTTTTTTAGCTATGAGCTTTTATTTATTTTATTTATTCATTTATACGGATAAACCTTTTTACATAATCAAAAGAACAAAAATATTTACAAACAAATAACAACAAACTAATTACACTACACTAATATGTTGATTGTCCACATAACATAATTCTTAAATATTAGGTGATTCTGTGTAGACAAATCAAAATCACAATGCCCGTTTAATTTATTGATAGTCTGGCACATTCTCGTAATAGGACTGTGCAGTCCGTAGTTTGTCCTATGATGCTTGGTTCAAAAAACACAATTCTGCCTGGTCCGATAAGTCGGAACGCTAAAATGCAAGCATTCAAGTAAGCGCTGACAATGGATTCCACCGCTAATTAGACGATGAATAAAACATACGTCAGCAACCGATCTTCTGTATTCCAAAGATCTCATGTTGCACTGCAGCATACTGCTATCGTACGAGAAATCTTCGTATAGTAGTCCAAGCTTGTAATGGTGGTATTTGAGGAACTTGCGTTCAACCGACATTAGGTTAGCCTTGTCAACTTGATAGAATGGAGTCCATACACACGAAGCATATTCTAATTGAGATCGTACGAGCGAAAAGTAGAGCAATTTAACCGTTTTTGCAGAAAAATGCCTGCTTTGTCGTTTAATAAATCCCAATGTACGAAGGGCTTTGCTGCAGATAATGGCAATATGAGCTTTGAACGATAGATGGTAGTCCAGGCGAACTCCCAGATCGTCTATTTCTGAGGTTCGATTGAGCTCGATATTGTTAAAGCAATACCGAAATAAAATATTACCATGATGGCGTTTTGTGTACGAGATCACCGAACACTTTTGAAAATTCAAAGCGAGGTGATTATCAGTACACCATCGATGAAGATTATCCAGGTCAGATTGTAATAGCCTACAATCATCTTCAGTCACAACATTCTTGAAGATTTTCATATCATCGGCAAATAACAAGTATGAGCAGTTCTTAATGCACTGCCCAATGTCGTTGATAAAAAGCAGAAACAATATGGGCCCACAATGGGAACCTTGCGGAACCCCTGAAGTAACGATTATGTCTGTCGATACTAAACTACGAATACGTACTTTCTGAGTTCTACCCAACAAGTAACTGCGTAACCATGCCACAATGTTAGGACCGAAGCCCATTGTTTCAATTTTTGACAGAAGAACCGAATGGGATACCCGATCAAAGGCCTTAGCAAAGTCCGTATAAACGGCGTCAACTTGCTCTTGATTTTCAAAATTTTCAATGATGTACGATACAAATGACAAAAGATTCGTAGTTGTTGACCGACCTGGAAAGAATCCATGCTGACTCTGAACTATAAAATTTTTACTGGCGTGCATTAGTTGAGCCGAAACTATTTTGTCTAGCATTTTTGGTATAGCCGATTGGATCGATATACCCCTGTAGTTATTAATGTCGCACCGATTACCCTTCTTAAAGATTGGAGTAATAAAACTTTTTTTCCAAATGCAAGGAAACTGGACACAAGACATAGATAGTTTAAAAATATTAAATATCGGATTCGATAACGACATTATACACCTTTTTATGAAAAAGGCTGGAATACCGTCCGGTCCAGAACTCAAACTATCAGGTAGACTAGAGATAGTCGCAATAACGTCTTCGATTGTTATGTTCAACAGATTACAATCAATTTGATCCACAGAATAATGACAATAATTATTTTTGATAATATCATCACAATAGACAGAAGAAAATTGTCTAGAAAATAAGTTTACTGTGTCTTGCCTCGAATTGCTAATTTCTTTCCCCAGAAACAGAGACAGGATAACCATTGACTTTCTTGCAATCATCAATGTATCGCCAAAATGCTTGAGGATTAGCAGCGATAGCATCCTCAGTTTTTATTATATAGTTCTGGTGCAGTAATGCACTTAGATTTTTGGCTTCATCACGAAGTTCGCAAAACTTCTCATAATCCTGTATACAACGAGACTCTTTAAATGCCCTGTGCATGCATTTTTTCTTTATAATTAGGGAAATTAATTCCTTGGAAAACCACACAGGATAGCTAGTAATTTTCACCCTCTTTGTAAAATTGTTCAACAATACTGTCAATGTCATTCAAATTCAATAAATCAGACCAATTAATTTCCATGAAATAGTCATTAATGGCACTGAAATCAGCTGATTTGTAATCATACACAATTAGATTATCACCTGCAAGGTTCGAGTGAACAGTGTCGGTGGTCGGAATACATACCGAATAAGCGGTATGATGAACCGACGTATTTGACAATAGGTCGTTTGAAATATGCACAGAAACACTGTCGACATTGGTTAATACAAGATCGAGAAACACGCCGCGATTATTTGGTATTAAATTACGTTGCACAAGATTATGTAACGACATGCAATCGTTAATCGATTGACTTTTCAAGCATGAGTTCACATTAATTATCATTCCAGCACCATCGGTGGTCCATTTTGCATTGGGAAGATTAAAATCGCCACAAATAACAAACTTCGATAGAGGAAACTGATCACAAATATCTTCAACAATACAGCAAAATTCATCATAGGCGTTGACATTACAATCTGGTGGTAAATAAACTGCACTAATAACTATGTTATCAATTACAATAAAAACATTTTCTATATTATTTGACGTAGTTATCGATACACACTTGTTCAAGTTTTTGCTTACAGCAACTAATACGCCGCCACCCCTTGTTTTGTGGCTAGAATTAACAGAGCGATCACAACGAAAGGTGTTATAGTTAAAAAATTTTAATTCGCTAGAAGCAACACCATCTAAAAAAGTTTCAATAAATATTATTATGTCAAACATACAGCAATTGACATTATTGCTAATGTCCTCCAACTTAGTCTTAATGCCACCACAATTTTGGAAATACACCTTTAATGCTTTCTCGTCACATTGCGATGAATTAGAAACACTAATTTTTTTGTTCGCTATTCCATTCTTGATCCCTCGCGCCAAAGTGACCTCCTTTCGGTCCACGAAAAAAGTGAAAACGACGTACCGTAACACCTTTAGGCCAGAAATCAGGTTAAACTAAAGAATCATGTAATGAGAAATTCGCGCTAATTCTAAAAGAGGCCACATCGTTGTAAGTATTTAACTTAATACATGTAAAGTTACCATCAGGAAATCCATTTTTCATATGTGTTAAAATAGTGTTTTCGGTTGTAGTAGCAGCAACTCTTCCGATAAGAAGCCAACATTTTTTAACCACTCCACCAAATTCAGAAGTTCTTTCGGCTGAACCAACAGTTATGTTAGGTTCGCTTCGACGACTTATAAATCTTGCTTTCGAATGTTTTTTGCTAGCAACCGTTATGTAGCCACTCTCATCGCTGTTAAGTTGTTGTACGACATTTATTAATACCTGGTCCTTAGCATTTTCTAAGTCCTTTGCTACACTTTCTTCGCTAATTACATTCGTATTATCACTGGATTTTGCAATTTTTTTTTTTTTTTTAATTTTTTAATTGATTATTGCGGATTTTTAATTGATTAATTTAAATTAAATTGAAAATTTTTGGGGCGTAAATATTTAATTTCAAATGTGCAACTTTTACCTTGCAATGTGGTCTTGTAATCGTACACGGTCTTTTGCATCTGGCCACGCCTGGTTAAACAAATTTGTTGCGATTTAATTTTACGCATCGACCAAAAGTTATCACAAATTCTTCAATTTTTCCTTATTTATTTAACAATTTGCACTTTACCACAATTAATTTTAAACAAAAACATCAACTCAACTTAACTTGTTTTATTAATTTTCAAAAAAACAATTAACAATTTAAATTTTTATTGCGGAAATGATGTTGGTCCGCTAGTCTACTCGACGTGAAGGCGTCAGCCCAAGTCTCTATTCAAGCCCCTCTCTTTTCTTTATATTTCTCCCATCTTATTTACAGCTAATATTTTAACAAACATTTTTATACACCATATGATACAAATAAACAAATAATAAAACAAATTTAAACTTTAAAATTATTTTACAAAACAATAAAATTAACGTTTTTATGTTTTTCGAAACACGACAATATGTTAATTAATGTGGATTTGTTTTGTATCTCGCTAACACCTTTTTTTGCAGGAAAAAGTTGAAACTGAAGATAAGATTGATTGAGGCAAGGTATAAGAAACTAAAGATTCAAATGGAAGTGAAGCAAAAGGAATTAAAAGAAATGACAGAAAGATGTCGAAAAGAAGAAGCAGAGAAGATGGAATTTAAAAATGCCTGGGAAAGAAGCGAAAAAAAAGTTGCCGAGATGGAGGAGAATAGGAAACAACAGTACCATGATTTTATATAGAAAAAACCTAGCACCGCCACTGGATGTTGAAGTCTTGGATGTCATTTTTAGTTTCTTTAACATCGTGAGTTAAAGTTCATAATTCAAATATCTAATGCAAACAGTCGCTAAAGTTTTGATTTATTGTGATTAATTCCGTATATTTATATATTTTATATTAATTGTATGTCCGTTGTAGAAGAACCTCAAAATTGAAACTACAATTTGATGCTTCCAGTATGGACAGTATGGACGGTTTCAGTGATGGATATAACGATGACGAAACGGAGAGGAAGGAAGTCGAGTTAGAAGAAGATTATTCTACTTTAGAATATGAACAGGATAATAATGAGGTAAATTATAAATTATATTTAGTGTAAAATGTTTATACAAAGAAACCGGGGGGTGATATCTTCTCCACCGATGTGTTCTACTTTAATTTTCATATCTTCCATAATTCGCAATTTTCAAAACTTAAAATCTATTTTTGAACAATTTAACATCTTAATATTTAATAAACATGGGTTAATTTTCTATGCTAATAAGATTTATTTAAAATACAAACATAATTTTTCAAAAATGCCAGTTTCGAGGCCACTCGTATTATCCTGGCATGTAAAAGTGTGGATTTCTTAGGACTAATTACAATTTTTTCCTTATCTATGCTTTTATTATCACTTTCAGGTTTCGATTTATTTTCAATATGCTCTGCTCTTATCACTTCCGGTTTAACTATTGTTTATTATGTTATCGTGGTCACTCGTGTTTAAATTGCACTCAATTGTCTTTGACGCGTCGTAGTTTTGTTCGTTTATTATTTTGTCTTTCACGGTTTTATCTAATCTCATCGGTTTTAAATGAACTCGGTTTCGTCTTAAAACGTTGCTATTTTCCGTTATTATTTCATAGGATTCGGTATCCAATTTCTTTGAATTGGATAAAGATGTGAAAGATGGAAAAAGACAATGTCTATTTTGTACTAGGATGTCTTGATTATCTTCCAGTTCTGCTAATTGCTGTGATATTTTATCGTAATACTTTTTTTGTTTCGTTTGGTTTTCCTTTATTTGCTTGTATGGTCCAGTACAATCGTATTTTGGTGCCGCAGTGGTTCAGAATCCGAAAAAACTGGACAAAATTCTGAAACTTTGGAAATCCACTTTCACGAGATAAACATTCATTGGAAAAATATTTAAAAAAATCAAATTCTTGAGTAAGGTGAATTGTACGATTTTTGTTTCTGAAATTATACATATTGCCATGTAAGACGGCAGCAAATGCAATAATTAGCAAATAAAGAACGATTTGAGTTTAAGAAAGCCATGCACGTAACGATACGAATGAAATTTACACACACATTTCAAAATACTCAGTTGTAATTAATATGAATAGTTAAACTTGTGTATTACTTCTTAAAAATGATCATTCGGACAACAAAGTAACCACAACACACAAAAATCATACATCGCTCACTTAAAAATTAATCAAAATCAACTTTAATCAGCTTCGGAAGCATATAAATAAAACATAAAATAACACAGAATCTTCATTTTTCAAAATAAAGCTTGCATATTTCACACACATCTTGAATAGACAGGTTGAATCAAATTTACATAAAAAGATTTTCACAAATTGGGACTTGTCTCAAATGATTTTTGTTTTTCTTGTGTAATGATGATGCATAGGAATCTAGAAAAGATAATTTTGTTAAAAGTAGTTTTAACTATAAAATGTTAGTATAGGATTAGTATGAAAGACACTTTCAGTGACATGTTTGTATAATTTAAATTTAAATCAAGTGTTAATTTTAAGAAAGAACATTAAAAACTTAAAATGGATTTTAAGATTATAGAATGAAAAATAAAGGTGCAGAGCCCTAACATGTATTAGAAGATGCGCATTCAAAAGTTTGAATTTTCATTATACATGACGTCATACATTACTCATCAAATATAATTAGACGTTTTTTCGTAACAATAATATTCAATTATTGACACATTACAACCATTTCACTTGCATCTAAATCTGTTTTTTTTTATTTTCGTACACAATTAATAAACATTTACAACAAATTTCAACACTTATTAAGTATAATCACTGTTAGGTTAGGTTTAGTTCATTATACAAGTCGTGTTGAGTTTAGACTGCTCGTTTATTTACCGGTCTCAATACAAGTTAACATGATTGGTTATGCAACACATACTACATCTCCCTCTTCAACAATGTCTACAAATTTCTTTTATTTGCACTTACATACTAATAAGCAATGAACATTATTAGTACTTTTTTGCATTTAATTGAGCTTCTCCAATTTTTTCATCATATTGTTGCTTGTTAATTAAAGTGGGTTTTAAGTTTTTATCAGCTATTGGCAAATTATCACGTAAGTAACGAGAAATTAAAATCTGCGATGGTGTATACATGTCATTTACTGGAGTATTTCTAAATGCTAAAAGGCCCAAGTAAATGTCCTCTTTGTTGTCTACTGTTTTCCTTATTAACTTCTTGATTGTTTGTATCGTTCTTTCGGTTTGCCCATTTGCTTGTTGATGATATGGGGATGATTGTTTAATTTTTAGTTTTTTATCATGATCTTCTTTGTCTTTGCCATGAATTAGAATGTCGTCAATGTATATTTCTACACCTTCCATTGCAAATATCTCCTGAAATACTTCGCTAGCTGTCTTAATGCCGAAAGGCATTCTTAGGAATCTATATTTACCGTATGGAGTACCAAACGTGCATAATTTACTGGATTCCTCATCTAGCGGAATGTTCCAAAATCCAGAGGTGGCGTCAAGGGTTGAGAAAATCGTAGAATTGTTTAGATTTGCCGCTATTTCGTCAATGTTTGGCAATTTATGCTTGCTGGTTTTCATGGCTTTGTTAAAATCTTTTGGACCTAAACAAATCCTTAGCGAATCGTCACTTTTCTTGACAAGTACATACGAGTTGACCCATTCACTACTTTCCTGCACCTTTTTAATTATGTTGAGTTGTTCCAAATTCTCGAAGCATTTTTTAAACTCATCTCTGAGAGAGAACGGCACATTTCTGATGGGATTTATTGTAGGTTTTGCATTTTCTTCTAGTTCAATGTGATATGGTTTACACACCTTCCCTATGCCTTTAAAAACGTCGTCAAATTGTTCGGTTAGGTTCTGATACAATTTATTTTTATTTACATTGTTAATGTAAATAAACTTATGTAAAATAAAATTATGTACAAATACAAATAAATTAATAATAATTAATATCTACAAAAGAGAAACAGAAAACAATTATAATAAAAGCAATAAAGCATAAAGCAGGTAACTGCTTTACTCAAAATTATTTTTCCTGGCTTTAACATGTGCAAAGGTTGACACTATGCTAGATATATCTATTGATCTGGCAATTTCATTTTCAATTGAAATAATTGATAAGGTAGACAATCTTTTTTCGCCCATGGTATTCCTTAGAAAGTTTTTTATTAATTTTAATTTTGAAAAAGATCTATCTGCTGAAGCAACAGAAACCGGTATGGTGAGAAAAATGTAACATACCGTTAAAATTTCACGCTGTCGCGCAGACAGTGTTTAACCACCATGCGCTCCCACAGTGCGCGCGTGTACTAATAAATTGGCGTCAACATGCCCCCCGACGTTGAAAGAACAACTTTCAAAATTGAACAGAAAAGAGATTGCATACAATTCAAATATTAAGTAATTGAGTAAACATGTAAATAAATTCAAAAAAAAAGTCTGTACTAGAAAAACATAAATAAAGAGATTAATACAAAAAAAATGAGTTTTAAGAACACTAAAATGCCACTTCACATCACGAACTCGGCAAAGGACACACGCGATTTGTAGCCCGTTTGATGAGTCCTTCGGTGGTGCGGAGGGTAATGACTCGTACTATCCCATCTTCTCCAGGGTGAACCAACTCGATCCGTCCCATTTTCCACTTCAACGGCGGAAGATTTTCATCTCGTATCAGGACCATATCTCCGATCTGGACGTTGGCTGTCGAGGTGTTCCATTTCGACCGTTTCTGCAATTCGAATAGGTACTCTTTCGTCCACCTTCTCCAGAACTGCTGCTGGAGTTGTTGGATGCGTTGGTACTTGGACAGTCGATTTTCAGGTATATGCGAGACATCTGGATCTGGTATAGCAGTAATTGGCTTTCCAATTAGAAAATGTGCTGGACACAATGGTTGCAAGTCGTTTGGGTTAGAGGAAAGAGGAGTGAGTGGTCGGGAGTTTAGGATTCCTTCTACTTGAACTAACAATGTGTTGAATTCCTCGTATGTCAAAAGTGAATTGTTAGTAATTTTCTTGAGGAGGAGTTTGCATGACTTTACTCCAGCCTCCCACAGTCCACCAAAATTTGGACTGTACGGTGGAATGAATTTTCACGAGACACCCTTATTCGCAGCGCGCTCCGATATCTCACATTCGTTATGAATAAGAAATTGTGCAAGTTGTTTTAACTCAGAGTGAGCTCCGACAAAGTTTCTACCATTATCAGACAATATTTCAGAGGGCTTGCCTCTACGAGAAGCGAGGCGGCGCAAACATAATATAAAGGATTGAGCCGTTAAATCACCGACTAATTCCAAATGCAGTGCTTTGGTTGTTAAGCATACAAAAAGACATATATAAGACTTGTAAGTTTTGCAACCACGTCCTCTAGCCGTTTTCAACGCAATGGGACCCGCGTAATCCACGCCTACTCTTTCGAACGACAGTGCTTGAGACACGCGCGGGGTAGGTAAGTTTCCCATAAAGGAGTTGATAGTTTTAGGTGAAGCCTTAAAACACCTTACGCAATTGCGTACAACCTGCCTTGCTATGCTCCCGCCCGAAATTGGCCAAAACCTCTGACGAATTGAAGAGAGTAGCATTTGTGGCCTAACATGAAATAGATTAGCATGTTCTCTTTCGAAGAGAAGCGTTGTAAATGTATGTTTGTGCGGAAGCAATATGGGATGCTTGGCTCCGTATGCCAAATCCGAGTTTTGGAGGCGCCCTCCTACGCGCAGAAGACCCTTGTCATCTAAGAAAGGATTGAGATTTAAAATCTTACTGGTTTTGTGCAATGGTTTTCCCTCTTTTAGGAGTTGCAAATCGCTATCAAAACTTTCTGCTTGAACCATTTTTACCAATTTGTGCAATGAATCTTGTAATTCGGATAAAGACAAAGGTCCACATACTCTTTGTTCAACAGAATTTTGAGTATTTGACTTAAATCGCAATACATACGCAATGATTCGCTGAAGGCGAGACAAACTTGAGTACTTTTCAAATGCAAATTTTGAAATTTTGCTCGTCGTTAGCGCATATTTTTCGTTTTTTAGCTCTGGGAGTTCCTGCTCAGATTTACAATTGAGACGTGGCCATGAATCTGAACCTTTTGATAACCATGGTGGTCCGTGCCACCAAAGTGAGCTCTTCCTTAGCTTTGAGGGTACGATGCCGCGAGATAGGATATCAGCGGGATTTGAGTCCGTGGGTACGTGGCTCCACGTAGCTGTTGGCACAAGATCGATTATCTCTGCTGTCCTGTGGCTAACAAAAAGTTTAAGTAGATTTATTGGCGTTCGCAACCAACCCAAAACAATAGTGGAATCCGTCCACAAGTGTATCTCATGAAATGTGACATCCAAGGCTTTCCGAGCTTGAGAAACTAACTTTGCTAAGATAACTGCGCCACATAGTTCTAGTCGTGGAATGATTACCGGTTTTAACGGCGCGACCCGATTCCGTGAGCATAATAACGAGACATGATGAGTGTTGTTTTCGTCTGTAGACCGAAGATAAATACAAGCACCGTAACCGTGCGTCGAGGCGTCTGAAAATCCATGCAGCTCTAATCTGTGTGGCCTTTTGCAGATAACTTTTCTATCTATCTTTAAGTCGTTAAGGGTATATAAATCGTCTCTTAATTCTAACCATTGAGTAGCTAAAGAGTGCGGAAGAGCATCATCCTAAGATAATTTTTTTTCCCACAGCCGTTGCAGCAGAAATTTTGCAGGAACAATGCATGGACTCAGGAGTCCGAGAGGGTCGAATATTTGAGATACTTCGGAAAGAATTTTTCTCTTGGTGATGCTCCGACTGTCAAATTTAGAGATACGATAAGTAAGAGTGTCGTTATAAAACGACCAGACCAAACCCAACGTTTTGGCTTGACCTTGTGCAAAATCGTGAACCTGCGGGTGAACATCTGCATGCTCCACTTTGCTCAGAACGTTTGGGTCGTTGGATAGCCACTTTCTTAGCTTAAAGGCGCCCGACCTCAAAACGGAAGATAATTCTGAACAGCTGTTTTGAGCTTCGACGAGAGTGTCTTCGCCTGACAGGACGTCATCCACGTAGAAGTCTTTTTGGATAATCTTAGATATTCGCGGATGAGTATCAGCACATTCTTTGCCTAATTGATATAAACTTCTGATCGCGAGAAATGGCGCCGCTGCCGTGCCGTAGGTAACCGTGTTGGGTTCGTACTCCTTTATGACTTCATCCGGGGATGATCTCCACAGAATCTTTTGACAAGATCGCTGACTAGGTTCTACAAGAATTTGCCTGTACATCATTTGTACGTCGGCAGAGAACGCATAAGTGTATTTGCGAAACCGCAGTAGGATAAAGAAAAGTTCTTGTTGTATGGTTGGCCCGACCATTTGCAATGAGTTAAATGAGTAACCCGATGTCGATTCAGTGGAAGCGTCAAAAACTACGCGCAATTTTGTGCTCAAACTTTCTTCTTTGAGGATCCCAAAGTGAGGCATATAATACGAGGGCTGTTTGCCTTTCGGCTGCGATTCTGACATGTGCCCCAGAGAGAGATATTCATTTATAAAATTGCTATATGAGATACTAAGATTTTGATCCGATTGAAATCGTTTTCCAAGATTGAAAAGTCTACGCTTAGCAATTTCGTAAGTTTCTCCTAACTTACTCGTCGTGTCCTTTAATGGGATCGTTACCGTGAAGCGGCCGTTACTGTCGCGTTTATGAGTTTCTACGAAGTGAGATTCACAGTATCGCTCTTCAACGGTTAAAGGTTTTTCAGTTTGGGCCCATTTTCAAGCTCCCAAAATTTAGACAGTTGTTCATTTAATTCGAGTTCGACCGAGCTGAAATTGCACTGTACGGTTTGCCTATGAGAAGGCGTCATTGGTCCCGTCACTACCCATCCGAAACGAGTATTCTGCAATATAGGTAATTTGGGTCCCAGGTTAATTTGTTCTTTGCTGATTACTTTCCAAAACCAATCACTGCCTATTAAAAGGTCAATTTTTTCTGGCATGTGATAGCTAGAGTCCGAGAGCTTGACGTGATTAGGTAATTTAATAAGCGAAGTGTCTACTACAAAATTAGGTAAATTACCAGTTATGTTGTCGATTACAAGGCATGAGGCATGAATTTTGAAAGAGGTGTGACGCGAGCTAATTTTGACTAAGCATTTCTCTAAGGTTTGAGAGGAATGCTGACCAATGCCATTTACTAAAACATCAGCTTTCTGCGTTGCAAGCTGTAGCAGATCGCATGTACGTTTACTGATAAAGGAAGATTGACTACCTGCGTCTAATATTCCCCTTATGTTGTGAGCTGTGCCGTTAGCGTCCGAAATTGTAACTGAGAAAGTAGCTAAGAGAACGTTGCTGAATTGGGCAGAGAATGCCGCGACGGTTGTGGTTTGTTCCCCAGCTCTCTCTTCAATATTAGCCTGTAGTGCTGTATCCCATTCTCCAGCTAAATTATTAGCTTCATTTCTTATTGAAAGAAAATTTTCCCGCATTTTTTTAATATTTTCAAAAGTTGTATTGAACATTTTTGACGCCTGTTCAATATTTTGCTGTTTACTTTGCAATAGTTTAGAAACAACATCAATATTTTTTAAAATCTTTGTTTCAAAAACAATTAAAAAGACTGTCTCAAAACATTCCAGTTTGGTTTTTAGCGATTTAGCTTCATCGATTTCAAATTTATTATTGGACGTTAAACTGATTTTCGATAAAGCTTTTAAAACATCTACATACCTAAACCGAAGAGCTTCTAGCGCGTCATGTCTTGATGACCATCGCGTAGGTGTTAATTTTTTTAAAGTAATTTTACTTTTAGCTAAACTAAAAGTTGTTTCCAGAAGTGCCCATCTTTTTATACTGTGCCCAAAAAATACATAGACACTTTCAACTAAACCATAAAAGTTTCTTATTTCCTCAACATTCTTAACCGAGTCGTTTAGAATTAAATTTAAATTATGGGCCGCGCAATGTACATATGGTGCATTAGGGGCAACTTTTAATATTTCAGCTTGAACGCCTTTATATATACCGCTCATGTTAGCGGCGCCATCATATCCTTGCCCACGAAGTTTTTCTAAAGGCAATCCATTATCAATTAATATTGCTAAAATATTATTTTTTAAAGCTGAACCAGTTTGATTTTTAACTGGGACAAACCCCAAAAAGGATTCTTTAATTATGATATTTGTTGGTTTATTTTCAACATATTCAAGAGTGACATATCGAACAACAGCACTTAATTGATCGATTTTGGCGATATCTTGAGTGGTATCTATAATTACAGAATAAAACTGTGCAGTTTTTATTTCTTCGATTATTTTATTTTTTATTGCAGTACCTAATAAGCCAATAACTTCATTTTGAATAAGTGGACTTAAATATGTTGTTGTATTTTTTTTCTTATTGTGTAATAAATTTTTTAACACTAAATCATATTTTGAAAGTAAATTTATCACAGATAAAAATATACCCGGATTTGCAGAATTAAAACTTTCGTCGTGTCTCCTAAACGGCATGTTACAAGAAGCCAAAGTTAAAGTAACTTCGACAATTCGTTCTAAAATTTGTATCCATATGGATACCTCTTGCCGAATACTGGATTCAAGTTCGTGGTCGATGGTTTTATTTAACCTCCAGCGATCAAAAATAGCACAGGACTCGTTATGACTTAATTTTTGCTCATGTCTATTAATTGCTTGATTAAGATGTGCCTACCTTTACATACATTCGCAAAATGGTTGATTTTGTTGCAAACTGAACATTTCTTACCATATGCCGGACATTCGTTTATGAGATGTTCGTAACCACATCTATTACAGTTACTTATTTTCTTTGCAATCTGAGTCCCGTTCGTTGTTCTTGGGTTTGCATTGTTGTTTGACCTGAAATGATAACTGTTCGCTGGCGATTGCCAACTTGTCGCGTGGTGCGTGTGATGGCCTCGACGGATTGCATCTATTTCTTGTTGCTTCCGTGGTTATGCAACATTCGATTACTTGATCAAGTGAGAGATCTTCGTTTTGTAATAGTTTTGCCCTTGTTGAATCGTCCTTGATGCCTATTATGACCATGGTTTTTATTATGTTTTCCTTTAATTTTTCATCCGTAAGATCACATTGTCCTGCTTGATTTTTTAAGTTTGTGACAAAGTTCTCAATTGTTTCGTCCCCTTGCCTTGCAGTGAAGAATTTATAACGCTCGTAGGTTAAGTTCTTTTTTGGTATGAAATAAATATTAAATTTTGTCTTTAATGCCTGGATTTTGTCTTTTTCTGCTGCTGTGATCGAGAACGAATTGTAAATTTTTATTGATTCATCGCCCATCAAGTACAATAGTTGTGCACATTGTATTTTTTCTGATTTTTCATCTAGTTGTGATGCTATCGAATAAATTTCGAATTTTTGCAACCAATTTCTCCAATTCGTTGATTGGTTTCCATAGAAAATCATTGGTTTTACCGTTATGGCGTCCATCTTGCACTTGAATTGCTTATTTTACACTTTTTTTTTCAATTTACCACTGAATTGTATATTCCTCAATGAATCAATGTTTGTCACTTAATTATTTATTCATCCAATTGATTTAATTGTTTGTTAATTTCTTCTGACCACGTGCACGTTCAGCTGAACTGCTGAATTATTTCACCAAGCAATTATTTCAATTGTTTATTTTTTTCACTCAACACTGAACCAATTAGTTTTCACTGAATTGTTTATTTGTTTCACTAAATTATTCAATTACAACTTCTGTAGGTTTCCTTTGACTGCGCCATGTTAGGTTAGGTTTAGTTCATTATACAAGTCGTGTTGAGTTTAGACTGCTCGTTTATTTACCGGTCTCAATACAAGTTAACATGATTGGTTATGCAACGAATACTACAATCACCATAGCAATCTATCACAACAAGGTGAGTCACAGTTGTATCCTGATCAACAAGTTAAGGAGTTTATACGTGAGTTTGCGAACGGACGGAGTCCGGCTAAAGACGACGCTACACCGCAATATATATTGTTACGTAGCCCTGGAGGTACAGGCACCAAAATTAGGAACCGCGGCCGAGGAATTCCAGCTAGCTTACGCATGGATCTCTCTTTCCCCGGAACTCGAAATTAGACAAAAATTACGAATTATTGTCCTGTTGTTTCGTGGTCGATAATCTTTTTTTTTAACACTGCTGAAAAGCAAGTCCAACACAAGAAAGCAAATCGTATAACAGTAACAGTTCAATAAAATGAGACAACGTAGGCGCATTAATTACAAATAATACGGGTGTCGGAATGGCATACCATTCGTGAGGTATTGTATACCTTAATCGACATCTTAAACTGAAATAGCAGGCAAGAATCGATTCATTTATTTGATCTTAAAATAATATTTACAAAACTTATCATTGTACAAGAACCTCGAAGGCAATTAACGTAGGTGATTTAAAGTAAAATTACAGTAAGTCGACAAATATTCCTTCGAAGGTATTTATAAATTTTGTTGGATTATGGTGGTTTTGGGCATCTCTTATGACCCTCTACCCTTTCAATCCGTTTTGTAGATATTAGCTACTTTTCGGCTTAATTTTACTGGCTACACATCTTCCCACAAAAATTATAATAACAGACGATGTATTTGGATTGAAAGTTCCACCTGACCCCACTTTTGACTTATTGCTTTTTTTAACACGAATTTTTAGAAAGTGGCCAAGGAAAACACCGCCACCTTTATTAATGATTTACGATTTCATATAATGTTATTGATATTTTTGCACAAAACATTCAAATTGTACTTACTTTCCTTAGAAGAATCCATTTTTTAGAATGCAAATCCGTACACTTTTCACTTTCCTACACGCGTTTAATTTTAAATGTTATAGATAAATTCATTAAAACAATGCAGCTATAGGCAGACGCTCCCGAATGAAGTGCATTCCTGAGCTAGGTAGGGATGCCCACCCTTTCTTAACGGTTAAAATACATAGTAGGGGTATCACTACAACTATTCCACCCGTTAAAAGTCCATAGAAAAAATATTTTTTTAGGGGTTTTTGTCCGCTTTTTCTGGATTTCAAACCACTGCGTGCCTGTAGTAAGTTGTTTTTTTGGCTTAGTGTTATAATTTAATATAGTACCTTTGTTGCCACGGTCTTTTAGATCATTCCGTTTACTGTTTGAACCTGTCTTTCAGCTAATTCATTCGATTTTGGATATGTCGTTGATGACGTCGTATGCTTTATGTCATACGATCTTACTAATTCTGAAAGCTTTGTGAATTAAACGGTGGTCCGTTATCACTTACGATTTCTTGTGGTATGCCAAAATAAGAAAATGTTTTTTTAATTATTGCTGTTATTGTATTAGCATTTTTTGAATTTACTTTCTTCACCGCAATAAATTTGGAAAAATAATCAATTGTTATTAAATAATCTGCGTTATTTATGTAAGCAAAATCCATATCTATTTCTTTCCACGGTAGACTAGGTGTCTCATGACATTTTAACGGTTGTTTTGTGTTTGATTTCGAGTATTTTTGGTAAATAGTCCTGTCCAATATAACATTGTTTTGGCATGCTGTTAAACCCTGATGTGAACTGTGTAGTTTCTTTAAAACTTTTTGTACTTCGTTTTGTGGAATTACTATTTTATTTCCTCTCCATAAAATGTTGTCAGCCATGTACAGTTCATCTTTTATTCTTTGTTCTGAAGCACAAGTTATGGAATTTACTGGATGTTTGGATCAGCTGGAATTTTCAGAGATTTTGCGTCTTCTAAATTGAATCGCTTCAACATTCCGTTTATAAAATTTTCTACATGTATAAATATAGATTCATTTTCGTCGATTCTTTTAATTTCTAAACTTACAAAATAATTGGGATCACTTAAACTTACTTCGAATGTTTTCTGCAGTTCAGTTGTTATGATGTTTAAAGTGTCTTTGTTTTTGACCATTATTAGTCCATCAGTGCTTAGTTAACTCTTTGTTAAAATTTCTACTATAAACACATTAATTTGTCTGCTTTGCACTGTTTAAAACCAAATGTTTTTTAATAACTATTAAACTTGGAATTCCAACAATGTGGCGATTGTTTTAGACCATACAGTGATTTCATTAACTTGCACACTTCATTTTGATTGCTTATTATTCCCATTGGAGCTTTTAGGTAAATTTCTTTATTCAAGTCTCCATGCAATAACGCTGTTTTTATATCGAATTGAACGATGGAACAATTGTATTTTACGGCGGTGGCGAGAAAAATTCTAATTGTATTGTAGCGAGTTGTCGGGGCGTAAGTTTTCTTATAATCGATGCCTTCAATTTGTGCAAATCCTCTTGTATTGACCCGCTGACCCATTCCATCTCCTACGGCAGTGTCTCTAGTATGTGCACACTAACTTAGGCAGTCTAAGTTGCAGATGTTACATCTCTCCTTTTTATAGGAATACTAACATTGTTTATTAAGACAACAACTGATTAACAAATTATAAAACTACAAACAATACGAGTAACACTGTATTACAAATTATATAATATTAATTTCTAAATCTATTCAGTTTAACAATAACTCTACCAGATGGAAATGGTAAATACTCTGAAATGGGATTTTTGTGGACAAACCGTTGCTGAACCTTCAATTTTAGAGCAAAAAATCTGGAAGATGTCTTATTATATCCGAATGCATACCTGTAACTCTTTTTTATTTTCATTATTGGTTGTTTCGTCATACAGAATTGAATAACAGGAATCACCAATATCTTCCAAGTTCTCCTGTCGGAAATATGGACCCAATGTTTCACTTATAATATAGCTGAATTTAGTTGGTGACAAAGTAAATCCTTCTAAAATCTTCCCTGGGAACATGGCATTAAAAGTTTCGGATATACCCTGACAGGATCGAGCAGGCCAATTTGCAGATACCATTTTTAAACACCAAATTATTTCGGCTTTAGTGGTTGAATTACGTTCACAAAATAATTCTATATTGACATTTGTGCTGTTATTGGTTTTGGTATCATCGCTTACTTCTTGTGTTTTTAACTTCAATTGTAAAGGATCTAATTTAAGTTAAACATTTCTTTGGTGAAAATATGTACGCGCATGTTGATTTAAACTTTGTAATCCTTAGGTGCAACAAAATTTCCTAGCACATAATATACAAAAAACAAAAAATTTGTCGTCTGCAATTTCTTTTATGCAGGAACTACAGGTTCTTCCTGTGACATCTTTTTGGGTTAACCATGCTTTGTTGAAAGAACATTTACCCATATTTTGTTAAAATCTGTTGATAAATGTATGCATAGTCAATTTATATCCGTTTTTTTTTATTCAACCTTAAACCTCCAACAAAACCCCCGATGTAAGGGGATCCTACGAAGAAATCCGGCGCATGCACCTAATTCAAATGAATAAAATATTATATAAAGAAATGTGTACTCGTTTGAATATTTTTTAGAACATAATAGCTACTAAATTGACTATATGTGGAACGATACGGCTTATAAAAAATAAAATAATACTAAAAATATTAAATATAAAAATAAAAATTAGAAAAAAATAATTTATAAATTAAATAACTTGCCAGCGATATTATTTTTTGTAAAATAAACAATAATATAATGTAGTTCTTATATCTTTTCTCGTCTTGAACTATTTAAACACACGTCTTGGTTAATTGGTTTAATAATAAAAGTTCATACATAACTTAAACAATAATACTTCACAAAACAATAATAATACACAATGATTTCGTCTTTGTTACGTCTTTTTTGCCGGTCGTCTTCCAGCGCTCTTGGCGTCTTGATCATAACTGTCATGTCCGTCTTAGTATTTGGGGTCAATTGGGTTTTTAATCAATCTTATGTCAATTGGGGTTAAAAAAGTAACTAAAGTAACCAAAATTTAAGAAAAGTAACTTAAAGTAACCGAATCAAAAAAAAAGTAATTAGTTACTAGGAAAGTAACCCGCTGAGCACCCTGCCACGGTCTTTAACATCATTCCTTTTACTGTTTGAACCGCTCTTTCAGCTAATCCATTCGATTTTGGATATGTCGGTGATGACGTCGTATGCTTTATGTCATATAATCTTACGAATTCTGCAAAGCTTTGTGAATTGAACGGTGGTCCGTTATCACTTACGATTTCTTGTGGTATGCCAAAATAGGAAAATGTTTCTTCAATTATTGCTGTTATTGTATTAGCATTTTTTGAATTTACTTTCTTCACCGCAATAAATTTAGAAAAATAATCAATTGTTATTAAATAATCTGCGTTATTTATGTAAGCAAAATCCATACCTATTTCGTTCCACGGTAGACTAGGTGTCACATGACATTTTAACCGTTCTTTTGTATTTGATTTCGAGTATTTTTGGCAAATTTTGCATTTTAATACGTGTTGTTCAATTTCGTTCGACATTCCTGGCCAATATAACATTGCTTTGGCTTTGTTTTGGCATGCCGTTACATCCTGATATGAACTGTTTAGTTTCTTTAAAACTTTTTGTACTTCGTTTTGTGGAATTACTATTTTATTTCCTTTTCATAAAGTGTTGTCTGTCAAGAATTTCAGAATCTATCTCAAATCCACTTGACATTGTTTCTAAAATGACCCGAAAGATATGAATCACTTCCTTGTTTATTGTTATTGATGATGTAAGTTCTGGGTTTTTAAAAAAACGTTGTGCGGTATTTCCTGTGTTTTGTTTTGGCATATCTTCAAGTAAACCTATTTCATTTCGAAAACGTTTTTGTAATTTTTTCTTTATGTTTTTAATAGAACTTTTCTCCTGTGGTGTTCTACCTTGCCATTTTTTATTTCTAACTTGTATGCGAGATGGAGTATATATTCAAATGAAGGAATCCAAGAATGAAGTGGGTATATGCCAAAACTATACATATCTTGGTCTGGTACTTTTTTTGCTAGTAATTTGTCATTGTTCATTTCTTTTGGAGTAGTACCACAGATATAACATTTTTGTGAAGAATTATATTGAGACAATGCAGAACAAACCTTACTATCTACCATTGTAAAAAGGATATTGCGGGAAACTTGAATATCGATGCCATGTCCATGAATATGGAGAGCAGAACTCTCATCACATCCCCACTTGCTAATTAATATAAATGTTTTGTTTGCAAAATTTTTAATTGAATTTAAAAGGTCACTTTGTACTAAAGCAAGGCGTTGAATTGTTAAATCAAGTAGTGCTTGAAGCTTAACTTCGGCAGATACTGCAGTAACTGTTGTTGCTTCTTCTGGCGGATAGCACGATTTCTTTACCTCTTGAACTCTATGATACGGCGGAAAAACATTTATGGCCCAACGATTTTGTATGCTTTCTGATATTTTTAAACTGATAAGTACTCAATTTAGCATTAATAATAATCAGTGCAAGAGCTTCTTCTGGAGAAGATTTCTGCAGGTTTGCTTAAAGTTACACTTTCTTTCGCCTTTCTTTTTTTAACTTGAAGAGTGCATTCTTCAAAAATTTTTGTTGGGCGTCCTAGATCTCTTTAGCAAAGGCTTCGCAGATTTCTTCAGATTCTTAGTAGGTACATTATTTAAGTTTTTGTTGGAGAATTAAAGAAAATATTGTCGATGTACCGGGAAAAATTTAAGTGTCGATTTAAAATATACCGTACGCGTTTATTTGTTACATTCTGTATATTTTCCAATGTAAATTGGTGCAAAAAATCGACAGGTGCAAGCAGATTTTTAGTATGTACATTATTTAAGTTTTCATTGGAGAATTAAAGAAAATATAGTCGATTTACTATGAATATGGCTATTTTCACTTCATCCTCTTTTTCATTATAACCTGTAGCTTTCATGTAAACTTCAAATGGTTTTTTGAATTTGACCCAGTTTGTACCAAATAATAGTAATAAGAGCAAACTCAAATGAATTAAGTTTCTTCAAAATGTCTTTCGCTTCCGACCTGGTAGAACTCTTTTGGTTAGTATCTTCATGCAATTGGATTAAAGCAATTTTAATTTCATTGAAACCATTTGCACGAGATTTAACAGCGTCGGGTCCAGCGGACCATCTGGTATCGCATATTTTTTTAACAACCAGTAGGTTGCCTTGGTTTTCTCCAAAAATCTTTGTAGAATACTCCATCTGTACATAGATGCTGAGAAAAAATTGTACAAATGTTGCACTTGTTGCTTGAGTCGAGTCAACAATTATAGAAAGGTATTTTGCGGTAAAATCTCTTAAGATGTAGTTTAGAACTTCTCTTGCTAGAAGTGTAATAAATTCATTACAAAACAGATGGAGAGAGATAACTGACATTTCCACTTCCTGGATTGCCATATTTATGTAAATGAGTTGCTAAAAATGGATCAAATTCACTTTGAATTTCTAAAGAGCTTCAAAAGTTACCATTTCCCTTATTATTCATCCACTTATTATTTGCACTTGACACTTTTACGTTTGCTGATCACAGTAAAAAATTATGTCGTGTAAAATGTGTAGTGTTGTTGGTAAAAAATTTAGTGTTAATTTTTAGTGTATAATTTCCCTCTCCCTAATTGCCTTGTTGCGTCTGTCTGCAAGTTGGTTATAATTTATAAATAAAACCGCTGCCTTAAGGCTTATGAGATTACCTCCTTGCAATTAAATCACATTCATCCAAGTACAGTGCACTAATAAAGAAGCTTGTGAAAAAGTTATTATAGTGTTTTACCATGTTCCTTGCCATTAAATACTTGCATAAAAAAGTAATGGTAAAATTGGATTCGTCAATTACGTACGAAGTTGATTTCTTACAGAATATTGTCAAAAACCAATACCAGCATTCATTATTTCCAGAATATCAAAAGATCCTTTTGTGGAATAATAATAAATGGTAGCTAAATTTTTCTAATAATTTTTAAATATCATTTTTTATTATATATAAAAAAAGTTGTTTTAAACAAAGTTATAGTTGGGTCGATCGCGGGGCTCTAAGCACGGGCCTACTGGTAAAATAGGCCCTGCCTGCATTGTGTCGCAGGCGTCATTTACCGGTGCCTCGTGATAATGCATCCGCATAACCCATTCTGGCACCTGGTCTGTATTTTAATTCTACGTCATTCCTGCAGTATATTGCTATCCATATTGCTTCCTTTGAAGCATCGGAAATAGCCATATACTCTGACTCGGTATTCGACAAAGCTACCGTTTGCTGCTTCTTGGTTTGCCAAGAAATTGCTCCATTAGACAATTAAAAACAAAATCCAGTATAGGATTTTCTGTCATAAGAATTACTTGCTCAATCGGCATCTACAAATTCTACTAATTTTGCATTTCCTTTGGTAAACCGTAAGCAATAATCCTTTGTACCTTGCAAATACTTTAAGACCCTTTTCGCTCTTTTGTTGAACTGACTCAAAAAACTTATACTATAAGAAATGTCAGATCTAGTTAATACAGCTAGATACATTAAACTTCCAATTAGTTGTTGATAAGAAATTTCTTATCATTAAAATTATTCATTTTATCATCTAAATCTAATTCACATTCTATTGGTGTGCTAATTGCACTACAATCAGTTATTAAATTTTCTTAACAATTGATTTATGTAATCTTTTTGATCTATTGAAATATAACTTTTTTCCCTATTTATACCTATTCTCATGCCCAAACATTGTCTGGCTTCCCCCAAATCTTTTGTTTTAAATTTTGAACTTAATTTGGTTTTTATGATTGCCGTCTCAGATTCATTGTTAGAAAAAATAAAAAACTCGTCTACATACAAGCCCACTATAGTTAATTAAAGCCATTACTACTTTTAATATATAAACATGGTTCAAACTTCGATTTTTTATACCTAAAATTTGTCAAAACTTCATCAACCTTTTGGTTCTATGCCCGTGACGACTGTTGGAGTCCATAAATAGCCTTTTTTAATTTTAGCACCTTGTTTGATTTTTTATAACCTTCTGGCTGTTCCATGTAAACAGTTTTATCCAACACACCATTCACAAAGGCAGTAGTTACATCTAAATGTCTTATTTCTAGATCTAACTCTACAGATAAAGCAATTAATAGTCTTAATGTCGGGACGGGAGAAAAGGTTTCGTCAAAGTCAATACCAGGCCTCTGCGTAAAAGCCTTCGCGACCAACCTAGCTCTATACCGCACTTGATTTTCACTACTATGCTTTCTTTTAAACATCCACTTGCACTTCACAACATTTTCATTCTGTGGTATATCTACTAATTCCCACGCTTCATTTTCTTCAAATGATTGGAGTTCTTCCATCATGGCTTGCCTCCATCTTTTGTTATCTGGTCTCGATAACGCTTGCTTGACGGTAACCGGTTCTATATCCGAATCCACGTCTTTAGCACACATGTAAGTCACAAAATCATCAAACATTTTGGTTTCGGTACTCTTTCGGATCTCCTTATATCTGGATTAACAATTATTTCTTCATCGATTGTGGGTGCAAAGCCACTGTCATCTTCCACTGAATTTATTGTTTCCTCATCATTGATTACATCACCAATTTCATCATTAATTTCGTTATTAACTTCATAGTGAATAATTTGATACATTTTTGATATTGTACTTTCCATCATGACGTCTCTACTTATCGTTACAGAATTATTGTTTGGGTTGTAAATTCTGTAACTCTTCGTATTCTCGCTATACTCAACGAAAATTTGCTTGCTGGATTTCTTATCCCATTTTAGTCTTTTTTCTTTTGGAATATGGACCATTGCAACACTTTCAAAAATTCTTAAATCACTTACATCTGGTTTTCTACCTGTCCAGACTTCGAAAGGTGTCTTATCGTTCAAACCTGGTGCAATTGATCTGTTTTTTAAATATACTGCAGTATGTATTGCCTCTGCCCATAACATCTTTGGTAGATCTGCATCAAACAATAGACATTTTGTCTTTTCGACTACTATACGGTTTGACCTCTCAACTAAACCATTCTGTTCGGGGGTATAGGGGTTTGTTTTTTGATGAATAATTTCGTTCGTGTTTAGAAAATGTTCAAATTCTTCACCTGTATATTCACCACCATTGTCACTCCTTAGGAATTTAATTTTTCCATTTTTCTGATTTTCAATCATAAAGCAATCTAGTACGTGATCTTTCGTCTTCAAAAAATATACAAAGATCATCCGGCTGAAATCATCCTGAAACAATAGAAAATATTTTTGCTGCTCGGATTTCTATATTGCTATGCCCCCAACCATTAAATCTGCTACTGCAATTAATTTCAGTTCCTTGTTGTAAATTTGACAACCACTAACATTAAATTTTATCTCGTTTCCATTCTCTATGAGACGGCATACGGATAACAAATTTGTTACTAACTCTGGAACATATAAAGCACTGTTAACTTTAACATTAAAGCTTTCATTCCCAACGACAGTAATGATTTCCGCGTCACCTTGACCTATTACTGGAATTTTTGTTTTGTTCGCTGCCATAATGTCTTTTAATTTTGCTTTATTTGACAATTTATCTATGAAATTTTTATTGGCAACTAAATGTGTACCTGCACCCGTGTCAATGTACCAGTCATTTTGGTTCATCTCATATTTGCATCATTCGGATCATCTTATATAATACATTTCTTGAGTTCATCTAGGATGAGAAAATTTTCTGCTGCGAAAGTCCAATCGTTATAGTTGTCCCTTCCTGTTAATTTTGGAACACTGCTGAGAAAACTGAGCCATTATGCACTAATAACTGCCTGACTTTTAACACACGCGTTAGCTGAGCACATAACCTGTTAAAGAAAACGACTAGTCGGTTATTAGTTTAAGCAAGACTGACTTTATTAAAATGTTTACTAACATTGTTCATACATAGGTGGCGTTTAGCCAATACTGTGGTCTTTGATATTACATTTTAACACATTTCACCATTATAGTTGTGCTTTTGCGTTAAAATGCCTGAAAGGCCGTTCGAACTTGCGTCCGTAAATAGAGCCGTTTTGGTCGCTCACGGATTATATAGTTTTAGAACCGGCTCCATTGTTAACGCGATTTTTAATACAATAAAAACACCTTGTTCTTTCTCTTCCCACTGAAATAAAGTTAGTTTACGCGTTAAGTCGCTTAAAGGTTTTTCACAAAATATCTTAAATACGAAGAAGACCTTTCTTTGTCGCAGTTCGCCTTCTGAAATTACAAAACCTGGATACTCAACCTCTTTTCGTCCAAACTCGTATTTTCGTAACTTTAAGGTAAGATTCGCCCTTTTTAATGCTTCAATGACCAATCTTAACCTTCTCAACATTTTCTCCCAAGTTTTTGCAGGAACGATTATGTCATCCAAATAAGACATCGCAACTTGGTTTCTCAATGAACCTAACGCCAAGTTTATTTGTAGAATGATCATCCCCTGTCAATTCATGCAATAAATTTTTTAAATAAATGGCTTCTTTTGCTTCTTCAGCAATAGCCATGTACTCTGCTTCGGTACTAGAAAGAGCAACTGTTTTTTGTTTACTATTTCCACGAGATTAGAGAACCACAAAATTTGAAAACATATCCTGTGTATGATTTTCTATCAATCAAACTGTTACCCCAATCGGCATCTACAAAACCAACTAAGTATGTACCTTGATGAACAAACGGCGCGTTTTGTGCTGGACAGGAGCTGTCGTCACTATTGTCCGTTGTTTTTTTTGGTTTTGCTTGCATGGTGGGGAGCATTTTTTTGCTTTTTCTCCAAATCGGGTGTGGAATCAACAGATTCCTGATGCTCTTGGGCGGCTTGTACTCCTATTATCGGATAATTTCTGCAAGGTCTTTACTTCTTTTGGGCTCACTGGTTTGTTCAATTATCTGGTCTGGCGTGTCAGCGAGTTGGGTTTGGCTTAACGTTGTTAGTCCTACCAATATGGGCTTGAGGTGTGCTGGCATTTGTTGAAGGAATAGCTCTTTCAACATTGTCTCGTCCGTTCCTGCAACTCCTGAAGCTAGGTGCTTCAGTTTACGCAAGAGTTGGCTCGGTTTCTGGTTGCCAAGGGTTTCCTTTTGGAGTAATTTTCTTACTCGCTGCATTCCGGACATGGTGGTTTCTTTTAGCAGCCTCTTTTAAATTGGTGTACGGTGCCACTGGGCCAGGGTTGATGATTTCGTCTTCTACGAGGTCGAACACTTCCGGTGGAATCACTGTGACCAAATATTGGTATTCCGTTTCTTCACAGGTAATTTTTGAATGATGTAGGGCGAATTTGCATTCTACGATTTTTAGCCAACGTTCCGTCTTCCGGGCATGAATGGCGATAAACTTACTACGGATGTTTCGGGTGCAGTGTATACGATTTGCCTCTGCACGTGGTCTTGATCTGTCGCGTTTTGTGGAGTTTCTTGCGGGGTCACCATTTTCCTAGTCCTAGTTGTGGTGCTTCTTTTGGGTGCGCGCTAGTAATGGTCACCACAAAATAATTAACTGCCATTCTTAAAACCAATTCTAACACTTGATGTTCCGTTTTTAATTTTTACCGCGTTATCTGGGCGACATAACCTGTTGAATGATACTACTTCGTGGAAGTTATCACAAAGACTGAAGACTTTATTGAGATACCGTTTTACATACTGATACATTAAGATAGGTCGCGTGGTTAGCATTTAAGGTTTAGTATACACTTTACAACATTATTAACTTTCTAAATTCGTTGGGTGCGTTTGTCAATCCGAATATCATTTTTTCGAGTTGTCCGGTACAATCTGGTGTTATGAATGCTGTTTTTGCTTTCGCTTCGTCGCTTAACGGCATTTGTAAATAACCATGTGCTAAATCCAGAGTTGTAAACAAGGTCGCCCCACTCATATTTTCTAAATGTTCTTCCACTGTTGCTATAGAAAAATTTGTTTTTTTGGTATTTCGATTTACCGCTGTAAAATCCACGACCAATCGCGGTTCTCCCGTCATCTTAGTTACTAATAAAACCGGACTTATATTCAGAGTTTGTGTTGCTCACAATTCCGCACTCTTTCCTTTCTTTTACGATATTGTTAATGGTTTCTCTCTCCTTTAAGTTTGTTCTCTATGGTTTTGCGCGTACTGGGACACCATTATCAACAATATCTATCTTGATTAATTTTGTCACTCCGAGTTCGTTTAGATTAAACGCGAAACGCTCTCGGAACTCCTGACAATTTTAAGAGTTTTTATTTTTTATTCGCAGAAACGCCACATTAACAAAATTTATACTTGGTGATTTTAATTGTTGTTTCTTTATACACTGTATTTTACTCGTTTTGACAATTCACAAATTTCCATATTTACGAATGGGAAATCCAATTTTCCTCCATAAGTTAAATTATCCTTGATTTTCGCGTACGATATGTCCTTATTTTCAGGAATCGAACGTTCTATTATTATTTCCGTTTGTGGCACGGTGTCTGGTACTACGTACATTTTAACCGATTCTAATCTCGCTTTATGTAATTCGATTTTAACTTCTATGAAATGTTTTACAATTAGCGGCATTTGGTTTCTGTACCCAAAAAGTTTTCGCGCGTTGGTTTCTTAATTGCTCCCGGTAGCTTCCGTAAACTATTTACTATTATAGTGCACACCACACTTCCGCTATCGGTGAACGAATTCATTTCCATGTTGTTAATTTTCGCTTTTCTTAAGGATTTCCCAACTGATTTAGCACACTCCGTCTGCTGTTCAACTGTTGATAGATTGTAACTGGGCAACCTGGATGACGCATCAGCCAAGAATCCATAGCATTATTATAATAGCTTTTGAACGGTGCAAATACACCAACATCTAAAGGCTGAATTCTTGCAGACGTATGGGGGTGAAGAGTAAGAACAGTAACCACGGATATTTTTGCTAAATCAAGCGCCTTAATACTAAGATGTGACTCGTGGTTATTCATTAGTAAAATGCTAGGATTGTCTGGCGTACTGTGACTGTGCTTATTAAAATGTTCTATCACGCTGACAAAGAGCTGGCTATTCATCCAACCCGATCCAGGTGGTGTTCCAGTAGCCATTCTGGGGTTTACTTTTTTCTCGGGAAAATAATGACAGGGGGTAATGCATGACCACCAGCACTGATCATGCAGCAAGTTGTGCACAATGTCCCCTTTTCACCGCTAGTTACTTTACACAAATTTTTGTGTCCTTTAAGTCCAATAACTCTCTGAAGCTTTTGAACCGTAGTCGTGCCCGTCTCATCCAGGTTAAAGATTTGCGTTCTATCAGTGAAGGCTGGGATGCTAAGAAGTACCGTTTCAAGATTGTTGAAAAATGCTTTGTTAAAAGCCGTTGCCCTGGCGCGACTGCAAGCCTCGGGTTTTCTTAGACTTAAATCCGGATGACGCTGAGGAAAACTTCTCAGCCAGTCAACGTCTGCCATTTGCTTGGCCTCCTAAGTAGGTGGCATTCGAATGTTATTAAACTTTGCCATTTCGTAGGCCACTTGGCGACAATCTTTTAAGAAAAGACCATCAAATAGCAGGGCACATTTTTTGTAATATTCGTTTAACATTTGTTCTTGTGAATCCGAAAACACTTTGTTTATCGTATAATTAGGAACTAATCATACCTCTAAATTCGCCTCAGCAGCCTGTTGTTTTTTTCTATAGCGCTGTAATGTAGTGAAGGCAATATTAGTTTCCTTTGCAGCTCTACGGATGCTCACACCTTCTCGAATCATTTGTAATGCTGTTTCCATCTGGATTTGCGTATGATTTCCAATCTCCATTCTGCGCAAAAAATAACAAAATTATGCATTAAAAGCCCATTATTCTAATGTTTTTATTCGCCAATCCCAGTACTATAGCCTGTCACGAATTAAAAACTCAGTTTGATCCCCAAAATTACATTTCACTGCTAATTTCTTTAGTTCTGTGACTTACTTGTCCACCGTTTCACTTTTTGCCTGTGATCTTGAAAAGAATTTAAACCTATCAAAAACGACATTTTTCCGTGGCTTGCAGTGCTCATCGAACATTTTTATTATGTCTTCATAATTTGCTGCACTTTCACTTCCACTATACTGAAATGTTTCATACACTTCCATTGCCTCATCCCCCATGATATTTATCAGTAATGCAATCTTTAATTTGTCACTTTTTCCTGTCTTGTCATCAGCTTTCAGGTGAAATTGAAATTTTTTCTTGAATCTCTCCCAATTTGCCGCAATGTTTTCTTTAAACACCATTTCATTCGGAATTTTTACGTTTGCGTCTTGTATTTTTGTACACTTGTAAAAATATCTTTACGATTTTTCTTTTTCTGGTTTTTTGTTTGTTTCCGCTACCACCATGTAAAATCTTGTTATCTACAGCTTATGCTGTTGGCCCCGTTGTTGCTTTATGAACTTACTCGATAAAACTGTGTCACTTTGGTAAGCTTTTGTTGTCTTGCCTTGTTACATATACATGCGTTATCATAGGTGTTCGCTCGTGCGAGCTCCAACGTCGACTGCCTAGTGCTCACCAACTCCGACATGCGCACACATCGACCACATATTTACATATGTCGCACTAACAGCATTAAATATTTACGTCATAGACGAGTCACCATTTCTTGTCCATGTTGAGACAAACCATTGGCGTTACATAATCCTAATTTTTATACTTTGCTATCTCAGTTATATTTGAGAATTGATCTCCAACATATATTATGTATGGCTGAATTGAGTTGAGAGAAGTTGTGCTTTTATTGCCCTATCCCTTATTCACCGTTTTGCCAGTTGGTGGCAATATTGCATGAAGAGCCTAAAAAATTGTAGAATCTCTTCAATCTAAAAAAAAAATTGTAGAAAATCAAATTAACGATACGAATTAAATATATACTTTCTGGTAAATTAGGCTTATTAATGTTGAGTGTTGTTCTGATGAGGTTTTTGAGAAATAATTACCAAAATAACACTTGTATTATGTTTAATCAAATTCATTTACATGAGTTCGCTGACACGACTAATGCAGTGCGCTGTCAATATGCAACTGGCTGTCTTGCACCAAACAGCGATGGGGCAGCGTTTACAAGATAAATTCGTACACTTATCAAGAGATAATAATTCAGTCTTGACTGCGTTATCCTTCACGTTGCTCTTCATTGTTTTTATCATTAATTCTAATGATAAATGCCACCCATCCAAGAGACCATCAAATTTTTTTTCAATTTTAAGGTCATTAGAATCTACTAAAATAAAATAAGTACTTTTACAAAATTGAATAAGAAACTAATACCAACTAATTCAAACTAATAACTTAGATCTGTTTTCCAAGTTAAAATCTCTCAAATCAGAAGTAGTTATTTTGAAGTAATGAATTTCTAACAATTTAGTTAGATTTGACTTTCAAATTCCCATCTCTAAAATCAGAAGCAGTTATTTTGAAGTAATGAACTTCAAACTTTCAATTCATACGTATAAAACATGCCTTTAATCGGATTTCCGCTAAGATCTTCAATGTTGTAAGTCGTAGGACTTCTTAGATTAACCCTAACGATTTTAAACAATTCTGCAGTCTAATTTGCGTTGTAACCTTTATCGAATACAGATTTGTACTTGGAAATTCGTACAAAATCACCAATCTTAAATTTTATTTTTCCAATTTTTTTATTTATATTGTAGACGTTTAACTTCGTGGAAGATTTCACATCACAAGGACGCATCTTAATTGTTCTATGCTTACGATGATTATAATTATCAGTAACAGAAGCTAGTATATCAATCCATTTATATTCAGCTCGATAGCTAAACTCTTTGTATAAAATATTTTTTAATGTTCGTATGACGCGCTCAACAATTGAGGCTTTTTTAATACTATATGTAGAGTAATGATTTATCTTATTACTTTTCATTAAGTCAGAAAAATTTTTATTATAAAATTCTTTGCCTTCATCGGTTTGTAAATTTTTAGGTTTTCGCTTGTTCATAAGAATTGACGACATCGCCTTCGTTACTTCTATACCGGTTTTATAGAAGTAACGAAGGAACATTGAAGATCTTAGCGGAAATCCGATTAAAGGCATGTTTTATACGGAAGAACTTCAAACTACAGCTTACCCTGATACTTTTCTAATTGAAAAAGTGTTACGTAAACGAGGCGATCAGCTATGTTAAGTGAATGGGATATCAAAAACCAACATGGATATCTAAATACTCAATTAAATAATAATTATTATACTTCATATATTTTCGAATAATAAAAGACTTGTATTATTTTTTATTTATTTATTTTTATTTTTTAATCTATAATGACCTCATGCTAATGTGTCGGAGGTATTAGGAAGCATACATCTCTTATCAATCGTTTGAACTCAGAGCAATTTTCTTTTGACTAAGTACATCTGTCTTTAAATATAAGTCAGAGTACTTCCCTAAATTTTGAATGTTGAACATTTTCCAAACGTTTTGAGCATGAGAATACTCTTCATCTTTTATTGTGCTTTCCGTTAGTCGATTGTAGAATTTAGATTTTTCTGGTAATTCGGGTTCCTCAAGATTAGCAGCACACTTTATATAATCATAAGGGAATACCACTTTACGCCTCATTAAATTATATTGAAGGTTGTTTGGGTATTCACTTTTAACATTTTTTAATTCAGTTAAATATGATGCTAATTTATCCAAACTATATGGTAGAAACCTGAATGAGTCAATAAATCTAAACATGATTTTACTACCCTTTATATATTTAGTAAATGAAATGTATCTATCTTTGTTCACTGGAAGTAGAAATACCCTTCCTTCAATTTGTAGTGCAATATCTCTAATTAGGAAATGGCTATCATAATTTGATAAGTTGTGGGCAATAACAGGTATCGTTTTTGAGTCATAATAGTTAATGTTGCATTCGTTATGAGCTGCACCTCGAAATTCCGAAGTTATGTGGTTATGATCACGCACTTTAAAGTCATTAGGTTTAAACTTTTTATCACATATATGGCAGGTAGTAGCTCGTTGAAAATCTTGCTCCTCCTTTGAAGATAAAGACATAGGTTGTGCAGCCCAATATACGGGCTCAACATCTTCGACAATTTGTTGAAGTTCGGTAGCAAACCATTTAGCACAATCACTTCCACGATAACTTCTATAATAAGATAATGAATTATCGTAATTACACTTGAAGTAATATCCTACACTAAATGCCACATGTTCTTGATACATTTGAGTTTTTACACCACGTTGCTCATTTATAGGTTTCAAAATACTTTCCATATCCATATATATAACGAATGGTACCTTCTCCTTATTTTTAAAATTTGTAAATTTTACTACATCACCATGAGCAGGCATGTGAACCTTACAATTATTAATGTTTCCGCAATCAACCTCATGGTTTTTCAATTTCTCATCAGTTTTGAAATAATGAAGACATCTGTTGCATATTCTTTTTTTATGGTGATCTTGATTCAGCTGAGTATTGACTAATCTGCTGAGATTTTTAATCCAGCAGAAGTGGTATTTTATTGTAGGCATATCATCAGCATCCTCTTCATTCTCACCGTCTTCTTTATCATTATCCTTATTATAAGAAACTTCCAGTAAAAGTAGATTAATGTGTTTATCATCTGTTGTAAAATTCTTCGTTAGTAAGGTGGGTACGACATCGTGACGTTTTCCAATAGGTTTTAATATGAAAACATTTATAGAAATATTGTTTTTCTTTTCGTATTTCTTAATTTGGTTTAGAGTCATTGGCAATGAAATTCCTTCTAGATTTAGAACATCAGAATAGTGAGGGTATGAAGATATTCTATTATTATTCATTTGTGTAGGATATAATGCTGATATCACTGCCCAGGCAAAACATGCCTGATCTTCATTCCTAATGTTGATGCATGCTTTCTTATTTGCGATGTCTTTAGGTAAGGGTATGTATGATGATCCTCTGAAGGGTTCATGTCGATTAAAATTAATAGCTACTTTATTATGCTGGTTAAACTCCAGCCACTACCCCGTTCTTGAAAATCTTCCAATTGTACTGAAATATTATCTTGAACATTTGAACTCCACCATTCCTTTCAAATCTGTAGTCGAATCCACTATAGCATTAGGAGTATTAAAGTGTTTCAATTCTTTAATAATTTCTTCACCTGTGTGATTGGAAAACTCACAGCATAAATCAACATTAATTTTTAATAGCGGTTGGGACTTTACCGTATTTTTTACTCTGGCGGCGTAAAGAAACTGAGGATCTTCTAGAAAGGTGATAGGATCCGCATGTTTTAAATTAATAATTACACCTTTTCTTATGCGGTTAAGTGCTTATTTGGTCGCAGTAGTTAAACTACTTTGATAAGCGATATTAATTTAAGTGACCCTATAGACTTTCTAATATTAAGTGCACATTTTTGTATCATCATACAAAACACTTAAGTGATTATCAATTACAATAAAATCTTAAAATACCTATGATAAGCATTAGATTAGAACTTAGAAAAATTTTGACATTTCGGGACCTTGAAAAATTTTTCATATTTCGGGACTTAGAATAATTTTGAAAAAAGTGATCTAGAACTGGTTCTACCCCTCTACTGACATTTATTTGGATTTAGCGATTGCACGACATCTTCCAAGCATGCAGCGACTGCAACATTATCATTATTGTCTTACCTTAAGTTGAGTCTGGTCCGAGAAAGAATCCTCAACTAAATCGAATGGTAAGAAGAAGGTAATAGTTCGAAAACAAATAATCAAATATAAAACTGTACGTTTATTTGGATACCAATGTAGAATAATTCGGTAACCATAGTAAAGTATTATTACATTGAGATAATTCAGTGTCGAGAATAATTTTGATTTACCTTTCAAATTAATAAACTTATACCTAAATGGTAAATGAGTGATCTTAAAACTAACACACATATAAATCAGAAATACCAAATAATTTTTAAATTATAGCTTAACGGCAAAATGTTTGCACTTAAAATGAATAATTGTTACAATAAATAAGTTTGTTGTCGGTAGGTTAGACAACCGAAATAACATTTAAATATTCTTCGTTACGAGTAGTATTACGATAGACACTGTAAATATTATAAAGCGATACAATTGTTTCTATTTTCCAGCTCATAGAATAAAAATATGAATGTTGGGTTAGTCCACCCTGTGATAAATAAATCTTATGAGACTAGAATGATAGATAACGTATAGCTTTTAAAAAATTTAGTTTTAGTAATTTAGCCAGCTTGACTGGCACCGACTGCAAAGATTACAATAATTGACCGCCTATGCCAGCTAGTTGAAGTAACTAAATAACGTAATTATTTTTTACTTTTTAGTGCATTTTTTTCACAGTAGTTTTTTGCAAACTTCAACGAGTGGTTTAGCGTGATTGGGGGTTAACGCTTTCTGATCTTCGGTTTCCAGTGAGACATGAGTGAGGGGTCTGGAGTTTATCATGTTTTCAGTTTCCGTTAAGTAGCAACGGAACGTTCCATCGCCTGGTCGTTTCGAAGGCACTATTCGTAGTAACGCTCTCTTCACTGATCGTACCATCCTTTCCTAACATCCGCTCATATGTGATGACAGTGGAGGGTTAAACAACCACTTTATTTGACCAAATTCTCGTCTGTAGTCATCGGGAGGCATTTGCTTATATAGCTCACGTAGCTCGTTTGCAACACCTACAAAATTTGTTCCATTGTCCGATTGTATTTCTAGGGGTTCCTCTTCTGGCAATGAAGTTGCGAATAGCCATCCAGCACGATTTTTTGCTCAGTGTGTAAACAACTTCCAAGTGGATAGCACGAACGGTAAGGCATGTGAACAGGGCGACCCATCGTTTTTCAGTTCTTCGACTAATCACAACTTTAAAGGGGCCGCAATAATCGAGTCTTCCGTACGAAAATGGGGCCGAGAATGCGGCCACTCGGACAGCTGGGTTACGATCTTATTTGGGGTCTTTGCTCCTACGGCTCGACATAGTGTAGGTGATTTGGAGACAAAGTTCCTAATTTGGAAACCAGGTTCTACGTGAATTTTTACCACGTCTTGGGTTACTGTAATGGACCCCTCTTCGGTATCGAAATTATCCAACCAATCGTCGACGTAGTGGTTTTCTTGAATCACCAGTACTGCTCTAGGTTTGCTATTTATGAACTGTTGGGCGTTCTTGTTCTTTATAAAGTGTGCGGTACTGGGGAGCACGATGCGCCAAACGTCATTACGCACATAGCATATACTTCTACTTCGTTGGTGGAGTCTTTGCGCCATAGGAAGCTCTGCGCTTGTTGATCTTCCTTACGTATCCTGACTTGATGTCGCCAGATATGGCAACTCTGCGTTCACGGAATCTCGACAGGATGGTTGGTAGCGGGCATAACAGATCAAGTTCTTTTAGAAGCATTGAATTTAGATTTTAGTCCCACACCATCCTGACTTTACCCGGCTTGTTGGGATTAGTCCCGGAAAAGATTGGTAGGTACCAGGTTCGCGAAGTGGTTTGCATGATCTCGATATGAGTTAGTTTGCGAGCGCAGTTCTTAATGACGTAATCTTTCATTTGCATATTTAGGTTTTCGGCAAGCGTGGAGTTCTTCTTCATTTTTTGCTCTAAACATTGCAAACGCCGCTTTGCCATACTATAACTGTGGGGAAGTCTGATATCTTCGTATCGCCACAGGAGACCAGTTACGTATCTGCCAGATTTTTTCTTGGTGGTAGTTTCTAAAATTGCAGTGGCCTGTTGGTCGTCTTTGGATAACAGTGGCGTTTCTGATTTTTTTACCCCAAAGTGTTCTGTCGCAAAGAATTCCTTGATTTGCTCGTGGAGTGGATTGTCTGATGCGCAACTGCAGACGTGAAAATGGTGTTGTTCGGTGTAGCTGGATGTTCTGGTGATTCCATGCGAACCAAAGACGGTCCAGCCTAATCGCGTTTTTGCAGTCATGGGTTCTTGCGCGCCTCCCTCTTTTACTTGCAGTGGGAGACAGCGAATAGTTGTTTAGACCAATCAGCATTCTCGGTTTGGCGTTTACCTCCTTTGATACGGGAAGATTCTTTAAATGTCGGTATGGAGACGTCAGCGGATCATAGTCGAAGGTTTGAATAGGTAAGTCTAGAAGTCGAACCGTACGAACGTCGGATAGTTCGTAGCTTTTACTTTCGGTTTGGTCGCCAGATATCCTAAGAGAGACTCGCCTACTTTCCATTTCATTTCGAGTCGTTTCTCCTGACCATCGTAGATGCAGTGGTGTTATTGGCCCCTTGAGACCCAGAATGTGAGCAATTTCTTTATCTATCATGGTTGTCGTAGAGCCTTCATTCAGAAATTTGCCTTTGGTCCATATAGCACAACAGGAACGATTCGACACAAGTTATATTAACGCACAACATTCTTTCTCTCACTGGGTAAATAGTTAAGCATTATTTGGCACTTACTAATATGGTGGTCTTTGGTGGAACAGATCACGCAGCCGGAATGACTTAATGGAGATGCTTCTTCGCTTGTCTCCTCAGAGTGCATGGCATGGATGTTTTTGGACTCGTTTATCAAAATTTCGTAGTGTTCCTCTTGCTGGGGCGACCTTTACTGTAGCTACGCTTCCTACCTTCGTGGCCAGTTGCCACGACCACTCGGCAAACACGGAGAGGTCCAGCGTAAACGATTGGGTGTTTATCGAATTGTATTCGGCCCACAATAGTTTTAGTGGCCCAGACAGTTTACCAACCAGATCCTGTACCAATACGGAATTATTCATGTAGTCCGATAGACCGGACGCTCTCATCGCGGCAACTGCGTGATGCACTGCAACCGAGAAGTCTAGGATTGAATCGATCCTTTCTTGCGTAACGTATCCATGCCGACGGAGTTGGTCGGATAGAGACTGCAATATTTGTTCGGGACGACCATACTTGTTTTTGAGAACGTTGAGTAATTCATTTAATGTTCCAGGATAAAATAGGTAGCCTTTTAATCTAAGGGCTTCTCCATGCAAACATTGTTTGAGGCGGTTGAGGTTCTCGTCATCCGAGAAGTTACACCCCATAGTAGATCGTCGGAACTATGAGATGAATATCGGCTATTCTTCACTGCTACCGTAAAACTTCAGGGCGTTAGTCGCTATGATTTGTCTCATGCCGATTCCTTCAGGCTTTGATGTCTTCTTTCCAATGAGATGGTTTGCTGCTGTTGTGGCATATTTATCGGACGTTGCTTTCGAACCCAGGATGTAGTGCGTTGCTTCGTGATTTCTTGACTTTCTTGACTATCTATTTAGCCTTAGCCTTAAATCTACGTGTATTTGTCAAAAAAGAATTAAATTTTTAAGATGTTACAAAATACGGCGTCGGAAGGCAGATATTTCGAACTCTTTCACAAATTATTCAAATTAAACAAGTTACGACTGATAGCTAATACTTTATTATTAATTCTTTCGATCGTGAGTCTAAGAACGAGTTGAAAATTTCTACAGTAATCAAATAATAAATAAACAGTAATAAAAAATATTAAAATAATAAATTAAATATAAGAGAAATAAATAAAATAGTACTTACAATTCCTGCTTTCACCGGTTTGCACTTTGAACTGATTTTACTCTAACTTAACTGTAAAACTCTTTATTGATCATAATATTTACAATTTTTGTTACTAGGGAGTAACAGGTTGGAAACATGGATTATTTTACATTTTATCTGCGCCTATTGCAACTACAATTTATCAGATAAGATAAAAAACCCTCGCGTCCGACGTCAAGGCGACAGATGTCGCCCCGCTGACATCCGCAGCGGCGTGGCCGAGTGAGGAGTGCTGTTTTTTTTGTGTTTTACTACAAGAGACCGTCATGTATTAGTTTGTGTCGGATTTTAAACGGCGTGTGTGAGCGGGTTATTCGCGTAATGTTCGCAGTTAAAGGGTCGTTTGGTGTTCTTTCCGTAAAGAATTTCGCGGCTGTGTCGTTAATTTTTGCCCGGATGGTTAGTGTACGCGCGTGTTCGTCGAGTTCGAGTGTGTCTGTGTGTTTGGGCATCCCGGTGATTAGACGGAGGAATTTGTTTTGGAGTCTTTGAAGGGAGTCGATATGGGTTTTGGCTGCTTTACTCTAGACGGGACAGGAGTAAAGGATGATAGGACGGATCATCGATTTATAAAGTCAGATTTTTAGGTCGGTTTGGAGTTTGGTTTTGTAGTGCAGGAGAGGGTAGAGGGCGTGATACTAGTTTAAAATTTTGATCAGGGGCATATTAGGCGGTGACGAAGTTTCCGTAACACGGCCAGACTAAATATTTTCCAAATTACAACAAAAAGAATAATTTAACTAAAAATGCATCTTAACTGTGTGGGTGGATCTTTTTAACTAGCTAACCGCGCAAGTTTTACTTTGAAGACGGAAAATATGAGAACTAATGAACTAATGGGGTAGATGGCGTAAGAACTATGTTTAGAAATAAAATAATTAATATTTAAATTTACTGACGGAAAAAGATAAAAAGGCCGACTCACATTTTTTTTTCTCTATCTTATTTCTTGCGGTGTTTTCTGTAATGCAAGCTGCGATTACTTTCCACTGTTCTTCGATTTCACCTGGTGTTTTGCTTATTTTCCTCTCTAGTTTTTCAGACTTTCAACATAAATATTTTCTTGTCTTTGTGCCGTCGTTGATTAGTTTATCGGTTGCAGCCTGTTTCATTGTTTGATGCTTTGTTCTTTCAATTGTTAGCCTTTACTTGACATCTGCGACGACGAGGTAATGGTCCGAGTCCGCGTTGGCTCCTCTGTACGCCTTTTGTTTTATTTTCTCCTGGCCAGGTCCAACTGATTTTATGCTGTTTTTTGTGCTTAAACTTGGTTTAAATATTATTGTCACCTTAAAGGGTAGAAAATAAATATTTTTTTTTTATTAAAGCAAAATCGTAATATTATTAAATAAGTTTTATGTTTTTAAATATAAATTGTTAATTTAAAGATTACTCTTTGATTTTTATATAAAAAAATATAGTACCGCTACTGGAATTTGTTTTCATTGTTTGGATCTACGACAGCGAATACATGGATGTCAAAATTACAAAACACTAATCTGTTGGTTTATGGTAATTAATTCAAATTGCATTTACTTATTTATTAATTTTAAATATAATTACATATATTTGTATTCTTTATATTAATTATATGCGCTTTACAGAATTTATAACTAGAACTTCAACCTAACCTCAAAATTTGTACTATAAGTTGATTCTTCCAGAATGGACGGTGCGGTACTTTTAGAGGTATTTAATAAATTCGAAGAGAATATCAGTCGTTTGCGAGTTTCTAGTGATGGTTATAACGCTGACGAAATTTAAACAATCGAAATGGAGAACATAGCAGTTAAATTGGATCATTCTGTTGATATTAAAGATGATACTAATTTTGGATATTATGAACAGGATAATAATGAGGTAAACTATAAATTATATTTAATGTAACAATTTTCCGGCTCTGTGTTCCATTTTTGTATCTTCTATTTCCGACTGTAAAAAATGATTTCGAACATTGAAATGCTGTTTCTATATTGTATTAATTGGCCGATGCATCTTTTTTTCAGAAAACATTCATTTTCTAACTGTCTTAACTATAATAGTTTGTTAGTTGTTGTTGATGACTTCATAATATTTATCCTCTTTTTTCGACAGTGCTACCGTTGGCTTCCGTTAAATGTTCTAGGATATTGCTTCTCCACATAATGGTATATTTAGCTCGTACATGAGCGTCGATCATCTTTATCGTTGACCCAATCAGCACCACAGAGTCTAATAATCGTGGCAATTCTTGATTCTGAAGATTCCAATTTTGTGTTCATTATTCCTTTCAAATTTTAAATAATAATTTTTTTTTGTGCGTTGGGGAGGGTGAAATCATCATGGACATGACTTGAAGCTGGTAATATCGGACCCTTACCACTTGAAGCTCCCTTCGCTTATGTTGACTTAGCCGACGTTAGACATTTTCTCTTTTATATTATTTCCTCCTATTCCATGGTACATTCTATCTTGTCTCGTACTATTTCCTGGCCTTATCCTCTCCGTTTCTTCTTAAGATTCTGTGGATTATTGTTTTTACACATGGACACTATGGTGTCGGGAGTAAGTTCTATGCTGCTTCCGTGCAAGGCGTTCAAAATGTGGCCCCATCCGGTACTGTTCAACGCGTTCCGTACATCCAGTGTTACCACGAGGCAGAATTACCTTGTTCTGCGGGTCCCACTATTTGCCTCTAACACGATTCCGTCGAGCTACTGCATCGCACCAATCGTGGACCTTTCTGCAGCCAAACTGTTTGTCGATGTTGTCGTTTAGACGAAATTATAAATTTACCAAAATTTTTCTTTTTAAACACTTACATCACTTTTTGTTACAGAAAACTGCAAGTAATATAAATGGTAACTTTCAAATTAAAAAGGAAGAAGAAGCGGAAGTCAATTTGGAAGATCTGCATCATTCCATCGACATTAAAGATGAAACTTCAATGAACGAATCTCAAGTGGATCAAGATTATGATATCCGTTCACTAATTCATACTGGTAAAATATCTTTCCAGTGTAACATTTGCGATTATAGTTGTTCGGTAAAATCAATGTTAAACCGTCATATATTAACTCATACAGGCGCCAAACCGCACGAGTGTAAAATTTGTGATTATAAATTTTCTCGAAAAGAGGGATTAAAACGACATTTATTAATCCATACAGGCGAGAAACCGCACCAGTGTGACCTTTGCGATTATAAATGTTCACGAAAAGGACGACTAAAAGCGGTTGTACACCATTATATTTATACATGTAAAAATATATGATAAAATACATGTAAATTTACATGTACGCTGTACTGTAGTACACTGTCATATTTACATCTTAAAAATGATATAGTTTTTAAAATAGTAATGTTGGCTATAGTTGGAAAAATAAAATATCACTAAAAAAACTGTCACCAATTTCTTATTTCAGGTTATTTCAGTTGCGTTTCCATTCTGTTTTAAGTGCAACAAGTGAAACGCCAACTCCTAAGTGTAAAATCCCCAATAGTCACCAGAAATACACGTGTATGACCTTCAAAAATAGGACCTGTTCTATTCCGTCAATTTTTGCATGTAGAAATACATGTATAAATACAAGTGCAATTTTAGTGTAGTATACACTACATTCAAGATCTACATGTACATTTACATGTAAAATATGATGGTGTACTACGACCATAACCGAACATTTACTAACTCATACCGGTGAAAAACCATTTGAGTGCAATATTTGCGATTACAAATGTTCTCAAAAAGCACAGTTGAAAACTCACTTAAGAAGTCATTCTGGTGAAACGCCATTTGAGTGTAACATTTGCGATTATAAATGTTTCCGAAAGCAATATTTGAAAAATCATTTAAGTTCTCATACCGGTGAGAAGCAGTTTGAGTGTAAAATTTGCGATTATAAATGTTCAGGAAAAGGACGATTAACCGAACATTTACGAACTCATACCGGTAAGAAGCCGTTTGAGTGCAACATTTGCGATTATAAATGTTCCCACAAAGGAACTTTAACGACTCATTTACGTATGCATACTGGTGAGAAACCGTTTGAGTGTAACATTTGCGGTTATAAATTTTCCCGTAAAGAACATTTGAACACTCATTTAAGAAACCATACCGGTGAAAAGCCGTTTGAATGCAATATTTGCGATTATAAATGTTCACACAAAGGATCTTTGAAAAACCATATGCGTACTCATACTGGCGAGAAACCGTTTGAGTGCAATATATGCGATCTTAAATTTTCTCACAAAATATCTTTGATAATTCACTTACGTACTCATTCTGGTGAGCGACCGTTCGAGTGTAACATTTGCGGTTATAAATGTATTCGAAAATCTCATTTGCAACGTCATTTACAAAGACACACTCAGTATAATATTTAAAAGTGGAGAAAATTCCTATAATTTCATTATTACTAAAATGAACTCCTAGTACTTCAAAGCACACCAATAGATAAGAACCGGTGACAATGGCAAAATTGAAGAGGAGTCCGCACCAACAGAATCCTAAATCGCAGCAGTTCCTAGAATGATCAAACCGCCTCCTATATGTGTATTGTCTGCCTGCAAATTGTGATTTGTTAATTATTATGTTGTAATAAACAATAATGTGTTTTATATTAATTTAAAAGTCAGTTATTCGATTATTTATATTTCATATTATATAGGGTGTCTCCGTGACTATGGAGTACCTTTGAAATAGTGATTTTTTAATTCATTTACAGAATAGGTTGACCATTGCGATGCCCTCTGTATAATTTTTGTGAAACAAAAATAATTTTAATTAATAATAATCCAATTTTAATTTTATCGTGGGTTTGAGGAGAGGACATGCAAATATTTGTTGAGCATAAGACTCTTAAACAATTCGTATAAATTTTGTTTCAATTTTGATTTAAATGTCTTGATGCAAATTTTTATGTTACCTTGCATGTGGTGTCGTGACTATCCGGCTGTTTACAGCTGTCCGCCTTATCGCAAAACTCGTCGTGGTTCGACAAATTAATTTCAATACTTTTATAATTTTGTAATTCCAATTTTAATTTTTTTATTAATTTCCAATTTAATTAATTTTATTTTTGTGTCACTTGCCATTCCAATTTCAATTCATAATTTTTCATCTTCCGCATTCGAAAAACAATTTCAATCTTCCACAAATATTCAAAATTTTTATCTTGTACACTTCAGAAATTAATTAAACAACTTTCAATCAAATCAAATTAATTTTTTAAATTACGACTGGCTACGTCGGCCATTTTCGCATGAAACAATCCTCCGACTTAGTTTATTACCAACATAATCTTATTTACAAAATTTTTATGTATAGAATATTACCAAAATTAAAATTAAAACACAAACTTTAAAATGACAAAAATATGATTTTAATGCGTAATGGTAATAAAGGACACTTTTATAAGACACATTTTCAAATAAAATTTTTGTTCAAGTCTAAACCCTTAGGGGGTAAATCCATTTAAAGCAATTTTCTGCATTTCTGACTACAAACAGTCATAGCTCCGATATTATTGATTTTTTAGGCTTAAGGGATTAGAACTTGTTTAAAGATAATTTGCTTATCTACAAATAGGTTATAACCTCTTATCGTCTAGAATCAACGGATTTCGAGTTACAAATTAAATTAAGGAGAAAAATGATAAAAAATTCAGGTTTTATTTTCCTTGGAAAGAAACTGACGGCCCAAACCGGATAGGAAATTTAACAGGCTTTAACTTCGATCCAATAACTTTTTTTGGGAAACCAACCGTTTTCACAGAAATTCTGAAAATAATGAACAATCCAAAAGAAAAATTTTTAAATTGTTCAAAAAAGTGGCCAGCACGAATTTTCTTTTCCCCGATTTACACAATTAATATTGTTCTTAAATTTCATTTTTTAATCATACAAACAATATAAATTTTATACAACACAATAAAATAAAAGTTTCTTAAAACTTACAGAATATATTGCAAAGACCCGAGCTGTTTAAATTTATAAAAAATTTCTCAATCCCAAAAATTACTGCTCGAATACATCCATTATTTTAAGAAGAGACTCTTCATTGTTTTTTAAATTATTTTAAATTTTTTAATTTTATTTTAAATTAAAATGTAAATTTTCGTAGTTTTATTTTTGTTACCTTGCAATGTGGTCTTGCAGCTGGCGCCAGTCTAACAAGTTTGCTGCTACGCACCTCAACAATTAACCAAAAATAACCAAATTTATATCATTTGCAACACTCGATAAAACAACTTTCTATTTAATTTTTAACTCACTTCTAATTTTTTATTATTTAAAATTATAATTTAGCGCAGCAGGGAAATAACACTCCCATCGTCACGCTAACGCAAAACGCGTCTGGCCTTCAACACCTTCTTTTCTCCCACCTTATTTACAGCTAAAATTCTATGTACAGTATGTTGATGAATAAATAATCTACAATAATAAAATCAAAACTTCATAATAATTTACATTAATAATGTATTTCCGCTGTATTTTCTGATTAATATCACCTTTATTTCACGCATTTATATTGCCATGCTCCCAACCTTACAAAATTCAGTAATTTTCATCCTTCTGTTAAATTAGCTGGGGCACACAGATCATTTTGAGACGAGACATTTGTTTTCTTAATTTCAATAAAATTCAATGTAATAAAAACGTTGCTTTGTTAAACTTTTTAAGCATCATCCACAACCTCCAAATTAACGTAGTAATTAGAATTAAACGTAAAAGTTTGTCGCATTTAAAACCTATGCGGTTGTGCACAACTTCTAAATTAGTACTTAACGCGAAATTAGTAATTAGTACTTAACGCAAAACCTTGCAAGGTCCAAGCTTTTTCATATAAATTAGTCAAGTCGCTACTACGCATGCTTCAAAATCATTCAAGTGTTATCTGTAATTTCTAACCTAAAACCTGTTAACTTTTGTGACCTGAATTACATTTAATATTAAAAGTACAACGCTATGGTATTAACCTGTACCCGATTTAAATAGAAAGATATGTTATCTAGCAATAACAACAATTTACCAGACCGAAATACTTAAGTTCCAAACATTGACACTAGATGGATTCACACTAATTTACGCATTAATTTAAACATTGTGAATGCTGTCAAAACATTAATTTATGTACCAAATCTACGGTTAATTTGGAGGTTGTGGATGAGGCTTTACCTTATGGTATTGCAATTGCATGTGGATTTGCAGCTGGCGTCAGCCCATCGGTCAAATAAACTTGTTTGTGCATTTATTTTATAACAAATAATTTAAATATATCGAAAATTTTATAATTTTTCACTTTTATTGCCACTTCACCTAATTAATTAAAACAACTTTAATTAATTTAACATACTTTTATTTTAACACAATCAAAATTAAAAAATTTTTTTTAATTAGCATTGCGGGAATAATGATCGTCCGCTGGTCAAGTTGACGCAAAGGCCGTCTCTACCTAAGTGTGATGGACAACCTTCAAGTCTTACTCTAATTTTACGCTCCCCCCTTTTTTACAATTAAAATTCATACTTACAGTGTTTATACTGCAGTGATCCTTCCAAAAAAAAGTTTGATTTTTCACATGCACTATAAGTGCTCCAGGCTAACCTCCTCTCCGCGGGAGATGAGACAATCGTATCTCGGGTTGGGTTCTATCGTTCTCAAAACAAAAGTAAAATTTCCAATCAAAAAAATAAATAAATGCTTCTCCAAAAACAAATAATAACTAAATTTCTATTTCTACCTTATCCAAATCGACCGCTTATCTTTTGAACCATTTGTTCCTTCAAATGCAATTTTAAACTTTTCCAATTTTTAATACAAATCGAATTTACAACTTTTAACCTCTCCCTCCAATCAATCATCTAAATCAATCTATTACCGCCCAGTAGCCACTTATCAAGAATAATCAAAAACTCCAAAATTTTAAAAATAATTAAAAATTTCCAAAATAATACGCAATAATGCGTTCGCATAAAACTCACTTCATTTAATATCATATTATTACTCACAATTTCAAACTAATATCAAAAAATCTAAAAATTTGGTTCGAGTCAAAATCTCACAACAGACTCGAGCGGCCACTATCGGCAAAAAGCCTCTTATTTCTGTCGATTCGCCCCCACTTCTGAAAATTTACAATCCTACTACTCAAATTTACTAAAACAACATTTTCCAAAAATGTACAGGGTGGATGCGAATCCTTTTGAAACACCACAATACATAAGCAATTTACAATAACTAAATCAAAACTTCAAAATTAATTTACAAAATAATCAAAATATGATTCTTGCATTTCAGAACACGACATTTTACCCCCTTAATTTTTATGATTAAACCAAGGAGTTTAAGATTAAAAATTACCAAGTTGTTGTGCTTTGACAAATGAAACTTTTAAATACATCCTAAAATAAATAATAATTACATAGATAAAATCAAAATTTCTTCATACAATAGTTAATCAATAAATCAAAAAAAATCTCTCCCGTCGTTAAATAAGTGTTTTCTAATTAAATCTCAAATCAAACTTTCAAAATAATAATCAAATTTTTTCAAAACAAAATCAAGTAAAATAAATATCGAAATTATCAGTTAATAGCAAGTGTGGCGTAATGTATGCAAGGACGGTCTTGTGACTTGTGAGCGGGAAACCGCGGTTCCTGGTCGCGCCGAAATGCACTGCTGTGAATTTATTTCTGATTAATTTCTGTAATGGTTATTGTAAAAAAATTTTTCAATTTTTATATTTTTCAGTTGTTCAATTTCATTATTTTCTTTTGTCCGACCAAGTTCCGTTTTCCTTGTTGTCACCGTTAATTTCTCAACTTTTAATTTCCAAATTTTTCCTGTTATTTTCTTAATCTTGTTTCCATTCTTAATGCAGCGTTTTAAATTTTTCCTCATCTTCAATAATTTTGCGTCTTCTCCACTTTCCATAATTGAATCTGACTTTATTATTTTATTACCTGCATTAATCTCCTCTTCTACTTTTTCATTTATTCGACTCCTTTCCTTGTCTATGTTTTCCATTGCTATGTCTATTTTGTTTATTAATTTTTCCTGACTTGTGTCCAATTTTTCGTTAATTCGACTCATTGAATTTCTCCATTCGTTCATGTTTTTTTCCATTTGCTTTGCACTTTCGTCTAATTTTTCAAATAACAGTTGCATCATTTTGATCGTTTTTGACATTTCCGTCTCCTGTTTCATTTTTATTTTCTTCTGCGAATTTTATTTTAATCTTCGAGCCCCACGTTGTCAGCGCCATTTAATGAGATGACCTGAGCTATACAAGTTGCATAAAAATAATCCAAGTTAAAATTCTAACTTGTAATTATTCTTTTTCTAAATCAGCGAAATCAATGAATTTGCTACCGCTCAGTAGCCACTCAATATCAAAAATATTCAAAACAACTCCAAAATATCAAAATAATCATCCAAAAAAAGCGCAATAATGCATTCGCATATAATCACTTTATTCAAATCAAATTAAAAATATTACTCACAAATTCAAACTAATATCAAAACTCAAAATAATCGCCTCGAGCCAAAATCGCACAACAGGCTCGGCGGTCGCTATCGGCAAAAAGACCTTGAATTACCTGTCATAGGACCCCACCTAACAAATTTCTCAATCTTACCAATTTAATAATTTTAAAAATAATTTAAATAGAAAATAAATTTTCACCAAAATGTATAGGGTAGGTCCGAATCACTTTTGAAACATGACATCTTACCCCCGTTGCTAATCGCAGTTTCGAGCGCAGCTCAAAACAAAATTTGCAAAACTCGTCCGTGTTTCAAAAATAATGTGAATCAAAAATTTTTACACAGCATTACAATATTTATACCAAATAAATTCAAATATTCAAATCAAACAAAAAACTTATCTACTTCCAAAATTTTCATGCATCTTTTCTTTTCCATCTTTTTCTTTTATTTTTCCTTTCGAATCTTCCACAGATTGATTCTGGTTTGGGACGTCCACTTCACCGGGATCTTGTCTCTTTTCTTCGACCCCCGACTCATCCAAAACTTCCGGATCCTCTTCCTTCTTTTCAATGCTTCCTGTTTTGTGTGATCTTGCCTTTCTAAGTTTGAAACCGTTTCCTTTTGTATTATTATCTTCACTTGTTTTTTTGCTTCTAATCTTGTAGCTTCTTGTCTTTCAAATTTTAATTTTTTAGCTTCTTGTTTTATAATTTCCAATTTTAGCGCTTGTACTTTTTCAGCATCTTGTTTTTCTGATTCTAGTTTTACTATTTTTAATTTTTCAATTTCTAATTTTATGGCTTCTTGTTTTATAATTTTCAGTTTATCAGTTTCCAATTTTTTATCAAATGTTTTCTCAATAATTTGCTCTATTTTCTCTTCATTTTTTTCTATTACTTTATGACTTATTTTATCATCGAGGGTCCTATCCCATACTCGATTTTCAATCAGTTCTTCGATTTTTTCTTTAACTGCAGAATCTTCAGTTAAACCTCTCATCGTAACATCCTTTATAATTGGATTTACGATTTTGTCAATTTTGTTATTTATTTTGTCACAATTTGCGTTTATATCTTTTTTTAAATTCGCCTCCATTTTTTGGTCCATATTTGCCTCCATTTTTTCCATTTTTTTGTCCATATTTGCCTCCATTTTTGCCAATACTTTAAGGATATCGTCCAACGATGATTTTCTTTCTTGCGTTTGTTGTCCGCCTGTTTCAGTGCTGTTAGCATCTGGATTAAAAATAGGGCTTCCCACTTCATCAAAACTTGACTGTTTTTGCGCCATAGTACGGTTTGTTAAAAGTTTTTCTTATTGTCTTTCTTATCTCAGGATCTACAAGTAAGTTCAAATATTCTATTTCGAGCCCCACGTTAAGGGATGCCAGTTGACGTGTATTTCACCCTGGTTGTGGTTTCCAAAATAAAATAAAAATTTTTCTAATGCAAATACAAATCAATTGTCCAAAAATAATTATTAAATCAAATCCAAATTTAATTTCTGTAAAATTTTATTTTTATTCGATGGGAATGAAGTTTGATTTGCCTTTATCCAAATCGACGGCTTATCAATTGCACCATTCGTTCGCATAAATACAATTTTAAATTTTCTAATTTTAAACCAAATCGAAATTTATAATTTCAACTGCTCTTTCCAAACTAACCAAATCAATCAAATCTACTACCGTTCGGTAGCAACGTATCAAAAAATGTCCAAACCATCAAAATATCAAAATAATCCAAAAAGGCGCAATAATGCATTCGCATCAAATCACTTTATTCAAATCAAATCAAAAATATTACTCACAAATTCAAACTAATATCAAAACTCAAAATAATCGCTTCGAGCCAAAATCGCACACCAGGCTCGTGCCGTTACTATCGGCGAAAGACCCCGAAATCCCCGTGATCGGCCCCCACCTAACAAATTCTTCAATCTTACCAATTAAATAAATTTAAACATAACTTAAATAGAAAATAAATTTTCACCAAAATGTATAGGGTAGGTCCGAATCACTTTTGAAACATGACAATATAATTATAATTGCTGGCTTGCATAAAATTTCGTTACCTTCTGGTATCAGAGTTACACGTGCGATCCACATATGCTCACGTCGATCTGTAACACGGGTAGGCTTTGATTAATTAAATAATCGCGGCCGTCGTGTGGTAACGGATGTTAATGAGCAGCCACCAAGAATTGATTGAAGCCAATTCTAAACTTATAAATTGAAAGTCGGAGACGTAGGATTATTAACAATTTAATCACCTTGCGATAGCAAGAAAAGAATAAAATCGTATAAATGTATATCTATTTAATCAATATAATGCAAAGGAAATAATACACTGGAAATTCATAAACAAAAATACAAAAGAAAGAAATTATTTAGTTGAAAGTAACAACTAATATTTAATAAAAACAATTTTAGTTATGTTGCGACACAAATCTGAAAAAGAACAATTTTCGATACATAGATTGTTTATATATTACCTTTTTGTTGAATTTGGCGAACCAGGAAACACACACCCACGAGTTAAAAAAAATAAAATGAAATTTCACTTTCACAAAAAAAATATAATAAAAATGTAGCTAACACTTGTAGTTTAAAAAAAATGAAAATGAATTGACTGCCCGTTACTGATGAAATTGAAAAAATGGAATGAATGACTGTTACTAACAAAAATTGAAGATGGAATGAATGTGACCGGAAGGGAACCCCTATTTATGTTAAATTCCAGGGTTACCGATAAGGGCTAAAGTCGTTTAACCGATACAATTTTAATCCCGAAAACTGAATAAATCGTGAAAACTCTAAAATGACAATTTTGTTATATCGTCTATGAATAAAGAGATATGTATTCTAAATTTAATTCAAATCCAGCAAATTGATCATTAAAAGATGAAATAAAACCAGTGCGTATTAAAAGTTGATGCACAATTCATATTTTAATGTTACGAAAGAACGTCTAATTATATTTGATGACTAATGTATGACGTCATGTGTGATGAGTCATATATGATAACGGCATTAGTCATTCAAATATAGATGAATGTACGATCTAGAAAATGCGTGGAAGCGCCTGGAAATTCCTGGATGGTTATGGAATATTCTGGAAGGCTGCATTTAAGTATAAATGCAGCGCGATTTCCTGTCACGAATGAATTCCAGTTTAAACGTGCGAGTTTTAACATAAACAGTGAACATAAATACAGTGAAGTGATAACGTTATACCGAGTGTTTAAATAAATATAGACCTAGTGTTAAATATAAATTATAGTGTAAATAAATTGTAGTGTAATTAGTGTTAGTGTTAATATTAGTTTAGTTATTGTTATTAATCGTATCTGTAAATATTTGTATTAGCCTTTTAGAAATAAATAAACGTTTTAATTTTCGTTACATTAACATGTGATTTTAAAAATGGTTTTGGGTTCACTGGTCTAGTCCAGTGCGACTATAGCCGTTGTCTTCGGTCAGTGAAAGTTTTATGATGCTCAATCCCTTAATCTTTAAAAAAAAATATCAGTGGGAGATTTCCTGAACTTGTATTTAATGGTTTATGATCTCCAGATGTTCTCAATGGAACTTCGAAATTTGATAATTACTTATCTAAATCGCAAATCCGCTAGTTCAATTTTATATACTCCCGATTGAAATTTTATTAGCTCCAAGCTCATATAAATTTCGACTCTGAAATGTCGCGGGTTTCGCATTTACTGGCAATTAGTGTGTAAATTGTTTAATGTGACCTGTCATAAAAAGTCGAAAACTTATCTATCTTATGGGTTTTTCGGTAATAAAAAAGTCTGACCTGCCCTAACCGATTTCAACATGTGCTTATGTAGTGTGTATTTCCAGAATGTTCCAAATTATTGTCACACAAATTTAATTGCATCATACTTAATTAAGTCTCTAGCTCGCTGAAGGTAGTTTATTTGTATTTAAAAAAAGAAAAGGAATTTTAACCAGTCGCTTTTAGCGATGCATATAAATGTTTGAGTTGGTTTCGCATAAATTACCTTCGTCTTAGCTTTAGATTTGGGGGTGATTTGTTACAGATCCAACAAATTTGATTGTGCATTTATTTTAACAAGTAATTACTACTAATTTATTACTAACTAATTAAAACAACTTTAATACAAATTTAATCGTTTTTAATAATTAACAATCAAAATTTAAATTATCATTGCGGGAATAATGATCATCCGCTGGTCTTATTGACGCCACCGCGTCTCTCGGACCTCTACGACCTCTATGACTTCCTTTTTCTACCTTAGGCACGGATACCAACTCAAAATTGTTAAACTTAAAATCTTTGTACAGAGTACTCACAAATTTATAAAACTTCAAAATTAATTTACAAAATAATCAAAATATGATTTAAAAAATAAATTTAGAAACTGGGGGAGAGGAACCAGCGCGATATTTAATTTTACGATTTAAGGGGTTAACATTAAATTTAGGATTTCAATTTTTAACGGCATAAACAATATAAATTGTTTGCACCATAAAGAAATTTCAAAACGGGGGGGGGGGATTTTATTTCGTGTTTTTCGTGACCAACCTTCGACTTTTATTTTAAACGATAGAAGCTGTACAAAGTGAATACAACAGAATATAAAGGGAAAATTAAAAAAAAAAAATTGCATCGCGGTTGATTTTAAACTTACGTTTATTTTTTAAGCTTATTTAAAAAAACAAAAAAAGGTTGAAACTTTTGTTAGAAGGAGGGGGCTACTTTCTTTATCTAATACAAAATGTGAAAATAATTGAAGTGGGTATAAAATCCAGTTGGAATTTTGCCACTGTTGGAGAAATAAACACTGGCCATCGATCGGAGATGGTTACAAAATTTGTTAATGGCTGCGGTTGTATTAAATATCTAATTATTGTAAAAAATACATTGATGACAATAGAATTTTTATAGGAATGAGAAATTAGAACAGAAAAACTGGAAGATATGGATATAAACCCAGAGGACTTTAAAAATTTTACTTTTATTAACGAGGGGATAACTTCAGAAGAAGTAGAAAATGACAGCCGAGAGATTAAAATGGAAAGGATGGAAGACGTGGATATAAAGCTAGAAGAACTGCATCATTTTATTGACATTAAAGAAGAACCTTGTGTTAACGAAGCTCAATCGGACGACGATTGCAAGACTCGAACATTTGAACAATTTGATTGCGGGGTATGTAACCTAATGTTTTCCGATGAAGTGCAATATCGGAAGCATGCAGAAGTTCATACTAACGACAAATCGTTTACATGTAAAACTTGTAACCATAAATTTTCACGTAGGGCGAATTTAAACCTTCACTTAAGAACTCATACCGGTGAGAAGCCGTTTGGGTGTAACATCTGCAGTTACAAATGTTCTCGGAAAGGACAATTGCAGGAGCATTTACGAATGCATACCGGCGAGAAACCATTTGATTGTCATATTTGCGATTATAAATGCTCGCAAAAGGGACATCTAAAACGGCATTTACGAACTCATACCGGCGAGAAACCGTGCGAGTGCAACATCTGCGATTATAAATGCTCTGAAAGAGGACAGCTGAAAAATCATTTACGAACTCATGTTGGAGAGAAACCATTTGAATGCCAAGTTTGTGATTATAAATGTTCTCAAAGAACCAATTTGAAACGACATTTGCGCACTCACACCGGCGAGAAACCTTTTGAGTGTAACATTTGCGGTTATAAATCTACTAGGAAAGAACTGTTGGTGTACCACTTGCGACATCATACCTGCGAGAAACCGTTTGAGTGTACTATCTGTGATTATAAAAGTTCTCGAAAAGGTCATTTGAAAAGCCATCTACGAACTCACATCGAGAAGCCGTTCGAGTGTAATACGTGCGATTATAAATGTTCCCGAGTACAGGATTTGAGACTTCATTTACAATCTCATGTTATCGAGAAGACGGAGAACATAAATAAGTTGCAACCACTTTCCGATTATTTGCCTGATTGTATTGCTTGATAGTGGCAGCGATTAAATTTGAAATGACCGCTCGAAAGTCCCCCGAAGCAGAAGAAATCTTTAAACCCTCGGCTTTAAGAGAATTACACATTCGCGTAAAGATGGCATTGTGCTGGGTGTTTTCGAAGAAGTGGTGGTGACTGGATTATTTCGCAATATAAAATAAAATTACGGAATTAATTAATTAATGTTGATTCTCGAAAATTATATAAACTATCGACCAACATTGATGTAAAATCTAACTGCAAATTTTAACGTGAATTACAAATGATTACAATAATTTGGTGTTTGATTGGTGCGTTTTAAGTATATTTCGTTTATTTTTACCCCAAAAAATATTAAACTTTCAGGGAAAAAATTTCTTTTAGTGAATTTCAGTTTTTGTAGAAAAATTTAAATATATTTGGTCCTTGTGGAAATATTTAGGATTTTTATACTTTAAAAAATCAAGTACGATGTTCTACGTAGGAGTTTAAAAAATCAACCCAAAAGCTACAAAATTACCGAAATAGTAGCTTTAGATATTGCACTACCGCTACTGAGCATCTGGACTTTTTCTTGAGTGCAAAAAAAATATATCGGTCTGCTAATTTTCTATAAATACTAGCAAATTCTGGAAGTTGGGCGCCGCCAGCCTGCATGACTTGATATGGATTTATTCAGCTAAATAATTAGCAACTTTCAAAAGTTAACATCTCCGACACGAGTAATCAATCGATATTGAAATAGAGAAGACTTGTAGGGTAAGTATCCCCACAAAAGATTAAATTTTTAAGAAAAAAAAATTGCTTTTTTAGAGAAAACTGATTTTCAAATTTTTCGTATTTGTCTCTTTGGATTTTTATACTTTTGAAAGTATGTTCTGCGTAAGAGAAAAAAACTCAATCCAAAAGCTGCAAAATTACTGAAGTAGCTGTAACTTAAATTTAGATTTAATTTACTTTTTAAAAAGACATCGGGGGAAAATTCGGTGTATTTTTATCGTGGAGGGGTAGGATTATTTATAAAAAAATGTTGTCATAAATAATTTTATTATGAAATTCTTAAATAGGAATGTGCGAATATTTTTGCAATTTTATGTAAGATCACTTTTGGATTAATTTCTGCTTATCGATGAGAAATCTCGAAAACTAGTCGATCATGATTCTTCGGTAAACATACTTGTAACATACTTATGTCGTATGAATTCGCAAATGCCTTTGCAAACTGGCCTTTCGAAAATATTTACAATCGCAAATATTGCATGCAAAAGATTTCTCGTCTGCATGAATTAGTAGATGACTAGTCAAATTTCCTTTCCGAAAACTTTTATAATCACAAAATGTGCACCGAAATGGTTTGCCGTCGGCGGCATGAGTCAATAAATGTGTTTTTAATTGTATACTTTGACAAAATTTATAATCGCAAATATTACACTCAAATGGTTTCTCGCCGGTATGACTTCGTAAATGAATTATCAAACTTGATTTTCGAGAACACTTATAATCGCAAATGTTACATTCAAACGGTTTTTCGCTGGAATGGGTTAGTAAATGCATTGTTAAATTTCCTTTTCGAAAGCATTTATAATTGCAAATTTCGCACTCAAATGGTTTCTCGCCGGAATGAGCCAACAAATGCTGCTTCAAATTTGTTTTGTGCGAACATTTATAATCGCATATATTGCATTTAAACGGTTTCTGGCCGGTATGAGTTCTTAAATGAACCTTCAGATCTTGCTTTCTAGAACATTTATAATCACAAGTCTTACACTCGAAGGGCTTCTCACCGGTATGGGTACGTAAATGAACCTTCAAAGTTTCATTTCGCGAACATTTATAATCGCAAATGTTGCACTTGAATGGTTTTTCGCCGGTATGAATTTGTAAATGAATCTTCAAATGCTGTTTGCGAAAACTTCTATAATCGCATATTTCACATTCAAAGAATTTTCCGTCTGAATGAGCACGTAAATGTTTTTTTAAATTTTCTCTCAGAGTGCATTTATAATCACATATATCGCAATCAAAAAATTTCTCACCGGAATGAATATTTTCATGCTCCCGAAGCTGCACTTTATTGCTAAATGCTATGCTACATGACCGACATTCAAATTGCTTGCCTATTTTCGTTATGGAGCTGAGACCGACTTGTGAAATTTCTTCTTTAATGTCGATGGAATGATGCAAGTCTTCCAGCCGAATATCCATTTTATTTTCTAAATTTGTCTCCTCTTTAATTTCAATGGAATGATGTAAATCTTCCAGCTTGATATCCACGTCTTCCGTTTTAATTTCCCAACTGACATTTTGTAATTCTTCCGATATCTTTTCCATTATAGCAGTTTATAAAGGCGTTGCGTTTGAATTTCTATCCGATTTAGTTTATTGTTGATAAGAAACATTCACTTTCACAGAAGTCAGAATGAGACAGCGGCCATTACTGTTTAATGTGTTTAGGTTGCCTACAGAGGCAAAATAACGCAACTTCAAAACAAAGCAATGAAATTCCGGTCGTGTACACTTCCACGGCGGTGTAGTAGTGGAATCTGAGGTTAAGATGATTAATTCCGTAGGTTCTGTTATATACAGGGTGTCCCCGTGACACTTTCGACTTTTGTAAGACAAATTTTCAAATAAAACTTAAGTTTAATATAAATCGCGTAAATATCAAAACAAAATATTGCGCTGCCCCCCCCCCGTTTAAAAAATTCTCAAATTATTTTTTTATAGTGCTATATTAACTTACATATTTAGTTTATACTCTCAAAAATTCAAGTGCCTAGATCAAAATTAATCGCGTAAATCGCTAACAAAATATCGTGCTCCCCCCTTCCCTACAAAAGTTTGAAGTTATTTTTTATAATATAACTTACATATTATTTAGTTTATATTGTTAAAAATTAAAGTGTCAAATCAAAATTAATCGCGTAGCTTGGGAAAGAAATTTTGCGCTCACCTTCCCCCCCCCTGTTTCAAAATTTTTAAAATGTTTTTTACTATGTGTATCCAACTTATATTGTTTGTATCGTTAAAAATTAAAGTCCTAGTATAAACATTGGTCGAGTAAATATCAAAACAAAATATTGCGCTCCCCCTCCCCCTAGAAAAGTTTGAAGTTATTTTTCAAAGTTAAATCGCGTAACTTGAAAACAAAATATTGCGCTCCTCCCCCCTCTTACAAAAGTTTTCAGTTATTTTTTATAATACAACTTACATATTAGTTAGTTTATACTATCAAAAATTCAAGTGCCCTGATCAAAATTAATCGCGTAACTAGCAAAAAAAATATTGCGCTCCCCCCCCCCCACCTTACAAAAGTTTTCAGTTATTTTTCATAATACAACTTACATATTATTTAGTTTATACTATCAAAAATTCAAGTGCTCAGATCAAAATTAATCTCTTAAATCGCAAAACAAAATATCGCGCCCCCCCCCACACCACAAAAATTAGAAGTTATTTTTTATAACACAACTTACATATTATTTCGTTTATACTATCAATAATTCAAGTGCCCAGATCAAAATTAATTGCGTAAATTGTAAACCAAATATCGCGCTCCCCCCCCCCCCCCTACAAAAGTTAAAGTTATTTTTTATAATACAACTTACATATTATTTAGTTTATACTATTAAAAATTACAGTGTCAAATTAAAATTAATCGAGTAGTTCGGGAAAAAAATTTCGCGCTCACCCCCCCCCTGTTTCAAAATTTTAAAAATGTTTTTTACTATGTGTATACAACTTATATTGTCTGTATCGTTAAAAATTAAAGTCCTAGTATCAACATTGGTCGCGTAAATCTCAAAACAAAATATTGCGCTCCCCCCCCCCCTCCTAGAAAAGTGTGAAGTTATTTTTTATAATACAACTTACATATTATTTAGTTTACACTATCAAAAATTCAAGTGCCCAGATCAAAATTAATCGCGTAAATCTCAATACAAAATATTGCCCCCCTCCTTAGAAAACTTTGAAGTTATTTTTATAATACAACTTACATATTATTTAATTTATACTAACAAAAATTCAAGTGCCCTGATCAAAATTAATCGCGTAACTAGCAAAACAAAATATTGCGCTCCCCCCCCCCACCTTACAAAAGTTTCAGTTATTTTTTATAATACAGCTTACATATTATTTAGTTTATACTATCAAAAATTCAAGTGCCCAGATCAAAATTAATTGCGTAAATCGCAAACAAAATATCGCGTCCCCCCCCCCGCTAGAAAAGTTTGAAGTTATTTTTTATAATACAACTTACATATTATTTAGTTTATACTGTTAAAAATTAAAGTGTCAAATCAAAATTAATCTAGTAGTTCGGGAAAAAAATTTGGCGCTCACTCCCCCGTTTCAAATTTTTAAAAATTTTCTTTACTATGTGTATACAACATATATTGTTTGTATCGTTAAAAATTAAAGTCCTAGTATCAACATTAGTCGCGTAAATCGCAAAACAAAATACCCCCCCCCCCCGGTATAAAAAGTATGAAGTTATTTTTTAAAATACAATTTACATATTATTTAGTTTATACTATCAAAAATTCAAGTCCCCAAATCAAAATTAATCGTGTAAACCGCAAAACAAAATATCGCGTCCCCCCCCCCCCTACAAAAAATTGAAAAAGTTTTTTTTTATAATACAGCTTACATATTATTTAGTTTATACTATCAAAAATTCAAGTGCCCAGATCAAAATTAATCGCGTAAATCTCAATACAAAATATTGCCCCCCTCCTTAGAAAACTTTGAAGTTATTTTTATAATACAACTTACATATTATTTAATTTATACTAACAAAAATTCAAGTGCCCTGATCAAAATTAATCGCGTAACTAGCAAAACAAAATATTGCGCTCCCCCCCCCCACCTTACAAAAGTTTCAGTTATTTTTTATAATACAGCTTACATATTATTTAGTTTATACTATCAAAAATTCAAGTGCCCAGATCAAAATTAATTGCGTAAATCGCAAACAAAATATCGCGTCCCCCCCCCCGCTAGAAAAGTTTGAAGTTATTTTTTATAATACAACTTACATATTATTTAGTTTATACTGTTAAAAATTAAAGTGTCAAATCAAAATTAATCTAGTAGTTCGGGAAAAAAATTTGGCGCTCACTCCCCCGTTTCAAATTTTTAAAAATTTTCTTTACTATGTGTATACAACATATATTGTTTGTATCGTTAAAAATTAAAGTCCTAGTATCAACATTAGTCGCGTAAATCGCAAAACAAAATACCCCCCCCCCCCCCCGGTATAAAAAGTATGAAGTTATTTTTTAAAATACAATTTACATATTATTTAGTTTATACTATCAAAAATTCAAGTCCCCAAATCAAAATTAATCGTGTAAACCGCAAAACAAAATATCGCGTCCCCCCCCCCCTACAAAAAATTGAAAAAGTTTTTTTTTATAATACAGCTTACATATTATTTAGTTTATACTATCAAAAATTCAAGTGCCCAGATCAAAATTAATCGCATAAATCGCAAAACAAAATATCACGCTTCCCCCCCCCCACAAAATTTTGAAGTTATCTTATATAATACAATTTATATATTATTTAGTTTGTACTGTTAAAAATTAAAGTGTCAACATCAAAATTAATCGCATAACTCGGGAAAAAATTTTGGCGCTCACCCCCCCCCCCTCGTTTCAAATTTTTTTAAATTTTCTTTACTATGTGTATACAACTTATATTGTTTGTATTGTTAAAAATTAAAGTCCTAGTATCAACATTGGTCGTCTTAAATTGGAAAACAAAATATGATGCTCCCCCCCCCCTACAAAAGTTTGAAGTTATTTTTTATAATGCAGCTTACATATTATTTAGTTTATGCTGTTAAAAATTAAAGTGTCAAGATCAAAATTAATCGCGTAACTGGGAAAAAAATTTGGCGCTCACCCCCATGTTTCAAAATTTTTTTCCTTTATGTGTATACAACTTATATTATTTGTATCGTTAAAAATTAAAGTCCTAGTATGAATATTAGTCGCATAAATCGCAAAACAAATTATCACACCCCTCCCGTTTAAAAAGTTTGAATTTTTTTGTGTTGCATACAATTATTGAAACCGATATAAATTAAAGTCCTAAGATCAATATTAATCGCGCAATAAAAAAAAATTCCCGATGGTCCCCCTTTTCTAAAATTTTCTTTTGTTTACTTTGCATTGTTGTTTGTACGGTTAAAAATTAGAGTTCCAAGTGTAATATATTTAGTTTAATATTTAATAAACAAAATTTCATATTGGCCCCCTTAAAGTCCTAGTATCAACATTAGTCGCGGAAATCGCAATACAAAATATAACTATCCCCCCCCCCGGTTAAAAAATTTACAAATTATTTTTTTATAGTACTATATTAACTTATATATTTAGTTTATACTATCAAAAATGCAACTGCCCACTGTTAAAAATTAATCGCGTAAATCGAAAAAGAAAATATCGCGCTCCCCTCCCCACCTACAAAAGTTTGAAGTTATTTTTTATAATACAACTTACATATTATTTAGTTTATATTATCAAAAATTCAAGTGCCTAGATCAAAATTAATCGTGTAAACCGCAAAACAACATATTGCGCTCCCCCCCTCCCACAAAAGTTTGAATTTAATTTTTATAATACAACTTACATATTATTACTTACTTATATTCAGTGGCGGTCCGTGAGTAAGTAATTTGGGGAGACTGGAAGTCTGAAGTATTAAAAAGTACTAATAACAGTATTTACTTATTAACTTATTTTTTTAGTTATAATATTAGAAAACATAAAATTGTACCTAATAATTTAATAATTTCAACAACGGAAGTCATTTTCACTTCCTTTTTCAACACAATCCATTTTTTAAGTAAGTTTACGATGAACCTCTCGACTTTTAGGAATTCCTTTTTAGTTATTTAAATAATGTAATTTTGTGTAATACATCGATACATTTACAAACAAGATTAATCTCTCTCTCACGTTTCGGTGCGTCGTTGTCTCGACAATTAACTTTTACAAGTTAATTAGAAATTAAAATATTATTTTCTAAAGCGAATCCAAAGCATAATTTACATTTCGCCCACTGCATTAAGATTTTACAATTTTGCACATTGCTATGAGAAACTATTTTTGTGCAATAACTAAATGCATTATTTTGGATCTAGCTTTGAATTTGCGTATCACCTACAGACCTAATTTCGTTCAAAAGAAAACATCTTTTTAATGCTTCGTTTGTTTTAAATTTAAAGCCGAATAAATAGTATACAGGACGTTACGAAATGTTGAAACGCCACGAGTGACCACTTATACAAAAATAATTCAATCAAAATTCGGACATGATTTCAAAATCTCATTTTCAAATAATTATGTTGCAGACTTTCTACCACACCTAACGTCACCATATGTCACCTGCATTCAAGGTATGTGTCCTGCTGTCCCCAGAATACGTAAAAAAGTCCCTCTTTTTCGTTTGATTAAATACTTTTTCTAAGAATTAAAAAACCTGCCTTTGTTTAATTTTGGTTTGAATGAACAATTAATTTATCGAAAAAGAAAATATCGCGCTCCCCTCCCCACCTACAAAAGTTTGAAGTTATTTTTTATAATACAACTTACATATTATTTAGTTTATATTATCAAAAATTCAAGTGCCTAGATCAAAATTAATCGTGTAAACCGCAAAACAAAATATCGCGCTGCTTCCCCCCCCCCTACAAAAGTTTGAAGTTACATATTATAACTTACATATTATTTAGTTTATACTATCAAAAATTCTAGTGCCCAGATCAAAATTAATCGGGTAAATCGCAAAACAACATATTGCGCTCCCCCCCTCCCACAAAAGTTTGAATTTAATTTTTATAATACAACTTACATATTATTACTTACTTATATTCAGTGGCGGTCCGTGAGTAAGTAATTTGGGGAGACTGGAAGTCTGAAGTATTAAAAAGTACTAATAACAGTATTTACTTATTAACTATGTACATTATGTATTATGTAGTATGTACATAATAATTCTTAAGTTTAAAACTAAAGACACAAAATTTTTTTTAAGTAACTTCTCTTTTGAGAAATTTTTTCATGAAATGGACATGACATTGCATTTTTCTTGATTTATCAAATTATTTTGGAAATAGAATATTTTTCTGCTTTTCTTATAAAAATTTTTTATTGTTGACAATTCAGCAACATTCTTTTTCTCCGCCAAAAATTACGTAAGTAAAATAAAACATTTTATTTCGCTTATCGCAACCAGTAAGCCACAAAAATTTAGTATACTAACTGCACTTAAATTTTCTATTAAATTTACCTTCCTTATATTCCAATGAAAGGCTGAAAGAAAAGTTGTTGGTGTATTCGTTTTTAATTTATAGTTTATTTCCATTGATGAAAATAATTTAAAAAGTATAATAAAGCAATAAATAATATGGTTAAGGTTATTAACATGTGATAATATTTTTTATAAACTTAATTTTATAAATAATAAAGCAATAAATGCACAAAAACTTAAAACTTGTAATAGCAAAACCGATAAATTATATTTGAAGAGACTAGACTCAACGTTGGAATATTAGCTGTATGCAATTTCCCCACTTCTTTACGCTCGTTTACGTTATGTATTGATAGCATTTAGTATATTTAGTATATATTTAGTATATAGTATATTTAGTATTAAGTGCATTTTAAGTATGATCGAGTTTTTCGTAAGAACGTCTCTTGCAACTGGCAGCCGTCGTTATCTTATCGTATAGCAATTCAGCATCACTATTAAATTTTAACTGCAGGTGTTGATTTCAAATGTTTTTCTTTAGATAATAATTATGTAAAAATATAATTAAGAAATTAAAATACCACATAATTTTCTTAAATACGAAATTTTATTAAAAATTATATTTAATAAAACATTTTTTTTATTTTTGATGGCTGATTTTTTCTGGGGAGACACAGTCTCAAAGACTCCCCTGACGGGCCGCCACTGCTTATATTATTTGTTTCGTTAAAAATTAAAGTCCTAGTATCAACATTAGTCGCATAAATCGCAAAACAAATATCACGCTGCCCCCGCCACCGGTTTAAAACGTTTGAATTTTTTTGTGTTGTATACAATTATTTAAACCGATATAAATTAAATTCCCAAGATCAATATTAATCGCGCAATCAAAAAAAAAATCCCGCTGACCCCCCCCTTTTCTAAAATTTTGAAAATTTTCTTTTGTTTACTTTGCTTTGCATTGTTTGTACGGTTAAAAATTAAATTTCTAATTTTAATATTTAATAAACAAAATTTCATGTTGGCCCCCTTTTTAAATATTTTCAAAAAATAAATTTTTATTTATTTAGAAAATAAATTTTGTGCTCCTAGTAATGAAGACTCCAGATATACCAAAATAACAAAGAATTAAAATAAATATTATTTAAAATCTTAAATTCTTCGCAGAATGTCAGCCCCGCCACTGCCTTCGTTTGTTTGTTTTTCCGATTTAGAAAGTTCCCGCCATTAATTGTGGACTAACCTCTCTCTTCACCAGTTAATTGTAGGAGACAAATTGGTGATCTCTAGAGATACTGCAAACTTGGGGGCTTTCAAAGCTCCAAGGGCTTCGCTTGGTGCTCAGGTGAGACTATAAATTTATAAATATTTTAATATTTCTACCAAACGGTTATTTTTTTACCGGTGGCTGTGCTGTACAAATAAGGTGCCGTTTATAAGCAAAAAAGCTGTTGTTCACAATACCACTCAAATTCCATCCCGTCTCGCACACAACCGCAGAATGGTGGAAAACTTAGCATTCCGAAGGAATCACTGTGAAGGTTGACGAGTCCAAGTTTGCGAATCGAAATTATCATCGGAGTGAGTAGAAAATTACAATAGCAAATACTTTAAATGTCTACCTGTCGAATGGCACTGGGCATTTTATGGGTATTGACGTCGATCAATAGTTAATCCATGACTGAAGGATGGATCGAGCTGGCCCCTGCAAAATCATGAAGGTAATCAAAAATAAATTGCATAGTAAACAAAACTTACCTACCTATTTATTATCTTTCGTTGCACCATCAGGATCCGGACATGAAAGCAACCAAGTTACAGTTTGTCTGCGTAACTGTGAACTGACTAAAATTTCGTGAAAAGATGGTTTGAAGTACTTATGCTGATAATATACAGAAACAATGGGAAAATTAATTATAAAAAGTCAAATTGACGTTAACTTATACACGAATGTAAACAAAGCACATACACCAACACGAAAACAAAAAACCCCAAGATGCTTGACAACGATGTCAAATGTTTTTTGATTTAGATGTCTGTATTGATTTGTGATGTGTATTAAAACTCGACAGTCAATTATCGACAGGTAATAATTAAAAATTTGACAAGTCGATTACCGATAATATGGAACTCTCGGAAGGGAAAGCAGATGTGCAGTTTTACTCGATTGATATTAAAGAAGAAGACAGGTCTTTTGTACTTGACGGAGAGTTACAAATCAAACGAGAGTATGAAATAAAGGAAGAACTAGAATTCAACTTGGAGGACTTGCATCATTCCATCGATGTTAAGGAAGAATCGTTCTCTTCTTGGACTGCTCGCAGAGACGATAAGATATTTGCCTGCGAAATATGTAGTTACAGATGTTCAACGAAACACAGTTTGACACGGCACATGAGAACTCATACCGGTGAGAAACCCTTTCCCTGTGGAATTTGTGTCTATAAATGTACAACGAAACAGCAGTTGGAAGGACACATGAGAACTCATACCGGTGAGAAACCGTTCGGTTGTGAAATTTGTACTTATAAATGTTCGACTAAACTACAGTTGAAACGGCACACGAGAGGACACACCGATGATAAACCGTTTGCATGCGAACTATGTGAGAATAAATTTACAGTCAAGTATAATCTGATGTCGCATATGAAAACTCACACCGGCGAGAAACCCTTTGCTTGTGAAATTTGTGTGTATAAATGTTCAACCAACTTTCATTTGAAACGGCATATGAGAACTCATACGGGAGAGAAACCTTTTGGTTGTACGGTTTGTGATTTTAAAACTGCATGTAAAGATCGTTTATTCAATCATTCCAGGATTCATACGGAATATAAACCGTTCGTCTGCGAGGTTTGCAATTATAAATGTTCGGTTAAAGCTGATTTGATCCGACACAACAGGACTCATACCGGTGAGAAACCGTTTCGTTGTACGATTTGTATATATAAATGTTCAACCACACACCAGTTGAAACGGCATTACATAAGATATCATATCAGTGAGAAACCATTTTCGTGTGATACTTGTGAATATAAATGTTTGAGTAAACGAGATTTGATAATGCATAACAGAACCCATAACGGCTAGAAAAATTTGTAATAATAAAACCGAAAAAAAAACGTTTATTTTAACCGCAGGTGAGATAATTTAATATATGTGTAATAAATCTTGGTTCTTACAGTCAAATCCTTTCGTCTAATGTTTCGGTGTCGAGAAAACATTACAAGAAATTATTGTAATTACTTATTGACGGTTGTGTGAAATCGGTAGCTGTTTTTCGAATTTTCTAGTTCGGACTGCTTCGGGATGCTTTTAGCAATTACATGTATTCAAATGCAAGTTATGAACATCTGTTCGTTCGTGAAAACCGAAAGTGTTAATTTAGTTACTTAACTGCATTTTGATTTATTGATCGCTTAAACGCCAATCGGCAATGTACATCAATATATAATACTGTATTATAATTTATAACACTTAACAATGATAATTTTCAATATTAGCATTAGTATCTCCTTGCCTTTTGTGGATCCTCTTGAAATCGGCTCTTCTTCCAGTTTCAGCCGATGTAAAGTCATGACGATTTGTCACCGTTATTGCGAGGTTGATTTCTTTTGCATCGCACTTTCGTCTATTTTCTTTTTTGTAAGAATTTTGCCGATCATTCCTTGGATATTTGTCCAGGTTTCCTCTGAGGACAATAGTCCGTCTACAAAGGTGTCCGGATGGAAGGGATTGTAATGAGAATATTCTTTGCTAAAGCAATAAACTCACCACAGCTGGAATCGATCTTTTTCATTAATTGTGTGATGAAGCCGAGGAAAGAAAAAAACCAGCTCCTGTTAAATACGGAAGCACAGAGCGTGAATCCTAAAAAGAAAAATTTGCTTCTACTTTCGCAAATAAAAATACCGATAGTTAAAATCTTATAATAAAAAAATACGTAGGTACAATCTACTATAAACGTTATTGCAACAATTTCCAATTTACAAATTTTGATGCGGCAGCTAAAATGTGGCGTACGGACACGTCGCACTACTAATCGGAACCAAATACGTTCCCAATGAACCACACACAGAAAGGAATCGGCAGTATAAAAAAAGGACTTACCCAAGCGCTCTGGTACGTTTACAAGATCTCTTTCGACAGTCGTTACATCAGCAAAACCCTCTGTGTTTCCAAACTAAAGACAAATATGTGGACGCGTCGTTTCACCTCGCTGCGCTGCTTGGAAAACCAGCTTGCTGGACTGCTTGGTCGGATGATGATGAGATCGATGAGCCAGAACAGAAAATTACTTTGCACCAATATCGAAGCACCTAGCACTATTATACAACACAGTAAATCGTGGATTTTGACTCGAAGATGGCAAGACAATCAAACACGACCCTATCGTCGTATTAAAGGTTGAACACGCGTTCATTCAATTTACCATCTAACGTCGACGTTAAATTTGCTGGCAATCACTTTTTACTTCACGCCTCAGGTTAAATCCCAAAACTAAACCCTTGGCCAATTACAATTATCTCAAATATGATAATCTAACTGACTTCTACTGCACTTATAAAAATGCCTCCGTCTTACTTGACGATTCAACATGAAGTCCATGGCTTACGCACAAAGTTAAGGGTCGCGGAAAACAGTTATGCAAATAATTGTTACAGGATGAGATTTCGCGTCCATTTTCTTTTTTCGGATGTTTTCCAGCGAAATTGCCACTCCATCATCAGCTCTTCTCTGTGCGTCTTCCTGTTCTCTTTGTCCGCGCAGTTACGGCTCCGCTCGATTGCGAGGAGGTCAATCGGAGGCAGTCCCGCCAGAACGAGCAGCGCCGCTCCCGACATCGTCCTATAGGTGCAGCATACTCGCAGTGCAGTCTTCCTCTGGACCTTCAATATCTTGCTGCGATGCCTCTCAACTTTCGTAGCCTCTACCCATATAGGCGCAGCGTAAAGCATGACCGACTGTACCGCCGCCGCCAGTACTCGTCTTTTGGCAGTCCGCCCTCCTCGGCTGAGAGCCGTGTACATTTTCTCAGCGCGTACCTCTACTTCTGTGAGCTGCTGTCCGTAGCTCAGTCGTTTGTCTAGAAATACACCTAGAGCCTTAATGGCTGTCTGGAGCTCGATTTTGGCAGTCCGCCCTCCTCGGCTGAGAGCCGTGTACATTTTCTCAGCGCGTACCTCTACTTCTGTGAGCTGCTGTCCGTAGCTCAGTCGTTTGTCTAGAAATACACCTAGAGCCTTAATGGCTGTCTGGAGCTCGATGACGTGTGAGTCGAGTCTGAACTCAACTTTTGAGATTTTTCTTCGGCCAGTCAGCGGCACTGCATCAGTCTTTCTGGGCACCAATTCAAGCCCTTTCTCTGTCATCCATTTTTTGAGTTTGCTTTTTTCATGAACTAAGTCTCCGTCTTTGCCTCCACGAGCATGTTGAGATCGTCCGCGAATCCGATCAGCGTGACATCCCCCAGGAGAGGCAGCCGTAGTACTCCGTCGTATACAACATTCCACAACTTTGGGCCGAATACTGAACCCTGCGGAACTCTACTAGTGGTCTTAACTTTCATCTTTATTCTTCGCTCCTTCACCAAGAGCGTCCTGTCGTCGGAGAAGGAGTCTTTAATGGTATTTGTGAGATATGGAGATATCTTTTTTCTCTCCAGCTCGTCGACTATGTGCCACCATCCGGCGGAATTGAAAGCATTTCTGACGTCCAGGGTAATCAATGCCACCATCTTCCTGATACGCCAGGTGCCGGATCTGGCCGCGCTAGCCACATCGACGATCTTCCGGATGGCGTCTATTGTTGAGTGGCCTTTGCAAAAGCCAAATTGATTTGGGCTTAGGTCTTCATTAGTTTTTAATTCCTCGGTTAGTCTAGCTAGTAGGAGGTGTTCATACAGTTTAGCTAAGTTGTTCATAAGGCATATGGGGCTGTATGAACTTTTGCACCCCTAATAATTAGAACTAATCTTGCCTTTTGCAGTCACTTGGGAAGCTACCCAAAATGATGAAAACAGTTGAGCAACCTCAGGATGGCTAATGTTCTGATTACATTGGCTGGTATTCCATCCGGACCCGGCGCGTTGCCCACTGACATCTCCTGCAGTGCAGCCTTCAGCTCGTTTTCGGCGAAAGGCGGGATGTTTTCTACTCTTTCCTTTTCCCACCGGATGGTAGCGTGGGTGGAGATGATAGATGTCAGCCTTTCTTTAGTGAGGACAGGGATGTTGATTTTTTTTTTGCGAGCGTTGGGAGTTGGGAAATCTTCAATAAGACACCACCCTAATGGTTTGGGTAGTAGTGTCGGATTTTTAGCGACTAAAACCACACTGCTTATAGGTGCCGGGAATCGCTAAGCATTTCTTCCGTACACTCTCTTGCTTCTATCTCTCCACAGAAGAGGCAGTTGGGGGTATCTGATCTCTTGAAGCGATGTAGGTAGCTTTTCAAACATCCGTGTCCACTCAGGGCTTGTGTGGCTTCATAAGATAGCTCCCCGTGCCTCCGGTTGACCTATGGCGCTATGTCCGGAATCGGGCGATGGATTCATCTGCCATTATCCGACGCTGTCCAGGTGGCCTGCCATCGCTCTTGGATATCCATACATCTGCTTTTAAATAGGGTCTTGTTTGCCGATCTGTATTTGGTATCACGCATCTCCGCCTTAAGGTGGATTGGCAGAAGGGACGCCAACACAAGTGCTGCCTCTGTGGATACCGTTCTATAAGCTCTGATTATCAGTGCGCTTCTCCTCTGGGTTGACTCAAGCAGGCGCCCGTACGTCACTTTTTCCAATGCCGAGACCCATTTCGGGGCGGCGTAGAGCATAATGGATTCTGCCACTGCGCTCAGGATTATTTTCTTTGCTTGGTTAGGTCCATTCACGTTCGGCAATATCCTGCTCAGAACGTCTGCTGTTGCCGCCCTCTTGTAATGTGGGGCTTGAAGCACAGGTACCGGTCGATGTCTACGCCCAACACCCTGACTTGATCGCACGTGGGGATGGTGTGGCCGCCCAACGAAAACTGGACCGGTCTGATCCACCTCTTCCCCGATATCACCACCGCCTCCGTCTTCTCAGGGACCAGTTGCAGATCCCTGGCGACCATCCATGTGGATATCTCATTGATTGTAGCGTTGACCAATCTCTACAGTTCATCCGCCGTTCCGGCCTCTGCCACGACCGTGATGTCGTCCGCAAAACCGGTGATACTCACCACGGGTAGAGTGGGGAGCCTGAGGACGCCGTCGTACATCACGTTCCATAGCAGAGGGCCGAGTACCGAACCTTGTGGTACTCCGCTGGTCACTTCGTCTACTACCAGTGTTCTGTCTCGGAAGTAGCTTGCCAAGATGTTGAGGAGGTATGGTGGCACCTCCCTTCTTTCGAGTTCGTCCATAATCGTTTGCCATCTTGCGGAGTTGAACGCGTTTTTGACATCTAGCGTCGCTAGAACCGCGTATCGCCTGTTCTTCTTTGTGCCTTCTTTTGCCGCTTTTATCCTTCGGACCACGCTGTCGATTGCGTCTGTAGTGGATCTGCCTGTTCGGAAGCTGTACTGCCTATCCGAGAGGCCGTCTGTGTTTTAAGAGGTTTGACGCCTTTTCTTAGTAGTAGAAGTTTTGCTCTCTTCCACTCTTCCGGGTAGTTGCCTTGCCGCAGACACTCGTTGTAAACTTCTAGCAGGACCTCGGGTTGTGCCTACGCCCAGCTCTCTGATGACGACCGACGGGACACCTTCGGGTCCTGGTGCCTTGTTGGGCATCTTCCTTATGCCTGCTCTCAGTTCTGCCTCGTTGAAAGGTGGGACGTCTTCGTCCCCCGGGTTGGTCGAGAATGTCATATCTGGGTGTACTGGGAAGAGAGTCTGGATGATTTCTCTAAGGCGGGCGTCGGTCAAGCCTGGGATGGATGGCCTGCCCAGCTTCCTGGTTACTATTTGGTATGCCCTTCCCCAGACATCCTTGTTCACTTCTTCCAAGAGTTGTTTCTAGTGCTTTTTCTTACTATCTTTGATTTTGTCTGCCAGTATATCTCAAAGCCTCTTGAGCTCTAGTCTTGCCTCTTCGCATGGGGCTACAAGCGATTGCCCCAGGCGCCGAAAGGTCGCCCCTTCAGTCGCTGGTATACCCTTCTGGTCACTACGCAGCGTTTCCTTGCTAAGGTGATTTCTTCGGTCCACCAGTATGCTCCCCTTCTGGTTTGCGTCGCACAGCCCCCTGAAGAACTCTACCAGTCTTATATCTCCGATAATACGCTGCAGATCCGGTTTCTGCAGATAGGCTTGGAGGTTGGGCTTGCTGATCTTTCTCCAGTTCCATCCCATTTGGGGAGGTTAGGTCGATCGTGAAAGAGATGTTTTTATGATCGTTTGATGTTTCCTCTTCCATCCTATGATGGATGTAGAGCACCTTCTTTCAAACGTCGGTTTGTCGCCGTCGTTTATGACGACAAGATCTAGTGAAACCATTGCTATTGAGTATACATCACCCCTGTCGTCTTGTCGCTCGCAACTCCACTCTGTCTTAAAGTTTCCCACATTATGGTAGGGAGGCCTTGTGATTCTTCAAATTCGATCTTATTTGGGGAGAAATAACAGCCAAAGTACGTAATCCCTCCCCTTTCCATCCATCTTGCCCCGATCGGCCGCCCATATATTAACTAACTAACTATTTAAATACCATCAACTTCACTATTACACAAAAAAATTATGAACGATATTTTTTTTTATAAAAAATAATTTATAACTTATCATTTAATTTTCTTCTAGGTTTGCCCAAAATTTTACCTAAAATACCTGGACTATAAAATGTAGCAGTGTTTGTAGAATTTCATTACATTCAATTTTTGTGCAAATATTTTTGTATAAAAGTAAGTTGAATTAATATAATTTTTAGAATAAATTATATAAATAAATTATTATTATAGTGAAGAGACATTTTTATCGGATGACAACAGCTTCCTCGGAACGACACTAAAAATTCTGTACAATTAGCTTTATACCTCTAGCTTTAGATTGGTCAAATTGTAAAGTTTTTGATATATCGGAAAGAAAAATATCACTCTCCAATTCTCCAACTTCAGTCGGTGACAGTACAGTTTAACAAATTTTTACTGTGGTCGTTAAATTGGAGTGTACTAGTCGAACAATTTGAAGAACACGGTGGAGTACTTTCAAGTATGCTAAATCAAACGAACCACAAAAAAGGGGTAAAGGTAGATCATACGGTTAAAAAAAAACTGATAACCTCATAAATTTAATAAAATATCTCTTTAATTAATATTATTCAACAAAATTGTCAAGTGTCCTTTTACAATTCTAGTGTTTCAGTGATGGGAACTCTCAAAATTGGTGCTATTCAACCATTGCTCTTCGTGTCGGTGCTCTTCGTGTATGTGAATTTTAAAAATCCGATTACCCGTTGACCCCTTGTGAGACTAAATACATAATACTTGATCGACAAATTCAATTCCGTTGTCCTTCAATGAATTCTTAAATGCCTTTTCAAATGTTCCTTTCGAGAACATTTATAACCGCAAGTATAACACTCAAACGGCTTCTCGCCGGAATGAATTTTTAAATGATTGGACAAAGTTTGCTTACGAGAACATTTGTAGCTGCAAATGTTGCACCCATACGGTTTTTCGCCTGTGTGAGTTTTCAAGTGGTCTTTCCAATGTCCTCTTTGGGAACATTTATAATCGCAAATATTACATTCAAACGGTTTCTCACCCGTATGGGTCCGCAAGTGCATTTTTAAATTTTCTTTCAGAGAACATTTAAAACTGCAAATAGTGCACTTAAACGGTTTCTCGCCTGTATGACATCGTAAATGGTTTACCAGAGTCTGCTTACGAGGACATTTGTACCCGCAAATGTTACACACGAACGGTTTCTCCCCAGTATGGGTTCTCAAATGGAACTTCATAGTTCCTTTAACGGAACATTTATAATTGCATATATTGCACTCAAATGGCTTCTCACCTGTGTGATTTCGTAAATGAACTTTCAAATCAGCCTTACGAGAAGATTTATAATCGCAGATGTCGCACTCAAACGGCTTCGTGCACGTATGAGTTAGTAGATGACTTTTAATATTTCCTTTTCGAGAACATTTATAGTCGCAGACTTTACACTGGAACGGTTGCTGATCGGTGTGGATTAGTAAGTGATTCCTCAAATTTCCCTTTTGAGAAGATTTATAATCACAAAGGTTACATTCGAACGGTCGCTCGCCAGTGTGGGTTCTCAAATGATGTGTCAATGTCTGCTTCGTAGAACATTTGTAATTGCAAACGTTACAATCGAAAAGTTTCTTTCCGGGATGCACTACCGAAGGAGTTTCACAACTTTGATCCGGTTGAGAATCCTTCGTGCAAGTTTCTTCTTTAATGTCGATCGAATGATGCAAGTCTTCTAACTTTATATCCATATCACTCATATCTTCCATTTTAACTGCGCTATTAGTGCTACTCTCTATTTCTTCCGGAAGTACCGCTGTATTCATATTGCCACAAGTAATTTTATTATTTTGTCCGCTTATTAACCGATTTATTTATTTTTCTATTAGTCACAAAACATACAGTGCAATATCTGACATGGGGGAAATAAATTACTAAATCTTAGTTTATCGTTAAGCGGATAGATGGCGCTGTTCAAAAAATCTTGACGACATCAAATAAGTAATGTAATTGGTCCGCAATAATTATGCTCGAGTGCCTTCGGGTTATTTCGATAATATTCGCAACCTTTCACGAAATGACGAAATTAACAGCTGTTTAATAATAATAATACCTGAGCGAAGTTTAAATTACAAATTTTTCGCGCCGATACCGATTTCAAATTTTTTGAATTTCTTTTATTTTACCCCCTTTTTAACCGACTTCAAAAAAGGAGAAGGTTATCAATTCGGTTGTATTTTTGTTTGTTTGTTTGTTACCTCAGAACTCCGTCATTTATGAACCGATTTACAAAATTTTTTAAATTTTATTCTGTATTTTGTTGTATTAATTTTTTATTGGATTATATCTTAAAATATTTTTAAAAATCAGAATTCCGAGTTTAATATTAACGGCGTAAATCGCGAAACAAAATTTCGCGCCGACCCCCTCTTTTCAAAATGAAAACGTTTCTTTGTTTATTTTTTCAAAATTCTCTCCTATCCTCTCTTTTTTATAAATTTTGAATTTTTTTTGTATAGTATTTGCATTTTTTGTATCGTTAAAAATGAAAATTCTGTTTCATAATTGCCGCACAAAACCCGAAACAAAATTTTGCGCTGTTCCCCTTTTTTCACAACTTTTGAAATTTTTTTTTTATTGTATTGTATTCAATTTGTAACGTTAAAAATTAGTTTAAGTTTAATATTAACCGCGTAAAAATCCCGAAACAAAATTACGCGTTGGCCCCCCTTTTCAAATTTTTTATTGTATTTTTTTTTATTTCACGAAGCATTAAAGTAAAAATAAGGAAAAACAGTAAAAAATAAAAAGGTGTTAATAAAAAATAATTTAAACAATTCCATAGGCGTCCTTAAGGGGGGGGAGGTCAGCGTTCCCACGACTGTTAGATTTGGGCTGGCCTCACTCTTTTATAAATTTAAATTTTTTTTTGCATAGTTTTTGCATTATTGTATCGGTAAAAATGAAAATTCTAAGTTTCATAATAGCCGCACAAATCCCGAAACAAAATTTTTGCGCTGTTCCCCCTTTTTCACAAATTTTGAAATTTTTTTTTTATTGTATTGTACTTAATTTGTAACGTTAAAAATTAAAGTTCAAGTCTAATATTAACCGCGTAAAAATCCCGAAACAAAATTACGCGTTGGCCCCCTTTTTCAAATTTTTTATTGTATTTTTTTTATTTCACGAAGCATTAAAGTAAAAATTACGAAAAACAGTAATAAAAATAATTTAAACAATTCCATAGGCGTTCTTAGAGGGGGGGGGGGCAGCGTCCCCATGAATGCTAAATTTAAAGAGTTTCTTACAAATACTTGATAAAAATTATAAAATATTTGAAATAAGCTAATATTTGGTTAGAATTTAATAAACAAAACAAGACAGTATACAGAGACGGTTCTAGACAAAATTTTTCGGGGGGACCAATCCGCTGTTTTTCACTTTTTCCTTTATTTCAAAAGGAATTCCAAAGATTTCCACAGTGTGAGCGTACTGTTAGTAAATTTTGCTGTTTGCAATATTAAGGAAACCGGGGGGGAGGGGGGGTAGACGATGACAGTATAACACAATAAAATATGAAAATGGTGTAAAAGTAGCGGTTGTTTAATTAATTAAAAAGTTTAATTTAAAAATTTGTTAAAATTATGTGTAACTCTATTATCTAAGTTGTGCGGCCTAAAAGCCGCACCGATCCGTAACTTTCTACTTGTAAACTGGCTAATAAGTTATTTACATGATTATATTTTTTATAATGATAATACTGGGTCAGGCGGGGCTGCTCTCCTTGTGTATGAATTGCGTGCAACTCGATTATTCGGGTTGTGCGGGATGACGGCCGCACTGACCTTTCAGTCTCTCGTAGCCTCCTAAATATTTTAGTTGGCAACGTAAAATAAATCAATTGGAGAAATTTTACATAATAAAGACAGACGGCGGCCTAAAAGCCGCATATGGCTTGTATTTCGGAAGAATTTAGAGGTTCAGTTTTTTGCAGTAATCTAAACATAAAACTGAAATAAAAATGCTGGATGTTGATGTAAAAAAACTCAGCGTATAATTTAAAAAAATGATAACCCTTTACCGTCTAAAATCAATGGATTTCGAATTATGAATTAAGTTAAGAGAAAAAATGTTAAATTTTTGTTAACTTACCATTTTGTTCATCATGTTCGGATTTTCTGAGAAATCGGTTGGTTTTCCCAAAAATTCGTTCAAAATCATTCAAATCGGTCGGTTAGTTTTAGAGAGAAATCGAAAAAGCTGTTAAAAATCAAGTTCTTTTGTTTTAACCATATCTTTTACAAATTAATATTTAAATGCTTGCAATTCACTGAAAGTATAGCCCGAATTAAGTCGAAAAAGCTGGTTTTTGTAAATTTTGAAAATATATTTTTTTTCGAGTTACAGCGATTTTTCGGAAAAAAATCTCAAAAATTGGCTCAACCGAAAAATTTTTTTAGTTCAAAAATTGGAGACTGCAATTTCGAAAGCTAAAGCAAACTTCTGAAATTAATCTCGCTAGGAAATTACAATTTTTACAGTTGTTAAAGTCTGAATTGGTCTGTCGATTCTGGTCGAGAAGGGAAGATCGGAGCGCAATGTAAATATTATTTTAACCGTGTCGTTTTGGTATTACCTTGTAATTCACCAGAAGAAATAACAGCAATATTTCTATGATTTGAAAATTTTTTTAGGAAAAATGTACCCGCTTAAATTTTTTTTTTGTGTGATGTACATCAATTTTAATTAAAAAATTTTGATTTATTAGAAAAATCTCTTCGAATGATGTTATATTTTATGAAGACGGTCACGGCCTGATGCTTATGTGCATCGACTGCTAAGCCGAGACCCTCGGTTCGATATTTTTTCTGACCGTCTTCAGAAAAATAAAAAAAGACAGAAGAACCGAGGAGGATATTTTGTTAACGTTAGCTAAAAATCAATTTCTCCTCGTAACATTACAATTTATTGTATAACGTAAACTATATATTTATTCGTTAAATGATAATTACTCACTATTAACTGTACTAAGTATTTTTTCCCAAATATGTCAGACTACCTTTTGTCACCGTTATGAGTTTTTAAGTGTCGGTTTAAAGTATCTTTTCGTGCAAATCTATATTGACAAATATTACACCCAAACGGCTTCTCTCCGGTATGAATTCTTAAGTGTTTTTTCAAATCGTAGTTGTGCTTGCACTTATAATCACACAAATTGCACTGAAATATGTTCATGCCGATATGAATTTTTAAATGAAGTTTCAAATATGCCTTTTTTGCGCATTTGTGGTCACAAAAGTTACATTGAAATGGTTTTTCGCCGGTATGAACACTCAAATGTGTTTTCAATAAATACGCTGTCGCACATTTATATTCACAAAAACCACACTCAAACGGTTTCTCACCAGTGTGACCTCTTAAGTGCACTTTCAAACAGCTGTTTCGGGTAAATTTACAACCACAAATTTCACACTTAAACGGTTTTTCCCCGGTGTGCTTGTATAAATGCAACTTCAGTTGCCCCTTACGCGTGTATACTTTATCACAAATTTTACATCTAAAGGACTTTTCGCCAGTATGAATTCTCAAGTGTACTTTTAGATTTCCTTTATGCGAAAATGCCAACTTGCAAATTCCACATACAATAGGATTTTTACTCGTTCGACTTTTTAAACGAATTTTGAAGTTCCCATCAGCTTTATCTTCAGATCGGACAAATATTTTTGCTTCCAATTTCTCATCGACAGCGCACGGTTCATCTTTAATATCAATCGAATGATGCAATTCTTCCAATTTGAATTTAATGTCTTCTACTTGAGCCGTTGCAATTTTAAAACCACAATTCAAATAGGATGCTTTGTCCGGATTTTCTTCAATTTTTACCAACTTTCCCAAAGGTTCCATTATTTTTTTTCATCCTAAAAGTTTTTTGTTAGGTTATGTTGCAATGAAATTTGAGATTGCACGAATCCTACCGTTTTATTTTGCGCTGGTATTTATTACAAATGCATAACAAACACACAATTAAAATGAAACAGTTAGGTCGGGTCTCACAGTTTTTGTGTCGAATACAACAAATGACAGTTGTCAATTATAAAGTATCTCCTGCACAGGTGCCGGCAGAATACCAACAATTTTGTGTCTAGGTTCACTTCACTGACTGCAGCTGATTCATAATTGCTTCCGATTGGTCAAAAATGTGAAATACATAATATACGTAAAATTAATTTTTAAATTTATTACGAGTGAGCGCAGTCGTAGGCTAGCAGTTTGAGTGTTAGATTGCACAAGTTACAGTTACATTTTTACGGTTTTTGACTCATTTTACTAAAATTTTTGGATGGTTTTATAAATGTTCTGTTTGTATTTGTAATTTATACCAGCAACTACCAAAATTTTTAAATTCGGGGGAGGGGGGGGTTAGGTAAATTCCGGGATGAAATTTCTTATATTTCGCGGATCCCGTTGGGGAGGGGGTTATTTCAAAAGAGTTGTTTTAGGACAGATGGCTCCGTTTTTAAGGAAAACTCGAAAATTTTCTTAAAGTGAAGGCAGGGAGTTTTCTGCTCGTGGAGATGTAATGGCGAACTTAACCTAAAAAAATCTTTTTAAATAAAAAAAAAATTCAATTCCAATCGGAAAATTGTAGATTTTAAAAATATCTAGCGAATGCGACGAGAATCATTCAAATCGGTCGGTTAGTTTTAGAGAGAAATCGAAAAAGCTGTTAAAAATCGAGTTCTTTTGTTTTAACCATATCTTTTAGAAGTTAATATTTAAATGTTTGCAATTCACTGAAAGTATAGCCTGAATTAAGCTGAAAAAACTCGTCTTTGTAAATTTTGAAAATATATATTTTTTCGACTTATGGCGATTTTTCGGAAAAAAATTCTCAAAAATTGGCGCAACCAAAAAATTCAAAAAATAGAAACAATGTAATTTCGAAAGCTAAAGCAAACTTCTGAAATTATTCTTGCTACGAAATTACAATTTTTACAGTTAAATCTGAATACCTGCGCGAAATATTTCAAAAGCGCAAAAGTCTCCGTTTTTAAGTAAACCTCATACATAAATAAATCGATGATTCTGCATTGAAATTAATGAAGTTAAAGGACGTCGGCTCCTGATGTTACGTAAGTCCTATTATTGTAAATAACCAGGAAATTTTTTCATTTTACTTGAAAAAAATCTACAGTCGCAGCCCCAGGATACTCTAATGGAGACCTTACCTCTTAAAAAATGGACTATACTATAAAAATTTGAATAACAAACAGAGAAACACACAGATTCTCCACTTTACACGATTATACCTTTTTCTGTAGTAATTCAGAAAACGTCAATTGTAATTCAGATTTGACAGCAAATCACAAATAGGCGGAAATACATGGAAAAACTTTGTTAGAACGTTCGGTTGAGTTTACTATTTTTACTATTGAACCTGTAAAAAGTTCTGGAAAAATCAAGGTTTGGAAACTTTGCCTTCTTAGAAAACAGACGCACTCGAACGGGTTTTTGCATTTGTTATTAAATAACAAATGCAAAAAAAAAATTTTTTAAATTCTTTAAAAATTTCCGAGCGCCTTTTTTTAGAAAGATTATTTATATATCTGTAACCATAACAACAAAGTTAGTAAATTACATGTAAACGCGTCGAGAGTTTTTTTGGGAGAATTAATCCATCTATTTGATAATTCGTTGTTTTTCTCCTGAAATGTTAGGTTTACAAAAAAAATAAATGATACCTTTTTTGTAGAGAATTTAACGCTCTTTAATTTATGTGATCTCTATTTTTTCTATAAAGTTTATAGTTAACGAGTTATATGCAAAAAATCATTCGAAAGCACCTGTTTTTCAAGATGGCGAAGTTTTCCGACCTTGAATTTTCCAGGACATTTTACATGTGCAATGGTAAACTCAAATAAGATTGTGAATTTCAATTTATTTGAAACTGATACCAGCATTCAATATAATCGAGGACATTTTAAAATAATTAGAAAATATCTGTGAATCGAGAAAACCAAGAAAAAAACTTATAAATTCTAGTTACAATCCAAATAATCATTTTAATCACTTACAATAAATTATCTTCGATTCAGTACATATTAATGTTCACATCGTCCGTATAATTTAAGTCAACGTAAGCATCTTTTAGTTCAAACCCTTTACTATTAGTAGAATCCGAAGCACTAACGTGGTTTCATTTGATTTTTCCAAGCATTGCAGGCATTTTTAAAAACGGTTTTCAATCGGTGTGAGTTTAGTTAGAAAAGATTTCTGTCCGATGTGACTTTGTGAATGTCGCTTCAAATATGCTTTTCGAGTACATTTGTAATCGCAAATGTGGCACTCGAACGGCTTCTTGCCGGTGTGAGTTCGTAAATGATCCTTCAAGTTACCTTTTTTACAACATTTATAATCGCACATATTACACTTAAACGGTTTTTCGCCGGTATGAGTTCGTAAATGATCGGTTAAATTTCCTTTTTTATAAGACTTATAATCGCACATATTGCACTCGAAAGGTTTCTGGCCGGTATGGGTCTGTAAATGGGCTTTCAAATGAGCCTTTCGGGTATACTTACAGTTGCAAATGTTACACTCGAACGGTTTCTCGCCGGTATGAGTCTGTAAATGTCTTTTCAAATCTCCTTTTTGGCAGCATTTATGATCGCAAATGTGGCACTCGAACGGCTTTTCGCCGATATGTCGTCGCAAATGATTTATTAAATATGCTTTAAAGGAACATTTATAATCGCAAAAGTAACATTCAAACGATTTCTCACCGATATGAATTCGCAAATGATATTTCAAACTTCCTCTTCGAAAAGACTTAAAATCGCAAAGTTTACACTCAAACGGTTTTCTTTCGTGTTCTTCCTGTAGAATCTCCTCTTTGATGTCGATGGAATGATGTAAATCGTCCACCTCTTCTTCCGTAACTTCAATTTTAATTTCGATACCATGTTGCAGTTCTTCAGAAAACACCTCGTTAATTGTTGATTCCTCTTTAGTCTCCATTGTAATTTCTTCGTTGGATCTTTTAAATCTCTCCGAAAGCACCACCCGATTCATATCGATAGATATAAAAGTAATTTTATTATGCTGTCAGATCTACTATGTGGTGCTGTAGTGCTTCAGTCCTACAATAAATGTTAGGTTATAATTAGAATTGATACATTTAATTCGGATATCTTACCATTTATTTTGGCACGCTCTCTATATTGCTGATTAACAACACAATAAAAGTAAAGTTTAACATTATTTGAGATCAAAAACCATTTTTTGTATTTTCTTGTCAGCAAACAACAGAAAACATTTCATTTTTCGCCATCTTAGCTGTCATTAATTATTATTCGATTGGTCCGCGTATAATCCGGTCACCAGCGGTGGCGTTAAGCAGTGGTCCCAAAACTTTAAAAAAAACAAACTAGAAAATAACAGCTTCAGATGAATTTGAAAAAAAAAGACTCCCTCTAATGTACCTTGTCGTGGTGAGGTGTTTGGGTGTTTTGAGGATGCGGCAAGCTCGGGTCAGGAACTTAAAACTCTTTAGTGCTTGGTCTGCTTTGGTTCGAGCCGAGGTTCGGACTCTAGGCCAATAAATCGGGAGGACTGCCGTCGTGGAGAAACCTTACTAATTACAGGTACCTGCGTGTTTTTGCCGTCCGCAGAGACAAAATCATAGCCGGGGGCTGGAGACTGAAGCTTCCACCTCAAAATAACAAAATTACCGCTCACGAACAGGCTAGGCTATTCAAGCCACCGGCTCCAGGCGATAAAAACAAAGCAAGTGGTTTGACCACCAATAAACGCCTGAGGTCCCAGAACTCTCAACCTTCACCCCATGGCTGGAAAAGAGGGTGAAAACCTCACGCCAACAAGCAACCACGTCCATTGGAGCAAATACTGTCTACAAAGAGGCCGCTGTGAAGCACCTCCGAGTAGCGGTGATAGACCGCTCGAACCCATTGGGCAAAATCACTGGAGACCAGGAGGAAACCATTGAAAACAACCTCACCAATGCCCTAAATTATTTTATCTTGTCAGAAACAAGTGAGGCCAAGCCAGCACCTCCGTTTAATGAGCTTTACCACTTCGGATCACCTGTATGGATCAGAGGCTCTTTGGGTGGCTGCAAAATATAATAGCAAACCTCCCGCCACCATGGGAAGGAGCTAAATTGGATGTAGCCCAGGTGGACAACCTACCTAGACTCACCAAGGCAACCCTCTGGATTTTCGGTAAGCCGGAATCCACCGAGGCTGTCACGAGACGTTTGGTTGCGCAAAACACCTGGGTTAAACCACAATACTGGTGTGTCTTCTACGACGCTGACAGAGTGGAGCCGAAAGGCAAACTCTTGGTATTAGCGTCGGGAAAGAGGAGAGCACCGCTGTTAAACAAAGAGGGGAGCAGCTGAATTACAAGTTCACCCTCCTAAAAATTAAAATGCTAAAGTTTGAGGACTTTGCACGGACAGGTAAGCCGGCAACCGTTACGGCTTCTATTGGAAACAGATGTTTCCGGGAAGGTGGCCACTGGAGGCGTAATAGAGCAGCAGGGTTCATCAAGGCAGGCCTAATGACGTTCTTGTTCGAATAGAGCCTGTTACAAGCAAACCTATGTAACAAAATTTTGAATTTTGTTAGATTCTTTTGGCTACACCTCGTATTTGTACTTTAATGATACGAGAATATTTCGAGGCAAGACAATTTTGGGCGCATGACGGAAGATAAGAGAAAAGAAAGGGCGGGGTGATGAGAGGAAAAGGAGAGCCAGATTTTGTGAACGGAAAAAGAGGTTTTTTTACCTTTGATTTTGGGTAGTTATCGGTGATTTTTGGTGTAGTGAGAATTACTGGAGTTACCACCGCTCCTTCTTGCGGATTTGCGCCAATTTCAAGGAAATTGTGTTCTTTTGATTTTTTCACCATTGGAAAATGGTCTTGAACACCTGAAAGATCGAGCGATAGTCACCACTCAGCCATTTTCAACAGCAGCAATAAGATACGTTTTTTACCTTATTACTTTCTTTTCGTTTCTTTCATCTGCAAAGTTGTACAACACCGATAATATTTTTTGATAATCGTCAGCTGCGTTCGTTGATATAGCCGACGCTCGCTTCGAATATTTTTTGATTTAGTTTTGAGCTCAAGCACCGTTTTAAATGTTCCAAATATTGGAAGTCTTCATTAAGAGTTATTGGTTACGAGAGAGAGTGCAAACTTGTTGCAGTTACGCCGGATTCATCCCTGGCTTCCGCAAAGAAAATAGCTAGTTTTTTCCACCTTGGGTATCTTCACCAAATAAAAGGTTGGAAATTTCGAATTTCTACCATGTGGGAAGGAATAAATTGCTGGGCTTTCTCTAAAGAGTCCCAGCCATCCATTTTTTTTATACCTGCAGCACTGCCGGGAGGCTGTTGCAACAATATGCCACCATTTCAATTGCTGCAGGGATACAATATTGCTCTTATACAAGAACCATGCTTAGTGAAATCTGTCATTTGAGGTTTCACAAAACTTAACGGTACTATTTTTACAGGTAGCCAAACCAACAAAACTAGGACGTGTATCTACATGCCTAACAATGTTCAAGCCAACTTGCTTCCGCAGTACAGCGACTGTGTCGTGACAGCAGTACGCCTTTGCTGCGACTTTGGTACCGGCCAAGAAGACGTCATTATGGCATTTATATACCTCCCAAATAGCCCCAGATCTTCCACCCTCCCCAAAGGGTGATGGATCTGGCGGACTATTGCGAGCAAAAAAAGAAACACCTCATAATTGGTTGTGATTCTAATTCCTATCATTTTGCGTGGGGGAGTGCAGATTGCAACAGTCGAGGTAAGTCTTTATTAAAATACCCTATCGGTACAAATTAAGAAATCCTTAACCGTGGTGATACACCCACTTTCTAAGTGTCACCACACTTAGAGTGTCTGACAGTGTAAAGCATATGAGCTTTCTTGTCCGTTACGAACATCTAGATTTCGAGGCAGGGCAACATCATGGTGGTATGGAGAGCTAGACCGACTGAGATAGACGGCGAGAAAGCTCTTCGATAAGGCGTAGAACTCTAAAAAGGACACCAATTGGGCAGCATTAAAAATGCACCGATTGGAGTACAAAAGACTGATACGCCAAAAACAACGAGAGTCTTGGAAGGTCTTCTGCAGTGATGTTGATACTACCACTGCTGCAACAAGATCACGACGACAGATCCTCCTTATGACGGAGGATGGCTCATACACGGAGACCCTCTCGCAGACTGCCGAAGTACTGCTAAAAACACACTTTCCCAATAAGAAAATAGTTGCGCATTTTGACTGAACCGACGTCAAAAATCGGTCACCGACCGAAGCTAACTGGGTCAGTCAATCTCAGTGTCAAAACGGCATGAGCCATCAAATCATTTAGTCTTTTTAAATCGGCTGGGCCTGACGGGGTATTTCCGGCTCTACTTCAGTGGGGTCTGAACTATCTCCTATGTCACATAGTGCAGATGTTTGTGGCGTTAATTGCGCATGGCTACACGCCAAAGCAATGGCGAAAGGTTAAAGTTATATTCATACCTAAGCCAGGTAAAAGTGACTACTACTTGGCCAAATCTTTCAGACCAATTAGCTTAACTTCATTCTTTCTAAAAACGTTAGAAAAGTTATGCGACAGAGAAGTTTGTGATGTGTGGCTAACTCTCAGACCACTACACACGAACCAACACGCATACATTCCGGGAGATCTACAGAGACTGCGCTTCACAAAGTAGTGGAGCGAGTCGAGAGATCACTGTACTTCAAAGAGTCCACCCTAGGAGCGTTTATTGATATTGAAGGGGCTTTCGATAAAGCTACCTTCGAGAGTATAAATGTGGCTCTACATCAACATAGAGTTCCGATAACCATTATACAATAGACCAGTTTTATACTGACTTGGACAGCCAATAAGATAAGAATGATAAGAAGCTAAACTGGGGAAAACATTTACAAACTAAGGTAAGGAAGGTGGGGATGACTTTTTGGCAGTGTCAAAGGGCAATAGGACGGTCATGAGGTCTTTCCCTAAAATCACCCTCTGGCTCTACACTGCCATTGTCAGACCTATGCTTCGCTACGATGAACTTGTATAGTGGCCCAGAACCAAACAACGAACGCACCGGATTCAGAGACTAATTTGTCTGACTGTAACTGGAGTGATGCGAACAGCTCCCACTACGGCACCTGAGACCTTTCTCTGCATCCCACCACTTGATCTTCATGTGCAGGAGATGGCGGTTAAGGCTGTTCTCAGACTACTTAGCTGGTAAATTTGGAATGATAGGCGAGGAACTGTGGGCCACATGCGGATCTTGGAAGGAATACTCCTTAAAGGTGCATCTTCTGCATCTTGAACCTGACAGAATTCTCCCTAAATACATATTCAATATACATACATACAACATTTATAATGAGAAAATTTTACAATCGCTCGAACTGCAACTTCTCACCACACCTGGAATTGATCTTTTCCAGTAAAATATGTGTGCGATGAAACCGAGATCGAAAAACCAGCTCTTATTAATTTCGGAGGCACAGAGCGTGGATCCTGAAAAAGAATTTGCTTTCACTTTCTCAAAGTAAAACACCGATAATTGAGAATCTTATAATGGTAGTAAATAAAATACAAATGTCAAATTTTACTTAGCGTGATGACAACAATTTCCAATTTGTTAAATATGAATCGGCAGCTAAAATCTGGCCGAGAAGCCACGTCGCAAACAACAATTTGGAACTAACAGCGTTTTCAAAAAACTAAACACAGTAGGGAATTAGTAATGCTAAAATTGACTTACCCAAGCGCTCGGATAGGTTTACAAAATAATGTAAGACAGCGGTCGAACCACCAAGACCCTCTGTGCTTTCAATAAGGATTTAACATTAACCAAACGCCACCATACGACAGCAATTGTAACTACTTGAACGAGTATATCAAATAGTCTGAACTAGAAACGATATTTACCCATCTGCCGATGGGATGAAAAGTATTTTATATCTAATTTTATATTATATAAAATATATCACGATTGGGTTGGCTAAAAAATTTCTGGCCAAACTATTATTAATTAAAAAGTATGAAGCCTATAGAATATGCAAACGTTGAGTTGTCTATTTTTTTCTTGGCAGAACTACTGGGTTGGCAGGTATAAACAGGTAAGTCGATTCCAGTTACTTCACCCATTTCTAAAATAAATAAATTTTATATCAAAATAAGCGCTGGTTCATTGCGAACACGATAATATAGGGTTGTCTGCAAAAAATCGGGTCTGAATGAAGGTTGTCGAGTTTTAAAAAGTAAAATTTTGATGCAAATGAAAACTTGTGACAAAGAGGCCCGAGCCAAATATCCCGTGCTATTGAAGAGGACGCACAGCATTGTAGCTGCGTACTCACAGAACATCTTGGACGAAAGAGAGTGTGCATGCTATTTGTTCATTCAATAGAGAAGGATAAACAATTGAACATCCTACTGAGGTATACTCGTTATAGCGGTGTTGTCGCTAGCGCCACCATCGGTAGTGTAAAATTTCTATAATAAAGAAAGAGTTGTCGACGTGACCTTCCCCCCGCTGCGGTAGAAGAAACGGTAGCTTGCTGAATTGCATTCAAGCAGATGGGCAAAAGAAACTGCATTTAGGCAAGCGAGGGCAGCAATCACAGCTCATTCAAAAAACTATTTGCAGCTGTCAAGAGCCAATCTACGGGCGATCGCGGGAATTCTAACTGGGACAGCTCTATGTGTCGTGGATGCAAAGAATCAGACACAACATGTGTTTTGCCACTGCCCAGCCCTAGCGTCAAAAAGAGGTACCATGCTGAGGGATTTCTGGCTTGACATAGTCTGAATCAGCGGCATTCCGCCTGCCAGGATTCTCGAGTTCACCTTATAGTTAGGATGGTTTGGGGATTGATGAGACGGACGCCGCTGAATTGGAGACAGTATAATGGGCGCTATCAAGAGGCCTAAGTGCGTGTGAGGTTTAGTCCTTGCCCTCTTACCTATAATGACCTTATTTCTGATAAGAGCATAAGGGCAAGTAGTAAAAATGGTTTAAAGAGACTTCGAAACATAAAAATTGATGGGGAAAATTTTTCAAATAAAAAGCACTTTTTTGTTTTAGCTTCTTTATTTTGAAACTACAAATGTTTTTCATGATTCCATCAACAACCAAACGTCATCTACAATGGCTTCGATGTATTCATTGGTGGAGGGGGGAGGGGGGGGTTAATAGATGCGCCTATGTCGTATGGGTTAGTAAATGCCTGTTTAAATTTCCTTTTCGTGTAAATTTATAATTGCACATGTTACACTCAAACGGTTTTTCACCTGTATGTGTTCGTATATGTAAGTTTAATCTTCCTTTTTGAGAACATTTATAATCGCAAATGTTACACTTATACGGCTTCTCGCCCGTATGAGTTAGTAGATGGATTTTTAATCGTCCTTTTTGTGAACATTTATAAACGCAAACGTTACACTGGAACGGTTTTTCCCCCGTATGACTTCGTAAGTGCCTTTTGAAATTTCCTTTATGTGAATATTTATAATTGCAAATGTTACACCTGAAAGGTTTCTCACCCGTATGAGTTAGTAGATGTTCATTTAATCGCCCTTTTCGTGAACATTTATAATCGCAAATGTTACACTCAAAAGCTTTCTCGGCAATATGATTTAGTACATGGATTTTCAAAGAGGATTTAAAGCAACTTTTATAGCTGCACATGTAACACTCGTACGGTTTCTCGTCGGTATGAGTTAGTAAATGCTGTTGTAATCGTCCTTTATGTGAATATTTATTATCGCAAAAGTTACATTCAAACGGTTTGTCGCCAGTATGATTTAGTAAATGAATTCTCAAAGATCCTTTGTGTGAACATTTATAATCGCACAAATGACACCCAAACAATTTCTCACCCGTATGAGTTAGTATATGTTGCTTTAAATTTGCCCTGTGAGAACATTTATAATCGCAAATGGTACACTCAAACGGTTTCTCGCCCGTATGGGTTAGTAAGTGATATCTCAGAGATTGCTTCGTGAAACTCTTATAATCGCAAATGTCACACTTAAACGGTCTCTCGCCAGTATGAGTTAGCAGATGATCAGTTAATCGTCCTCTTCGTGAACATTTATAATCGCAAAAATTACACTCAAACGGTTTCTCGCTCGTATGAGTGAGTAAATGATACCTCAGATTTTGTTTCGTTGAACTTCTATAATCGCAAATGTTACACTTAAAAGGTTTCTCACCCGTATGAGTCAGTAAATGATCAGTTAATCGTCCTTTTCGTGAACATTTATAATCACAAATGTTACACAGGAAAAATATTTTATCAGGGTTATCACAATCTTGATCCACTTGAGGCTCCTCCATTGAAGTTTCATCTTTAATGTCGATGGAATGATGCAAATCTTCCAAATGAGCTTCTGTTTCTTCTACTTCCGTCTTAATTTGAAAGGAACTCTTTAAATCACTTGCTAAATCCTGTAACAAATAAATTTGTAAATTTGAAAACCATTTGGTGGAACCGTGAACTTAAATCTCTCCGGGTAGAACGGAACGGGAGACTGGGAAGCTTACAAAAGCTCCTGTCTGAAATACACGTATGCAATTCGGAAGGATAAGGAAGTACTGCGGAGAGGTTGAAAGAACTCCCGAATGTGCAAGACTCCAAAGAGCTCTTCTTAAAGGTGGGTAAACTAGGAAAACCACATCATCGGGAGAGGAAACTCCTCAGGATGTGTTCCCGAACCTGATTATGCTGTATTGACCAAGGATACCATGCTATACCGATTCGGCGGGCAGGCAGGGACCATTGGAAAGTAGCAGACAAAATAATCAACAAAACAAATTTTCAAACCATTCAAATCTCAAGGCGAGAACTGCTTCCTCACACTCACAACTATGTGCCTCAAAGTTGGCGCATCACAACCCGTTAACAATAATAAGCTAAGATACATAAAATAAAAAAGCCGGCATAAATCGGAAATATCGTCCAAATGGAAAAATGCCCACGTGACAGTAATTGAGAAGTGGAGATAAAAAAAAGTGTCATAACTACCGAACTGAAAAACAATGCATACAAGATATAATATTAAAATTATAAACAAATGAATGCAGAATATAACAGATGCCCTTACATCGGAAGAACAAAGCGGTCAATCGTGCAGTGACATTGTTTTTGTAATAAAATAGATAATAGAAAGACAAAGAGTTATCAAAGGCACAAAAGCCTTCAATAACATCAACCGACAAAACCTCTTTAAAATAGTGCAAAAACAGAGAATACCCTGAACACCTAATCTCAGTCATCGGAGACTTAGACCTCTATAAAGCATTTTATTATATCCAAAACTAATCCATCCCTTCAAAAGGATTCGTAAATCCTAAAATCAGGATAGCGATATTCTATTAGAATGTACAAGACAATAAAAGGTTTGAACCTAGTTTGTATCAATATTTTCGGTGCTATGGCGGAAATTTAAAAAAATGCTTTAAAAAGGTCTAACTCTCGAGGGTTTAAATTTAGAAAAGAAATGTTGTCAAATATTTTTCTTAGAAAAGTGTCCTCTACCACCACTTAAGTTATGTGAAGTGTATCCGGAGATACCATGAATATTGACACTACGATTGAGATAAATACAGGACTATCTAACAAAAGACCAAAGAGGACCTCGAGCGAGGGATTTTTGCTCTGCGGTGATGATCAAAAAATATCAAAAGATAGAACAAAAGTTATGAAGTTTAAGAAAAATGATATAATCCGAAGTAAAATCTTTGTAGAAAACCAACCAGTAGAAAAAATATACCACTTTAAAGTTTTTAGGATCTAACGTAAGCTTCGACCGAGACAACGACCTAGCTAATAAAATAAATAAATTCCAGCCTATATCTCTGAGGAATAATACATAAAAACCTAAAGAATCTAAATCGTAAGGAAATCTGAAAACAATGGCGATACCTGTTCCACCATAAGGCTGCGAAAGAGAGACGAATCAAAACTAAAGGCAGCGGAGTGCAATGAAAGTCTGTAAATCGCACCTAAATAGAATGGAAGATAAAAGAATTCCAAAAAAATACTCTCTTACAATTTGACAGAAAAAAGAGACATTGGCCGCCCGAGAAAGCGTTGACGAGACTTATGAAGTCGGAACATGGAAGAAAACAAAAAACTCTGAAAGGAAGAAGAAGAGATCGGTGGAGAAGATATCAACTCCCACACTTTTGGTGTGAACATTTCACACTAAATATGGTTTATAGCTCACCTCATTAATATCCTGTTGATATTCTAAAATAGAATCTTCATCTTTAATATTAACGGAATGGTGCAATTCTTCTAACTTGCCCTCAATGCTCTCCATTTCGTCATAACCATCACCAATACTTTCTTCGAATTTACTTAACACCTCTAAAAGTATTACACCGTCCATACTGGAAACATCAACTTGTTGTATAAATTTTGAGGTTAGGTTGCAATTTTAGTTGTAAATTCTGCAAAGATTAATATAAAATATACAAATATATGGAATTAATCACAATTAATCAACACGTTAAAATTATAGCGGCCTGTTAGTATTAATATTTGAATTATAAACATCAACACAAGATGCTCAAAAACCTAAAAATGACATTCAATACATTAAACATCCAGTGGCGGCGATAGGATTTTTTTTAAAACCCAGAAGTAAAAAAAATGTATCCACAATAAATTATGTATTTCAAGAAATAAAATTGTTACATCTCCTTTAAGGTTACCTATATATTTTCACAATTGACACTCCTGTTTTTCCGCGATGTTCGCGCAGTGGCGGTCAAACTTATACGTTTAAATATTCGGAAACGGAAACGGTTTTTGGTTTGAGGATGCACCGTGGCCGGAGGCCACTTTTAAGCTCCTTTGTCTATGGGTAGCTGTGAAAGTGAGATTTTTAGGGTACGCTGGACCCGCTGATTTTTTGCCTTTGGCTGGGTCTTGTCTTTGTTCGCGGCTGATGTCGCCGGGTGTTACCTTCCTTCTGCTGTTACGACACTTGATGTTCGTCAGTTACGGTGAGTGATTGACATTTCTAACTTGTTACGGTTTATCTTGATTTAAGCAGTCTGAAAAATCAGACTAGCTGCCAGCTGTGCCGTTATGATCACGATTATCTGTGAGGAGATCTCCATTGGATTTGTTGCCTCCCTTGGATGGCGGCGTGAGGAGACCAATTTGTTCTGGTGTTATGGATTGGCCCTGGTTGGTTGGCCTTGGACCTGGTTTGCGCAGGTGGCTGGGGTCTCTCTGGGTTTGACGCGTGTGCGCCTGCACATTTAATGCATTTTGGAGCTGAGCGACATTCCCTTTGCGAGTGCCCGAATGTCTGGCACTTGTGGCATTGACCTCCCGCTTGATGATGCCTGTCTCTATCCGGTAGTGGATACCCCTAATCACCACTTGCAACTAGCCATTATGACGAGACGAAATTCAAGAAAACCAAAGCGACAGGCGGCAGAGGTCCCCAGTAGACCAATGTCTCTTGCGCAAATTATGGCCGCACTCGACAAATCAGCAAAAGTTAACGAAGAACCCCAACGACGCGAAGTAGTACCAGAAAGACAAGCACAGGACCGTACTCTGGAGCAGCAGGTAGCCAACCAACTCCAACCAGGCCCAAGTACCCGGCGCGATTCAGCCGATGACTCCGCGTACCTAGAGACATTGCTGAGTCAACGAGCTCAGCTCACCAAGACAATGAAGGAGATGATGTCCAAGGCCAGCGAGCTAGACGAGGAAATTACTAGCCTATCGAGAGGGTTCACACCCCCCCTATCGCCGGAGGTAAGCAACCCAATGACCGATAGCTGCTCCAGCACCAACATCGGGAACGAGATGGAAGAGGAGGAATTCCAGGTTGTACGGAAAACCCGACAGGGATAGAAGCAGAGGAGCTCCCAGATGGGAAAACTCCAGTGAGCTCTCCCAAAACAACGCCAGTGGGTAAACCAAAGCCAACCAAAACGAGAGACCCCGTACCGAATAAACCCGACAAGATCCCGCCCATTACGCTAAAGAATGCAGCGGCATGGCCATCACTCGCTACCAAGATTAAGGAAAAAGTTTTCCAATACAAGAGTGTACGATGCGTACCTGAAGGATTGGCAATCTTTCCCAGCAAAGTTAAAGACTACAGAGGAATCAACCGGATCCTGGAATCTTCTTTGCCACCGGACAGCGCTGGGTACTTTACCCACCAACTGGCACAGGAAAAACCCCTTAAATATTCCTTGACTTGTTTGCGTTTTATTCTTCTATCATTACCAACTGCTACTTCTTACCAACAAAAACCCTACTATCGATCTCTACCGTTAATGTTTTCAACTTACGAAACCCACGCGCGTGATATTTAAATTTAAAATCAACAAAGTCCCAATTTCCCATAACAACTCTCACTCCCAACCAGATCTAAAATAACCTGGCAGGCTTTGAACAACCACCTCCTCCTCACAACAATGGCGCCATTCCCTTCATCAATCACCACCCTTCAAACTACCACCAACCGAAGTATTTTTAAATCTCGCGCCAGATGCACTGCTGTGATCTAAAGTCTAATATGGAGTTCTTCGTCGGGTTATCTCCTCGTCGTAGCTGCCAGTTCATATTTGAAATTATGATTTTTAGTAGGTTATTTACATTTACTATTAAGGTGATTCTAGTGCGAACCGCACCATCTTGGCTATGGAGATCACTGACTTATTTGGAATTTGGTATCATTATCTTTACGACAATAATGTTATGGATGGTCGTAGTAATTACGATAAAAATTATAGATTTGGATTCAATTATGGAAGTATCGATTTTCAACAATTTGACTACCTCAGGTGTCCGAATAACTAGGTTCCTGCGGACGATTCAATTAGAATCACATTGTGGCAACAAGCAAGGTCTGTTAAAATTATATTATATTATTTGTAATGCAACCTTCGACCTACCCATTATTTTCGAAACATATGTTTCTTTTGCATTCGAAGTTCTCGACATTTATTGAAGCGAATGGGGTTGATGATTTTTTCGTGACATCGACAAAGGAGTGTGCCGTTTATGCAAGTAATTTTATGGATTGTAATTATCTCAATCTGAATAGATATTTAATTGTATTAGGCTAGGAGAGGACTCCTTTTCTATATTTTCTTGTTTTGCTTTAAATTAACGTACGAATATTACTATTAAGTTATTACAATTAACGGTTTATTTCTATATGAATTATTGTCTTAAAATATGGTAATTGGTAATTATTACATGTGTTTCTCAATTTCTTTGGTATATTTGCAATGTCTTGTGTGCTTAACTGATAAATAAATATTTTATGTGTTTACATTATTTGGTCTTTCAACGAACCACCCCGAGTCTTAAATCAAAAAGAGCTAGTTGGCAATTTCTAAAAGGTAAATAAGTATTAGCGCATGTGTTTAAATTTTGACTTTCTCTCCGTAACAAGATCGTACACGAATGATACACGGGAATAATGTTATTAGACTTAGAAAAAGCTTTCGACGTCGTTAATCGCAAAACACTTATCCATAAATTAGCTAAAGGTCCTTTTAATCTAATCAAGGTCGCCGTCAGCTATCTGGAGAGTAAACAATTCTTTGTTGTCGTCAACCAAGCCGTCTTCGTTGTGACAGACGTACCAGCCGGCGTTCCCCAATGCTCATTATTAAGTCAGATCCTATTTTTATCGTACAATGTTTCGTCGAACGATATATTAATAGATATAGAGCTAGAATACGGCTTGCGAATATATTCAAATTCCTTGGGTCTTCTAACGATTTTTGCAATGCCGATTTAATTGATTTAACTGCATTTTCTGCTGCACCGTTAGAAGCTGGGTGATACAGAGAGCTCAAACTATGAATGATTCCATTTGATCCACAAAAACTTTTAAATTCACCTGACGCAAATTGTGGGCCATTATCCGATACTATTTGTTTCGGAATTCCAAATCTTGCAAAGATTTGTCGCAGTGCATCTATCGTGGCATCTATATGCATCCACAAGCACCAAATACATTTTTCCTTGTACTGGACCAAAAAAGTCTATGTGGATTCTTTCGAAAACTGCTTTTGCTTCTTGGAATCGCAGAACTTCTGGCTTTGGAGAGTTTGGTCAAAATCGATTGCATATTTCGCACGATCTTACCATAATTTCTATTTCTGTATCCATCTTTGGCCACCAGAAATACGATCGAGCTCGACTGTTCATCATCATCCAAGTGCAATTCTTTTAATAGTGTCTTTCAAAACTGTTATAATTATTCCATCTTCCAGCGTCAGCTCTTTCTGTCGGTTTTGTATGGTCCAAAATTTGGATCTTGATTAATTGTATAATCTTTCCATCCGTTCTTTATTTCTATATACACCTTTGCTTATACCGCAGTTTCAAGTCCTTTTCCACCGTATCCAGCCATCTGTTTTTTGGTCGTCCTCTCGTCCTTGTGTCCAAAAGTTTTCCTTCCATTACTTTTCTTGAGATTTCCTGCAGTCTGAGAACGTGTCCAAACCATCTAATTCTCTGCGATTGGGCAATGTCCGTTATTATTGGTTCATCAAGCAATTCATAAATTTCTGCGTTGGTTCTTCTTTTCCACTCATCTTCCACTTTCTTCCTTCCATAAATCAATCTTAACATCTTTCGTTCCCATATTTCCAAGTTTTCTTTATCTCTTCCATTCATTGTCCATGTCTCGCGATAAATTACCACTGGTCGGATAACAGTTTTATATATCTTTATTTTACTCTTCCGTGATACGTTATTATTTCTTATCACTGACATCAGCGCACCCATGCTTCTATTTCCAGCTGTTATCCTAGCATTTATTTCTTTACTGGATTCGTTGATTCGTGTCACTATTGACCCCAAGAAACAAAACTTATCAACTTCTTCAAAATTATATTGCTCCCCATCTTTTGTTTTTATTCTAAAATGAGTTCCTAGTCCGATTTCACTACTTTCTCTCATCTTCATGTACTTGGTCTTATGTTCATTAATTTTTAAGCCTAGGATTTTAGAAATTGCCTCTAATTGTAGTATGACATTTCTTAGTTCTTTAGTAGATCTCGCCAAGACTGTTACATCATCCGCATACGCTATCACTTGATGACTTCTATTAAATATCATTTCCTCGCGTTGGATACCGGCTTTTCTTATTATCCATTCTATCGCTAACATGAAAAGCATCGCTGACATTGGATCGTCCTGTCGCAATCCTTTACCTACTTTAAATTTCTTTGATAGTCTTGCATTTACCGCAATCTTATTCACTGTGTCTGTGAGCGTCATCTTGATCAATCTTATCAGCTTTCCTGGTATTCTCAAATCATCCATCACTTTATACGTTTTTTTTCTATTAATAGAATCGTAGGCCTGCTTGAAATCAACAAATACCGCATGTATCAGTATGTTATGTTCACCGCACTTCTCCTGCACCTGTCTAAGAGCAAATATCTGGTCAATCACCGATCGATTAGGTCTAAAACCACATTGATACTCTCCTACGATTTTCTCTGTATATTTTTGCATCCTTTCTTTAATGAGATTTGCCAATATCTTGTAGACCACATTTAGCAGTGCTGTGCCTCGGTAATTTTCACATTTTGTTCTATCTCCTTTCTTAAAAATTGGACATAACATCGCCTGCGACCATTCTTTTGGCATATTTTCCTCATTCCATATTTTGTCAATCAGTTCATATACTTCATTTATTATGCGATCTCCTCCATATTTTATCATTTCCGTCTGGATGCCCTCCTCCCCTGGACTTTTGTTATTTTTCATCTTCTTTATTATGCTTCTTATTTCTTCTTCCGTTGGTGGCGTTACCTTCTCTATTTCTTTATCTTCTATTACAAATGTGTTTGCCAATAATTCTGGTCTGCGGTTGTCTTCTTTCTCGTTCAGCATGCTTTCAAAATATTCCGCCCATCTTTCAAGACTTCTCTTTTCATCCATGTACAAGTTGCCATCTTTATCTCTACAATACACCTTCTATGATTGTTGACCGTATTCTTTTGTTCTTATTTGTTGGTAAAACCTTCTTACTTCATTTGCTCTATAGTTATCCTCCAACTTTTTCATTTCTTCAACTTCAGCTCTTCTTTTTTTCATTCTGAATATGTGTTTTACCTCTCTTCTTTTATTTCTGAATTCTGCTTTTGCTTCGTCTGTTCCTTTATTTATCATTTCCATTCTTGCCCGTTTTCTTTCTTCAACTGCTATCTTACATTCATCGTTGTACTAGTCTAGTTTTTTGCCTTTCTTGTGTTTTCCTAGAATCCGCTCCGACGTTTTCTTTATAGCATTCTTCATTGTTTCCCATTTTTCTTCTATATTTCTTCCTTTTCCTTCTATCTGAAGTTGTTTTTCCACTTCTTCCACATATTTATCTCTGTTGTCATGCTTCAGTAGTTTTTCAATATCATATCTCTCCATTCTTTCTTGAGTTTCTTTATATGATTTTGGTATTAGCTGTTTAATTATTACTTTCACCAGGTAATGGTCCGAATCAGCATCTGCCCCTCTATAACTCCTGACGTTAGTTATCATTTTTGTATGTTTCTCCTCTATTAATACATGGTCAATTTGGTTCACTGTTTTACCATCGGGTGATGTCCAAGTACTTTTATGTATATCTTTTCGTTGGAAGTCAGTACTCACAATTTTCATATTTCCCTCTGAACCAATTAACAGTTGTCCATTCTCATTACTTTCGATATGTTTGCTATATTTTCCTATTCTCGATCCGTATTCTTCCTCTCTTCCTACCTTTGCATTACAATCTCCAAGAACAATCTTTAGGCCATATCTCGGGATTTTTTTGTAAACTTCTCTTAACCTATCATAATATACTTTTTTTCCTTCAATTAACTTTTCTTCCGACGGTGCATGTATGTTTATTATCGATATGTTTTGGCATCGTCCTCTAAGTCTTATACTGCACATTCTGTCCGTTATTGGTTTATCACAGCATGGTTCCATTTCTTTTTTACCAAGAATCCCGTTCCAAATCTTCTGTTCGCTCCACCGCTGTGATACAACCTATATTCACAAATATCTATAAATTCGCTGTCTTTTTGTTTGGCCTCCTGTAACGCTATAATATCCATCTTGTATCTTTTTACTTCCTCCCCCAACATTCTTAGCGCTCCTTCTTCGTAGGTTCCTCCAACATTCCAAGTGGCCACCAATAAGTTTTCCTCCATTTTACTTCTTGTGTTCTGTCGTTCAATTTCGTTGTCTTTTTATCGCCTGTTCGTCTTTTGATTTTTATCGTTGACTGTGGTTCTCAGTTTTTTGTCACCTCTTGTACCTTGTACCTCTCTTGAATTCTTGGGAGCTTGTTCCATTTTAACCGCAATATTGAATATCTCCTCCAACTTCGTTACTGTTGGATCCACTTCACTTACTCGATCGTACACCGAACTGTCTTTTAAACCCATAACAAATTTATCTTTCTCAAAATCACTTAGAAATCTACCAAATTTACAATGTACCGACAGTTTCTTTATCCGAGCGTACCATTCCACCACGTTTTCTTCCACCTCTTGCTTTTCGCTTTATGAAACTTTGAACGTTCGTTAAAAATAGAGTCTCTGATACAATAACTTGTCTCGAGCTTTTCCCATAGTTCCACTAACGTCAGTGTTTCCGGTGACTTTGGGTTACACAAATGTATCGATACGCTTATATATTAATTCGTTTATTTAATTATAATAACAAAATATTAATAACACAGTTATACTACTACATGCATACACAATGCCCAGAACGAATCTGAATATTATATTTTAGTTTGTTCTGGTGTGCATTTTCATTACATTATTATGTTGATTCTTGTGAGTACCAACCATTCAAAATATTATTTAAATTCAAATATTACAATAATCAATCGTGAAAACTTATCATTATAAATCATCATAATAATTGAATTTGAATAAGCGAGAATTCGCACCTCTGTTGTCAAATTGTACATTAAGCGCTAGTTACAAATGCCTTTTTTTGTCTCTACCGATGGTAATGGTGTATAAGCTAACTCATATATTTCACTCACTGCCGGAGAGGTTGGGTGGCTTTACAGTTTCGTGAGTCATTTAAAGATGTAGCGGCTACGTGAGAAAAATAATGAAGATTGATTTGGGAGCCAGTTGAGCAATGAAACAACGGTATAAATTCTAGTCGTTCATAAAAAAAAAAAATGAATTTACCTTATTAATCTGTGTTGCGGCAATGATTCACAATTAGTTATATGTACTTTCTTTCTTTGAAAAAAAAAGTTCACCACCCACACAATACGACACACTCGCTCACATTTTCTTGCGCAAGTCCCTCTTTTCAAGCCTGTGTCTTACCGCCCAGCACCATATACCTGGTGCGTCGCAATAAAACGTTCTTTTAAACGTTACACAATAGCTGTATAACTCTCTGATGTCATAGGTTGGATTTTAACTTGCTCTCTTCCTTGTAATTTAGTTTCGTAATCATCCTTTGCAACTGTCTTTAGTAGATCGTAGAGCGGAGTGATGCAGTTAACTTCGTACACAAATATGGGAGGGGATTTAGGCATTTTCTTTACATCTGTTCTGGCTTGCTAGTATTCCATTTTCCACCATCGCCTTAATAAGTTCTCCTGCAATTCTATCTACTCCAACGGCCTTCCGATTTTTCAACGTATTTATTGCTCTCTCTACTTCTGATTTCAGGATCCTTAGTTCCAAGTGCTCATCTCTCTCCAAAAGGGTCGCCACAATATTCTTTCCACGCTTCGGCTATTTCATTGACGTTTGTACAGATGTTCCCATTTTGATCTTTTATAATTTGAGTTCGGGGCTTAAATTCTAGCGACAGATATTTAACCTTCTTGTATAGTTGATTCTGCTCGTGTCGATCTGCGCGAAGTTCTAGTTCCAAACTGACATCATTAATATGTTTGTTTTTATCCGTTTGCATGACTGTTTTATCTCTCGGTTCAGATTTTGTAGTGTGTGTATTATTCCCGATGATGATGATTTTCTGATCTCTCCGTTCTTCTAGTAGGCGCATTGTTTCAGCTGACATCCAATGCTTTCTTTTTATTGAAGATTTTGGTTGTGCACATCTCTTTGAAGTTTCTATCATCCAGTTTTTAATAGACGTCCATATCTTTCTCTCTCGTTAGTATCTCGGACCCCATTCTTCAATGGCTTTGGTATCTGGGATGTTTAATTTTTGGCTTGCGTTGTAACGGGCCCAATTGGCCGATAGAACAGGATTGCCGCCAGTTTTGGTCGGAGCGATGCCATAGGTCGCTAAACTCATGGAAATCATGTGTCCAAGCTTAATCGACAGCCGTAAAGTAAATCCGTAAGTAGTCAAAATAAAAGCGCGCCACTCGGGCTAAAGTCGCATCAAATCTTACCTTACGTTGGGTCCGACCCGAGAAGGAATCCTTAACTAAATAGGGTGGTAATAAAAAGGTAGATTGAAAACAAATAATTGAGAGTGAAATTATGCTTTTAATCGAGTGCAATTTTAAAATAATCTTGTAGACAAAAGAAAATATTGTTACAGCAAACCAGTCGAAACCTGATAATAATTTTGATTCGCTTTGTGAATTATGGTAATTATACCTAAATGATGGATGAATGATCTTAAAATTAATACATACAAATCATAAATGGCAGAATAATTTGAATTATCGCCCAAGAGGCGAATTGTTCACAATTCGATTAAATATTAAAAACACCACAGGAAAATTCGTTGTCTTTAAGTTAGACAACCCAAATAACACCAAATATATAAAGGTGTAAACATTTGCAAGCTACAGAAAGATTCTATATTCTAAATCGTAAGATCAAAAACATGAATTATTGGACCAAATTACCCGTAACAAACAATCCTATGAGTCAAGAATAATAGAAGTCGCAATGGTTAATAAACCTTAAAATTAAATAATAATATACAAAATACATAGAGATTTAATTGCGGTTGACTTCAAATTTATTATTCATTAAAGTAAAAGTTGATAATTCCTTACTTCGATAAAGTTAATAAAATGTCACTAGGACTGCTCTGGAATAACTACAGAAAAGGTAGTCGAAAGTTAAATGTAATTTAGTTATTCAAATTTTGAATCACAAGCACGAAAATTGAATTCAAAAGTTTAAGTAATTAACGAAATGTTTTAACCACAAAAATCGAGAACTGGTTAATTATGAAAAATGCAGAGTAATCACCAGTGTTGAATTGTTATTTCAAACAAAGGTTACCATGACGTCACTCGGTAATAGCGGAGAACAAAGCAGAATTTTTCATCAAAAAACATCATCCAGGTGGTTAAAGATTTTGAATAAATATTGATTTATCTTGAAGGCCAATGATGGTGGCAACAATAGAGAACGACGCTTTTAATTGATTTGAAGCGATGTTAACATTTTCATGTAAATTCCGATTAACGGGATGCAACGCACATGGGCATAAAGTTGATGTGAAGAATAATAAAAAAAAAACGATTTACATTCTTGTATTATGTAGCTTAAGCCTGAAACTGATATGCCAGGACCTTGTGGCATTTCCTGCCAACTCAAGTACTTTCACTAAAAAGCTCTAGGTACTGTTCACTCAGCAACACTGGTTCTCGGTAAGCAACCTCAATTATTACCAGTGGCGTATCATAACGCATGTTACACCGATAATACAGTTAAACTTGGTCATGTCTCCAATCAATGAGTTAATAAATGCCGTTTCAGATATCCTTTGATTGAACATTTATAATCGCAAATATGGCACTTATGAGGTTTGTCTTCTGCATGAGTTCGTAAATGCCTGTTTAACAATACTTTTTGCGAAGAACTATAATTGCAAATCTTGCACTCAAACGGTTTCTCGCTTGTATGAGTTACTAAATGTCGTTTTAGACTGCCTTTAACGGAACATTTATAATCGCAAATGTTACACTTGAACGGTTTCTCACCTGTATGAGTTAGCAAATGTATTTTTAAATGTGCCTTTCGTAAACATTTATAGTCGCAAATGTTACACTCGTGCGGTTTCTCACTCGCATGAGTTTGTAAATGACTTTTCAGAATTCCTTTAGAGTAACTTTTATAATCGCAAATGTTACATTCATACGGTTTCTCACCGGTATGAGTTAGTAAATGTGTTATTAATTGTGCCTTTCGTGAACATTTATAATCGCAAATGTTACACTTATACGGTTTCTCACCTGTATGAGTTCGTGAATGTATTTTTAGATATCCTTTTCGTGAACATTTATAGCCGCAAATGTTACACTCATACGGTTTCTCACCCGTATGAGTTAGTATATGATTTCTCAGAGTTCCTCTAGTGTAACTTTTAAAATCGCAAATGTGACACTCATGCGGTTTCTCGCCTGTATGAGTTACCAAATGTCTTTTTAATTGTGTATTTGTTAAACTTCTATAATCGCAAATATTACACTGATACGGTTTCTCACCCGTATGAGTTTGTAAATGATTTCTCAGAGTTCCTTTATTGTTACTTTTATAATCGCAAATGTGACACTCATGTGGTTTCTCATTCGTATGAGTTTTTAAATGATTTTTCAGAGATCCTTTAATATAACTTTTATAATCGCAAATGTGACACCCATGCGGTTTCTCACTCGTATGAGTTAGTAAATGTCTTTTTAATTGTGAATTTTTTAAACATTTATAACCGCAAATATTACACTGATATGGTTTCTCACCTGTATGAGTTTGTAAGTGTATGTTTAATTGTGCCTTTCGTGAACATTTATAATCGCAAATGTTACACGCATGCGGTTTCTCACCCGTATGAGTTTGTACATGATGTTTCAGAGCCCCCTTAGTCAAACTTTTATAATCGCAAATGTGACACTCATGCGGTTTTTCCCCCGTATGAGTTAGTAAATGATTTCTCAGAGTTCCTTTAGTGTAACTTTTATAATCGCAAATGTGACACTCGTGCGGTTTCTCACCCGTATGAGTTAGTAAATGTATTCTTAGTTGTTCCTTTCGTGAACATTTATAATCGCAAATGTCACACTCAAAAGGTTTCTCACCCGTGTGAGTTATTAAATGATTTCTCAGAGTTGCTTTGGTGTAGCTTTTATAATCGCAAATATTGCACTTATGAGGCTTGTCGCCTGCATGAGTTAGTAAATGCCTCTTTAACAATAATTTTTGCGAAGAACTATAATTGCAAATGTTACACTCAAACGGTTTTTCGCTTGTATGAATTACTAAATGCCGTGTAAGACTTCCTTTAATGGAACATTCATAATCGCAAATGTTACACTTATACGGTTTCTCGCCCGTATGAGTTCGTAAATGTAACGTGAAACGATGCTTTGAAGAATATTCACGATTGCAAAAATTACACTGAAAAATTTGGTTACCATTATGAATTAGTATAGGAGTTTGACAGTCTTGCTTCAGTTTGGATTCGTTCATTACAGTTTCTTCTTTAATATCGATGGAATGATGCAGATCTTCCAAATTCACTTCCAGATCTTCATGTTTCATTGGAAAGTAACTTTTTAAATTACTTGTTGTTTTCTGTAACAAATATATTTTCAGTAAGTGATTGTTTATTTATTTATATATTATATTGTTATATTTATTAAATCATTATTTTAGTTATTTTGAAGTTTGTTTTGCTTTTATTGTAAATATTAATTTTGTAAACATACTGTACAGAAATTTATTTATTTGTAAAAATGATGTTGGTAACGGTGAAAATAAGAAAGGAGAACAGAGCGGAGCGAACGAACGTTAGACGCCGCTGTGCCTCTAAGGCGGTTGGAATGTTTATTCTGAGGTTATAATTTTGATTTATTTGATAATTATAAAGAATAAAGCTAATAAGTTGGTACGGCTAAACCTACAGTAGAAGAAGCTACTGTGTTTAGAGCAACCTCTAGACACGAGAAAGTTGACCTCAGCCAACAATGGCAGACAGTCGATATTGTATCTCAGAAGTTTAACGAGAAATATGACTGAGGAAACAAATCGCCTACTCTCCAGTGAATAGAAGTTAAACCGATCCAGGAGTTTATGATAATCACAACCCTGAACCGGGTAGACACCATCAAGAAGGAATGACAAGAACTTTAAAAATCGGCGCTGTACGGACTCAAGCTTGTCAATGTGGCAACCCATGAATTGGATACCACATAAGTGCGGCATACTCCAATCTTGATCGAATGAAGTTGTTAAAATTAAAAAAAAAATAAAACCGACTTTAAAAAAAATGCACTAAAAGTAAAAAATAATTACGTTATTTGCCGAAAGAATTTTGAAAATCGGTTCATAAATGACGGAGTTCTGAGGTAACAAACAAAAAAAATACAACCGAATTGATAACCTCCTCCTTTTTTGAAGTCGGTTAAAAAGGAGCTTTAGGCGTTGGATGCTCTGAAGGTCTTGTGCATTGCGATAAATGAACCCATACATGCGGAAGGCGCCAGCAAGGATAATACTAATATGGTCGCTGAAGGCCAGTCGCGCATCAAAGGTAACTCCCAAGTCTCTAACAGAGTTGCATCTTTCCAAGGTTCTACCGTTACATGTATAGGAATAGCCGATAAAGATCTTCCTGTTTGAAAACGTGACTACTTTACATTTTGGAATTTGTAGTTGCAACCTATTACACCTTGCTTCTTCAATGGCTTTGGTATCTGAGATGTTTATTCTTTGGCTTGCGTTGTAACGAGCCCAATTGGCCGATAAAACAAGTAGGAGTTATATCTTAAAACTCTGGTCGGAGTGAGGTCGTAGGTCGCTAAATTCATGGTAATCCCGTGTCCAAGCTTAATCGAAAGACGTCAAGTTAATCCGTAAGTAGTCAAAATAAAGGGCGCCACTCGGGCTAAAGTCGCATCAAATCTTACCTTACGTTGGGTCTGGCCCGAGAAGGAGTCTTCAACTAAATAGGGTGGCAATAAAAAGGTGGATTGAAAACAAATAATTGAGAGTTAAATTATGCTTTTAATCGAGTGCAATTTTAAAATAATCTTGTGGACAAAAGAATATAGTCGAAACCTGATAATAATTTTGATTCGCCTTGTGAATTATTGTAATTATACCTAAATGATGGATGAATGATCTTAAAAATAATACATACAAATCATAAATGGCAGAATAATTTAAATTATCGCTCAATAGGCGAATTGTTCACAATTCGATTAAATATTAAAAACACCACAAGAAAATTCGTTATCTTTAAGTTAGACAACCCAAATAACACCAAATATATAAAGGTGTAAACATTTGGAAGCTACAGAAAGATTCTATATTCTAAATCGTAAGATCAAAAACATGAATTAATGGACCAAATTACCCGTAACAAACAATACTATGAGTCAAGAATAATAGAAGTCGCAATGGTTAATAAACCTTAAAATTAAATAATATACAAAACACATTATTCTACCGTTACATGTATAGGAATAGTCGATAAAGATCTTCCTGTTTGAAAACGTGACTATGTACCTTACATTTTGGAATTTGTAGTTGCAACCTATTACACCTAAACCACAACGCAATTGAATTTAGATCCGCTGGCATGCGACGTCAGTCATCCAAGAAGAAGATGCTTACGTAAATTTTTAAGTCATCAGCATAAAGCAATTTGTGCGTTGTTATGAAAGTGGGCAGATCGTTCACAAAAATTATAAATAATAGGGATCCGAGGCTGTATCCCTGTGGATCCCTATGTCCACGGTATTCGACAAACTGCTTGCGCTCGGAGAAATACGAGGTGAGGAAGTCAGCTGATAAGAGAAGCCGAAAGACGACAATTTCCCAATTAATCTATGATCGATTTGGTCAAACGCCTTCTGGAAGTCGGTATCGGTATCGACCTGTCCTTGGCTGTCCAAGGTTGGTGATAGTTAAACCCGAGAAAAGTTGAAAAAATTTTTTCTAGGGAAAGTTATTTTCTACAATTTTCCGTCGGAATGGGGCTGTTTTTAGGATTACAACGCGAGAACCTCCAATTACGCGTTTCCGAAGATTGCCGAAGAGCTTCGAAAAACGGCCACGAGAGTTGTAATCGGTATTTCTGTTTTTCGGTATTTTTCACTTTCAACGTTTTTGTTTTCGGTGTTTTTGACATTCAGTGTTTTTGTTTTCGGTGTTTTGACTTCGGCCTTTCAGTGTTTTTGTTTTCGGTGTTTTGCTTTCGGCGTTTTGACGTGGAACCACTCAGACTGGACCTCAAGAAAAGTTTATGTTCCGCCTTAAACCGGACATTCGTTATTGTCTAGGAGTCCCGCTGGTGCTGATAGGGACACTCGCTTGGAATATACCATTAACAGCCGTATAAAATGCATCGCAAGCCAAATCAACATCTCTGCAGTCGTAAATGGAATTCCAGTCAGTCTCCTCAAGCAACCGGTACACGAGACTGAGGTCAGCTTTCTTAAAATTGAAGGTCATATCTAGGTTGGGAGCAAAACGGGGAGTGTCAGGATTCGACAAATGGATAGATATTCCAAGAGAGAGATGATACTCATCCTCCGGGATCAGTGAATCGAGACTTAGACATTCACATTAGAGAAGATTGAGAAGAAAAGGGTGCAACCCAGGAAATTAAGGATGCTACTATTATTTTGTGAGACGTCGAAAAATTGAATAAAATTGCACCACTCGCTCCTGGAATCGTCAACATTTGCATTGAAAAGTGGAGCATTAAAATCACCCAGAATCAACAGGACGCCCTCGGAAACCGATCAAGCTAAGACAAAGAGCTCAAAGTGCTGTTACTCTTGGTCATCAGCTGATAAGCTCGGAGGCATGTAAGTTTATCCATACTCGGACAACATCCACCGCAGGCACCCCCCTAGATAATGATGATAAAGTCCCGATCGATGAGGACGGGGGCAAGAGAAGACCGCACCTCCAACAATACTCGGCCACCCCTACTAACATCGGTAAACTCGAACACCCGGTCGCAACATAATACTGCGTATTTCCATGTAAGAATTACTTCGGAATCCGCGATGTCAGAAGAAAGCCAAGTCTTGCTGAGACAAATGATGTTCAGGTCTCGTAAGCAGACGCCTTTAAATGGCTGAAAGGTCGCTGAATGGAGGAAAAGCATATTTGACAGCCGAGGTGCGGTAGCAACTGTTTGGAGAAACAAAGAAAAGAGTAGACTTCCCAGAAACAGGCACGAAAGGGGGAGTCAAAGAAGCAGCCGACGGTAAAAAGAAGGGTGGCATTAATTGACTACCACGTTGGAAAAATTTGAGTTCGCGGTGTTATTAAGCGCCGATCGAAATCACTTAACGACTATGCGAGAAGGTCAGAATTCAGGTTTAAGTAAGGGCAGAAATAGAGCACAAGAAAAGAAGGAACATAACATCCTTCAGCGTTAAATCTGCAAGATGAGCGAAGAAATGTTGAAAGACGGATACCACACAAATAAGGGAAATGGTTTTAGTCGGTAAGAGTCAGACACTACTACCTTCGGGTGGTGTCCATGAGGATTTCCCCCTCCTCAACGCACGCCAAACAAAAAATATGTAGACCAGCGAAATATGGCAAACACTTACTTCAATGATTGTCCCCAGTCAATTCATGCATCTGTTTACTACGACCCTAATCTGTAACTACCTGCAAATGTGCAAATTTCCTGACAAAATCGATACAACAGGCTGCATGGCTTGCTACTCCTGAAACGCAAAAAACGACAAAATCTGGATTTGTACCAAACAATGTAAGACTAAAACTTATCAAAAAGAGAAGCCTCAGAAAACGCTGGCAAACCTAAAAGCCAACCTCAAAGAGCCATCAAGAAATTAAAAAAAATATTTTTTAAATTTAAAAATAAATTAAGTTTCATAACCGAAACCAAAAAGAACTTAGTGTTAGATGCCTAAAATAATTTGAAGTAGATTTTAGTCAATTATAAATCTTTTTATAAATTTCTATATTTATTACAAATTAGCATTCGTTCGCTAAAGCAACCAAGCCACACGTCGGCTCTCTTTATCGGCAACTATAAATTCAATTATAAATCTTTTCATAAATTTCTATACCTTGTCGATGATCGAACCTTCGACTGCTATGGCATACTTTTTTTAACATTTAAAAAACTCATGATTTTACAGAAAAATGAAAAAAGATTAAAAAAAATAGTTTCATAATTGTGCCAAAATTGTATCATGGTTAAAAGTTAAAATTAAAACAAAAATGCCTTTTTTTTCAATGATCCTATCAACCGATATAGCTCTAAACTTTTTTCCTGGAAGCTACCATCAACGCTCAAAACATATCCAAAATTCAGCTTAATCGATTCACGGGTTCCCGAGAAAAAAATGTTATCTGAAACTTTCAGGATATTATTTTTTCATTAATACCTAAAAATCCTCTCAGGATCTTTGGAATATCTTCCAAGGGCAAATTCACCATAGTTATATCCCTAAAGTCTGTATAAAAATTCATAATTGAAAATAATTTGACAAATTTAATAAGTGCATTTTTTTAGAGAGCCGACGTGTGGCTTGGCTGATTTAGCGAACGAATGCTAATTTGAAGTCGAAGATTCGAACCTCGACAAGGTATAGAAATTTATAAAAAAAAAAGGATTTATAATTGAATATTTGAATTTATAAATAAATAATAATAATAAATACATTAATTCAAAAATAAAAAAATTTTTTTTTTCATTCAATTGATTTTTTTTTTGATTAATTAAAGTTTTTTTAGCTTCTTTAAATTTGATTAAAAATTGGGATTGGTGAAATTTATTTAATGATTGAAAAAAACAAGATTTGATAAAGGGTTAACATTTGCAACTCGGTGTCGCAGATGAGAATTTTGTTACGATGACATTTTTGAAAAATATAATTTATAAGTTAAATTAATTTGATTGGATTTTAATCAATAATTTGATAAAATCGAACTTACGATTTCAAATTAATAATTCTGTGTGGTATCTTCTAATCCACACGGAGCTCTCTTAAAACTAATAATTTATTTTTCAATTATTCTTCGATCAAATTAATATCAAATTTAAAATTTTCATAAATTTTCGAATCGGAAGATGCCAAATAAAAGATCGTAAGAACTGACAAATCTACCGAGAAATAAATCTTCTCGACCTTTTAGAAAAGGTCGATCATGCGACGACAATGTTTTCGTGATGACACAGATAATAGAAAGATGAAGAGATAAATAACATCAGTTTTTGTAAACTGTGATGCATATAATTTTTTCGATAAGTCATACGCAAGTTAAAATGAATTCGACTTAGCACTCATCGGAGGAGAAAATATTACCCCACACCTACTTTTTTTTGAACGTTTTACACTAATATGTTTTATAGTTCACCTTATTATTATCCTGGTCATATTCTGAAATGGAATCTTCTTCTTTAATATCAATGGAATGGTGCAATTCTAACTCGACTTTCGTGCTCTCCATTTCGACTGTTGAAATTTCGTCTTCGTTATAACCATCATTGGAAACTCCCAAACGACCCATACTTTCTTCGAATTTATTAAACAGCTCCAAAAGTATTTATTAGGCCGTCCATACTGAAAACATCAAATTGTAGTATAAATTTTGAGGTTAGGTTGAAGGTCAAGTTATAAATTCTGTAAAGCGCAAACAATTAATATAAAATATACAAAAATTAATCACAATAAATTACCACTTCAGCTTCTAAATTATAGTAACCTGTTGGTATTAAATATTTGAATTATAAACATCGACTCGCGACGTCCAAGAAACTAAAAATGACATTTCAGCATCCTAGTTATTCACATTCCAGTGGCGGTACTAGGTTTTTTTATATAGAGTTAATGTACGAATAATATAGAATTTATTTAGTATTTTAAAATTAAAACTAAAAAAAATAATGGGAATAATTAATTATTTTAATATGAGCGAATATTAAAATTAATGGGTGTAAAATTCACCAAATCAAGGGAGGAACCGGCCACATGGGCGAAGTGCAAAGGAAGCCACCTTGCCCACTACCACGGATGTCGCAGTTACCCCAAGCTGAAAACATTTGCCCCACAGCCTTACAGAACACAGGAAGAAAACCGGACGGATTTCTACCTCCGTTTCCAACCGCACCGGGCATCCCAGTCCTAAACATATGCGGAGAGAACAACCGGGACAACAACCAGGAGGAACTACCGAACACACAAACAACCGAAGACCAAGGGGAGATCACGCTAAAAGCTCTGGCGATCATCTTGGCCAGCCTACTATTCCTAACCTACTACCAAACCAAACCGACATCCACAAATGAGCCACAATTAAAAAAGGACACCAAAAACTCAAACTGTGCACACCCACTCTTTGTATCCGAGAGCCCAGCAGCGGTGGCACCTCTTCTCCTCCTGAACCCGGCGAATTCTGAATTTTTCCCCACGCAGCACCTGAATCGCTTGCTTTTTTATGTGCGTCGCCAGCATTTCTTCCATTCGCGGAGCGTCTTTCACGTCTTCTAATTCGTTGAGGATATGTCCCCCACGCATTTTCCGCATCCCCTTAATGAGCAGAGCTTCCCTGCTGGACTCGATTGCAGTTTTGACCAATCTTAAGTCCTTTTTATAATCTTCGTTGCTGGTTTTCTACCTTTTGACCTCTTGGACCCTCCTCGCAGCGGGTGCAATCGGTTGCGGATTTTCTGAAGAAAGAGGTTTTAGGGCTACCACCTCCGCCATGCTTCTTTTCTTTTTTTTCCTTGCGGGGCTCCACAGTTTGAAAGGGGACTTCCATTAATTTCTGGAGTCTTTTCCTTTGCTCTTCTGTTTCTTCCGTATCGGAGTCCTCCGGAGTGCGGGTTTCGATGTTCTCGAACTGTAATGCGATCCTGGGGCGTTCCCACAGAAATGTCCGCGACTCTCGTCTCTCCCCCCCCTCTCAAATAAGGGGACGCAGCGATTGCCGTTTTAACTTCATTCGCAGCAGTTACAACTTCGCGCATTATACTTTGTTGTTCAAGTGGGAGTTCCGTCTCGAAATGCCATTCCTTTATTTCTTGTAGTAGGACTTTCATACCGTCTACGCTTTCCTCTAAGTAATCCAGCTGATTTGCCTTTCTTCTTTAGAGGTGGATACTTGCCACTTCCTTGGTCAATTTTTATTAACTTTAAGGTGATTCATTTCCTCTTCCATGTTTTTTTGGCGCACGCTTTGTGCAGTGATTCATTACGTAAAAATTCTTTTGGTCTCTTTCAGCGAGTCCTTTTCTTCACCTCTGATTCGTGGCATTCCCTTAGACTGCCAGGTTTCTTCATCTTTGCTGTACGTCGCCTCAATAGCAGCAAAGCTTTTGATAACAAAGTTCTGTACCTCCTTGTCGGTACTCTTGTATTCCTTCTTTTTGTAGATATCCCAAGCCACCAAAGTAACCTCATCGATCTTTCTTTCGACGGCGTCCTTAGTCCACAGATCTTGTAATATTGAAGTAGGACGCTAGGGGCGTCCGCTTCTCTTCCGGACACCATGCAGCCTTCGGTGCAACTTCCCTCACCTTGGCTTAGAAGGGAGAACGGTTGTTGATCTCCATTGGAAAACCTCTCACGTCAGCCTTGCAGATTTTCCCCTTCCACCGGGGTTGGTTACCCGATCTTAGAGGGTCCTCCACAAGTTACCAGGGACCACCAGCGAGGAGGTGTGAATAGGATTTTGGTCCCCTATAGGTTCAACACCTAACTGAAGACATCGCCACCATCTTTCAGGGCAACGGCCCAAAGATCATTGCAGGCGACCTCAATGCCAAACACCTCAGTTGGCACTCAAAGAAGACGAACACTGCTGGACGAAACCTACTGGCTCTATATTTGCAAAACGGCTTCCACATAGACGGGACAACGGAACCCACATACGAGGCGTACGAAGGTTCAAATCAAGACGACGTACTTGACATCGCACTGTTCAAGACCCTGGAGTCCACTGTCTGGACTCGGACCATCATCCAGTGCTATTCTAACTTGGCGACGACGCACTACCCGAGCCCGAACAAAACTTCACCACTAAGGTAGATTGGCCAATCTACCAAAACCACCTCCGGATCAACACAGGAAAGATTAAGGTAATCAAAACCAAAGATGAACTAGAAGAAGAAGAAACGTGTACAAAGTTCCGGATCCCGGACGCCTACTCCTTCCGTCGCACGTCAAGGAACTAATCAAAGGTGCAAGACGAGCAAGAGCAAGTATAACACAGCCCCCGTCCGACCGATCCAGGGCAAACCAACTGAAAGTGCAAGTCAAGAACGCACTAAAGAAACTCAAAGACGAATCGTGGTTCAAAAAAATTGAGAGCCTGTCTACCGAGAACAACTCAGTTTGGAGAATCGCCAAAGCCCTAAAGAACACTGAAACTCCGATGCCACCCATTCACGGGGTCGCGTACACGGACAAAGACAAACCCAAAGCATTCGGCCCGAACGACACTGCAGACGACCCAGAACACACCGAACTGGTCAACATCATCAAACCCACCACTTCAAAAGAAGTAGCGGACACTATCAGAAGTATCATAAACCCAGAGGGTATCCCGAAAGCAGCCCTAAAATCACTCCCAAAGAAAGCCATTACCGCTGTCTCCGCAATCACCAAGAATTCAGATTGAAACACTTCCCAAAGCAATGAAAAACCGCAGAAGTCAACGTTCTGCATAAACCAGGAAAATCCGAGACCTTCCCCCAATCATCCTCCTCACGCCGTTGAGAAAATCGCGAAGCGCATCATACTCGCCAGGCTGAAAGACGAATTCGATTAAAACAATATCATCCAGAAAGAAACCTTCAAGACCTGGAAAACTGCGGTCAAAGAATCCAATGGTAATCGTCAGTCAAATATCTCGAAGTCACGCTGAACAACAAGCTATCCTGGGTAAAACACATCACCACGATCAACGGCAGAGCAAGAAGAATCATGAAATCACTGGACTCAATCATCTGGAAGCGCAGTAGCATGAACCCAAACCTCAAGTTTACAATCTACAGAGCAACCGTCAGACCACTCCTCACAAAGTCAGCGAATTCATCAAAAAGCTGATGGAAAAACTAGACGATTGTCGTCAAGATACGGACAACCCCCTCATCCCAGGACTTGGGAATTATAATGTCGAAGACTTTCCAAGACACAAACGACCCAAACCCATCCTGGCGTCAACCCAATACAGGCCCGGAGGGCTACAAAAGCATCCGAAGGATCTGTTTTGACAAACTCAATCACGGCCTATCATTGGGTAATGACGGAGAACAAAGGAATAATTTTTTATCAAAGAACATCGCCCAGGTAGTTAAAAATTTAAGATAATTGTTGACTTTCCACAAATGCCAATGATGTTGGTAACAATAGGGAACGACGCTTTTGACTGATTTGAAGCGATGTTAATATTTTCCTGTAGATTCCGATTAACGGGATACAACACATGTGTCTAAAGTTGATTTACAGATATTTTGAGAACTGTAGATTATTGTAGAACTGTAGAAACTATCAAAAATAGAATTAAGAATTTTATAAAATAGAGGGCGTCTGAATGCACTTTACTAAATTAGAAATTGCAATGCGGAATTTATTAATGAAGAATAATAAAAAAAACAACTCACATTACAAATTAAATTTTATTAATACCTGAGTAATTTAACTGGGAGCATTGAAATTAAAAATTAAAATTATAAAACATTGAGAAACATTGTTTGATCCAGTGAGCGCAGATTTACGCGTTTTGAAAATTTATTAGTTATTACCAATATTTGGGTTAAATTGAAATGAAAATTTTATACAATAAACAGTTATTTTTATAAAATTAAAAATAATAAATGTCTCATGTTCTAAAAAATTTGCATCTCACTTCCAATTTAAGATTTAACATTATTAATTTAAAATTAAAACAAAAAAGACATCGCAATATATTGCGATTTTGTAAAAACTTTTAATCACAAAATAACTTTTTCTTTTTTCAAATTAATTTCAAAAAAATATTTTTATCGTGAGTTCGCAGGCAGGACTTTTATAATAGCAAATGTTACACTTATACGGTTACTCATTTGTATGAGTTCGTAAATGTCTTTTTAATTGTGCCTTTCGTAAACTTTTATAATTGCAAATGTTACACTCGTGCGGTTTCTCATTCGTATGAGTTAATAAATGACTTTTCAGACATTTTTTAGTAAAACTTTTATAATCGCAAATGACACACTCATACGGTTTCTTACCCGTATGAGCTAATAAATGATTTTTTAGAGATTCTTTCGTCAAACTTTTATAATCGCAAATGTCACACTCATGCGGTTTCTCACCTGTATGAGTTCGTAAATGAAGGTTTAAATTTGAATTTCGTGAACTTTTATAATCGCAAAGGTTACACTTATATGGTTTCTCACCCGTATGAGTTCGTAGATGTTCGTTTAAACGTGACTTTCGAAAAAATTTATAATCGCAAATGTTACACTCATGCGGTTTCTCGCCTGTATGAGTTCGTAAATGTTGAATTAAATCTGAATTACGTACACATTTATAATCGCATATGTTACACTCATACGGTTTCTCGCCCGTATGAGTTCGTAAATGAAGGTTTAAATTTGATATTCGTGAACTTTTATAATCGCAAAGGTTACACTTATACGGTTTCTCACCCGTATGAGTTCGTAAATGAATTTGTAATAGTGCCTTTCGTGAACCCTTATAATCGCAAATGTGACACTCATGCGGTTTCTCATCAGTATGAGTCAGTAAATGACGAGTTAATCGTCCTTTTTCTGAACTTCTATAATCGCAAATGTTACACTTATACGGTTTCTCACCAGTATGAGTTCGTAAATGTATGTTTAAAACTGACTTTCGTAAATTTTTATAATCGCAAAAGTTACACTCATACGGTTTCTCACCTTTATGAATTTGTAAATGGAGGTTTAAATTTGACCTTCGTGAACTTTTATAATCGCAAATGTTACACTCATATGGTTTTTCACCTGTATGAGTTCGTAAATGTCTTTCTAAATAATCCTTTCGCGAACCTTTATAATCGCAAATGTTACACTCATACGGTTTCTCACCTGTATGAGTTCGTAAATGTATGTTTAATCGTCCTTCTCGTAAACATTTATAATCGCAAATGGTACACTGGAAATATAGTTTACCAGTATGAATAGGTGAAGGAATATCACAATCTTGATCCACTTGAGATTCATTCAGTAAAGTTTCATCTTTAATGTCGATGGAATGATGCAAATCTTCTAAATTCACTTCCGTTTCTTCTTCTTCCTTCTTAATTTGAAAGTCACTCTTTAAATTATTTGCGGTTTTCTGTAACAAATAAATTTATAAAAATTTAATAAGATAAGATATTTTAATGAGGACTGAGTGCGGCCCTGTGTAGGTAGTGTTTACAAGTGGTGAGAAGTGATTTCAAGGCAGTAGCTGCAAAACGGTAGCTAGTGCTGTGAGAATGGGGAAAACAAGCAAGGAAAGAATGGTATAGGCTTCATCGTAACAGGCGAAACTGTCAAAAAGATATTAACCTTTAGAGCAATAAACGGAAGAATAGCCTACATACGAATCCAAGCGAAGACAAACATATCCATAGTGAACGGATTCGCTTCAACTGAGAACAGTACAGAAAGCGAAAAAGAGGTGTTTTACAATGACATTGAGTCTCTCTGTGACACAATCCCAAAACAAGACATGTTCATTATTCTCGGGGATTTCAATGCGAAAGTAGGTAAAGAGAAAATCATTCCACATGTAGCTGGAAAACACACGATACACGAAAAAACAAATAAAAACGGGAACAGACTGGATTCTGAATTTTTTGTTTCATCAGTAGCCCACCTTCTTCCTCGCTCCCCAAGCCATCCCACATCGAGGATGAACTCGAGAACCTTGGAAAACAAAGTGCTACACTGGCCATAGTTGGCCAGAAGTCCTCCAACATGGATCCTCTTTTGGACGCTAATGCCGGGCATCTGCAAAGCAGATGCTCCACAGTTTCGTCTGACGATTCACGCCCTCGACAAGTAGGACTTTCTACCATCCCCATTGTGTGCAGGTGATTGTTTAATTTGCAGTGTCCCGTCAGGACTCCCGTTATTATGCGCAGCTTATCTCTTGATAGTTGCAAGAAGTATTTGGAATGTCTGCTTGAGGGCGCTTGTATTGCTGCCGTTGCTTGTCGACATTCAGTTGTATTGATCCATCTGCTAGTGTGCATCTTATGGGTTACTTCAGTCAGGAGAGCGTTGAAGATCTCGATGACCGGCTTAATGAATGGTTCAGGTCCACAAGTAGCTTGCGCGACCCCATTCTCGCCAGCGCGTCCGCCTCTGCATTCCCCTTGTTTCCTTGATGCCCTTTGATCCATCGCAGAGTTAGGTCATTTTCATTTGTCGATATTTCGTTCAGCATCTGTATGCATTGAAGCACCAGATTTGAAGTGTTCCTATGACATTTGAGTGCCATAAGGACTGCTTTGCTGTCAGTCAATATCTGTGTATCGCTTTCTGCCAGAGTTTCCTTTCCCGCAGGCGTGCAGTACGCCTATGAGTTCTGTTTAGAACACCGAGGCAAACATTCCCAGCGGTACTCACGCTCCAGCTACTCACGTCTTTGAGCCATCCGTATACAGAGATATATCTGTTTCGAGAATTTCTGTCGTGTTTAATAAGATTTTAAATTTTCTATTGAATAGATATTTAGGAGAGATGCCGTCGGTACTGAGATCTAACAGAGGCATTTTGGTACAGTCCTCTAGAATCCTTGAGTGTCCCACAGCATCCCGTTTGTACCTTAGATCCACAGACCCCAGATCCGCATTTAAGAGCAGCCCGCACCACACACTCCTCCCCGTGGATGTCCAGCAGAGGAAGGCAAAGTAGAACTTCCAAGGCCGCAGTTGGAGTCGTTCGCATCACACCCGTTACCGCTAAACAAGCCGATCTTTGAAGCCAGAAAAGAGAAGATGCTACTGTTGCCAATTTGGTTCTAGACCACCACACAAGGGCATCGTAACATAGCATTGGTCTTATTATGGCTGTGTAGAGCCAGAGGGCAATCTTCGGCGAAATGCCCCAAGACTTTCTCATGACCCTTCGACACTGCCAATAAGCAATGCTCGCTTTCTCAGTTTTATGACTGATATGTTTTCCCCAATTGGGTTTCGCCTCAAGCACCACTCCCAGGTACGTGACCTCTGAAGTGAGCTTGAGAGAGGTTCCCATTAGTCTTGGCATCTTCGTGCCTTGCAGTTTTCGTTTTCTGGTGAACAGGACCAGCCCGGTCTTAGCGGGGTTGACCGAGAAGGCATGCGCTACGCACCATTCTTCTAGGATTCCGAGTGCACTCCGCATGATCTCGTCATCTGCGTATCCAATTGTGTAATACCCACTTTCATTTAGGCGTTGTAAGAGGCTGTCTACCACCAGGTGGAATAAAAACGGAGACAGACTGTGCGGTTTAGCAGAAGCAACAAATACAATAATTGCTAGCACAATAATTAAATACCGTAAACTACACAAAATTACCCGAAGATGGCCGGGAGACGACGTCGAGGATGGTAATCAAATCAATCACTTAATGATAACAAAGCGGCAAAAAAGCAAAGTAACAGACGTACAAACGTACAGAAGCCCAATGCCGACTTGGATCACTTCCTGGTGGTCGCAAGAATAAACAATAAACCAACAAAATATATCCCAACCAAACAAAGGAGCAACAGATTAGCCACAGAAGAACTGAACTGGAACTTAGCCAAAAGGCCGGTTGCACAAACATCAACTAAAAGTCGAATAACGTCATATCTAGCATCTATACAAGTGCGGCAGAAGTGATAGGATATAAAAGGCAAACTAAATCTAAAGAATGGTACGATGATGAATGCAAAATGCGAACCAAAGAAAAACAAGAAAACAGACCGAAATGGTTAAAAACAGGCGAACAGTCGGACCTTGACATGTATAAAGGAAGTTAAGGAAATCGAACAGAATATTAATTTAAACAAAAGAAAAACACTTAGTATTCGGAGAAAATGGACGAGATCGAAAAAACCAATAAAGCCAATAACACGAAAACGTTTTATCAATTGCTGAAAAGGCAAAAGGCGAAACCCAAAGTAAAACCAAGAGGTATAAAACAAACAAGAAAGAATAACGGAACAAGGCACAGAAAAGGCGAAACAAGTATGGAGGAAGTACTTTCAAAGGTTGCTAAATACACAACACGAACAAGAGGAACAAAGTAATATTGAAAGAATAAACCACCCTCAAGCGATGAAATAACAACAATAATACAAAGAAAAGAAAAATGGCAAAGCTCCTGAAAGAGATGACATAAGCATGGAACTTATAAAGTACGGAGGACGCGAGGTATACAACAGACCTAAGCAACTATTAATATTACAGGTATGGAATGAAAAGAGAGAATGCCCAACAGGTGGAAGGGAGGATAATAATACCACTAAAAAACAAGGCTCCGACGTCATCTGCAAGAACTATCGATGCATAATGCTTCTCAACTCGGCTTACAAGAAGGATTATCAAGGTTTATCTTACAACAAGGATTGTCTTGTACAGCAGTAACTTACTTTCTATGGAAAGTTTGGATTTTCTACCAATAATCCAGTACATCTGTCTAAGCTTCAGCCCCAATTGCTTCCGCTTGGCAAAAATATGCTTACGCCAAGTAAGTCGTTTATCTAGGTGTATGCCAAGATATTTGGCTTCTTCTGATTGTGGCAGTTGACAATTGTTAAGTTTGACAGGTGGACAGGTATCTCTTTTCAAAGTAAAAGTGACATGCACCGATTTGGCTTCGTTGACCTTAATACGCCATTTTTTTAGCCAGTATTGAACTTTTGTTAGGCAGATCTGTAGGTTTCTGAATGCAGATGAAGGGTCGATGTGAGAGGAAAGGAATGCTGTATCATCAGCGAAGGTGGCAGATGTTGTGAGCCTAGTAGTTGGTAAATCATGCGTGTATAGCAGATACAGGACTGGACACTTCCCTGGGGAACCCCAGCATTGATGGTATGTAATTCTGTGTACTCATTCTGATGTTTAACCAAGAAATGTCTATTACTCTGATACGATCTGAACAGCGAGTAGAAATGATGTGGAAGATTCTTCTTTAACTTGCAAAACAGGCCATCGTGCCAAACCTTGTCGAACGCCTGGCTAACATCAAGAAAAGCCGCCGAACATACACGTTTCTTTTCGAGATCTCTGTTGATTTCTTTAACGATTCTATGTACCTGCTCTATTGTTCCGTGCCTATTACGAAATCCGAATTGATGGTTTGGTATTAGTTCTCGATGTTCTATTATAGGTTTTAATCGTTCGAGTAATAGTTTCTCAAAAACTTTAGACAGTATAGGAAGCAGACTGGTTGGTCTATAGGATTTAACATCGTCTGACTTTTTCCCCGGTTTTAAAATCATCACGATTTAGGCTACCTTCCATTGGTTGGGAAAGTGATTGAGTCTGATGATAGCATTGAAGATCTGCGTAATTGCTTTGTAACATTTTTTGGTTGCCTCTTGCAGCATCCTACCCGTAATCAAATCGAATCCTGGAGCTTTCCTTTGTTTTGAAGTTCTTAATAGGAAGGTCCATTTGAAAAGGAGCTTCTAGATACTCTTTTATTTTGTCTTCTTCGTCGGTTGTTATTTCAGATGGATGAGGTTGGAAAATGCTCGATAGATGTTTAGCAAATATACATGCCATTTCCCCATCACTTCTAGCCCATTTATTGTTGTCATCTTTGATGGGTGGTATTGTCAGTTGCGGCCGCTTCATGTTTCTTGTGGCCTTCCATAAAGAATAATTGGTGGTTTGTGTTGCTGTTAGGTTTTTCAGGTAGTTTTGAAATTTTTGGTTTTCCATTTCGGCTATCGTTTCTTTTAACTCCCTGCCAGCTCTGTTAAGGTTGGATTTATCATTAAAATGCCTTGTTATTTGCCAGCGTTTTTTAAGTTTTCGCTTTTCTGAAACTTTTTGTCTTATTATTAGTGGCACCGATTCTTTAATTTCGGATGTGTATGCATCGGGTGTGGTCCGCCAGACAGCTTGTTGAATACTTACAATAAGGGCATTAGCTGCATATTCTAGTTCATGCTCTGTTTTCAGAGGTATCTCCAGCTCTATACCTTGTCGAGCTCCTCTCTGAATGAAATCTTATATTAAGAATTATTGGAGTGTGGTCTGAAGAAACATCTATGCAGGATTCTATTTTGGTTTTTTTGGTGTCAATACCTTTTGTGATCCAAAAGTCAATAACGTCTGGAGTCTTCTCTGTATCGGTGGGCCAATAAGTTGGTTCATAAGTAGATAAAATTTCGAGATTATTGGTATGTATGGCTTTCAGTAATTCTCTTCCCTTCGTTGTGGTCAATCTTGAGCCCCACATGTGGTGCTTCGCATTGTAGTCTCCACCTACTATAAATCTATTACCAAGTGTGTTGAAAAAGTCGGCGTAATCTTGATTTTTGCCCACTTCGGTGGGCAGTATATGGCTGAAACGGTCAAGTCTCCTGAGCTGTCTTCTAATACAATACTGGTAGCTTGGAGGTTTTCTTTTTCATACTTTCCTGCTTCGTGGTGCTTTATGTTGTCGCGGATAATGGGTGCTGTACCTCTATGGGCTTTACCTTCTTTGGGATGTTTGGTGTAGTATGTTTTATATTTATGTATTTTTATGTGGTGTTTATCAGTTATATGTGATTCCGATACTAGCATAATGTCGATATTTTGATTTAACAAAAAAAATTTTAATTCCTGTAAGTGTTGATTTAGCCCATTGGCGTTCCATATGCCTATTCTATACTTACATTGTGCTGACATTATTGGATTTATTAACGAGTGCAGTCAGTTAATGGATTAATGCAGTTAATGCAGTTAATGCAGTAATGGATTAGAATTATTTTAAAGATCTACAAATTCGGTTATAACCACTTATCGTCTAAAATCAACAGATTTCGAGTTATAAATTAAATAAAAGAAAATAATGTTAAAAAAATTCAGGTTTCATTTTTTTACTTTTCTTGTGAACGTCGTATCTTTTCATCCAAACGTCTTAGAACAAAACTGACTGTCTAAATCGGATAGGGAATGTAACGAGCTACAACTTTGGTCAAATTTTTTTTTTTGATTTTCGTTCACTGGATTTGAAACTAGAAATTCTAAGTAAATCTTGAAAATATTGAAAAATTCTAGCTTTTTCTTTGTTTTATTTCAAAACCCCGTATCTTGTAAACAACAAATTTTACAAAAAAAAACTGACGCCCCATTCCGGATAGGAAATTTAACGGATTACAACTTTTGTCGAGTAAAAATTTTTGAAAAACCAGTCCATTTTACAGAAAATCATAAAATAATTGTTTTGCGATGTAAAACTATCATATCTCAAAAAATGACGATTTTGAGTTATGAACAGTAAAATGTTGGCTAATTTTAACATTTCTTTATTTTAATAACGTTAATCTGTTTCAATTTTTTTGAGTATAAGTTTTATACTAAATATCTAATAATTAAGAATTATCTTTATTATAATTTATTATTACAATTCTAAATTATTATTGAAAAAAATTAAAAATGTTTAGTATAAAACTATCACAAATCAAAGTATTCTTTCTAAATCGAAATACAAATTTTATTTTTCAATTGTTATAATTTCAATCAATAGTAATCATAAGTAACCCCATACAAAATAAATATTACAACAAAAAAGAAGACACTAAATTGCAACATGTAACATTCAATGCTATTTATCTCGAAACTATGATTTTTGAGATGTGATAGTTTTAAGCCGACACGACAAACAAAGAATAATAAATGAATAGCTCAAATATATTTGAGTTTTAAAGTTGTCCCCTTGTGATAAATAGTTTAAGGTTGCTGCCGATCCTAGCTATAATATTAAAAATGTCATTTCAACTTGGCTAAAGCCATCCCCTTAAACAGAGGAGGGGTTTATACCCGGTCTATTAGTAAAGTTTTCTATACAAATTTGCATAAGCTCTGTATAAAATTTACACAACTAAAAATGACCAAAAATGACTTCCAGCGAGCAATGTTTGCTCTGCGGGAGCAGGAATAATCAAAATATATCAACTGAAAGAACGAAAGTTATAGGGTTTAAAGGAAAAGAAGAAATAAAACCTTTATACAAAGCTATCCCGTAAAAAAAATATCCCATTTTAACTTTTTAGGATGTATCGTAAGTTTCGACGAAGGCAACGACATAGCTAACAATATAAATGCCAGGATAAAATTCCGAATTATTACATAGAAAGGTAAAGAATTAAAATCATAAAGAAATCCAAATACAATTTTATAACACGATGGCTATTACCTGTCCTAACATACATCTGCGAAACATGAGTCCCCTCCAAGAGAGACGAATCAAAACTAACGGCAGCCGAAATGCAATGAAAGAATTTTGTAAATCGCACCTCAATAGAATGAAAGATAAAAAAATTAACAAAAAAAATACTTTCGTACAATCCGAAAGGAAAAAGATATATGGACCACTCAAGAGAGCGTCGGAACAAGCAAGAAAGTGTAAACTCCGAAAGGAAGAAGAGATCGGTAAAAAAGATATCAACCCAAACACATTTGGTATGAACATTTTACACTAAATATGGTTTATAGCTCACCTCATTATTATCCGGTTGATCTTCTAAAATTGAATCATCTTCTTTAATGTAAACGGAGTGGTTAAATTCCTTTGTCTTGCCTTCAATGCTCTCCATTTCGTCATCGTTATAACCATCACTGGAAACTCGCAAACCATCAATACTTTCGTCGAATGTAGTTAACACTTCTAAAAGTATTTCACCGTCCATACTTGAAACATCAACTTGTAGTATAAATTTTGAGGTTAGGTTAAAGTTCTAGTAATAAATTTAGCAAAAAATTAATATAAAATATATGGAATGAATCACAATTAATCAACACGTTAAAATTACAGCTACATGTTCGTTTTAGATATTTGAAGACATTATAAATATTGACATGTGAAACTCAAGAACTAAAAATGACATTCAAGACATTGAACATCCAGTGGCGGCGATTTACATTACACAACATTTAAAATTATATTTTGTTTATTTTTAATGTTTCTTTTGATTTTAAACTTGCGTTATATTCCGCATACGAAAATTTGTAAATTACTTTATTTTTGTTACAAAGTTGAATGCTTTTTAGCAGTATGAGGTCAAGGAGGGCGGACAAATATTTGTTCGGATCCTATTAATTTGATTATTTTCTTCATAGTAATATCTACCACCGGCAGAGCTCCATTTAAGTCACCTACCATAAATAATATTCGCGAATAAAATTAAGAATGCGACGTCTGGTGGCAGAATTGAGAACACTTCGATGCGAGTACTAAACGTGGTTGATTGTATTGAATAAAAATTTTAGAGCAATTTGTTTGGTCATTTCAATTTTTTCTTTGATAATTCGAACATACAAAAAGATTTACAAGGTTGACTCAATCACTGTAAACACAACTATAACCTCAATTTACTCGCATACGATGGTCATATTGACAATTTAGCAGCGCGATGATTATGCAAAACAAATGAATAATAACAAATAATTAGTTGTTTATTTTAAATAAAAATTAAAAAAAAGACGTCTGGGAGAGAGCATACGCCATCGTCACAAAAAGAATGGGGAGAAAAGCCGACGGAAGATGCAATCTCATCATTCCACTAGACGGAGTTGACAGAAGCTGTAACAGAGGATCCTGTGCCAGAATTGACAATGCGCCGTCAAGGTAAATAATCTCCAAAATTGGTGTAAAGAAAGCAAAAGGTGATACCTAGCAGGTGATAATTGGCAAACAAAAAAAAACAAAACAAATTTTTTTTTTTTTAATTTTTTTTGTATATCAATATCATGTCATGGTAAAAATCTAGACATTCAGTTTTTATATATTGAGATGACCCTAGCTGTACAAACTGTATAATTTTTCTTAATCTAAAATGTTTTGCTTAGGGTCATTCATTATTTTGCAATGAGACTCTTGTAGTTGATTAATTTTAAATTTTCGTTGACTTGTATAAAATTTTGTTACCTTAAATGTGTGGCCTTGTAACTTGCACGTGCACGTCCACATCTGCCGGCGTCGATCTAACAAATTTGTTTGTGTATTTATTTTAACAAAAATCCAATTATCATCCAAAACTTCGGTTTTTCAAATTATTTTCACTTGCACTTTTTAAAACAAAACATCAACTCAAATTAACTTACTTTTAATTTTTATTCATATTCAAACAATTAAAAATTAAACTTTTCATTACGGAAATAACGACCATCCGCTTGTTTTATTGACTTCCACGACCTAAAGCTCGGCTCATACGATGCTTGATTTGCTGATGGTTTCCTTGCTTGTTTCTGTGCATGGTAGGTACCTAGCATAATGGCTCCTGTGCATGGTTGGCTTCACACGGGTTTTGTGCATGATGGTTTGCAAGCATGGTTTCAAGCTTCAATGCGCACGCAGTGACAGTCTCAAGTTTGTAAAAATGAACGCCCTTTTAATAGAAATTTAACGTAGAATATTAGCTGTTAGCATATTTTTGTGCAAAATACACAAAACAATATAATTGCAATTATACACAAATCGAACTACCAATTTAAAATGATAATCTCTTTCAAATATGGTTAACCAAAAAACAACAATTTCGAAAAAATAATAAAATAAAGAAAACAACAAGAAGCAATAATAATAACCAATATAATAAAAATATTTTATTATTTTAAATATTAAAATAAATTAGGTTATTTAACCTAATAAAATTATTTCTTTACATCATTTCAATTCAAACTCGGCATTTCTCGGTAGTACTCGCACGATGCGGTTTTATCATTGGTTAGCGCTGAAAACATGCACGTACGTTGAGTACCGATAACTCAAATCATTATAAAAAATAAATGAAAGAACACTCACACGGAAATAGTGCATTTCGTATAAAATAATACAACAATATATCCAGGAATAGTCAAAGCAAAAGGCGCCACTAGGACTAAAGTCGCATCAAATCTTACCTTACGTTGGGTGCGGCCCGAGAAGGAAACCTCAATTAAATAGGATGTTCATAAAAAGGTAGATTGAAAACAAATAATTGAGTGTGAAATTATAATTTTAATGGAGTGCAATTTTGAATTAACTTTGTGAATAGAAGAAAAGATTGTTACAGCAAAATAATCGACACCTGTTAATAATTTTGATTATTCTCACATTCTCACATTAGAACTATTGCAATGAAAAACTCTTGGGACTTTGGTGAACTTTTATAACAGTAAATGTTACACTCATAGCGAATTCCCACTAGTGTGAGTCAGTAAATGTGCAGATAATAGTCCTTTTCGTGAACTTTTAAACTCGCAAATGTTACACTCATGCGGTTTCTCACCTGTATGAGTTCGTAAATGTAGCTTTAAATATGACTTTCGTGAACCTTTATAATCGCAAATGTTACACTCATACGGTTTATCATATGTATGAGTTCGTAAATGACTTTTCAGATATCTTTTAGTAGAAGTTTTATGATCGCAAATACCACACTCATACGGTTTCTCATCCGTATGAGTCAATAAATGATCTTTCAAAGATTCTTTCCTCGAACTTTTATAATTGCAAATATTACACTCATACAGTTTTTCACCCGTATGAGTTAGTAAATGATTTTTCAGAGATGATTTCCACAAACATTTATAATTGCAAATGTTACACTCATGCGGTTTCTCACCTGTATGAGTTCGTAAATGTTTGTTTAAATATTCCTTTTGTGAAGTTTTATAATCACAAATGTTACACTCATACGGTTTTTTACCCATATGAGTTTGTAAATGTCTTGTTAGTTGTGACTTCCGTAAACTTTTATAATCGCAAATGTTACACTCATGCGGTTTTTCACCTGTATGAGTTAGTAAATGTTTATTTAAATATGCCTTTTGTGAACATATAAAATCGCAAATGTTACACTCATATGAATTCTCGCTCGTATGAATTTGTAAATGTAGGTTTAAATTAGACTTTCGTGTACTTTTATAATCGCAAATGTTACACTCATACGGTTTTTCACCCGTATGAGTTAATAAATGATTTTTTAGAGAATCTTTCGTCACACTTTTATAATTGCAAATGTTACACTCATGCGGTTTCTCACCTGTATGATATAGTAAATGTTTTTCTAAATAATCCTTTCGTAAACATTTATAATCGCAAATGTTACACGCATACGGTTTCTCACCTGTATGAGTTCGTAAATGTATGTTTAATCGTCCTTTTCGTGAACATTTATAATCGCAAATGGTACACTGGAAAAATTGTTTACCAGTACGAATAGGTGAAGGAATATCACAATCTTGATCCACTTGAGATTCGTTCTGTGAAGTTTCATCTTTAATGTCGATGGAATGATGCAAATCTTCTAAATTCACTTCCGTTTCTTCTTCTTCCTTCTTAATTTGAAAGTCACTCTTTAAATTATTTGCGGTTTTCTGTAACAAATAAATTAATAATTAATAAGATATTTTAATAAGGACTGAGTGCGGCCCCCCTTAAACTATTTTTGCAATAATGAAAGTACACTACAAAGTGCAAATATCGATTAATTTCAGATAAATTTTCTTTTCTGTCATCTACTAAACTTTAAATTGCCGCTCGCATATGTCCGATAAGAAAAACTGTTTATCGCGTGGTATCATATAACTGCAAGTATCTGGTAGGCCCGGGCCTAAGCGCACGCTATTGAAGCTTACAGTATTGCTGTCATGGTCCTACTGTTACATAGCGCTATATGGACCAAGCTAGGCCAGTGCCTACGCTATAATACATTGAAGCAGATACAAATAAAAATATAAAACGCGCTAATTTTTGCAGCTGTAATTGCAATTTTAAGTGTAAATAATGAAAAATAACAAAATTTTATTGTCTCCTATATTAAAATAATAATTATATTATACATAAAAAAAATGTTATTTATGTACATTAAATTTTGGGTAGGCCGCGCCTACCTTGCCTGTTCCTTAAAACCGCCACTGGGTGAGAAGTGATTTCAAGGCAGAAGTTATAAACAAAAAAAAAAGTGAGAATGGGATACCGAAAATTGCTTATGGACGAGCAAAGGCAAAAGGCGAAACCCAAAGTAAAACCAAAGAGGATAAAAAATAAGAAAGGAATAATAGAACAAGGCCCAGCAAAGACGAAACAAGTATGGAGGAAGTACTTCTAAAAGTTGCCAAATATACAACAAGAGAACAAAGTAATATCGAAAGAATAAACGATAACAATGAGTTGGAACCACCATCAAACGTTGAAATAACAACAATTATACAAAGAAAAGAAAAATGGCAAAACTCCTGGAAGAGATGACATAAGCATGGAACTTATAAAGTACGGAGGACGCGAGGTATACAACAGACTTAATCAACTATTAATATTACAGGTATGGAATGAAAAAAGAGAATGCCCAACAGGTGGAAGGGAGGATAATAATACCACTGAAAAACAAGGCTCCGACGTCATCTGCAAGAACTATCGATGCATAATGCTTCTCAACTCGGCTTATAAGATACCCTCCACAATAATCATCAGAAGACTTAAAGAACACACGAAAAAAATAGTAGGCCCATACCAACTTGTATTTATAAAGGGAAAATCGACAGTGGATGCAATACAACGAATACAACTGCAGATATACATGCTGTTCATAGATTTTGAGCAAGCATTTGACAAAGTTAAGAGAGAAAAATTATACAAAGCGATGAAAAGAATGAAAATACCCTGCAAACTAATCAAACTAAAATGGTGAAGCTGTTTAAATCGACTGACTGACTGTTTAAATCGGATAGGGAATGTAACGAGCTACAACTTTGGTCTAATATTTTTTTTGATTTTCGTTCACTGACTCACAAAATTAAAGGCACACAATAAAATTCACTATATACAATGCTGTATGGTTTCTACATTGCTTACTCAATCTCAAACTCAAACTCAAAAAAAAAATTAAAAATGTTTAGTATAAAACTATCACAAATCAAAGTATTCTTTCTAAATCGAAATACAAATTTTATTTTTCAATTGTTATAATTTCAATCAATAGTAATCCTAAGTAACCCCATACAAAATAAATATTACAACAAAGAAAAGACACTAAATTGCAACATGTAACATTCAATGCTATTTATCTCGAAACTATGATTTTTGAGATGTGATAGTTTTAAGCCGACACGACAAACAAAGAATAATAAATGAATAGCTCAAATATATTTGAGTTTTAAAGTTGTCCCCTTGTGATAAAAAGTTTAAGGTTGGTGATGATCCTAGCTATAATATTAAAAATGTCATTTCAACTAGGCTAAAGCCACCCCCTTAAACAGAGAAGGGGTTTATACCCGGTCTATTAGTAAAGTTTTATATACAAATTTGCATAAGCTCTGTATAAAATTTACACAACGCTTATAAATTTCCAAGTATTGATGACCTTGTAATAATACAAAAGACCAAAAATGACTTCCAGCGAGCAATGTTTGCTCTGCGGGGGCAGGAATGATCAAAATATATCAAAAGAAAGAACGAAAGTTGTGGGATTTAAAAGAAAAGAAGAAATAAAACCTTTATACAAAGCTAACTGGTAAAGAAAATATCCCATTTTAACTTTTTAGGATGTATCGTAAGTTTCGACCAAGGCAACGAAATAGCTAACAATATAAATGCCAGGATAAAATTCCGAATTAATACATAGAAAGGTAAAGAATTAAAATCATCAAGAAATCCAAATACAATTTTATAAAATGATGGCTATACCTGTCCTAACATACATCTGCGAAACATGAGTCCCCTCCAAGAGAGACGAATCAAAACTAACGGCAGCGGAAATGCAATGAAAGAATTTTGTAAATCGCACCTCAATAGAATGAAAGATAAAAAAATTAATAAAAAAAAACTTTCGTACAATCCGAAAGGAAAAAGAGATATGGACCACTCAAGAGAGCGTCGACAAAACTTATGATGTCGGAAGAAGCAAGAAAGTGTAAACACCGAAAGGAAGAAGGAGAGATCGGTGGAAAAGATATCAACCCCCACACTTTTGGTATGAACATTTTACACTAAATATAGTTTATAGCTCACCTCATTATTATCCGGTTGATTTTCTAAAATTGAATCATCTTCTTTAATGTCAACGGAGTGGTGCAATTCTTCTGTCTTGCCTTCAATGCTCTCCATTTCGTCATCGTTATAACCATCACTGGAAACTCGCAAACTATCAATACTTTCGTCGAATGTAGTTAACACTTCTAAAAGTATTTCACCGTCCATACTTGAAACATCAACTTGTAGTATAAATTTTGAGGTTAGGTTAAAGTTCTAGTAATAAATTTAGCAGAATTAATATAAAATATACAAATATATAGAATTAATCAACACGTTAAGATTATATCTACCTGTTAGTTTTATATATTTAAATTATAAACATCAACACAAGATACTCAAGAAACTGAATATGATAACTATGACATAGAACATCCAGTGGTGGCGATGGATTTATTTTTAACATTTAAACTAATATTTGTGTATTTTTAATGTTTGTTTGTTTTTAAACTTGTGTTTAATATTCAGGACCGGCGCTAGGATATTTGACGCTCTAAGCAAAACTTTATCAGTGCCCCCCCCCCACCACACCGCATTTATATAGCAGTACTGAGCTGGCGGATGAGAATCCGCCATATTTAAAAAAATACTTACATTTACATATTTTTATTTAAAAAAATACCTTTCTAACAAATATAAAACTAAAAATAAATAATCTAATTTTTAAGTTTTCTTGCTTTTTTTGCGGCAAAAGTTGTTACAAGTTCTTTCAAATTTAATGTCGAGGATTCTTGCGAATTAAAAACAATAAAATGTTCTATTCAAATATTCTAAGTTCTAACCTGTTAAATGTGAATTATTGTAATTTTTTAGTGTTTTTTAAATATTATGTTTCTATATAAGTGTGTATTCTTTACTGAACAGTTAAAATTTATTATGGTAACATTTGCTTAGTTTGATTATTTATACATTGCATACTACCACAATAAATATTTGAAAACTTCAATTTTTAAGTTATTTTTTCTATTTCTTAGTCTTACTAGAATTTTTTATATTTCTTTCATTATTTCTGATTTCCATAGAATTTCTTGGATTTTTTAGTATTGTCTATATTTCCTCAGATTTTCTATTTCCTAAGATTTTCTGGAATTTTTTTTATTTTTTTTTAATTTCCCATTTATCTTAAAATCCAAAGATTTCCTAAAACTTCTTAAATTTATTATTGCCTTAAATCTCCTAGAATTTTCAGAGATTTCCTACAATATTTTCTATAATGTACTTGAACTTCTAAAGTTATGAAGAATTCCTAGAAATTTCTAAGTTTTTCCCGGATTTCCTCGGATTACTTTAAAATTTCTTAACATTTCCATAGAATTTCTTAAAATTCTCTAAGAATTTCTCGAGTTTTCTACATTATTTTGAATTTCTTAAGAATATCTTAGATTTTAGAAGATTTTCTAGAATTTACCAGAATTTTGTAAGATTTGATCGAATTTCCTATTCCTTCAGATATCTTCGGATTCTGAAATTCTTTCAACTCTTCGAAAATTGTCTACATTATTTCGAATTTTCTAAGAATTCCTTAGATTTCCCAACTTTTTCTAGAATTTCCTATTAGAACTTCTTAAGACTTCTCACGGTTTTCTAAAATTTCCCCGCATTTCCTTAGATTTACCTTCACCTGTATATCAGATTTTCTCAGCGATTCCCCCCTTGTCAAAATATTGGTGGTCTACCGTCTACCCCGTTGGTAGGACCGCAGAAAAACATGACATTTTATACACCATCCAGCTGTCATGGTTACGCTAAAACCCACCATAATCACGTTACTTTCCTGATCTCACGTAAACTTCTCAACAAGGATAATATTATTTACAGGCAGACAGTTTTCTCAGTGTATTTATGAAATTCCATGCGGTAACAGCAAGAAAAGAATTGCAACATAAATTTTTGTACACCAAATTTGCATTTACGATATCTTCGAAAAATATTCTCTAGAATTGCCTTAAGATTTTTTTTCGAAATAATAGAAAGTAAAAAAATATAAAAAGCTTAGCTTTAATATTTCTAGCACTTTTTAGAATTTCTCCAGCGACTAGCTCCTTGCTTGACACTTCATTACGAGAATGTTCTTTTGTTTTTACCGATACAAACGGTAACCCCACCCCTCGAAAACAAAATAAGTCGTATTACCAAAAACTAGCTCATTAGAGCCAGTTTTTCAGTCGTGAGTTGGATTTTGCGTGACATGCAACCACATCCTGTTGAAGAAAATTTGTAAATTATTTTATTTTTGTTACGAAGTTGGATGCTTTTTAGCCGTAAGAGGTAAAGGAGGGAGGACGAATATTTGTTCCGATTCTATTAATTTGACTATTTTACTCAGCTATCAGTAGAGCAATGGTATAAAAAAAACAACGAAACATTAGACCAATAGCAATCGAATTGTAGCGACAATTTTTTCAAGTTTATTTTAATCGCGAATTAAAATAAGAATGCGACGTCTGGTGGCAGAATTGAGAACACTTCGATGCGAGTACCAAACGTGGTGCATTGTATTTAAATAAAGATTTTAGAGCAATTTGTTCCATCATTTCACTTTTTTCTTTGATAATTCGAACATACAAAAAGAATGACAAGGTTGACTCGATCACTGTAAACACAACTTCTATAAACTCGATTACTCGCATATGACGGCCATTTTCCCATTGATTTTGACAATTTAGCAGCGCTCCATCGTTAATTTTATTCGCGAGAAGCAAATATAAGCGACCAATCAAAATTAAAAAAAAAAAAATTCTAAAAGCTTGATTGTCACCGACTCCAAAGATTATAATATTTGGTCGCCTGTGCCAGCTAGTTGAAGTAATCCAACCTAACCTATCAGTTCGTTCCGAGGTGTTAAATATATAAAAGTGTTGTGCTAATTCATAATTAAATAATTTTTTTTTAAAGTATTCATAAGATTTTAATTTTTTTTGTACCTATTCATAATTGAATTTTCATTTTCATTTTTTTAAAGTGATTCAAATAGTTTTCTTTTAAATCTTTTTCTTTGTGTTTTGTTTCGTGTGCTCCCCAACGCCTGAAGGTAACAACCAGATTTATATACTTAAAATTGTATGTTTTTTTTATTTTATTTAGGTGAATCACAACGATTTTAATGTAATTTTATCTTGATAACAGAAAGTTAACTTAGCAAATTAATTCTCAGCAATTATTTTTTTTATTCTGTAATTATATATTTTTTGTACCGTTTTGTCATTATATTTTTTTGTGTGTTAAATAAATTAGTTGTGATTTACATGTTCTTATTCTTTTCTTGCTGTTAAAAAGGAGATCGACTTGGTAATAATCCCACGTCTCCGATCTTCAATTTATAAGTTTGAAACAGCTTTAAACAGTTTCTGGTGGCAGCGATTAACCTTCAGTTAGCACACGACGGCCGCGATTATTTAATTAATCAAAGCCTACCCGTGTTACAGTTTATCGACAGTGAATATAGGTTGGTTTATTGAATCCAAACACGGCTACGAAGGAAAATATCAATTTCATTGATTTTAAAGAGATTTTCGGTGTATCTTCGAAGTTCAAGGCATATAACATGCGAAGCAATTCGACGTTTCAAACTTTTTTTTAGCATAATCACAATCTGTTTGCTTACCATCCAAATTTGTACCAACGGTTTCGTTTAATCTAACCGTAAAAGAAAATCTTAATAATCTTTTGATATCTTCTAATTCCGTGGTGACAATTACCTACGCGATTAATCTGTACAAACATGACTTGAATTCTGTTCATGAGCTAAATAAATATTTAACATGGTTAAAATCGTTCCGGATCATGCAAGAAGGAACTTCGATGTTTTTCTCTTTCGATATAAGCGAAGAATAAATACTAATGTATTTATTAAACGTGGAATACCGAGTAAAGGTTTTACGTGCCGCCATCATCAATGCCAATGACTGGTCATATTTGTTAATACTTTCTGTTCAATGAAATGTAACCAAGCGTAATTTGCTCGAAGTATTCTAAAATTTGAAATTCTCATAACTTTATAAAAACTTTTGTTCAACATAGATTGTCCTAGTTCAATAAATAATGTCGCTTTTTAAGAGAGTTTTTATTAGTTTAATTTACATACTAATTAAAAAATTCTATAACTTAAAAAATAATGACCATCTGATTCTAAAACTTCTTGCCACCTCTCAGTTAACTTTTGAGTCTTATTGTGATAAAAGTGGCAGGTTTAGAATTGCTAAAATTACCTGTACCAAACAATCTTACGAGTCAAGAATTTATAGAAATCGCAATGGTTAATTAGCCTTAAAATTAAATAATAAAATACAAAACGCATGAAACTTTAATGCGGTTAATTTAAAATTATAATCGTTATTGTAAAAGTTGATCAATCGTTACTCCGATAAAGTTAATTAAATAACACTCGGCTTGCACTGGAATGACTACGGAATGGTAGTCAAAAGTTAATTTGTATTTTTAAATTTTGAAATGTTGATTCGCAAAAATGAATTTGAATCCAAAAGTTTAAGTAATTAGCAAAATGTTTTAAACACAAAAATCGGAAACTGGTGAATTCTTAAAATGCAAAGTTATCATTTACCAGTTGAATTTCAGTTCAAACAAAGGTTACCATGACGTCATTGGGTAAGGACAGAGAACAAAGGAATAATTTTTCATCAAAGAACATCGTCCAGGTAGTTGAAAATTTAAGATTATTGTCGACTTTCCACAAATGCCAATGATGTTGGTAACAATAGGGGACGACGCTTTTGACTGATTTGAAGCGATGTTAATATTTTCCTGTAGATTCCGATTAACGGGATGCAACACATGTGCCTAAAGTTGGTTTACAAATTTTTTGAGAACTGTAGGTTATATTAGAACTGTAGAAATTATTAAAAATAGAGTGTTAAGAAGATAAGAGTTTTATAAAATAGAGGGCGTCTGCATGCACTTTACTAAATTACAAATTGCGATGCGGAATTTATTCATGAAGAAAATGAAAAAAAAAACAACTCACATTACAAAATAAATTTTATTAATACCTTAGTAATTTAATTGGAAGCATTGAAATTTAAAAATTAAAATTATAAAGAATTGAGAAACATCGTTTGCTAGGGTGAGCGCAGATTTACGCGCATTGAAAGTTTATTAGTTATTACTTATTACCAATATTTGGGTTAAATTAAAATGAAAATTTTATACGATAAACATTTATTTTTTATAAAATTAAAAATAATAACAGTTTGATTCTAAAAAATTTTCATCTCACTTCCAATTCACGACTTAAAATTATTAATTTAAAATCAAAACAAAAAAGACATCGCAATATATTACGATGCCCCCCTGCATAAATTTTGTAAAAACTTTTAATCACAAAATAACTATTTTCAAATTAATTAAAAAAAAATTTTTATCGTGAGTTCGCAGGCAGGACTTTTAAAATAGCAAATGTTACACTTATACGGTTACTCATTTGTATGAGTTCGTGAATGTAGGCTTAAATCTGACTTTTGTGAACTTTTATAATCGCAAATGTAACACTCATACGGTTTCTCATCCGTATGACTTCGTAAATGATAAGTTAATCGTCCCCTTTCTGAACATTTATAATCGCAAATGTTACACTTATACGGTTTCTCGCCCGTATGAGTTCGTAAATGTATTTGTAATAGTTGCTTTCGTGAACATTTATAATCGCAAATGTTACACTCATACGGTTTATCATATGTATGAGTTCGTAAATGACTTTTCAGATATCTTTTAGTAGAAGTTTTATGATCGCAAATACCACACTCATACGGTTTCTCATCCGTATGAGTCAATAAATGATCTTTCAAAGAATCTTTCCTCGAACTTTTATAATTGCAAATGTTACACTCATACAGTTTTTCACCTGTATGAGTTAGTAAATGATTTTTCAGAGATGATTTCCACAAAAATTTATAATTGCAAATGTTACACTCATGCGGTTTCTCACCTGCATGAGTTCGTAAATGTTTTTTTAAATATTCCTTTTGTGAAGTTTTATAATCACAAATGTTACACTCATACGGTTTTTCAACCATATGAGTTTGTAAATGTTTTTTTAGTTGTGACTTCCGTAAACTTTTATAATTGCAAATGTTACACTCATGTGGTTTCTCACCTGTATGACATCGTAAATGTTTTTCTAAATAATCCTTTCGTAAACATTTATAATCGCAAATGTTACATTCATACGGTTTCTCACCTGTATGAGTTCGTAAATGTATGTTTAATCGTCCTTTTCGTGAACATTTATAATGGCAAATGGTACACCGGAAAAATTGTTTACCAGTATGAATAGGTGAAGGAATATCACAATCTTGATCCACTTGAGATTCGATCTGTGAAGTTTCATCTTTAATGTCGATGGAATGATGCAAATCTTCTAAATTCATTTCAGTTTCGTCTTCTTCCTTTTTAATTTGAAAGTCACTCTTTAAATTATTTGCGGTTTTCTGTAAAAAATAAATTTATAAAAATTTAATAAGATAAGATATTTTAATAAGGACTGAGTGCGGCCCCCCTTAAACTATTTTTGCAATAATGAAAGTACACTACAAAGTGCAAAATGTCGATTAATTTCAGATAAATTTTCTTTTTTGTCATCTAAGAAGCTTTAAATTGCCGCTCGCATATGTCCGATAAGAAAAACTGTTTATCGCGTGGTATCATATAACTGCAAGTATCTGGTAGGCCCGGGCCTAAGCGCACGCTATTGAAGCTTATAGTATTGCTGTCATGGTCCTACTGTTACATAGCGCTATATGGACCAAGCTAGGCCAGTGCCTACGCTATGATACATTGAAGCAGATACAAATAAAAATATAAAACGCGCTAATTATTGCAGCTGTAATTGCAATTTTAAGTGTAAATAATGAAAAATAACAAAATTTTATTGTCCGCTATATTAAAATATTAATTATATTATACATAAAAAAAATGTTATTTATGTACATTAAATTTTGGGTAGGCCGCGCCTACCTTGCCTGTTCTTTAAAACCACCACTGGGTGAGAAGTGATTTCAAGGCAGAAGCTATAAACGGAAAAAAAAGTGAGAATGGGATACCGAAAATTGCTTGTAGACGAGCAAAGGCAAAAGGCGAAACCCAAAGTAAAACCAAAGAGGATAAAAAATAAGAAAAGAATAATAGATCAAGGCCCAGCAAAGACGAAACAAGTATGAAAGAAGTACTTCTAAAGGTTGCCAAATACACAACAAGAACAAGAGAACAAAGTAATATCGAAAGAATAAACGATAACAATGAGTTGGAACCACCCCCAAACGTTGAAATAACAACAATAATACAAAGAAAAGAAAAATGGCAAACCTCCTGGAAGAGATGACATAAGCATGGAATTTATAAAGTACGGAGGACGCGAGGTATACAACAGACTTAATCAACTATTAATATTACAGGTATGGAATGAAAAGAGAGAATGGCCAACAGGTGGAAGGGAGGATAATAATACCACTGAAAAACAAGGCTCCGACGTCATCTGCAAGAACTATCGAGGCATAATGCTTCTCAACTCGGCTTACAAGATACCCTCCACAATAATCATCAGAAGACTTAAAGAACACGAAAAAAATAGTAGGCCCATACCAATTTGGATTCATAAAGGGAAAATGGACAGTGGACCCAAGTAACATTTTCAACCTGGTAAATCTCTTATAAACCCCTAGCAGCGAAATCTCACAGGTACCTGTCACTGTCTAGAACCCTTTTTTGGATTAAACCCCAGACAGGAGTCTACTAAGCACCTTTACTAGGTACACTGGCAGGGTCCCTGCCACGGGGTCTACCAGGATTCCTGCCGCAGGGATCTACAAGGGAGATTTGCAGAATGTAAAAAAATAATTATATTGTTAACATTATAATTATTATATTATAAACTATGCCTCTAGAACAACGATTGTATAATAATACTATCTGAAAGTTAACAATTACATTTTGTTGAATTATCTAATGGAAGTTTACACATTTTTTTTTTAACTTACGGGGATTCGAACCTATGATGTCATTTATTGAATGTTCTGTAACTTCACATCTTAACGATTTCGCTACGGAAGCTATATAATATATTTTACTTTATACTAGTACTAAGGATAAGTAGGTAATAATAATAATAATTTAATTTTGATTTGATAAAAGAAATAAAAAACCATAGTTTAAGAAATAAAATATATTATTGGTAAAATATTTAAATAATTATACGTTTTCTATTGTTTGTTAAATTTGGCACAGGCCCTACTAAATAACCTGTAAATGAGTACCTGACAAATCCCTACCACGGGCATTTCACAGGGTTCCACAAAGAATGTGTAAACAGGTACCTGGAAAATCCCTGTATTTACAGGCCTAGCATACTTAATTAATAGGCATTTGTCAGGGGTCTAATAGTGTCACAGGAAATTTCCACAGGAAAAATGTTACTTGGGGATGCAATACAACGAATATAAAAATTCAGGTTTCAGTTTTTTACTTTTCTTGTGAACGCCGTATCTTTTTCATCCAAACGTCTTAGAACAAAACTGACTGTCTAAACCGGATAGGAAATGTAACAAGCTACAACTTTGGTCAAATATTTTTTTTGATTTTCGTTCACTGGCTCACAAAATTAAAGACACATAATAAAATTCATTTTATATTGATGTGGATCTCCGTTGAAAATCTACAATCCTTTTTATTGCCTCGGGTTAACCCTGGTGTGCGGGTGCAGTTGGGAATTTTCAAGGGTCAAAAGGTTCCAAAATTAATTTTTCAAAATATAAAAATAAAAAATTTTCTTATCCAAAAAACAAATTAATTGTCCAAAAATTATTAATAATCAAAATTCAAATTGAATATTTCCTCAAGGGATCGTAGTTTTGATTCTCGCTTATCCAAATCGACGAGTTATCAATATCACGCACATTCGCTCGTACAAATATATTTTAAAATTTTCTAATTTTAAATGTTCCACGTCCAATTTATATTTTACACTATTCTCTTTCCAAATCAATTAAATCAATCAAATGACTACCGCTCGCGCTCGGTAGCGACTGATCAAAAATATCCAAATTATTAAAATATCAAAATAATATCCAAAAACAACGCAATAATGCATACGCATAGAATCCACTTTATTTAAATTAAATCAAAATAAAATATTACTCACAATTCTCAAAAATATCAAAACACAGCGGGCATACAAAATCTCGCACCCGCTGTCGGCCATAGTTGGCCAAAAAAGCCTTTATCTCTATCTTTTCTCCCCACTCTGCACTTTTCCAATTTAAACATTCAAAAATAAAATTAACAAATTATTACAATTTAGCACAGGGTGGGTCTAAATATTTTGTTTCACGACAATATGTTACGGTCAATGATGACATTTCGGCCATTGACGTCAATGCCCTGTCTATCTAGGCATTGAAGTCAATGACCATGCATTTTGGGCGATGTTGACATTTAAAATTCTATATGTGGCTTTTACATCATTGTCCAATATAGAGTGGGCGATGATGACATTACTATTCTACGGTCAGGAATCTTATTTTCATTATATGGCGGTTATTTTTTATATGCCATCAGAAAGCTATATATTAATTAAATATTTCTACAATTTATCTACTATATAATTATTTTTATAATATTTTAAAATATTAAAGCTAAACGGTAAATCTCGGATCTAATCTCTCAACTACGATAATGTCATTAGAAAATTTTTTAATTCGAAGGGGCATTTAGCGTGCTGCTTCCCGTTTCGGCTGTTGCTTACCTATATGGACCAAGCCCTCTGGCGATTCAAGAAGCGCCGAGTTTTTTTTTAATATTATGATTAATCCTAATTAATCCAGTAATTGGTAATAAGCAACTAAGAAATTTTACTATTTTAAAGTATGGTCAAGTATGTAGGGGGGCCCACTGTGAGCAACCCCTTAGAAAAACTCTGTGTAATTAAGGCAGGTTACCATCATCTAAGTACTTATGCTGCATGCTGCATGGCCGGAGGTAAAAGTTGTTCATGGGAAACCTAGGCATAGCCAAAATCAAGGGTCTGTTGAAAGAGCCAATAGAGATATCGAGGATATGTTGGGAGCGTGGATGGACGAAAATAAAACTAAAAATTGGCCCGCAGGAATTAAATTTATACAGTTTAAGAAAACCCGTGCTTTGCATTCTGGAATTGGAAGATCCCCATATGAAGCAATGTTTGGATGTCCAGCTAGAGTAGAATTAGCCTCAACTGGAATACCGCACGATGAAGTTTTAAATTTGTCCACTGAAGAAGATGTTGAAACTCTTTTGCAAGAAATGGAAGGAAATCTTGAAGAAACACAAGATAAAAGTTCCAATGGAGAAATGGAAGAGAACAAAGTAGATGATGAACTGGATGTTAAGGCTCTGTATAAAATTTACATAAGGTTTATAAATAACACTGTTAAGGTCTACGACCAGGGTACATGCATAAATTTCCAAGTATTGATGACCTTGTAATAATACAAAAGACCGAAAATGACTTCCAGTGTGCAATTTTTGTTCTGCGGGAGCAGGAATAATCAAAAAATATCAAAAGAAAGAACGAAATTTATGGCGTTTAAGGGAAAGGAAGAAATAAAACCTTTATACAAAGATAACCCGTATAAAAAATATTCCATTTTAACTTTTTAGAATGTATCCTAAGTTTCGACCGAGGCAACGACATAGCTAACAATATAAAATGCCAGGATATAATATATGCGAAATAATACATAGAAAGGTAAAGAATATAAATCGTAAATAAATCCGAATCCAATTTTATAAAACGATGGCTATACCTGTCGTAACATACATCTGCGAAACATGAGTCCGAATCAAAACTAACGGCAGCGAAAATGCAATGAAAGAATTTTGTAAATCGCACTTAAATAAAAAAAAATTAATAAAACAGTTTCTTACAACCCCAAAAGAAAAAGGGATATGGACCGCCCGAGAGAGCGATGACGAGACTTATGAAGTCGGAACAGGCAAGAAAGCATAAACTCCGAAAGAAAGAAGAAGAGATATGTGGAGAAGATATCAAACCCCACATTTTACACTAGATATGGATTATAGCTCACCTCATTATTATCCGGTTGATCTTTTAAAATAGAATCATCTTCTTTAATGTCAACGGCGTGGTGCAATTCTTCTAACTTGCCTTCAATGCTCTCCATTTGGACATCGTTATAACCATCACTGGAAACTCGCAAACCATCAATACTTTCGTCGAATGTAGTTAACACTTCTAAAAGTATTTCACCGTCCATACTTGAAGCATCAACTTGTATGAATTTTGAGGTTAAGTTAAAATTCTAGTAATAAATTTAACAGAATTAATATAAAATATACGGAATTAATCAACACATTAAAATTATAGCTACCTGTTAGTTTTAAATATTTGAATTATAAACATCAACACACGGTACTCCTGAAACAAAAAATGACATCTGATAATATCCAAGACATTGAACATCCAGTGGCGGCGATAGATTTTTTTTAACATTTAAACTAATCTTTTGTGCATTTTTAATGTTTGTTTTGATTTTAAACTTGTGTTATATACTGTATATAAAAATTTGTAAATTATTTTATTTTTGTTGCGAAGTTGGATGCCTTTTAGCCGTATGGGGTAAAGGAGGGACTATTTCATTCAGCCAATCACTAGACTAATGGTATGAAAAAAACAAGGAAACATTCGACCAATAGCAATCGAATTGAAGCGACAATTTTTTCAAGTTTATTTTAATCGTGAATTAAAATAAAGATGCGACGTCTGGTGGCAGAATTGAGAACATTTCGATGCGAGTACCAAACGTGGTTCATTGTACTTAAATAAAGATTTTAGAGCAATTTATTCCACCATTTTACCTTTTTTTTTTGATAATTCGAAAATACAAAAAGATTGACAAGGTTGACTTGATCATTACATTTAAAACTCTTTATTGAATCTAATATTTACAGTTTTGTTACTAGAGAGTAACAGGTTGGTAAACGATGAACTTCTTGGCAATATGGAGGTACCACGGGGGTAACCGTTTATCTCCTTCAACTGATGTGGGCAGCGGGCGTTGGAGTTTATTGAGGTATGGTTCCTCATTTTGAAGCGCTAGGCTTGATCGCGTTGGGTTTTTGGTCTATGGGGATGTTTTTCCTTGATTTGCGAGGTCCTAGATGTTGCGAGGAGCTTCCTGGGGGCGTGGTTTGCGGTCAGAAGCGGCGGAGAGGAGTGCGCGTTTCGGTCCGTGAAATGCACTTGTCTCTTGGTGTCAAAGGGGCGGGGCGAGTGTGAAATCCGTGGGTTTGGGTCCCTAGTGTTTGACGAACTTGGTCCCTTGGTGTCGATGGGGCGGGGCGAGTGTGCGGTCCGTGAATTGTGGTTCCTAGCATTCGATGAGCTTGGTCCCTTAGTGTCCATGGTGCGGGGCAAGTGATTTGGGGTGATTCCGGGCGTGTTTGCATGGTTTCTTGGCATTCGGGTGTTTTGATGAACCCGATGCTTGGTGGGAACCTGAAACGAACATGTAAAGATTACGGTTTCTTACACCCCGGCTGACGGGCGGATGAGGATGTCCTTTGACCGGCTGTGTCCTAGGTTGTAGCCTGGTTGGTACTGTCCTAGCTGCGAGATGAGGAGATTGTCCGAGAAGCTCGCGGTCTTGTACAGTTTTTCCGCCTGGTTTTTAATGTGCACGTCGATGGTTTCCGTCTTGGCGTCGGCGTGGAGTCTTCTGTTGGTGACGTAGTACGGGCTGGAGAATGCGTGCCGGATGCATTTATTTTGCACTACTTAGATCTTCTTTATGTGTGTTCGGGCAGACGTCCCCCACACGGGTACGGCGTAGGTCATGGTGGGCCTGATGATGGCCTTGTAGATGCGCAGCTTGTTTGCTGGTGACATCTTGCTGTTTGAAGCTAGAAGCGGATAGAGCTTTGAGAAGACAACTCTTCCCCGGTTTGCGGCGGCTTCGATGTGCTCCTTCCACAGCAGTCTGTAGTCCAACGTGACTCCCAGGTATTTTGAAGTGTTTGTCCATGGGATTGGGGTCTCGAACATGAAGATGTTTGTTCGAGGACGGATCTGCCTTCGTTTCTTCTTGAACATCGTCTCGGTACTTTTCGTTGAGTTTACACCGATGCTCCATGTTGCGAACCATTTTTCGAGGTTGTTAACAGTATTTTGCAGACGATCGGTGGCGAGATCTTGACTCATGGAGGAAGTGTAGTCGGCCGTGTCATCCGCGTAGAGCGAGATCTTCGTCCTCGGGTCGCTTGGAGCTGGCATGTCGCTCATGAAGATGTTGAAGAGGGTTGGGGCGAGGATGGATCCTTGGGGTACTCCGGCAGTGATGAAGCGCTCGGATGATCGAGTGCCTTCGAATTTGATCTTGAATTTCCGATTTTCAAGGTAAGACGCCACCAGCTTGACGAGTGCTGGTTGGATGTTTGCGTTTAACATCTTGTAAAGAAGACCTTGGTGCCACACTTTGTCGAAGGCCTTCGACACGTCGAGTAGAACAAGTGCGGTGACCTCTTTCTTGTTGAAACCAAGGGAGATGTGTTTGACCAGGCGGAGAACTTGCTGGACCGTGCTGTGTTCTGGTCGGAAACCGAACTGCTCGTCTTGCAGGATGCTATGATCAAACATGGTTTGCTTGATCCGGGTTGAGATGACTCTTTCGGCGACTTTCCCTAGCGACGGGAGGAGGCTGATGGGGCGGTAGCTTTGGGGCTTCCGGGGGTCTTGACCTGCCTTGGGGATGACCACTACATCGGCAGTTTTCCATTTCTGCGGGAAGTAGCGAAGGCGGAGGGAGGCGTTGATGATGCCAGTGAGTGCTGCGATTGCATTGCGCGGCATTGCCTTGAGGGATCGGTTTGTGATCGCGTCGGATCCGGGTGCGTAGAACTTCAACGTATTTTTCCAAGTCGTTTTCTGTGGAAATGATCGGAATGGCGTCCATGTTTTGTAGAAGGTGGTCGTGGAAGGAGATTTTAGGTATTGTCGGGTTTAGTCTTGACCTTATGTTGTCTCCCAGGTAGAGGAGCACTGGGTAGTGGTCCGAGGTGAGCTCCTGTGCAGTTGTTAGATAAAACTGCATCTGGGTGTCCTTGATGAGGGCTAGGTCGATGATGCTTGGCGTGCCTGCCGGGGAGTAGTGGGTTGGGGCTGTCGGAGCGGCGATGATAAGGTCGAGATCCATTGCGATCCTGGAGAGGGTTCTTCTTGCTTGGTTGATGTGCCTGCAGGCCCAGGTCGAGTGTTTTGCGTTGAAGTCGCCCGCGATAATTTTCCCTCCGGGTCCGTCGAAGAGGGCGGCGATATCTTCTCGGAGGATTTCCCTGTTGGAGGCGTTGTATATTGACGAAATTTGGAGCCATCCGTGGTTCTTCGTAAGAACGTCGATTGTGGTGGCCTCTAGATGGTTTAGTTCCAGTGGGGGTCCTTCGTAATGCTCGATGGAGGTCTTGATGTAAATGGCGGTGCCTCCACCTCGGGCATGTTGTCGGTCGGTGCGGTACAGTATGTACCCTGGCAGCTTGGCGTTATCACCTTTCCTTAGGTGGGTCTTGTTGTCCATGATGACGTCTAGGTCGTGGGCGTGGGCAAACTCTAGCAGCAAGAATTTCTTCGAGAGGAGTCCGTTTGCATTCCAGAATGCAATCTGTAGGAATAACGGTTGATGTCGGTGTCTAGGAATTCGCGATTGGGTATTTTGTGGCGATGGCGTCCGCTGCTGTCTGGAGTTTGTCGATGGTCGCTTTTCCCACGTCTACGTCCTTGAGGATGTTAGAGAACGCGTGGAAGAGTTCGTATACGAACCCTTGGATTTCGTGGTTTTGAGGCTGGGCGGTCGGTCGGGTGCTTCTTGGTTCGCTGCTACTTACGGCTGGAGCGTGGCTAGACTGCGTGTCTCTGCGTATCTGAGAGTGGCCTCTTTGCGCGTTGAGGGCGTGTCCTCGCGGCGTGTTCTGGTGGTTGGGGGAGCGTTTTGGCGGTGCGTACTGGCAGCTGGGGGAGCGTTTCGTTGGCGTGTCGTGGTAGCTTGTGGGGCACCTACTCCTATACGAGGGCGGGGGGACCGAGAGGTTCCTAAGTCGGTGTAATTTCCTCCAAGTTTCTTCGGTTTTTCTCCTTTGAGGGTATTCCAGGCATCCCTTGTAGTTCGCGGGGTGAGGTCCTTGGCAATTTGCGCATCTTGCCGGTTCATCCCTTGTCTTGTTGCACTCTGCAGTCAGGTGATCTTCTCCGCACTTGACGCATTTTGCTCGGGCGCGGCAGCAGCGTTGCGCGTGACCATAGCGTTGGCATCTATGGCATTGTCCTATTTTGGTCTTGGGGTGGGGCGATTCGATAGTGAAGCCTACTCCATAGGCTTCTGTAGTTTGGAAGATTTTCTTTCCCTCGTCGGTTTTGTCCAACTGGACAAGGTATAAGGGCATCGGGCGGCGGTCGCGTCCTCGTCGCATTTGGTGCACCGATTGCACCGGGAGTCCCTGTTCCTTCAGGTCCTCTGCGCCTATTGCAACTACAATTTATCAGATAGGTGGAATAGTAACTTTTGTTTAACAATTTCGAGTAACGAAGATAGAATTTAGGTAATAAAATAACAAAGCAACAATAACAAATTTAAATTATACTAAACACTGGGCGAGGCCTCTCGCGGCCGGCGACGTGGCAACAGAAGTCGCACCGCCGACGTCCACGGCAGGCGCGGCCGAGTGAGGAGTGATTTTATTAGGTTGAAAGAACGTTGTGTATAAGTTTATGTTTGATTTTAAACGGCGTGTGTGATCGGGTTATTCGCGAAATGTTCACGGTTAAAGGGTTGTTAGATGTTCTTTCCGTAAAGAATTTCGCGGCTGTGTCGTTAATTTTTGCCCGGATGGTTAGTGTAAGCGCGTGTTCGTAGAGTTCAAGTGTGTCTGTGTGTTTGGGCATCCCGGTGATTAGACGGAGAAATTTGTTTTGGAATCTTTGAAGGGGGTCGGTATTCCCCTCTGATGTACCTGAACCTTGCCGTGGTGAGGGGGCTTGCGTGTTTCAAGGAAACATCGGGCGTGTACCTGGTAGGATTCGGACCAGGGACGTAAAACTCTCTCGCGCTTGGTCTGTTTGGATCCCCTGGGTTCGGGCCAAGGTCTAAAACCCTCTGTGTTCGAACTTGAGTCAATGAATCGGGACGACGTCCGATGAGGAGAAACCAGACGAATTACAGGTACCTGCGTGTTTTTGCCGTGCGTGGAAACCCGTAAGGCAGGATGAAAGAATCCTGGTGGCTGAGCTGGCTCGGGAGCCAGCTATGCTGTGCTGGCTATGCTGTCCTTCATCAGAGGATCGGCAGGACGAGTTTCTAGGCGAGGACGGAATGTGCAAACAATCTGCCTCTCCGGATGCTATTTCCTCTAAGTAGCCCTGGCGTCCTATATGGCGTCCCCTTTTGCGGGGTGGGGAGCTTTGGAGGACAAAACTTAAACTATCTAACATGGATGACAACAACACTAAAAACAAGCATCAGGCAGATATACCTCTAGGGGATACTCTGCCAGCAACAACTGCACGGGTGTCCGCTCAGGATGCTCAGCAAACTAGCCCTGTGGTGACGATGTCCAAATTGGATATCCCATCAACCAGTGGCAAGAAAGGAAATCCGGTAGTGCTCTCCGGGGCCAAGACAGGGACGTCCTTAGCGGATGCCCAGTCTCATGGCGACACCGAGGGGTTGGGCCCTAAAAGGCAACGACCCTGTGGTGCGAAGAGAAGACGCCGGAAAAAAGCACTCTTGCAGGAGGTGAACAAAGTGTCTACCCAGCAAGAAAAAGCCAGTCACAAACGGGCTAAGCTGTCCAAACCTCACGGTAGGGATAGCGCGCCCTCTGGTTCGGGACTGGCAAAGGTACCGCCACCATCAAAAGAAGGAGCAATTAAGCCCTCTTACAAGAGTGTGGCAGGTAAAAGGTTCAGGTCTCGGGACTTGCAGCCGTCGCCTCTAAACAATCAGAGGAAGAAGGCCAAAAGAATCGAACCTGGACCATCGTCAATGGTAGCGGATGCAGTTAGCTACAAAGAGGCGCCTGTGAAGCACCTCCGAGTGACCAGTGATTGACCGCTTCAACTCTTTGGGCAAAATTACAGATGCCCAAAGAGAGATCGTTGAGGAACACCTCAACACAGACCTGGATAGGACCATCACGATGGCTCGCGAAGGGGCAATGTTGGTACCCACCTTTGGCCTTACTCAGGTCAAGTCCTTAGGATTTCCTGTGATGATGACAGATCCCTGAAGTGGCTGAAAACGACAGTGACTGGACTCCCACAGTTGTGGGAGGGGGCCCGTCTAGAAATAACCCAGGTGGATGACCTGCCTAGGCTGTCTAAAGCCACTCTTTGGATTCCAGGGAAACCCGAGCCCACTGAGGATGTGATTGGATGGCTCAGGATCCAGAACCTCTGGGTGAAAATCAGCGAGAGGTGCGTCTTCTTCGATGCCGACAGCAGTAACCCATTACGGAAACTCATTGTCTTTGGTGTCAGCAGGGAGGACGCAGAAACGCTCAAACTGAGAAAGGAGAGACTCAGTTATAAATTCTTCAACTTCAGAGTGAAGGTGCAACGCCTAACTAGCGAAGCACCGACACAAACAGTAGAGCAGGTGGCCGCTGAACTTGACTTCATGGGTATTCATGAGAATAATCAGGCATCGGCAACTGCTCCAGAACAGCACTCCTCCCCCAAGCAAGTGTTATGGCTACCTTGAGGGAATTGATGTTCTTACAAATTAACTTGCAACATAGCCGGGCTGCCACAGCAACTCTCTGTCGGCACCTGGCTGTGTACCAAGATACAATAGTTCTGATTCAAGAACCACACATAGTAAGGAGGAAAGTTACAGGCCTATCATCGCTGAAGGGCAATGTTTTTACAGGAGGCACCTCAAATAGACCCAGGACGTGTATATACATACCCGGCAATATTCAGTCCATACCATTATCACAGTTCAGTGACTGTGACCTAACAGCTGTCCGGCTGAGCTGTGATCTCGGGAATGGAACGAAAGACATTATCTTGGCATCTGCCTATCTCCCAGTTGACTCTCAGGATATGCCGCCCTCTCTAGGGATGGTGACCCTGGTAAGGCACTGTGAGAGAAACAAAAGACACCTCATCTTAGGTTGCGACTCTAACTCCCATCATAGCGCTTAGGGAAGTGGTAATTGCAATAACAGAAGTAAGTCTTTATTTGAGTACCTTATTAGTACAAACTTAGAGAAACTTAACCGGGGGGACACACCAACTTTTTATGTGTTGCCTCGGCGCCACTCACTAATTGATATCACTCTGGCAACATTAAGTATCTCGACGGAAATATTTGACTGGCATGTGGCTGAACAGCTGACCATGTCAGATCATAGATGGATAAACTTTAAAATTAAAGCCACTAAAGTAGAGCCTAAGCGGTTTAGAAATCCAAGGAACCTGGATAGGCAAGTCTTTCTAGATGTCCTCTCCAGCACCATGGAGACTGAAATGTCAAGGTCAAGTTTGACAGTACTGAGGAGATTAAGACATGCGCAAATGTGCTGGTAAAATCCCTCACTAAGGCTTGCGAGTCTTCGTGTCCGCTGTCGGTGGTCGATACCGGCAGACGCGCAACACCATAGTGGTGTCACAGATCTTGGATATTGGGATATAAATCAGATATTGGGTCCGACTGAGAGGAATTCAAAGCCCTACAGTCGGAGTACAAGAAAATGATTCGCCAAAAACAGCGTAAGTCTTGGAGAGACTTCTGCAGCGGCATTGCGTCCACTAAGGATGCTGCCAAGTTGAGGAAGATCATTTCCAAAGACCCAAATCAGCAGCTTGGCACCATTCTCCGTGAGGACGGCTCCTATACGGAGAGCCTTGAAGAGATAGCTGAGATACTGCTAAAAACACACTTTCCCGATAGTAGAATTGTCTCGGATTACGTATGGACTGAGCATACAGCTCGGACACCGACCGAGACGGATTGGAAAATTGCAAACCAGATTGTAAACCCAATCAAAACAGCGTGGGCCATCAGATCCTTCAGCCCTTACAAATCGCCAAGACTTGATGGAGTGTATCCAGCTCTACTTCAATTGGGCCTGGATAACATGCTCTGTCACCTGGTGAGGGTGTACAGGACGTGCATTGCGCATGACCATACACCTAAGGAGTGGCGAAAGATCAAGGTTATATTTATACCTAAGCCAGGTCGTAGTGATTACTCCTTGGCTAAATCCTTTAGGCCAATTGGTCTTTCCACCTTCTTTTTAAAGACACTGGAAAGATTGTGCGACAGAGAAATTCGTGATGCAGTGCTGGTACACAACCCGCTACATCAAAATCAACATGCGTACGTTTCAGGAAGATCTACCGAGTCTGCACTTCATAAAGTTGTAGGATGTATCGAGAAATCGTTACAGTTTCGGGAATCTACGCTAGGAACGTTTATAGATATCGAAGGGGCATTTGACAAAGTCACCTTCAAAAGCATATGTGCGTCCCTACGGAAACACAATGTGCCTGACGCTGTCATAAGGTGGATTAGTTCCATGCTGGACAGCAGGGCGGTTGTAATTGGAGTGAGTGACGCAAACATCAAAGGTGTTGTAACCAAAGGCTGTCCAAAGGGTGGTGTACTCTCTCCTCTTTTGTGGGACTGTGTGGTGGGTAGCCTTCTACGACGCTACGAAAGGTTATTATACCATAGGTTACGCAAATGTTCTGTGTGAGTTAATGCAGGATGCTGTCAGAATTGTCGAAAAATGGTGCGAGGAGCAGTCTCTTTCGGTTAACTCAACCAAAACTGAGCTTGTCCTGTTCACCAAAAAAAAACTAAGGCACGTGAAATTGTCTAGTTTAGAAGGAACCCCTCATAAAATAGCATCTGAAGTCAAGTATTTGGGTATAATACTCGACAAAGGGTTGAATTGGGGCAAACATGTTAATTTTAAAACCACAAAAGCGGGCATGGCCTTCTGGCAGTGTCGCAGGGCAATAGGAAGATCTTGGGGCTTTTCCCCAAAGATTGCCCACTGGCTGTACACTGCCGTTATAGGGCCTATGCTATGCTACGGTGCACTAGTCTGGTGGCCCAGAACTAAACTGGTAACGGCAGCGTCCTCCCTTCATCGGCTGCAAAGAGCTGTCTGCTTGGCCATAACGGGAGTGATGCATATGGTACCCTCTGGATCTCTACGTGGAGGAACAGGCTGTGAGGGTTGCTCTTAGAATGCAGGCATGGGGTCTTTGGACGTATAGGCAAGGGACCGGTGAGCATATGGAGATTCTGACGGGTTGCTTGAAAAGGCTGCCTCTTCTGGGTCTTGGTGCCGACAGGATACCTCCTATATATATATATTTGACAGGGGATTTAAAATTCTGCTGAATGCAACAGGAACCGACGAGTCTCACATATGTCTGTACACGAATGGTTCCAAGAATAATACAGGTTCAGGTGCAGAACTCATAGGTATACTTCACTGCGCAGAAATAATCCAGGAAATGAACATCCGGGGCAAAAAAATTAAGATACTCACGGACAGCAGAGCTGCTCTTGCGGCACTTAACCAACATAAGATCATCTCGGACCTGGTGCTGCAATGCATTCGGGCGCTGGACGCTGTATCTACACACAACGTCCTAACTCTTAACTGGGTGAAAGGGCGCGAAGGAAATGAAGGCAACGAGAGGGCTGATGAATTGGCGAGACTGGGCTCGGGTAAAGAGGTTGAATTACCTCACTAAAGAATTTTTAGGCTTGGATCTCAAAAGTCACCCTTTTGGAAGAATAAAACTCAAGCCGAAGTTAAGTTTTACGGAGTTCGATTGATACTCAAATTATTTAACAAATTTACACACTTATTATATCAAATTAAAAAATGCTAAATTAACCGATTTATATAAAGAAATTAATAGGTAAGTATTGCAATGAAGTTCGAAATTTTTCAAGCCCCACGTCTGGGTGACATTAAATGGAATGACTCGAGCTATACAAATTTATAAAAATTTTCTTACTTTTAAAAATACTAGCTGGGTGTACATCCATTATTTAACAAGAGACTCTTCTATGATTTTTATTCAATTGTAAATTAAAAATGCTCAACTTTTACCTTGTAATGTGTGGCCTTGCAAGCGCACATGGGTTTCACATCTGCCAACGCCTGGACAAACAAATTTGCTGCGACGTAATTTTACGTATCGACCGAAAATTATCACAAATTCTTCAACTTTTCCAATTTATTTTATTTGCACTGCACTTTATTAATTAAACAAAAACAACTTTAATTAAAATTAAATTTCACTTTTTATCATCAAAATTCATATTTATAATTAAAATCGGCTTGCAACAATTTTCCCTTTTTACTTTTTTTCAATCCCACCTTATTTACACAGCAAATAATTTAACTAACATTTTTATACACAATATGATAAATAAATAAATAATAAAACAAAATTAAACTTTAAAATAATTTACAAAATAAATGCATTATGATTTTTATGGTTTCAAACCATGACATTTTATTATAATATTAAAGAATTTGTAACCTTGTGAGTTCTGCATAAATAAATTGTATTAAGTTTTGTAAACTTGCATTTATGGTTGTTAATGCTGCAAATAAAATTGCAATAACAATTTTGAAAACAAAAATTATTCCATGATTAATTTTTAAATTAAACAGTAATACATATACAAATCATATGTGTCAGAATAACATAAATTATCGCACAATCAAAAATTGTTCACACTTGCAGTAATTATTAAAACACCACATGAAAATTCGTTGCCTTTTAAATTAGACAACCCAAATAACACAAAAAATATATAGCTAATTAAACTTATATATTATATATTTGCAAACTACAAAAGTTTCTAAAATTCTGAATCGTAAGAACCAAAAACACGAATAATGGACTAAATTACCTGTACCAAACAATCCTACGAGTCAAGAATTTTTAGAAATCGCAATGGTTAATAAACCTTAGAATTAAATAATAATACACTAAACACATAAAAATTTAATTGCGGTTGATTCAAAATTCTTATCCATTAAAGTTTGTAAGTTGTTACTCCGATAAAGTTAATAAATTGACACTGGGACTGCACTGGAATGACTACGGAATGCTAGTTTTGATTCGCAAGAATGAATTGAAATCCAAAAGTTTAAGCAATTAACGATTGTGAAAAAATCGCAAATGCTACACTTATATGATTACTCACCTGTATGAGTTTGTAAATGTCTTTTTAATTTTGCCTTTTGCGAACTTTTATAATCACAAATGTTACAATCGTACGATTTTTTACTCATATGAGTTTGTAAATGTCGTTTTAGTTGTGCCTTCCGTAAACTTTTATAATCGCAAATGTTACACTCATGCGGTTTGTCACCTGTATGAGTTAGTAAATGTTTATTTAAATATACCTTTCGTGAACATATAAAATCGCAAATGTTACACTCATATGAATTCTCACCCGTATGAATTTGTAAATGTAGGTTTAAATCTGACTTTTGTGAACTTTTAAAATTGCAAATGTTACACTCATACGGTTTTTCACCTGTATGAGTTAGTAAATGTCTTTTTAGTTTTGCCTTTTGTGAACTTTTATAATCACAAATGTTACACTCATACGGTTTTTCACCCGTATGAATTTGTAAATGATTTTTAAGTGATCTTCTCGTGTAACTTTTAAAATCACAAATGTTACACTCGAAAGGTTTCTCACCCGTATGAGTCAGTAAATGATCAGTTAATCGTCTTTTTTGTGAACTTTTATAATCACAAATGTTACACTCGTACGGTTTTTCACCAGTATGAATTCGTAAATGCAAGTTTAAATATGACTTTCGTGAACTTTTATAATCGCAAATGTCACACTCATATGGTTTTTCACCCGTATGAGTAAAAAAATGATTTTTCAGAGCATCTTTCGACACACTTTTAAAATTGCAAATGTTACACTCATGCGGTTTATCACCCGTATGAATTTGTAAATGTAGGTTTAAATGTGACTTTCGTGCACTTTTATAATTGCAAATATTACACTCATAGGGTTTTACATCCGTATGAGTTAGTAAATGATTTTTCAGAGATCTTTTCGTCACACTTTTATAATTGCAAATGTTACACTCGTGCGGTTTCTCATCTGTATGAGTTTGTAAATGTCTGTTTAAATATGCCTTTCGGGAACATCTAAAATTGCAAATGTTACACTCATACGGTTTCTCACCCGTATGAATATGTAAATGTTGTTTTAGTCGTTCATTTCGTGAACATTTAAAATCGCAAATATTACACTCATACGATTTCTCACCCGTATGAGTTTGTAAATGTAGGTTTAAATATGACTTTCGTGAACCTTTATAATCGCAAATGTTACACTCAAACGGTTTCTCACCCGTATGAGTTAGTAAATGTAGTCTTAGTCCTGCACTTTGTGAACTTTTATAATCGCAAATCTTACACTCATACGGTTTCTCACCTGTATGAGTTCGTAAATGTATGTTTAATCGTCCTTCTCGTAAACATTTATAATCGCAAATGCTACACTGGAAAAATAGTTTACCAGTATGAATAGGTTTAGGGATATCACAATCTCGATCCACTTGAGATTCTTTCAGTGAAGTTTCATCTTTAATGTCGATGGAATGATGCAAATTTTCTAAATTCACTTCCGTGAATTTACTCTTTAAATTATTTGACGTTTCCTGTAACAAATAAATTTATAAGCATTTTAATCGTGATAACGTGGGTACTGTTATTTGGCAGCTCCGCTATTACTAGCAGAAAACAGTAAGTTTAAGTAAGAAATCAATTAAATTGGAGTTTACAAATATTATTAAGGACGATAGAAGAGATAATATAGTGGTTAAACAGCTAAAGATTGATTGAAAGCGACGGTTGGTACAATTTCATTCTGATAAGAAGTCAATAAAGTCGTAAATTGCAGAGCAGATAACCATTGCATTTTCAAAATATTACAATACGCAGTACAGTTAGGTAACACACACTACACCAGAAAAAGAACAGATGGGTGGTGAAAACAATAAACGTACCAGAGAAACCGATACAACAACAGAAGAAAAATATACGGAGGTGTTTGAGAGAAGTAAAAAAACAATTAAGTCACCCGAACAAAAATTTGCGAAACAAGAAAGAGCAAAGTTGATAGAACAATCAACGACCGACATGGATGAAATAAAAGAAATGTTCAGAGATGTGATGAAAGAAATTGGAAGAAGTGCTGCAGAATTAAAACAAGAAATTCAAGTGATGAGAAATGCATTGAAAGAAAAAGAAGAAAAGTGGGAAAAAGAGAAAGAGAAATGTCCAATGCTCGGCCCCCTCGAGCTTACGGTCTACCTAAGGCCCACAAGCCTGGTATCCCTCTAAGACTGGTTGTGAGTTGTTTGCAGTCTCCGTCAGTCCCGTTGGCCAGGTTCCTCCACTCCATCTTAAATAATGTGACGCCATGCTTTCCTTACAATGTTAAAAATTCCGCTGATACTATGGAAATTGTAAGCCGTTCTACTCTGCCTGATGGTTACGTCCTGGTTTTATTCGACGCTACGTCACTCTTCACCAATGTGTCCAAGGAGTCTGTGTTTGCTTCTCTTACTAATAATTGGGATCTGATTGCAGATTTTACCGATATACCTATGGATACCTTTATGAAAGTTGTAGAAACTATCTTCGATAAGCACCGTGAGAGACTTTAGAAAGCCCTATAAGGTCATAGTACCGGATAGGGATAAAATTGAAACCTCACAAACGTTGGAGCTTAAGTATGATACCATCTGGTATACAGATGGATCAAAGACTGAGACGAGTACTGGAATAGGTGTGCGAGGCAGAAGACTGGGGGATGCTTATAGCATTAACCTGGGACCTCTCGCAACTATATTTCAGGCAGAAGTAACTGCCATATTGGTCTGTGCTGAAGAGCTGGTATGGAGAAACCTTGTAGAGAGGAGAATCTGTATCATGACTGACAGCCAAGCAGCTCTAAGAGCCTTGGAAGGAGTTGAATTACACTCCAAGGTTGTCATACAATGCAAAGATACTCTGGTAAAAGTTGCTCTCCGCAACAGCGTCACACTGATGTGGGTGCCGGGACACCGGGGCATCAAAGGCAACGAAGAAGCGGATTCTCTAGCTAGGAAGGCCGCTTGCGCAAACCTAATGAGCCCGGAGCCTTCCTGCGGGATTACTTACTCTACCGCAAAAGGAAGAATTAGGGATATACTAGCAGAACAACACCTTGCACACTGGGTGGACCTACCTGGACTGAGGCAATCGCGTACGTTCATAAAGGCACCGTCCAGTGAGGCCAAAAGGAACAAAATACTCATGTTGAGTAGGAAACAACTTAGAAGGTTAGTGGGTCTCTTGACAGGGCACTGCTGCCTCAAAAGGCACCTCAGCATTATGGGGCTGGCGGAGGATCCTATTTGCAGGATGTGTGACGAGAAGGATGAAACCCCACTCCACATACTATGCCAATGCCCGGCCTTGACCAGGAGCAGGCTGCGTCACCTCGGTTTGCTCTACCCAACAACCGAGGAGATAGAACAATCTCCTTTCAACTGTGTTCTCGACCTGGTCGAAGAGACGCAGTTGTTTGAGTAAACTCGGATGGGTGCACAATAAGCTTAAGCTTCAGTGCAGTGGGGACATGTACCACAGCCCGTTACTAATAATAACACAGGGCAACAAAAAAAATAAAGTTGTTTGTTTCCTGTAATTTTTTTTTTTGATTCTATCTCAAATTGATGCGTATTTTTTAAATTCCGCAACAATTTTGCTCTAACAGCTTTTGTTTTTGAGTTATAGCTAAATGTACGTTTTGCTAGAAGTAGTTGCAGCAGTGCAGTTACGGTTGGCGTCAGCCGCAAGTGCAATATCTAATGGGATTTTGCAACAGATGGGTTTAAAAAAGTACCAACCTAGTGATTGGCGTCTTTTCATAGACAGCAGCAAAAGAAGTTTAAAGTGTGTTTTGCTTCATAACGGTAACAAGTACGGATCCATACCTATTGCTCATTCGACGACTTTAAAAGAAGAATACGTAAATATTTCTAAGGTTATGGAGAAAATTAAATATCAAGACCACAACTGGGTCATTTGTGTTGATCTGAAAATGGTTAACTTTCTTTTAGGTCAACAAGGTGGGTACACAAAGTTCCCTTGTTTCATGTGTCTCTGGGACAGTCGTGACAAACAACATCATTGGTCACAAAAAGTTTGGCCAGTGCGGAAAGCGCTGTAAGTTGGAAATAAAAATGTTATAAACGTGCCTTTAGTTAGCCGAGACCGCATAATTCTTCCACCACTTCATATTAAACTCGGCATAATGAAACAGTATGTGAAGGCGCTTGACAAAAGTGGCGAATGTTTCAATTTTCTTTCACGCAAGTTTCCAGGATTAAGTACAGAAAAATTGAAAGCTACAAATTAGGCAACTCGTGAAAGATCCTAATTTTGTGAAATCAATGACTAAAGTCGAATCCAAAGCGTGGAATTCATTTATTTTGGTTATGAGTAATTTTCTAGGCAACAAGAAATCTTACGACCATGTCGAGCTTGTTAAGTGCATGCTATCGAACTTTCAGGAGCTAGGGTGCAACATGAGCATAAAAATCCACTTCCTGCACTCGCATTTAGACCGATTTCCACAAAATTTGGGCGATTTTAGTGAAGAGCAGGGTGAAAGATTTCATCAAGATCTTCGGACAATGGAAGAGCGTTATAGGGGAAGGTGGGACTCACATATGATGGCAGACTACTGCTGGAGTTTGCAACGAGATCTACCTAACCTAGTTCATTCAAGGAAATCTTATAAAAGATCATTTGATAGTGCACAATAGAAATTTTGTTAACATTTTCTTGCATTTTTAGGTCAAAATAATAAAATTGTATATTTCAAAAAGTAAAGCTGTTAGCAATCTCGCAGTATTTTTTTCATAGTCAGGGCCATAGGAACACCCCATAACAGAAAAAAAATTGGAGGAAACAAAACTTGTGTTGACCAGTGTAATAAATAATCTTCGATAATAGCTACTTTCAATTTGATGGTAGCTTCTACTCTCAACAGATTGGGACGGCAATGGGGGATCCTGCGAGTCCTGTTTTTGCTAATTTCGTCATGCAAGACCTCCTAATGAATTTTATGAGTAGTATTGACTTTCGGATCCCATTCCTGATGTTATATGTAGACGACATCTTGACTGCCGTCCCTCTTGGCAAGGTTCAGAGATGTTTGGATGTCCTCAATGAGTTTGATGACCGATTGAGCTTCACACACGAGATGGAAGTTGAAGGAGTTGTCCCATTCTTGGATATGTTGGTGTGCAGGAGATCAGATGGTACGCTGTTCACGGACCTCTACAAGAAACCATCATCTAGCGACACATTATTGAATTACAACTCTGCATACCCCTTCAACCAAAAGATGGGTGTTATCAGCACCTTACTTCTACAAATAGACACTGTGGTGAGTCCGGACATGAGGACGTCTCGTGTGTTACAACTTAGAGACCAACTTTTAAAAAACTCATACCCACATAGATTAGTTCACATGATGTTGTTTCGCCCTAAGTGTAAAAAGGTGACCCAGATAAGTGGGTAGGTTGATTCTGACGAGATGAAACCACGTTACCATACCACGTTTCAAGAACATCTTGAAAGAATTTATCCATGGTGGTCAGATCTGTCTGGCCTTCTACAATAATTTCAAACTCGGCAACTTAGTGTACTCTAACGTCAAAGATCCTCTCCCAATAAAATACATAAGTAACGTGGTTTACAAAATTAACTGTGAATGTGGGTCGTCTTACATTGGACAAACCAGACAGCTGCTATCAGAAAGACTGAATCAACACAGATACGATGCAAGGGTGGGTTCTAACAAGACAGGTATATCGGAGCATCTTAACCGTAGTAGCCATGTCTTTGATATGAACGACGTTGAAGTCCTGGCGGTGGAACATAGTTACCCTAAGCGACTATTTCTTGAATCCTCTTATGTGATTACCACCGAAAATAACGTGAATAAAATTACTGATTTTGAACAGATGAACAGTACGTTCAAGTCCTTACTGTATATTTACCACAAGAAGATCAAACGAGATTGATTTTCTCTTCTTCTTGAAGATCGAGTTCAAAATGAAGAAAAAATAATATCGTGCCCACTTTACTGAAAATAATCTAAGGATTGAACTTGAAAAATTTCTGGAGAACGACTTACAAGTAGAGACCAGATTGGTAAAGGCGTATAAGCTTAAGAATTCTAAAATGGAAACAGTAGTAGCAGAAGTAGAATCTTGGAATAAGAAGCAAGAAATAATGAACAAGAAAAGTAAACTAGGAAACCGCAAGGTATATATTGATAATGACTTAACTGTTGAAGAAAGGCAAATTCAAAGAGAACTTCGGGATATGGCCAAGAAAGAGAGAGAAAAAGGTAACCGAGTAAAAGTAAGTTATCAAAGAATTGTAATAAATGAAGTTGTATTTGAATGGAATAAGATAAAAAAAACATTGATGGGAGAAGAGAAAGGAAAACATGATGCAAAAAACTAGTTACCACAAATAGTTCACCTAATGCAACAATAATGACAAGCTCAGTAATGGAGATGGAACAACGAAATGATAAAGAGAAAAACAAACAAACAGAAAAGGATAAAAAGAAGAAGAAACTAGCCAGCAATATGGAAAACCGATTAAAAATGCAAAAAATTAAATATATTAAACTAGGAACATGGAACATAAGAAGTATAAATGGGAAAGAAATCGAACTAACAAAAGAAATGAGAAAAGCGAATTTGGACTTTCTAGGAATAACCGAAACAAAGAAAAAAGGCAAAGGCTGGATAAAATTATCTGGAGGATACTGGATGGGTTGGTCTCGAGTCCAAAACGAAGAAAGAGCTAAATGTGGAGTAGGTTTACTCATAAAAGAAGATAGAATAATGGTGGTAGAGATCAAATGGAAACAAGAGAATTTAAAAATAATAGTAATCTACGCACCAAACGAAGATGCTACAGAAGACTTAAAAGACGATTTTTATAACAATTTACAAGAAGAAATAGACAAAACAAAGCATAATAACCTCATTGTAATGGGAGATTTCAATGCAAGAATTGGAAACAATAACAGAGGAATCGAAGAATGGATGGGTAGACAAAGAGAACAAACTAGAAATAATAATGGGAAAAGACTAATTACATTCAGTATAAAAAACGATGTGGTAATAGCAAATTCAAAGTTTGCGCATAAAGATAAACATAAATACACTAGAGAAGAACCAAGTAGGAATGAAAAATCAATAATTGATTACTTTTTAATAAGCAAACAATTATGGAAGTACATAAAAGATGTGAAGGTAAGAAGAGGACCAGAAATTGCAAGCGACCACTACTTAGTTCAAATGGAGTGTATTAATAAAGACGACAAACAAGAAATCAAAAGACAAGTATTGAAAGAAAAAATAAAAGAGCATACACTGAAAAATTGGAAGCAAATTTAAAAAAAGAACAACATGATGGTCAGAAGAAATAAAAGAAATGATAAAAGATAGGAAGAAAAAATGGTTAAAATATCTAGAATCAAAAAATGAAGCAAGCTATGAAGAATACAGAGAAAGCAGAAGAAAAGTAACAAAGAGGATAAAAGAAGGGAAACAAATAGCCTGGGAAGAGTTTGGAAATGTAACGAAAAAGGCGTACAAAGAAAATCAAAAGCTATTTTACGGCATTCTAAAACAAATGAGAAACAAGAAAGAAATGAGCCTGAGTACTTCAAAAAACTTTTAAAAGCAGACAACACACAAGTGCGGAAAGAAAAGAGCCAAGAAAACACTCTACGCGAAGAAAAAACACGTATGGAAATATCGTTATTTTCGGAAGAAGAACTTGAAAATGCACTAAAGAAAATGAAAATGGGGAAAGCGGCAGGGCACGACGAGATCACCCCGGAGATGATTAGATACGCAGGTATAGAAGCACAACAAATGCTGCTCGAAATTTTTAACAAAATAATGGAACAAATAAAAATACCCAAAGATTGGCAGATAGGAATCATAATTCATTTCTATAAGAAAGGAAACAGAAGAGACTGCAAAAAAGGTATAACCCTACTAAGCGTACCAGGAAAAATGTATGCAAGAATGCTGGAAAACAAGATAAAGAAAACATTAGAACAGCAATTGGAAGACACGCAGTGTGGGTTTAGACCAAACAGGGGGGTCCAAGATCATATATTTGCACTTAGGCAAATTATTGAAAAAGTTACAGAAAGAGGAAAACAGATGCACCTTTGCTTTGTAGATCCGGAAGAGACTTTCGATCGAATTATAAGAGAAGATGTCTGGAATAGTTTGTATGAAAGAGATATAAGTGAAGCATTAATTGGTAATATTAAAAGTTTATACAATAAGACACTAAGCTATGTTAGAACAAACAATGAAAAATCGAAAACTTTCCAGACTGATCAAGGGCTGGGCAGGGGTGTATACTAAGTCCGTTGCTGTTCTCAATAGTCTTAGATGACGCTATAAAGATATTGTCGTGTTTCGAAATGCATAAAAACATTAATTTTATTATTTTGTGGATTGCTTTAAAATTTTAATTTTGTTTCATTATTATTTATAACATTACAAACACACTGTATAAAGTTTGTAAAATTTTCTGTGTAAATAAAAGGTGGGAGAAGACTAGAGAGAGAACGGCGAGTGGGTCGATGCAAGGAGAATGCCGTGGTGCCTAGCAGATGAAAAACAATTCCCGCAATTCTAATTGAAATTATAATTATTTGTAACAAATAAATTAAGTTAAGTTGAGTTTTTGTTTTATTTTAAATAAAGTGAAGTGCCACAAATTAAAAAGTGAAGAATTTGTGAAAATATTCAATGTACAAAAGGTGCATAGCAACAAATTTGAGACCAGCTGGGAGCCCAAGTGCACTCCAACAATACAACAAATTAACACAAGTGAGCATTAAATTTTAATTTACAATTTTAATACTTTGAAGAGTCTCTTGCTAAAACAAAAAATGGATGCCCAGTAATTTGGATCAATTTATGGTATAAGAAAAATTATATAAAGTTTGCCTAGATAGGGACATCTCAATATGCAAGAAGAAGGTTAAACCATACTGTGTTGGATACTGGAAATTAAATAGAGTGGAAGTCAGCGAATTATGCTATGCAGATGATATGGTAATATTTGGGGCAACAGAAAAAAAACTGCAAAACATCAACATTTACAGAAAAGAGCTGGAAAAGAAAAACATAAAAATTAACAAAGAGAAAACAAAAACTATGACAACCAGCAGACAGAATATTAAGTATAGCATAAAAATCGACGACATTGTATTGGAACAGGTAGATAGCTACAAGTATCTTGGTATTGTAATCCAGGAAGACGGAAAAATAGATGAAGAAATAAACCAAAGAATAAGTGCAACATAAAAACTATTTAATGCAATGAAAACAACATTTTAGGATAAGAAAGAGATACCTAAGAGCACCAAAGTTGACGTTTACAAGAAAGTGGTAATACCGGTTCTGACATATGGATGCGAGTCTTGGATTACAACTAAAAGACAAAGAAGCACAATACAAGCTACAGAGATGAGATTTCTAAGAAAAATTGAAGGTACAACAAAGTTGGATAGAATCCCAAATGTGAAATATCGACAAGAACTGGGTACGCAATCGATAGAAGCTATAGTGCAGGAGGCTTGGACATATCAGCAGAATGGAGACGAATCGAATCACCAGAAGGATATTTGAAGCTAGACCAGGAAAAACAAAAATAAGAGGAAGACAAAAAAAAACGTGGAATGATGAGATACAAGCGGCAGCAGAGGTGCGAGAAATAAAATGGAAAAACATTGCAAAATAAACACAAGATCGAAAATCATGGAAAATGCTATGGAAAAGAACACCTAAAGAGTAAATATAAAACTAACTCCAATAAAACCTACACCGAGAGGTAAATGGTAAAATTTGATTATATATGTATGTATGTAATAAGGACTGAGTGCGGCCTTGTGTAGGTAGTGTTAGCAGTGGTGAGAAGTGATTTTGCAAATTGTAGGAGAAATATAGAGCTGAAAATTGTACGAAATACGTTTTCTGTAGTACGAGGACGTAGAAGATAACAAAAATGAAGAAATGAGCATAAAAACCAAGATAGAGGAAGTGGACAAACAATGGAGACAGAAAAGGCAGGAAAAGAGAAATGAATTGGAGGGAATGAATGAAAGAATCTTAAAACAAGAGAAAATGATGGAGAGGTTGGAGGAAAAATTGGAGAAGTACGAAAGAGAGAAAAGGAGGAACAACATTAGGTCATTGTCACTATTTCCATCCCAAGAATTGAATTTTTTTCTATTGATTATTAGAAAAAGGACAATTTTCTGAGTATTTTAATACAAAATTTTTTTTGGATTATGCATTAGTTGTCGAAATAACGGCGTTTTAAAAAATTAGGAACAGCAGGGAGATGTAATATTATGATACACCCCGATGCTTGACTGTAACTGGCAAGTTGAATCCCCGCCCTTATTTCTGTTGACGGTACCTGTGCTGTGATATACTCTTAATGTTGTTGTCAGTTGCGGCTGACACCCGGACGAGTTCTATGCCTTCGAGTTCCACCCTTGGCGAATTCTGCCATTCTACAGAAATATTTTTAAATTGTTATGTTATTTTTTTTGCTTAACTCAACAACGGCCTATCATGTACCTGTGTTGAAACTTGTATCTAAAATGCATAGAAATCTTCGATTTTTAAAATTCGATTTTTTCGAGAACTAATTCATAATCCAACAATATTTTTGTTTTAGTATGCTTAGAAAAATGTCTTCTTTCCAATAGGCAATAGGAAAAAGTTCAAATCTTGAGATGGAAATCGTGACAGATCCCCAATATTGTCTCATCAAGAGGCGTCCGCAAAAGAAATGAATACCAGAGAAAGAGTCAAGAACTTCCTACAGAAAGAACTTACAATACAAATTGAGGTAATTGAAACATTCAAAATAGAAAGAACCGCAGGAAGAGAAGTCCTAGTGGCTAGACTTCGCAGATTTGAGCAAAAAACATCAGTAATAAAAACAAAAACAAATTGAAAGAAACAAACACATACATTGTTACGTTGTTGTATCAACCTCGTACATCCTTTTGCACGCAAGAGATTTTTGATAAGTAATAAAAAATTTTCAAAATAAAATTCTTTGTTATAATTCGATTTTCTAGTAGTCCGTGGGAAAATAAAATTGTACAATGTAAGTTTAAGCCAGAAAATTTGGGTTAACCAATGAGATACATCAAAAAGCTGTTTTTAAGAAATCTTATTGGTTAATCTAAATTTTTTAGTTTAAACTCACATTGTACAACTGACCCTAAGTTGATTTCCTTAAATTCTATTATCTGTTGTTTCTTGAACACTGCTGTAAGTTCTATTTGTTTTATAACTTCTTCTTCTTCTTCCACTTCTGGCTAGGAACCTGTTCCTGTTTGCCTGCCTCATCACTACTCTAAGGATGACGAAAACCAACTTTAAGCCCATCTCTTGGGTGGTCGTCCTGAGGGTCTTTTCCCTATCGGTCGTCGGTTTTTACAAATGTTGGCTAATCTATTCTCGTCCATGCGATCAACGTGATCGTTCCAAGCCCTCTTTCGATGTTTCATAAACTTAACTATGTCTACTACGTCGCATCTCTGTCTGATGCTAGCACTAGTTTGTCTATCTCGCAGTGTTAGACCTTTTATTGTTCGTAGTATCTTCATTTCTACCGTTCTTGCTTTTTGTTTCGTTTTTTTTTGTTTCAGCTCTCGTTTCTGTGGCGTAAGTTAGAATCGGGCGTACCATGGCTTTATATATTTTCACCTTGCTGTCTGTTCTCATGTGTTTGTTATTCCAGACCATTGCTCTTAGACTTCCATATATTTGTGTCGCTTTTATTGCTTGTTGTTGTATTTCGCCCATTAGGTCTCTTGCGCTGGTGATTTCTGTGCCCAAATACTTGTACTCCATGACCTGTTCCACTATCTTTCCGCCCACCTCCAGTTTACATCGAATCGGTTCCTTTGCAATCACCATTGTTTTTGTTTTCTTTGTCGAGATCTCCATATTATATTGTTTGGCTGTTACATTGAATTGGAACAGAAGTCTTTGTAGGTTGTCCTCGTTGTCGGCTATCAATACGGCATCGTCTGCGTAACACAATATATTGATATTCCTATTACCCATGCGAAATCCTCTCTTGTGTTCATGTCTTGTATAATCTTGTTCATGATAAGAGTGAAGAGAAAGGGACTAAGGGAGTCTCCTTGTCGTATTCCGGATTTAATTTCAATAGGTTTTGTGAAATTATCTGATGTTATTACTCTTGTCGAATTATCTGTATTTATGTCATATATCAGCTCTAAAAGTTGTTGTTCCACATGTTCCTCGTTCAGAATTCTTATAACGTCATCCTTTCTGACTCGGTCAAAGGCCTTTGTGAGATCTACAAAGCACAAGTATGCTGGGTTATTATATTCTATGAATTTCTCCACAATCTGGCGGAGTATAAAAATTGCGTCCACCGTGCTTCTGTTTCGTCTGAACCCCTGTTGTTCTTCTTCCACCATAATTTTTTCTTGCAATCTTGTATTTATTACAGAGGTAAACAGCTTTAGTGTCGAGTTTAGAAGTGTTATACCACGATAGTTATCTGGTATTCGTTTTTCTCCTCGTTTGAACACAGGCACCGTTAAGTTTTCTTTCCATTCTGATGGTATTTTTCTTTCCAATATTATTCTTTGGAATAGACCGTGTATTGACTTGATTAGAGAGTCCCCTCCACATTTCAGCAACTCGTTATGTATTCCATCAGAACCAGGCGATTTTCTATTCTTTAATTTAGTAATCTCTGATTGTACCTGTTCGGGTGTTATTTCTACTGCGTCATTATTTGTGTTGTTTCCAAATTTCAGAGCATCGTTGTCTGTATTCTCTGCATACAGCTTTTCGAAATAACGCATCCACTGTTCTTCTTCTATGTTACCAAATGACATATTTTCATTTATTTCCTTCTTTTGGCTTCGCAGCATTCTCCATACTTTCTTCTGTGCCCCGTATATGTCATATTCCATGTCCTTTGTATACCTTTCGCAATAATCCTGTTTTATTCTTCTTATATCCCAATTAATACGATTTCTTGTTCGTACATATAGCGAGTATTCGTCCATCGTTTGATTGCGTTTGTATTTGAAGAATGCTTTTTTCTTTTCTTTTGCAAGTTCTTTAACCTCTTCGTTAAACCATGGTGTTCTTGTGAAGACTTTATTTTTATTTGTTTTTCTTGTACCTAAGGCTTCTACGGCTGCTTGTGTGATATTTGCCTTTAGTGTTTTCCATATTTGATTTAGTGAGCAGTCAGCTTCTACAGTATTCGCTTCAAGCTTCTGTTTCAATCTGTTTTGATATAAATTTTTTATACTTGGATCGGTTATATTTCCAATATTGAGTTTTTATATGAATACTGCCAGTTTTTTCTTAAATTTAAGATGTAGGTTTAGTTTGATCATTACCAGCCCATGATCCGAACCTACATTTGCGGAAGTGAGGGTTCGCACGTCCATTACATTCTTTGGATGTATTTCTCTGTTGCTTAAAATATAATCAATCATGGAGTTCTGTCCTCTGCTATTGGACCACGTTATTTTTTGTTGTACTTTGTGGTCAATGAAAGTATTGTTTATTCTTAATTCATTCATAGTGCAAAATTCCAATAAATCCTCTCCACTTTCGTTCATTAAATTTTTGCTTGACTCCTGGTATGATTGCATCTCCAATTCTCCCATTGAAGTCTCCCATTATGACAATTTTCTTCTTTGCAGGTATGGAAGTTGTTTTATAACAAATTTAAAAACATTTTTTTGACAAAGTTTGTGCTTATTTTTGCAGAAGTTTGTGCATTTAGGAACAAATTTCGCAATTTTTCCGAATTTTTTGTGCTTATTTATCCGGACCCTACTTATGACTTCTACGTAACGTTTGAAAATAATGTTGTACCTGCTAATAATAACTCTGATTGCGTTTTCAGGAGTTAGGCCTCTTTAAAGCATTTTTTTAAATTTCCTCCTTCACATTGCCATAGCTCCGCAAATATTGAATTTACAGTAAAAATTGTTTAGTGCATTTTTAAAGAACGTGAAGTAATCAACAAACTAGATTTAATCCTTTTATTGTCTAAAAATCAACGGCTTTCGAGCTTTTTTTCTTTGCTTTTTTTTCAAAACCCACTATAAATTAGACGAATATTGGGTGTAAAGGGGAAGCAATTCAAACAAATTAACTGCTGGCCAACGTTTCGGACTATATTGTCATGTTCCGAACCAAAGTTTTACCTACCCTATTGCCCATTTTGAAAATTTTATTACAAACCAAATTAAATTTAATGAAATATTTAAATGAAGAATTTGAAAAAGAATTTAAAAAATGAAATGCTGGGGGTATTTCAATATATTAATCCATCCTCAGGGCTAAAATATAAAAACAGAGGTGCTACAATGTATTAAAAAATAAGAGTGTCCCGGGGGACGCAATCATACCTAACTGGTTGGTGATGGTAAACGCTTGAAAATGCAGTGTGTTGTCGGAAATTGACATGGATATGGATATTATTATTACAATTCTAATTTATTACTGAAAAAATTAAAAATGTTTACAGTAAAACTATCACAACTCAAATCTTTCTAAATCGAAATACAAATTTTATTTTCCAATTGTAATAATTTAAATTTGCTCTGCGAGAGTAGCAATGATAAAAAAATAACAAAAAAAAGAACGAAAGTTATAACGTTTAAAAAAAAGATATAATCAGAAGTAAAATCTTTATAGAAAACTAACCCGTAGAAAAAATATCCCATTTTAACTTTTTAGGATGTAACGTAAACTTCGACCGAGACAACAACATAGCTAACAAAATAAATAAATTCCAGAATATATACATGCGAAATAACACATAGAAACCTAAAGAATCTAAATCGTAAAGAAAACTGAATACAATTTTATAAAACAATGGCCATGCCTGTCCGAACCTACGGCTGCAAAACATGAGAAACTAAGGGCAGCAGAGATGAAATTCAAAAAAAATATTCTCTTTCAACCCAAAAGGAAAAAAGATATTGACCGCCCGAGAAAGCGTTGACGAGACTTATGAAGTCGGAACAGGCAACAAAGCGTAAACTTCAAAAGGAAGAAGAGATCGATGGAGGAGATAGCAACCCCCACACTTTTGGTATGAACATTTTACACTAAATGTGGTTTACAGCTCACCTCATTATTATCTGGTTGATCTTCTAAAACTGAATCATCTTCTTTAATGTCAACGGAATGGTGCAATTCTTCCAATTTGCCTTTAATGCTCTCCATTTCGTCATGGTTATAACCATCACTGGAAACTCGCAAACCATCAATACTTTCGTCGAATGTAGTTAAGACTTCCAAAAGTATTTCACCGTCCATACTTGAAGCATCAACTTGTAGTATAAATTTTGAGGTTAGGTTACAGTTCTAGTAATAAATTTAGCAGAATTAATATAAAATATACAAATATATGGAATTAATCAACACATTAAAATTATAGCTACCTGTTAGCTTTAAATATTTGAATTATAAACATCCAAACAAAATACTCAAGAAACTAAAAATGACATCCAAGACATTGAACATCCAGTGGCGGCGAAAGATTTTTTTTTAACATTTAAAATTATGTTTTGTGTATTTTTAATGTTTGTATTGATTTTAAACTTGTGTTATATTCTGTATATGAAAATTCTAGTTAAAATTGAGTTATCATTTAAACGCGGTCGAAAGCAGTCGTGTCAAATTGAATTAATTAAGCGCGTGTCGATAAAGTTTGTGAAAAAGTTGAATTGTTTGGGAAGTTTGACCAATAGCAGCGACGGCGCCAGCATTTTTTAACTGGGTGGGCCCAATATATTTGAGGTGGGCGCACAAAATTTATATATAAACTAAAAAATTCTTTCGAATTATGAATAAAAGTAGGTAAAAAAAATGTCGAAAACTTGGAGTTTTTTAATTTTTTTCAAAACAATGTATCTTTTAAACGAAACACTTTACAAAAATTCTGACGTCCCATTCCGGATAGAAAATTTAACGGACTACAACTTTTGTCTAATAAAAATTTTGGAAAAACCAATCCATTTCACCAAAAATCATGAAATCATAAACAAGGCAGCTACAAAACACAAAATTAAATTCAAATTTTTTTTATTTTTACTGAAAAATTATTTTATTGAGGTTACATTACATTATTTAAGTAAATCTTCGAAATGACTACCCTCATTTTCAATACACAGATGTATTAATCAATAAAATTATTTAATTTAATTTTTTGTTTTGCAGCTGCCTTGTTTACTATTTTCTGATTTTCTGTGAAAAAGATAGGTTTTTCAAAAAATTTTACTAGACAGAAGTCGTAGTCCGTTAAATTTCCTATCCGGAATAGAGCGTCAGAATTTTTGTGATATAAAATGTTTCGTTTAAATTTAAAAGATAGTTTTGAAAAAAAAAAAACCTTACTATTGTAAGGTTTATGTTGTGTAACATCTGACATATCACCTTGGTAGTAAGCAACATTATTATTTGAAATAATTAATAATTATAAATCATTTAAAATCGCGAAATAGGTGGAACGGCATTACGTTACCAGTAACCGTAACCCCAACCTTCATAGCGTATTGCGTTATGTGCTTGCAACATAATTACATCATTCGGTGATCGCGAATTCGAACCTCACGTCGGACAAAGTTTTTTTAATGGCATTTTATAATACAAATGATGTCTATGTATTCCGATAAAATAATTTTGGCGCTCATTAGTCAAATCAAATTGTTACAAAATGCGGCGTCGGAAGGCAGAGATATTTCGAACTCTTTCACAAATTATTCAAATTAAACAAGTTACGGCTGATAGCTAATACTTTATTGTTAATTCTTTCGATTGTGAGTCGAAGGACGAGTTGAAAATTTCTACAAGTTAAATAAATAAATAAACAATAATAAAAAGTATTAAAATAATAAACTAAATATAAAAGAAATAAATAAAATAGTACTTACAATTCCTGCCTTTACCGGTTTGCACTTTAAACTGACTTTACTGCTTGAGTGCGCCCTTTTATATGCAGTTTGCGAACTATAGTTCGGTAACAACCCGTAAGGACAGGTTCATAAGTACTATTTTAAAATTTAGATCAGGGGCGTATTAGGAGGTGACGAAGTTTCCGTAACACAAATAGCGCGCGATTTTCTGGCTTCCTGTTACGCATTTCCGTCCCATTTCACAAAATTACCTCCCTAAGCGAGCGGAAAGATGTTACACATCAAAAATCAAAATAAAAAAGCTCAAATTTTTCAACGTTTTTTTACCCACTTTTATTCTTACTAGAAAGCCGTTGATTTTAGACAAAAAATGATTTAATTTAGTTTGTTGATTACTTCCCGCTCTTTAAAAAAGCACTTATCTATTTTTATTAAAAAATTAATATTTTCCGGGCGATGGCCATGTGAAAGTGTAAATTAAAAAAAAATGATTTAAAGAAGCCTAACTCTCGAAGGCTTGAATTGATAAAAAAAAATTGTTAAAGATGTTTGTTTAAATTGTTAAGTGTCCTCTATCAGCACCTAAGTTTGTAAAGTTTATTTGGGGCCACCCTGTATAAACAGAAACAAAAGTAATTTATATATTTTCCTAGCTTTTTCTTTAACAAATTGATTAATATAATATCATTCATATTTAAGTTGTAAAAAAGTTACAATATAAATAAAATAAAAAAAATAATAATATAAAATTCTCATATCATTTAATTTGCTCTGTCCCAAAGAAGATCGTAAATAATTTTTAACCTTTTTAGGGCTAAAAAAGATCAAAATAAAAATTGCCGCCCCCAAAAGACTTGCGCCCCGGGACTGTAGCCCATTTAGCCCTGTGGTTAGGGTTGCCCTGACTGTAATACTAATTACACACAATTTGTAAATTTCCGTAAAAGCTAATCTATATTTTTACTTAACATATTAACTTAAATCTGATCTTCAAGTTAAATTCCCTAAAATCAGAAGTAGTTATTTTGAAGTAATGCACTTCAAACTTTTAATTTAAATCTGATTTTCAAATTCCCATCTTAAAAATCAGAAGTAGATATTTTGAAGCAATGAACTTCAAATTATTAACTTAGATTTGATTTTTAAATTCACATTTCTAAAATTGGAATTAATAATTTTGTAGGAATGAATTATCTTAGATGTAATCTCCAAGTTAAAATCTTTAAAATCACAATTAGTTATTTTGACGTAATGAATCTCAAACTATTAACTTAGATCTGATTTTCAAATTGCCATCTCTAAAATCAGAAGTAGATATTTTGAAGCAATGAGCTTCAAACTATTAACTTAGAACTGATCTTGAAGTTAAAATCCCTACAATCAGAAGTAGTTATTTTGAAGTACCGAACTTCAAACTTTTAACTTAGATCTGATTTTCAAATTCTCATCTATAAAATCAGAAGAAGATATTTTGAAGCAATTAGATTCAAACTATTAACTTAAATCTGATCTTCAAGTTTAAATTTTTAAAATCTTAAGTACTTATTTTGAAGTTATGTACTTCAAACATTTAACTTGAATCTGATTTTCAATTTCACATCTTTAAAATCAGAAGTAGATATATTGCAGCAATGAACTACAAACTGTTAACTTAGATATGATTTTCAAATTCCTATCTCCAAAATCTGAAGTAGTTATTTTGAAGTAATTATTTTGAATTATACACGTATTAAAAACTTGTATTTGAACCTTTTTTGTTATTTATAAATTTATTGTGCTAAAATTTTAAGTTTTAGACTACTTTAGTAACATTGTTTTTAAGTGTCCATACTTCCGTGAGCGGCAGTGTAGGAATGAAAATTTAAAAGGGTAGCATCGTTTTCATTTTTTTAATTTCCTACAATTTGGGTGAGCACGTTTTACTTTTATTATTTTAAAAATAAAACAAAGGCTTTTAATTAATTAAAGTTGTTTTATTTGAAGTGAGGTGCTAATAAAAGTGAAAAATTATAAAATTGTAGATATATTTGGATTATTTGTTAAAATTGCACTAACAAATTTGTTTGACTGACGAGTTAACACCAGCTGCAATACCATTGTGTAAGCCCGATACGATAAGGTAATAAAAGTTAACATAAAACCACACGAAAATTTACAATTACATAAAATTAAATTACTTAAGTCTCATCCTCTATAAAAATAATCTGTGTAACCCAGCAAATTTAACAGAAGGGTGAAAATTTATAAATTTGTGAAGTTGGAGGCATAGCAGTATATTATCGCAAACGTTTTCACCACACTATGGCATCATCAGGCGATAAACTAGAAAATTTCCGTATTTATCGACAAAATTGCAAGAAAAAATTTGATATGATTAATATCTAGTTACACTACCTAAACCACTTATCTATTGATTATTTTTAATTTTTTGAATAATAAAACATGTTCAATACGTTATTAGAACCAGCGACGGCGTCAGCATTTTTTAAATGGGTGGGCACAAAGTGGGCCCAATATATTTGGGAGGGGGGGGGGCACAAAAAATTTAAAAATTACAGTATTGAAATAAACACCTAAAATTTAAAACGTATTGTGGTGTTTCAAAAAGATTCACACCCACCCTGTACATTTTTAGAAAAATTTGTTTTAAATAGTTGTAATTTTGTAAGATTGTGAAATTAGAGAGGTAGGAGCGAATCGACGGAAATACGAGGCTTTTTGCCAAGATGGCTGCCCGAGCCGGTCGTTAATTTTGGCTCTTGTGAAATATTTTGAAATTTTGTGAGATTTTTTTGATTTATAAAGTTGTGAGTAATAATTTTGATATTGGTTTAAATAAAGAGATTTTAATGCGTTCGCATTAGTGCGTAGTTTTTAAAGTTTGAAAATATTTTGAATTGTTTTTGATGAGTTCCTACTGAGCAGTTGATTTTATAATTTTTGGAAAACTAATTATTTTTTTGGATTAGAAGAATTTTATTTTTAATTTTTGAAAACGAAAGAACCCAACCTGAGATAAGATTGTCTCATCTCCCGCGAGAAAGAGGTTAGTCCGGAGCACTTGAAGTGCATGTGAGAAAACAATCTTTTTTTTAAAAAGGATCACTGCAGTATATTCTAAAGAAAAAAAAGAAAACTGTTAGTTAACCCTCATCAAGAATTTCAAAAAAAAAAGAAAAAAAGAAGAAGAAAAAAGAAGAAAAAAGGAAGAAAAAAAAAGAAGAAAAAAAAGAAGAATTTTGTTGGATAGTCCTTTAGTTTTCGAAAAAATTGAATCTAAAAATCAAAAATTTACTTGTATTTTAGATCTACGTTTTAACATGGATCTATGATAGGCCGTAGTTGAGTTAGTCAAAAAAACAGACCGTCCGTCCTTCGGGCCTGTTTTTTAGACTAACATAACATAACAACTTAACAATTTTAAAAATATCCCTGCAGAATGACAGAACTCGCCAACGGTGAAACTGGAAGCCATAGAACTCATCCGGGAGTCGACCGCGACTGACAGCGTACAGAAATTAAAGAGGGGGGCTTAACTAGCGAGTTACCGTCGCGCGACTCGTGGCGGCAGGTTGTATCGTCTTAGATATTCCTTTAAATATTATTGATAACAAAAAGTGTTCTTTAAGCAACTGACCTTCTTGTGCAAGTAGTTCTAGTAATTCAAGATAGGTAATTCCCATTATTTAAAAATTCGTTATTTTCTCGATGTCCACGAAAATCAATTTCTTGCTTACTCAAAAAACAAGCAACATGGATATTTAACGTGCTAGTAAACGTCTATTGATACTGACTTTTTCATTATGTTTTAGGGTAGCAAGTCGTCGACTTTCTGATATCACATTTCAATTCGAATTTACCCAAAACATGAAATTTTTCTTGATTTCTCAAAGAAAATATTATTGTTGAATGTTTTTATATAGAATAGTTTTCTGCTTTTCTTATAAAATTTTTTATTTTCGACAATTCATCAACATTCTTTTCCTCCGCCAAAAATTACGCAAATAAAACAAAACTTTTTATTTCGCTTATCGCAACCAGTAAACAACAAAAATTAATATACCAACTGCACTGAAATTTTCTAGCAAATTTACCTTCTTGATATTCCAATAAAAAGCTGGAAGAAAGGGTGTTCGTTTATTAGTTAAATTTTAGTTAAAAAAATTATTTTTTAATTTATTATTTATTTCCATTGACAAAAAAAATTTAAAAAGTATAATACTGCAATAAATGTATAAAAACGTAGAACTTGTAATAGCAAATACATAAATTACATTGCATAAACTTTGAATAGACTGAATAGATTAGACTCAACGATTGAAATATTTGCTGTATGCAATTTCCCCACTCATTTACGCTCGTATACGTTATGTATTGATAGCATTTAGCATAGAGTCATTTTAAGTACAAATCTTTCGTAAGACGTCTCTTGCTACTGGCAGCCGTCGTTATCTTATCGTATAGCAATTCAGCATCACTATTAAATTTTAACTGCAGGTGTTGATTTCAAAAGTTTTTCTTTAAATAATTAATTAAGAAATTAAAATACCACATCATTTTTTCAATATGAATAGTGTTGAATAGTAATTTTAACTTATCAAATCTAGTGCGGTATCTTCTCGACCATACTCCGCTTTTACAAATTTCAATTTTAAATTTCTTTCCAAATATTATAATTTACCCAATAACAGTTTTAAATGTCAACTTCGAAAATTAATTGTTTTGCAATTAAATAAAAGTCGCTCATCCAAATTTATCAAATTTAATTCTTAAAAAAAAAAAATCAAAAAAACAACTCACAAAATTCAAATACTTCCAAAATACTCTTTCAACAATTCTTTCCAAATATATAATATTTGCAAATATACTCGTCAAATAACTCAGACAACTTTATAGAAAATTAGAACCAAACCCGGCACGACCGGCTCGTGCGACCATTTTTGGCAAAAAGCAATCATCTTTTTTTTACTCTCCTTGCAGTTTTAAAATTAACCAACCTTTAAAATTAACAATTAAGCACAGGGTGGGTCAAAATCGTTTTGTTTCTTGACAATACATAGATATTAGTTACATAGAAAAAAAAACGCTAAATTTGAAAGAACTTTTAACAATTTATGCCGCAAAAACAGCTAGAAAAGTTAAAATTAGATTAATTTTTTTAATAAAAATATGTAAATGTAAGTATTTTTTAAATATAAAATATGATTTTTAAATACTTTTTTAATCTCACTCCCAGCCTAAAGTTTTGCCTAAGGCGTAAAAAATCCTAGCGCAGGCACTGCCCCTGGCGCCGTCGCTGATTAGAACATAGACGTTTTTTCCAGACCCGAGTCTTACATTTTTACGGTAGTTGGTCATTTTAACTCATTTCCGCAATTTTTTGACTTAGTCACTTTTTCCTGTATGCCCTCGATATATGAAACGAAAAAAGGCAAAAATTCTAAAATTGTAATAAATTACTCATAGAGGATTCTCACCAGTATGAGTTTGTAAATGTCTTTTTAATGTTGCCTTTTGGGAACATTTATAATCACAAATGATACACTCATGCGGTTTCTCACCTGTATGAGTTCGTAAATGTGTTTTTAATGTTGCCTTTTGTGAACATTTATAATCGCAAATGTTACACTCATGTGGTTTCTCACCCGTATGAATTCGTAAATGTCTTTTTACTTGTGCCTTTCTTGAACTTTTATAATCGCAAATGCTACACGCATACGGTTTCTCACACGTATGAGTTTGTAAATGACTTTTCAGAGATCCTTTCGTGAGACATTTATATTTGCAAATGTTACACTCATACGGCTTCTCACCCGTATGAGTTTGTAAATGATATTTCAGATTTGCTTTTGTTAAACTTTTATGGTCGCAAATGTTACACTCGTATGGTTTCTCACCCGTATGAGTTTGTAAGTGATCTTTTAAATTTGCCTTTTGTGAACTTTTATAATCGCAAATGTTACACTCATACGGTTTCTCGCCCGTATGAGTTCGTAAATGTATTTGTAATACTTCCTTTCGTGAACCTCTATAATCGCAAATGTGACACTCGTGCGGTTTCTCACCCGTATGAGTTTGTAAATGAGTTTTCAGAGATCCTTTATTGAAACTTTTATAATCGCAAATGTTACACTTATACGGTTTCTCACCCGTATGAGTTCGTAAATGTATTTGTAATAGTGCCTTTCGTGAACCTTTATAATCGCAAATGTTACACTCATACGGTTTCTCACCCGTATGAGTTTGTAAATGACTTTTCAGAGATCCTTTCGTGAAACTTTTATAATCGCAAATGTTACACTCATACGGTCTCTCACCTGTATGAGTTTGTAAATGGTATCTCAGATTTGCTTTTGTTGAACTTTTATGATCGCAAAGGTTACACAGGAATTTCTTTTTACCAATTTGAATTGGTGAAGGGATATCACAATCTTGATCCACTCGTGATTCGTTCATTGAAGTTTCATCTTTAATGTCGATGGAATGATGCAGATCTTCCAAATTCATTTCAATGTCTTCGTTTTCCTTCTTGATTTGAAAGTAACTCTTTAAATTACTGGGGGTTTTCTGTAACAAATATATTTTCAGTAAGATATAGAAAGCTAAAGAATAAAGAATGCTTGCTATAGCAAGCATTTGTCGTCACCGTCACCGGAAGAGTACATTAAGAGAAGAGAACGAAGAGAGAACGAGAGAAGAGAGGAGGAGAACTTACGGTTAATGCCGGCTTCACCGATAACAAGAAAAAATTGTAACAATTATTTGCATAACTGTTTTTCGTGACCCTTAACTATCGATCGTGTCCTACGCCCATGGTGGGCATTCTTCGCTTCTTCACGCATTCTCTCCGCGCAGCTTCGGCTCGTTACCAACTTTGCGCGTAAGCGAGGGACTTCGTGTTGGATCGTCAAGTAAGACGGAGGAATTTTTATAAGTGCAGTAGAAGTCAGTTATATTTTCGTATTTGAGATAATCGCAATTGCGCAAGGGTCCAATTTTGGTATTTTAACCTGAGGCGTGAAGTAAAAGTGATTGCCAGCAAATTTAACGTCGACATCAGTTGTAGATTGAATGAACGCGTGTTCTATCTTTAAAACGACGAGAGGGTCGTGTTTGATTGTCTTGCCAACTTCGAGTCAGAATCAACGAGCTACTGTGTTGTGTAATAGTGCTAGGTGCGGACGATAGGTAACGCACTAAAGCACAGGACTGCTATATTGAAGTCGAAAATTCGAACCTCGACAAGATATAAAAATTTATAATTGCATAATTGAATAATAAGAGCAAAAGTGCGGGGTGATGAGAAAGGAGGTCCGACTTTTGGTCGGCGAAAAGATTGGTTTTGACCTTTGATTTAGGGGAGTGATCGGTGATTTTTTGGTGTAGTGAGAATTACTGCAGTTACCACCGCTCCTACTTGCGGATTTGCGCCAATTTCAAGAAAATTGTGTTCTTTCGTTTCTTTTTCGCCATTGGATTTCTTGAAACCCGAAAGATCGAGCGATAGCGACCACTCAACAGCAGCAATAAGATAAGTTTTTTTACCTTATTACTTCTTTTCGTTTCCTTCATCTGCAAAGCTGTACAACACCGATAATATTTTTTGATAATCGTCAGCTGCGTTCGTCGATATAGCCGACGCTCGCTTCAAATATTTTTTGATTTTTCGATCTAATTTTGTGCTCAAGCACCGATTTAAAGATTCCATTTCATTGAGAAGAAAAACGAAAAAAAAAAAAAAATGATGAAGGAAAAGAAAAATAAACGCAAGCAAGACTTATTTACAATAGGCACATGGAATATAAGAACACTACTAAAACCCGGAAAGTTGAATGAGGTTGCAAATGAGGTCGTAAGATACGGGATTGATGTGGTAGCACTACAGGAAGTAAGATGGAGTGGAAGCGGAGAAATACAACAGAAGAAATATAGATTGGTTTATTCTGGAGAAGACAAGCAAGGAAGAAATGGAACTGGCTTCATTGTGAAAGAGGAAATAGCTAAAAGCGTTTTAACGTACAAAGCAATAAGTGGGAGAATATCATATCTGAGGAAAAGCAAAGACAAACATGTCCATTGTTAACGGATACGTGACAACGAAGGAAAGCAGTGAAAATGATAAAGATAAGTTCTATAGTGAAATGGAAACAATCTGTGAAGCCGTACCCAGAAAACACTATATTGGACACAAGAACATACAGAAGAGCTAACGCAGACACGGATCATTATCTGGTAGTAGCGAAACTAAGACAAAAAGCAATAACCCATGAAAGAGCCGAAAATAAAAACAGAAATTTGCGACGGAAAAACTTAACAACTCCGAACTAAAAAAGCGGTACGAAGAACGAATTAGAGAGGAAATAAACAAGAAAGTGAAAAGCATTATAACAAGTACCAGCTCAAGCGCTGAAGAAATAATAGAAGAAACAAAAACAACAAAGAATAGTTCGATGACGAGTGTAGAATCGGCAGTAAAACAAAAAATGAAAGAAGATTAACGTGGTTGAGAACAGGACAACAAAATGATCTACGTAAATATAGACATTGTGAGAGAGATAAATGCAATGTACAAGCATAAGAAGAACAAATAGGTAATGGAAAAGATGAATGAAATAGAAACGGACAATAAGTTTAACAACACAAAAATTTTCTACCAACTACTACAAAAACAAAAACTCAGACGCGAGGTGAAACTAAGAGAGCTAACAGACGAGACAAAGAAAATTAAACAAATATGGAAGAAACATTTTCAAAATCTACTGAATACACAACAGAGCGATGAGCAAATGAGTATCGAAAAAAGCAATGAAAAAAGTAACAATGATAGTGAGGAAATAACAACACCAACAGTTGGTGAAATAATGACAACGATCGCAAAGACGAAAAACGGGAAAGTACCCGGAAAAGACAAAATACCCATGGATCTCATAAAGTACGGTGGTGAAGAAATATGCAAAAGTCTGTGCAATCTAGTGCAACAAATATGAAAAGATGAGAAGATGCCTGGCGGATGAAGAGAGGGGGTGATAGTACCCATAAAGAGAAAAAGATGCCGCTGATAACTGCAGAAATTATAGAGACATAACCCTGCTCAACTCAACTTATAAAGTCCTGTCCACTATTGTATACAGAAAACTAAAAGAATATACCAACCAAATAATAGGGGAATACCAATATGGATTCACAGAAGGTAAATCTACCATTGACGCCATACATATTGTTGTGTCCACATCAAGCGATAAAAGGTGGGTTGCGTACTTTAAAAATTAAATGATTGACATTGCAACCTGAGAAACAATAAAGCAGGACTTTATGTTTGGTCCTCGTATGTCTAACTATGATACGCGGCTAGTATTTGTGTTCGTAATGCTAAGATTTTTGTTTAGTTAATTTGTTACCATTTGTATTTTATTGTTAGTGTTTGAATTTGTATTTGTAAATTTATTTTTATATTATCGTATGACTCACCAACAAACAAGGCAACAAAAATTAACCAGCAGCAATTAACCAGCAGCATTGTATATTAACAAATATTCAGCCGAGTCCAATATTCACCCGGAACGTTTTCGAAGCTTGACTTCCTCACTCGCTCACGTTCAAAAACCAAGTCCCCCTTCACGACCACAGAACGACCCCTCTCCCAACTTTTTAAGGTCAAGACGCGCCGCGAAGGTTGCGCACGGGAGAGTCCCATAGGCGTCCGGAGCAAGAGTGCACAAGGAGCCCTGACAGCAATTATTACAATAAATTGTTACAATTGTGCTACGAAAACGTGCTGGCCTACGAGTTTGCGTGAGTCCTGCTTTTATTTTATTATTGTGGACATCGGGTTGCAAATAAATATCTTTTTATATCGTCGATTGTTTGATTGTTTTACATGTAACCATTTTCTTTCGAGGACCGTGAGATACTTAAAAGCTTGAAGATATCTCACATATCAGCACAATATAGTTAAAAGAATAATGTAAAAGACGAAAGAGCATAATATAGGAATACACATGTTGTTCGTGGACTTCCAACATGCGTTTGATAAAAATCCCGACCAAACTGATAAGGTTAATAAAAATGACGCTAGACAATACCACGGCATGTGTTCGAACTAATATGGGAGAAACAGAACGCTTTGAAATTAACAGCGGAGTGAAGCAGGGAGATGCGCTGTCGGCAACACTCTTTAACTTTGTAATAGAAAAAATAACCAGAGATACAGAGGTCACAAAATGGAGAGAAAAGCGAGAGAAATGGGACTACTGGTGAACGAAAAAAAAAACAAATATATAAAAAGAGACAGAAACACTGCAAATACCAAGAACGACATTAAGATAGACAACTACAGATTCGAGGAAGTGGACAATTTTGTTTACCTGGGTATATACATTGACAAGAACTGCAATCGCCAGGAAGAACTGAGGATAAAAATTCAGTCCGGAAACAAGGCGTATTATACGGATAGAAAACTTCTCAAAGATAAGCAACTAAGCAAACAAACAAAGTAAAGATATATATGACTTTGATAAGACCGGTGATAACATATGCGTCGGAAACTATGTGCTTCTTTCAGGCTAAGGCTGAACGACTAAAAGTGTTCGAAAGAAAAGTGCTTCGTACGATACTGGGTCCAAAAAAAGACATCAACGGAGAAAGTGGACCTCTAATGAACCACGAGATTGAAAAAGAGATAAAAGGAGAAAACGTAGTAAGGTTCATTAATTCGCAAAGAATTAGATGGCTGGAACATATTATGAGAAGAAACAAACACAACATCGCATCGTGAAGAAAATAACTACGTGGAAACCCAGTGAGGAGAGGACGAGGAAGATCGAAGGTGGGACCTGGTGACCGATGACCTGAGATCAATGGGATCAATATTGTTAAGGACGCAACAACGCACACAAGATTATGAGAAAAAGTATAAGAAAATGAACACAAGCAAACATTCGATGTATTATGGGGACCAATCCACCCCTTCAAACGGATTTGTAAATCCCAGTAAGAGATAGCAATATTCACAAAAAATGTATAAAGCTGTAAATAACAAAATAATATGCAAAATACAGCCTCTTATGCTCAAATGTCGACCTCATCTACTGCTCAGAAAGAGAGCAAACATTCATGGATACAATAAATTTACAAGGTGTGATATCGCGCAGGTTGGACTGTGACGTACACTGGTTCAGATATTAATCCTCACATGCGATGGCGATGGATCTCCAAGAAACCCTATTGGTTTTAAGTGGCCATCCATGTACCATCTACAAGATTCAGATTTTTTACCTTTCTTTGGCAAAAGATAGTCCTCTAAAACCTCCGACAACATTAAATCATAAAATTTCCCCCTCAAAATTCAAATTCAATATCACAAAAACTTTACAAAATGCTACAAGGGCGGTTAAAATCACCTTGTAACATCACAATATGTGTCTCTATATCTCTCGTATCTCGGAAACGGCTCTAACGATTGGATTGAAAATTCTATTTAGTTAATGTTTTGCTTTTCAAGTTTATTTATATAGGTATCTTCTCTGAACAATAATTATAGATTTCATATCGGGAATATCGGTAGTATACTACCGATATTCCCCCTGTGAGGCCGAACAACCAGGTCAATCACTTATTAGTAGATAAGGCGGCCGATAGACTGCCTTACCTGCTGGTACTTATTTCAAGTGTTGTTTTTCACCTACTTGATTAAAATCATTATTATACTGCAAAATCGGTAAATTTCCAATTGATATTTTAAAGTAAAAATTTCATTTTTGCTGTTATTTTTAGAATCATTTGAAGCGCAATAATTTTATCCACCTTTGAGACTGGACACTCAATAGGTATGCACACTGGCTCACAAAATTGAAGGAACACAAAAAAATTCACTATACAATGCTGCATAATTTCTACTCTAATAAATTTTTTTTTTTCATATTTGCTTACTCAATCATGATTTGAAATTAGAAATTCTAAGTAAATTAAAAAAAAAAATAACGAACTACAGCAAACTTGAATGGGAGATCTAAATGTACCTTACTCGGGAGGCAAATAGTTACATAATCGGGGTGCAATTATCTTTGAAATCGGGGCTTCACATAGATAGACTAGAAAATATTGATTTTTCAGTAAAACTGGTTTTTCTACTGCAAACTAGATTAAAACCTTTAATTCATCAAAAATTTTGAAAAATTCGAGTTTTCTTCTTTGGTTTTTTTTCAAAATCCTGCATCTTTTAAACAAAACATTTTACAAAAAAACTCACGCCCCATTCCGGATAGAAAATTTAACAAACTACAACTTTTGTTTTAGAATTATTTTTATTATTATTATAATTCTAAATTATTATTGAAAAAATTAAAAATGTTTACTGTAAAACTATCACAAATCAAAGTATTCTTTCTATCTCGAAATGCAAATTTTAATTTTCGATTGTAATAATTTCAATCAATAGTAATCCTAATTAGCCCCATACAAAATAAATAATCGGAAGTAAAATCTTTATAGAAAACTAACCCGTAGAAAAATTACCCCATTTTAACTTTTTAGGATGTAACGGAAGCTTCGTCGAGACAACGACATAGTCAACAAAATAAATAAATTCCAGCATATGCGAAATAATACATAGAAACCTAAAGAATCTAAATTGAAAAAAAATACAATTTTATAAAACCATGGCTATACCTGTCCTAACATACTGCTGCGAAACATAAGTCCCCTCCAAGACAGACGAATCAAAACTAAATGCAGCGGAGATGCAATGAAAGAATTCTGTAAATCGCACCTAAATAGAATGGAAGATCAAAGAATTCATAAGAAAATACTTTCTTACCACCCGAAAGAAAAAAGAGATATCGACCGCCCGAGAGAGCGTTGACGAGACTTATGAAGTCGGAACAGGCAAGAAAGCGTAAACTATGAAAGGAAGAAGAAGAGATCGGTGGAGAACATATCAACCGCCACAACATTTTACACTAAATATGGCTTATAGCTCACCTCATTATTATCCTGTTGATCTTCTAAAATAGAATCATCCTTTTTAATGTCAACGGAATGGTGCAATTCTTCGAACTTGCCTTCAATGCTCTCCATGTCGTCATCGTTATAACCATCACTGGAAACTCGCAAACCATCAATACTTTCGTCGAATGTAGTTAACACGGCACCGTCCATACTTGAAGCATCAACTTGCAGTATAAATTTTGAGGTTAGGTTAAAGTTCTAGTAATAAATTTAGCAGAATTAATATAAAATATACAAATATATGGAATTAATCAACACCTTAAAATTATAGCTACCTGTTAGTTTTAGATATTTAAATTATAAACAAAGACACAAGACATTCAAGAAAATAAAAATTACCTTCAGAAACATTAAACATCCAGTGGCGGCGATAGATTTTTTTTTGTTAACATTTAAAATTATGTTTTGTTTATTTTGATTTCAAACTTGTGTTAAATCCTATAATATATAAAAATTTATAAATTATTTTATTTGTGTTACGAAGTGGAAAAAATTGTTTGCTTTAAAAAATTTATTTATAATCACATAATAATTTATTATTATAACAGAAAATAAAATAAGTAATAAATTTTCATTAAATCAAATAAATGATTGCATTAATTCATTTAAATAATTTATTATAATTAACTAATTAGAATTAAGTATTTTATAAAATTTTTTTACATCTTTTTAATGCCTGTTCCAGATAGATTTTGAATAGTGTAGATGACAGACAAAATACACATTTTTAGATTTTAAAAACGTGACAAAACCGTATGATTAACCTTCTTGCTATTTTGGTTTTATGAATAATTTACCCTACTTATGATTAAAATTGTTAAAAAACGTTAGTGTTTATAAGGCAGACGTTGTCCTGCCTTACAATAGCGCCATCTGTCGGCCTCCAGTGATCCGAATTTTCCGGGCAACTTTTTCAAGTTGTTCTTATCTACAAAATATATTGTCGTGTTTCGAAACAAAAAAAATCATAATTTCATTTATTTTGTAAATAATGAGAAAGAAGAAAAAAAGTGAGGTTGAGAAGTGTGGAAAAGTTGGGCTGACGCCTTGACGTCGAGTAGACTGGCGGACGAGTATCATTCCCGCAATAAAAATTTAAATTGTTAATTGTTTGAAAATTAATAAATAACTTAAGTTGAGTTGATGTTGTTTGTTTTAATTGTGATGAAGTGGGTGTTGAGAACATAAAAATTTGTAATTTTGGATAATATTTGGCTATTTGTTAAAATACGTCGCAGCAAAATTTGTTTAACCCGGCGTACTGAAGCCAGCTGGAATACCATGTGCGCTCGCAAGGCCACACATTACAAGGTAAAAGTTGCACATTGGAAATTAAATATTTACGCCACAAAAATGTTCAATTTAATTTAAATTAAACAATTGAAGAAGAGCTCATAGCTATTAAATAATCTGTGTTACCACAGCAAATTTCACAAAAGGGTGAAAATACATTAAAATTTGTAAAGTTGGGGGCATAGCAATATACCTTACTCGGACTATTACCAACGTTTAAAAAAAAATGTAACCAAATCGGTCCAACCGTTCAGCAATACAATGAAAACATACAAACGCACGAAATATAATCAGTACTATATTATATAAAGATAATAATAAAATTCTTGAAAATACACATTTTGTGTTTTTAAAAACATCACAAAGCCATGACATTACTACTCCACCACTCCTATCACTAACAAATTTTTCATTTTTTAATTAATTTAGATGGCAGATTGTGGATTGCTCCCCCCTCTATCAAGTTGGTTGTAACCGTCCCTATTCCCAGGGCCACCTTAACCATAGGGCTAAATGAGCTATAGCCCCGGGGGGCAAAACTTTTGAGGGCGGCAATTTTTATTTTGATTTTTTTTTATCCCTAAAAAGGACAAATAAATTATTTACGATCTTCTTGAGACAGAGCAAATTAAATAGTATGAGTATTTTATATATTACAGAGAATAATTTATGTAACAACTTAAATAAGAGACTTTTTTTTAATTTCCACCTTCGTGTGACTTTAGCCCAGAAAATATCGATTTTTGGGTAAAAATGGATTAGTGCTTTTTTAAAGATCGTGAAATAATCTACAAACTAGATTTAAACCTTTTATTGTCTAAAATTAACGTCTTTCGAGTTATAAATCAAAGTAAGTAAAAAAATGTTGAAAAATTAGAGATTTTTTTATTTTAGTTTTTTTCAAAGCTATCTTTTAAACGAAACATTTTATATTGAAAAAATTCTGATACCCCCATTCGGATAGGAAATTTAACGGACTACAACTTCTGTGTAGTAAAATTTTTTGAAAAATCAATCCCTTGCACAGAAAATCAAAAAATAGCAAACAAGGCAGCTACAGAACTATTTTTATCAAAAATAATTTTAACAAAATTATTCTATTTATTAATACTTCTTATTAAAAAATCACGACTGTGTATTCAAATTAAGGGTAGTCATTTTGCAGATTTACCTTAATTAATAAAATAATTTTTCAATAAAAATAAAAATTTTGTGAATTTAATTTTTTGTTTTGTAGCTGCCTTGTTTATTATTTTCTGATTTTCTGTGAAATTGGTAGGTTTTTCAAAAATTTTTACTAGACAAAAGTAGCAGTCCGTTAAACTTCCTATCCGGAATAGTGAGTTAAAATTTTTATAAAATGTTTCGTTTAACAGATACAGAGTTTTAAAAACAACCAAAATAAAAAAAGCTCCAGTTTTTCAACATTTTTTTACCTACTTTTACTTATAACTCGAAAACCATTGATTTAAGCAAAAAATTATTCAATCTAGTTTGTAGATTACTTCCGCTCTTTAAAAAAGCACTAATCCATTTTTACTAAAAAATTAATATTTTCCGGGCGATGGCCACGTGAAGTGTAAATTTAAAAAAATGCTTTAAAGAGACCTAACTCTTGAAGGCTTGAATTTAAAAAAAAAAATTGTTAAAAATGTTTCTTAGAAAAGTGTCCTCATCACCCACCTACTAAATTATGTGAAGTATATCCGGGGAGACACTGTATATATTTTTTAATTTTGTATGCATTTTATGTGACTTTTTCTATTTTGTATTTGTGTGTTTTCTTTTGAAGTGGAGCCCATTAGTTTATTAGCCCAGGGGCGTCGTATATCTTAAGACGGCCCTGCCTGTTCCCACCACTACCGCCCGCCTCACCTACTAATAAGTAATCAAACCTAACAAAATGTTAAAAAAATAAAATTTTTAACTGTTAAGTCAATAATACATACTACAAAGAAACATAATATTTAAAGGAACTAAAATGACAATAATTCACATTTAACAGGGTTGAACTTAGAATATTTGAATAAACAAGAAAATAGAATTCTGAAAATATTACGCTATAGAAATGATAAAAATTACTTAAAAATAAAAAACTCTGTAGCATAATATAAAGGCCTTTATTTCACGATTATTTTCGGCCATCAGTCATGTATAACAGTAAAAATAACAAGAAGTGAGATCAAATAAACCAAAAAACTTTAAATGTTGCGCTTACCAAATAACCAAACTAAACGACGTCATGTGTCTAAATGAAATTTTAGGTTAAGTAAATGACTATGAATCATATTCATACTCATAGGATTTATCTTCATTTACTTAACCTAAAATTTCATTTAGACACATGACGTCGTTTAGTTTGGTTATTTGTTAAGCGCGACGTTTAAAGTTTGGTTAATTTCTTAATTTTTCAATTTTTTGGTATATTAGCTTTCACTTCTTGTTATTTTTACTGATATACATGACTGATGACCGAAAATAATCGTGAAATAAGAGCTTTTATATTATGTTAGAGTTTTTTATTTTTTTAACATTTTGTTTGGTTTGGTTATTTTAACATCACATACTACTAAATACCACAAAAATATTTAAAAAATTCTAAAATTTTTTTAAGTTGTTTTCTATTTTACTAAATAAGTGATTGACCTGGTTGTTCGGCCTCACAGGGGGAATATCGGTAATATACCCAAAAGCCATCAGTGCCGGATTAACCCTATCAGGACAGCTAGGCAATGCAATTTTTGGGGCCCCTTTCGTTACTTTTTAAAATACATTTTTTCTATTACAAAAGTCGAGTCGATCAGATTGACTCCTTTGGTAACCTGTTACTTCAATCTTACCTACATATATCGTCAAATACAGCTATTTTAAGTCTACTATGTATGAAGTATTTCATCAACTGACGTGCGTCGAAAAAAGAAATAATATTAAGAACGTATACAAATTTAAAAAAAAAACGCTTTTTTCTTGCTTCTCATTATTTTTACATTTTTTTTCCTATGTTATCTTCGATTGATGATCACAAATAATTGTGAAATAAGAGCCTTCATGTCGTATTACAAAGTTTTTATTTTAAATTTTTATCATTTTTATAACATAATTTTTTCAAAATTCATTTTCTTGCTTATTAAAATATTCTAAGTCCTAACCTTTTAAATGTTAATTTGTTGTTTTTATTGCTTTTTTAAATATTATTTTTCTATGTAAGTATGTATTCTTTACTTAACAGTTAAAATTCATTATTTTAATATTTTGTTTAGTTTGTTTATTTAAAATATGTGTAATTTGTTCGTATATTATTGGAATATGATTTTTTCCGATATGCTTGATTAGTAAGGGTCCTACATAAAAAATGATAAAAAACAACATGAAAAATAAATTAAGTTATTATAATTTTGTTTTTCTCTAAAATTGGCCATGTTATGACTATTTGTTAAAAAAATAGAATTTTTTCTAGTTCAACACCTGATGATGCCATAGTATGGTAAAAACGTTTGCGATACTATACATACTGTGTATTATTGTGTTAACTTAAAACATTTTAGTTAAAAAATGTTTGTGCATTTATTAGTTTTTCTAAAAAATTTGATATGTTAATATTTTACCTGATTCGTCTTTATTGGTAGATTCGGTGGTGTAAAAGTCCTGGTTAGCATTTTAACCTCCCGGAATAGGTCTCTAGGTTCATTACTGTTGGCACGCGTTTCTATTCTATCACATATAGAAGAGATGTAGTTGTTTTTGCCTCTTCTAGATGCTCGGAAGATATCTTTCGTTAGTCTAGCATACGTTTCGTATGTGTATACGTATACATTTTGGCGCCTTTTGATTAGTTCCCATGTTTCTTAACTTATCCATGACTTCCTTGGCTCCGGTTGCTTATGCTTTTGGCAGTTCCTTGCCGTTGCTTCTAGTATCTCTTTCATTCGGCCTCTACTTCGGGCCGTAGTAGTCAATATAAAGAGCGCCACTCGAACTAAAGTCGCATTAAATCTTACCTCAAGTTGGATCCGGCCCGGGTGGTAATAAAAAGGTAGATCGAAAACAAATAACTAGGAGCGAAATTATACTTTTAATCGAGTGCAAATTTAAAATAATTTAGTGAACAAAGGACAAAAGAAACCTAAATGGTGGATAGATGATCTTAAAATTTAAACACATAAATCAGAAATACTACAATAATATAATTATCGCTTAATAGGCGAATTGTTCACACTTCGATTAAATATAAAAACTTCACACGTAAATTCGTTGTCTGCAAGTTAGACAACCCAAATAACATCAAAAAGGTGTAACGGTATAAATCGTTTAAAAAAAGTTAAATACAAAAAATCGTAGGACCAAAAACATGAATAGTGGGCTAGCTTACCCGTAACAAACAATCCTACGAGTTAAGAATAATAGAAGTCGTATTAGATAGTAAACCTTAAAATTAAATACTAAGCTACATAATGCATAAAACTTCAACACGATTGGCTTCAAAATTATTATTCATAAACATAAAAGTTGATAATTTATTACTCAAATGAAATTAATCAGTCCCTCGCACTGCACTAGAATTGTAGTAGAAAATTAAATGTAATTTAATCATCGTCCATGTGATTAAAGATTTTAGAAGTCAATGATGGTAGCAGCAATCAGGAACGACGCTTTTGATTGATTTGAAGCGATGTTCCACACATGTGCCGGTAAGTTGATTCACGTATTTTAGAAAAGTGCAGATTTGCAAAATTATGGAGTACGGCTAGATGATCAAACACAGATCATCCCTAGCCCAAAATATCGAATGATATTGAATAATATAATGAATAATAGAAAAAAAAAACAACTCACATTACAGAGGTAGGGGCTTCACTTACGCGTGTGAGTTAGTAAATGCACTCTCAAAGCCCCTTTATAGAAATATTTATAATTGCAATTCTAACATTCAATCGATTTCTCAGCCTTATGAGTTCGTAAGTGGGCTCTCAAATTTGCTTTTGTGCAACTTTTATAACCGCAAGTTGCACACTCAAATGGTTTCTCGCCCGTCTGTGCTGATAAATGCGATGTCAAATTTCGTTTGCGGAGACATTTATAATCGCAAATGTTGCACTTAAAGGGTTTCTTACCAGTATGAGTTTCTAAATGGCATCTCAGAGCTCCTTTTCTGAAACCTTTATAATCGCAAATGTTACACTTATAAGGTTTCTTACCAGTATGACTTACTAAATGATATCTCAGATTTCCTTTTCTGAAACTTGTATAATCGCAAATGTTACACTTATATTGTTTCTCATCCGTATGAATTTGTAAATGATCTTTTAAATGTGATTTATGAGAACTTTTAAAATCGCAAATGTGACACACATACGGTTTCTCCCCCGTATGAGTTCGTAAATGGTCTTTTAAACGTGATTTTATTGAACATTTATAATCGCAAACATTACACACATGTGACTTGTCACCCGTGTGAGTTAGTAAATGATATCTTAGAGTAGCTTTCGTGAAACATTTATAATCGCAAAAGTTACACTGATGCGGTTCCTCGCCCTTATGGGTTCGTAAATGATTTCTCCGATCATCTTTCGTGAAACTTTTATGATCACAAATCTTACACTCGTATGATTTCTCACCTGTATGAGTTAGTAAATGTATGTTTAATTGTGCCTTTTGTGAACATTTATAATCACAAATGTTACACTCGTGCGGTTTCTCACCTGTATGAGTTCGTAAATGCAAAGCTAAATTTTTCTTTCCTGCACCTTTATAATCGCAAACGAAACATTCAAACGGTTTCTCACCAGTATGAATTTTTAAATGATTCCTCAAATTCAGTTTCCGGCAAGTTTTAAAATCGCAAATGCTACACCCATACGGTTTCTCACCCGTATGAGTTGTTAAATGATTTCTCAAAGTTTCTTTCGAGATTGCTTTATAATCGCAAATGTTACACTCATACGGTTTCTCACCGGTATGAGTAAGCAAATGTGCTTCTAGTTGCCGCTTTTGTGAACATTTATAGTCGCAAATGTTACACTTACGTGGTTTGTTATCCATATGAGTTCGTAAATGAGATTTCAGAGCTTCTTTCGTGAAAGCTTTATAATCGCAATTGTAGCACTCAAACGGTTTCTCGCCCGTGTGAATTCGTAAATGGTTTGTCAAATTAAATTTACGGTAACATTTAAAATCGCAAATGAAACACTTGTGCAGTTTCTCACCGGTGTGAGTTAGTAAATGCTTTTTCAACCCCCCATTGCTGATACTGCTAAAATTGCAAATGTTACACTTATACGGTTTCTCACCGGTGTGAGTTCGTAAATGCCGTTTCAACGCCCCCTTGCTGCAACTCCTATAATCGCAAATGTTGCACTCATATGGTTTCTCAAGCGTATGAGTTCGTGCATGTACCTTTAGTAGTGCCTCTCGTGTACATTTATAACCGCATATGTTACACTCGAACGGTTTCTCACCCGTATGAGTTCGTAAATGATTTGTTAGTCTTCCCTTTTGTGGACATTTATAATCGCAAAGATTACACTGGAAATTTTTTTTACCAGTATGAGTTGGTGAAGGAATATCACAATCTTGATCCACTACAGACTCGTTGATTGAACTTTCATCTTTAATGTCGATGGAATGATGCAAATCTTCCAAATTGACTTCCGTGTCTTCTTCCTTGTTCATTTGAAAGTAACTTTTTGAATTACTTGGGGTTTTCTGAAACAAATATATTTTCAATAAGTGATATTTAAGTGTTTAAAAAGATATATTTTGGTAAATTTATAATTTAATGGTAAAGGAAGTATAGCAACACTCCCATAACCAGGTTGTCGCAACAAACATCAGGACACCGCTGAACTTACAGCGCCGTAACTAGCAGTTTTGCTCCTGGCAAAAAGGAGACCCACAAGAACCCACATTAAAAAGGATAAATTTGGTAAAATATTAAATAAAACACAATTCCGAACTGTTAAAATTGTCGACGCGCATGTTGGATTAACGAGATTTCTATTGCCAATACCGGATAGAGAAATGCGAATCTGCAACCAAGATATCTAATGAGTACAAGGTTGGTAAGTCGACAATTATTACGGATATAAAAAAAACAGAAGACGCACATAGCAAATATTATATATTGCAATGACCCGAGTCTATCCAAATTTATCAAATTCATTCAATCCAAAATCACTTTGCCTGGGTTCATTCATTATTTAATCAACATGAGACTCTTGTATGATATTTAAATAATCGTCAAGTTTCGTGTAGTTCTATGTTAAATTTTTATACCCTTCTCGCATCGGGCTTACACGTGCACGTTCTGCATCTGACTTCAGTTCGTCGGTCAAACAAATTTGCTGCGACGTATTTTAATGAACGACCAAATTTATGACAAATTCTTCAACTTGCAAATTTATTACAACCTAAATTAAAATTAAATTTCACTTTTATTTTTTATTAATCTTCAAAATTATTAAAATTAAACTTAGTGGGGAAAAACACTCCCACCGTCTCGCTAACGCAAAACGCGTCTTTCGTCTTCAACAACCTATCCCCACTCTTTTTTGTTGCCAACACATACTTAATTCTATGTACCGAGTACTTACAAATTTACAGGCAACAATAATTAAAACAAAACTTCAAAATAATTTTACAAATGAATGTGATGAAGAAGACGTTCAAGAATGGATTAGTGTCGATGATACAGATCCAGAGCACCAAATCTTGCAAGATAGCGAAATTGTAGACCTCGTGACTGATACAGTTGACGCCGTCAGTACATCATCAACTAGTGGTTCAGATGACGATGATGAAAATATACCTGCTGCTTCTGAAGCGTTTACAGGTTTACACGCTGCTTTGCGATGGTTCGAAGTTCAAGATGAAAGCAACCAGTAACGCAGCCAGGATTTTGTTATGGGGGGGCTAAAAGATGCAAGCGAAGCGAGCTGAGCCGAAGGCGGACGGCGCCAGATAATTCCAGATAATGAAATTTCCCGGATAATGATATTTTCCGGATAATGAAATTTTTGGGATAATCAAATTTTGCGGATAATGAAATGTTACAGTTCAATTTTCTGGATAATGAAATTTTACGATTAATAAAATTTTCCGGATAATGAAATGTTACAGTTAACGAAATTTTCCAGATAATAAAGTTTACCGGATAATGAAATTTTCCAGATAATGAAATTTTTCGGATAATCAAATTTTGCGGATAGTAAAATGTTACAGTTAATGAAATTTTACGGTTAATGAAATGTTACAGATAATGAAATTTTCCAGATAATAAAATTTTGCGGTTAATGAAAAATTACAAATAATTAATTGTTGCAGTTAATGAAATTTTCCGGATATTGAAATTTTCCGGATAATAAAATGTTACAGTTAATAAAATTTTCTGGATAATAAAATTTTGCGGTTAATGAAATATTTCGGATAATTAATTGTTGCAGTTAATGAAATTTTACGATTAATAAAATTTTCCGGATAATGAAATGTTACTGTTAATGAAATTTTTCAGATAATAAAGTTTACCGGATAATGAAATGTTACAGATAATGAAATTTTCCAAATAATAAAATTTTCAAAATTCAAAAATTTATTTTTTTTCATCGTACTTTCGAGTATAATATTTATTTCACATAGTTTTTTCAGACGCTATGGTTTTTATGATGTCGGACAATATTATATAGATAACTACGGGTCAGCGTGGTAACAAACTTTATGTTGAACGTGTGCTACAAAATGGAGAAAAAAAGTGGAGTTGCTGCACTAAAAGTGTACAGCTTTCTGTTAGATTATTGCGATCTTGATCTTTCATTTGCTTCTTTCATTTGAAATTTTACGCTTAATGGAAATTCGCGAATAATCAAATTTTTCGGATAATCAAATTTTGGGGATAATGAAATGTCACAGTTCAATTGATGTTTAAATGATATTTTCCAGATAATGAAATTGTTCGGATAATAAAATTTTGCAGATAATGAAATGTCACAGTTAAATTTTCCGGATAATGAAATTTTACGGTTAATAAAATTTTCCGGATAATGAAATGTTAGTTAATGAAATTTTGCGGATAATGAAATTAACACAAAATTTTAACGAAAGTTTAAAATGAAATTTAAAAAAAAGTTAAATGAAATTAACACAAAATTTTAATGAAATTTTCTGGATAATCAAATTTGCGGTTAATGAAATATTCCGGATAAATAATTTTTGCAGTTAATGAAAATAATTAATTAATTTTCCGGATAATGAAACGTTAGTTAATTAATTGTTGCAGTTAATAAAATTTTCCAGATAATGAAATTTCACAGATAGTAAAATTTTCCAGATAATGAAACGTGACAGTTAATGAAATCTTACGGTTAATAAAATTTTTGGATAATGAAATGTTACAGTTAATTAAATTTTCCGGTTAATGAAATATTCCGGATAATGAAATGGTACAGTTAATAAAATTTTAGGGTTAATAAAATATTCCGGATAATTAATTGTTACAGTTAATGAAATTTTCCGGATAATAAAATTTTCGGGGATAATAATAAAAGGAGCGTGGTCATCTTATTTTCGAGTATAATTATTGTGTTACCACGTTACACAATAATTACCACGTTATTGTTAAATTAAAGTGAGAATTAAAGTACGGCATTTCCGAAATAACTCAGGGCGAAAGATTTATTATTGATTTTTGTTGCGAATCTTTTTATTGTAATATATCTATCCTTATTTTCAATAAATAGCAGTCATTAAGATTAAGAATTGAAACTGATTGCTAATTATCCATAGTAAAGTTATTTTGTAATTATTTGTAATTTCAGTAAACACTAAAAAACTGTTGACCACGCCCCTACCGGCACCCCCCCCCTTTGCGCCGGACCACCCCTGTTGCCTAGTGCCCATAGGTAAATCCGCCCTTGGGGGCCCGGAGATGCCAGACCTAAATTAACTGGCTTGGCTGATTAGCTACCAACAAGCAACAAATGCTACACTAAAAACAGTACCTAACTACAATCATATCAAACAGTCGAACACAATCATTTCTTTGTCTTTTCTTTTCATTGCACCGGTAAAAAAGCGGCTATGCTCATTAAAAAAAAAAGAAAGAGTGTCTGGTGAGGGACTATAGGCACCTAGCACCCCCCCTTAGCTGCGCCACTGAAAGCAACCAGTATCAGATATCTGTCCTGAAAAAGGTGCGTGACATAGCCGCTTGTCAACGGGTAAATTGAAGATTGAAAATTGAAGATTTTTGTAATATTCATTTTAATATTAAAATAATATAATAAACATTTTATTAGTTTTAAGAATCGAACAACCGGTTAACCGAACTTGTAGAAATTCGGATGCGCATGAATAGGTTAACGATATTCAAATTGTGCTGTTCGATTATCTGAACAAATTGATTATCCGACCACCCATGTCTCCCAATTAGTTCGGATAATCAACGCACTACTGTATTACAACTTTTCCAACTTTTTGAATCGTTATATCTGTGAAACGGTGGCTCTTAGGAAAAAAAGTATTGATACAATTTTTATATATAATTACGATTTACAATTTTTGTCTAAGCTAATTTTATGATAAAACTTAAAAAACACGAAAAAACAATTTTTTTAACCTGCGACTTCGAATAAACTTTTTTCCAGGTACCGGATCGATGAGGACTTTTTAAATTTCATTTATAATTAATTATAAAATTATGTTTTGAACAATTTTACCAAATTTCAGCTTTTTGTGAATTACAGTGCGGCCACCAGTTAAAACTAAAATTAATTTATGAATTTATGACAATTTAATCTAAAATTTATGACAGTTTTTGTCCAAAATTTTTACATTTATGTTGAATTAAATTATAAAACCTCAAACAAATAAACGAAGAAAACACAAAGTATATATTTAGTTTAGTAAAAGTTGGATTTAATTCAAAATTTATGATATTTTGGGAGAAATTCTAAAAATTTATGATAAATTTACGAACTAAATATTAAAGTGTGGTGAAAATTGGTCATTTGTTTTGGGAGATTCTCATTTGAATAAAATTAAATCATCAAAATTAAACAACAATAAAAATTACTGAATGAACACCCGATGAGAAATACCTACGGCTTCCTACATAATGGATAATCATTACTGATTATGGAGACTTGCATGGTTATTTTGACTTTTGCTTTTGTATCAAATAATTTCATATTAACGTAAAACTATTAACAGCAATTTGTTTAACCGCATATCAAATTCATTATCAGTCGTAAAATATTTTAAGTAATTTTAAGAAGTATTTGTTTGTTTATGGTACCTAAATTACATAAGCTAAATTATTTTTATATATAGAAAATTTTGTGTAAAGGTGGCCGAACCCGATGTCCTTCCAAGTCGAGCCAAGTAATTATATCGAAATAATTTATTGTAACATTACTGCTATTATTTTGCTAAGTATCCTTTCACGAGAAAGTGCTCGTTTGTTATGTACAAACTGAAACGACAATCCGATCTGGAATATTTGACGTTTTCACGATCCCAGCACGCTTTGTCTGTGGTGGAGATTTAATCCGTAACACAACTTTAAAATTAATTTTTACCTCGAAAGAAAACATCGTCTAATGAATACAATGTAAGAACAAAGCTTAACAATGCGGAGAAAATATTACCTTACGTCTACTTCTTTGTTTGAACGTTTTACACTAAATTATGTTTTATAATTCACCTCATTATTATCCTGGTGATATTCTGTAATAGAATCTTCTTTAATATCAATGGAATGGTGCAGTTTTTCTAACTCGGCTTCCATGCTCTCCATTTCGTCATCATGATAACCATCACTGGAAACTCCCAACCGATCCATACTTTCTTCGAATTTGTTAAACAACTCCAAAAGTATTTATTAGACCGTCCATACCGGAAACATCTAATTGTAATATAAATTTTGAGGTTAAGTTGAAAGTAACGTTTTAATTCTGTAAAGAACATACAATTAATATATTACATAAATCAACACTTGAGCAACTTTTAAATTATAGCAACCTGTTGGTATTAGATATTTGAATTATGAACACCGACTCGCGACGTTCAAGAAATTAAAAATGACATCCCTAGTAATTCAACTTCCAGTGGCGGTGCTAGGATTTTTTATATAAAGTTAAGGAAGTAAGAATATTTCTGTATTATTTATTTATTTATTTATTTTATTTTTCAGTATTATTTAAAAAAAATTACTGAGAATAATTATTTTATGGTAAATAAATATTTTTATTACCTAATAGGGCAGACGACGAGTAATTTAGACCGCGAAAAAGTTAAGTGACATCAATCACTCGACCTGTCCATCAGAGCCTACATTACAAAACAGTTTCAAGTCATCTGCAAAAAGAAGAAACCACGAGTACCTAAAGGCAGCGTACACATCATTAATATACATCAAGAACAAAATAGGACCCAAGGGCGAACCCTGCCCCACTCTCGATGTCACTTCAAAGCAATAAGATTCATATCCACCCACAACTACTTTTTGGAAACAATCTTTAAGGTAGGATATAATGTGAGTCGGCTATCTTATCTTTTTTCCGTCAGTAAATTCAAATATTAATTACTAGCTGGCACAGGCGTCCTTCGGCCGCCTTTAGCCATCTAGACTATGTCGGATATAGTTGTTCGGCTTACGGCCCCACAGGGGGAATATCGGTAGTATACCTGAAAGCCATAATTATACGACCCTAAACTCCTTCAAGTCGTCGGAGCGACTCGATAGTGCCAATAGATGGCACCATAATTCAAAAATTCTAATAAATCTATAAAGTATTAAAATAAGCGATATTTAATTTGTGGCGTCAGGTAGTTTGAGCCTTATTGTGGAAATAATTTTAATGGAGATATAATGGAGATATTTTCGAAATTATAAATATTTTAATAGTCCGGTCAATCTAGACATTCGTAGGTACAATAATTCCCAAAAAACTGAAAATTGGTAAAATTGTTCAAAACATAATTATAAATGAAATTTAAAAAGTCCTCATCGATCCGGTAAGTGGAAAAAAATTTATTCGAGGTCAAAGATCAAAAAAATTAAATTTTCGCGATTTTCTGCAAAACGGTAATTTTATCATAAAATTAGTTCAGACAAAAATTGTAGATTATATAATTCTCTATAAAAAATGAATAAATACTTTTTTCCTAAGCGCCACCGTTTCTGAGATATAACGATTCAAAAAGTTGGAAAAGTTGTAATCGCCATCATATGCACACGTTTCCGTGCCACCTATGAGGTAGTGTGGTTTCCCCGGTAGGCCTATTCCACGGGTCTGTTGTAATTCTGTTTAATTTGAAACTATTGTATTATAACAGTTATCCACTACAGAGAATCCACTTAGATTATTTCTCTTTTATATTAAATATATCCCTAACCTCTAGTAAATTTATACAAAAATATACAATTTTTTTTAAAATACCCCCCTCCTGCCCTCTCCCTTTTCTCTTGCAATTTGGTCGATAAATACGGAAATTTTCTCGTTTCTCTTTCTAGTTCATCGCCTGATGATGCCATAGGATGGTGAAAACGTTTGCGATAATATACTGTCGTGTTTCGAAACCATAACAACACAATTTCATTTAGTTTGTAAATTATTTTAAAGTTTAAATTTGCTATGAAAATAATGGGAGAACGAAAAATAAACTAGAAGAGAGTGGGACTTGAAAGTTAGCAGTACAAGACTTGGGAAGAGGCCTTGACGTCGAATAGGCGAGCGGACGAACATCATTCCCACAATGAAAATTAAATGGTTAATTGTTTAAAATCAATAAAATAACTTAAGTTGATTTCTTTGTTTAATTTAATTGTGGTGAAGTGCAAGTGTTAAGAAAACTGAAAAATTGGAAGAATTCGTGATAATATTTGATTATTCGATGAAATGCGTCGCAGCAAATTTATTAGACCGACGAGTCGAAAGCATATGTGAAGCGAGCGCGCACGTGGAGCAAAAGTTCAATACCACATTCAAGATAACAATATATTGAGCATTTTTAATTTACAAAAATTTTTAAAAAACTACAAAAGCTCATAGCTACAAATAATGGATACCCAGCTAGAGTAATTTTGGAATAAGCAAATTACATAGTTTTGCATAGCTAGGGTCATCTCAATACATACGGTGTATTTATGTTGTGGTAATTTAAACATTTTAGTTTTAAAAAGTGTTTGTGCATTTTTTGGTTTATTCTAAAAATTTGATATGAAACTTTTATAATCGCAAATGTTACACTAAAAAGGTTTCTCACCCGTATGAGTCAGTAAATGACGATTTAATCGTCCTTTTTGTGAAAATTTACAAACGTTACACTAAAAAAATAGTTTACCAGTATGAATAGGTGAAGGAATATCACAATCTTGATTCACTTGAGATTCGTTCATTTAAGTTACATCTTTAATGTCGCTGGAATGATGCAAATTTTCTAAATTGAATTCGGTTTCTTCTTCTTCCTTCTTAATTTGAAAGTAACTCTTTAAATTGTTTGTGATTTTCTGTAATAAATAAATTTGTAAATATTTAAAAAGAAAAGTTATTGCTATAAGCTAAGATAAACAAAATAAATAAGCCGGCATAAATCGGAAATGTCCGATTGGAAAAAACCCCATGTTATAGCAATATTCAGAACAGGAGATAGAAAGAGGTGTCAAAACTACCAAATCGAGAAATTAGCCTTCTTAAGAGTGCATACAAGATTTAGAAATAAAACATTGACTTTGCAACCTGAGGAACAATAAATGCAGGGCCTTACTTTGCCGTTCTTCTTTTACATTTATTTGGTATGCAATTTGATTTTGTATATTATATATTTAAAAATATAATTTCAATGAAAGAGTTTATTTAGATACTAGCTGACCCGACAAACGATGTCCTGTCTTGGAACTGGAATAATTAATAAAAAAGATATTTCAAAATCATAGTATTAAATTTATTGTAATGATTTTGATACACAACATTGTTGGTTTTGTTTTCTTGTGCGTAAATAAATAATGACGATGGTTTTCCGAAACGGGAAAAAGCCCCATACAATTGGCCATGTGAAAAACATGGATTTTCAAGATTGATGCCACAAACACTTAACGACTGCCCTTGCTATTTATTTATCGACAGCGCCGCAACAAATTCAAAATTGATCGTAGCGGCCTTATTTACCAACTGATTTTTAATTTCGAAACGGCTTTGAAAGCTATTGAGATTCTCCACAAAATCAATGTCATACATGTTTTTCCAATTGTCAACCGCAACGCCGCAAAAGAAAATTTTTTTAAAAAATTTGTAAAATACAGCAATTTTTTTTCGGAACAGCATTTCAAGTATTTTCGAGAAAATTTTTTTTATAAATTTACGCCTCCTTCGATTAAAAATTTTACTTCAAAGCAATAATTTTTAATGAAACGCACGCTAAAACTGTCGTTTCTCGTCTTTGAGAAAGTAATTGTAAATTTTTGGAGTAAAAATTCTTGCCAGCGATCTGACATCCGTCCCTACGACCTTCCCGAAAAGTTGGTTCAAAATCAGTCCGCAGAAGTCAAATCCAAACAAATCTAACGCTCTATTCCGGATAAGAGACTTAACAGACTACAATTTTTGTCTAGTAAAAATTTTTGAAAAACCAATACATTTCACAGAAAATCAGAAAATAATAAGCAAGACAGCTACAAAACAAAAAATTTTCATTTTTTTTGAAAAATTATTTTATTACGGTTAATTGATTAATTAATAAAAAATTTTACACTAAATTAATTTATAGTTCACCTTATTTTTATCCTGTTGATATTCCATGGTAGATTTATCTTCTTTAGTATTAATGGACTGGTGGAATTCATCTAACCCGCCTTCCGTGCTCCCCATTTTGAAGTTAGGTTGAACTTCTGGTGATAAAGTCTGGAAAGCATATACAATTAATAATTATAACATATGCAAATATGTGGAATAAAAGTGCAAACATACTTTTTGTTTATAAACCATTGTAACATTCTGTGTAAGTTGGGTTGCCTAACTACTGTTCTTTTATAAGAGGCACTGCCGAGCTTCCGATTGCATGCTCATGACCGACCGAACAAATGTGGTATAAGCGATAGTATTTAAATAATTATATCTATAAATATATTAATCGTTAGACTACTTATTAATAAAAATAAGAAACTCATCTCATTGGAAAATTCAATCGTAAAACAGTAGAGTAAATTTTGTAACTAATTTTCAACGTAAAGCTGTTAGGATTGTTCTTGCAGGACAGTTGAACTGAATCACAGTTAAAAAAAGGTAATTTTTACCAAAACTTTGGTAAACTTTATCGAAGTTGGCAATCCCGAGAGAACTCTGCAGTTTTAAACTGGAGGAAAGTTTTTATCCACCGAAGATCAAAATACAAATTCAAGATTCTATGAGTTGATCAATTGATTACGACACTAGACAACAATTGACTTGTTGAGTCAAATATATCATTGAGTATTTTTACTCAACTACGCTGTTGCAATTTAATAATTTTTCTAAATTTCACCTTTTCGACCTATCAAGATTTTTCTCAATTGACCACAATTTTTTGATTATGACAATATAAAAAGCTATGATCGTAAAAAGTTATTGAGAAAATCTGTTCGAAAATAATAATAAATAAATGAAAACAGTAATTACGATGTTAGCTCAGATGAGGTGAATAAAATGAAACAAACGTTCGCAGTGATCTCCGATCACTTCTTGGCAGTATGTCATCCGCCAACGAAATCCATGTTAAATATTTCCAAACGTATCGAGTAGAATTATCTCAATAACTTTTCGCTTCATGGTCATCGAGAAGAGTTGCCGTTTATGAAAATTTACGATAACGTCTCCCAGCTCACAAACAAAACACGATAAAAAAAATGTCTGCACCTCCCTGTATATCTTATTCATGCTTAAAACTGCTTACAGACGTAACAACTAAAAATCTAAACTTTTGATCAGACCTGCCCGCAGTAGCGGTGGAATTGCCATGTGCGATTTTGGGAATCCTCGACTATCAGTGGAAACAGAAATTCACATTGACATAAGCAATTTATATCTACTGCACTGTAGATTTTATATTGGAATACAGGCAATAATATTGAAAAGTTGAGAAAGAAATCTTCGACCCTAAATTTATTTGGTTAAGTTTAGAATTGATGAATATATTATTACCTTTTATTTTTCCAAGCGCTGTTTATTACTTAAATGTTCACAAAATAATTTTTGAAGTGTCGGTTGGGCAGAAAAAATAAGTTTTACTTACTACAGTTTGGGATCATTCGGAACCAATTATATTTTGTCGGGTGGCCCCAGATTGAGACGACTAAGTAATAATGTACTTTTGTAACACAATCAGCTCATTTCACATAAACATATTTTTACTATTGTTTTATCTTAATTTACTAATAATTAATGTGCCGAAATTCGTACCACACCTGCAAACAAAGCCAACTAGAATGACAAATAAATGACATATTACGCCATCTTACTTAATTTTGACGGTTAGGAATGTTATTAATTTTGTTTTGTTACTGTCATTTTCAGCTACGTCGAACTTCAGTTTAAAATTTAGTTTAATCGACATCAGTACCAGTTCTCAATAAAGTTAACGAAAACCTCCAAAATGCACATTTAAGTACGTAATAATCATCTGTAGAGCTTGGCTGAATTTACCATGTGAAAGTGTACGGTTTTTCAGCAAAATTTAAAATGAAAATTTCTAGTTTCTTGTTTTTCAGTTACTGCAAGGAAACGGTGCACCAAATATTATCTCTAATGCTCACGATTAATATGTGGTTGTTAATGCAGCCACCTCGGTGGGACTCGTCAAGTTAGCCGCTTCATCTGGAATTTCTTCTTACGCTATTCGGAATTGTTGGTGAAAGGTAAACATGGCCAATACTATTTTATCTCATCAATGACTCAATTTTAGTATCATCGATACTTAAAAATCTTGTCGACAAGTTTTCCCGAGGGAACAAAAATATGCTGTTAATGTCACATTTTTCGTCAAACTAAAGATCAACAAGTGAAATTTTTAGTGTAATTCATTTATAATTCACTGCCCGATAAGATTTATTATTTTTAATGGTTGTTTAACGAAACTCAACTTATACCCGAGGTTCTAAATTTTGTAGTAAACTAAACTAAAATTGATTCCGTCTTATTTTGCTTCTGTTGCCATAAAAGTATGCAGGTATGCATTCATAAAATACGTCATGTAAAATTTCGCTGTTTAAGCAATCCTATGAACTGTGTAGTATCCCTAGTATACTATATCAATGGTTCTTCCGAAATATTATGCTAACAGTGATGAAATACAATATTTTACCAAGTTGGCAAATTTAATCAAACGCACAAATTAACGACGCGTGCAATAAGAGTAATTTTGAAAAAACCAACCTGCGGTGATTTTGATCACTAAAAATAAACGTAAACAAACATAACCCCACTTCCATGAAATGAGTATGTAGGTTGCGCAAAATGAATAAGAAAAAAATAAGCAACACTTACTGTAGTGTGGACGGTTGCCACAGCAAGAAAGGTAAGAATCCGAATTTTAGTTTTCATTTGTTTCCCAGGAAAGGCTTAAGACAAGTTAGGTTGAATAAATATGCTGGCTGCGAAGAAAAGATGGATCATCACGAAGCCTGGAAAATGGCACTGAAAATAGATAAACCGATCAAGGGACACATGAAAGTTTGTTGTCTTCATTTTCAAAAAGAGGATTTTTTTTTGTCTCGTAAGTAAAAGTAATCGGGGAAATGTAAATTAGTTTCGTTTACCAATTTTATTTTAGAGTACACATGCAAGCACCCGTCATTAAAAAAGATCGCAATTCCTTCTTTGAATTTGCCGAAATCCAGTCGACCAGGATTATTGACCGAGACGTCAATTATCACCAATATGGAAAATAAATTGGAAGTCTCGGAAGAGGACTACGAAGTAAAAGTAGAAGCCGAAGGAGACGTAAAGTACAATTTCGAAGATTTGCATTCTTCGATTGATATTAAACAAGAACCGGTTTTTGAAATCGGCAAACCAATTACCAACTATATGGACAACCTGCTACTTTTAAAACAATTTGAAATAAAGGAAGAAGTAGAGGAAGAAATTGAATTCAATTTTGACCATCCACAGTGCTCCGTAGATAATATCGAAGACCCGCTCTTTTTCTAAGACTGCTAACATGGATTATAAATAATAATCGTGTAAAGTTTGTGATTATAAAATGTTTGTTTGTGGGAGCAAATAAAAGTTAAATAAGTTCAAATAAAAATATGTATTGTTGACGATCAGATGTCAACAATGACAAGGTTACCATCAGTCGTCACAGTGTAGTGGTAGTGTGGTTTCAAGTCATCGAAGATTGACAACAACATGGTTTCCTGCTTCTAAGCCAGTATCTCCAGTCGGAATAACAAAAGGTCAATTTTATTTAAATTAATATGTTTAACTCATCCGGATTAATACTAAATTAAATTTTCACCAAGTTCACACAAAACCCATATTTTTCGAAAGTACAATTTTCAAAGTAGTCGACAAAATGACTCATGTTCTATTTAACCGATTAATTTCAAATTTAGTGTGTACCTTCAGTATTTACTGGTTTATATCCCGTACCTTAGAAATTGCAGTGGAACTAAGAGAACGTAGACTTCTCAAACGTTTTTCACATTTTTTTTTATCTCGGAACAGCCGCGAATACAGAATTTTGTTTTGGGGGGGGGGGATTTTTGTGATATTTTATCTGTATTCCAGAAAGTTCATTTTAAACAAAAAAATTTTCAGAAAAACTTAAAAAATTATTCCAGTCTCACAGTTCCAACAGAAATTTTCTTCTCTCTCTCACCCCACCCTTCTCCTGTATTTTAATATTTATTTAATGTCGATAAATTCAGTCTTGCTTTAGTTTTATTCTAAGATTTGAAATTTTTTTTTTATTTCGGTTTCATCTTAAACTTGATAGAATTACTAGCTTATAACCCCCTCCCCTCTCGTTTACATAATTTTGTTCAGTATTTGTCAGTGACAAACCGAAGGAGTCTCAATCCAAAATTTTGTTCATTAGATTTCCTTTAACGAGATTTTATGGAATTTTTTAAGATTTCCTTCTGGGTTGCTCTAAGATATTCCGTATTTCCTATTTTCCTGGATTTCATTGAGGTTACCACACGAAAACAAAAGACGTCGACGTTTAAACAATGTGGACCCTCAAAGTTCACAAGTATGACAGCGTCCGCGGGTACAAAAGGAAACAGTTTTTTTATAACCTGATCTCTCTTGCTAAGCTAAAGTTTTTTTAATAAAAACCTATTACTAACCCATAAAAGTAGGAGAAGTACGCGAGAGTGACAGATCAGTGCGGCCTTCAGGCCGCACAGACTGGGAAATCGAGTTGCACCTCATTCAATCACTATTAGGTCACCAACCAACTTTTGGTAGAACTGTAAGGCAGTATAATAAGCCCAAACACGGTTTGGGGGGGGGGAAGCAGGTAAGAGGGAAGTCTACTGGTTGATGTATGAGACAGCCACCCATCTGCAAGGAGTGTAAGGCAACAAGAAGAAACTATCAGAGGCCTAGAAGAGGCAGTTTATCTTCTAATCGTCGAAGAAAAGAGAAGGAATTCCCCGCAGCCATCAACTGACCTTGTAGACTTCCAATCGAAATCTCACAGGAAGAGATCCACCCGTTAGAGTTAGAGCCGGAGAGCTGCCGAACATGACAACCAATATAGTCTCAGATCCGGACAGGTTGGTCCCTCTCAGAAAGGCTGAAATTGTGGGTTTTGCGGACGACCTAACCTTGAAAATAAGTATAAAAATAGCGGACTAAATAATAAAAGTGGGGTTGACGCTGGTGCCAAAAAAAATGAAATTGGTTATGCTTAGGGGGAGGAGCAAGCAACCTCAGCGGGAGATTATTAAAATGCTGAAAATAGAAAATTCTGCTTGGGAGAGAGGGGGCAATTATGTCCGCCCCTTACCCTCCCAAAGCTTTCGCGAATAGCTCCGCGATCTATTTTATATTTTCCGATTTTCTGTAAAATTGGTTGGCTTTCCAAAAAATTTTAACTGACCAAAGTTGTAACCTGTTAAATTTGCTGTCTGAATTCACTTAAAATTTTTTTTGTAAGACTTTTCGTTTAAAAGATACATGGTTTGCAAAAAAAAACAAAAATTTTATAACATTTCTTCTCTAAATCTGTTGATTTAAGGCAAAAAAGGATTAGAATCTAGTGTGTCGATAGGCGAATGCCTTTCAAAAAAATCACTTATCCTTTAATACTAAAAATGCAATAGTTTCGGTTCTAGTTTGGGAACCGCTGTTTTGGAGATCCCACCTATTTCACATGACATTTGATGTCAGATTGTTTTTTACTTGACAAGTGCGTCCTATTATATTATTTCATGTAAATATTACCATTGAATTTATAATGCAATTTGAAAATAGGTGAAATTTAACGTCGCGCGTTGTAAAATTAATTTTGTATAATTTATTTGTTATAGCGAAACATAACCACACAATCCTTTTAATGTGAAAAGATAAATATGGAAAAACCAGCGCTATCGCAACAGTACTATGCGGTTAAGGAAGAAGCTGAGGAAGATATAAAATTCAACTTGGAAGAATTCCAACGTTCTTTTGTTATTAAAGAAGATACATCGTTTGAACACAACGAAGCACCAGAAATTGTCAATCCGTTTGTTTACCATTTCGAGAAGAAACTACTTTTAGAACAGCACTACGAAATAATAAAAAAAGAAACTGATTACTTGCATAGGGTTGACATTAAAGAGGAACCGTCTGTTTCGGGGACTACGCACAGCTACGATAAACCGTTCGGATGTGAAGTCTGCGACTTTAAATGTTCTGGTAAGCACAATCTTAAGCGACACATGACAACTCATTCTGGTGAGAAGCCGTTCACGTGCGCAATTTGTGACTTTAAAACTGCACGTAAAGAAAATTTGAGATATCATTTAAGAATTCACACGGACGATAAACCGTTTGCTTGTGAAATGTGTATTTATAAATGTTCGACCAACTATCACTTGAAACGGCACATGAGAACTCACACCGGTGAGAAACCGTACGGTTGTGAAATTTGTGATTATAAATGTTCGGCTAAACGGGATTTGATGGTGCACATCAGAAATCATACCGGTGAAAAACCGTTCGTTTGTACAATCTGTGATTTTAAAACTGCACGTAAGGCGCATTTGATTACCCATTTAAGAATTCATACGGTCGATAAACCACTATGTTGTGAAATATGTGCTTACAAATGCTCAACGAAGCAGCATTTGGAACAGCACTTAAGAACTCATACCGGGGAAAAACCGTTCTCATGCAAAATTTGTGATTATAAATGTTCGTTAAAGCAACATTTAAAACGGCATATGTCTACTCACACCGGCGAGAAACCATTCGCGTGTGCGATCTGTGACTTTAAAACAGCTCGTAGAGAGCGCTTGATGAATCATTTAAGAATCCATAGAGCGGAGAAACCGTATGCCTGTAAAATATGTACCTATAAATGCGCATTCAAACAACCTTTGAAACAGCACATGAGAACTCATACCGGTGAGAAACCGTACGCTTGTGAAATTTGTGACTATAAATTTTCCTTAAAGCAACATTTGAAACGCCACATGACAACTCATTCTGTCGAGAAACCGATAAGTTAAACCCAACCTCGTTATGATTTTATTATACGTAAGAGACCAGGTTCTGGATATGTATTAATTCTACATGTTTGTTGTTGTATTCCGTTAGACATAGACAGATAATTGAACAACAACTTTGCGTAATTTGTTTAATGCGTTTTAAGTGTATAGAATGTTTTAAACCCAACGAAAGATTAACAAGTGGTAACGATAACTTTTTTGTACTCGATAACCTAATTTATTGCAAGTCTTCCTTTCCGTTACCATAATTGCTTTGGCAAATCCATGTCCTAGACTTTAAAATTTACCATATTGCATGAGTCGTTCAATCTCAATACTTGCCTATTTATATCAAATTTTTTAGAAAAATCAAAAAATGCACAAACACTTTTTAGAACTAAAATGTTTTAAATAAACAAACTAAACAAAATGTTAAAATAATGAATTTTAACTGTTAAGTAAAGAATACATACTTACATAGAAAAATAATATTTAAAAAACAATACAAACAACAAATTAACATTTAACAGGTTTGGACTATGAATATTTGAATAAACAAGAAATGAATTTTGAAAAAATTTACGTTATAAAATGATGAAAATTTCTTGTTTATTCAAATATTCTTAGTCCAAACCTGTTAAATGTTAATTTATTGTTTTTATTGTTACTTTATCATACGAAGTCTGAGAAAGTATTGTAATCGTGCAGAAAAAAAAATTGAGATTTTGATGAATTTAGACATTTTGGGGTCCCAGAAGCGGAAAATCGTCATTTCCAAAAAATGTATGTATGTATGGATGTATGTATGTATGTGGTTAAATTTTGTGTGCGCTCTACCTCAAAAAGTAATAGAAATTTTTTAACAAAATTTTGTATTTAGTACATAAATATTGAGACTTAGAGCTGATTAGGTTTGGTTAAAATCGGTACACGGAAAAGCAAAATAAAACAATATTTTGTAAATTAAAAAAAAAAAATTTTTCTTATTTTTACAATTTTATTTTTTAATCATATTCTCCTCTAAAATAATAATAAAAAAATCGGTATACGGAAACGCAAAAAAAATAAATAATATAAAAAAAATTTTGCAAATAATTTTTGCTTATTTTTAAAATTTTAACTTTTTAATATATTCTTCTCCAAAATAATATTTTTTTAAAATTCTTTTAAATTTATTATTATTTAAAAGTATGATAAAGTTATGGACATGGCCACATCCGATTTTTTTAAATATTATTTTACTATGTAAATATGTATTCTTTACGTAACAGTTAAAATTCATTATTTTAACATTTTGTTTATTTATTTAAATTTATATACTACTAACTACCACACTATAGATTTAAAAAATTCATTTTTTAGGTTATTTTCTATTAAAATGTTTTAAGTTAATACAACATCGCATGTATTGTCGTTTTTTGAAACTAAAACGTTATTATTTTAGTTAATTTGTAAATTATTTTGAAGTTTGCTTTGTTTTTATTGTAAATATTTATTTGTAAGCAGATTGTACATAAAATTTTATTTGTAAATAATGTTGTGTTGGTAACCGTGCTGTATAGAAATAAGTGGGGAGAATAGCTTCAGCGAGGTTATCCTTGGAAAGACGGCGTTGGGCCAGCAAGGCAAATTCCGATGATTTAATTTTGATTTCGATGAAATTAATAATAAATAGTGGATTTTCATTTAATTAAAGTTGTTTTTATTGAAGATTTGTGAAAATTTGGGAGAATTGGAAGTTAATGGGTGATTGTGAAATATTTACAGCGAATTTGTTTCACCCGCGCGGCCAGCTGTGGGCATTCACGTGTAGGACGATATCACATGGGAAGGTAACATTTAAAATTTGCATCACCACATTTGAATTGAAATTAAATTTTTTTACAATTTTATACGATTTAAACGATAGTAAAACATTTATAAAAACGTAACAAAATTTACATTTTTAATTATTAAAATTGAAAGAGTCTCATCCTCTAATAAAATGCATGTTCATAAACCGAAAAAAATTACAGGGAGAAAATTTTAGTAAATTTTAAAGGTTGAGGGCATGGTAGTATTTTATTGCAAACGTTTTCACCATACTATGACATCATCAGGCAATGAACTAGGAAGAGAAACGAGAAAATTCCGTATTTATCGTAGGAATTGCAAGAAGAAAGGGAGAGGGTAGGAGAGAGGGGATATTTTTGAAAAATGGTATATTTTAGTGTGAATATACTAGAAGGTAGCGATATAATTAATATAAAAGAAATAATATAATTGGATGTAGGGTAACTTAGTACCATTTAGTAGTGAAGATGAATATTTTAATTTATTAATCCATAGCTTCAAAAAATTCCAGTTTTTTACTTTTTTGTTTAATGTGTAAAATTTCGTACCCCCCCCCCCTGTTTATAGTTTGCGTCTAGTAGGTTTTTCCTCGAAAGTCGATTTTCCAGCTGTAAGTCTGTGAGATCGCGTGTGTTCATCAAATTGTGTTTTGAAAGATCTACCGGTATGACCAATGTATTTTTGAGAGCATTCACAAGTGAGCTCATAAACTCCTGATTTTGATAAATTTATTGTCCGACTTTGATAGAATTTTTTGTTTAATTTAGCATAATAAGGAGGGCTCGGAAGTTATAGCACTAAAAAGTAAACTTTTAGCGCTTTAATATGCACTTAAAAACACAAAAATTAGCACTAAAATATTGAAAATATGCAAATAAATTAAAAAAATAAATAAATAAAACCGACTTTAAAAAAAACTACTGTGAAAAAATGTACGAAAAAGTAAAAAATAATTACGCGTTATTTAGTTACTTCAGCTAGCTGGCCCAGGCGCAGACGGCCAATTATTGTAATCTTTCCAGTCGGTGACAGCCAAGGTTTTTAGAAATTTTTGGAAGTTTCTTAAAACTTACAAATTATATTTAAATTTACATTAATAGGATAATGTATTTCCGCTGTATTTACCGATCATTATATCATCTTTATTTCACGCAGAAATTTCCTCAAGAAGAGGAAAAGTTTGAGGGTTTTTCCGGTTTATCTTTGAAGTTCCAAGTCCAATACGAATGAAATTATAATGGGACTAACTTGGAACTATACTTGATACAACGCAAAAGGAATTTTGACAATCCGTTAATAAATGACGGAGTTCTGAGGTAACAAGCATTTAAAAAATAAACATACAACCGAATTGATAACCTCCTCCCTTTTTGAAGTCGGTTAATAAAATAATTGTTTACCAATTTTTTTATTTTTATTTTATAAACGAACTAAATGCCGCGTATCTGCTAATTACATTACAATGCGTCTAACATAATTTTAAAAATAATCAAATTCCTATTATTTGAAACCCGAGTTTAATATTAAAATACATGTTTGTATTCGTTCGCTTATTCGTATGCGGTCATTTGGTAAAAAATTTATTTTTTCCCATGAACCTTTTTTTTAATATCTTGGTTTTTTAATATTAATTTTTCAATTTGTTTGGTATATATTTTCTTGTTTTTCATTATTTTTACGTTTTTCGTTTGTTATGTGATTATCGGAAATAATCGATAAAAATTAAATTTTTATCATATTTTTTTATAACGTAATTTATTATTTCAAAAAATTTTAGTCAATATTTAAAGATTTTTTATCAAATTTTATTTTTATTTTTCTTGCTTATTCAAATATTGTAAGTCCTAACCTGCTAAATGTTAATTTATGTATTTTTTATTGTTTTTTAAATATTATTTTTGTATGTAAGTACGTATTCTTTACTTAACGGTTAAAATTTATTATTTTAACATTTTGTTTAGTTTGTTTATTTCAATAACATGTAATATTTGGTTCTTCAATTTGAATTACCGCCTTCTCAAATCGAAGTTACAAACCAAACCAAAGCTGTGATCGTCAAACAAACCTCGCATGTTGTGATCTCCCCTCGTAATAACACTTACAGGTCCTTTTAAATTTGCGGACGGATCTTTGAATGCTAACGTAGTTACCTTGCTTACTAACCTTAAACTTAAACACATATGTCCAGTGGCGTAACCACTGGTAGGACACCTGAAGGAATAATTAGTACACACATATTAAATAAAACACAGGATTCGGTTTAACGATGAATATATATTTAACCGAAAAGAAAAAAAGTAGTCCGACAACCAATTTACCAGCAAAGTTAATCTCCTTGATATCATGTAATTCAGAATACTTTAGTTTGAAATTTGATTTAATAACTGTTCGATAGTTAATCCCTATGATCGTAATGTTTTCTAATTGATTATTCATATTTATATTACCAACCACAACCTATAGTAATTTATAAGAATTTCATGTATGCATTCCGATGTTCGACTCAATTGGTTTTTATATTATGTAAGACCTTAAATAATAACCTTTATATTCTAAATTATCCGCTCTTATATAAGTAATACCTCGTCACTTAAACTAAGATCGTCAGCTTAAAACTAGTACGTCCCTCTTATTGCTAATTGGACAGTTTCTTAAATGTAAATAAATCGTTTGTACTTAACTAAATAAATTCCCCATACTTAAACTAGCAAATAATTATAGCCGTAAATAATAATCATGAAGAACTTTGTTAACACAGTTCTTTAATATTGTTTTTAATTGGTATTACCTTTTATTAGGTTAAATGTTGTAATTTTAATTATATTCAATTTTTATTAACTAAAAATCCAACATAATTAAGGTAAGAACGGTAGACACATTACCTGCTTTTTCGACCGTCTAGCCATCACACTATGTGTTTCTGACTCATTAGTCGTCATCAGTACCGTTTACTTGGTGTTAACACTTAATTATGTGCACTAAACCAGCTACTGGTTCACACTTTATGTGGACTGCTATACGCGACGTCACTACACAAAAATAGGAACCGCGCCAACGTGCGTTCTCGAGTGATACTCTAATCAAATATAAAAGTTAAAAATCTTGCATTGTGCATAAAAGTTTTAAAAACTAAAAATCCAACATAATTAAGGTAAGAACGGTAGACACATTGCCTGCTTTTTCGACCGTCTAGCCATCACACGATGTGTTTCTGACTCATTAGTCGTCATCAGTACCGTTTACTTGGTGTTAAACGTGGTGTAACACCAAGTAAACGGTACTGATGATTAAACGTGGTATAACACCAAGTAAACGGTACTGATGACGACTAATGAGTCAGAAACACATCGTGTGATGGCTAGACGGTCGAAAAAGCAGGCAATGTGTCTACCGTTCTTACCTTAATTATGTTGGATTTTTAGTTTTTAAAACTTTTATGCACAATGCAAGATTTTTAACTTTTAATTTTTATTAAGTTAAATGTATTCGATTGTTACTATTTTATAAGTGGTCGCAAATAATCATAAGGAACATTGCTAAAATTATCAATAACTGTCCTGAAATATCATAATTTTGTAGTACATCATTGAGACATTGAAAAAAGAAAGGAGCGACATCACAGCATTTGCTATGTCACTTCCGGTTCCATTACAGTTCACCTTTTCAGTGACCAGCCTATTACTGTGACATATTTTGACCGCCATCTTATGATTTTAAACGTTCACTCAATCTGTTACACTTAATCATCTAAATTAAATTATCCCACGATAAATATATTCCCACTTCAAACACCCGCCTTCCTTAAACTTATCTTTAACAACTCCTCTTACGTCTTAACCAAACTAACCATCGTAATGGTACGCCATTGGTAAAACATTATATGAATAATCAATCTCTTCCATTACATAATCCCACTCCCGTTTTAAATGATAATAGTATAAATCACAATCTCGAACAGTAATTAAATCTTATAACTGAAGATAAATTAATAAAAACTTAGATTCAACCTTGTATGAAAAAAATTACCTACCCGCGTGGTTACAAACAATTATTACTCGAAATTTTAACGTAATCCTGTATTAAATTCTTTTCGAAAATAAATCAAATATTTTAACTTAGGTATTTTAATTCTGTTGGTAACTAAATATGATATGAAATAATTTTAATTTCAATTACTTGATATTCTAAAACTGATGCACAAAGAACGACCGTCTCCCACAACGTTCAAAAATGTAAGGACGTTGTTACCATCTAACGGTCAAATCCAACGGAAAACTCCCACCACTTCTGTTTTACAACCGTTGTATTTTAAAGTAACCAAAATGAACTAAATTTAAAATTTCGCGCCCAATATATTCAAATTCAAATTTACAATATTACAAACATTTTGTTTATTTTATTTATTATATAAAAATATGTCTGCAAATAGCACTTAAAACTCTAAAATATATAATATAAATAATATAATACTGTAAATATGCAAAAATTAGCATTATAAAATTTCGTATACAACCTCAGGGAAGTGTGAAACAAATTTGTATCTTACTTTAAATATTCTAAGACTTACCAGAAAATATATGCATTTGCTAGAACTTCCGAGCCCTGATAATAAGTTATCAATTAGAGTGACTTGGTATCCATTAGAGATCGCGATATATTTAATTCTGAAATTATTTTAAAATTTATTTTACTTAGGGGAATTCTAATTAAGCGATTGAGAAATGCGCGAAAAGCAGCAATTTTTATGTAAAAGGATGCGCAGAATTATTATTAATTACTATATCAGCTTCCGTAGGTTTATAGAAAATATCAAAAGAGTGCTTATTATTGTTTTTAATTATTGTGAGATCCAAGTAATTGATTCTATCTTTTGGTAAATTTAATATTATTATGTTATTTGTTAATAAAGTTAAAAAGTTGATCTAATTGTCTAATAAATAAATAAATAAATATTGTGGTGTTTCAAAGGGATTCAGACCCGGTGGAAAATTCTATTTTAATAATTAAGTTGTAACATTGTAGATTTTGCTAGGTGGGAACGAATCGCCGGAAATTCAAGGCTTTTTGACAGGGGTTGCCGCACGAGTCGGTGGTGCGACTGTTAGCTTGTTAATTTTTGAGATTGCGAATATTAAAATTTTACATTAGATTTATATTATATGCGATTGAATAATTATTTTTGGAAGATGATTTATTTTTTTGAAATTAACAATTAAATTGTTTTGGCCCACACTCTGAGCGAATTTTTACATACGTATCAACTTTTTGCACCACGGCGCAAAGATATTAAAGCAAATATTTTTGAAAAATTTGATTGGATTGTACATTTTTTTATACAATGATGATGATGATGGATGTAGTTGAAGTGGAGTCACCGACGTATACGAGCGCGAGAAGAACGGAGAAAATGTAGATGAGCCAGTGTAATATGACATTGTTTCCGAAATACATGAAAGAAGAAGAAAAGGAAAAAAAAGACTAGATAAAGAACAAAAAGAAAAGAATCAAGAAATGCTTACAATCAGACAAGAAATCGCAGACATTACGAAAGAGATTGGTTGTGAAATTAAAATATTATGGGCTGAAGATTACAAACAAGAAAAAGAAATAGTTAAAAAAGAAATTGGAGAACAAAATGAAGAAGAAACAGAATCATTAGAAGAAAAAAAAGTTAATCGGAAAAATTGGAAGCTGAAAGATTAAAATTTGCAAGACAAAAAGATAAGATTGGAAGCTATAAAATTGAAAATTATAAAACAAGAAGCGGAAAGATTAGAATTTGATTTGAAAAACAAGAAGCTACAAAACAGGAAGCTATGAAAGAAAAGAAGAAAGATTGGAAGTTTTAGATGAGTTGGGGGTGGAGAAGAAAGAAGACCTCAGCGAATTGGATGCCTCAAACGAGAATAAATTTGTGGAAGGTCCGAAAAGAAATATGAATGAACCAGAAGAGGATGGAAGAAAAAATTTTGTTTTGAACGGCGCTCATCACTGCAATTAGCAACGGTGGTGTTGTGGTGTTTCAAAGTGATTCGGACTCACCCTATGTATTTTGGTGGAAATTTTATTTTAATAATTAAGTTGTAAGATTGTAAATTTTGCTAGGTGGGAACGAATCATCGGAAATTCAACGCTTTTTGCCAAGAATGGCCGTACGAGCCAGTAATGCGTATTTTGTCTCTGTGAGATTTTCTTGAATTTGTTAATTGGAAATTGTGAGTAGTACTTTATTAAATAAAGCGATTTTGATGCGTCTGCATTATTGCGTATTTTTTGAGTTTAGATTGAGTTGGACAGTTGGACAATTTGCGAGCGTGTGACGAGATTGTTAATCGACGAATTGGTAGTAGGAAATCGCAAGTTCGATCCTTGATAGAATTATTAAATTTTTGAATTTAAACTGTATTCGATTGGAAATATTATTAATTGGCATTTGGAAAGACGGTTTTTTTTTTTGAGATTAACAGTTTATTATTTTGACCCACACCCTGAGGTACGACTGTCTCATCTCCCGCATTGAGAGGTTAGTCCGGAGCACTTAAAGTGCATGTGAAAATTACCACTTTTTTTGTTAACCGTAAAAAGCTGTGTCCCCTTTCCGCCAATATTAATGGGCGCCCATGCTGCAATTATATTTTATTTTTATATGGGCGGGGTTTATTTGCTTCAAGCAGCAGCGATTTTATTTTGCGCCGGCTCTGTGCGTTTCTTACGTAATATTATTGACATAATTTATATCTAAATAATAGTGTAAAATTTAACTGCATTAATAAATAGGTGCGATAATAATTTATTTGCAATTTCAAAACATAACCTCACTAAATATTAATATAAAGTGAAAGTTTTAGTTGGGCAAAAGAATTATGGAAAAAGAAAAGGTAATCCTCTTCGAAGAGTACTATGAGTATGAAGTGAAGGAAGAAGCAGAGGAAGACGTAAAATTTAACGTGGAAGATTTACATCACTCGATCGACATTAAGGAAGAAAAACTTTTTGAGCTGGATATAAAATCAGAAACTGAAAAATGTAAATTATTCGAATGTGGGGTCTGTAACGAAAAGTTTCCCCTCGAGTCGCAACTAATGAACCATGCAGATATCCATTCCGAACCTAAAATATTTGTATGCCCCTTGACCACCGAGAACTTCAAAGTTGATGGTATTAAACTTTTCGAGTGCGAAGTTTGCGACTTCAAATGTTCAATCAAGCAGAGCCTGGTCAGGCATATAAGGACTCATACCGGTGAGAAGCCGTTTTCCTGTGAATTTTGTGAATTTAAGAGTGCACGTAAATATACTTTAAAAGAACACATAAAAATTCACACTGGGGAGAAGCCGTTTGCCTGTGATATGTGTGCTTGTAAATGTACGACTCAACAAAATTTGAAGCAGCATATCAGGAGGACCCACAACGGCGAGAAACCTTTCGGGTGCGAGGTCTGCGACAACAAATATTCATCCAAACGAGATTTAATGCTGCACATTAGGACTCATACCGGCGAGAAACCGTTCGGGTGTGCAATTTGTGACTTCAAAAGTGCCCGCAAAGCAAATGTGAGAAATCATTTAAAAATTCATACCGGTGAGAAATCGTTCGCCTGTGAGATGTGCGTTTATAAATTTTCAACCAAGCGAAATTTGGAACAACACATCAGAACTCACACCGGCGAAAAACCATTTCAGTGTACTGTGTGTGCTTTTAAAACTGCACATAAGGAATCTTTGACGAACCACTTAAAAATACATACCGGGGAGAAACCGTATTCGTGTGAACTATGTGCTTACAGAGGCTCAACCAAACAAAATTTAAAAAGGCATATGACAAATCACATCGGCGAGTAAGCTACCTTGGAGATATTTAAAATAGACCTGTCAAATTACTATAAATCATGATCAAATTGTGTCAGTGAATTTACAATCCCATGTCTGGTATCTTAGCTAGGCAGAGTTTTGGTAGCAATGTAAACAAATGCTGAAAAATTGACAGCTGCCAAGCGATATTTTTTGAAAAGTCAGGTTACGATTAAGATTTAAATGTAACGAGCATCAATACGATTGCTAAAAATTAGAAATTATTTGTGTATAAATAATGTAAGTAGTAAGTAAAGAAGTAGACTATAAATATTTATATTTACATTTAAAATCACAAACACCCTACTTGTCTCCTAACGCTGCAGGTGCGACACTAGCGCGGCAGGGGTAGTGTCAATTTTTAATATGTGACCTGTGTTATACGGGGTATCCCTGGGACCGTGGAAAAATTTTAGGATGGTGATGGAAACCCTTGGGGGGCAGGGGTAGCCCTTTTTAAAGCAATTTTTTGAATTTCTGCCTTTAAACGGCCATAACACCGCAGGTATTGCATTTTTAGTATCAAAGGATTAGTGATTTTTAGAAAAGCATTCGCTTATCTACAAACTTGATTCTAATCCTTTTTTGTCTAGAATCAACGGATTTCGAGTTATGAATTAATTCAAGAGAAAAAGTGTTACAAAATTTTATTTATTTTGGTTTTTCTTGCAAACCCTGTATCTTTTAAACGAAAAGACTTACAAAAAAAATCGAAGTCAATTCATATAGCTAATTTAACAGCTTATAACTTTAGTCAGTTCAACTTTTTTTGAAAGCCAACCAATTTTACAGAAAATATACAGTAGATTGCGGAGCTATTCACGAAAACTTTTGGAGGGAAAGGGGTGGACACAATCGACCCCCTTCCCATTTTTTTTCGGTACTTTAATGCTCTCGCTGGATGCGATGATCGACCCCCTGAGGTTTACAGCGATGGACCGACACTTGTTTCGCCTTCTTAGCATGGCCAGCTTCATTTTCTGTCACCAGGGTCGGTCCCACTTCTATTACCTAGTCCGCCATGATTGGATTGCTGCATTTGATCTTTTTCGGTTTTTATACTTATTTTCAAAGTTAGGTCGTCATACGTCGACGGTTAGGTCGTTAAATCGATTACTCAGATTGTGCGGCCTGAAGGCCGCACTGAACTGCCACTCTTGCGTAATTTTCCCATTTTTCTAGGTTAGTGACTTAACTAACTTTCTAGGTTAGTAACCGGTTTTTATTAAAAAATTTTGCTTAACAAGAGAGATCTCCGTATCTCAATTAGGTTCTAAAGAAACTGTTTTTTGTTTTTGTAAAAAGTTTTTCTTGAAATGAAAAGGGGAAAGACTGAACTTCTAAAGTCTAATTTTCATGATTCGGAATTATCTTGTAATGTTTTATTATCGTTCCTATTTCTTATAAGATGTAAGTGTTTCTTTTCGACATTTTGTGAACAAGGCACAAAAGTTTAAACAGACCGGTAAATTATTTAATTAAATTTGTTATAATATAAATTAATTTATTAATTCTTAGTTTTTGTATTTTTGTAATAACAAAATTTAATATGAGAGTGGAACCACCTTATCGGCACTTCGGCAAGAATTTGACACCGTAAAATTAGCTTGCAGTCTAATTGAGTTTATTGATTGAGTCTAATTAATGTTTTCTGCTTGACGCTTTTGTTTGATCTAAACCAGTAGCGTAACCAGGCTGGGGTCTAAGGGGCTTAGATAAATAATATAAATAAATTATAATAAATAAGATAAATAATTAAATTTGTGAAGGCTTTTCCGCGACGATAGCTGTTTTAGTCTCCCCCTCCCCAAGTACTGAATTAAATGTATATCATCTATAATTTAGCCTCCTTTCAAAGTGAGGTTCTTTGCGCTACTGATCTACACTTTAAACTAATTATTAATCATTTATTTATATTATATACAAATTTTTGAGATATCTACGAAATTAATTTATTTTGTATATTTAAAATAAAAAACAGCGGTTGTATGGGTGGTTATATCCCACCGCTGCCACCATTAAACCACTTAAGTGAAGTTTGATTTTTAATAAATTTGGATTTAAATATAATAATTACTTTAAAAAGCTGTATGATGGCTGTATATGTGATTAAATCCCACCGCTGCCACCATTGAGTAATTGAGAATAAAATTTTTTTATTTGAGACGAGGATTTCACGGAAAGGCTTCGTATACTTATTTAAAATTAAAAATAGACATCGCTCGTAGAGATTTAATAAATTTAAGAAAAGGATAGAAAAAAGACAATAAGTTTTTTTAAAGTTGCTGATTTAAACTGAAGCATTTAAAATTGCGTTGCGGAGGGCAGTCACGGTTTTTATTTTTATCAAAGATTCCGTCTTTATAGATCTGGTATTATTAAATTTGGGAGACTTCGGGGAGGTTTTTAAAGTTTTGCATGGACTCCGATCTTTTTAGATGCATAGTTTTGAAGTTTGTTCGCGACCTAGTGAATTAAGAGATCCTAATCTTTCTAGATTCCGTAATTTTTGAGTTCGGGAGGCTTCAGGGACGTTTTTAATATTTTGCTTTGATTCAGAGATCCTGGTTCGAATTTGAGCAGCTTCAGAAATGTTTATAAAGTTTTGCGTAGGCTCAGGGACGTCGATTTTTTAAATCAATAATTTTAAAGTTTAGTGCGCCAAGATTGTTTTTAATAAGAAAATACCAAAATATGTTAAAAAAACAATTATATAATAGACAACCAATCAAATACCGTTATTCAGTTGTGGGTTTCTTTGTCTTCCAGTTTTGAATGATTCTCAAAATTAATTATTTGTATTTGTAATTTACGCCGTGTACTACCATAATTTCATTAGAAAATTTTTAAATTTGTGAGGGCACTGCGCTTTTACGTCTTGAGAAAATGATTAAAAAATTAATTGAGTGTAAATAAACAATAAAAATCTTGGAAAAAAAATTTTCATTTAATTTTTTATTTTGATTTTTATTTAGCCAGTTAATTTTTAAATTTTATTTTTTTAAGCAAGTTTCAATCGATAATGGAACGCACCTTTAGAAATTAGTTTTATTTCTACCACACCAGATGTCGCTGTTAAAAATAGATAAAAAAATAATCCATCTGTCACATTTTACAAAGTTGTGCTTTTATAAAGTAATTAATAGTTTTAGGGCTGATAGTTTTGCAAAATAAAGTGCAATCAACGACAATAGAGGTATGAAAATTGTAACGTGGTAGTGTGATTATTTCTTCCTAATGTAACCTGCTGCCGATATGGCTGGCGATCTACTCTCGGGAGAGTTTCAAATTATGGAAAACATTGTTATTAACATAAAGTTGGAAACTCTGTATGATTTCAGTAGCAGTCACGTGATTAAAAAGGAAGAGGTGGAAGATTTGCATCATTCGGTCGACATCAAAGACGAAAGCGGTACCGAACTAATAACACAGGAGCAAATCGGTAAAAAATACGACAACTCAAGTTTATTTGAGTGTGCAATTTGTTCGTATAAAAATAAATATAAACATGTATTAAAACGTCATTTGAGAACTCATACGGGCGAGAAACCGTTTATTTGTGAATTTTGTGACCATAGATGTTCTCTCAAACACCAATTGAAATCCCACATTATGAGTACTCATACTGGCGAGAAACCATTTAATTGTGACTTTTGTGTCTATAAAAGTTCCCTCAAGTCCCACCTGATAGCGCACATGAGAACTCACACCGGCGAGAAACCATTTGTTTGTGATATTTGTGATTACAGCTGTGCCCAAAAATCAAATTTAGAAAGACATTTTAAAATTCACACTGGTGAAAAATTGTTTACTTGTAAAATTTGTGAATATAAATGTGCTTTAAAATCTAATTTCAAGAGGCATTTAAAAATGCACACTGACAAGAATTCTTTTGCTTGCGAACTGTGCGACTTTAAATGTGTACAAAGTCGGGCTTTACGAACGCACTTAAAAAGTCATACGGGCGAGAAATTATTTAGTTGTGTAATCTGTGAATATAAATGTTCGCAGGTGGCAAATTTGAAAAGGCATCTAAAAGTTCACACCGGCGAGAAACCATTTTCTTGTGAAATTTGCGACTACAAATGTGCCTACAAAACAAGTTTGAAACTACACCGAAGAATGCATACCGGTGAGAAACCGTTTTCGTGTGAAACTTGTAACTATAAATGTGCCCGTCAGGAGAGTTTGAAAACACATTTAAGAACTCACACCGGTGATAAACCATTTAAATGTCTAATATGTGACTATAAGTGTGCACGCAGATCATATTTAAAACGGCATATAAAAGTTCATACCAGCTAGAGAGAGTTTCTGAAATTATTTATTTCCGAAAATGTTTCGCTCTTAGTTTGGGCATAATTCCTGTGTTCCCAAAGGCTTGCCATTCTCTCTGAAGTATCAAGATGGTCATAAGAAAGTTCTAACTACGAGGAAAATGACTTTGTGATGGGAATAATTATTGTTTGCGTTTTTTTTATCTAGTGTTGGAACTTGAATCTTCAACTGGAGTTTTTAATTTGTCTTTGCGTTTATGTTTAATGTTTGGGTTCAGAGAAACCGTGGAGAATTTCTGAGGTGGTAATAGAAGACATACCTTTGGGGGGGGGGGAGTAGTCCTCTTGGACGCAATTTTTAATCTTTCTGCCTTCTGACGGTCATAACACGAAAACTATTAATTTTTTTGTGCTATAGATTTAAGATTTTTTAAAGAGCATTCACTTATCTACCAAGTAGATTCTAACCATTTATCGTCTGGAATCAACGGATTTCGAGTTATGAATTAAATTTAAAGCAGAAATGTTCAAAATTTTAATTTTAATTTATTTTTTTTGTTTTTCTTCAATTATTTTTAAAATAATTGTTATAATAATAAATAAATAATTGTTATGATGGGGGTTTGTCCATCGAAGCTGTCGACATATTTTTCTATTTTCTCTCCTATTTCAATTTTTGAGTAAATTTAATGTCAATCGACACATCTACATATTGGCTTTTATGTTTATTATTGTAATTTAATTATTTTTTTTAAAGTTCTTCCAAGTTAAAAAATAAAATTTGCCTTTCTTTGGTAAACTGACACAATTTAATTCTTTTTAAATACTAGAAGTATTTTTCCTGTTGCCTGATTTTATTTGTTAATATAAAATGAAAGTCACAGATTTTCGAACGCAACTTGCTCGGAGATGAACAAAATTTAAAACAGCCACCATAACTTTGAAAAATATTTACACGAAAATTTGAAATGGAAGGAAAAAAATAAATAAACACGTGCTTAGCCTAATGTTTGCTCAAAAATCCCACTTGAGGTACCAACATGTTTACAGCTCGCCCCCCCCCTTCTATCCAAAGTTTCGCGAATAGCTTCGGACGGTTGATGCTCAAACAGTTTTTAGATACTCAAACTTTTACACCAATTTTACCCAAAAATTCCACTTGGAATTTGGGGGGGGGGGTGCAGGAAATCTTTCGCGAATAACTTCGCTACGGTCCAAACTCAGATGACGGGAATGGAAAAACGCTGACTACAATTTCGATGCAGTATTAGTTTGGGGGGAGGGGGGCAGCCACATGATCATTAATGAAAATGAAGATGATCATTTTGAAAATTTACCAAACTAAATTTTGTGAATTTATTTCTTTTTTTTTCGTATTATCTTGTTTATTATTTTTGCGTTTTATGTGAAATCGGTTGGTTTTAAGAAAAGTTTTACTAGACCAAAGTTGTAGCCTATTAAATTTACTACCTCAATCACCTCTTACTTTTTTTAGTGAGCCATTTCGTTTTAAAAAAGATACATGGTTTGCAAGAAAAATAAAACTTGATGCTCAGACAACGGAAATGAAAGCTGATTATTTACCACAAAATTTTCTATTGGGGGGGTGGGCATTGTGTCCACCTTCTAAGTTTTTGCGAATAGCTTCGTGATGTTAACTCTCAAACTTTTGACACCAATTTTACAAAAGGGGGGGGGGGGCGGCACTTTGTCCACTCTCCCTAAGATATCGCGAATAGCTCCGCTACGGTTGAAGCTTAAACCACGCGAACAGAAGCTTATTGGTGCTTAAACGTCTGATATAAATTTAAAAAAAAATAATTGTAAGGAGGGGGGGGGGGTAGACGGCAACTCGTAGCTTAAAAAAGTTACTCGGAAGTTAATCGGAAAATTAGTACATTTTAATATTAAAATTAAATATTATTTTTAATAATATATACACAATATATAAGAAAAAATAACATGTCTGTGTGTTGAAAATGAGGGTGGTATTTTTGAAAATAAATTTTGTAATTTATTTAATTTTATGTACTTTTTTATTATTTTCGGTTTCTCTGTGCAACCGGTTGGTTTTCCGAAAAATTTTACCAGACTAAAGTTGTAGTTCGTTAAATTTGCTATCCCAATTGGCTTTTGTTTTTGATAAAAATTTTTGTTTAAAAAACAGGGTTTGTAAGAAAAAAAAATAAAAATACGAATTTTTGATATATTTGAATGCTATTTAAAAATCCACTAATTTTAACATTAAAAAATTAATAGTTTTGATGCTATGACTTTTTGAATTTGGATATTTTTGGATTTTCTGTAAAATTTGTTTGGTTTTTCAAAAATTTTTATTGGAGTAAAGTTGTAGGCCCTTAAATTTGCTATCCGAATTGACTTTTGTTTTTTTATAAAAATTTTCGTTTAAAAAATACAGTGCTTGTAAGAAGAAAAAAATAAAAATACGAATTTTTAAATATTCGCTTAATTTAATTCAAAAGTCGAAATCTGTCGATTTTAGACACGAAAGGATTATAATCTAGTTTATAGACAAGCGAATGGTTTTTAAAAATCCACTAATTTTAACATTAAAAGTTAATAGTTTCGGTGCTATGACTTTTTGAACATGGATATTTTTGGGTTTTCTGTAAAATTTGTTTGGTTTTTCAAAAATTTTTATTGGACTAAAGTTGTACGCCCTTAAATTTGCTATCCGAATTGCCTTTTGTTTTTTTATAAAAATTTTCGTTTAAAAAAGAAAAGTGTTTGTAAGAAAAAAAATTAAAATACGAATTTTTAAATATTCGCTTAATTTAATTCAAAACTCGAAATCTGTTGATTTTAGACAAGAAAGGATTATAATCTAGTTTGTAGACAAGCGAATGTTTGTTAAAAATCCGCTAATTTTAACATTAAAAAATTAATAGTTTCGGTACTATGACATTTTGAATTCGGAAATTTTTGGATTTTCTGTAAAATTTGTTGGATTCAAACATTTTTACTGGCCTAATGTTGTAGATCCTTAAATTTGCTATCCGAATTGACTTTTGTTTTTTTATAAAAATTTTTGTTTAAAAAATACAGTGCTTGTCAGAAGAAATAAATAAAAATACGAATTTTTAAATATTCGCTTAATTTAATTCATAACTCGAAATCCGTTGATTTTAGACAAGAAAGGATTATAATCTAGTTTGTAGTAGACAAGCGAATGCTTTTTAAAAATCGACTAATTTTAACATTAAAAAATTAATAGTTTCGGTGCTATGACTTTTTGAACTCGGATATTTTTGGATTTTTTTAAAAATTTGTTGGATTCAAAAATTTTTAGTGTACTAATGTTGTAGGTTCTTAAATTTGCTATCCAAATCGACTTTTGTTTTTTATATAAAAATTTTCGTTTTAAAAATACAGTGCTTGTAAGAAAAATAAATAAAAATACGAATTTTTAAATATTCGCTTAATTTAATTATTCAAAACTCGAAATCTGTCGATTTTAGACGAGAAAGGATTATAATCTAGTTTGTAGACAAGCGAATGCTTTTTAAAAATCCAGTAATTTTAACATTAAAAAATTAACAGTTTCGGTGCTATGACTTTTTTAACTTGGATATTTTTGGATTTTTTGTAAAATTTGTTGGATTTCAAAAATTTTTAGTGGACCAAAATTGTATGCCCTTAAATTTGCTATCCAAATTGACTTTTGTTTTTTATATAAAAATTTTCGTTTAAAAAATACAGTGCTTGTAAGAAGAAAAGAATAAAAAAACGAATTTCTAAATATTCGCTTAATTTAATTCAAAACCCGAAATCTGTTGATTTTAGACAAGAGAGGATTATAATCTAGTTTGTAGACAAGGGAATGCTTTTTAAAAACCCACTAATTTTAACATTAAAAAATTAATAGTTTCGGTGCTATGACTTTTTGAACTTGGATATTTTTGGATTTTCTGTAAAATTTGTTTGGTTTTTCAAAAATTTTTATTGGACTAAAGTTGTAGGCCCTTAAATTTGCTATCCGAATTGACTTTTGTTTTTTTATAAAAATTTTCGTTTAAAAAATACAGTGCTTGTAAGAAAAAAAAATAAAAATTCGAATTTTTAAATATTCGCTTAATTTAATTCAAAACTCTAAATCTGTTGATTTTAGATAAGAAAGGATTATAATCTAGTTTGTAGAGAAGCAAATGATTTTTAAAAATTCACCAATTTTAACATTAAAAAATTAATAGTTTCGGGGCTATGACTTTTTGAACTTGGATATTTTTGGATTTTTTGTAAAATATGTTTGGTTTTCAAAAATTTTTAGTGGGTTTAAGTTGTAGCCCGTTAAATTTTTTATCCGAATTGAATTTTGTTTTTTTTTTTTAAGTTTCTTTAAAAAATACAGTGCTTGTAAACAATAAAATAAATAAAAATACGAATTTTCAAATATTTGCTTAATTTAATTCATAACTCGAAATCCGTTGATTTTAGACAAGAAAGGATTATAATCTAGTTTGTAGACAAGCGAAATGCTCTATAAAAATCAACAAATTTTAACATTAAAAAATTAATAGTTTGGGTGTTATGACTTTTCGAACTTGAATATTTTTGGATTTTCTGCAAAAATTTGTTGGATTTCAAAAATTTTTAGTGGACTAAAGTTGTAGCCCCTTAAATTTGCTATCCAAATTGAGCTTTAGTTTTTTTTTTGCAGGACGTCTGAGTTAAAAGATGTAGGGTTCGCGAAATGCAAATTCTGTTAAATCAGTTGGCTTTCTAAAAATTTTTATTAGACCAAAGTTGTAGGCCATTAAATTTGCTATCTGAATTAAATCTTAGTGTTTTTATAAGTCGTTTCGTTTAAAATATACAGGGTTCCGTTGATTTTAGATAACAAAGAGTTTTAATCTGGTTTGCAAATAAGCTAATGTTTTTTTAAAAAATCGCGAATCCATTAACAATAAAAAATCAATTGTTGCTGTGATATGGCCGTTTAAAGGTAGAATTTCAAAACAAGGTTTTCAGAGTTTCTTCACGGTTGCGGGTCACTCTGTATAACACGCTGACTTTGTGTTTGATTATGAATAAATTATAGTATTGTTAGTTGTTTTTATTGATCTTGGTTTTTGAGCGAGCCACGACTCTCGCTCACCGGCAAAATATTTTACTTTTTAGACCATTTTATTATTTAAATTTAGACGTAGATGAATAGGCGCGCAGCACTGGATTCTTTCTTTTGTCTTTAACTTGGAACGAAATGTGTCTGACGACTTGTAAACGATAAATTAATGTTTAAATAAAAGCGCGCTATTTGAAATGAAATTCCTCTCTTGCTATTTTTTTTATTTCAAGACATTTTAGGGCGGACCCGTTTCAATTAAACAGAAAATAATAAGGCGAAGTATTTGTGAAGTACTTACTTAGTAACCGAATATCTTGAGATAATAAAGGTAGTTATTTGTATGAGAGTTATATTATTACGTTTAGCATCTGCTCTGATTGATTTCTTATCGGCAAACAAAATAATAATGAATTAATATAAAATATGAATGACGTGAATGTGAATGATACCTACCGTAATATCTAAAAAGTTATTGTAGGTACTTGAATATTACAAATTACAATTAAACGGAGGCTTCATTCTATATTTTAGATTATTGATTAACTTATAAAAAATAATTTCTTCTCGATGGCTTACATTTGTACGGCCGGCGATTTCACTCTGACGACATCAAAGTCTGCGGACTTGCTGGAGTAGGCTGAAGATTTCGTTAAGATACTGACAGTGTAGGTCGGCAGTAGAAGAACAGCAATAAATCCAACAGAATAAATTAACATATTCAAACGTCGCGCCATTTTGGGCGTTTCCGAGTGTTGAAAGTAAAAAGTTGTTTTTCTGTTCCCATTATATAATTTCATTTAAATTAAAACAGAAACAAAGAAATATAAACTAAATAGTCTAGCAACAAAAATTTACAAATAAATAAAATCATAATATAAAATATCCGACTTAGCTTATTTAGAGAAACTATAACGAAAATCAAATTATCAGTTCTTTTTTTCTTTTCTGCAAATTTGGTATCAGCACAGGAAAGCATCCAATGTTGTGCTCTTCGGTTCCGTTTTTAATTTCGACGTACGCCGTGACACATTCAATTTTGATTCTGTTGTGTCGGATTGGGCGATTTGTCTTGCACATGACGATGGGCAGATTGAAGCCATCGGTTTGGACGGTAAATTCACACAACGCATCTCTCCAATTAGATTTCAATTCTCTTCTGGGAATGTTCGCAGAATTTTGTATTACCGCAATAATAAGCAGTAGCAATAACACAACTTCGTAACGTAACATTTTGAAAATTTTTCTACTATTTATTACTTCGTGTATATGGTTTGAAATTTCGTCATCGACTGATTGATGCTAAGACATACTTGGAATGAATTTTATCATATTGAATTTTATCGTACAGAATAATTTGTTCATTGATAAAAAATTAATTTAAACCTGTGCCAAACATAATCGCAAGACTCCCATGCTATCAAATCATTAAATCGGTCTTGTGCTTTTAATTAGTGCAAGTCACCAAAAAACTGTTCAACTGTCTTTGTCGCACTCCAAAAAATATGCTGAGAACGCAGTAATATTAAAAATAGTATTTTAAGTTTTAAAATTTTTATAAGAGGTTTATAAGGTTACCAATTCGTTACCAAGTATTATAGTAGCTGTACAATATTACAAAAGGCCCATGCACTTTAAGTTATATAATGAGTTTATTAAAGATTTAATTTGTTGTGACAAATATAAAACTTTTAAAAATGTTATCTTGATAACATCTGAAGATTTATCAGTGTTAATAAACACTGCTATAAAATTTCATAAAATGTTTTCTTTGCAAATTAGTAACCATGGTTACCATTGGTAATATTCAAAACGTCTTCGTTATACTAAATTAAGTCAGTTGATGTGATTTTCGTTATGACTATAAAACTTCCTAATATTTTTTAAGGTTATTGTTACGGTTTGATTTTATTTTTAAGTAAAATTCAATGGTTGTGAGAGATTTTCAAAAGGTGGCATCCTAATTCACTTTTGAATTCAAATTTAATGGAAATTATTATCATAATTGATAATTCGCACATTTTTCGCGACTAATTGTAAGTCCCGCGGCTTATAAACGCTGAAACACTTTCTCTAAAATTTCTAAGTGAGTCTTAAAATCTTTAGCAATAATGATTATATCATCAAGATACACTAATACATAGGTCAAAAGGTCGGCGCCTAAAATTTTCTCAATCAGTCTCTGCCAAGTTGCAGATGCGTTCGTAAGCCCAAATGGCATTCGCAAAAAGTGATATAATCCACCAGGAACAGTAAAAGCCGTATACTCCCGAGAAGATTCTTTCATAGGAACTTGCCAATATGCAAATTTAATATCTATTAAGCTAATGTACTTCGCGTCTTTTAATTGCTCAAGAATTGAGTTAACTAAGGGCAGAGGGTAGGAATCTTTTTTTGTTACAAAATTCAGTTTTCTATAATCAACGCAAAACCTATAAGTCCCGTTCTTTTTTGGAACTAACAAAATTGGACTGGCCCAAGCTGATTTCGAAGGCTCTATAATCTTATCATCTAACATTTTTTTAATTTCTTCGTTGATAATACGTTGCCTTACCGGAGATACTAGATAACATCGTTGTTTTATGGGTGATGAATCAGTAATAATTGCGTGTTCAGTGGCGTTAGTTACTCCGACGCCTGTACCTAATAATTCAAAATTTCTATCAAGAAGTTTATCTAAAGCAAGACGTTCCTCTAAACTTAATTCGTAGTCGTTCTTAATAGAATTAATCGCAGTAACTGAAGGATTTGATCAAAAATGCCATACATCTCGTTTGAGATTGGGAACTAAATCCATAGCCAACCAGAAATCGGTTCCGAGTACTAACTCGCGAGGCAAATCTGAAACTACCAAAACTTCTAAAACAACTATTTTATCTATGAGGCGAATGGGAGTACTAATAGAACCAATACTTTTACAATTCTGACCGTTTGCAGCGGTACACGCAACAGTTTCTCCTGGATTTAGTGTCAATCCTAAACTCAATAGAAATTTATACCCAGACATCCCAACTACAGTGCGCGTAGCGCCTGAATCGAGTAAAGCTAAAATACTACGATTCAAAATCGAAACTCGTAAATAAGGCCGTTGATCACCATCAGCATGAGAAAGAACATAATCGAGAAGAATTTTGTGTTTTAATGGCTCCTTGCATTTAATATTAACCGGATTGCAGTGAGATTGGACCTTAGACGGGATACCTAATGGCCCATTCTTCCGTTTCCCGAACAATTTGGACAAGAAACAACTGTAAAACCAACTCTACAACATCGGAAACATACAACTTTCTTTGCTTGACTACAAGAAGACCTTCTGTGACCTGACTGTCCCTAATAATAAATGCAATAATTATTTAGGCTTACAATAATTTATCACCGACGCTCAAAAAGGAATCAGATATAGAAAATAGTGCTGAGAGCAAGAGCAGGCAAGATAACTTATAAAATTTCACGGTAAACAGTTATATAACTTTAAGACACGCGTAAGGTATATAAGAAGTTATATAATAGTAACAGTAATATTCTATCACTTTTAAGCGCTTTAAGAGGTATATAGTGGTATCTGGCAACCTATGTATTTAAAGCCATTAGTATTCATTGGGATTACCGTTATATTATGGATTAAATAAAGAAATTACAGGATAATCGTCTGCCTATTGTGTAAAAATTGGGAGCCACTTAAAAGTTTGCTTATCAGTTGAGATATTACGTGTGTTGAAAGAATAGATTATACTTATATATATTCTCTAGATATAAAATTTATTTCTTTCGAAGTTTTCAAAACAATATTTTTTTTAAAAATGATATCAATACATTTTAACGACTGCTTATTTTTATATTTTTGGAAAATTTACTACGTCATAAATTTCCTAATTTGTTTCACAAAACAAAACACTAACTGATTAAAATTCATATTCTGAGATTTGAGATTGTTGATATGGAAAAGCTCAATCGGTAAGCATCGGTTGCTCCACCGAAAAAAATTTTGTATTATAAATACATCCGTAAATAAGCAAAATTCAAAAAATTACCCAGAGAACAAAATTGTAGAGCGCAAAATTCTACGAACAAAAGATTAGAATAATTTTTTTCGTGTGACACTGGTTCTCAAATGAAACGCATTATGAAGTGGACGCTATATGCAACTTTTATTGGTCACAACGACAAAAGTGCACAATGAGGCGGACGAAATACGATGGAACTTTTTTAGTTAGTAATGTATCAAAATAATCAAAATACAGTTTTCAATTAAATATATTTTGGATTATTTTTTATTGTAATACGAGTAACCGTAAACACCGTAAAATGTTTTTTAAATTGAAAAAATATTTTTTTTAAAAAAATATTTAACAATATTTTTTTTAAAAAAATATTTAACAAAATTTTTTTTCTAAATTTAAACCGGCGAGAGTTATACCTCTTTAACGCATTTTTTTAAATTTCTACTTTCAGGTGTCCATAACCTCGAAAATATTGATTTTTCATAAAAAACTGTTTAGTGCCTTTTTAAAAAGCGGGAAATAATTAACAAACTAGATTTAAACCTTTTATTGTCTAAAATCAACGGCTTTCGAGTTATAATTTAAAATAAGTAAAAAAATGTTGAAAAATTGGAATTTTTGTTTTTTAATCCCCGTATCTTTTAAACGAAACATTTTACAAAAAATCTTTCGCCTCATTCCGGATAGGAAATTTACCGGGCTACAACTTTTGTCTAGTAAATTATTTTGATAAAACCGATCCATTTCACAGAAAATCAGAGAATAATAGACAATTTAGCTTCAAAATAAAAATCTATATTCTCTAAAGCTTAAATTTTCATTAACATAATTAAAATTATTAGCGTTAAAACAGTTGAATGTTTAACGCCTGAAAATAGGCAACTTACACTACATTATTTTGTTTTAAATTAGCCCAAGCAACGAACTTAAATAGTTGAACGTTTGTATAAGTTAGCGGTAAACAGTTCTGGAAAATTCCGCCAGGCCAGATAGAACATTCTATATTATAATTTCAACAGATTCCTTTATAACCAAGTTACTCGATAAGCGAGTAGATGGCTGTAACAGATCAGTAGGTACGTTTGTAGCAAAAAATTAATATGACTTTATACAGCACTCGAAAGAGGGCAGCACGAATGACGTAACCAAGACGATTTGGCCAACCAAAACCATAAATATTTTTCTCCGTTGCCAGAACCCCCCCCCCCCCCCCAGCCCGATCAAGCTTAGCGCTTCAAATGAAAAACTACACTTCACAAATTCCAACGCCCGCCGCCCACATCAGTTGAAGGAGATAAACGGAACACCGTGGAATCTCCATATCGCCAAGAAGTTCATCATTACCCCCCCCCCCCCCCGATTAACTCAAACACTGGCGAGCAGCGTAGTTTCGTCGCATGTGTGCACGCCCCAAATCAGGAGATACTTTCATGTATCCCCCCCCCTCCCGGGTACCACCGATGTCTCAATGAACAATTTATTCACAAATGATTGAGAAGTAATGCTATTAAATTCAAACTTGTCAAATTTTTGCAACTATTGTAATTTTTAATTACAAATAACGTTTCAATACAGTTTTTCTTTTGGGGTTTGTTTAGTTATCCGGTTTAGAAATTTTCAAAATAGTTTATTTATTCATTCTGGCTTCAAGTAGGTATAATTTTGTTTTTACAAAAGTCAAATAAATTTGATAAGTTTGAATTTAATAGCATAACTTCTCAATCATTTCAATAATTTTTTCAGGTTTGCCTGATGAGATTCAGAAAATCGAAACATAAAGTTATATAACAGTATGTTGCAAGCTATATTATTCATTAAAATAGTCTTTGAACAATATTATGTAAGTTATGAATTAAATTTTATTTTAATTTCAAAAACATGTAAAAATTAATTTTATAAAAATTATTATCACATGTTAATAATCTTAATGATCAGAAACACTAACATCAGCGACTTCGTAATTGATAATCTGCAGACTGTCAGTATCCACGACGATCAGATCACTTCCGTCTACTACCGCCTAGTGAGAAAAATACTGAAAGAAGATGTAGACATCTTCTTCAAAGGCTCCGGCGGGAAGGTAATCGCCTGAGACCTAAACGCCAAACACCACATCTTAAGGTGTTGGCACTCCAAGAGGGAAATGCCTTCATCCGTTTCTCATACGCGGGCACTCCCAATTTTCTCGACATTGCCCTCATTAAGGACTTACAATTTCAGCATCAACTGACGACGATGCCTGACCTCGTAAACCACCCCAACCAGACCAAAAGTCACTTGACCGGTTTTCCACGACCACCTACCTCAGCTGACCTGGACAGGAATGTCACCTCCTTTCATTCTTCAATTCTCAGCTCTGTTCAACATGCAACCAAGACCATCACGACTGCTGACATCAGCGATCAACTCCCCCCAACGACTAAAGGGACTTATACAAGATAAGCACCAAGTCAGTTCACCCTGACGACAAACAACGTTACAACTTACTAAAAGAACAAGTTACCACCGAGGTCAACGCACACCACGATCTAGAATGGACCAACAAGATCAAGGCCCCTAGCCTTCAGAACCAGCCAGCTTGGAAAATGACCAAAGCCGTCACTCACTCCGACGGCACCCAAGGCAAAATCGACACATAAAAGACCGAAACCTTCGCAGACAACCTCGAAGCCCAGCCTCAACACCGATCGCAACAATCAAGACCGCCTCGACATGTTACATGATTTCGCTCACAAACATCTCTTCACTGCAGACCCTACCCACATCTACCCAGCCACCTCTAACGAAGTCACACGAGCCATCAGATCACTGAAGAACAAGAATGGAGGACGCCATTTCCAATCGAGCCCTCACAGGTATCATTAATTCTTCTCTTTGTCTTAGTTATTTTTAATAGATTTGCAAAGAAGCAGACGTGGTTGTCATCTAGTAGCTTCTTACCTCGACGGAGCCTGCTCTTTCAAGAACTCTATCACTGCAAAAGTCCCTAACTGTCCCCAACGCTATTCAACATCTTCATGAGCAACTTTCCAATTTTAATCAACCCAAGGACGAAATTTCCTCTTTATGATGGTGACACTGCAATTTACTCATCCTCCATCAACGCAGACACAGCCACACGGTTCATCTACAAAAAGTCCTCAACGAATTGACAACATGGTTCAGAACTGGCGCATCGGGGTCAACTCGAGCAAGAGCAACGCTACAATGTTTCAAAAACGTTGGAAACCCATTAGGTCAAACGTCTTTATCAATCGTGCGAGAGGCATCACCACCAAGTTCAGGTCGATGCTCTGCTTGTCACCTTCTAACAAGAAGGTCACATCTACGCCACCCCCAATCTGAGGTATGGCGGCCCCAAAGCTCATCAAGAAGATCCAAATGATTCAGAAAAGCCTCGGAAAAAAATTATACTTTATAATTTTGTATTCATAATTGTGAACTGTAAGGATATGTTGATTCAGATTGGGGGAACCACAGATATAGGAAATCTTACACTGAATTTATTTTTAAATTTTCAGGAAGTGCTATTGCATGGGAAAGTTGCAAAGAAACGACGGTTGCATTGTTGAGCACTGATGCTGAAAAGCTGTCTATTTAAAAGTTACTAGGATATCAAAAAACCAACAGTGTGGTATAAGGCTTAAGTCGACATCCTACGGAGCGGGAGACCGTGGTTCGCTGCTTGATCGCGCCGACTGCACTGTTGTGATCTAAAGTCCAAGTTCGATCTATGGGCTAAAACTCGCCAACACGCTCGGCAAGCGCGGCGTTTTAACTGCCAAAACCTCTTTTAAAAACCCTTCATTGAAGGGAAGAAAGGAGAGGCTTATGTTCAGGAGTGGACGAATAACGGCTGAAGAAGAAGAAGAAGGATATCAAAACAGTGTTAATTTAGTCAACGACATTCCAAGTGTCCTATACTTATGAAAAACTAAATGATCAATGTAATTTACCTGAAAATTGTACATGAAATTATTTTGGTTAGTTTAATATCCGTCTTTGAGATTTTCGAGAGAACGCTAAGTAAAGGAAAGAAACGGGAACCGCAACCGTAAAAACAAAAAAAATTAGAGACGTTGGAATGTTTATACATGATAAAATAACATTTTTGTTTACTAGATTAATAAAATAGATTAGATTTCACCGAACTATTGTTGCTCCACTGTCAAATGCTATAGACACGAGCATAAACATTGGTGATACAAGATCAAAAGTGATTAAATTTAAAAAAATATGTTTTTATTTTTATATACTGCATTTAACTTTCTATAAGTTCAACTTAATAAAATAAAAGTAGTCCTTAAATCAAGGTTAGGATTTAAATATTCAAAATAATTTTTATTTTAATAATTTTAAAAGTTCGCCCTTGTTCACCGCAATATATGAGTCAAGATATATGTAAGTGCAGAATGTTTAATAAAGATTACATATTTTATCGATGCTTAAAAATAAACTTATATACAATCTGTTATCTAGAAAATTATTTATAGAGTAGGTAAATTGAAATATTTTTAAAATCTATTTATATTATGTCTGCAAGAAATTTTGAATTTTTGTTTCGCCTGCACCACATTCGCCTGCTTTAAATTTCCGGACACCAAGTATCATCTGTTTTAACGACTCACATTAAATTAATTATATTGTCCACGTTTGTCTACATATAGAATAAAAATATTACTTAAAAAAAACAAAAAAATTACTTAAATTATTTTGTACAATTTTTATTTAAACAAAATATTATAATACAGTCTTACAATAAAATAAATAACTTATAAAGTAATAAATAAATAAATAAATCCTTATTGAAAATTACATCATTCTCCGCTTCAATTTTTTTGACACGACAGGAATACATCCAATGTTATGTTCTTCTAATCCATTGTTTACGTCAACGTAACCTGTAACACATTCAATTTGTCTTCTGTGATGTCGCGTTGGAATGTTTGTCTTGCAAGTAACTTTGGGTAGATTGATGCCATCGTTTAGCACTGTAAATTCACACAAAGCATCTTCCCAATTTTTGGAGTTCAAATGTCTTCTCTCAATATGCGCCAAATTCGGTACAACCACAATAATTAACACCAGCAATAAGACACTTCTGTAATGGAACATTTTAGCAATTTTCTTTACTCTACTTTGTTTATATCGTTTCAAATTTAGTCGTCAATATACTGATGGATGCTAAGACACTGTGGGTATTTAAGTACTGAATTTTATCTTACAATAATTTATTTATTGATAAAAATCAATCTAAGCATGTGCTATACCTAATCGCAGGATTCCCGTACTATCAGTTAGTACCTATACACTTGAAAAACTGGTATTTTACTATTGTTTTAAGAAGAATATTTATTTATTGTGACAATTACAGAGGTATATCACAACATACCTAATCGAACTGATCAGTTTAACAAAAGCAGAAGAAGAATAACTTATTAGGTTTGAGAGAAAGGTGATGAGGAAGCCTGGGACCTGTAAAGGTCAATATCGAAGAAGAACTGACAGAGATAAGCTGACATGGGCCAGACATGTTAAGGCATGTGAAGGGCATTAAAGTGAAGTAGACAGACCAAGGGGAAGATAGAGAGAGGATATGATTAGGGCACCTGAGAAGGATGGCTTTCGACGACTAGAGGCATAGCATGTGAATGAGTGCCGTTGAAAATGCAAAAACCGATGAAAGGTTTTGAGATTTGATTTAGAGTAAGAAAGTGAAAACGAGGACTAATCCACCCCAAAAACTAGATCTTGGAAACATTGAAAAATGAAGCAATATTCCCCTAGGAGAGAGAGAGAGAGATTTATCTAGTGTATTATCCTATAATTAATCCTAATTTTTGTTACAGCAAACTATCAAGTAGAAAAATAAGAAAATGGGCAGAACCACAATATTTTAGACTACAACAGTTTAATGCGCTACCGGTTGCTGGCTTACTCCGAAGAGCTTCGTGCACTTTACCATCTCGGCATGTAAGACTGAAAAGTTCTAGTTGATCAAGGCAAAACTGACAATGAAAAGGTTTCTTTAAATTATAGCCGAAAATTTTGATTTTGTGATTTTTTCTATGATAAGCTAAGTTCAGAACTTTTTAACATTGAAAGAAAATTGATTCCAGGTACTCTTAGACATCCGCCACACGAAAAGACAATAATTGTTTGATTAATTTGTAATTATGGATAAAATTTGTATTTGGTAACAGGTAGCACAGTTTCAGGTTTGACTTGACTCATATATTTTTATCTCTAAGATTTTTTTTTTAGATCTAAAGCTTAAAATTCATCGATGACACCGGAATTTGGTAAGGTAAACTTTTAAAAACTGAAGGATGTAGGTAAGTCAAGCGTTGCTCAGCCTACGAGTCAGAAGCTATTTTAAATTTTATTAGGTCACGTAATAACAGTTGATATTTCGAGTCTAAGCGAGAAAGTGTCAACGGTACTTCCCCGGATTTTCTATTGCGCATGTTAGCCTACTCTCTACTTTCGTTTTATATATTTGAAATACAGAGAGTAGCACTTAATTAAAAATTACAAAATTTATCAATTGTTCTGAATCAATCAAGTGATTTTATCTTTTACGTATAATTTTGTATAATTATATGTGGATATCCCCGCGACCGTGGAGAACCTTTGAGGTGGTTATAAAAAACATTTTTGTAAGACTAATTTTCAAATAAAATTTTTTTCAAGTCTCATTAAACCAATTTTTTGATTTCAAACGGTCATAGCTCCGGATATTATTGATTTTTCAGGCTTCATGGATTAAAACTATTTTAAAAATCATTCGCTTATCTACAAATTAGGTTATGAATCCTTTTCGTCTAGAATCAACAGATTTCGAGTTATAAATTAAATTCAGGGAAAAAGTGTAATATCTACGCTTTTTAAATCAAGGTGTTGACCAGAATAATTCGAGATCTAATTGGAGAGGTCGTTGTATTCCTGTATAGTATTTTTTTGACATCATTCATATTTGTATTTGTTTATTATTTGTTTCCTGATAAAAATTCTATATAATACCTATAAGTATCCACCTCACCTTGAGATATGCATCACTAAGCAAGTACTTGACAAAATTTATCATACGTAGGTATAATTTTATGTATTTAATAATTTTACCTTAAAATTTACTCATTTATAATCGGTCCACAAAATCTCACAAATAAAATTCTTATTTCGGTCGCAGATAAAAGCAATTGGAAACTTGAAACTTGCTAATTTTATCATGTAATTCTGAATACTTTAGTTTGAAATTTGATTTAGTAACTGTTCTTTAGTTAATCCCTCTGATCGTAATGTTTTCTAATCGATTATTCATATATTTAATGACTAACCACAATCTTTATAGTAATTTGTAAGAAGCTCATGTATGTACTTCGACATTCAACTCAATTGGTTTTTATATTATGTAAGACCTTAAATAATAACCCTTATATTCTAAATTATCCGCTCTTATATAACTAATAGCTCGTCACTTAAACTAAGATCGTCACCTTTTTAATGTCGTCAGCCTAAAACTAGTACGTCCCTCTTATTGCTAATTGGTCATTTTCTTAAATCTAAATAAGGCGTATGTACATAACTAAATAAATTCCCCCTACTTAAACTAGCAAATAATCATAGATGCAAATAATCATGAAGAACTTTGTTAAAACAGTTCTTTAATATTGTTTTTCAATTGGTATTACCTTATATGTGGTTAATTGTTATTATCTTATATGTGGTCGCAAATAATCATAAGAAACATTGTTAAATTTATCAATAACTGTCCTGAAATATTATAATTTTGTAGTACATCATTTAGATATTTGAAAAAAAGAAAAGAGAAACATCACAGCATTTGCTTTGTCACTTCCGGTTCTATAAAAGTTCACCTTTTCAGTGATCAGCAATTACTGGAATATTGTCACGGCCATCTTATGATTTTAAGCGTCCATTCAACTTGTTGTGCAATTCATCTTGAACAACTATTTTTATTTCTTAATTAAAACTAATCACCGCTAGATACGCCACTGGTCACATATATGAATAATCTATCTCTTCCATTACATAATCTCACTCCCGTTTTAAATGATAATAGTATATAACTAAATAGTATATAAATAAACTCTAACTCAGGGGAACCTGCAGAATCCTCTAGCGATCGAAATTACACTTCTGCACTAAATGTTTACATGCACAATTGTGGTGGCATTAGAACCAAATTGAGTGAAATTAGCAACAATGTTAATTGCTGTCTTTACGACATAATAATTCTTATAGAAACCTTTCTTGATGATAACATTGCTTCGAGTGAATTGAAGTTTTTTGACTTTAATATCTTTCGTTGCGATCGATCTATCGACTCCAGCCAGAAAATCACCGGTGGTGGTGTTTTAGTAGCAGATCGCAAAAGCTTAAAGTGCATTCAGATGGATACGGCTAAATTTGTCGAATCCCTTTTCTTGCGGATGGGTAGTTTAATTGTGGGGGCGGTTTATTTACCTCCCGATTACAGTGCTGACGCGTACGAAGAATTTTGTGGGATTGTAGAGAATATTACTGATCATGTTCCTCATTCAAGATTGGTTATCTGTGGTGACTTTAATCTTTCCAAGGCATTGTGGTCGAGTGATGGTACCTGTTCCCTAACTACCAAGAATACGTGTCCTAAGACACAAATGATTAGTGATTGTTTATCTTTACACAATCTTATTCTACAAAACAAATTACCTAATAGTCGAGGTGTTTTGCTGGATTTAGTGTTTACCAACATTGACAATGTGTCGGTGACTTTATCGGATGACTTATTGTCAAACACTTTTCTACATCATAGCGCATACACTGTTAGTATTATGGGCGTTGATTCTTCACAATCTAGTCTTGAGTATGCCAATTACATCTTTGACTATAGATCTGCCGATTTTAATCTAATCAACAACTGTTTGTTGGACATTAACTGGTCGGAGTTATTGGCTTCTAATGATATCGAAAAAGTTGTTAATCAATTCTACAAAGTGATATGGTCCACAATCGATTCACATGTACCACGCAAAAAGATGGGGGTTTCCAAGTATCCAGCATGGTTCTCATAGCAGTTGATTGAGCTAATCATTGAGAAGAAGATTATGCACAAGGCTTTTAAGGAAACTCGTAGTCTACATTACTACCATAAATTTGGCGAAATTCGTGATCGAACTAAGAAACTAAATGCAGTTCTTCATCGAAATTATATCAACAAAATTGAGGAGAGAATTGCTGCAAACCCTCAAGCATTCTGGCGATACATCGATGATTGTTCGAAAGTGAGAGGCTATCCTGCTTGCATGTTTCTAGGTGATGAAGTATGCTCCTCAGGTCAGGATTGTTTGGATTTTTCAGCAGAAGCAGTTTTCTGACGTGTACTCTAGTAATGACGCCACCAATCACAGCTACGGTGCTAATGCGACTATCGACTGCAATTTGCTGAAGGTTGCGGTGGAAGATGTATTCAATGCAATTACAGAACTGCCTGACAGTTTGAACTGTGGTCCAGATGGTATTGCATCCTATTTTATAAAAAGGTGTCAATACTCATTGTCAACTCCAATCTTCATAATGTTCCAATTATCTTTGGCCAGTGGTTGTTTTCCGAGTCTCTGGAGGAAAAGTTATATTACTCCCATACACAAAAAAGGCAATCGTAGTGATATTGCAAATTATAGGGGTATTTCGATACAGTCGATGATACCCAAGATGCTTGACAAGTTAGTCTCAGCTCAACTAATGCAGGCTAGTATAAATTGTTTAGTGGAAAATCAACATGGGTTTGTTCCTGGTCGCTCAACGACGACCAATCTTTTGTCCTTCACGACACACATTTTGGAGTCGTTCGAGGATCACAGGCATGTCGACGCTGTGTACACAGATTTTTCTAAGGCGTTTGATCGCGTCTCCCACTTGGCACTTTTGTCCAAGATTGCTTCAATGGGGTTTGGACGGAATGTAGTTAAATGGGTGGGTAGTTTTCTTCGTGACAGAATTCAATATGGATTCTGGATTTTGGTTTGGAGGGCGGGGAATAGTCCCCACGCACACTTAGGCCACTACACCGGGCCCATTGTACTGCCTCCGATACAGCGGCCCCCCGTCCTGTCACCCCTCAAGCCATCCCAGTTGTAGGACACACTCAAGTATTTTGGTAGGCGGAGTGCCACTGATTCTGGCCATGTTAGGCCAGAATCAATATGTTCGAATACATAATTTTCTCTCGAAAGACATACTGGTTTACTCGGGCGTTCCGCAAGGTTCACATTGCGGGCCCATCTTGTTTCTACTATTTATTAACGACATCGGTAGTTACATAAAGAATAGTTCATACCTGCTATTTGCCGACGACTTGAAGATCTTCAGGACTATTGGATCCATGGATGACTGTAGGCTGTTGCAATCCGACCTGGATAATATACACCAGTGATGTACCGATAACAATTTATGGCTTAATTTCAACAAATGCTCGCTCATCACCTACAAGACGCATGACTGTGACTTGTTCGGGTACAAAATAAACAATGTTGAACTCAATCGTGTCACGGAAATTAACGATTTGGGTATTCGTCTCGACTCCGGATTGACTTTTAAAAGTCATATTGCTAATATATGCCATAGTGTTCTTTGCTCGTTGGAATTTATTCGCCGACATAGCAAGTTCTTCTCGGCCAAAACGGCAAAATTGCTCTATGTCTCTCATGTTAGATCGAAACTTGAATATGGGTCTTGCGTATGGTTCCCACACTATGATGTTCACGTTTCAAGGTTGAATAGGGTGGAACGTAAGTTCCTAAAATATTATCATTTTAAACGTGGTTTGAGAAGTGACGACTTCTCCTGTGATGACAATCTGAAGCATTGCAAGTCGAAATCATTGGTGCATAGAAGAGTGTTTGCAGACGTTTGTTTTGTTTACCGCCTATTAAATGGAATGATCAACTGTAGTGCTCTACGTGATCGAATTAAGTTCCGAGTTGCCAGTAACAACACTAGGTGTAACGAATTACTGCACATTGATCATCACAGGACGAATTATGGTCTAAACAGTCCATTAACAAGAATATGCCGACATGTTAATAGCTTAAACAACTTTGACAGTTTTGACTTATGCCATTACTCTTATAGTGTATTTAAAATAATGTGATGTGGAATTAAGCACTTCGGGATAACATGAACCCTCTACACCATGTAGGGTCTTTTGATTATTTGTAAATATATGTAAATTGGTCTAACCGTATAAATAAATAAATAAATCACAATCTCGAACAGTAATTAAATCTTAAAACTGAAGATAAAGTAATAAAAACTTAGATTGAAACTCGTATGTAAAAATTATCTAATCGCGTGGCTGTGAAATTATTACTTGAAATTTTAACGTAATCCTGTATTAAATTATTTTAGAAAAACAAATCAAATATTTAAACTTAGGTATTTTTAAATCTGTTGATAACTAAATATTTTGAAATAATTTTAATTTCAATTATTGAATATTCTTTTCTTAGAACTCAGACGCACAAAACTACAACCAACTCCCACGACGTCCAAAAATGTAAGGGCCTTTATTCGATCTCTAACGGTCAAATCTCACGGAAACTCGACTTCCTGCGTTTAAAATCTGCTGTTGCCAAATCGTTGTATTTTAAAGTAACCAAAATGAACTAAATTTAAAATTTCGCGCTCATTATATTCAAATTCAAATTTACAATATTACATGTTTAAAAAGGATTCCCCATGGAGCGGTTATAAATATTTTCGAATACATTCATAAAATGTACAAAAATAATAGAGATTAACAAGATTGTCTAAGTAGTACTCCTGTAATTATTATATTGTACCTACTGTTTTGGATAATAAATTGCATTTAAGTTCATTTAAGTTCAAAATATTTAGATTCCCATACCTAAAGTAAAATAATTCAGGATAGAATTAAAGGTTACTTGCACAAAATCATAAAATCAAAATTGTTGTTTATTATTATTTTATTATCAGTTTTGTCTTAATCAACTAGAACTTCTCAGTCTTGCATGCCAAGATTGTAAAGTGCGTGATCCTCTTCCGAGTAAGCCCGCAACCGGTAGCGCAGTAAACTCCTGTAGTCTTAAATATTGCAGTTCTGCTTATTTTTTATTTTTCTACTAGATAGCTTGCTCGAACAAAAATTAGAATTGCATATACACTAGATAAATCCCTCTCTTTCTCTCTGTTAGCTTTCCATTTCTAGGGGAATATTGCCTCATTTTCCAATGTTCCCAAATCAAGTTTTTAGGGTGGATTAGTAACCGTTTTTATTTTCTTGCTCCAACTCAAATCTCAAAGCCTTTTATCGGTTCTTGCATTTTCCACCACCCTCTTCCACATCCTAGCCTTCTGAGTCTTTTACGTTCATCCTTCTGAGATGCCCTATTATATCCTCTCTCCATCTGCTCCATGGTCTTCTTTTTGGTCTGTCTACCTCACTTTAATGCCTTCACATGTCCCCGCCATCCGACTTAACATGTCTGACTATATCAGCTTGTCTCTGTCAGTTCTTCGCCGATACTGTTCCTCATTGACCTTTGCAGGTCCCAGGATTCCTCAGCAGCTTGTTCTCAAACCTGATGAGTTTTTTTTTCTGCTTTTGTTAAACTGATCAGTTTGATTGCATTGTTGTGATATTCGTCTGGAATGGTCACAATCTCTGTTGTCTCTGCTTTTCTTGTATATCAAAATAAGTCCCGCTTCGCTCTATTCTTCTGTCGTTTTTTCGCAGACTAAATAAATCTTCCTCTTAAAACAATAGCAAAATACCAGTTTTTCAAGTGTATAGGTGCACTTACACACATACGGGAATCCTGCGATTAGGTATAGCACATGCTTAGATTGATTTTTATCAATAAATAAATTATTTTTAAGATAAAATTTGGTACTTAAATAACTACAGTGTCTTAGCATTCATCAGTATATTGACGACGAAATTTGAAACGATATAAACAAAGTATAGTAAAGAAAATTGCCAAAATGTTCCATTACAGAAGTGTCTTATTGCTATTGTTAATTATTGTGGTGGTACCGAATTTGGCGTATGTGGAGAGAAGAAATTTGAACTCCAGAAATTGGGAAGATGCTTTGTGTGAATTTACAGTTCTAAACGATGGCATCAATCTACCCAAAGTGACTTGCAAGACAAACCTTCCAACGCGACATCACAGAAGACAAATTGAATGTGTTACAGGTTATGTTGAAGTAAACAACGGAATGGAAGAACATAGCATTGGATGTATTCCTGTCGTGTCAAAAAAATTAAAGCGGAGAATGATGTAATTTTTGATAAGGATTTATTTATTTATTTATTTATTACTTTATAAATTATTTATTTTATTGTAAGACTGTGTTATAATATTTTGTTTTAAATAAAAATTGTACAAAATAATTTATTATTTTTAAAAATAACTTTTTTATTTTTTTTAAGTATAGTATTGTTTTTTAACTATAGAGCCAGTGCGTAAACCAGTTTCAGCGATTCACGGCAGGCAGATATTTTATGAAACATTGGCGGGAGACTCTTGATTAGTTGGTACTACGGTTGGTACTATTTATAAATTTATATTAATAAATGATGACATTCATTGACATTTATTGACATTCATTGTTGAAAACCATGGTTTTTTAAATAATTTTGTACGTAAACTTAATCAAAGTCAATGTAACGGTCACTAAACCTTCTGTCATAACTGCATATTATCACCGCAATTGGCGACGGCCCCTATAGGTAGTACACGGGGCGACTAGCCGATACGACGAAGCGGTAGTTGACCCGATCTGTGTTTGCCTGTTAGAACTTTTAGTTTAAAGACATTATTACGAAAGGAATAAACTGTTAGACTAGACGTATTTATATATGAACGGGAGCGCGCTTGCAATGGTAGGTAGCACCGTAGTCGACTGTCGACCGCAAGTTTTATCATCTAGGGGGATATATTTATTAGTGCAGCGTTTATCAAAACGGCCCGGAGCGAACGGGACGGGAGCGGGAACAAAAAGAATTTTATTTATTTGTTAGATTATTTATTTATTTGGAGATTATAATGCAAAACACAATGAATAGAGATCCAGAACTGCTAATCCTCGTGGCAGAGAACTCTTCAAAACAATAACAGCCAAAAACCTAAACTACCTTTCATCAGGGCATCCAACGTATTGGCCAACAGATATAAATAAGATTCCAGATTTATTAGACTTCTGCATTACAAAAGGAATTGCAAGTAACTACTTGATTGCGAAACCGTGCCTGGACCTATCCTCAGATCACTCTCCGGTCTTGATTGAACACTCCTTTGACTTTGTAACTCGAGATAGACCTCCATCGTTGTGTAACAGGCACACAAATTGGAACTTCTTTAAGGCATTAATAAATGAAAATTTAAATCTGTCAACGCCACTTAAATCAGAAAAAGACCTCATCTACACCTGATCAACAGCTAATCAACACCTGATCTATACCTCATCAACAGCTACCATCCAGAATGCATCCTGGTTATCTACACCCATACCCTCACCTAACACAACCAACGAAAACTTCCCACCCAAGGTGAAGAAAGCAGTCGCAGAGAAACGAAGACTCAGAAGAATATGGCAAACCACCAGGCATCCAAACGACAACAAAAGGCTAAACCACTCTACTGCGAAGCTCAAAAACCTTCTGAAAGACCTAAAAGATAAATCAGTTCATAAGCACCTAGAAAACTTAACACCTACAGAAGCGACTGATTACTCACTTTGGAAAGCTACTAGGAAGATACAGCGACCAATAATGTTTTCACCACCGATCAGAAAAACGGACGGAAGCTGGGTAAGAAGTGATCAGGAAAAGGCGGATGTTTTTGCCGAACATTTGACAAATGTTTTCAAACCGTTTCCACCGGAAACACAAGAAAATGTCGCAACGAACGGTAATGAACTGAGAGAGGATTCTCAACTCGAGCAAAAAACACACAAGCTACTCAAGATACATGAGATCAAATCAGCAATAAAACTACACACTAATCCTAAGAATGCGCCGGGTTACGATCTCATCACTAGACGAGTTCTGAAAGAATTGCCTGAAAAGGGTATGAGATTTATCAAATATATCTTTAATGCAGATCTCCGCTTAAATGTTGTCCCCACTCAATGGAAAGTTGCACAAATAATTGTACTGCCTAAACCTGGTAAACCACCCCAAGAATCCACCTCATATAGACCAATCAGCCTCTTACCCATTCTGTCGAAGTTGTTTGAGAAAATGCTGCTGCAAAGAATACAAACAATACTATTGCTGAAAAATATAATACCTGAACATCAGTTTGGTTTTAGAAAGCAGCATTCTACCATCGAGCAGGTTCATCGTGTGGTGGAAGTAATAGATAAAAACTTAGAAAATAAAATATTCTGCACAGCCGCATTCATCGACGTGTCACAGGCCTTCGATAAAGTCTGGCACGAGGGCCTCCTAATAAAAATTAAACAACAACTGCCAGATTATTATTTACTCTTGAAATCATATCTTTCGGAAAGAATGTTTTGGGTTAAGTGTGATGAAGCTTACTCAAATTTGTCCAATAGCCTCCGGAGTACCTCAGGGTAGCATATTGGGACCAGTACTCTATTTATTATATATAGCGGACCTGCCAACAACTGGGTTTACGATGACAGCCACATTTGCAGACGACACGGTACTTATGGCTTCAAATAAGAACAAAGCCCAGGCTTCTGAGGATTTGCAGGAGTGCTTGAATCAGATCAAGGACTGGATGACGAGATGGCGGATTAGAGCAAACGATACGAATTCAGTGCAAGTTACTTTCACGTTAAAAAGAGAAAATTGCCCACCAGTTACTTTAAATGGACGCAAATTACCACAGGTGGATGATGTGAAGTACCTAGGTATGCATCTAGACAAACGCTTGACATTCCAAAAACATATTTGGACAAAAAGAAAGCAGCTGGGTCTCAAACTCAGAGAGATGTACTGGGTCATGGGTCGCAGCTCCAAATTATCAGTTGAAAGTTAACTACTTATATACAAAAGTATAATCAAACCCATATGGACATATGGTATACAGTTGTGGGGCACGGCTAGTAATTCTAATATTGAAATCCTTCAAAGATATCGGTCCAAGATTCTCCGCACTATTGTAAATGCGCCATGGTACGTGCCAAATGCAGCTATTCACAAGGACCTACAAATGGAATCAGTGCAAGAGGTAATAAAAGCTCACAGCGAAAAATATCAAATCAAAATAAATGTCCACCCAAACAAGCTGGCCAGAAATCTTCTTGAAACCAACCAACAACGTAGACTAAAAAAGTATTACCCGTGGGATCTCACAAATAGATTTGTTTAGTTAGGTAAAATCATTCATGTAAAATGCATTACTACTATATTTTGTTATATAAATAAGAAATGGTTATGTGAAGGTCAATCGCTGGATTCACCTTTTATACGACATTAATTGTGCTATTCTATTTACTAAATGTTACTAAACAGACTGTAAATTTTTCAGATGTCAATAAAAAAAAAATTGTTTTTTAAAAATAATAAATTTTGGGGCTCTACTCTCGACGAAGCGTAGAAATTTACGATCCGTCACTTATGGTGCACGACAAACAGATAATACCACTTTAATCGAAATTAGTATACACGTACATCTCGAGCGGTAAAAATTGCGAATCCAGTACCCCTACCGCATACGGTCTCAACGCTGCTATAACGAGTTTTACGCGTCTCCTGAAAAATTAAAATGCCATTTTTTCGAAAACTAATGCCTAATCTTACAAAATTTATATTGCAATTTACCTATAAAAGTGTTTTTTTTCTATAGTCTATTCCCGATTACCGATTTAAAAGCGTTTTAGTATATTTTCTAAAAATATTTATAATACAGTAAACCTAACCTCTTCAAATACTTATTTGCAAAAAACATTTCCTAGATGGTACATTACGGCAAATTGTGCTACTAACAAAGAGTGAATTTTTTCAATGAGCACACTAATTTATTTGCGCTACTAGCAAGGGAGTGGATATCTTTCTTTGTGTATACTAATAATTTACACGCTGTAATCAATAAATTAGGCTAATATTAATGAATTACTATTTAAATTAGGCAGTAATCCTAACGATGTACAAAAGGTTAAATATTAAAATATGTTCATAAATCTTTTTTTGCGAAATTTACATAGTGGGCAGACATAATATTTTAGTGTACTTTACGGGTAGGATTAATTGCTAATAAGCCAAACTAATTTATTTGGCAAGATAAACTTCAAGTGCAGAATACTTAATAAAAATTACTGATTTAATCGATACTTACAATTCAGACAATCAATTTTTCTTACAAGTTCAGGAAATTATTTGAAAGAGATTTTTCATTAATCTGAAATGATAACGCACTCTACCATCTTGGCATGCGAAACTAAGAATTTCTAGTTGATCAGGACAAAAATAATAATCAAAAAATTTTTCAAATTATAATCGGAAAGTTTGATTTTGTAATTTTTTATAATGAGGTTTTTGCTAAGCTGCTAACTTTTAAAATTGAAAGAATATTGATTGCAGATAATCTCAGGCTTCCGTCACTCGTAAAGTCAATAATGACTTGACTCATATATTTTATCTCCATCAGATGTTTTTCTTTAGATCTAAAACTTGAAATTATTCGATGACACCAGAATTTCGTAAGAAAAAGTTTTAAAAAGTGAAGAATGTAGGTCTGGATTCTGGATTATTAGAGGAGGGCAAGGTTTAACCTCGCACGCATTCAGGCCGCTTAATCGGGCCCATTGTACTACCTCCAGTACAGCAACTCCGTCCCATCATTCCTCAAGCCATCCCAACCACAGGATGAACTCGAGAATTCTGGCGGGCAAAGTTTCACTGATTCTGGCCATGTTAAGCCAGAAATCCCCCAACATGGAATCTCTTTTTGATGATAAAACTGGGCAGTGACATAGCACATGCTCAGCTGTTTCATCTGCTTCGTTGCATCCTCGACATACAGGGCTGTCTACGACGCCCATTGTGTTTAGATGTTTGTTTAATCTGCAGTGACCAGTTAATATCCCTGCAATTGCCCGTTGATTGACTCTGGATAACTTCAGATAGTATTTGGAATGCTTACTTGAGGGTGCTCTTATGGCCGCCCTCGCTTGTCTGCATTTAGTCCCCTTTTCCCATCTGCTGGAGTGCAGATTTAGGATGTATTGTTTTAAGAGAGTATCAAAGGTTTTTACAGATGGCGCGATCATCGGTTCAGGGCCGCAGGGAAGGCTGCTTAAACCGTTTTTCGCCAGCGAATCTGCTCTTTCGTTATCCTCGTTGCCTTGGTGACCCTTAACCCAGCGCAGGGTAAGGTCATTGTTTGGAGTTGATATCTCGTTCAGTGTCTGCATGCATTCATGCAGCAGGCCGGAAGTGATCTTGTGACCCCTAACCTAGTTCTACTGTCTGTAGATATCTGTATGTTTTTGCTGCGAATACTTTTGTTTTTAACTATTCTTGCGCAGTGCAGTATGCCCATAAGTTCAGCCTGGAAGACTGAGGCATATTTGCCTAGCGGTATGCTCATGTTTATCTTAAGTTCGACGGATGATATTCTGCACCTGAGCCAGCATTGTGTTTGGAACCGTCCGAGAACAGACATATGTCGTAATCATAGATTTCTGTTGGTTCCAGGAGAACATTAAATTTCCTGCTGAATATATTGCTATGATAATTTTGTATAAATTATCTCACACACTTGTTTGTCCGTAGCAACTCTGGTTGTGCGGGAGCAGTTAATAATTTTCAAAGGTCGAAGGGTTCTTGCGTTATCAAAATAAAATAAAATTCGTCTTGTCTCAAAAATAAAACAAATTCGTTTTCCAAAAATTATAAACAATCCACATTCAAATTCAAATAAATGCAAAATAAAATTTTACTTTGTCTTTAAAGGGAACGAAGTTTGATCTCCAGCCTTATCCAAATCGTCGAGTTATCAGCCACAACACTCGCTCGCTCAAATTTAATTTTAATTTCAAATTTTTAATATCCAAATTAATAATTTATAATTTTAAATCGCGCAGTAGCCACTCAATATAAAAATTATCCAAATTCCAAAATATCAAAAAGTATACCTCCAAAAAAAGCGCAATAATTCATTGGCATAAATCACTTTATTTAATCAAAAATAATAACTCACAATTTCAAAAAATCACAAATCTCAAAAATAAATTACAGAGCCAAAATCATCGACCAGCTCGGTCGGCCATCTCGGCGAAAAAGCTCTTATCTCCTCTTCTTGACACCCCACCTTGCACTCTTTGGAAACCACCAAATTAAATTATAATTTATCAAATTTTACTAAATAAGTACAGGGTGGGTCCAAATATTTGGTAAGACGATAATAAATTTAGGGTAAATTCTGTCGGGCTCTATGCGCAAAAGAGGCACTCATGTGGAGGAGTTCTCTATAATCCGCATGTGCTTCACAGTTATCCGCCTCTCTTTCCACAGCCGCCAGCTTCGCAGTCTCAGAGCAGCCCTGACCGCCATCTCCTGCACATGAAGATCATGGAGGGAGGCAGAGAAGAGTCTCTAGTGCCGCAGTTGGAGCTATGCGCATCACTCCAGTTACAGCCAGACAGATCACTCTCTGGAGCCGGTATAAAGAGGCTGCTGTTGTCACCTGCTTGGTTCTAGGCCACCAAACAAGCGCTCCGTAATAAAACATGGGTCTGACGATAGCAGTGTAGAGCCAGAGGGTGATCCTAGGGGAGAAACCCCAGGACTGTCCCACCGCTCTTCGGCACTGCCAGTAGGCCATTTCCGCTTTTCTGAGCTTGATTTATAAATGTTTCCCCCAGAATGTAGGTAATTCAAGCGTTACTCAATCTACGACTCGGAAGCTAATTTAAATTTTAGTATGTCGCAAAATTACAGCTGGTATTTAGAGTGACAACCAGAAAATGTCCACGATACTTCGCCGTTTTTTTAGGAACCTTTTAAATATTTAGATTTTTGGAAATAAAGTAAAAAAGTTCAAATAACTTTTAGTTCTATCCTGAATTATTTTACTTTAGGTATAGAAATTTAAATGTGTTGAACTTTTTTTTTTTTTATTGTGCGCTAGGAGTGGGGAAATCTTTCTCGGACCGAAGTCGTCACAAGACGCCACCCGATGACCTGGATGGTAGTGTGGGGATGGTCTGCACAAGTGCATTCCGACCCACTAAAACCCCACTCCTATATAGTGACTGGGAAAGCGTGGTAACTGTCTTTCGACATTGTCTTCTCCGCTTCCGCAGGTTTTACGCAGTCTTACTTTGTTGGCTGGTGTTTCTTGATGGACGGATTCTTGAGAGATGTAACTTTTTACATTACCTCCCTTTCTGCCATTTCTTCTATTCTCTCGTCTTTCTCTTTTTCTTGTAGGACTTGCCGAATGAAATCTCCGACAATGATCCATTTGTCCTCCGATGTTAGCATTTCTGCGACAATATTTGTTGGGGTTAGTGGTCTACCCAGCTTTTGTTGGACGATTTGCCTGGGGTTGCGCCACTTTTCGCATTCAAAAAGTGTGTGGAGCGGAATATCGTCATTATCGCAGTATCGGCAAGTTGGCCTGGGTTTTAGCTTCATTCGGTGTAAATAGCTGTTGAAACAGCCGTGGCCGGTTAGGCTCTGTGTTATGTGGAAATCCACTTCCCCATGCTTTCTGTCCATCCATGCCGCTATGTTTGGGATTAGCATGTATGTCCATCTCCCTTTTTCATCATTATCCCATCTTTCTTGCCATACTTTGAGCGCCTCGTCCCTGGTCTCTTGTTTCTTGTCCGGGTTTTTATAACATACGGCCCTATACTTGGCCTGTAAATCTATGGGGATGAGTTGAGTAACAACCAACACGCCGTTTTCGGATACCGTGCGGTATGCGCACACCATCCTCAGCGCGGTCCTTGTTTGCACTCTAGATACCGTCATGCGGTATATATCCGTTTGCATGGCCTCATGCCACAGTGGCGCCCCGTACAGCATCACCGAGTGCACAACCGCCCCCAGTAGCCTTCTTTTTTTTGCCTTTGGTCCCCCCAGGTTTGGCATTAGTTTTGACAGTGCCGTGCTTACGGCTCCCCCTTTGGCTGCGACCTTTTTTAGATGGTCAAAAAAGGCCAGCCTTCTGTCGAACGTTATCCCCAAGGAAACCAACGTGTTCTGGGGTAAAATTTCCCTACCCTTGACGATGAACCGCACGGGTTTTATTTTGCGCTTCCCTGTAGGGAGCATGGCCTCCGTTTTTTCTGGGACCATCTGGAGATCATGCCTTCCCATCCAATTTTCTAACATTCCAAGCACGGCGTTAACTTTGGACTCCAAGTCCGACTCCAATTTAGCGGCTGCCACTAACGTTATATCATCGGCAAAACCAACCAAAGATGTTCCCTCGGGCATTTGGAGTCGCAGTACATCATCGTAAGTGACGTTCCACAACGTCGGTCCCAGGACAGACCCCTGCGGAACGCCACTTGTAACCCCCACTGTTTCGTTTAGCAAGTCCTCTTCAATCCGGAGGGTTCTGTTTGCCAGATAGTCGACTAATATATTGTAAAGATACCCCCGGATTTTTCTGCGCGCCAAGAACTCCAGTATGTCTTGCCATCTGATGGAATTAAAGGCATTTCTTACATCAACTGTAACTATTGCACACAGTTGCCTTGTACGCCAGGTACCCCTTCGTGCTATTTCTACCGTATTTTTTATTTGCTTTAGCGCGTCCATTGTAGAGAAGCCCTTCCTAAATCCATCCTGATTTGGGGCCAGTCCACCCGTCCTTTCCAATTCGCTATGCAGCCTGGCAAGCACTAGCCGCTCGAAAAGCTTGCCCACCTCATCCAACAGGCATATCGGTCGATAGGAACTGGACCGGTCAAGCGGCTTCTGACCCTTCCTCAGCAGAACCAGGCGGGCCCTCTTCCATCTCTCCGGAAAAATGCCACGCTTTAGACACGTGTTATATACTCCCAGAATGTCATCTGGGCAGGTTTCAGCTATGGCTCGGACTACGGTTGATGGAGTTCCGTCCGGTCCCGGCGCTTTGTTTTTTGCCATTTTTTTGACAGCTTTTGCCAGCTCCTCTTTCGTTATAAGCTCCACATCAGTCTCCTCAATAGCACGCAACTCCCTGTTCGGTGGCGGGTGTTCCGGAAAAAGAGCATCAACTATGCCATGTAGCCTCTCGGCCGTCAGACCTGGGATTTTCGGCCTCCCGAGTTTCTTTCTGACGATTTTATACCCCAACCCCCAGGTATCGTCATCAACCTCTTTGATTAGGCTCTCCCAGTGGCGTTTCTTGCTAGCTTTAATTGCTTTTACAAGTTCCTTTTTTGACGCTTTTGCTATAGCTTCTTCTTCTGTAGCTTAGTCATAGCCCCGTCTCGACATTTTTCTTTGAAATGTCCTCGCATGAAGGCTTTTTCGTCTGAATTCCGCGATCTCTGGTGTCCACCAATATGCTCCCTTTCGCCCTTGATTTGGGCGTCTCCTGGGCATGCAGTCATCGCAGACCATACTTATTTTTGTCGCCAGTTCTTCTGCGGAGTTGATGTTTTGCCTTGCTATGCGCTTTTGGATAGACATCTGGAGTCCATATCGGTCCAGTCTTTTGGTTGCCCAAATCCCGCCAAATGGGCCCGGAAAAGAGGGAAGGGCTTCCGCGTCCACGGAAAATTGAATGTACGCGTGGTCACTGAGAGTAATCTCGTCCATTACTCCTCCAACGCGAGACCCTCCCGATGCTGGTCGAGGACACAAAGGTGACGTCTATTACTGATCCAGAACAAATGTTTTGAACTTAAATGAACTTAAATGCACTTCATTATCTAAAACAGTAGGTACAATATAATAATTACAGGTGTACTTAGACAATCTTGTTAATCTCTATTTTATTTGTACATTTTATGAATGTATTCGAAAATATTTATAATCGCTCCAGGGGGAATCCTTTTTAAGCAAATTAAACCTTTATCTTAAAAGAAACATTTTTTTCTAATGCATCCCACGTCCTGTTCCCTACCTAAATTTTTAAAATAAAAATTCGCAAGTTCCAATTGTTTTTATCCTACTTTCTCTGGGTCTAAAATTAGAATTTTATTTGTGAGATTTTATAGACCGATTTTAAATGAGTACATTTTAAGGTAAAATTACTAAATACATAAAATTATACCTAACGTATGATAAAATTTGTCAAGTACTTGCTTAGTAATGCATATCTCAAGGTGAGGTGGATACTTATAGGTATTATATTGAATTTTTATCAGGAAACAAATAATAAACAAATACAAATATGAATGATGTCAGAAAATTACTATACAGGAATACAACGACCTCTCCAATTAGATCTCGAATTATTCTGGCACACAAAACATAATATTTTGGGGGGATTACTAGAAATCCCTAGCTTTAGTATACCTAAATTCCTCATGAGCAGATCTTACTGCGACGGGACGTTCGTCCTGAAGAGACTACTAAAGTTTATAACAGAATGCCCAATTACAGGTATATTTCTATAAAATCCTTACATAAAGGGCCTACCTTGTAAACGAATAACTTCATAATAATTTATTTGCGAATCGAATTATTTAATTTATAAAATTATAAAATAGTTAATTTAAAAAGGCAGCATTCGGGGTAGTTTGGTTTGGTTCAAGTGAAATATTTTTCGTCTAGACTTAACTGGTTTTGAGCAATGAATTAAATAAAGAGATACAAAATCTTCAAATCTACATATCTCATATGTGTACGTGAGTTAAGATATATTTGAAACATTTGTATTTAAAACAAATACATTTGTAAGTATTATGCTTATCAGTTTATCTCTAGTACAATTAATTAGAGATGCAAATTGTTCTGAGTCATACATCCAGAAATGTACACGGTAATGAAAACCATAGCAGACACGTCACGTCACAAGACCTAGTGATGTCACTACAAGGTAACACCAGATATGGCAACGATGTGTAACGAAACAAGTAAGACAAAGAAAGAACCTTAGGGGTCTTTAATCTCTCCTTCTTCTCTGGTTTTCGGAAGGATGTCAATATATTCCTAGCCAACTATAGAAGCAAAGAAAATTTGAAATTGAAAATATTAAATGCCATCTTAGCGGTTTTGCCATTACTAAAAATTTCTTGGATAACTTTTACTAAAATCAGCTATTTGCTATAAATAAATATTGAACCTATTAATATTTGCAATTTATTATGATTCATAAATACTGAAGTGTTTTATATTATTAAGTGTCGTTTAAGATTTTCGGTAAACAAACATAAACTTGGTCGTATGAGAATCATACATTAAGAAAAAATTAATAAAAATGTATATAGGAACTAATTTAATATTTTTAATTTATTTATTATTTATATTAAATTTTTTTTTATTGTTTTTTAATAATATTAATAATCACGTATTCTAAATTTATTGCCACGCTTATTTTAAATCCGTAATCTGAAAAAAGTTTTTAATTTAGGTTGGCACCCGTTTATTACCACGGGAGTACTGCGATTATGTTGGCACATGCTTCGATTGATATCTTATTGTTGAGAAATAGATTTTATCAGATAAACTTCGGTACATTATAAGTTATCGATACCTATATGTGAGTCAAGATAAACTTGAAGTGCAGAATGCTGAATGAAAAGTACATATTTTATCGACGCTTACAATTTAATCAATTATTTTTCTTAGATATGTAGGAAACCTGTGATTTTTATTGTATATCATTTTACGGGAGTTGCACGTTAACAATAAATTTATTAAATAATTTGGTTAAGTGCCTGATTTAAAAATATTTATAGATTAAAGTTAGTCAGACTTCATTTCTTCTACCATGCATTAGTTATATTATTTTATTTTAATTGATGAATATGCTAATTTATTATTAGACTAATTCAACTTTGAGTTATACCAGCTAACACCCTGACTTAAAATTATTATTAAATTAAAAAAAATTTTATTTAAACCATGCTAATTAGCCCCTGACTAAAAACTAAGGTTGTTTGTCTTACTTGTTTCGTTACACATTGTTGCCACGTCCGGTGTTACCTAGTAGTGACGTCACTAGGTGTTTTAAAATACATTTTTAAGCTTAATACAAAAATTAATGATATTAATTAAATTGAATTTTAAAAAACAATCCTACCAAGAAGATTTCCTGCCTCTAGAAATATTGCTGTCTTGAATTAAGTTAATAAATATTTATATTTAAAGAGTAGAATTTGAATTAATCGAACCAGTGTCTAAACTCTGCAAGAATCAATACAGTGTAAACAAAGAAATTATTACAACTCCAGAGTGAGGATCACCTACGTCAGTCAAGTATATATTATAGTATTTCAATTCAGCTTTATCACATCGATAATATTAGTTTTGTGTTCGTTCAACTGATTATTGAATATCTTGCAGTGATAAAATACGATAAACCTCAATATTTAAACGCTAAAGTGGCGTTCTTGTAATGATTACTTAGCTCTGAATAAAGAGTAACACAGAAGCTGTCAGAAACTAACACTTTTTTTACTATAGAATACTTATCAAATATTGGGGTTAATATTTACTATAGTTCTGGATTCTGGATTTCTGGTGAAGGACAACCCCTTACGGAGTTATGCGCACTTAGGACACAATTGGCCCATTATGCTACCTTCATTTAGAGAAGCCAGCCCCCTACTCCCCAAGCCATCCCAACCTTAGGATGAACTTAAGAATTTTAGAGGGCCGCATGTCCCTAATACTGGCCATATCAGGCCAGAGCTCCCCCAATATGGATCCTCCATTTGACGCCAGGGCAGGGCACCTGCATAGCAGATGTTCCGCCGTTTCATCTTCTGCTCCGCAACCACGACAGACGAGACTTTCTACAAGACCCATCGTGTGTAGATGCTTGTTCAGCTTGCAGTGCCCCGTCAGAAACCCCGCAATAATGCGTAGGTTACCACGAGACAGCTGTGTATAATATTTAGCATACCTGCAGGAGGGCCTGCGTATAGCTGCCCTCGCTTGACGACATGCTACAACGTTCTCCCATATTCTACCATGTAGTTTGTGAGTCTGCTCTCTTATGAGGGTGTTGATCGTGCTGACCGCCGGCGTGACAAAAGGCTCAGGCCCATAAGGTGGGTGACCCGCGCCCATTCTCGCCAGCATATCGGCCCTCACATTACCCTCATTATCTCGATGTTCTTTCACCCAACTGAGTGTAAGGTTGTTGAAGGTTGATATTTCATTCAGTGTCCTATAACATTGAAGTATCAGCCCTGAGTTGACCCTGTGGCGGTTTAGTGCCACAAGAGCCGCTCTACTGTCTGTAAATATCTGTATTTTTTTGTCTCGGATGTTTCTGTCCTTGATTGCTCTCGCGCCGTGTAGTATGCCACGTTTGAAACGCCGAGGCATATTTACCTAGCGATATAGGTATGTTTAGCTGCAGTTCATGGGAAAAAATTCCAGCACCTGAGCCATCAACCGTTTTAGAACCGTCAGTATACAGTGATATATCTGTCTCAGCAGTTCTTGTTGTATCTAACAAAATGTTAAATTTCTTATCAAATAGGTAAATTAGCTTCAAAAACAAAAACATTAGCTTCAAATGAGATTCCTTCCTGTCTGCTATAGGTTCGATGAGATGATTCAGAACAGTTTGCAGTTGTGATCTATTTGACTAAAAATAAACTGATAAGCATAAAACTTGCAGGTGTATTTATTTTAAATATATTGTAGTGGTTCACTACTTAATTTACATTTTTGCTCATATGGTTCGTACGATTCTTCGAAAGAAATGATTACATGGAGAGACAAAAAACCAATTGGCGTTATAAAATTATATTTATTTTGCAACCTAAGTAATAAACAATAATAACAAAAACAAGACTCACGCAACTTGCAGGCCAGCACGTGTTCGAGAAACAAAATAAACTCTCCCTGGATCGGAATATTTTTTATTTACCGTTGTTTTATTCCAAAATAAAACTTTAACTTTTTAAAATATTTTAGCTCTTTATTTAATTTATTGCTCGAAACTAATAGTTGATTTTAGACTTGGACAAACCAAAACTAACCCGAATGCTGCCTGTTCGTGCTTATGTTTTAACTTACTAGTTGTAGATTCAAATTAACTACATTATAATTTTATAGGTAAATAAATTATTGCGAAGTTACTCGCAGTTCAATTATTCGTTTTAGAGGTAAGTCCTCTTCGTAAGAGTTTTATTAAAATACCTAAAGCTATAGGCGTAATAACTACGCTTTTTAAATCAAGGTGTAGACCAGAATAATTTGAGATCTAATTGGAGAGGTCGATGTATTCCTGTATAGTAATTTTCTGACATCATTCATATTTGAATTTGTTTATTATTTGTTTCCTGATAAAAATTCTATATAATACCTATAAGTATCCACCTCACCTTGAGATATGCATTACTAAGCAAGTACTTGACAAAGTTTATCATATGTAGGTATAATTTATGTATTTAGTAATTTTACCTTAAAATGTACTCATTTAAAATGGGTCTATAAAATCTCACAAATAAAATTCGAATTTTAGACGCAGATAAAGTAGGATAAAAACAATTGCAACTTGCGTTTTTTACTGTCATAATTGAGGTAGGGCTTACGATGTGGGACAAATTAGGAAAAAATTTTTTGTTTGAGATAAATATTTAAGCTGTTTAAAAAGGATTCCCCCTGGAGCGATTATAAATATTTTCGACTACATTAATAAAATGTACAAAAATAATAAAGATTAGCAAGATTGTCTAAATGTTTTGAACTTAAATGATCTTAAATACAATTTATTATCTAAAACATTACGTACAATATAATAATTACTAGAGTACTTATTAGATTCCCATACCTAAAGTAAAATAATTCAGGATAGAATTAAAGATTACTTGCACTTTGTTCACTTTATTTCCAGAAACCTAAATATTCAAAATTTTTCAAAAGAATTCGTTTGTTAACCTGCAGAGGTTTGACTAAAGTAAACGTACCAGTTTCTGACACCTTCTGACATACTTAAATAATTTTGTGAATTTAATTTTTTGTTTTGTAGCTGCTTTATTTATTATTTTGATTTTCCGTGAAATACCAAAAATTTTTACTAGACAAATGTTGTAGTCCGTTAAGTTTCCTATCCGGAATGGAAGTCAGATTTTTTTTAAAATGTTTCGTATAAAACATGCAGGGTTTTGAAAAACATCAAGAAGAAAAGCTGGAATTTTTTAACACTTTTTCCCTTAATTTAATTTATAACTCGAAATCTGTTGCTTCTAGACGATAAGGGGTTTTATCCTAATTTGTAGATAAGCGGATGATCTTTAAAAAAGTTTTAATCCATTAAACCTAAAAAATCAATAATTATCCTGAGCTATGGCTGTTTGAAATTAGAAAATCAAAAAATTGTTTTAAACTCCCAAGGGTTTGGACTTGGAAAATGTTTTTTATCATCGCTTTGAAGGTTCTTCACGGTCACGGGACACCCGTATATAATTATACAAAATTATACGTAAAGGAAAAAATTGCTTGATTGATTCGGAACAATTGATAAAGTTTGTAATTTTTAATTAAGTGCTACTCTCTGTATTTCAAATATATAAAAATAAAGTAGAGAGTAGGCTAACAACCGCAATAAAAAATCCGGGGAAGTACCGTTGACACTTTCTCGCTTAGACTCGAAATATCAACTGTTATTACGTGAGTCAATAAAATTTAAAATAGCTTATGACTCTTAGTTTGAGCAACGCTTGACTTACCTACATCCATCATTTTTTAAAAGATTACCTTACTAAATTCTGGTGTCATCGATTAATTTTAAGCTTTAGATCTAAAGAAAAATATCTTAGAGATAAAAATATATGAGTCAAGTCAAACCTGAAACGGAGCTACTTGTTACCAAATACAAATTTTATCGATAATTACGAATTAATCAAACAATTAATGTCTTTTCGAGTGGCGGAAGCCTGAGAGTATCTCGAATCAATTTTCCTACAACGTTAAAAGTTATTTTATTAGAGATTACCTTATTGATATATAAAAAATCACAAAATCAAAATTGTTGTTTATTATCCTTTTATTATCATTTTGGCCTAATCAATTAGAACTTCTCAGTCTTGCATGGCAAGATTGTATAGTGCGTGATCCTCTTCCGAGTAAGCCCGCAACCGGTAGCGCAGTAAACTCCTGTAGTCTTAAACATTGTGGTTTTGCTTATTTTTTATTTTTCTACTTGATAGCTTGCTCGAACAAAAATTAGAATTGCATATGCACTAGATAAATCCCTCTCTTTCTCTCTGTTAGCTTACCATTTCTAGGGGAATATTGCTTCATTTTCCAATGTTTCCAAATCTAGTTTTTAGGGTGGATTAGTAACCGTTTTCACTTTCTTGCTCCAACTCAAATCTCAAAGCCTTTTATCGGTTTTTGCATTTTCCACGACCCTCTTCCACATCCTAACTCTTTAGTCATTTACGTTCATTCTTTTCAAATACCCTATCCTCTCTCCATCTTCTCCATGGTATTTTTCTTGGTCTGTCTACTTCACTTTAATGCCTTCACATGTCCCGCTAACCGATTCTCATAGCCTTAACATGTCAGCTTGTCTCTGTCAGTTCTTCTTCCATACTGTTCCTCATTGACCTTTACAGGTCCCAGGATTACTCAGCATTTTTCTCACAAACCTGATTAGTTTTTTTTCTTCTGCTTTTGTTAAACTGATCAGTTCGATTGCGTATGGTGTGATATTCCTCTGTAATTGTCACAATCTCTGTTGTCTCCTTTCTTGTATATCGAAATAAATCCCGCTTCGATCTATTGTTCTGGCGATTTTTCGCACACTAAATAAATATACCTCTTAAAGTGATAGCAAAATACCAGTTTTTCAAGTGTATAGGTGCACTTACACACATACGGGAATCCTGCGATTAGGTATAGCACATGCTTAGATTGATTTTTATCAATAAATAAATTATTTTTGAGATAAAATTCAGTACTTAAATACCCACAGTGTCTTAGCATCCATCAGTATATTGACGACAAAATTTGAAACGATATAAACAAAGTAGAGTAAAGAAAATTGCCAAAATGTTTCATTTCAGAAGTGTCTTATTGCTATTGTTAATTATTGTGGTGGTACCGAATTTGGCGTATGTGGAGAGAAGAAATTTAAACTCCAGAAATTGGGAAGATGCTTTGTGTGAATTTACAGTTCTAAACGACGGCATCAATCTACCCAAAGTCACTTGCAAGACAAACCTTCCAACACGTCATCACAGAAGACAAATTGAATGTGTTACTAGTTACATTGATGTAAACAACGGAATGGAAGAACATAGCATTGGATGTATTCCTGTCGTGTCAAAAAAATTGAAATGGAGAACGATGTGATTTTTGTTAAGGATTTCAGTGATGAACGGAAAAAAAATAGTTCCTCTAGATAAAGCTAAGTTATTTATTTTATTGTAAGACTTTATTATATTATTTTGTTAGTTATGTATTTATTGTTAATTATTTAATTTATTTTCTTTTATTTCAATTTTTTTTAATCAAAATTGTAAATTTGTTGTATTTAAGGTGTTTTAAGTATTATATTTATTCGGAAACCGATGCCAAAGTGTAGGTACCTACGAAATTAAAAATTTTCTAATGAAATTGTAAATTACAAATATAAACATTAAAATTTATTGATCATTTAAAAATAGTGGTGAAAAGGCCCAAACAACCGTAAAAAATTTAAGCGACTACGCTATTGGCTATTTCCTAAGATTATTCCCCGATGATAAACTTCTTGGCAATACGGAGGTGCCACGGGGAATCCGTTTATCTCCTAAAACTGATGTGGGCAGCGGTCGTTGGAATTGAGGTGTGGTTCCTCGTTTGAAGCGCTAAGCTTGATCGGGTTCAGTTTTTGGTCCATGTGGATAATTTTCCGTGATTTGCGGGGTCTTGGGAGTTGCTAGAAACTTTCCTGGAAGCGTGAATTTCCATCCGCGTAGAGCGAGATCTTCGTCCTCAGGTCGTTTGGAACTGGCATGTCGCTCATGAAGATGTTGAAGAGGGTCGGGGTGAGGATAGATCCTTGGGGTACTCCGGCAGTGATGAAGCGCTCGGATGATCGGGTGCCTTCAAATTTGACCTTGAATTTCCGATTTTCAAGGTACGACGCCATCAGCTTGACGAGTGTTGGTTGAATATTGGCGTTTAGCATCTTGTAAAGAAGTCCATAGTGCCACACTTTGTCGAAGGCTATCGACACGTCGAGTAGAACAAGTGTGATAAACTCTTTCTTGTTGAAACCAAGGAGATATGTTCGACCAGGCGGAGGACTTGCTGGACCGTGCTGTGTCCTGGTCGGAAACCTAACTGCTCGTCTTGCAGCATGTTGTTGTCGAAGATGATTTGGTTGGTCATCTCCGGGTGGAGATGACCCTTTCGGCGACTTTCCCTAGCGAGGGAGGAGGCTGATGGGGCGGTAGCTTTGGGGCTTCCGGGGGTCTTGACCTGCCTTGGGGATGACCACTACATCGGCAGTTTTCCATTTCTGCGGGAAGTGTAGCGGTGTCGGAGTGAGGCGTTGGTGATGCCGGTGAGTGCTGCGACTGCCTTGAGGGATCGATTTGTGATCGCGTCGGATCCGGGTGTCTTCCTGTTCTTCAGGGATTGGATGATTTGGGTGACTTCTGTAGTGGAAGCTGGGTCGATCGGTGTGAGGTCTTTGATTAGAACGGTCCTCGTGATGAAATCCTCGACCATTGCTATATGGTCTTGGTTGAGGAACTCGTCCAAGGGGCTGCACTGGGTTTCCAGGTTATCGGCGAAGGTGTCTGCCTTTTCTTGGTCGCTTTTGGCTTGCGTACCGTCGAGGCGGATGATGGCGGGCGTCTAGCGATTTTTGGGGCGTATTAAGGCATTGGCCATTTTCCAGGTGGATTAGTCCTCGAAGTTGAGCGATTCGATCTTGTTTGCCCATTCCTGATCGTGATGCGCTTTGACTTCTTCGGAGACTTGCTCCTTGAGGCGGTTGTAATGTCGTTTGTCGTCCGGGTGCCAGGTGTATTGAGCGCGTTTCTTAGCTCTACGTTTTTCTTGAATGAGTGCCTTCAGTTCCGGAGGGAGGCGATCTCTGATGTCAGCGACGTCAATTTGCCACGTTGCGTGCTGGATAGATCGCAAAATGTTGTCCTGAAGGACTTCAACGTAGTTTTCCAGTTCGTTTTCAGTGGAGATGATCGGAATGGCGTCCATATTTTGTAGGAGGTTGTCGTGGAAGGTAGGCCATGAAACTTCTGATCTTGTCGGTTTGAGCTTTGCTCTTATGTCGTCCCCAGGTGAAGCAGCACTGGGTAATGACCCGAAGTGAGTTCCTGTGCAGTAGTGAGATGATACTGCAACTGGATGTCCTTGATGAGGGCGAAGTCAATGATGGTTGGCGTGCCTGCATAGGAGTAATGGGTTGGGGCTGTCGGAGCAGCGATGAAGAAGTCGAGGTCCGTGGCGAGTTCGAAAAGTGTTTTTCCCGCTTGGTTGATATGCCTACAGGCCCAGGTCGAATGTTTGGCGTTGAAGTCGCCCGCGATAATTTTTCCTCCGGGCGGCGATATCTTCCTGGAAGATTTACCTATTGGGAGCGTTGTAGATCGACGAGATTTGAATCCATCCGTGGTTTCTAGTGTGGATGTTGACTGTTGTAGCCTTAAGGTGATTTAGGTCCAATGGGGGTCCTTCGTGATGTGCGATGGAGGTCTTGATGTAGATGGCGGTGCCTCCACCTCGGGCGTGCTGTCGGTCAGTGTGGTACAGTATGTAGCCAGGAATTTTGGCGTTGTCTCTTTTTCTGAGGTGGGTCTCGTTTACCATGATGACGTCCAGGTCGTGTGTGTGGGAGAAATCGAGCAGAAGGAATTTCTTTGTCAGTAGACCGTTTGCATTCCAGAATGCAATCTGTAGCGATGACGGTTGTATTCGGTGTCTAGACCTTCACGGGGGCTTGATTTTTGTAAATAATATCTGCAGCGTCTTGGAGTTTGTCGATAATTACATCGTGGACTTTAGCCTCTCCGAGAATAGCCGCGAACGCCCAGATGAGGTCGTTAAACATTTTCCTTGTCGGTTTTTCCCTTCCTTCAACTTGGTGCTTCGGGGTGTCGCGTCTTTCTTGGTTGGGGCATCTCTTTTGATTGGGGGCGTGTCTTCTAGCAGTATCTCTGTAGGAGTGGCCTGCTTCTCTCGAGCTGATGGGCGGTGGGGGATTAATTAGGCTCTTGGCGCCTGGCAGGGTCGCCTGAATGGTCCCCTTCTTTTTTGGGTGGGATACGCCGTGCACCTCTTGTAATTGGCTAGGTGCGGTCCGCCACAGTTCGCGCACTTAAACGGTTCTTCGCGTGTCTTTGCGCACTCCGCCGTTGTGTGGTCTTCTCCACATTTCACACATTTGGGCTTGGCGCGGCAGCAGCGATGCGCGTGCCCAACTTTTTGGCACCGGTGGCATTGTCCGATTTCGGTGCGCGGGTGCGGCGACACCACCGTAAAGCCTACCCCGTAGGCCTCGGTGGTGGTAAAAATCTTCTTCCCCTCTTCTGTTTTGTCTAGTTGGACAAGAAAGAGGGGTAGGGGATGTCGGTCTCGGCTACGCTTCATTTGGTGGACCGACTAGATTGGAAGTCCTTGGCTCTTGAGGTCCTGCTTGATCTCGTCTGGTGTAAGGGTGATGGGCAGCCCTTTTAGCACAACCTTCAGGGGTTTGTCTTGTGGTATCTGGTAAGTGTGGCTGGGGACGTTCTTCTCCTCAAGTATCTTACTCAAGGTGCGGTAGTTTGGCTCCGTAGTGGGGCGAACCTCCATTCCATCGGCAACTGTCCGTATCTTCGAGTAATTGATTCTCCCTTTATCAACTCGAAGGTGTTGGCCCATCTCTCCTGTGTCCTCACAATTATTGGGGGGATCTTTGGGGGTGCCGTCTTTAGATGGTCGAATTTTGGTTGGGATTGAGTTTTCTTAATCTGGCTCCTTGGGGTACTCCGTCTGACGGTCGGGACGTCCTGGCTTGTTTCCATGCTAGGTAGCCCTGGATCTTCGTTCTCGAGTTCTTCAGCAAGCACTCGATATTTATTATTATGGAGACAATTCTCCGAAGTCGTGCTTGAGGCTGGGGATGCGTCGCGTCAGGAGGTTTTCTTCCTCTTGTTTCCTCCTTTCTTCTGCTCCCGGAATTCCATCTCCGGTTTCGATCCTACTGGGGCGGGATGTGGGGGAAAATGCATTGAAGAAAAGGATTCTCGTTGTAATCGCTCACATAAATTAAAATCCATTTTTACATTAATAAATAAACAAATATTAAAAATTTGCAATTTTAAGTACCCACTCTATACATTATTATCTAGATAACAAATCGCATAAAAGTCTATCTTTTAAGTTCAATAAATTTAGATTCCTATATTTGACGTCAAAGCGTACAGAATAGAATCTCAGGTTTCCTGCACTTGTAAGAAATATTGATTGTCTCAATTGTAATTATCAATTAAATCTTTGATTTTTATTAAGTATTCTGCTCTTCAAGTTTATCTTGCCAAATATATTAGTTTGGCTTATAGGCAATTAAAGCCAGAATAAAAAGATAAAAATCGATTTTATTGGTTCCTAAAATTCCTAAACGACTATTTTAATCCTACCCGTAAAATGCGCCAAAAAAGTTTCATAGACATATTTTAATCATTAACCTTTTGTACATCGGTAGGATTACTGCCTAGTTTAAATAGTAATTCATTAATATTAGCCCAAATTATTGATTACAGCTTGTAAATCACTAGTATGCACAGAGAAAGATATCCATTCCCTTTCTAGTAGAGCAAATAAATTAGTGTGTATGTTGAAAAAAAATTCACCCTTTGTTAATAGCACAGTTTGCCAAGTTGAACCATCTAGGGGGATGTTTTTAATGAAACAGCGTTTGTCAGAACGGCCCGGAGCGGAGTGGACCAGGCAGAGAACCGACAAGCATAACCACAGCAAATGTCAGATCATAAATAATTGAAAACCGTATTTAGATTCATTTTTGGCCCTGATTTTTTGTTGTTTATTGCGTGTCAAAAGAGGGAAAATCTTAAAAAAGACACTACCAGCCCGTGCTGAGTGGTAGTGAGAGGTAAACCCACTATAAACCCTTTCCGGATGCTCGCGAGATTCACCTATAACAGTATTCCGTCCGCTTGAATCGGCCAATGTTCCAATGTTTCTGCCCTTTCGGGACTTGGTCTTAATATCAGGAAGTTTAACGTGCGAGTTTCTCTTCGTGCTTGGTCTTAAGCATTACACACTAATACTATGCTTAATGGCTTGTCCAGGGATTACCAGGCTCTAGCAGGTTGTCCGGGTTTAGATCTTCCATGTCATTCGAATTCCATCTAGGGCACACAAAAATGGTATGGTGTGCGTCGTCCACTACACCTTCGCAATAAGTTCATTCAAGTTTATCCTTCAAAACCTGTGGAGGTAGTGGTTGAAACAGCCATGATCTGTCAAATACCTGCGTAAGTTCGTGGTTGATTTCGTCGTGTTTCCTGTCAATCCACGGTATTAGTATTGGTATCAACTTCCCTGTCCATGCTCCCTTTGTGCCACTTGACCATCGGTCTTGCTATTTCCCAAGCATGGTCAGCCTGTTTGCTTTCTTCTGTGCCGGCGTTCTAGCCTTTGTCCTAAGGTACTAAGACCTTTTCGAAATGTTGGTGTAGGTCGGCCAGCCCATATTTGACAATAGCCTTATCGGTGCTCCACACATCTTGGCTGCTTTTTTTTTTGATGTGCACATCGAAACATATCCGTCGGTCCAGGATGACCTCTAGCACTTTCACGGGTTTTCCCGACACAACCGACCATCTTTCGAGATCTATGGAGAGGTCTCCGTATTTCCGCTTCCCAATTAACAGCACTGCTTCAGTTTTCGCGAGCACCAATGTAAGTTCTTTGCTCTCCACCCACCTCTCTATCCTTTGAAGGGTTTCGTTTGAAATCTCCGCCAAAACCTCAAATGTCCTTGCAGCAAGAGATTGTCGGCAAATCCTATGAGTTCCGGTCCCTCCAGGAGATCCAAGCGCAGAACTCCATGGTACATGATATTATGGAAACCCAGAACGGATTCCTGTGAAACCCCACTGGTGATGGGGTGTTCTACTAACAGAATAGTTTCGTCGACGATTATGACGGGCCCGGTCAAGTAAGTCTGCAAGACGTTGAGGAGGTATGTTGGAATGTTCTTCTTCTTTAGCTCATTGGCAATGCAGCCGAATTAAACGCATTTTTAACATCCAAGGTGATAAGGATATGCATAGCTCCTTTCCGTGATTCTTCGAGATGACACACACTTTTGTCGCAAGTCTGCAATCTCCTGATTCCAGAAAGCCGTCTTGCTTTGATTGTTTATCCTTTTGGACATGCTGTTGTTACGGACAGCATAAAGTCTGAGTCAAGATAAACTTCAAGTGCAGTTGCTTAATAAAAAATATAAATTTTATCGCTGCTTTCGATTTAATCAATCGATTTTACTTGGAAGTGTAGGAAATCTGTGATTCTATTACGTACTTACTAATTTACTTTAGATACGATAATCTAAATTTATTGAACCTAAAAATAAACTTATATGCAATTTGTTATCTAGAAAATAATGTGTAGAGTAGCTACTTAAAATTTTAATTTCTAATATTTGTTTATATATTAATGTAAACATGGATTTCAATTTATTTGAGTGATTATAACGAAAATTCTTTTTTTCAAGGCATTTTAGTGCATTATTTCCAAGTTTGGAAACCCAATATTTGCCCCTGTTACTCAAATTTGTCTAGGTGCCAAAATGTATTCAGAAGATATTATAAGGTATAAGTAAAATTGTTGCAGAATTTAAAAGATTACGGTAACTCCATACCCTCTGTAGACGGTACGTATGCTCGACGTAAATAGAGAACTACAGTCTGCTTTAGTGGGCGGAGCCTGTCTCAGTTGACTGTGGGCTTTGCAACTGCTAAAGATATTTAGTAAATTTATTGTAGATCGGATTTAGTTAGTTATAGGTATTCTGGGTATTTTATCGCTTTCTTAATGTTGGAGCCAACACAGCAATTCAGTGGTTACTCAATCTTCAAATTTTGAGTACATATTATGTGCAAAAAGACTTGTTATGGTATTAGACCACGTTATGGGCGGGGCTAATCTTATGAACACAGCCAATAGAGTAGTCGCTTTAACTTTTTACGGATTTTTGGCCTTTTCACTACAATTTTTGAATGATACATAAATTTTAATGTTTAAATTTGTAATTTACACTTTTTATTTAAAACAAAAGTTGAAACGAAGGAAAATAAATTAAATAATCGACAATAAAAACTTAACTAACAAAATAATATAATAAAATCTTACAATAAAATAAATAACTTAGCTTTATCTAGAGGAACTATTTTATTCCGTTCATCACTGAAATCTTTACCGAAAATCACATCTTTTTAAATTTCCTTTTTGTTGACACGACAGGAATACATCCAATGTTATGTATTTTCATTTTGTTTATTTCAACGTAACCAGTAACACATTCAATATGATTTCTGGGATGTCGTATTGGTGCGTTTGTCTTGCAAGTGACTTTGGGTAGATTGATGCCATCGTTTAGAACTGTAAACTCACATAACGCATCTGGCCAATATTCGGTAGAGTTCAAATTTCTTCTCGCAACATCCGCCAAGTTCGGTACCACCACAATAATTAACAATAGCAGTAAAATATTTCTGGAATGAAACATTTTGGCAATTTTCTTTACTCTACTTTATTTATATCGTTTCAACTTTCGTCGTCAATATACTGATGGATGATGGATACATTGTGGGTATTTAAGTACTGAATTTTATCTCAAAAAATAATTTATTTTTTGATAAGAAATCAATCTAAGCATGTGCCGAACTTAATCGCAGAACTCCCGTACTATCAATTAGCTCTACACTTGAGATATTTCGTCACGATACCGGTACATTACTAATATTTTAAGAGGAATATTTATTTAGTGTATATGCAATCTTTTAATTTTAATTAGAACAAGCCATCCGGTAGAAAAATAAAAAATGAGCAAAACCACAACATTAAAATAAATTAAGACAGTAAAATATAGGTCTTCGTGGGATAGCGCTACCGGTTGCGGGATTACTCGGAAAAGATTTCCCATTATTCTGCAATGATCACTCACCCTATAATTTTGGCATGCAAAACTGATTTTTTAATTTTAAAGTTTTCTGCTTAAAAGCTATTAAATCACAAATGGTGGCCTTATGAAAGAATTAGATTTGAGGCTGGGTAAATTATGTAGCTTTTACTACGCTCATAATTTTTAACATTGATTCGAGATACCCTCAGACTTTCTCCACTCGAAAATGCAATAATTGTTTGATTAATTCGTAATTATCGATAAATTTTGTAATTTGGTAACAAGTAGCGCTATTTCAAGTTTGACTTGACTCATATTTTTATCTCTGCGATATTTTTCTTTAGATCTAAAGCTTCAAATGACTCGATGACACAAAAATTTTGTAAGGTAAACTTTCAAAAAAGAAAGAATGTAGGTATGTCAAGCGTTGCTCAATCTACGAGTCACAATCTAATGAAATTTGTAGGTTGCGATATTTAGAGCAAATCGAGAAAGTGTTCACGGTACTTCCCCGGATTTGTTATTACGCATCTTAGCCCACGCTGTACTTGAGGATTATACATTGCTATTCTGCGTCATAAACCGCGTTTTAAATTATTGAAATGATGCTCTTTTTTTTGTTTGGTTCCTACTCAGCATGAGTATTTTGTTCCTTTTAGGAACAAAAGACTAAATGGCGATATCACTACCGATATTACAGCTGTGTCACATTGTAAATAAAACGAGTGTCTTTTGGGTGAAATTGGGTGAATTTAGGCTGCTTTTGTTTGTTTTGTGAAGGACACCATCCTCAGTGTTTTAATAGATGCCTAGAGACAGGGTGTTTTCTAAACATCTGGAAACGGGCTACGCTGGTTTTGGTGAGAAAGGGGGAAAAACCACCGAAACTTCCGTCCTCCTACAGACCGATTTGAATTATAGACCACCTGAGGAAGCTACTCGAGAGGCTGTTGTTAGAGAGGCTGGAAATCGAGATTGTGAAAGCCGGAGATTTGTCTCCGAGACAGTTTGGATTTCGGGCCGGACGCTTCACCATACTTGCCCTGACACGAGTGATGGACATAGCAATGGAGACAAAAAAGGGCATCTGGTGGACAAAGCGCCGTCGTCGCGTTGGACATAAGAAACGCGTTCAATACAGCGAGGTGGGCTTGCATACTGGATGAATTAAGGAAATGGGACATTTCTCCCTATTTAAGAAAAATTTTGAGTAATTACTTGAGTACCAGACAGCTGCTGATCGAGGAGACCTCTTTGCGAGAAACTATGGACGTCACTAATGGCGTTCCGCAAGATTCCGTTCTTGGACCGACCCTGTGAAACATCATGTATGATGGGGTTCTACGTGAGACAGACAGCAAAGGGATGGAAGTGCTGGGCTTTGCGGACGATCTGCTGGTAGTGGCCACGGACCGAGATTTAGAGATGCTGATCGAAAAAGTTAATAAAGCGCTAAACAGGATAAATGTGTGGATGGGCAGAAAAGGACTGCGGCTGGTGCCCGAAAAAACAGAAGCGGCAATCTTCTCCAGAAAGCGCAAAGCAAATATCAACTTTATACACGACGGAGTGGAAATAAAGCCGACGTCGACGATAAAATATCTAAAAGTCACCCTGGACAGATCCCTCACTTTTGGTCGGCAGTCGCGGCCTTGACAAGGTTGATGCCTTGATGATACAAAACAATTAATAATTAATACCAAAAAAAAACTTGCCTGGGAAGAATTTGGGAAAGAAATGGAACGAAACAAAAACCAAAATCTAAAACTGTTTTACAGAATATTGAAAAACCTGAGAAAGAGTAAACAAAGCCCATTACAACAGATAAAAGACAAAAGCGGCAATATATTAAGTAATGAACTAACCATAATCGGTTACAGAAACATGAAAAGAGTTGAGATTTCGGAATGTGCTTTTGCAGACGATTTAGTGATATTTGCAAGGAATGAGAAAGAACTACCACACAATGTAAACGTCTGGGTAAAGAGTTTAAAAGCAAGAAATATGGAAATAAACATCCAAAAGACAAAGGTTATGATGATAGATAAAGAAGAAAGAACGGCTGATATTAGAATAGGAAATGAAAGAGTGCAACAGGTCAATCAATTTAAGTATCTCGGTGCAATGGTTGAAAGCAATGGAAGTTACGAGGCAGAAATTAACAACAGAGTGGGATCCGCTGCAATGACGTACAAAGCACTAAATATAACCATCATAAACAAAAGAGAAATATCAAAACAAACAAAGTTGACAGTTTACAAAACGGTATATTCTCCGATACTGACATTCGGTTGCGAAACCTGGCTTATAAACTCCAGAGCAAACTGGAAGCCACTGAAATGAAGTACATGAGAAGAGTGGAAGAACTGACAAGAGTAGACCGAATAAAAAACTGTGAAATAAGAGATAGGTTGAATATGAAACCATTGACGATAAAAATAAAAAGACAGCAGCTTAGATGGTTCCGTCACATCAATAATATGAGAGAAGATATGCCAGCGAGGCAGTCGTGGTTGGCCAGAACAAGTGGAAAAAGAACACGAGGCAGACCCATGAAGACAAGGAACGACAATATACGAAGAATACTGGAAGAAAAAGGACTAACTTGAGAGGAAGCTAGAAAACTCGCAATTGACAAGGAGAGGTGGCCCAGATTTATAAAATAATTTGTTGCACATAAATAACATGTACATTTAACAATCCTCTACACCTTCGGGTATAATGAGGATATTAATTTGATTATAATAATAATAATAATAAACTTACTCTATGGTATCCTTATAAACATCCGCGATTGCCTCAGTCCGGGAAAGTCCGCCCAGTGAGCAGAGGGTTGTTCTCTCAGTATGTCCCTAATTCTTCCCTTAGCGGTCGTAGATGCGATCCTGTAAGAAGGTTCCGGATCCATTGAGTTGTCAGCGGTCTTCTTGATGCCCTGGTGTTCCGACACCTACATCAGCGTGACGCTGTTGCAAAGAGCAAGTCTTGACAGATACAGATCCTTCTATTTGCATAGCTTCTCCATCCCAGTTCTTCAGCACATACCAATATATCAATTATATCTGCCTGGAATTACAGCCCCAGGTTAACTTTGTAAGCATCCGCATTTGCTAATCTCCCCCCCACCCCTTCCCCATTGCTTATCTCTGTTTCGGATTCATCTGTGTCCAGATTGTTTTATATCGAAAACCCAACGTTTGTGAGATTTCTATCTTATCGCTCTCCGGAACTCTGACTTTAAAAGGTTTTCGGAAGTCTTTCACGGTGCTGGTTCTATCATATTGCATTCCAAGCACGCAATTATTCTTTATTGATTCCAGGATCATAGTGTGATGCCCCCCTCTTGAATTAATCTTGCCATGGTTGTTGATTTTCAACTTGTAGGCTGCCAGTAGAGCCTCAGCTTTTACAACTAAGTGTCAAAGCCGAAAACCCAAAAGAGGTGGGCGTTGATGTTAAGCTCGTCAGTCTTAGCAGCCTATTGACCCGGTTAGTGCTCTTCCTTTTTCTGACTTTGTGTCACCAGATTAGGATTTGTTCGTAATTTTACGAATGTGAGGTGTGATGGTCAACCTGCAGTTCAGGATTACACGCAGGTATTTGACCTCTCTCTGCAGGGGCAGCTCATCCCCCATAATCTCTGAGTTCCCACATCCTGTAGTTTTGTCCATTGTGTGAACGCCGCAACAGAGGTCCAAAAGTCCCTCTCTAGCGCACCATCTCTCGACGATTCTAAGGGAGTTTTGCATCAACGAAGACACAACTCGCCCGAATTACTATGATTGATAGCCATGTTGGCTTTAACGATCGTGGACGATCAGAGTCAGATCGTCAGCAAATCCAACTAGTGCTACTCTTGTAAGAAGTCGCAAGCAAAGGACTCTAGCGCAATTTAAATTTTGCAGTACAGATGAGAGCACCGAACCCTGTAGGACCCCGTCCGTTGTCTCCATCTTTTCAACTGCCATCTCTGCGGTTATTAAGGTAGCTGGCGACAATATTACAAATGTGAGGAGCTATGCTGTTTTCGCGCAGGGCTTCCAAAATGTGACTTCATCTGGCGCTGTTGGTTGCATTTTGTACGATCCGCGTTATCACGAGACAGAATTCTGTTGTCCTACGGATTTCACTTTTAGCCTCTTGCACAATTCCGACTATCTTCTGCAGCGCTTTGACCGTAGAGCTGCTCTTCCTGAATACAAATTGATTATCAGATATCACGCTTTCAGGCGTGATCCAACAAGCATATTTGGCTATATGATGATGGTTTTACAAGGTTCACTCTCTTCAACATCTCGGGAAAAACTCCCTTTTCAATGCAGTTGTTGAAAACGTTTAGGAAGCTGGAACCATGTTCTGATGCCAATGCCTTCAGAGCTTCAATGCCAGGGTCCGTGTCTGCTGGAAAACTCGACACTTCCACCACAAACTCTTCCTCTTGGAAGAGGATCCAGGGGTGCAGTGTAGGCATCTTCGGGCAAATCAGAAATAGCACTTCAGCCACTTGTCGGACTCTCGTCGGCGTGAGTTCTGAAATTAGCATTCTCCCCTAAGCTTGCCTGTTATGATTTTATAGGCTTTCCCCATGGATCTTCGTTTAGAAAATCCAATAGCTCTTGCCAGCATTTCTTTATCCTTGTTTTTAATTCCCGGCTAAAGTAGATCCCTAAGGTAGATACTTAGGTATTATGTTAAATTTTTATCAGGAAACAGGACTCTCAATTAAAATTAAACGAATTTAAATAAAGTTCTTACAAAGAGGGCCTACCTTGTAAACAAATAATTGAACTGCTAGTAAACTCGCAATAATTTGTTTATATAATTATAACGTAGTTAATTCAAAATTACAACTAATTATTTAAAACCTGAGCACGGACAGCCAGCATTCGGGGTAGTTTCATGCTGAACTGTTTGATTTTATCCGAACGACGTTTTTTTTGGTCTTATTTGCCCGTGAATTGATTTCTTAGCGTTAATGTTTTTAAAAGGCATCCACTTATTTACTAATTAAGAGAAAATAAGTTATAATATTCCAAGTTTTACGTATTATATAGAAAAGTGCGTAGTATACTATTTATTTTAAATCTGTTAAAGTAATTCACTTAAAATATATTATATGCGAATGTGTAATATACAAACACACTCGTAAGTTTTATGCTTATCTGTCTATTTTTAGTCCAATAGATTATAGCTCCAAACTGTTCTGAATCATGCATCTAAAAATGTACAAGGTAATCAAATCCACAGCAGACTGTAGGGAATCGCATTTTAAACTAATCGTAGGTATCTATCAAATAATATTGTAAAAAAAAAATTTACATATAAGTTTAAATGTCTATAAGGTATGTAAGAAGTCTATAAGAAGTTACATAACTGTAACAGTATCTTTAAGGGATATATAGTGGTAACGGAAACGTTGTGGTGAACAACTTATAGTACCCAAGGTTTTATAATTTTACCACGGTAATATTTCGACAATTTTTTTGAAACCAAAGTTGTTCATTGAGATTCGTGATATTATGGATTAAATTAAAAAAAATGCAAAAAATGCTTATTATCTTGATTAATAAATAACTATTATATTATGTTATCGTAGGATTACAAAAACATTAAAGTGTGATATATTTCTGAACGCACGTGTATTGCTTTTATTTGATTGAGCACTTCCCGTCGTGCGCGATACTAGGAAGGGAGCCACTTTAGAAGTTGCTTATCAGTTGAGATATTGCGTGTGTTGAAAGAATACATAGCGAAAATTGATTCGATTTCGACATTTTAGAGGTCGATTTATTGTTTAGGATGTTTTTGATATGGAGACGAGCCTCCGTTCAGATATTGAGTAAATGTCTTTATCTTAATACTTACACCCATTTATAAAAGTTCATTCATTTGTAATATTTAGGTTCAAAAATCTTTTCAGATATCTGAATCCAATTCTGTATAAATAAATAAGGCCCCCCTATATCCTGTAAACTTTGATCACGACTTGCATGTACAGGGTAGTGCATATTTTGAGATTTCGGCCCGTTGATATGAAAAAGTTCAATCAGAAGGCCTGAATCTCTTCGGACAAGTAATTCATAGTTTTGTTAAAAACAAGAAATATTTTTTCATACATTTTTTGATGTGAGACAAAAAAACTATATTTTACATCCACTAGTCGTAGCAGTTAAATGTTTAACGCCTGAAAATAGGCAACTTACACTGCTTTTATGTTGTTTTCAACATACTTACTCAATTTATTGTGTTTTGCTAACTTGATTGTGAAAGTTACAATTATTTAAGTTATCAATTTAACAAAGTGGATCAGAAATTTAAAAAAAAATAACAATGTGCTGAGTATGACGAACAAGAAGCAGATCAATTAGTAGCCATTTTTCTTACTTCTGAAGCGGAGAAATTTGAATAACAGGTCGAAAATAGTCCATTCGGGTTACCATGGAAACTGGCATAACTGAAACGTTAGACTCATTATCAGGTGCAGTGTATTTTAAAAGTAGCCAGACTCTTAGCTTTAAACATCAGTTTGAATAAGTTTTTAAGAAAATAATTTAATTTTGTTTAATATTTTAACGTTCTTTTCTATTCTTATTCGACTTCCAGGACCCACTGCATATTTTTGCTGGATTGTGGAAGTTCCTGGCTCTTTACTACACCGCTTTCACTCGTATTTCACGGTAACATATATAAGTCGTGTTTTGAAACGTTAAAAAACATTAATTCATTTATTTTGTATATTAATTTGAATTTTGTTTTGTTTTTATTGTGATTATTTATTTGTAAATGTACTGTACATAAGATTTTAATTGTGAATAGTTAGGTTGGCAATAGAAATAAGTGGGAGGTGTTCAGCGAGGTTAACCCAGGTAAAAAAATCGCGTTGCGCCAGCTTGGCGAGCGGAGGATCGTTATTCCCGCTACGCTAAGTTATAATTTTGATTTTTGATTGTCTAAAATAAAAAGTGATTTAATTTAAATTGAGAATCATTTTTGTTTAATTAATTACGTGTAAGTGCTAATTAATTAAAAGTTGTGAAGATTGGATAATCTTACTTATTAGTTGTTTGGATAATTGTAAAATAAATTCACAACCAAATTTGTTTGATCGGCGCTGGCAGATGTGGAACTTTCACATGCAAGCCCAATAGCACATGAGGTAAAATTTAATATTACCATTATTTATTCTCCACATTTTAAATTAAAATTTGAAACTAAAATAAAACTATATAAAAGTTTACATTTTAATTTTAAAATTAAAATAATTGAAAAGTCTCATTGCTTAAATTAATAATGGATGTCTTCTAGCAAAGATGATTATTTTGGATTGAGAAAATTTTACAAATTTGAATAGCTGGAAACATATTGCAATATGTATTGTCGTTTTTGAAACCGTAAAATTCTGATTTATATGTTTTGTAAATTATTTTGAAGTTTAAATTTTATTTAATTACTACCTGACCCGGCAGACGTTGTCCTGCCCAAAATTGAAAAGTTTGAAATCTTAAAAAAAATGATTACGCATTTATTGCAATTCATATTTGTAAACAACATTTCTAGTTTTTCTTTCAGGTGCGAATATATTGTCATCCCACCTGGCAGTGTCCAGTGAGCATCCCCGTAATGAGTCTAATTTCGTTCTTTGATAGTATAAGAAGCTTTTAAGCCTTTGCAGTCGAGTACTCTATAAATTTCTTCGCCTGTCTTTGCCCTGGTGCATTGTACCAGAGAGTTTTTATGCTTTCCGTTTCCCACTTTTGTACCTCTAGCCCTCTGCGTGTTTTGGGTAGCCCGCAGAATGGTTCAGACACAGTCGGGGTCGTTTTTGAGCCCGTTCTAGCTAGTTTGTCAGCTATTTCGTTACCCTCAATTTCCTCATGACCTGGCACCCATTGAAGAGCAACTTTGTTGCCCTTTGCCAGTTTTTTGAGAGATTGTCTGCATGCCCATGTGGACAAGAACTCAAAACTATTGGTCTTGAGTGCTTTTATCGCAGCTTGGCTGTCACACATTATATGCCCTTTAAATTTCTTTGCAGGCATTCATGGGCACATAGTGCAATCGCAAGTATTTCAGCTTGATTAACTGTCGGATAGGTTCCTAAGGCTATAGATGCCTCGTATCTTGGGCCATATATGCCTATGCCTGTTCCCTGTTCAGTTTCTCTGTTGACTTCCCACTTCACCCGAAGAGGGAAGAGCTCTAAGAGTATCTCCATAGCCGTCGTTGGGGTTGTAAGCATAACCCCTGTTATACCCACACACGCTAGCCTCTGCAATTTTTGCATTTTGCTCTGTGCCGTAGTTTCGTAAGTTTGTCCACCATACGAGCGATGCGTATATGACAATGGGTCTTATTTATTGATGTGTATAACCAATGGATCATTTTTGGTCTTAGTCCCCATGTCCTTCCAAATAGTTTGCGGCAGGCTCAAAAGGCTCCCGTTGCTTTGGAAAGCAACGTGGCTGCGTTAGTGCATGTAATTTCAAGCCAGCCCGGTCTTTTGTGGATCTGGTGAAATTGTGGCTTTATGGTAGCCACACTGCTCTTCTCCACTATCTTATCCAGAATAGCTTTCTTAATGGCTTCAAGCTGTTCCATTGTCGGGAGCTCCTTTGGATATAAGGAATGCATGATTTCTATTTTAACCCCGGTTATTACTTGACTAAAGGTCGGCCTCGCATCTCCGCTAGATCCGGCCGTGCCTCTGTCAGTCTTTTCCCGCTTTTTATCACGGGCTTCCAGAGTGCTGACATCAGATCTTAGTCTTTTGGCATGCGTCTGCTGGTTGTAGCCAGTCCGGGCAAGTTTCCTGGTTTTTCTCAGTCGGTTGTCTCTTTTAGATGAAATATTTCACCCTTTTGCGAGCAGCTCCGCTCAGTCTTTCTCTTGCAGCTTCTTGTTGTGAGCTTTTTAGAGCTGTGTTGACTGTTTCTTCGCCATTTAGGTTGTGTCGGATGTAGTTGTTTGACCTTCGGCCTCACTCAAGGAAATCGCAACCGCACTGGATGTTCGCTTTATCTGTTTGTTAGTATGACAATTTATACCATTGTTTTGGTATTTGTTGATACTATCTGTCGCCATCTGGCGACCATCGATTTTCAGTTAAAGTGTAATATTAAACACCCTATATAGTATATTATATTAGTATTGGCTAAACGCCACCTATGTATTAACAATGTTAGTCACCAGTTTAATACAGTCAGTCTTGCTTAAAACTAATAACCGACTAGTCGTTTTCTTTAACAGGTTATGTGCTCAGCTAACGCGTGTGTTAAAAGTCAGGTAGTGCATGATGGCTCAAAGCTTCCTCAGCAGTGTTCCAATTAACAGGAAGGGACAACTATGACGATATGACGACAGCAGAAAATTTTCTCATCCTAGATGGACTCAAGAAATATATTATATGAGATGATCCGAATGATGCAAAAGCGAAAGCCAAGTTAGTATTGACGATTGATCTTGCACTTTACCCACGAAGGGGCTATGGGAAAAGTTGAAATCGTTATTCGACGACTCAGGTTTTTCGAGAAAAATAAGTTTGCTACGAATATTGATAACGACACGTTTAGAAAACAACGATTCAATGGCGTCGTAAGTCAACAAAATAGTTGAAACCGCACATCGATTACGTGGAACGGGATTCGACATAAATGACGAATGAATCGGGTCATTATTATTAGCAAATCGATCGGAAAAGTATGCACCGATGATTGTGGCGATCGAATATTCAGGGATTGATATTACAGCAGATTCAATAAAAACAAAATTGATGGATATTGAATCGGATGTTGATAAAACAGGTAGCGCATTTGCCGGTAAAGTAAATTGGCGCCGTAACCAGAAAACTCATGTTGGTAATAGTAGGAATGTCCAAGCAAATGACAAGAAAAACGTAAAGTGCTTCAAATGTAAACAATTCGGACATTACCTTAAGCAGTGCCCTAATTCGATTAATAGTGACAATAAAAACAGTAGTGATAAAAGTAAAACATTTCACGCGTTTAGTGTAGTATTTAAAATGACTGGTACATGAACTTGAGTGCAAGTACACATTTAATTGCCAATAAAAATTTCATAGATAAATTGTCAAATAAAGCAGAATTAAAAGACGTCATGGTAGCGAACAAAACAAAAATTCCAGTAATAGGTCAAGGTGACGCGGAAATCATTATAGTCGTTGAAAATGAAAGTTTTAATGTTAAAGTTAACAGTACTTTATAAGTTCCAGAGTTAGCAACAAATTTTGTAACAATTATTTGCATAAGTGTTGTCCGCGACCCTTAATTATTGATCGCGTCCTACGCCCATGGTGGGCATTCTGCGCTTCTTCGCGCACTACCGCTGCGCAACCTCGGCGCATTACTAACTTCGCGCGCAAGCTAAGAGACCCAAGGGACTTCATGTTGAATCGTCAAGTACAACGGATGCATTTTAGAAGTGCAGTCTTTGAAGTTTATTGAGATTACCATATTTAAGATAAGCGCAATTGCGCAAGGGTCCAGTGTCGGAATTTAACCTGAGGCGTCAATAAAAAGTGTTAGCCAACGAAGTCAACGCCGACATTAGAAGGCAAATTAATAAACGCGTGTTCAACTTTAAAAACGACGAGAAGGTCGTGTTCGATTGTCTTGCCATCCTCGATTCAAAATCTACGGTGTATTGTGTTTTGCAACAGTGCAAGGTGCTTCGATATTGTGCACGAAGCAAATTCTGTTTGGTGCATCGAATTCAGCATCCTCCAATCAAGCAGTTCTGCAAGCTAGAGGTGTTCCAAGCTTCGACAGCAATGTCTTCAATTTGGAAACACAGAAGGTTTTTGTGGTGAAGCCATTGTCGTATTACATCTTGTGAAAACATCTTGTACCTGAGCGCTTGGGTAAGTCATTCTTTATTACCGCTAATTCCTGTCAGTGTGTTAATTTCATTTGGAACGTTGTGGTTCCGATTGTTGTGCGACGTTTCCATAAGCTACATTATTGCTGCCGGTTCATAAGTGTAAATCGAAAATTGTTGTTAACGTTTAGTAGTAGATTGTACCTACTGACTTGTTTATTATACGATTATAATTATCGGTGTTTTTTATTTTGAGAAAGTGGAAGCAAATTCTTCTTTTTTAGGATTTACGCTCTGTGTCTCCGTAATTAACAGAGCTAGTTATTTTTCAGCCAGGGTTCCATCACACCATTACTGGAAAAGATCTGTTCCAAGTGTGGTGAGGAGTTTATTTGCTTTAGTAAAAAATATTCTCATTACAAACTACGTTGTATGCTGCGAAGGAAAACCAACTCGTTTACCTTTTCAACACCAAAGCACACGTTCGGAAGGTTTGTTCGAAGTCATTCATACAGATGTTTGTGGCCCGATGGAAACGCCGTCCATAGGCAAGTCAAAATATTTTCTATTGTTTCAGGATGATTTCAGCCGGATGATCTTCGTATATTTTTTGAAGACGAAAGATCACGTACTAGAGTACTTCAAGGAATTCAAAAACATGATTAAAAATCAGAAAAATGGAAAAGAAGAATTTGAACATTTTTTAAAGATGAACGGAATTATTCATCAAAGAACAAACCCGTACACCCCCGAACAGAATGGTTTAGTTGAGGGGTCAAACCGTACGGTAGTCGAAAAAGCAAAATGTCTATTGTTTGATGCAGATCTACCAAAGAAGTTATGGGCAGAGGCAATACATACTGCAGTATATTTAAAAAACAGATCAATTGCATCAGGTTTGAACGATAAGACACCTTTTGAAGTCTGGACAGGTAGAAAACCAAATGTAAGTGATTTAAGAATTTTTGGTAATAAAGTGTCAAGCAAGGAAGCAGTCGCTGAGAAAATTCCAAAAAATGATAGGAATATTAAAGCTGAGTTTTTTATATTTTTTCACTTTCTATTATTTCGAAAAAAAATCTTAAGGCAATTTATCGAAGATTTGATGTACAAAAATTTATATTGCAATTCTTTTCGTGCTGTTACCGCATGGAATTTCATAAAGACACTAAGAAAACTGTCTGCCTGTAAATAATATTATCCTTGTTGAAAAGTTTACGTGAGATCAGGAAAGTAACGTGATTTTAGTGGACTTTAACGTAACCATGACAACTGGGAGGTGTATAAATTTTCATGTCTTTCTGCGGCCCTACCAATGGGGTAAACCACCAATATTTTGACAAGGGGGGAATCGCTAAGAAAATCTGGTATACAGGTGAAGGTAAATTTAAGGAAATGCGGGAAAATTTTAGAAAACCGCGAGAAGTCTTAAGAAATGCTAAAAAATAAGAACTTCTAGAAAATGTTGGGAATCTAAGAAATTCTTAGAGAATTCGAAATAATGTAGATAATTTTCGAAAAATTGAAAGAAATTTTGAAAGAATTTCAGAAACCGAAGATATCTGAAGGGATAGAAATCCGATGAAATCTTACAAAATTCTAGAAAATCTTCTAAAATTAAGATATTCTTAAGAAATTCGAAATAATGTAGAAATCACGAAAAACTCGAGAAATTCTTAGAGAATTTTAAGAAATCTTAATAGATTACATAGTAAAGAAATATAGAACATATTTCTGTAGAACAAAAAATTTGAAAGAACTTCTAACAACTTTTGCCGCAAAAAAGCTAGAAAATTAAAATTAGATTATTTTTTAGTTTTATTTTTGTGAGAAAGGTATTTTTTTTTTTTTTATAAAAATATGTAAATGTAAGTATTTTTTTAAATATCGCGGATTCTCATCCCCCAGCTCAATACTGCTATATAAATGCGGGGGGGGGGCACTGATAAAGTTTTGCCTAGAGCGTCAAATATCCTAGCGCCGGTCCTGCTGAGACGGCAATCTTAAAAACCAAATTAAGTTCAAAATTTAAAATAAAAGATTTGGGGGAAGCCAGACAATGTTTGGGCATTAGAATAGGTATAAACAGGGAAAAAGGCCATATTTCAATAGATCAAAAAGATTACATAAATCAATTGTTAACCCTCCGCGGTCGCACTGGGACGATTTCGTCCTAAGCGAAATTTCACTTTTGAATTCCAAGTAAATCGAAAAGGATAAGGGCGCTGGTTTTCTATCTAAAAAAATTAGTACAAGTAGTTTCTTGCAAGTGTTATCTAGCCTCCTTCGGCCAGTTAGTTCTTGAGTTACAGTGATATAAATTTGTCAACCGGACAAAAACGTCCCAGTGCGACAAGCGTGTCAGTTATAGTACAGTTTAAAAGTTTTGTGTTTTTTTATCCAGGAGGCTTCTAATAGCGCATTAATGTTTGTAAATAAATATTTTAATTATGGAAACATATTTTTAGCCCTTTAGAAAATAAATAAACGTTTTAGGTTATTGTCAGTTAATCCACAGTTAATTACTTTAAAACTATACAAAGTAACCGTGTTTTCTAAAGTATCAAATGTTTCATTTTTAATATAATTGTAACAACCGAAGAAATTCCATATACAGGGTGATTACTTTGCACATGACTTTTATTTGTATGTAAATTTATTAGATTAGATTGTCTAGAAGAAAAATCTAGAAGAATGCCAAATCACACCTAGACGAGAGCCAAAAAACTCTGAGTCAAAATCATCAGTGCCCTCCGTGACGATATCTGCTTGGTTTAATTGAGTCACATTTGCAGATGTAATTTTAAGAAAAATGGATTTATAGTTTTGACAAACAACAATATAATTATATACAAAATATAATCTTGACCCAACCGTGCACAATTAAATTATAAAAATAAGAATAAGTATAAAATAAAATAAGAAAAATAATAAATAAGAATAAAATAAAAATAAGTACCGTGATCACTAAATTAAGTAATTATTCAGGGTTATTAAAATACAGGGTGAGTGGAAATTAATTATGATTTTATCATTGCTTCAGACTTGATCTTCGAACCCAGATTTAAGCAGGACATAAAAGATTTGACATAACCCAAATATATGTAGTTTTATTTGTGTTGTGCGTTTTTGATCGTCTCTCGTTTTTGAAGCGATCTTCTGTATTGTTTCAGCTATGTTAACAATTTTGTTATGTACAACGGAAGAAAGAACTGGTTACTAGATAGCGTGAGGTAGGTAATTACACAACTTGGTGGTCCATGACTATTTTTCCTTGTCATCGATGAATAGGTGTTGGCGCTAAATTCAATTTTAGAAGTCGCATCGTACAGTAGGATTTGTAGATGCCGATTGGGCAAGTAATTCTTATGACAGAAAATCCTATACTGGATTTTGTTTTGAATTGTCTAATGGAGCAATTTCTTGGCAAACCAAGAAGCAGAAAACGATAGCTTTGTCGAGTACCGAGTCAGAGTATATGGCTATTTCCGAGGCTTCAAAAGTAGCAATGTGCTTACGGAATTTGTATAATGAGCTGACTTGAACGTTGAACTGTATTATGTTATATAATGACAGTCAAAGTGCACAAAAGTTTGTGCTTAATCCTGTACTGCATAAAAGGTCTAAACATATAGATGTAAAATACCATTTTGTAATGGTATTTTTAACATTTTCTTCTCTTTTGGAAGAAATCTCGTTAATCTATTCATGCGCGTTTCATATTTTCCCATCCCTACTCCGTGCTATTTGCTGGGTAGACGATAACTGATTGATTGATAATAATTGATCAGTTATCGACCACTTTGAGTTGAAGATTATTACAGTACTAATATTGCTATTAAAAAATGGAGGTTGGTGGTAGAAAGGTGAAAATTAAGGGTTATTTAACGAGATGTCACCGGCTATACAAATTTTTAAATTTTACTTATTTCAGAAATATTCTTCGCTAGAGGTACATTCATCATTAATTTAAAGCAATGAGACTCTTGCGATCTTTTAATTTTTAATCAAATTATAATTTTTTGTGTTGTAAATCTTATGTTACCTTATGGTATCGGGCTTACACGTGCGATCCACATATGCTCGCCTGTCTAACAAATTTTTTTGTGAATTTTAACAAATAACCAAAATTATCCAAATCTGGGAACTGTCAGAATTTTCTCATCACGAATTGCAAAATTTCAACTGCGCTATAAAAATCGATTTTAAAAATGTAAAATTTATATGTATTTAGATACACCTTTTAACACAGCTGTATGATTAGCCGTTGTTGTGTAAGGCAATTTAAAAATATCCCTGAAGAATGACAGAACTCGCCAAGGGTGGAACTCGAAGCCATAGACCTCGTCCGGGTGTCGACCGCGACTGACAACAGCATTAAGAGTATATCAAAGCACACGTACCGTCAACAAAATAAAGTGCAGGAACCGAACGTGCGAGTTGACCGTGGCTCGACTCGTTGCAACGGGGTGTATCGGGTTACAACTACCTGCTTTTAATAACCTTAAAAAGCCGTTTTTTCGGAAACTAATGCATAATCCTTGGAAATTTTTATTGCATTATTCTCAGAAAATTGTCCTCTTTCTAATGGTGCAGTTGAAATTTTGAAATTCGAGGTGATGAAATTCTGACAGTAACCCCAAATCTTAATAAATAATCATTGAATTAGCACTTCACTTCAATTAAAATACTTTAATACAAAATAAAAATCACTTTTAATAATTGAAATCATCAAAATAAAATTATAAATTATCATAGCGGGAATAACAACCCTCCGCTCGCCAAGCTTGTATAACGTCGTCTCTAGACTTGCTTAACCTACTCCCACTCTACCTTTACGTTGCTAACCTTCAAATTCCCAAACTTAACTCTATGTACAGTGTATTTACAAATAAATAATTTACAAAATAAATAAAATATAGTTTTTAGCGTTTCAAAACACGGCAATATATTGGGGATTTTCTGTAGTGTTGCGTTAGTGTGCTCTTTCGTATCTGTGTTGACTAGAATCTTTCAGATAACCCAGTTATGTGGTCTCTTAAAAATTCCACTTGTGTTGCGGCATGTAACTGGGCCTTTATAATTATGCTAATTCTTTGTTTTCATTTAATTGTTTTTGGTCGGTTGATTGTCTTTGGACAGCATGGCTTCCCATTAGTTTCATTATTTGTAACTTGCCCACTGTAGTGTATTCTTTGATTGTGATTGCCAGATGAAATTGGCGCCATTAGAAACATAACCTAAAATACCAACTTATTAAAAATCAATATCCCATTGAAATGTCAACATTTGACAGCAGTTTTATAGAAATGCAATAGACTGAGCCTAACATCCTCGATTAATCCGTTAAATTTCTTACATGGAAATGAAAAAAGTGCTGCTTTTAGAAAAGTTAGAAAATGTTAGTGGGGAAATTAAAACGGAAGACGTGGATATCAAGGTGGAAGACTTGCATCATTCCATCGACATTAAAGAAGAGTTTTCGATTAACGAATCGCAACTGGAACAGGATTGTAAAACACAGATATGCAAGAAGCTTGAATGTCGGGTATGTAACGGACTATTTAGCAATAAATTGCAACTTCGGGAGCATACAAAAACTCACACCGGAGAGAAATTGTTTCGGTGCCAAATTTGCGATTACAGATGTTCGTTTAATTCGCATTTGCAAAGGCATTTTCGAACCCATACCGGCGAGAAGCCGTTTGAGTGCAGCATATGTAACTTTAAATGTTCTCATAAGCAAACTTTAAAAGATCATTTGCTAACTCATACCGGGGAGAAACCGTTTCAGTGTAAAATTTGTGATTTTAAATGTAATCAAAATTCACATATGAAATATCATTTGCGAACTCATACCGTCGAAAAATCGTTCGCCTGCAAAATTTGTGATTATAAATGTTCCGAAAGACGACTACTGAAAATTCATGTGCGAACCCATACTGACGAGAAACCGTTCGAGTGTAAAATTTGCGAATATAAATTTTCCAGAAAGCAGCAATTGCAAGTTCATTTACTTACTCATACCGGCGAGAAACCATTTCAGTGCAAAATTTGCGATTATAAATGTTCTCAAAAAGGCCGCTTAAAATATCATTTGTCTACCCATACCGGCGAAACTCGGTTCGAATGTAACATTTGCTATTATAAATGTTTTTTAAAAGAAACTCTGAAAAAGCATGTGAGAACCCATACCGGCGAGAAACCGTTCCAATGCGAAATTTGCAGTTATAAATTTTCTCAGAAAGGGCACTTGAAAAGGCATTTACGAACTCATTTCGGCGAAAAACCGTTTGAGTGTTATCTTTGTGATCATAAATGCACTCGAAAGGAACAATTGAAGGTTCATTTACAAACTCATATTCACAAGCGGAAGTCGAAGATCCCGGAAGCCAGCACTAGTTGAACACACAAATTTTGTTTAAATTAGTCGAAAACTGTAATCGATAGTTACATTTAAGTTATTTAGAATAATATCGGTAACAACTTTGGTTGCACTGAGTATATCCGTCTCAAAAATCAAGTACAAAGGTTTCAACGAAGAAACCTTGTTTTCGTTCCATTGAATTCCACTCGAAATTAAAAACACCAGCTTCAGTGCAAGCAGCTGTTCCACCAATTGCTTTGGATTTTATTAACTCTATCGTCAACTTCTCGGAAAGGTAGGTAGTTTATTAGGAAGTACAAGGTTTGGCCTTACAAGTTTTATTTTTTTAGGAGTGAACGACGACAAAAAAACAACAAAAGAGAAATATGAACTCGACATGGAGATAATGCTATGAAAAAAAAATTATCGTGTAATTGCATTTGCGACTGGACTTATAGCATTTGACCTAGAAAAAGAAATTTGAACTTTTTCAATAACCGATAGCTAATTTTTACCATAGCGGAATAAGGAAGACACCAAATTACAGATAATTCAATTTTCTTTCAGATTACTATTTGCTATTTTTCATCATATCAAATTTTAGAAATGCAAATTTCCTTTTATTAAAATTTTTAAAAACATTATTATTATTATTAAATAGCTTGACATTCCTTGCGGAATTAAGCTGTCTTTTCAAGACTTACAAGATCCTTTTTTTGAGGGGGATTAGTCCTCTGTATCCTTTAATTACACATTGCAGTAATAAATCAAAAATTTGTGATAAACTGCCCTTAAGTACCTGCCCTCGGCCTCAGGGTGTGGGTTCCAAAAAAAAAAATAAAATCTTAAAACTAAAATAAATTTTATATTTAATAATAAAATTCCAATACTTCTAGGTTCGAACTTGTGATTCTCCACTATCAATTCGAATGCTTACCTTCGCGACCAGCCTTCGTCTTTTACAAATATAATTTTAATTTCCAATATTCAGTTTAAATTAATCTTCCGAAATTCCAAAAACAAAATCCAAACTCGCACGTGTGCCTTGCAGCTGGCGCCGGTCTAACAAATTTGCTGCGATGTATTTTAATGCGAATATTCACATAAATCTTCAAATTTTCAATTTTTTTTTACACTTGCACTAATTAAAACAAATTTCTATAAATTAAAATCCACTTTTAAGGTTTAAGGAAAATATAATCGATTTACCCTGAAAAATCTAATTGTCGATTTAAAAAATTCCGGACGCGTTTATTTGTTACATTCTATATGTTTTCCGATGTAAATAGGTGCAAGGATTCGATTGGTGCAGGACGTTTTTGTGTAGGTACATTATTTAAGTTTTTATTGGAGGTTTAAATAAAATATAATCGATTTACCATGAAAAATTTAATTGTAGATTTAAAAAATTCCGGTCGCGTTTATTTGTTACATTCTGTATATTTTCCGATGTAAATTAGTGCAAGGATTCGATTGGAGTAACCAGTTTTTGCGTAGGTACATTATTTAAGTTTTTATGGAGGTTTAATGAAAATATAATCGATTTTCCGTAAAAAATCTAATTGTCGATTAAAAAATTCCTGTCGCGTTTATTTGTTACATTCTGTATATTTTCCGATGTAAATTGGTGCAAGGATTCGATTGGCGTAAGCAGATTTTGCGTAGGTACATTATTTAAGTTTTTATTGGAGGTTTAAAGAAAATACAATCGATTTACAGTGAAAAATCTAATTGTCGATTTAAAAAATTCGGGACGCGTTTATTTGTTACATTCGGTATATTTTCCGATGTAAATTAGTGCAAGGATTCGATTGGCGCAAGCAGATTTTGCGTAGGTACATTATTTAAGTTTTTATTGGAGGTTTAAAGAAAATATAATCGATTTACCGTAAAAAATCTAATTGTCGATTTAAAAAATTCCGGACGCGTTTATTTGTTACATTCTATATTGTCGTGTTTCGAAATGCAAAAAAATCACAATTCATTTATTTTGTAAAATAATTTTAAAGTTTGGATTTTGTTTCATTATTTATTCATAATTGTACATAAAAATGTTAGCTGTAAATAAGAGTGGGAAGAGCGAGAACTAGAAAGAGTGGGACTTGAAAAGTTAGAAGGTTGATGCAGTAGACTTGGGCTACGGCCTTGACGTCGAATAGACTGGCGGACAAACACCATTCCCGCAATTATAGTTAGAATTGTTAATTGTTTTTAAAAATTAATAAATAAGTAAAATTGAGTTGACGTTTTATTTTAATTTGACAAAGTGAAGTGCCAAAAATTATAAAGTGAGGAATTTGTGATAAATTTTGGTAATTTGTTAAAATTATAACGCAGCAAAATTTGTTTGAAACCAGCCGAAATAACATGTGAGCTTGGAATACCACATGCAAAGGTAACTAAGTTTGAGCAATTTTTAATTTACAAAATTTTTAAACAAGAAGAGTTCAGGTTAATTAATGGATGCCCAGCTAAGAGTAATTTTAGAATTAAGCAAATTTGAAAGATTTGTATAGCTCGGGTCATCTCAATATATTTTCCTATGTAAATTGGTGCAAGGATTCGATTGGCGCAAGCAGATTTTGCGTAGGTACATTATTTAAGTTTTTATTGGAGGTTTAAATAAAATACAATTGATTTACAGTGAAAAATCTAATTGTCGATTTAAAAAATTCTGGACGCATTTATTTGTAACATTCTATATATTTTCCGATGTAAATTGGTGCAAGGATTTAATTGGCACAAGCAGATTTTTTATAGGTACATTATTTAAGTTTTTGTGGAGGTTTAAAGAATATATAATCAATTTACCATGAAAAATCTAATTGTCTATTTAAAAAATTCCGGACGCCTTTATTTGTTACATTCTGTATATTTTCCGATGTAAATTGGTGCAAGGATTCGATTGGAGTAAGCAGTTTTTGCATAGGTACATTATTTAAGTTTTTATTGAGGTTTAAAGAATATATAATCCATTTATAGTGAAAAATCTAATTGTCGATTTAAAAAATTCGGTACGCGTTTATTTGTTACATTCTGTATATTTTCCGATGTAAATTGGTGCAAGGATTCGATTGGAGTAAGCAGTTTTTGCATAGGTACATTATTTAAGTTTTTATGGAGATTTAAAGAAAATATAATCGATTTACCATGAAAAATCTAATTGTCGATTTAAAAAATTCCGGACGCGTTTATTTGTTACATTCTGTATATTTTCCGATGTAAATTGGTGCAAGGATTCGATTGGCGCAAGCAAATTTTGCGTGGGTACATTATTTAAGTTTTTATGAAGGTTTAAAGAAAATACAATCGATTTACCTTGAAAAATCTAATTGTCGATTTAAAAAATTCCGGACGCGTTTATTTGTTACATTCTGTATATTTTCCGATGTAAATTGGTGCAAGGATTCGATTGGAGTAAGCAGTTTTTGCGTAGGTACATTATTTAAGTTTTTATTTGAGGTTTAAAGAAAATACAATTGATTTACCGTGAAAAATCTAATTGTCGATTTAAAAAACTCCGGACCCGTTTATTCGTTACATTCTGTATATTTTCCGATGTAAATTGGTGCAAGGATTCAATTTGTTTCACCACAACGGTTTAAAGTGCAATATTTTTTTATCATAATTTCTCCAAATCCTCCCCACCTGGTTTCCTGTATCTCTGTAATTCCTCAACTCGGTTGCAATCTCATTAATTTTTCCTGTCCAACAATGTTTTTACATTCCACGTACCAATCCGTATTACTGCTTATTTCGCATTTTGTTTCTTTTCCTTATAATCGTTTTACCATATCCTCGCCTATCCGTCGTAAATTCATCAAGCATCCCGCCTTTACTCAGTTTTTTGTAACAAGATCGGGCTTGCACGTGCGACCCACAGCTGCTCTTGCCGGTCAAACAAATTCGTTGTGCTGTACTTTCACGAACGGCCAAAAACAAACCTCTATTCAAATTAAATCACTTTAATTTTTATTAATATTAAAAATTATCAAAATTAAACTTATCATAGCGGGGAATAACACTCCCACAGTTAGCCAACGCACAGAGCGTCTCATCAAGGCTAACCTCACTAAACAAATTCTCTCCCACTTATTTCTATTGCCAACCTAATTATTTACAATTAAAACTTTATGTACAGTCTACTTACAAATTAATAATTTACAATAAAACCAAAACAAACTTCAAAATAATTTACAAAATAATAAAATAAGGATTCTAATGTTTCAAAACACGACAATACATCTCTTTTGAAATGACCCCTATGACGCCGACGGTGGAGATTTTGGTTGTTTTAATTTGTTGTTCAGTAGGCCTGAAGATCATGAAGACTAAAATGCATACGCTGATGGCAGCCCTTTTAAAGTTTTTTTTCTAATTTCTGCCTTCGAACGGCCATAACACTGAAACCATGGGTTTTTTAGCGTTAATGGATTAGTGACTTTTTAAAGAGCGTTCTCTTATCTACAAACTAGATTATAGTCCTTCTTCGTCTAAAATCAACGGATTTCGAGTTATGAATTAAATTAAGTGCCAAAATGTTTAATTTTACTTTTTAAGCGAAAAGTTTGACAAAAAACGGGCTACAATTTTATTCTTGAAAAATTAACCGATTTCAAATTTGCCGCTATAATTTTAAAGTAAGAGGAGTCGATAAAACAGATTTGATTTGAGGTTATCGGTTTGGTAACATCGTAATAAATTGGTGTTTAGTGATTAATAATTACTCAAATAAATAAATAAATCGCCTAATAAACCTGACGGAATAATTAAATTGGTATAGTAATGAATGACAACCATCGAAAGGAATAAGTTGGATTTTTCAGTCGGAGACATAGGAGATGGCCGATAAGGAAGACTTGGATCATTCTAGTGGTGATAAAGAAGGGACTGCCGTTAAAGAAGTTAATTTGGATCCAGATAGTGGAACTTCCTTACCTAGTGATACCAACGAGAAGCCGAAGCCGTTTCGGTGTAACTTCTGTGATTACAAATGTTCAAATAAACAAGCCTGGATAGATCATTTACCGACTCATATGGAGGAATTGATACAGTGTAACATTTGCGGTTATAAATGCTACGATAAAGCAAGATTTAAAACTCATTTACTAATTCATACTGGCGAGAAACCGTTTCAGTGTAACATTTGCAGTTATAAATGTGCTCAAAAAGGAGCTTTGAAAGGACATTTAGAAACTCATGGCAGCAAAAAAAAAATTGAATGTAAGTTTTGCAATTCTAAATTCACTCACAAAGGAAGTTTAGCTTACCATTTACGAACAACGCATACGCGTGGGAAACTGCTCGGGTGTACCATTTGCAGTTATAAAACTTTTACAAAGACATCTATGAAAAGGCATATACAAAGTCACATTACTCAGAAACAGTTGTGAGTTACATTTTATGTGCCGTGAATGTGATTTAATTAATTATCGTGAATAAAAATATTAACGACTTTCTTAAATCGTTTAAAGCTGCGTTTTAAAATGAAATATTTTATATGCAAGTGTATTTTCTTAGCGGGTAGTATTTAATCTTAAATTAGAATGTAACTTAATATGAAATAAAAACGTACGTTGTAATATAAATTATCTGTCGAACATGGATCAGCTTTGTTTTGTAACATCTCTTCATCCGTCATGAACTTGTTCGTTAACGTTTTGTCGATGTATCCTTCATACCATGTTATTGTCATTGTTTCTTACAATTTGGTTATTTCACTATTCTCCGACAGTTTGTCATCCGATGACAAATTCCTGTCTCTTCGTTATTTTAGGTTGTCCTACAAAATATTTGAATTAGCTTTTTCAAAAATGTTCGCCTTTACCGTTTTGTATTATGCGCACCGCCGTTATTTTTTCATAAAAACTTGCAGGTTAAATTGTAAATCATTTTTTAAGAAAAGAATTTAAATTCTTATGTCAATTAGTTGCCAACTGTTTTTTTTTAATTTGTAGGTTATTTCGGTATTTTAATAAGTTAACACAAGGAAGTTAATTCTACCGAATTTAAAGTAAGTACATTGAATAAATAATTTTTAAAAATTGACTGTTGCAACTCTTTCAGTAATTTTACTTTGTAAGTTCCACAAAAGTAATCTGGTGATTTGAAGAATATTGTAACGGAAGACGAAATTGTGGTAAGTAAATTATTTGTTGCGATGCTAAAGAATTTCTTAATAATTATTTGTTACGATATGATTTAGAAATGGGAGACGAAATTATACGGCATCGAGAAGAACATTTTTTAATGATTATTGGCTAACTGACAATTGTGTTACAGCAGCGTAGCAGTAATTATACTTGCACATAGTTAAAAAGGGGTCTGCGTTGAGATAACTCGGAAATAAATTCTTTTTACTTGAACCCTTAATTTAGTATCGGAAAAAAGATTTTTAGTTTTCTACAGCGGATTCAAACCGAAACAGAAGAATTTGCCCAAGGTTCCAAAAATCACAAAATCCTAAATTGGCCATTTACCCAAAATAGGTAATATCAAAATTACAGTGTTTATTTACTTTCCGAGCTATTAACATATTTTGATTTTGATTAGCTTCTGCGTTTGGACGAATCTTTCGACAAAACAACCTGGGATAAAACTTCCTAACATCCGAAGCTTACAGATAGCACTGTTCGTAGAGGTGATTTGATAAAAATAAGAGGTAAATTAAGGAAAGAAATTAATTTAAATATAATGCGACAATCATATTACTTTAGATTCTCAAAAATTTTCATTGAAATTTTGCCAACCAAGATGGATATAAGGAAAAAATACTGCACAAAGAACACTAGATGGTTTTTATTTAATATAATTTTGAAAAACAAGGGATTATAGATGACCCGAGGTTGTATACGAAAATATGTGGAAAAGGACAAAGTGGAATAGCGAAACCACAATTTGATACATGCACAGTTGGTAAGATAATTTTTGTTTAACTAACAAAGTTAAACTGCTCTTTCGGCAGGCGTGTGTTGCACATTGCGGTGAGCAGTGTTATTCGGTACCAGATTACTTAAAATCAGAAATATCGATAATATATTAACTGATGTAGTCTTTAATCGAAGCATTCTGAAAAGTAAAATGCGACAATATGGCAGCTATTCAAAGTAGAATTTTCAAGTTTTGTTAAAAAAACAGGACATTTCTTGGCCATAAAATTGAAAGTAAGCATCGATAAACCCAAAGCTTCGACTTCAGACTATTTTTTAATTTCTAAAGAAGCACACAAAATTTGAGATAGATTGGTGGATTGGTTTTTGAAATATCTTGCTGACCAATTTTGAAAATGCAGTTTAAAATAAGATATTTAAGTTCAGATATTTCAGAACAGTCTATGGCCAAAAGAAAGGCTGCCGTTGCTAAATATACCTACTGTGGAACACCACGAAGTTAATCGAAGTTGTCGTTGTTAAATATATATCGAAGAACACCAGATATTAACCCAGTTTCTGTCCTAATGATAATTATGTAAGTTATGAAATTCAATTAATAATTTTTTAATTTGAATCTTATAAATATTTTTTTATATATTAAGTTTCCAAATTATTGTAGGTAATTCCTAAAATTTTGGGTGCGATGGTTGAAATGGTTGAAGTTTTAAGTTCGAAAATGTATCCCGATAAAGCATTTTTAAAGAATATATCATCGGAATGATTACGTGGACTAAATGATGTAATTTCGAAAAGTTTTGGCGCTCGACAAATGGTTGTCATGGTAACAAAATTTTAAATTTATAGTTTTTAAGAAAGATTTTATTTTATTTATTTTTGTAATATTTGGTAAATCTGATGCCAACTACGGAGTTCAGCTATTGCTAATCTTTTGTTTTACTTTTGATATCTGTTAAATTTTGGTATTTTTAGCTTTATCCTGGCGATCAGCGGATAGTGGTCTGAGTTAGCATGGTCATCACATCTTTTATCATTGTTGATGTTTTTTTGGACACCATCATGTGATCGATCTGGTTTCCGTGGGGCCACACCCACGTTATCTTGTGCAGTCTGCAGTCCCACGCCATTCCTCCTCAATTCCAGGCTGTTCTCTTTCATCTCTTGTTTAAGCTCCTGAGTTATACTGATTATCAGTCCCTGTTCATCCATGTTTACAGATGACGGTTTCTGATTTTCACTTTTTCGTGGTGGTGATTTCGTTATTATTATGCTTTTCTTTGATAGCTTTCTCTGTTCTTCTGCCTCGCCTTGTGTTTCAGATCTCTTTCTTTCAGCATATTCCTCTAGTGCTGTGTCGCTGTTCAGCCTGGTTCTTGATTTTTAGTTTCCTGGCATCAGCAATCAAGGTTTTTACTTCGGGGCTTCCACTATATTAAGCGGTCGAGCTATGTTGTATTTTATTTGTGGTGAAATTATCTTTTATTTTATTTGTACGATAGGACTATAATTATTCTTTTTTTTTATTTTATATAATGATTTTCGAGGCTTCGGTATCGCGATATGTTTATATTTCCACCCCTCGGAAGTATCCGTATTACAAACTCGCAAAAAAAAATTAAATTAAAAGTGATTTTGATGAATGGTGTTCGAGAGTGGACTCTCAAGTAAACATCTATAAATTTGAACCGGACGTAAACCTTGTAAATCCACTGAAAAAAAAAGAGGAAGTGAAAATTAAATACCACCGTTTAATAACCCATTAAAGCCCAATCGACAGATTTATTTTTTTTTTACTTTTTTTCGATTCTTAGGCTATAATCAATGATAGGAAAAATAATTTAAAAAATCCCGGGTCACCGAGGTCCTTACAATCGGCATGCATCTGTTCCAAGTGCCCACGAGCATCTTTAGTTGCGGCTGAACTTTAGTGCTCATTTTATATAGATAAATGTTTGTATTTTTAAATACAGTTTTGAGTGCATAAACTAGACGTAATACAAAAGCATTCTATTAAAGAAAAAAAAATTGAAAATTGTAGCAAAACAGATTTAGAATTACCTCTTGATTTATTGAAGTTTGTCGATAGACCGGCACATTTTTTGCAAAATGAAGTAGAGAAAGGGTTACTAGAATCCCATCTAAGCATAATAAAGTAAATATTTTGTGTTTATTATGTAAAGGAATGTCTATTCTTTCCTTGACAACTCTTTTCTTTTCTTTAAACTTGGAAAAAAGTACAGTAGTTTATTTTTGGCGCAATATCAAAATTTGATGCATCTGAAGCTACTCGTGGTCGCTAATGGGTTAAGGCGGTATTCTAGTCTATATTGTTGAAAAATTTGAATTTTTTTTTCAGATTTTGATAGTTTAGATATTCAAGAATATCTGCTTAAAAGGATTTTTCGAATTTTAAATAATTTTTGGAGATATAGCTGTTTTAGTGAAACCGAATGTACTCTAATGTACTTTGAAATAATCTTTCATATTTAGTATTCAGTTGAAGCCATGGTTTGCCAATGTTTGCTGATGTCTGACAGTATCTGCCAGTCTAACATCCAAGCAACGTAGACGTATGTGTTCTGAGTGAAGTAACTTTACGTGAAACTTAAATCGTATTTTTCTCGAAACTACCTTTTTCGAACTTCTTGTCATGATTTCTCAAGTTCTACTGAACCGATTTACTTGATATTTGGTGTGAATCTTCTCTATACATTTCTCTATCGTACTAACTAAAATTATAACAATCTTTCAATGTTTACTATTTTTAAAAAATTCGGAAAAGTAAAAAAAATGTAAAAATACTTATTTTCTTTTCAATCAGCCTTAATTTGGCAAAAACCTATTTTTTCAACTTTTTTTTAATTAGTACGATAGCAGTATTCCTCTGAATTAATAAATCTCTTTCTTTGTTTGTTTCGGATTACTAGAAGGGTTACAATCGTGACAAACTTCGCGCGGCATTTTTTTGAGACTTTCCACTTTATCAGCCTATAACTTTTTGAATTTTTTCACTTATTTTTTTTTCGTGTATTCTTTAAACATGAATAAATATCTTGTGAAATAATGGATAATAAAAATATTAGAATATTAAGCTAAAAGATGAATTTTTTAAGTCGATAATGTGGTATTAGTAGTACGTAGTTTTAAATAAATAAACTAAACAAAAAATTTAAATAGTGAATTTTAATTGTTAAGTAAAGAATACATACTTGCATAGAAAAATAATATTTAAAAAGCAATAAAAACAACAAATTAACATTTAATAGGTTTGGACTAAGAATATTTGAATAAATAAGAAATGAATTTTGAATTTTATTTTATATTTTTGTCACTTTGGGAACGTAGTTTTTTTTTCAAAATTCATTTCTTGTTTATTCAAATATTCTTAGTCCAAACCTGTTGAATGTTAATTTGTTGTTTTTATTGTTTTTTAAATAATATTTTTCTATGTAAGTATGTATTCTTTACTGAACAATTAAAAGGCATTACTTAAATTTTTTTTTAGTTTGTTTATTTAATAAAAATATTGTCTGTTTTTTTTTAATGTACTTAAAAAAATACCTAAAATTTATGCTTCTAGACTAGAATACCGCCTTAAAACATTCACAGAGAGACAGAAAATGACAGAATTATTATCGACGTCAATGCACATGCATCGCTTATCAACCGTAATTATATTTTCCATTGCGATAAAATTTATTTCAACAAAAAATAAAATATCGAAGAATATCTTATCGATGGTAACCCTCACGAGGCGAAGCAGGCCCGTCGACTTGGTTCATCTTGTTACTATCTTCTAAACAGCTGCAGAAATCGAGCAAATTTCACTCGGAACTTGAAAATTTCCTTCAGCCTTCAGCTTCGTGAAATGCATATTTCCTTTGTGTAAGTCTCCGATAACTTTCCCCATCCCGGGGGCTGTTATTATTGCAGGTAGCTAGACAAATGCAGTTCAATATTTCGATGGATGTAGTTTTTTAACAGCTACGAAGCAATAATAATAAAGGAAACCATTTAAATAAATAAAACTGGCTTGACTTTATTAATAATGAAGTTACAGCTATTATAATTTTTCATCGCCAAGATGTAGTGGGGGAGGGGGGGACAATTTTTTAACACTTTGCATATTGCACTATGCCCCCGTACTATGTCTTTGTACATGACGTTTCATACGAACACTTTGAACACATTTATAGTTACAAATGTTGCATTCGAGCAGCTTCTTACCAGAATGAGTACCCAGATGTTCCGTTAAACTTGCTTTCCGAGCATATTTATAATTACAAATATGACACTTATACGGTTTCTCACCGGAATGGGTACGTAAATGAGCTGTTAAATTTCCTTTCGCAGAAAATTTATAATCGCAAATGTAGCACTTGAACGGCCTCTCGCCAGTGTGAGTACGTAAATGATCCCTTAAAAGTACTCTCCGACTAGATTTATATTCGCAAATGTGGCATCCGAACGGCTTCTCACCGGTATGAGTACGTAAGTGAACTCTAAGATATCCTTTCCGAGAGCATTTATAATCGCAAATTTTACACTCGAATGGTTTCTCGCCAGAATGACTACGTAAGTGTTCCTTTAAACGCAGATTCATAGTGCATTTATAATCGCAAAGGTGGCATCCAAACGGCTTCTCACCGGTATGAGTTAGCAAATGAACATTTAAATTTATTTTCAGAGTGCTTTTATAATCGCAAATTTTGCACTCAAACGGCTTCTCACCGGTGTGAGTACGTAAATGAACATTAAAATTTCCCTTCTGGGAACATTTATAATTGCAAATGCTACACACAAACATCTTTTCACCAGGATGAGTTCTTAGGTGAGTTTTCAAAGCTTTTTTGTTAGCATATATAAAATCGCAAATGTTACAGACAAATGGCTTGCCACCTTTATGAGTACGTAAATGACCTTTTAGACTACCTTTCAGGGAAGATTTAAAATCGCAAAGGTTACACTCGAACGGCTTCTCACCAGTGTGAGTACGTAAATGATTCCTTAAATGTCCCTTCCGAGTAAATTTATAATTACAAATGTTACACCCAAACGGTTTCTTATCGTTACTAATTCTTGTGCATTTTTCAGACGAAATCTCTTCTTTAATGTCAATGGAATGATGCAAATCGTTTACATTTTCAATTTTAATATCTTCGGTACTCAATTCCAATTCTGAAAATACCTCCGCATTAATCGCAGTATCTTCTTGATGATACAATTCTTCTAGTTTGACGTCTTCCGTTTTAATTGAGTTTCTAGCATTAGGCAATTCTTTTAAAGATATTATCTTCATGTTGATATACAAGTTATGTGCACCGGTTTACAACACAGTTACCACACGATTTATTTAAGCCAGTGTACCACTGCAACGGTGAGAGAGAAATCTTCCGTCTGGGCCCTACATATTTTGGTTAGATTTAGAATCGACATAATTTAATAATCAATTTGAATATCTTACCATTTCTGCAGTACTAAAATTTTCACAATAGGAGATTTAAAGTACAATTCTCGCTTTTGTTCAAATTAAAACAGTATTATTTTACAGTTCGGGATGAATAATTTTTGTCGATTGTGTTAGATTGAGACGACTAAGTGGTATCGCAAACAGCTGGAGTTACACAGAAACACTGCTGTTTTTGTTTTAATCTTAATTTATCAGTAATTTATTTGCTATGACCTTTTGACGCTTGCAAACAACCTAACCACAGTGACAAGCAAACTACGCTTGTGTCGCCATCTTACTTTTGATTCACTAAAATGAAGTACATAACCGTATTTTTTAGTTTTTAACTTTTGTTTAACGTTTGAATGTTTCTCTGTATTAAAACCACCGAAAGATTGAAAGAAAAGTATACCTGATCAGATTAATCAATAATTACACTCATGTAAGCAACTTTCAGTTTAAACCAATTTATTAACTTTTTTTTTTACTGTGGCAGGAAAAAAATTGGCCGAAACAGTTGACTATGCGATGAGAAGTGAAGACATCAAATTTTTAGAGCACGAAATGATAAACATGCACACGAAGGCTGAATATTTTCCCATAAGTAGATTATAAGTAGTTATATTAAAACGAAGAAAAAAAAGTTGTTTATATCTGTAAAAATAATTTGAAGATCGGAGAAATTACTTTAGGGTGTAAACCGTAAGTCTTTATTATAAATTAAAAATTATTGTAACTAATTATAAATTCTGCTTTTTATAAATACTGCAAGTCTGGGAGCTGCAATCGAATCTATGTAAATTGTACCTTTTGAAAATTTTTCCTTGTAAAAAACACTTTTACAGCAATGCTTATCCGACATTTTTTATTGCAAATTTCATTCCCTTCATTTTTGTTCATATAAAATTTTCTATTTTGTCGCACCGTTTCCGAGATAAAGCAGCTTGAAAACTCTCCGTCCGATACAGTAAAAATTTTCATTTGTATCTCGGAAACGGTGTGACGAAATAGAAAAATGAACGGCAACAAAAAATGTCGAATAAGTATTGATGTAAATAACAAAATAAGTCTTGAAAAGGTACAATTTACATCGTTAACATAGGAGCGTCCGATTATTTTTGTGAGTAATCGTAGATAAAATGTTGATGGTCTGAAATTTTGCAAAGTTTATACGAAGTACTATAAGAAGTGATTTTTGCCATTCCATTTGTTTCGGTTGCACGAAACTGTTGTTTTTAACAATAAAAATGAAGGTAAGTCAAAAAATCACCTACGAATATGAATTTTTTTAAATTTTATTTTATTTTTTAGTAACATAGTGGTATACAAATGAATAATCAATTATTCTTTTAAGAAAAAAATGTGGTTGATGAGCAAGAAATATAATAAAGTGAGTTTATAAACTGTTTTACAAAATTATTATTATACATTAAGATTATAATCAAACGACGTTAACCAATCCATTAATAGGATCTTACTCACACAAAGAATCATATAAAATTAACACATAAGCAGATGTGCTGATCGGAAAGGAGCAATATCTTCGATTTGCTCTACAAATTCACTTATCAAAAATATTCTGACAAAATCTACAGGTGCATGACAATAAAAATGTATCAATACCAAAGCAGATGTCGAATGGGGGCGACTGACGGTCATAAAAATACGAGACACCAAAATTTAACTTGTACAGAATTTAAAAAGTGTTCGTAACATCCATATGATTTCTAGGGTTGTAAGTATGCTTGTGAGTACTTATTTGCTCTAACGAGGAGAAACCCTCGAGTGTAACTCTAGGATCGGGATAAGCGAAACAATGTTCCAGATTAGATTACCGTTAGGAATAGAAATGTTTTTTTGTTAGATATATTTTATCGTCCAGAGTTCTACTACCGTTATAAACTTTCCCGATCCCAGACTTCCGATCTAGATTCAATTGATAGCAGCTAAGTCGTCGAACCTTGAAGGTGCGGGAGGTGCAAGGGTTTTTTGCTTGTACCTCAAAAACAGTTAGCCGTAGGCAAAAATTGATAAAATTCCCTTACGATTTCTGAGAACGTTCATTTGTCCCCATCCGTCTTGTTTCCGTGTTCATCCTATGTTCACCACTTCCTACACGGGATGTCAAATGGTACATTTGGCGGCAATTTCAAAGTGTACATCAAGTGCTAAATATAAATTCTGTTCGTATCACCAGACTCCTTTGAATTATGCCCCCGTACTAGGTATTATGACGTTTTTGTGCATTTATAATCTCAAAATTGACTTACCGGTGTGTACGTAAGTGAGTTTTCAAATTTCCTTTCAGAGAACATTTATAATCGCATAAGTAGCACTCGAATGGCTTCTCACCAGAATGGGTACGTGAATGTTCCTTCAATTTATCTTTCCGAGTACATTTATAAACACAAATGTTACATTTGAACGGCTTCTCATTATTATGCCTTTTTATGTGAGCTTTCAAAGCTCCCTTATTAGAATATCTAAAATCGCAAATGTTGCACCCAAACGGTTTCTCACCAGTGTGAATACGTAAATGATCTTTCAGAGTATCTTTTCGGGTATATTTATTATAACAAATATTGCACTCGAACGCTTTCTCACCGGTATGAGTACGTAAATGAGATCTTAAATTTCCTTTCGCTGAACATCTAAAATCGCAAATATTGCATTTATACGGCTTCTCACCTCTATGACTTCTTAAATGAGCTCTCAAAGCTCCTTTATTAGAATATTTTTTATAATCGCAAATGTGACATTCAAACGGTTTCTCACCAGTATGGGTACGTAAATGATCTTTTAATATAACCTGCCGTGTACATTTGTAATCGCAAATGTAGCACTCAAAAGCCTTCTCGCCGGAATGAGTAGGTAAATGCGATTTTAAATTTCCCTTCAGAGAACACTTAAAATCGCAAATATGGCACTCAAACGGCTTCTCGCCGGTATGTATACGTAAATGAGCCTTTAAATTTCCTTTCTGAGAGCATTTAAAATCGCAAATGCTGCATTCGAACGGCTTCTCGCCAGTATGCGTACGCAAATGATAGTTTAAGATATCTTTTCGGGTACATTTATAATCGCAAAAGTTACACTTAAACGGCTTCTCACCTGTATGACTTCTCAAATGCGTTTTCAAAGCTGCTTTATTAGCATATTTTTTAAAATCGCAAATGTCGCACTCGAAGGATTTCTTGTCGGTAGTAATTTCAGTCTTGTTTTCAAGCAAAATCTCCTCTTTAATGTAAATGGAATGTTGTAAATCGTCTCTCTTATTTTCCGTTTCTTCAATTTTAATTTCAGAATATACCTCCTCGTCAATATCTTCTTTAATATCAATGGAATGATGTAATTCTTCCAGTTCCATGTCTTCCGTTTTAATTGAATTATAAACATTTAGTAAATTATTTGAAGATACCACCTCCATTTTGATATAAATATTGTATATCGGCTGATGTTTTTATGTCGATGTTGAAACGTTGCAAGAAATGTCTTCGACCCTGCATATATTTCGTTAGGTTACGAACCAACATAATTTCATAATAAATTTGAATATCTTACCGTTTATTTTTCCACGATTTGTATATTACTTAGATTATCACAAAACAAGATTTAAAGCCAAGAGAAGGTTTCGGTAGAAGTTACCTTCCGGAACTACAATATTAAAGTGAATTATTTTGCTATTTTGACATTGTTCAAATTTTACTTACCACAGTTCGGGGTCATTTGCGGTCACTTATGTTGTCGATTGTATTAAATCCATCAAATGGTATTTCACAAAAACATCGCCGTTGTTTTATTCTTAATTTATCAATAATTAACCTGAACACAAACAAAGCCAATTACAGTGACAAGTAAACTACATTTATTACGCCATCTTGCTTTGATTTAACTAAACAACGCTACATAACCCCAGTTTATTTGCTGATGACATTTGATTGTGTTGGGGTCTTCTCTGTGTTAAAACGTACTTGGTCAGAGAATATTGTAAATAATTTGTTAAATTTCTTAATTTATACAAGTCAGATTGAATGGCAGTTGATTATTTTCATCAATTGGGTCTACGACAACATCCCGAAGCACCTAATCAAAGTGACCACGATGGTAGTTGTGTTTTTCAAAGACTGGCGGAAGGAAACTCCTGAAATGGAAATGTTTTTAGTGTTAACTTTGATTCTTCATTGCTCTTGAAAAGTAAACAAATTTTAAAATCGTAAGTTATTTCACTTAAATTAAATTGTTACGCTTCTGTTAGTGTACGTCGACTTGTATAGTTTACCTGTGGCTGTTATCAGCATTTTACATATTTTTCATGAAGTTAACAGGAATCGCTGGCACTAAAATTAAGATTAATTAATATTTTATCCGAACGGGAGATGGAATAGTTTTTGATCGAAATTACCCGAGATGATGAAATGTTTTGCTTCGAATGTTTATATTAAAGAATTAAATGATGACGTCGTCCACAATTTCACTACAACCAGCTTTGGCACAACTTTTAATACTCGAAAAGTTTTACAAATTCAAATAGTTAGAACTGCGGCCAGGTAAATTTCTGTACATTACAAAAAAAAGATGTCGATCTGAGTACAATGAAACAATTGAACAATGGAAATAATCAATATTAAAGTTTCGATTTTTCACATAAGAAACACCCAATTAATATAATTGAGCACCGGATTAGCGCATTCTGTTGGCGGTGCCTGTACTCAACGTAAAAACAGATTCCAGCCATTCTAAACCTCCAATTTTTATAAAAAATTATAAAATTAAATTAAATTGCCAAATTTCACTAAAAAACACTTATAAAACTTAAACTGACCAAATGGGCGGGGCTTCTCTTATAATAACACCCAATACAAAAATAAATTCTGAATTTACGGTTTTTGGACCTTTTTAGCAAAATTTTTAGTTAATTTTCTTTTCGAACCTTAATAAATTTTAAAAATTCACCTAATCGAAAGTCTTTATTTTCCCTGGCAAAGTTTGTACAATTTTAAATTTCCTGACTTTTTCAGGTCTTCCAGACAAATGAGAACCCTGAGGTTTATATTTGTAATTTACGCCCTTAACTACCATAATTTTTAAATCAGGAAAAAGGCTATCATACTCCCATTTTTTTAATACTTTTTTCCAAATAACAAATTTTCAGTTCGACACTTACTCTTCGCAATTGGATGATTTTACTGTTGATGGTCCGATCGGTTCTAAATTTGACCAATTAAAATGTCTCATTCTATAAGTCAATGCTTAAAATTTCAGCTTGATTGGATAAGTAAAAGTGGGTTAAAAACCCTTTTTTGTGTAAGGGGGGGGGGGGTAAATTATAAAATTTGACATATCGGACAGATAATCTTATGTCTGAAGATTTTGAAAAAATCAAAGTTTTACTACATTATTAATAATAAAATTGTTTTACAATATAACAAATAATAAATCTCAAAATTTCGAATTTACAGGAAATTCAATACGGACAGTCGATATAGGTTTGACTAGGGAATTTTTGGGATCGGACTTCCAAAACTGAGCAAAGTGACCAAACGATGTTTAAGACTTCTCTACAAAAATTGCCAACTATGTAAATTGAGAAAAATGCAATGAACTTCTCTACAATCCATAAGAGGTCAGTTATAAATTTGTAAAACACCGTCTTGATCAAGAAGGTCCCACACCGAACACCAACAATAACACGATCAAACCAGAAGCCTTACTTAGCAATCATTATGACCCAAAGCTTGACGCTTTTACACAAATTTATAAGAAAAAATTATTATTAATTTTCACTATGATCGGATGACCAGTTTTCGAAAGACAATCGACCGACTGAAAATAATTTTAAAAAATCGAAGAATTTTTAATTTTAATAGAAAACATGGTAGAGTTGTCTAAAACTATATTGGTTTATCGATCTCTTGCCAAGTAGGTGGATTGTCGTCATACCACTGACGATTTCTCTACCTGGGATAGAGGATTTGATCTCTACTTTTAAATGAAAAAATAAAAGTAAATAGGGAAACTCCTGCATTGGCTAATGTATTTGAAAACACTGCATCTCTGCGTTTCTCGAAAAAATATTTTTAAAAATTTGATACAGCTATTAAATATATAAAATAATTTTTATTTTACACATATACATAGTAGTTTTATGAATAATTTGAAATAATAACGAATAAATATAATTAAAAAGTGACCGAGATATAATTATTTTCTCGGTCAGGCATCGTTTGACAAATAAAAAATAATTTTTTTTTATTTAGAAAGGTAATAGATAAGATGTAGCATAGGAAAAAATTTTTTTAATTTTTTTGTAGATATGACATTTAAAAAATTTATAACTTATGAACGTGGCACCCAATTACAACAATCCTATGGTACATCTTAGATAATATTATAAAGAATGTGTGTTGTGAATTTTAACAACATCGGTTATGTAGATCTTGAGATATCTTGTACAGCAGTTTGAAAAAAGTAAAAAATGAAATCCAAATATTTTTTTTAATTATACCTACTTACAATCTGCGATCCATGTTTGTCCAACCACATCATGTCGGATTTTGATGAAATTCGGCATGATTGTTCTATTCATTAATTTATATAACCGTACCAAATTTTTCTTCTCTATCTCTAATGGTTTAGATTATACAGCTTCTCAAAGCTATTAAATTATAGAAATTAGAAAATTATATTTGCCTTCCGATGAAAAATAAATTATATCTTTCTTGGTTATCAAGCAATGTAGATGCAATTTTTTTTAAGTATATATCAATATGTCAGGATTAATCAAAAAAATTAAATAAGCTGTCCGGTGTTTATTTGGGGCAAGAAAAAAATCTTAAAGTGGCATTTGTAGGATTTTCGAAACAAAATTTAGAGTTCTACGATAAATGGAATATCCCTTAAAGGGAAAAGGATAATTGTGAAATTTTTTGTATGTTTTTGCCCTAAGAGATATACTCTACTACATGAAATAGAAAAATTAGTGGGTCCTTGAACTCTTTAATTTAAAATAAATATAGTTTTCTGCGGCCAAACGATAAAAATCGCAATAATCCAAAAACTTCAAGAGGCTGACAGAACAACCATGCCAAGTTTCATTAAAATCTGAGATGGTAGGTGTCAAACTTCACCTTTGAAATAAAATATTTAGGATACTCAACAAGCGGTTTGGCTATTTACAATCATCAATACTCCTACGATTCAACGTTTAAACACTGCACTATGGCTCCGTGCTAAGTATTGTGCCTTCGTAAGTGACGTTTTACCTTGACATTTTGACCGGTATGGGTACGTAAATGTTCCTTTAAATAAACTCTCCGACTACATTTACAACTGCAATTGCTGCAGTTAAACGGCTTTTCATTGGTGTGAATATGTAAGTGGGTATTTAAGTTTCCTTTTAGAGAACATTTGTAATCGCACAAATTGCATTCGTATGGTTTCTCACCAGTATGAGTACGTAAGTGGACAATTAAAATATCTTTCCAAGCACATTTATAATTACAAGCATTGCAAACAAATGTCTTCTCATATCAAAATTTTTAGCATAAACCAAAAAATGCACAAAACACTTTTTCGAAACTAAAATGTTAAAGTTATCACAATATATAAATTCTCGCCGGTATGAACACGAGAATGAGCTTTTAAATTTCCTTTCAAAGAACATTTAAAATCGCAAATGGTGCACTCGTACGGCTTCTCGCCGGTATGAATACGTAAATGAGCTTTTAAATTTTGTTTCCAAGTACATTTATAATCGCAAATGTTGCACTCGAACGGCTTCTCATCAGTATGGGTACGTAAATGATTGTTTAAATAAGCTTTCCGAATATATTTGTAATGGCAAATGTGGCACTCGAACGGCATCTCACGAGTGTGAGTACGTAAATGAACTTTTAAGTTTGCTTCTTGAGAACATTTGTATTCGCACAAGTTGCACTCGAACGGCTTGTGACTAGTATGTGTACGTAAATGAATATTAAAACCTCCTTTCTGAGAACACTTCGAATCGCAAATGCTACACTCAAAAGTTTTCTTGCCGATATTAACTTTTGTCCGTTCTTGCAGTGGAATCTTTAATGTCAATGGAATGATGTAAGTTGTCCATCTCGTTGACTGTATCTTCAATTTTAACTCCTTCGGTGCCCTGTTGCGATTCTTCTGAAAACACCTCCGGATTAATTGAAATATCTTCTTTAATATCAATGGAATAATGTAATTCTTCTAGTTCCATGTCTTCCGTTTTAATTGAATTACAAGTATTTGGTAATTCATTTGAAAATGTTATCTTCATTTTGGTAACGGCTGATTAATTTCTTGACGGAGAATTACTCGACCCTACATAATATAATTAGTTAGGTTTAGAATCCACATAATTTGGTACTAGATTTGAATATCTTACCGTTTACTTTCCCCACTCTGTATATTACTTAAATTTTCAAGAAAAATTAAGGGTTATGTTTATTACACAAATTTTGGTAGAATTAATATTTTTCGTTACCTATAAGAGATTTTAGCTTTTGTTAAAGCTAAAACAGTTATTTTGCTACATTGGATCCAGACTCCAGCTCAAGATGATTTGCAGCCAATTTAATTTTGTTTCTACCGGTTTTTTAAATCTTCTAACGCACTGCAATTTTTTCACATTATCCAAAGATTTCTATTAGAAATTAGAAATCTGTGACAAACAATATACTGGTGACACCCACAGAACGCCATCTTACTTTTGATTTGATAAATACAGCTACAAAACCAGTGGCGGATTAAACGGACGGCGAACAGGACTCGCACCTGTTCTGAAAACACAGTAAATTTTTAGTTTTGGTATCACAACTTTTTTTTTTTCGTCAAAAAGTTATAACGTTGGTTTAATATACATTTTTATATATTCTCTAATTTTTAATTTTATAATAATTATTTCAGCTTTACATGTGAACTGGTGTGAAATTATCGCATCTACCATACATAGAAAGCCGGTAGTGTCTTCCGTGAATGAAATTATGGTAGTTGAGAGCGTAAATTTTAAGTATAAACATAAAATTTTGTGAATCGTTCACAAATTAGGCTTAAAACGTAATGCTATTTCAATTAGGGTAGCCCCGCCCACGTTTTTTTTTATATTCTTTCATATTAAAATTACGTTTTTTATGATTTTCGGTAAAAACATTTGATTTTTAGATTAACTTTTTCATTTATAAAATTATCCCTGAAGGCCACCCGAACTCGAAACTTACAGAGTTAGCAAGACGGTGCTCTCCAAGTTGACGTACTTATTAAATATTTCCCTGGGGATCCCCCGCATTCGAACGATATGAATCTGGAATGTGAGGGGTTCCCCGAGTGCCAGAATTTGAAATTACGGAGTTAGAAAGAAAGGCCGCGCTAAGTCCACCACACACACTGGGCGCACACCCAAATCGTAGTTCTACGTTTACAGAGGGGTCGATATGCTCACGCCTTCTCCGTGGTTCAGATTCCACGTACAGTGGTAAGTCTCATCTTGCCCATTGGTCGACTAGGTGGCGCAAGTTATATTATTAAATTAAATTAACGAAATTAATTTACTTGCCCTTTTTGAAGACAACTGTGGGCGGCCCCACAAAATGTTGATGCAATTACGTACGTCGAATATACGTACCGTCAACAGATTGGAATTCGCTCGGAACAATTGCATGCTTCTTACGTGCAAAATTTAAAATAGACAGCACAGACGAATAGGTTACAAGCGGGTTTGCTCTGGATTGGTCTGCCCGGGTTCGAGCCCCGACAAGAGCGAAAATTTATGTGTGATTTTGCCCCTCACCGCTAACAGTTTGGCTGTTGGCTGGGTCCACCCCCAAATCGTAGTTCTACGTTTACGAAGAGGTTCGTGGTTCGGATTCCACGTACAATGGTAAGCCACATCCTGCACATTGGTCGACTAGGTGGCGCGGCACAGCCAACTCGAATTGCCGTCACTGTAACACAGATGGTACCACAGTCGCAATAAAGGTTGTTTACTTTCACTGACGTTTGTCTTTTATTTATAACAAACTTTTGACATTGACAGAACTTTTAATACAGTTTGATCTGATCAATGAACGATTTTGTACAACAATAACTGAATTAGTAAATGTCTTAGTGCAAAATGAATGAAGTGCTACTTTCGGAAGAACTAGAAAATGGTAACAAAGAAATTAAAATGGAAGACGTAGATATCAAACTGGAAAACTTACAGCATTGCGTTGTCATTAAAGATGAGAATTGGATTAAAGAAGAGACATTTTCAGAAGAATTGGAAAATTGTAGTGACGAAATTAAAATCGAAGGGATGGACTACACGGATAACCACCTGGAGCACGTACATCATTTCGTTGACATTCAGAGTGGTTCCGTTAAGGAAACTCGACTACATCAGGACTACGAAACACAAATATGTAAACAATTTGAATGTCAGATGTGTAAGGAAGTATTTATCAATAAATTGCAGCTTCGGGAACATGCAAAAATTCACACCGGCGAGAAATCGCATCGGTGTACGTTTTGCGATTATAAATCGTCTCGGAGAGAACATTTAAAAAGACATTTACTAACCCATACCGGCGAGAAACCCTTTGATTGCAAATTTTGCGATTATAAATGCTGTCAGAAGGAACATTTGGACCGTCATTTACTAACTCATACTGGCATAAAGCCGTTCAAGTGCAATATTTGCGATTATAGATATTATCAAAAAGGACAATTAAGAGAACACCTACGTACTCATACCGGCGAGAAACCGTTCGAATGCAACATTTGCAGTCATAAATTCGCTCAAAAAGGAAATTTGAAACGTCATTTACTACAAACTCATGCCAACGGGAAATCATACGAGTGCATAATTTGCGATTATAAATGTGCTGGGAACGAAGATCTGAAGTGCCATTTACGAACTCACACAGGCGCCAAACCGTTTGTGTGCAGAACTTGCGACTTTAAGTGTTCTCGTCAGCACGATTTGAAAGTTCATTTACGTACTCACACTGGCGAGAAGCCGTTTTATTGCCATATTTGCGATTTTAAAACTTCTCGAAAAGGGAACTTATATGCTCATATACGAACTCATACCGGGGAGAAACCCTTCGAGTGTAACATTTGCGACTATAAATGTTCTGTTAAGGGACGTTTAAAACGTCATTTACGAATTCATACAGACATTAAGCCAAGTACGTAAAATACAATTTTATTTCATGTTGATAACTTAAGTGTAAACTTATGTAGTTTAAATAAATTACTAACTTTATTTCAACAAAGATATCATTGCACAAATCCATTTTGAATTTTCTTTTCGAGTCTACCCGAACGATCTGCCTTATAGCTCTCCGGAAAGGTTGAGCGGACCTCTATTGCAGTGTTATTCACCTTCGCATAAGTCAGCTGAGAGTTTTGCTAATGTCCAACACCACTTTTTTTTTTCGTAACGTTTTTATTGAAATTCACAAAGATCGTTGGAACTAACTTGCTCGGGAATAATTGAAATTGGCGTTAGTCGAAATTAACTGAGGTAGCGAGGGAATTTACTGTAAGTAAAAACAATAAAGATGCAAGTCTGGCTTAGTAACGTAAAGTTTCACGTTTCCTGAATTACAGAAAATTAGCTACAAATTACTGAAAAAGTCAACCGATAAAGTTGTCGTAGTTTGTCGATATTGAACTTAACTTAGAATAGTGAAGTAGTTTATAAGCCGTTGGGGGGTAAGAGTACATAAAACAATCGGGCTAGGTTTTAATTTGGCATATCAAGTCAAAAAGTGCTAGAAATATCAAATATAAGAGAATTTTAAGATATTCGGTAAGAAAACAATTTTGGTGTTGAGCTTTTAAAAAGCCATCCTGATGATGAAAAATGTTAAAAAGTTACCTGAAGGAATAAAGTTAACAAAATGCTGTTATTGCAAGGTTGTCGCAGAAACAAGAATCTATCGTAGCCGATAGCGTCGAAGATATAGAACGCAGTCAACTAAAATTTGAAATTTATGATCAAAAAGTTCAACTTTAATTCTCCTAAAAATGTTTTTCTTCAAGAATTAGAGAAAATAATTTGAAAGTGGGTGAGAGGTGGGTGAGTTAATTGAAAATTTATAAAGGCAGTCGATATGTTACATTTGGAAGATTTTACCATTGCAATTTGGACCACCGCAAGCCAAGGTGCATCAAAGCTGTTCGTAGTGGGAACTACGTTTTATTGGAAAAAAATATATTCAATATTTGCCACACACTAAAGGTATTTGCCAATTTGTTACCATCTATAAAATAACAAAAGTTAGGTCAAGTCTAAAAAAAAGAAAGCAAATAATTTAAGGTTAAAAATGTAGATCTAAACACGTCGCCGGCAATTTTTAATTTTTGTTACACTAAATTGTTCTACACAAATTACATTACTGCCATCTATATCTCAGAAACGGTACCACCAAAGGGAAAAATGTTTAGTCATTTTTTGTTGTAAATTTCATTAACTTTATTTTTGTATATATTGCAATGCCCCCAGCTATACAAATTTATAAAAATTTGCTTAATCCCAAAATATCTCGCCGAGGTTCATTCATTATTTAATAATTAAGCTATGAGATTCTTGTAATCGTTTTAAATTTTTAAATTAATTGCAAATGTTCGGGTCGTAAATTTTATTTCTAATTTTCAAAATTTTTTTTTAAAGGTGTAATAATTTTCCATAAATTTTCGTTACCTTATAGCATCGCAATCGCATGTGGTCTTGCAACTGGCGTAGTCCGTTGGCCAAACAAATTTGCTGCGCTGTATTTTATGAAAATATTCACATAATCTTCAATTTTTCAATTTTATGTTTACACTTGCACTAATTAAAATGAAATAAAAACAACCATGAACTCAAATTTAATCACTTTTAATAATTAATAATTTTCAAACAATCAAAAATTAAACTCTTCATTGCGGGAATAATGATCATCCGCTGGTCAAGTCTACGCAAAAGCCGCCTCTACCTTCCACGTCCTTCTCTTTCATGCCTTTAACACGGACACCAACTCAAAATTTCCACACTTGAAATCTATGTACAGAGTACTTACAAATTTACAGATTTTATAATTTGTAATAATTAAAACAAAACTTCAAAATTAATTTACAAATAAATAAAATTAAGGTTTTTAGTGTTTCAAAACACGACAATATATATTTTTCTATTTTTCGCACCGTTTTTAAGATACACTAACTTAAAAAAGTCTGTACGATAATATCAAAATGCCATCTATATCTCAGAAACGGTATCACAAAATTGAAAAATCTACATATTCTTTTGTTGTAAATTTCATTATCTTCATATTTGTTTATATACTTTTTTCTATTTCGTCGCACCGTTTCTGAGATACAGTGACTAAAAGCCACGTGACACGCTCATATTAGATTTTAATTAATTAGACTAATTAAACGGCTGATTATAATTTTAAAAATTAGCCAATGCTCTAAGTTAAAGAATGAAGAATTTGAAAAAAATTTTCCACACTCTCAATTTTTCAGCATTTTCTAGCCTATGCGCTTCCAAATTTTAATGGCTATAAAATTAATAATAAACTTCATTAAAGAATGAAGAATTTGAAAAAAATTTTCCCCACTCAATTTTTCAGCATTTTCTAGCCTATGCGCTTCCAAATATTAATGGCTATAAAATTAATAATAAACTTAATTAATATTCTGAGATACAGTGACTAAAAGCCACGTGACACGCTCGAATTAGATTTTAATTAATTAGGCTAATTAAACGGCTGATTATAATTTTAAAAACTAGCCTATGCTTTAAGTTGAACAATGAAGAATTTGAAAAAAATTTTCCCCACTCTTAATTTTTCACCATTTTCTAGTCTATGCTCTTCCAAATTTTAATGGCTATAAAATTAATAATAAACTTAATTAATATTCTGAGATACAGTGACTAAAAGCCACGTGACACGCTTGAATTAGATTTTAATTAATTAGGCTAATTAAATGGCTGATTATAATTTTAAAAATTAGTCTATGCTCTAAGTTAAAGAATGAAGAATTTGAGAAAAATTATCCCCACTCTTAATTTTTCACCGTTTTCTTGTCTATTCGCTTCCAAATTTTAATGGCAATAAAATTAATATTTTTAGTTTTCCAAAATTAAAAAACTTACAGGTGCGGAATTTGGTAAAATTATAACATATTAATTATGCTAAAAATTTTAATCAAATTATAAGGTTTCAAACGGGGAAAACAGATGAAATATACTTAAAGCACATCAATCAAACACCAAGTTCTTATTTTCATAATATACATTTTTCATTCAAGTAGGTAATTGTACATTTCACATCAATTTCATGAAGGTACCTTCGAATAAATAATACAATGTAATTTCCACATTGATCCATATAACATTAATTCAGATCTAGTTAATCCATTCATGACCGGCATTTGCTATTGCTTCTCAATTTCTCAATTTTTAACTGGCTTCTTTGAGAGAAGAATTGGCAAATATTTACTTACAAATGGGTGAGTAAATGATTTTTCCAGGTTCGCTTCACAGAATATTTCAATTTGCAAATATTACACTCGAAAAGTTTTTCGTTGTCAGTGTGAGTTCGTAAATGTCTGTTTAAGTGCGCTCTTTGGGGGCATTTGTAATCGCAAATTTTACATTCAAATGGCTTCTCGCCAGTATGAGTGATTAAATGATATTTCAAAGTTTGCCTACGAGAAAATCTAAAGTTGCAAATGTTACACTGGAAAAGTTATTCGTCGTCGGTGTGAGTTCGTAAATGTCTGTTTAAATGTGCTCTTTGCGAGCATTTATAATCGCAAATTTTACATTCAAATGGCTTCTCGCCAGTATGGGTCAGTAAGTGATTTTTCAAAGTTTGCCGACGAGAACATTTCAAGTGGCAAATTTTACACTGAAACGGCTTTTCGCCGGTGTGTGTTCGTAAGTGAACTTTCAAATCTTGTTTTCTAGCACATTTATAATCACAAAAGTGACAGTTAAATGGTTTCTCACCGGAATGAGTGCGAAAATGATATTTTAGATCTCCTTTGTGCGAACATTTATAATCGCAAATGTTGCACTCGTACGGTTTTTCCCCGGTGTGGGTGCGTAGGTGACCTTTTAATTGTCCGTTAAGAGAGCATTTAAAATCGCAAATGTTACACTGAAACGGTTTTTCTCCGGTATGAGTTCGCAAATGTCTGTTAAAGTGTGCTTTATGCGAACATTTGTAATTGCAAATTTTACATTGAAACTGTTTCTGGCCGGTATGGGCTTTTACATGCTCTCGGAGCTGTAATTTATTGTTAAACATTACACCGCAAACCTGACATTCAAACTGTTTGCCAATTTGCGTTTTGGGATCTGCATCCGGTTGAACTTGGTTAATTAAAATTTCTTCTTTAATATCAATGGAATGGTGCAGATTTTCTAGCTTGATATTGGCCCCTTCCGCTGTTTCAATTTTAACTTCCTCGATGACTTTTCCGGCTTGTTCTAAAAATACCTCTTCGGTAAATGAAGGATCATCTTTAATGTAGTATTCCGTTTTAATTTCCTGGCAAGCATACATTTAACAATTTTATTGCACACTAACCATAGAATATACCAGAATATACACTAACACTGACAGCTCCAGCGAAAAACAAATAACCAATAATAAACCCGCTATCTGTTAGTCGTCGGTCGAACTATATATTTTATTTCAATAGGTGTATTCAACATATAGGCAAAGAAAACACTTAGTTATGCAACCCAAAAAACTTAAAACTATTGAGGTTGCTTTATTTGTTTGCGTCTCGATTAACCTCTTCTACGTAATTTTTAATAAATATAGAGCAACTCGGCGATACGAATACTGAAACAGTAAAAATAGAAAAATAACTTAAAAAATTAAATTTATTGGGGTATATTTTAGTAGTAGGCAATCAATAATAATTGTGAAATAAGGGCCTTTTTATCGTACTACAAACTTTTTATTTTAAATTTTTATTATTTCTATACTAACGTAATTTTTCAGAATTCAAATTCTTGTTTATTCAAATATTCTAAGTTCTAACCTGTTAAATGTGAATTATTGTCATTTTTTAGTGTTTTTTAAATATTGTGTTTCTATGTAAGTATGTATTCTTTACTGAACAGTAAAAATAATTAGAGGAATAGTAAAACCGAATGAATCAAAGCAAAGTGACACTCACGAATGGATTAACGAGATGTAGCATCCCTATTCAAGACTGGGCAGGATCGTTTAGCTTTGTTCAGCAAGGCTTTTTGTCTTTAGAGTTTTATAGAGAAAGGTATTAGCAATGAAACCTCACGGCTGCTGAAACTGGATTAGGAAATGTCTGAAACCTAGCTTTTAATAGTGGAACTTATTAACTCAAAGAGACTACCGACTCTACCAGTCTTCCAAAACATGAAGACAGTTTTAAGAGAAGACTTAAAAAAGCTTACGTCAGGAAAAGAAATGGAAAAGTGCCGTCCGCTTTTAAAAATAAAACCCAGCTACGCTACGGATCATAACCGACATCTGCCTACCACGACGCTTATGAATGCATTAACGAGATTCCCTCGATCCATGATTTCTAAGTTAGGACGGTTTTCGGAATTTTTGAAATCTTAGCAATGATTTGCAGTTGCTGACTGGAAAGTAATGAAGTTATTTGGGCGGAGAATTCTCAGTTTGCCCTGAAATATAATATATGTGGCTTCTGTTTCGGGGTTCTCAGCGCGATGAATTGGTACGTTAGTATTACCCCTTAAAGATCACAAATTGTCCAATCGATCTGTAATATTGCAAAGTCAAATTAATCTAGCCGCGCTATTCGTCCACTTTTTTAAGTTTGGTAATTTATAGATAACCAATTAGAACGTTACGATAAGCAAAAATGGGCAAAACAAAATTTTTTCGGTTAACATTTTGGCTTTTACTAAACACTATTTAAACTAAAGTCACATTAAAGAATAAATTTCTAAATTCAATGATTTTTTTAATAAATTTTATGAAGTTTTCATTAATGTAATGAATTTTGTTCATCGAAGTAAAAAGCCATTATTATCGGTTTTGTTGTTTAGTAATTAGTTTAGTTTAGTTAGTTGTGAAGTAAGCAGAATAATTTTATGTGAAAACTTGAAACATAAAAACATCAACACAATAATTATCTGTGTAAAATGCAGTGATCTAAAACAAAAGTGATAAGAAATGTTTGTGTGTGTATAAAAATTTGACTTACTTTTCAAGATTTTGGTTTTGTCAAGTTTAAAGCAGGAATTTTAGAAAAGAAAAGAGGTCGGCAAGCTAGCGTAAAAGCCGGTTGATTTTGCAAATATCGCTGGTATTGAATACGGAGATCTTTTTGTCAAGTTTCGAAGAGAAAAATTTTTCCAGCGGAGGCTTTTTTCTGTAAATGATCACAAGATACAGAATAATTTTTGAAGATTACAGCGAGTGATATTAGAAATTATTCGGAAGTCAAATAAGATTTGAACAGTAGCGTCAACGAGGGGCAGATGTTTTCAACTGCACATGGGAATTGCAACTACAGCCTACAAGTGAACTTACTGAGTCAGTATGATTTTCAATTCGCATTAGAAAAAGCATTTTTCTTTCGCCGACAACAGAAACTTGCCACGGGAACCGACTACTGGAAAGAGCTTTTATTCTCCGACTAATAACGCAAGCCGAGGTAACTAGGCTTTTTCCGCAAATGAGACTACCACTATTATAATATTATTTTATTGTTGTTTCCTGACTTTGAGAGCAGCTAGAAAGCTGACATTTTTAAAAGAATAAGAATTAATATTCTAATTTCAAGACACGGGTTGGCATAACCCAGCTGTGATTGGCTAATTTTGAAGCCAAAGCTTCCGATTTCTGGGAAGGGGTGCCGTCAAATATTAGCTGTAATGTAAGAAAGAATCATGTCATTAAAAGTTGATTCGTGTGCTTTGATGTAATTTTTACAAATATGTAATTCGGATCTATTCACGCGCATGATTGGATTAACGAGAGGTATATTTTAATTTATATTATTATAAAAATCACTTTAATATTCTAAAAAAATTTGAAATTTTTTAGCTGAAGTTTTGGTAAAAACATCCGTGAAGTGCCATTGAACTCGAAAACTGCGGATTTAGACAGAGAATCTCGATGAAGGGAATCTTATTAATCTAGAGAAATAATTCTAATGTAAAATATAGCTTATTTATACTTGATTCAGGTTGTGCGGCCTGAAATATTGCTCTTTCTATAAAAAGAAGCAGCGCGGTCTGACGGCCGCATTGATCCGTCACTTCCAATACTTTTAGGTCGGTAATTTAAAATAGTGAAGACGGACACAGGTTTCACGGACTGATAAGCCGAGACTTTTGATTTGATCCAGGGCGTTTTCATTCCTCTAGGTGGCTATGGCAAACCACCGAGGTATCTGCCAAGAAAACCCATCTAAAATAAAATTATTTATTTACATTATGAAAAGTAGCCTGGGGTTTTGAAACAAAATAGTTAACCTCTTTACATGCGAGTGTAAGAGGTTGCCTAACCGCAGGCACAAAAGTACCGTCAAAGCAGTATTGAAGTATCTACAGACACAGCCAAGGTGTCACTTTTGTGGTTGTCATCTGTCAGTTTTGAAAACCACATTTATAAGTTAAATTTTTTCTATGTTACAGTGTAGAACTTTTGGTTTTCGAGGCTAATATTTCGATATCTAATGCAGTCGACTGCGCTTGCTATTTTCGTGATACCACCACGCTAATTCACTTTCGTAAGGTAAGAAAAATATTTGTGTAAGACTACGAAACTTAATAAATGCTAATAGCATGTCTCGATGTGTAAATACACTTAAAATTTAATTTTATATTAGTAATAAAATCTAGAACTTACGTTGAAGGTTGTCAAAAATCAGATCTGCTATTAGTAAATATTAATTATAATAATTTGGTTATGCACTGTTACGACCACCAAATTCAACCTGCTACAGGTTACAATCATGGAAAACATCGATCAAGTTTTGAAGATTCCGATTGCTTCAAGTGGTGATTACGAAATTAAAACGGAAGAGCTCGATGACATTAACTATAATTTAGAAGATTTGCATCACACGTTTGACATAAAAGAAGAGAACGATGTTGAACTGGTGGTAAGGAAAAAGCCTGCAAGGAACTCCAACGGCTCAAATCAATTCGAATGTGCAATCTGTGGATATGCGGTGACGCATAAACGAACCTTTCAACAACATGTAAGGAGACACACCAGAAAGAAGCCGATAGCTTGTAATCTTTGTAATTATACATGTGCACACAAATATCATCTTAAATTGCATTTAAGAAGCCACACCGGTGAGAAACCGTTTTCCTGTGAATTGTGTGATTATAAATGTTCGGACAAAAGTAATTTAAAAAGGCATATAACCGCTCACGCCAAAAAGAAACCGCCATTTTTGTGTAGAATTTGTGACTCTAAATTTGTGCGAGAATTAAATTTAATAACTCATTTAAGAAGTCATACCGGCGAGAGACCGTTCGCTTGTGAAATCTGCGACTACAAATGTACGCGCAAGTCCCTGCTGGTATTGCATTTAAGAATCCACACCGGTGAGAAGCCGTATGCCTGCGAGTTATGCGACTACAAAAGCGCAGACAAATGTAATTTAAAAAGGCACCGCAACATTCACGCCAGCGATAAACCCTTTTCTTGCCAGCTTTGTGACTATAAATCGGCACAGAAATCAAGTCTGGATATTCATTTAATAACTCACAGCGGCGAAAAACCTTTTGCTTGCGAAATTTGTAATCATGCATTTTCCAAAAAGTCGCATTTAAAAACGCATTTACAAATACACACCGGCGAGAAACCGTTTTCCTGCGAAATTTGTGACTATAAAAGTGCACACAAATCTAATTTAAAGGCACACTTTAAAATTCACACCGGTGAGAAACGAAAAATTTATAAATATGCACCCAAAATTAAAACCGACAAAAATGAACTGAGCTATGCCGTTGAGTTACGATCGAAAGTAAAACGGTAGTAAAACATCTTCTGCTCTTTTCCTTCTGTCACCTGTTTGATTTTTAATTTGATCGATGCTTATCCAAAATGACAAGGTGAGTTGCTGCAACTTCGGTGAAGCTCATCCCGAAAACTAAACTTAGTAAAACTGCAGTACCTAAGTTTGTATTTTTGAAGATGATTTGTAAATTAATAATTGGAATAAATTAAATTTACGGTGTGAAGATTAGCCTGTTCAAAGTTTTAACTCCGTGTCGTGATTGTCGACTTATTTACGGGTTTGCGGATCTTTGTGGCTGGAAGATTCGAACAACAGTCGATTGTTTTTATGAACGGCCATCTTAGATCATCGTGCAACTTTTAAAATTGGTATTCGATCAAGTCGGGTTTTGCAATTGAACTTTCTCGAACTGAACTGAAGAAGAGAATATCGACAAATGAAAATTCTCCCTAAAAGCAGACCGACCACGGGCCCCCGTATTAAATACACAATCCAAAAGGTGAGAAGTTCAATGGCCGTTTTATACCCGATCTTTTTCACAAAAATAGCAAACAGTCGCTATTTTCAAAACCTTCATTTGTCCCTTTGAAATAAAAATTAAATAATTTTTTTTACTTTGTTTACCACACAATTTTCTTTTAAAAACCCTAGCGCCACCACTGGGTTTTGTAACGTCATATTTAGTATTATTCGTGTTCTAGATTTTATTATCGAAGTATTCATATTGATATGCATAATTTATTTCGAAATCTGATGTGTTAGTTTTTTTTATTGTTAAAATTATGATTACATAAATATATTTGTATTTGTTTTGCAGAATTTGAAACGGAAGGTCAACCTAACCTCACAATTAATTCTACAAGTTGATGTTTGTTGTGCTTCCAGAATGGACGAGAGACTTTTGAGAGAAAGTATTAGTGGTTTGCGAGCCAGCAGTAGTAGACATAATGATGACAAAATTCCAGCAGACGAAATGGCGAACGTAGATTTTGAATTGGAAAGTTTGCATCATTCCGTTGATATTAAAGAAGAACCGAGTTTAGAATATCAACAGGATAGTAACGAGGTAAACCGTAATTTGTATTTAATTGCAACTACGTAACGTGGTTTATATGTCAGGTTAAAGGTAGCTAAGAACTTATACTGTTTAAGTTTATGCACAAAATGGCAAGATTTAACTGTGATTAATTAAATTAATATTTTACTTACCGAAAACTGAAAATATTGTCAATACGACAGATAATAGAAAGAACGATCAACAAAATTTTAGTTGTTGACAGAATTTTGTTTCGACGTTAAATATTGAAAGCGGTAAAAATGTTATCATTTATCGGTGGCATGATCGGATGGCAAAATTTCACGTTTATGAGATGTACTATGTACAACTCGGAATCAGTTTGATAAGTTGTAATTATATTTCATATTGCCGTTCTCGAGTTATTATAATTGTAGTAGCAATTTTTTCAAGCTTCGGTTACGTTTTTAAAGAAAAGTTCCCCTCGTCTCCAGTTTGTCATTACAATTTTTGTGTGCGCTCTGAGTGAACTTATTAGAATATTGTGTGGTGTGTGAGTTTATTGTTTATTAACTTTATTTCTAAAACATTGAAAAAGCAAAGAAGAGAAAACTTAAAAAACTACTTCAAGAATTATTAGCATCATCAAGTAAGATTTTAATTATTAAACTAATTTTTTTTGGTATAAAAATCGGTACATCACTCTGGAATACATTGAAAACAGTTTTTATACAAAATTACTGTTCTCCGATCTTTATTTTTGCTATATTAATAATATTTTAGGTGATTCTGAAAATACTATCGAGTTACAACCCAATTCCGAGGATGAAAGCGAAACGATTTGCCCTGTTGCTACACTAGAGCATCAACCATTACAAGACAAGATTTCGTCTACCGGACTATTGGCACCCGATCGTGATGCACGAAAGACAGCAATTGACACATACCAATTGTTAAAGGACTGCACCGCATTAAAACCACCAGAAATGAATCCTGAAATTAAATCTTGTTTATCAACAACAGCATTGCGACAAGATCTACAGTGACTCGAATAATAACTCGGGCACCTAATTAAATTGCATTAATCTCCTTGTAATTCGATTATTAAAATAGAAAACAGCGGTGTCAACTTATCATTTAATAAAACCCAAAAAAAAATTTTTTAAAGTTAATAACAACAAGAATTCTAAGCGTTTAAACAATTTAATACTAGAAATGTACGTCGAAAAAGAACTCTGGCACAGCATTTTATAATATTTTGAGGCGCTGTTAAAATGAAGTAATATTATTATAAATTTAATATAATGAAGTTATTGCACTTTTCTAAGATTTCAGTTAGTATTAGAATACTTTTCAATCGTAAAAGTGAATTTCTTTTACAATGGAACGCAAAAATTGTAAAAATAGGAGTATTGATTTAAGGCAACTTGTGATTTTTTATAATGCTAAGGGTAAATCACAACGTGAAATTGGGAAATTGTTAAATTTAAGTAAGAATACCGTGGGTGATATCATAAAACGTTTCAAAGTGGAAGATCGAATTGGCTTTAAGCCAAAAAGTGGCCGTCTACGTATCTTAACTATTCAAGATGAGGATAATATTATTCGTAAAGTTAAAAAAATTCTTCGAATTAGTGCCCCTAAATTAAAAACTGAAGTGCTAAATGACCTAACGATAGATGTACATCCAGATACCATTTGTAACGTTTTATAAAGAAAGGGCTACCACGGCCGAGTAGCTCGTAAAAAACCTTTTGTAAACGAAGTGAATCGCAGTGAGCACAAAAACAAAGATGCATTGTGGTGGGAAAATGTTGTATTTGCTGACGAAAACAAATACAACATTTTTGGGTTTGATGGTCGAACGATAGTCTGGCGTAGACCTAATACGGAGCTTGATTCTCAGAATTTGCGTGGAACTATCAAGCACGGTGGTGGAAATGTGCTTGTTTGGGGATGTATTTCCACTAAGGGAGTCAATAACCTGGTCGTAATAGACGGCATTATGGACAGATATAAATATAATTGCTCAGCTTTTGCAGAGCAATTTAGTGACTAGTGTTACGAAAATGGGCCTAGAAGAGAACTTTAAATATTATGAGGATTTTTATAAATGACAAAAAAGTGATATTGCCCGAGTTCTTTTTTGACGTACATTTCTAGTAATAAATTGTTTAAGGCAGTCACCCCGTGTGACGATCATTTTATAAGTTATTTTTTGGGATTTTTTTTTATGACGAACAATAAAAATATAGAGGTTTGAACTTTTTTCGATATATTTATTGTCATTTCAACAGTAAGTCAGAATATTTTCAGACCAAAATTTTCATCACAATTACTCCAAAAGCCAAGATTGTTTGTTGACGGTCTCCATAATTCCGGCTTATTGGCTTATTTGAAATCAAAAAACCAAACGGCATTTCGATCTGTAAAGCTGTGGCTATCGGATGAACTAGAATCATTCAAAAATATTGATAATTGAATAATTGACATGTTTTTGAAAATTAATTTTCAAATTTCATGATTTTATTTGATTATTTTGTTACAAAAAAAAAACGGCTCGGAATTTTTCAATTCTTTTAGTTGAATCGATGACCATACATGTTTCGAATCTACCATTAAAATTTCAAGGCAATGGGTCATACGGTTTTTAAAATATCGTGGAGACCTGTTAGAAAAATGTAGTCTTAAGAAAATCACGTTTAAAAAGAAGTTCAAATACGATTTAAAATATTTCATAGTTTAAATCTTTTAAGATTTAAATCAAGTTAATATCTTTAGTCACCATTAATCTGCTATGCCTGGTCCATAGATAATTCCTTCTTTTTCATCTTAGAAGTACCCTAAAATTGCTGGCTCCGTTTTTGCTTCAATCCCAAGGGATGAAAAAAAATGAAATGAATGAAAAAAAAAATAAATGTATTTAATGTTTTTAAAGTATAAATGTGTGTAGAAAATTGGAAAATCACTTTACCAGCATATTCTACACATGGTTAGGAATCAATTAATGAAAAAAAGAAAGATTTGATTTTTTCGACATATCACACGGGGTGACTGCCTTAATGTTGGAATCTCTTGTTGATTTTAACTATTTTTAAATTATTTTTGGGTGTTTGGTAAACTTAGCAGCGGTTTTAAGTGAACTAGCAGTTCCATTTAATACCCAATACGAGTCTATGAAGATCAACCCCACAGAAGAGAATCAACAACAATTGGAAAAATTGGGAGATCCACTAAAATTAATCGCGGACATATTTTATTCCCTATCTTGTCATCGTCATTATTTGATAATTTCTTCACTGGACAGCTCTATCAAAGAAGTTTTGTGGATTCCTTCCTAGCACATTGGTGTTCTTGAAAATGCTTATCATCACTGTTTCTTTTATATAAAAGAAATGTTGAAAATTTTAACACATTTATAGTTTGATAGTTGATTAACGCCGAGTATCCGACATTTATAGTTAAAAAGTGTTGATTATCTTTAATTAATTCATAATGCCGAAAGTTAAGCCCACAGTTAACGAGGGAATAAGAGATCATTCAAAATTAAAATATGAAAACAACGTGAAAATATTAAATTTCTTCTTGTAATTACTAATTTTCTTATAGTTTTATAGTCATTTACGATTTTATTCAGGATTCTCATATTTTTAATAATATTGCTTATTTAGCAGTATAAGGGTAAGGAGACCATTCGTACTGGTTTTGGAATCTTTGTCCTGGTTAGTCAAGACAGTGAACCACAAAAATGTTCTATATAAAATATATTGTTCTAATATAATAATTGTCGAATATATTTTTTTCTAAACCTAAAACTTTGGCCTATACAAATTTATTAAAATTTTACTTAATCCAAAATTACTCTAGCTGGGTGTACATCCATTATTTGTAGTTATGAGCTCTTCAAATGCTCTTTAATTTTAGTTAAATTGAAAATTTTTGTGGCGTAAAATATTTAATTTCAAATGTGCAACTTTTACTTTGCAATGTGGTCTTGTAATCGCACGTGGTCTTTTGCAGCTAGCCACGCCTGGTTAAACAACTTTGCTGCGACGTATTTTAATGCATCTACCAAAAACTTCCACTTTCTTCAATTTTATTATTTTGTTTGCACTGCACTTTATTAATTAAACAAACAAAAACTTTCATTAAAATTAAATTTCAATTACCAATAAGAATTGCAATAAGTGGGTAACTCACAGGCGTAACTAATCATATTTTTTTTAAGATTTCAAAATTTTTCAATTTTAGGCAGGACAACGTCTGCCATTCTTAATCCATTCGTAATCATTTTTTTATTATTTTTTTATTAAATCTACATCTAGATATCTTCTATCTTCTTCGTGACCGTCGAGAACCTTTGAGGTGGTGATAAAGGACACTTTTCTAAAACAAATTTTCAAATAAAATTTTTGTCCAAGTCTAAATCCTTGAGGGGTACCTCTCTTTAAAGCAATATTTTGAATTTCTGATTTCAAACGGCCATAGCTCCGATATTATTAATTTTTTATACTTAATAGATTAGACCTTTTTTTAAAACCATTCGCTTATCTACAAATTAGTTTATATCCCCTTATCGTCTAGAATAAACGGTTTTTGAGTTATAAATTAAATTAAGGGAAAAAATGTTAAAAAAATTCTGATTTTATTTTTTTTACTTTTCTTGTGAACCCTGTATGCCTTAAACCAGAGGTCTTAGAAAGAAACTAACGGCCCAATCGAATAGGGAATTTAACGGGCTACAACTTTGGTAAAATAAATTTTTTTGGGAAACCAACCGTTTTCACAGAAATTCTGAAAATAATGAACAATGTGTAGGGAAAATGAGGCGCCCGAATGGATTAACGAGATTCCAATAAATACATTTATTGTGTTGGCGACAGATGGCTCTACCATAGAAAATTTTAACATAAATAAGTGGGAAAGTTTGTTTGATCGCTATAGGTACACTTCTGAGTCTTTCGACCGATTTGAACCAAATTTGGAATACTTGCTTGTTAGGACTCGGGTTAGGAACTAACTTTACCGAAATTTAGGGTCGCAGAGAAGGATGGTAGATCCTTAGTTAGAGTTGTGACTGAAAAGTGTTCAATTTATCTTTTTCATTACAGTCGGACGTCGAAAAACGACAGCTTAAGCGTGCGTTTTGTGAAAAATCAATTCTTTGGAGTAAAATTTTTAATCGAAGGAGGCGTAAATTTATAAAAAAATTTTGCTCGAAAATACCCAAAAGTTGTGTAGGCATGCGATTCCGAAATAAAATTTGCTATATTTCAGAATTTTTTTTTTTAAATTTTGTTTTGCATTTTGCGGCTATGCGGTTGAAGATGAGAAAAAAGTTTATGAAATCGATTTTTAAAATTTCGGAAAATTTGTTTGGATTTGCTGTCATCGAAACCACAATTTTGAAAGGGAAGTACAAAGCCGAAGACATTTTGATGTGCGGCTTGCATTTGCAGTGTCGATAAGTAAATCGCAAGGGCAGTCGTTAAGTGTTTGTGGCGTCAATCTTGAAAATCCATGTTTTTCACATGGCCAATTGTATGTGGCCTGTTCCCGTCTCGGGAAACCATCATCATTATTTATTTACGCTCCAGAAAACAAAACTAACAATGTTGTGCATGAAAAAGCATACAATAAAAATTCTATGATTTTGAAATATTTTTTCCAGTTCCAAGACAGGACAACGTCTGTCGGGTCAGCTAGTTATATTATATAAAACTTATCCAATGAAAACTCGACTAGTAATGTCGGCTGGTTTAGTCTTGCCGGGTGTGGGCTTTAGATCAGAGGGTTCCAAATTTGAATCCCAGTTGGGAATCTTCTTTCCGGGGGGGGGGGCGCGGTTTGGGGAACTACTGTGGGTGTTTCACAGGTTTAATTGATCTTAAACCAATTAAATTACTATTCTTAAAACAGTATGACTTTGCCGATGTTCACGTCGGGACACATTTTCTAAATTAACTAACGGGATATCATGGCGGCCATAAAAAAAAATTACTACGACTAGAAAAAAATCATGAATTGAATTTTCAGGTTTTTCAAATTTTTGCAGATTTGTCTGCGTGTCAGATACTTTGAAACTTATTATGTGTTTGTTACAGGAAACCTGGACCGATTCAAATGATAACACCAAAATGAAGACCGAGGAACAAATGGAAATTAAGATGGGAGATTGGGATCACACTTACGATATCAAAAAAGAAAAGTCAACTGAAGTAACTGTTAACTACGAGAAACTGTATACGTGTGAAATTTACGATGATAAATTTGCACATACGGAAAGCTTAAAATCGCGCAAACCTTTTGCTTGCAAATTCTGTGATTATAAATGTACTCTTGGCAGTAAGCTTAAATATCATTTAAGGGTTCATACGGGCGAGAAACCGTATATGTGTGGAATATGCGATTTTAAATCTGCACATTTGGGAAGCTTCAAATCGCACTTAAGGATACATACAGGAGAGAAACCGTTCGCTTGTGAAATTTGTGATTATAAATGTAGAGAGAAACAAAGTTTAAAAAAGCATATACGAATCCATACAGGTGAGAAACCGTACAAGTGTAAAATGTGCGATTATAAATGCTCCCGTGTGGAATATTTAAAAAGCCATTTAAATAATCATACGGGCGAGAAACTGTATGAATGCAAATTTTGCAATTATAGTTGTTTACAAGAAGAATTACACCTACATTTACTAACTCATACAGGCGAGAAACCGTATCAGTGTCAGATTTGCGATTATAAATGTTCCAGCAAAGCTTCTCTAAAAAACCATTTAAATACTCATACGGGCGAAAAACCGTATAGGTGTGACATTTGCGATTATAAATGTACGCAAAAAAAAAATTTAAATCGTCATGTATTAACTCATACGGGTGAGAAACCGTACGAGTGTAATATCTGCGATTATAAATTTTCCCGCACAGATACTCTAAAAAAACATTTAAATACTCATACGAGTAAAAAATTGTATGAGTGTGCCATTTGCGATTATAAATGTTCCCGGAAAGGATCATTGAAAATTCATTTACGCACTCATACGGCGAAAAAACCGTTTGGGTGTAACAGCTGTAATTATAAATGTGCCCAAAAAGGAAATCTAAAACAGCATTTAAAAATCCATACGACATAGCAGCATCTATTTGGGCTCCCTTCCTCCCAAATTAATTGATTTAAGCCAGTTCCTTTAGATGTGGGTGGAACCGCGAAAGCCAAATGAAAAAACTAGCGAAATTAGGAAGTTGATATCTTGAGAACGATGGATGCTGAGCAAATAAGAGGTGCTATAGTCCGTTTTTTTAAAGAAAAATATTGAAATTTGTACTAATGCGACGGCCTCTAAAAATTAACCAATGAAATTGCTGTGAAGTTAGACGGTATTACAGTAACGAAATTTTCGCGACCGAATTGTTATGTGTGTTGCCTAAACTGAACCGGGCAAAGTCATAAATAAGATAGATGTGGACAGAGTTAAATGTAATATCGAATAGACGTAGTTATTTGGTTATAACATTTAGCTTTTTCGTTGTGAATATTTAAATGTTACTACAAGATTAATTCCAATTAAATTTTCTGAAGTTTCCCGGTGTAAATAAGACTTTGCAAACGACGCGCCACCTATATAGTGGCGAGGAATGAACTAGGTGCTTAAAGAACAGTGGCGTTGCAATAGGTATAAATTTTTTATTTAACAAATGGCATTTGATTTACAAATTTATTTAACATTTAATTAATATTACACAATAACACCTAAAATCGTTAAAAAGTGGAAATTAGGAAAGAATTTATGAGTAAATGAATTCCAATTTTAATCGATCACATTTTACACGAAAAACTTGATTTCTGCGTAGAGTGAAAATGTCACTAGGGACTGCAATTTTGCAAACAAGAGCTAGCCCAGGTAAATTTTTTTGTAGTGTAGTAAACGATTTTTCTTTTTCGTCGTCACTTTATTTATTTTATTAGTCAGATAATCAATGTTTTTATTTGCTGTTTTCATAAAAACCTTGAATAATCTATATTATGGTGTAATTTTGTGACAAGCTCGTTTGTCGAATTTTTAACATTCAATAACCGCTTTGTTTTGACAGAAGTAACATTTTGAAACTTGAAAAAGCGGAAATTCTATGTTAAACACGCTTACACATTTATTTGAACTTATTAAATTATAAGAACTGCGGTAGTCTGAAAAAGACAAATTAAATTGTTCGGCACGGTATAAATTTCACAGTGCGGTTTGCAATTATGTTTTGTCAGGTTGGGGCAGGTTTTTAAAAAGTGGCGTAGCAGGAAGACGAGTACGGATTAGACGGGCGGGGGTCGTCCAAGTGAGTTGGAATTTGCGTTTATTCCGAGCGATTAGTTTTTGTGCGTGAGTTTTTCACAAGTTTGTGAAAAACGTCGAATTACGTCGAAGAAGACATTATTTGCGATATCAGGCTGATGATACCTGAAATTAAATTTTTGTTTTTAAAAATAACTAAACGAAAGGCCGCGATGCCATTTTTGTTGCTTAGATTTCAATTTTGTAAATTGAAATTATTTATCGAAGTCGGAAGAATTATTTTGTGTGAATTATCACAACACTGGAAATTTTGTGTGGAATACGAAAAGCGAAAATTTTAACCATTGGGAAGATAATAAAATTTACAACAGTAGCGGATGAAAAACTAGATGTTGTCAACAACACATGCAACGTTCGACTGCAAATTGTACCGATTATCAGCGAGATTACATTCAGCCAGTGGCGTACAAAAGGTATTTGAGCGAAACAATTTGATTAAAAATTCAAAGTGAAATTTATTTTTATTGAACATATTTATTCTGTACAAATTTATGAAACAAATTACCACAAATAAATTTAGATGCTAGTTCAAGTACGTTTTGATTATCATCAAAAGTAGTCATCAAAGTTCATCAAAAGTCATAACCAAAACCAGTTTATAACCAAACTCTTACGAAACAGCTTGACCAATTTTTATGAAATTTTTTGTGTATATTTGGTAGGTGTAAGAATAGGTCGTAAACTATTTTTTATACCTCTAAAGGGTGGCCACCCCAAAAATAATTTTTTTTTGGAAAAAATTTTTGTTTCTATTTTTTTATGATTTGGCATTAAAAATATATTATAACTCTTAATTTTCACCCTTATACCACCAACTCTTATTTCTTAATAGCGATATTAGTACTACAATAATCTGTCGGGCGTCTACCGGTGTCACTTTTCATCCAGCAAACTGCACGGAGTAGGGATGGGAAAATATGAGGCGCGCATGAATAGATTAAGGAGATTTCCCTCAAAAGGGATAAAATTGATGATCGACAGATGGCGCTATTTTATACCTTCACTAACATAGGTAATTATCAAATCGAGTCTATAACCTACCCAATCAACAAATACCAAAACAATCATCTGACACAACATAAATTGCTAAAGGCGGCCGGTAGGCCAGTGTGGTTGCGATTTCCTTGAGTGAGGCTGATCAACTATATCCGACACTGTCTAAATGGCTAAAGGCGGCCGATAGGCCAGTGTGGTTACGAATTCCCGAATTTCCTTCTGGGTCAAATTAGGTACCATCCCATAACTAATTAATTACTTAATTTATTTTAAAAAAACATGAAAATATGTTTGCACCTGACAGAAAAACTAGAAATGTTTAGCAATAAGAATTGCAAGATAATTTAGGCAAGACAACGTCCGCCGGGTCAGCTAGTAACCTGTAAAATTTTCATTACTGCAGTTTACTTATTATTTTAGTTGAACAACTGTTTGTTGTTATAACTAAATCTTTTAAATATATAAAAAAAAAAGATTGTTTGACTCCTAAGTCATTCGATCGATTGGAACCAAATTTTATAATTAAAACTATTAACAAACCACCAATTATTATATTACCTAAAATGCGACTCTCGCTTAGTAGACATACATCAGCCGCTACGCTATTTTGTTTACACCGGGAATGTGAAAGTGACTGAATAAACTCTTAATTATTTTTTCACTGTAAATCGACTATATTTTCTTTAATTCTCCAATAAAAACTTAAATAATGTACCTACCAAAAATTTGCTTGCACCAATCGATTTTTTGCACCAATTTACATCGGAAAATATACAGAATGTAACAAATACATTAAAAAAAAAGCTAAAACCGACTGGTGCTGGCCAAGCTTTTAAGAAATTTAGTTTTAGTAATTTAGCCAGCTTGGCTGACACCGACTGCAAAGACTACAATAATTGACTGCTTATGCCAGCTAGTTGAAGTAACTAAATAACGTAATTATTTTTTACTTTTTAGTGCATTTTTTTCACAGTAGTTTTTTTTAAGTCGGTTATATTTTTTTTAAAAAGTTTTTATTTCATGCTTTTTAGTGCATGTTGCATTCCGTAACTATTTATCGAAAGCGAGTATGGGTAGACCTACTAAACGCGAAAAGAATTTTGAAAATCCGATCATAGTTGATATAAATGTATTTACTATTTACCTTATACTTAACGTACTACTTAGAAGATTAATAAAAGTCGGGTACTTAAGAAAAGATTGTGACCCACCGGGCAAGATCAGGTAATATAAAACAGGTCCAGGTACTCAGTACTTAATGCGTTATTAAGCCGATTTTGAGGAGAAGTTTAACGGTTTTTCCTGTTTATCTTCGAAGTTCTAGGTCCAATACGAATGAAATTATAATGGGACTAACTTGAAACTATACTTAATTCAACGCCGAAAGAATGTTGGAAATCGGTTCATAAATGACGGAGTTCTGAGGTAACAAACATAAAAACTAAAAAAAATACAACCAAATTGATAACCTCCTTCTTTTTTGAAGTCAGTTAAAAATCTCCTTGCACCAATTTACGTCGGAAAATATACAGAATGTAACAAATAAACGCGTACGGAATTTTTTAAATCGACACTTGGATTTTTCACGGTAAATTGACTATATTTTCTTTAATTCTCCAATAAAAACTTAAATAATGTACCAACTAATAATCTGCTTGCACCAATTTATATCAGAAAATATACAGAATGTAACAAATAAACGCGTATAAAATAATAGCGTGCATGGGAGAAAAAGAAGTTTCTACTTAATCAAAGATCTGCCTATTCAACGATACGGAATTGCGTCTTGGCAGAATGGAGGAATTTATTTTTAGGAATCTCCTGGTGGAAGTGGAAAAACGCTTGTTTGAATATTGTTATTGGCCAGTGTGCGGAGGCAATATAAAATCTTTGTATCAGTTGCTTTTTCTGGTATAGCTGCTACATTGCTTCCTGGCGGTGGTACAGTTTATTCTTCCTTTAAACTTCTGTTGAATTTAGCCGACATCCATGACCCTATTTGTAAAATCACGAAAACTTCTCACCGAAAAGACATATCTCAAAGGTACTAAATTTACCTGTTTATCCACTAAACTGTAGCGCCACCACGGATGGTTACGCTTCAATGGCCGTTTTATACCCCCTTTTTCGCAAAAATAGCAAACGGTCACTATTTTTTAAAAAACTCGCATATAACTACAGTCGCATCAAACCTTAGCAATAAAACGAGCTACTAGTGAGGCTGCAAGAGTGGAGGTCTTATTGGAGTCCATCGAAAACTTGTTGTGTGCTACGACGGAAATAAAAATTAAATAGTTTTTTTGATTTTGTTTATCATACTATTTTATTTTAAAACCCATAGCGCCACCACTGGTTTTTGTATCGCAATCTTTAGCTTGGCACGTGATCGATATTTCTCCTGCGAAATTAATTTCGAAGTCACTGACGTGTTAGTTTTTTTTATAAACTATTATTTAAAATTAAATATAAAATTATAATTACATATATTTGTATTTTGTCTATTAATTGTATGCGTTTTGCAGAATTTGTAACCGGAACGTCAACCTAACCTCACAATTTATTCTACAATTTGATGAAGTTGCGCTTCCAGCATGGACAGGAGACTTTCGAGAAGGTCTATTAAATTTGAAGAAATTATCAGTGGTTTGCGAGCTTCCAGTAGTGAACAAAATGGTGACAACATTCCAGCAGACGAAATGGCGAACGTAGATTTTGAATTAGAAAGTTTGCATCATTCCATTGATATTAAAGAAGAAGAACCGATTTTAGAAGATCAACAGGATAGTAACGAGGTAAACCGTAATTTGTATTTAATTTAAAATATTCATATGATCTTGATAAAATTACACTACGGAATGTGGTTTAAAATGTAAAGCTAATCATTCACCCGTAAAGTCATTGATTTTTGATTTGAAGTAATAAATGTTGTATATTTTACTAATTTAAAGAATACTCTAAACCATAAATGTATAATATTTTATTTAACACTACAATCACAGCTACAATAATTGACAAGACCAACTTAAGACTATCGTATGATAACTAAAACTAATTCCAACCCATAAGTACATCATTGTACAGGGTGCTACACAAATACTTAACATTTCTCCCTCCTTAAAAATGAAAACGTTGTGGTTGTTTAATAGTGCGAGTAGATCTTCGTAAGATAGGTTCTTCCACGCAAGTATCTTCTCGTACTACTATTGTATCAACTTTTCATTATGCTATCTTTTATTTTTTCTTTGGGTTTCGGTTTTAATAAACTAAGTCTTGTTTGAAGTCGGTGCTTTAACATAATCTCGACTGGTGACATTTGAGTTATACTATGTGGTAGGTTACGATAAAAGAATAAAAAATTATTCAACTTGACTTGCATGTCAGATTTTTTCCTAAACCTCTTATCGAATACTTACTTTATTAAATTTTGGATTTTGGATGTATGGGCTGTGATTTAGTTAATTTAATACCATGTTGAGTACAAAATTTCAAAAGTTCTTCGGATCCGAATGTATTTCTTCTGGTAATCCGAATACTGAAATTGACTTTCTCAAGCATTGTATGACGTCTTTTGCTGTAGTTGTTTTTAAAATCCATGCGTCTATCCATTTACTTCCAGCATCAATTAATAATAGAAAATTTACTCCATCCTTCTTTGCAAAATCTAGATACAATTTTTCCCATTTTCTCGTACACCATGTCCACGATGTCGACGGCACTTGATGACTAGTAGTTGACATTAACTGACAACATTCACAGTTTCTTGCTACTGTTTCTAAATCTTTATTAATATTATGCCAGTAGACATGTTGTCTGGCTAACATTTTCATTTTTACAACACCAGGATGTTGTTTGTGCAATAAACTTAAAATTTCTTTTTGTAGAATTGTCGGTATTATTACTCGGTTGCTAAATGTCAAACACTCCATGTTTTATTTGTAATTGTATCTTCTCCACGAAGAATTTACTTTTGTTCAAATTTACACAAAGGTTATAATGACTGAATCTATCTAAAACAATTTCCAATTTACTTTTCATTTCACTATGACTTTGAGTCGTTATTAGACAATCGTTCAAATAGCAATGAACTCCATTGATATCCTTTAATATACTGTTCATAACAGATTGAAGCAAATGTGGAGCTACTTTTATTCCAAAAGGAAGTCTCGTATATGTGAATAAACCAATCGGTGTGTTAATTCTTAGCAATTTTTTACTATCTTCTCTGACTTAACTGAAAATAAGCATTTTTTAAATCTATTTAAATCTATAGAGATGCAAAAATTTCTTCTACTGTTGTTAAAGGATAATAATGATTTACCATATGTGGGTTAACGGTAGTTTTAAAATCACCACATATTCTTATGTTTCCGTTGGGTTTTGGAACAACGACAACAGGACTCGCCCATTTGGATGTTTCTACTGGTTCCAAAATGTTTTCCATATAATAGTTTCACCAGTTTCTCAATCTCAGCTGCTACCTTTTCTTTCATTGCATATGGTATGCGGTAGGGCTTACAAAACTTCCGAGTAGTATTTTCAGTAATTTGGATGTTGGCTACAAAGTTTTTTATACACCAATACACATTTATAACGTTTTTTTAGTTTCGCTAACTCTTTTGATTCCCAAATTACTAACTTATTTATGCTATCTGACTTTAAACTTTAAATTATCTAATAATATTTCTCGCCAGTTTGGTAATCATACATTTAGCCAACTGCAACCTAATAAACAAATATCATTTTTGAATTCAATTAATTTCAACTCTAACTTTACATTTAAATCTGCATACTTTACATTAACTAATGCTTTGAACACAGCTTGGTTTACTTGCCCAAACAATGTTTTTAATTTTACATTCTCTCTTACTGAAGCTAAATTAGGAAAATTACTTGTAAACATACGTAATGACATAATAGAACTGTCGGCACCTGTATCGATTTCCATGGTTACTGGTATGTAACTATTTTTCTAAATTTATTACAAATTTCAGCCTTTCTTCACCAGTAGAATTTCTTAGGGGGGGAAAAGTGTCCGAAATACAAAAAAACAGCATATTTTTGTGATTTTTTTTTCAGAGTATACCTTATTTATTAATATTTTTTAAATTATTTACATTATTAAGCATTATTCAAAGAATATTCTGCTAAATTTTTATAAAAAAATATTGAAAAATAAGCCAGTGGTAGTGATGAAAACCGAGTCACCTCAAAAAAAAAGGTTCTTTGTGGTCAGGATAGCTCATTATTGTTTCATCTGAAATTAAAAAACCAAAAGATTTCTTTAGTAGATAAGTAGTTTATCTAGGTTTTGAACAAAAGAATTAACAAATTTTTTTATTCATTTTTGTATTATTTTGTATTAATAATTTATAAAATTATTTATTTTTGAATTTTTGGTTAAAGCCAATCAAAATTTATGTTTTGGTTTAATTAAAAAATAAGTTGTAATTGAAAAAAAAAACAAAATCCTTCGTTAAAAACCAAGATAAACTTATGTACTAAAGAAATATTTTTGGTTTCTTAATTTCAGATGAAGCAATCATGAGTTATCCTGACTACCGCATGGCAACTTTTTTCTTGTGGCGACTCGGTTTTCACTACTACCACTGGCTTATTTTTCAGTGTTTTTTTATGAAAATTTAGCAGAATGCTCTTAGAATAATGCTTAATAATGTAAACATTTATATTGTATGTTTATTTATTATTAATTGTGTATATTTTATTTAACACTACAATCACAGCTACAATAATTGACAAGACCAACTTAAGGCGGTATTCTAGTCTAGAAGCACGAATTTTAGGTGTTTTTTTAGGTGCATTAAAGAAAAAACAGGCACTATTTTTATTATCCATTATTTTACAAGATATTTTTTAACGTTTAAAGAATACATGATAATAAAAAAAATGAAAAAATTAAAATTTCAAAAAGTTACAGGTTGATAAAGTGAGAGGTCTCAAAAACTCCTAATAATCTGAATTAAAAAAAGAAAAAGATTTATTAATCTAGAGGAATACTGCTATCGTACTAACCAAAATAATTGAAAAAAAAATGTTTTTTCGCAAAATTGCGGCTGTTTGAAAAGAAAAAAAGTTTTTTTACAATTTTATTTACCTTTACGAATTTTTTAAAAATAATAAAAATTGAAATTTTGTTATAATCTTAGTTCATACGATAGAGAAATGTATAGAGAAGACTCACACCAAAATTCAAGTAAATCGGTTCAGTAGAACTTGAGAAATCATGACAAGAATTTCGAAAAATGTAGTTTCGAGAAAAACGAGATTAAAATTTCAGGCAAAGTTACGCGAAGTCTAAGCCATACATTGATACTTTATGCTTACATTTTTTCAATCAGCGATTCCGGCTCCATATATCGGGCCTTCTTCTACCTCAAAACTATCTAAACTATCAAAATATAATAACAAAAATTTTTGATTTTTTCAGTTTTCTAGACTAGAATACTGCCTTAAGACTATCGTATGATAACTAATGCCAACCCAAAATTACCTCATTGTACAGGGTGCTACACAAATACTTAACAATAAGGATATTCTTGATCGTAGAGAGACAATAGAAGTTTATGCACAAATTCGTAAGATTTAACTATAGTTAATTAAATTATTATTTTACCAACCGAAAACTGAAAATATTGTCGATGCGACAAATTATTGAATTTTAAGTGATACCAATAAACACATTGTAATATTTGTTACCGAAACCCTTCGGATGGCAAACGTTCCGTTGTTCATATTATTCTTCGAAAGGATCAAGTTCACGGATGACTTTTGTTCAGATCCAAACGATGATAAAATTACTAGTATTGTTCCTACTGAGTTAATAGTTAATTATCGTGGTAATATTTTGTTTATTATTTGCTATCAATTTTTTCTCGAGTCTCCCGGTCCACGGGGGGAAAAAGTTTTTATCAATTCATTATTAAATTATGTGTATGGTTGGATACACGATTTTGTTGAGTAGTTGCACCAAATAATTATAACTTAAAATTCAATAAAGAGAAGTTGCGTTTATTTAAATTTTCATTGTTACTTATTAAAGGGTTACAATCTAACTGATCAATAGTTTATTAACATTTTTATTCTTTAAAACTGAAACTTAAATAAAATTGGCTTAACATATTATGTTATTAAAAAATATAAATACAAAATAATTTGAATAAAGAAAAAACATAAATATAATTCATGATTTCTAACTTAATCAAGTTTTGAAAAGTCAGCGAAAAAAAAACAGTTAAAATTTGAATTTGGTACGTGTCGCGCTTCGGTAATCGTCTCGTTAAGCTTCCTCGATCCGAACGGTCTGGATTTTTGTCAATGGTAAATGTGCTTTGAACTGCTCTTACTGTCGCCACCCTGACAAGTTCTTACTCTTTGAGTTCCATCGTTGGTAAGTTCTGTAATTCTACAGGGATATTTTTAAATTCGTTATGTGTTTGTCAAAATACAGGCCCGGATGGCGCCAAAGGCGTCCGGAGGGTCTATTTAAAACGTATATCTAAAATACATGTAAATTTTTGATTTTTAAATTCGATTTTTTCGAAAATTTTTTATTAATATTCTCAGAAAATTGTCCTCTTTCCTATAGTGTATAGTAACAAGTTCAAATCGAAGTGGATTGTCTGACAGATCCCATGCCTTTTTTTTTCAAAACTAATGGATAATCCGCAAAATGATTTGCTGTAATATGCTTAGAAAAGTGAGGTGATTTGACTTGCAGATACCAAAATTCAATGTTAGTGATGGAAATCCTTGGGAAATTAATGTACAAAAACTACCAAAAAAAAAAACCGAAATCTTCTGTACACCTGGTGTATAGTTTGACGAGAAAGTCTTGAAAACTAAACAACTTCCAACTACCTTTCTTGGTTTTAGTCATATCGATCTTGAACCAATTAAATTACCAATCCTAAAGGAGTGCTCGGGTTTTTCAAGGCTTGCCAGATTTGTTTGTGTGAAATAATTTGGAACCGACTATGTGTTTGTTACAGGAAACCTGGAACGATTCAAACGATAACACTGAAATGACGACCGAGGAACAAATAGAGACCAAGATGGAAGAAGCCTATACTTGTGATATATGCGGTTATAAAAGTGCATGTAGGAGGAATTTTAAAAACCATGTGGTAACTCATAGTAACGTGAAGCCATTTAAATGTGAGATTTGTGATTATCGATCCGCACAACGCGGAAATTTAAAAACTCATCTAAGAACTCATACAGGCGAGAAGCCTTTCACTTGCAATATTTGTGATTATAAATTTAGCATTAGCACTCAGCTTAAATATCATTTAAGGGTCCATACGAAACCGTATGCGTGTCAGATTTGCGATTATAAATGTTCCAGCAAAACGTCTCTGAAACACCATTTAAATACTCATACTGGCGAAAAACCGCATGAGTGTGAGATTTGTGATTCTAAATTTGCTCAAAAAATGAGTTTAATTCGTCATGTATTAACGCATACGGGCGAAAAACCGTATGACTGTAAAATTTGCGGTTTTAAAAGTTCCCGCAAGAGTTCTCTAAAAAACCATTTAACTACTCATACGGGCGAAAAACCGTATAAGTGTGACATTTGCGATTATAAATGTTCGCGCAAAGATTCTCTAAAATCCCATTTATACCTTCATACGGGTGAGAAACCGTTTGGGTGTTACATGTGCAATTATAAATGTGCACATAAAGGATATTTAAAACTGCATTTAAAAACTCATACGAAATAGACGCATTATTTTGGCACCTCCCACCCCCTCCCAATTAATTGATTTAAACCATATTAAATTTTTAGAATAAAGCAAAAAATGCACAAATTTGGGGGTTCGATGTGGTTTATGGTGTAAATTGTACAAAAGAAATAAAAATCAATGTTCAGAAAAATAAATAAAATGCACTTTTTGCAATTTTAATAATTGTTTCATCTACCTTCGGACACGCCACTGACTCGGAAAGATGTCGTTGTGGTTCATTTGTGTACGGTACTCGCAGTTCATATGTGCAGTTGAAATTCGCAGCCTCTGTGTAAAACATGACTGTGTTGTCTTCGCTACTGTGGAAAGTTTAGGCTCCAGCTTCCAAATAATTTCGTGTATCACTCGTCGTAATCTTCACAAAATATTCTGTGTGTTGTGATTATTCACACTTAACATCTATTTTAATTTAGGTAAGTAATAACTTTTTAAACCTTGGTTTTTTATTGACTTTCTAGCGTGTTCGCGAATGCTTCGGCTTTGTCTTGGACCGTGTGTGCAACTCCGTGAATAGGTGGCATCGGGGTTTCGGTGTTCTTTAGGGCTCTTTCTGCAAGACGGCTTCCACATAGACGCCCCGACGGAACCCACACACGAGGCTTACGAAGGCCCAAATCACGACGACGTACTTGACATCGCACTGTTCAAGAACATCAACTTCCCATACCAACTGTCAATAGGCGACCATCTGGACTCAGACCATCATCTAGTTCTATTCTAACTTGACGACGCCGCACCACCTGAACCCGAACAAAACTTCACCACTAAGGTAGATTGGCCAATCTACCAAGACCACCTCCGGATCAACATGGGGTAGATTCTGGTAAATCGAGAGCTTGTCTACCGAAGACAACTCAGAGCTCTAGAGAACCCAGATTTTTCTCCGGCGCTTCTATTTACCTTTTTCCGATCCTATTCGGCGTCCTTCAATGAAAAGCTTCCTTTGTAACAATGTTTTTCATTGGTGTTTAGCAGCGAGTTTCCTTATTGTTCGGAGAAAAAGTTAGAAGTGGAATCCGGGAGTCTCTTGATGTGGATGGTGCCTGCGAAACCCCAGACTGATGCGGCTTACGTCAAGATTGGTCTGATGATGGTTTTAACCAATAACAGTCCGTTCTCGACGCTAAGCTTACTGTTTTTGTTCAGCAGAGGTCCTAACGCTGCCATTGCTCTTCTTGCTTTCGTAGCAATGTTTTTGATGTGTGGACCCCACCGAAGTCTCCTGTCCAATGTCACTCATAGATATTTTGAGGTATTGCTCCATGGTATCTCGGTTCCGAACATTTTAAGTCTAGTCTGAAGTCTCTTTTTGTGTGTCGTTTAGTCGACCTCGAGAAGTATGTCACCGTGCTTTTGCTGGGGTTAACCCCCACGAGCCAAGCACGACACCATACCTCAAGCTCATCGAGGGTGACTTGTAGTTTTTTGATTACCAGTTCGAGTTTTTGCGAGCTCACGAAATATGTGGTATCGTCCGCATATAACATGAGCTGCACAGATTTTATCGTGGAGGTTTATTGCAGGTACAGGAACATCTCGAGCAAAGGTGTATAGCGTTGGTGCCATAACTTACCCGTGTGGTACACCTGCTTCGATCGTTCTCTCGGTATAGCGGACCCCGTCTAGTCTGACCTTGAACCTCCTGTCAAAGAGAAAGGACGCTAATATACGCGCAATTGCCGAGTCGATGCCGCCATGAATGGGCTTGTAAATAAGGCTCTGATGCCAGACCTTATCGAAAGCCTTGGCCACATCAAGGAACACAGCACCCGCTGCTTGTTTTTTGTTCTAGTGCAGGTGCCTCAGCACTTGTTGTGTTGTGGAGTACCCTGGACGAAAGCCAAGCTGTTCGTTTGGAATTAAGTGGTTTTGCTCGATGGCATTATTCAGTCTTGACAGGATAATTCTTTTGGCACTTTTGCCGAGTTGGGGGGCAGACTGATCGGTCGGTAGGAAACGGACAACCTCGGATTGTATCCCGGTTTAGGTAGCATGATGACATCGGCTACTTTCGGCGTCAATGTTTGGTTTAAATTGCGTCTCCAGACTAACGGCCAGCACTTCTGCTTTTTTCCTGAAGCTGAAAACCGTGCCGTTTGATCCTGACAAGGGAGGGATTTTCGATGTTTTGTTTTGAAGCAGTTTCACCAGGCCTCATGCCGAAGGGTTCTCAAAGGAGAGAGTTTTCTCAGCATGTCGCTTCAATTGGTGTTTTTGTGCTCCGAAATTGTCGTGTGAACCTGCAATTTCAGGGATCTGCATTCTTCGCGATTCTCCGGGCAGCCTGTGTGCGACGCTTAGTCCGATTTTTCGCTTGGATCGGCTCCCTTATCTCACGTTGGTCGCGCGCCGGAACGGTCTTCGTAGCATCAGCCAACGTTTCTCCTATTTTATTTTTGAAAGTTTGGACATACCGGTTCAGATCCTCTCCTGTGTGAAGGACGGGGGGGACCCAAGATTTTGGGAGAAGCTCTGCTTGAAGGTCGACTAGCAGGTTTTGTGTTTCGGCTTTGCGTGAGGCTCAGCATCACCCGGCGTGGACCGCCCCGGGCGGCATTTTGCTTCTTTTTGTAGAAACAATTTTATTTTTATATAAAAAAATTTTTTATAAAATGTAATTCCCAGAATCAGTGATTATAATTATTAAAAGAACCAGTTACCTATTTCCTCTGTATAATATACATTGACTTACTTTAACCAATCTCAATGCTCCCAATATAGAAACAAAAAATTTTTTAACAACAGCCATTAGTGTCGCTAGTTGTGAACGGAGTTTTTTCAAATTAAAATTAATTAAAAATTATCTTTGTTCCACAATGAGTGATTTAAGATTGCGAAATCTAGCGATGCTTTCAATAGAAAAAGAACCAATGAATGTTATAAATTTTGACGATATCATCGAGACTTTGCAAATAAGAAGGCAAGAAAAATTAATAAATATTTTTTTTTAAATTTAAGACTGCCCCGGGCGGCAAAAGCTCTAGGTACGCCAGTGCACCCAGTTGAAGTAGAACTGGGTTGTGGTCCGAGTCAAGCTCATTAAGCGCGGTCAGAAACAGTGCATCAAAAAAATGTATCTCAAAAGTTTACCTGTTTACCCCAGTATTTTTATCTACTAAACTATAGCGCCACCACTGCGTTTTAAACGTCAACTTTAGCTATACGCGTATTTTAGATTTCACCGTCGCGTGGTATTAAGAATTGACATGCAAATTTAATTTCGAAATCACTGACGTGTTAGTTTTTTTTTTATAAACTATAATTTAATGTTAAATATAAAATTATAATTACATAATATATTTGTATTCTGAATATTAATTTTGTATGCGTTTTGCAGAATTTGTAACCGAAACGTCAACCTAACCTCACAATTTATTCTACAATTTGATGAAGTTGCGCTTCGAGTATGGACGGGAGACTTTCGAGAGAGTCTATTAAATTTGAAGAAAGTATCAGTGGTATGCGAGCTTCCAGTAGTGGACAAAGCGATGATAAAATTCCAGCAGACGAAATGGCGAACGTAGATTTTGAATTAGAAAGTTTGCATCATTCCATTGATATTAAAGAAGAAGAACCGATTTTAGAATATCAACAGGATAGTAACGAGGTAAATCGTAATTTGTATTTAGTTTAAAATCATAATATCAATTAAATTTAAAAGTAAACAAGTTAATTAAACGTAAAATAAAATTTTTATTTTATAAGCTTTCGGTGAGTTGTGTCACCTTCGTCAGAATAATAATAACTCACCGAAAGCTTATAAAATAAAAATTTTATTTTACGTTTAATTAACTTGTTTACTTTTAAATTTAATTGATATAATTATCACAAGTTAAGAATTAATATATTTAAAATCATAATACGAGAGAAGCTCGATAAACTTATCTTCAACAATTTACATTACGGAATGTGGTTTATTTGCCAGGTTGTGAATATAAATCTTGATTAAAAGGTAACTAAGTAAACTGTTTGAATGTTAAATAACTTGCCCAATGATTACGACAGCTCACACATTAACCTATACAAGAAAGTTCGGGGTATTTTTTTAGCTGATGTGATTCAATCAGTTATACGATTTGTTAGAATTACAAGTTGGGTTCTTCCGGATTACGGTGATCAAAACAAAATCAAAAGGAAAAACGAGAAACTTACGGTCACACAATAAATACCGATCTCTGAAAAATATATTAAATGTTTTCCTTCCCTATCTGATACTCAACGATGAAATTTTGATGGTGACTCCAGAGATATTTTTAAATCAGTTATCAATGAACATATTCTTTGTATGCCATCTGAAAGTGACAATGATCGGGTGATTGAAAAAACTTTTGAAAAAAAAAGTGCAAATTCGCCTAAATAATAGGCAAAAATGGTTATTGAAATAGAAAAGACTAGCATTGTCTTTGTATTATATATCTCCAGCAACATACATATTTTTATGCAATTGGCGGTCAAATGTCAATAAGGGTTGAAAAAATGTATAATGAAACTACGGATAGCGTGGAGGGAATAAAGGACTTAGGACGTCTACGTAGAGAAGACAAAGTAGCAAGCACGGTACTCGTATTTTATCTTCGAGGTTTACTGAAAGCTTGGAATATGTCGTTTTGTTATTATGCGTCAGAGAGTTGAAGTGACCGATTGTGGAAGTTATAAAAGAAGATATTACAATATCTTTGAATTCTCGAGCATTGATATGCGATCAAGGGTCCAATAATAAATCGACATCAAAAGCACTTGGTTTGGTTACACCACGGTACAACCGTTCTTTGTAATTGAGGGCAAGAAGAAAAATAATCTTATAAATAAAAAATTTTCAGTCACTCCGTGCAAGTGCAATTCGCACAGCAGTCAAATTTGAGAGAATAGACAATAACTTCTAAGAAAATTAAATTTTTTATTTTACTAAAATTTGAATCACAGTAAACGATACTTTTCCGTAAGGAATGCAAAAACAAAGAAGCTCGAAAACTGTAGTTATTATTAATAATAATCTTTGTTTTTATATTTTTAAATAAATTCCATATTAATAGTTTACGATAATGTAGCATGGTTTATTATTATTATTTATTTTCTCGTGACGTCATAGCTTATCATTGCGTGGCGTCTCTTATTACATCTTCATATATCTTAACGATCGATAAATTTTAGTTGTTAACAAAATTTTGTTTTGACGTCAAAAATGTTATGATTTATCTTTCTGACTGCATTACTCTTGTAGGTAAATTAAATTTTACTAGTATTATTTAGTAACACCGATGATGACCTACTGAAAAATGTAAATATTGTTAATTCGACAAAAAATCGAAAGGACCATAAATTGACAAAAATTTTAGTTATCGACAGAATTTTCTTTTGTAGTTACGATTTATCTTTTTATCTACATTATTGAATTTTACTAGTATTATTAAGTGATACCAATGAACACATTCTAATATTTGTTATCGAAACCCTTCGGATGGTAAAAGTTCTGTTGTTCGTATTATTCTTCGAAAGGATCTTTTACCCAATAAAACTTTAGCACCCGGCGCTGAAGATTCGGCTCCAAGCAGAAAATTAAGTAAAGAAAGAATCACTTTTATGCCCTGCGCATAAAACTGCATTTAAAAACTGTAAACTGCCTGTTTTTTACAATGGGCAAAAGAAAGCATGGGTACGAAGGATATTTTTAGAAAATGGTTTCATAATGAGTTTGTGGTATTGGTGAGAGAACATATTGCTATGATAATTTTATAGGAATTATTATCACAACTTAATTGTCCGGAGTAACTTTCGTGTGCGGAAGCAATTGGGAATTTTCAAGGGTAAAAATAATTAAATAAAAAATTTCTTGTTTTAAAAAATTAAATAGTAATCCAAAAATAAATGTAATTTCAATTCAAAAGTAGTATTCTTTGAAGGGATAGTGGTTTTGATTCCGACTTTACCCAAATCACCCGCTTATCAATAGGATTACCGAGACTGTACTGTATTATTAAGTTTTGTCAGTTAAACCACCTCACGATTTTAATTTTATCTTATAGGCAATAGGAAAGAGTACACTTTTTAATTACTTTAGCTCTCGTCGAATCTTAGAATTACCCCCGATCGAGTGCTACCCGTTTCGAGTTCCAAATTTTAAAATGTCGTTTTGTCGAAAACCTAATGTAAAATAATTTGTTGTAATATGCTTAGAAAAGTGTCCTCTTTCCTATCTACCAAAAGAAAACCGAATTCTTCAATTTATCTCTGGTGTAGAGTTAGACGTGAAACCTTTCCTAAAAAACAAAGAACTTTCAACTACCTCTCCTAGTTTCAGTAATGTCGATCTTGAACCAATTAAATTACCAATAATAAAATAGTATGACTTCGCCGATGTTCTCGTTGACAAGATATTGTCGCATGTACTAATTTTTATCGGAACTTCCACCATGTCACCTGCGTGGGTTCCCTTTACATGCTGGGGTTGTGTAGCTCGGAGGGATGTCAGCTTCATCAGTAAAACAAATATATGTCCAAATATTATTTCTATTAACTAATATTGTTCAAGGGATACACTCTTAAGTTCTAATTATGTACAGACTTAATAGTAATTCTTACGGTATTCACATTATTGTGAGGGGTAGAACGATTGTTCCATCTTCTTTGGCCCTTCACTTGCGAAACTCGTCGTGAGACTGATTTTCTAATTATTTGATTGTTCTCGCCGAACCTCCCTTAACCCCACCTTTAATTTAAATCGAACCACCGGACGATTATAATTGATCTTTATCGTCCCGGGGTTCTTCACCTTATTTCTATTTATGTCTTACCTAAACAATTCTTATTAGTAACGGAAATGTCACCCATCCTGAGGAATGTTCATGTTATGCTTTTTATATGAACTTAATAAATTATATTTCCAATTTCGCATAATTATATTTTGAGTGTGACAATATCATGACGATCATAAAAAAATTACTATTATTATAAAAAAATCATTAATCGATTTCTCTCGTTTTTCAAGGCTTGGCAGATTTGTTTGTGTGTTAGATAATTTGAAATCTACTATGTGTTTGTTACAGGAGATCTGGAACGATTCAAACGACAACACTGAAATGAAGGCCCAGGAACAAATGGAGATCGAGATGAAAGATTTCCATTATACTGACGAGTCAACTGTGGTATATATATCCAATGGAGAATGTAAATCAGAAGCAAACGATAAAAAGTTTTCGTGCGAACTTTGTGATTACAAATGTAAAGTTAAACAACACCTAAAATCTCATTTATTAATTCATTCTACCGAGAAACCGTATACTTGTGGTATATGCGGTTATGAAAGTGCGCGTAGGAGGAATTTCAAAAGACATATGGTAACTCATAATAATGTGAAATCATTTAAATGTAAGATTTGTGATTATCGATCCGCACATCGCGAATATTTAAAATCTCATGTAAGAACTCATACAGGTGAGAAACCTTTTTCTTGCGAATTATGTGATTATAAATGTACTTATGCCTACATGCTTAAAAATCATTTAAGGGTTCATACGGGCGAGAAACCGTATACGTGTGAAATTTGCGATGCTAAATTTGCACATTTGGGAAGTTTAAAATTTCACTTAAGGATACATACAGGTGAGAAGCCTTTCGCTTGCAAATTCTGTGATTATAAATGTACCATTGGCGAACAGCTTAAAATTCATTTAAGGATTCATACGGGCGAAAAACCATATAAGTGTGAAATTTGCGATTTTAAAAGTACCCGCAAAGGTGCTCTAAACAGCCATATAAATACTCATAGCGGCGAAAAACCGTATGAGTGTGAGATTTGTGGTTCTAAATTTAAACAAAAATTGAGTTTAACACGTCATGCGTTAACTCATACGGGCGAAAAACCCTACGACTGTAAAATTTGCGATTTTAAAAGTTCCCTCAAAGCTTGTCTAAAAAACCATTTAAAAACTCATACAGGCGTAAAACCGTATGAGTGTGACATTTGCGATTATAAATGTTCGCGCAAACATAGTCTGAAAAGTCATTTACTCCTTCATACGGGTGAGAAACCGTTTGGGTGTAAGATGTGCAATTATAAATGTGCAAGAAAAGGATATTTAAAACGGCATTTAAAAGCCCATACGACATAGGCGCGTATATTGACTGGCTACACCAACTCAATTAATTGATTTAATCTAGGTCGATGGGGTTTGGTTTTAGGTGGAATCGCGAAAGACATTTATTGGAAAATAAAGAATCTAAAACAAAAAATGGCGAAATATACCACTGGCAAGCGATTGATGATTGTTGGATGGAGTGTACGGAAAGGCTCCAAAGGAAACTCCATGTCGCAAAAAAATGACAAATACGGCGACATGGCAACTTAAAAGTACATATGAAATGGACTAATGAATCTGATGACGTTCCTGAAAGAGAAAAGATGGAGGACGTAGCAAGTGAAGTAAGGAAATATGAGGTAGAAGTACTGGCTTTACAGGAATTGTGATGGAAAGGGGAGCGAGAATTGAAAAAGAAAATTATACCACGTTCTATTCAAGTGAAAGCATACAAGGAAGGTTTAGAAGAATAGGTAATAACATACAAAGCAGTTAGTGGTAAAATATTATTAAGGTGTTCAATTTTTTAAATGTATTCAATGTCGATAGATAATTTAAAAATAAAATATACCTTCACCAGTTTCAGATACCAATTTTTTTAGTTAAATGAACATGACATCATATTAGTCAGATAATCATTGTTTTTATTTGCTGTTTTTTTTACAATGTTTTCATACAAGCGTTAAATAATAACCTATACAATTTTCATTACTGCCATTGGCTTATAATTTTAATACAACGAATGTTTGTTGTTATAGCCAAATCTTCTAAAAATATAAAAAAAACTACTGTGAAAATAATGCACTAAAAAGTAAAAAATAATTACTTTATTTAGTTACTTCAACTAGCTGGCATAGGCGGTCAATTATAGTAATCTTTGCAGTCAGTGCCACCAAGCTGGCTAAATTACTGAAACTAAATTTTTTAAAAGCTTGGCCGGCACCGACTGCAAAGATTACAATAATTGACCGCCTATGCCAGCTAGTTGAAGTAACTAAATAACGTAATTATTTTCACAGTAGTTTTTTTGAAGTCGGTTTTATTTTTTTTATTTTTTATTTCATTCTTTTTAGTACATGTTGCGTTTCGTAACTATTTATCGAAAGCGAGTATGGGTAGACCTACTAAACGCAAAAAGAATTTTGAAAATCCGATCATAGTTGATATAAATGTATTTACCTTATACTTAACGTACTACTTAGAAGATTAATAAAAGTAGGGGAGGAGAACTTTGACGACTTTTCCGGTTTATTTTCGAAGTTTAAGGTCCAATACGAATAAAATTATAATGGGACCAACTTTGAACTATACTTGATTCAACGCCAAAAGAATTTTGAAAATCGGTTCATAAATAATGGAGTTCTGAGGTAACAAACATAAAAAAAAAAAATACAACCGAATTGATAACCTCCTCCTTTTTTGAAGTCGGTTAAAAAGAAAAATTGTTTGTTTGATCACTATATACTCCTAAGCTCTTCAACTGATTTGAACCAAATTTTAAACACTTGCTCACTAGGATTCGGATAAGGTTACCGTGTAAAAATGTGAGAAGGGAGAGATTAGGGAAATTGTGTGACGCACACGAATGTATTGGCGAGATTTGTATAAACAAAAATTGTGTCAGCGCGTAGTGGGGCGTCAATAGAAAAATTGTAGGGAAAATTGCTTGTTTGTTCGTTATAGGTATACTCTTAAGCTCTTCGACCGATTTGAAGACATCCGTCATACGACGAAAATAATAATTTAATAATTTTTATGGAAAAATTTAGAAGCGATCTAATTCTTTTTATTTTTTAAATTATATCATGCTTAAAACGTAGCAGTACACCAAAAAGGTTTACCTCATTATTTTTATCTACTAAACCATAGCGCCACCACTGAGTTTTTAACGCCATCTTTAGCTTTACACGTAGTTTACATGGTAGTTTAGTTTAATTTCACTGTCATGTGGTATTAATAATTGACATTCGAAATTTATTTCGAATTCACTGACATGTTAGTTTTTTTTAAACTAATATAAAGTTATAATAATATTATATTTGTATTCTGTATATTAAATGTATTCTTTTTGCAGAATTTGTAATCGGAACGTCAACTTAACCTCACAATTTATTTTACAAGTTGATGCAGTTGTTTCCAGTATGGACAGGAAGCCTTTGAGAGAGTTTGTTAAATTTGAAGAAAATATTAGTGGTTTGCAAGCTTCTAGTAGTGAACAAAACGATGACAAAATTCCAGCAGACGAAATGGCGAACGTAGATTTTGAATTAGAAAGTTTGCATCATTCGATTGATATTAAAGAAGAACCGATTTCAGAATATCAACAGGATAGTAACGAGGTAAACCGTAATTTGTATTTAGTTTAATGTCATTACTCCTCCTCCTATTGTGGTAAACGGTTTGAATGTTAAATAACAACTTGCCTAATGATTACGACAGCTCAGACATCAACCTATGCAACAAAGTTTCGGGTATTTTTTTAACTTTTGTGATTTAATCTCTTGTATGATTTGTTAGAATTATAAGTTGGGTTCTCTCGGATTACAGTAATCCGTTATTAGGATTGCATTATTGTTGCTATTAATTAAATTTGGTTCTTCTTCAGCCTTTATTTGTTCACTCCTGAACGTAGGCCACTCCATTTTGATAGCGAATTTATAGCCCACTGATTGAACTTAGAGTTTAGATCGCAACAGGTCAGTCGGCGCGATCATGCATTGAACTGCGGTCTTCCGCTTCGTGGCATGTCAATTTAAGCCTTGTACTAAACTGCTGGTTTAATATAGCAAATTGTGCAATTAAGAGTTTGATTAATAAAATTGTGACGTAAAAAAAGTTTTAAAAAAATAAAGCAGCCAAATCTTGTGAACTTGAGGGCAGTACTTTTAAATGCAATACTCTCAGTCGTTCACCCCTGAAGTCATTGATTTATGAATTGAAGTGATCGTAAGAGAGACAATTTTCTTACCTACCGAAAACTGAAAATATTGTCAATGCGACAATTAATAGAAAGAACAATCGACAAATTTTAGTTATCGACAGAATTTTCTTTCGAGGTTTGAAGTTGCAAGTGTCGAAATTGTTACGATTTATCTTTTTGTCTATATTATTAAATTTTACCAGTATTATTACGTAATACCGACGAACGCATCATAAATATTTGTAACCGAAAGTATTTGGATGGAATCTTTATCAAACAAATATAATTCATCAGAAAAGAACAAAAATCAGCTTTGTTGGTGTCTTGGTTGGCATGATCGGGATGACAAAATTTCAGGATTATGGGATATACTATGTACAACTCGGAATTAGTTTGATTAGTTCTAATTTAACAAATTAAAACTTTTTCGATCTAAACTGAACAATCGTGGACCCATAGAAAATTGGACCTCTTTTATGTTTATCGAATTCTATGATTTTACACCTGCCTTCTTTTAAACTTTTAAACTACCTTCTTAAGTTTTAGTAATGTTTGTTGGTTTAGTCTTGCCGGCTGTGAGCTTTGGATTTATTGATTAAAGGTATCTAAATTTGAATCCCAGTTAGGGTTCTTCATTCCGGGGGGTACCGCGGTAGGGATTCCACTGGCCAACTGCTGTGGGTATTAAGTTACAGGATGACTTTGCCGATGTCCACGTCGGGACACATTAACTAAATTAATTAACGAGATATCATGGTGACCATAATCTTGGCAGATTTGTCTGTCTGTGAGATAATTTGAAACCTACTATGTGTTTGTTACAGGAAACCTGGAACGATTCATACGACAACACCGAAATGAAGACTCAGGAACAAACGGAAATTAAGATGGAATATTTTGATCACACTTACGCTATCAAAGAAAAGTCAACTGAAGTAACTGTCAACTACGAGAAACCTTATATGTGTGAAATTTGCGATGAAAAATTTGCACATAAGGAAAGCTTAAATTCGCACTTAGGGATACACACCGGCGATAAACCTTTTGCTTGCAAATTCTGTGATTATAAATGTGCCTTTGGCTACGTGCTTAAAAATCATTTAAGGGTTCATACGGGCGAGAAACCGTATATGTGTGAAGTTTGCGATTTTAAAACTGCACATAGGGGAAGCTTCAAATCGCACTTAATGATACACACAGGGGCGAAACCGTTTGCTTGTGAAGTTTGTGATTATAAATCTAGAGAGAAACAAAACTTAAAAAAGCATATGCGACTCCATACAGGTGAGAAACCGTACCTGTGTAAAATATGCGATTATAAATGCTCCCGTTTAGAATATCTAAAAGCCCATTTAAATAATCATAGGGGCGAGAATCCCTACGTGTGTAAATTTTGCGATTATAGTTTTTCACGAAAACAACAGTTAAACATACATTATTTACTAACTCATACGGGCGAAAAACCATATGAGTGCAAAATTTGCGATTTTAAAAGTTCTCTTAAAGGTTCTCTAAAAAACCATTTAAAAACTCATACCGCCGAAAAACCGTATCAGTGTGACATTTGCGATTATAAATGTAATCAAAGAAAAAATTTAAATCGTCATGTATTAACTCATACGGGTAAGAAAGCGTACGAGTGTAACATTTGCGATTATAAATGTCCACGCATAGATACTTTAAAAAGCCATTTAAATACTCATAAGGGCAAAAAACCGTACGAGTGTGCCATTTGCTATTATAAATGCTTCAAGAAAGGATCTTTGAAAATCCACTTAGGCACTCATTCAGGTGAGAAACCGTTTGGGTGTAACATGTGCAATTATAAATGTGCACAAAAAGGAAATTTAAAACAGCATTTAAAAACTCATACGACATAGACGCATCTATTTGGGCTTCCCTCTCTCCAAGTTAATTGATTTAAACCAGTTCGATGGGGTTTGGTTGTGGGTGGAACCTCGAAAGACATTTGTTGTTTGCAAATAAAGAAACTAAATTAACAAATGGCAAAGTATAGGCCTGACAAGTAATAGAGTGTTTATCAAAAATCATATTTTAGGAGATGGAGTGATCGGAAAGTTTCCGAAGGGAACTCCATATAACAAAGAATATCCAAATACGACGACATGGCAACATAAAAATACGTATGATATGTAATACGGATTCGGAAGTCGAAACCGGAAAAGATGAAGGAAGTAGCAAGCGAAGGGGAACGAGAACTGAAGAAAAAAATTATACTACGTTCTATTCAAGTGAAAGCATACAAGGAAGAGTTTAGAATAATACATAATAACATACAAAGCAGTTAGTGGTAAAATATTAAGGTATCTAATTTTTTAAATGTATTCAATGGCGTTCAATGTCGATAGATAATTTAAAAATAAAATATACCTTCACCAGCTGTAGATACAGTATAATATTTAAAATTGCACATTTTATAAAATTATACAATTGCTGTTTTTCTCGCCGTCTAGTCACAAATTTTTTTTAAATAAACAAACTAAACAAAATATTAAAATAATGAATTGTAACTATTTGGTAAAGAATTTTGATTTTAAATCTTCATCATTTCTATAACGTAATTTTTTCAAAACTCATTTTCTTGTTTATTCAAATATTCTTAGTCCAAACCTGTTAAATGTAAATTATTGTTGTTTGCATGGTTTTTAAAATATTTTATGCTTATATTATTTCAAAGAATTTCTGACTAGTGAAACACTCCGACTACACTGAATCTTTAGATTTCAGATTATTATGATTGTAATTATTATTTAACGACATGTAACCTAATCAGCAATCAGTATATTAATTTTAGAATAGAAAAAATAGAATAGAATATATTAATTCTAGAATAGAATTAAATCTACAAAATGGATGTCATACATTTTTTTCCATCTTCAGCCGCAAAATGCAAAACAAACTTTTTAAAAAAAATTTCAAATCTGTAAAATATAGCTATTTTCGAGAAATTTTTTTTATAAATTTACGCCTCCTTTGATTAAAAATTTTATTTCAAAGAATTAATTTTTCATGAAACGCACGCCAAAACCGTCGTTTCTCCTCTTCCGACTATACTGAAGAAAGTAATCGTAAATTTTTGGAGTAAATTCTTGCCGGCGATCTGATATCCGTCTCTACGACTTTAAATTCCTGTAAAGTTGGTTTACAATCGACGCGCAGACAGCAACTTCAAATAAATTTTTCTAAATTTTAAAAATCGCAGTTTTTTTAATTTTACATCGATAACATTCGTGAAAAAAGAAGAAAAGTTTCTACAAACTTTTTCGAAAATTCGCTTCGTTAAACTTGAAACTGGCGATTACGGTATTCGATTAAATGGCCGGTGATTTGAACTGAAGATTTTCATCTTTCGAGATTTTGTAGATTTGTTCCATTAATAAGCTGTTACCGATTAAAAGCGTCATACAAAAAAATACGCACATTGTAAATCACCATCCTGTGGACGCAAAATATTTTTAAATTTTTGCATATGTTACGCGCTAGGGTCGCAACAAAGTCAAAATGTTCAATATTTTGCTATTGGCCGTAGCGGCCTTAATTACCAACCGATTCTTGATTTCAAAACGGCTTTGTAAGCGTATCGCTATTCTCCACAAAATCGATTTCATAAACTTTTTTCCCATCTTCAACCGCATAGCCGCAAAATGCAAAACAAATTTTTTTTTAATTTGAAGGGTTGGATTCTTTTTCGAAAAAAAAATTTGTGAAATATAGCAAATTTTATTTCGGCATCGCATGCCCCCGCAACTTTTAGGTATTTTCGAGCAAATTTTTTTTATAAATATACGCCTCTGATTAAAAATTGTACTTTAAAGAATTGATTTTTCACAAAACGAACGCTTAAGTTGTCGTTTTTCGACGTCCGACTGTAATGTAGAAGATTAATTGAAAAATTTTCATTCACAACTCTTACGCAAGATCTACCATCCTTCTCTGCGACCCTAAATTTCGGTAAAATTAGTTCCTAACCCGAGTCCTAGTGAGCAAGTGTTCCAAATTTCGTTCAAATCGGTCGAAGGACTCAGAAGTGTACCTATAGCAATCAAACAAATAAACTTTCCCATTTATATATGTTAAAATTTTCTATTGTAGGGCCACTTGTCGCCAACACAATATGTGTTTGCTGGAATCTCGTTAATCCAATCATGCGCATCACCACCTGTAACTAAAATCTTTTTCGGATAGGATTTCCATAAATTTTATTTCATACAAACCTTGTCCGGAAAATTACGAACACAACAAAACAAAAATCATCCAAATCGGGCTGGCTGTTCTCAAGTGATGAACCAACATACATTCGTCATTTCATTTTTATTTATATTGTAGCGTTTCAAAGGGATTCGCACCCACTCTGTGCATTTTGGAAAATTTGTTTTTAGTAAATTTGAATTTGTAACATTGTAAAATTGAGAGGTGGGACGAATCGAGGAAAATTTAAGGCTTTTTGCCAAGATGGCTGCCCGAGCCGGTCGTTAAGTTTCGGCTCTGTGAATTATTTTTGAGATTGTGAGTTATTATGTCGATATTAGTATAAATAAAGTGAATTAGATGGGAATGCATTATTGCCCTTTTTTGAAACTATTATTTTTGAGATTTGAATTAAATTGGATATTCGTGAGTTTGATTATTAAAGAATTATTTTTTTGGTGAGTTATATTTTTTATGAGTTATTTTGGATTTTGGAAGCTATTAATTTAATTATTTGGAAATATAAAATTACATTAAAATTATATTTGAGCCAACGAATGTTGAAATTGATAAAACGACGATTTGGATCAGGCTGGAAATCAAACTTCGTTCCCTTTAAAGACAATTAAAATTTTATTTAATATTTGTTTTACATTGGACTTTAGATTAGTAATTATTTATTTGGTCTAATAAAGCGTAGCGCCACCACTGCTTTTATTAACGCTATCTGTAGCTTTATACGTCTTCTAGCTTTACATGCGAAATTAATTTTTTTTATAAACTATAATTCAAAGTTAAATATAAAATTATAATTAGAAGTTTTTGTATTCTGTATATTAATTGCATGCGCTTTGCAGAATTCGTATCTTGAACGTCAACTTAACCTCACAATTTATTTGACAATTTGGTGAAGTTGGGCTTCCAGTATGGACGGGAGGCTTTCGAGAGAGTCGATTAAATTTGAAGAAAGTATCAGTGCTTTGCGAGCTTCCGGTAGTGGACAAAACGATGACAAAATTCCAGCAGACGAAATGGCGAACGCAGATTTTGAATTAGAAAGTTTGCATCATTCCATTGATATTAAAGAAGAAGAACCGATTTTAGAATATCAACAGGATAGTAACGAGGTAAACCGTAACTTGTATTTAGTTTTAAATATTTATACTTGAGAAGCTCGATAAAATTATCTTCAATAATTCACACTTCGGATGTGAACATAAATCTGGATTCAAAGGTAACTAAGAACTCATACCGTGGTAAACTGTTTGAATATTAAATAATACTGTGCCTAATGACTACGACAGCTCACATATCAACCTATACAACAGAGTTCGGGGTATATTTTTAGCTGTTGTAATTCAATCAGTTGTACGATTTGTTAGAATTATAAGTTGGATTCTTCCGGATTACGGTGATCCGCTATTAGGATTGCAGTATTGTTACCATTAATTAAACCTGATTAAATATGGCAAATTGTGCAATTAAGAGTTTGATTAATAAAATTGTAACGTGGAAAAATTGTTCAAAATAATAAAACATCCAATTCCTATCAAAATCTTGTGAATTTGAAGTCAGTGCTTTTATAATGCAATGCTCTTAATTGTTCACCAGTAAAAGTAATTGATTTTTGATTTGAAGTGATTAGGATATTCTTGATCGTAGAGAGACAATAAAAGTTTATGTACAAAATAGTACGACTGTAGTTAATTAAATTATTATTTTACCTACCGAAAACTGAAAATATTGTCAATGCGATAAATAATAGAAAGAACGATCGATAAATTTTAGTTGTCGACAAAATTTTGTTTCGACGTTAAAAGTTGAAAATGTTTAGAAAAATTTTACTAGTATTATTTAAAAACTCCGATGAACACCTACGGAAAACTGAAAATATTGTTAATTCGACAAATAATCGAAAGGACGATTAACAAATTTTAGTTATTGACAGAATTTTTTTTTGTAGTTAAAATTTGCGAGTGTCAATATAATTACGATTTATCTTTTTATCTACATTATTGAGTTTTACTAGTATTATTTAGTGATACCAATGAACACATTGTAATATTTGTTACCAAAACCGTTCGGTTAGTAAAGATTCCGTTGTTCTTATTATTCTTCGAGAGGATCAAGACCACGGATGACTTTTGGTCAGATTCAAGCGATGATGAAATTACAAGTATTGTTCCTACTGAGTTAATAATTAATTATCGTGTTAATATTTTGTTTATTATTGGCTATCAACTTATTTAGCCCAGTCAAAATAGACATAAAAATAGGGTAAGCTTGCATAAATTATGATACAGCTGAAAATTGGTGGAGGTCTTCATTTCATTATTGCAAATGAAATGTCGGAAGTCCCTATCGATCCCACATCTGATAAAAAAGTTATTCAAGGGTAAAGGTCGAAAATTTCGGTTTTTCGCCATTTTCTCGCAAACGGCGAGTGTTATTTTTATTACAGTCTTTCAGGCAATTGCAGATGTGGGAGTAAAGTTTTAATTGGCTCTAAACTATCATTAATTATTTCCCAACCCCAGTCTTCTGGATTCAGTGGGTTACCAAGCCACACTTGGAACTTGATAATATACTCGATATAAATGTTTTGAGCCGATGCAGATGTTGGAAGAAGACAGGATAATTGCAGTCTCTTATTCTTTCTTGTATTTTTGACAAAAGTTAAATACCTATACTTGTCTAGGCTATTATTTTTTTTGGAACTCCATAAATACCAAGCAGTAACTAGATTCCATTTGTCATAATATCATGCGGAGAAGAAATAATTTTTTTGAATGCTTCTGCGCAATCGATATTAGATCATTTTTTTTTTCAAACATTTGTAATATTGCTGTTTAACCCCTTTTGAATATCTCTGAGGTTGTGTCGCATTTAGTTATTGCATGCAAGACTAAAAGAACAGCCGATGAAGCATTACAAGCCGCATAAGAGTAAATATGAGTATTTCGATGTTTGAAATGGCGATATCTCTGAAATGATGATTCGTAGAGAAAAAAAGCATAGAGACAATTTTTATAGAGAATTTAATAATCTGCAACTTTTGTTTAAGCTATTTTTACTATAACTCTCGCCGTTTGCGAGAAAATGAATATGACCTGAATAACTTTTTTAGCAGATGTGGAATCGATGGGGACTTTCATTTGTAATAATGAAATGAAGACCTCCACCAATTTTCAGCTGTATCGTAATTTATGCAAGCTGAAATGCTATTTTGACTGGGCTAATTCTCGAGTCTTGCGGTCCACGGAGGGAGAAAGTTTTTTCCAATTCATTGTTGTTAAAAAATATAAATACTAAATAATTTGAATAAAAACATAAGTTTATTTTATATATGTTGGGACCGGTCGCGCTCTGGTAATTGACTTAAGAATCCTCGATCCGAGCTCCGGTTTTCTGTTGACGGTACTTGTGTTTTGAACTACTCTGGATTCTGGATTGAGAGTGGAGGGCAGGCCAAAGCCTGCATGCACTCAGGCCACATATCGGGCCCATTATGCTGCCTCCGGCTGTTCAGCGGCCCACCTTCCCTTCTAGTCCCCGAGCCATCCCAAACTTAGAACAAACTCGAGTAGTTTTGAGGGCGGTGCGTCACTAATACTGGCCATGCTAGGCCAGAAGTTCCCAAACATGGATCCTCTTTTTGATGCTAACGACGGGCAGTTGCAGAGCACGTGCTCTATCGTTTCGTCTGCTTCGTTACATTCACGACAGATTGGACCGTCAACCAGTCCCATTGTGTGTAAATGTTTGTTTAGCTTGCAGTGTCTCGTGAGAAACCCAGCAATAGTACGCAGATTATCCCGAGACAGCTGCAGGTAATATTTTGTATGTTTTTCCGAGCATATTTTGCATCCATCCAATTACATTTGCCCGCCTTTCCGAATGCAATTTTTGTGTTTCCTTCTTTATGATGACATCTAAGGTTCTGACCGCCAGCGCGATAAAAGGCTCGGGACCACAGGGCAGGTTACCCGAACCCAATCTCGCCAACTTGTCAACCCTTTCGTTGCCCTCATTTCCTATGTGCCCTTTTACCTAGCTAAGAGTTATGGTATTGTGTGTTGATATCACATTCAGTGCCCAGATACATTGTAGCACCAGGCCCGCGATAATCTTATGGCGACCAAGTGCCAAAAGAGCAGCTCTACTGTCTGTGATTATCTGAATTGTCTTGCCCTGGATATCCTTTTCCTGGACTATTTGTGCACAGTGTAGTATGCCCATGAGCTCCGTTTGGAGAACGAAGGCATATCTACCCAGCGTTAGGTTTATATCTAGCTGCAGTTCAGAAGAGAAAACTCCCGCACCTGAGCCAGTATTGCTCTTAGAACCATCCGTATACAGACGTATGTCTGATTCGTCGATTCCTGTTGCGTTTAGTAGGATGTTAAACTTCCTATCAAACACATATTTAGGAGAGATTCTGTCGGCATCTAGACCCAGAAGAGGTACTCTTTTAGAGCAGTCCTCGAGGATCCTCGCATGCCCACAGGCTCCCTGTCTTATGGGTCCAAAGGCCCCATGACCGCATCCTAAGAGCAGCCCTTATCGCCTGCTCCTCCACATAAAGATCTAGCGGAGGAAGGCATAGAAGAGTCTCCAAGGCCACAATGGGTGTTGTTCGTATCACTCCTGTCAGAGCCAAGCAGACTGATCTCTGCAGCCGATATAGGGAGGACGCTGTTGTTGCTGGTTTGGTCCTGGGCCACCAAACAAGTGCTCCATAGCATAGCATAGGCCTTATTATGGCAGTGTAGAGCCAGTGGGCGATCTTCGGAGAGAAGCCCCACGATCTTCCCATTGCCCTTCTACACTGCCAGAAGGCCATGCCAGCACTGGTGATTTTTGCAGTAGTATGATTCCCAGATACTTGACCTCGGATGCCATTTTGAGAGGGCTTCCTTTTAAGCTGGGCATTTTCATGTTCCTCGGCTTTCTTTTTCTGGTGAACAGGACAAGCTCTGTCTTGGTCGGGTTAACCGAGAGAGATTGCTCTGTGCACCATTTTTCTAAGATTCCAAGAGCATCCTGCATCAACTCACACAGGACATTCTCGAACTTTTCTATAAGCAGTATGGCTATATAATCTGCGTATCCAATGGTATAGTAACCATGTTTATTGAGGCGTCGCAAAAGGCTGTCCGCTACAAAGTCCCACAAAAGTGGCGAGAGTACGCCTCCCCGCGGGCAGCCCCTGGTGACAACGCCTTTTATACTCGCATCACCCACACCAATCGTAACCGCCCTGCTGCCCAGCATAGAGCTGATCCACCTTACGATGGTACAGGGAACGCTATGACCTTGTAGGGATGCCGTAATGCTTTTGAATGTGGCCTATCAAAAGCCCCTTCTATATCTATAAACGCTCCTAGGGTACATTCCTGAAACTGTAACGATTTCTCGATACATTCCACAACTATATGTAGTGCGTACTCAGTTGATCTCCTTGGAGTGTATTCATGTTGTATCGGATGTAGTGGGTTATGCACCAACACACCATTTCGAATTTCTTTGTCGCACAGTCTTTCCAGTGTCTTTAAAAAGAACGAGGTAAGACTACTCTTACTGTTCGCTGTCAGATGCGGTTCATCACCCGAACGAGATTTGTTATTTTTGAATTCTACGATTCTATGGGGATATTTTTAATTAGTTAAGAAAACAACCACGTGAAATCGTGGAATTACTTCTGATTGAAGTAATTTTGTTTTATATTAATTTATCTTTGTTTTCTGATTACTGTATTACGATACTAAAATGTCAGGAAAAACCTGGGAAAGCCAGTGAATTTGCATTGAAAATTTTGGTGAGAACACTGAAACTATGTGTTTGTTACAGGAAACTTGGAATGATTCAAACGACAACACGAAAATGAAGACCGAGGAACAAACGGAGATCAAGATAGAAGATTTGCATCATACTTACGATATCAAAAAAGAGAAGTCAACTGTGGTAAATCTATCTAATGGAGAATGTAAATCAGAAGTAAACGATAAAAAGTTTTCGTGCGAACTGTGTGATTACAAATGTAATGTTAAACGAAATCTAAAAGCTCATTTATTAATTCATTCTACTGAGAAAACTTGTGGTATATGCGGTTATAAAAGTGAACGTAAGGTGGATTTCAAAAGACATATGGCAACTCATAGTAACCTGAAATCATTTAATTGTAAATTTTGTGATTATAAATGTACCCGTGGCAGTACTCTTACATCTCATTTAAGGGTTCATACGGGCGAGAAACCGTATACGTGTGAAATTTGCGGTGATAAATTTGCACGTACAGGAAGCTTAAAATCGCATTTGAGAATACATACAGGAGAGAAACCGTTTGCCTGTGAAATTTGTGATTATAAATGTACTCTTGCCAGTCGGCTTAAATATCATTTAAGGGTTCATACGGGCGAGAAGCCGTATACATGTGGAATTTGCGATTATAAATTTGCACATACGGAAAGCTTAAAATCGCACTTAATGATACATACAGGCGAGAAGCCTTTCGCTTGCAAATTCTGTGATTATAAATGTACACTTAGCTACAAGCTTAAAATTCATTTAAGGGTTCATACGGGCGAGAAACCGTATATGTGTGGAATTTGCGATTTTAAATCTGCACAAAAGAGAAACTTCAAATCTCACTTAAGGATACATACTGGTGAGAAACCGTTCGCTTGTGAAATTTGTGATTATAAATGTAGAGAGAAACCAAGCTTAAAAAAGCATATACGAATCCATACAGATGAGAAACCGTACATGTGCAAAATATGCGATTATAAATGCTCCCGGTTAGAATATCTAAAGGCCCATTTAAATAATCATACGGGCCAGAAACCGTACAAGTGTAAACTTTGCGATTATAGTTTTTCACAAAAACAACAATTAAACCTGCATTTACTAACTCATACAGGCGAAAAACCGTACGAATGTAATATTTGTGATTATAAATGTCTACAAAAAGAACGTTTAAATCAACATTTAAGAACTCATACAGGCGAGAAACCGTATAAGTGTAACATTTGCGATTATAGTAGTTCACAAAAACGACAATTAAACTTGCATTTACTAACTCATACAGGCCAGCAACCGTATAAGTGTAACATTTGCGATTATAAATGTTCCCGCAAAGATACTCTGAAAAATCATTTAAATACTCATACGGGCGAAAAACCATATGAGTGTGACATTTGCGATTATAAATGTTCACGCAAAGATTCTCTAAAAACCCATTTCCTCATTCATACGGGTGAGAAACCGTTTGGATGTAACATGTGCAATTATAAATGTGCACAAAAAGGATATTTAAAACGGCATTTAAAAACCCATACGACATAGCCGCTTTTATTCCGGCCCCCTCCCCAATTGGGGAGCAACTGGCTAGCGATTGAGGGATTATCAAAATACTGATTGTTGGAAATGAAGTGGAAAAAGAGACAAATGCGACGACATAGCAACTTAAAAGTACATATGAAACGGAAATATACGAGAAAACAAGAACGAACTTAAAATGATTAGGAAAAAAATTGGATTGGTACATAGCATGTAAGGTCGTTGGTGAAATCAGAAAAGATGGAGGAAGTAGCAAAACGAAGTGAGGAAATATGTGGTAGAAGTAGCGGCTTTACACGAATTCAGATTAGGAAGTTGGTACGTTGAGATCCAGGGTCGTATTTAAGGGGTTACAACCCCCCCCCCCCCCCGAAGTTATTTATCAATTAATAAAGTACTGGAAGTTGTTCAACTATAATCTTAAAATATCAGAAAATATAAAAACAATTAACAAAAACATTAAACTTGAAGTGTTTAAATACAGCAAATACAAATATATAAATGCAGTTTAAGTACAGCTAATTCTGCTTTTAACTTTCCTTTGGATTTAGCTAACATCGATGACCCTGTTTGTAAAATCACGAAAAATTCTCACCAAAAAGAGATATCTCAAAGGTGTAAAATTTACCTGTTTAACTCACTATTTTTTCAATAGATAAGTGGTTTAGGTAGTGTAATTCGATATTAATATGGATTATTAATATGATCACTATTTTTTATCTACAAAACCGTAGGGCCACTACTGATAGCGGCGGTTCAATGGTCGTTTTATACCTCCTTGACAAAAGTAGCAAACGGTCACTATTTTCAAAACCTTGACGGTTTGGGCATATAACCCCAGTCGCATCAACACGTAGTGATAAGACGAGCCACGAGTGAGGCTGCAAGGGGGGGAGGACTTATTGGAGTCCATCGAAGACTTAATCTGTTCTACGACGGAAATAAAAATCAAATAGTCGTTTTTACTTCGTTTACCATATTATTTTCTTTTAAAACCCATAGCGCCACCACTGGGTTTGGTAACGCCATCTTTAGCTTTACACGCATTTTAGATTTTCACGTCGTATTAATAGTTGACGTGTGATATTTATTTCGAAGTCACTGATGTGTTAGTTTTTTTTTAAACTATAATTTAAAGTTAAATAAAAAATTATAATTACATATATTTGTATTCTGTATATTAATTGTGTATGCGTTTTGCAGAATTTGTAACCGGAACATCAACCTAACCTCACAATTTATTCTACAATTTGAAGAAGTTGCGCTTCCAGTATGGACGGGAGACTTTCGAGAGAGTCGATTAAATTTGAAGAAAGTATCAGTGCTTTGCCAGCTTCCAATAGTGGACAAAACGATGACAAAATTCCAGCAGACGAAATGGCGAACGTAGATTTTGAATTAGAAAGTTTGCATCATTCCATTGATATTAAAGAAGAACCAATTTTAGAATATCAACAGGATAGTAACGAGGTAAACCGTTTTAAATATTTATACTAGAAAAGCTCGATAAAATTATCTTCAACAATTCACAGTACGGAAGGTGGTTTATATGCCAGGATGTAAATATAAATCTTGATTTAAAGGTAACTAAGAATTCATACTGTAGTGAACTGTTCGAATGTTAAATAATATCGTGTTCGATGATTACGACAGCTCACATATCAAGCTATTTGGGGTATTTTATTTTTCTGTTATAATTCAATCAGTTGTACAGATTTGCTAGAATTACAAGTTGGGTATCCTCGGATTACGGTGATCTGCTATTAGGATTGCAGTATGGTTACCATTAATTAAACCTGGTTAAATATAGCAAATTGTGCAATTAAGAGTTAGATTAATAAAATTGTGACGTGGAAAAATTTTTAAAAATAATAAAACGTCCAATTCTTATCAAAATCTTGTGAACTTGAAGTCGGTGCTTTTATAATGCAATGCTCTTAATGTTCACCACTAAAAGTAATTGATTTCTGATTTCAAGTGGTAGGGATGTTCTAGATCGTAGAGAAACAATAACAGTTTAAGTACAAAATAGTAAGACAGTCACCCCGTGTGACGATTATTTTTTAAGTTATTTTTTGAGATTTTTTTTATGACAAACAATAAAAATATAGACGTTTGAACTTTTTTCTATAGTCAGAATATTTTCAGACCAAAATTTTCATCACAATTACTCTAAAAGCCAAGATTGTTTTTTGACTAGTTTGTCGACGGTCTCCATGATTCCGGCTTATTGGCTTATCTAAAATTAAAAAACCAAACGGCATCTCAATCTGTAAAGCTGTGGCTATCGAATGAACTAGAATAATTCAAAAATATTGGTAATTGAATAATTGACATGTTTTTGAAAATTAATTTTCAAATTTCATGATTTTATTTGAATATTTTGTTACGAATAAAAAAAACTTTTCGGAATTTATCAATTCTTTTAGTTGAATCGATGACCATACATGTTCGGAATCTACCATTCAAATTTTAAAGCAATGGGTCATACGGTTTTTGAGATATCGTGGAGACTAGTTAGAAAAATGTAGGGGAATGCTGTCAGGGTTGTTCCGTCGTCTAGGTCGGCCCATTGCGATTTTTCAGTGTAGATCACTGGAACCACCTATATGCGAGTGTGGCAAAACATCCTTCAATGACAACGAACTTTTCGTGCCATTACTGATTTCTGTTGTGTTATTGTGGATTCGTAAGGTAAAGACTGTTGCAAAATAAGAAAAGCGTGTCATGCTAGTACTATCACATGTATTGTTGATGTCAATGTCTATCTACATTTTTATTTACAAGGTTGCCAGCGGCTTAACATACTACAAAAATCATGATACGAGAGAAGCTCGATAAACTTATTTTCATTAATGCACACCACGGAACGAGGTTTATATGTCAAGTTGTGAATATAAATCTTGATTTAAAGGTAACTAAGAACTTCTACCGTGACGAACTGTTTGAATGTTAAATAATAACTTACCCAATGATTACGACAGCTCACATATCAACCTATACAAGAAAGTTTGGGGTATTTTTTTAGCTGTTGTAATTCAATCAGTTGTATGATTTGTTAGAATTACAAGTTTGGTTCTTCTGCTTCAGCCGTTATTCGTTCACTCTTGAACGTAGGCCACTTCATTTTTTTTCTTTACAGTTTTTTTAAAGCAGGTTTTGGTAGTCGAAACAAAAGTACTAACAAAAAGAAAGTAATAACGAGAAACTTACAGTCACACAATAAATACCGATCTCTGAAAAATATATTAAATGTTTTGCTTCCTCCTCTGATACTCAACGATGTGCTTTAAAAATAGCTACAAATTTTGATGGTGACTCCAGGGATATCTTTAAAATGGTAATTGAAATAGAAAAGACTAGCATTGTCTTTGTATTATATATCTCCAGCAACATACAAATTTTTATGCAAATCTTTATGTATGCAATTGGCGGCCAAATGTCAATAAGGGTTGAAAAAATGTATAATGAAGCGTGGGGGGAATAAAACATAACATTTGGTGCTGAAAAACTTGGTCAGCAAATTATTTGCTGCCATTGCGGTATGTCAGCTTAAAATTCAGCTGATTTTCAGTTTCAGCAAATTAGCTGACGTTTCGAAGCGGCAGCTTTAAATTCAGCTTCGGCAAATTAGCTGAATTTTAATCTTACGCTTCGATACGTCGTACGTCATACGTCAAAATTGAAGATTATTATAATTATTACAAGTATACATTCGAAAAGTATAATCCATTAATTAATTAAAATCAATTAAGATAGATTTACGGTTCAGTTGAACACGTGTTTTTATAAATCGATTCATTATTTTATGAACACAGCAGTGTAGTAAAATAATTACAGAGCTATAAGCTATTCTAAAGCATTCTTCAAAGTTTCAATATTTTGTCGTTTAGTGAACATTTATAATACAAATTATATTATTTGTATTTTATATTGTCAATTGATTAGTAATTTAAAAAATGGACCAACATTTAAAGTGCACAAAATTTGTATTAATTTTCATCAATTTCATCATCAATAAATAAAAATAGTGTTAATTAAAATCGAAATGATTTTCAATGTAAATCTATAATTTATTTTCAAATGCAATATTGGGCTTTCGCTTTAAGACATAAATCGCATACAAAAGCGAAATCGCATAAATTCGACCGCATGGTAAAAGAAATTCGCAAAAATATCATCAATCGTTTAACTTTATTTTTAAATTTTTTAATTTTTGTCATTAGTAAGTCATACTTTCAGGCAGTAAATATATTTTTGAATATTTTATAAAATTTTTGTGCACGTTTTTACGGACTTAGCAGAATTTTATTTACGATCCCCAGTGCAGACATATTTATATTAATTTTATTTTCATTTTTTTTTCATAGTAAAACAATTTTTAAAAATATGTTACCAATTATAATCGATTTATGCAAAATTAGGAATTTTTGTGTTAATAATTAACCAAAACAAGACAATTTTTGCTATTTTTAAATTTCAATGTAATCGAATTTAACACGGTAGGTGTAGGCCTACTATTGCTTTTTACAACATTGTAGCTAATTTAGTGTATTTTTAAAAATTTTGTAACTATATGTGCAAATCAATTGTAACAAAATTATTTTGGGAATTATTTTGGGACTTGGCAGATTTGTCTGTGTGTCAGATAATTTGAAACCTAATATGTGTTTGTTACAGGAGACCTGGAACGATTCAACCGACAACACTGAAGTGAAGACCCAGGAACAAATGGAGATCGAGGTGAAAGATTTGCATCATACTGACGTTATCCAAAAAGAGAAGTCAACAGTGGTATATACATCTGATGGAGAATGTAAATCAGAAGCAAATGATAAAAAGTTTTCGTGCGAACTTTGTGATTACAAATGTAAAGTTAAACAATACCTAAAATCTCATTTATTAATTCATTCTACCGAGAAAACGTATACTTGTGGTATATGCGGTTATGGAAGTGCGTGTAGAAGGAATTTCAAAAGACATATGGTTACTCATAATAACGTAAAATCATTTAAATGTAAGATTTGTGATTATCGATCCGCACATCGCGGACATTTAAATACTCATGTAAGAGCTCATACAGGCGAGAAACCTTTCGCTTGCAAATTCTGTGATTATAAATGTACTTATGCCTACATACTTAAAAATCATGTAAGGGTTCATACGGGTGAGAAACCGTATACGTGTGAAATTTGCGATGCTAAATTTGCATATACGGGAACCTTAAAATCGCACATGAGAACACATACAGGCGAGAAATCGTTTGCTTGTGAAATTTGTGATTATAAATGTACACGTGGCAGTCGGCTTAAAGAACATTTCAGGGTTCATACGGGCGAGAAACCGTATACATGTAAAATTTGCAATAATAAATTTTCAAATTTGGGAAGCTTAAAATCCCACTTAAGGATACATACAGGTGAGAAGCCTTTCGCTTGCAAATTCTGTGATTATAAATGTAACATTGGCGAACAGCTTAAAAATCATTTAAGGGTTCATACGGGCGAGAAACCGTATATGTGTGAAGTTTGCGATTTTAAATCAGCACATAGGGGAAGCTTCAAATCGCACTTAATGATACATACAGGGGCGAAACCGTTTGCATGCGAAGTTTGTGATTATAAATGTAGGGAGAAACAAAACTTAAAAAAGCATATGCGACTCCATACAGGTGAGAAACCGTACCTGTGTAAAATATGCGATTATAAATGCTCCCGGATAGAATATCTAAAGGCCCACTTAAATAATCATACGGGCGAGAAACCGTACGAGTGTAAACTTTGTGATTCTAGTTTTTCACAAAGACAACAATTAAACCTACATTTATTAACTCATACAGGCGAAAAACCGTATCAGTGTGACATTTGCGATTATAAATGTAATCAAAGAAAAAATTTAAATGGTCATGTATTAACTCATACGGGTAAGAAACCGTACGAATGTAACATTTGCGATTATAAATGTTCACTCATAGATACTCTAGAAAGCCATTTAAATACTCATACGGGCGAAAAACCGTATGAGTGCAAAATTTGCGATTTTAAAAGTTCTCTCAAAGGTTCTCTAAAAAACCATTTAAAAACTCATACCGCCGAAAAACCGTATCAGTGTGACATTTGCGATTATAAATGTTCACGCATAGATACTCTAAAAAGCCATTTAAATACTCATAAGGGCAAAAAACCGTACGAGTGTGCCATTTGCTATTATAAATGTTTCAAGAAAGGATATTTGAAAATCCACTTACGCACTCATACGGGCGAGAAACCGTTTGAGTGTAACATGTGCAATTATAAATGTGCACAAAAAGGAAATTTAAAACAGCATTTTAAAACTCATACGACACAGACGCATCTATTTGGGCTTCCCTCTCTCCAAGTTAATTGATTTAAACCAGTTCGATGGGGTTTGGTTGCGGGTGGAACCTCGAAAGACATTTGTTGTTTGCAAATAAAGAAGAAGTATACGCCTGACAAGTAATAGAGCGATTATCAAAAATCATATTTTAGGAGATGGAGTGATCGGAAAGTTTCCGAAGGGAACTCCATATAACAAAGAATAACCAAATACGACGACATGGCAACATAAAAATACGTATGATATGTAATACGGATTCGGAAGTCGAAGTCGGTGTGAGGTCGTTTCTGAAATCAGAAAAGATGAAGGAAGTAGCAAGCAAAGGGGAACGAGAACTGAAGAAAAAAATTATACCACGTTCTATTCAAGTGAAAGCATGCAAGGAAGAGTTTAGAAGAATACGTAATAACATACAAAGCAGTCAGTGGTAAAATATTATTAAGGTGTGTAATTTTTTAAATGTATTCAATGGCGTTCAATAGATGTCTCTATGTCGATAGATAAAATTTTAAAATTAAATAAACCTTAGCTTCACCAATCGTAGGTGCAGGATTTTCAAAATTGCACATTTTATAAAATTATACAATTGCTGTTTTTCTCGCCGTTTAGTCACAAATTTTTTTAAAATAAACAAACTAAACAAAATATTAAAATAATGAATTGTAAGTATTTGGTAAAGAATTTTGATTTTAAATCTTCATCATTTCTATAACGTAATTTTTTCAAAATTCATTTTCTTGTTTATTCAAATATTCTTAGTCCAAACCTGTAAATGTAAATTATTGTTGTTTGCATGGTTTTTTTAAATATTTTATGCTTATATTATTTCAAAGAATTTTTGACTAGTGAAACACTCCGATTACACTGAATCTTTAGATTTCAGATTATTATGATTGTAATTATTATTTAACGACATGTAACATAATCAGCAATCAGTATATTAATTTTAGAATAGAAAAAAATAGAATAGAATATATTAATTCTAGAATAGAATTAAGTCTACAAAATTGATGTCATACAATTTTTTCCATCTTCAGCCGCAAAATGCAAAACAAACTTTTTAAAAAAAATTTCAAATCTGTAAAATATAGCTATTTTTTCCGAATCGCATACTCCGCAACTTTTAAGTATTTTCGAGAAATTTTTTTTATAAATTTACGCCTCCTTCGATTAAAAATTTTATTTTAAAGAATTAATTTTTCATGAAACGCACGCCAATACCGTCGTTTCTCCTCTTCCGACTATATTGAAGAAAGTAATCGTAAATTTTTGGAGTAAAAATTCTTGCCAGCGATCTGATATCCGTCTCTACCACTTTAAATTCCTGTAAAGTTGGTTTACAATCGACGCGCAGACAGCAAATCCAAATAAATTTTTCTAAATTTTAAAAATCGAAAATTTTTTACTTTTACATCGATAACACTCGTGAAAAAAGAAGAAAAGTTTCTACAAACTTTTTCGAAAATTCGCTCTGTTAAACTTGAAACTGGCGATTACGGTATTCGATTAAATGGCCGGTGATTTGAATTGAAGATTTTCGTCTTTCGAGATTTTGTGGATTTGTTCCATTAATAAGCTGTTTCCGATAAAAAGCGTCATACACAAAAATACGCACATTGTAAATCACCATTCTGTGGACGCAAAATATTTTTAAATTTTTGCAAATGTTACGCGCTAGAGTCGCAACAAAGTCAAAATTTTTAATATTTTTCTATTGGCCGTAGCGGCCTTATTTACCAACCGATTCTTGATTTCAAAACGGCTTTGTAAGCGTATCGCTATTCTCCACAAAATGGATTTCATAAACTTTTTTCCCATCTTCAACCGCATAGCCGCAAAATGCAAAACAAAATTTTTATTTAAATTTGAAGGGTTGGATTCTTTTTCGAAAAAAAAAAATTGTGAAATATAGCAAATTTTATTTCGAAATCGCATGCCCCCGCAACTTTTAGGTATTTTCGAGCAAATTTTTTTAGTTACAATATTTATTTCAAAATAAAAGTTTTACTTGCCTGGAAATTTGTTGAACTAGAACTCCACTGTTGAATGGAGTGGAAAAAAGAGACAAATACGACGACATAGTAACTTAAAAGTACATATGAAATGGAAATAAACGAGAAAACAAGGACGTACTTAAGATGATTAAGAAAAAAACATAGCATGTAAGGTCGTTGCTGAAACTAGGAAGGATGGAGAAAGTAGCAAAACGTAGTGATGAAATGTGTGGTAGAAGTAGCTGCTTTACAGGAATTGAGATTAGGAAGTTGGTACGTAGAGATCCATGGCCGTATTTAAGGGTGGGTTTAGGTTCTCGTCACTTAGACGGGAGCCAAAAAACTCTGAGTCGAATCATCAGTGCCCTCCGTGACGTTTCAAATCTAAATATACTGGCTCTGAATCACACAACGTGGTGGTTTATGGCTATTTTTCCTTGTCATCGATGAGTAGGTGTTGGCGCTAAATTCAATTTTAGAAGTCGCATCTTACAATTGCTTGAACCAAATTTTAATGGAAACATAAATTTTATGACCATCATAGGCAGCATAGCTTAAAATAACACTTCCGCAATAAATTAGAGTGGGTATTGTAAACCCATAAATTGTTTTATATTTTGGTGTGAATTTTATGTATAAAAAATGTACATTTGCTTAAGATTTGTGAAATTTTCTTTCAGTTTAATTTAGTTATTCGTTTTGACAATATTATTTTACCATCGCCATCGGTAAAATATGTTGTTGATTGAAAAACGCAGTGGACTTCTGGTTCGTTATTTTCGTGGTACGTTTACCAATCGTCAAAAACATGTTCGCTCGTCTCAATCGCAAAAACAATCGTCCATCTTGTCCGTTTTACATTTTTCCATACCCTTTTCGCGCGTCACTTTTTCTAGGCTCCGCGCACACACTTTCGAGGTTCCGCGTACACTTAACTTCCAACAAAATAAGAATTTAGTTTGTGATTTGTATTCAAATTTTAAAATTAAGACATTTTATTTAAAGACGGGTTACACAAAGGTCGGTTGCTTCCAAACGTTACTAGTTTGTTGGTTATGAAAAGTTACTGTTAGAGTAGCGGGACGCGAAGATCACTCTTATGATTTTAACACCGGAAGAGTACGGCTGCTTTTTGTGTCAACAAGTGGTTTAAAAAGTTATTCAGTAATTTAATGTGAGAATATGGAGAGCCAAGCTGGCTTTAAACATGGTACACAGAGAAGTGGCTAGTGTATTCAGCCGCTGCTGTAGTAGTGCGGGGAAAATACTGTTCTCGCCTTGAGATTTGAATGTTTTGAAAATGTTTATCGCACATTCAATTTTCGTTTTGTTAATTATTTTATCTGCTACTTTCCAGTGGTCCCTGCCTGCCCGACGAGTCGGAAAAGCATGGTGCCTCTGGCCAGTAGAGTCGTTATGAGGTTTGGGAACACATCCCAGGAAGTGTGTCCGGAGCAGTAGCCCCAGAGTTTTCTCCCCTGATGATGTGAACCAATCCTGTAGTTTTTCTATTATGCCCACCTTTATGAAAAGCTCGTTGGAGTCTTGCGCATTCTGGAGTTTTCTCAACCTCCCCGCAGTATTTCCTCTATGAGTCTTCCTTTGCTTTCCGAATGGCGTACATATATTTCAGACCGGAGCTTTTGTAATCTTTTCAGTCTCATGTTTTCTTAGCTTTGGTAAAAGACTTTCGAGACGCTGCCCTGAGAGATTTAAGTTCACGGTTTCACCAAATAGTCCCCCTCTGCCCCCGCTTACCTTTTCTTTCTTTTAGAGGGCAGTTTTCTTCAAAGGCTGTAATAACGGCAGACGTAATAGCGGCATTCATCACTTCCGTGTTGGTGACTTTCAGCGGACATTCCTCTATCTCCTGTCTAAAATGAGTTCAGTCACAGGTTCTGGGATTCCTGTACCAGTCCCCCAACATAGTCAGGGTTTCAATATCGAACTTTATGTATTTTGATGAGAGAGTGACTCCTCCCGAGAGACGTGCCATTCCCTGATCACTTGACTAACGTGGGAAGTATCTATCTATGTCAATTATCTCTTCTCTTCCAACAGTGATAAAGGTTGGCTTACCTCCCTTGTTCATTATCTCCAGCATCCTGCTGAAGACAAATTCAAGTAAGAACTCACCTCTGCTGTTTGTTTCTTTGCTTCCCCATACTATGTGGTGTGCATTGGAATCGCAGCGGATCATCAGTTGTGTTTTACTGCTTTTGCAGTCCAGTACCAGATTCTCTAACTCTTTTGATGGACGTGGTTCGGTTAATCGTATGGGAGGTATACTGATGCCACCACAGGTCTCTCAAGCACCCTTGAATAGTTATTTTAACTTTGGCTGCTATTAAGTTTCTGGTGCAGAGACCCCATAGTGGCAAAGGCTGAGCCCATTTTTTGCAATTATTCCTGCTCTAGATTGATTATCTCCCGGTCGCCTAGAGATGTAAGTCCCTTGATTTGGCTCTCTGTTATACAGGGTTCCTAAATCGGGACCACATTAATGTCGTGTTTTAATATACTATACCACTGCAAGGCTGTCGAATAGCTTGGAATAACCGGATCATTGTGCCTACGATCCGGTTAGGAGAATTGCTTCTCTTGGAGCTCTATCTACACTGCCATCAACTGAAGGCTCAGATGTGCTTGAAGGTGTAGATGGCAGGGGTAACTCTAGATCCCCTCCGTATACCTCCATCGCCAGTTTCTCCAAGGTGAGTTTTTTGTGAAGTTCAGGTAAGGCTTGTATTGAATTTCATGGATTTTATTCCAGGATAATTTGTCAATCAGCAAAATTAATTGCTGGCCCTTAGTGTCAGACTTTTTGTTTCATATAAATCAGGTCTCAGTTCTACATTGCTTCCTGATGGTGGTACAGCTAGTTCTGCCTTTAACCTTTTGTTGGATTTAGCCAACATCGACGACCCTGTTTGTAAAATCACGAAAAATTCTCACCAAAAAGAGATAATCTCTTTACCTTTTTATCTCATTATTTTTTATCTACTAAACCGTAGCGCCACCACTGATGGTGGCGGTTTAATGGTCGTTTTATACCCCTTGAAAAAATAGCAAACGGTCACTATTTTCAAAAACTTGACGGTCTGGACAATCGCATTAAATTGTAGAGATAAGACGAGCTACGAATGAAGCTGCTAGGAGGGAGAACTCATTGGAGTCCATCGAAGACTTGGTCTGTCCTACGACCGCAATAAAAATTAAATAGTTTTATTTACTTCGATTACCATATTATTTTCTTTTAAAACCCATAGCGCCACCGCTGGTTTTGTTAACGCCATCTTTAGCTTTACACGCATTTTAGATTTTCACGTCGTATTAAAAGTTGACGTGTGATATTTATTTCGAAGTCACTGACGTGTTAGTTTTTTTAAAACTATAATTTATAGTTAAATAAAAAATTAAAATTACATATATTTGTATTCTGTATATTAATTGTGTATGCGTTTTGCAGAATTTATCTAACCTAACCTCACAATTTATTCTACAATTTGATGAAGTTGCGTTTCCAGTATGGACGGGAGACTTTCGAGAGAGTCGATTAACTTTGAAGAAAGTATCGGTGGTTTGCGAGCTTCCAGTAGTGGACAAAACGATGACAAAATTCCAGCAGACGAAATGGCGAACGTAGATTTTGAATTAGAAAGTTTGCATCATTCCATTGACATTAAAGAAGAAGAACCGATTTTAGAATATCAACAGGATAGTAACGAGGTAAACCGTAATTTGTACTTAGTTTTAAATATTTATACTAGAGAAGCTCGATAAAATTATCTTCAATAATTCACACTACGGAATGTGGTTTATTTGACAGGTTGTGAATATAAATCTCGATTAAAAAGTAACTAAGAACTCATACCGTGGTGAACTGTTTGAATGTTAAATAATACTGTGCCTAATGATTACGACAGCTCACATATCAACCTATACAACAAAGTTCGGGGTATTTTTTTAACTGTTGTAATTCAATCAGTTGTACGATTTGTTAGAATTACAAGTTGGGTTCTCCCGGATTACGGTGAACCCCTATTAGGATTGCAGTATTGTTACCATTAATTAAACCTGGTTAATTATAGCAAATTGTGCAATTAAGAGTTTGATTAATAAAATTGTGACGTGGAAAAATTGTTAAAAATAATAAAACATCCAAGTCTTATCAAAATCTTGTGAACTTGAAGTCGGTGCTTTTATAATGCAATGCTCTTAATTGTTCACCAGTAAAAGTAATTAATTTTTGATATGAAGTGATATGGATATTCTTGATCGTAGAGAGACTGTGGTTAATTTAATTATTATTTTACTTACGGAATACTGAAAATATTGACAATGCGACAAATAATAGAAAGAACGATTGATAAATTTCAACAAATAAATGAAGGAACGATTGATAAGTTTTAGTTATCGAGAAAATTTTCTTTCGTTGTTAAAAGTTGCGAGTGTCAAAGTAATTACGATTTATCTTTTTATCTACATTATTGAATTTTACTAGTATTATTAAGTGATACCAATAAATACATTGTAAGATTTGTTACCAAAACCCTTCGAATGGTAAAGGTTTCGTTGTTCGTATTATTCTATAACGATGATGAAATTACTAGTATTTTTCCTACTGAGTTAATAATTAATTATCGTAGTAATATTTTGTTTATTATTGCTATCATATCAACTCATTCTCGAGAGTCTCGGTCCCATGGGGGTATAAAGTTTTTATCAATTTATTGTTATTAATAAATACAAATACAAAATAATTTGAATAAAAAAAAACATAAATATAAATCATGAGAGAAAAAATATAGTATGGATATTGTCAGTTAAACTATCTCACGATTTTAATTTATCTTATAGGCAGTAGGTAAGCGTACTCTTTTTTAAACATATTACACTAAGAAATGTTGGGGATTATCCATTAGTTGTCGAAAAGACTGCATTTTAACATTTGAAATTATATTGAATTAAATTTGAGCGTTCCGATTTTCTGTTGATGGTACGTGTGTTTAGAACTAGTACTCTTACTGTTCGCTGTCAGATGCGGTCGACACCCGGACGAGTTCTGCATCTTGGTAGATCTGATATTTTCGACCTCTGCCATTCTAGGGGGCTATTTTTAATTAGTTTAGCTGATTTAGTTTACTCCTGATCGAGTGCTATTCTTTTCGAGTTCCAAGTTTTAAAATGCGGTTTCGTCAAAAACTAATGGATAATCTGTAAAATAATTTGTTGGTTAACCCTCACCACGAATTTCAAAATTTCAACTATGCTATAGGAAACAGGACAATTTTCTGTGTATAATGCAACAAAAATTTTTTTTGATTAAGCATTACTTTTCGAAAAAAACGGCATTCTAAAGTTATTAAAAGCAGGTAGTTTGTAATCCGAAGGGCAAACGGTACCGGTAGCCTGGACGAATACATCAAAAGCAAGAGATACCAAGACACGGAAGGCATAGCTGAGGTCTTTAAAAGAAGCAGAAAAATTAATAGAACTCCAACCAAATACAGCGAAAACATTGAAACTGAACCTGAAGTCGAAACAGAGATGATGGACGAAATAAAGAATTTTATGCAGAGCATCAGTACGGAATAGAAACAAATGAGAGTAGAAAATGTAGAAAAAGAAGAATTAATACAAACTAAAACCAGTTGGAAATATGAACAAGAATCAAATGGAAATGGAAGATAAGCTGAAGAGGTAAAATATAAATTTGAATTACAGGGAAGACAGAAAAGAAAGAATAGATTGGTAGTAACAGGATTGAAGACAGATAACAACACGAGCATCTTCCTTGAAGAAAACCTGGAAAAATTTATAAAACAGAACTTTGAAGTTGAAGTGCAAATAACAACAGCATACAAGATAGGAACCAAAAAGATCGTGATGGAGGTAAAACGAGAAAGTCGTTTGGTAATTTGTAGTTCCGATAAAATTTGGACATTGTTATAACAAAAATTAAAAATTTGAAATAATAAATAAAACAGGCCGCAATCAATAAAAGTGAATACAATTTACATGGAATGGACGCACTGAGTCAAGAGATGCTCCAGATCAATTACGAACAGTAGCAGAGAGGATCAGCAAGGAAGACCAGATGCTAGTAACCAGTAAACCACAACCAACATTTAACAACATATGGTGAGAAAACTATAGTGTACGTACGTCATTAAAACTTTAACAACGAACACCGTAAAGTTAAAATTTTATAATGTCATTCAGTAATAATTTTCTAGAGCACGTTGAAATAATTACGAATTAAATATTAGAAAATTAAAACTAACGGCACATTTGTAAACCATTAACTGATCTTATGCAAGAAAAAGTCTAAAATTATCGACTACATTTGAATTAATAAAGTATTGAATTGAGGTAAAACTTTATATAAAGAATTTATGATTATGTTTTTAAGTATTAGATATTGCATAGATATCGTAGAATTTTATTGAAGTTAATTAAAATTACTTAAGAGGCTCATCCTCAAAAATAATCTGTGTAACCCAGCTAATTTTCACAGGAGGGTAAAAATTTATGAATTTATAAAGTAGTTAAATCTAATGACCCTAGCTATACAAATCTACTTAAAAATGTTGCTTATTCTAAAAGTTAATCCAAATAGCTGGGCATCCATTTTTTTTGTGTAGCAAGAGACTCTCCAAATTGTTTAAAATTGTAAATTAAAATTTAATGCTCACTTTTGTTACTTTTGTGTGTGGTGTTGGATGTGATATTCGACCGCACATGATATCCTGCAGCTGGCCTCAAACAAATTTTGCTGTGTTATGCACCTTTGCATCGACCAAAGTTTTCAATTTCTTCCTCTTTTGCAGTTTGTTATCAGCACTGCACTTTAATTAAATTAAAATAAACAAAAACTCAAATTAACTTATTTATTTCTTCCAAATAATTACAATTCCCATTATTGCGGAATGGCGTTTTATCCGCTTGGCGCCAAAGCCCAACTGTCCTTGCATCGACCTACTAGCCGTACTTCCTCTAGTCTTACTTCTCCCACCTTTTATCTACATAGCAAAACTTAACAACCAATTTTAATACAATGTACAATGTTATAAATAATAATGAAATAAAACTCAAACTTTAAAATAATTTACAAAATAATAAAATTAATGTTTTTTTTTGCATTTCGAAACACGACAATATATCGACAATAATATAACATATACGGAGAGAAAAATACTACAAAAAATCAGAGAACCAACGGAAGAGCTGAGGAAAGCAGGAAAAAGAGTAAATATAGGATACTAAAAACTACAATATGAAGATAAATTACTGAGATATTATGAGAACAAATACATGACATGGTAAGACCAGACGTACGAAGAGAATCGAACACTACAGGTAAAAACGGAAAGCAGTAGAACACTAAAGATTAGAGAAGTCCAGACTTATGTATACCTTGGTACAATGATAACCAGGAGACCAGGTAGCAGCGGAAATAGAAGCATAGCAGCGCTACATGGTATACTGTCGAAAAAGATGATCTTCAGAGCAGTGAAAACCAAGGTATACAAGACAATAGTGAGACTGGTGGTGGCATATTCTTGTGAGGTGTGAGCATTAAAAATGCAAGACTAAATGATATTGGGAGTCTGGAAAAGGAAGATCTTCAGAAGAATTTTTGACGGTGTGAGAAGACGAACAAATAATGAGTTAAGAATACTATACGGAGAACCTGACATAGTGGGGGTAGTGAGAGCACAAAGACTGAGATGGCTTGACCACTCGACAATAATGGGGGAAGAGAGAGTGACATCTAAATTGTGGAAAAGCCAAATAGACGGTCGAGGAAGATGGGGAAGACCACTACTCGAATGGAGAGATGTCAACGAAGACCTACAGCGTCTACGCGTAACGAATTGGAAGGAAAATGCAGGAAATAGACAAGAATGGAAGAGTATAGTAAACGAAGCTGTGGGCCTTCTAGGCCTCTAACGTTGTATTATTTAGTTGTAATCCGATACACCATGATGCTTTGAGTTGCGCCGCAGTAACTCGCACGTTGAGCCCCTGCTAGTATTTTTGTTGACAGTACGTGTGCTTTGATATATTCTTAATGTTGTTATCAGTCGGGGTCGACACCCGGACGAGTTCTATAGCTTCAAGTTTTGCCATTCTACAGGGATATTTTTCAATTGTTTTGTCCCGCGGGTTTCTTTTATTTTTTTGCCTAACTCAACAGCAGCCCATCATACACCCGTGTTAAAATGTGTATACAGTTAAACAAGAAAACCAAACGACTTCCAACTATCTCTCTTAGTTTTAGTAATGCCGATCTTGAACCAATTATATTACCAAGCATAAAACAGTATGACATCCCGATGTCCCCATCGGGACACTATCCGTTCTCTGCGGAGTGAATCGAGTTCTCTGGTTTTTCAAGGCTTGGCAGATTTGTCTACTTGTCAGATAATTTGAAACCAACTATGTGTTTGTTACAGGAAACCCGGAACAATTCAAACGACAACACGAAAATGACGACCGAGGAACATATAGAGATCAAGATGGAAGAAGCGTATACTTGTGGTATATGCGGTTATAACAGTGCATGTAGGAGGAATTTCAAAAGACATGTGGTAACTCATAGTAACGTGAAGTCATTTAAATGTAAGATTTGTGATTATCGGTGCAGATATCGTGGAATTTTAAAATCTCATGTAAGAACTCATACAGGCGAGAAGCCTTTCGCTTGCAAATTCTGTGATTATAAATGTACTCTTGCCAGTCGGCTTAAATATCATTTAAGGATTCATACGGGCGAGAAACCGTATACGTGTGAAATTTGCGATGATAAATTTGCATGTCCTGGAACCTTAAAATCGCACTTAAGAATACATACACGCGAGAAGCCTTTCACGTGCAAATTTTGTGATTTTAAGTGTACCTGTAGGAGTACGCTTACATCTCATTTAAGGGTTCATACGGGTGAGAAACCGTATGCATGTGGAATTTGCGATAATAAATATGCACATTTGGGAAGCTTAAAATTCCACTTAAGGATACATACAGGTGAGAAACCTTTCGCTTGCAAATTCTGTGATTATAAATGTAGCAATGGCGAAGGGCTTAAGATTCATTTAAGGATTCATACGGGTGAAAAACCGTATGTGTGTGGAATATGCGATTTTAAATGTGCACATAAGGCAAGTTTCAATTTGCATTTAAGGATACATACTGGTGAGAAACCGTTCGCTTGTGAAATTTGTGATTATAAATGTAGAGAGAAACAGCAATTAACAAACCATGCACGAATTCATTCAGGCGAAAAACCGTATGAGTGTGACATTTGCGATTATAAATGTGCCCAGAAAGGATATTTGAAAATCCATTTACGCACTCATACGGGTAAGAAACCGTTTGGCTGTAACATGTGCAATTATAAATGTTCACAAAAAGTAAGTTTAAAACGGCATTTAAAAATCCATACGACATAAGCGCATCTATTTGAGATTCCCCCCCCCCCTGTTTCATATAAATTGATTTAAGCCGATTCGAGGTATTTGGTTATGGGGGGAACTGCGAAGGACATTTGTTGTTTGAAAATTAAGAAGTCAAAACAAAAAATGGCAAAGTATACGACTGGCAAGTGATTAGGTGATTTAAAAAAAACTGATTGTTTGAAATGATGTGATCGGAAGGTATTCGAAGGGAACTCCATGTAGCCAAAAAGAGACAAATACGATGGCATAGCAACTTTAAAGTACATATGAAATGGAATAACGAATGTGAGGACATTATTGCAACCAGAAAAGATAGAGGAAGTAGCTCACGAAGTGAGCAAATGTGGGGTAGAAGTAGCGGCTTTACAGGAATTGGGATTAGGAAGTTGGTACGTTGAGATCGACGGATGCAGAGCAAATAAGAGGTACCAGTGGTGCGGAATGATTAATGAATAGTGGCGTTGCAATGGATATAAATTTATTTGAAAACTTTTTATTTAACATTTAATTAATATTACACAATAACATAAAATCGTTAAAAAGTGGTAATTAGGAAATAATTTATTTACACGAAACACTTGATTTTTGCCTAGAGTGAAATTGTCACTAGGGACTGCAATTTTGAATAAAAGTATTATCAATTAACAGATATTTGATTGGCAATAAAGACGGAGTCGTCAGGGATTTACTCCTAAGGTCGAATTGTTCTACCGCAACAAGAGCTAGTCGAGGTTGTAATATTGTAAAATTTAAATTTAAATATAATGAAATGGTTAAGGTTATTAACATGTGATAATATTTTTTAGAAAATTAATTTTTACATGTTACATGAAATTGAAATAAAATTTAATTCATAACTTACATAATATTGTTCAAAAGCTATTTAAATGAATTTATTATATAGCTTGCTACATAATATGTTATAACTTTATGTTTCTATTTTTGGAATCTCGTCAGGCAAACCTGTAAAAATTATTAAAATAATTGAGAAGTTATGCTATTAAATTCAAACTTGATTAAAAGTCAAATTTATTTGACTTTTGTAAAAACAAAAATTATACCTACTTGAAGCCAAAATGAATAAATAAACTTGTTTTGAAAAATTCTAAACCGGAAAACTAAACAAACCCAAATAAAAAACCTATATTGAAACGTTAGTTGTAATTAAAAACTACAATAGTTGTAGATTGTCTCAATTTCAAGATTGCTTGGAGGTGTAGATGGCAGGGGTAACTCTATCTACCCCCCTCCTTCGTATACCTCCATAGCATCTTCTCCCTCTTTTTTTTTTGTGAGCGTTGGGAGTGGGAACCCCCCCCCCCCAATGTGTAGGTGTGAGCGTCAGATTCTGACTGACTAAAACCCTACTCCTGGCAGGTGTCGGGGATTGCTAAGCATTACTTCCGACTAACTGCCTCTTCTCTCAGTCTTCCACCCTTTCGGGACTTGTCTATTCGTGGCTTGTTTGTTCCATCTCATCCTGGGCTGCGGCCTTGGTGGCCAAGATGTCTTTCAAGAACGTTTGGATTGTCTTCCAGTTCTCCGGGCTATCCAGCATCAACCCCACCATGTTGCTTGGGGTGAGGTCCCGCCCGATGTGTGCTTGGTTCTCCGACCATTTGGCGCACATAGAGATGGTGTGTTGCGCGTCGTCTTCCTCCCCGCAGAAGTAGCAGTTGAGTTCGCCGTGAGCTCTATTTACCAACGGCGCGATGTCTGGGATCAGCTTGTGGGTCAACCTGCCCTTGCTCGAGGAATTCCAGGAGTCTTGCCATCGTTCCTCTATCTCCGTACATCGGACCTGGTACAGGGTGTTGTTGGCCGCTCTGTATTTCGCGTTTCTCTGCTCTGCCTTTAGGTGGATCGGCATGTGCGGGGCTATGACCAGGACAGCGTCCGTGGATATGGTCCTGTACGCGCTAGTAATTCTCAGTGCGCTTCTCCGCTGCACCTTCTCAAGTAGATATCTGTAGGACACCCTTTCGGTTGCCGAGGCCCAAATCGGGGCGGCGTACAGAATTGTTGACTCAACTACTGTATTCAGTAGTCTTCTCTTGCCTTCTGTTGGTCCCCTCTTGTTGGGCATGATTTTGGATAGCGCCTCTACTGTAGCCATGGCCCTTGCCGCGACCCTCGTGATGAGGGGGTTGAACGTGAGTCTCATGTCGATGTCGACTCCTAGTATTCTGGCTTGGTCGCGCGTATTGACGGTCTGTCCTCCCACCAAGAACTGAACCGGCCTGGTCAATCTGTTTCCTGCGATAACGACTGGTCTCTGGGACCAGCTGAAGACCTCTGGCGGTCATCCATTCATTGATGCCTTCCACTGTTTCGTTAATCGGCCCCTCGAGCTCTTCCTCTGATTTGGCCTCTGCTACGACCGTGATGTCATCTGCGAAACACGTCACGCTCACCCCCGATGGTATGGGGAGCCTGAGGACTCCGTCGTACATAATATTCCAGAGGTCTGGCCTTGTTTCTGCCATCTCTCGGACCACCACTGACGGCGGAATTCATGTTAAAACGAAAATTTTTGATTTTTAAATGGGATTTTTTCGAAAACTGATGCCTATAATTCTACAAAATTGTTGTATTCTTAGAAAAGTGTCGTTTTTCCAATACTCATAATAGGAAAAAGTTAAAATCGTGAGGTGGTTTGACTGACAGATCCCAATTATTTATTATAACAAAATCAAAATTTTTATTGATATGAATATTCATTAGCGCAACACCGTTTAGCTTTTCTTCACCAGTAGAATTTCTTAAATAAGTTTTATTCGTTTTAAACTGGAAAAATTTCTCTCGGCAGTTGCTGCAGTCACAGGCAATTTTGCAAATATTTTTAATATTGTTCTGACATTGGAAAAATATTCTTCAGAGCATTTTGTCAATGTATCTAACGAATTTTTTGACAAATCGTTCACATTTAACTAAATAAGTTTCCAGAAATCGAATTCTTCAAGAATTACTGGGTCTAAAATATTCTCTCTAAAATATTGTAATGACCCGAGCTATGCAAATCTATAAAATTTCGCTTAATCTAAAATTTATACTTTGCTCGGATTCATCCATTAATTAACATGAGTTCTTCTTGTTTTTAAATTGTAAATTGCTCAAACATTGTTACCTTGTGTTGTATTGGAGGGCACATGGCATCCTGCAGCTGGCCTCACAAATTTGTTGCTGTGCACCTTTGCATCGACTAAACTTTTTCCAATTTTCAATCTTGGCACTTTACTTTAACAATTAAAACAGAAAAAAACGTCAGCTCAATTTATTTTATTAACTTTCAAAAAAACAATTTTTGTTATTGCGGAAAATGGTATTCGTCCGCTCCACTCTACGTCAAGGCCAGAGCCTGACTCTGTCTACTTGCATCCACCTACTCCCTCTCATCTCCCTCTACGCTTTTTCCCACTCTTATTTACAGCTAACACTTTTACGTACAATTTGATAAATAAATAAAACATGAAATTGAATTTAAAAAAAAAATTATTTACAAAATAAATTAATTAATGGTTTTTAGTGTTTCGAAACACGACATTTTATCTATTTGATTTTAGAAATTCAAATTTTTTACTTTTAAAGAAACATTTAGGGGGGGGGGGCTGGCATGGTCAGTGTGCGAAGGCAAAATAAAGTCGATGTAGCAGTAGCTACTTCTGGTATAGCTGCTACATTACTTCCTTGTTGTAGTACAGCTAATTCTGCCTTCCGTTGAATTTAGCCAACATTGATGGCCCTGTTTGTAAAATCACGAAAAATTCTCACCAAAAAGAGATATTTCAAAGCTACAAGATTTACCTGTTTACCTCACTTTTTATCTACCGAACCATAGCGCCACCACTGAGTTTTTAACGCCATCTTTAGCTGTACACACATTTAATGCGTAATTAATTTCGAAGTCACTGACGTGTTTGTTTTTTTTATAAACTATAATTTAAAGTTAAATATAAAATTACAATTACATATATTTATATTCTGTATATTAATTGTATGCGTTTTGCAGAATTTGTAATTTCAACGTCAACCTAACCTCACAATTTATTCTACAATTTGATGAAGTTGCGCTTCCAGTATGGACGGGAGATTTTCGAGAGGGTCAATTAAATTTGAAGAAAATGTCAGTGGTTTGCGAGCTTCCAGTAGTGGACAAAACGATGACAAAATTCCAGCAGACGAAATGGCGAACGTAGATTTTGAATTAGAAAGTTTGCATCATTCCATTGATATTAAAGAAGAACGGATTTTAGAATATCAACAGGATAGTAACGAGGTAAACCGTAATTTGTATTTAGTTGTAAATATTTATACTAGAGAATCTCGATAAAATTAACTTCAATAATTCACATTACGGAATGTGGTTTATATGCCAGAATGTAAATATAAATCTTGATTAAAAGGTAACTAAGAACTCATACCGTGGTGAACTGTTTGAAGGTTTATTAATGCTGTGCCTAATGATTACGCCAGCTCATATATCAGCCTATACAACAAAGTTTGGGGTATTTTTTTAACTGTTGTAATTCAATCAGTTGTACGATTTGTTAGAATTACAAGTTCGGTTCTTCCGGATTACGGTGATCTGTTATTAAGATTGCATTGTTGTTACCATTAATTAAACCTGGTTAAATACAGCAAATTGTGCAGTTAAGAGTTTGATTAATAAAATTGTGCCGTGGAAAAATTGTTAATAATAATAAAACATCAAATTCTTATCAAAATCTTGTGAACTTGAATTCAGTGCTTTTAGTATGCAAAGCTCTTAATTGTTCAACAGTAAAAGTAATTGATTTTTGATTTGAAGTGATAAGAATGTTCTTGATCGTTGAGCGACGATAAAAGTTTATGCACAAAATAGTAAGATGTAGTAACTGTACAACGACTGTAGTTAATTCAATTATTATTTTACCTACCGAAAACTGAAAATATTGTCAATGCGACAAATAATAGAAAGAACGATTGATAAATTTTAGTTGTCGAAAAAATTTTGATTCGACGTTGAAAGTATCAAAAATGTTATTATTTATCTTTCTTTCTTTTTTTTTTTTTTAATTTACCTAGAATATTTACAATCTGTCTTACGACAATAAGTAAATGATTCGACAATTTAAAAATAAATAACATGTTTTAGCAAAAACCCAGTGGTTTTTACCTTTATAAAATTAATTCATATCAATTAAGTTTTTTTAGATGTTCTGCAAATATTTTTGCTTTTTCCTCATCAGTTCTGGCTCATTTTCCATATTGTAATTTGTTTGAGGAAATATGATGGTTGTTTTATTTTTCTAGTATCTTTCTATAAGGAATACTCGGTGGCTTCCGTTGCTGTTAAGTTTTTTATTTTTTTTTATTTTATTTAATATATATATACGGATATACCAATTGAAATATACATTTTTAGTAGCAAGAAATACATAAAGAGCAAAATAACAGTTTAAATAGCTTCAGGTGCATTTATTCTCCACATAATGCACTCTTTGAACCTGTGATAGGAGCTGTGGACGATGTCAAAATACGGGGACTTATTCAGCCTATTTGTTGAGCGACACATTCTTGTAATGGGGCTGTATTGACCATAATTCGCACGGTGATGACGGATTGTAAATACATCATCAAGCCTTGTATTACGACAAGCAACACGAAATTTGAAGCGATCGTGAAGAAAGCTACAGTTGATTTCCCTATGCAAGAGGCGATGGACAAAACAGAGTTCGGTTATGGTTCTTCTGTACTCCAAAGATTTGGTCCTACATTGGATTAGACTTGCTTCATAAGAGAACTTATCCATTGCTCTGCCAGACTTGAAGTGGTGGTATTTTAAGAACTTGCGTTCGACACGGTGTAACCTAGCAATATTAACTTGATAGTAGGGGAATCATACGCTAGACGCATATTCCAGTTGTGACCTAACTAGAGAAAAGTAAAGTATTTTGACTGTGTTAGCAGAGAAGAATTTACTTTGTCGACGTATGAAACCTAATGTGCGAAGAGCCTTATTGCATATTATTGCGATGTGACTCTTGAACAATAAACCAGAGTCTAGTCTAACACCTAGATCATCTATTTCGGATACACGATTTAAAAGAACACCGTTTATGTTATAATTAAATTGATCGCAATTATGTTTTTTATATGTAATGACTGAACATTTATCGAGATTGAGCAATAAATTGTTATTGGTACACCACCGATGAAGGTTATCCAAGTCTAATTGTAGTAAAATATTGTCCTCATCGGATGTGATTGTTTTGAAGATTTTTAGGTCATCGGCAAATAATAAGTATGAACAATGCTTAATATAACGACCGATGTCATTGATGAAAAGTAAGAACAAAATAGGTGCACAGTGTGAGCCTTGTGGGACACCCGAATGTACCATAATATCTGTCGAGAGAAAATTCTGAATTCGCACATTTTGAATCCTATTTGACAAGTAGCTTTCTAACCATTTAATAACATCAGGTCCAAATCCCAAGGAAGTTAATTTAGCCAGAAGGGCAGAAATGGAGACTCGATCGAAAGCCTTAGCGAAATCGGTATACACCGCGTCTACATGATTATGATCTTCGAAAGCATCAAAAATTTGAGTGACGAAGGCTAATAGGTTGGTGGTTGTTGAACGGCCAGGAAAGAACCCATGCTGATATTCCACTACATATTTATTACTAGCAAGTAATATTTGTTTGGACACCAGTTTGTCGAGCAACTTAGGAATGGTCGATTGTATCGAAATACCCCTATAATTGCTAATATCACTACGGTTACCTTTTTTGAAAATAGGAGTTATGAAACTCTTTCTCCAGATATTTGGGAAACAACCACTCGATAATGAGAGTTCAAATAATTTGAAGATTGGGTTGGATAACGAGTATTGACATCTTTTAAGGAAATACGCTGGGATTCCATCAGGTCCACAGGATAAACTGTCAGATAGTTCCGAGATGAGATTAAAAACTTCCTCAATAGTGACTCTAAATGCATTGCAGTTAACCTCGTTGAGTTGTTCATAGCTGCAGTTGGCAGCCTTATTACTTGAGTAGACTGTGGAAAATTGTTTTGCAAATAGGTCGACACATTCTTGCCCAGAGGAGCTAACGACTTCGTCTAAAAACATGCATGCTGGATAACCTTTAACTTTATTGCAATCATCAATATAGCGCCAAAACGATTTGGGATTGTCAACTATTGAAACTTCTATATTGCTAATGTACTTTTGATGAAGCAAATGGTGAGTTTTCTTGGCTTGCTCACGAAGTGCACAAAATTGGTGGTAGTGATCTAGACTACGAGATTCCTTAAATTTCTTGTGCATAACTTTTTTTTGAATAATTAAGTTGATCAAATCCTTGGAAAACCACTTTTCCAGGTATTGTTGAATAGCTACATTTTTTTCTTCATCTATTGGACTTTTAAGTTCTTTAGTCATTTTATTAAGCTTAGCCTTGTCGTGAGGAGATCTTGTTGTTTTCCGAGTCTTTCACAGTTGCCGTTTTTCTGCAATTTTATCCTTAACAGTTGTAGTGCAAGTTGGAGTTTTTTTCGTCGTTTCAAACTTAGGGTGGCCTCCCATGCAGCTTCCTGTATCTTTTTATTGCTGTTTCGAGTTCTTCTTCAGTTTTTAGAGATACTTTACATCTGGTTCGCTCGTTTATGATATTTCTGAATTCATTCCAGTCTGTTCTTTTGTTACAAAATGATGGGGGTTTTTGTTTTTCTATTATCGATGAGTTGACAGTAACTATCACAGGAGAGTGATCTGAGGACAGATCCAAATAAGACTCGGCTTTTGTTATTTGCATTTATTCTTTTGGTTACACAGAAATCAATCAGATCAGGGGTTTTTCTACGATCTGCAGGCCAATAGGTGGGCTCTCCAGTTGACACTGTTTGAAGATTATCGTTTTACAGAGCTAGGTATAGCTGTCTACCCTTTGGTGTGGGATTATGTGATCTGGAGCCCCACCACGGATGTTTAGCATTATAATCTCCTCCTGCGATAAATCTATTTCCGAGTGTTTTAAAAAATTGTGTAAAATAATTGCTCCTGTTTCATTGCGTATTTTGGGGTACAGTAGATAGCTGTGAGTGTGATTGGTCCAATGCAGTCTTCAATACTAATGCTGGTTGCTTGTAGATTGATGACTTAATTATGATTGACAAAATTTTGTTTCGACGTTGAAAGTGTCAAAAATGTTATGATTTATTTTTCTGACTGCATTGATCTTGAAAGTAAATTAAATTTTACTAGTATTATTTAATAACACCGGTGAATACTTACTGAAACTCAAAATATTGTTAATTCGACAAATAATCCAAAGAACGATTGACAAATTTTAGTTATCGACAGAATTTTCTTTCGTAGTTAAAAGTTTGCGAGAGTCAAAATAATTACGATTTATCTTTTTATCTACATTATTGAATTTTACTAGTATTATTGAGTGATACCATGAATACATCGTAATATTTGTTATCAAAACTATTCGAATGGCAAAGATGCGTGCCGTTGTTCGTATTATTCTTTGAAAGGATCAAGTCCACGGATAACTTTTTTTAAGATCCAAACGAGGATCAAATTACTAGTATTGTTTCTACTGTTGTTGTAATATGCTTAGAAAAAAAAAACCGAATTCTTTGATTTACCTCTGGTGTACAGGTCGACGGGAAGCCTTTCCTGAAAACCAAACGAATTCCAACTACCTCTTTTAGGTTTAGTAATGTCGATCGTGAACCAATTAAATTACCAATTATAAAACGGTATGACTTCGTCGATGTCCTCGTGGTGACAGTTTTTCTAAATTAGTTAACAAGATATCATGGTGATCATAAAAAAAATTACTACTACTATAAAAAATCATGAATGATGTTCTCTGGTTATTCAAGGCTTGGTAGATTTGTCTGCATGTCAGATAATTTGAAACCTACTATGTGTTTGTTACAGGATGCCCGGAACAATTCAAACGACAACACGAAAATGACAACCGAGGAACATATGACGATCAAAACGGAAGAAGCATATACTTGTGGTATATGCGGTTATAACAGTGCATGTAGGAGGAATTTCAAAAGACATGTGGTAACTCATAGTAACGTGAAGTCATTTAAATGTAAGATTTGTGATTATCGGTGTACACATCGTGGAATTTTAAAATCTCATGTGAAAACTCATACAGGCAAGAAGCCTTTTGCTTGCAAATTCTGTGATTATAAATGTACCTGTAGGAGTACGCTCACAACTCATTTAAGGGTTCATACGGGCGAGAAACCGTATACGTGTGAAATTTGCGAGGATAAATTTGCATGTACGGGAACCTTAAAATCGCACTTAAGAATACATACAGGCGAGAAGCCTTTCACGTGCAAATTTTGTGATTTTAAATGTACCTGTAGGAGCACGCTTACATCTCATTTAAGGGTTCATACGGGCGAGAAACCGTATGCATGTGGAATTTGCGATAATAAATATGCACATTTGGGAAGCTTAAAATTTCACTTACGGATACACACAGGTGAGAAGCCTTTTGCTTGCAAATTCTGTGATTATAAATGTAGCAATGGCGAACGGCTTAAGATTCATTTAAGGATTCATACGGGTGAAAAACCATATGTGTGTGGAATATGTGATTTTAAATGTGCACATAAGGGAAGGTTAAAATTGCATTTAAGGATACATACTGGTGAGAAACCGTTCGCTTGTGAAATTTGTGATTATAAATGTAGAGAGAAACAACATTTAATAAACCATGCACGAATTCATTCAGGCGAAAAACCGTATGAGTGTGACATTTGTGATTATAAATGTGCCCAGAAAGGATCTTTGAAAATCCATTTACGCACTCATACGGGTAAGAAACCGTTTGGCTGTAACATGTGCAATTATAAATGTTCACAAAAAGTAACTTTAAAACGGCATTTAAAAATCCATACGACATAGGCGCATCTATTTGGGATCTCCCCCCCCTCTTCCATATAAATTGATTTAAGCCGATTCGAGGTATTTGGTTATGGGGGAACTGCGAAGGACATTTGTTGTTTGAAAATTAAGAAGTCAAAACAAAAAGTGGCAAAGTATACGACTGGCAAGTGATTGGGTGATTAAAAAAGAACTGATTGACATGAAGTAATCGGAAGGTATTCGAAGGGAACTCCATATAGCCACGAACAGACAAATGCGATGGCATAGCAACTTAAAAGTACATATGAAATTGAATAACGAATGTGAGGACATTACTGCAACCAGAAAAGATAGAGGAAGTAGCCCACGAAGTGAGGAAATGTGGTGTAGAAGTAGCGGCTTTACCGGAATTGAGATTAAGAAGTTGGTACGTTAAGATCGACGGATGCAGATCAAATAAAAGGTACCAGTGGTGCGGAATGATTAATGAATAGTGACGTTGCAATGGGTATAAATTTATTTGAAAACTTTTTATTTAACAAATGACATTTGATTTACAAACTTATTTAACATTTAATTAATATTACACAATAAGATAAAATCGTTAAAAAGTGGAAATTAGGAAAGAATTTATTTACACTTATTTATAAACACTTGATTCTTGCCTAGAGTGAAATTGTCACTAGGGACTGCAATTTTGAATAAAAGTATTGTCAATTAACAGATATTTGATTGGCAATAATGACGGAGTCGTCACAGGGATTTTACTTCTAAGGATGAATTGTTCTATCGCAACAAGAGCTAGTCGAGGTTGTAATATTGTAAAATTCATAACTTACATAATGTTGTTCAAAAGCTATTTAAATGAATTATATAGCTTGCTACATAATATGTTATAACTTTATGTTTGGGTTTTTGCAATCTCATCAGGCAAACCTGGAAAAATTATTAAAATGATTGAGAAGCTATGCTATTAAATTCAAACTTGATTAAAAGTCAAATTTATTTGACTTTTGTAAAAACAAAAATTATACCTACTTGAAGCCAAAATGAATAAATAAACTTGTTTTGAAAAATTCTAAACTGGAAAACTAAACAAACCCAAATAAAAAACCTATATTGAAACGTTAGTTGTAGATTGCCCTAATTTCAAGATTGCTTGGAGGTGTAGATGGCAGGGGTTACTTTATCTACCTCCCCCCCCCCCGTATACTTCCATAGCATCTTCTCTCTCTTGCTCCTTCTTCACTATCACCTTCTCCAATAAACCCTTAAGTGATATTTAAGATTAAATAGCGTCCATGGGCGGCATAACAGAATTTGTAAATAATAATTACAAGAAGTTGCTACTTTATCAAAGATCTGCCTATTCAACGATACTGAATAGTATCTCTCGGCAGAATGGAGGGATATATTTTTAGGATACTCCTGGTGGAAGTGGAAAAAGATTTTTTTGATTATTGTTATTGGCCAGTGTAAAAAGTAGGCGCATGTAAAAAGTAAAATTTTCGGGGGTTCCCCTTCCGGAAATTTTTATTATTACAAAGTTTTCAATATTTTATTTTTCTAAATTTATTAAATTTTTTTTTGTCAGTCAAACCACCCGACGATTTGAACTTTTTCCTATTGACTATAGGAAAGAATACAATTTTCTAAGCATATTGCAACAAATCTTTTTGAGGATTAGGAATTAGTTGTCGAAGAACCGGCATTTGAAAATTTGAAAAGCAGATTTTTACAACGCCAAGTTCCGTCATTCTATAGAGATATTTTTAAATTCCTTATGTGTTTGTAAAAATACAGGCCCAGAGAGCGCCGAAGGCGTCCGGAAGAACTGTTTTGACAAACTCAACCACGGCCTATCGATAATCTATGTTAAAACGAAAATTTCCCTGTTTAAAATTTTTAATTTTTAAATTCGATTTTTTCGAAAACTGATGCCTATAATTCTACAAAATTGTTGTATGCTTAGAAAAGTGTCGTCTTTCCAATACTCAATAGGAAAAAGTTAAAATCGTGGGGTGGTTTGACTGACAGATCCCAATTATTTATTATTATAACGAAATCAAAATTTTTATTGATATGAATATTCATTCTTCACCAGTAGAATTTCTTAAAAAAGTTTTATTCGTTTTAAACTGGAAAAATTTCTTTCGGCAGTTGCTGCAGTTACTGGTAATATTGCAAATATTTTTAATATTGTTCTGACATTGGAAAAAAATTCTTCAGAGCATTTTGTCAATGTATCTAACGAATTTTTTGACAAATCGTTCACATTTAACTATTTGTTTCCAGAAATCGAATTCTTCTTCAAGAATTACTGGGTATACCACCGCTTTAAAATATTGTGGTGATTTTTTGTTCAATCAACCCGCAAGTCTAGATCGTGGTCATTTTATTTGTTTTAAGTACTGCAAATAAGTTACAATTTATTCAGAGGAAAATTAAAAAGGCTAAATTTTATACTTAAACACATTCGCAACACATTTTTATTGTAATTTTTATAAACGTTGGAATAAGTGATATTTGTGCAGTGCTTCGAAAACGATCTACGATAAAAGGAAAGAATATTAATTTGTGCAACATCCTGTACGTAGTTGAAGAACAAAATTAGAATAGAAACCAGGTCTACCAGAGCGCTTAGATGCGGGTTGGACGCTAAAATTTGCGTAGTGCGGTTTTTAATTTGCGAATAGTATAATTTTTACTTAGCAACTAAGTAGAAATTAGTTTTGGAGCCGTAAAACTGAATATTTATGAAGAATCGTCAATTTCAGTAGAGAATTGCTGAAAATATTAAAATTTTAGAAAGGATTAAAAATTTTAATGCTAATGCAAATTCACTTACCTACGTTAAATTTGAAGTTAGTTAAATTGGATCAACGGTTTTGAGATTGATAAGTTTCAATATGATTGAGTTTAAATATTAATACTACACCAGATGGTCTGCTGAAATTTGTTCTTTGCAACACGTGTGACATTCACTGGTACGGAAGCAAATGGTGATCGACAGGACGAGCCGCTTACACGAACGTGCACGGAATTTATGCAAGGTATTTCAAAATAAAAAAATACCCTAGTAAAAACATTTTATTAATAAAAAACCCAAAACTTGTATTACTTTATAAAATTTTATTATTCGATACACATTTAAACACACCGACAAATGAGTTTGAAATTTAGCAAGATTTTGAGTAAAGTAAATAAAATTTCAAAATCAGTGGTCGAACATCATTACACTATAAAGCCTAATAGCGAAATTTGTCGCTACCAAAATTTTCCATTGAATAAATCAACATTTTTTCGTTATTCAAAAATAAGAGTTTTTATTTGCTCGCAAGACAGACGGGGTGACCTACAGGAATTCGCTACTGGGTGTTTCATGCTCTACCGAATCCACTAAGCTAGTCGAGGTAATTTTAGGTTGGAAAAGGTTTTAAAAAAAATACCACCACAATATATCTATTTGATTTTAGAAATTCAAATTTTTTACTTTTAAAGAAACATTTAGGGGGGGTCTGGCCAGTGTGCGAAGGCAAAATAAAATCGCTGTAGCAGTAGCTACTTCTGGTATAGCCAGGGCCGCATTTACGGGGGGGGTTAGAACAACCCCCCCCCCCCCTTCCTGAAATTATTTATCGAGTACTGGAAGTCCGCCTGCAATCGACAAAAATCGGAAAAAACAAAAACAATCTTTGCAATTAATAACAAAAACTTTAAACTTGAAATATTAAAAAAAAAAATTAAAACTAAAGATATTTCTAATAAACTAAATCCCAAATTAAAAAATCGGAAATTCGTATTAATATCCGGCGATTGGCGAGACTGGATTGAATACACCTACTACTAAATTGCAAAAATATAAAAACTGACGATGAAGAATATAAAAAAGCTCTATATATTTATAGTACTGTGTAAAAGTCTGCGGCTCCTTAATTAATATTGTTAGTTATTACTCCTATTAATTAATTTTCGATTTTTTGAAAAATAATTACATTGAAATAAATATATAGTTATTTTATCTTAATTCTTACTATCATGGGAAAAATTTTAAATTGCTATAAATTGTTTGAACCAAAAATTTTAAAAGAAAAATAAATTTTATGACCAACATCGGCAACATAGCTTAAAATAACACTTCCGCAATAAATTAGAGTGGGCATTGCAAACCAATCAATAGTCTTATATTTTGGTGTAATTTTGTTCTTCGTTTTCACAACATTATTTACCATCCGTAAAATAAGAATTTAGTTTGTGATTTTTATTAAATTAAAAAATTTTATTTAAAGACGGTGTTTTACAAAAGAGTTTTAAATTAAAATATGAATAAGTTTAAACTTATTGAAAATATCGTAGTAAACAAAACCTTTAAAATGGCACAAACAAAATTTTATCCGTGATGCCCCACAGAAGTCAACCTGCAATCAAAAATTTGTCGCTCCCTTGAGAAATTATTTTCAACCATTAATTAAAGTTCACAAAAATCAAAATTTTCTTTGAATATCCAACTTAAATAAAGAAAAATTGCTCAAAAAAATTATTACTTTAATTAAATAAAAACAATCTTTCACAAAATTTCAACTTTTTTGCGGCCACTTTCGACCAAAATATTTTTAAACCAAATTTTCAAATAACAATACTCAAAAATAAAATCTTAATTGCAAAAATACTTGCATAAATTTATACTCAAAAAATCAGCGGAGCAAAATCAAGATCTTCATCGTTTCCGCCATCTAGGCAAAATTATTGTAGTTTTTTTTTTATTTTTTAAAATATGTTGTACTTTATACTTATATTTTTTGTTTTGAATTTTAGTTTAGTTTTAGTTTTAAATTTTAATAAATTAGCTAATTATTTTTTAGTATTTTTAACCACTCCCCCCCTCCCCGAAATTCTAGTCTAAATACGGCCTTGGGTATAGCTGCTACATTACTTCCTTGTAGTACAGCTAATTCTGCCTTCCGTTGGATTTAGCCAACATTGATGGCCCTGTTTGTAAAATCACGAAAAATTCTCACCAAAAAGAGATATTTCAAAGGTACAAAATTTACCTGTTTAGCTCACTCTTTATTTACCGAACCATAGCGCCACCACTGAGTTTTTAACGCCATCTTTAGCTGTATACACATTTAATGCCAAATTAATTTCGAATTCACTGAGGTATTAATTTTTTTTTGTAAACTATAATTTGAAGTTAAGTATAAAATTATAATTACATATATTTATATTCTGTATATTAATTGCTTGCGCTTTGCAGAATTTGTAACCGAAACGTCAACCTAACCTCACAATTTATTCTACAATTTGATGAAGTTGGGCTTCCAGTATGGACGGGAGATTTTCAAGTGAGTCTATTAAATTTGAAGAAAATATCAGTGGTTTGCGAGCTTTCAGTAGTGGACAAAACGATAACGAAATGGCGAACGTAGATTTTGAATTAGAAAGTTTGCATCATTCCATTGATATTAAAGACGAAGAACCGATTTTAGAATATCAACAGGATAGTAACGAGGTAAACCGTAATTTGTATTTAGTTTTAAATATTTATACTAGAGAAGCTTGATAAACTTATCTTCAACAATTCACATTACGGAATGTGGTTTATTTGCCAGGTCGTGAATATAAATCTCGATTAAAAAGTAACTCTGAACTCATACCGTGATGAACTGTTTGAATGTTAAATAATACTGTGCCTAATTATTACGACAGCTCACATATCAACCTATACAACAAAGTTCGGGGTATTTTTTTAGCTGTTGTAATTCAATCAGTTGTGCGATTTGTTAGAATTACAAGTTGGGTTTTCTCGGATTACTGTGATCGGCTATTAAGATTGCTTTATTGTTAACTTTAATTAAACCTGGTTAAATATCGCAAATTGTGCAGTTAAGAGTTAGATTAATAAAATTGTGACGTTGAAAAATTGTTAAAAATAATAAAATATCAAATTCTTATCAACATCCTGTGAACTTGAAGTCAGTGATTTTATAATGCAAAGCTCTTAATTGTTCACCAGTAAAAGTAATCGATTTTTGATTTGAAGAGATATGGATATTCTTAATCGTAGAGAGACAATAAAAGTTTATGCACAAAATAGTAAGATGTAACTGTACAACGACTGTAGTTAATTAAATTATTATTTTACCTACCGAAAACTGAAAATATTGTCAATGCGACAAATAATAGAAAGAACGATTGATAAATTTTAGTTGTCGACAAAATTTAGTTTTGACGTTGAAAGTATCAAAAATGTTAAGATTTATCTGTCTTTCTTATTTTTTTTTTTAATTTACCTAGAATATTTACAATCTGTCTTACGACAATAAGTAAATGATTCGACAATTTAAAAATAAATAACATGTTTTAGCAAACACCCAGTGGTTTTTTTATTTTTCTAATATCTTTCTATAAGGAATACTCGGTGGCTTCCGTTGCTGTTAAGTTTTCCAGGTATTGTTGAATAGCTACATTTTTTTCTTCATCTATTGGACTTTTAAGTTCTTTAGTCATTTTATTAAGCTTAGCCTTGTCGTGAGGAGATCTTGTTGTTTTCCGAGTCTTTCGCAGTTGCCGTTTTTCTGCAATTTTATACTTAACAGTTGTAGTGCAAGTTGGAGTTTTTTTCGTCGTTTCAAACTTAGGGTGGCCTCTCATGCAGCTTCCTGTATCTTTCTATTGCTGTTTCGAGTTCTTCTTCAGTTTTTAGAGATACTTTACATCTGGTTCGCTCGTTTATGATATTTCTGAATTCATTCCAGTCTGTTCTTTTGTTACAAAATGATGGGGGTTTTTGTTTTTCTATTATCGATGAGTTGACAGTAACTATCACAGGAGAGTGATCTGAGGACAGATCCAAATAAGACTCGGCTTTTATGTTATTTGCATTTATTCTTTTGGTTACACAGAAATCAATCAGTTCAGGAGTTTTTCTAGGATCTGCAAGCCAATAGGTGGGCTCTCCAGTTGACACTGTTTGAAGATTATCGTTTTACAGAGCTAGGTATAGCTGTCTACCCTATAGTGTGGGATTATGTGATCTGGAGCCCCACCACGGATGTTTAGCATTATAATCTCCTCCTGCGATAAATCTATTTCCGATTGTTTTAAAAAATTGTGTAAAATAATTGTTCCTGTTTCATTGCGTACTTTGGGGGACAGTAGATAACTGTGAGTGTGATTGGTCCAATGCAGTCTTCAATACCAATGCTGGTTGCTTGTAGATTGATGACTTAATTATGATTGACAAAATTTTGTTTCGACGTTGAAAGTGTCAAAAATGTTATGATTTATTTTTCTGACTGCATTGATCTTGAAAGTAAATTAAATTTTACTAGTATTATTTAATAACACCGGTGAATACTTACTGAAACTCAAAATATTGTTAATTCGACAAATAATCCAAAGAACGATTGACAAATTTTAGTTATCGACAGAATTTTCTTTCGTAGTTAAAAGTTTGCGAGAGTCAAAATAATTACGATTTATCTTTTTATCTACATTATTGAATTTTACTAGTATTATTGAGTGATACCATGAATACATCGTAATATTTGTTATCAAAACTATTCGAATGGCAAAGATGCGTGCCGTTGTTCGTATTATTCTTTGAAAGGATCAAGTCCACGGATAACTTTTTTTAAGATCCAAACGAGGATCAAATTACTAGTATTGTTTCTACTGTTGTTGTAATATGCTTAGAAGAAAAAAACCGAATTCTTTGATTTACCCCTGGTGTGCAGTTCGACGAGAAGCCTTTCCTGAAAACCATACGAATTCTAACTACCTCTTTTAGGTTTAGTAATGTCGATCGTGAACCAATTAAATTACCAATTATAAAACGGTATGACTTCGACGATGTTCTCGTGGTGACAGTTTTTCTAAATTAGTTGACAAGATATCATGGTGACCATAAAAAAAATTACTACTACTATAAAAAATCATGAATTAAGTTCTCTGGTTATTCAAAGCTTGGTAGATTTGTCTGCGTGTCAGATAATTTGAAACCTAATGTGTGTTTGTTACAGGAAACCTGGAACGATTTAAACGACAACACGAAAATGATAATCAAGGAAGATTTGCATCACACTTACGATATCAAAAAAGCGAAGTCAACTGAAGTAACTGTCAAAAGCGAGAAACCGTATACGTGTGAAATTTGCGATGATAAATTTGCACATTCGAGTAGCTTAAAATCACACTTAAAAATACATACAGGCGAGAAGCCTTTCACTTGCAAATTTTGTGATTATAAATGTTCCCGTAACAGTACGCTCACATCTCATTTAATGGTCCATACTGGTGAGAAACCGTATAAATGTGGAATTTGCGATAATAAATTTGCACGTTCGGGAACATTAAAATTGCACTTAAGGATACATACAGGCGAAAAACCTTTCGCTTGCAAATTCTGTGATTATAAATGTGCCGTTGGCGAACATCTTAAAATTCATTTAAGGGTTCATACGGGCGAAAAACCGTATATGTGTAAAATATGCGATTATAAATGTTCATATAAACAAAGTTTCAAATCGCATTTAAGGGTACACACTGGTGAGAAACCGTTTGCTTGTGAAATTTGTGATTTTAAATGTAGAGTGAAACAAGATTTAAAAAAGCATGTACGAATTCATTCAGGCGAGAAACCGTATGAGTGTAACCATTGCGATTATAGCTGTGCACGAAAATCACAGTTAACCCTTCATTTACTAATTCATACAGGCGAAAAACCGTTTGAGTGTGAAATTTGCGATTTTAAAAGTACACGCAAAGGTTCGCTAAAAATTCATTTATATACTCATACCGGTGAAAAACCGTATGAGTGTGACATTTGCAATTATAAATGTTACCGGAAAGGATCTTTGAAAATCCATTTAAGTACTCATACAGGCGAAAAACCGTATGAGTGTGCCATTTGCAATTATAAATGTTCTCGGAAAGGATCTTTGAGAATCCATTTACTTCTTCATACCGGTGAGAAACCGTTTGGGTGTAATATGTGTAATTATAAATGTGCACGAAAAGGATATTTAAAACAGCATTTAAAAGTTCATACGACATAGGCGCATATATTTTGGCCAGCTTGGTAACTATGTGTTCGGTGGAACACGGGTCCCCGGCTAAAGGGGGCCTCAAGGATCCACGTCAAAAAGCATAAATTTATGCTTTTTAAAATAAAATATTAAATAAAACACATTTCTTGCATATAATATTTTTTGGAAAGAAGAATGGGAAGACAGAATGGAGGGAATTACTTACCCCCGCGGCTTGCCACTTTGGAGTTTTAGTAAACATAAAACTCAAACTTGATTTCGAATACACAAATTGGCTGACGTAAAAGAAATAATATGTTGATACTGCGGTGGGGGGGCGGTCGAATCACAAGGTAAATTTTTGTACACTATAACTTTTCCAATAATAATTTAGAAAATGTCAACTGATCTTCAGAAACCCTATATGTTCCTAAGAATTTAAAATTTGCCTTTCCTTTCACTCAGCGATTTCTCTGATTGGGAGGTCTGGGGGTACAGGACAAAAACATGTGAATTACTTGATCCCTATTCAACTAATAAATTGCATTAATTTTATATTTTTAATGGATTAAAATAATTTATCTTCTTGTCCTGGGGGTTATTCCATACCCCCCCCTCCCCCAGTTTACAGTTTCTCATTCCCTCGCTATATCAGCTTCTGGTAAAGCATTTGATGTTTGTCTACTTGGATACTTTAGTCTTCCAAGGTTAGTTTACGTTTTATTCAAAGAACTACTACTTAGAAAACGTCAACTGCAATTCAGATTTGTGAACCGATATTGTGAAATTGTCAAATGTAAATCGGAAGGTGTCAAATTTTATTTGACAAGCATGAATTACAGATGACAATTTCTGAATATCAATTTAACAAATCCGAATTACCTTTAACTATTTTTTTTTACGAGATTCAAGAATCTTTCCTGAATTTCTCAAAGATTTCTATTTGAAAATGCACAAAAGAACAAAATTATGTAAAAAAATACAAAATTTTTTTGAAATTTCCTCGATTTTCTTAAACTTTCCTGTAATTTTTAGGATTTCGTCACATCTCTTTAGATTTTCCTACGGTCTGGGGGGTATGGAATACCCCCCAGGACAAGAACATGAATTATTTGATTTTTGATTCAAGCAATAAATTACATTAATTTTATACAAACTCTTAGTGGATTCAAATAATTTATTTTTTTGTTTTGAAGGGTCTTGCATACTCCCCCTAACCCCCCGGTTTTTAATACGATATTTTATATTTTCTCAATGTAATCAGCTTCTTGTTATTTATTTTCTTGAATGTTCTAATCTTCCTAGATTAGTTGATGCTTTTTTTTGTTAGTATCAGTAAGTTCTGCCACTGTCCTGTTATCCTATTGTTAACTTGACATCTACTTTAGTTACACAGAATGGCATACAAAACGTCAGTACTGGATTACCAAGATTTATTTAAAAAAAAATCCAAATTTAAATCAATGATATTACTAGATTACGAAGGCTGTGCGGCCTGAAGGACGCACTCAATCACTGTACACTGCGGGAAATCGTAATAAATGAAAAAATTATTATTTTTGCTGCGATGATCAAAATTCATTATATTGTTGAACATATTCAAAAATTCTATAAAAACCATGTTTTTCAGCGTAGAAACTTATTTACTACAATGCCACTAAAGTGGTATTTATTTATTTTTTTTTATTTCTTTATTTTGTTTTGAGGCATCTTAAAAAAAAGTAATACATAAAATGACGTCCTAATACAAAATTCTAAATTGTGCGGCCTAAAGACTGCACTGGCATTTTTACGTTTTTCTTTTTAAAATACAAAAAGCAGGTAGGGCGTGAGTTTACATTAAAATCGTGGAGGAATACGACAAAATTATATGGAAATATTTTGTAGAGAATTAAATTTCCTATAAAAAAGTCCTGGGGAGCATATATTTATCTTGGATGGTTTAAGCGCGAAAGCTAGTATTCGAAGTTGCGTATAACAACTGAAAAGTTGGAATGTGCGGTTTTGAATGCCTCCCGGGCGTAAGCAGTTGAAAATAAATATATTGAGATGACCCCAGCTATGCAAATCTATAAAATTTGCCCAATCCCAAAATTATTCTAGCTGGGTATCCATTGTTTTACATGAGACTCTTCAGTGTTTAAAAAAATTGTTAATAAAAAAATGCTCATTTTTTTGTTTTACCTTGCATATGGTATTGAACTTTTGCTTCACGTGCGCGCACGCTTCGCATGTGGTATTCCAGCTGGCGTCTTGTCAAGCAAATTTGTTGCGATGTAATTTTAATGCATCGAATATTATCACAAATTCTTTCAAATTTTAATTTTATTAACTTGTATTTTTCAATTATGAAATAAAACAATTACAAATCCAAATTTAATCACTTTTAATAATTAATAATCAAAATTAAACTTATCATTTCAGGAATAACGAACAGCCGTTCGTCCACTCGACGCGAAGGCGTCCGCCCAAGTCTTCCTATTCAAGCCCCTTTCTTTTCTTTATTTTTCGTTCTCTCCACCATTTTTACATAGCAAATATTCAACTAACATTTTTATGCAATATGATAAATAAATTTAAACTTTAAAATAATTTACGATATAAATGAATTAATGGTTCTGTGGTTTCGAAACACGACAATATGCTCCCGCGGACTTTTTGTAGGAAATTTAATTGTCTATTAAACGGCTAACGGCTGCTTAAAGCATTTTGAAGTAGGTGTTTGGTTAATTTTAGCGCACTTTGATCCTGATACAATCATTTCTTTTAAATTTTGTATTAACATTGTCGGTCTGCTTAACTGGAAGATTTTGTAAAAACCGCTGGCTTATTACTCTTTTGAAGGGATCAGCGGTTTAGTGGGTCGGCCGTAAGAAAACGAAAACCATTTCATTTTTGCAATTAAGTGTAAGTTTGCTGGAAGGGCAATAAAATCTCAAAAGGACTGAAATTACCTGTATACCTCGCTATTATTAACTAAACCGTAGCGCCACCACTGATTTTATTAACGCCATCTTTAGTTTTACACTTTGTTCTAGATTTCATCATCGCCTGTTTGTGATTGCATACGAAATCGCTTTCGAACTCCGATGTGTTAGTTTCTTTTATAAACAGTAATTTAACGTTCAATATAAAGTTATAATTATATATATTTGTATTCTGTCTATTAATTGTATGCGCTTTGCAGAATTTGTAACCTGGACGTCAACTTAACCTCACAATTTATTTGACAATTTACTTCCAGTATGGACGGGAGACTTTCGAGAGGGTTTATTAAATTTGAAGAAAGTATCAGTGGTATGCGAGCTTCCAGTAGTGGACAAAACGATGACAAAATTCCAGCAGACGAAATTGCTAACGTAGATTTTGAATTAGAAAGTTTGCATCATTCCATTGATATTAAAGAAGAAGAACCGATTTTAGAATATCAACAGGATAGTAACGAGGTAAACCGTAATTTGTATTTAGTTTAAAATCGTGATACGAGAGAAGCTTGATAAAATTATCTTGAATAATTCACACTACGGAAAGTGGTTTACTTTCCAGGTTGTGAATATAAATCTCGATTAAAAGGTAATTAAGAACTCATACCGTGGTGAACTGTTTGAATGTTTAATAATATTGTGCCTAATGATTACGACAGCTCACATATAAACCTATACAACAAAGTTTGGGGTATTTTTTTTCTGTTGTATGTAATTCAATCAGTTGTACGATTTGCTAGAATTACAAGTTGGGTTCTCCCAGATCACAGTGATCCGCTATTAAGATTGCATTATTGTTATCATTAATTAAACCTGGTTAAATATAGCAAATTGTGCAATCAAGAGTTTGATTAATAAAATTGTGACGTTGAACAATTGTTAAAAATAATAAAACATCAAATTCTTATTAAAATTTTGTGAACTTGAAGTCAGTGCTTTTATAATGCAATGCTCTTAATTGTTCACCAATAAAAGTAATTGATTTTTGATTTGAAGTGATAAGGATATTCTTGATCGTAAAGACAATAAAAGTTTATGTACAAAATAGTAAGACTGTAGTTAATTAAATTATTATTTTACCTACCGAAAACTGAAAAAAATATTATCAATGCGACAAATAATAGAAAGAACGATAGATAAATTTTAATAGTCGTCAAATTTTGTTTCGACATTAAAAATTGAAAATGTCAAAAATGTTATGATTTATCGTTCTGACTACAGTAATCTTGAAGGTAAATTAAATTTTACTAGTATTAATTAGTAATCCCATGATCACCTACTGAAAATATTGTTAATTCCACAACGAATTGAAAGAACGATTAACAAATTTTAGTTATCGACAGAATTATCTTTCATAGTTAAAAGTTATGAGATTCAAAATAATTATGATTTATCTTTTTATATACATTATTGAATTTTACTAGTATTATTAAGTGATACCGGTAAACACATTGTAATATTTGTTACCAAAACCGTTCAGATGGTAAACGTTTCGTTGGTTATATTACTCTTCGAGAGGATCAAGTCCACGGATGACTATTTTGTTCAGATCAAAGCAATGATAAAATTACTAGTATTGTTCCTATACTGAGTTAATAGTTAATTATTATGTTAATATTTTATTTATTTGTGCTATCAACTTATTCTCGAGTTTCTTGCGGTTACTCGAGGGGGAAACAATTTTCATCAATTCATTGTTATTAAAAAATATAAATACAAAATAATTTGAATAAAAAAATCATAAATATAATTCACGAGAATTTATATTTCCGTAAATAATTAAAATTTACAATTTCTAAATTATAATAATTGCAAAGAGTGAGTAGAGACACTGCCAGCACTGGAATTTCGTTTTATTTGAATACTCAATGTGTTGAGTTTGTTATCCAGCAATCGCAAGCAGTCATCCCATCTCCACAAATTGTTACAGCAAACTCTCCAACATCCCAAAATTATTCAAAATTAGAAAGCATGATGGAGAAAATGGAAACCCTTCTAAATCTTCTCACCGCCATACTCAATAAAATGAATTTCAGCTGATTCAGCTCTGAATATCAGCTGAGTCAGCATTTTCAGCAGCTGATGCAGCGCAATTTCAGCTGTTTTTTTGCCGCCAAATTAGCAATTCAGCTTCTGACGTTACTAAAAATCAGCAGCTGACGCAGCTTACTAGCTGAATTGTAAGCTGACACAGCGCTCTCGCAGTTGATATTCAGCACAAAATGTTACTTGGGTATAGTCGGACTTACAGTGCTGTATTAATTGATAAATAATTAAACAATTTCGGGGGGGGGGGGGGTTCTAATCCGTAAAACCTTTTATTTAAATACGGCTTTGCAGTGCTGGACCCTGTGTATTTATCCTGGAACTCAGAAACTGTCAGAAAACTTTTAAATTTGACAGCAGTCTTGACAGGTGAAGGTTTTATTTAACATACAATGCAATGTTGCCACATTTTATCGCTTCATTTTTAAAAACTCAAGTGGAGCGAGTTCAGAATTGGGGTGCTGGTTTTTCAAGACTTGGCAGATAATTTGAAACCTATATGTTTGTTACAGGAAACCTGGAATGATTCAAACGACTACACTACAATGCAGACCCTCGAACAAAAAGAGATTGAGATGAAAGATTTGCATCACACTTACGATATCAAAAAAGAGAAGTCAGCTGTGGTACATCTATTCGATGGAGAATGTAAATCAGAAGTAAATTTTAAAAAGTTTTCTTGCGAACTTTGTGATTACAAATGTAAAGTTAAACAATATCTAAAATCTCATTTATTAATTCATTCTACTGAGAAACCATCGTATACTTGTGGTATATGCGATTATAAAAGTGCACTTAGGACGAATTTCAAAAGACATATGGCATCTCATAGTAACGTGAAGCCATTTAAATGTAAGATTTGTGATTATCAATGCGCATATCGGGGAATTTTAAAATCTCACGTAAGAACTCATACAGGCGAGAAGCCTTTTGTTTGTAAATTGTGTGACTATAAATGTACCCGTAGCAGTATGCTTAAATATCATGATGTAAGCGTTCATATGGGCGAAAAACCGTATATGTGTAAAATTTGCGATGCTAAATTTACACAATTAGGAACTTTAAACTTGCACTTAAGAATACACACAGGCGAGAAGCCTTTCGCTTGCAAATTTTGTGATTATAAATGTGCCACAGGCGGTCAGCTTAAAAGTCATTTAAGGGTTCATACGGGCGAGAAACCGTATAAATGTGAAATTTGCGATAATAAATTTGCACATTTAGGAAGCTTAAAAAAGCACTTAAGGGTACATACAGGCGAGAAGCCTTTCGCTTGCAAATTATGTGATTTTAAATGTGCCGTTGGCGGTAAGCTTAAAATGCATTTGAGGGTTCATACGGGCGAGAAACCGTATACATGTGAAATTTGCGGGAATAAATTTGCACGTTCGGGAACATTAAAATCGCACTTAAGGATACATACTGGTGAGAAACCATTTGCTTGTGAAATTTGTGATTATAAATGTAGAAAGAAAAACAATTTAAAAGCGCATGTACGAATTCATACTGGCGAGAAACCGTATAAGTGTAACATTTGCGTTTATAGTTGTTCATTTAAACAACAGTTGAACCTTCATTTGCTAACTCACACTGGCGAGAAACTGTATGAGTGTGACATTTGCGGTTATCAATGTTCAAGAAAAGGAAGATTAGTGATACATTTACTAACTCATACGGATGAGAAACCGTTTGCTTGTAACATGCAATTATAAATGTTCACATTAAGGAAATTTCAATCAAATCAAATAACATTTATTAATTTAGTACAAGGCACGAGGACATCTTACAGTTCCCGAATTACATGTGTTATAGATATTAGGGCTGGATAGTCCTCTCTTCTATATTTAATTAGGTATGTGAAAGGTTTAGTGTGTTGGAAACTAAGTAAGTGCAGGAGTCATACGTGCGATTAAGGCAACTTCACATAGCAAAAGAGATTCAAATACGACGACATGGCAATCTTAAAAAATGTGACAAAAAACTCTATTGTCGGTGGAAAGAAAAATTTAAATTTATTTTTGAAAAGTGAAGTTTGGTAGGTGACAGTTTCACCTTTTGCACATTTAAAATTTTGTGTGTATTGTGTGGACCAATAAACTCGGATGCACATTTATTGTCAATTGTTGGCACTAGCATTCAATTTTATTCATCTTATGGTGTTAATAAATTTGTACATAAAAAAAATCAAGTAAATATTCAGTAAAAGTCATATAAAAATGCACTTTGAAATTTATAATTGTTTTTATGTACCTTTCGATACGCCACTGGCTCAGTAAGATCCGCACATTGACAATCGTCATCATCTGCTACCGTTGAAGAATTAATCTCAGCTTTCAAAGTTCAAAAATCGCTCGCTACATTCTTTACAAAATTCTACGTGTGTCGTGATTATTCACACTTAACAACTCTTGTAGCTTCAGTAGGTAAATCACTTTTTAATTCTTCGTCGTCTTCTAAATACAAAATGTGTTTCAAACCTCTTCTTTTTTTTGAATAATTAAAATTTAGTTTCAAGAGCAAATCTGCGCCGCAAATGATGCTCATCTTCGAAAATTGACGAAGAAACCCTGTCTCAAAACAAATTCACCAATTTTTGAAAATCCTTGCTTCAAACTTGATGGCACTAAATCTTCAACGTAATTCAAATTTTGTACACTCCCGAACATTTTATATATTTGAGATTTTTTTCAAAACCCTGTATCTTCTAAACAAAACATTTTACAAAAATTCTGACGCGCCATTCCGGATAGGAAATTTAACGGACTACAACTTTTGTCTAGTAAATTTTTTTGTAAAACCAATTAATTTTACGGAAAATTAGAAAATAATAAGCAATGTAGCTACAATACAAAAAATTAAATTTACAAAATTTTTATTTTTGTTGAGCTATTACATTACTTCAGTAAATCTTCAAAATTACTGTCCTCATTTTTAATACATAATTGTGATTGTTTAATAATTTTTCAGTAAAATTAATTAAATTAATTTTTTGTTTAGCTGCCTTGTTTACCATTTTCTGATTTTATGTGAAAGGGATTGGTTTCTCAAAACATTTTACTAAAGAAATGTTGTAGTCCGTTAAATTTTCGATCTGGAATGGAGCGTCGGAATTTTTGTAATATGAAATGTTTCGTTTAAAAAATACAGTTTTGAAAAAATCTCGAATTTTTCAACATTTTTTTACTTCAATTTATAACTCGAAAACCGTTAATTTTAGACAATAAAAGGTTTAAATCTAGTTTGTAGATTATTTTACGCTCTTTAAAACAGCACTAATCCATTTTTACCCAAAAATCAATATTTTCCGGGCTAACGCCACAAACAAACAAACTCTAGAGTAAACAAAAAATAAAGTAATTTATATAATTATTTTCCTAGCTTTCGTCGACTAGAACTTGAAATTAATATTTATGTAATAAGGTACTTCGTTCTTTGTGAAACATCATTTTCTTGTTGTGAATTTTGGATAGTTATCGGGCTATGAATGGTCTGGGGTTGATCATTTAGCTGTTCCTCTGTTTTGCAAATTTGTATTTATCCAAAATGCGTAAACCAACTTCCGGCACATGTGAGTGCATATCGTTTAACGAAATATTTATAGAAATGTTACTATCACTCCGAAGCAAACAAAATCGTCATTCCTTATTGCTGTTCTCATCTTTAACTTTCAAGATAATTCAAAATTTAGTCAAAATCTGTAATCAGCTAGTGGATGTTCACCGATGCAAAAATTCTTCTTTGTCTTTGATATTTTATATAGTGACGTCATTGCAAGTCGTACGAACAAAGGATTAATACTCGTAAGTGTTTCCTTCTAATTTTTCTAGGTATTAACCGTTCTCAATTTTGTGCATAAAACTTTTCGTAAATTAAAACTTTGGAATTCTAGTAAATTTTCAATCGTTAAATCACATTTAAATTCTGCGGATGGTAATTCATTTTGAGTTCAGTGGCGTAACGTTTTACCGATTTTTTAATTAGAATAATAATTTTGACGACTTAAATTAAAGTTTTGTGTATTATGTGTTTTTAGTATTTAATTTTAAGTTTCGGTTCTCGTAAGATTTTGTTTTATTGTTTTATTTGTTTGTTGTGTTATTTAAATATTTTGTTTTATTTTATGATTTTAAATTTGTTAATGTGTTAAACAATTACATGATGTTTGACGTTATTTGGGTTGTCTAACCTACAGGCAACAACTTTAAGACAGTATATTGTTTTACTTAATTAAGTGTGAATAATTTGCCTTTTTAGCAATATTTTAAGTCATTCTGATTTTGATGTGTTTTAGTTTAAGATCATTCATCATTTAGATTTAAGTCCATTAATTCAGAAGGTTAAATCAAAATTATTATCAGTTTTCATTTATTTTAGTGTAACGATACTTTTTCTTGTCTACAATATTATTCTGAATTCGCACCTGATTAAAAGTATAATCTCACTGTCGATTATTTGTTTTCGATCTACCTTGTTTTACCACCATTTTTAGTTGTGGATTGTCTTTCTCGGACCGGACTCAACTTAAGGTAATATACGTTTTTGACATTCGTCCGAGTGGCGCCTTTAATTTTGTTCTTAATTAGATTTGATTTAGATCTTTCAATTAAGCTTGAACTTGGAATTTTCTTGAACTTTGCTATCCACGACCTCGCTTTGGCTAGAGCTAACGGCAATCCTGTCCATCCAAGTGAGTTTTAAGATATTTCCTTCTTATTGTATTATCTCGGTCAATTTGGCCCGTTATAACTTCACATAGCAAAGAAAATTCAAATACGACATGGCAATCTTAAAAGCATATATGAAATAAATTAAATCTGAGTTCGAAAAGCTGCTTCATTGTATAAACCTTCATGATAAATTTCTATTCCTCGACTCTCAATCGGATATACAAAATAAAACTCTTACGTATGAAAATAATTCAAGAATTGGTGCTGATAAGAAACCGTTCACGTGTGCACTTTGTGGGCGTTCATTTGCACAAAAAACACACTTAAAAATGCGTATAGGAATTCACACTGGCGAGAAACCATTTGCGTGTGAAATTTGTGATTTGAAATTGAGCAGTTCTGAATATAGAAAAAGGAAAGCCGATGACTCCCCTCTTGTAGGGGTTTTAAATATGTCGAAAGATGTTGCAACATCTCTGCGGCCAGTGGAATCCCTTACAAGATTTGACTGGGTGGGGAAATACATTGCCGACAGGCTGAACAGAATGGACTCCGATGTGGCAGACAAAGCGGTGGAAGAAATTATTCGGCTGTTAAATAAAGTGACTTTGGAAAAACACTAACTTTATATAATTGTATAAGTTATTAAACTGAACAAGTCAATTGTTTTTATTAAGCTTTTAGAAAATTCGCTGAAATTAACCAAGTTTAGTATGAATTTAAGTTAACGTAACATCATATTTACCAATCATTATTTTTGTAAATGGGTAATTTTCCTCTGATTTCGAATTTTCCCCATTAGTAGTACTTGTAATAAAATATTTTTTATTTAATATTTCACAAGTTAATAATTTATAACATAAAGAAACTAAACAAAATGTTAAAAAAATAATGAATTTTAAATATTTTGCGAACTTGCAATATTTTAGTTCTAATCGGTCGTAGCGGCCTTACTTACCAACCGATTCTTAATTTTAAAATGGCTTTGAAAGCGTATTGCGATTTTTCACAAAATCGATGTCATACATTTTTTTCCCATCTTCAACTGTAAAGCCGCAAAATGCAAAACAAAATTTAAAAAACAAATTCAAAGCCTTGAATTTCTTTTCGAAAAAAAAATATTTGTAAAATATAGAGAATTTTATTACGGAATCGCATGCCCTCCCCCCCCCCCCCCATCATCAACTTTAAAGTATTTTCGAACAAATTATTTTTATAAACTTAAGCCTTCTGCGATTAAAAATTTTACTTCAAAGAATTGATTTTTCACAAAACGCACGCTTAAGCTGTTGTTTTTCGACATCGACTGTAATGAAAAAGGTAAATTAAAAAATTTTCAGACACAACTTTTACCAAAGAACTGCCATTCTTCTCTGCGACCTTAAATTTCGGTAATGTTGGTTCAAAATCGTCCCGCAGCTGGAAAATCTAAATTTCTGTGAAAACGGTTGTTTTCCAAAAAAAATATATTTGACCAAAGTTGTAGCCCGTTAAATTCCCTATCTGGTTTGGGCTGACAGTTTTTTTCTAAGACGTTTCGTTTAAGAGATACTGGGTTTGCAAGAAAAGTAAAAAAAATAAAATTTGATTTTTTTAACATTTTTTCTCTTAATTTAATTTATAACTCGAAATCCGTTGATTTTAGACAATAAGGGGTTATAACCTAATTGGTAGATCAGCGAATGATCTTTAAAATAGTTCTAATCTATTAAGTCTAAAAAATCAATACTATCGGAGCTATGGCCGTTTGAAGTCATACTTTAAAAAATTGCTTAAAAGGGTTTCACCCCCCAAGGGTGAAAAGTGTCATTTTTCACCACCTCAAAGATATATATGTTACGGTCAATGATGTAAATCGGCACATCACATTATTCAGTTCATTTATTCCAGTTCGACAGCCGTGCGAGTAACACGTGTCTTGCAACTATCCGTTATGACGAGACGTAACCAGAAAAAATCAAAGCGACAGGCGGCAGAGGTCTCCAGTAGACCAATGACCCTCCAGCAAATTATGGCCGAACCAAGAAAGGTTAACGAAGAGCCCCAACGACGCGAAATAGCTTCACCACAAATAGCACAGGACCGTACTCAGGAGCAGCAGGTAGCCAACCATCCCAAACCAGGCCCAAGCACCCGGAGCGATTCATTCGTTGACTCTGAATACCTAGAGTCGCTGCTGAGTCCACGAGCCCAACTCACCAAGACAATAGAGGAGATGATGTCCGAAGCCAGCGAGCTAGACGAGGAAATCGCTAGCCTATCGGGCGGATCTACCCCTCCATCGCCGGAGGTCAGTAATACAATGAGCGATAGCCTCTCCAGCACGAACACCGGGAACAAAATGGAAGAGGTGGAATTCCAGGTGGTACAGAAGAAGAGGGCAAGGAGGTCAACTAACTCGTCCACCGAGGATCTGCACCTGACGAACATGTTCAAGCCTACGGTGCAAACGCCCGAAAAAGCCCCAACTGCAAATCCGACAGGGACAGACGCAGAGGAGCTTTCAGTTGGGAAAACTTCAGTGCGCTCTCCCAAATCAACGACAGTGGGTAAACCAAAGCCAGCAAAAAAGAGGGATCCCGTACAAAAGCGACCCGACAAGATGCAGCGGCATGGCAAACACTGACTATTAAGATCAAGGAACAAGGCTTCCAATTCAAGAGGGTACGATGCGTACCTGAAGGATTGGCAATCTTTCTAAGTGAAGTAAAGGACTACCGTGGAATCAATCGGATTCTGGAATCCTCTCTGCCACCCGACAGCTCTGGGTACTTCACCCACCAACTGGCGCAGGAAAAACTCCTAAAAGTGGTGATTAGGGGTATCCACCACCAGATAGAGACGGACAACATCAAGCGGGACCTAGAAGCACGCAACTTCGAGGTCCAGAACGTCGCACGCATGTATAGGGGGAGGAGGAGGAAACCCCTCCCTCTACTACTAGTTACCCTCCCGAGAGGCGAAGCAAACAAGAGGATTTCCAGGTGGAGAAAATCCTGGACATTGACGTCAACATCGAAACACCGAACAGGAAGTTCAGGTTAGGTCAATGCCACAAGTGCCAAACATGCGGGCACTCGCAGAGGGAGTGTCGCTCAACCCCAAGATGTGTGAAATGTGCAGGAGCACATGAGTCAAGCACCTGCACCAAACCCAGGGAGACCCCAGCCACCTGCGCAAACTGCGGTGGGCCCCATCCAGCCAGCTACAGGGGATGTCACAAATTCCCTAAACCTAGGATGGGAAACAGGAATCAAACCAGGGCAACACACAACACCAGGACAAATTGGTCCCCTCCCCGCCGTCATCCAAGGGAGGCAGCAAATCCAACCGATATCTCCTCACAGATCATCGCGATTATTACGGCACAGCTGGCAATCCATGAGATTGGCGCCGAAAAAATCGCAGCTATAGTAAGCAGTCTGAGAAATCAGATTGCTTAAGTCAAGACTACCCGCAACACGTTAGAAATGTTAATACTCTCACCGTAACTGAGGAACACCAAGTGTCGTAAGAAAGAAAGAAGGTAACACCCGGCGACATCAGCCGCGGACAAAGCCAGGACGCAGTCCATAGGCAAACAATCAGCGGGTCCAGCGGACCCTGAAAACCTCAAAGCCACAGTTACCTATAGATGAAGGAGCTCAAAGTGGCCTCCGGCCACGGTGCATCCGCAAGCCATAACCGTTTCCGTAAATGTGCCGTTGACGTCAATGGCCGGACAATGACGTCCATGCCTAAGTATGCCGGTCATTGACGTCATTACCCGTTAACGGTGAGCAATGATGTAAATATTTTCATGTGATTGTGATATTTACATCTTTGGCCGGTCAATGACGTCATTGGCCAAAATAAATCGGACAATGATGATATCGTGGAAAAATTATTTTTTGAACATTTGAAATTATGTTGTATTCATTGCATTATAATGTATTATAATTATTAAATATTTAAATAAAATATTTATTAAATATCAAAAAGCTATATATTTATTAAATATAAATATTTAATTAATATATAGCTTTCTGATGGAATATAAAAAATAACCGCCCGCTATATAATGAAAATGAGATTCCTCACCGTAGAATAGTAATGTCATCATCGCCCACTCTATATTGGGCAATGACGTCATTGCCCGGACAATGATGTAAAATCCACATATAGAATTTTAAATGTTAACATCGCCCAAAATGTATGGTCATTGACGTCAATGGCCGAAATGTCATCATTGACCGTAACATATAATATTAAATACATTTAAAAATTCTTAAAAAAAAATTCACAAAGATCTATTAAATTTTAAGATTAAATCCAATTTAAAATAAGTTTATTAAACAATTGTGTTAGCACGGCTAGAAGGCAACTATAAACAGCTCCGCCCATTAAATCACGTGCTGCACTAGTCGCAGCGCTTTGTTGCTACTTTTGCACTTAATATATTTATTTAGCAGATAATTATTTTAAATTCATCAGAATTTTTTTCTATAATAAATTACTACTGTTTATTATAGAAAATAAAGAGATTCAAACGTCGCGCTAAATTTTAGTTTGTCGTACGGCGGTAAGAGTGCAGTGCTATACTGATTTAGATTTGACATTTACAAATCGCTTTTCTGACGTAGTTTATCTCGATTGTTTTCATCTATCTGTATTTTGGTTATTATTTGTAATATATAAATTATTAACTTATGTGTATTATATTAATTTCATGCATTTTGCAGAATTTGCTCACAGTATGGACGGGAAACTTAAGAGAGAGTTTATTAAATTTGAAGAAAGTATCAGTGGTTTGGAAGCTTCCAGTAATGGAAATAACGATGTCAAAATTCCAGCAGACGGAATGGCAAACGTCGATTTTGACTTGGAAAGTTTGCACCATTCCATTGATATTAAAGAAGAGCAACCGGTTTTAGAATATCAACAGGATAGTAACGAGGTAACCGTAATTTGTATTTAGTTTAAAATATTCATACTAGAAAAGTTCGATTAAAATTATCATCAATAATTCACACTACGTAACGTGGTTTAAGGTCAGATTGTGAATATGAATCTTTCAGTGATAATTATAATCATGTTCCTAATGATTACGGCAGCTCGCACGTCAACCTATACAATAAAGTTCCCCCGTAGGTTATTATGATTTCATCAGTAGAACTTAATCGTTCGGGTGGTCAAATTTTCTCGAACGAGGGGTGAGGAAGCTGAAACTATTTGAATAAAGGCGTCACTGTTGTTAAGTCACGGCTACGGCAACAACATTGTGTTTAGAAGACAGTTGAAAAATACACAATATTTTGCAAGGATAAGAATTAAAAGTTCATCAATAATATTTTATATTTTTATGAAGGTTTCATCAGAATTTATTTATACAATATTATTTGTAAGTTGTTTATATGGAAACCGAAACACAATGTATTGTCATCTGAACGATCCGTGAACTAAATATGGTCACGATGTCAAAAAGTATTATGATCGTGAGTTAAAGAACAAGCGATATCTTCTATAAACGTCCACGAGTCCTCGGTATAATATTTTGTTTTACCTAGAATGTTAGAAATTATTTTAGATTAAATTTGGACAAACTATAGGTTGGCGATTTTATGCTTGCGAAATTTACGGTCGCAGAGAAGGATGGCAGATCGTTGATAAGAGTTGTGACTGAAAATTTTTCAATTTACCTTCTTCATTGCAGTCGGACGTCGAAAAACGACAGCTTAAGCGTTCGTTTTGTGAGAAATCAATTCTTTGAAGTAAAAACTTTTCGTCTTTTTTTCATAATTATTAACATAAAACTGTTTTGACAGCATTTTATTACCATGGTATCTGTATTATCGACTTGAACTGTCAATAATTAAATTTATCCTTCGTTTGGTTAGAATTGGTAAAGTTATTGTTATTTATATTCAGTCAATTTGAATAATAAAATAATTTACTTCCGTCAGTATGAACCGACCGGTGTTCCCGGAAAAATTGGTGAGTGGAACCAACCGGGCAGTTAAACTGGAAGATACAAGTGATATGGATATCAAGCTAGAAGACCTGCATCATTCCATCGACATTAAAGAAGAAACTTTAACGAACCACTCTCGAGTGGATGAAGATGGTAAAATCCCTTTTCTGATTGATACCGGCAAAAAACCTTTTAAGTGTTGCATTTGCCATTATAAATGTACACAAAAAGGAAATTTACATCGGCACATACTAACTCATACCGGCGAGAAACCATTTGAGTGTTACATATGCAGTTATAAATTTTCTCGCAAAGGAAGTTTAAATCGGCATTTACTAACTCATACGGGAGAGAAACCGTACGAATGTAACATTTGCCAATATAAATGTACGCAGAAAGGAAATCTAAAAAATCATTTTCTAACTCATACGGGCGTGAAACGGTTAAAGTGCAATATTTGCCAATACAAATGTTCTCTCAAGCGAACCTTGACAAAGCATTTAAGGACCCACAGTGTTGTGAAATAGTATTAAATAGCCGAGACCAGGCTTAAAATAAAGCATCTGAACTTCTGAATAGTTTCACAACTACTTCCGGGACTCTAAATGTTACGATGAATCATCTGCTGACTTTTTGTTGCGTTTACAGGTGCAGAGTTCTGGAAATTTCTGCCGATATATGATTTTAGTTTTCCTGGCCCCACCTGTTAATTTTGTTACGTGCACGTTATTTTTGACTTTTGTTTTTCTTACGGATCAAAACAGATAATGGATGGATTTACTAAATATATCTTCCTTGGATCTCATATTTGTTGCCGATCAAAGCCTAGTAATCATGCCCGAACTATGTGCCGTCTGCAAGTCTTGCGGTGAATTGCTGGAGGATCAGTTTTGCAGAATTAATTTTGTCTTCGAAATCATGGATTGGAAACTACCTTTTGGAGATAGGGAGCCAACCAAGACCATGGGGTAATTACCGAGAGTAATAAAATAATATTTTAGGTATGTTAGAAATACTATGACTTCCAACGTTCTACCCCCCCCCCCCCCGTCAAAGTTTCAAGTAATGATTCGAAAAATACAATTTTACTCTTTGGCCCGTTTTTCCTTTAATAAAATAATTTTTTCTTCGGTGCCAGGTGCTCTCCCTTCCTGTCTTTATCGAGACAGTGTGCTTTTATCCTGAGTCTTCCTTTATGGCTGATAATTACAGGCATTACAGACAAATCAGTTTGATTCCTATCGAGGTTAAAATAATGCAAAGAGTTATTGTTCATAAAATCATACTGGCCTTCCCGGTTCCTTCCCGGTTGGTAATTGTACTAGGTCGTCGGATGGAAAACTGGTTTCGAGTAGGGTCCTCCAAGGTTATAAAATTATACGGGAATCCACTGCTTCAGCATTGTGTACTCCAAAATAACCTAAACACTGTGGTTTGTAACTGCCATGATCGGTTGATTTTTCTGAACGATGTAGTGTGCGGTGTTACGGTTAACTGCACCAGCTTAGTATTTTTGATCGTTCAAGCACCAAGTTGACCTGGGATGAACGTTTGTGTGACCACTATGTATAAATTAAATTAATAAAATTGATCTAATTATCTGATCTGAGGAAACCTTTCGAAACAAATAATAATGTCATCCACAGTATGGAACTCGTGGGTTGGATCCCCGGTTTTATTTTCAGCTGCATTCAATTCTAACAATTTATCGAAAACCGCTTAAGAAAAAAGCAAATTAACAAAATCTCCAGAGACGAAAATTTTCAATTCAAATCGTAAGCCGTTTAATCGAATAGCGAAATTGGCAGTTATAAGTTTAATGGGGCTGTTTTTCGAAAAAGTTTGTAGAAACTTTTCTTCTTTTTTCTACAGGTGTTATTCATGTAAAATTAAAAAATTTTCAATTTTTAAAATTTAAGAAAATTTGTTTGGATTTGCCGTCTGCGGGCCGATTTTGAACCAACTTTTCTGGCAATTAAGGGCGTAGAGACAGATGTTAGATCGCTGGCAAGAATTTTTACTCCAAAAATTTTACAATTACTTTCTTCAATATAGTCGGAAGACGAGAAACGACAGTTTCAGCGTGCGTTTCATGAAAAATTAATTCTTTGAAATAAAATTTTAAATCGGAGGCGTAAATTTATAAAAAAAAATTTCTCGAAAATACTTAAAAGTTGCAGGGAATGCTATTCCGAAAATAAATAGCTATATTTTACAATTTTTTTTAAAGAATCCAAAGGCTACATCGTTGAAATTTTTCTTTGTGGCTTTGCGGTTGAAGATGGGAAAAAATGTATGACATCGATTTTGTGGAGAATCGCGATACGCTTTCAAAGCCATTTTGAAATTAAGAATCGGTTGGTAAATAAGGCAGCTACGACCGATAGAAAAATATTGATAATTTTGACTTTGTTGCTGCGCTAGCACGTAAACTATGCAAAATATGAACGTTGGAGTCGAATTACAGAACGACCGATCTGCAGAAGTTTTTTCCAAAAAATTGCTCGACACTGGTAATGGCAAAATTTCTGTTGACCCATCGTCTGGATACATAACATTCCGTGACAATTGTTGTCACTTTACTGAATCAAAGATCAACTATCCAACGGAATTTTTACATTCACTGGAATTGCCTGGATTGCCACCTCATAATCTGCAATTAAAAGTCGGATCGGTAATCATTATGTTGCGGAACATAAACCAGGCACGTCTTTGTAATGGCACCCGGCTTGCGATGAAGAAATTAATGAACAACGTCTGGATTCTGGATTATTAGATGGAGGGCAGGGTTTAACCTCGCACGCACTCAAGCCACTTAATCGGGCCTACCTCCGTTGCAGCAACCCCGTCCCATCATTCCTCAAGCCATCCCAACCAGGGGATGAACTCGAGAATCCTGGCGGGCGAGGTTACACTGATTCTGGCCATGTTAGGCTAGAAGTTCCTCAACATGGAATCTCTTTTTGATGATAAGACTGGGCAGTGACAGAGGACAACTCAGCTGTTTCATCTGCTTTGTTGTATTCTCGACATATAGGGCTATCTACAATGCCCTATTGTGTTTAGATGTTTGTTTAATCTGCAGTGACTAGTACTTCAGATAGTATGCTCACTTGAGGGTGCTATTGTGGCCGCCCTCGCTTGTCTGCATTCAGTCTCTTTTTCTCATTAGCTGGAATGAAGATTTAGGATGTATTGTTTTAGAAGAGTCTTCTTCTTCATGTGCCATATCCGGTTTCCCGGACGTTGGCGACTACTCTCCTATGTCTGTGTTGTGCGTTTGAAGTATTATCACACACATAGGGGACCTACTGCTTAAAGCGGACTCCGAACCGCGGCAAGTGTATACACTTCATCTCCAGAGAGGATGTACCAGGCAGAATGCACCTCGGTGATTTGCCATTGCCTTCCGAGGGGAGACGGTCAGAATAAAGTTTTACTGAGCCCGGAGTCGAACCAGGCATTCAGCATTAGCAGCAACGCACTTAACCGGTCTCTCTTTAGGAGAGCATCAAAGGTTTTTACAGGTGGCGGGGCCATCGGGGGATTGGTTCGGGGCCGCAAGAAATGCTGCTTTAACTGTTTTTCGCCAGCGAATCTGCTCTTTCGTTACCCTCGTTGCCTCTTGATTTGATATCTCGTTCTGTGTCTGCATGCATTCAAGTAGTAGACCGGAGGTGACCTTGTGACTCCTAAGTGCTACAAGAGCAGCTCTACTGTCTGTAGATATCTGTATGTTTTTGTTGCGGATACATTTGTCCTTAACTATTCTTGCGCAATGCAGTATGCCCGTAAGTTCAGGCATATTTGCCTAGCGGTATGGTCGTGTTTATCTCAAGTTCGGCGGATGATGTTCCTGCACCTGAGCCAACATTATTTTTGGATCCGTCCGAGAACAGACATAATGTCGTAATCGTAGGTTTTTGTTGGTTCCAGCAGGACATTTTATTTTGTAAAATTATTTTAAGGTTTGTTTTTGTTATTTTTGATAATTTATTTGTACATAGGATTTTAAGTGAAAATAATGTTGTGGTAACCGTGTTTAAGGTAGGGTGGGAGTAGGTTGTAGAAGGCAGGCAGACGTGTTTTGCGTTAGCTAAAGGCGGGAGGATTGTTATTCCCGCTACGCTAATTTATGATTTTGATTTTTATAATTTTAATTAGTATATGTGTTTTTTAAATGTGAAAAATAGAAGAATTGGAATAATGGTGAAATAAATTCACAATAAATTGTTAGATCGACATCGACGTCGGCAGACGTGCAACGTGCACGTGCAAGTTACAAGGCCACATGAGGTAAAATTTAACGTTAGGTTTTATTTGCCAAGTTTGGAAAGTAAATATTGATATAAAATGAAACTACGTAAATTCACAATTTAGTTTAAAATTAATCAATCTGAAGAGTCTCGATGCTTAAATTAATAATGGATGTACCCGAGCAAGTATAATTTTTGGAAAAATGAAAATTTGTACAGCTCGGCTTAAATGGCGCCCAACGTGCAAGGAATTGCAAGGAAAATTTTTAACTAAGCACCGAATTTATTCACTACAATCTAAAATTAAAAACAGTTTAAGAGTCTCAGTGCTTTAAAAAATAATGAATGAACCCAAGCGAAAGAATTATGGATTAAGGAAAATTTACAATTTTATAAGGTTGGGGGCATTGTATTATATTTAGGGTAAATTCTGACAGGCTCCTGAATTCGCATGCTTCCAGCTGCGTAATCTGAGAGCAGCCCTGACCACCATCTCTTGCACATGAAGATCAAGTGGAGGGAGGTAGAGAAGAGTCTCCAGTGCCGCAGTTGGAGCTGTGCCCATCACTCTAGTTACAGCCAGATAGATCACTCTGGAGCCGGTGTAAGGGGGCTGTTGTTGTCACCAGCTTGGTTCTGGCGCACCAAACAAGCGGTCCGAAACAGAACATGGGTCTGACGATAGCAGTGTAGAGCCAGATGGTGATCCTAGGGGAGAGACTCCAGGACTGTCCCACTGCCAGAAGGCCATTCCCGCTTTTCTGAGCTTGACCGCTTCTAGGATGCACTCTTTGTAGTGAACAACGTCATCAAAGCCACAATTTTGAAAGGGAAGTACGAAGGCGAAGACGTTTTGATTCCGAACGAAGCCTTTCGATACAATTTACAGTGCGGCTTGCATTTGGAATGTTGATAAATAAATCGCAAAGGCAGTCAAGTGTTTGTGGTATCAATCTTGAAAATCTATGTTTTTCACATGGCCAATTATATGTGTCCTGTTCCCGTATCGGAAAACCATCATCATTATTTATTTACGCACCAGAAAACAAAACTGTGTTGTATATCAAAAAGCAATACAATAAATACTTTGATTTTGATATTTTTTTTTAATTATTTATTTCAGTTCCAAGACAGGACAACGTCTGTCGGGTCAGCTAGTTTTTTATATATTTTCAAATTAACGTGACAATATTACTTATGGTACTGATGATATATTTGTTACAGAAAACCTCGAGGCATTTCAATTTTAATTTGCAAATTAAGAAGGAAGAGGAAAAAGATATGGAAATCAAATTGGAAGATTTGCATCATTCGATCGACATTAAAGAAGAAACTTCTGCAAACGAATCTCCGATGGGTCAAGATTGTAAAATCCCTTTACTAACTGATATCGGTAAAAATACATTTGAGTGTAACATTTGCGATTATAAATGTTCACTAAAACGAAATTTTAAACGTCATTTAGAAATTCATACTGACAAAAAACCGTTTCAATGTACAATTTGCGATTATAAAAGTTTCCGTAAGGATTCATTCGAAAACCATTTAAATAATCATACGGGCGAGAAACCATTTACGTGTGACATTTGCGATTATAAAAGTTCGTACAAAAAAAATCTAAATCGTCATTTACTAACTCATACCGACACGAAACCGTTTGAATGTAAATTTTGCGATTATAAATGTTCCCGCAAAGATTCATTCGAAAACCATGTAAATAATCATACGGGCGAGAAACCATTTGCGTGTGAGATTTGCGATTATAAATGTTCGTACAAAAAAAATCTGAATCGTCATTTACTAACTCATACGGGTAAGAAACCGTTTGAATGTAAAATTTGCGATTTTAAATGCTCCCGCAAAGAATCTTTAAAAAATCATTTAAATAATCATGAGGGCGTAAAACCGTATGAGTGTGACATTTGCGATTTTAAATGTTCTGCCAAAAAAAATCTAAATCCTCATTTACTAACTCACGAGCGCGACAAACCGTTTGAATGTATAATTTGCGATTATAAAAGTTCCCGCAAAGATTCTCTAAAAATCCATTTAAATACTCATACGGGCGAAAAACCGTATGAGTGTCACATTTGCGATTTTAAGTGTTCTGCGAAAAAAAATCTAAATCCTCATTTACTAATTCACAACGGCGAGAAACCATTTGAATGCACAATTTGCGATTATAAATGTTGCCGCAAAGATTCTCTAAAGAGCCATTTAAATACTCATTCGGACGAGAAACCGTATGGGTGTGACATCTGTGATAGCAAATTTTCCTGCAAAAAAAATCTAAATCGTCATGTACAAATTCATAAACGCGAGAAACCGTTTGAATGTAAAATTTGCGGTTTTAAAACGTCGAGGAAAGTATATTTAAAGCGTCATTTACTAATTCATAGAAGTGAAAAATCTTTTGAATGTAAAATTTGCGATTATAAATGTCTACGCAAAGAATCTCTAAAATACCATTTAAATTCTCATACTGGCGAGAAACCGTATGAGTGTAACATTTGCGATTATAAATATTCTTTCAAAAATAGTTTAAAACGTCATTTACTAACTCATAAGCCCGAGAAACCGTTTGAATGTAACATTTGCGATTATAAATGTTTCCGTAAAGACTATCTAAGAAACCATTTAAATACTCATACTGGCGAGAAACCGTTTACGTAGACGATCAATTTGGCAGAGGCCAGGGTGGATTATTAATGGAGTGATTTCTCTTTGTCTTCTTCATAGGCCACAGATGGATTGTGCTTCAGACAACAGCAATGTATCCGACAGGATTCGAACCGCGGTCTACGGTCAAGTTTTAAATTTTATGTGTAGTATAAATTTTATTACGAGTAAAAATAAATTTATTCATAGGAATTAAAAATATTTTTAATTTATTTACAGAATAGGTTGACTATTGCGATGCCCTCCTGTATAATTTTTGTAAAAGGAATTAATTTTAATTTACAAATAATCCAATTTTAATTTTATCGTGGATTCGAGGAGAAGGACATGCAAATATTTGTTGAGCATAAGACTCTTAATTTAAAATTTTATTATTAAAATTTCTAAATCGTATAAATTTTGTTTGAATTTTAATTTAAATGTTTTGATGCAAATTTTTATGTTACCTTGCATGTGGTGTCGACTGCCCGGCTGTTCACCGCTGTCCGCCTTATCACAAAACTCGTCGTGGTTCGACAAATTAATTTCAATACTTTTATAATTTTGTAATTACAATTTTAATTTCTATATTAATTTCCAATTTATAATTTTTCATCTTCCGCATTCGAAAAACAATTTCAATCTTCCACAAATCTTCAAAATTTTTATCTTGTACACTTCAGAAATGAATTCAACAACTTTCAATCAAATTAAATTCCTTTTTTTTATCAAAATAACTAAATAATTAGTTAATTTTGCGACTGGCTGTGTGGGCCATTTTGGCATGAAGAAATTCTCCCACTTCGTTTGTTACCAACATAATTTTATTTATAAAATTTTTATGTAGTACAGAATGTTACCAAAATTGAAACAAAACAAACTTTAAAATAACTTGCAAAATAACAAAAATATGATTTTAATGCGTAATGGTAATAAATGATACTTTTCTAAGAGAAATTTTTAAATAAAATTTTTGTCCAGGTTCAAACCCTTGGGGGGTACCTCGCTTTAAAACAATTTTTTGAATTTTTGATTTCAAACGGCCATATCTCTGATAATATTGATTTTCAGGCTTAATGGATTAGAACTTTTTTAAAGATTATTTCTCTATCTACAAATTAGGTTATAACCCCTTATCGTCTAAAATCAACGGTTTTCGAATTATAAATTAAATTAAGGGAATAAATGTTTAAAAAGTTGGGTTTTATTTTTTTACTTCTCTTTGTAGTATTCAATTTTGTCTACGTTTGCGCTAAGAGCTCTCGTTCATTTTCTTGTTTTCTCTTTGATCTTTTACCTTAATGGCTGTGATCTTCTTCGCCATATGCCTCCTCAGAGGAACGCATTTGGCTGACAAAATTTTCCGTGAGCGGCTGTCTTAGTCTGGACTCTGGAATATGTGCTCTCCTAAGTCAATCTTATCATAGTAGGGGTATTCGTCGCTAGAGAATGCTTAGGCGTCGAAGCACTCATGTCCGGACAGTAACGAAAAGAAACTGGGTCAACTCGTAGGTCGTCTCTCCATTTAAGATCTACTTAGCGATGGTATGAAGCGTGAGTTCATCTGCTCTCACTGCAGGAGTCCCAGGTCCCATAGGTGATCTCGCTCTATTTTCTGTATTCAACTGGTTTGAATTCTCGAATGTGGTCTTTCTCTCTTGTGCTTTGATATCTATAGGAAGGAGAGATGTTAACACCGTCAGTGCCTCCGCTAAAACAGTTCTATAAGTTGTGGTTGTTCTGGAAGCCACCTTCTTTTGGACCTTTGCAAGATGGTCTGTATATCTTTAATTTTTAAGCATTACGGACTTTGCCACGAACGCTATCACTTTCTTATTTTCTGAGGTGTCTCTAATGTTGGACAGGAGCCCGGCAATGTCTGCTGTTGCCTCTTCTGCATTTTTGGCTGTATTCTAGATATGGAAGTATTTCTGTTTCTTCCATACGGATGGTTATAGGATGGTACCTTCTCCTTCAGGATACTATTACCGCCTCAGTCTTTTCTGGTACAAGGGTCAATCTTCTGTCATTCATCCATTTACCGATGAGGTTTATAGTTTCTCTAGTATTTTGTTTGGTTTCTTCTTGCATCCTTGAGGCATCTTTAGTGCGAGGACTCCATCGCAACTGATGTTCCAAAGCAGAGGTGTCAGAACCGAGCTCTGTCTCTTCCTACCTACCTCTTTTTTTTTTCGTGCGTTGGGAGTGGGGAAATTTTTGCAAGACATCACCCAGATGTCGTGGGTGATAGTGTCAGATTTTTACTGACTAAACTCCCACTCCCAATTGAAGTGCCGGGATTCGCGTAACGCATTACTTCCGTACATCTTCATGCCTACATCTTGGACGGCCATTATTTTTGTCACACAGTTATACTATCAGATTTTCTCGCCGGCTTGAGCACTGCGCTGGTTGAGGTCATAGAGGCCATGACCTCTATGGCATTCCAGTTCTCGGGTCTGACGAGCGTCGTCGCGACCAGGTTTTCAGGTGTAATGAACACACAGGACAGGTGTAATGAGGAGCTGGGTGATCTCGTACGTTGTCGCTCTGTGGTCTCTGGCGCACCACACATCAAACCTCAGGATTAACCTGTGGGTCTACCTGCCTTTCAGACTCTTGTCCCATCTATTCTGCCATGTGGGCAGCGTCTCTCTGCGCTGCTCCGAGTTGGTGAGTGGAGATTTACAGAACTTTTTTTTGCGCTCAATGTCTAGCATATCGGCGGGAACCAGCGGTGATAGGACGAGAAACACATCCGTCGACGTTGTTCTGTACACTCTCTCCACTCTGAGTGGCACTCTTTTCTGAACGCGGAGGAATGCTTCTGTGTAGATGTCATATCGGAAGAGCTCATCCGCCCATATGGGAGTTCATATCCGCCACCGATGCTTATACCCGTCTTTTCAGACGGTACAGGTACGGTATCGCCGTCGCCGACGAAGTGCCCTCTCTGCCGCATGTCGGATATGATTGCGAAACTAGAGACTGCGATCGATTCGGATCCACAGGATCTTCACTGTATCGGTGTGACAGATGGTTGTGTCCTCTACCTGGATGTTATTCGGAGAATGATGCCTCCTCCCACAGACGAGAACAGCTTCCTTCTCGGGGACTATAGCTAGTCCTCTGTCCTTGAGCCATGCACAGATAACAGCTATTGATGCATTCGTTGCTGCTACTAACTCTTCTTTAGTCTTCGTGGTTGCCACGATAGTCAGGTCATCCGCGAAGCCCACCAGGTTCACCCTCGACGGTACCGGCAGCCGTCGTAGCTAATGTACCACAAGGTCGGCCCAAGAACCGAATCTGGTGAGACTCCTCAGTTCATTCTAAATGTAATCGTTTTACCGGCCTCGCTCGCGGTGATCCAGCGATCGTCGAAATACGATTCCACGATCGGAGGTATGGACTTATGCCTCTTTCCTCCAGCTCTTTCAACACACTGTCCCAATGCTCGATGTTAAACGCGTTACTGACGTCTAAGGCTACCACCAAGGCAAATCGCCTTGTACCGCTCTTTGCTTGCCGTACCTTGTCTATAATTCTCTCGAAAATTGGACTTTTCGGCGCAGCTTTTTCGCCGCACTCAAGTCCGGCGCGCGCCAAGACAATTCGGCGCAAGGACAATTTGGCATAACTCATTTTGGCGCAAAACTATTCGTTGTGATGTACTTTCACGAACGAACAATAACTTCTAATTCTTTAAAATTTTAAGATTTTCAATATTTCACATATTAAAACAACTCTTTATACTCAAAAAAAAAATCACTTTAATCATCAAAAACTACAAAAATCAAATTTATAACAGCTCGGACCAATTGACACGCCGGGGTGGTCTGCTCACATCGGCAAAAGGCAATTTTTTCACTCCGCTCATTACCAACTTAGTATTTACAAATAAAATCTTATGTACAGCATATTTACAAATAAATAATTAACGTTACAAACAAAACAAACTTCAAAATAATTTACAAAATAACTAAAATAAAATTTTTAATGTTTCAAAACACGACAATATATATCTATCCTTTATATTTGTTCTTTTACGCCTTTAACTCTGCCCTCGTAAGGAAGAAAGCAGCAAATACAATTTAGTAGTTTTGAGTAAAACACCAAAATGTGTGTGCGCCGGACTGGCTGCGCCAAATTTCTCTACGCCGGACTGGTTGTGTCGAAAAGTCCTAGACCCGATTCTCTGGAGGGCATGAGTAGTTCGAAACCCGTATTGGTTTTCCGATATCCTACCATATGGTCTTTCGCATCCCCTACTTAGCACGTTTCACGATATTGGTAATGAACTTACCATGTTCATGTGTGGTGAACTTTCTCTTCCGAAAGCCAAATTAGTTTTGCGCCAGTTCCTCATTGTTATTAAGTTCCTTTTGTTGTTTTTCCAGGATGAGCTTCTCATAAACCTTGCTAAGGTGGTTCAGCCATATACGTTAATTTGATTCCCTGTAATTTCGTCCCCGGTAAATTGCTCTTGATGATTTGATCCCCTGGTAATTTAACTCCCGATAATTTGATCACCCGGTAATTTCACCACCGGTAATTTTATGCCCAGTAGTTTAAACTGTACGCAAAAGGTAGATTCGCGCGAAGGCATGGATCTATCAGTAGGTTAGTGTTAGTTTATATTATTTATTTAGCGAAACTGCATTTAAAAGGTAGATCTACGTGCAGACATGGATTTGTCAGTACGTTAGTGTTAGTTTATGTTATTTCTTTAGCCAAACTGTATTTAAAAGGTAGAACCGCGCGAAAACATGAATCTGTCAATTAGTTTTTGTTATCTGTTTAGCGAAACTGTACGTAAAAGGTAGATCCACGCGAGGACATGGATCTGTCAGAAGGTTAGTGTTGGTTTGTGTTATTTATTTAGCAAAACTACAATTACCGAAAACCAATTTACCATGCGATCAAATTACCAGAGGATCAAATAACCTGTGACCAAATTACCGGGGGTGTTTGGGTCAAGAATTCTTGTTCGACCCTGCTGCAGTTTAAGTTTATCTGTAGGACTTCAATGCTGTTGTCATTGCTTCTAATGATTTAATTTATTGTATTCCTGTACTTAGGGGTCGATTGGCTACTAGAGCCTTACAGAACTGCGACCAGTATTGATCTTTTGCTCGTAGCCCTACTAATTAGGTTTTTAGGAAGTTAATTTTGCTAGCAAAGCATACAATACTCCTGAAAGGTTTTGTTTGCACCTCCTTGGGTGTCAGTTTATTATTTATTTAATTGGTTATTTCTCAATTCCGAAATATTATAACCACATCCAAACTTCAAATTATATTTATTTTGCCACTGGCGGTACGTAAACACTTCCATTGTTATGAAGTTTGCTGAATAGTAATGGCCGACGTCTAATTAATTCTTGATTTGGTACTGAGCGAATTTTGTAGAAAAGTAAACAGTAAACTAAAATTCGATATGAATAAGACGGTGGAAGGTGGTGACATGGAAATAAAAACAGAAGATATAAAAGTGGAAGATCTACACCATTCCATCGACATTAAAGAAGAGGCTTGTACTTCCGAGACTGAATTCGATGACATTAAAGAAGAATTTTCGATCGACGCAGCCCAACTCGGAGAACATACGAAGCATTTAAAATTTAAAACTGGGAAGAAGCCATTTGTCTGTGAAGTTTGCGGGTATAAATTTTCTAATAGAAACAATTTTAAACGTCATTTACGAACTCACACAGGCGAGAAACCGTATAAGTGTGAAATTTGCGATTATAGAAGTTTACAAAATGGAACTTTAAAACGTCATTTACGAACGCATACTGGAGAAAAACCGTTCGAGTGTAACCTTTGTGATTATAGAAGTTCTTTGAAAGTATCTTTAAAGTATCATTTACTAACTCACGCGGGCGAGAAACCATTTGAGTGCGGTATGTGCGATTATAAATCTTTCCGAAAAGGAGCTTTAAAACCGCATATGCTAACTCATACTGGCGAGAAACCATATCAGTGTAAAATTTGCAATGCTAAGTATACAAATACCGTAAATTTAAACAATCATTTACGAACTCATACCGGTGAGAAACCATTTCACTGTAAATTTTGCGGTTTTAAATGTGCTATAAAAAATAATTTAAAACTTCATTTACGAACTCACTCAGGTGAGAAGTCTTTTAAATGTAAAATTTGCGATTATACAGCTTCACGGAGTACAACCCTAAAAATCCATCAATTAAGTCATACGGGGTTGAAACCGTACGAGTGTTACTTTTGCGGTCATAAATGTTCTCGTAAAGGAAATCTAATAATTCATTTGCGAACTCATACAGCTAACAAAACGTTTAAATGTAAAATTTGCGATTTTAAAACTACAGTTTTCCCAAACTTAAGACAACATTTGTTAACTCATGCCAGCGAAAAGCGGTTTAAATGTAAGATTTGCGATTTTAAAACAACAAAGAACATAAATTTAAAACGGCATTTGATATCTCACACGAGTGAGAGACCATTTGAGTGTAACATTTGCAATTATAAAGGTAAAATGAAGGGACATTTAAAACGGCATTTACAAACTCATAAAAGTGAGAAGCCTTCAGAAAGTAAAATTTGAGTTTATAAATCTTCTATGCATTTTGTTTTTAAATTTTAAGTATAATATAATAAATAAAAAAATTATGTATAAGAATTAAAATTATTTACATAAATAAATATAATTTACAAAGTGATTTGACCACCCTGTAGCATTTTGTAAATATTTTTATAGTTTTGTAATTGTATGTTTTCGAAGAGTGGGGGCTTTTTTGCCAAAGATGGTCGCCGGTGTAACACGGGTAGGCTTTGATTAATTGATTAATCGCGGCCGTCGTTTGTCAACCGAAGGTAGAGGTTGCTGCCACCAGAAACTGTTTATAGCCAGTTTCAAACTTTTAAATCGGAGATCGGAGACGTAGGATTATTACCAAGTCGATCGACTTTTTAAGAACAAGAAAAGAATAAGAACATATAAATCACAAAACTAATTTATGTAACACAAATGAATAATGATAAAACGGTACAAAAAAATCTAAGAATTAATCTACTAAGTTAATTTTCTCTTACAAACATAAGATTTACGTTTAAATCGTTGGACTCACCTAAATAAGAAAAAAAAGCATAATTTCAAGTATATAAATTTGATTATTACCTTTATGGTCGTTTGAAGAGCGCACAAAACAAAAAAAAAAGATTTAAAAGAAAAGAAACTATTTGAACCACTTAAAAAAAATTTTAAATTAAAATTTAATTATGAATACTTTAAAAAAAATTATTTTATGTTAATTAGCACAACACTTTTTTTAACACCCTGGAACGAACTGACAGGTTGAACTTTGCGTCTTGTCGGAGATGAACCACTCTATTTATATGAAATTTCGGAATACATGTCGATAAGGTTGATGTGTATTCATCGACGAATTTTGGTTTTTAAAACTGGATTTTTAATTATCTTGCGAATCTATGGGTGGTTTGTTACACCGGAACGGTCGATTAAGTTTTGGCTCCGAAAATTTTGAGATTTATGTGCGAGTGGGTTTGAAGTTGATTATTTTTAGCTATTCATTGGTTTAAATTTGATTTAAAGAAATTATTGGTCTGATTTGACCGCAGCTAGGATTTTTTGATTATTAGAGATGGATTTTTTTTTTATATGATTACAATTTTGGATCTTTGTTGGTTTAATTAGAAAATAAAATTGCATTTAACAAAAACAGAAAAATTTTGTAGTTTAAAATAAACTCGATTGCTAGTAAATTTTTTAAATTAAAGTTTTTAACGAACACAGAACCTACTCCTGAGAAGAGTTTTTGTTCCCGCGCAGCTCTCATCGAGAATCTCAATCGATTAATCGGGAGGGAAGAGGTTAGCAACTATTGGTCAAGAAGGTAACTAGATGCATTAAAGAGAGCATAGAGATCAAAGGGCACCAGTACACGAAGAAACAAGACAATGAAAAAATGGGTGGCAGTAAAAATTGCCGAAGATATAAACGACCGGCAATTCGAGTCCTCGTTCGTCCTAAACCAAACGGCTCAGCTGCAAGAGTTAACGCGGACCATCTACGAAAAACCCTATACAAAATGGAGATTCGAAAGAAGGTGTTTAGAGACCAGTCCACGAGCGTGTTGGGCCTCCTGATTCAAGCAAAACGCCAGTTTGGCACTAAAACTTCACACTAAAGTGGAGAGCACTTCAAAGAAAACACTAAACAGATAAATCAACATAAACTACAAATATGTATACACGCAGAAGAAACCAACATGAGAGAGTATCAAAGGTGCCTAGGTCAGAATATGGTCGAGAGCCGCCCAGAAAGAAGGTCACAAACACAGCTCATGCCATTATGATGAAGGCCACAAGAGACAATTTCAAGAACCATAATATGGAAACAACTAAGAAAGCCATAAAAACCGACAACTATCAACCATACGCCAAGGCCGCTCTAAACGACAAAAATGACTTCACACTGATAACTCTTGAAAAGAGGCAGTCCATCAGTAAAGAAATAAGAAAGCAGTTGACGGAAGATATATCGAGGCAGACGAGATAAAGAACGATGTGCAGGCCGACTTCCAGAAATTGGGAGGCGAAAGCGATATTACGGTACGCAGATCGCAAAACTGCAGGTTACCGGCGACAGTGTTGCCAAACTCAAAAAGCTTAAAACAGTAAGAATCGGGGTCACAAACTATTGCACCATCCGGAACGAACAGTACGAATAGCGATGCAGTCGTTGCTGGATGCCAGGGCACTTAGCTGAAAAGATCAATCAGGAAGATAGGACGTCCAAATGCCTGAAGTGCACCAAGGAGGCCACTCTGCACACGACTGTACAGAAAAGGCACCGTTCTGTCTTACCTTTAAGACCAGAAATCACAGAACAGCCAGCGACAACTGTCCAAAAACAAGACAAAACAACAAGAACAAAAAAAAGATGCTGGAAGTGATAAGTCTCCGGCCACCTTGAAAGATTCTGTTCAGGGAGAGGTAGCAAACGGGGTGAGAAGAGCGAGGTAATCTCTTCTAACACACAACCAGATAACATGGAATAAACAGTGGGAGGACGCAAATCCTCAATTCCCCCCCCCCCCCGGGGAAACGAGATGATTTTCAAACTGCTCTATAAAAGAGAAAAAGATCCAATGTCCAAACCGCCAGGAGGGCCGATGGCTTCTTTGCATCTACGGTGAAAGATATGCGAATAGACGTGGTTTTCCTGGCTGAGCTAACACAACCTCACAGCCTCTTCGTATATGCTAAGCGGCACAGCTGGCAGGGCGGTTATCTACCTAAGTAGATGGCTGCCTTTTAGCTGCATTAGACGTGCAAGGCAGCGGGGGTGATGGCTTTACCTGGGTGAGCTGTGACAATGCCACTCCTGTTATTTGCTGCAGGAATATCAAAAGCAATTGGATCTCCTCTCTGCGAAAGTCAGGGGGCGAAAAGCGATTTTAACGCCAAGTTACCCGAGTGGGGCTCGCGAGAGAGAAAGATGCCAGATGATGGGCATTAGCGGATGCATTGGGCATCATGGAGTTTGTAACGAAGGCGACGCACTCATATTTATCCGGGCCTGTGATCGATCGATGCCCAGGAGATCAAGGCTCTGCAGACAATCGGTACAATGATGGAAGCAGGAGATCACGCTAGCGCGAAGGATCGTTACCAGCCTAAGGATGCAGGTGAATAGCTCCGGAAGAGCCGCAGCCGATAGCTGATACAATGTTGTGAAAAAGAAACTTATCAGGTTCATAGATTACAGCAAGCGGCGATGCTGGATGGAGTTACTCAGCCAATTTGAGGAAGATCTCTATTGAGGCCTCTCAGAGGACGACATTTCAGACCCGATATCTTTAATCTTTTTTGTTTTTAGCTTTTGAGCAGGGAGGTAAGAATCTTAAAAAAGACTCCAGACTGATGAAAATCGAAAGTGTGAGATTTCACTCACTAAACTCACCTCCTCCCTATCCCCCGTCTTAAGGGACCTGGTTTGGCTTCGGCTTTTCATCGAATTAACCTCGAGATAGGCTGTCAGGATCATCGGATCCAGTTCGTCGTTTGTCGTCCTGAACTCATTGGACTACTGGTTTCCTTCGCTTTCATATCTGTTACGTCTCTGTCCGGCTGCGGCCTGCTAAAACCTCTCAGTCAGTTTCTTGATGGTGATGCGATTGATGTGATGAAGGTTTCGATCCTCTTCCAGCCCCTGTCGTCTGTTAGCATATGATGGACGATGTTATCCGGGGTGAGCGTTTTCCCGAATTCCAGAGAGAAGAGCTGCCGTTGTTTTTGTCAGCGCCAGCACGCGAAAAAAGTGCACTCCACGCTATCGACCTCTGTGCAGTAGTTCAGCGGGATGTTATCTTCCGGACTTAAGATGACTGTAGTCCGGGATCCTTCTGGTACAGCAGTTTTCTCTGGACTATCTCATAGGCCAGGCCGCAGGTGTGATTGTTCAGTTCGATCAGGAACATCAGCCAAGTTTGCTGCATTTTATTAATTTGTCTAGCTTCTTTTTCGCCATCCGTTCTTGTGAGGGGTCCTGCAGTCTATCTTTGGATTGGTTCTTTGGCCGTCCTTTATGGCCGATCTCTTGACTTTGTCAATTTTTTGTTTACACCAGTGGACAGGCGGTCTGCAAGGGCCATCTCGTGCTTTGTCGTAAGAACAGCTTATTGCACCTATCAGCTCTTTTGTGATTTGTTCTAGAAAACTGTTAATCTCGATGACCTTGCGCTTATTAACTTTTCTATATCCAATTTACACGCTGTTCATTTTCTGTGGGGCTCTTTTTTTATTGGTTTTTGTGTGGGTCTGTTTGCACGGTGCACACAAAATGTCACCTACCGGTGGTCGCTGCAATTTTTGGTGTTCATACGAGGTGGGTCGTCGAAGCCAGGGTGACGTCCATAATTCCGCCGGCCTCTTGACAAATGTTAGTTTGTTCCTGACATTGCGCATTCCTAGTTCTATGGCCCCCAAGAAGTCGCGAAGCGCCTTGCCTCTAAAGATCTCTATTTCAGAGACTTGGCGTTTAAATCGCCTCCGGCTACCACCATCCGGGTCATTCTTCTGATGTGAATACTCAGCAGATCTAATTGACACTGGATAGATCGCAGCCCTGCCCGTGGCGTCCCTTAAAAAGTACTTCAAGGCAGCTACGTTTGGCTCAGATAACAGAGCGATGTCTAGTCTCATATCTCCGACCAACACCGCGAGGAAGTCGTAGTCCGCTCTCGCTGTGTGAAGGTTCACCTGCAGACAACTAATTTGTTTCTGCAGTCCGGCAGTTTATAAACTCTCTTTTTTCTGTAGGGGTCTCATGTAGGCTACCTGAGCGTTTCTCACGGTTTGCACCTTCAAGATGTGTTCTGTGCTTAGGTGGTATGTATATGTTCTTAGATCTGCCTCCATGTTCCCAGGAATCTCATCCGCTGTGAAATACTGTGGATTTAAGTCTTTCATATATTTGGGGTTTACCGACAGGCTTTCTGTTTGAATTTGACATCTTAACCCCATCTTGTTGATCCCATTAACGGTGTGGTCTTTGGGTTTGTCTTCAAACACTATCTCAGAGGGCATCGTCTCTCAATCTGACCACTTGATAGCGTCTCACGTTTTCAACGACTTTGGTCATCTGGCTGATGACCGGGTTGGAATGGATCGACGTTGGCGCCGAATTCGCCTTCCTTTACCGCTATGATGGCCTCTCTGTCACTGGAGATCTTAATATCCTTATTTTTGACTCCGGTACACCACTCTGCTGGATTTTTCTAGACACCCCCTGTTTTTTCTGTGTCCGTTGTTCGGCACTTTGCGCAGTTGGCCTTCTTCTTGCAAACCGACTGATGGTCGCCCTCTTTTCCGCAATTCAGGCAGTGACTGCTTCTATCTGGGCCTTTACAGTGCCCGCCAATATGTCTCTCCTTTATGCATATGTAGCAGGTGATGGGAGTATCCGGCGCTTTTTGCACTGTGCATCTCAATGGACCAATGATCAAGGTGCCCGTGCTGAGTAGTTTCCTAGTTTCGATGGCGTTGGAAGATCATTGTCTTTTTGTACCGTGGAATGCTGGTTTAGGGACGCCCAAGGTAAAGTCCGTAGTAATGACCCGTCGGACTCCGGCGACTAACCGCTTTCTTGTCTGTGAGGGTCTTTATTAATTGAAGGTCATCCGCTACCTCTTCTATTTTCCTCCTTTCCTTCCTTTTCAGCTATGGTTATCACCACAACTCCAGCCATGGTTGTCCGCACCGAGCTTCCAAGTTCACCTTAGACTGGATTTTCTCCACCACGTCGGTGAAAGTAAGATTGACGACTTTAATTGCGATCACACTATCACTCATTACACCACGAGGTGGCGCCGGAGCTGAAGGGGCAGCATTTCACATGCCCTCTTTCACGCTTGGAGATCCCGCACTAGTGTTTTTCTCGCCTCCTTCTTCCCTTGCTTCTACAACCGCGACCTGGTCGCTGGACTTCTCGAAAAAATGTGACTCTCGGCTGCGCCTCGAGTGCTCATTTTTTCTCGTGGACTAGAGGCTTTTTAATCCCCTTATATAATTAATAACTATTTTATGAAAAAAAATATAATAAATATTATTAATTAGTTTTATTGAAATTACCCTAGAGATTAGCTACCAGTTAACAGAGAATCAACAATTTTATTCAAAACATACCTGACGGTTTTAATAAATTATACTCCAAAATAAACAATTGAACTTAAACTTCACTATTTAAAACTTTAAATAATTTATAAGAATAAAACAACTGGTTCTTATCATAAATAATGCAACAAACTGCAATATGATGTAAATAAAAATCAAAATGAGCCATTACTGTATAAGGATTTTTTCGGAATCTGCTAAAGGCTAAGAATGAGAGTTTATTTCTTTATTGCCTATTGTATTGCTACCAGATTCGAAATTTTACTTTTACGGTCCGTTTTATCTTTATCGATGCCAGCTTCAAGTTCAATTTAACGAATCCCGAAACAGACAGTAAATATACTTTCCAATTATTTTAAATAGGTATACATGAGAAATGTGGCAGACATCTTATTTTGAAAATGTGCCGTATATTTTCTGATTTTAGCGATGTTTTTACTGTTTAGTGCTAAAAATCATAAACATTTCAATTCTAATTAACTAACTAGGGTAACTAGAATACGAATCCAAACGACCGATTGTGTACCAACCTTAAGATTTATTTTGCCACTGATGGTAACGTAACCACTTCCATTGTTACAAAGTTTACTGAACAGTAATGGCCGAAGTCTAAATAATTCTTGATTTGGTGCCGAGCGGATTTTGTAGAAAAAATAAACAGTAGAATAAAATTTGATATGAATAAAATGTGCTCAGAAGAACTAGGAGGTAGTGGCAAAGAAATTAAAACAGAAGATGTAAAACTGGAAGATCTGCATCATTCTATCGACATCAAAGAAGAGGTGACTTTTCTCTCAGAAGAAGTCGAAAATGGTAGCAAAATTAAAACGGAGGAGATAAAAGACGAGGAAACCAAGGTTAATCTGAACTTTTATAATTTCGTTGACATCAAAGAAGATCCTTCGATCAAGGAATCCCAACTCGCAGAACATCGAAAGCAAAGGTTTTCGTGTTCACTTTGTGGTAATACTTTTGCGTTTAGGGTTTCCTTGAGGAAGCATTTAAAATTACACACCGGGGAGAAGCCTTTTACCTGTGAAGTTTGCGGCTACAAATGCTCCCGAAAAGACAATTTGGATCGTCACTTACGGACTCACACTGGAGAAAAACCATTCGAGTGTAAAATTTGCGACTTTAAATGTGTAAACTCCCCAACTTTGAAAAAGCATGTCATGGTAACCCACACTGGTGAGCAACCTTTTTCCTGCGAAATCTGCGGTTATAAAAGTACGCTGAAAGAAAGCTTGAAAATTCATTTGCGTACTCACACCGGAGAGAAACCTTTTAACTGCGAAATTTGCGGCTTCAAATGTTCGCAATCGTCGTCGTTGAAAAACCATTTGATAACCCACACGGGCGAAAAGCCTTTCGAGTGCAAGATGTGCAAATTTAAATGTTCACAATCGTCGACGTTGAAAAACCATATGGTGACCCATACCGGCGAGAAACCTTTTTCCTGTACGATTTGCGACTTGAAATTTTCACGTTTAGCCAGTCTCAAAACGCACTCTAGAATCCATACCGGCGAAAAACCGTTCGCCTGCGAAATTTGCGATTATAGGACTTGTCGAAAACGATATTTGAAAATACATTTGCGAACTCATACCGGGGAGAAACCGTTCGAGTGTATTACCTGCAACTCGAAATTTTCTCAAAAGGGAAATTTGGTAATTCATTTACGAACTCATGCGAGCTAGACGACGTTTGAATATTCAAAATGTTTATTATTGGTTTCTGCTTCAGAGTAATGCAATTGTTTTTTTTTATTTGGCTAACTGCTCATGTTATAGTTTTAAATGTTTGGATTGGTTATTATGTGTGTATAGATATTTTATTCATTGACTGTTTTTTAGTGTATTTTTTAATTATATGACAGTTAAAATGTACTTGCTAATCTGATTTGGCCCATTTTGACACTTTCAGGTTTTACAATATTAATTTAATAATTATCAATAATTAAACCAAATAATTCGTAGATTTAATTATAGTTATTTAAAATCATTTCCTAGCAGCCAGCAAGGTAGGTCTTTTATGGTAAGAATTTTATTTTGTTCAAAGAATGATTGAGTTCTATAATACCGGCCTTGGTACCGCCCCTGTGAGACCCCATTAGGCAGGCGTAGTAATGTTTTTCATAATTTTTAAATTGGCCAGCTCCTCAATTAGTTTATTCCATTTTTTTTTGTGGTTCGGCGGTAAATGTACAAGTTTACAAGAGTTTGCGCCAGGTTCCAGCGCGTTTTTCGAACTCTACGCATCGAAATTAGTCGATTTAAGCACTAAAAAGACCTGTGAAAATTTTCACGATTTTTGAAAAAAAACTAAGGTTAACCACTTTGAATTTTTTTAACCCAAAAAGCGAAAGTCTCAAATCGAATGCTTTTTCGATATTTTCTTGTATATTTTGAGCAGAAAATTTGACCTTCCCTTACTTGGCGTTACTTCGCCTTTTTTTTGCGTACGGTGGGAGTGGGGAAACCTTGCATAGGCTCCTCCCTATATGAGCTCCCCAACGCGTATAGGCCAATCTGCCTCCTGGACCACGTCGGGAAGCTTTTCGAGAGGCTGATACACGACCGACTCCGCCGGGAGATAGATAGGACCGGCGGCCTCTCGGAAAGACAGTTTGGCTTCCGGAGGGGTAGATCAACCGTGGACGCGGTCGACGACGTGGTGAAGAGGATCAAGGAGGCAAGAGCTGGAGGACCAAAAACCAGACAGCTGGCCGCCCTGGTCACACTGGATATGAAAAACGCATTTAACACCGCGAGATGGGAGTGGATCATGTGCGAGTTGGAGAGGCGGGACGTTCCGGCGTACCTTCTGAACATCCTAGGAAGCTACTTCCACAGAAGAAACCTAGAAGTGGACGAGATGCTCTGGCAGCATACACTACCGGTATACAGCGGGGTCCCGCAAGGATCGGTCCTGGGCCCCATCCTTTGGAACGTAATGTACGATGGCGTCCTTAGGCTCCCCACACCACCAGGGGTGAGCATAACATGCTTTGCGGACGACATTACGGTCGTGGCAGAGGCCAAGACAGAGGAGGGGCTGGAAGAGCTGATCAACAGAACGGTGGGGGAGGTACACGGGTGGATGGAAACCAGGGGTCTACAGCTGGTCCCAGAAAAAACAGAGGCAGTAGTAGTCGCAGGCAATCGGTGGACTAGACCCGTTCATTTTGTGGTGGGCGGACAGATGATTCACACACGTGATCATGCCAGGGTGCTGGGAGTGGATGTGGACCGGAGGCTGACGTTCAAGCCCCACATCACTAGGGTCGCGGCAACGGCGGAGGCACTAGAAAAAATCATGCCAAACAAGAGTGGCCCCAGGGAGACCAAAAGAAGACTCCTGAGTACGGTGGTAGAGTCCATTCTGCTGTACGCCGCCCCGATATGGACGGCGGCAACCGACAAGAAGACCAACAGGCACATGCTGGAGAGGGTGCAGCGGAGGAGTGCCTTAAGGATCAGCAGCGCGTACAGAACCACATCCACGGGCGCGCTCCTGGTAATTGCGTCGCTCATGCCGATACACTTAAAGGCTGAGATAAGGAACGTTAAATACAGAGCGGCAAACAACACGCTGTTCCAAATCCGCTGCGTCGAGATCGACGAGAAATGGCAGGACTCATGGACGGCATCCAGCAAGGGCAGGTGGACCTATCAACTTATACCGGAAATTGCGCCATGGGTAAACAGAGCCCACGGAGAACTCACATACTAGACCACCCAGGCCCTCAGCGGACACGGCTGCTTCCGGAACTACCTGCACAGGTTCAAAAGATCGGAATCACCCAACTGCGACTTCTGCGGAAAGGACGACGACGCCCAGCACACCATCTTCAGCTGCGTCAAGTGGTCCGATCAAAGAAACACCGCCCAAGCACACATCGGGCGGGACCTCACCCCACACAACATGGTGAGGCTAATGTTGGAGACCCCGGAGAACTGGCGGATAATAGAGGGGATGCTGAAAGACATATTGTCCGCCAAGGCCACAGCTCAAGATGCGATTGACCGAACAAGGGTAACCACACAAGAAGAGCCAAGTCCCGAAAGGGCGGAAGCTTGATGGAGGAGGTAGGATGTCGGAAAAAATGCTTAGCGATTCCCGACACCTGCCAGGAGTGGGGTTTTAGTCGGTAAAAATCCGACACTACCACCCAACCATCTGGGTGGTGTCTTTGGAAGATTTCCCCACTCTCACCGCACACAAAAAAAAGGCTCCTCCCTATGGATGGGAGGGAGTGTCAGATTCCTACTGACTAAAACCCCACTTCATTGAGGCGCCGGGATTCGCTTGCGCATTACTTGCGTGCATCTCACCACTATTACCTTATTGCATGTTCTGCTGGTCAATCGCTTTGGACGAAATGACCCTCTTAGCAAATGCTTCTACTGCAGTCCAGTTTTCTACACTTTCCAGCATATTCTCGACAAGGTTCTCCGGAGTCAGATTCGTACCGATATTATGCTGTAGTTGGTGCCGTTCTGTTTACCACTTATGGCATACAAAGAAAGTGTGGTAGGCCGTGTCTTCATCAGCACAATATGGGCAGCTGTTAGTCAGTTCGTAGGAGAGATGGCCATGCTCCCTGTTATACCATTGGTCTAGTCGTCCAATTAGCCGATATGTCCATCTGCCCTTCTCACTGGCGTCCCATCTAGTTTGCCACATGTTTAGGGAACGCCTGCGGAACTCCTTATGTGTTAGTGGAGTTTTTTCATATTTTGATTTGCGCTCTTTCGCCAGTAGATCTATTGGCACCATCGTCGATACCACCAACAATGCGTCTGTTGAGGCCGTTCGATATGCTCTTGCCACTCTTAAAGCCATTCTTCTCTGCACCCTAGTGAGCATCTCCACATAGCTTGTATACTGCAAACTTTCCACCCAAATGGGGGCCCCATATAACATGATGGATTCGAAGTTCCGTTGGTCCTCCGATGTTTGGTAAAAGTCTAGATATTCTGGTTGCCACCGTCAGCGCCCTCTCGGCTGCTGTACGAATGTGCTCACGGAAATTAACATGGCGATCTATGCGTACCCCTAGAATTTTAACTGTGTCTGTATGGAGCACAGTGCTGCCCTCTACATTGATGGTGATAGGGGTGTGCTTCCTCCCTCCGCTTACAAAGACCATTTCGGTCTTTTCTGGAACTATTGCAAGTCCCTTGGTCTTCATCCAGTTGCAGATATCTGATACCGCTATTTCCGTTTTTTTCATAAGTTCTGCTTCCGTCTTCGCAACTGTTACCACGGCGAGGTCGTCAGCAAAACCAACCAAATCCACTCCCGGTGGCATGGGCAGTTGCAGTACTCCATCGTAACTGATATTCCATAAGGTCGGGCCCAGAACGCACCCCTGCGGGATCCCCCCGGTCATTCGGAATCTCACCGTCTTCCCGGCCTCGCACGCCGTTATCCATCGATCCTCGAAGTACGTGCCAACGAGTCTTCGGATGTAAGGACTTATTTCTCTTTGAATGAGTTCGCTTAAGACGTTTTCCCACCTGACGGAGTTGAATGCGTTTCTTACGTCTAATGCTACTACCAGTGAGTATCGTCTGGTTTGCCTTGTACATTGTTTGGCTTGTCTGACTATGTTTACGATGGTTTCTAAGGCATTCGTAGTGGATCTACTTCTTCTAAAACCATATTGTCTATCTGAGAGCCCTTGCCCCTCGTCCACTTCGGTCTGCATACTTCCGAGGAGGAAACGTTCGAACAGCTTTCCTATGTGGTTCAGAAGGCATAGCGGTCTGTAGGATGATGCCTCTCCTATTGGTTTACTTCTCTTTCGTATCAACACCAGGTTCGCCTCTTTCTAATTTTGTGGGTAGCTCCCGCTCAACAAGATGGAGTTGAACGTATTGAGAAAGCATTGTGGTTGTATTTCTCCTACCCTCTTGATTAGTATCGCCGATATGTCGTCTGGGCCGGGCGCTTTGTTGGTCTTTGATCTTCGAGACTGCTGCTGCCAGTTCCGCCTCGGTGAACAGCGAAATCTGTATTGTAGTGGCGTTTTCAGGGTGCACATTACCGGCACAGTCCGGAAACAGAGTTTTCACAATGGTCTCTAATTTGTCTTCCCCTATTCCCGTAAGACTTTTTTGGCCATTTTGCTTACGATCTTGTATGCCATGCCCCACACATCATTGTCTAGTTCTTGAATGAGGCTTTTCCATTTTTTGCACTAACTCCTGTTAATTTCCAGTTTTAGTTCTTTTCTGGCTTCTCGGAGTCTTGGCAGATATTCCACTTCTGCAGCTTTCGGGTGTCTTGCCGCGACTGACACGCTCTTTTTAAGAATTCCTCTAGCATCTCGCTCGTGTCGTCTTGTGGTTTGCTTTTAGTCAAGAACTCGGCAAGCCTGTCCTCCCTCATTCTCTTCCAAGACCATTTCGTTCGAGGAATCTTTGTCTTCTCATTATTCGTAACACTAAACTGAATGTACCTGTGATCGCTTCCAGTTTCTTCTTCGAGCACGCGCCATGGGTTGATGCGGCACGCCATCGTCTGAGTGGCCAGTGTAATGTCTAGTACCGACCTGGACTTACCCCTCTCGAACGTCGGTTTGTTGCCTTCGTTTATGACGACTAGGTCCAGTTCGGCTATTAGCCCCTATTATCGATGGCTTTTTTCTAATTTTGATTTGCTCAAAAAGTGATTGCAGTTCTACTTCTATAATTTTAGGGTCTTCGTTCGGCGAATAATAGCATGAGTAGACGTCATATTCGCTCAGGTCTACCCAAACAAAAGATCTTCCCGAACCGCTGTTTCTAACTTTGACGTCGGCCGCAACCACCATAGCCGACTTACCATCTAGACTAGCTGTCCAGTTCGATGCCCGTTGCTTGTTCGGTTCGCCGATGATCGCGATTTGGATTTCTTTGCTGTACATCGTTTCATACAGCAAGTCATGGGCAGCTTTTGCGCAGTTAAGGTTAATCTGCAGCACTTTTGTTATTCTTTGGAAGGGTACATTGCCGGCTGTTTGTTTGGTGCCCCCCCCCCCCCGCAGTGGAAACTTTTCGTGTTTGCCTTACAGTTTGCGATCTTGTGTCCAGGGGCGCCGCAATTGATGCAAATATCGCCTCTTCTTTCCTTACAGCTGTAGGCAGGATGTCCACTACCCCAGCATCCTGGGCAGAATTAAAGAAAAAACTGGCGTACTCTACAACCCGAAATCATTCCTACCGTAATTCTGCTTTTTCCTATAAGGATCTCTGCTCCGGCTTCTTCGCAACTGACCACTGCCGTTGGTGTTCCTCCGAACGCCGGGCGGAGGGATCGCAGCTGTAGGTATCCCTCCACCCCGACGGATGAGCTCGTCCTTGTCCACCAGTTCGTCTAGGTCCAGTATTTTTAGGTTCTTTTTCTGGACTAATTTGTGGACCTGTACATCTGTCAACTTCTTAGCGAGCCTCATGTGCAGCTGAGTATTTTTGCTGCTTACTTCGGGCTCTATGAGGACGTCCCATCCCCTTGTCCGTACCACTCTGCCGACCTTGGCGCCACTGTCTTTTAGGCAGTCTTGTACTTTCGTAAGAGCTTCTTTACAAGAGAGGGTCTCCGTCGTCTTGATCAATATCGCAGGTGGCTTCTTCTTTTTTGCGGTTTTTTCTTTTTTGGTGTTTTCTTCGGGGACGGTGCCTCCATTTTTCTTGCTTTCCTTGAGCGGTTCTTGAAATTCTTCTGATTCCAACCGTTCAGCCTCCAAAGGAATGTGCTTTTTTTCACGGCGAAAACCAAAGCCGTCATCGTCGTTTGTTGTACTCACGGTTTCCTTCGTGGTCATGACTGGGCTGCTTGTGGCCATTGGTTTACCCTCGAGATTTTTTGCTTTTGCAAGTAGTTTATTGATGGCCTTGCTATCGATTTGTTCCTTTCTCAGACCAGTTGTACTTGTCAACTGGTCGATTAGTATCCTTTGGCCCCTTTCCTCTGCATCAGCAATTTCTTTTTGGGTACTTCCCTATTTTTTTCCGAGAAGCTTCATCTGATGTATCCACTCCTGCAACTTGTTAGTTTGTTCGGTTTGTTCGCATTTTGCGACGGATTAAAGTGTTTGCGCCAGGATCAGGCGGGTTTTTCGAACTCTACGCATCGAAATTAGTCGATTTAAGCAATAAAAAGACCAGTGAGAATTTTCACGATTTTTGAAAAAAAACTAAGGTTTAACACCTTTGAATTTTTTTGGCCCCAAAAAGTGAAAGTCTCAATTTGGATGCTTTTTCGATATTTTCTTGTATATTTTGAGCAGAAAATTCGATTGGCGTACGCAGATTCCTCGTAAGTATGATATTTTAATTTTTATCTGGCTTTAAAGTGAAGAAATTCGATGCCAATTTGACCTTCTCTTACTTGGCCTTACTTCGCATTTTGCGACGGATTAAAGTGTTTGCGCCAGGATCAGGCGGGTTTTGCGAACTCTACTCATCGAAATAAGTCGATTTAAGCAATAAAAAGACCAGTGAAAATTTTCACGATTTTTGAAAAGAAAACTAAGGTTAACCCCTTTGAATTTTTTTGACCCCAAAAAGTGAAAGTCTCAAATCGGATGCTTTTTCGATATTTTCTTGTTTATTTTGAGCAGAAAATTCAATTGGCGTACGCAGATTCCTCGTAAGTATGATATTTTAATTTTTATCTGTATTTAAGGTGAAGAAATTCGATACCAATTTGACCTTCCCTTTCTTGGTCTTACTTTGCATTTTGCGACGGATTAAAGTGTTTGCGCCAAAATCCAGCACGTTTTTCGAACTCTACGCATCGAAATTAGTCGATTTAAGCACTAAAACCGAATATCCCCCTAAACGTGACCACTTTTTCACTCTAAGCTTATTTTGCCGGAACAATTCGTTGTTTTTATTTTACCATTTTAGGTAGCATAGACACGATTGAGATTTAATAGCTGACGTTTAATGGCTGACGTGGTTTTTATTAATAAATGAATTTAACACAGCAACAATAATAAACGTTTGGAGAAAAATAATTTGAGTACTAATTCTTATAAGAGTAAATTACGTGCAAAATTAATTACAACAGCATGAATAATGTTATATCTTCAGTACAAATTAAAACAGAAGAAATGGAATATGAGGAGGTCACGCTCGAACAATTACATTATTCTATTGATACTGAAGAGGAAATGTCCATTAAAAAGGAAGAGGAAGAAGAATGCAGACTACCACTTAATATGCAACTTGAATCTGGGGTACGTATAATATTTACCATTAGTAAATTAGTGACAAACTGCTCGACTGAAATATGTTACATTATAAAAAGTCAAGATTTGTGAGAACGGTGAGAAATCGTTTGACTGTAACGTCTGTTGTAAACGATTAGAAACGGTGTACGGGTGAAGTCTCGAGTCATAAAAGATCTCGATAAATATGTACGGTTAGATATTACTTGTCAAAGTTTCTTTCGTATCCTATTTTTGCCTTAATTGGCAGTCCGATATTAGTTTACGAGTAAAATTTAAATATGTCATTTCCGGAAGGTTGGAAATTGGACTGTTCATAGCATTTTAAAAACACATTAAATAGCAAAGGTTATCCCGATCCAAAAGTTTCTTCATCGGGGGTCTCTACGCATTTCATTATTTTAACTTACTTGATTATCGGGTGAGTAGGTTTAATAATTACATTGTTTCGTTTGGCTGACTGGCTAAGCTTCGACGGGACGCGAAGGTCAGAGGTCGCATCTGAACCTACTGGATAAATAAAAATACATTGGAATATTTTATTTCTTAACAAACAATGAATAACAACAGCATTACAGTTAAGTTGCCAGGCGAAAGTTGGTGAGGTAAAACTTGTTAGCCTTGAAATAATTTAAAAAAAAATTATTTTGAGGCAGCGATGTGGAACTATTCGACCGCACGCTATTATGTTTATTGTATATAATATAATACGTAATAAAAGCAATGAATAGCATTATTATTATTCGAAATTGTTTACAAAATTGCATAGCATAATATGAAAATTCATGCCGGATGTGCTTATTAAATAATTTTCGGGGTCAATCGACAGTCCGAAGTAAGTAAATATCATTGAGGAAAATTTTATAAAAGCTAAGTTGGTGGTATTTAAGTTTTCAAAAAATTTAAACAAGTAGATACCAAGTTTTTATCTGCTTTTTCGTCCTAGGTCGGAAAAGTTCTGTAGTTACAATTTCTCCGTTGTTAACTGAGTATCTTAAATAATTTAGATATTTACCAACTTTTCTCAGTTTTACACACTAAACGAAAAAGTCTGTTTTCGATCACTTCGAAAAATACAGTTATAGCCCGGTGTGTAAGTAAGACCCATCAGATATAAGAGGTAGGTCAGATGGCTCTCGATTATTTCACTCTCGAACATCTACTAATATTTTATTCTTGGTCTTAATCTATAGATAATTTGGGAATCTCGTTAATGTACTCACGCGCGTCGGGTGTAGCAAGAGTTTTCGACCTTTATAATAAATAACACTATTGTTACAGGAGAACGAAACCACTGTGAGAAATTCGTATGACTGCCCGGAAATTAAGACGGAAGAAGGCGACATGGAATTCAAGTTGGAAGGATTACATCATTCGATTGACATTAAAGAAGAGATACCAAAATTCAAAACAGCTCGGAAGGTGAGACGATGCAAATCGAAAGCGAACAAACCACCGTTTATTTGTCCGATCTGTGGGATTAAATGCGCACAAAAGGGAACCTTAAAAATTCATATAAGAACTCATAGCGGTTTAAAGCCGTTCTCGTGTGAAATATGCAATTATAAATGTGCACGTAAAGATGCTTTAAAAAATCATTTGTTAACGCACACCGGAGAGAAACGGTTTATGTGTGAGATTTGTGATTATAAATGTGCACGTAATGGAGATTTAAAGATTCACATGGTTATTCACAGTACCGAGAAGCCTTTTATGTGTGAAATTTGTGATTACAAGTGTGCACGTAAAGATGCTCTAAAGAGTCATTTATGGATACACACTCGGGAGAAACCGTTTACATGTGAATTTTGTGATATGGAGTGTGCAACCAGGGGTAGCTTAAAAATTCATATAAGGACCCATACAGGCGAGAAACCGTATACATGTGAAGTTTGTGAATATAAATTTGCACGTAAAGGAACCTTAAAAAAACATTTAAAAACTCACACTGGCGAAAAGCCGTATACGTGTGAAATTTGTAAATATAAATGTGGGTCCAAAGATGCCTTAAAAACACATTTAAGAACACACACCGGGGAAAAACCGTTCACGTGCGAAATTTGTGATTATAAATCTGCACGTAAGGGAACTTTGAAAAAGCATTTACGAACTCATACTGGAGAGAAACCATTCATGTGCGAAATTTGTGACTACAAATGTGCGCATAGAGGCAGCTTAAGTATCCACATGAGAACACATACCGGGGAGAAACCGTTTTCCTGCGAACTTTGCGAGTATAGATGTGCACAAAAGGCTGACTTAAAAATTCACAAAAGAGTTCACACCGGCGAAAAACCGTTTTCGTGTGAAATTTGTGATTACAAAAGTGCACACAAGGGCAGCTTAAAAATTCATTATAGAATCCACACTGGCGAGAAACCCTTCACTTGTGATATTTGTGACCTGAAATATGCAGATAAAGGAGTTTTGAAAATTCACTTAAGAACCCACACCGGTGAGAAGCCGTTTAAATGTGAAATATGCCAATATAAATTTGCACAACAAGGACACTTAAAAATACATTTACGGACTCATACTGGCGAAAAACCATTTAATTGTAAAATTTGTGACTATAAGTGTGCACGTAAGGGAGACTTAAAAATTCATTCGATAATTCACAGCGGTGAGAAGGCTTTTGCGTGTGAATTTTGCGACTACAGATGTGCACGTAAAAGAGATTTAAAAATTCACTTGACCGTGCACACCGGTGAGAAAGCCTTTGCTTGTGAACTTTGTGCCTATAAAACTGCACATAAAGGTAGCTTAAAATATCATTTAAAAACTCACATTCGCTTAGCAAATATTGAAGTGAAACAACAATAAGGGATTTTTTTATAAATTTCAGCACCGCTGCAATTAGCACATTTACACTTATTTAATATTAAAAAACCTCCATTAAAATTCCACCACTCGGTTACGCCACTGACATTTTAAACAGGGGATAGAATTTTAAGCGGGGCTTAAAATTCCAAGAATTACTTGAGATTTCGAGTGTACACAAAATTTTTTGGAATTTTCCCCTTGTTTAACATCTCAACTTTTTTTGTACGAACATCAACGGCAGTGGTCGACATACATCGCCGATAATTCAGGTCAACTGTTTTTAGTTTCACTCAAATATTACTTAAGTTATGGTGCAAATTTAGTAAGGTTATGGTGAATTTAAAAATGGGAGTGACCACTACACAGTGCACGATCTGATCGTTTTATTCCAGAACGGTCCGACTTTTGGGGACTACTGGTCCAATCGGAAATGCAATAATAGGATATAGCAGCACAATATTTTGTCAAAATACGGGCAATGGAGATATACAACTGGGGTGGCTAACATTTGAAAACATGTTTATACCAGACGCGCACTAGACGCGAATAGATTAACGAGATTCTAATTAATATTTTTTTTTAATTTAAAAAATAAAATTGGACCTAACCTAAATACATTTATTATATTTAGATCTCATATTTCGCGGTTTAATATTTTTGGAATCTCGATAATCCATCCATGCGCATCAGTAGTAAATAGATAACGGAGTGATAAAAATAATTCGAACACAAATCAAAATTTTTTTACGCAAGTAGGACGGAGGATATTTAATGTCAAAGTAAGATTAGGACAGTTGGCAACCCTAGATACAAGTGTTTCCATTGGTCATGTTCCAAATGTAACCCCCATTTTTACATTGGTTACGCCAATGACAGTAAATGAGGGTTACGGCATTTGGAACCCAGTAATTTTTTTTGTCGATATAATAACGGTTTAAAATTGCGGAATTCCGGATCATGAGAACTAAAATTTCGGGCCTTTGAAAATAAACGCACATTTAGTTTAAAAATCGCACGTTTTTCTGGACCTGGAATAATTTTTTTATGTGTATTCCTGATAAATAAATAAATTTTTATTTTTAAAGCAAAAATTTATTGCTGGCTTTCAAATGAGCGATGCGGACTCGGGAGAATTTTTGGAATTTTCTAACGCAACTCTCTTGGTTTCTCTTGAAAATAAAGGAAAAAGAATAAACTAAAAATCATTGGTAAAATGCACGAATCTTATCCGTTATCTGTGTACCACCGACGCGCACGAACGGATTAACAAGATATTCTAATAGAAAATCCTAAGAATTTCACAGGACTTGAAGAGGAGAATCTTTGGAATAAATAGGTTTCTGAACCCACGTACTTGGTAAAAACATCCCTGAAACGCGACTGAATTTGAAAATCACGGATATAATTCTGAAAGCTGCACCAACAAAATTTTTGCAATGAAAAACTCGTTAATCCCTTAGTGCGAGTCAGTCGTCTATCATTCATATGGCAGATACGATTCAAATAAAAGTAAATTGCTTTTCAATTTAAAACTTAATTAACTCCTCCCCCAATGAACTGGTGTGCATCAACCCTTATTGAAAATCATCATATTTTCGGAATCAAATCCACGTGAGCAAAGCAAGGCTGTTCTCTACCTAATTTCTTAAAAATAAAACCTACGATTGGTTTATTAAATATTGCCAACCTAGAAAATAGAGGAATGGCTGGTGGGTGCGGCCTGAAGGCCGCACAGCATAGATAATTTAATTCCACCTGCGTATTGTGAAATTCGGGACCATGAGCACCAAGTTTTTATGTTCTGGTGGAAAAACCCTTGCTGCCCCACACAACCGTTGACACTAAAGGAAAAATATTATATTTTGAAAATTTAATGTACACTTTTTTTGGAAATCTTATGAATTTCTTAAAAATCGCTGAATTTTTTTAAATCACTGGAATTCATAGAAATTCTTTAGAACTTTAATTATTCAGAAATTTTTGGAATTCCTGAAATTTCTTGAAATCAATAAAAAAAAATTTAAATCAGAAATTTATTGAAATTTTTGGAATTCTTTAGAAACTACTGAAATTTCTTGGAATCGCCGGAATTCATTAAAATTTAGAATTGCAATTATTTAGAAATCGTTGGAATTCCTTATAATATCTGAAACTTTTTGGAATCATTGAAATTTTCTTGAAAACACTAGAATTTTTCAGATGTGGAATTTCTTAGAAATCAATGAAATTTTTTGGAATCACTGGAATTTTTTGGAGTCACTGGAATTCATTGGATATATTGCAATTCTTTGGAATTGAAATTATATAGAAATCTGTGGAATTTATTGGGATCACTGAAATTTTGTTAAATTTGCTGGAATTCATCGAAATTCTCTAGAATTGCAATTATTTTGGAATTTTTGAAATCGGTTAGAAATCTTTAGAATTTCTTGGAATTACTAGAATTCATTAAAATCTCTAGAATTTTATGTAATCACTTGAATTTGTTGACAAAGCGTTAAAATTCTTTAGTATTGCAATTATTTATAAACTCTTGGAATTCTTTAGAAATCGCCGGAATAATATGGAATTTCTGGAATTTTTTGCTATGACTGGAATTTCTTGGTAAGTTCTTGAAATTCGTTAGAAGTGGAATTATTTGAAATTCCTTAGAAATCACAGGAATTCCGCAGATGATTCCTATGGAGATTCAAAATCTCTAGAATTTATTAAAATCACTGATTTTTTTAAATCACTGAAAGTTATTGGAAATCAGTAAAAGTTTTTGGAATTGCGATTTAAAAGTTCTTTAGAGATCATTTTGGAATATCTAGGGATCACAGGAATATTTTCGAAATAACTGGAATTTATTGAAATTCTGTATAATGGCAATTTTAAAAATCTTTGAAATTTCTTGATTTTTTGGAATAATTGAAATTCAGCAATTCGTTGAAATTTTTTGGAGTTGTAATTATTTAGAAATCTATAGAATTCCTTGGAATCACTGGAATTTCTTTGGAAATCTCTGGAATTTCTTGAAATGTTATAAATATTTAAGGGAATTCCAAAGTACCATTTTAATGAATTCTAGTCATTTTCAAGGACTTGCATGCTTCAAAAATCATGCGTCAGAAATCAAGTGACCTGAGAGTTGCATTCTAATCAGTGGTAGGAGTATGGTAGTCGGGATTCAAGTCCAGCAGTCACCTGTGTGGTTTTGTTTTGAATATATAATTAATCTGATATGATTGACAGTTAGACAAATTTTATTGTTTATTGTTGTAATTTTATGTGTTTTGTTTTGTTGTGTAATATATTATATTTGTTACATTTTTTTGTTTAGCTCATTTTTTGTTAATGTCGTTTCGACAAAGACTCACTATAGTGTCGGTTTCGGCATCTGAAGCAATTAACTACCCTAGTCACTGTCCGTCCTTGCTCGAGTTTTCATTTAGTGAACCTGTGCGTAATTAAAATAAAGTTGACAACTGAAAAACATATGTAGATTTTGGTAGAGCGAAAAACATGAAAAAAAATTTATATTGGTGGCAACAATAATTTGTTCTATTTTACCACTGCAGGTAGTTTAATTACTTTCAAATAAAGTGGGGTTAATTCAAATCGATATATTATCTCTTATCTTTAATTTAAAATAAAACTAAATTTTCGGCAATATGAATAAACGTGCATTTTCGGACGAATTTGAAGATGGCAGGAAAAAAATTAAAAAGGAAAAACTGGAAGACGTGGATATCGAATCGGAAAGCTTACAACATTGTATTGATATCAAAGAAGAGCCGGTCGACGAATCTCAATACGAGGAGGACTATGAAACACAATTAGGCAAATTTGAATCTGAGGTATGTAAAATATTTGTCAATACAAAATTAACATCCACTGCCTCAAAGTTTCTTGAAAAAAACTTTTTGGAGTTTAGTTGAATGTGGATATTGCAATAAAAACTGAACCGAATCAATCGATAGAAAGTGACAATTTAGTTAACAATGGTTTCGGAAAGAAATCTCCTCTAAAATACGGTTGTAATTCGGAGCCACATACCAGCATGGATGACTTACCATCAACGTCGAATGATTTAGCCGCAAGTATTCCAGATACGCCATCATCTTCGATAAAATATAGTAAGAAAATCTTTATCGTCATACACGAAACAATTCAATACGATCACGATTTATTTCAGAAAGAAAAGAGCAACTAGGAACTAAAAAGGAATCTTCCAATATTAAGCGCACAAAACAAAAATTACTGTTAAGCATTGAAAAGCTCAAATTACAAGCTGAGACTACGAACATGGCTATTTTAAAGTTGCGAGAAGAAGTAAATGATTGGTATTAAAGCAATTCTTGATTTTTTTAATGAATACAATATAATAATTTTTACGAATAAATGAGTAATGTTAATTAATTAATTAAACGTACGATTTCCAGCATAGAGTTTATTTTATATTTTACATGATATCTTAAAAAAACGTGAACCTAGGTCGGATGCCGTTGCGGGTCTGTCGGTATTTTATACCGCAAAACAATTTAAAAATATCCCCGAAGAATGACAGAACTCGCCAAGGGTGGAACTCGAAGCCATAGACTTCGTCCGGGTGTAGACCGCAACTGACAACTGTAACACGGGTAGGCTTTGATTAATTAAATAATCGCGGCCGTCGTGTGGTAACGGATGTTCAACACTGCCACCAGAAATTGATTGAAGCCAATTTCAAACTTATAAATTGAAGATCGGAGATGCAGGATTATTAACAATTTAATCGCCTTGCGATAGCAAGAAAAGAATAAAATCATATAAATCTATATCTGTTTAATTAATATAAGGCAGTAATTGTACATCAGAAATGCATAAACAAAATTATATATAAAAGAAAGAAATTAATAAGTTGAAATTAACAACTAATATTAAAAAAAAAACAATTTTAGTTATGTTGCGACATAAATCTGAAAAAGAACAATTTTCGATACATAGATTGTTTATATATTACCTTTTTGTTGAAATTGGCGAACCAGGAAACACACACTCACGAGTTTAAAAAAAATAAAATGAAATTACGCTTTGGATATATAGAAAAAGAATTTAAGTTTTTAGGCCGTTCGATTTGTCACAAAAAAAAATATTATTAAAATTTAACTAAACACTTGCAGTTTATTTAACTAAAAAAATGAAAATGAACAGACTAACCGTCACTGCAAAAATTGAAGATAAAAATGATAATGACCTTTACTGACAAAATTGAAAAGTAGAATGAATGTGGGAGTCAGGGGTGAGCCCTTTTTATGTGAAATCTTCAGGGTTGCCGATAAGGGCTAAAATCGCTTAACCGATATTATTTTATTCCCGAAAACTGAATAAATCGAGAAAACTCAAAAATGACAATTTTGTTATGTTGCTTATGAATAAAGAGATGTGTATTCTAAATTTAATTCAAATCCAGCAAATTGATCACGAAACGATGAAATAAAACCAGTGCGTATCAAAAGTTGATTCAAAATTCATATTTTAACACGTGATTTTAAAGATGGTTTTGGGTTCCCTGTTCTAGTCCAGCCCCGTTATCGCTGTTGTTTGGTCATTGAAAGATTTATGACACTCGGACCCTTAAAATTTTAAGAAATATCGGTGGGAATTTCCCCGAGCTTGTATTTTAATGGTTTTACGATCTCCAGATGTTTTGCGTGAGACTTCGTAATTTGGTAATTACTTATCTAAATCGCATTCCCGCTAGTTTAATTGTATATACTCCCGATTGCAATTTCATTAGCTCCAAGCTCATATAAATTTCAACTCTGAATTGTCGCGGGTTTCGATTTACTGGCAATTAGTGTGTAAATCGTTTAATGTAGCCTGTAATAAAAAGTCGAAAAATTATCTACTTTATGGGCTTTGGTAACAAAAAGGTTTGACCCGCCGTAACCGATTTCAACATGTGCTCGTGTAGTGTGTATTTCCAGAATATTCCAACTTATTGTCATTCATTAAACATACAAATTCAATTATATCCTACTAAATTAAGTTTCTAGATTGTTGAAGGTTATTTCTATTTACGAAAAAAAAGGAATTTTACACTTCGCTCCGATGATAACCTCAAAAATAGCTTCAGAAAATAATTAATTGTGTAGAAGAACGCCATTTCCGCAGAACAAAATTTATATTTTCGTATCGAGCACACCTGGAGGCATCTTTCCACCAAGTTTCAGCCAGATTGCAATCGGTCCCGTAAACTAGAACTTAGCCAACCTTTACAGGCTTTTTAAACCGACTTCAAAAAAGAAAGAGGTTATCAATTCGGTTGTACTTTTTTTATGTTTGTTACCTCAGAACTCCGTCATTTGTGATCCGATTTTCATAATTCTTTCGGTGTTGAATCAAGTATAGTTCCAAGTTGGTCCCATTATAATTTCATTCGTATTGAACCTTAAACTTCGAAGATAAACCGTCAAACTTCTCCTCAACTCTCTTCAAAATCGGCTTAATAACGCATTAAGTACTGAGTACCTGTACCTAAACGAAAAGAATGTTGAATTAGTTTGACATGAATAAATTTTTATTTTGAAAAGCTAAAATTTTTTGAAACAAAAAATGTATAATTTGCTACAAACGTTCCATTTTGAATAAGTATTTAAGAATTCATAATATTTAAATCTGGCGCTTTATACAATATTGAAATTTATATTAGAGCATAGCTTGAAGTTTCAACTTGAATAATCTTCAAAAATTTTTGAAATAATACAGAAAACTAAACAATTGTCTTGAAATGTGTTACCAAATACAAGAGCCGCTGAATATTTCTGAACGAACATGATCTGTGATCTTATTATGTATTGTCGGGTTTAAAAAAATAAAAACCATTATTTATTTATTTTGTAAATCATTTTGAAGTTTGTTTTTGTTGTTGTAAATTGTTTATTTGTAATTACGCTGTACATAGAGTTAAGTTTGGAAATTTTGTGTTGGTAACCGTGCAAAAGGTATTGAAGGGAGAGACGGCGTTATGCCAGCTTGGCGAGCGGATAATCGTTATTCCCGCAATGATAAGTTTAATTTTAATAAAAATAAAAGTGAATTAATTTGTATAAAAGTTGTTTAATTAATTAAGTGAAGTGTTAAAGTAAAAATTTGGAATTTGGATATTTTTGGTTACTTGTTGAAGTGCCACAACGAATTGGCTAAACACAGCGTCCAGGTGTGAACAGCTGGCGGAGCGATACCATAAGGTACCAAAATTTTATGCGAACCTATTTGCCAAGTTACGCGCGAAAATTTACACTTTAAATTTAAATATACAATTGCAAGAGTCTCATTGCTTTAAAATTAATAATGGATGTACACCCAAGCGAGAATATTTTTTTGATAAGTGAAAGTTTACAAATTTGTATAGCTGGGGGCATCGCAGTATGTATACGGATACCAATTTTTCAGAAGAACGAATATACCAAGATTCGGAATTTTGGAACAAGGACATGTTACCCAAGCTAAAAAAATGTTATCTTGAGTCATACATGATAACATCGCCGTCATTCAAATATTGTTTAGTTTGCGGTCTCGAAATCTATAGAAATGTATAGAAATTCTATGAAAGTTTCTGGAAAGCTGCATATAGGTATAAATACAGATGATTTATACCTAACTCACGACTTCCAAATAACAAAATCTCAAAAATATCTCAGGAGCCAAAATCAACGACCGACTCGGACGGCCATCTTTGGCAAAAAGCCTTCAGTTTCCTCCGATTCGCCCCCACCTCTCAAATTTTACAATATTACAACCTCAAATTATTAGAGTAAAGAATTTTCCTTAGTCCTAATCTGAATACGAAATGAGCGGATGACCTAAATTACCTTAGTATTTTCCTAAGGATAAACATAGAAAGGTAATCAGGCCAAAACCAAGCGACTTTGGTGACTTGTAAAAATAGTTTGGTTACTGTCAGATAACTATCACCCCGAATTTCAAAATTTCAACTGCACTATAGGAAAGAAGACAATTTTCTGAGCATTTTGAAGAAAAAAGAACCTTGGACCGTCCATTAGTTTTCGAGAAAACGGCATTTTAAAATTACGAAAAGCAGGAGGATGTAACATGATACACCCGATGTGTGACGGTCGGTCTCACGTTGATTTCCCTACTCTTCATTTTGTTGACGGTACGTGTGCTATGATATACTCTTAATGTTGTGGTCAGTCGCGGTCGACATTCGTGCCTTACAACTAGCCATTATGACGAGACGAAATCCGAGAAAACTAAAGCGACAGGCGGCAGAGGTCTCCAGTAGACCAATGACCCTTCAACAAATCCTGGCCGTACTCGACGAACAAACAAAGGTTAACGAAGAGCCCCAACGACGCGAAATAGCACCATAACAACGTGCACAGAACGTACTACTCAGGAGCAACAGGTAGCCAACCATCCCCAACCAGCCCAAGTACCCGGCGCGATTCAACCGATGACTCCGCGTACCTGTTAACATTGCTGAGTCAACGAACCCAACTCACCAAGACAATGGAGAAGATGATGTCCGAGGCCAGCGAGCTAGACGAGGAAATTGCTAGCCTATCGGGCGGGTCCACCCCTCCATCGCCGGAGGTCAGCATCACGTTGACTGATAGCCTCTCCAGCACGAACACCGGGAACGCGATGGAAGAGGAGGAATTCCAGGTGGTACGGAAGAAGAGGGCAAGGAGGTCAACAAACTCGTCCACCGAGGATCTGCACCTGTCGAATAGTTAAGTCTATGGTGCAAATGCCCGATAAAGCCCCAACCACAAACCCGACAATGATAGAAGCAGAAGAGCTCCCAGTTGGAAAAACTCCAGTGAGCTCTCCCAATACAACTCCTGTGCGTAAACCAAAGCAGAAAAAGACCCGACAAGATCCCGCCTATCACGCTGAAGGACGCAGCGGCATGGCCATCACTCGCTAGAAAGATTAAGGAAAAAGGTTTCCAATTCAAGAGGGTTACGTACCTGAAGGATTGGCAATCTTTCCCAGCGAGGTAAAGGACTACCGAGGAATCAATCGGATCCTGGAATCCTCTCTGACACCCGACAGTACTGGGTACTTCACCCACCAACTGGCACAGGAAAAACCCCTAAAAGTGGTGATTAGGGGTATCCACCACCAGATAGAGACGAACATCGTCAAGCGGGACCTAAAAGCATGCAACTTCGAAGTCCAGAACTTCGCACGTATGTATAGGGGGAGGGACAGGAAACCCCTCCCTCTACTACTAGTCACCCTCCCGAGAGGCGAACCAAGCAAAAGGATTTTCCAGGTGGAGAAAATCCTAGACATCGACGTCAACATCGAAACACCGAACAGGAAGTTCAGGTTAGGTCAATGCCACAAGTGCCAGACATTCGGGCACTCGCAAAGGGAGTGTCGCTCAGCTCCAAGATGCGTGAAATGTGCAGGAGCACATTCGTCAAACACCTGCGCCAAACCCAGGGAGACCCCAGCCACCTACGCAAATTGCGGTGGGCCCCATCCAGCCACCTACAGGGGATGTCAAAAATTCCCTAAACCTAGGATGGGAAACAGGAATCCAACAGAGGCAACACACAACACTAGGACAAATTGGTCCCCTCCCCGCCGTCATCCAAGAGAGGCAACAAATCCAACAGAGATCTCCCCACAGATCACCGCGATTATAACGGCACAGCTGGCAATCCACGAAATTGGCGCCCATAAAATCGCAGCCATAGTAAGCAGTCTGAGAAATCAGACTGCTTAAGTCAAGTCAACCCGCAACACGTTAGAACTCTCACCGTAACTGACGAACACCAAGTGTCGTAACAGAAGAAGGAAGGTAACACCCGGCGACATCAGCCGCGAACAAAGCCAAGAAGCAGCCCAAAGGCAAACAATCAGCGGGTCCAGCAGACCCTGAAATCCTCAAAGCCACAGTAACCTATAGACGAAAGAGCAAGCCAAAACCGTTTCGGATACCCGAACGAGGTCTATGGCTTCGAGTTCCACCCTTGGCGAGTTTTGTCATTCTTCAGGGATATTTTTAAATTGTTTTGCCTTACACAAAAATGGCTAATCATGCAGCCGTGTTAAAAGGTGTATCTTAAATACATGTAAATTTTACATCTTTAAATTCGAATTTTTCGAAAACATCAAAAATATTCGTTCAAATCAACTTGTGAACTCACTTACATAGAGAACAAAAATTGTCTGCCAAATTGTTATGGTTTATTACTGTTTGACCAATTATTATTTCAAAATTATTCATTTCTATTTGTACAAAATGAACCAACGAATTAGTACCGCCATTGGATCTGCTTTGGCCATCTACCACTGAGTGGACTACCGAGATTACAAAAAATTAAAAATCTAACCATAATTTTTTCTCCCCCCCCCCTTTTTCCCCTGATCAATATTTAAATTTTTGGGTTGATATTCGGTGACGAAAATAAGGTAAATCGAGGGATGACAGAAAAAGTAATTGGAAGGGGGGGGGTAAAAAAGTTGTAGATTCAGCCTTAATAGTTTAAAGAATAAAAGAAATATCGAAATGTTTGTGTAGATTAAACCAATATTGAATTAAATAAAGAAAAATTATTTAAATACCAAATGTTACGTCATCGCGTGTGCGCAAATAATACTGTCCAACTGTGACAATAACCAATCAATAATTAATAATATCAGTTTAAGTCTCAAAAATACCTCAACCTCGCTTGTTGTCGCTGTTCACGAAAGGGTTTTTCCCTTCATCGTCCCTTACACTCATGTATCATAATTAATGTACGCTTCCTAACTTAAAATGAACCAATCAGTTCTATCTAATGCATCTGCGTTTGGTACATTTTGAAACGAAAAGTTGAGGAATAAACGAACAGCGACGAATCAGTGCGGCCTTCAGGCCGCACAACATAGACAAGTTACTTATAATAGTATAATATCCTGGGTCTAGAAGTAAATCTCACTAAGCTTAAGCTTACCTTAAATCTTATTCCAACCAATGAGCAAACGTAGTAAGTGGCGCTTACTGATTTAAAGATCATTTAAATTTTAAGTATTGTAGTGGTATTCTCGGTGACAAACGAGAACCCTTCACTAAACAAAAAGTTACCTCGGCTAACGTCAATTGTTGGAGAGCAAGAGCTCTTTTCAGGAGTCGGTTCCCGTGACAAGCCTCTGTTGTCGGTGAAATAAAAATGCTCTTTTTAGGGCGAATTAAATCAAATTTATCAATGAAAAATGTAGTTTTAATCGGTGACAGTTTCACCTTTAGCAGATTTAAATTTGGGTGTATGGTGTAAATTCGTCAACTTAGATGCACATTTATTGGTAAACGTACTCGCACTAGCATCTAATTTTATTAATCTTTTTGTGGAATAGTGTTCAGAAAATTAATAAAAATGCACTTGAAAATTTTTATAATTACGCCCCCGACTCAGTAAGATGTTGCCTTCGCTAACTGTGATCGACCGTTGAATTTTGCATGTGCAGTTGAAAAAATCTGCTTCTCGCGGTTATTGTTGAAAAATCTTGTGAAAATCCATATGTAATATCAATCGTAATTTAAGTAAGTTTTATAACTTTTTAAACTCTTGCTTTGTAATTTCCAAGATGGCGGCAACGTCTTATCGTAAAGTGAAAAATCTGGATTTCTTGAATAATCAAAATTGACTTTCAGAAAAAAGTCTCCGCTGCAAAAGATGTTTCTCTTCGAAACCTGACAAAAAGATCTCCGTTTTTAATACTATTTCACCTTTCACAAAGTGACCGGCAAAACGTCGCAAATCAACCGGCTTCACTCGCTTGTCCGCTTGGAATCCACGTTCCTTCTTCAACCTCGCCAATCTCCCCAATTCTCCGTCTTCAACTTGACAAAACCAAAATCTTGGAGTAAGTCAAATTTTTATACACCCACGAACATTTTATTATCAGTTTCGTTTCAGGTCACTGCATCTTATACAAATTATTGTTGATAGTGTTTGTGTTTCATCTGTTTTACTGAACGTTACTGAACGACACAAAAAGCAAAAAAATACACGACAGTATAAAATCAGTGATCTATATCACTCTGGCAGCATTGACGAAAATATTTGCCTGTTCGTCCTTCCTTCTGAATTTGGGATGGATTGATGAATAGGGAGGACAATGGGCCGCTGCTGTAACAGGGGTTAGCATAATGAGCCTGAGTGCACGGGAACCTTGGTTTGGCCTCCGCAACCAATCCAGAATTCAGACGTGGAACTCAGTGGATTTCTTAGCGCGGGATTTAAAAATACATTTGGCAGTAGTTTGAAGTCGTATGGATAGCGCTATATATAAATTGCATTTATATTATCACAACAATTTATTTCAACGTATTTCCAACAATTCAATACCATAATTAAAGTAAGATTCCAGAAAGTCTTAGTAATGTAATTTAGTCATCAACTTAGTAATTTAAAATTAAATATCGATTGCAACGACCCTAGCTATACAAATTGTATAAAATTTTGATCATTCCAAAATCACTTGGCCAGGGTTCATTCATTATTTATGATTAACATGAGACTCTTGTTGTAGATTAATTTTTAAATAAAATTGTCACGAATAAATTGGTTGCTAGGTTGAAATTTGTTACCTTATGTATAGCCTTGCAATCGCACGTGCACGTTCACATCTGCCGGCGTTGATCCAACAAATTTGTTTGTGCATTTATGTTTAACAAAATCAAAATATCATCCAAAATTCCAAATTTATATCACTCTCACTTCAATAAAAAAAAAAACAACTCTAATATGAATTAAATCACTTTTAATAATTAATAATCAAAATTTAACTTATCATTGCGGGAATAATGATCATCCGCTGGTCTTATTGACGCCACCGCGTCTCTCGGACCTCTACCACCTCTGTGACTTCCTACTTTTCTCGCCTTCGGCACGGATACCAACTCTAAATTTCCAAACTTAAAATCTTTGTACAGAGTACTCAGAAATTTACAGAATTAATTTACAATAATTAAAACAAAACTTCAACACAATTTCACAAATAAACAATCTTAACGTTTTTAGCGTTTCAAAACACGACACTATATACAGGGTGATGAATGAGTCAGCCGAACATAGGAATTTAACCTGTAAAAACTTATTTGTGCAAATTCCTGCTTCCCTAATTATTTTAGAAAAAAAATGAAAGATACAAAAATTATGCAGAAATATAAACTACGAATGATAAGAGCATTAGATTTCACCTAGCTTTTACTTAAGACGTCAAAAAATGCTTTTGAAATTGTTAAAATTTTTATTTCTTATTTGCACAAAAAATGTGCGATACTAAAATGAAATTTGAAGATATTTAATTATTTACAAACTGATTGTAAATAAAATAGTACACATACCTCAGTGTAAGTTTTTTTGTGCGAATAACAAATAAAAATTTTAATAATTTCAAATCATTTTTTACCCCTTTAAGTAACAGCTAGATAAAATATAGTGCTGGTATTATTCGTAGTTTTTATTTTTGTCTTTCATTTTTTTTCTAAAATAATTAGGGAAGCAGGAATTGGCATAAATAAGTTTTTACATGTTAAATTCCTATGTTCGGTTAACTCATTCGGCACCTGGTATATTATATCAACCGTGGCATTCATTCGTAATCGTAAATGTTGCTCGGACGGTTACTTATACTGATGATTTAGTATGTGAAGGTTTAAACTGTTTTGATCTGAAAATTTACAATCGCAAATGTTACACTCATACATCTCGGGTTGACTCTCACTCGTGTGTGTGGCTAAATGCTTTATTAATTCTTCTACATGTGAACTTTTATAATCGCAAGTGTTACACTCATACGGTTTCTCACCCGAATGAGTTTGTAAATGATTTCTCACGGATAATCTAGAGTAATCAGTAAAATCGCAAATGATACACCCATACAATTTCTTACCAGCATGAGTCCGTATATGACATTTTAGAGTTTGTTTACTGATAGTTTTAAAATCACAAAAGTGACACTCGTGCGGTTTCTTAAGCGAATGTCTTAGTAAGTGACGTTGTAAATAATTTTTTGTAGAACATTTATAATTGCAAAGTTCGCATTGGAAGGGCCGCTCATTCGTATGAGTTACCATATGACGGGTTAAATGTTCTTTTCGTGAAAATTTATAATCGCAAATGTCACACGCATACGGTTTCACACCCCAATGAGTGTATAAATGACGACCCAGACCTTGTTTTGTGACACTTTTATAATCGCAAATGTTACACTCATACGGCTTCTCACCTGTATGAATCAGCAAGTGATAGTCCAGAGCTTGTTTTGTGCCACTTCTATAATCGCAAATATTACACTTGTTTGGTTTCTCACCCGTATGACGTAGTAAATGTGCTTTTAATTGTTTATTTCGTGAACATTTATAATCGCAAATGTGACACTGGAAAAATTTTTTACCAACATGAATCGGCGAAGAACTATCACTATCCTGATCCTCTTGAAATTCGTTTATTGAAGTTTCTTCTTTAATGTCGATGGAATGATGCAAATCTTCCCAATTAATCTCCGTTTCTTCTTCTTCCGTCTTAATTCGAAAGTTACTCATTAAATTACTTGAGGTTTGCTGTAACAAATATTATTATTATTATTCCACATTGAGATAAACATATTGAGATAAACTCTATAAATTACAAAATTAAGACACAGTGCAGATTAGATATACATAAACAAGTGAGCATACAGAGAAAGATATAAAAATATAAATGCAAACTAAACAAGCAATGTCATTTAAAACACATTCAAATGATACACAGAGATTAATCCCGTTGTGATAGACTCAGAAGATCCAATCGATTCTTAAATGAGTGCACAGGTGAAGCCGCCACGACATCAACAGGAAGATCATTTCAGACACCGCAGAGTGTTTGTGAGTAGTATTTTAGTTTTGATTGAATAAAGTGATTTTTATGCGTGTGCATTATTGCGTAATTTGATATTCGGATTGATTTGCAGTTTCTTTGATATTTTGCTACCGAACGGTAGAATTGATCATAGTTTTGGAGAAGGAACAGCTAATTCAAATTTACAATTGAATTTGGATATTTATAATTGCAAAGTAAAATTAAAATTTGTAAGAGGAAACGTGGCGTTGCAGATAAGCCGTCGATCCTGGAAAAAGTTTAAAAATTTTACATTTAATTTTAAGGTATTAGCAATTCAATTTTATTTTTGAAAACGTTTATTTTATTATTTGGAACTGGAAAATTTTATTTAGAAAGGCCTGAACCATCGACCTTTAAAAATTCCCAACTGCTCCCGGACAAACAAGTGTATTGAAAAAATTGTACGAAATTATCCTTTCAATATAAACAGACACCGACAAGACGCTCCAGAGCCTCACTTGTAACCTTCTCGAGAACCCCCGGAGACAATTACCGAGCCGACGCTACTACTCTCCAGCGAGTGGACCTAGCTATCAAGTTCAGAAATTAAGCTTGTCAGTTCGTAAAGCTTTGCACTGTTAGCCTCTTCATCTCCCTAAACTGATCGAAGTTGCCGCTGCAACTCTTCAGGAATTTTCAATCACTGCACTCTGGTGCAAGTAATTCTCCTACCATCATCCTCAGAAAAACCACAGCTTCCTAAATGAATAATTATTCGCTGATAATAAATTGAAGGTCGAACAAGAAAATGTAGAAAAATAAATAAAACAAATGAAGGAAAAGGAACTATCGGGAGATATTCAGATTGTCACACTCACCAGGGCACCACCAGCCGAGTATGTGAAAAAACCATTAAAAACTCTATCGAAAAACACATCATAAAATAAAAAATAATGAGATGAAGGCCATCATAAAATCACCAACATCTGAAAAGTCCTATAACTAATTAGACGAAATAATTACAGCCTCACTTACGTTTATTAAGAAAAACCAAAGTTATTATCATTTTATTTGATCTAAATAATTTTTTTCGATTAATTGTGATAGAAAAACAAAAACTCTTCATATTTTTAATAATAATTTGTTTATATTTACAATTAATTTAAATTAAATATAATAATTAAATTAATTAAAAAAAATATATAATAATTTTTTGTAAACTTCCTTTGGTTGTGAAAGTTGTATTTTCAAATTTTCCCTAGGCTCAGAGCTGTTACTCTCGAAGCTAAAGCCGCCCCCAGATCATGACTGTCCGGTCTCCAAAATTACAGCTCAGATGAACCTCCGCTTTTTTTCGAAGATCATGCCAATAATACTGCTATCCATCAGGGCCAATAGTGCAGTTCGCTCAATCTCTCCTCCACATGTATAGAAAGTCAAAATTTGTATCCTTCTTTACTATTGCTGGTCCAATTAATTTAACAAGTTCATTGAAGCTGGTTATGCTCATTTGATAAAAAGCGAAAATTGTTTTAGGGTAATCGAGTAATTTGGAATGCATCGTATAAAATTTTCGATTAAATAATTTATCACTGAGGATGGCAAGCACCCAATACTCTCAGACGCTCTTCTTGGTTTTCCTTCTCCGTTGTATGAGAGCAATAATAGCATTTCTGGACAATATTGTATTAATTTTCATTGTGCGACCGCTTTCTTCAAAAGTGGGTTACAAACTAACAAATTGTTCAAGAATAATCGGATGACTGTTAGATAATTTGCGCACTTCTCACCAACCAGACAGTTTAGTTGGCCCGATAAGACCAAACTTATCGGCCGACAGAAAGTCTGCCGTCTGCGTGGGCTCTAACGGATGCAATTTCTTCAGTCGTCAATTGTTTTCCTCGACTCATATTGACTGTAAAGGTTAAAATTCGGGTTATTATACAGAAATAGTTTTGTTAATAATCGTAATGACAAACCTTTAACGTTTTACGAATAAAAAAATTATAAAGTTGTTTAAATTTTAATTTTCAACCGATGAGGCTTTAACTATTTCCACTCAAATTTTGTTAAATTTACACTTAAACACGACTGAAACCAATAATACACTGAATAAAGCGAACAAGATTGGAATGTGGACCCACAAAATTTCCTCTAAACTTATGACCTTTTAAGTGCCGACCACAGAAATTATGAAAAAAAGTTTAAGACGAGAAGAACATTGGTTCATTTGCTGTTGTAAAAAAAACAATCGTGGAAAAACACTGCTAAATTACCTACAGATTATAAGGTAAAAAAATGAAAAAGTCCCCATTAAAGCTATTCCGTACTAGTGACCACCTGCACGTTGTCGGTACTTTATAAAAAGTGTGAGGAATAAGCCTACAATACATACATATCAAGATAGACAAAAAAAATAGGCCTACTACAAGATACTATTTTACCTAAATTATTTACATCTTTTTATTTACCTCCCAAAGAGAGGCGAAGGGGGTCCATAAAAAGTTCTAAAAATCGTCATGCCGATGTCCTTAAAACGAAAGGTGTTTGACTCGTGCATCCTTCTAGTGATAACGGTCAAAAGTGCCAGAGCAGTAATTGTAACAATTATAAATATATACCATCATTTTAAAATCGTAATGAAGAAATGAATAAAAAAGATCGTAAAGAAGTTCGAATTTTTACATTATGTCGATGGGCAATCTACTGGGACATGCAAAAACTGCCAACGGTAGCACCGTTGATAAGGAAGGCAAACCACATGAGGTTATCGACAACTAAGACAGTTAGAAAATTAATTTTTACATCGTATAATGCAAGAACGAAGCATAACAATGCCCTACTTTCTTTGTATGATCATTTTACATTAAATATGATTTTTAGTTCACCTCATTGTTATCCTGTTGATATTCTAAAACAGAATCGTCTTCTTTAATATTAATGGAATGGTGCAATTCTTCTAACTCGACTTCCGTGCTCTCGATTTCCTCATCGTTATAATCATCACTGGAAACTAGCAAACCACCCAAATTTTCTTCACATTTATTAAACACCTCAAAAGGTAGCACACCGTCCATACTGGAAGAATCAACTTGTAGTATAAATTTTGAGGTTAGTTGAAGTTCTAGTTATAAATTCTGCAAAGAGCATACAATTAATATAAAGTATATAAATATGAGGAATTAATCACAATAAACCAACACGTTGGCGACTTGAAATATATAGTGATCTCTTGGTATCAAATATATGAAGTACGAACGTCTACGTACAACAAACATACATATGTTCAACTGTCATGCCGGCAAAATAAAAATTTATTATTTTACCACTGCAGGTATCGTAAGCGCCGTAGTATGTAATGGCTGCTATATTCGAGTCTGATTACCAATTGTTTCGTTTAGATCTTAATTTTGTATAATAAATAAATCTCTCAGTGAGCTTGGCACCGCAATAAAATCGTTAATATTCATAATTTAATGAATAATATTATATACCCGGAAGAATGTCAAATTAAAAAAAAGTGGTGGATGATACGAGCATCAGGATCCACGACTTGCATCATTCCATTGACATTAAAGAATAAATGTCAATTAACGAATATCAAGTGGATCAAGATTGTTGAGATCAGGTGTGCAAACAGTTTTATTTAATTAATATTAACCAATCAAATTGTACCTCGCAGAACGTACAAATGATTCTGTTCGACAACCAAGTCATCGTAACAGTTTACACGCATATTTAAGTTACAATCATTTAAATGTACCCTCCGATATAAATTTATTTGTCTGCGAAGTAATATGTAACATTGAAAATCGTTTTGGTGAAAAACCGTTTACTTTGCCATTATAAAAATTCAGTTAAAGAAAATATTATATACCTACTGGGCCTACTTGATATTTTTAACTATTTTAATTGATAAAAATTCTAAGTCGGTTAAATTCTACTAACGGTAGACTTGCGAAAACCTCATGCACACCCTCTGCTTTTTGGACGCTGAATAGAAAAAAAAATTACAGTAACTAAAATGACACATAATTAGAATGTGCTATATTAAAAAATTAATACTCTTTTTGTTTACAGCCCATAAATTCAAAGCATAACGAAGAAAAAAAAGAATTGTGAACATTATTGAAGAGCTGGTAACTAGAATACCTATACGAACAACTTGGAGGTAGGTTAATTTGTTCCGATAAAGTTTATAAAGTGTAGATAAATGTTTTCAGCCGAGCAGGTGTTTGGACATATTTTGAAAATCACAATATGGACAGAGGTGCATTTTCGAAAGGAATTTAAAGATGGCAGGAGAAAAATTAAAAAGGAAATACTGGAAGACGTGGATATCGAAATAGAAAGCTTACATAATTGTATTGATATCAAAGAAGAGCCGGTTGACGAATCTCAATTCGATGAAGACTATGAAACACAATTACGCAAATTTGAATCTGAGGTATGTAACCATCGACTGCCTCAAAGTTTCTTGAAAAAAACTTTTTGGATTTTAGTAGAATGCGGATATCACAAGAAAAACTGGCACGAATCAATCGATAGAAAGTGACAATTTAGTTAACAATGGTTTCGGAAAGGAATCTCCTTTAAAATGCGGTTGTAATTCGGAGCCACATAACAACATGGATGACTTATCATCAACGTCGAATGATTTAACCACAAGTATTCCAGATACGCCATCATCTTCGGTAAAATATAGTAAGAAAATTTTTATCGTCACACACGAAACAATTCAATACGATCACGATTTATTTCAGGAAGAAAAAAGCGACTGGGAACTAAAAAGGAATCATCCGATATTTCTACCACAAAACAAAAATTACTGTTACAAATTGAATATCTCAAATTACAAACTAACCTTACGAAAATTGGTATTTTAAAGTTGGAACGAGAATTAACTCAATCGTAATTTAAAGCAATTGATGATTTTTTAAATAAATACAATATTATAATAATAATGGTATATTACGTGCCGAGATGGAAAATGCTTCATTACAGCCGTATGCTGTAATTAAGCAGCGTGGCTGGAATTGAAGCTCGATTTTGTAAATAAAGTAATGAAAAAGGATAACGTAACGGCATAAATTGTGCCAAGCTGAGATCTCCGATTCTGTCTCAAGCAAAGTAAAAACTTGTTTCTGACCGTCTTCCCTCAGAAAGTAATAGCAAATTATCGAGATGTCTGCTAAGGGAAAAATTAGCACCGTCATCGAATCTGCTCCGTTGACCGTTAAAAATTAAACATCTAAGCAAAGTTTATTATCTCTCCCCCCCCCCCTTTTTCTCCGATATATTTTGGGTTACGACAATAATAAGGTAAAACGAGAGGTGACAAAAGAAGTAATTGGGGGGCGGGGGATAAAAAAGTTGTAGATTCAACTTTAATCGTTTTAAAATTAAAAGAAATATCGAAATTTTTGTGTAGATTAAATAAAGAAAAATTGTTTAAATAACAAATGTTACGTCATCACGTGTGTGCAAATAATTCTGTTCAACTGTTTCAATTACCAATTAATAATTAAATCTCAAACATAAATTATTCTAATACCCGGGAGTTAATTTTGAATATGATTAGCTGAAACCTACAGCTCTATGTCATCCTCACGCATCGTCGCTGATCAGGAAAGGCTATCTTTCTTCCCCTACCCTTAAACTCATATATCTTAATTAATGTACACTTCCTAACTTAAAATGAACCAATCGGTTCTATTTATAATGCATCTGGGTTTGAGGTTGAGGAATGAACGGATAGCGACCAATCGGTGCGGCCTGAAGGCCGCACAACATAGACAAGTTAATTATAATAGTACAATATCCTGGGCCTTAAAGGTAAATCTCACTAACATCCGTTTGCACCACCTTAAGCTTCCCTTAAATCTTATTTTTGGGGTCTGTCAGACAACTTCCCCCACGTTTTCAAGAATTTCAGCTCTTCTATAGGAAAAAGGACAATAATCTGAGTATATTAAAACAAAAATTTGGAAGGAATATCCAGAAGTTGTCGTAAAAATCGAATTTTAAAAATCAAAAATTTACATGTATATTAGATACACGTTTTAACACGGGTGCATGATAGGCCGTTGTTGAGTTAGGCAAAAAATAAAGCATTAAAGCACAAGAGTATATCAAAGCACACGTACCGTCAACAGAAATAAGAGCGGAGACTCAACGTGCGACTTGCCGTCACGCATCGAGGTGTGTCATTACATCTCCCTGCTTTTCGTAATTTTAAAATGCCGTTATTGCGACAACTTAAGAATTTTCCTTCGAAATTTTTTGGTTAATATACTCAGAAAATTGTCCTCTTTCCTATAGTGCAGTTGAAATTTTGAAATTCGTGGGGTTAGTCAACTGACAGAGCTCCTTATTCCAACCAATGAGCAAACGTAGTAAGTGGCGCTTACTGATTTAAAGAGCATTTAAATTATAAGTATTGTAGTGGTATTCTCGGTGACAAACGAAAACCCTTCACTAAACAAAAAGTTACCTCGGCTAACGTTACCTGACAAAAGAATCTCCGTTTGCAATACTATTTCACCTTTCACAAAGTGAAAATTCGCACAAGTGAAACTAACTTTAACTAACACGTCCCTTCTGGACCTCGCCAATCTCCCCAATTCTGTCTTCAACTTGACAAAACAAAAATCTTGAAGTCAAATTTTTATACACCCACGAACATTTTATTTTCAGTTTCGTTTCAGGTCACTGCCTCTTATACAAATTATTGTGTTTTTGAGATTTGAGATGGATTGAGGAATAGGAGGGACGATGAGCCGCTGCTGTAACAGGAGGTAGCATAACGAGCCTGAGTGCACGGGAACCTTGGTTTGCCCTCAGCAACCAATCCAGAATTCAGACATGGAACTCAGCTCAACAACTTTCTTTGCGCGGGATTCAAAAATACATTTGGCAGTAGTTTGAAGTCGTATGGATTGCGCTATATACAAATTGCATTTATAATACAATAATTTGTTTTAACGTTTTTCCCATAATTCAATACCATAATTTATTAAAGTAAGATTCCAGAAAGTCTTAGTAATTTAATTTAGTCATCAACTTAGTAATTTAAAATTAAATAAATATCTATTGCAATGACCCTAGCTATACAAATTGTATAAAATTTTGCTCATTTCAAAATCACTTGGTCAGGGTTCCTTCATTATTTATGATTAACATGAAACTCTTGTTGTAGATTAATTTTTAAATAAAATTGTCACGAATAAATTGGTTGCTAGGTTCAAATTTGTTACCTTATGTATAGCCTTGCAATCGCACGTCCACGTTCACATCTGCCGGCATCGATCCAACAAATTTGTTTGTGCATTTATTTATTTAACAAAATCTAAATATCATCCAAAATTCCAAATTTATACCACTCGCACTTCAATAAAAAAAAACAACTAATTTAAATTAAATCACTTTTAATAATTAATAATCAAAATTTAACTTATCATTGCGGGAATAATGATCATCCGCTGGTCTTATTGACGCCACCGCGTCTCTCGGACCTCTACCACCTCTGTGACTTCCTACTTTTCTCACCTTCGGCACGGATACCAACCCAAAATTGTTAAGCTTAACATTAATACTACAACTGATGGTTAGTAGAAAATTGGTTCTTAACGATACGAGTGCTACTGGATACGCACGGAAGCCAAATGGTGGTTCACTGAACGAGACGTATACCCGACCTCTTACGATATTATGTACCAGGTATTTGAAAATTAAAATTGTTCTTTAGTGACAAACATTTTTGTTATAAAATTAACTTTGGTAATAACATTATAAAATATTATTTGCTACACAATTAACACTAAACGGAAAATGAAATTGAAATTTAGCAAGTTTTTAAATAGAGTAAATAAAATTTCAAATTCAGTGGTCGAACATTTTACACTTAAAAGCCAACAAGCGAAAATTGTCGCTACCAAATTTTCCTTTGAATAAAAACATTTTTTCGTTATTCAAAATACGAGTTTTTATTTTGCTCGCAAGACAGGCGGGGTGATTTACAGGAACCGACTGCTGAGCGTTTCATGCTTCCGATAAAACTGAGCTAAGCTGAGGTATTTAAAGGTGAAAAAGGTTTTTGTTGTAAAATACCATCCCAGTAGTTTTTATTTTTGTGACTTTCATTTTTTCTCTAAAATAATTAGGAAAGCAGGAATTGGCATAAATAAGTTTTTACATGTTAAATTCCTATGTTCGGTTAACTCATTCGGCACCCGGTATATTATATCAACCGTGGCATTCATTCGTAATCGTAAATGTTGCTCGGAAGGTTACTTATCCTGATGATTTAGTATGTGAAGGTTTAAACTGTTTTCATCTGAAAATTTACAATCGCAAATGTTACACTCATACATCTCGGGTTGACTCTCACTCGTATGTGTGACTAAATGCTTTATTAATTCTTCTACATGTGAACTTTTATAATCGCAAGTGTTACACTCATACGGTTTCTCACCCGAATGAGATTGTAAATGATTTTTCACGGATAATCTAGAGTAATCGGTAAAATCGCAAATGATACACCCATACAGTTTCTTACCAGCATGAGTTAGCATATGCCGCCTTAAATGTTCTTTTCGTGAACATTTATAATCACAAATGTTACACCCATGCGGTTTCACACCCGAATGAATGTATAAATGACGAACCAGACCATGTTTTGTGACACTTTTATAATCGCAAATGTTACACTCATACGGCTTCTCACCTGTATGAATCAGTAAATGATAGTCCAGAGCTTGTTTCGTGCCACTTTTATAATCGCAAATATTACACTTGTTTGGTTTCTCACCCGTATGACGTAGTAAATGTGTTTTTAATTGTCTATTTCGTGAACATTTATAATCGCAAATGTGACACTGGAAAACTTTTTTACCAACATGAATCGGCGCAGAATTATCACTATCCTGATCCTCTTGAAATTCGTTCATTGAAGTTTCTTCTTTAATGTCGATGGAATGATGCAAATCTTCCCAATTAATCTCCGTTTCTTCTTCTTCCGTCTTAATTCGAAAGTTACTCATTAAATTACTTGAGGTTTGCTGTAACAAATATTATTATTATTATTACATATTGAGATAAACTCTATAAATTACAAAATTAAGACAGTGCGGTTTAGATATACATAAACAAGTGAGCAATCAGAGAAAGATATAAAAATATAAATGCAAACTAAACAAGCAATGTCATTTAAAACACATTCAAATGATACACAGAGATTAATCCCGTCGTGATAGACTCAGAAGATCCAATCGATTCTTAAATGAGTTAACAGGTGAGCCACGACGACCTCATCAGGAAGATCATTCCAGACACCGCAGAGTGTCTGTGAGTAGTATTTTAATTTTGATTGAATAAAGTGATTTTGATGCGTGTGCATTATTGCGTAATTTGATATTCAGATTGATTTGGAGTTTCTTTGATATTTTGCTACCGAACGGTAGTAGATAGATTGATCATAGTTTTGGAGAAGGAACAGTTAATTCAAATTTACAATTGAATTTGCATATTTATAATTGCAAAGTAAAATTAAAATTTGTAAGAGGAAACGTGGTGTTGTAGATAAGCCATCGATTTGGATAAATTAAAATCGTAAGTTCAATCCTGGAAAAAGTTTAAAAATTTTATATTTAATTTTAAGGTATTAGCAATTCAATTTTATTTTTGAAAACGTTTATTTTATTATTTGGAACTGGAAAATTTTATTTAGAAAGGCCTGAACCCTCGACCCTTAAAAATTCCCAACTGCTCCCGCACACCAGGGTTGCTCCGGACAAGCAAGTGTATTGAAAAAATTGTACGAAATTATCCTTTCAATATAAACAGACACCGACAAGACGCTCTAGAGCCTCACTTGTAACCTTCTCGAGAACCCCCGGAGACAATTACCGAGCCGACGCTACTACTCTCCAGCGAGTGGACCTAGCTATCAAGTTCAGAAATTAAGCTTGTCAGTTCGTAAAGCTTTGCACTGTTAGCCTCATATTGCCTCTTCATCTCCCTAAACTGATCGAAGTTGCCGCTGCAACTCTTCAGGAATTTTCAATCACTGCACTCTGGTGCGAGTAATTCTCCTACCGTCATCCTCAGAAAAACCACAGTTTCCTAAATGAATAATTATTCGCTGATCATAAATTGAAGGTCCAACAAGAAAATCTAGGAAAATAAATAAAACAAATGAAGGAAAAGGAACTATCGGAAGATATTCAGATTGTCACACTCACCAGGGCCACCAATCGAGTTTGTGAAAAAAACCATTAAAAACTCTATCGAAAAACACATCATAAAATAAAAAATAATAAGATGAAAGACATCATAAAACCAAAGTTATTATCATTTTATTTGATCTAAATAATTTTTTTCGATTAATTGTGATAGAAAAACAAAAACTCTTCATATTTTTAATAATAATTTGTTTATATTTACAATTAATTTAAATTAAATATAATAATTAAATTAATTAAAAAAAATATATAATAATTTTTTGTAAACTTTCTTTGGTCGTGAAAGTTGTATTTTCAAATTTTCCCTCTGCTCAGAGCTGTTACTCTCGAAGCTAAAGCCGCCCCCAGATCATGACTGTCCGGTCTCCAAAATTACAGCTCAGATGAACCTCCGTTTCTTTTCGAAGATCATGCCAATAATACTGCTATGCATCAGGGCCATCTAAATTTTTTTCTAGTCGTTGAAAAGCACATTCTTCCATTGGTCGGTCCAAGATATGTGCTTTCTAACGAATTCTAATCTTGCCACTTCGTGTGCCGGGGTAAGTTTAGGTTTACCGACCCTTTTACGGTAATCCGCATGAGGGTGCCTATTCAAAATTTGTCGAACCCTTCGAGCAGTCACAAGTAGCTGCAAGTTCGCACGAATTTGTGACGACGTCATCTTCTGATTCACCGCCTTAATGAAGATTTTCGCGCTGCATTTTTGTTTGTGCCACAATTTCCGCCATATTTAAAAAAATTATTAACCACCTTTGGCGATCTTTTAATTTTTTTGGAAATTTGGCGATTTAAAAGCCCAACATCTTTATATGCCTTAAGAACCGTGGCAGACTAAACTTTCTATCGGCCGATAGTTTGATCTGTTTCTTAATTAGTATGAAGATATTATAACGATTCGGTATCGGCCGACAAAAACTTTTAATGGACTATACGATTGCCTTCAAACTGAACTGTCGGCGAACTATCAGCCAACTGCTAAATCATTATTATGCTATTTCATGCTCGCATAGACGATTGTTTAGTCGGCTAACTCGGCCAATAGTTCAGTTCGCTCAATCTCTCCTCCACATGTATAGAAAGTCTAAATTTGTATCCTTCTTTGCTATTGCTGGTCCAATTAATTTAACAAGTTCATTGAAGCTGGTTATGCTCATTGGATAAAAAGCGAAAATTGTTAAATAATCTATCACTGAGGATGGCATGCACCCAATACTCTCAGAAGCTCTTCTTGGTTTTCCTTCTCCATTTATGAGAGAAATAACAACATTTCTGGACAATATTGCATTAATTTTCATTGTGCGACTGCTTACTTCAAAAGTGGGTTACAAACTAGCAAATTGTTCAAGAATAATCGGATGATTGTTGGCTAATTTGCGCACTTCTCACCAACCAGACAGTTTAGTTGGCCCCATAAGACCAAACTTATCGGCCGATAGAAAGTCTGCAGTATGCGATGGCTCTAACGGACGCAATTTCTTCAGTCGTCAATTGTTTTCCTCGACTCATATTGACTGTAAAGGTTAAAATTTGGGTTATTATACAGAAATAGTTTTTTAATAATCGTAATGACTTACCTTTAATGTTTTACGAATAAAAAAAATTATAAAGTTGTTTAAATTATGATTTTCGACTGATGAGGCTAAAATTATTTCCACTCAAATTTTGTTAAAATTACACTTAAACACGACTGAAACCAATAATTCACTGAAAAAAGCGAACAAATTTGGAATGTGGACCCACAAAATTTCCTCTAAACTTATGACCTTTTAAGTGCCGACCACAGAAATTATAAAAAAAAGTCCAAGACGAGAAGAACATTGCTTCATTTGGTGTTGTAAAAAAAAACAATCGTAGAAAAACACTGCTAAATTACCTACCACCAGTGACCACCTGCAAGTTGTCGGTATTTTGTCAAAAGTGTGGCGAATAGGCCTACAATACATACATATCAAGATAGATAAAAAAAAAATAGGCCTACGACAAGAAGATACTATTTTACCAAAATTATTTACATCCTTTTATTTACCTCCCAAAGGGAGGCAAAGGGGTCCATAAAAAGTCCTAAAAATCGTCATGACGATGTCCTTAAAACGAAAGGTGGTTGACTCGTGCATCCTTCCAGTGATAACGGTTAAAAGTGCAAGAGCAGTAATTGTAAGAATTATAAATATATATCATCAATTTAAAATCGTAATGAAGAAATGAATGAAAAAGATCGTAAAAAAGTTCGAATTTTTATATTATGTTGAGGAGCAATCTAGTGGGACATTCAAAGACGGCAATCGGTAGCACCGTTGACAAGGAAGGCAAAAATCAACAACTAAGACAGTTAGAAAATTAAGTTTTACCTGTCAGAGAAACATCGTACAATGCAAGAACGAAGTATAACAATGTCCTACTTTCTTTGTATGATCATTTTACATTAAATATGATTTTTAGTTCACCTCATTGTGATCCTGTTGATATTCTAAAACAGAATCGTCTTCTTTAATATTAATGGAATGGTGCAATTCTTCTAACTCGGCTTCCGTGCTCTCGATTTCTTCATCTTTATAATCATCACTGGAAACTAGCAAACCATCCAAATTTTCTCCGCATTTATTAAACACCTCAAAAGGTAGCACACCGTCCATACTGGAAGAATCAACTTGTAGTATAAATTTTGAGGTTAGTTGAAGTTCTTGTTATAAATTCTGCAAAGTGCATACAATTAATATAAAATATATAAATATGAGGAATTAATCACAATAAACCAACACGTTGGCGACTTGAAATATAGTGGTCTCAAATATATGGTCTTGGTATCAAATATATGAAGTACGAACGTTTACGTACAACGAACATACATATGTTCAACTGTCATGCCGGCAAAATAAAAATTTATTATTTTACCACTGCAGGTATCGTAAGCGCTGTAGTATGGCTGCTATATTCGAGTTTGATTACTAATTATTTCGTTTAGATCTTAATTTTGTATAATAAATAAATCTCTTAGTGAGCTGGGCACCGCAATACAATCGTTAATATTCGTAATTTCATTATGAATAATATTATATATCCGGAAGAATGTCAAATTAAAAAATAAGTGGTGGACGATACGAACATCAGGATCCAGGACTTGCATCATAACATTGACGTTAAAGAAGAAATGTAAATTAACGAATATCAAGTGGATCAAGATTGTGAAATTCAGGTGTGCAAACAGTTTTAATTAATTAATATTAACCAATCAAATTGTACCTCGCAGGACGTACAAAGGGTTCTGTTCGACGAACAAGTTATCGTAACAGTTCACTTCCCAATTAACACGCATATTTAAGTTACAATCATTTAAATGTACCCTCCGATATAAATTTATTTGCCTGCGAAGTAATATGCAACATTAAAATTCGTATTGGTGAAAAACCGTTTACTTTGCCATGATAAAAATTCAGAAAAAGAAAATATTATATACCTGCTAGGCCAACTTGATATTTTTAACTATTTTTATTGATACAAATTTTAAGTCGGTTAAATTCTACTAACCGTCGACTTGCGACAAAACTTTGCATAATAGAACGCTTAAGCACATCCTCTGCTGTTCGAGGCCGAATAGAAAAAAAAATTACAGTAACTAAAATGACACATAATTAGAATGAGCTATATTAAAAAATTAATACTTTTTTGTTTACAGCCCATAAATTCAAAGCATAACGAAGAAAAAAAAGAATTGTGAACATTATTGAAGAGCTGGTAACTAGAATACCTATACGCACACCTTGCAGGTTGGTTAATTTGTTTCGATAAAGTTTATATAGTGTAGATAAATGTTTTCATCCGAGCAGGTGTTTGTAGATATTTTAAACATCATAATATGGACAAAAGTGCATTTTCGAAGGAATTTAAAGATGGCAGGGGAAAAATTAAAGAGGAAAACCTGGAAGACGTGGATATCGAGATGGAAAGCTTACATCATTGTATTGATATCAAAGAAGAGCCGGTCGACGAATCTCAATTCGATGATGACTATGAAACACAATTACGTAAATTTGAATCTGAGGTATGTAACCATCGACTGCCTCAAAGTTTCTTGAAATATACTTTTTGGATTTTAGTTGAATGTGGATATCGCAAGAAAAACTGACACGAATCAATCGATAGAAAGTGACAATTTAGTTAACAATGGTTTCGGAAAGGAATCTCCTTTAAAATGCGGTTGTAATTCGGAGCCACATAACAACATGGATGACTTATCATCAACGTCGAATGATTTAACCACAAGTATTCCAGATACGCCATCATCTTCGGTAAAATATAGTAAGAAAATCTTTATCGTCACACACGAAACAATTCAATACGATCACGATTTATTTCAGGAAGAAAAAAGCGACTGGGAACTAAAAAGGAATCATCCGATATTTCTACCACAAAACAAAAATTACTGTTACAGATTGAATATCTCAAATTACAAACTAACCTTACGAAAATTGGTATTTTAAAGTTGGAACGAGAATTAACTGAATCGTAATTTAAAGCAATTGATGATTTTGTAAATAAATACAATATAATAATAATGGTATATTACGTGCCGAGATGGAAAATGCTTTATTACAGCCGTACGCTGTAGTTCAGCAGCGTGGCTGGAATTGAAGCTCGATTTTGTAAATTATGTAATGAAAAAGGATTACGTAACGGCATCAATTGTACCAAGCTGAGATGTCCGATTCTATCTCAAACAGAGTAAAAACTTGTTTTTTACCATCTTCCCTCGGAAATCAATAGCAAATTATCGAGATGTCTGCCTAGGGAATAATTAGCACCGCCATCGAATCTGCTCCGTTAGCCGTTAAAAATTAAACATCTAAGCAAAATTTATTATCTCCCCCCCCCTTTTCTCCGATATTTTTTGGGTTACGACAATAATAAGGTAAAACGAGAGATGATAAAAGAAGTAATTGGGGGGGGGGGGGGTAAAAAAGTTGTAGATTCGGCTTTAATCGTTTTAAAATTAAAAGAAATATCGAAATTTTTGTGTAGATTAAATAACAAATGTTACGTCATCACGTGTGTGCAAAAAATTCTGTCCAACTGTATCAATAATTAAGTCTCAAAAATAATTATTCTAATACCCGAGAGATAATTTTGAATATGATTAGCTGAAACCTACAGCTCTACCTCAATCTCGCTCGTCGTCACTGATCACGAAAGGCTATCTCCCTTCCCCCCCTTAAACTCATATATCGTAATTAATGTACGCTTCCTAACTTAAAATAAACCAATCAGTTCTATTTATAATACATCTGGGTTTGGTACATTTTTAAACGAAAAGTTGAGGATTGAACGGATAGCGACGAATCGGTGCAGCCTGAAGGCCGCACAACATAGACAAGTTACTTATAATAGTATAATATTTACATAACTTGTAAAATTCGAATTTTAAAAATTAAAAATTTACCTGTATTTTAGATACTGGTGGTCATATCCAGAATGGTAGTCCAATCAAAAATCCTCTTGTGGGTGGGCGTGACTTTCATAGTTACTAGGAGGAGGGGTAAAAGTTTTCTGTGCATCCTAGTGAGCGTGAAATCCTTGAGGCCCTTCCTTACCATGTCCTCTTTGATGTTGCCGATGTCCACATCTTGATGCAGGCCCCTGAGTACGACTCGGAGGCGTCTTTCCTGTCTGGTGGAGTAGGTGAAGTAGCCACCCTTGCTTTGGTCCAGGTGTTGGTCGAGGTACTTCGTCATTTTACGATAGTCGTCGGGCGATGACGGTGTTATGGAGAGTCCCTCCGCTACGTTGGTAATCTTTCTGTAGCTGATGTCATTGTCTTTGAGAGCCAATCTCAGTTTCGTCCAGATTGAGAACTCCTTAAGGATGATTGGAGGCACCCTTTCTTTTCGAATGTTGGCCGATCTGGGGGTTTCTGGCTGCTTGTTGTCGCTGGAGGCCGGTTCTGCGTCATGTTGGGGTTTGGGTGGACTTTCGTTGGCTGTCCGCGCCGCTCCGTGTGTTGCGTTTCCCACCTCTGTGTTGAGATTTGTCTCGCTTTTTTCCCTAGTTTCGTTCCGATTTGTTCCTCGGAAAGAGAACTGTCGGACTCGTCAGATTTGAACCTGTTCGTCTCATGTAGGTCCTCGGTGGACGAGATTATGGACCTCCTTCTAGGCCTCTTCTTTCGAACGACCTAGAAGTCCCCTTCTTCTTGGTCGACCTCTATGCTTGCGCTGGAGTTGTCGCTAGCAGTGTTGCCTATCTCCGGAGATGAAGAGGTAGATCCTCCCGAAAGGTTCGCGATTTCTTCGTCAAGGTTGATGGCCTCGGACATCAGCTCTTCCATGTTTTTTGTTAGCTGGGCTCTTTGGCTCATCAGTGTCGCAAGGTAGTCGGGGGCATTGGTTGAGACGCGCCGACTGCTTTCGCCTAATTTTCGTTGGCATGGGCTGGTTTCCTGCCGTTCTTCGGTAACCATTGCTGGTACCTGGAGAGGGGCGAGTGCGGTTCTCAAGTCCACCACCAGTCTTGGGTTTGGTTGCACCTCTGCCGACTGTCGTTTGGATCTTCTGGTATTTCGTCTTCTCATCTTGCGTTGTTCGTTGTAGGCACGCGTTGCTCTCTCTGAGGCTGGCTCGCACAAGAGTAAATCAAAGCACACGTACCGTCAACAGAAATAAGAGCGGAGATTCAACGTGCGACTTACAGTCACGCATCGGGATGTATCGTATTACATCTCCCTGCTTTTCGTGATTTTAAAATGCCGTTATTTCGACAACTTACGAATTTTCCTTCGAAATTTTTGTGTTAATGTACTCAGAAAATGGTACTCTTTCCTATAGCGCAGTTGAAATTTTGAAATTCGTGGGGTTAGTTAACTGGCAGAGCTCCTTATTTCACCCAATGAGCAAACGTAGTAAGTGGTGCTTACTGATTTACAGAGTAATTAAATTTTAAGTATAGTAGTGGTATTCTCGGTGACAAACGAGAACCCTTCACTAAACAAAAAGTTACCTCAGCTAACGTTAATTATCGTGAGAGCAAGAGTTCTTTTCAGGAGTCGGTTCCCGTGACAAGCCTCTGTTGGTGTAAGAAAAATGCTTTTTCTAAGGCGAATTAAATCAAATTTATCCATAAAAGATGTAGTTTTAATAGGTGACAGTTTCACCTTTAGCAGATTTAAATTTGGGTGTATTGTGTAAATTCGGAAACTTATATAGATGCACATTTATTGGTAAACGTACTCGCACTAGCATCTAATTTTATTAATCTTTTTGTGGAATAGTGTTCAAAAAATTATTAAAAAACACTTTAAAATTTTTATAATTGTTTTAATTTACCTGTTGATACGCCACTGACCCAATAAGATGTTGCTTTCGTTAACTGTGATCGACAGTTGAATTTTGCATGTGCAGTTGAAAACATTTGCTTCTCGTTGCTATTGTTGAAAAATCTTGTGATAATCCTCATGTAATATCAATCGTAATTTAGGTAAGTTTTATAATTTTTTAAACTCTTGCTTTCTAATTAGCAAAATGGCGGTCGCGTCTTATCGTAAAGTGAAAAATCTGGATTTCTTGAATAATCAAAATTGACTTTCAGGAAAAAGCCTCCGCTGCAAAAGATGTTTCTTTTCGAAACCTGACAAAAGAATCTCCGTTTTCAATACTATTTCATCTTTCACAAAGTGAAAATTGGCACAAGTGAAACTAACTTTCGGTGATCTGCAAAAAGTCGCAAATCGACCGGCTACATTCGCTTGGAATCCACGTTCCTTCTGCGACCTCGCCAATCTTCCCAATTCTCTGTCTTCAACTTGAAAAAACGAAAAATCTTGAAGTAAATCAAATTTTAATACACCCACGAACATTTTATTTTCAGTTTCATTATACAAATTATTGTGTTGTGTGTTTGTGTTTCAAGTGTTTTACTCTACCCTTTAAGAACGATTGTTTCATGCAAGCGAAGCGGTTACTGAACAACAAACCGAGAATAAAGGCTTGGCACAAAAATAGACGACAGTATAAAATCAGTGATCCATATTACTCTGGCAACATTAAGTATCTCGACGAAAATATTTGACTGTTCGTCCTTCGTTCTGAATTTGGGATGGATTGAAGAATAGGGGTGACGATGGGCCGCTGCTGTAACAGGAGGTAGCCTTGGTTTTCCATCCGCAACTAATGCAGGCGTGGAACTCAGTTTATTTCTTTATTTCAACGTTTTTCCAATAATTCAATATCATAATTAAAGTAAGATTCCAGAAAGTCTTAATAATTTAATTTAGTCATCAACTTAGTAATTTAAATTTAAATAAATATCTATTGCAATGACCCTAGCAATACAAATTGTATAAAATTTTGCTCATTTCAAAATCACTTGGTCAGGGTTCCTTCATTATTTATGATTAACATGAGACTCTTGTTGTAGATTAATTTTTAAATAAAATTGTCACGAATAAATTGGTTGCTAGGTTCAAATTTGTTACCTTATGTATAGCCTTGCAATCGCACGTGCACGTTCACATCTGCCGGCATCGATCCAACAAATTTGTTTGTGCATTTATTTATTTAACAAAATCTAAATATCATCCAAAATTCCAAATTTATAATTTATACCACTCGCACTTCAATAAAAAAAAACAACTCTAATTTAAATTAAATCACTTTTAATAATTAATAATCAAAATTTAACTTATCATTGCGGGAATAATGATCATCCGCTGGTCTTATTGACGCCACCGCGTCTCTCGGACCTCTACCACCTCTGTCACTTCCAACTTTTCTCGCCTTCGGCACGGATACCAACTCAAAATTTCCAAACTAAAAATCTTTGTACAGAGTCCTCACAAATTTACAGAATTAATTTACAATAATACGAACATAGAAATTTAACATGTAAAAACTTATTTGTGCAAATTCCTGCTTCCCCAATTAATTTAGAGAAAAAATGAAAGACACAAAAATTATGCAGAAATATAAACTACGAATGATAAGAGCATTGTTATTAAGAAAATTATTTACAAACTGATTGTAAATAAAATAGTATACATACTTCAGTGACAAGTTTTTCTGTGCGAATAACAAATAAAAATAAAAATCTAGTGCTGGTATCATTCGTAGTTTTTATTTTTGTGACTTTCATTTTTTCTCTAAAATAATTAGGGAAGCAGGAATTGGCATAAATAAGTTTTTACATGTTAAATTCCTATGTTCGGTTAACTCATTCGGCAGCCGGGTTATTATATCAACCGTGGCATTCATTCGTAATCGTAAATGTTGCTCGGACGGTTACTTATCCTGATGATTTAGTATGTGACGGTTTAAACTTCTTTGATCTAAAAATTTACAATCGCAAATGTTACACTTATACATCTCGGGTAGACTCTCACTCGTATGTGTGACTAAATGCTTTATTAATTCTTCTACCTGTGAACTTTTATAATCGCAAGTGTTACACTCATACGGTTTCTCACCCGAATGAGTTTGTAAATGATTTCTCACGGATAATCTAGAGTAATCAGTAAAATCACAAATAATACACCCATACAGTTTCTTACCAGCATGAGTCCGTAAATGACATTTTAGAGTTTGTTTACTGATAGCTTTAAAATCGCAAATGTGACACTCGTGCGGTTTCTTAAGCGAATGTCTTAGTAAATGACGTTGTAAAGAATTTCTTGTAGAAAGTTTACATTTGCAAATTTCGCATTCGAAGGGCCGCTCATCCGTATGAGTTAGCATATGCCGCCTTAAATTTTCTTTTCGTGAAAATTTATAGTCGCAAATGTCACACTCATGCGGTTTCTCACCCGTATGAGTTCGTAAATGATATTTCAGAGATTCTTTCGTCAAACTTCTATAATCACAAATGTTACACTCATAAGGTTTCTCACCCGTATGAGTTCGTAAATGATTTTTCAGAGCATCTTTCGTCAAACTTTTATAATCGCAAATGTTACACTCATACGGTCTCTTACCCGAATGTTTTACTAAATGACGTTGTAAATAATCTTTTATAGAACATTTATAATCGCAAAGTTCGCATTCGAAAGGCCGCTCATTCGTATGAGTTACCATATGACGGTTTAAATTGGCTTTTCGTGAAAATTTATAATCGCAAATGTCACACGCATACGGTTTCACACCCGTATGAGTACATAAATGATTTTGTAGAGTTTCTTCCGTGTTACTTTTATAATCGCAAATGTGACACTGGAACAATATTTTACCAACATGAATCGGCGAAGAATTATCACAATCTCGATCCTCTTGAAATTCGTTCATTGCATTTTCTTCTTTAATGTCGATGGAATGATGCAAATCTTCCCAATTCATCTCCGTTTCTTCTTCTTCCGTCTTAATTTGAAAGTTACTCGTTAAATTACTTGCGGTTTGCTGTAACAAATATATCTATCGTTACATTGGTAATTGTTTAAAAAAAACATGCTTTGTTAAATTTATAATTTAATTAAAACAGGAAATTCAGCAAACAATGAGTTTTTTAGAAAATGTGGTCATGAATTGAAATAAAATGCAAGAAAAGGTTCAGCTTCTACCGAGTGTTCATTTTTAAACTTCCAGCAATTAATAAGATGAAAAATTGTTTTGGACAAAATTTGTATGATAGCGAAGGGGAAAGAAAGAGATCGGCTATTCAGCCGACTTTGAGAGTCGAGGAGAGGTTTGAGGTAACCAAAAATCGGTTTATAAATGACGGAGTTCTGAGGTAACAAACATTTAAAAAAAAACATACCACCGAATTTGATAACCTCCTGCTTGTTTGAAGTTGCTTAAAAAACAATAAAAACGACAATAATTTACATTTAACAGGCTTAGAAACCAACGGTTAGTTTCCCAAAATAATTTATTTGACCGAAGTTGTAGCCCGTTAAATACCCTATCCGGTTTGGGTCGTCGGTTTTTTGCAAGACGTTTCGGTTAAGAGATACGGGGTTCGCAAGAAAAGTAAAAAAAATAAAACTTGAATTTCTTTAAGATTTTTTCCCTTAATTTAATTTATAACTCGAAATCCGTTGATTCTAGACGATAAGGGGTTATAAACTAATTTGTAGATGAGCGAATGATCTTTAAAAAGTTCTAATCCATTAAGCCTAAAAAATCAATAATATCGAAGCTATGGCCCTTTGAAATCAAAAATTTAGAAAATTGCTTTAAAGGGCGGTAGCCCCCAAGGGTTTAGTAAGGTCGAACTCCCGATGTTCTATGTAGAATTGAAGCCACAAGAAAACAACAAAGACATCTATAAGTTGAAGACATTTAATAATAGTATAACAGAGTTCGAACCACCTCACCCAAAGAAAGAAATAATACCGCAATGCACTAAGTGCCAAAGATACGGTCATACGAAAGCATTCTGCCATCGAAGCCCACGGTGCTTCAAATGCGCGGGATATCACACCACAAATAGCTGCCAAAGAAAATTAAGAGATGATCTAGTCAAGTGTGTTTTGTGTGATGAAAATCATCCAGCAAATTTCAGGGGCTGTATGGTATATAAGGACCTACAGCAAAAAAAATTTCCTCCCTTGCGACAAAAACGAATAGAAAACCCAACCGTAACATATCCAATACCTAGGTATTCTAGGTCTAGACAAGTACAGCCTGGAACTACATACGCACAAACAACAAGGGAAACCCACCAATATCCACAGCCTATACCTGAAACTTATCGTCAAATTATTGTTCCAAACGCAACACAAATGCCACAACAACAACAACAAACACAAGAAACACAAATTCCTAACACTTATCTAACGTTTTTACACCATTCCAAACAAAATGTTCACAGCAGGAAGAACATGTAAGAAAACATCTAGATTCGCCTGATCAACTAGACCTACCAATTAACCGATTCAAAATATCAGAAATCAAGTTTGCCGTTAGAAATTACTTGAATTCCAAAAAAGCTCCAGGGTACGGCTTGATGACCGGAAAAATAATAAAAGAACTTTCAGAAAGAAGATTTAAATACGTAACCCAATTGTTTAATGCGATACTAAGACTGGAATACTTCCCGATGCAATGGAAAGCCGCTCTAATGATTCCAATTCTAAAACCCGGAAAACCAGCTGAAGATGTTAAATCGTATAGGCCGATTAGCCTTCTACCGGTCCTTTCTAAGCTGTTTAAGAAAATACTCCTGAAAAGGCTCAGATCAATCTTAGCTGAACAAAATTTAATCCCTAACCACCAGTTCGGCTTCAGACATGGACATGGTACCGTAGAGCAGGTCAACAGAATTGTCACTAAAATAAACCACGCATTTCTTGATGTCTCTCGGGCTTTTGACAAGGTCTGGCATGAGGGATTGTTATATAAAATAAAGAAGAAGTTAGCACACAACTACTATAGGATTCTAAAATCATACCTAACTGACAGATATTTCCTGGTAAAATTCCAAGATGAATATACAACATTGGTACCCATAAAATCGGGAGTGCCGCAAGGTAGCGTAATTGGACCGGTTTTATATATCCTATACACAGCTGATTTGCCTACATCAAAGTCTACCACCACGGCCACATTCACGGACGATACAGCTGAAATATCCATTCATAAACATCCGAAAATTGCATCTGAAATGTTACAAAATAGTCTCGATAAAATACAAAACTGGCTGGAAATTAGAGTAAATGAAACTAAATCAGTGCAGGTAAGGTTCACGCTTAAAAGAGACACGTGCCCACCAGTATTTTTAAATAATAACTAACTACCTCAAGCAAATAAAGTTAGATACTTGGGAATCCAATTGGATAGGCGACTGACTTGGCAGAACCACATTTTGAATAAAAGGAAACAATTGGGTCATAAACTTCGAAAGATGTACTGGCTGGTAGGGAGCTTACAATTGAAAATAATCTGCTGCTTTACAAAGTGGTTATGAAACCAGTGTGGACATACACAATTCAACTCTGGGGATCTGCGTCTCACTCAACATAGAAATTCTGCAGCGCTTTCAATCGAAGGTTCTGCGACTGATTGTCGACGTTCCAAACCCGGTAATCCAGCGTGACCTAGAGATGCCCACAATAAGGGAAGAAATTTCAAAATATAGCCAAGCATACTACAAAAGGCTGACTAATCATCCAAACAGTGATCATCCAAACACAGTGAAAAGCGTAGACTAAAGAGGTTCAAACCCTCCGACCTTAAAACAAGATTTGAAAATTAAATTAACCAAAATAAAGAATGCATGGGGTGCTATATTACAATATGCTACAAGAAAATGTAGCATTATGATTTCACGAAGGTGTATCACTAGATTCACCCTAGCATGTTAATTTTTCATGTATTATGCCATAATATTTACTCAATATTGTAAAACAGATTGTAAATTGATGGTAAAGAATATAGAAACATAAATAAGACTATAAAATCAAGTATCGGAAGAGACATTAGAAATTACAATAGTAAATAATTGAAGAAACAATATAAAGTAGTACTAAGAAGGAAGACAGCCACAACTACTAACAATTGAAAATTTTTACAGAGACTTATACTTTTCAAGAATTAAGGAGCCAAATGGCGATAAACAACGAAAAATTGTCATGATCATGACTTCGAAAGAAATTCCCGAAGTAACAACAAATGAAGTTCAAGCGGCACTTAAACATATGAAGAACAAACAGTTACCCGGAGAAGATCAAGTAACTGTTGAAATGCTACAATTAGGGAAGAATACACTGAAGATCATCAAACTGATGAACGCGAAAATGCAAACATCGAAAACTATCGGTCAATAAGCTTTCTATTGCACGATTAAGAATTAAATTGGATTTTTACCGATCAAATGAGCAGGCCGGATTTAAAATGATATTCCGTACTAGTGACCACTTTTATGACGCTCGAGAAGGCCACAATACAGACAGAAATTCCTGTAAATCGAGGCGTACGATAAGAAGATATCATTTCACCAAAATTATTTACATCTTTTTATTTACCTCTCAAAAGGTTAGAGTGGGAGGAGAAGAGGATCCAATAAAAGTTCTAAAAATCGTCATGCCGATGTCCTTAAAACAAAAGGTGTTTGTTTCGTGCATCCTTCTAATTGTACCGATTATAAATATATATCATCAATTTAAAATCGTAATGAAGAAATGAATAAAGAAAATCGTAAAGAAGTTCGAATTTTTACATTATGTGGATGGGCAATCTACTGGGACATTCAAAGACAGCCAACAGTAGCACCGTTGATAAGGAAGGCAAACCATATGAGGTTATCGACAACTAAGACAGTTAGAAAATTAATTTTTATCTGTCAGGGAAACTTCGTACAATGCAAGAACGAAGCATAACAATGTCCTACTTTCTTTGTATGATCATTTTATATTAAATATGATTTTTAGTTCACCTCATTGTTATCCTGTTGATATTCTAAAATACAATCGTCTTCTTTAATAGTAATGGAATGGTGCAACTCGACTTCCGTGCTCTCGATTTCCTCATCGTTGTAATCATCACTGGAAACTAGCAAACCATCCAAATTTTCTCCGCATTTATTATATACCTCCAAAGTTAGCACACCGTCCATACTGGAAGAATCAACTTGTAGTATAAATTTTGAGGTTAATTTGAAGTTCTTGTTATAAATTCTGCAAAGTGCATACAATTAATATAAAATATATAAATATGAGGAATTAATCACAATAAATCAACACATTGGCGACTTGAAATTAATATAGTGGTCTCTTGGTATCAAATTATAAATTACGATAACTAAAAATTACAGTTCAACTTATTTTTAACCTGATTTCTGCTTGATTTGATTAGCATACCGGCAAAATAAACAATTTACTATTTTACCTCTGTAGATATCGTAAGCGCCGTAGTATGTAATGGCTGCTATATTCGAGTTTGATTACCAATTGTTTTGTTTAGATCTTAATTTTGTATAATAAATAAATCTCTCAGTGAGCTGGGCAGAGCAATAAAATCGTTAATATTCATAATTTCACTATGAATAATATTATATATCCGGAAGAATGTCAAATTAAAAAAGAAGTAGTGGATGATACGAACATCAGGATCCACGACTTGCATCATTCCATTGACGTTAAAGAAGAAATGTCAATTAACGAATATCAAGTGGATCAAGATTGTGAAAATCAGGTGTGCAAACAGTTTTAATTAATTAATATTAACCAATCAAATTGTACCTCGCAGGACGTACAAATGATTCCGTTCGACGAACAAGTTATCGTAACAGTTCACTTTCCAATTTACACGCATATTTAAGTTACAATCATTTAAATGTACCCTCCGATATAAATTTATTTGCCTGCAATGTAATATGCAACATTGAAATTCGTTTTGGTGAAAAACCGTTTACTTTACCATTATAAAAATTTTAAGTCGATTAAATTCTACTAATTTCTTTTTATTTACAGCCCATAAATTCAAAGCATAACCAAGACAAAAAAGAATTATTAACATTATTGAAGAGTTGGAAACTAGAATACTTATACGAACACCTTGCAGGTAGGTTAATTTGTTTCGAGGAAGTTTATAACAATTCATAAAGTGTAAATGTTTTCAGCCGAGCAGGTGTTTGTACATATTTTGAAAATCATAAAGCGTCACCATATCAAAGACTTGCTGTGCCGTAAGGCTACGTTAGGGACTCTAATTTTATTCGAACACAATCTGGAGGAGTGGAGAGCATCTATAGGTATGCCGCTGTCGGATATCTTGCCATATCAGCCTTACGATACCTCGAGCAGACCAGCTTCGCCAATGATATCGCGCGTTTCATCGGCGCCACCTACACCACATTACGTTCCCTACACCGTTCCATCTTCTCCAACTTCCGAGAAAATTGTGATGTTATCTACTATATTAAACGAAACACCGAAAGGTGCCAAGCTAACGGAATACTATAAGAAATTCTCTAAATTCGAAGACGAACAAAGAACATTGTTGATCGCAGCTGTAGCTCTTTACTTCGACGAAAACGATATACACCTATCTCTACCAACCAGTTACAGGCTGGAAAATGAAATATTGCAGTTATTTCCGACAGAAAAATTGGTAAGGTTGCAAATTAAAATAAAGATTATAACTACAACTTACGTTTCGGTAGGAATTTTATCGCACGTGTAAGCGTGGAAAGATATACAACAAATATTGTAACTCAAAAAAATCGTTTAAAACGGCAGTGTCGCAACACGTCTTGCCCCAGATGCAGAAGAGTGTAACCAATTCGTCCCAGCAAAAGGTTCTCGGTAAGTTATTTTGTTTGTAAACATTTTTTGTATTCTAAGGAAAGATTCAGTTCCAGAACAAGACGCCGAAAGTTGCATCAAGGCCTTAATGTACGATCATTTAACCGGAGATGAATTTGATAACGTTTGGCAAGCCTGCGCTCAGTATCGATTGCAGCTCATAAGAGATGAAATAACTACGGTGGGAATTCTGGAGAAGTGGCCCCAGTATAAGCTTCCTTCCGGACCTAGACTGGTAAGATGTAGTTAACGTCAGAGTTAACTCGGCATATTAATTTGAATATATTTTGAAGATCGACATGGATTTCGGCGTGCTATTTGAAACGGGAAATAAATTATTTACAAAATGGAAAACTTGCCGGGAAAAAATTCTCCAGTTTTTATATAAAGAAAGCAATGTGAAAGATAAAGCAATAAAAGCTGTACTTAAAACGGTAAACGAAGGGCAGCTCTCCGAAAGTAAGTAACTTGAAATGAAAGCGACACAGTCGCCTATTATGTTTTTTTATTGCAGACTGTTACGATGCATCTATTTTTTGGGCTCTTCACGGATACTTTGTACCAACACATAAGATCGTCAACAAAGATTTACTGGGAAATAAAAACACTGTTAAGTTTGCTATAAAAGACTCGCAAGAATCTTTTATGTATATTGGTAGAAGTCACGAACAAATCGAAGAGTACCTTGTTTATTTAAAGAAAAAGAAAGATAGCATACAACCGTTTATTTTATGCATAGGTGAAGATGTAACGGCCATCAAAGAAGTTTATGTTTACTTTGACGACGTTAAGTTTTCCTTTACCAGCTTCCTGCGAGCAGTGGACATTTGCTTGAAAATATTTTTTGTGTTTAATGTGCATTTCCCCATCGAAGCCGTTATATTCTGGAGTTTTATACAAACCAATTTTTATGAAATTAATGCAACTAAGTCGTACTCGAAGGTCCACGTTTTATTGGAACAACTTAGATCTGAAGAAATTTAGTTTAATTTTATTTTTTTATTTTAATAGGTATTTTTTATGTATATAATTTTAAATCTCGGACTGCCAGTTAGTAATTCCAATTCATTACCGGATGTTTAGCATGGATGGTGGTTTCCTATCCCCCAGTAGTAGACGAACAGAGCTGCGCCACCTTCAGGTGCAGTGCTTCAATCGGCTCGGCAATTATTTTGTTGTTATTAAAATGTTTAAGTATGTTAAAATCTGTATTACAAATACAAAATTAATCTCTGAACATTTTTTTAATAAACTTACCATTGCCGATAATTTTTTAAAAATTAATTTATGTGTTTTAGTGGGCAGAGCCGGTCGCAGTTCACTTCTAGCCGTGCGTAAATTTATTAAAATTGAATTACGTTAATTGTAGCCGATAACTAGATCTGTCATTTTCGGGTGGCAAATCGACGGACCAAGTCGAGCGAAGAGCTTTTTCCAACTCCGGTGTGGTTTTGTCATCCTAGAATCAAGTATCATCGACATTTACCGGTACGTCATTAAAAATAATAGCGGCCAAGGGATTTCATAAATCAAACATTTGATTTTCTTTGTTGCCGTCAAATTAAGTAATACCAAAGAATAAACTACAAGCCGTGTACTATGACGAGATGGCGCCCTAATGAAGTTTAGAGTAGAACTCGGGCAGGTTAAGCTTTCGATTTCCCCCCCTTTTTGAAGTATCGAAATCGGCCACAACCTCCCACTAGCTGGCCCGATAGCCTTTCGTGTTGAGGGTTGTCAACTTGCATTTTTTGAGTATAACAGCATATTATTCATTTAATAACACAAAAACTAAAGACCACATTCACCTCACAATTAGGTTATTTATAAATTAAGCAGTTTTCTTCCGACTAATTTTATTATGTCGGACAAACCAGAAAAAAAACACAAATATAAATAATGTATAAAACAATAATTTTTCTTTAGACAAAAAGTTCTCATGTGTAGTTTTGTGTATTTTCTGAACCGGTATGAAATTTTAAATGACTTCGTAAGTCTCCCTTCGGGCACACTTATCACACTTAAACGGCTTCTCGCGGGTATGAATTTTTATATGCCTACTCAAACTTCTTGATATACATTTAAAGTCACAAATTCAATTTTTTTACAGATTTTTTAGAGGTACAAATTATTGAAATTTAAAATCAGCAGTGGTATGACGTTAACCCACAGATTACAGTGACTTGACAAACTACCGGAGATCTGCGAATTTAGAATTAAGAAATAAATCCTTTAAGCCTACCCACGCCTGGGTTATTGGAAAGAAATTGTAGTAATTTATTCAAGTGAAGAAGCCCGATTTTTAATGTGAGATCTGAATTTCAAATCTCAAGTTTATGGGGGGGAGGGGGGGGGATGAAATTAATTTTTATATTTTAAATTATTCGGTGCGTTTAACACTAATGATTCATTTCCTATTTGGCTAGTCAAAGTTCTGACGCATGAAAACCCATTGATAGTGTAAGCAAAAACTGTATGTATCGTTAAATTCGATCCTTCATTTTCTAGTTAGGAATTTTCTACAACACAAATCAGATAGCAATAAAATTAGTAAACTGGAAATAAAAGAATCGCATTTAGTACCTAAATTTTAAATATACGGAGTTCTCTAAAACTGAATTTTAAGTTTTGTTGATAATTTAATATAGAAAGAAAATACTAGAGTCCTTCGTTCTAAGAATATTTATTTTATTTCATTACCTCGAGCCACCACAATCAGCCCGTATTATGAGTTCGTAAATGAAATTTTACACTGAAATGGTTTACCCCCGTATGAATTTGCAACCGATCTTTTCGGGAACATTTATAATCACAAACTGCACACGTAAAAGGCGATTTGAATTTAACACGATTAGGTAAAAAGTTGGACCGATCAATAATTTTTGCAAAAAAATGATCATACATATGTTCGAAAAAGATAAGCTTTGCTCCGAGCTTAATTTACCTGTTATGGCTGATACACTTTTAGTGAATCGAAACAATTTCGGAGTTAAATTCAAACAGATTAATAGTTTCGTCATTAATAAATGTGGTCAAAAATATGAGTTTTGAAGCCAAGATAAACTTGACAGAAGGAAGCTAAACATTAATAAACAACAACGATAAAATTTAATTTAACACCCAAGATCGAACCTGACTCAATTTGACGTTAACATCCGACTGCTCTAAACGATGAATTTTTTCCTTCGTCTCTAAGTCGTCCTCGGTGAACTTTTTAATTTCAAATTCAAATTGGACTTCGACTAAAATGATATAAAATTCTTAAAATATGAAAAGTAACGGGAAGTTAGAAACTTCATTTTTATAAAATAATTTATTTACATAAAACCAATGTTTGCAATTCGGACATCTGTCGATGGTAATTTTTTGATCGCACAAACACTCCCCAAGGCCACTTGATTTATTTTTAACCGATGAGGTGTATTATACTCTAGCAAACCTAACAAACGGATAGCAGGATACAGATACCAAATAAAATGTTTAGTTTACATGAGTAAGCCAATGTTTTCTCAAAAACCCAAATTTATTAAATTGATAGTGACAAATATTACACTCAAATTGTTCTTCACGGGTATGAATTTGTAAATGTCTGTTCAAACTTACTGCGGTAGAGCCTCTATAATCACACTGTTCGCATGAGTATGGCTTTGCGACGGGTTCACATACCGTAAAGCGATCTCTGCAATTTGCTGTGCGAGAACATTTAATACCACTAATTTTGCACATAAAAGGTTTTTTTAATAACTGAACTTGCAAATTCTCTTGAGAAAATTTGTAACCGCATATATCACAATTGAGCGGAACAAATTCGGTCGTATGAATCTGAAGATGTCCTCTCATATGTTCTGCGGAGGAAGTGGTATAAGAGCACATTTCACAGGCAAATGACTTTTCTTCAATGTGACCTTTCAAGAACTTACTGAAGGAATCTTGATATGAACATCTATTGGATTTATGAATTTTTGAATGCTCTTCAAGTGACAGTTCGTTGGGATATTTTAAGTTACATACCCGACATTCAAATTGTGTGCGGAAATCCTGATGCAGTTCAGTTTGGTCAATTATTGGAGTTTCGTCTTCGTTAACCGTAGCCTCACCTTGATGTAAATCTTTCAGCTCGATCTCAAAGTCTTCCATCTCATCCTTTATAATTACTTGATTCCCGATTTCCAATTCTTCTAAAAATACCACATCATCGTCAACTTCGTCCCCATTTTTGAATTCTTCCAAATAATCCTCCTCGTTAACTGAAGGCTCATCCTTAATGTGAACTGAATGGTGTAAGCCGTCTAGATTGATTTCTAAGTCTCCAATTTGTCCTGTTCTAATTTTTTTATAACCATTTCGTACTTCTTGCGGTAATATCAATTTATTCATGGTTTTTACACCGACTAAAAATAAGAAAACAAAATTTATTATTGTTGACAGCTAACAATGTCATTAATTATTACAAAGTAGTTACCCTGCCTACACCGGCAAAATAAAAACTTCCAAGTTGATTCCGGCAATCGAAAATAATCAGTGTCTCAAACATATTTTTTAAATGTCGTAAAAAGTAACAAAAATTAATTATTTTTTTTAAGTTAAGTTATTTTATTGAATCAGTGACTATCCTTTCTATCTAACGCAGCCTAATTATTTGTCGCTTTTCAGAGTTGTTTTGGGGCTACAGGCTAGCAAATCTTTATTTTAGGAATCTTTTAGTTTGGCAGCTAGATTGCGTAACCCAATCACTAATTGTAACGAAACTGAACGGAGCCAACTGGTAGATCCGTGATTTTGAAGTTCCTCTTCAGAGATATTTTATCAAATACTCAGAAACTCTTGTTTTCCTAAATGTTTTGCATAATCTCATTTTTAATACTGCACGAAAGCGACGTTTTTTTTGCCGCCGGATTACGGATTCCAAATGTTTTTAAAGTTAAATTAACAGTATTTATTATTTTCAACGTTTTGTAACAAAACTGTAAAACCTGGTAAGTTGTCAACCCTTACAGAACAGCGAAACTTGACTAAAACTCGATAAGACTGTCAAAGTTTATTTATATGTCAAATTATTAACATCGACGTGAATAGTGCGGATTAATTAGTAGAGCATTAAATTTGAAATATTTCCCATCCGTCTTGTCAAATATATGACGCACGAGAGCCTATTGGTAGTGTTAGCAAAAACTGCATGTATCGCTAAATTCGATGATATTACTGTGATAACTTGTGTATTTAAAAGCAAAATACGAGGTTCAATCATTCTTTGTCGAGTTGACGATTTACTACTTATTTTATTTTAAACGATTGCCGATACAAATCGCTTTGTATTCTGAATAGGAAAATGAGGATTTGACTTGACATTTTAATACTACAGACTTTAGGTAGTTTTATATTTTTATACAACCTTAACATAGGCAGCCATTGCAGTAATTAAATCACCACATTCTACAGCCTTCTCTAACCCCATACAAGATCTTAAGCTCCGGTAAAATAACTTTATTTATGAATTCATCGGTTTTTTCAGCTAACAACACTGAGTTTGGATCCCTCTTGTTAGGTTTTATTCCTGGTTTATGTACAAGAAAAGCGTTGTCTAATATTAGGAAGTCGTAATCCAATACGCACAATGCGTAGCCCTGAAACAGTTAACTCTTAATTGGTTGGTATGCTAACACTGACAAGTCAACTCACATGTGGCATTTTATCACTCCTTCCTTCCCAACTTAATCTCTCATCGTATAGCGGATCCGAATGAGTTCCAATAAAAATAGGTTCCCAATGAACGGACGGGCCCGTCCGCTTTCCCACGTGAAAAACACGAAGACCTTTCGTCTCGTTCATGTTCAGCCATTCTTCCGAATTTGAAATTCTATGGCATTCGGGACATATGTACTGATGGAATCGTATAGCAGTGCGATTAGCTAACATTTCCTTTAAAGCGGTTTTATTACCTGGAACTCGTTGATCTGCGCTAACTTCAAATAAGTTCAATGGGAACACTTGGGGGTTTTTCTGCAACAGCGCTCCGGAATTGTTGGCTATCATTTCCAGGAACTGCGGTATAATATTAAGACTAGGATAAAGTTCGATATCGGAGGGCAAAACGAAGTGAGTTTGGGCAGTTTCTCTCGCTACATTGCGGCCAACATTTACTGGGTAGAATAAATTTTGCTGCGTTTTATACATTTGTTCCTTGCTAACGTTGAAATAGGGGGGGACTTGCGAACATTTAAAAATTCTCGGCAAAGCTTCCGTGGCGGGTGGTACCTAAAATTAGAAAAGAAACGGTGACCTTGAAAGATGTAATAAAACAGATCAGGCAATTAAATCTTTACCTTACTCGGTACGTGCTTGTTGCTGAAGTATACATGAAATGTGACGAATTTTCTAACCAGAGATGAAGTGCAATCGCGTAAGTATGCAATGGAATCCAGTGTTGCTGCAAAATCAGTTCCAGGTGCATGCAAAGCAATACTAATTGGACCTCTCCACCTTTCCAAGAGTGGCACCAGATTGTCCAAAAACGAATAGTCTGCATGGGTTGTATAAGTAACAGCTTCGTGACATTTATGTTCCCTTTCGGCTTTCAGGTAATTATATAAAACCCAATAATCTCCTCGTTGTTGAATTTTGCCGAACATAGGCCTATCAACGCACTTGGTTACTTCTCTAACTTTTCTTAGAATATCCGTTTGGGAATCTTCGAAAAAATCGTTAGTTTTGGGTAATTCTACAGATTGGTCCAATAGGTTTTGTTGGAGATCCAAAGCTGCCGGGATGCTTTCGGGTTGATGAAGTTTGCGTATTGATGTGGTTGTGATGTTGTTAATGAGATAAATTAAATACAATAATGTCAATAAACATACACACTTCATATAGAATATTGGATGTTTAACTAACATTTTGGCTTTTTTCTGGGTTAACAGTTTTTCCCACGTGCCGTTAATCCAACTTAAAGATAATAATACAAAAATGAAAGAAATTATTGACGATTATGAAAACCGTTGATGCAACAAAATTCTATTTCTCAATACTGGTCGTCATGGTATAATCACGTTTGAATCTGCAGACAAAAAAAAGACAACAGTTACCCACTCAAAGCTATAATCGGACCAAAAGTGTGCCACAGCTAACAGGGATAAAAATATAGAAGATGCATTTAAAAGAACCACAAGTGCTACTATAAAACCATTATATAACTTTTGATCACCTTATAAATATTCAAGAACTTCTATATAAATTTTGGTAATATTGTGAAAGCTAAATTCTGTTATATAACTTTTTATGGTAGTAGAAGTAATATTTATATAAAAGTATGGTAATGCTTGTCACTATATCAATGACGATTATCACCAATCGTAACCTCCGCCACTCGAAAATTACTTAAGCAACTAGATGGCAGTTACCAATGGTTTTCTTGGTTACAAACTTTATTATTTCTGACGTTTTTTGACAAACTTTGCCCCGTAACTTCTTTAGTGTTTATTTGAGACGAAAGTCTTTCGATAGGAAGTTTTAGAGTATTAAATTTGTTTTAATATGAGTGTATTAATCAATATTTATTTTAAACCGATAAAAAAATTATAGCAATTTGAAAATACATGATACCTAATCGTATGTCTCTTTCTTTTTCACTTCCTCGTCACGGTACTGGTTACAAAATATTGGAGAAGACCACAAGGTCTCAAAATTGACTTAAATGATAAATTGAAACAGTAGACAGGATAACATCAGTTTCGTGGTCTATCCAAGGTAGATACTTCTCTCACAACAATCGTTCAAAATGTGATCCACAGATATTAATTAATTTTGTTTATGGTTTTTTGCTTAGATCTCGAAAACCGTTAGTCCTAGCTAGAAAATAGTTCTGAACAAAATTAAAGCTGACGAAATTTTCTACAAAAATGAATTTATAAATTTTTATTTTATCTCTTGTAGTTTTCAAGTTACGCGCTCGTGAAATTCGTTAATTTAAAAAAAATTATTTTTTACCCATTTTTTGATAAAATTTGCTTTTTAATTTAGTTACTATTTATTGGAGGCAAAAATTTTTTTATAAGAATTTTTAGGGAATTAAATTTTATTCTATATAATAATATCAGTAGATTATTAAATATTTAACTTAATCTAATTAATAATTAGAACGATTTGAAATTTTCGAGATTTATTACACAAAATCGTTTATTGAATTTCTCGTTAAATAACGTAATTTTTATAAATTTTAGAAGGGATTATTACCCCAAAAAGTCCGTCAATTGACTAAAATAATAAATTGAAAAAGTAGACAGGTGAATTTTATTTTGCGGTCTATCTAAGGTAGATACTTCTCTCACAAGAATCGCTTAAAATGTAATCCACGGATGCTTAGATGCTTAGATCTCGAGAACGATTAACCTTAGCTAAAAAATAGTTTAGACAAAATTGTAGCTGACAAAATTTTCTACAAAAATGTTTATATAATTTTTTTTGTACCTCTCATAGTTTTCGAGATACGCGGTAGTGAAATTCGGTAATTTAAAAAAAATTATTTTTGTCACAGTTTTTTTTATGAAGAAAACTTTCGAAATCTGTGACACAAAATTCCTAGGCTTTTTAGAAATTTTAAATAGCTGTTAGAATACTTGGTAACCAATTGGTAACCTTATAAATCTTTGCAATTACTTCTAGTCATGAAAATTATGTAATTTTGCAATGTGTGCAAACTGAGCTTTAAAAACAGATAGGCAATAAAATGTTAATGTTTGGATTGACTTACTCTGATATTTGTAGTTTTGTATCACAAACTGCTAGTAATTAACCGGAACCGAGGACTAAGAAATTTACTAACAACGATAGCTTACCAAATGTTAATAATTATTTGCGAAGTTATATAGAAAAAAGTCAAATTATTATTATCAATATAGAGCGATATGAAATTGGTGTTTGTTTATTCTTAGATTAGATCAAAAAAAAATATATACCTTCAAATTATAAGATAAAATAAAAAACAGATAATTGAAATAATTATTACAAAAAATAACAGTGGAAAGTAATGAGATTTTCAAATGGGTCTACACAGTTAAGTAGGATGGAAGTTTCACTTCCTAAAATTTAGAAACAAACAAAAAATCACAATTAAAATTTAAAAACTCTTTTAAAAATTTCATATTCAGAAAAAAATAAATCTTAATATATAAATTAAGTTTTAAGTTTAAAATATAATTTTACGTGTACGAAAAATGTTATCTCATTTTTTGATTTTGTTGATTTTACTAATCAGTGATAAATTTTTTATCGACATAATATCTTTATAATTACGTCTCTTAAAACACATAAAATCAAATTATTAAATTAAATTCAATAAATTATTAGAGTATACAAAAAATCTACTCTCAGGGTTACATTATTTCATTAATCACATGAAGTAGGTAAACAACTAACAGTTTCAAATCGGACTCTAATAAAATGCTCGTTTGTTCGTTCGTGACTGCGTTACAATAACTATTATAATAATTGAAACAATAATAATTGTAACATACAGACACAGCCAAAAGGTGAATATTTTAAAAACTTGGATTTCCGAAAAATTTCAGAAATTTCCAAAAATTACAGTGATTTTTGCTAAATTCTAAAACTTTTTAAAAAAATTGTAAAATAATCTTACGAGATTAAGGTAACAAAATTACTTAAGGTACTTTAAATAAAAAAATTATTCTTATCGATAAGAGTTCGAGAGCTGCGATTGCATTTATTTGGGTAAATATAAGTCAAACTTACGCTTTCATACCTAAACTGTAGTCGCTAAAAGATAATGCCAATGTTTGCAGTTTAATTATTATTCAGTGTTAAAAATTAGCAATTATATAAATTTAATTAAAATATTCACAATTTTAGCTGGAATAAAACCAAAATCTCAGAACTTGGAATTTAAAACCACAAAATTTTCAAAAAAGTTATAATATTTTTTGACGTAAATTATAAGCACAAACATTAAAATTTATGGGTCATCCAATATTTCGCGTATAAAAGCCCAAAAGCTGAAAACATCAAAAGCGGCTAGCGTATTGGCTGTTTATAAAACGTTAGCTCCGCCTATGTTATTTAATCGTTTTTTGACTTAATTCACTCTGTTTTAATTAATTTAATTTAAAAAATTTTTAATTTGCACTTTCACTTATGTTCGGTTAGTAAATCGTTAAAACGAACGGCCTTAGAGATTTTATCTAAGAGCTCTAACCAATCCTGCCGACTGCGCCAGTTATGTTTGCCATACGGGCCTTAATTAGAAAAAAACAATTTGAAATAAAAGTTTGAGTATATTGATTCGATTTTAGAATACAATTATAACTGAACTAATCTATGTCTACATCCTTTTTATATTATATTAATTGCTTATTCTAATGCCATTGAACGTCTAGACACAGACGTACGCACTTTGTCATATTGACGCACTTTCCATTGCATGACAAAATGCATAGGTCATTGATAATACATTGTAATAATTTATTATAATAGGATCTAATTTGTTGACATCACACAGGCAAAATCATATTGATTACGATTAGAGTTTTTTGAAATAGTAACTCTGTCTTTCTTTTGACTATTTTTTTGTGTACGTTGGGAGTGGAGAAATCTTTAGAAAACCTCATCCTGGTATTCTAGGGTGGTAGTGTCGGATTTATACCGAATAAACCGCACTCCTTTGGAAATGACAAGAATCGCTAGGGCATTTCTTCCGTGCACTCTGCGGTCTCTTTCTTGAGCTTTTGCCCTTTCTGGCCTTTGCTCTTCTTGTTATTTAACGCTGTAGTAGAATTTAATTGCTCTGTCGTGCTAGTTCTTTTTTGAATTTTTGCTCATAATTCAGGTAATTCCACCCGAGACCCTAGCTCACTAAGCCTAGCTTCGAAACATCTCATTTATCAAAGAATCTGGGTTAAGGATTAAATAAAACTCGGATGTAGAAGGACATCCGAAAGCGGATGTCCTTCAACTTGTTGCAATGGAAGAGGGCATGGTTAGCGTCATCCTCTTCGTCACAGTAATTACTCACAGGGCTGGCCGTCTTCTTGAACCGATGCAAATCCTGGTTGAAACAGCAATATCCAGTCAGGACCTGGGTGAGTTGGTGATCTCTCCATGTGATTATTCCATTCCATTGCTGTATGGTAAGGATGAGCCTTCTGGTCCAGGCCCCTTTGACTTCGTTGTTCTATCTTTACTGCTATTCACTTAACAAGATCTCCCTCTGGACACGCATATACGCATGACCATCTTACCGCTCGAACCTTTTCATAACCAGCAGGTTAACCCTTTCATAGTATAGTCTATATGATGCAACCCCCATAGCGTCAATCCACACCGGTGCTCCATAAAGCATCACCGAGTGGGCTAAGAAACCCAGCACCAGTCCATTTGTGTGAGTTGGTCCGCTTTCATTAGGCATTGACCGCTCTCAGTCTCTTACCCAGGTGCACCCCAGTAGTTTAATGGAATTACTAGGTCTAGCTTACCGCATCTTTTTTTGCCAATGATAGCAATGTTGGTTTCCAACCTGGTGGTTATTAACGGGGAGAGATCATCTGGAAATACCACCCCAATTGTCCCCTTAGGGAGATCCAAGCGGAGGACCCCGTCGTACTTTACATTCCACAGGGTCTATTCAAAGACTCTAACAATAAGACCCTTCGTTCCCGAACGCTTCTTTAGGCACGATCGTCTAGATAACTCCTGATTGTGTTTACGAGGTACGGCTCAATACTTCTGAACTCCAATTGTTTCATAATTCGGTCCCGTCACGCCGAGTTGACCGCTTTTCGGATATCAGAAGTGATGTACAGGCAGTTTTTTCTTATCTTTCATGTGCCCGAGTTCGCTCTTCTGGCTCTGTCCATTATGGCTTTCAGAGCGTGTATGACGGATCTGCTCTTCCTGAAGACATATAAGGACTCTAACAGACCGGATCTTAGATCGATTTTGAGTTGCAGCCTAGCTAGGGAAGCCTTTTCAACGCCGTCGATTAGACCGATCGGTCTAAACGACAATGAGTTTTAAAGTGGCTTATCTCTTTTTCTGTTTAAAACCAACCTCGCCTTTTTCCATATCTTTAAAAAGGCTCCGTTTTCAAAACAATGGTTTAACGAGGTCAATATTGGCTTTATAGATACTTGGATTACCACCTTAATTATTTCCGTTGGTGTATAATCAGAGTCAGGCGTCTTGGCTCTTGTGAACATCTCTCCTTCTGCCTTAAGAAGCTTGAGAGAATCCATCACCAACCGAAGCTCGCTGGAACGCTGGGTTCTTTAAACTCAGATGCACGTTCTCCGTAGCGCTCCGATCTCGTCATTCCACCCCCGCATACCTCTCTTCTAGGATGCTTAGTCTTTCTGGGCATATTAGCGAGGCCATAAATTCTTGCGAACTTGGAAATTATTGCGTCTAGGCCCTTGCAGATTTGGATTCTTTATTGCTCTAGGTGTTGATCTTCCGGGTCGTCCACCTCTTGCTGCTTTAGGTGATGTCGGAAGTCTGCCAAATCGGAATTCAATATAACGATGGTGGCACAGACTTTCCGTTAGCAGCACCAGCCAGTGCGTTTTTATTCTAGTTCAGGTTATCAGGATGAACTGCTTTGTTCCCCTTTTATTTAGGGTAGCTCTTCTCGTGAAGGTTGGTACCTCACTTTTCCTGAAGTCTAGCCCCACCGATACAATGTCTTCGGCCAGGATTTGGCTTCTCTAATCCTCGACAGATGATCTCTATTGGGGATTATCCTTGACATTAAAATCTCCCGCAACAATCGTCGACCTACTTTTCCGAACTTGTTAAAATAGAACTATTAATTGTCGACCGGAGTTGGGACTACCTCGCTAGCAGCCTCGAAGTCGTGGTTGCAAGCTCCCTATAATCTAACTGTGCAGATACTTGTGAACTCTATCTTAAGCTTGGTCTGCAGTAGTTTTTTGGTCATAAGATTATTAAGTCTCACGTTGTCTGTCTGGGTTTTGCTATGTTAAAGCCATTAGTGACTTTGACTAGCCCCGCCAGAACCTTCTTCTAGGTGGTTACGGCATCTATATCGCGAATCTGTAGCAGGATCCGTTTGGTCATGGATGGCATGGTGTTTGCTTTTAATTTTCTCGCCAGTTTCTCTCTTAGTCTTTGTCGGTCTTTCGCGAGCTCGATCAAGACATTTTCACTCTTGGTCATCGTTACCTTCTTGATGTTATCGCCGGAAGACCATCCGGTGATTCTTGTCATGAGATATCAGTGGCTTACCCTCATTAGTCTGGCTAACAAAAGCTACGTTTCCGTGGTTTATGTTGTATTGTCCTAATTACGTTACGGTTGAGAAAATGGGGATCTTTGGTTGGGTTTTGGTTTCTTTTTCTCGGGTTTACCCCGATGTACCAGGTACGGCATCGACCCAGCCCATGTCAAGTTGATAGCGTTGTTTCTGTCAGCCAAAAATTTAGAGTGAAGCTGAAAAGGATAAGTTCCTGCTGCACTGATACAAAGCCGAGATAGCCTGGAAGTTAGCCTTAGAGTGTAAAATGAAATACAAGAGAAAATTAAAAACAAGTCTAGCACAGTCTACAGTTTCCAGGCGTAAGCTACAGGGTTCTCCGGATAGGTCAAATAGGCGACCACTTTAGATGATAGACTCAGAATCAAGGGACCAAAGCCTGCAAACAGAGAAGATGGACATTTTTTCTATTTCTATACCGAAGAAGTATTTTGCAGATCCATGCAAAAATACAAAGCATACAAAGCAAAAAGATGTAATTTTAATATATTTCCGGTCGTAACAGTTCGGTAGTAACGTATAAATTGGGTGTTTATGCCAAATAACATTTGCATAACATAGGCGGAGCTAAGATATCCGAAGCGTAGATTTGAACTCGGTTTGACCAAACCAAAGTAAACCCAGCCAACGTCGCAGAGTTGACCGACCGAATACCGAATTACAAATGTTTTAAAGATTAAATTAACAAAATTTACTATTTTCAACGCTTTGTAACAAAACTGTAAAGCTTGGTAAGTTGTCAACCTTTATAAAACAGAGAAACCTGAGAAAAAATACATTTATATGTCAAATTATCAACACCAACGTGAATAGTACTGATTAATTAGTAGTGCATTAAGTTTGAATTGCCTCCAATTCGGCTAGTCAAACATATGACGCACTAAAAATAGTGTTAGCAAAAACTGTATGTATCGCTAAATTCGATGAAATCACTGTGATAACTTCAGTATTTAAAAGCAATGTGTGAGATTCAATTTTTCTTTATGAAGTTGGCAATTTTTTACTTATTATATTTCACGGCATTGCCGATACCAATCGATTTGTATTCTTAATTATGGTTATGTGATTTGTAGTATTTCGGTTAGGTTAGCTATGCACGACATGAAGTTTGGTTTGGGTTAAATTCCGGTATAGGAAAATGAGGATAATTTGACTTGACGTTTTAATAATACAGACTTTGGGTAGTTTTATATTTTTATACAACCTTAACATAGACAGCCATTGCAGTAATTAAATCACCACATTTTACAGCCTTCTCTAACCCCATACAAGTTCTTAATCTCGGGTAAGATAACTTTGTTTATGAAGTAAATTGTTTTTCCAGCTAACGACACTGTCTTTGCGTCTCTGTTGTAAAGTTTTATTCCTGGTTTATGTACAAGAAAAGCGTTGTCTAATATTAAGAAATTGTAATCCAATAAGCACAACGTGTAACCCTGAAACAGTTAACTCTTAATTGGTTGGTATGCTAACACTGACAAGTCAACTCACATGTGTCATTTTATCGTTCTTTCCTTCCCAACTTAATCTTTCATCGTATAGCGGATCCGAATGAGTTCCAATAAAAATAGGTTCCCAATGACTGGTAGAGCCTGTCCGCTTTCCCACGTGAAAGACATGAAGACCTTTCGTCTCGTTCATCTTCAGCCATTCTTCCGAATTTGAAATTCTATGGCATTCGGGACATATGTATTGATGGAATCGTATAGCAGTGCGGTTGGCTAACATTTCCTTTAAAGCGGTTTTATTACCTGGAACTTGTTGATCTGCGCTAACTTCAAATAAGTTCAATGGGAACACTTTGGGATTTTTCTGCAACAGCGCTCCAGAATTGTTGGCTATCATTTCCATGAACTGCGGTATAATATTAAGACTAGGATAAAGTTCGATATCGGAGGGCAAAATGAAGTGCGTTTGAGCAGTTTCTCTCGCTACATTGCGGCCAACATTTACTGGGTAGAATAAATTTTGCTGCGTTTTATACATTTGTTCCTTGCTAACGTTCAAATAGGGGGGGACTTGCGAACATTTAAAAGATCTCGGCATAGCTTCCTTAGCATGTGGTATCTAAAATTAGAAAAGAAACGGTGACCTTAAACGATGTAATAAAACAGATCAGGCAATTAAATCTTTACCTTACTCGGTACGTGCTTGTTGCTGAAGTATATATGAAATGTGACGAATTCTCTAACTAGAGATGAAGTGCAGTCGCGTAAGTATGTAATGGAATCCACTGTTGCTGCAAAATCAGTTCCAGGGGCATGCAAAGCAATACTAATTGGTCCTCTCCATTTTTCCAAGAGTGGCACCAGATTGTCCAAAAACGAATAGTCTGCATGGGTTGTATAAGTAACAGATTCGTGACATTTATGTTTCCTTTTGGCTCTCACGTAATTATATAAAACCCAATAATCTCTTCGTTTTTGAATTTTGCCGACCATAGGCTTATCCACACATTTGGTCACTTCTCTAACTTTTCTTAAAATATCCGTTTGGGAATCTTCAACAACATCGTTAGCATTGGGTAATTCTACAGATTGGTCCAATAGGTTTTCTGGAAGATCCAAAGCTGCCGGGATGCTTACAGGTTGTTGAAATTTACGTATTGAGGTGGTTATGATGTTGTTGTTAAAGAGATAAATTAAATACAATAACGTCAATAAACATACACATTTCATATAGAATATTGGATGTTTAGCTAACATTTTGGCTTTTCATTTCTAAGATTTTAACAGTTTTTCACACGAGCCGTCAATCCAATACAAAAATTGAAAAGATTGTTGACGATTATGAAAACCATTAATGCATCAAAATTCTATTTCTCGATACTGGTCGTCATGGTATAATCACGTTTGAATCTGCAGACAAAAAAAGACAAAAGTTACCTACCCAAAGCTATAATTTGACTAAAAGTGTGCCACAGCTGACAGTGATAAAAATATGGAAGATGCATTTAAGAGAACCTCAATTGCTACTATAAAACCATTATATAACTTTTGATCACCTTATAAATATTTAAGAACTTCTAAATAAATTTTGGTAATATTGTGAAAACTAAATTCTGTTATATAACTTTTTATAGTAGTAGAAATGATATTTATATAAAAGTATGGTAATTCTCGTCACTATATTAATGACGGTTATCACCAAACGTAAGCTCCGCCACTCGAAAATTACTTAAGCAACTAGATGGCAGTTACCAATGGTTTTCTTGGTTACAAACTTTATTATTTCTGACGTTTTTCGACAAACTTTGCCCCGTAACTTTTTTACTGTTTATTTGAGACGAAAGTCTTTCGAGAGGAAGTTTTAGAGTATTAAATTTGTTTGAATATTATAGCAAAAAAATTATAGCAATTTGAAAATACATGATACCTAATCGTATGTCTCTTTCTTTTTCATTTCCTCGTCACGGTACTGGTTACAAAATATTGGAAAAGACCATAAGGTCTCAAAATTGACTTAAATGATAAATTAAAATAGTAGACAGGATAATTTCAGTTTCGTGGTCTATCCAAGGTAGATACTTCTCTCACAACATACGCTCAAAATGTAATCCACAGATATTAAATAGTTTTGTTTATGGTTTTTTGCTTGGATCTCCAAAACCGTTAGTCCTAGCTAGAAAATAGTTCTAAACAAAATTAAAGCTGACAAAATTTTCTACAAAAATGAATTTATAAATTTTTATTGTATCTCTTGTAGTTTTCAAGTTAAGCGCTTGTGAAATTCGTTAATTTAAAAAAAATTATTTTTTTTGCCCATTTTTTGATAAAATTTGCTTTTTAATTTAGTTACTATTTATTTAAGGCAAAAATTTTTTGATAAGAACTTTTAGAGCATTAAATTTTATTCTATATAATATCAGATGATTATTAAATATTTTACTTAATCTAATTAATAATTAGAGCGATTTGAAATTTTCGAGATTTATTACACAAAATCGTTGATTGATTTTCTTGTTAAATAAGGTAATTTTTATAAAATATTAGAAGGGATTATTATGCCAAAAAGTTTGTCAATTGACTAAAATGATAAATTAAAAATGTAGACAGGTAGATACTTCTCTCACAACAATCGCTCAAAATGCAATCCACAGGTGCTTAGATGCTTAGATCTCGAAAACGATTAACCTTAGCTAAAAAATAGTTTGGACAAAATTGTAGCTGACAAAATTTTTTACAAAAATGTTTATATAATTTTTTTTGTATCTCTTATAGTTTCCGAGGAACGCGCTTGTGAAATTCGGTAATTAAAAAAAAATTATTTTTGTCACAAGTTTTTTTTTATGAAAAAAACTTTCGAAATCTACGGAACAAAATTCCTAGGCCTTTTAGAAATTTTAAATAGCTGTTATAACACTTGGTAACCAATTGGTAACCTTATAAACTTTCGCAATTACTTGTAGTCATGAAAATTGTCTAATTTTGCAATGTGTGAAAACTGAGCTTTAAAAGCAAATATGCAGTAAAATGTAAATATTTCGATTGACTTACTCTGATATTTGTAGTTTTGTATCACAAACTGCTAGTAATTAACCGGAACTGAGCACTAAGAAATTTACTATCAACGATAGCTTTTAACCAAATCAATATAAAACGATATGAAATTGGTGTTTGTTTATTCTCAGATTAGATCACAAAAAATATATGTGATCTCTTCAAGTTATAAGCTAAAATAAAAAACAGATAATTGAAATAATTTATTATTACAAAAAATATCAGCGGAAAGCAATGAGATTTTCAAATTTGTCTTTACGCAGTTAAATACTTTGACTTACCCAGTGACTTTTCTGTGATTAAGTTTCACTTCTAAAATTTAGAAACAAAAACACACAATTAAAATTTGAAAACTCTTTTAAAAATTTCTTATTCAGAAAAAAAAATCTTAATATATAAATTACATTTTTTATACCGTTAGCGTTGTTTTAAGTTTAAAATATACGTGTACAAAAAAATGTTATCTCATTTTTTGATATTGTTTGCTAATACTAATCAGTAATAATTTTTTTATCAGCATATCTTGATAATTACGTCTCTTAAAACACATAAAAAAACTGAAACAATTTAAATCTAAAATAATATTATGAGTTATGACATTCAATTAATTTATTAAAATATACAAAACTCTACTCTCAGGGTTACTGAGAGTAACCTCATTAATCACATGTTAATGCGCGCTTGTTCGTTCATGACTGCGTTACAATAATTATTATAATAATTTAAAAAAGAATAATTGTAAGGCAGATATTTACCCAAATATGACTTTGACAACACACAGATTCAGCCAAAAGATAAATATTTTGAAAACTTGGATTTCTGAAAAATTTCAGAAATTTCCAAAAATTCCAGTTATTCTCGCTAAATTCTAAAACTTTTTAAAAAAATTGTAAAATAATCTTACGAGATTAAGGTAACAAAATTACTTAATGTACTTTAAATAAAAAAATTATTTTTATCGATAAGAGTTCGAGAGCTGCGATTACATTTATTTGTGTAGATATAATTTAATAAATTTACTTTATCGTAAGACAAACTTATGCTGCAATACCCAAATTGTAGTCGCTAAAAGATAAATCCAATTTTTGCAGATTAATTCAGTGTTAAAAATCAGCAATTACATAAAATATTCACAATTTTAGCGGGAGTAATGCCAAATTTAAAATCACAAAATTTTCAAAAAAATTATGATATTTTTTGGTGTAAATTACAAACAGAAACATTAAAATTTATGGGTCATCCAAAATTTCGCGTAAAAAAGTCCAAAAACTGACAACTTCTAAAGCGGGCACCGTATTGGCTGTTTATACAACGTTAGTCCCGCCTATGTTGCACAGCTGCTTTTTGACATTTTTGCGTTTTTGATTTGTGGTTTTTTGGATTTCTAAAGAAAGAATATTATGCAAAATGCCAATATTCCTTATTTTTGCTGACCTTGATCTCATGATCCTGACCTGGTAATTTTCAGGACTCTACATCCTCTGTGGGTAGTCTCGCTCGCAGCTTTCTTTCTTCTCGAATATTTATAGCTGTATCATCGTCATCGCATGTAATAAGATCCCTACGAGACTCCATGAATTGAAGAAACAACTACTCAAAAATTGTTATCCCTCTTGCCTAGTGGATTGGGCTTTATTTAGAACGAGACCGCCTGTTCCTCCGGACCCACTCCCAGTTGAAGGGAGTGGGCCCCCAGATGAGGACTTAAAACGTAAACCTAAATTTTCAAGTACATAAACGCAGGTTATAAAGGAGTGTTTAAGAATTTTAAGGCGAGATATGGTGGGACCAATCATACCTAAATGTTTGAATACCGCTGATTCTCTAATATGATACACTACAAGATGAGTAGGATTCCTATGTCTCTGTAATACGAGATCTATGGTCGCCAATCAGACTAAGTTATAGTCAAATAAAATGAGCGCCACTCGGATTGATGTCGAGAGAATTTTCTTTTCCTTCCAGCGCAGCGTTCGATCCGAGGCAAACGGTCCCTAATTCGGAAGACAGCGGGAAGATGGTTTGAAAACAAATAATTGAATAAAAAACTGTACGTTTATTAAGATACTAGAGAAGAGTATTACGGTAGTCCAAGTAGAGTGCGATTACAATAAAATAAGTTGGAATCGAGAATAATTTTGATTTACTTTTCAAATAAGTAAGCTTATTGTGCGTTGGGGAGGGGGAAATCCTCATAGACACTACTCCGATGTAGTGGGGTGGTAGTATCGGACTCTTACCGACTAAAACTCCCTCCCTTGTGAAGTACTGCGGGAGCGTGGTATCCGTCGTTAGACATTAATTTGCCGCTCCCGCAGATTTAACGCGTTGCGTTGGTGTTACTGCGTTCTGCCCTTCGGGTCTTTTTTTCTTCTTAGAGTGATCCGTTGCCGTCGGCTTGCTCACTTCTTTCATCTTCTTCTTTTTGTATCATGATCTTTCTTATGAAGTTAGAGATAATCTTCCAGTTCTCTTCCTTGGCAATCATACAGGCCACGGTGTTTGACTTTGTTAGGGTAGTGTTCAGTTGTCTATATAGTCCGGTTTGTTCGACTACCCATTTCTCGCATTTGTATGTTGTGTGCTCGAGGGTGTCTTCCTCCGGACAGTACTGGCATCCGTGACCCGTTGTAAACTGGGAGAGGTAGAAATTCATCTCCCCGTGCTTACGATCGATCCATTGCGTGATGTTTGGGATGAGGGTGTGCGTCCACCTCCCCTTACTATCCGCATCCCATCTGTCCTGCCACTGCTTTAGTAGTTCTCTGGTAACAGTGGCTCTCTCTTCTCCTTCGTAGATTCTGTTTCTCGCGACTGCTTAGAGAACTATCGGCATATTTCCTGCCAGTACAAGCACCGCATTCAGGGGCGCTGTTCTGTATGCGCTGACCACCCTGAGTGCTGCCCCCCTTTGCACCTTCAGAAGTACATTTCTGTAGGCCGCGACTTCCATAGCTTCGTGCCACACCGGTGCCCCGTATAAAAAAATCGAGTGAGTCACCGCACTCAGAACTCTCCTTCTGCTTGATCTTGCTCCCTTCATATTTGGCATTAGTCTCTGGAGCGCCGTTTGCATCTTTCCCGCTCTCTCGGCAGCTTTCTGGAGGTGTATTTTGAAGTTTTGATATTTGTCCAAAGTGACTCCAAGACTTTTCAGAGTCTCCTGGGGGGTGATGGTTTTGCCCTCTAAGGAGAATTTTATTTCAGATATCTTTCTTCTGCCAATTGCCAGCACGGCTTTTGTCTTTTCTGGCACCATCTTTAAGCCGTGTGCCGTCATCCAGTCTTGGAGAATTTTCATGGAAAGGTTTGTTTTCTCAACCAAGTCTTCCTCTTTTTTAGCGGACGCGATAATGGTAATGTCGTCCGCGAATCCTACTAGGGTCACACCTGTGGGCAATTGAAGTCTCAGCGCCTCGTCGTAGGACAGATTCCAGAGAGTAGGTCCAAGCACCGACCTTTGAGCCACCCCGCTGGTAATCTCGAAGGTCTTCTCGTCTGTATGTATTGATATGTTTGACAGATAGTCCGCCAGATATGCTGATATGCCTTTTCCAGTCAACGCGGCTAGAATGCTCTTCCATGCAACAGAGTTGAAAGCATTTCTGACGTCTTTAGTGATTACTGCCACAAGTTGTCGAGTTGGCCAGGTCACCTCTCGCGCTCGGGAGATCTTCTAAGTAATATGCTCCAACGCGTTGGTGGTGGAGAGGTCTTTTCTAAAACCAAACTGGTTTTCTGCCAAGCCGCCGTTGAACTTTATCTCCTGATGTAGCCTTTTTACCAGCAGCCTTTCGAACAGTTTGCTCAGGTCGTCCAGAAAGCATATTGGCCTATAAGATGTGGGCTCGTGTAATGGTTTGTCCCCTTTCCTAAGGAGCACCAGCCTGGCCGTCTTCCACTCCCTATATAGAGGTATACCCTCTTTCGTCAGGTAGTTATTGTAGACTGCGAGGAGCTCGGTTGGGCAGATTCCTGCAATGCCCTTCACGATGGTCGAAGGAATTCCATCGGGGCCCGGAGCTTTGTTACTAGGAATGCATTTTGCCGCTTCGCTCAGCTCTTCCTCCGTGAAAGGCCTTATATCTGTCTCTACTACTGGGTTTTTCTGGGTTCGAACCTGTCATGTGTGGGGAACAGGGTTGAGACTATTTCTCCCACTCGTTCTGGGGTCATTCCCGGGATGGTCGGTCTTCCGAGTCTCTTGATTACGATCTTGTATCCCATTCCCCACACATCCCTATCCACCTCTTCAACGATCTCGTTCCAGTGGGTTTTCTTACTGGCTTTTATGGCCTTTACCAGCTCTTTTCTCGTCCTTTTCTGTGCTAGTTCTTCTTCACCCGCTTTTTCGTAGCCATATCTTGATAGCTTCCTTTGGAAACGTCTTCTAGCTGCGAAGCTGGCCTTTCTCAACTCCGCGATTTCGGCGTTCCACCAGTAGGCGCCTATGTGGGCATCTGCAGGGCATGCAATCGTCGCACACTTTTGCAACTATTTTTTGTAGTTCTTCGGCTGCCGTTAATTTTCTTCCTCTGAGACGGTGTGTGAGTGCTTCTTTCATCTTCTGTATGTTTAGTTTTCTCGTTTCCCACCCTCTTGCGGGTGTTTGTGTCTGGATTAGTTCGTTGTTTCTCACTTCGAAAAGGATGTATGCGTGGTCGCTTAGAGACACCTCTTGGGACACCCTCCAGTTGGTGACTTTGTGGTGAATGCTTGGGGAGGCCATGGTGATGTCTATAATGGACGAGGCGTTTCCCCTACGGAATGTCGGTTTGTTGCCGACATTACAGACTGTAACTGCAGTTACAAGTTGAGCATAGATTACCTTTAAAAATATAAATGAAATTACACATGACACATAAATATTCTACGACACAGGTGATATTATAATAAACACTAATAATATAAATGTAAAAGAAAGTGCTAAGCGATATAATGGTTTCTATCTCCCAGCTCATAGAATAAAATAATGATCGTAGGGTTAGTCCACCCTGTAAAAAAAATAATTTTTATGAGACCAGTATGATAGAAACGTAGTGTTAGTAAGCGGTAAAAATTAATATAATAAAATCCAAATACATAAAATTTAATATATGGTGACGTCAAAATGATCACTTTTTCGAAATTAGTAATTTCGATGTTCAAACGATCAACAGTTTAACTTCACGAACATTAACACTTGAGTCGCACATCAGATTATTTAGTGAAGATTTAATTTTATCAAAACAAACGAAAAAGAATTGTTGAAAGATTATTAATATACGAAAATTTGTTAAAGTTTTGTTTAAACACTTACATTAAAATGGCGGAACAAAGAACGGTAAATAATTTTCATCAACGATCATCGGCCAGATGACTTCGGATTTTTGATAGACAAAATCGTAATTGGAAAGACGGTAAGGAGAACAACCACAAAAATTGATTATTATTCACAGATCCAAGAGTGAGGATGACAATTTTCTTTAAATTCGTAAAACGAGACGACAACCACATGTGTCGGTTTTGCTTGATATTCCTGGGGGCGTAAATTTGCAATACTGCAAGACGGCTAAAAGATCACACATTGACTTTAGCCACATCAAAAATTCGGCAGCATTTCAACTGGAGGTACACCTTCCACCACAGAAATGTCCTCGGTCGAAACCCTACGGTACGCGGATACGTTCATCTTTCGTTGAACCGGAAGCTTCATAAAGCATAACTGAGTGGGATACGAAACACAGCACTCTTCGTTTTGTGTAAGTTGCTCCGCCTACATTTAGCTTTATCCGGGCCTAAACCGCCAACTACCCCGGCCACCTTTTTCTCAGTCTGGTGCAGGCTTCAGCTCCCTGTCTGTTACCTAGCCGTTGTTCATGCCGAGAGCGTCGTTGACAATAGGCGCAATGTTGCTTTCTAATCTGGTGGTTATTAGCAGGAAGAGATCATCTGCGAATACCAGCAGGATCGTCTCGTCCGGAAGATTCGAGCGGAGGATGCCGTTGTATATTTGAACGCTTTTCGGACATCGAAAGTTATGAGCAGGCAGTGCTCTCGTGTCCTTCATGTGCACTAGTTTGCTCTTGGGGCTCTGGCTGGCTCTTGGCTCTCAGGGCGTGTATGGCGGATGTGCAAGCTTTATTGAAGCCATATTGGGACTCGAACTAACCGCCCCTTAGATCGATTTATGGTTGCAGTCTAGGCATTCAGTTGCAGTCTAGGCAGATCGGTCTGCACGACCAAAACACGTTCTGGGTGATTTGGGCGGCTTCTTTATTTTGTGTCGTCTCATTTCTTGTTTTCTTGATTTTTTCCATCAATTTTGCATTCTGGCCTTGGAGATTCTTTTTCATCGCTCCGTGGTTCTTAATTGTTTTCTTAGCGTTTTCCATTGTTGCTTGCTGACGTTGGATTATTATTGGATCCCTTTTAGGTCTGCTGGAGACATGAGGAACGCTGTTGTCGCGGCATCTCTTTTTTGCCCGGTCGAGTCTAGGCGTTGGAGCAAGTCCGACACTTGCTTCAGCTCGTCGAGTCTAGCCGTTTGGTTTTCCTGTTTTTCTAGCTGTCTCCTGTGAGTCTGCTTAATGAGGTGTAACTGTTAACCTGCACCGGGCAGTGCCAAGTTCCTCGTTGATTTTTTTGACGGTATTCTCTATCTGAGTGCCGGTTCGATCGCCCGAGATAGAGTTTCTCCTCGACCTGGTCTTCGGTCGGTCTAGCGATGTCACACCAGTAGCTTTTTGTGACGCCCGGGTCTTGGTCAATCACCGAGGGCGCAAAGAAATCGCTGTGTGACGGTTGGCAGAGGTCTACTTCATCGTCCGACACACCTACCGATACTGAGGTTTCGTACCCCTACATCGTAACTTTATTCTCTCTTTATTCTCTTTTGAGCTTCTCCTCAATCATGAGCGTTCTATCGTGGAAGTAGCTTGCCATTATGTTCAGAAGATACGGCGGTATATTTCTTCTGGTTAGTTCTGCCATGATCAGCTCCCAACGCGCCGAGTTGAACGCATTTTTAACGTTGAGAGTAACCAGGGCCACAAACCGTCTCCGAGTTCCCCTTCCACTTCTCGCTGCTCTAATCTTCTGGAACATGTAGTCGAGAGCGTCGATGGTGGACTTGCCCCTTCGGAAGCCGAATTGCTTGTCCGAGAGATCCCCGCTCGTCTCGATTTCATCTTGAAACCTTTGTAGTAGCAGTCTTTTCAGGAGTTTTCCTGCATGGTCTAGCAGGCAGATGGACCTGTAGGAGCTCGGCTCTTCTAGGGGCTTGTTACCCTTTCTCTGTAATAGAAGTATGCATTTCTTCCAGATCTCTGGGTATCTTTCCTCCCGCAGGCATCCGTTGAAGACCCCCACCATGATCTCTGGCCTGGTGTCCGCCAGCTCTCGAATGACCGCCGACGGCACCCCGTCCGGCCCCGGTGCCTTGTGGTTTTGCATCTTCTTCGTGGCTGTCTTTAACTCGGCTACGCTAAATAGTGGAACTTCGCCCACTGGTCTGATGTCGTATTTCAACTCCGGATGCTCTGGGAAGAGGGTCTGTGTGATGAAAGTCCTCAGTCTGGACTCTGTTAAGCCTAGGATAGGTGGTCTTCCCAGCCTTTTGGAGACTATGCGATATGCTTTTCCCCAGACGTCTTCGTTCACCTCCCTCATAAGTTTTTTCCACTGCTCACGTTATGAATCTTTGATTTTATATTTCACCACTTCCCGGAGCCTTTTCAGTTCGGCCCGGGCCTCTTCGCACTAGCATGATAATGGCGCATCGCACCGTCTGCGTAGCCGTAAGTATTGCCTTCTGGCACTTTTGCACTGCTTACGGGCTTGGGCCACCTCCTCTGACCACCAGTAGGCTCCCTTCTTTAAGTTTAGGACCATCTTCGGCATAACTGCGTTGCACAGTTTTGTGAAGAGTCCCATCAGCCCCTCCTCTGTGCCGGCATTTTGCAGGTCCGGCCCCTGCAGAATTGATTGGAGTTTGGCCCTGTCCAATTTTCGCCAATTCCAGTCCGTTGGGGAAGGGCGGAGGCCAGTCCCATGTTAAATACGATGTATCTGTGGTCGCTGGCAGTTTCATGGGTAGATTCCACCCACACGAAACATCGCCCTCTGCCAGTGCTCAGTGCCGCCACTTGGTCGCTTGTTAGGATGGCTGCTTTCCCGTCGGTGGTGTGGGTCCAGCCGCAATCCATTTCGCTGTAAGGCTCGCTAATTTATTATTGCGAAATCCGCCTTCCTGGTTTGGATGGTGTGCAAACCTCGTTTCTCTTCCTGGTTTGCTGTGCAATTTTCGGGCCGGGTTGCCTTCCCCGGTCTCTTCTCTCCTTTGCGACTGGACAGCTGTAACTCGTTGTCCTGTGTCTGTCGAGTTTGCAGGAAAGGCAAAAGGGCTTTTCTTCGGTGCAGTTTTTTGCAAAGTGGCCGGGTTTTCCGTACTTGAGGCAGTTTTTAGTTCTATCCTCTGCCTCGCACATGGCCTTGATATGACCCGTTTCCCAACACCTGTGGCACCTCTTATCCGGCTTTTCCTCCTGCACTCTGCATGCGTTGATTATACCAATGCGGGTTTTCGTCAGTTTCTCCATTATGTAGACTGCCTCCTCTCTGGCTACCACTCTTGCTATTTGGGTCCCCCTGTAATACTGTCTCAAGTCACTTAGTTCCAGCTCTTCTTCCGGGACTATGCGTTTTAGGTCGGCCTTTACTTCGATATCACGTATAGTGTAAGTTTTGTTTAAACCTATACGGACATCTGTATCTATAATCTTCCCCTTGAGAGCGTTTGCTACTTTTTGGTATTGTTTGGTCTCTTGTAGTTCCACCAGTATATCTCCTCCCTGCGTTCTCCTCATGGCGCTTATGAGGGGGAGTTCTTGGTTTCCTTTAATTGCCGCTCTGACTACGGCCAATTTCTTCTGAATGGTGTCCTCATTTGCTTTTATGATGAGGACATCTTTTCTTCTTGCTTGCATTTGCTTGGTGTTTTTAGCATTGGCGGTTTTTCTTGCCTCCTGGCCTTTGAAATTTCTGTTGTAGGTTACAGTTTTGAACCCCTGCTCTGTGTTGAAGCTTGTTCCGGCGTCCATGACCCTCTTCATTATACTTATTTAGGCTTCCTCTTCTTTTCGTAAATTTTGTGATTGTTTAGCTTGTTTTTCGGGAGGGTTTCTTCCTGTCAACCTTCGTGTTAAGTGTTTGTATGATTTCCATCATATTGTCTTGTGGTTGTCTATTCTTCATTGTTTTTATGAGTTGTTCATTTTCTTTCCGTAGTTTGTCCATCTGTTTGCCCTGCGTTTGCATAGTCCGTATGACTTTGTCGAGGAGTTCTTGCTGGTGCTTGTATTTTTCCATCAGACCGCTGTTTGAAGGAGGGCTGCTGGAAAGTCTGGTTCGTTAGTGTTCAGCATTTTTCTTGTGTCTTCTGTAGTTTTGGTCTCCATGGGATTTGGGCGGTATCTTTTTATGTCCCGATTACGTGACTGCCCAATCTTGTGGAGTTGCTTCACGAGCATGGCCTTGTACGGCCCGTAGATAGATCTTGTCTGCGGGATGTTAAAGCCTTTCTCTATTTTCTTAATGAATTCCTCGATTTGGGCTGCAGTTTCTATTCCAGTAGCAATAGGTGGCGTTCCGGCCTGGTCAGTCACCGGGAGCGCAGAGTAGTCGCTGGTTAACGGTCGGCGATCACCCGACTCACCGACCGACACTGGGGGTCCGAGTCTCCCTTGCATCGTAAGGTTCGTATCCATTTCGTTGTCCATTTCGTGCTGTGGTTTTAGAGGTTTTTGGGCAGGGCCTCTTACCCTGTTACCTCTCGCGTTAGCCTTGCGGATTTCTCCCATCTACCGGGGTTGGGTACCCGATCTTTGAGATTTCTCCACAAGTTACCAGGGACCACCAGCGTGGAAGTGCGAGTAGGATTTTGGTCCCCTACTTCTCGCGTTTGCCTTGCCGGTTTCTCTCATCCACCGGGATTGGGTACCCGATCTCAAAGATTTTCTCACAAGCTACCAGGGACCACCACGTGGAGGTGCGAGTAGGATTTTGGTCTTCAGGTCCCTCTATTTCGGGTAGGTCTTCTCGTAAAGGTTGGACAGATGATCCCCATTCGGGGTCCTTGGCATTGAAATCTCCCATAACAATCGCCGACCCACTTTGCCGAGTTTGTTCAAATAGGTCTAACTTTCTTGCAGCCTCGGCTGTCGTTGTCGGACGCCCCGTATCGAAAGCGCCTATACAGCTGTCTAACTCTGCAGGCGCTGGCGAATCCTATCTTAAGCTTGGTCTGCAGTAGTTTTTTTAGCCATAAGTTTATTTAGTCTAACGTTGTCAGTCTGGAGTTTGCTATGTTCATCTCCTCTTGTGCCTTTCCAGAGGCTTTGACTAGCGCCGCCATAATCTCATCCTCGGTGGATACGGTTATATATCTCGAATCTACACCAGGATTCGCTTAGTCATGGATTGCATGGTGTTCGCCTCTAGGTTTTTCGTCAGTTGCTCTCTTAGTCTTTGCTAGTCTTTTGCGAGCTGGACCAGGACTTCTCCACTCGTGGTCATACTCACCTTCTTGATGTGCTTTTCGAAGGATATGATATAATCTTTGGATATGCTAATTCAACAATTTTTGATGGAGTCGGTTTCATGATTGTCCAGCCCATGTCAAGCTGATAGCGTCGTTTCTGTCAGCCGAAAATTTAGAGTGAAGCTGGTAGGCAGCCGCTCAACCGAGAGAGAGCGAGATATTGAGATCTGGGGTATTACAGAACTCAGTAACTGCTCGTTCGTTGACTAAATATAGCTTCAAGAAAACTTACATTTATCGACTCCTATATATAAACTTTCAAATGCGCGGGCGGACCTAAGCTAAGCTTATGGAAAACAGCCAATCAAATTCTCGCATTTGGTTTTTTGCCTTTTTTTACTTATATTTTTGAACAATCTATAAAATTTAATTTTTATATTAATATTTACGCTTTCAACTACCATAATATCATTAAAACAGTTTTGTATTAAAATTTTTGCGTAATTTTGCATCCACAATGAAAAATTTCAGACCGTTAGAAAAAATTGAATAGTACGCCAATGGTTAGAAACAACCTCATAACCTCATTTGACTTTGTTACGTAAAAGTCATTTTGTATAATTTTCGTGTTTTTAAATAGAATGTAAGATTTCGCCTCTAATCCATTGTGAGCTATTAAAATGTAATTTTTAGTTTGTGTGAAGAAAACAAGAAAAATCACTGAAAAACAAGACTGTTGGTTTGCTGAAATTATGGATCGAGAAAAACCAGCGAATGATTTACAGGTTTCAACTACGGTTTTTCAAATTAAAAGAGAACAATTTGAGGATATTGATTGCGAATTAGAGGATTTGCACCATTCGATCGACATTAAAGACGAAGGTACGTCAGTTGTTAAATCTGAATCGGATGAAGAATATGATGTGCAAATTTACCAAAGGCGTGCATATGAGGTATTCCAGGGCAAGAAGTTGTTTGTCTGTCAAATTTGCCACAAAAACTTCGACAGGGAAGGTCATTTAGAATGTCATCTAAGAACTCACACAGGCGAAAAACCTTTTACGTGTGAAATTTGTGCGCACAAATTTGCTCATAAAGTAAATTTAAAAGTTCATTTAAGAACTCATACAGGCGATAAACCTTTCGAGTGTCAAATTTGTCAAAAAAAATTTACTCGAAAGGAACGGCTAACCGGTCACTTAAGAATTCATACGGGTAATAAGCCTTTTGTGTGTCAAATTTGTCACCGAACCTTTACACAGAAGGAAAGTTTAACAGTTCATTTTAGAAATCACACGGGAGATAAACCTTTCGTATGCCAAATCTGTCAAAAACAATTCGGACGAAAGGTTTGTTTAAAAGTTCACTTACAAAGTCACACGGGTGAAAAATTGTTTGTGTGTCAACGTTGTGATCACAAATTCTCACATAAGAGCAGTTTGATAATTCATTTCAGAACTCATACGGGCGATAAACCTTTCGAGTGTCAAATTTGTCACAAAAAATTCACACAGAAGGGAGGTTTAAAAATTCATTTCAGAACTCACACGGGTGATAAACCTTTCGTTTGTCAAATCTGTTACAAAAAATTTACACAGAACGGAGCACTAAAAATTCATTTAAAAAGTCATATCGTTGAAAAACAATCTGCGTGAAAAATGTTTTACCCCTCTTTTGGTCAGCGATTAGCTTATCAGTCTTTCGCTAACAAAATAATGTTCTGTCCGGATGATGAAATTGTACCTAATCACATAAATATTTTTGGCACCCAACGTGGGTATCAAAAAAGTTCTGTTTAATTTTGAATAAGTTGATAACTATCGGCTGCTTTATGGCAAATTTGTGCAAGCGCAGTGCTGTCTTAAAAAATCAACACTTGTACCTATGTAATAATTTAATTTTAAATATACAAATTAATATATTCATTTTTACATTATCTTCCCCTAGCAATCGGAAAGATATTTTTGGTTAAATTCAAGTTATTGTGTTTCGTACCCCATTTTTGAACACCGGCTGGAATTTTTAGATAACTAACTATCAAACTACCAGGTCGACGATGCCAGTGCGTCACGAATGCAACAGCATTAACATCCGTTTTTGGTAGCTGCTTTCTTTGTTTTAGTTTAATTTTATGTACGAGGATGCAGACTGCAGATCATTTTTTTTTGTTTTAGCGTTGGAAGGGGCGAAATCTTCTAAAAGACACCACAAGCTGTCTCTGATCTTGAAGGATCGAAGAAGTTGATCTAGGAGGATTAATCTAACCTGAATCTGTTTATTCTTTTGTAGTTATTGCTTCTTTGCTGATCTGCTCGGTTTGGAGGTCTGAGTCCTTCTAATTTCTTCCTCTGCTGCTTCACCCATTCGTGAGGGTTACCTTCTACTTGGCTTGTCTGTGTGCCAGTTGCCCTATTGGTCATATTTCCGTGTCGTCTGTGCGGCAGCGTTGGTCTTGGTGGGCACCTGAAAAGAAAGTTTTTCTACTGGAATTCGCCGTCTAGCGAAAGTGATCAAACACCTTTTTTTTTTGTGTGCGTAGAGAGTGGGGAAATCCTCATGGACACCACCCCGATGAACTGAGGTGGTAGTGTCGGACTCCTACCGACTAAAACCCCACTCCTTTACATGTTACATCGTCTGACCCTGGGATGTTTACACAATTCTTCGCGGTGCCAGCAGACGCTTGTCTCTCTCCCACGTGGTATTCTAGGCTTTGTCTTGCTGGCGAGCTCTCTCGTCTTTCTCTTTGTTTTCTCTATAGCCTCCCACGACTTCTCACTCGTAAGCATAGCGTTGATTAGGTTTTCCGGCTGAATATTTTTCAGGCTTTCTTGTCTCTTTGAGTCCCACTTGCTACAGTAGAAGACGGTATGTTCCGCTGTGTCTGGCTCTTGGCAGTAACTACAGCTTTCCGACATTGCCTTGCCGATCTTGTATAAGTATCGGTTGAAACAACCGTGGCCTGTGAGAACCTGCGTTACGTGGTAGCTAAGTTCTCCATGTGGTCTCTGCGTCCATATCTCGATCGCGGGTATTAGAGCTCTGGTCCAGGTGCCTGTAGTGGACACTGCTCATCTTTCTTGCCATGAGCGGAACATCGCTTCCCTACTTGAGTTTTTCTTAGTTGTAGTGCTATCTTGATAGTTTGCCGTCCTTTCCGTTACCATAAGGTCTATTGGCGGGATGCCTGCGAGAACCAATATCGCACTTTCTGAAACGGTTTGGTACGCGCAGCCTTTGGACTCTCGCCAGTTTGCGACGATGACGGTCCACCTCCATTGCTTTCCCCCAGACCGGGGCCCCATACAGTAGTATGGAGTTAACCACAGCTGCGAGGAGTTTTCTCTTGGAACTTCTTGGCCCCGCTATATTGGGCATCAGCCTCGATAGCGCCGTGCAGCTTTTCTCGGCTGTTGTTGCGACCCTTGTCGTCTGTTGGGAGAAGCTCAGGTGCCGATCAATGGTGACTCCCAAAGTTTTCACCTCTTCTTGCATTTGTATTCGGTGCGTGCCCATTTGGAAGTTTATATCTTCTATAATGCGCCTTCCTGTGAGCATAATCGCTTCCGTTTTTTGCGTGAAGTTTCAGACCCCTGCTTGTAACCCACTCTTCAATCAAAGCGATGGCTTCGTTTGCATTTGCCATTAGTTCTGCTGAAGTCCTCGCCGAAACAATCATGGACAGATCGTCCGCGAAACCAACCAACTTTACGCCCCCTGGCAACCGCAACTCCAGAACACCGTTGTACATTATATTCCACAAGCTGTGGAACTCCGGAGGTGTTTTTTTTCTTCAATGTAGGATTCTTCATCTATAATTATTGATCTGTCCGAGAGGTAGCTCTTGATGAGGTTTATTAGTCCAGGTGTTATTTGACGTCTTTCTAGTTCTTCGATTATGTGCCGCCACCCCACCGAATTAAAGGCGTTTTCTACATCGAAAGTGATGAGGGCCACCAGCTTTCTTGTACGCCAAGTTCCTGCTCTTGCTCTTTGTGCCTCAGTCACAATGGCAAGAAGGGCGTCTATTGTGGATCGTCCTTGTCTAAATCCAAACTGGTTCTCGCTTAGGTCTCCTGTTCTTTGAATCTCTGGTTTGAGTCGCATTAAGATGAGTCGCTCGAACAGTTTACCAAGACTGTTCAACAGACATATTGGTCTGTACGAGTTCGGGAGGCGAGAGGCTTGTCTCCCTTTCTAAGAAGCACCAGTCTTGCTCTTTTCCAGACTCGGGGAAAATTGCCGCTTTCCGCGTGGTGATTCATGACGCTAAGCACTACCTGCGCTTACTCTTGGATTATGATCTTTATAATTTCCATGGGGATTCCGTCCGGGCCGGGGGCCTTACCCATGAACATTTCTTTTGCGGATTTTTGCAGTTCTTCCTCTGTGAATGACTGAAACTGTGGTTTCCCGAGTTCCCATTGCATAAGTTCGTGGTTTGGGAACAGGGTTTGGACTATTTGTGTAATTCTTTCTCGGGTCATTCCGGGTATCGGTGTTCGTCTCATCCGCTTGGTAACTATGCGGTATCCTAGGCCCCACACGTCTTGATTTACCTCTTGTATTATATCTTGCCAACATTTCTTCTGGCTTTTGTTGACTGCATGTTCCAGGTCTTTTCTAGCTATTTTGAAGTTTTCGTGTGCTTCTGGGGCTTCTTGTAGTCTGTGTCTGGTCAGATGACGCTGGTATCTACGTCTCCACATGACGCATTCTCTTCTGAGGTTGGCGATCTCCTGGTTCCACCAATAGACCGCCTTTCTGGTGCTACTTTTTGCAGGCATCGCGGCAAGGCACACATTTGTCAGTGCTTCTGTAAGGTGTTCCGCAGACTCGATGAGGCTGTCGTTGATTTGGATCTCCATTTCTTCTTTGGCCTTTCCGGGGTCTAACCTTTTGATGTTCCAGGTTTTTCTTATGGTTTCCGGTCTACGTGCGGGGGTCTGGATTTCAAATTTGATATAAAAATGGTCACTCCCCGTCTCTTCTTCTAAGACCATCCAATCTTGGACTTTGGTTTGGAGGGTGGGGGACACTATCGTGATATCTATTATTGAGGTGGATGTTCTTCGTCTGAAAGTTGGCGTTTCTCCCACGTTAGCAAACACCAGATCTTCGGCTGCTACGGCCTCTGCTAGGATGTCCCCTCTGAGGTCCCTGATGTTGCTGCCTCATTCGGGGGACTTTGCGTTAAAGTCCTCCGTTACTATGGCGTTACTAAGCAGTTTCCATTTCCGCCTTCTCCACTAGTTTGCGAGTCTGCTAGCCAGATCGCTGCTGTTTTGCAGGTGTTTGTGTGCCACTTCTTGTCGGCTTCCAGGGTCGCCAAGTTGGGTTCGCTTGCCAGGACTACTTTTATTCAGTGTCAGTTGTCCTGTTGGTCATATTTCCGTGTCGTCTGTCCGGCAGTGTTGGTCTTGGTGCGCATCTGAAAAGAAAGTTTTTCTACTGGAATTCGCCGTCTAGCAAAAGTTATCAAACACCTAAAAAATTGGAAAATTACGGATGAGTGATGGGTAGTTGCGGCCTTCAGGCCGCACAATTTATGCAATTGAGTTATACACCCTCCTCTCTTACTGAGGTTGATTATAATTATTGGTCCCTCTCTCTCAATAACTTCTCTAAAATCTGATTAAAAATTGATCTAAAATGGGATTTTAAGCGGCAGTTATATTTGCCCGCCCCCTCTTCTCCGGGTTGTCCTTTAGTTTAGACACCTAATATTTTATTACATATAGGGTGTCCCTGAGGTGGTGATAAAGGATACTTTTTTAAGAAATTTTTTTTGTCCAAGTCCAAACCTTTAGGGTGGGGGGACTTGTTTAATTTGCAATTAACTATAAATTTCAATTTAACGACAGAACACCCTGTATGTGTAATTTTATTTAAACTAATTGCAATTTACTAACTCAACAAATTGTAAAAATACGTTAAAAACTTTAATAAAGACGTCGACAGATTGCACGTGCACCAAACAAAATGCAATTTCACAAAACCTACTTTAATGTAGGAAACAAATATGCATATCTCGCAAGGTTACAAATCCTTTTAAATTAAAATGTAATTACCTATTAATGTCTGTATATAAATTTGTTAATTTAGCATTTGTTAAATTGAGTATCAATCGAACTCCGTAAAACTTAACTTCGACTTGAGTTTTATTCTACCAACAGGGTGACTTTTGAGATCCAAGCCTAAAAATTTATTAGTGAGGCTGCTAACACTTGGAAGTCATACGCCCTATCCATAATCTCTACCGAGATTATTCAGCAATTTTTTGAATTTCTGATTTCAAACAGTCATAGCTCCGATATTATTGATTTTTTAGACTTAATGGATTAGACCTTTTTTAAAGATCATTCGCTTATCTACAAATTTGGTTCTAACCCTTTATCGTCTAGAATCAAGGGATTTCGAGTTATAAATTAAATTAAGGAAAAAAATGTTAAAGAAATTCAGATTTTATTTTTTTACTTTTCTTGCGATCCCCCTATCTCTTAAACAAAATCTTTTTAAAAAAACTGACGGTCAAAACCAAATAGAGAATTTAATGGGCTACAACTTTGGTCAAATAAATTTTTTTGGGAAACTAACCATTTTTACAGAAATTCTGAATTTTGTAACATTTGAATTTTTGAAACATTTCTTCGCGTAATTTAATTCATAGCTCGAAATCCGTTGATTTTAGACGATAAAGAGTTATAATCTAGTTTGTGGATCAGCGAATGATCTTTAAAAAATCACTAATTCATTAACGCTAAAAAATCGACAGTTTCGATGCTGTGACCGTTTGAAGACTTAAATTAAAAAATTGCTCACTGAAACAAATTTTGCAGGACTCGGGTTAGGCTTTTGTGCAAAAAAGAATTTTAATTTGAATAAACAATGCAGGTTCCGCAAGAAAAAAAGTAATATTTGAAATATTACATATTTTTTTACCAAAACAGGAATAATATCAAATGTATAGGTATTTTTCTTTAAAATAATGTCAATTTTAGTAGAAAAAAGTCATTTTTATTTAATAAATTTTATTGTTTATTTAAATTTACAGTTAAAAATAAAAGTCGTCGGTCTGTGAGACCGATGTTAGTACTGGAGGGTTAAGAAATCACTACTTCATTAACGCTGAAAATCAATAGTATCAATTCATAACTCGAAATCCGTTGATTCTAGACGATCAAGAGTTATAATCTACAAAAATTTGCTTATTTGAACTAAATTTTGCAGGACCCGGGTTGGGTTTTTGCAAAAAAAATTTTAATGCGAGAAAAAGGCAGGGTTTGCAAGAAAAAAAAATAAAACTTGAAATATTTCACCATTTCTTTGCGTAATTTATTTCATAACTCGAAATCCGTTGATTGTAGCCGATAAAGGGTTAGAATCTTGTTTGTAGATTAACGAACGATCATTAAGAAATCGCTAATTCATTAACGCTGAAAATCAATAGTATGACCGTTTGAAGACTTAAATTAAAAAATTTGCTTAGTTGAATTAAATTTTGTAGGACTTCGGTTAGGTTTCTGTGAAAAAAAATTTTTAATTCGAAAAAATATGCTGGGTTTGCAAGAAAAAAAAATAAAACTTGAATTTTTTTAACATTTCCTAGCGTAATTTAATTCATAACTCGAAATCCGTTGATTCTAGACGATAAAGAGTTATAATCTAGTTTGTAGATCAGCGAATTATCTTTAAGAAATAACTAATCCATTAACGCTAAAATATCAATAGTTTCGGTGCTATGACCGTTTGAAGACTTAAATTAAAAAAATTATGTATTTTGACCAAATTTTGCAAGACTCGGGTTAGGTTTTTGTGCAAAAAAAATTTTTATCACAGAAAAAAAAATGCAGAGCCGCAGCAAAAAAATAAAACTTTAAATTTTTTCGCGTAATTCAATTTATAACTAGGAATCCGTTGATTCTAGACGATAAAGAGTTATAATTTTTAAAAATTTACTTATTTGAACCAATTTTATTTTGAACCAAATGCAAGGTTTTCAAGAAAAAAAAATAAAATTTTAAATATTTCAACATTTCTTTGCGTACTTTCATTCATAGCTCGAAATCTGTTGATTGTAGCCGATAAAGAGTTAGAATCTAGTTTGTAGATCAACGAACGATCTTTAAGAATTCACTAATTCATTAACGCTAAAAAATCAATAATTTCGGTGCTATGACCGTTTGAAGATCAAAAATTTCTTTAAAGACAACTACTCCTTAAGGGTTAGTGTACTAGCGTAGTTGTTATGATCATAGATGTCGCGACGAAACTATCAAAAAATGAATTGAATTAAAACTCTTAATTTCGGTTTCAAAAATTGGAAGAACTAAAATTTCCGAATTAAAACAGTGATATTAAAAATTTTTATTATGTCTTGTCTATTAAATTAAAAGGATGGTCTTCAGCATTACTTTCTTGATAAAATATCTATAGCTTCCGTATGGTTCTGTGCGTCGGCAATGTCCAATGGTGTATTACCATAAACGTCTCTGATATTTACTTCAGCGTTTCTTCTAATCAGAACATCCAGAACATTTGTGTTACCTGTTATGGCAGCTATGTGTAATGGTGACTTGCCATCACTTGCAGCAGCATCCACTAGGGCTCCACCATCAATGATAAAGTTTACAATATCTTCGTGGCCTTCTTGAGCAGCAAAATGTAGCGGTGTCCATCCATGACTCTCAGCAGCATTGACATCAGCATTCTTTTTTATTAGAAACGCAATAGCTTCCGTATGGCTGCGTGCGGTGGCTATATGCAATGGTGTATTACCATAAGCGTCTCTGATATTGACTTCAGAGTTGTTTTTCAACAGAAGACCAATAATATTTGTTTTACCAGTCATGGCAGCTGCATGCAATGGTGATCTACCGTCATTTGCAACAGCATCGACTTGGGCTCCACTCTCTAATAAAACGTTGGCTACATCTTCGTGGCCTCCATGAGCAGCAAAATGTAGCGGCGTACTTCCATCATTATTTGTAGCATTGACTTCAGCATTGTTTTTTATAAGGTAATCAATCGCTTCCATATGGACGTTTATGGTAGCTAGATGCAATGGTGTTCGATACTTAGAGTCTCTGCTATTGACGTCAGCATTTTTTTTTATCAGAAGATGAATAATATTTGTGTTACCCTTTTCGGCGGCTATATGCAATGGAGACTCGCCATCATCTGCAGCAGCATCAACTTGAGTTCCATTATCTGTTAAAAGGTTAACGATATCTCCGTGGCCTTGATCAACAGCAAAATGTAGCGGTGTCCACCCCTTATTATCTGTAGCATTAACTTCGGCATTGGTTTTTATTAGAAAATCAACAGCTTCCATGTGGCCACGTTGGGCAGCAGTATGCAATGGTGTCTTACCATGAACTTCTCTGATATTGACATCGGCTTTTTTCTTTACCAGAAGATCCATAATATTTGTGTTGCCGTTCAAGGCCGCTATATATAATGGCGAACAGCCATCATTTTCAGCAGCATCGACTTGGGCTCGATTATTTAATAAGAGTTTTAGAATGTCTCCTTGGTGCTCTAAAGCAGCTAAATGTAACGGCGTCCATCCGTTATTATCTGTAGCATTGACTTCAGCTTTGTTTTTTATTAGAACTTCAATCGCTTGCTTATGGCTGTGTGCTGTAGCTGCATGCAATGGTGTATTGCCATTAAAGTCCCTGATGTTGATATCAGCGTTTCTTTTTATCATGAGATCAATTATGTTCGTTTTACCGCTGATAGCAGCTATAACCAGCGGTGGAAGGCCCGAATTATCGGCAGTTTCGATTTGGGCTCCACCGTCTATTAAGAGGTTAACAATATCTGCGTGACCTTCATGAACTGCAAAATGTAGTGGTGTCCAGCCATAATTATTATCTACAGCATTAACGTCAGCATTATTTTTTATCAGAAAATCGGCAGCTTCTACATGGTTGCTTAGAGCAGCTAAGTGCAATGGTGTCCTACCATTGACAGCTTTGATATTAACTTCAGCTTCTTTTTTTAACAAAAGATTAATTATATTTGTGTTGCCTCTGGTGGCAGCTATAATTAATGGGGTGCAACCTACAATATCTAGAGCGTTAACATCGGCGTTTTTTGATAGCAAAAGTTCTGTGACATCTTCATGGGAATACCCCGCCGTTACGTGTATCGGTGTTAAATTTCTTTTGCATTTGGCGTTAATTTCTGATCCGTTGTTTAATAAGAGTTCGACAATGTCTCTATGACCACCAGCTGATGCGTTGTGCAGTGGGGTGTCATCATTTATATCTTGTGCGTGAATGTCAGCACTATGTTCGATAAGAGCAGCTACTGTTTCCAAATGGCCGCTCCATGCTGCCATGTGTAGTGAAGTTCTGCCTTTATCGGCAACAGCATTGATGTTAGCATTATTTTTCAGTAAAAGGTTAACAACTGTCACGTGGCCATTGCTGGCAGCATAGTGTAAAGGTGTAGCGTTGGATTTATCAATAGGATGAACGTAAGCTCCATGTTCCAATAGAATATTGGCTATCTCTTCGTGACCACCCTCAGCCGCACCGTGCAATGGAGCGTAACCATTTGCAGTAACGTTGACATCTGCTCCATTTTCAAGTAACAATTTAACTAATTCTAGATTACCGTTCTCTGCAGCTTCGTTCAGCGGAGCAAAACCGCCCATAGTTTTATTAATATTACAATTGTCGTAATTTTCCAGTAGAATCTTAACAATATCGGTATGATTATTCCTTATTGCGTAGTGTAAAGGTGGAAACCCACTACTATCCTGCGTGAAAGCATTAGCTTTGTTTTTTAATAGAACTTCCACAGTATCCTGGTGGCCATTTTGAGAAGCTACATGTAGTGGTGTTCTGTCTCTATTGTCTGCTTCATTAACATTTAAGCCTTTTTCTTTTATAAAAAAATCTACCAAGCTTTTTCTTCCATGTGCCGCAGCTATATGAAGTGGGGTTTGACCGCCATTATCCTTAACATCAACTCTTACATTATGGTCAAGAATAAATGTTATAACTTCAAGGCTAGACCCCATAGCCGCAAAATGTAAAGTGGTCCATGAATTAATGCTTCTAGCTTTAATATCTGCCCCTTTCTTGAGACAACCCTCCAAGCTCTCTAAATTTCCTTCTTTCAAAGCATCAAACATTTCTGTTTGATTAGTGATGGTGACTATGGCCTGATCGAATTTCTCTCTCAATTTATCAGGATTGTCGTCTATTAATTTTCCAATCTTCTTCTCCCTTTCCATTATGATATTTTCTTCGGCACTAATTTTTTTTGCGTTTAAAATAATTGCAATAGAAGGATCGGACAGTATATCAACCACGACGTTATCGTGTGCTAAATAGTTACGTAAACCCGTACCGTGGAGTAACGGAGCGTTATCGTCTATAAAGTGTGCGTTATTTTGCAGGTAACTCTTTGAGATACCTAAAATTGACATTATATCCAGAATCAGCATTTCCACTGCAGTACTGAACGAATCTTTGCTTAAAATAACTTTTAGGTCCGATAGCTTAAGTTTAAGCTGCTCGTTATATTCCTCTTCCGTTATAATGCTGGTATTAGTGTTACGTACATTGGCTTTGGGAACAAACTGATCCAATTTTTTCAACTTCTTTCTTAATTCCTCAATCCATTTGACGCGATCGGTTACAAATCTGAGCATATAGAAAATTTCATAAATTATCCTAAAGTTTTTCATCTTGCTGATATCAAATTCTTCCAGTCGTTTTCTAGATCTAACACTGTCGCATATTTCAAGTAACCGCTCAATAATTTTCTTCAGACCCGGAGGTTCTACTGCTGGCGTAATATTCTCTAAAGCTAGGTTAGCATTGATTTTGACCACTCTAAGAAGGTTTTCGTTGGTTTTATTGTCGTTCAGTAGAATACTTAAGCTTCGTAAATTAATAAAACCCTTAACATAATCCAATACCACATTTTTCGAATGAGATCTTGCAAAATTGATTATCTCTGTAATTTCAGCGAAGAGCCTCTCTTCGTAATTCGTCTTGTCCTCTATCGTATCGCTTAATTTCTGAACAAGAACTTCCAGCTCCTCGTGATCTTTTATTTTAAAATTTTCTGCTAAGTTCACTTCGTCCAGTTTAAATGTGTCCAGTTCTTCTCGAACTGCTACTACATCCTGACCATTAGCGATTGCTTCTAAAAGCAGCCTGATTGTTTTGATCTTGTGCTTGTAGAGAATAACGGTGATCGCTCCACCAACTTTTCTGAGATCGTTTTGAATATTAAGGAAGTCTACATCCGCTTTTTTCTCGATTTCAATTCTCGTCGAGAGAGATTCAGCATGTGATATTGAATCACGTAGAGCCACAATGATGTCTCTTACGTCCTTGCTCAAGGATTCCATCAGAAGTTCACTGGTAGTCTGAGATAATTTAGGAGATTCCAACGTATTTTTCAAATGCTCACCGATAACCTGCAAAACCTTCGTGATGATTAACTGTCCTTTTTCCTGCGGATCAGCCGCCAACGCCAAATTTATATGATCGCATATTTTTTGTAAAGAAAAAAGATCTCTAATCTGTTGATAGTCCTGATACAAATCTTCAAATTGTGAACAACCCCCAATAATAGTCAAAATAACGTTATTGCGTTTTAACCTTGGGAGACAATGCAGTTTATTGCCCGCAATAGTAATCTTTTCCAACTGCTCCGCAAAAAGTTCCAGATACTTCAGTATTTTACGTTTATTCAATGCCGCCCGATAAAATAAATTAATTTCCTGCAGTTTTGTATACGAACAAACAAACATAACTAAAGAAAACTCAATTTCTTCCCAAGGTAACACATTGTACGTTGATCGCAACTGCCGCTTTAAAGTATGCATATTTTGTGCAATAAACTTGGTTATAAATAAAAATTTTTCGTCCACTTCCTCAGATTTTGAATAATCCCTCGTCAGGAGCCTGATGTTTTCAAGAATTAATTTAATCCGTTTCTGGGTTTTACCAAGATCATTTTTCAAGTTTTGATCCTGACCTTCGGAAGCATCAGAGAAAAAACGTAAGTCTAATAGCTTATTTTCCACAAAAATTTTTATTTCTTGTGACAATGGCACGTTTTTCAATTTTAATTCGTCGTAGGCTGTTGAGAGCATTTCATCCAATCGCAGCGGTCCAAGTTCGGAGCATTTACCCATGAGAGTGTTGAGAAGCTCAGGGTCTTCTGAACGTAGAGCGTAATAAAACTCTTTGTAGAGTTCTGGCAGCATCGTAGTTTTTTGGATTACTTAGGTAGACTCTAGACGATATTTTTAGTGCCCATCTGAAGATAATAGTTGTATTATTTTTATTTATATATAAATTTAATTGCAATACCTACCCCAAAAAAGGTTTTCTGATTTCCAAGCTTCTTACAACTTCTTACAAATTATTCTTAATGAGTAAAAAAATTTTTGTGGTGTAATTGACAAAGTATAATATACGATCTCCTCTCACCGGTACACTAAAAACAAAGATAACAAAGATAATATAAGAAAATTGTATGACAATGAAAAAAAACCTGGTAAAAAAGTACACCACTGCTGACCTACCTACATGTCACTACCCCCCCCCCCCGTAAATCAAATTTGGTATTAAATTAACTTCAAGCCTAAAGCGGCACCTCTGATGCAAAAGATCAAGGCATCGGGAGGGTTCAAAGTGAGGTCGCTGGTGCCCCACACCACGGTTAACATCACGCAAATAGCTGCGGGAGTGGAAATGGGGGACATCAAAAAAGCCCATCTAAGAGGTGGCGGGGGAAGAGGAAGAGCCCGACGTCAAGACCATCCGAGCGTCGTTCGGAGGCATGCAGAGGGTGGCGGTACAGCTGGGTACGGACGCCGCGGAAAGGCTGGTACGGGAGGGCAGCGTGAGGATAGGATGGGCCAACTGCAAGGTAGCCCTCCTTGAGAACAAGCCCCCTGCCTGCTACAGATGCTGGTCCGAAAGTCACCCAGCCAGAGACTGCCAGGACCCGGACAGGACGAACGACTGCCTCAACTGTGGGGAGGACGGGCACAAGGCGGAGACGTGCAGGAGCGTTCCCCGTTGCTGTAAGTGCGGGAAGGAGGGACACAGAGAGTGGGGCAGCAAATGTGCAAAAGCGCACAAAGGCAACAAACCCCCGCGCCCATCACCAAATCGGCTACAACGCCCGAAGCGCCGCCGCCCCTCGGCCAAGTCCCCCGAGCGGAGGCAGCGACCAAAAGAAGGAGGCCATAGTCATCTCCTCCGACCGCGAAGCTATCTCGGTCGCGAAGAAAGTCCTCCTGCCGGAAGGAGCACCCGTGGAAATCACCACGGAAGAGGCTACGGACGGAAACCGCCCGGTTGACATCACCGTGCCCCTGCTTGTCCGGATGACGGAAAACGCTGTCATGCACATGGACAAGGACGCATACGCCCGAAAGTATGCATTGTCTAGACTTGCGGATGACAAAGTCTGGAGCATGGTTAGGCTCTACTTGGCGTACCTTCACGACAAGGAGAGCGACTTCTGTTTCCGCGACAGCACTCCCCAGGATAGCAGGCAGCGCATAAGAGGAGCCGGGCTTCCTACCGACGTGTCGGCACTCCAATCCCTATACGTGGAGAGCTACGTCGTCAAGGAAGAGACAGCGGAGTCGGCAAGCCAGGATCTGGACTTCTTCAGACGGCAGTGCGACTCGGAGAGGATGCGGAATACGCAAAGAAACCGCGAGACAAACGCGGCGTACCACAGCCCCTCCACAAAGAGCCCATCCGGCTCCTCCTGGAAAAAGGATTTTTAAAAATCTGGACACGAATGGGGGCACACGGTACCCCCCCCCCCCCCGGAAGAAACCCGTCCGGTTCCTACAGGCCAACCTGCACACCTCGAGAGCGGCGCAGGACCTCCTCGAAGCAACCGCTAAATCGAGAAAGGTGGACATCGCTCTCCTGTCGGAACCCAACCTACAAAGGTCGTCCAACCTTATCCAGGACGACACCGGCAGAGCGGCAATCTACCTGCCGGTTCCGGTCGACATCGAGGAGAGCGGTGCGGGCCCCGGCTTCGCGTGGGACAAGATTTGGGGAGTTAGGGCGTATAGCTGCTACTTCTCCCCAAACGACAACATCCGAGTGTTCCAACAACAGCTGGACGCACTCATGATCCACGCGACCAACCGGACGGACCACGAGGACGTAGTCATAGGAGGCGACTTCAACGCAAAGTCACCGGCGTGGGGATCTGCTTTAAACGACAAGAAAGGCGAGATTCTCCTCGAGGCCCTGGCAGGCACCGACATTGGGATAGCCAACGTCGGAAGTACCCCCACCTTCGTGAGAAACCAATCGGCTTCGATATTGGACCTCACTCTTGCTCCGACCAGGACACTCCAAAAAATAACACAATGGAAGGTCCTCGACGAGGAGACGCTGAGCGATCATAGATACGTCTCCTATACCGTGAAAGATAAAAAAGATCACCCGGCGGAAGATCCCACATCCAACATGGGCTGGTTGTCTCATAAGATCGATAGAGACAAGCTGCTGGAAGCCTTCACGGGTGCGGTCGAAGGCGGGGCTGAAAGAGCGGATCAACTCATGGCGGCGGTAATAACATCCTGCGACGCCGCAATGCCAAGAATGAGGGGAAACGGACGTAGACCGGTCCACTGGTGGAACCCTGAGATAGCCGAGCTCAAGAAGAGGACAAACTGCCGACACAGGGCTTGCCATAAAGCCCGGACCCCCGAGGAGAAGGACGCAGCATACAGGGATTATCGGTCCTCAAAGAAAGACCTGGCCCGAAAAATCAAGAAGGCCAAGCGGGCATGTTGGGAGGAACTATTAACCCTCCTGGACGAAAACCCATGGGGAAAAGCCTATAAGATAGTAGCAGGCAAACTAAAGGGAAGGACTAAAATCCCAGGACTCCGTTGATTATAGACGATAAAGGGTTAAAATTTAGTTTGTAGATAAGCGCACGCTCTTGAAAAAATCACTAACCAATTAACACTAAAAAAGCAATAGTTTAGGCGTTGTAGCTGTTTGAAGGTAGAAATATGCAAAATTACTTTCAAGATGGCTACTCCTTCGCCCCGCAAGGGTTCAGACTTGGACAAAAATTTTATTTAAAAATACCTTTTAGAAAAGTGTTCTCTATCACCACCTCTATGTGAAAATTCTAAACGTACGCGAAAACATCCTAAATATATATCTATTGCTATGATCTACCATTAAAATTGATTACATGAATTAAAAATAATTTTTAATTAAATTATATCACTTTTGCAAAAGGGCAATTATTTTGAATTTTGAAAATAATTGCTTTTTTGCAATTTGTTCAAGTTCAGACTCTTACGTGTATGTAGTCGATATAATATCTCAAATTCTATTTGACCGATTAAATTTAAATTTGGCGTGTATGTTGCTTTATAGCCCATACCTTGGAAATCGCAAAATTATTATTATAATTTTTAAAAAATAAAAAATATAATTTAAATTAAGAAAAACAATGTTAAATTTTTTTTTTCGGACCTTGTATCTTTTAAATAAAAACTCTTAAAAAAACAACAAAAATCAATTTGGATAGCAAATTTATTACGCCACAACTTTAGTCTTTTATTTTTTTTTTTTAAACAACCAGTTCCATAGATAATTCGAAAATAATGTACAGGTACGAAAAATAATTAATACGCATTTCTTCCGTACAATAATCTACGTACTCTTGTCTATGTCCTTTCGAGACTTTGCTCTTCTTGTTCGTCCTGGAGTTTATTCTTGTTGAAGATAATCTCCACCATCATCTTCTCGATAAGGTTCCAGGCTTCCACGCTACCCAGCATCAGCTTTACGATGTTGGACGCAGTAAGTTCTTGCCCCAACTGCGTTTGGGCGGTTTGTCTGAAGTCGCCCCATTTGATGCACTTAAAGATAGTGTGCTCGGCATCGTCTTCCTCACCACAAAAGAGGCAGTTGGGGGTATTCGCTCTCTTAAAGCGGTGCAGGTAACTTCGGAAGCATCCATGGCCGCTCAGAGCTTGGGTGGTCTCGTATTTAAGATCGCCGTAACTCCTGTTGTACACGGTTCAATGTCCGGGATTAGACGATGTGTCCATCTCCCCGTGGGAGACGCCGTCCACGAGATCTGCCACCGCTGCTGGATTTCAGCTTGGTTTTCTTTGTGCGGTATTTGCACTCCCTCAGCTCGGCCTTTAGGTAGATCGGCGTAATTGCAGCCAGCACCAGAACCGCTGCCGTGGACACCGTTCTATAGGCCCTGCAAGTCCGCAGCGCGCACTGCCTCTGGGTCGTGGATGGGCTTCCATCAAGCGTCTGTATGACACTTTTTGCAGGGCTGGAGCCCAAATCGGTGCCGCGTACAGTAGGACCGACTCGGCCACTGAGCACAGGAGTATCCTCTTCATCTGCAGCAGCCCGCCCATGTTTGGCATAATCCTGCCGATGGCCTCCATTGTTGTTGAGGCTCTGGTTGCGACCCTCATGATATGCGGCTTGAATGTGAGGGCCCTGTCGATATCCACATCCAGCACCCTAACCTGGTCGCCTGATACGCCTCTTCCCCGAGAACACCACCGCCTCCGACTTCTCCGGAACGAGTTTCAGTCCTCTGGGAGACATCCAGTTGAATATGCTGGCCACCGCGCCGTTGGTTAGTTCTTCTAGTTCGTCTTCAGTCCTGGCTTCCACTACGACCGTGATGTCGTCTGCAAAACATGTTGTACTCACCCCTGGTGGTGTGGGGAGCCTGAGGACGCCGTCGTACATCACGTTCCATAGCAAAGGGCCAAACACCGAACCTTGCAGAACCCCACTGGACACCCGCATCGTGTGCCTCCAGAGCTTCTCCTCAATCATGAGCGTTCTACCGTGGAAGTAATTTGCAATTATGTTCAGAAGGTACGGCGGTATATTTCTCCTAGTTAGTTCTGCCATGATCAGCTCCCAACGCGCCAAGTTGAACGCATTTTTGACGTCGAGAGTGACCAGGGCCACAAAGCGTCTCCGAGTTCCCCTTCTACTTCTCGCTGCCCTGATCTTCTGGACCATGCAGTCGAGAGCGTCGATGGTGGACCTGCCCTTTCGGAAGCCGAATTGCTTGTCCGAGAGCGGGGGGCTCTTCTCGATTTCATCTTGTAACCTTTGTAGTAGCAATCTTTCCAGGAGTTTTCCTGCATGGTCTAGCAGGCAGATGGGCCTGTAGGAGCTCGGCTCTTACGGCTCCCGTCGGTGGTCTGGATCCAGCCGCGATCCATTTCGCGGTAAGGCTCGCTAATTATTGCGAAATCCGCCTTCCTGGTTTGGATGGTGTGCATCAGGAGGTCTTGGGCGGCTCTGGCGTGGTTAAGGTTTATTTGGAGGAAACTCGTTTCTCTTGCTGGTTTGCTGTGCAATTTTCGGGCCGGGTTTCCTTGCCCGGTCTCTTCTCTCCTTTGCGACTGGACAGCTGTAACTCGTTGTCCTGGGTAAACACCTTACCCCTCCCCCCAAAGTTAAATTTTTTATTAAAATTGGTGTCGAATATGAGCTTCCATTCCCGTCGCTTGTGCTCCAATCGTCGCGGAGTTATTCGAAATGAGCTACATTTATATTTTTATGCTTCCCCCTCCCTCCTAAATCTTAAGATAGTACAACTTTACTAAATTAAGTTTTAAATAATACGTTTTTAATCATACCACTTCTAACGTCGTTGATTTAAACTATGCTCGGCGAGCCAACACACCGCCCTGCGGAAACCACCAATTAAACGGAATTAATAGTTTTTATGCGCAACTTGCTCGGAGATGTGCAAAATTTGAAACAACCTTAACATTAAAATAATTAAATTATAATGATGAGCCCATTGAAGCTCTATCGATTGACACCAAAATTTCGTAAAAATTTTCAATAATAAATTCAAAAACAATAGAACCCCCCCCTCTTCTACGTCAACTAAAACAAAAGAATTTTTGTTTAACCTATCGACAACTAATTGAATTGGGTACAGATTATAGACATAAATAGAAAACATTTTCACTGTTCGAAAAAATTAAAATTGAACGAAATATATATTGCAGTGTTTTCTCCTGCGGTATGAGGGTTGATTACCTATTTTATAAAAAAATCTTCGAACTTAAAAAAAATATATATTAGAAATTAATTGTAACGTGAAAAATACATAGAACGTAGAAATTATTATTATGTAAACAAAACACAGAGTAGGACTAAAGCCTAATTGTCATAGTAATCCGGAATACTGCAACATTTTTATAATGGATTTTTAGTAAATATTTTAATTTGCTAATTTTATTCTTCAAAAAAATTAACCCAACGAATATTTTTATTATAAACTGCGCAGTTTCTTGATTTATTAAATTATTTTTTATTTGGTACTTTTAAATTTAAAAAAATTATTTTTTAAATAAAAAAAAACCACTATTAGCTCACATAGCACTTTCAAATCAAATTAAAATTTATTTTTAATTTATGTTAATTATATCAGTTTTATTTTAGCGGCTCAACAAAGCCGTTTTGTTTGATTCGGCATAAAAATAAAGAATAACTTTTTTTTGTAAATTATAAATTTAAAAATTGGCACAAAAAATTTAAATGGTTCAATTGACTTACCCGGTATAAAAACTGGTATGTATTATTTTTTTAAATATGCAGTAATAATTTTTGTAATATTTCATTATGCTCTAAACCATGTTTCCCAGCCTTAACGGACGTCTATTTTTAAAACCTTACAATAATTTTATTAAAAATGTATTATCGCAAGTTTAATGGTTTTGAACGGGAGATTAATGGTTTATAACGGAAATTAAGTTAATAGTTTGGAACTTCTCTTATATATCCGCACTCAATTCATAAAATTAATACAAAAAAAGAAAAATAAATAAATAATAATAAGTAATTCTAGGTATATAACGCAAACATTAAAAATAATAATTATTAAACGTAATTATATAACAGTGTTCAGGAGGCGCCCAGGCTGTAAAAAAAATATATTAATTTTAAAGTCGCAAAAAACAGGTTTTTTTCGGACTACGAGAACAACACCTTTGCTGCAGCCTACACAGGCAGAAATAATACAAAAAGCATAAAAAATAGCTTATCATTATTATTTGTCGTTTACTTGATATCAAATTCCTACTTGCATGAATAGGACGATAACCGACCACAAAAACTTTTCTAGATAAAAAAATAAAACATATTCACTTTTATTCAACATAAAAAACTTCACCTTGCTGAATGCTGGTGTAGTTTATGCGGCTAATTAATAATAAAAGTAAAAAAAAAATTAATTAATAGCGGAGAGCAATGAAATCATAAACCAGGTCTTTACACATTTAATTACTTTGACTTACCTGTTGACTTGGTGATTAGGTTTTCTCGGGGTTCCCATACCACAGCATCTATAAAATTATAGGTACGAAATAGATTAGTCCTTCAGTCAAGAGGTTACATCACCTTGGCGCATGGAAAAATGGGCATAAAAATTTTTTTTTGCGCAACTATTAAATATGGTATAAAATAATTCTTTTTATTTTTTTATAAATAATTTGAAATAATAAATAAAAAAAAAATTAAAAAGTGACGGAGTTATGAGTCATTAAAAAGAATCTTTACTGATTTTCTGTCAGACATCATCTGAATTTTTTTTCTTATTTAGCGAGGTAATAGCTACGATGTAGCATAAGAAAAATTTTTAGAAATTACAGCTGCTTGAAATTTTATTTATTTAATTTATGCCACGTTTACTCCTGATTGCTATAACTTCGGAAATAATGGGTTTTATAATGTAAAAATATTTTTTACATTTTTAAAATTTCTACCCTTGCCAAAAAAAATTTTTTAAGAAATTAAAAAAAAAAATTTGAAAAAACATTTCTAAATCACAGCGAAACAAATTGAGAGGATTTGTTTAAAATAAAATTATAAGGATAAAAATTATTTAATTTAGCATCTAATAATTTTAATTAAAAATTAAATTGCAATTTAATTTTTTTTTAAGAGGCCAACCAAAATATACTGTATACTACCCCTCCCCCCTCTATATTTTTTTATGACATTTTTTGATACATTACAAATTGATTTTATTTTATTTATAATTTTTATCGTGCGTTTGGGGGGGGGGGGGGTATGCAAATAATTATCTTGAGCTATGAGACTCTTCTAATTCAAAAATGTTGTATAATGTTGTTACTTGCATGTGGTATAACCGCGTAACCGCACGTGAACTCCCACAGCTGTCCTCGTCAAACAAATTCTGTTGTGAAAAATCTTTCAAATTCTAATCTTTACCACTTCACCAATTAAAACAACTTTTTTTTTATAATTAAATTCAGAATTACTTTTTATTTAAATCATCAAAATCATAATATAGCGGAGAATAAAAATTTCTACCGCTCGCCTTGCTGGCACAACGCCGTCTCTTGGCTAACCTCGCTGAAGCCATTCTCCCCACTTCGCTCATTACCAACACAATATTTACAAATAAAGTCTTATGTACAGTATGTTTACAAATAAATAATTAACATAAAACAAACTTCAAAATAAATAATGTTTTTAACGTTTCAAAATACGACAATACGTTAGCAAGAGACGGGGGGGGGAAGAAAACGTGACATTCGCTCAGTTCATCTATATTTTATACTTTCTTAACAAATGGTTTATGGGATGCGGCTAGCTTTCGTGACGTTATATTTTTGGAGGTTTCCAAAAATGTAACGGGGAGGGGGGGGGGAGGGTCTTAAAAGACATGATTTTACATAAAGTACTTTCAATTAAACAACTCTAATTTTTAGTTTAACATGAAAATAATTTAATCGTATCATAAAATTATTCTATTACCAAACCTTTTACGGTGATTTGGTGAGATCATCAACAGATTTTCGGATGATCTGCTCTACTATTTTTGTTACGATACAAAAATTTAACTTTCAGATAGTCTACGTTTGGTTCTTGCAGCAGGCATATTTTCAACGGTTTAATTATAAACCTGTACTATTAAGCATTTAAAAAAAATGAATAAATAAATCTTGACGATTTACAATAGAAAAATATTTAATTTCCATAAACATGTTTAAAAATATTTCTATCGGCTTAAAAATATTTTCATTCAAAATTATTACGATTCAATACTTCCACGATTAAGCAAATTAATAATATTTACGTTACCGGTTAAGGAAGCTATACATAATGGCGTCTGGCCATCGTTTGCAGTAGCATCGACTTGGGCTCCATTATTTATTAAAAGTTTAACAATATCTTCGTGACCTTTTTGAGCAGCACTATGTAACGATGTCCAGCCATCGTTATCTGTAGCATTGACTTCGGCGTTACTTTTTATCAAAAGATCAATAATATTTGTGTTACCGTCTATAGCAGCTAAATGTAACAGTGACATATTATCATTTGCAGCAATATTAACTTGAGCTCCACGATCTATTAGAAGGTTAACAATATCTCCGTGGTCTTTTTGAACAGCAAAATGTAACGATGTCCAGCCATCATTATCTGTCGCATTAACTTCAGCATAATTTTTTATTAAAGTATCAATAGCTTCCATACGGCAATATGCGGTAGCTGCATGCAACGGTGTATTACCAGTAAAGTCTCCGACATTGACTCCGGCGTTATTTTTTATCAAAAGATCAATAATATTTGTATTACCGTTTACTGCAGCTAAATGTAACGGTGACCTATCTTTAATCGTAGGAATATTGACTTAAGCTCCATTATCTACTAAAAGGTTAACGATGTCTTCGTGGCCTTTCTGAGCAGCAAAATGTAACGATGTCCAGCCATCGTTATCTCTAACATTAACATTGGCATTGTTTTTTAAGAGAAAATCGACAGCTAGTATATGGCCATGTACGATAGCTGTATGCAACGGTGTGTTACCGTTAACGTCCCTAATATCGACTTCGGCATTTCTTTTTATCAGAAGATCGATAATGTTTGTATTACCGGTGATGGCCGGTATATGTAACGGTGGGCAGCCAGTATTTTCAGCAGCATCGACTTGAGCTCCACTATCTACTAACATGTTGACGATGTCTCTATGACCTTCATGTGCAGCAAAATGTAAAGGTGCCCAACCTTTATTATCGGTAGCATTGACATCGGCATTGTTTTTTATTAGAAAATCAACAGTTTCTATGTGGCTGTGTAGGGTAGCCGCATGCAATGGTGTCCGACCTTTAACAGATTTGATATTAATTTCAGCGTTGTTTTTTATGAGCAAATCAATTATATTTGTGTTACCGGCTACGGCAGCTATATACAACGGTGAACATCCTGAATTTTCAGCACCATCGACTTTAGCTTTACCATCTATTAAAAGGTTAACAATGTCTCTGTGGCCGTCGTGAGCAGCAATACTTAACGGTGTCCATCCATTATTATCGGTAGCATTGACATCGGCATTATTTTTTAGTAGAAAATCGATAGTTTCCAAGTGGCTGCGTAAGGTGGCTCCGTGCAACGGTGTCCTACCCTTAACGGCCCTGATGTTGACTTCAGCAGATTTTTTTATCAGAAGATCGATAATATTTGGATTCCCACTTATAGCCGCTATATATAATGGTGAACAGCCGGTACGATCAACGGCATCGACTTGGGCTCCACTATCTATTAAAAAGTTAACGATGTCTCCGTTGCGTTCCAAAGCAGCAAAATGTAACGGTGTCCAGCCTTCGTTATCCGTAGCATTGACATCAGCATTGTTTTTTATTAGAACATTAACAGCTAATATATTATGGCTAAAACCGACAGCGGCATGCAATGGAGTTTTACCATCAACATCTCCGATATTGACTTTAGCATTTCTTCGTATCAAAAGATCAATAATGTTCGTCTCACCTTTTGCGGCAGCTAGATGCAATGGTCGACCACCAGAATTTTCAGCAGCATCGACTTGGGCCCCACTATTGATTAAAAGGTTAACAATATCTTCGTGGCCTTTTTGAACTGCAAAATGTAGCGGTGTCCATCCATTATTATCTGTAGCGTTGACTGCTGCATTGTTTTTTATTAAAAAATCGACTGCTTCGATGTGGCCGCCCAAGGTAGCTCCATGCAATGGCGTTCTAAAATTAAAAGCTCTGATATTTACTTCAGCGTTTTTTTTTATCAGAAGATTAATAATATGTGTGTTACCGTTAATAGCAGCTATAAGCAGTGAGGTGCTACCATGAATATCTTGAGCGTTAACGTCAGCGTTTTTTGATACTAGAAGATCTGCAACATCTTCGTTACCCATCATCGTGGCCACATGTAGAGCAGTTAAATTTTTAATAGATTTAGCGTTAATTTCTGAACCATTTTTTATTAAGAATTCCGCAATGCCATAATGGCCATTCACTGCTGCGGCGTGCAGTGGTGTATTATTATGTACATCTTTCAAGTTAATGTCAATACCATGTTCGACAAGAGCAGCTACCGTTGGCAAATGGCCACTCCATACTGCTACGTGTAGTGGAGTTCTGCATTTAACAGCAGCAGCATTGGGGTTGGCATTACTTTTTAATAAAAGATTAACAATTTTGTCATGCCCATAACTTACCGCGTAGTGTAAAGGTGTAGCGTAGTATTCATCGATAGCATGAACGCAAGCTCCGTTTTCCAATAGTATAATGGCTATGTCATCGTGATCGTTCTCAGCTGCACAGTGTAAAGGCGTAAAACCAGATATAACTGTCTCGTTTGAGATTGAGGTGTGCCCGTACATAATATCCATATATCCTTCTTCCAGCTGGTCGTTGAAGGCTGCTTTATGTAACGGTGACGGTACTACGTCAGTGTTACGGGTTCCAATAACATTAACATCTGCCTTATTTTTAAGTAACAATTTAACTATTTCTAGATTACCAGTCTCCGCAGCATCGTGCAGCGGAGCAAAACCGTCCATAGTTTTATTAATATCCCCATCGTCATACTTTTCCAGTAGTATTTTAACAATATCCATGTGGTTATTCCTTATTGCGTAGTGTAAAGGAGGTAAACCATTATCATCTAGCGTAAAAGCATTGGCTTTGTATTTTAATAAAACTTCAACAGAATTCTTGTGGCCAATTTGAGAAGCAACATGCAGTGGTGTTCTGCCTTTATTATCTACTTCGTCAACATTTACCCCTTTTTCACTTATAAAAAAGTCTACAATATTCTGCCTTCCGTTTGCAGCAGCGACATGCAGTGGAGTTTGACCATCGTTGTCCTTAACATTGACGCTTACATTGCCATCAAGAATAAAATTCAAAACTTTAAGACTAGATCCCTTCGCAGCAAAATGTAACGTAGTCCATGAATTAATCGTTTTAGCTTTAATATCCGCCCCTTTCTTAAGACAACCCTCTAAACTATCTAAATTTTCTTCTTTCACAGCATTAAACATTTCTTTCTGATTAGTAATGGTGACTAAACCTTCATCGAATTTTTTTCTCAATTTATCAGGATTGTCGTCGATCAACTTTCCGATCGCTTTCTCTCTTTCCGTTATAATATTTTCTTCGATACTAATTTTTTTAGCGTTTAAAATAACTGCGATGGATGGATCGGATAATATATCAACTATAACATTATCGTGTGCCAAATGATTACGTAAACATGTTCCGTGTAATAACGGGGTGTTATCGTCTACAAAAAGTGCATTATTTTTCAAATAAAACTTCGAGATACCCAAAATTGACATTATATCCAGAACAAGCATTTCGAGCACAGCTTGCAGATTTTTCTCGCCTTTATAGAGAGTAATATTTTCAGTAATAAAAGAATTTTTCCTTAAAATATCTTTTAGGTCCGATAGCTTCAGTCGAAGTTGTCGGTTCCATTCGTCGTCTGTTAAATGGCCAGTGTTTACAGCTTTGGGAACCAACCGATGGACTTTTTTCAGCTTTTCCCTAAATTCCTCAATCCATTTAACGCGGCCGGTTACAAATGTGAGCATATAATAAATTTCATAATTTATCCCGAAGTTTATAATCTTTCCATGATCAAAATCGTCACTTTGTTTTCTTGATCTAACACTGTCGAAGATTTCAAATATCAGTTGAAGAATATTTTTAAGACCGGAAGGTTCTATTTTTGACGTTATATTCTGTAAAGCCACATCGGCATTGATTCGGATTACTCGAAGCAGGTTCTGATTAATCGTATTATCACGCAGTAACATACTTAAGTTCCGTAGGTTTGCAAATCCTGTAACATAATCAAATCGTTTAATTTTAGAATGAGTTCCCGCAAAATTAATTATATCGTTAATTTCATGGAAGAGCATCTCTTCGTAATTCGTCTTATCTTCTATCTCATCGCTTAATTTTTTAACAAGGCTTTCCAGCTCCTCGTGTTCCGTAATCTTAAAATTTTCTGTTCCAGCCATTTCATCCAATTTAAAAGTGCTAAGCTCTCGGAGAACTTTTACTATTTCATCTAAATCTTCACTCACAAGAATTCTTTCTAAAAGTGTCCTGATTTTTTCGATTTTGTGTTTATAAAGAATAACGGTAATTGCTTCGCCAACTTTTCTAAGGTCATTTTGAATGTTACGGAAGTCCACATCAGACTGTTTTTCAATTTCTATTCTCTTCGAAAGTGAATCGGCATGAGATATCGAATCACGTAAAGCGACAATAATATCTTTTACGTTATCGTGTAACGATAGCATCAAACGTTCACTTGTACAATGCGATAATTTAGGAGATTCAAGAGTATTTTTTAAATGTTCACCGATTACCTGTAAAACCCTTGCGATAATTAAATGTCCTTCTTTTTCATGTTGGTCAGCCGATAGTGCTACATTTATATAATCACTTATTTTCTGTAAAGAATACACATCCCGAATCTGTTGATAGTCGTAATACAAATCTTCAAATTTACGATCACTGCTAATAATATCCAAAATAACCTGTTCGCGTTTTAATCTTGGGAGACAATGAAGTTTATTACCTTGAATAATAACCTTTCCCAGTTGCTCTCCGAAAAGTTCCAGGTAGTTCAGAATCTTATGTTTATTCAATGTCGCACTATAAAACAGATTCATTTCTTGTAGTTTCGTACGAGAAGAAACAAAAATAACCAAACAGAACTCAATTTCTTCCCAAGGTAAAATATTGTACGTGGACTTCAACTGCCGCTTCAGTGTATGAATATTTTGTACAATAAACTTGACGATAAATAAAAATTTTTCATCCACCTCTTCCGATTTTGAGTAATCACTTGTTAGCAAGCTAATTTTTTCTAGTATTAAATTAATCCGTTCTTTAATTTTATCAAGATCGCTCTTAACGTTTTGATCACGATCGGTAGTATTCGAAAAGAACCGGAACTCTAATAACTTATTTTCGACAAAAAAGTTAATATCGTGTGACAATGGTACGTTCTTCAATTTTAATTCGTCGTAGGCTTTCGAAAGAATTTCATCCAATTGTAACGATCCAACGTGGGACCACTTCCTAATGAGAGTATCGAGAACCCGAACGTCTTCTAAACGTATAGCCCAATAAAAAGCCTTTTCATCTTCCGGTAACATAGCAGTTGTTCGGTGTTGAATCATTATGGATTCCTACGATTTGATAAAATACAGATTTACTTATAAATAATTTAATGGTTCAGCTGACTTACGCTAGTAATAACTTCTTCGAACGAACGAACTTCTAATAATTATTCATAAGGTATTATCGTTTAGGTGTTCTCGGAGTAGATTATCTTTGTTTCCTCAATTTCCAAAACAACTAAGAAAAAGTAAAATCATTACATAAAATAAGTTATTTAAAAAAGAATTAAGAAAACGTTCACGTTAGCTTTACCCTTGGGTGTTGTCGACATACAAACGAGCATCGCAGATGTCGGACAGCACTTTCGGAAAGTGCACGTAAACTTGCCTTCGGGGAACTTGGTAGTCAAGAATGACAAAAAGAAACCTTCGGTGGACTTAACGGACACCCTACTAATTTGTAACCAACATCTTTGAACCACCACTGATTCCGAAGCGACTTCATAAGACCTAGTTGTGACCGCTTTCTTCGTGTTCATCGAGGAGGTTTTTAGGGGTTCTTTCGTAAATGGTACTAGCTGTAAACGTTCGTGTTAACCATCATTGTTAGAGTTTAAATTTTACTTACATTACCTCTAATTGTTTCTACAACGACATTAGATGGCCTTATATCGTTAGTCTCAATTTTATTTTCTAAGGTTAGTCATTTATACACACAATGCAGGGCCGGCTTAATGCCTATCAACAGGTACTTTCGACGTATGCTGATATTCTAACCTCACTTTTTAAGTTTATTGTAATCTGCACTAACGGTGGTCGTTGTCTCAACTAAAAATTGCCAGATGGCAACCACAAAAATATCTATTTCGGAGTACCGCTTCTGAGATACTGATGAAAATTTTTATATCTGCATCGTACAGAATTTTTCTTTAAATCACTGTATCTCAAAAACGGTGCGTCAAAAAAGAAAATTTTATATAAACAAAACTGAAAGGAATAAAATTTACCACAAAAAAGTCTAAACATTTTTCTATTTTGAAGTACTGTTTCTGAGATACAGATGGCAATTTTTATATCTCTGCTTCGTACAGACTTTTTCTTTAAATCACTGTAACTCAAAAACGGTGCTGCGAAAAAGATAATTGTATATAAACAAAAATGAAAGAAACGAAATTAACTACAAAAAATGTCTAAACATTTTTCTATTTTATAGTACTGTTTCTGAGATACAGATGGCAATTTTTATATCTGTGGATCGTACAGAGTTTCTCTTTAAATCACTGTATCTCAGAAACGGTGCGACAAAAAAGAAAAATGTATATAAACAAAAATGAAAAGAATGAAATTTACTACAAAATATGCTTGAACATTTTTCTATTTTGTAGTACTGTTTCTGAGATACAGATGGCAATTTTTATATCTCTGCATCATACAGAGCTTTTCTTTAAATCACTGTATCTCAGCAACGGTAGGACAAAAACGAAAAATGTATATAAACAAAAATGAAAGAAATAAAATTTACTACAAAAAATGTCTAAACATTTTTCTATTTCAAAGTACTGTTTCTGAGATACAGATGGCAATTTTTATATCTCTGGATCGTACAGAGTTTTTCTTTAAATCACTGTAACTCAGAAACGGTGTGACGAAAAAGAAAAATGTATATAAACAAAAATGAAAAGAATGAAATTTACTACGAAATATGCCTGAACATTTTTCTATTTTGTAGTACCGTTTCTGAGATACAGATGGCAATTTTTATATCTCTGCATCATACAGAGTTTTTCTTTAAATCACTGTATCTCAGAAACGGTGGGAAAAGGAAAAGAAAAATCATAATTCATTTATATTGTAAATAATTTTAAAGTTTGAATTTGTTTTAGTATTTATTTATCATTGTACATAAAAATGTTTGTTAAATCTTGCTATGTAAATAAAGGTGGGAAGAAAATAAAACTAGAAAGAGTAGGGCTTAGAAGTGGAAGACTTGGGCTCAGACCTTGACGTCGAGCAGTCGAGCGGACGAACATCATTCCCGCAATAAAAACTAAATTGTTAATTGTTTAAAATCAATAAAATAACTTAGGTTGATTTGATGTTTTTATTTAAATTAATAAAGTGAAGTGAAAACAAAATAATAAAATTGAAGAATTAGTGAAAATTTTGGTCGATGTGCAAAAGTACATCGCAACAAATTTGTGTAACCAGGCGTACTAAAGTCAGCTGGAATACCACATGAGTAGCGAGCGCGCACGTGGAGCAAAAGTTCAATACCACATTCAAGGTAACAAAAGATTAAGCATTTTAATTTTTAATTAACAATTTTTAAACACTGAAGAGTCTCATGTTGAGTAATGGATACCCAGCTAAAGTAATTTTGGGATTGAGCAAATTTTATAGATTTGCATAGCTAGGGTCATCTCAGTATATAAACAAAAATAAAGAGAACGAAATTTATTGCAAAAAATGTTTGTACATTTTTCTATTTCGTAGTAGAATTTTTGAGATACAGATGACAATTTTTATAAATTTGCATTGTATAGTTTTTCTTTAAATCACTGTAACTCAAAAACGGTGCAAAGAAAAGACAATGAATATAAACAAAAATGAAAGATATGAAATATACTACAAAAAATGTCTAAACATTTTTTCTATTTCGAAGTACTGTTTCTGAGATACAGATGGCAATTTTTATATCTCTGCATCTCTACATCATACCGAGTTTTTCTTTATATCACTGTAACTCAAAAACGGTGTGTCGAAAAAGAAAATTGTATATAAATAAAAATGAAAAAAACAAAATTTACTACAAAAAATGTCTGAACATTTTTCTATTTTGTAGTACCGTTTCTGAGATACAGGGGGAAATTTTTATATCTCTTCATCGTACAAAATTTTTCTTTAAATCACTGTATCTCAGCAACGGTGCGTTGAAAAACAAAAATGTATATAGACAAAAATGAAAGGAATAAAATTTACTACAAAATATGTCTCAACATTTTTCTATTTTGTCGTACGGTTTCTAAGATACAGGTAGCTATTTTTATATTCCTTATAATCCCCTACACCCGCACAATATTAAATTTTTAAAACTGAATTAATTTTTATTCGAGGAACATTCCACTACTTTTTTCAAATTGAGCTTTGCAATCTATAACTCCCTAATATTACACATTTAATTCCCCCCCCCCGCCACCTCAGGAAGAAATATATGTAAATTTAAATGAAAAATTCATGAAACAACGAATATTAATCTTCTAACGAAGTGGTACTGAATATTACCATTGGTTCTCTAAAAGCTACCTTGGTTACAAATTTGCATAGGTAACATTCGTGAAATTTTATTATAGTGTTTATTAACACTAATAATCTTTAGGTTTTATAAAGGTAACTGTCTAAACCATAGAAGCAGTAAATTATGTATTTGTCACAGCTGTAACTTCAACCATTAAATATCTCATTATATAACTTAAAGTACTAAGGCCATTTAGAAATTTTATAAAGCTACTATAATACTTTACAACCAATTAGTAACCTTATAAACCTCCTATATAAACCTGTAACATTAATAAACCTTATAAAAATTTGAAATAGTTTATTTGTATTTCTTATGATTATGTTCATTGTGAATTCAGGTTTAGTAATATTTCAGTTAACTTATAAATAAATAAAATTTATGTAAATTAACCTCAAAATGTAAAACTAACCGGTCATTTTACACCAATAAATTTCATCGGATGAAAGTTTAATTTTCAATTTCTGCTAATTGACCTTAATATGCACCAGATTGAAGTAGTTATATTTCGATGACCAAACTGCCATTTATGGTTTGAGCTAAATTATAACATTTTATTTTTGGAAATGTTGAGGTATTTTTTGATTACCAGATGGAATTAAAATGAAGCGATTAAATCATGGATGATCTAAATTTATTTTTTAATTTCCGAAATAATCGATTTTAAAAGTTGAGAATAGTTCGTTCTGTTGACGGTACGTGTGCTCGACGTAAATAGGAGCAGAAGTGTGTTTTATTTATTTACTTTGACTTACTTGTTGACTTGGTGATTAGGTTTTTCCAGGGTTCCCATATCACAGCATCTATAAAGTTATACGAAATAGATCGTCAGTCCTTCAGTCCACTTCTGATTATATAATAGCTGTATTCTTTTTACCTATTTTATTTCCATCTCAGTTGCACAACTGAGATAAAGTGAGCTGAGACGAACTGAGATTAACTAAGTCAAAGTGAGAAAAAGATAAGGTAAAAAGAACAACAAAAATTTACTAGTAAGTGAATTTTTTTGTTTAATTATTTTGAAGTATTAACCAAATTATTTTTTGTATCTGTCAACATAAACTTCAAAAAGACTAATTACAAATTTACTGAAACCTATAATTAAAATTAAGTATTAATATACAATAATTAAAACCAATATGTGTGAAAGAGTAGATGCAGTAGATATTAAAACGATTGCAGTAAGTGACAAGTTTAATTAAATTTTTGTGAATTTTTTTTTCTAGTAAAGTAAAAGGTCAAATATTTATTTCACATGAAATAATTTTCAGATGCTTGCGTTTGATGAAGACTCCTCTGATTTCGATTGGTTTAGCAGCGACTCTAACGATGAATGCAATATACTAGATATTCCAAACCGAATAAAACGCATTCGTGTTCCAAAATTTGAAGATGTTATTGAAGCATATAGTGACGAAGAATTCAGAAAACACTTTCGACTTAATAGAACAACATCAAATATGTGCATAAGTAATTACTTGTCTAGCTTAGTACCTAATATATTATAAATTTAATGATTATTTTTAGATAATCTGGAAAATGCTAATGTTCTACCTATACATTCATTCGGTCGTAAGAAGGTGTCTGCAAGAAAATCATTTCTGATCACGCTTTGGTACCTTTCCAACCAAGAAACTTACCGACAAGTGAGTGATCGTTTTGATGTCACTGAAAGTGCAACTTGGAAAATTATTAGAAAAGTAGTAGATTATTTAGTTAGTATCAGTTCAACCATCATCAAATGGCCTAGTGATGAAGAGGCTACCGAAATTGACAAAGGATTTGCGCAAAAGCAGGGAATTAAGCATGTAGTCGGTTGCATCGATGGCTCGCATATCCTTATTAACAAAAAAGGAACTAATCAGCATGCATATTGCAACAGAAAAGGTACACATAGTATTATCATACAAGGTGTTGTGGATAATAATAAAAGATTTATTGATCTATTTTGTGGCGAACCAGGTAGTTTGCATGATGCTCGTGTGTTCAAACGATCTGCTTTATACCGTAAAGCCACAGATGGAACCCTGCAGTTCCATAATCGATTTTTGTTAGGAGACTCTGCATATCCCACTACCTTGAACTGGTTGGTAACACCTTTTAAAGATAATGGGAATTTAACACACGAGCAAAAGATGTTTAATTTCAAACATTCTTCTACTAGAATAGTGGTTGAAAATGCTTATGCACTACTGAAAGGAAGATTTAGGAGGCTACGTTACTTTGAACACAGAGACATTAATTTTGTAGTAAAATGTGTAGTTGCTGCATGCACACTACATAACATATGCATCGACTCTGGTGAAAATATCGAAGGTATTGTCCCGTATGTTGAAGACGACAACGAGGACGAAGCTGAAGAAGAACACCATCATGCAGAGGGAATGACACGAAGAGAGGAAGTATTTAGGAATTTAACATGTAACGATATTTGAAATTTGTTTTTTAAGAATTGAAATTATTTAAATGTACATAATTATTATATTATATTATATTAAACAAACTAACATATTAATTAGGAATAGTAATCCCTGCCAACATTTCCAGAGCCAGAACTTTTCTCTCGTCTAACTTGAGTTTCCTTTCCAAGAGTTCTAACTTTTTGTTCTTCAAATTATTGCTTTCTTTTAACTTCAATTTCAATTCGTTAAATTCTTGTCTTAACTTAATGTTGCTAACTTTCTTTTGTTTTTTCTTTGGAACCTCTGCTACAAAATAGTCGTCTTCTACACATTGTATTGGTTCACTTGAAGAAGATGCCGGTGGAGATGATGGCGGAGGAGATAGTGACCTTACGGACACTTCATCATCGATTACTGTATAAGATGAGACGATTCTTAAAACAGGTGTGGAAACTTCACCAACATTTATTGAATGTGGCGAAGAAAAATTTGGTTCCATGCCTAGTATATCCTCCATTTGTTTGAAAAACACAAAGCGAGTAGGCCCCCTACCCGTTTTACCTTTTACGTCCTTGCACATTTTGTAAGTTCTTATCAAATTTAACCATTTTTTCTTGCAATTTTCGGCAGAATAAACCATCTTCTGGCTAAGTAAATCGTTGCTTATATTGCTCCAAACTTGACGACGTTTGGTGACGTGGTTTAAATGGTCTTTATAAAATTCGACGCTAGCAATTAAAGCTAACGTTTCATCATGAGCCCACATGATACGTTTTTCAGTCTCAATTTTCTACAAAAAGGTATACGTATTATTACCAAATAAATTATAGTTTTTTTCGTTACTTACCGACATGTCACTTTTATTTATAAATTAAATTGTTTAAACTTCAAAAAGACGAATTAAAAATTTAAGGTGCAGTAGATATTAAAATGATAGCAATAAGTGACAAGTTTAATTCAAATCAACCAATCCGGGACATTTCGAAATTTGTCTCAGTTGTAACACTTCAAAATAGCAAGATCAGTTTGGGTATGGAAAGGGATAATTTTGTCACTAAAAAATCAGTTCGGCACGGCACAGTACTTATGTCAAAACGGTAAAAAAAACAACCTTTCAACTGAGTAACTGAGTATCTCAGTACAATCTCACTTAAAATAAGTAAAAAGAATACAGCTAATGTCAACTATAAGTTAAAGAGGTTACATCACCTTGGCGCTCGGAAAACTAGATACAAAATTTTTTTTTTTGACGCAGCTATAAAATATATAAAATAATTTTTATTTCATTTTTCTATAAATAATTTGAAATAAATTAAAAAAATTAAAGTAAAGTGACAGAGTTATGAGCCATTAAGGTGGACCTCTGCTGATTTTCTGTTAGGCATCGTCCGAAAAATCTTTTTTTTATTTATCAAGGTAATAGATAAGGTGTAGCACTGAAAAGAATTTTTTAAATTTTTTTATATAAATGACAGCTGCTTGAAATTTTATTTATTTAATTTATGTCGCGCTTACTCCTAATTAGTATAACTTCGAAAATAATTTGAATTTTAAAGTGGTTAAACGTTTAAAATATTTTTAAAAGTATAAACAATTTATCTAGCAAAAATATTCGATTTTTGGAAAATCTCAGGGTGCTGTAACTCCTTAACATCATTGAGAATATACCTCAAACCTCTAAACCCCAAATTGCGGAAGGGGGGGGGCGTAAAAGACCCAAAGAAAAATCATATCAAATTTTTTAGAAAAACCAAAAAATGCACAAACACTTTTTAGAAGTAAAATGTTGTAATTTAACACAATATTATAAATACACCGTATGTATATTATCGCAAACGTTTTCACCATACTATGGCATCATCAAACCTCGAGAGTTAGATCTCTTTAAAGCATTTTTTTAAATTTCCACCTTCACATGGCCAGAGACGCGAAAATACTGATTTTTCAGTAAAAATAATTAAGTGCTTTTTTAAAGAGCGCGAAATAATCTACAAACTAGATTCTAACCTTTTATTGTCTAAAATCAACGGCTTTCGAGTTATGAATTAAAGTAAGTAAAAAAACGTTAAAAAATTTGAACTTTTTCTTTGTTTTCCTTTCAAAACCCCGTATCTTTTAAACGAACAATTTTACATAAAATCTGACGCCCTAGGAAATTTAACGGACTACAACTTTACCTAATAAAGGTAACTAATATCAGCAGTTAACTTGCACAAAGAAGTTCCGATCAATTTACATCATTCGGTAAATATTTTGTCGATTCACCAATATTAAAATTAAAACCAATAAAAATACATTTATAGGTTTTCCAAAAACAATTCAAATCTGGCTACCATTTTTTATTAATTTATTAAATAAATTAGAAACATTTTCCAAAATTTGCACTGATTCGACTTAAATTTATAGGGAAATTGCAGTTGCACTACCTAATTCCAAATATTTTACACACTAATTTACACTAAACGACTTAGAAGCTAACTCACTAAATTTTGTAGAATATATTGAAACTATAAATTTGCAACCTGCGGTAACAATTTCTCGGGTTGACTTTTCCCAGGTTTGCATATTTAATGTCTTTATTTGTTTTTAGCTCCACCGATCTTTGTGAACCTCACTAGCCGACTTGACGAAGGTGAAAATAATTCGTAATTCCAGACCATGAAAATTATTATATAAGATTGCAGTCTCTGGAAGGAGCAACTCATAATATCAGAGCGGTTTCTTCTCTTGGAATGTAGAAGTTGTTTGTGCTGGCGACTTGTGAATTCAAAATAGTCTGGTGGGATAGCCGGAAACTTCTTACGATTAAATTTTCTGTGTTCTAGGGGAAACGAAAGATTGTTCGGTTGTTTTAAAATACTGATGAACTGCAGAATCCTCTCTCTCGTTAGCCCAATTTTTGCAAATCCGAAACGATTTCAAAATAAATTCCATCTAGAATTATTCACAAAATTGTAGATAAAGTAAAATAATCTATTCGTAGACCGAAAACTCATAGTTTGTCAACAAAATATTTCAAATCACAACAATATACCTTCACAAAACACTGTATTTTCAGTTTCGTAGGACGACAAACAGACCGTACAGGCAGTACCGATAAATTTTATGCACAAAACTGTCTCTCATCAGTATGAACTCGTAAAAAATGTCCTTTGAGACTGTGCTTATGAGAACATTTAAACTCACAAAGGTTACATTTAAAAGGTTTCTCGCCTGTATGGGTTCGTAAATGACGATTCAAGTGAACTTTTCGATTGGATTTATAATCGCAAATTGTACACTCAAATGGTTTTTCGCCGGAATGACTTCGTAAGTGATCTTTTAAAGTATGCTTAAGACAAGACTTATAATCGCAAATATAACACTCGTATGGTTTCTCTCCGGTATGAGTCAGCAAATGACCTTTCAAACTATGCTTCTGAGAACATTTATAATCACAAATGTTGCACTCAAATGGCTTCTCGCCCGTATGAGTTCGCAAATGCCGATTCAGATGAATTTTTCGATAGGTTTTATAATCACAAATGTAGCACTCGAATGATTTTTCGCCGGTATGAGTTCGTAAGTGCCGTTTTAAATATGCTTTTACAGAAAACTTATAATCGCAAATTTCACAAACAAATGGTTTCTCGCCTGTGTGAGTTCTTAAATGAACTTTCATGTTCTGCTCACTAGAACTTTTATAATCGCAAATGTTACATCCGAACGGTTTCTCACCGGTATGAGTTCGTAAATGAGTTGTCAAATGAACCTCCCGATAGGTTTTATAATCACAGAAGTCACATTCAAACGGTTTCTCGTTGGGATGAATTTTTGCATGCTCCCGAAGATGCAGTTTATTAGTGAATATTAGCTTACATACCCGACATTGAAACTGTTTACAATCTTGGTTCAGTCGAGAATCACCAATTAGAGTTTCTTCTTTGATGTCGATGGAATGATGCAAATCTTCTAGTTTGACATCCGGGTCTTCTATATCTTCAGTTTTAATTTCCTCTTTAATAATTACTAATTCTTCTGAAAGCACCGTCTTATTCATATCAAAACAATTATATTACACCGAATGACTTTTATGCGATTTATTTGTGAGATTTACAAAAATTATGTCAACTGTCATGATAAAATAAAAATAGTGATTAAGCTGCCCGCGCCGGCAAAATAACAATATTATCTTACCGGCAATTCTGCAAATATCTACCTTCAAACGGCCAGCTATTTTAGTGTTAACAGATTAGTGATTTTTTAAAGAGCATTCGCATATCTACAAACTAGATTCTAACCTTTTATCGTCTAGAATCAACGGTTTTCGAGTTATAAATTAAATTAAGAGAAGAAATTTTAATGTTCTTACCCGCAAAATTACATTTTAACATTTTTGGTCAGCTCCTTCGTAGATTATTTTATCTAATTTATGTTATATTAGAAAGCACGGTTTATTCCGCTTACGGCAGCCAAACCCCTACCGCTGACTGTAACAAAAAAAATTACACATTTTATTTTTTAAAAAACTTTAATTTATAAATAAAAATAATCCAAGTTTATTAAAAAAATACAATTTTGTTGCTTTGGTGCTTTGGGATCGATGCCAACGTGGACGAATTCTTCGATCGTATCAATAATTTTTCTTTTTGATAATTTAAACCGAATGAGTTTGTAAATGAATTGCCAAATTTCTCTTACGAGAGAACTTAAGATTGCAAATATTACAGCCAAATTCTTTCTTGTCGGAATGAGTTCGTTGATGATTTTTCAAACCCGATAGAAAAGCACATTTATAATTACAAATGTCACATTCAAACGGTTTCTTGCCACTGTGCGTAACTAAATGAACTCGCAAGCTGCTTTTTTGCGAACATTTATAATCGCAAAATGAACACGAAAATGGTTTTTCACCAGTGTGCGTTGTTAGATGACCTTTCAGAGTGAATAAACGTGTGAATTTCAAATCGCAAATTGCACAGGAAAATCGTTTTTCACCGGTGTGAGTTACCATGTGTCTTTTTAAAGTTGACGATTTAGAACATTTAAAGTTGCATATTTGACACTCAAATGGTTTCTCGCCATTATGAGTCACCATGACATGATATTTTAAGCTTGCCGACAGCGAACATTTAAAGTCACAAATATTACACTCGTACGGTTTCTCGCCCGTGTGAATCCGTTGATGACGTTTCAAACTACCCTTAAGCAAAGTTTTGTAATCGCAAACATCACACGAGAAGGGTTTTTCACTGGTGTGCACTTTTAAGTGCCGTCTCAAAATAATTTTAGACGAACATGTTTTATCACAGATCGTACACTCGAATCGGTCTGGTGCGATATGAATTTTTGCATGTTTCGTCAGTTTTAATTTATCGGTAAACACTACGTTACATACCCTACACTCAAATTGTTTGCGTATTATTTGGGTTTCGTAATCTTGATCCTGTTCGTTCACCGAAGTCTCTTCCTTAATGTCGATGGCATGGTGCAAACTTTCCAACTTAATTTCTTCGTTCCAATTTTCCAATTCTTCCGACGATACCCTGTCGGTTATTGAAGCCTCGTCTTTGATGTCGATGGAATGGTATAAACTTTCTACCTTGATATCCACGACTTCCATCCCTTCGCTGCAATTATTTAGTTCTTTATTGATATTGGTGTAAATAATAATTTAGCAATGTTATTTCTACGATGTCAAGCTTAGTACGGTTTTTATTGCACAAATTTAGCTCACCCAAAAGTATGACAACAGTAATAATCGCTAGTTCGCCATTAGCATTTGTAGATAACATGATAATAAACAAGTGCTTACGTGCGCTTTGCTTATCTTTGATACGAAAGTCGAAAAGAGAGGGGAGTCGAATACTGCTAGACCAGTGGCGTAACTACTAACAAATAAATGACAACTGTCATTTTTTCATTTGTTTCCAATCCGGTCAAAAATAAATATCCGCATGTCCCTAGATGTCGGTATATATACTGTCGTGTTGTTTTGTAAATCATTTTACATAAAAAATACAAATAATTGAAAAGAGGATAAAATACTCTATTTAAATATGTCATAGCCAACTATGGTTTCTATTTAAAAAAACACAACTTTATATTATAACGCGGAAACAAATGAAGATATTTAAAATCCCTTTAGCCCAATTTATTCTGCTCAGAAAAGTGTCCGAAAAAGGCGTAAATATTTTTTCTATAACTTTACAAACAACCGAGATATTGGTATTTAACAAAAAGTCAAAAAAGCAAACTTTTGGCCATAACTCGAAAACGAAAAATAAAAACGGATTCCGGTTTTCACCATTAAGCTTTTCTCCAAAAAAGAGATTGAAGATGTGCCATCCATTTTTCCACCGAATTCCCCATAAAAACATTCGAATTTGAACCACCCTGTACATAGCGTTAGTTAAGTATGAAAATTTTGAGCTGGCAACGTGAAGGTTAGTCTTGCGAGCTCCCGCTCAATCAATCCTCCCGGATTGTTATTCCCGCTACGATAAGTTTTAGTTTTGATTTTTTGATAATTTTTAATATAAATAAAAATAAATAGAAAGTTGTTTTATTGAAGTATAAGTGAAAAAAATTTGAAAATTTGAAGAAATTGGATAAATTTAATAATTGTGAAATAAATTTACAACGAATTTGTTAACGAGCCGCGGACAACAGCTGTGAGACGCACATGAGGTAAAATTTATACAAACCTATTTGCCAAGTTTGGAAATTAAAAATACAATTACAAGAGTCTCATGTTAATTAATAATGGATGCCACCCAAGCGAAAATATTTTTGAATTAATAAAATTTTACAAATTTGTATAGCTGCGGACATTGCAATATAATTATTATTATTAATTTCGAATAATATTTTTCATAGTGAAAAAAAAGTTAATGGTCGAAATTTAAAAAATCTCATTTATCTATTTACTACTAACGCGCACGAGTGGATTAACGAGATTATTTATTTGTAAATACATTGTACTTTGTACATAGAGTTAGTTAAGTATAAAAATTTTGAGTTGGCAACGTCAAGGTTAGTCTTGCGACAAACATCCCGGATTGTTATTCCCGCTACGATAAATTATAGTTTTGATTTTTTGATAATTTTTAATATGAATAAAAATAAAAGTAAGTTAAAAATAAATAGAAAGTTAATAATTATTGTGAAATAAATTTACAACGAATTTGTTAACGAGGCGCGGACAACAGCTGTGAGTCGCACATGCGATTGCAAGGCTACTTGAGGTAAAATTTATGCAAACTTATTTGCCAAATTTGGAAATTTTAAATTCGAAATAAAATTTACCACGTGAAAATTTACAATTCATTTAAAACAAAATACAATTACGAGAGTCTCATGTTAATTAATAATGGTTGCCACCCACGCAAGAATATTTTTGAATTAATAAAATTTTACGTCATATAATTATTATTATTAATTTAAAAAATTATTTAAAAAATCTCATTTATTTATTTACTACTAACGCGCACGAGTGAATTAACGAGATTCCCGATACCACAAACGAGTTCGATTGCGTTTCGGAGATGTTTTTATCAAATAGGCCCCGAGATCTACTCACTTCAAGTCCCATATGAGGCTCTTAGGTTTTTTTTATTATTAAATTATATCTTGTTAATCCAGTCATGCGCGTCAGTAGTAGACAGATAAGGTCCAGTTTAATGATTTTAATAAGCAAAAACTTTCCAAATGGAACTGGATCGACGCTTCAGGATCAAATTTGAGAACAGCTGCTCCTCCGAGCGATTCATCACAGCCGGAGTCCCACAAGAGTCCATCTTCGCTCCGACCCTCTTTAACATCTTTATGATTGACATTTCCACCCCAATAAATCCAAGAACAAACTCATTGCTCAACTCGGCCAATACGATCCCGCCCGTCCCGACACCACGCCCCTTGTCACCTGGGAACTGATTGCAGTGATCCCAGATCAAATAATGCAGATTAAGATGCATAGGATTGTGATGGAGACTAAGAGGGAGGAAGGACACAACTCCCGAAGAAGAGAAGAAGGAGCAGTGGTCTCGGTAGACTTGGACATTGCAGGAAAACTTAAAAGGAAAGAGCTTTGTCTTGATAATCGGTTGTCTGGCCAAGGACAGCACAAGAAAGCAGCATTCGCAAACAGAGTCAAATGTTTGCTCTACAGTAGGCTACACCAGTTTGGTTCCAGATCCCCCCCCCCCTCCCCAGTGGATCACTAGCTTGAATAATGGTTAAAATCGTACTCATCGGCGAACCCAATAAACATCTAGAGCAGGGGTTCCAAATTAGTTTTGTTTTTCTTCTCTCCTTCTACTTCAGCCGTTATTCGTCCACTCTTCAACATAGGCATCTCCTTTTCTCCCTTCAATTAAGGGTTTTTAAAGGAGGTTTTGGCAGTTAAAACGCCGCGCTTGCCGAGAGTGTCGGCGAGTTTATAGCCCATAGATCGAACTTTTGGACTTTAGATCACAACAGTGCAGTAGGCGCGATCAAGCAGCGAACCGCGGTCTCCCGTCGACTTAAGCCTTATACCACACTGTTGGTCTCAGTTTTGTTCACTATTATCTAAAAAAGAAAAAAAAATCATCAAGTTCAGCATTTAAAGGTTTAAAGTGCCGGGCCCAAACGAGACTTCCAACATCAGCATGGGTGTTGGAAACACTGAACGCACTGCACTGGTAGCGGAAGATAAATTCCCAAAAGTGTGGAAAAACGCCCCACCTTTCTTCTATTAAAGCAAGAGGTCAAACCAGCAGACGTCTCCACCCCCTATCGATCCATATGTCTATTAAAACATCTATGTAAGTACGGTTTTGGAGCGCCTAATCTTGGCTAACTCTCGAAAACCCTGAGAGCAGAAAGATCAGCTTGTCGGCTATGACCGGGTACTCTCGTTCGTTCGGGGTTCTTTTTGAAGTAACACAAAGAAAAATGGCTCTGAGAATAGCAAGAGTGCACAGCACAACGTAGTGATGGTGGTGGCTATCCGAACCTTACATCAGAGAAACTTCGTGAACGACCTTGGAAAAAAGATAGATGAACCTAGTGCCTTATTCCATCCATAGGGGGCTGGTGATCCAGAGAGTTAACGTACGAACTATACCAGATCCTCCGCTTCCATTACTTCAGAAGTGCCTCCAACGGTGGTAGCCCATATTGCTAAGGATACTGTAGAACATATTTCTTCTAGTGCCAATGTTGGACCAAACAGCGTCAAGATATCTTTGCGGGTCTCGGCTCCTAATTCACACTGGATACTTCTCTGGGGCTTCGGGAGGCAGTGTCGCTGTTAGCCAGGAAAAAAGTTGCTATCAGGAAAATGAATCAGAGACACAAACAAAAATATAAGAAGAGCAAAGTCCTGAAAGAGCAGAAGACAACGCGGATAAATTATGGTAGGAATGCTTTTGCTATGGCTAAAAATCTTACTACCCCCAGTACGGGCTAGTAGTGTCTTTTTGAAGCCCCCCCCCCTTCATGCAAAATATATTATTTAATAAAATGATACTGTTAATAATTCCCATTGCCTTAAAAGGCTTATAAGGTAATTTGATAGAGAATCACATTCATAATTATGTCAGTTTTAAGTTATATAAGATCACTTTTGGTACTTTAAATGTATGTCCTCTACATTTTTTCGTCAAAAATCGAAAGAAACAAAAAATGCAAAATTAAAAATTTTTTTTAGTTAAAAAAAACAAAAACGATTTACAGAAGGCGAAATAAAAGGCTAACGATTGGCTAACCTTAAATTTGATGATAAAAAGTTTGCAACCAATTTTTTTATTTATTTAGATTATTTATCTAAAAAAATGATACTGTTAATATTTTCGTTACCTTAAAAGGCTTATAAGGTGATTCGATAGAAACATTCGTAGTTATGAGAGTTCTAAGTTATATAATATCACTTCTGGTACTTGAAATCTTGGGCTCGTTAAATACACTTCCTCTACATTTTTTTCTTCAAAAATCGAAAGAAAAAAATTAAACATGAAGAATTAAAAATTTGTTTAACATCAATAACAAGAAAAAAAAATGATACTGTAAATATTTTCGTTACCTTAAAAGGCTCATTAGGTGATTCGATAGAGACATTCGTAGTTATGAGAGTTCTAAGTTATATAATATCACTTCTGGTACTTGAAATCTTGGGCTTGTTAAATACATTTTTTCTTCAAAAATCGAAAGAAAAAAATTAAACATAAAAAATTTGTTTAAAAGCAATAAAACGAAAAAAAATTAGAGAAAACATACAAAATAACTATAGAAAGTGAAATGAAAAGAAACAAACGATTGACTAACCTTAAATTTGACAATAAAAAGTTTGCAACCAGTTTTTTTTATTTATTTAGATTATTTATCTAACAAAATGATACTGATAATATTTTCGTTACCTTAAAAGGCGTATAAGGTGACTCGATAGAGACATTCGTAGTTATGAGAGTTCTAAGTTATATAATATCACTTCTGGTACTTCAAATCTTGGGCTCGTAAATACATTTCCTCTACATTTTTTTCTTCAAAAATCGAAAGAAAAAATTGAACATGAAAAATTAAAAATTTGTTTAAAAACAATAAAACGAAATAAAATTAGAGAAAACATACAAACGAAGTATAGAAAGTGAAACGAAAAGAAACAAACGATAACCTTAAATTTGATGATGAAAAGTTTGCAATCAGTTTTTTTCATTTGTTTAGATTATTTATCTAAAAAAATTATACTGTTCATACTTTCGTTACCTTAAAAGGCTCATAGGTGTTTCGATACAGACATTCGTAGTTATGAGAGTTATATAATATCACTTCTGGTACTTGAAATCTTGGGCTTGTAAATACATTTCCTCTACATTCTTTTCTTCAAAAATCGAAAGAAAAAAATTAAACATGAAAAATTAAAATTTGTTTAAAAACAATAAAACGAAAAAAAAATTAGAGAAAACATACAAACGAACTATAGAAAGTGAAATGAAAGGAAACAAACGATAACCTTAAATTTGATGATGAAAAGTTTGCAACCAGTTTTTTTCATTTGTTTAGATTATTTATCTAAAAAAATTATACTGTTCATACTTTCGTTACCTTAAAAGGCTCATAGGTGATTCGATACAAACATTCGTAGTTATGAGAGTTATATAATATTCCTTCTGGTACTTGAAATCTTGGGTTCGTAAATACATTTCCTCTACATTCTTTTCTTAAAAAATCGAAAGAAAAAATTTAAACATGAAAAATTAAAATTTGTTTAAAAACAATAAAAAAAATTAGAGAAAACATATAAACGGACTACAGAAAGTAAAATGAAAGGAAACAAACGATAACCTTAAATTTGACGATAAAAAGTTTGCAACCAGTTTTTTTTGTTTATTTAAGATTATTTATCTAAAAAAATCATACTGTTATTATTTTCGTTACCTTAAAAGGCTCATAAGGTGATAAGATAGAAACATTCGTAGTTATGAGAGTTCTAAGTTATATAATATCACTTCTGGTACTTGAAATCTTGGGCTCGTAAATACATTTCCTCTACATCTTTTTCTTCAAAAATCGAAAAAACAAAATTTAAAAAAAATAAAACTAAAAAAAATTAGAAAAAGCATACAAACGAAGTATAGAAAGTGAAACGAAAAGAAACAAACGATAACCTTAAATTTGACGATGAAAAGTTTGTAACCAGTTTTTTTAATTTATTTAGATTATTTATCTAAAAAAAATGATACTGTTAATATTTTCGTTACCTTAAAAGGCACATAAAGTGACTCGATAGAGACATTTGTAGTTATGAGAGTTCTAAGTTATATAATATCACTTCTGGTACTTGAAATCTTGGGCTCGTAAATACATTTCCTCTACATTCTTTTCTTCAAATTCGAAAGAAAAAAATTAAACATGAAAAATTAAAATTTGTTTAAAAACAATAAAACAAAAAAAAAATTAGAGAAAACATACAAACGAACTATAGAAAGTGAAACGAAAAGAAACAAACGATAACCTTAAATTTGACGATAATAAGTTTGCAACCAGTTTTTTTTATTTATTTAAAATTATTTATCTAAAAAAATCATACCGTTATTATTTTCGTTACCTTAATAGACTCATAAGGTGATTCCATAGAGACATTCGTAGTTATGAGAGTTCTAAGTTATATAATATCACTTCTGGTACTTGAAATCTTGGGCTCGTAAATACATTTCCTCTACATTTTTTTCTTCAAAAATCGAAAGAACAAAATTTGATGATAAAAAGTCTGAAACAGTTTTGTTTTTATTTATTTAGATTATTTATCTAAAAAAAATTATACTGTTACTGTTAACATTCCCATTATTTTGAAAGGCTTATAAGGCCTATAGAGAGTCTATCAATGGTTATATAAGAGTAGCAGTAAAATCTCCAGTATTTGATGTTATAAAACTTCGAGTTATATAAAATTACCAAACAGTTGTATAGGTAACCCTTTCCATGTCGAAGACATATTAGTTATTTCTTTAAGTTTATAATGTACAATTTCCTATATAGTGTGCCCGACGTAAAGAGTATACGATATTTATTATAATAGATAAATTAATTGAAAACCTACCGATTTGTTCCGAACATTTTAATTTTCTAGAAAATACACCGCAGGTCGGTTTGTAACTAATACATTTTCTCGCTGGTGTGAGCCTTCCGATGTCGTTTTAAATAACGTTTGTCCGAACATTTATAATCACATAGTTCACAAGTAAACGGTTTCTCACCGGTGTGTGTTCTTAAATGCGATATAAAATGTGACTTACGAGAACATTTATAGTCACAAATATCACAAAAAAACGGCTTCTCGCCGGTATGGGTTTTTGAATGAGTTTCTAAATGTGATTTTCGTGCAAACTTATAGTTACAAATTTTACATAAAAAAGGTTTCTCGCTGGTGTGAGTTTTTAGATGCTTTTTCAAATTGCTCTTGTCCGAACTCTTGTAGTCACATAATTCACAAACGAACGGTTTCTCCCCGGTATGGGTTCTTAAGTGCACTTTAAAGTGCGATGATTTGGCACTTTTATAGTCGCACAATTTGCAAGCAAATGCCTTCCTTTCGACATGAGTTATCAAATGCAGTTTGAATGCGTGTTTATGTGTATCCGTATAACCACAACTTGCGCATTCGAAGAAGTTTACACTGTTGCCTTTTCTTGCACGTATTAATTGTTCGGCATTGCTCTCGTCTTTAATGTCGATGGAATGATGCAAATCTGCTATATTGAATTTAACCTCCTCGACTTCTTCGGTTTTAATTTCTTCAATCTTCAAAACTTCATCGATGTTTTCCATAATTTGTAAGTCCTCCGACAGTTTGTTGAACTTCCCGATCTTATGTTATGTTATAAAATATAGGGTTATCTGCTTGAAATTAATCTAATGTTTAAGTCAAACCACCTAACCCAAATTGCCAATTTCTAAAAATAAGTTATTTGTACTTTTGAGACATCATGACGTAATGAATTACTTTTCTTACCATCAAAACATTGACCATTTCGTAGAATAGTGAACGCACAGCTTGCGATTAAGTCAAGAAAAGTTGCAAAAATAGAATTTCTGTAGAAAATCCATCCTATTTATTATCATTGTGACATAACTAAAATTTCACAATCCAGCACGAGCGCCATCTAGTACATTAGTTCGTTATACAACAGTGGTTCTCAACCTTTTTGGAGTCACAGTATAATTTTCAACAGCTTTGTATTTTTAATGGAGATATCTGTAACAAATGGTAATTTTAATAAATCATAGAGGGCAGTTAAAATTGCCGATTTCAATTTTTAATTAAATAAAAAGAAATGTGAAAAATTTAAAATGATTTTTTTGAATGTTTTAAGTTTTTTTGCAACAAATTCATAGTTACTACATAAAATTGTAAGCTTTCAAAATTAACCTCTCTTGACCCTTTTTTGAACATAATCTATAAAAGGCTATTACTCAAAAACTAGACAGCCGATAACAATAATTTTTTTATACATTTACGCAGAATTTTATTTACTTTAATTTTGATATGACCGGAAGGTGGCACCCCACAAATGTTGCTGGTCCTAGGAATTTCGGCATCTAAATGCCGAAAAAAACAAGAATATTTTGCTATTTTTTTAATCTTTTTTTTTTCTTCACCAAGATTACATGAAAATTGCATACACTTACATACCAAAATTCCAGAGTGACTTACCCTGCAGTTCTAAAAATAAGTCACCTATGACTAAAATGTTACTGCACTGTCAGTTTCTCGCTGGTGTGGGTTTTTATATGATTTTTTAAATGCGACTTGTGTGCAGATTTATAGTCACAAATTTCGCAACCGAATGGTTTTTCGCCGGTGTGAGTCTTTAAATGTACTTTTAAATTTGCCTTTCGTGCAAATTTACGGTCGCAAATGTCGCACGAAAATGGTTTCTCGCCGGTATGCGCATTTATATTGTGAACTTTCAAACCTTCCTTGTATGCGCATTTATAGTCGCAAATTTCACAAGGAAACGGCTTTTCGCCGGTGTGGGTTTTCAAATGATTTTTTAAAGTAGATTTTATTGCACATTTATAATCACAAAATTCGCACGAAAATGGTTTTTCGCCGGTGTGGGTTTTTAAGTGAATTTGTAAACTTAATTTGTGGGCGTATTTGTAGTTACAAATGTCACAGGAAAATGATTTCTCGCCGGTATGGATTTTAAAATGATTCTCTAATCTGGACTTCCGTAAACATTTATAATCACACATATGACACGAAAACGGTTTGTCGCCGGTGTGAGTTTTTAAGTGATTTGTTAAATTAGATTTTTGTGCACATTTATAGTCACAAATTTCACAAAAAAACGGGGTCTCCCCGGCGTGAGTGTGTATATTATGATTTTTTAAACTTGACTTGTGCGCACATTTATAATCGCAGAGTTCACAAGCAAATGGTTTTTCGCCGGTATGAATTTTTGAATGTATTTCCAAATTTGATTTTCGAGCAAATTTATAATCACAAATATTGCACACAAATGGTTTCTCGCCGGTGTGAGTCTTTAAATGCAGCCTTAAAGTCGGTTTGTGCGCAGTTCTATAGTCGCAGATCACACAGGAAAACGGTTTCTCGCCTGTGTGAGTCTTTAAATGCATTTTTAAATTTGAATTTCGCGAAAATTTATAGTCACATAACTTACAAGCAAACGGCTTTTCGCCGGTGTGTATTTTTAAATGCTTATTTAAAATTGATTTTAATGAACATTTATAATTACAAATTTCGCAGGAAAACGGTTTTTCAATGTTCCGTAACGGTTTTTCGGTGTGGGTTTCCAAATGCATTTTTAAAGTTGATTTTTGAATTGATTTATAATCACACAAATCACAGGCGAACGGTTTTTCGCCAGTGTGAGTTTTGAAATGCCTTTTTAAATTTGAGTTCTTCGCGAATGTATGGCCACAAATTTTACAAGCGTATGGTTTCACGCCGTCGTGAGTTTTTAAATGAACTTTTAAGCTTGGTTTGTGCGCACTTTTATAGTCACAAATTACACAAGAAAACGGTTTCTCGTTGGTGTGACTTTTTAAATAGTGAATTTTTAAATGGCATTTCCGAGCGGATTTATAATCACATAACTCACAATTAAATGGTTTCTCACCGCTGTGAGTTCTCAAATGCCGAATTAACGACTGTTTACGTGTAATTATACACCCGCAAATTGCGCATTGAAAAAAATTTGAACTGTCAGATTTTGTTTCCAATTTCTCGTGTGATGATTGTTTAATGTCGATCTCTTCTTTAATTTCGATCGAATGGTGCAGATCTTCCACATTATATTTCACGTCTTCCAGTTCTTCGATTTTAATTTCATAATTGTCTGTCACAATATGTGGAGTCTTCAAGACTTGAATAATGTTCTCCGTAATTTGTAATTCTTTCTTAGGTAGTAGTATTTGAGCCATATCTGAAGCAAATTAAATTATCAGATAGCGCTTGAAAAGTTACACGAAATAATTAGTAATTTTAAATAATATTAATAATTTTCGAAATGATTAATAAATCAAAATAAATTTCTATAAAAGAATCAGACTATTAATCAGACAATTAATGTATCTTATAATTAATTAATCAAACAATCGATTGATTTATCAATAATTCAAACCATCGATTAATAAAACAGTGGATTAATCTCAAATAGATTAATTAACCCGTTGATTAATCAAACGATAGATTAATTAAATCATTCATTATTTAAGCAAACGATTAAATTAGATAATAAAAAAATCAATTAATCAAACAGTTGAAGAACCAAACAATCAATTAATAAATGAATAATTGTTAATCAAACAATTGATTAATTTAGCAGTCAATTAATCAAACAAAACTTAATAAAACAATCGATGAATACAATAATTAATCTATCAAACCAACAATTAATCAAAAACTTGATTAATGCAATAATAGATTGATAAATTAAGGGATTAATCGAAAAATAAATTAATGAATCTGTCAATTAAACGATTAATTGATTAATTACAAAGTCGATCAATAGTAAAATTAATTAATGATACAATTGATTAACTTAGCAGTCCATTAATCAAATAAAATAAAAAAAAAATCAATTAATGGAAAAATTAATCTATCAAACTATCAATAAATCAAATTATAAATTAATCAAACAATTGGTTAATTAAACAAATCACTACCAAACAATTCATTCATGAAATAATCGATTAATTAAACAGTGAATTAATCATCTATAAATTAATTAATCTGTTAATTAAACAAACGATCGATTAATTAAATAATTTATTACTCAAGCAATCCATTCATTGGATAGTCGATAAATGGAAAAATCAATTAATCAATCAATTGATTAACTTAGCAGTCAATTAGTCAAATTAATTCAAGAAAACTTAATAAAACTATCGATTAATTGAATAATTAATCTATCAATAATTCAACCATCAATTAATTAAACTGTGGATTAATCGAAAAATACACTAATTAATCTGTTAATTAAAAAACGATCAATTAATTAAGTCATCTATTACCCAAGCACACCATTAATTCCATAGTCGATCGATGGAAAAATCAATTAATCATTCAATTGATTAACTTAGCAGTCAATTAATCAAATTAATTCAAGAAGACTTAATAAAACTATCGAATAATGAAGTAATTAATCTAACAAACTATCAATAATTCAGCCATCAATTAATTAAACTGTGGATTAATCGAAAAATAAATTAATTAATCTGTTAATTAAACAAACAATCGATTAATTAAGTCATATATTACCCAAGCACTCCATTAATTGGGTAGTCGATCGATGGAAAAACAAATTATCAAACAATTAATTAACTTAGCAGTCAATAAATCAAATATATTAAACAAGACTTAATCAAATAATCCATTGTTTGAATAATAATTAATCTATAAAGCTATCGATAATTCAAACCATCAATTAATAAAAAAATTGGTTAATTAAGCAAATCATTACCAAGTAAGCGATTAATGGTATAATTGATTATTAAAAGTGGATTAATAAAAAAATAGATTAATTATTCTAACGGATAATTAAGCTATCAATTACTCAAGCAATCGATTAATTAGATCGTCCAACAATGGAAAATTCAATTAACCTAACAATTGATTAATTTAGAAGTCAAATAATCAAATATTTTAAATTAATCAAATAACTAAATTAAACAATCGATTAATAAAACAGTAGATTAATCGACAACTAGATTAATTAATCTGCCTATTAATGGAAAAATAAATTAATTCACTTGTCAATTAACAAAAAAATAGATTAATTAACATGTCGATTAACCGAAAAATTGATTACTTAACTTGTCGATTAATCCAACGATCGATGAATTAAAAAATTTATTAATTAATTACAGCCACCGATTAATCAAAATATAAATTAATTAACCTGTCGATTAATCGAAAATTAGATTAATTACATTGTCAATAGACAGGTATAAATAAAAAAATTAGATTAATGAACCTGTCGATTAATCCAACGATTGATTAATTGAACAGTCAATTAATCCAACAATCAATGGCGATTGTCGAACAAACCTGTCGATAAGTCAAAAAATAGATTAATTAACCTGTCGATTAATCCATCGATTGATTAATTAAAAAATTCAATTAAACAAACAATCAATTGATAAATAAATAATTGTTACTCGAATAATTGATTATTTAGCATTGGATTAATATAGCAAACTATCAATAATTCAAGTCACCGATTAATAAAACTCTCGATTAATCGAAAAATAGATTAATTAACCTGTCAATAAACAGGTATAAATAAAAAAATTAGATTAATTAACCTGTGGATTAACCGAAAAATAGATTAGTAAAACTGTCGATTAATCCAAAGATCGATTAATTAAACAGTCAATTAATCAAACAATGAATTGATAAATGAATAATTACAAACTATTGATTAATTTAGAAGTCCATTAATCTAGCAAACTATCAACAATTCAAAACACCGATTAATCAGAAATTAGATTAATTAAAATGTCAATTAATCAAATAATCAATCGATAAATCAATAATTGTTACTCAAAGATATTATTAATTTAGCAGTCAATTAACCAAATAAATTAAATAAGACTTAACACCTATACCTACAGTGTAGGTGAAAAAGATTCTTATTAATTTACTTAACCTAAAATTTCATTTAGACACGTGAACTCTTCTAGTTTGGTTATTTGGTAAGCACAACATTTATTTTAAAGTTTGGTTAATTTCTTGATTTTTTTAAATTTTAAATTTTTTCAATTTTGTTTGGTATATTTGCTCTCACTTGTTATTTTTACTGTTATACATGACTGAGAACCGATAATAATCGTGAAATAGAGGCCTTTATATTACGTTACAGAGTTTTTCATTTTTATTTTATAGCGTAATTTTTTCAGAATTCTATTCTCTTGTTAAATGAGAATTATTGTCATTTTAGCGTTTTTTAAATATTATGTTTTTTTTGTAGTATGTATTCTGTACTTAACAGTTAAAAATTTTATTTTTTTAACATTTTGTTAGGTTTAATTTTCAAACAACTACAAATCAAACAACAAATCTATCAAACCATAATTAATTAAACTGGATAATTAAACAAATCATTACCAAACAATCGATTAATAAAACAGTGGGCCAATAAAAAAGATTAATAAATCTGCTAATTAATCAAACGATCGATTAATTAAACCATCTATTACTCAAGCAATCCATTAATTAGATAGTCTTAGATAATTGATTAAGTTAGCAGTTAATTAATCAGATATATTAAAAAAGACTTAATCAAACAATAAATTAATTGAATAATTAATCTAGCAAACTATCGATAATTCAAACCGTCGATCAATAGTAAAATAGATTAATTAATCTGTCGATTAATCAAACAAGCGATTAATTAAGCCGTTTATTACTAAAGCAATCGATTAATTAGATAGTCAATCAATGAAAAAATAATCAATTAATCAAACTATTGATTAATTTATCAGTCAATTTATTAATAAAGCAAACAAAATTTAATAAAAAAATCGATTAATGCTATAATTAATCTATGAAATTATCGATAAACAATAATCATTACCAAACAATAGATTCATGTAATAATCAATTAATAAAACAGTGGATTAATCAAAAAATAGATTAATTAATCTAAACGATCAATTTATTAAACCATCTCTTACTCAAGCAATCCATTAATTAGATAGTCTATCAATGGAAAAATTTAATTAAGCAAACAATTGTTTAATTTAGCAATACACCGATTAATAAAACTGTCGATTAATCAAAAAATAACCTAATTAACCTGTCGATTAATCGAAAAATAATTAATTAACCTGACGATTAATCGAAAAATAGATTAGTTAACCTGTCTATTAATAAAAAAATAGATTAATAAACCTGTCGATTAATCCAACGATCAATTAATTAAAAAGTCAATTAATCACACAATTAATTGTTACTCAATCGTTTGATTAATTTAGTAGTCCATTAATCTAGCAAACCATGAATAATTCAAAACACCGATTAATAAAACTGTCGATTAATCAAAAAATAGATTCATTAACCGGTCGATTAATTAAAAAATAGATTAATTAACCTGTCGATTAATCCAACGATCGATTAATTAAGAAGTCAATTAATCAAGCAATCAATTGATAAACGAATAATTGTTACCCAAACGATTGATTAATTTAGCAGTGAATTAATGTAGCAAACTATAACACAAGCCACCAATTAATAAAACTGTCAATTAATCAAAAAATAAATGAATTAACCTGTTGATTAATTAAAATATTCAATGAAACAAACAATCAATTGATAAATGAATAATTACAAACTATTGATTAATTTGTAAATCGATTAATCTAGCAAACTATTAATAAAAAGAAAATAACTTAAAAATGTTCTAAGTATTTTTGTGGTATTTAGTAGTATGTGATGTTAGAATAATCAAACTTAACAAAATGTTAAAATAATAAAAATTTTAACTGCTAAGTAAAGAAGCCTCTATATTATGTTACAGAGTTTTTTGTTTTTTATTTTTAAGTGATTTTTATCATTTCTATAGCGTAATTTTTTCAGAATTTCATTTTCTTGTTTATTCTAATATTCTAAGTTCAACCCTGTTAAATTTGAATTATTTTCATTTTAGTGTTTTTTAAATATTATGTTTTCTTTGTAGTATGTATTCTTTACTTAGCAGTTAAAATTTTTATTATTTTAACATTTTGTTAAGTTTGATTATTCTAACTATTAATAACTCAAGACACCGATTATTAAAACTGTCTATTAATAAAAAAATAGATTAAACAATCTGTCGATTAATCAAACGATCGATTAACTAAAAAATTCAATTAATAGAACAATAATTGATAAATGACTAATTAATGTTACTCAAACGATTGATTAATTTAGTAGTCAATTAATCTAAAAATAAATTAATTAACCTGTCGATTAATCAAAAAATAGATTAATTAACTTGTCAATTTATCCATCGATAGATTAATTAAAAAATTCAATTGAACAATCAATTGATAAATGAATAATTATAACTCAAACGATTAATTAATTTAAAAGTTCGTTAATCTAACAAAATATTAATAACTCAGGTCATCGATTATTAAAACTGTCAATTAATAAAAAATAGATTAATTAACCTGACGATTAATCGATGAATAGATTAATCAATCTGTCCATTAATAAAACAATAGATTAACTAAAAAATTCAATTAATAGAACAATAATTCATAAATGAATAATTAATGTTACTCAAACGATTGATTAATTTAGTAGTCAATTAATCTAAAAATAAATGAATTAACCTGTCGATTAATCAAAAAATAGATTAATTAACCTGTCAATTTATCCATCGATAGATTAATTAAAAAATTCAATTAAACAATCAATTGATAAATGAATAATTATAACTCAAACGATTAATTAATTTAAAAGTTCATTAATCTAGCAAACAATTAATAACCCAAGACACCGATTATTAAAACTGTGGATTAATAACAAAATAGATTAATTAACCTGACGATTAATCGATGAATAGATTAATCAATCTGTCCATTAATAAAACAATAGATTAACTAAAAAATTCAATTAATAGAACAATAATTCATAAATGAATAATTAATGTTACTCAAACGATTGATTAATTTAGTAGTCAATTAATCTAAAAATAAATTAATCACCCCTGTCGATTAATCAAAAAATAGATTAATTAACCTGTCAATTTATCCATCGATAGATTAATTAAAAAATTCAATTAAACAATCAATTGATAAATGAATAATTATAACTCAAACGATTAATTAATTTAAAAGTTCATTAATCTAGCAAACTATTAATAACTCAAGACACCGATTATTAAAACTGTGGATGAATAACAAAATAGATTAATTAACCTGACGATTAATCGATGAATAGATTAATCAATCTGTCGATTAATAAAACAATCGATTAACTAAAAAATTCAATTAATCGAACAATAATTGAAAAATGAATAATTAATGTTACTCAAACGATTGATTAATTTAGTAGTCGATTAATCTAAAAATAAATAAATTAACCTGTCGATTAATCAAAAAATAGATTAATTAAGCTGTCAATTTATCCATCGATAGATTAATTAAAAAATTCAATTGATAAATGAATAATTATAACTCAAACAATTAATTAATTTAAAAGTTCATTAATCTAGCAAACTATTAATAACTCAAGACACCAATTATTAAAACCGTCAATTAAAAAAAAAATAGATTAATTAATCTGACGATTAATCAATGAATAAATTAATCAATCTGTCAATTAATCAAACTATTAATTAATTAAAAAATTCAATTAATCGAACAATGAAATTGATAAATGAATAATTTTTGTTATTCAAATGATTGATCAATTTAGCAGACCATTAATCTAAAAATAGATTAATTAACCGTCGATTAATCAAAAGATTTGATTAATTAATCATAAAATTGAACAATCAATTAATAAAAGAATAATAGCTTAATAAAACAATTCATTTATTATACAGCCGATGAATCAAATAATTAATAAATTAGATAACCAAAGTTAAATTAATCATATAACTGAAGAATTAAAACAATTAAACCAACCTTAAATTAGAAAACCGTGTAGTAAATTATTATAATAGTTGATTAATCAGGTTGTCGATTAATTAAAAAATTTATTACCAAACAATCAATTGATAAACAAATAATTATTTAATCAAACAATTAATTCATTTAACAGTCGATTAATCAAACAATTGAATAATCAAGAGAACCATCATAAATTAGACACATTAAGCAATCGCTTAATTAAATAAATTATATGCCAACAAATTAACCAAATAATCCATTAATCAAACAATCGATTTATTTAACAGTCAACTATTAATTTTCTTTTTTTTATTAATTAATAATAAAATTTGTTAATATATTAATCGGATAATCAATTAATCAAAGAATGGAATAATTAAACAATGAAGAGCTTCCTTAAAAATAATTTGTTTATATACTAACATAGTTATAACCATGAAATTATAAATAAAAATTCTCGGTCTTATAATATAATACAATATTTAATTTATAGTCCCATCCTCAAGAATGTCGCTAGAAAACATTCTAGAAAAGGGGAGAAGTATAATTTAATTAAATAAAAAATGAAAATTTTTTCCTTCTAACAACCTTAAATGTTAGCTATTAACCCTGGCGCCCAAATCAACGCCTGCATTTGTTTTTCCAGTTAGTTGTAAGACAATAAACAATTTTTGTTTCAAAACAGTTGGACAAAAAAAATTTTTGAATGTAGAAAAAGTCGAAAACCAACGAAATTTTGGCTTCTCAAAATTTTTATCACAAAAAAAATCCTGTATTAGAATTTAAGTTTATCTTCCAATCATAACTGTATAATTTAAGGAAAATAAATTCTAGTCGATCGGTTCAATCGATCGTCTGCAAAATAAAAAAAAATTTGGCTTCAGGTAAGATGAGTTTAAAGATTAATTTTACTATTGACTATTGTACAGTTAGTCGGTTTAATGACATCAAAATTATTACACTAAAAATTTGAGACCGAGCGATTCTGGAGACTGCCAAATGTTTGCTAACTTCAATAAGTGGTTTCTGTTCGTAGCAACATATGAGTAATAAAATCTCATTGCAAGATCGGAGAAAAAAAAAATTTATGACAATTTTGACAGCGGTTGATGATTTTCCATTGTTATTTATAAATTCAAAACCACTAATGCATTTTATATTTAATCTATGATTTATAAAATGAAACTGATGAACTTCACAGTAAATATTATTGGAAGACTTCGAGAACGCAGTGCCAACAAGATGTGAAAAAGGATCGGTAAGATGGCACGATTACGTTATATAGTTATCGGGCAGCTTAAAATTCAATTTGTTTCAAAATACAGTAATTTAATAAATATAAATTAAACAAAAATGTAAATTACTAATGCAATATAAATTTATTGTTGTAGGTAGGTAGATAATAAGAGAGGTTATTTGCCTATCCAGATAGCCTAGCACCAATTATCATAGATTTGCAAAATCACCTTTCTTACCTTGCAATATATTGCTTTGATTGACTTTTACAGAACTCAAATACACAACAAAGATTGCAACCAGTGACAGCACAAATGACAGTACATTTTTATAAACTAAACATAGCGGCATCTAGCGTCATAGAAATAAAATTAATTTCAATGGGTGCGTTCTGGTGTACTAAAAATTTCGCTAGCAGTAGCTCTAGTAAAATTGTAGCTTCTTTAAGTAATTTTTGAAATTTTATTACATTTATTAGATATCTTATTTGTCGATGGAACTGGAGAGCACTGACTAAGACCACACCAACAGGATCGTTGAAAAAATTCTAAACTGTCCATAACTCCCCCCCCCCCTTTCCGTAATCACACCCACTTCTATCAAAAAATTTTCTCAGTAGTGAGAAAACTCAATAACAAAAAAGCTCCCGGTTCCATCCTATCTGTCGGGCACGATGGAAAGTAAGCCGAAGTCGTTACGATCGAGAAACTCAAATAAAAATACAGTCTAGTACCAACCAATCAGTCTACTTCCCTCCTTCGGCAAACTCTCCAAAAGAATCAACTTGACCCGACTCAACGCAGCCATAGCGGAAATCCAAATCATCGTAGATGAACAATTTGGGTTGATTGCCTAATCAGCAAGATTAGTGCAAGCTGATCCTGCAGTCCCAAGTACCATAATCTGGACTATACTACAATAAGAGATCAGAACCATAATAAATAAATACCGGTTACAATAATAATATTAAAAAATTGATATATCGGGAGCGTTGGTAAACAAAAATAAAATTTAAAGGGAAAATTCAGTTACCTAGATTTATTTAATTCCTCTCTACAAGCTTCCATTTTCTTTGGTTCTTTCTCGGTATTAATATGTGTATTTAATTCTAATAATACTCTAAGTCCTTTAAAATAATTTTTGAAAAAATATAAAATTAAAAACCTTTTAATTCTTGAGAAACTATGCATCATCTGTGAATTGTTTAACTTTAAACTCTTCTTCGGTAACACTTCGGCATACCTGAAATTAAATTTATTTGTCGGAAGCAATATGTACATCGACTTGTCGGTAACGTTGGAAGGTTCGGCTGTTTGGTCTTGTTTTATTTATGTCGTTGACGTAACTTTCTTTCGCTCCAACCTTTTCCAGTTCTCATTGTCCGTTGGGTATCTTATTGATGTGAATGTGCTGTCCGAGTGTGATTTTTTAAATGAACTCTTAAATGTGATTTTCTTGCTGATTTATGGTTGCAAATTGCACAGGTAAACAATTTATCGCTAGCATGAGTCTTTAAATGTGATCGTAAATGACTCGATTGAGTAGATTTATAATTGCAAATCTTACAAGCAAATGGTTTCAATCCGGTATGAATTCTCAAATGGACTTTTAAAACTCCTCGGCTGTAAGCCTTATAGTCACAATAATCACAAGCGAACAGCCTCTCACCAGGATGAATTTTCTGGTGTATGCTCACATCACCTTTACGGGTGCATTTGTAGTTACAAACGTTGCAAGTGAACTCTTTCTTACCGAGATGAGTTTTTACGTGCCTCGTTAAACCAGATCGGTGTGCACATTTGTAGTCACAAATTTTACAACTAAACGATTTCTCGCCGGTGTGGGTTTTTAAATGTACTTTTAAATGAGTTGCTTGCGAACCCTTGTAATCGCAAATTTTACAGGCGTAGGGTTTCTCGCCGGTGTGCACTTTTAAATGCCGCCGTAAATATTCCTTCTGTGAACATTTATAACCGCACAGATTGCAAATAAACGGTTTCTCGCCAGTGTGAACTGTCAGGTGATCCCTCAAACGCGTTTTTCTTGGGGTTTTATAGTCACATATATTGCACACAAATGGTTTCTCGCCGGTGTGCCGTTTTAAATGCTTTTGCAAGTAGCTTTTCTGCGCGGTTTTATAATCGCACATTTCGCAAGCAAAAACTTTCTTTTCGGCGTGGATTTTTAAATGCCTATTTAACTCCCATTTATGTGCTAATTTATAATCACAAATTTCACAAAGAAACGGCTTCCTGTTGGTTTGGTGAGTTTTTAAATGCGTCTGTAAATTCGATTTCATTGAAGATTTATAATCACAAAGTTTACAACCAAACGGTTTCTCGCCGGTGTGCGTTTTTAAATGAATTTTTAAATTCGATTTACGTGCAGTCTTATACGTACAAATTTCACAAGCGAATGGTTTTTCATTGGAATGACTTAACAAATGCTTTTTTAAATATGATTTCCATACACTTTTATAGTCACAAAATTCGCACGCAGCTGGTAATTTATTTGAGTGAAATTTCATATTGTGCCGGTACAAATGTTTACGTTGTATACATTTATAATTGCAAAAGTCACATTTAAAACTATGAATCCTTAAATGCTTTCTTAATATGTGCTTACGTGGATTTCGATACCCACAAGTTGCACATTCGAATAAATTTGAGCTATGTTTACTTGCGGTTTCTTCCTGTGTTAATTGTTCCTCTTTAATGTCGATTGAATGATGCAAATCTTCCAAATTAAATTTCACATCTTCCAACTCCTCCTTAATATTGTAGCTGAAACTTGAATTGTACCGCGTCTCCAGTTCCATGTTTTTCATAATCTTCGGAGAGTTACAATTCAGACATATCGGGTCGTCCGTTTCATCAGAAGGTACGAGTGTTTATGGATTTTTAGACAATGTCACTTAACACAATCTAACAATATATTGCGTTATACATTCGAATATTACAAATTCACCTGAGTAATGGCCTAAACATAGAGGAATACCGGAACACTCAACAACTTTAAATTAATGACAAACTGTCAAATACAGCGCCATCTGACGATCTACGGAGCAAGTATCTAAACGACGTATCCAAAAGAGCAGTAGCGGCTTCAGTTTTGTTTTTCAAAAGTGAACATAAATGTAAAAAAATTTTGCTTTTGCTATAAACAATCATCGATAAAAGCTAATTTGGTTTATGCTAAGATTGTTTGAAACAATTTTAAAAAGTTACACTCTTGAAAGACTTAACTTTATTTAAAAACATCTGAGGCCGCGCCACTGGTTGTTGACTGTCATAGATGTCATTTGTCATTTTCAGTTTTTTTCGCGAATTTGTTGATTTACTGTGATTACTTCCGTATATTTGTATATTTTATATTAATTGTATGCTTTGCAGAATTTATAACCCGAACGTCAAGTTGATTCCTCCAGTATGGACGGTGTAATACTTTTGGAGGTATTTAATAAATTCGAAGAAAGTATGGGTGGTTTGCAAGTTTCCAGTGATGATTATAATGACGAAATGAAGAGCACGGAAGTCGAGTTAGAAGAATTGCACCATTGCATTGATATTAAAGAAGATTTTTCTATTTTAGAATATCAAGAAGATAATCACGAGGTGAACTATAAATCATACTTATGCCCGGTTCCACCAACGTTGATCTTTCGTTAAAAATGTTTTAACGTTCTTTAAATTTATAAACAAGTATTATTCTGATTGGCTGCAATGTAATTTCAAATTACTCGTTTTCTATTGGTTTCAAGTTTTGACAGTTATGAAATGTCGATGTTAAAGTTGAATTTTGACGGTGGTCAAATTTGATCAGAGATTTGACCAACATTAACAGATTTTTATGACTTAACGAGCGTCAAACCGTTTGACGTTGGTGAAACCGGGCATTAGTGTATAATGTTCATACAAAATTCTCCGCCGATGTGTTCTACTTTTTCTTTATTTTCTATCTTTGGTCGTATAAAATGAAGTAGAACATTGTTATAGTATATTCTTAGACGTAATAGTTTCTTAGTTGTCGATAACCTCATATATAGGATTTTTCTACAAGGACAACAATTTGGTATTTAAATAAAATACAGAATAATTGAGATATCGGGCTGAAATTTATTCCAGGTGTAGTACACATGTTAAATTTGAAATTCGATTTTTTGGAGGCAATTTTGGCAATTTCGTGTTCGAAATTGTTTCTGAGCCCTAATTTGTTGGCATAAACCAATAGCGTTAAATCAATCGCATGAACGAGGTGGCAATTCGATGCTGAAGTTGATTTTCTTTAAAATTTCGCAGAGCCCAATCGGAGAAGTTTCAGTGTTTCAAACGATCGAGAGATTCTTGTGAACGGCCTAAAATCGACTAATTGGCTTATTTTGAACTTAGCAATTGTTCGAACCCCTACGTTGTCTCACTGGCAAAAGATCATTAAATAGAGAATATGTTGACTCGAATTTATCAACTATAGCACACACGGCCTGTCTGGTTATTACGATTATTACGACTGAAAATGGGAATTGCAACCACCGACTTAGAATTTCGATAGTAATTTTTAATAATTTCCAAATGTTGTTCGTTCGTGAACTTCACCATGATTAAAATGTTAACCTTGACTGACGTTTTGACATTGAAATCATAAAGAAAGTGTAACGGTGGGGTTAGTATTAAAATACAAAATTGTTGTCCCTATTGAAAAACTCTTTATTTTTCCCCCTTGGTAAAATAACTGCCTCCGTTGGCAGTTTTTGAATGTTCCAGAAGATTGGCCCTTAATATAATGTAAATACACAGTTCATGGGTTATTTTTATCGTTGAACCAATTGGCACCACCGAATCCAATAATTGTGGCATTGCTTAATTTTGAGTATTCCAGTTTTAGATATCTAAAAATTTATCTTAAAGTGGCTTGGCTTCTCCGAGATGATCAATTTATCTAATTTATTTCATAGGGCATGGTTTTATAACGATATCTTCCTCAGCGGGGAGCTTTCGTTACCAATGGAAACTAAATGTTATTGTTGCATTTGGCGCCGTTTAATTTCTGATGTTACACTAATGTTATCTTTTTATGTTTTTATTTAAGGGTCTCGGATCCATACAAATTCATATCGAAGTTGCTAGGCATGGACACGACTACAACTGGATGAACCCAAATATTTGGTTCGTTGAACACTTCTGAAAATTTGTTAATAATTTCCATTGCGGTATTATATTTTATTTCGTATCCGTAACTTTTGGGCAATCGATCTACACCAATCTACTTTGCTATAAAGAACTGTAAAATTTTATTGTTTCTATTGAAATTTCAATTTAATAAGCATTTGCCTAAAATATCAATTACGTAACCCGAATACGATGTTAGTTTTGCTTAAGCGCCCGTTACCTCCTTTTTTACGAGGTAACAAATCGGTCACACTTTTAGAGATAATGTGGACCTCCGAACTTGTATTAATTTTAAAAGTTATGGCTTACCTACTTACTTGTATATTTTCTTTCCAATCCATTCCATAATTCTTCGTCCGATTCTTTCGAAGCTTGTTGCTTTTCCACCATTTTCACATATTTCTTGCCTTTAAAAACTGTCCTTCTGCAGGAGATTTGGTCCATGTTGAGACAAGCCATTGACGTTCCGCAATGCCAATTTTTTTCTAGTGACTGGGTATCTTGAACATACAGTATAAATATTGGGAATTGTTTTATTCGTTCAAGTTCACTTACTTTTATTTTCTTCTTCTACAAAATTAATTATTGGTTGGAAACGAGTTTTTGTATTTACTTGAATTTCTTGGTGCAGTATTCCATATTCCTAATCGCTGGATCTGGTCAGTTTTGTCGATGCTTCCTTGGGTTCACTCGATCAATCGGCTGGTTTGCTAATACCCGTGTTTGCCATAATTGTAGTAGATTTTTTGTCATTATTTGAAACGGTAGTAGTTAATTCCTGTGCGTTGGAAGTTATGTTTTCTGCTACTATTTAATTCACTCCATGTCTTTATGGGCATTCCGATGTGTGCAGTGCCAGATGTCAGGTTTCCTATTGCTTGTCTGTCGCTGTCTCTGAAATCACACATTTTTAACTCCGTTACATAAAATTTTACCTTTTCATTTGGTTTCTGTGATTTTGAGAAAAACTTGCATCGGTCAAATATCCCGTTTGATAAAATATGGTCATACGACAGAACATATTCTTGTTTTCAACTTCGGGGAAGCCTACAGCTAACAATGCCCACTGTATATTTGTTTTTAAAAATATTTTAAATTTAAAACAATTAAAATTTTGTAATTTTCTCGTGGGTTCATGTGAAGGACATGCAAATATTTATGAGCATGAGACTCTTCTATTTTTAATGTTCAAAATTTTTAAGGGTTAAATATAAATTTTAATCGTATGAAACTTTGTTCCAAAGTAATTTCAAAATATAGTATCATTTAATCTATGCTATGCCTGGCCATAGCTATTCTATTCTGAGCATTATTAAGAACGTCGTCTAATTCTTTGTATTCGATAGGATCTACCTCTCCATGCTTATTTTCTTATCCCGTTCTTGACTATTCAGATATTTCATTATTTTGTAATTCTCTATGTATCCGTTTTATTTCTCTTTTTAGTTGATCGTAGTGGTTCTTACTCTCTTCTATTCTATTTGTAAGTCGCTTTAGGTACGCAATTTCTTTAATTTCTATTTTTTCTAATTTTCTTGTATTAATTGCTTACTTTTGACGTCGAAGGGATTCCTCTGCTGCTTTTTTTTAAATCAAAATGGTTTTGATATTATATCGTAACTTTTGGGAATGCTTTCGTTGTATTTGTTTAATTTTTTATGGTAGAAGTATTGTACCAAATATTCTTGAAGTGTTGTCTAAGTCTTTCCCAGTATTAGGTAGTTGTTTATTTCGGCATGTGTCGATTACTTTTAGTAAAGATTCATAAAATTCTTTGGTTCTTTTTTTCCTTCATCAGGGGCGTATACACTGATGAACGATATAATTATGACTTCTATTTATTTTGTATCTTACCTGGATTATTCTTTCGTTTGTTCATTCTATAGGAAGTCATTTTTTCTCTCCATTTCGAGTCAAGTAATATTGCTACTCCTGCACCACTTCTTTGTTTCACTCACAAAGGCTACATTTATTTACTTCTCCTTCAAAATCATCTCTAGTTCAGCGATTTTAGTTGTTACACCTCGTACATTCCAGCTACCCATATTCAGGTATCCCGCGATTCTTAATCTTTTTTTCTGCATTTAGTCGTCATTATTGGATCCGTTTTAACATTCGAGGCCAATTGTTCGTGATTGAAAGTGGTAATTTCCCTGTGTAGAAGACTAACTTATATCAGCTAGGCCAGTGATGGGGTTGACACCTTCGAGAGTCTAGCCCAGCTCTTTGACTATTATTGTCCAGTCAAATTTATTTTATCATAAATATTGTTAGTCTACAAGCATAAATTTAATCAATTTTACAAGAATTAAATGACGTGTGAATACGCACAGGAGAAAAATAAAATAAATTAAAGACAAAAAAATAGCGAAGGGGGGAATAGAACCGTGGACCCACTGGTTGCCTAGCTCGTTCTTACCTACGCTACGAAACTTATTGCTAATTATTGCACGTCTTCAAACTTTCTCGACAATTCAAAGTCGATTTTCTCGAAAATTTTTGGCTATCTGGCCCTACTGCTTTGAGGAGTTGTTATTGGAGGGCTGAACTTTCAGCACAATAAGTGGTAAAAATTACAAAAATTCGGAGGTCATACAATCTCTTTGTTAAACGTAGTATTTCCTCTACATTTGATGTACGGTAATGTCTCCTATACCCGGTCGTCAGAGCCTCGTTTGTTTTGGCAGGATGTACCACGTGCAGGCGAGGTTGACATTTAAATCGGAGAGGTTATACTATTTCACCACTTTTTTTTTTGTTTGCGTTGGGAGTGGGTAAATCTTCAAAAGACACAACCCGGATGTTGTGGGTGGTAGTGTCAGATTTTTACTGACTAAAACCCTACTCCTAGCCTGTACCCTCTTGTGTCTGCATCAGGTTTTTGCTGTAGGGACGCCATTTGGTCAGTTGGCAAGTGTTCCGCTTACGCATTAATATCTCTTTGCCAACTGAAAGTTTTCCTGGTTCGGCTATTCAACCAGCTTCAGCCAATACCAGGTCGCGATAGTCTTCGCCTGTCGTTCTTTTGCCGTTATAATCTTGTCGGTTTACTTTGTCTGAGTCTCTCGTCAGCCTCCTTTGTTTTCATTATTTTCTCAGTCATATTCGTGATGGTCAGTCAATTTTCTTCCGAGGTCATGAGTGTTTCCACAAAATTCTCCAGCGTTAATTTGCCCCCCACTTCTGCTCGCTCAGGTGCCCACTGCGGACATTAGAAGATGGTATGCTCTGGCGTGTCGTCCTCCGGGCAATAGCTACATGATGGTGATATTCCTTTGCCAATCTTGTATAGGTAGCTATTGAAACATCCGTGCCCGGATATTGCCTGCGTTAGGTGGAATGATAACTCGCCGTGCCTCCTCTCCGTCCATCTAGCAATGGAGGGGATTAGTTTGCGGGTCCAGGTGCCCTTTGTGGATAGAGACCATCGGGTCTGCCACTCCACCATCAGCTCCTCTCTATGCGCCTTTCTGTTGTTCTTCAGGACATGATTTTTGCTCCGCTCTATCGCCAAGAGATCTATCGGCGGAAGTCCCGCCAGGACGAGAAGCGCCGCCCCCGACACCGTTCTATAGGCGCAGCAAACTCGCAGTGCCGTCCTCCTTTGGACCTTCAGCAGTTTGTTCTTGTGTTTTTCGACTTTCATGGCCTCCACTCATATTAGCGCTGCGTAGAGCATGACCGATTGAATTACCGCCGCCGGTACTCGTCTTTTGGCGGTATTCGGTCTGCCCTCGTTGGGCATCAGCCGGCTGAGAGCTGTGTAGGTTTTTTCGGCACTTGCTGCTAATTTTGTCAGATGTTGTCTGTAGCTCATCCGCTTGTCTAGTACTACGCCCAAGGTCTTTACGGTTGCTTGTGGCTCGATGGCGTGGACGCCAAGGCTGAACTGGACGTTTGCTATTTTTCGTCGGCCCGTTAGTAGTACCGACTCTGTCTTACTGGGTACTAGTTCCAGTCCTTTTTCCGTCATCCAATCGTTGACTTGTCGCATTGCTGAGTTTGCCTTTTCCATCAACTCGGCCTCTGTCTTTGTCTGCACCAGCATGTTGAGGTCATCTGCACTTATAAATAATAATTTGCACTACAGGTCTATTCGGCCCTTAACTTTTTTGTCACCATATCCCGTTTACTCTTTGGCTCAGTCCCGTTGCTACTCTGAAGCTATTCGATAGCTCACCCTTGATTCTTACTTTATTTTCAGTAGTATCCAGTGTCATTTTTATCATGTTCCGTATTTTCCTGGGTATTTACAATTCTTCCATCTCTTTATATAATTCTTTTCTTGCGGCACTGTCGTAGGCTAGCTTGAAAATCTAAGAACATCAAGTGCGTCTTCAGTCCAAATTCGTGGCCAATTGCTTGCGTCTCTCTCAGTATAAATAGTTGGTCGGTTACTGACCTACCTCGTCGTTATAGTCGATTTTTTATGCACGTAGCAAGTATTTTATAGCAGACGTTTACAGTGCGATGCCTCTGTAATTACCACACTCAGTCTTATCTCTCTTCTTGTGTATCAGACATAATTATTATTGCCACTCTCCAGCCTTCGGACATCTTTTCGTCTGTATCATGTATACAACCAGCTCATGTTGTAACATATGTAACTTAGGTTGTCTAAGTTCGTGTGCATACACTAGAAAATTTTAGTGCTAGTAGTCTATTTCTTGCCTTTTCTCTTTTATTTATTTCATTTTCACACTGTTCTTCATTTTCCTATCCTGTGCATTTGTAACTTCATTTATACTGGTTTCAATTGTTGTAAGTATGTCTTCCACTTTGGGTTGTGCATTTGCTTCTTCTAATAGCTCATCGATTGCTTTGTGGTACTTTCTTATTTATTCATTGCTTTGGAATTCCACCCTGGTCTGCTTTTCTCCATTTTCTTGTAGTCTTTTGTATTATTGTATGTAACAATAAAAGATATATTTGTTACAGAAAACCCCAAGTAATTTAAATACTTTTTTTCAAATTAAGACGGAAGAAGAAGAAACGGAAGCGAATTTGGAAGATTTGCATCCGCTCAACGACATTAAAGAAGAAACTTCAATGAACGAATCTGAATTGGATCAAGATTGCGATATCCGCGTAAAATTGCGTTTCCAGTGTAAAATTTGTAAAAAAAGTTTCACGAAACAAAATCGGGTATATCATTCACGAACTCATACGGGCGAGAAACCATTTAAGTGTAACATTTGCGATTATAAATGTTCCACGAAACACAATCTAAAATGCCATGTACGAACTCATACGGGCGATAAACCGTTTAAGTGTAACATTTGCGATTATAAATCCACGCGAAGAGGACGATTAAGTGATCATTTACTAACTCATACGGGCGAAAGACCGTACGAGTGTACTGTTTGCGATTATAAAAGTTTCACGAAACAAACTCTGAGATATCATTTACTAAGTTGTAAGATGCGACTTCTAAAATTGATTTTAGCGCCGACACCTACTTGTCGACGACAAGGAAAAATAGCCATGAACCACCACGTTGTGTAATTACCTATCGCACGCCATCTAGTAACCAGTTCTTTCTTCCGTTGTACAAAACAAAATTGTTAACATAGCTGAAACAAAACAGATGACCGCTCCAAAAAAAAGAAAGATGATCATAAACGCACAACACAAATAAAACTACATATATTTGGGTTATGTTTAAATGTTTAACATTTTTTCCTATAATTTAATTTATAACTCGAAATCCGTTGATTCTAGACAATAAGAGGTTATAACCTAATTTGTAGATAAACGAATTATCTTCAAAAACGTCTAATCCATTAAGTCTAAAAAATCAATAACATCGAAGCTATGGCCATTTGAAATCAGAAATTATTAAAATTATTGAAATTTTAAAATTATTTCATCTTCAGTTTTAAGGTTTATTTTTTTATTTTGAAATTATGATTTATACATTATTATATTTAAACGGGATGGGGCTAATGTAATGAAAGGGATTGATTATTCATATGTGACCTAGGAGGTATCTTTATAATACAAAATATCAGTGTTGATTAGAGATTATTGTGGGCAATACGAAGTAGGGGTAATTGTTTATGATAATTAATATGAAGGCCGTTGTTTGGGGTAGAAAAATATATTGCATTAGATAATTTAACTTAGATGAATTATACAACAGGAAAGGGGACGCTGCCTATCTTAAGATGGCCGTCTCAAGATGTCTAAATATCTGATCACATAGAAGTAGTAACCGCAATCTAGAGTATCTAGAGTAGTATAAAAAATGACTGGTGGCGGCGGAATATATTTTTTTAGAGCAAATTATTATCTTCAACGACCCAGGGTGTTACATAGTCATTTAAAAAATTTTCTGCAAATGTGAAATTCAAACCAATCAAAATGTATTAAAAAATTATAGAACCAATATGGTGGCAAATTCTAAAATTTTAAAATATTGTAATGTGAGTCGGCTTTTTCTTTAAATTAAATTCCCATTTTTAATTACTTTTTATTCTAAAATGTATTTCGACACCATCTAGTTTGTGAAAGTCTTAGCTTTTGTAGTTCTTGTAATTTCCGCTTCAAAAGTAGCTCCTGCGCTTTACGCTACCGATTATAATTCAGTAGGAAAATATTTCTTCTCGTAGAATGACGTGTTTGTTTTTTTTTGTGAAGCATCATTTTCTTTGTGGTAAATTTTGGATAGTTATCGAGCCATGAATTGTCTGGGATTGATCATTTAGCCATTCTGCTGTTTTGCAAATTTGTATTTATCTATAATGCGTAACCCAACTTCCGGCACATGTGAATGCATATTGTTTAACGAAATATTTATGCAAATGTTACCATCGCTTCAAAACAAACAAAATCGTCATTCCCTATTGCTGGTACTACTATTAACGTTCAAGTTTCTTCAAAATTTATCAAAAATCTGGAATCATCTGGCCGATAAACGCCGATAAAATTTTCGCTTTTTTGTTGTTCCGTCATCTTGACGACGCCTTGTTCACTTTGTCAATAAAGAATTTCTACATCGTAAGTGTTTATCTGCAATTGTTTTTATCTATTAATCAGTTTTCAATTATTCAAACTTTAAAATTCATTTTCGTTTTTGGTGAAGTAAATTTTCAATAGTCAAATCACGTTTAAATTTTTTTGCAACGATCATTCGTGGTTAATCCAGCGTCGTGCGGATGGTAATTCATTTAATTACTTTAATTAAATTTTTTAATTAGAAAAATAATTTAATTTGATATAATTTTAATTAGAATAAGATTTTTAATTAGAATAATAATTTTGACGTCCTAAATTAAAGTTTTGTGTATTATTGTATTGTGTGTTTTTAGTATTTAATTTTAAGTTTTACTAACCTATTGCGACTTCTATTATTTGGTACTCGTAGGATTTTGTTGTCGTAAGTGGTATGGCTTAACTTTTATGTTTTTGGCTTCTACGAGTACGAATATAGAAATATTTTGTTATTTATCTTATAATTTTAAATTTATTAATGTGTTAAACCCTACCTGATTGGGTTGTCTAACCTACAGGCAACAACTTTAAGACTGCATTGTTTTACTTAATTAAGTGTGAATAGTTTGCCTTTTTAGTAATATTTTAAGTCATTCTGACATTTATGTGTTTTAGTTTAAGATCATTCATTCACCATTTAGATTTAAGTTCATTAATTCACAAGGTTAAATCAAAATTATTATCAGTTTTCTATTATTTTAGTGTAACAATACTTTCTCTTGTCTGCTATATTATTCTGAATTCGCACCTAATTAAAAGTATAATCTCACTGTCGATTATTTGTTTTCGATCTACCTTCTTTTACCACCATTTTTAGTTGAGGATTTTTTGTCTCGGACCAAACTCAATTTAAGGTAAGATTCGTTTTTGACTTTCGTCCGAGTGGCGCTCTTTATTTTGTCTCTTACCGGATTTGATTTAGATTTTTCGATTAAGCATGGACTCACGATTTCCTTAAATTTTAGCGATCCACGGCCTCGCTTCGGCTAGAGCTAGCGGCAATCCTGTCTATCCAAGTGAGTTTTAAGATATTTCCCCCTCATTGTGTCTTTTTGGCCAATTTGGCCCGTTACAATATTCGTCGCTATAAATTAGTTCTAGCCGAACTAACCGAACCCGGTGCAATTCCCATGTCAGATTACGAGACCTTTTGACCATCTGTGCAGTCCACAATCACTCTCATTCGCTTATCTGCAAATTAGGTTATAACTCCTTGTCGTCTAGAATCAACGGATTTCGAGTTATAAATTAAATTATGGGAGAAAATGTTAAAAAAATTTACGTTTCTTGCGAACCCTGTATCTCTTAAACGAAACGTCTTAGAAAAAACTGACGGCTAAAACCGGATAGGAAATTTAACGGACTACAACTTTGGTCAAATAAATTGTTTTGGGAAACCATCCGTTTTCACAGAAATTCTGAAAATAATGAACAAGGTGTAGGTAAAAAAAATTAATTTTGTAAAAAAAGTGTATTTTATCACCACCTCAAAGGTTTTCTACGGTCACGGGGGAACCCGTTATAAAATACTCTTATATTTTAATTTTCTCTGTCCCAAAGAAGATCGTAAATAAGTTTTTATTCTTTGTAGGACTGATAAAGATCAAAATGAAAATTACCACCACCGAAAGACTTTTTAGCCCTGTCGTTAGGGTGACTCTGCTTACAGATAAATAAAAATTTGAAGTTACCTTACCCATCGAAGATGACAAGTGATAAATTTTCCAAATTAAAAAAACGAACTTTACAGTACTCGTATATGATGTGTAACATCTGACATATCACTTTGGTAGTAAGCAACATTATTATTTGAATTATTTAATAATTAAAAATTATTTAAAATCGCGAAATAGATGGGACGGCATTACGTTACCAGTAACCGTAACCCCAATCTGTAACAGATTCGGTAATATAATTTATTTAAAATTAATTAAATTCTTTCTGTTTGTCTTGATAATCACATTCAAATTGAATTTACAATAATTTTTATACTAATGTCCATTAAATACTGTAATTAATAAGTAATTTGGGTTGCCTACTCTTAGTTTTTTTTAATTACATTTATTTTTCTCCCACTTGTTTACTTTTTAAAGGTCCGCCAATATGGCGTCGCTGCACCACTTCCTATGATGTCACATTTTCATTTATAAGAAAACGCGGTGGCACTTTAATTAATGTGACGGGCAAGGGTTGTAATATTTGAAGAAAAGATGTCGATTCCGAATCAATAATTTGGTATCTGCATAAATCCAGTGTACATTTAATTATACGGTAACAGATTATTAGTCATGACAAATACATACAATTGACGGATGTCATTGCATGGTAAGTAAAATATTATTTTCACTTGAACGGAGGATAACTCGAAAATTACAGATATAGAAATATTAATTCTACCGAGCCTTGTTTGAGCAATCGATGTTCTTCGTATGGAACGTTGAATTTTAATTGTGGAAAAAATAGAGTAATTTCAACTTACGGTCAACAATAAATCGTGTAAAAATATTTCCATCGATATGGACAAGGTGGGGTGGTTGGACGAATTACAAAACTTAAAGGAAGAAATTAAAACGGAAGATACGGAACTAGAAGAATTACATCATTCCATTGACATTAAAGATGATACTTCGATTAACCAGGAGATGTTTTCAGAAAAATCGGAGTATGAGTCAAATGACTTGCATCATTCCATCGACATTGAAGAAGATGTTTTTCTTGGAAAACGCACAGAACTTGAAGCCTCTCAGAAATTCTTGCGGTGCAATATTTGTGATTATAAAAGTTATCACAAACAAAGTTTAAGGACTCATTTATTAACCCATACGAGTGAGAAACCGCATGAATGTAACATTTGCGATTATAAATGTAGTTATAAGCATTCGCTGAAAATTCACCTACAGACACATACGGGTGAAAAACCGTACAAGTGCAATATGTGCGATTATAAATGTTTACAAAGAGGACATTTAAATAGTCATATTCTAACTCATACGGGTGAGAAACCATTTGAATGTAGTATTTGCGATTTTAAAACTTCTCGAAAGGGGAATTTAAAAAATCATTTATTAACTCACACGGGCGAGAAGCCGTATAAGTGTTACATTTGCGATTATAGAAATTCACGTAAAGAAAATTTAAAGTATCATTTAGTAACGCACACAAATGAAAAACCGTTTGAGTGCTATATTTGCAAGTATAAATGTTCGACGAAAGAGAAGTTGAGAGATCATTTACCAATTCATACGGGGGCAAAACTCTTTGAATGTAATATGTGCGATTTTAAGTCACCCAGAAAGGCGAATTTAAAATATCACTTGCTAACCCACATGGGCGAGAAGCCGTATAAGTGTAGCATTTGTGATTATAAAAATCCAAGTAAAGAAAATTTAAAACTTCATTTTCTAACCCACACGGGTAAGCAACCCTTTGAGTGTAACATATGCGATTATAAATCTTCGCAAAGAGGACGTTTAAATCGGCATCTACTAACTCATACGGGAGAGAAAAGTTTTGAATGTAACATTTGCGATTATAAATCTTCTCGGAAGGAAAGCCTGAAGCGGCATTTACTAACTCATCGAGGGGAGAGCTCGTTGGGGTGTAACTTTTGTGATTTTAAATGTTCACGAAGAGAACTTTTAAAGCAACATTTACTAACCCATCCGAATGAGAAACCGTTTAAATGCAACATTTGCGGTTACAAATGTTCGCGAAGGGAACATTTAAAGCAGCATTTAATCACTCATACCGGTGAGAAACCATTTGTGTGTAATATTTGTGGTTACAAATTTTCACTAAAAGGACATTTAACCCGGCATTTACTAACTCATACGAATGAGAAACCGTTTAAATGCAATAACTGTGATTATACAGCTTCAATAAAAGTAAATTTAAAGCACCATTTATTAACTCATCGGAAGGAGAGGCCGTTTGAATGCAACAAATGTGATTTTAAATGTTTTCGAAAAATAGCTTTAGAACGCCATTTACTAATTCATATAAAGGAGAAATCGTTTGAATGCAATCGGTGCGATTATAAAAGTTCTCGTAAAGTACATTTAATACGGCATATACTAACTCATACGATGAAGAAACCGTACGGGTGTAACAGTTGCGATTATAAATGTTCCCAAAAAGGAAACTTAAAACATCATTTACTAACCCATACGAACAAGAAACTTTATGAATGTAACATTTGTGAATATAAATGTCTTCTCGAGAAATGTCTCGATCGTCATTTACTAACTCATTCGGCCAAGAAACCCTTGGAGTGTAACTTGTGCGGGTCTAAATATTCTTCCAAACCAGGTTTACATCTTCATATACTAACCCATAATTAGTCGGTTTAATTATAACTAAAACTATGTCGAGATGTTATGCTTCGAACGTTCATAAAATATTACAGACCTTTGATTATCGGGAAGGTATTCAAGCTGAATGCCAAAGAGGTGTCAATTATTCCTAAAACGGTTTCGGCACGAGGAGTGTCCTACGGAAAGGAACTAAAATTAGTTATGAAGCTTGCCTGGTAAGGACACACTCATCGCTAGCTCTTCCGATAATCCTGAAATTAAGTTAAATGTTAAAATTACTCTGCTTCTGAAAATGAATGTAATCGTTGAGTACCGGTTTTGTTGTGGGTTTATCGGCGTAGTGAAGAATCTTCCGTTGGTTAACAAGAATCTGATTAGGAAGATTTCAACTTGTCTAAAAGAGGAAGGACAGATATGAACGTTGTTCGGAAAGCATTCGTTCAATTTACAAGACCTTGATACGTCTATTCTGCAAATTGTTATTGAAACGTCATATTATTTCGTTATGTATTCTAGTCGTATTCTCATAATAAAAATTTTAAAGGAAGAACCCTTTACTATCTCTAAAGTTTTACCTCGGCTAGCGTTTTGTAATCGTAGAGCACTGAGCTCCCTCAAGAGTGAGTTCCTATGACAAAACCCTATTGTCCGTGAAAAGAAAAATGCTCTTTTTAAGGCAACTGAATTTAATTTATTTTTTAAAGATGAAATTCGGTAGGTGACAGTTTACCTTTAGCAGACTTAAAATTTTTTTGTATCGTGTTAACTCATAAAATCAAATGCACATTTATTGTCAAACGTACTCGTGCTAGCATCTAATTTTATTAATCTTATGGTGTAATCGTGTAAGCAAAATTTCTACAAAGTAATCAATTTAAGGTTCAAAAAAATAAAAATGCACTTTAAAATTTTATAATTGTTTAAATCTACCTTTCGTTAATACGCCACTGACGCTGTAAAATCTCGTTGTGGTCCACTTGTGAAACGGTACTTGTCGTTCGCGCATAGAGTTGCAAACACCTGTTCCTTGCAGCTACCGTTGTGAACTTCGATCCGCTTCCAAAATTCGTTCTTCACTATCTTCACAAATTTTCAAGGGTGTTGTGATTAATCGTATCCAACAATTTTTGTAATTTAGGTAAGTAATTCTTCTTCTTCAACTGAATTTAAGCCTAAAGGCTTGTTATTTCCAGCACATGGTCAATCTGTAGTGTTATCTTGCGATATTGACTGCCAACTATCTCGCCATCTAGTTCGTGGTCTTCCTGGCGGTCTTTGACCATTCACCTTTTCGGCTATTGCGATTCTTGCTAATCGGTCGCTATTCGTTCTTCCAACATGGGTGTTCCACTCTCGTCTGCGTTGTCTGCCCTATCTCACAATATCTTGGACTTGGCAAGTTTCTCTTATGGCGCTGTTTCTTACACGATCTCTGAGCGTTTTGCCAGCTATGGTCCTCAGTACCCTCATTTCGGCTGTTCCGACTAATGCTTTAGTTCTGGTGTTATCGGCACGAGTTTCGATTGCGTATGTCATCACAGGTTTTGTAAATTCGCACTTTGCCTTCAGTCTTGAGAAATTGGTTTGTCTATATTACATTTCTTAGGCATCCCGCTATTGCCGGCGTTTTTGTAATTCGACTAAATACTTGTCTTGCCAAGTCTCCATAGGCAGACACTTCAACGCCGAGGTATGTGAATGTCATTACCTGCTCTATGGTTCTATTATTTATGACCAGTTTACATCTAACGGGTTCTCCAGCTATAACCAGACATTTGGTTTTTTCCTCCGATATTTTCATGTTGAATTTTTCTGCCGCTTTGTTGAAACTATACAATATTCTCTGCAGATCGTCTTCTGTTTCGGATACCAGAGCCGCATCATCCGCGTAACATACCAGTTTAATTGTCCCCGTACTAAGTCTGTAGCCTACACCAGTTCGCGTTGTGTCATTAATTATTTTGTCCATGATGAATATTGCGTCAGTTGTTGATCTATTTTGTCTGAAACCCTGTTCTTCGCTTATGTCCGTTCTTTTTACAATTTCTTTCCTAATAATACTTGTAAATAGTTTGGTGGTGGTGTTTCAGAGTGAAATAGTTCTATAGTTTTTGGGATCGTTTTTGTTCCCTTTTTTTAGGATTGGTATTATAATACTTGAGCGCCAGCTTTCTGGTATTTCTGCTTGCTTCAAGATGGTCTAAAACAATTTTAATATTTCTTCACTCAGAGTTTCTCCTCCGTATTTTAGCAATTCATTTGAATTTCGTCATCTCCTGCAGCTTTTCTGTTCTTCAATTTTCGTATACCGCCATTAAGGTGTTCTCGGGTGCATTCGAAAGCTTCTTCCGCTTTGTTAGGATCTAGCCCGCAATCCTGATCGGATTCGTCGAAGTTGGTCTGGTTTGTTACGTCGTTTTATTGCGTCTGGTTGTTATGTATGCGTGCAGCAGCCTCCTCTCTCTCTCTGCTGCCTCCATGGAACTAATTATGGATTGGATCATGGTCTCCACCCATTTCCAATTTTCAGGGCAGCGCAGCATAACGGGCACCACGTTGTCAGGTGTGAGTTTAGAGTTCACTCCCAGCTCGGCGGTAGTCCTAGCCTTAGCCCATCTAGCACAGATAAATAGAGCATGTTCGGCCGTGTCGTCCGCCGCGCAGTGATCGCATGCTGGGGATGCTCGTTTACCGAACCGATGGAGGTATGCTTTAAAACATCCATGGCCAGAAAATGCTTGCGTAAGATGGAAATTCATGTCTCCATAACTTCTGGCGGCCCATGTATCGATGTTGGGTATGATCCGACCTCGGCTGCCTCCCACCTGCGCTGCCATTCTTGTGCGGTGCTGGCTTTGGCATTCTGTTGCCTAGAGTAGATGTTCTTTCTCTCCACGGCCTGTAAGTCCACCGGTGGTATAGACGCCAATACTAGTGCCGCTTCACCAGACACCGTTCTGTACGCGCTTATCACCCTTAACGCAGCGCGTCTTTGCACTGCCAATAGCCACTTTGCGTTACGTTGTACTTCCATGGACGAAGACCACACAGGAACAGCATACAATAAGATCGAATGCACGACCATGGAGAGCACTCTTCTCTTTGTGGCCTTGGGTCCTCCTATGTTAGACATCAAGCGGGAGATGGTTGACGCCGATACTTCCGCTTTGGCCGCCGTGTTCCGGATGTGCTCGGCGAAGTTAAGATGTTTGTCTAGCCTCACTCCAAGTACTAGCACCGAATCTCATAGATGAATTGGACATCCTTCCATGGATTTTTCCGGAACCAACGTCAGCCCTTTTTGGCCTGTCCAGTGGACGATTGTGGCTATAGCCAAGTTCGTCTTGGCTTCCACCGTCCATCGTCCCAGTCTAATCACGCGATCTTCCAAGTAGCTGACGATGATGTTATAGATGTATGGATTGATGCTTCTGTTCCGGAGTGCCTGTAAGATGTGTGCCCATCCGGCGCTGTTAAAGGCGTTCCGCACATCTAACGTCACCACGAGGCAGAATTCCCTAGTCTTACGGGTTCCGCTTTTGGCCTTTCGCGCGACTTCAACGATCCTCTGCAATGTACCTACCGTGGATTTGCCTTTCCTGAAGCCATATTGGTAGTCAGATAGGCCGCCGCTGCTCTCGATGTCCGTAAGTAAACGTTTCAGAATCATCTTCTCCAGCAGCTTTCCGGCATGATCCAGGAGGCATATAGGTCGATAGGAGGAGGGCTCTTCTAGGGGCTTGTTGCCCTTTCTTATGAGGACCAGGTCCGCCTTTTTCCAAATTTGTGAAAATTTGCCCCTCTCGATGCAACCATTGAGGGTGGCTAGTAACCGATGTCCTTCTTCCATCGCCAGGGTTTTCAGTGCAAGACCCAGAACTCCATCTGGGCCAGGGGCCTTATCCGCTGGGAGGCTAGACACTACCTCCCGCAGTTTTTCTTCTCGAAAGGAAATCTAGAGATCGGGGGTGAGCAGTCTTAGATGTGTTGCCTTTGGGTGCACCGGGAATAGTGCTTCGGCCACCATTTGGACTCTAGCTGGATTTTGCATTTACCGAAATACTTCAGAAAGTATTTGTAGTTATAGTAGACATTTTCAAACCGTTTTTACATTTCGAAGAATTATAAAAAATTAATTCCGACGTCGCATTTTACTAACCCATTTATTAACCCATTTATTATGGGTTTATTAACCCATTTTTAAAGATCAGTTAATTTTTTTACATATACATGGTGTCAACAACTATTAACGTCGAACATAGGGAATTAACATTGATTTCAATTGTTTTATAGATTTCTGCTCGTCAGTTCAATCTCCGGAAACTTTTTTGGTATCTATGGAACGAGAAAATTATTGCGCATCATATGTATGATACCAAAATTAATTTTTTTCGTCGATATTTATTAAAAAATGTTAATTTGCGTTAACGGCAAAGTGCGATTTGAAATTTGGTTTTATCAAGTTGAAGCAGATTTTGGAAAAGTGGCGTTTGTTAGAGAAGTGCAGGACTAAGCAAGCGAAGGTCGTTCGATTGAGTCCTAATCTTACGGTTTGATCCTGAGCGATTAGTCTTTTGTGCGTGAATTTTTCACAAGATTGTAATAACGAGAAAAACCTAATATTTACGATATCAGGTTAATACGACGCCATTTTGCAAGCCAAGATTTCAATATTACAAATCGGTTTTACTCACCGAAGCAGGAAGAATTATTTTATGAAAATTATCACAACACACTGGATTTTTTGGGTAGAACTCGAAGAACGATTTTTTGTAGAATTTGGATGTTAAATAAAATTATTCAAACGGTAGCCAGAAGTAACAGCTGTATCACGACAAGAGTGGATGGCAAATGCATCAACTGATTCCAGTAGTGATCAAGATCATTCAAAACCAGTGGCGTTTCCGCAAGGTATTTGACAAAAACAATTAAATATTTCAAAGTGCATTTTTTATTAAATATTATTTGTACCAAAAATCAACCACAGTATATTATTTCATGTTTAAAAACAGTTGTCATCAATAAATAAAAAATGTTATTATCTGGGTTCTGGATTGTTTGCGGAAGGCAAACCAAGGTTCGCGTGCACTCAGGTCACAAATCGGACCCATTATGCTACCTCCTGTTACAACAGCGGTCCATCGTCCCTCCTATTCCTCAAGCCATCCCAAACTCAGGACGAACTCAATTATTTTAGAGAACAATGTGCGCCTAATACTGACCATGTCGGACCAGAAGTTCACTAGCATAGATCCTCTCTTCGGTACAAGCGATGGGCATCTGCGCAGCACATGCTCTATCATTTCGTCTGCTTCATTGCACTCACAGCAAATCGGGCTTTTAACGAGTCCCATTGTGTATAGGTGTTTATTTAGCTTGCAGCGCCCCATCAGAAAACCCGGAACAGTTGTAGAGTTTCTTTTTTTATGATTGCATCTAAGGTTTCAATGATCAGTGCAACAAAAGGCTCAGAACCACAGGGTGGGTTACCCGAGCCCAGTCTTGCCAATTCATCAGCCCTTTCGTAGCCCTCATTTCCTTCGTGCCCTTTCACCCAGCTAAGAGTTAGGACGTTGTATGTAGTCTACCACGTCTAGCGCCAAAAATGTTAAGTGCCGCAAGAGCAGCTCTGCTTTCCGTGAGTATCTTAATTGTTTTTGCCCCGGATATTCATTTCCTAGACTATTTCTGCGCAGTGAAGTTGTGACGTTATTCTCCTATTGGTTACAAATACCCTTTTTGGCTCTACCGATGGAAATGGCAGATAGGCTAGCTCTTGAGTTTCTATCCACTGTCGAAGAAGCTGGTTAGCTTTGCAGCTTTGTGAGTCCTGTAAAAGATGTTGGCTACGTAAAAAAAGAATGTTTTGGGCGCCAGTTGAGGAATAAAACGACTTTATAAATTCTAGCTGTTCCACTATCTCAACAAAAAAATAAGAGTCGCACAAAACTAGATTTCCAAAATGTAAAATAACTATCATTCAAGAGAAGGACTTATCAAAAAGCGAACCTTGGCAAAAAGCGTTCTAATCTTACAGCTTCTTGTTTTATAATTTCCAACTTTTCCACTTCTAATGTTGCAGCTTCTTGTTTTTCTGCTTCTAGTTTTTCAGATTTTAATCCTTCAGCTTCTAATTTTTCGATTTCTTCATTGCTGTTATTTATTCCAGTATTATTTCTTTGTTCATACTTTGTTGACGTTTATTTACACTTGTTATTTCTGATTGCGTATATTCTGGTACGGTGCTAACCTTGCCAGATGTATAGCCCTTAGATCACAGCAGTGCAGTAGGCGCGACCAAGCATTGATTCATAGCATGATCAATAGCATGTCGATTCAAGCCTTACACCACACTGCTGGTGATATTATACCTATAGTGATTAAATAAACAATTATTGTTACGCCACCTGCAGCCGACGAAATTTTAGTTTATACGAATCTCGTTAATCCATTCATGCGCGTCACCAACTGTGAGTAAAATCTCTTTTGGGTAAGATTTCTAGAAATTTTATTTTATACAAACCTTGTCCTGATAATTGCGAATATACAACAAAACAAAAATCAGCCATATCGGTCGAGTCGTTCTCAAGTGATGAACTAACATAATGCGTGATTTCCTTTTTATATATTGTCGTGAAACAAAATATTTCGACCCACCCTGTGCTAAATTGTAAAAATTTTGTTAATTTCATTTTTAAACGTTTAAATTGGAAAAGTACAGAGTGGGGAGAAAAGATAGAGGCTTCTGGTGCCAACTATGGCCGACAGCGGGTGCAAGATTTTGTATGCCCGCTGAATTTGATTTTTGATACGCTGAGTTTTGATATTATTTTGAAATTGTGAGTAATTATTTTGATTAAATAAAGTGAAATTTATGCGAATGCATTATTGCGCCTTTTTTGGATGATAATTTTTGATATTTTGGAATTAATTTGGATATTTTTTGATACGTTACTACCGAACGGTAGTAGACTTGATTGATTGATGTGATTGAATTGGAAAAAGCTGGTGAAATTATAAATTAAGTTTAAATATTTAAAATTGGAAAATTTAAAATTGTATTTATGCGAACGAATGGTGCAATTGATAAGCCGTCGATTTGGATAAAGGTAGAAATCGAAACTTTGATTCTTTTTAAAAAGTACTGAAATTTTTACATTGGATTTTTAATTATTAGTTTATTTTTGGAAAACGATTTAATTTTTAAAACAAGAAGAAATTTTTTATTTAATTATTTTATTTTTGAGAACGCAAGAACCCTTCGACCCCTACAAAATTATCAATTGCTCCCGCACTCCAGGGTTAACCCGAGGTAAATAAGAGACTGTAGATTTTTCAAAAAAGATCACAGCAATATATTGTAGTGGTATTCTCGGGGGCAAACGAAAACCCTTTACTAACCAAAAATTTACCTCGGCTTGCGTTAATAGTCGTAGAGCAAGATCTCCACCCAGTAGTCGGTTCAAGTGGTAGTCGCTGGGGGAAAATTTCTTCAAAAATTATTTACTATTAGTAATCCTATTAGTGTTAGTGCTTTATCTCGATCGACCACACTATGCACTTTAAAATTTTTACTTTCTATCATCCAAATATTTTAGATATTTTCAATTTAAATAACCATAAAAAAATCAGCTTCATCCAAAAATAACATTTAATCAGTTCAAAAACTTACTTACAATTCTCATTCAGTAATAAATCTCTAAGCGGTCAAAGCCAACTCAAAATAACTCACGAATCAATCGCAATCAAAAATATTCTCATCCAAAACAAATCTCAATTTTCAAAACACGGAGCCAAAACTACGCACGACCGGCTCGTGCGGCCATTTTTGGCAAAAAGCCTTGAATTTCCCGTGATTGGTTCCAACCTAGCAAATTTCCAAAGTTACAACTTAATCCGAAATATAAAAATTTTACTAAAATGCACAGGGTGGGGTCCAAATAACTTTGAAACACGACAATATAGATGATCTATTTGTAGATTAAAAAGTAGATTGGCGAGACAGGAAGAGAAATACTGAATGATAATAAAAATAGACATGTTTGGCTAGCAAATATAAAAAAATTACTTGATGTTATAACTGCGCTGCTAAAAACGAAGAATGGAAGCTTGTTGTATTCTGGTTTCCGTACATCATTTAATTAGGGTATTAAATAATAAGACCAAATTATATTTAACATTTATTGGAAACTAAGTTTAAATTTGGCCGTCTCACAGACCAAATGAGGAGTAGCACCTTAACCCGGCCCACAAATTAAAAAATTTCCAAAATCAATTATATTGTTTATGGTGTAATTTACAAATATAAAAATTAAATTTTATCGATTATCAAAGTATTTCTTTGCATAAATTGCACTCGAAAATAGCAGATCTCGAAGTACATAAAAAAATCCCTTGGGCGCCACCGAACTGGAAAATTTACAAATCTATATTCCCATTTTAAATAAATTTACTAAATGTTGTTAACAGTTAACCCAGGCCGGCTCCGCCCACTAAAACACATTACTGCACCTATTTCCGTCATCCACACGTACCGTCAACACAAGGAGCCACTCACTGAATTTTACGTGATTACGTGATAAATTTCAAATTATCATTTATTTTTATTGTATCTACAAAAACCTGTGGGCCGGATTAAAGTGCTACCCCACTTAACTTACCACGAGAACTCCTCAAGCCGAACTCTAGGATCGGGCCAAGCTTGAGTTTGTCGAAAGAGCACTAAAATTAAGTAAACACTCGTTTGTTTTTAAGTGCCATGAGCAACCATTTCTAAGAAAATAAGGTTATAGTCCTCCGGGTATTGAATCCAAATTTTCAAACCGCACTACGATTGGATAATCCGTTACGAGATTTAAGGAAAACATTTTTTCACACGCACCCTGTATCTCTTTTTTTGCAAAAAATTCTAACTTCTGAATGCGACATCGTAGAAACATGCGATTTTCAGATTCGGGTCCTACGAGATGCAATCGAAAGACTGTCGATTACTCGATGCGACTGCGACTACTCTTGCCGATGTGAGTTTTTAAATGATTTTTTAAATGCGATTTGTGTGCCGATTTATAATCACAAACTTCACAAGAAAACGGTTTCTCGTCTGAATGAGTCTTTAAATGGACTTTTAAATTTGTTTTTCGTGCAAATTTACGGTCACAAATTTCGCAAGAAAACGGTTTTTGGCCGGTGTGAGCGTTAATATTATGAACTCTTAAACCTTCCTTGTACGCACACTTATAGTCGCAAAGTTTACACGGGTACGGCTTCTCACCGGTGTGAGTTTTTAAATGATTTTTTAGGGTGGTTTGGAGGGCACATTTATAGTCACAAAATTTACAAGAAAACGGCTTCTCGCCGGTGTGGGTTTTTAAATGAATTTGTAAGCTCGCTTTGTGCGCATATTTGTAGTTGCAGATTTCGCAACAAAAAGATTTCTCGCCGGTGTGGGTTCTCAAATGATCTTTCAACCTGTATTTTCGTACACATTTATAGTCGCACATATCACAAGAAAACGGAGTCTTGCCAGCGTGGGCGTGAACATTGTGGTATTGTAAACTTGATTTATGAGCAGATTTGTAGTCACAAATTTCACAGGCAAACGATTTCTCGCCGGTGTGCGTTTTTACATGATTTTGTAAAGTGGATTTTTGCGCACACTTATAATCACAAATTTCACAAGAAAACGGCGTCTCGCCGGCGTGGATGTGAATATTGTGGTATTTTAAGCTCGTTTTGTGAGCGCATTTATAATCACACAATTCACATGCAAATGGTTTTTCCCCGGTGTGAGTCTTTATGTGATTTTTTAAGGTGGCTTTCGTGGCGAATTTACTGTCGCATATTATACAAGAAAACGATTTCTCGCCGGTGTGAGTTTTCAAGTGAAGTCTTAAAGTTGGTTTGTGTGCACTTTTATAGTCGCAAATATCACACGAAAATGGTTTCTCGCCGGTGTGGGTTTTTAAATGCATTTTCAAATTTGAATTGCGCACAAATCTATGATCGCATAATTCACATGCGAACGGTTTCTCTCCGGTGTGGATCCTTAAATGTTTATTTAAAACTGATTTCTGTGCACATTTGTAACCGCAAATTTCACACGAAAACTGTTTTTCGACGTTTCGTAACAGATTCTCCGTGTGCGTTAGTGCATGCGATTGTAAATGGATCTTTTGTGCAGATCGATAATCGCAAATCTCACAAGCAAACGGCTTCTCACCAGTATGAGTTTTAAAATGCCTTGTCAAGTTGGAGTTTTTCGCAAATTTATGACCACAAATTTTACATACAAAAGATTTCTCACCGTGGTAAGTTTTAAAATGCACCCGTAGACTTGGTTCGTGTGCACTTTTATAGTCACAAATTAAGCAAGAAAACGGTTTATCGTCGGTGTGACTGTTTAAGCAATGAATTTTCAAATGACATTTTCGAGCAGATTTATAGTCACATAATTCACAGGCAAACGGTTTCTCCCCGGTGTGGGTTCTTAAATGCCGTTTCAATGACTCCTTACGTGTAATTTTACATCCACAAATTGCACACTCGAATAAATTTAAACCGTTAAACTTCCTTTCAGGCTTGTTCTGTGGTAATTGCTTCGCATCGAATTCTTCTTTAATGTCGATGGAATGATGCAGATCATCTACGTTAAATTTCACGTCTTCCACTTCCTCGATTTTAATTTTAAAACTGTTAGTTAAATTATACGGAGTCTTGAAATCTTCATCGATGGTTTCCATAATGTGTAACCCTTCGGGAGGTAGCACTTGATCCATATCTGTATCAGGTTACATTATAAGAAATAAGAATGCACAAGAAAGCTATGATAATTAATACAAACTAACTTAGAGTTAGAGGGCTGGGTAAGGGTGGTTCTTTGATCACGATTGAGTTTATCTACACGGGCACATCAGCGAGGCAGAGCTAAATATATAAAAATAAACTTGGCATAAAAAGTGGATCAGTGTTGTCTACATCTTGTGAGAGAAACAGTCAATTTTCTCTAACAAGAAAGAAAAAAGGCCAACCGAGGAAGACATGGGTGCCGAAACAGGCAACATAGCCTAACTCGTGGAGAAAAGAAGAATAAAAAATTTTACCGATAACTCTAAAAGAGTAAATCTTGGGTTGATATTTAGTGTACGGATAGAACAATATCTCACCATTTTGTAAAAAAATACTACTTTGTTTCCGTCCTACAAAAACATCCCTGAACGGAAGCAACCTTTCTAAAACGATGGTAAACATTTGCTGCAGTTTGCAAAAAAGAAAAGGAAACAAAATTTAATTAACGCTCATTTTGATCTACTGACATACAGGATCAATTAGTCAAAATTAATAAATATTTTTTAAACAGTCTAGCGGCCAGATCGGATCACTCGATATCGTGGAATGACTCGTAGAAAGTTCGGTCGAGCTAACCAATGTTTTACTGATATTTATGTATTTTAAACAGAAATTTTAGAGATCGTAACCAAGAAAAGAAGTCTACCTAGAGTTTTCGAAGAAAAACAACATATTTGTGTTTAGACGTAGACTGCCCAAATTCCAAGAACCGGCGCTGACATTGCTATTATTATGACTTCAGTTCGAGGTAATAAAGTGAATATTGATAAATTACAGTAATTCAGTCTATCCCGATGCAAAAATGTGTATCCACATACTCATAATTTACCCCTCCGGTTTCGATAACAAATTAATTTAGAAGAAAATCCTGATTTTCTTATTTTTAGAATTTATTTTCTAGATAAAGTAGCACAAGTGGAAACCTTCGGAACAATGTGAAATACGCAAACTACAACCAAGTAGCTTAAAATTCAAAGTTTTGAGAGCAACCGAACAGGAATTGACTGAATACTAAACAAAAAGATGTAAATTACCAATGCAATACAAATTTATCATAGTAGGTAAGAAAAAGTAATAAAGCTCTTATTTGTAGATTAAGCTATGCTACTGGTATTAATTACTTATTGTAGATTTACACAAACACTTTTATTACCTTGTAATTTTATACGTTTTCGTTTCACAAAGCTCGAATATTCAGGATCAACTCACAATAATTCCAATTACTGAATTGATGGCACAAGTGACAGTTCGTTTATTAAATTAACAACAGCGCCATCTACTGCTCTAGAAATAGACTAGAAACCATGGGTGCGTTCTGCAATACAAATCTTCGTAAGCTTAATATGTAGCTTGCAATTAAAAAGTTATTAAATACAACCTTCGGTCTTTGAGCTGGAGGAAAGAATAAAAATGGTAAAAGTATGCAATAAGTATTTTAAATAGGCACAAACAAAAAATATATTGTCGTGTTTTGAAACGTTAAAAACAATATTTTATTTATTTTGTAATTTGTTTTGATTTTATTGTTTTAAATCATTTATTTGTAAACATTGTACATAAAATTTCATTCGGTTGACAATGTAAATAAGTAGAAGAATGGCTTCAGCGAGGTTAGCCTTGGATAGACGGCGATGTGCCGGCAAGCCGATAAGAATGTTTATTCCGATGTAATAATTTTGATTTGTTTAAATAAAAGTAAATTTGATTATTACTAAAGAGTTGTTTAATTAATTAAGCGAAGTGTTAAAAAATTAAAAATTGTAGAAATTATAAAAATTATTAAAGATATTCACAAAAAATAAACGTCCATGTGCGGTTACGATACCACATACAAGGTAACATTAACATTTAATTAAGCGCATTTTGATGAAAATTAAAATTATTGAAGAAGAGTCTCTTGCTAAAAGAAAAAATGGGTACCACAGCGAGAATTTCTTGATTAGATAAAATTTTTATATTTTTAATAGCTGGAAGCATTGCAATATATAGGTAGCGGGAATCTCGTTAATCCATTCATGCGCGTCAGTAGTAGAAATACGAAATTTTAATGATTTTGTATACATTTTTTTAAAAGCTTTTTCTTAACTTACTTTCAGAAAAAAAAATCCAACTAAAAAAAAACTTTTCGTCAGTCATTACCAACATAAAAAAATATAAATAAATAATATAATAATTATAATAAATAAAAAAAATTATTAAAAGTTGAAAATAAAATAAATTTAAAAAAACTTTTTAAACAAAGCTTTTTCTAGAAATTAAATATAATTTTCAGAAGACCCGAAGTCTGGTTTAAATAAAATTATTAAAGAACACTAATATTATGCTAATCAGTTTTCGTCATTTAAAAAAAATTTCATAATTGATATTTTACTAATCAAAATTTAAAGACTAAAAAGTTGAAAATAATAAAAAATAAAATTTATAAAATTATAATAAAAATAATAATTAATAATTTATTGGGGGGGGGGGGGGGATAAAAACATGCTTAAAATTACGTGACGTAATTTATGGACGACCTCCAAGTGGACAGAAAATTCTCGAGATATTTTGCTACATCCTGTATGTATCAGTGGAAATATTTATAATTTTCTCAAGATTTCTTCACTTTTATTTCATATTATTTATTATAGGCGGCATTACAATTTAAATATTAATTCTTTTGTTTTAGGAATATTTACTGCGGTTTACTGGTTTAACAGAATTTTTTAATTATTTTTCGAGGTTGGTATGGGAAATAAGTTTTCGAACAGTCATTCGATCCTGTTCAGTATCATCGATTCAATTCCAGACTCCGAGATCAACTTTCATGAAAAACACAGTCATATTTTTGTTGTCGTCAGATTTTTCAAATTTGAAAAATTCATATCCAGAAAATAAAAACATTTTTTTGTAGTTTACTTAGCACACAGTTGATTTAAGTGACAAAAAAAATAATTTTTTATATATTTTGATTTTTTTTCAATAATACAACATAAATTCAAAAATACATACTAATTAATACTAAGTTGTTATGAGTTGCGATTGTGAGTTTTTGAATGCCTCTTAATTTCGATTTTTCCGCAAATTTATGCTGACAAATTTTACAAGTGAACGGTTTCTCGCCGGTATGAGTCCTAAAATGTTTATCCAAACGGGATTTTTGCGCACATTTATAGTCACAAATTTCACATGAAAATGGTTTTTCCCCGGAGTGGGTTTTAAAATGAATTTTTAAATTTGAATTTCGTGCACATTTATATTCGCATAACTCACACGAAAAAGGTTTCTCGCCGATGTGAATTTTCAAATGATTTTTTAAACTGGATTTTTGCGCAAATTTATAGTTACAAATTTTACACGAAAATGGTTTCTCGCCGGTGTGGGATTTGATGTGAATATTTAAACTGGATTTGTATGCACATTTGTAGTTACAAAACTCGCAGGCAAACGGTTTTTCCCTGGTGTGAGTTTTTAAATGATTTTTTAAACCGGATTCTTGTACAAATCTATGGTCACAAATTACACAGGAAAAGGGTTTTTCACCCGAGTGAGTTAGTAAATGAATTTTTAAATTGAACTTTCGTGAACATTTAAAATTACATATTTCACAAATGAACGGTTTGTCTCCGGTGTGGGTTTTTAAATGTACACTTAATCTCGATTTCTGTTCACATTTATAACTACAGATCTCACAAGAAAATTGTTTTTCCGAGTCTCTCAACATTTTCTCGTTGTGAGTTTTTGTATGCATTTCTAGAACGGATTTTTGCGCACATTTATAATCGCAAATTTGACACGCAAATGGTTTCTCGCCGGTGTGAATTTTTAAATGTCTTGTTAAATTTGAATTTCGCGCAAATTTATAGTCACAAATTTGACACGCAAACCATTTCTTGCTAATGCGAGAAATGGTATTTTTATAACCACAAGAAAACTGATTCTCACCGCTGTGACTTTTCACGTAATGAATTTTTAAATAACTTTTTCGAGCAGATTTAAAGTCACATAATTCACAAGTGAACGGCTTCTCTCCGATGTGGATTCTTAAATGCCGTTTCAATGATTGTTTATGTCGAATGCTACATCCACATATTGCGCACTTGAATAAATTTGAGCTGTCGAATTTTATTGTAGATTTCTCTTCTTTGATGTCAATGGAATGATGCAGATCTTCTACATTAAATTTGACCTCTTCCAACTCTTCGATTTTAATTTCGTAACTGCAACACGAAGGCTCCAAAACTTGACCGATGTTTTCAATAATTTGTAACTTTTCCGATGATAACATTTGAGTCATTTTTGTAGTAGGTTGTACTGGGCAAAAGGAAAAGTGATAAATTAGAATATAATAATAAATAAATATTGCAAATTTGCATACAAAAAATTGATCTGAATCTTATTTATTATACTTCTTGTTGCTATAAAAATCAGCTTTCTTACCTCGCCAATATATTGATTTAATCACAAGTTATCGGTTTGGACATAAATAACAAAATAATTGACTTCAAATGACAGATCGTTGTTTTAATATTGTTGCCATCTAGCGAATTAAATTGAAACTAATATCTGGGTGCGTTCTGTTTGTTGCTTCGATTATTGGATGAGTTTTGTTTGGGTGCTAATCGTACATTTTCAGAAACGGTTGTAGGGCAAACGGGGCATGTAACCGATAGCTTTTGAAAATTTTACAATTTGTAAACTACATATTTGGGTAAACCGTGATCGGCCACTGTAAAAGTTCTCCGTTACATCTCCACGAGCATAAAAATAGAAGTATTCGCCCTTAAAATGTTCAAACTATGCCTAATCCAGATGAGTTCGTAAATGAGTAGTCAAAGCTCCCTTTCGATTAAACTTCAAGGAACAAAATTTACATTTATACGGTTTTTCGCCTGTATGCGTTCGTAAATGTATTTTTAATGTGGAGTTTTGAGAAGTTCTGTACTTGCAAATATCACATTCAAAGGGTTTCTCACCCGTATGAGTTCGTAGATGGATTTTTAAACTTCCTTTTAGATGCGTTTTATAACCGCACACTGCACATACGAACGATTTCTCCCCGATATGATTTACCATGTTGTGATGTTTTAAGCTTGCCGAATGTGAGCATTTGAAGTCGCAAATTTCACATTTAAGCGGTTTCTCGCCCGTGTGGGTTCGCAGATGTGTTTTCAAACTTCCCTTCAAAGAAGTTTTATAATCGCACAACTCACACGCGAATGGTTTCTCATCAGTAGGAATAACCACATGGTTTTTTAAACTTCCCAAAAATGCACAGTTAAAACCGCAAGTTTTACACTTTGGCAGATTGTCGCTTGTGTGTTTTTGTAGATGAACTTTCAAAGATCCTTTTACAGCCGTTCTATAACCGCACACTTCACATATAAACGGTTTCTCGCCAGTATGAGTTACCATAATATGGTTTCGTAAACTTGACGAACGTGAAGATCTAAAGTCGCAAACTTGACACTTGAGCGGTTTCTCGCCTGTATGAATTCGTAGATGTACTTTCAAACTTTGCTTTAAAGAGGATTTATAACCGCATATTGCACATTCAAATGGTTTTTCACTAGTATGAGTTACCATGTGATATTTCAAATTTGCCGAACTTGCACATTTAAAGTCGCAAAGTTTACACTTGTACGGTTTTTCGCCCGTATGAGTTCGCAGGTGAAGTTCCAATATTCCCTTTTGATGAGTGCTATATTCGCACACAGCACATTTAAACTGTTTCTCGCCAGTGTGTGCTAGTAAATGAATTTTCAATGAACTTTTATGTGAAGTTTTGTAATCACAAACCGCACAAGCAAACGGCTTTTCGCCGGTATGAGTTCTTATATGACTTTTCAACGCGCATTTTAAATGGGATTTATAATCGCACAGGTGACATGCAAATGGTTTCGTGCCAGAATGAGCGACTACGATATGCCGTTTTAAACCTGCCGAGGCCGCACTCTTAAAATCACAAAGAGTGCACTCAAAGGGTTTTTCGCCACTATGAATCCGTAAATGAGTTTTCATACCCGACAAAAATAAACATGTAAACTTACAATAGTCACACTTAAACCGCTTCTCACCGGTATGAGTCAGCAAATGAGTTTTTAAATTTGTCTTATGAGCACATTTATAATCGCACATTGAGCACGAAAAAGGTTTTTCACCAGTATGAACAGTCAAATGACTTTGTAAAGTCGACGAACGCGTAAATTTCAGTTCACAAATCGCACACGAAAATTGTTTTTCACCGGTATGAGTCAGCATGTGTCTTTTCAAGGTTGAAGATTTTGAACACTTGAAGTCGCAAATGTTGCACCCGACCGGTTTTTCGCCGGTATGAGTCCGTAGGTGCGCTTTGAGGTTTTCTTTTCGAGAACTTTTAAAACCGCAGACGTTACAACCGAACGGTTTTTCACCGGTGTGTACCTTTAAATGCTTCGTCAAGGAATTTCGAAATGAAAATGTTTTATCACACATCGTACACTCAAATTCGTTGGTGTTGATATGAATTTTTTTATGTCTCGTGAGTTGCCAATTAGTGGGAAACTTAATGTTACATACCGCACATTCAAATTCTCTCCGTATTTGTGGCCCACGGTTTTCATCCAAGTCATCGTCTTTAATGTCGATGGAGTGATGTAGACTTTCGAGTTTGACATCCATATCTTCCATTTCTTCAGTTTTGATGTCCATGCTCCCATCATCTTCTGATTGTGAAAACGCCATTTTATTCAATTTTCTTGTTACACTAAAAATACATTAGAATCTCAGAATAATATTAATAACCATGTCGGCCATTGATTAGTAATAATTATTTTATCTGTCATTATTTGCAAGTGTTGACGTGTGGCAGTGGCAAATTAACCGCTGCCATCTTGCGGTGTTGAAACGAACGTTAAGTTTTTAACCTAATTTAAAAAAGGTAAGTTTTGAAATGCATAAATTAATTTCAAGTTATTTACAATGCATAAAGTTAGTTGAATTTTAAAATACCTTAGTAATCAAACATCTTTGGCGAATCCTGTCCTGTCCGGCTGCATGCACTTCCAAGGTGACCAAAAGTTTACAGATATACAATGAAGTTCGCTGTGTGCTTCCAAAACAAAACCGTAAGTTCTTATGTAGATTTCTTCGAAAATACGTCACTGTTAAATTTATGTTGTGTTCACACAGTTTAAACTTAAACTCATTTTTTTTTACAAATTTTGCTTGTGTTCACTTCGGTGGTGAAATTACGACTGACTTCCATGTTTTTGGGTGGGTCTACTTATAGGTTTTCGAAAAACAAACGAAGGCAACCTCCTAGATTTTCAAATGTTTTTTATGCATTTTAATGTTTTCAAAAATTGTAACGCATTTGAACCAAATTTGGTGGAAAATTACAAAAGCATTGCCCGAAGCTGTATACCAAATTTGAGTCGAATCCGTTCAGTCAGTTGGACGCTATGAGTTTTTCAAATTGTAGCTGCTGTCATAACAACCATACATTGTATTTTTCTTCTACGTTCACTTTCAGCACTTTTATGTTGCATTTCATCACAACGATGACCTTACTATAGTTTGTAGATCTCAAAAATTGTTTTCCACGCGAAAATCACGAAAAATCATTTAGCTGTCATATTGGTCACTTTTGTGCGGTTCTTCTAAGGTAAACTACATTTATAGTTTTATGCACCGTGATTTACCCCCCACACAACTTGCAAACTAATTTACTATATTATTTACATAATCTTGAACTGTGGACATGGATCGGTTGACCTACAGCACATGGAGGCTTACGCATTAACTGCAAACCTTCCGATTTCAAATCGTAGTCTGAAACTGACACGGACACCTCATCGTTGCAGGTAATTTCGACCAATAACTCATCTTAATTTTGAGCAAAAATTCTAATAATTACTCTTTTTAGTTCCACCGATCTTTGTGACCTTCGATAACAATGTAAACTTTCCTCTCCGGTGACTGTTGACTGAACATAAATTGACCGTACCGAAAGAATTTATTACTCGTAAAGGCTTATTTATTACTCGTAAGACATTTTCAACTAATTGTAATTGAATATTTTCTTTGCTTTGATTCTCTCGATTATATTATATCTACTGTACGGGCAAAGTAAATATGGTTTTAACGGGAACGCCTTACGTACGATTAAGGTTCTTAATTTTCTGTTGTTTTTTTTTCGAAGGAAGTAGATAAAAAAGCTGTCGCCTGTATACCACTGACGTGCACGAATGGAATAACGAGAAATATTTTAATAAAAGATGGTGGTAGTGGGAATCTCGTTAATACATTCAAGTGCGTCAGTGATAGACAGATAACAACTGATAGGAACTCTAACACTAAATAATTAAACCAAAGTTAACGAGTTCGCCTGGTGTGTGAAGGAGCAATTAGTATACACCTTGGTTGGCCTCGGGCAATCAGCTGCTTGAGTGTTCGCCGCTACATCTGGACGGCCATTAATAAAAATTATGAGAATTAATCGGGAAAAATTATTTTAAATTTAGAAAACTTAATTAATGAGGTAATCACTCCCCCCCCCCTAAGGGATCTCCACGAGTACGACCAATTTCGCCTGGGTTGCGGGGAGCCGGCCATCCCGGAAACAGTCAGGGCTGGAAAAGAAAATTTTTATTTTTGGACGAATAAATTAATTTAGTAATTTTCAAGCTATGGACTGCAGAAAAAAAACTACATCGAAAATTTAAAAAAAAATTATTTTTTTGAGAAATAATCGGGGTTTTAGGGCCTATATCTTGGAAACTAGATAGACTAAAAATTACGAAAGGTTGTTATATTCAATAAATTTAATCAAATGTTTCGGAAGGGCTGCGGGTTATAAAATTATTATCGATAACTTTTTCTGGAACTGCCAGTATCGCCATTCGAATTTTAGTGGAAAGGCTATGGGGGAACCAGCTCACTTTATAAATTCTAAGTCCAAATTTTGATTCGCGGTTTTGAACCACTAGAAAAAGAACCTTCAGCAGCCAAGCCCATAGACAAGGTAAAGGGTTTTCGGTTACTATCACAAGAATTGAACTTTTTCCTATTGACCATTGGAAAGAGGACAATTTTCTGAGTATATTAACACAAAAAATGTTTTGAATTATACAATTATTGTCGAAATTACGGCATTTTAAAAATGCGAATTAGCAGGGGCGTGTAACTTGATATACCAAGTTCTGCCGTGCCTTACGCATGGTCTAGAGTCAGTACTGTAGGCCACCCGCTCAGCAGGCAAATTGAAATGTTAAGATTTAAGCTTTAAAATTCGTAATTTGAATTGCGTTTTCTATGGGTTTCGAATTATTAGGTTAATTAAAATATCGGAATATACATTAATATATTGTGGTGTTTCAAAGGGATTCGGACCCACCCTGTGCATTTTATAGAAAATTTTGTTTTAGTAAGTTTAAATTGTAACATTGTAAATTAGAGAGGTGGGGGCGAATCGACGGAGAGACGATGCTTTTTAGCCAAATACGCCGACCAAGCTGGTCGTTGATTTTTGGCTCTGTGAAATATTTTGATTTTTCTTTTGATTTGAAGTTGAACAAATGGTGCGATAGTTAAGATGACGTTTTGGATATGGCTAAGAATCGAAACTTCGTTCGTTTTAAAGAAAATTAAAATTTTATTTAATATTTACTTTGGTTTAGATTTGATTTAATCATAATTTTTGGAGATGAATTTATTTTTTTGGATTGGAAATTTTTGTAATTTATTTGGAAATATAATCACGTGTGATTTGTAAATTATTTTTAGAAGTGCGATTTGTTTATTTGAAGAAGGGTGATTTAATTCAAATAAACGAAAGAACCCAACCTGAGATACGACCGTCTCATCTCCCGCAGGCTGGTCAGGAGCACTTTGAAGTGTATGTGAGAAGACTACCCTTTTTTTGAAAGGATCACTGCAATATAGTAAATTTTATGTGTTAATCAAAAAAACAAGGCCGCCGGGCGCCTTCGGCCTTATTATAAAATAACTTATTTATGGCAAATCTCGGATTCCAGGTAAACATAGATCTGTGTTTTCGAGTTCCACCTTTAGCGAGTTCTGTCATTCTTTATTTCAACAAAATAAAATCTTTATTTTATTTATAAATTATTTTAAAGTTTGTTTTGTTTTAATTTGTAAGCATACTGTACATAAAATTTTTGTAAAAAGATTATGCTGGTAACAAAATAAGAAGGAAAGGAGAACAGAGCGCAACCAGTGAGGTCAGACGTCGTAGACGTGCTTGACATAGTGATATTTAAAAATTTAAAATACATTCATAGACTGACCTCGCTAAATGAACTCGACTCGGACCATAACCCGGTGCCATTACAACTGAGTGACGCCAAACGGGTTCATCACGCAAGGCTCAAACACAAAATCCTCTGTCAAAATCTTGGGTCCCTCCTATTCCTTTTTGAAGAAAAGAGAGGCTCTGGCTAAAGCGACGAAGGTGGTTCCGGCGCCCGACCAACGAAACGGTCTTCCTCGAGAGATTAGGGAGCTGATCCAAGTGAAAAACCGAACAAAGCGTTGTGCGCAAAAGACCACAGAAGAAATTAAAAATGTTCGATACCGAGATCCCCTGAAGCAATACCTCCAAATATCTTGGAGTGACATTGGACAGGGGACTTCGGTGGGGTCCGCACATAAAACAAGCTGTCACAAAAGCTAGAAAGGCAATGGCAACTTTAAGGCCCCTCATGAACAAGAAATCCAAGATTAGCGTCAATATAATGGACTGATGTTGGTCAAAACCATCATCAGGCCTATCTTGACGTACGCTGCACCAGTATGGGGTTTCGCAGGCACGAGCTACATCAAGAGGCTCCAAGTGGTGCAGAACATTGCCATGAAGGCCCAATAGCACGTCTCAAACAAAAGGCTGCAGGAGGACTCAAAAATGAAGTCCACCCGCAAAGCAGAGCAAAAACTCTACGAGACGTCGGGCTCTTATGCCATCCCGTTAGTCCAAGAGGTAACTACCAACTCGGGGACTTCCTGAGGTACAAAAGACCCAAGGCAATCCTGCAGCCTCCTCCCTCACCAGACACGAACGAAGAATAGGAATTCGCAAGGGCACAGTCAAAGAACGAGGACAACAATCGTCTAGTTTTTAATAAAAAGTAAATTTAATTTGATTGAAGGGTTGATTAAGTGGAAGTGTTAAAAAAAAGTTTTAGAAGATTTGGAAGTTTTTGGTTGTTCGTAAAATTGTTACAAGAAATTGGATAACAAGGCGGTCAGCTGTAAGCAGTTCACGTGCACCACATGAGGTGAATTTTAATACGAACAAATTTATTAGCCAGATTTGAAAATAAAATTAAAACTGAAATTCAATTATAAAAATGAAATACGATACAAAATTTACATTTAAAATTATTATTAAGTCTGATGCTCTCTGAAAGATACGTGCACTTCAACCGAATTAATTAGAGGGATGAAATTTGGTAATTTTAAAAAGTTGGGTGCATGACAATATATAAAGATTAATTTTATATTTTTTTTTATTTATTTCGATAAAAAAAATTAGCTTTAGCGACGGAGCCTATTTACGTCAATAAGCAAAATTACCGGGGGGATGCCAATCAACATGGCTCCGCAGAAAGTCACTGTCTGGTATGCATTTTGGGCCAGCGGCATCATCATGCGATTTGACCCCGTTAGACTTTTTCTTGTGGGGTTTCATTAAGTTCCAGGTCTTCGCCAATAAGCCGCAAATCACCGATGCCCTCAAAACCAACATTACCCCATGCTATCGCCCAAATTCAGCCTGAGTAATCGAAAATTAGACCTCTCGGGTGCGCGCCACCAATCAGTGCCGCGGCAGCCATTTGAACGATGTTATCTTCCATATTACATAATGTCATTGATAGGCCTTTCGACGATATCTCATATATTACTTTTTTATTCAATTTTAAAATCTACCCGTCGGCAATGGAAAATCCTTTACAAGTATCCAGAAAAAAGAAAGCGGGTGTTCGACCGTATCACTAGAAAGGGGTTTTCAGTGTGTAGAAATCCTACACTACCATCTTTCTTTTCGAAGATTTTCCCCATTTTTAAGCTTGCAAACAAAAGGTTCGCTACCTTGGTTTCATACAATATCAAAATTCAAAACTGTTCGGTACTGACTGCACATAATAAATACCAGATTGTAAAAATTCAAAATTTAGATCTATTCTATATATTGGTTATTTGTCTACCACTGACGCGCATGAAAAGATTAACAAGATATTTCAAAAAGATTTAGACCCACCCTGTTCTCTTTTGGGAAAATTTTGTGAATTGTATTTTATTTAGTAAATTTGGAAAGAGTGCAAGATGGAAAGTCAAAGGAAAAGATAATTGATTTTTGCCAAAGCGGTTTGGTTGATTTTTGGCTCCGTAAAATTTTATTAGTTTTGTGCGAATATTTTTGACATTGTAAATTTTAAGATTGTTTTTGAGAATATCTTGGTCGGATTTGATCGTGGCGATTTTTGGAATCGGTGGAATAAAATTTGTGAATAAAAATTACAGTGTGGTGTAATTGATTTAACGAATCAATGCTAATAATTATGAAGTCGAAGGTTCGAACCTCGACAAGGTATAGAAATTTATGAAAAAGATTTATAATTGAATACTGACTGTCGAATCTCCCGCATTTAGGGGCTACGCCGAGGTACTTAAAGTGCAAGGGAAAATTACTATTTTTTAAAGTTTTACTGTATCTTTTTTATGATACCCATACATGGGGCTAAAACTGCATTTTTTCTGTGTCGCACGAAGGTTTTCAGGTGTAATAGCCACACCTGTCGCCTTCTCCGCCTGACGGCACTCGAAGAAGGTATGCAGCGCGTGTCCTCCCCATTACAGTAGAGACAGCTGTTCGTGATAGACCTTTTGAAGCGGAACAAGTAGTCCTCGGATTACCCATGCCCTGTGAGAATCTGAGTGATCTCATACGTTGTTACTTCGTGGTCGCTACCGCACCACACATCGATCCTCGGGATTAGCCTGTGGGTTCACCTGACTCTTAGATTCGCGTCCTACCTCTCCTGCCATGTGCGCAGCGTCTCTCTACGGAGCTCCGAGGTTGTGAGTGGAGATTTACTAAATCTTATTTTGCGCTCCATGGCAAGCAGATCGGTGGGAACCAGCAAAAGCGCGTCCGTCGACGTTGTTCTGTAGGCTCTTACCACCCTAAGTGCCATCCTCCTCTGAACGAGGAGGAACACTTCCATATAGATGTCATATCGGCACAGCTCATCCGACCATATGGGAACCCCATAGAGCAAGATTGACTACGCCACCGATGCCAATACCCGTCTTTTCGGTTCTGATGGGCCGGCCAGGTTGAGGAGGAGCCGGGAGATCGCTGCCGCAGACTTAAGTGCCTTCTCTACTGCTTGTCGGATATGATCGCAAAACGAAAGGCTGCGATCGATCCGGATCCCCAGGGTCTTCACCGTATCGGTGGGACAGAGAACGGCTTCCGTCTTCTCTGGGACTATCGCTAGTCTTTTGTCTTCTCTTCTTCAGTCTTCGCGGTTGCCACGATGGTCAGGTCATCCGCGAAGCCGACCAGGTCTACCCCCGACAACCGCAGGACGCCATCATAGATAATGCTCCACAGGGTCGGCCCAAGGACCGAACCCTGCGGGACTCCCCAGGCATTCTAAATCTGACAGTTTACCGGCTTCGAACGCGGTGATCCAGCGGATGTCAAAGTACGATGCCACAATCCTCCGAAGGTAGGGTGTTAAACGCGTTGCGGAGATCTAAGGCTACCACCAAGACAAATCGCCTTATCTACACCCACCTACTCTACTCTAACTTACTCCAAGTAAATCTGAGAATGACAAACGAACAAACCTAATGAAGATAAAAGTTTGGAAGAGATAACCATTATTTTTGATTTGTAGCACATGGGAGTTGTGAATTTTCGTTTTAAGCTGCGCACAAAACTCCAACTCACAAGGGGGTAAGATGTCGTGTTACAAAACGATTTAGAATCATCCTGTACTCTTTTAGGAAAATTTTGTGAATTGCATTTTATTTTGATAAATTTGGAAAAAGTGCAAGGTGGGGAAGCAGAAAGGGAAGATAAGGACTTTTTGCCAAAAATGGCGGCCGGAGCGGTTCGATGAATTTTCGCTCCGTGATTTTTGAATATTGTTTAAAAGTGGTTTTTGGTCGAAAGTGACCGCAACCTAGATTTATTGTGAGTTTTTTATTTGGATTGATTATTATTTTTGGATTATTAAAGTTATTTGGTTTTTTGGACAATACTTTGAATTTTTTGGAGTTGATTGAAATTTGGAATTACTGAAATTTTTATAGATAATTGGAAGAAATAATATTGTTAAAGAAGACGATGTGTGATCGCTAAGCTATCACACTTGATTTGATAAAGGAATATTGCAAGTTCGATCCTGGAAGAAGTATAAAAATTTTACATTTGAAATTAAAATTTATTTTCGATTTAAGATATCGAATTTGGAGTCTACGCCAAGGTACTTAAAGTGCAGGTGAAAATTACATTTTTTGGATAATTTGAAAAAATTACAATTTTGTCTTTGTCTAAATTTCATCCTGTCGGGATTGATTCCGAAGGATAACCTACCTATATTACGCAATTTTGTTGTACTTACCTATTAATTTTGCACTTCATCGGCCTTCAGTCCACTCCCGAACGACCAGACACTTTCTGTTTCGTAAAGGTTTCAGCATTTAGACCCCACGGCTGCTTAAACCGAATGGGGGAATGAATAGTTGGTCTTGGTTTGGGTTATTAGAATTAAAATCACAAAGTCAGATATCATATTATTGCATAATTAATTCAGTTAGGGCAGCATTTGTACAGGAATTTTATTAACACTTGGACATTACAGGCATTCGGTTTTCTCCTCACTATGGGTTTTTATATGATCTTTCAGGTACTTTTGTGCTGTACATTTATAATCGCAAATTTCACAGGAAAACGGCTTTTTCCCTGTATGCGCCATTAAATGCTTTTTCAAATCTTGCTTTCTCGAACATTTATAGTCACAGACACTGCATCCAAAGGGTTTTTCGCCGGTATGAATCATCAAGTGGGTTTTTAAATCTCCTTTTCTGGTGTATTTCGAGTCGCAAAGTTCACAGGCAAATGGTTTCTCTCCGGAGTGAGTTTTTATATGACCTTTCAAATACTTTCTCGCTTTGCATTTATAATCGCACATTTCGCAAGCGAATGGTTTCTCGCCCGTATGAATCATCAAATGAACCTTCAAATCTCCTGTTTGTGCAAACTTCGAGTCACAAATTTTACATGCAAAGGGTTTGTTTCCGGTATGGGTCATCAAATGTACATTCAAACAATTTTTCGTTGAACCTTTATAGTCGCAAATTTCACACGAGAAGAGTTTTTCACTGGTGTGAGTCATCAAATGTACTTTCAAACGTTGCTTCGTAGCGCATTTATAGTCACAAATTTTACAGGCAAAGGGTTTCTCCCCCGTGTGAATCATTAAATGAACTTTTAAATATTCCTTCCGAGCAAACTTCGAGTCGCATAGTTCACACGGGAAGGGTTTCTCTCCGGTATGAGTTCTGCTGTGATATTTCAAATACCTTTTCGTTTTACACTTAAAGTCGCAAATATCACAGGCGAACGGTCTCTCACCCGTATGAACCATTAAGTGGACTTTTAGATCCCCTGTTTGTGCAAATCGGAGCCCACAAAATTCGCAAGCGAAGGGTCTCTCCCCGGTATGCATCATTAAATGCACCTTCAGATGCTTTTTAGTTGCACATTTATAGTCGCATAATTCACAGGCAAACGGTTTCTCCCTGGTGTGCGTCATTAAATGCAATCTCAATCGATCCTTCGTTAAACATTTGTACTCACAAATTTGACAAGCAAAGGGTTTCTCACCAGAATGAGTTCTCAGATGAATTTGGTAATTTCGTTTCGTCGAACTTCTATAGTCACAAAGTGAACAAGCAAAAGGTTTCTCTCCGGTATGAATTCTTATATGCTCTTTCAAATTCTGTTTCGTCAAAGATTTATGCTCACAAATTCCGCAGGCAAATGGCTTTTCGCCCGTATGAATCCTAGCATGAACTTTTAAAGTTCCCTTTCGAGAAGATTTAAAGTCGCAAACGTCACACCCAAATAGTTTCACTTGTTTTTTCGGTTCGGACGTAGAAGAAAATTCTATTTTACATACCCCGTAGTCAAACTGTTGGTATTTTCTATCCGCTTCAGCTGCGAGAATTGAAGTTTCTTCTTTAATGTCAATCGCATGATGTAAATCTTCCAACTTTATTTTAATATCTTCCACTTTTTCGGATTTAATGTCAACCACATTATTCGGATTACATGGTATTTGTAGAAAATCATGATCCATTAAATTCAAGTATTTCCTTTTTATCTCGACGTCTTCTAGGTTGCCTAGAAATTATTTTACAGGATGTAATTACACTAATTAATAATTGTTTAAAAACTTACGTAAGAATTAAAAATTCCACCAAAAACTCTTAATTTTTCCTTGTATTTCTTAACCCTGTCAAATTTAGAGAACAATGTCAATCGTGAACTCGTTTGTTGTACACTAGATGGCGCTGTATTATTTCCAACAGTGGCGTTTACTTTCAAAATTTTTATATAATCCTTCTTCATGTCATGGTTAACAATTTTGGAGATGTATAAAATACACATAATTCTACGTAGGGTTGGTAAAACATCAGCTTTTCTTCCTTTTTAATTTTTTTTGAAGTACAATTTTTAAATTAAATTCGGTTGTTTTGACTTGTCAAAGCAGTTTGTTTTTTTTCATAGTTCGGACCCTAACAATTATCTGGCTAATACTGACGTGCATGATTGGATTAACAAAATACTTGAATAAAAAAATAAGAAGCGGAGTACCCTGGATAACTGGATCGCAGATAAAATACTGGCTCGGCCAAGTGGAAGCAGTCATGGTTTCCGGCAGAAGATAGATGCCGAACATCAGCATCCACATTGGCGGATCCCACATTCAATTAAGGGACACAGTTACCACCCTCAGCGTCAAAATCAATAAACATCACAACTTCAAGCATCCCCGGGATACAGCAGTCAAAGTGGAAGCATCGCCAGTTACCAGCTCTTAAAGTGGCAAATGCTTATGGGACAGTGCCACCAGCCTACCTACTGGCTGGTGAAAAAGTGAGAATGCACATGAGGGCGCCATGGAACCAACATCCGAGAATGAGAAGTAAATCTACCTTACTCAGGCATTCACCGGTCATGGATGCTTCAATTCATACCTGCATCCCATCGGCAGACAAACGGCTCCCACATGTGACCACCTTGGGAGGTCTGGGACCACTGTGCTGATGGGATCAGACCCCATTTAATCGTCTTGCAAAAGGAAGCATCGGAAAGCAGACACACAACGGCCAAGCAACGAAGAAGGTACATCCCTAGCCGTGAATGGACAAAATGTGTCTCTTGGTCATGTCGGTGTCTCGTACGAGATTTCCCCATCCCTGCGGAATGCTAAAACAAAAGAACGATATAGTAAAAACCACAAAAGTTCAACTAAGTCGACGCAGTATTTGTCTAATATCTTGAAAACGGTGAGAAATATTTTAAAAAAACATAAATAAAAAATGTTCTTCTTTTCGTTCTGAACATTTTTGGTGTTTTTAACATTTTCTATATTTCGAAGCGTTTTCGAGTTATTAGAGAAAAACCAGTTTGAATCCTACTGGTTGCCGTCAAAATGTTTAGTGTGGTAGTGTATGGAAATTCTGATGTTTTCATCCATCGGAAGCATTTTCCAGAGATTCCTTCAAAACTAATTGGAATAATTCTACTTGTATATTTACGTAGTAAACTTCAATATTTATTGTCAATTTCTTGCTAAAAAATTTCACAATCATATTCAAATTACAAAATGTGACCTTTAAACTTGTCTCAAGCTGATATCGGTAAAACTTAAATTTTAAGGTTCTTAAATTTTACAAGTAACCAATGTCGACTCGCGATGAATTCTTAAATGAATCCGTAATTCTTGTTTACGTGCATACATGAAATCACAATGTTCACACTTAAACCTTTTACGAAAATGAGTTTTATAATGAATTTTTAAAGATCGTTTACGAGCAGCTCTGTAGTCACAACGATCGCATGCAAACGGTTTCGCGCTGGAATGAACTACTAAATGCCTTTTATAATTTGTTTGATCTCTAAATCTATGGTCGCAAATTTCACACGTAAAGGGTTTGTCATCGGAATGAATCCTAAAATGTCTTTTTAAATTATAGTTACTCGAACAGCTATAATCACACAAATCACACGGATACAGTTTCTCGCCAGTGTGAGTTCTTAAATGAATCTTTAAATCTGCCTTACGGGCAGTTGCATGGCCGCATATTTCACACCGAAAGAGATTCTGGCCAGTGTGGGTCCTTAAATGAAGTTTTAAGGATCCTCTATTTGCGCATTTATAATCACAAGTTTCGCAGGAAAACGGTTTCTCTCCAGTATGAGTGGCTAAATGTCTTTTAAAAACCGTCTGATCTGAAAATTTATGATTACAAGTTTCACATCTGAACGGTTTCTCCCCGGTGTGAATCCTAATATGTCTTTTTAAATTATCTTGACGAGCACACATATAACCACAAATTTCACACGTAAAAGATTTCTCTCCGGTATGACTTTTTAAATGAAACTTTAAACCTCTCTTACGTGAGGAAGTATAGTCGCACATGCTACACTTAAACTGATTCCCGTCAGTATTATGAGTTCCTAAATGTTTTTCTAAACATGTTCTGTATGCCGATTTGTAACCACAAATTTCACACGTGAACGGTTTCCTCCTAGCTTTCAGTGGACATTCTCCTTCCGGTTGGTATTCTAATACAGCAGTCTCATCTTTAATGTCAATGGAATGATGCAAATTTTCCAGCTTGATGAACTCCAGTTCCTCTTCTTCCGTTTTAATTTGGAAATAGCTATTTGACTGACACGAACCTTCCTGTAATAAAAGTATCGTTAGTAAGTTATTTAAAATATTCTTGTTGAAGCAATCAGAGGGAAAATTACTTCATCTTTAACCGAGGCACTGAGAATTAAATTTTCACCGTTACAAATTTTGGCTTAGTTTCTCGAAAGGGATGATGGAAATAATGAAAACTTCAGCAATGAGTTTTCTCTTTTCTTTAAAATAGATTCGTAGACAAGTAGAATTATCGGTATTCTTATCGGCCACCCTGCACAGTTTGCAGTTGACTGCAAACTGTACACTGCACACAGTTGACCTATTTTTCTGATACAAAATTATGAAAATTTCTTTTCATAATTAATTAAAGGAATAATAAATTAGGTAATTCCGTCTATAGTTATTTTCTTTGTTACATAATCCAGTAAAATAATGAAAAATTGCAGGTAAATCTTACCATTTTCTGGATAGTTACTACTTCTACTTTAGAAATAATGGGACACTGACAGAATCAAAAATAACCCATCGGGTATAAATAACCCATTCGAATTTTGACGATAAACTGCTTTTATAAATGGGTTAACCTCAACTTTACAAAAACTCTAATTAACCTTGACAGCTTTCAAAAATTGCAGTGGCTAAGAAGACGTCGGACGCAAACAAACTGATATTCACATAGAATCAACGGTTAAATATCTAGAAAAAATTTGTATGCAAAGAACAATGATCTTGAAGAATGGGGGGGGGGGGGGGGCGAAGCCCTTTGCAATGAAACAAAACCTAAAAATAATAAAATAAGAGTTTGGAAGGAATTTAGAAATATTAATTACAATTAAAAGTTGGGCCGATATAAATAAAATCCCGTTAGAAGGGAGAGGGGGGTAACAAAAATAAAGACAGGTATAATTAAATTATCCAATGTAACAGCGACTAACAAATCGGTGAAAAAAAACTAATTCGAGATACTTTAATAGTTAGGACAATGTACTTTTCTAAATATTCGGTTTCTTATTTGAATTAAACCCATGTAAATAATCTTCGAGGTAAACTTCAAGCTAAGCTCCCAAACTAAGATTGAAGCATGTTAAGCCTTAAACAATAGAAACATTTAAAAAAATTTCAAGTAACGGGATATTAATTATCGTAGAGTAGGAGACAACGACAACCTTTATATTTGCTCAATTAATTAATTCTTTCCATGAGAACCTTTGAGGTGGTCTTTTCTAAGACAAATTTTCAAATAAAATTTTTGTCCTAGTCTAAACCCTTGGGGGGTACATCTCTTTAAAGAAATTTTTTGAATTTCTGGTTTCAAACGGCCATAACTCCGATATTATTGATTTTTTAGGCTTAATGCATTAAAACTTTTTTAAAGATCATTCACTTCTCTACAAATTAGGTTCTAACCCCTTATCGTCTAGCATCAACGGATTTTGAGTTATAAAATAAATTAAGGCAAAAAATGTTAAAAAAATTCAGGTTTCTTTTTTTTTTACTTTTCTCGACAACCCCGTATCTCTTAAACAATACGTCTTAAAAAAACTGACAGCCCAAATCGGATAGGGAATTTAACGGGCTACAACTTTGGTCAAAAAATTTTTTTTGGGAAACTAACAGTTTTCTAAAAAATTCTGAAAATAATGAACAAGGTGTAGGTAAAAAACATTATAGTGCAATGGTTTTTGCAAAGCATTCCTAAGTGCTCCAAGCTTGCTCTTAAATGCGGGAGATGAGATTGTCTTATCTCAGGGTAGGTTCTCAAAATAAAATTCTAATCCAAAAAAATAAACGTTCTGGGTGCCAATTAAAAGATGCAATTGTTTAAACGATTATTGTTTTCCAAAATTAAACTAATACCAAATTCAAATTAAAATTTCAATGCTTCTCAAAATTTAAACCAACAAAATTTCTTGTCAAAAATAAATAAATTCTTCAATAATATTCACTTGCATAAATAATAATCAAAAATATTATAATTAATATTCCAAATCCAAATTAAATTCAATGTAAAATAATTGTTAAATTTTATTACTTCTTAAAAAAGATCAAAGTTTCGATTCTTAGCCTTATCCAAAACGTCGGCTTATCTATCGCACCATTTGTTCCTACAAATGTAATTTCTAATTTTTCTAATTTTAAATGCAATTCGTATTTATTATTCGAAATATTTTTTTTCGTAATCAATCATCCAATTCAATACACCATCGTTCAGTTGCCACTCATAAAAAAAATATCCAAAATCCAAATATCAAAATAACTACGCCGTAATGCACACGCATAAAATCACTTTATTCAAATCAAAAATTAACGAGCCAAAAGTCGCACCGCCTACTCTTGCGGCGACTCGTGGAAAAAAGCCTGTAATTTCCTCTTATTCGCCCCCACCTCTCCAATTTACCATGTTACAATTTAAACTTCATAAAATCAAATTTTCTATCAAAATGTACCGGGTGGGTGCGAATCACTTTGAAACACGACAATAGATAATATATTGTGGTGTTTCAAAGTGATTCGGACCCACCCTATGCATTTTGGTGGAAATTTTATTTTAATAATGAAGTTGTAACATTGTAAATTTTGCTAGGTGGGAACGAATCACCAGAAATTCAGAGCTTTTTGCCAAGAATTGCCGCACGAGCCAGCGTGCGTACTTTGGCTCTATGAGATTTTTTTGATTTTATAAAATTGGAAACTGTGAGTAATATTATATTAAATAAAGTGAATTTAATGCGTCTGCATTACTGCGTATTTTTTGAAATTTTAAATTATTTTGGATTTTTCATGATTTGATTGATTGATTTAAAAAAAGAATATTTGAAATCATAATTTCGATTATTTAAAATTGGAAAAGTCAAATTATATTTGTAAGTGCAAACGTGGTGTGATTGATAACAAGGCAATTTGGATAAAATTAAAATCGAAACTTCGAACCCTATAAAGAAGTGATAAAAATTTTACACTTTTTTTACATTTGATTCTGAATTATTAGTTATTTTTGGAAAACAATTTATTTTTTTTTTTGAACAAGAAATTTTTTTATAATTATTTTGGAACTTACCTGCAATCCAGGGCAGGGCTACCCGGAGCAAGCAAAAGTGTAAAGATTCCACAGTAATATACAATATAAAATAAAACAATATAAATTAATAAAGTAATTAAAGCCCTTTTTTACCTACACCTTCTTCATTATTTTCAGAATTTCTCTGAAAACGGTTGGTTTCCCAAAAAAATTTATTTGACCAAAGTTGTAGCCCGTTAAATTCCCTATCCGGTTTGGTCCGTTATTTTTTTCTAAGACGTTTCGTTTAAGAGATACGGGGTTCGCAAGAAAAGTAAAAAAAATAAAACATAATTTTTTTTTACATTTTTTCCCTTAATTTAATTTATAACTGAAAATCCGTTGATTTTAGACGATAAGGGGTTATGACCTAATTTGTAGATAAGCGAATGATCTTTAAAACAGTTCTAATCCATTAAGCCTAAAAAATCAATAATATCGGAGCTAAGGACGTTTGAAATCAGAAATTCAAAAAATTGCTTTAAAGAGAGGTACCCCCCAAGGGTTTGGACTTGGACAAAAATTTTATTTAAAAATTACATCATGCAAGGTGATAAATATTTGTAATCAGTTTGAATTATAAAAGTACGTACCATGTTTTCAGCTCCGAGGTCATCCAGCGTCTACTTTAATATAATCAGATTGATTTTTAAAATTCGAAAAAGTGAATCCGGCAGCTTATCAGGCATTTCTTCTAACGTCGTTGAAAAAAAAATGAACGAACGAAGAACTTCGAACCAAATAATCATTAAATCGCTTCAAGTCGACTGCTTCTCGCTAGCATGAGTTACTAAATGTCTTTTATAATTTGTTTGATCTCTAAATTTATGGTCACAAATTTCACATGTAAACGGTTTGTCATCCGTATGAATTCTGAAATGTCTTTTCAAATTATATTTACTCGAACAACTATAATCACATAAATCACACGTAAACAATTTCTCGCCCGTATGCGTTCGAAAGTGAACCTTCAAAACTCCTTTACGTGTAGTTGCAAAACTGCATATATCACACCGGAATGGATTTTCGCCAGTATGAGTTCTTATGTGAATTTTCAAGGTAGCTCTATCTGCACATTTATAGTCGCAAGTTTCACATGAAAATGGTTTTTCGCCGGTGTGAGTTTTCAAATGCCGTTTCAAATGTGTTTGATCTGCAAATTTATGACCACACAGATCACATGTAAACGGCTTCTCGCCAGTATGAATTCTAAAGTGTCTTTTTAAATTATCTGGACGTGCACACGTATAACCGCAAACTTCACACGTGAATAATTTTTCTCCCGTATGGTTTCTTAAATGAATCTTGAAATCTCTTCGACGAGTGGAAATATGGTCACATAATTTACACTTCAGTGGGTTCTCGTCTGCATGAATCATTAAATGTTTTTTAAAAGAAGTTTTATAGATTGATTTGTAGCCACAAATTTCACATGCGAACGGTTTCCCCCTTGAGGTTGCTTTGCGTGCTGTATTCGATTGGCAGTCTAAAACCGTCGGCTCTTCTTTAATGTCGATGGAATGATGCAAATCTTCCAACTTAACAAACTCCATTTCTTCTTTTTCGGTTTTAATTTCAAAGCCGCTACTTGAATGACATGCGGCTTCCTATAACAAAAATTTATTAGTTAAAAAAAATATTATCTCATTAATGAATTAAAGTGCGTTAGTGGTTGGTGACACCGCACCAAAGTATAGAAAGCTGACGATAATCAAAAAAGTTGCCTTTCAAGTAAATTTTCATCGATTAAAAAATTTTTTGTATTTAATTCAATTGAGCAGCAGCTGCCTATTAAAAGTCAATTGTAGTTAAAACGTGCAATCTGTTTATAAGTTATTACGAGTGGATCGTCTCGGTTGGGTCAGCCTGTATGTAGTTTTCAATAATACATAATATTATTGTAATTTCTATTGCGTTGAGGCTTAGGTTAAAAAGTGATATTTTTAAGATTTAACCTCAAAATTAAAGTTTCGATATTGCAATGTTGACGCACTTTTCTACTACAAAATTGTTGCAGTTTTACTAAATCTAATAATTACATTTAAATATTACCATTTTCTGAGTGGGTATAATACACTATTATTTCAGAAACATTGGGACATTGAAGTTATCGAACAATAAATACTCGTCGAATCAGGTTATTTCTGATAGAAAAACCGGAAGTTGTTTTCATAAATATGCTAACCTCCACATCACCAATATTCAACTAAAAATTGATTAAGATAATTTTCTTAATTTTATTTAAGAATAAAATTCTTAATATGGATGACAGCCATGACAACTATTTAAAACGGCAGTGGCTATGAATACGTTTGACAGTTGGTGTGTCCTGGAACTAACAAAAAGCAAAAACTGGGCGATTCAGAAAATATTAAACTGTAATTTCTGTCACATAGCGAGTTTTGATTTTGTTTTTAGAGGTGATAACATCGAAATTTTTTTAATCGAGTGGTACGGAAGAGATAAGAATAGGTGTGTAAATAAAAACCAGAGAAAATTCTTGATTTTGAATTGGGAAAACAGGTAAAGTTTTGAATTGCTTTGTTCGAAATTTAAAAGGTTAGAAAGATAAGAGGAAGTCGTTTGGGTTGCATACACTAAATAGCTTATAAAGTAAAACAGTGCAATAACATAAAACAAATTTTAGAAAGGAGAACAATATTAGGTATACCACCTCCGAGGGGTTGACCTGGATGGTAGACCTATAACGCGATTAACAAATTATACAGTTCCAACCGACTTGCTTAAGTGGGGTATGAGTGATATAGAAAAAGAAAACATATCAGCAATAGACAGCGAAGATTCTACAACAGAACATACTGGGAGAAAACGTATAGCCAGCGAAGAAATATATCGAAGGAACAAGAAAAGTACTAGAACAGTGGCAAGAAAAATCGATAGTAAGCGTGAAGAAGAAATGAATGAAATGAAGGATATGATGCGGGAGATGATGCAAGAAATAAAAGAAGTGAGAAAAAGCCAAACATCATACGAACAGGAGATAAAAATGTTAAAAGGTGAAAATATTCAATTAAAAGAAAGAATCTCAAAGCTGGAGAACAAACTAAATCGCTTGGAGAACAAAGATAGAAGAAATAACATCATAGTGAAAGGCGTAAAATTTAATGAAATCGACCTAAAGCAGGAAGTGGAGAATTTCCTAAAGAAAGAACTGAACTTAAGCACAAAAATAATTGAAGTTGAATTAATAAAACCAAAAACAGTAGAGACCTTTGTCGTAGCTAAAGTAGGTTCCTGGCAAGAAAAGATGGAAATAATGAAAGGAAAACACAGATTGAGAGGTACCCAGAAATACATAGATGATGATCTGTCAAGAGAAGAGCGGAAGGTTCAATTGGAGCTAAGAAACATAGCAAAGAGAGAAAGAGAAAAAGGAAACGAAGCGAAGGTGGGATACAAGAAAGTATTTATAAATAAAGAACGCTGGAATTGGGACGAGGACAAGCTAAAAATAGAAAAGCATGTTGAACGGTCGTCTGCAAAAAACTAGCAGCGAACACAGCCGGACGGAACCAAAAAATGGCAAAAACTGCGAGACCTGGAAGAATTGAGTTGGATTTCGAAAATAACAAAAAAGAAGTAAAAGAGAAACGAAGCAATGAAATAGTATTTATAGCAACATGGAATGTAAGAGGAATTTTTGAGGGGGGAATGTTGAAGCAACTTATAAAGGTAATGAGAAATTACAACATTGACTTAATGGCAATACAAGAAACAAAGCATAAAGATAGCGGAATTTTTGACATGGAGGGATACACATTCTTTATGAACAGCGGAAATAATAGAAGATTGGGAACGGGATTTGTAGTGAGTAACAGATGTAAACCTGCAGTCATGAATTTTATACCAACATCCGATAGAATTTGCCTATTACGCTTAAGAGGTAGATACCAAAAAATAAGTATAATCAACATTCACGCACCAACCGAAGAAAAAACACTAGAGATAAAAGAAGAGTACTACGAAACATTAGACAAAGAATACCGAAAAATTCCCAAATATGATATGAAACTGGTGCTCGGAGATTGTAATGCTAAAATAGGAAGAGAAGTGGCGTATCGACCAACCATAGGGAGGTATAGCATGCATCCAGAGACAAACGAAAATGGAAAATTAGTCGTAGATTTTGCAATTGAACACAATATGAAAGTAATGAGCACCCAATACAACCACAAAGAAATACATAAAGGGACATGGACAACACCAGATGGGAAAAATGTAAATCAAATAGACCATATTTTAGTAGAGATAAGAAGTGAGACATGCATCAGGGACGTGAGAACATATAGAGGACCGGACATAGATTCTGACCATTTTCTATTGGGAGCAAAATTAAAGTCAGTCATTCCAATAAAAATAGAAAACGAAAGACACAAGTTAAGGATGCCACTTCGAATAGAATTTAAAAAGCAGATGGTTCAAGAAGAATATGGGAGAACTATAGAGGAAGAAGCAGGAAAAGAGCAGGAAGCGGAAAATATAGAGGAAAGTGCAAACCTCTTGGCTAGAATTATGAAAAGAGCAGCATCCAAACAAAAAACTGAAAGAAACTACAAGCATAAAGAATGGTATGATTTGGAATGCAAAGAACAAATCAAGAAAAGAGAGAAAGCAAGGAAAAGAATGCTAGAAGCAAAAACATTGGAAAGCAGACTAAAATATGAAGTACAAAGACGAATATGTAAGAAACTGATCAGAGATAAGAAAAGAAAGTATACAATAGAAAAATTAGAAACCCTAGAACAGAATTTTAAAAACAGAGAGGTCAGAAATTTCTACCAGGGCATTAAAAAAGTAAAAAAAGGATATACGGCAAGAACAACGCTCTGCAAAGACAAACAAGGAAATTTGGTAGGAGGTCAAACGGAAGCTATGGAGAGATGGGTCGAGTATTTTGAAGAGCTACTAAATAGACAAACCAATGAAGAAGAAGCAAGTGAACTTTTTAACGACAGCACAAATGAGCCAGAAGTAGAAAAGCCTAAATTGGAAGACATTCAAAAAATTATTTGGAGCTTGAAAAATAATAGAAGTGCGGGTGAAGATCAAATACAAGCTGAAATGATTAAATATGGGAGAGGTACAATTGAAGTAATGGTGCACGAACTGATTGGGAAAATATGGATTAATGAAGAAATGCCAAAGTCGTGGAGAGAAGCGATAGTTTGCCCCATACATAAAAAAGGCGATAAAACGAAATGTGACAACTATAGAGGCATTGCATTGTTGAACGTTGCGTATAAGATACTGGCAACGTGTATCAAGAATAGGTTGAGTCAATATGTGGAAGCGATTATAGGAGAATACCAAAGTGGATTCCGGAAGAACAGGTCGGTAATTGACCAAATATATGTCCTAAAAGAACTGCAAATGACAAGCTACGAGCACAAAATACCAACGTACTTACTTTTCGTTGATTTTAAACAGGCGTATGACAGTGTGAATAGAAATCAACTATATCTAGCTCTGAAAGAATTTGGTGTACCCAATAAGTTGATAAGATTGGTTAAAATGACTTTGGAAGAAACATCAAATAAGATCAAAATTAATGGAAGACTGTCAAGGAAATTTGAAATCAAGAGTGGACTAAGACAAGGTGACCCGCTCTCTGCAATTTTGTTTAATGTAGTATTGGAGAAAGCATTACGAGAAAGTAAAATTAATAGAAGCGATACCATCTTCCGCAAACACCAGCAATGCCTTGCTTTCGCAGATGACATAACGCTCATAACAAGAACAAAACAAGAGTTGCAACAAATTGTAGTAAAAATCTTAAGGGCTGCAAACAAAATGGGACTCGCGATAAACGTCGAAAAAACTAAATATATGGTGTGGAGCGATAGACCTTTCGAGCAAGACAAATACCTACAGATAAGATCAGAACAGGGGGAAACATTCAAATTTCAAGAAGTACAAGTATGCACGTATCTGGGAACACTAATAACAAGAGTGCCTGGAAACAATGAAGAAATCAAAGCCAGAATTACGGCAGGAAATAGAAGTGCATATGCATTACAAAGGATACTGACTGGTGGCATGTTCTCTAGAAATGTAAAAATAAAGGTGTACAAAACAATGATACGTCCGGTGGTAACGTACGCAGGCGAGGCCTGGACACTCACGAAACAAGACCAACTCATGTTAAATGTATGGGAAAGGAAAATTCTGAGAAAGATTTTTGGTGGAAAATATGTAGATGGAAGGTGGCAACGAAGGAACAACCACGAAATATATGAGCTGTATGGAGAAAATACCATAGTTGGAATAGTGAAGGCACAAAGGATAAGGTGGTTGGGACACCTAGTGAGAATGGGGGAAGAAAGAGTGCCAAGTATCATTTGGAGAATGACAATGAGTGGAACAAGAAGAAGAGGAAGACCAAAGTCAAGATGGAAAAAAAGAAGTACAGGACGACTTGGACTGTTTACACATCATAGATTGGAAAGAAAAAGCGAAGAATCGGAAGATATGGGCTAAAATAGCAAAACAAGCCATGGGTCTACAAGGCCTGTAGTGCTATAATATATATATATATATAATTCTTGGCAGTAGGCCACTTCAGCAAGATTTCAAGTTCTGTGCAGACCTGCCGGTCGCCATTAGGGGCTTTAGACCGGAAGAGTTCCTAACAGGTAAAAAAAGGCTCCACCTCGAAAAGAGAGGTCTACTGGTGGATGAAAGAGATTGGTAAGCACTAGACGAAACTACGTAAGACTACGCAGAATGACATTCCACAATCAGTGCGAGGAAGCCCGATTGGACCTAAGACGACTGCGAGAAGACACACTGGCAGAACCTCATTGATGAGGTGGATGGGGATGTCAGGGAAAGAGCTTACCAAATCGTCACCAAAAAGCTGGGTAGACCATCTATCCCAGTATTGGACTGAAGCTCGCCTTAGGACGATCATCCAAGCTCTTTTCCCAGTGCACCCAGAAATGACCTATACCACCAGGTCGGTGGACGAAGACGTCCCGTTCCGAACTGAAGGCCGATCTAAAAACAGGCGCACGTAAGATGCCCAACAACAAAGCACCAAAACCGGAAAGAGCACCGTCGATTGTCATCTGCGAACTGACGGAAGCTAGGCCGGAGGTCTACAACAAATGCCTGCAGGAGGAAAAATACCCCGAGACAAAGAGTAACAAGCCCTTGGAGCTCCCGACCACTCTTTGAACGCCTAATCCTGCATAGACTCCAGCAGGAGATCGACAGGGCCGGAAGTCTCTCTGATAAACAGTTTGGTTTCCGAAGGGGAAGATCCACCCGATAGATGACATGGTTCAGCAGATCAGAACAGCAAAGAGTGGAACTTGGAGGACCAGACATTTTGTGGTCTTAGTCACGCTCGATGTGAAAAATGCCTTTAACTCCGGAAGATTAAAGCTGGTAATGTCGAATGGAGATGGGGGAAGTATCATACCTCCTGATCTTACTGGCGGGCTACTTCCTGGCAGCACACACTTCCACATAATTCAGTGCTTGGTTTCATCCTGTGGAAGGTGATGTAAGAGATGAGGTTCCCAGACTTCACACATCACCAGGGGTGAGCATTAGATGCTTAGCGGACACCATCACAATTGTGACAGATCCCGCACAGAGGCAAAACCGGAGGACCTAATCAATGAAACGGTGGCTGACATCTTTGGCTGGAAGTCCGTTAGGGGTCTTCAGCTCGTCCCGGAGAAGACAGAGGCGGTCGTGATGAGTCAGATCTAGTAGGCGAGCATAACATTGGAACAAGCGACCGTGCGAGCTTGCTAGGAGTAGACATAGTACATAGACCAAGGTCTGAACTTCAAAAACAGGACTACTAGCTTCTCATGCCTGAGGTGGACCTTGCGCCTATTAGCAAGCCGTATAGAACAATGAACAGCTGTTAGACAGAGTCCATCTAAGGGGAGGCGCCTGTTCTTACACACGACCGAGCGGCAGTCCTGAACTTCAGAAGAGGTCACTACTTTTATGGGTGGAGACGCTGAGACTGGTGGCGTATTCTTGCTACTTTTCACGCAACTCTACACTAGAGAAATTTGTCGACCAAAACTGGAACCTAAAAGACAGTATGAGAACGCAGTTCAAACCTATAGTCGTCGGTGGCGACAGAGTGGGGGTCTCCAACATCCGATGCCAGAGAAGAGTAGAGATAAATTGAGTGTGACACCCCCTCCACTTTTGTAATGTTTACCCTCCCCCTCAACTTATAAGAAGTCACGCCCACTTTTCAATGACGCCCCCATTGGTCCAAACCACACCCACTTTTCAAGAACAAACCGCTATTTGACATAAAGACACGCCCACTTCAAAAGAACGCCCCTGCTATTGATCCAAGCCACGCTCACTTTTCAAAGACAACTCCTTTTTAACCAAAGCACGCCCACTTTTTCAAATGGTATTTACCAATTATTATAAAAAAATTCCTTAATAAATACTTTATTTACTTGATTCAATATGATTTTAACTGGGTTGTGATAGAAATTATCAGTTGTTTTACTGTGTATTGCAATGTCCCGAGCTATGCAAATCTATAAAAATTACTCTTTTGCTCGGTAAATATTCATTATTTTAGCTATGAGCTCTTGTAGTTGAAGTTAAATTGTAGATTAAAAATGCTCAAGTTTGTTACCTTTCATATGGCCTTGTAAGCGCACGTGCACGCTCCGCATGTGGTATTGCAGCTGGTCTAACAAACTTGCTGTGACGTAATTTTAATGCATCGACTAAATTTTCCTAAATTCTTCAACTTTTACAATTTATTTTAACAATTTGCACTTTACTTTATTAATAAAAGAAAAACATCAACTCAACTTTTATTAAATTAAATTCATTTTAATTATCGTCAATTGCGGGAATAACGAACATCCGTTCGTCTATTCGACGCGAAGGCCTCAGCCCAAGTGTCTTCTACCACCTTCAAGCCCCACTCTTACTTTTTATTTCTCCCACCTTATTTACAGCTAAAATTCAACTATAATAAATAAATAATAAAACAAAATTAAACTTTAAAATAATTTTACAAAACAATAAAATTAATGTTTTTATGGTTTCGAAACACGACAGTATATTGCAATGGTATTTGTAGTAAATTACTAATTTCCCAAGCAATTTCAAGTTCTCCGGATTAACCCTGAATTGCGGGAGATAAGACAGTCGTATCTCAGGGAGGGTTCTTAAAAAAATTAAATTGTTAAACTCAAAAAAAAATAAATCGTCTTCTAAAATAATATTCAATCGCAATTAGTTTAAATCCAATGTAAAATTTTAACACTTTTTTAAAGGATTCGCACTTGTGATTTCCAACTATCAAATCGTCGGCTTATCAATCACGCCACGTTCACACTTACAAATTTAATTTTAATTTTCCAAATTGTAATAATCCAAATCGAATTTATTATTTCAACTATTCTTTCTCCAAATCAACCAACCAAATCACCTCACTACCGCTCGGTAGCAATTTTTCAAAAAAAAATCCAAAAATATTCCAAATTTCAAAAACAATACGCAGTAATGCAGACGCATTAAATTCACTTCATTTAAATAATATTAAAGTACTACTCACAATTGCAAAAATCTCATATCAAAAATCAAAACTCATCGGGCATACAAAATTTCGCACCCGCTGTCGGCCATAGTTGGCCAAAAAAAGCCTTCAATTTCCTGTGATTCGTCCCCACCTAGCAAATCTACAATGTTAGAACCTAATTATTAATATAAAATTTCCACCAAAATGCATAGGGTGGGTCCGAATCACTTTAAAACACTACAATATGTTAAAATATATTATATAATGTTGTATACTCAATGTGTCCTCAATACTCAATGGTATTTGACCTTGAATACAGGTGTGCCCTTTCAACCAATAAGAGTTTGGTCTTGGGTATAACCTTGAGAATGTAGGCGTAGACTTTGGGAAGTTTGTGTGGCCTTGAAAAACTGAAGTGGGAGGTTCAAGTGGAGCTTGTTCTTGAAAAGTGGGCGTAGCTTGAACCAATAGGAGGGACACCCTTGAAAAGCGGGGCGTGGCTTTAGACCAAATAGACGTTTGTCATTGAAAAGTGGGCGTGGCTTAGACCAATGAGAAAGCGTTCTTGAAAAGTGTGGCGTGGCTTCCTATAAATTGTGTAGGGGAGTAAAAATTACAAAAGTGTAGGGGATGTCACCCTCAATTTATCTCTACTGAGGAGTTATTCTGGCAGAGTTGGACTGCAACATATGCAACGTCGGCAGCTCTTCAACATTCGAAAGGCACTAGTGACTAACTGGAAGGTGATGGATAAGGAAACTGCAAGTGACCACAGAAACAGACTACCACCTCCATTATAGACAGATATCCTTTCCCGGCAGGCTGGAACTGGAGAAAAATCAACAAGCACGATTTCCAAATCAACCTGCAAAGGTTTGATCTGCAGCACACCATCAGTGTGGATGCTCCTCTTGAGGACCCATCATGAGAAAGGAGGCCTATTGGTGGACCAAAGAGATTGCCTTAGTAAAGAAGCGTTGCGTAGACGCCAGAAGAGCTTACCTACGTCTGCGGAAGACGACGCTGCGACTCATTGAAGTGAATGAGGATGTCTGGGGAAGGGCTTACCAAATAGTATCTAAGAAACTAGGTAGACCACCTAACTAGGTATGGGGATACTTGGTCCAGACATAATTGTATAGCGAGTTGTCTATTGTAACGCGCCGGTATCCCCACTACTTCCCCCTAAAATAACGGGGTATTTTAAAAGTTTACTTTATAAAAAGTGGTGGGGAACTCATCGTCGCGTCCGACCAACCGACCGACCGGCGCGTTACAATAAGCAACCCGCTACACAATTCTGTCTGGACCAAGTATACCCATACCTACTCACCTATTCTAGGTGTAACTGTGGTTTACCTACCTCTGAGATTACCCAGACCCATTTCCTAGTACACTCGGAAATGGTATTTACCACCAAGCCGGTAGACGGAGACGTCTCACCGTTCAACGAAGTAGAACTGAGGGCAGATGCGAGGAAGATGCCAAACAACAAAGTACCGAAGCCGGACGGAGTCCCGTCGTCCGCCATCAGAGAACTAGCGGGGGCTCGACCCGAGGTTTTGCTAGAAGTATACAACGAAAACCTGCAGAAGGTAAATACCTGGAGGATTGGAAAAGGCAAAACTCCTGCTGCTGAGGAAAGAAGACAAGACCCTAGAGATCCCGAGCTCGTACAGACCGATTTGTTTGCTTGACCAGGCGAGAGACTGATCCTGCACAGACTCGGCTTCCGAAAAGGTAGATCCACCACCGACGCGATCGACAGCGTGGTCTGGAGGATAAGACAGGCGAAAGAGGGCAGGAAGAAGAAGAGGGGTTATGTGGTCATCGTAACACTCGACATGGAGATGGCAGATGATATGAACGAACTAGAAAGAAGGGATTGCCTCCATACCTCCTCAACATCATGGCAAGCTACTTGCTGGGCAGGACACTGGTGGTAGAGGACACGAGAAACTCTGGCAGCAGACCCTACCAGTGTTCAGTGGAGTCCCACACGGCTCAGTACTCGGTGCGCTGTTATGGAATGTGATGTACGACGGCGTCTAAGCTCCCCACACTACCAGGGGTAAACGTCACTTGCTTTGCGGACGACCTCACTGTCGTGGTAGAAGCCGAGACGAAGGAAAAATTAAAGCGATTAGTTAACTTCACGGTGGTAGACTAGAGGTCTGCGGCTAATCCCGGAGAAGACGGAGGCGTTCGTGGGTTCGGACCGGTCTGGTTCTCGTCAGGCGGTCACACCATCACAACGTGCGACCAGGTCAGGGGTACTGGGTACCTGAAATTGTTACGTGCATTTTTAGTGGGATACATTTAATATAGAGAAGTACAAAGTGAACTATTTAGATTATATTATGTCTATTTAATTCTAATAAAATCAATTCTCTCACATTTCAAAGCTCCAAGTAAGTCGCGAATTAATTTAATCGAAATTTTAATTCGCGGTTTTTTGATCAGAATGTAATTTTATTTATAATGAAATTAAGACTTTAATCTAAGTAATAATTCATTTATGAACCCTATAATAAGAGCCCAAGTTCTAAGAGGTACGGACCTACTACCAAATAAATAATTCGAGTTAGGGCGGATTTCATTTAGAGAGAGAGTTGACTGTACGTCCTAAAGTTCCAGTATGAATCCTGAAATTCCTTTACAATCACATATTTCTCAACGATGAGTTCTTAAATGAACGTGTAAATCTGCTTTAAGTGCAGTCGAATAGCCGCATATTTCGCACCGATAAGGACTCTCGTCAGTATGAGTTCTTACATGAATTTTTAAGTTTGATCTATTTGAAGATTTATAATCGCAAGTCTCACACGCATACGGTTTCTCACTAGAATGAATTGTTAAATGTCTTTTAAAATGCGTTTGATCCGCAAATTTATGACCACAAAGATCACAAGTAAACGGTTTCTCGCCAGTATGAATTCTAATATGTCTTTTTAAATTATCTTGACGTGAACAAGCATAACTACAAATTCCACACGTGAACGATTTATCACTGGAGTGAGTTTTTAAATGAACCTTCAAAATTGTTTTACGTTTAAATGCAAGACCACATCTATCGCATTGAAATTGGTTCTCGTCAGTATGAGTTCTTAAATGAATTCGTAACGCTCGTTTACGTGCGTATTTGTTATCACAAAATTCACACTCGAATGGTGTCTCCCCGGTGTGAACTACCAGATGCCTTTTATAATTTGTTTGATCTCTAAATTTATAGCCGCATGTTTTACATGTAAATGGTTTGTCGCCAGTATGAATCCTAAAGTGTCTTTTTAGATTATGTTTACTTGAACAATTATAATCGCATATTTCACAGGTATACTGCTTCTCGACAGCATGAGTTCTTAAATGAACCTTTAAATCTCCCTTACGCGCAGTGGTATGACCGCATATTTCACACTGATAGGGACTCTCGCCAGTATGAGTTTTCAAATGAATTTTTAAAGTTGTCTTTTTGGCACATTTAAAGTCACAACTTTCACACAAAAACGGTTTCTCCCCAGTGTGAGTTCTTATATGAATTTTTAAAGTTCCTCGATTTGCACATTTATATTCGCAAGTTTCACACGAAAACGGCTTCTCCCCGGTATGGGTGGCCGAATGTCTTTTAAAAACCGTCTGATCTGCAAATTTATGATGACAAGTTTTACAACTAAACGGTTTTTCCCCGGTGTGAATTCTAACATGTCTTTTTAAATTATCTTGCCGTGAGCAGGCATAACTACAAATTTTACACGTGAACGCTTTCTCTCCGGTATGATTTCTCAAATGAATCTTGAAATTTCTTATCCGAGTTGAAATGTGGTCACATATTGTACACCTAAATGAATCCTCGCCGGTGTGAGCTCTTAAATGCTTTTTAAAGTACGCGGTAGATTCAGATTTATAGCCACAGATTCCACATGTCAACAGTTCGCGTCCTATATCCGCTTGGCATTCTAAACCAGGTTCTTCTTTAATGTCGATGGAGTGATGTAAATCTTCCAGCTTGATAAACTTCATCTCTTCCTCTGTTTTAATTTGGTCATAGCTATTTGAAAGACACGGAGCTTCCTGTAACAAATATTTATTTATTTGTTAAATTTTCTATTACTTTATGATAGGCAAAAAAGTTTTTCTATTATAAAATAAATAAAATTTGAAAATATTAGCTTCAAAAGGCTATAACTCCGAAACAGTGCATTTTTATATAGGTAAATTGGCGTCCGTCTGCTTAGTATTGTCCTACGAGTCTACAGTAAATCGTCGATCATTTTATAGACACCCTGTACACAAACATTAAAATTTGCCCACCCTGTACATTTAAAAATTTTTTTTAGAAGATTTGATAATTTTTTGTCGTAAGAAACTTTTATGTCTTCCGTTTCAAGTAAACCCCCCGTTCCTTCCATTCAATTTTATTCATCTTCAGTAGACTATTTTTCCATAAGAATTTAATTTTTTCAACTATTTTCCAAGATATATTAACTCAAATTAAGGACGTCCTCAAATTATTACATTTTTAGAGAAATTTATTTTAAATTCCCCCCCCCCCCCCTTTAAGAATTACTTTTTTTTACTATTTTTCCATGATTTGTTAACTCAAATTAAGTTCATCCCCAAATTTTTAAATTTTTAGTACAAGTTATTTTTAATTCTCCCCCTAAAACGCACCCCCTTTTAAGATTTAATTTTTTTAACTATTTTTGCAATGATTGTTTACCGAATTTAAGCATATTCCCAAAGTTTTAAAGTTTTTAGTAAACTATTTATGTTTCACCCTTAAAACTCACCCCGTTAAGAAATTAGAGTTTTTTAATTATTTTGTTGACGATTTCGGGAAGTAATTTTTGGAAAGTTTTAGAATTTTTACGACTCTTCGAATTCTGGATGACCTTAGCGGTGGCTCGGGAAACAATTATTATTTTTATACTACTTTTTTATCCTATTTCTATTCCTAGGAAAAATTGCTCCTAAAGAAATACATACAAGTCCGGAGAATGTAGGTTGTAACACAATCTAATTGTGTAAATTTTACACACATCAGCGCGACCGATCGAATACAAATTTTTATATTTTAACTACGTTGGGTATACTGAGGATTTTATATATTCAGCTCACATAAAGTGGGTTTTAAATACAAAATTGGTCAAAGTCGGCAAATTCATGGTCAAGGGTCTACAAATTATTCCAACAGGTCAATGTTAAACCACAATCAAGTGAAATCGAGCACTTCGACAAATTATTTATAGCTTCCGTAGTTCCATCGAAGGGGTCAGTTTTCAGATCTCGGGTTACTATATTCATCTTTAACAGTTTTTTTATCATATTTTAGCAAACTACTCATAATTAGATTTTCACAACAGCATCGGACTGCTATGCTCGGTAGAAAAAACTTGTAATTGCCAAAGGTGCAAAAAAGTCATAAGTTTACTAGTTATCTATTTAAAAAACAATTGAAGAAAAAAAGTTTAAGTTCAAATTTACCACAGCGATTGAGTAACGGGACGGAAATTTTAGGTTTGAATCTCGATTGTAACAGTATTTCTTAGCTCGAAACCTTACGGTGACCATTAACATGTTAAAAATGAGCTTGATAATATCACTATTAATTTGATTGCTATTTTGAATGTCAATAAAAAGTTTTTCAACCTTCCGGAGAATAACACGAACCAGTCTGGCCGTCAGGATATCGCAGCGATTATTTAGATCTAGTATCATTAAGCCTTAAGAATAATAATAACAATAGGAACAAATGGGCAGTTTTATTCTGTATTCCTCAACAATGCTATTATAAGTTGAATTACATTAAGGCAAAACAATTTGACACATTCAAATTTTAACCTAAAAACCAAAAATTAAATTTTAAAATTTTGACCTACTGTAATAATACAGAATTGCGGCTAATGTTTAAATGAGCCGTTTAAATAAGTGTTATATTATGGGTTCAACAGAAAATCACGATTTAATTAAGAAAATTAAATAATTTCGTCTACGGTTGAACCGATACCGACAGATCTGTTTATTTCGTATTTGCCCGCGATTATTGAAAATTTTCAGTGTTAAATCTTACCATTTTCTGGGGAAACTACCAATAAATACTTCCAAACACAGGACACTTTTATATCCAAAAATTACACCCTTCGAAACCATCACACAAATGTCACATATTACGCTATTACGCCATCTTACTAAATTTTGACGGTTATGTATTATTATTTATTTTGTTTCGTTACTGTCATTATTTTGTCAGCTATGTCGAACCTACAATGCAGCAGAACATAAAACATCAGTACCAGTTCCCAATAAAGTTAACGAAAACCTACAACTTGTACATCTAAGGACTTAATCATCTTTAGAGCTAGGCTGAATTTACCATGTCAAGGTATACGGTACTTGAAAATTTCTAGTTTCTCTTGTTTTTTAGTTACTGCAAGGAAACAGCCCACCAAATATTACCTCTAAAGCTCACCGCTAATAGGTAGTCGGTACTACGGCCATCTCGGTGGGACTTCAAGTTGGCCGCTCCATTTGGAATTTCTTTTTACGTTATTCGGAATTGCAGGCACAAGGTAAACCTGGCCAAGTATTATTATTTTATCTCATCGACGACAAACAAAACTAATAAAATTTATTTTTAGTACCATCGATACTTAAAAATCTTGTCAACAAGTTTGCCCGAAGCAGCAAAAATATGCTATTAATGGTGAACATTTTCTTCAAATTAAGCTCATTCTCAAATTTTTAGTGCAATTTATTTATAATTTACACCCCGTTAAAATTTAACGGTTGTTTAACGAGATTCAACATTATCGAATCCTCCAATAATATTTACCCCGGGCCAGTGATATTTGGATAGTTTCAGAATTTCAACAATATTGGCTTGACGTGCAGTGGTGGCATGGCATGAATTTCTACTCTGCAAGAGTTAGTAAGAAAGATTGGACACAACGGGAAAGGTTAGGGTACAAAGATTTTTAATTATGTAAGTTTTACACGTTCGCAAGTCGAATCGATTTGTTTCTCTTGTGGATTTTGTTACAATCTTTACACACATTTCTGTTTTTTATTAACTGGAGAAGAAAAATACAATATTGCCATCAAAGAGCTATTGGAAAAATAAAAACTGTTGAATTAAATTTAACTATTTTATTAAAATTTTACGATTGTTAAATAATACACAAGCGGCAAACAGAGTACGAATTCAAATACCTATTTCATTTGGCTGACAATCGATCGGTTGACTTCCTTTCTGTCATAAAAGTATGCAAGTAAGAACTACGCAAACGAAAACTTGGTAAAAATCTCCCGCTGTGTAAACACCAAATCCTAACATCTGCGTGCTGGTACGTCTGATTCCGAAGGTATTTAAAAACTAGTAAATATATACCTATCCTTTTATGATAAATTCATAATGTTACGAACTGAAAATAAAAGAAAAATTTAATTTTAAGTAATCTAAACTCCATACTTCCCAGTGGTGGGATATTTCTTAGAAATTAATTTACACGTACTACTATTCGGTATTATAAAATGTGTGAATCTTTCTACGTTCATGTTGAAATGGAATCTATTCATTGTACGGCTAACGACTAATTCTTTCCCGTTTGTTATATTCTGCACATTCGATATTATGTTGAATGTTTTATAGTATCGCAGAGTGTAAAAGCTTTAAAATTATTTAATTAACATACCGGTACAGTCAAACTTGATTTACCTACCCCTCCGGTACAAGAATCGCCAACATATTAGTGTTTTCTATTCTCGTGGGAAAAAATTAATCGGATCATTTAGAGCAGTCTTCTCTGGTTGCGGCTGCTAACAGCAATACGTTTAAAGTTGTTATCTTCAAAATTAAGTTGCAACCCAAAGTTATAAACATTTGAGTTGAAAAAATTTATAAAACATCAGGCTATCGGTAGCCATTTGCCAAGACTAAAAAATTTTTTTTCTAAATTCAGTTTGTTCTTCGAAGCCTGAATTTCCAAAAATAACCGTAATTCAGCTGTCGAGACCACATCAAAGATATCTGGTGACTCATCAAGATTTTATCGAAAATCTCTTCTGGCAAATTTCCTAAAATATCGAATTTTGCCATTGCTATTTTTTCCTGTTTTTTCCGAGACTTTGAAATAGACGAAGTTAATATTTTCCACAATTAACAAATTTTAATAAATTGTAACGACTGGAAAAATAAATGAATCGAATCCAGTCTTGTTTTTGAACTATTTGCCTTACTGGCAATCTTTGAAGTCCCACAATTTTTGCCACGAATCCTTTTTGGGCGTTCAGGGTAGGAGCCTTGGCCCTACCCATCGGCGTTCATAGGATCTTCTTCAGGGAGGGGCAAAATCAAAAAAAAAATTATACAAAAAAAATTTATTAACCCTCCAGTACTAACAAGCGGTCTCACAGACCGACGACTTTTATTTTTAACTGTAAATTTAAATAAACAATAAAATTTTATAAATAAAAATGACTTTTTTCTACTAAAGTTGACATTATTATAAAGAAAAATACCTAGACTTATTTTATTCCTTTTTTGGTAAAAATATATATATGTAAACATACAGTTAAAAAAATTGAAAACGAGAATCGGTCTCACAGGCCAATGTTAGTACTGGTGTTATAAAAAACCACGTTAGTACTGAAGGGTGAAAAAAAAAGAAAAATTAAACATTAAAAATTTTCAATCTTTTTTATTTGCAGAAAAGACAAATTTTAAATTCCGTGGTTCCTTCCTTCCAATCTATTTTCGCTAATGGTGGATCTAATCCATGTTTAATTTTGACCATGAAAATTTTAAAATCTTACGTCGGCGAAATATTTAATGTAAAAAAAAATTTAAGTTAAGGCAAGAGCCAAGGGGGGCAGCTGACTTCTTTGCCCCCCCCTCAATAGACGCCCATGGTCCTGCCGTGGACACTGGACCTGGAATTTGCGGCTTGTAGTGGGATTTACATGGCGCGGAACCTCTCTTTTTAATTTGTACAGTGTATACTTTTCGTTTCAAGTGGTAAAGTCTATCGGCGCATCGGGAACTATTTTTAATTGCGACTCAGCAATCTCGGTGCGAAGAGGCTAATCAAGATCTAAAGCGCCGCAGAAGAGAACTGAGGTACAAGATAAAAGATACGCAAAAGGAAAAATGGCAAGCACCAATAGATGAGATTAACGCCGACACATGGGGAAGAGCATACTACATCGTGATGAAGAAACTGGGCAGACCAACCATCTCAGGACTGGCCGAGGCTAGACTCGAGACGATCATCCAAACTCTCCTCCCCGTGCACCCGAATATGGTCTTCGCCGCCAGGTTGGATGAGGAGGAAGTTCCCCCCCCCCTCAGCAAAGAAGAATTGAAGGCAGCAGTAAAGAAGATGGCAAACAATAAGGCACCCGGACCGGATGGAGTGCCATCGGCGGTCATTCGAAAATTGGCGGAAGTTAGGCCCGAAGCCCAGCTAGATGTCTGCGAGAGGGAAGATACCAGGAAACGCGGAAGAAGGCGAGGCTGCTGCTTCTGAGAAAAGGACAAAAGTCCCTGGAGCTCCCGAACTCATATAGACTTATTTACCTGCTGGATCACGTTGGAAAGCTCTTCGAGCGGTTAATACTACACCGACTCTGTCAGGAGATCGACAGGAACGGTGGCCTCTCGGATAGACAGTTCGGCTTTCGAGAAGGAAGATCCACAGTAGACGCGGTCGACGACGTGGTCCGGAGAATCAGAACGGCAAACGAGGGGAAAAGAACTTGAAGGCTGGCGGCCCTGGTTACGTTGGACGTCAAGAACGCCTTCAATTCTGCCAGATGGGACTGGATCATGTCGGAACTAGAAAGGAGGGAAATTCCAACATACCTCCTTAACATCCTGGCGAGCTACTTCCACGGTAGAACACTGGAGGTGGACGAGATGCTTTGGCAGCACACGTAACCGGTAAACAGCGGTGTCCCGCAGGGGTCGGTACTGGGTCCCCTCTTCTGGAACGTGATGTACGACGGCATCCTCAGGCTCCCCACACTACCCGGGGTGAGCATTACATGTTTCGCGGACGACATCACGAATGTGATGGAGGACAAAACGGAGGAGGGACTGGAAGACCTGGTCAATACTACAGTGGAAGGTATACAAAACTTGATGTCAACAAGGGGCTTCCAACTCGTCCCTGAGAAGACAGAAGCGCTCGTTGTGGCAGGAAAAAGATGGACCAGGCTCGTCTAATTTCTGGTAGGCGGGCTGAGCATACAAACGCGGGACCGTGCAAGGATGCTGGGTATGGATGTCGACCGGGGCCTGACCTTCAAACCCCACATTACGAGGATAGCGGCCAAAGCAGCGGCAGCCCTAAGCAAAATCATGCCAAACATGAGGGGTCCGAGAGAGTGCAAGAGAAGGCTTTTGTGCACGGTTACAGAGTCCATCATGCGGTACGCCTCCCCAGTATGGGTCCCTGCCCTTCAAAAGGTGACGTACAGACGTATGTTGGAGGCAGTACAGAGGAGGGCCGCACTTAGAATAAGCAGCGCATACAAAACCACTTCCACGGACGCGGTCTTGGTAATTGCGTCTTTCATGCCGATTCAGCTCAAAGCGCAGCTGCGCGACGCGAAATACAGAGCTGCCAACAGGATCCTGTTTGCCCTGGAACCACCGAAATCCAGGAAAGATGGCAGGGAAGCTGGAGAGCATCGAGCAAGGGAAGGTGGACGTACAAACTAATCCCGGACATCGCGCCGTTGGTTAACTGATCCCACGGTAAACTCACCTATGAGATGACTCAGGCTCTAAGCGGACACGGGTGCTTCCGGAACTACCTATATCGCTGCAAGCGTTCAGACACCCCGAACTGCTTCTTCTGCTGGTAAGAAGACGATGCGCGACACACCATCTTTTGCTGCACCAAATGGTCGGACCAAAGAAGCGCCGCTCAAGCACAGTTGAATCAGGACCTCACCTCCTCCAATATGGTGAGGCTGATGTTGGATAGCCCAGAGCACTGGGAAACAATTCAGAAGATGCTGGTGGGCATAATGGTCAATAAAGCCTGAGCCCAAGACGAACTCGAACAACACCACGAAGAACCAAGTCCCGAAAGAGCAGAATAACGGTAGAAGATCGTCGGAAGAAATGCGCCTACACCTACAAAGAGGAGAGGTTTTTAGTGAAGTAACAGTTACGTTAACTGAGTCCCACAGTCTCGGTCTTAGGAAAGGCTGGGGTTAGTACATAAAGTATTTTCCTCTTCTCCACCGCACACAAAAGAAGGGGGGGACGTCACAGGTTACGCAGACGACATCACGGTGGTGGCCGAGACCCGTATGGAGGGTAAGCTGGAAGATCTCATAAATTGGACAGTCGGGAAAATACACGATTGACCAACAGCGGCCTGCAGATCGTCTCTAAAAAAACAGAAGCGGTTGTTGCAGCAGGGGGAAGGGTGACGAAACCGGTTCATTTCCTAGTGGGCGGACACATCGTGTCGACGAGCGACTAGACTAGACTAGACTAGAGTTCTGGGGTTACGATAGTTACCTCTCGTTTAAGTCCCACATATCGAGTGTCACAAAGAGGGCAGTTTCACTATCGGAAGCCCTACAAAGAATCATGCCGAACAAGAGAGGCCCCAAGGAAGCCAAAAGGAGACTCCTAGGCGCGGTGGCGGAGTCCATCATGTTATACGCCGCCCCAGTGTGGGTGTCCGTCCTAAAAAGGAAAACATGCAGGATACAATTAAAAACCATGCAGAGAAAAAGTGCCCTGCGAATTTGCAGAGCGTACAGGACCATCTCCACGGACGTCGCTCTGGTACTGGCGTCTCTTCTCCTCATACAGCTAAAGGCGGAGATAAGGGATGTCAAATACCGAAGCAACAATCAAGAACTGGGAGAACTCGACCAAAGGCAGGTGGACATGCCGCCTCATACCAGTCATTGCCCCGTGGATCTCACGGAAACACGGAGAACTAAATTTTGAAATCACGCAGGTTCTCGGTGGTCATGGCTGCTTCCGGAGCTACCTGCATCGGTTTAAGAGAGCAGACTTCCTCAATTGCCTCTACTGCAGGGACTACGACGATGCGAAGCACACCATATTCTCCTGCATGAAATGGGCAGAGACGAGACGAGAGAACAACTGGGCACCGACTTCAGCCCAACAAACCTCGTCGAGCTGATGCTGAATAGCGAAGGAAGCTGGTCAGTGATGGAGCGAATGATAGTGAAGATCATATCAACAAAAGCACAAGATGCAGACAAACAAGAAAAGCAAAGACTCGATAGGGCAGAACAATGAAAGAAGCAAAAGATTGCACTTCTTGGAGTGGGGTTTTAGTCGGTAGAAATCCGACACTACCACCCATAACATCAGGTTGGTGTCTTTTGAAAATTTCCCCACTCCCAACACACACAAAAAAGGATAGAGAGACGATCGAGCCCGCTCGGCATAAGCAAACAATCGAGTTTAGCACTTTGCCAACCATCATTGGTCCGACCTCCAGTGATTGGTTTTGTCCTGTAATTATAAAAAACTATTAGTAGTTTAGTCGTCGTTATTTAGGGAAGACTACAGGTTTGATTTCGGACTCTTACCTCAGGTAGTCCTTCAGCTGGTAATTACCCAGCTCTTGGACTAGTAGATTTTTTTCGTCATTCTGTCTTCCTGCAGTCTTTTGTTTGACACGTACCAGTCTGCTTTCATGGCCCTCCTCACTGCTATGTTTTGCACAATCTGGAGTTTCTTCATTTGGTTTGTAGTTGCAAACCTCTAGACAGGCGCTGCATAGGTGAGGATCGTCCCGACTGTTGTTTTAACCAGCGTCAACCCGTTTTTGACGCTGATTTTACTGTGCCTGTTTAGCAGGGGCCCTAGCGCGGCTATGGCGCCCGTTGCCTTTGTACTTACCTGTTTCATGTGTTTCCGCCAGCGGAGATCCCTGTCCAGTGTCACCCACAAGTATTTGTAAGTGTTCTAAGGGATCTCTGTACTAAACATTGTGTGGTTTGCCTAGGGAAATTTGTGCGGGTTTGTTAGTGTTGTCGATCTGGTAAAGTAGGTAGCTGTGCTCAATGCGCCTGGTACGGCACCATACCTCTAGATCGTCCAGTGCGGCCTGTAATTTATGGATTATTTGTTTTCGTCTCTGCGAGCTCACGAAGTATGCGGTGTCGTCCGCTACAGCACGAGCTGCGCAGAAGTTGTCGTGTGTGTAATTTCCGGTATAGGTCGGAGCCTAGATTGATCTCTGCGGGACTCCGGTTCTGATGGACCTCACCGCGGAACAAGATCTATCAAATTTTACTCTGAACTTCCGGTTTGTCAGATGTCGCCGTGGATGAGTTTATGAAGTTAACCCTGATGCCAGACTTTATCAAAGGCTTTGGCGACACCTGTTGCCTGTTTTTTTATTCCAGTGCAGAGTGACGTGTTCCACTAACCTCAGCACTTGTTGCATGGTTGAGTGCCCTGAACGAAAACCAAACTGTTCGTTGGGAATAGAGTAGTTTTTTTCCAGTGCCGTAATGATCTTTTCTGCGAGCTTTACAAAGGATGGAAGCAAACTGATAGGTCTGTAGGAAAGAGTGAGTGTCGGATTTTGCCCAGGTTTGCGTATCATGATGACGTCGACCACTTCCCAACGATCTTGAAAATCCACCATACTGATGGATTTTGAAAAGAGAGATTTCTCGGCATGTTGCTCTAGTTGGTATCTCTGTACTCCGAAGTGGCTGTCCTAACTTGTCTTTTCAAGGAGCTATGGTCTTGGCGTTCCGCTGGGTAGTCTGCGCGGTGGGCGCTACGTCTAGCCCGGTTTTTGCCTTTTATCAGCTTCTTGATCTCGCGGGGGAGGCCGTACTGGTAATTGTTCGCTGGCACAGCCTTTGTGGCTTTAGCCACCGCTTATGTCACCTTGTCCTCGAAGGTTTAACATACTTATCGATGTCTCTTTTTGTCTGAAGGACAGGGGGGGGAACGAGGGGGCGCAAATTTAAAATTTGCGAAATGGAATTTAAATATTGCAAGTAATAATAATTTTTAGATTAATAGAAAATAATTTTTGAAGAAAGTTCTTCTCAACTGTAATTGAGGACTACCACAGGAACCGACTTCTGAAAAGAAATCTTGCTCTGCGACAATTACGTTAGCCGAGGTAAAATTTTTGGTTAGTGAAAGGTTCTCGTTTGCCCCAGAGAATACCACTACAACTAAATTGGCGCCCAACGTGGGGCTTGTTTTTTCTATTACATCTTAATTAGCAATACGCACCATAACATCTAAATTGTCTCACAGATTGTGGGACTTTATAAAGCCAGAGAAGCCATGGAAGAAAACCGAAGACAATTAGAGAAGTGTGGATTGAATAGGTTCAAAAACAATGGCTAGAGAGAGAAAAGGAAGAGGAAAGGCGCGCAAGAAAATACGAGAAGAAAATGATGAAACTGCAAGAAGAATTCGACAAAGAATTTGACAGACAAATGAAAATGGGAGGAGAAACTGAAGAAGATAGAATAAAGTGATTTGAAAAACGAGTATCTGCAAGATTAGAAAGAAAAAAATTAAATGCTGCAAGGTCGGAGACCATAAAATTAGAATTAGTAGCATGAAAAGCTAAAAGATTAGAAATTGAGAAATTAGAAGCTGAAAGATTTAGACAATTTAGTTGTAGTGGTATTCTCTGGGGCAAACGAGAACCTTTCACTATAATAAAAATTTACCTCGGCTTGCGTTATTAGTCGGAGAACAAGAGCTCTTTCCAGTAGTCGGTTCCCGTGGTAGTCCTCAATTACCGCTGAGAGGAAAATTTCTTCTAAAATTATTTATTATTAATCTAAAAATTATTACTTGCAAAATTAAATTATTATTTTTCTACCTTTTCAAAGCTTTGAACTTGCGATTTTTTCTTGGTTTATTTTCAAATTATGTGTAATATATACGTTTTTTATTTTTGTTTTTATTTATCTTGTTATAAAAACAGGGCCCTGGCCCCCAAGTTCGCACACGGGCTCCTCAACTGCTTGTTACGCCACTGCCTGCGAGGACTTTAATGGAGGTCACTTCTATTCCCTGCAGCGCCTCCGGGAGTGGTTGCTCATGATGCTCTATACAGGTTTTGACGTATATAGCGGTGCCGCTCTTAACTAAATAAAGCTATCTGACAGTAACTAGTTGGAATCTCGTTAATCTGTTCGTGCGCGTCAGTAGTAGACAAATAACGGAGATGATTTATAGAACATAGAACTTTTTTGACAGGGGGCGTACATGAAATACAAAAAATTTTGGGTTTTTTTAAGCGGCATCGCATTTTCTTACCTCTTCTCGCAATATAGAGTCACAAAAACTAGACCCTGCCTCTATTTTGTGAAGACAAAAATTAAATTTATGTATTGCGTAAACGTCACATTTCCTACCTTCTCCCTCGCTTCTCACCTCTACCTAAAAATAAATCATTGTCGATCCTATGATCTATATAGTATCCTTAGTATAATATATCCATGGTTTGTTTGAAATTTTATGTTTACTCTCTTGAAATACATAATTTAACTAAGTAAGTGTTGCGCGAACGTCACATTTCCTACCTCCTTCCCCGCTTCTTACCTCTACTTAAAAATAAATCATTGTCGTTTTTATGATTTATGATCTATGTAGTATCCTTAGTATAATATATCAATGGTTCGTCTGAAATTTTATGCTTACTCTCTGAAATACAAGATTTAACTAAGAATTTACTTGTCCGCTAACAAAGAATTAAGATGGGTGCGATTTTTAGTCAACCTAGAATAGGTTATGAACAAATTAGAGTAGAAGAAGATGAAGATTATTTGGCAGATACCAGTAAATTTCTAATAGTGGTGTAAATATATTTGTTGATAAAATTTTGTTTGTAGGGGATTTCAAGCCAAAATCGTCCAACTTGACCGTGGATTCCGTTTACCGTGCAGTTGCCAGTAAATTTCTAATAATAATGTAAATATATTTGTTGATAAAATTTTGTTTGTAGAGGATTTTAAGCCAACATTGGCAACTAATTTTAAGAAACACAATTGGATACGTTTTCGAAATCCACAATTAGCAATCGAAGCGATAGTTAGTATTCAAGAGGATTTCGACGAACATGATAAGGTAATTCAAAACAAAATTACATATTTTCAAAAAATCCCGGGATTTTTCTAAATATTCAGTTGTGTTTGTGTTGGTATTACAAAGATTTTGTACGAGGTTCTGTCACAAATCAAATCAAACGTCGAATGTTTTTAACGATAAAATTTTAGATTTCATTAATTTTTCTATTGTACGATTACTCCTTGCCCAAAACTGCACTGCAATGTACCAGGATGGTAATCCGCGAAGGTTTGGAAGATGTCGTAGGAAGATGGATCAACTCTGTGGCTTGTCGAGAACGCACATGGCAGCTGAAGCTCCTGGAAGCTTTATCGATAATACAGAATTACTCAGCTTTACGTAAACTAGGTTCTTACAATATAAACTCTGTTCGATTGGTTTTCCAGAAGTTTATTTTCAGGCTATTTGAAATCGGAAGTCACATCTCAATTTCGTCCAACCAACAGAAACTTTTCTTTGTGCATTCCTTTAAACAGGAAGAAGTTGTATCGAATATTCAAACATTTTGATCGAGAACAAACTGATTTATTTCTAAAAACTGTCGAGATGGACTTTAAAATGCTAAAGTTACTGTTCAATACTTACAATTACTTAGAAATGTATTTTCTTCATTGGACATCCATTAATTATATTTCAAACGAAAATCTTGATAATATCGGTCGTGCTTTGAGGATTATGGGGATGTATAAGGAAGCAGAAGAATTTAAAAAATTGGAACCTGTTAATGGTTTTCTGCTTTCTGCACAAAACGGAGCAACGCAGAGTACGAGTAGCAATTTAACGATAGATTCCATTTCCGATTCCTTCAACCAGTGCAAGGTATAATATATCGATTTTTAAAATTCACAATGCGAATGAATTAATCAAGTTTTTATAAAATTAAAATTAAACATTCGAAAATGTTTAACGTAGATTATATGTTTTTTGAAGTTTTAATGTTTTTATCGCAAGATTTTACATGGTCTGTAAAATCTTATATTTTGTGAACATTCGGGTAGCAATATCACGAATGTCTGGTGTAGTCCTTTGTCGATAACGCACACCTCCAAAGGACCTCATTGTTCGTGTTAAAAAACACAATTCCGCTGTTAAAGTGGGCTACGTTTGGTTATTGCGAGATTCTCATTTAGGAAGTTTTCTTTCTGACGCTCAACGTGGAGCTACATAAATTAGAATCTGGCATGCTATGTTAATTTTCCAAACGAGTTTGCTATATTATCGTAATCGAAGCAGTATCGAATTTATTACACAGTGGCTTCGTTAAAATGTATTAAGTATTGTTTACGAGTTACAGAGTTTAACCAATTTATTGTTTCTTTCAAGAATTTTGTACTTTTATATATTTTTTTATAATAATTAAAAATGTTTCAAACAGTTGGCAAAATTCTACTCTACCCCCCCCCCCCTCTCCTATTTTGAATATTGGATCCAAAATATTTTTTTAATAATAATAACACAGTTGCACCTCTCTAGATCTGTAATTTTCGAGTTGGGGGCTATTCAGGATTTTTTTTAAATTTTTTGAGTTATTCACAGATTTGGATATATGGATCAGTAATTTTCGATTTGGGGCCGCTTTAGGGACTTCTTTAATAATTGGAGCGACTCAGAGACTCACTAAAGTTACCTGTACATATAAAAACACCTGGGCGGAGCAATCTATATGGAAACAGCCAATCGAATACACCCATTCGGTTTTCGCTGTTTTTACGCGTATTTTTGAAAGATTCTCAAAATTTAATGGTTATATTTGTAACTAACGTCTCTAACCATCGTGGAAAATTTTTGAAAATTTCTAGCAGCTGCACGTCTAGAAGTGACTCCGCCCACTTAAATGATGAATGATGATGATGATGAACTTCTTGGCAATACGGAGGTGCCACGGGGGATCCGTTTATCTCCATTCATCTGATGTGGGCAGCGGGCGTTGGGATTTATTGAGGTGTGTTTCCTCATTTGAAGCGCTAAGCTTGATCGGGCTGGGTTTTGGTCCATGTGATAGTTTCCGTGATTTGCGGGGTCCTGGGAGTTGCGAGGAACTTTCCTGGAAGTGTGGTTATGCGTTCAGAAGGGCGGCGCTGTGGAGTGCGTCTGCGATCCGTAGATTTGAGTCCCTAGCATTTGGTGGACTTGTCCCTTGGTGTCGAAGGGGCGGGGCGAGTGTACGATCCGTGGGTTGGAGTCCCTAGTGTTTGACGAACTTGGTCCCTTGGTGTCGATGGGGCGGGCCGAGAGTGCGGTCCGTGAATTGGGGTTCCTAGCATTTGATGAGCTTGGTCCCTTGGTGCCCATGGGACGGGGCGAGCGATTTGGCGTAATTCCGGGCGTCTTTGCATGGTTTCTTGGCATCCGGGTGTTTTGATAAACCCGATGATTGGTGGGAACCTAAAACAAACATGTAAAGATTAGGTATTACTTACACCCCTGCTGGCGGGCGGGTGAGGATGTCCTTTGGCCGGCTGTGACCTAGATTGTAGCCTGGCTGGCACTGTCCTAGTTGCGAGATGGGAGGGTTGTCCGAGAAGCTCGCGGTTTTGTACAATTTTTCCGCCTGTCCTTTAATATGTACGTCGATGGTGCCCATCTTGGCATCTGCGTGGAGTCTTCGATTGGTGACGTAGTATCTTCTTTATGTGGGTTCGGGCTGCTGTCCCCCACACGGGTGCGGCGTAGGTCATGGTGGGTCTGATGATGGCCTTGTAGATGCGCAGCTTGTTTGTTGATGACATCTTGCTATTTGAAGCTAGGAGCGGGTAGAGCTTTGAGAAGACAGCTCTTCCACGGTTTGTGGCGGATTCGATGTGCTCCTTCCACAGCAGTCTGTAATCCAACGTGACTCTCAGGTATTTGGAGGGGTTAGTCCATGGGATTGGGCTTTCGAACATGAAGATGTTTGTTTGGGGCAGAACCTGTCTACGTTTCTTCCTGAACATTGTCGCGGTACTTTTTGTTGAGTTAACCCCGATGCGCCACGTTGCGAACCATTTTTCGAGGTCGTTAACGGTTTTTAGTAGGCGGTCGGTGGCGAGGTCTTGATTCATGGAGGAAGTGTAGACGGCCGTGTCATCCGCGTAAAGCGAGATCTCCGTTCTCGGGTCGGTTGGAGCTGGCATATCGCTCATGAAGATGTTGAAGAGGGTGGGGGCGAGGATGTATCCTTGGGGTATTCCGGCAGTGATGAAGCGCTCGGATGATCGGGTGCCTTCGAATTTGACCTTGAATTTCCGATTTTCAAGGTATGACGCCACCAGCTTGACGAGTGCTGGTTGGATATTGGCGTTTAGCATCTTGTAAAGAAGTCCATGGTGCCACACTTTGTCGAAGGCCTCGACATGTCGAGTAGAACGAGTGCGGTGAACTCTTTCTTGTTGAAGCCAAGGGAGATGTGTTCGACTAGGTGGAGAACTTGCTGGACCGTGCTGTGTCCTGATCGGAAACCGAACTGCTCGTCTTGCAGGATGCTGTTATCGAAGATGGTTTGTTTGATCCGGGTGGAGATGACTCTTTCGGCGACTTTTCCTAGCGACGGGAGGAGGCTGATGGGGCGGTAGCTTTGGGGCTTACGGGGGTCTTGACCTGCCTTGGGGATGACCACTACATCGGCAGTTTTCCATTTCTGCGGGAAGTAGCGGAGTCGGAGTGAGGCGTTGATGATGCCGGTGAGTGCTGTGACTGTCTTGCGTGGCATCGCCTTGAGGGATCGATTTGTAATCGCGTCGGATCCGGGTGTCTTCCTGTTCTTCAGGGATCGGATGATTTGGGTGACTTCTGTAGTGGAGGCTGTGTCGATCGGTGTGAGATCTTCGATTGGAAGGGTCCTCGTGATGAAATCCTCGACCATTTCGATATGGTCTTGGTTGAGGCGCTCGTCGAGGGGGCTGCACTGGATTTCCAGGTTGTCGGCGAAGGTGTCGGCCTTTTCTTGGTCGCTTTTGGCTTGCGTGCCGTCGAGGCGGGTAATGGCGGGCGTCTGGCGGTTTTTGGGGCGTATTAGGGCGTTGGCCATTTTTCAGGTGGATTGGTCCTCAAAGTTGAGCGATTCGATCTTGTTTGCCCATTCCTCCTCGTGATGCGCTTTGACTTCTTCGGAGACTTGTTCTTTGAGGCGGTTGTAACGTCGTTTGTCGTCCGGGTGCCAGGTGCGTTGCGCGCGTTTCCTAGCTCTACGTTTTTCTTGGACGAGTGCCTTCAGTTCCGGAGGGACGCGATCTCTGATGTCAGCGACATCAATTTTCCTCGTTGCGTGCTAGATAGATCGCGAAATGTTGTCCTGAAGGACTTCAACGTAGTTTTCCAATTCATTTTCGGTGGAGATGATTGGGATGGCGTCCATATTTTGTAGAAGGTGGTCGTGCAAGGTGGGCCATGAGACTTTTGGTCTTGTCGGTTTGAGCCTCGCTCTTATATCGTCCCCCAGGTGAAGCAGCACTGGGTAATGATTCGAAGTGAGTTCCTGTGCAGTAGTGAGATGATACTGCAACTGGATGTCCTTGATGAGGGCGAAGTCAATAATGGTTGGTGTGCCTGCCGGGGAGTAATGGGTTGGGGCTGTCGGCGCCACGATGAAGAAGTCTAGGTCCGTGGCGAGTTCGGAGAGGGTTTTTCCTGCTTGGTTGGTATACCTGCAGGCCCAGTTCGAATGCTTGGCGTTGAAGTCGCCCGCGATGATTTTTCCTCCGGGTCCGTCGAGGAGGGCAGCGATATCTTCCTGGAGAATTTGCCTATTGGAAGCGTTGTAGATCGACGAGATTTGAATCCATCCGTGGTTCCTAGTGTGGATGTTGACTGTTGTAGCCTCAAGGTGATTTAGATCCAATGGGGGTCCTTCGTTATGTTCGATGGAGGTCTTGATGTAGATGGCGGTGCTTCTACCTCCGGCGTGCTGGCGGTGGGTGCGGTACAATATGTACCCAGAGATTTTGGCGTTATCTCCTTTTCTGAGCTGGGTTTTGTTTACCATGATGATGTCCAGGTCGTGGATGTGGGCGAAATCGAGCAGCAGAAATTTTCTTGTCTGGAGACCGTTTGCATTCCAGAATGCAATCTGTAGCGATGACGGTTGTATGCGGTGTCTAGGCATTCACGGGTGCTTGATTTTCGTAGATAATGTCTGCAGCGTCCTGGAGTTTGTCGATAATTACATCGTGGACTTTGGCCTCTCTGAGGATAGCCGCGAACGCCCAGATGAGGTCGTTAAACATTTTCCTTGTCGGTTCTTCCCTTTCTTCGACTTGGCGCTTCGGGGTGTCGCGTCTCTCTTGGTCGGGGCGTCTCCTTGATTGGGGGCGTGTCTTCTAGCAGTATCTCGGTAGGAGTGGCCAGCTCCTCTGGAGCTGATGGGCGGTGGTGGGATTGATTGGTCTCTTGGCGCTCGGTAGGGTCCCCTGGATGGTCCCCTTCTTTTTTGGGTGGGATACGCAATGCACCCCTTGTAATTGGCTGGGTGCGGTCCGCCACGGTTCGCGCACTGCCCACTTAAACACACTGCTGTATCTATTTTCGTCACGCGTACGTACTGTCATCAGAATGAACTATTTCACCGATTCTTATATGAAAAATTAATATTTCAAATTCGATTAATTCGGAATTTAAAGAAAATTCTCAGTTTAATTGCTTAATATTAATTTAATTTTTAAAATAAAATTATTGAATATTTTTTTAATAAATACTATTTTATTAGAATCTCGTTAATCCAGTCGACATCTCGGCTTATTTTTCCTGTAGCACAAACAAACAAAATTGTATTGGTACAAGCAATCTAGACTATTTTGGTTGTACAATTAAAAATTGGAAAACTAGCTGAATAAACTATGATCCCCCCTCCTCCCCGAAGGTGTTTTTAAATATCTGCAAAACAAACCGGTTATAAATAAAGAAGGAACAAATGAATTAAAAATTGTTAAATTGAATTGGGCAATGCGGTAGTCTATGTCTCTGTCTAACCAAGGCTTGTAAATCTTTCGGCATAGTCAGCTTGTGACTAATCGGAAACCACTATGAGTCCAACCTTTTATGAAGGGCAAAAATCTATTAAACCGACTCTTTAGGGATTCCCGTTTTCCATAGTTAGATTGTTTTCCTGTCTGGACGAATTTCGCACCAACCTCATACACAGTTGGTAGCTCCAATACAAAAGGGCTGCTGAATCTTTCGACTTCTGTTCCTGGGATCAACTACCGTTTTGCAACATCCCCTGTAGATTATAGTATTTTATCTATTTCTTTTTATTTAACTCGACTTTCTCCTAGTTTAACCACTGATGGACAAACCTAGTTTGTCCTACCGATTGACATATTTCACATTACTACAACCAATTACTATTCTTTCCCATTTTCGATCAAGAATTTTAGCATTATTTTAGTTTTTTCTGTTTTTTATGAAGTGATTCTAACTGGGGTTCTTAGATTCGAAGACCAGAACCTTTACCACTACACTAAACTATCTGTGCAAAATAAATAAATAAAATTTAAGTAATGTTTAGAAATTTTACATTCAAAACGCTTTAGCACAAAAGCTATTTATTTTTAGCTTTATGGCTTAGTACTTTTTTAAAGAGCGCGAAATTATCTACAAAAGAGATTCGAATCTTTTATTGCCTAAAATCAACGCCTTTCGAGTTATGACTTAAATTAATTAAAAACATGTTGAATAATGAATTTATTTTTTGTACTTAAATTTTCTAACTTTTTTTGTGTTTTTTTTAATGAAGTGATTCTAACCTGGTCTCTTTAAATCCGAAGTCTAAAACTTTTACCACTACACCAAACTACCTGAACAAAAAAATTAATTAAATTTTCATCAGTTTTGAAATTTTACCTTTTAATGGCTCTAGCATAAAAGCTATTTATTTTTAGCTTATATAGCTTAGTACCTTTTTAAAGAGAGCGAAATCATCTACGAAAAAGATTCTAATCCTTTATTGTCTAAAATCAACGGCTTTCGAGTTATGACTTAAATTAATAAAAGAAATGTTGAAAAATAAAAAATTTATTTTGTGTTTTTCTTAAAAACCCTGTATTTTTTAAACGAGCTGTTGTACAAAATTATAACGTACCTTACAGGACAGAAAATTTAACGGACTACAACTTTGGTCTAATAATTTTTTTCAGAAAGTAATCCGTTTTATGGGAAACCGAAAATAACAAAAAAAATCGGTAAACCCACAAAATTAATTTTCGAAAATTTTCGCAAGCGAACTGAAAATTTTAAATAATATAAAAAATTAATATCAAAATAGTACGTAGTGTTTAAATTAAATTTGACTATTAAATTAATTTATGGTAATTGATAAATTTGTAAATGAACTGCATTTTGTAATTTATGATTTCCTCATTATAAACTTCGCGTTAAGATGATTCATAAATTGTTTAATTTTTTTAATATTTTTTGCTACAACTAAAATGATTTTCCAAATTTTTAGACTTGCGCCATGTTATGGTTAAAGGATTTTTCTTTCGCTGGCGCCCAACGTGGGGCGGCCGTATAAATTAGGGACTTTTACAAAAAATTAGACATTCAATTGATTATATTTATTGTATGATTATATTATCGTATACAATGATTTTATTGAACTTAAAATAAGAGTATTATTTGCGAGTTAGAAGGTTTTAACGAATTTCCTCATGACAAAATTGTAATGCAAACTTTATATTGTTTTTTTGGTCAATGTTTTTCGTTGTTTTATAGAGCTTCTGTAAATAATTTTTACCACTCACAGAACGCGCACCTTCACACATAACTGAATATTGCATGGTGGGCTTAATAACATCGATCCCATAAGTTTTTAATTTCTGAAATTCGGACTTTAACTCTTCACGACATTCCATTAGGCGACGGCAAACGTCATAAACCAGCATGTACCTCAATATTTTCTCCAAATGTGAATCGGTCTCTTTCTCGATAACTCCAAAATGTTTATATGCTGGTTCCAAAATATGCACAATGTAAGCCTTAAAATGATAGAGCAATAAGAAAACAAAAATCCAAATAAGTACAGGGTTATGTTATTATGCAATAAGTAGTTCATGTTTTTCTATTGTTTTTTAGATAATATTTTACTTTTACTTATAAAACATGAAAAAAAATTTCAATTCTTTAAATACGGGACGCATCATAGTTTACATTATGACTAACCTAACCTATCCCAAATACCTCTGTAGAATCCTGCCTAATTAAATCTTCAGGTCTGCGTTCAATACTGGTGTAATTCCAAAATTCATTAATTTCATTCTGCCTAAGAGTTTTGAAAGTGTCGTATACGAATGGCATTAATACTAGAAATGTGAGAATGGGTAGGTAATCTCGCTCTCTCACCAAATATTCACATAATTTGTATGCAGTTGTATATGGGATTGCATTAGACTTGGCCAAATTAATAACGTCGTTTATTAATTGTGCCCTATTTGCAGGAGGAATTTTTTCAAAATTACCAAGTCTCATAAAGTCTATTAAACGTTCCCAGTTCTGCTTATCGTAGTTGACCCTGTAAAAACCTTCAGACGATTTTTATGCAAAAGTTTTCTTGTGAAGGGTCCGAAGTACTTACCAGTTTGTTGAATATTAACCAAAATCCAGCCGTCTGTAGCTAAATTATTCAGAGTCTTCTTATCGTCTGATAGCCAAAAATCGGCATTAGTTTTCAGCATTTTATCCGGTGAATCCGATTGGAACCTATAATTAATTGGTACGTGGTATAACTGCGGTTCTTCATCATCAGCACCATCGATTTCTCTTTTTTTCTGAAAGAATAAAAATTGTAGATTTTTATGGAGAAATAAACGACAGTATAATAATGTTATTTGGGTTGCCTACATTGCATCCCAATTTTGGATATTATTATCATTATTCAGTAGTTTCGTTATTTGTAAAACAAGTTTTTATTATTTACTTAAGCGACGGCTGATTCTGTGTTTATTTAATCGTCTGATCTTTAATTACCATAATGGATCGCTATCCTCTACCCTTAGATTTTCGCGTCGTTTTTAGCTAAAATTTCCTTTACCTGAGTAAATGTGACACTTCCAGAGGTATAATTTCTAGTAACCGTAACAATTGGAAAGCCTGATTGATTGATCCACGTATCTAAAATTTCAGCAACAGTCAGATTCCCTAGCAAATCGTTGGCGTTCGCATCATTTACTGCTGTTTGTAAAGCATCGTACAGATCCTCTGTCTGAGCGGAACCAAATTTACTGTAATGGCATTGTAAATTTCTTACACTTTAAATTTAATGAAATTACCTACTGTTTATTTAAATAAATTCTTACGCCGTTCCTGAAAATGTCGTGGGTTAGGAAGTGGTCCATCATTCTCACCACCACAGCTCCTGTAAAGGTCAAGTTTTACTAACTACCTTAGATTTGAATTTGTACTACCCTTATCGTAAAGTATTGAAGTATTATCAAACCCATATTCTAAAAAGTTGCCGTCTAATTTAATATTTTTAGTAGTGTGCTTACTGTCCGTTCTGAATGCCGCATGGACAGTAGAAACAATAAGTCGTTCTAAATTTCTCCAAGATGGATGAATCTGTAAATAGAGTCAACTTTGATATTAATTACTGCTAATGTTGAAATCTTACAGCATCCACGAGATAATATTGAAAATATGACGCAAAAGCTTTTTTTAACCATAGGGAATCCCACCAAAGCGGAGTAACTAAATTACCGAACCACTGCTGCGAAATTTCATGTGCTATGCGGCCTAACTGATGCTCAATCTGTGAAGGTGGAGTAGAGTTGGAAAAATCCAACGTTAATTCTCTAAAAATGTATATTTGATATTACGGAAGAAGAAATTGTCATATTGCCCACCTGAAAGTCACCAGACCCCAGTTTTCCCTGGTTCTACTGACATATCCACTGTCTGGAACAGCAATTAGATCGAGCTTGTTTAAGCTGTATCTAATACCAGTAAAATCTTCCATTGCTTTCAGAATTTTTTCTGAATTCTCCGCAGCACTCAAAAACCTGTCGTCTTTAATCGCCTGGGGTCTTCCGTAAATTTTGTTGGTTTTTGATGAGTTTATATAATCAAAATCGAAAACCCCAAATGCGACGGAATACGTCGGCATTTCAGGCGTTTCTTTGTAAATATCCTGATATAGGCCGTTCCTCAAATCACTACAAAAATTATTTTTTCAAATTCAAGAAAAAATCTTTAATAAATTAGACTGCTTTGTTTATAAACAATTAAATTGGAGGGAAATTTAAATTGACGTTGCATTATTACACAAGTAATTTAAAAAAATTCTTACATGGTTGATTCTAATTCTTCATTGGATGCCGACTTGTATTCGCCTCGTCTTATTAAATTAATAATAAATTTAGCTTTTAAAGCAGGTTCGTCAAAGCATGGAAAAGCTGCTCTTGCATTTATTGGTATGAAATCGGTTAAAGCGAATCTTCTGCAACAACTTCGTCGATTAAGTTTATTTTTATTTTTGTTTACTCACCGCTCAATTCCTTCGGCGTCAGTGTAATTGGAGATATAAAATCCTAATTTTTGGTTTAAAAATCCGCTAAAGCTTTCAATCACCAAGCGGTATTTTGTGTCCTTAATCAGTTGATTTTTGGTGTTGATCGTATAAGTTTGGTGAATTTCGTCTTCGTTTGTATTCGCCACTTCATTTTCTTCTCCATCGGTGGTCAACACACTGATCGAAGTGCTGTTAATTTCCAACGCTTTTTTATGCAAAGTAATTTTATTTGAATTTTCTAGAGCAATTATATCTATAACTACACTTCCGTTGAAGGTTTTGTCTTCAAAATTCGGTTGTATTAATAAATAATAACGAACAGGTTTGACGTTTTTGGGCAATCGATAGTTGTGAAGATCGCACGCAGCAAATGCAACAAAAAGCATAAAAATCAAGCCAGGATTAGTTAGAGTAGCAGTCTTCATTTTGGCACTGAAGCACTGACTATCAGCAAAAATAATAAAGAATAAATTAGTTAATCCCGAGTTAAATTGATGCTGTTTGTTTATTCTCAGAAAGGTCACCAATCACGTCAATTGGTCGTTGATGTTGTTTTTCAATGTTTAAGACACATTAAACTAAATTCGCAAAGTTACAGTTCTTTGAATTAATTTATAATATGATTGATAATTTTAATTCTAGCAATTTTATTTACGTTGTATGCAGCGGCGGCTCGTCAAACGAGGCAAGGGAGGCTTAGCATTCCCTGAAATTGTTTTTTCTAGTTACAATATTAAGAAATTAGAGGATATTAGAGAAACCGATTTACCAAGTCTGCAGAGAAATAGTATAGCTCATACTAATTCTATGTTTACCTCCTTCCTCTAAATCTCTGGTATACCAGTTAGAACAAATCTCATAGCAGCAATGTGAGGAATGGCACCTCCTCCCTCCCAGTGTTGTAGCGATAGGGTGCCTCACGCTGATAAGGAAGCCGATGTCTCTTAGATCAGTGCGCTCCCATGTTAAAGTCTCGGAATTTAAACTAGCGAATTGAAAACATTATTAACTTAGTAATTAAAATTTATTTAACATTAGCTTGTTACGCTATATAAAAATGTAGGGCGACAACCCCCGAGGAAGGTGGAGAAAATAGCCAAGAGCCAGTTTGAGGCTTCCTTTCCCTCCGACCAGGCCGTCCTATTGAAGGATTTCATAGAGCACATACAGAGATTAGGAGTAAAAATTGATAAACTACAGAAAGTCAAAGTAGAAAAGAAACTCCAAAGATAGCAGATCTTCTGTGGTGAAGCAGATCCACCGAAGGTGTGCGCTTACTGATTTTCAAGCTGTATCGGTAGTTACAGGTTTTTCTAATTTTTAGTAATTTTTTCATTTCTATAGCATAATTTTTTCAGATTTCTAATTTCTTGTTTATTCAAATATTTCTAAGTTCAACCCTGTTCAATGTGAATTATTGTCATTTTGGTTTCTTTAAATATTCTGTTTCTTTGTAGTATGTAATTATTTACTTAACAGTTAAAATTTATTATTTTAACATTTTGTTAGGTTTTATTATTCATTTTGTTAGAGCTACAAATGCATTTTTTAATTGATTTGTGTGTGACTACATACCTACTGCAAATGGTAAAGCTATAAAAAAATATAAGGTAGCAATTATTATTGCAAGGATGACCGAGAATATGAGTCCTGCTAACTCAACGACCAATACCACGATATATGGATAAATTAATATTGAACGTTTCTAAAACACAACAAATCAAGACTTTATGTTATTAGTGTTATTACCAGGGAATAAATTTTTACCTGTACTATTCCTTTCATAGCAAAGAATAAACTAACGGCACTGGTAATAATCCATCCACCGTACATGTTTATACCATGAGATTCGAATGTACGGGTAACTTCACCATAACTATTTTGTGAAGCATGGTAAAGAGTAATGCCAAGCCATCAGTCGTACTGCCTTAAATTGATCTAGAGTTAGTTAATCAAAATTAAAATTAACAATGCCAACTTACCATAATAAGAATTGCGTAGGTAAGATATCCAAACCTCAGACTGCAACAGAAGCAGCATCTTGCTAGCATTATGGTGAATTTCTAAAATATAATAACCCTCATCGGCGAAAATAAAATCTAACCACTCAAACAATAAGAAGAACAAAGGGAGGGTACAAAACTCTTTTTAGTGACTCTGTACCACCGGCGGACCTGCAGATCGGGAAAGGAGCGAGAACCTATTCTGTACAGAGAGGTTTCGAAAAGGATACCATCACCACTTGTCAGCCCAGATGGGTGGGGTCAGAGTTAGGGTCAGACTATGGTAGCTAGAGGTCAAAGAGCTTTCACAGACAACGGTTACTTCAAGGCAAATGTACTAAACATGCCGTTTTTCACTGGTGGAGATAGGACCACGCCAGGACGACTGTGGAGTTGAGGGTGAACGCAAAACTCTTCCTACGACAAAGTATCGTCCGTAACGTTGCGCAGCTCGGAGGATTGAAAGACAAAAGAAAGCAGCGGAAAGAGAAGAGGAGGCTGCTGCAAGCCTACATTAAAGTCAAAAATAGAGGGATAACATGGCCACAACAATGCGTCTCCCAGGACTAAGCCACTAGGTCGCAAAGGTAATGAATGCTTAACGGCGGATTCTTGTAACCAAATAGGCGAGCCGGGGAAGGGGGGGGGGTTATTCGGTAGAAATCTAACACTACCGCCACAGATAGTGCGGGTGTTTTGTACAAAATGTCCTACTCCCTGCAGAAATAAAAAAAAAGATTGGTTATTCGATGGAGTGTTTTCTTCTGGTTCCGTTATGGTTGTGGTGTCTTCCTTTGGTTTTGTTGTGGTTGGATTTCTCTCATGTTTTTTGAATTTTTGCAGTTATAATAATAAATAATAATATAATAATAATAATAATAGTTTTATTCATCAACTCTTACTTACAATAAAAAGAAAAAATAAATACATTTCATAAGAAAAAATAAATACATTTCATAAAGCAGAGTCGATGAAGGGGCAAAACAATCAGCAAAGCTGCTTTTCAGTTCTACCCTAGCACGCATTTTGCGCAAGCATCAGAATCTTCTTGATCCCGCTTCTAAAGGAACGGCTGGTTCCGCCGGTCAAGAACACGTCCAGATACCTATTGTAGATCTCCGCCGCTCGGTACTCGAAGGAGCCCTGAAACTTAGTTGTCTTGTGAGACGGGATAGACAAGTTCCCGCTATAACGAAGATCAAGTTGATGGCGTTCAGATCTTTTCACCATCAACTCCAACAGATACCCCGGGCTACCACGCTTATACAAATTGTACAGAAAGGAAGCGAACAGAAGTTCAAAGCGAGCGTGAATCTTGAGGACACCAAATTTATTATAAAAAGGAGTAACGTGACTGCCAAACTCAATATCACAGGCAAACCTCATGCAAGAGTTCTGAAGAACCTGTAGTTTGTGTTTAAAGTTGGCAGTAAGGTATCCGTAATAAACCACACTGCAGTAGTCAAGGTGACATAATATTAAACTCTGCACCAGCTGCAACTTAATCGTCGGGGGAAGAAGATATTTGTACCTGTATAAGGATTTCAGTTTGTAGTATCCTATACCACAAATCTTAACAACGTGCGCCCCAAAACTCAAGTTACTGTCGCAAATTACGCCAAGATCCCTAACATTCTCACTAAACTCCAGTACGGAGCCATCAAGTTCAACGTCAAGAGATCGTGTGCTGTCGGCTAGAGTACAGCAGTATGTACTTCCCACACGTAAACAAACCGTTTTATTGGGGTTAAGGATTAACCCATTGTCGCCAGACCAGAGCTTAATAGAAGTTAAGTTATTATTCAAAGATTGAACAACACTGTCAACTAAGGTTGGTTTGTTAGAGAGATATACTCGAGAGTCATCAGCATACAAGTGTACACCGCAGTCGGAAGAAAGAACGCTGGGAAGATCAGCAGTAAAAATGGCAAAGAGAAGCGGACCCAGAATGCTACCCTGCGGCACGCCACTGGTTATGGCAAGCTCACCGGACAAACATCCATTCAGTCTGACCCTCTGAGTTCTACCAGTCAAATAATTCCGCAAAAGAACAATGGCCGAGCCGGCACAACCGTAATACAGCAACTTAGAAAGGAGTAACTCGTGATTAATCACATCGAAAGCCTTACTGTAGTCCAAGAAAGCCACAATTGTTACCTTTGAATCGTCAATATTCCTGGCGATATCATTAGTAAACTTACTCAACGCTGTTGCAGTACTATAACCAGAGCGAAAACCAGACTGAATATCAGGCAAAATACTATTACACTCAATGTGATCTAGTAGCTGCTGGTGAAGAACGGACTCAAATACTTTTGAAAGAGCAGGCAACACACTAATTGGCCGAAGATCAGTAAATTTAGTGGCATTATTATTTTTAGCGATAGGCGTTATGATCGACTTCTTCCACAATGTTGGTATTACCGAATTAGTAAGACAAAAATTAATTAGATCAGTTAAGCTATCAAGACAAAAAGGTAAGGTAAGCTTCAGCATCCTAGCGCTACAGTTGTCGACGCCTAAAGCACCGGATTGTTGTTTAAAAATTGCAGCTGCTACCACTTCCGATGTTACAGGGTGAAACCTGCAGTTAGTTTGGTTGTCTTTCACGTTCCTATTTCCATTGGTTTTTCTCTCCTCTTCTTCGTCTTATTGTCTTTTTTTTCTTTAATGCCTATTGCTGATGTGTCTAGGAATGTGATGTCTTTTCTGGTATCTCAGCAGCTGGTGTGATCCTAAGCATACACCCCATAGAACTTCAAACAAGTGCCGCATAGAGAACACTTAAAAAAGAACAACCGGAATATATTGCCATGTCCCCAGCGATCCAAAAATGTAAAAAATTTTACCTTCTCAAAAAAAAGACACCTCGCTGAAGTACATGCATCTTTTGAGCTTGAGACTTCTTATTTTAAATTTTTAATTGTTAGTCGCTTTATAAATTTTCTGTTATAAATTTTATTTTTAATATTGTCTTGCGTGTGAACGTACTCTCGTGCTTACAGCCGTCTTGCTTATACAACTTCGTCGTATAATTTCACAAAAACCAACTCAAATTCTCAAAAATTTTACTGTTTTAACTCTTTTCAATTCAATAAAACAACTTCCGCTTCTATTAGACATGTCTTGAATGGGTTCGGAAGATACAAACTTGATAGGAGAGATCACTAGCGCCGTTAGAGTTAGGGTGATATCAAGCATGTCGGATCCGGTACAATCAGATCAGCGCTCGCCACAGGGCCGTGTGGTGAAATTTAAAGAGTAACCCAAATCTTTAAAGTGCCGCTTTTTAACAGTGAAATTTATTAACCAAAATAAAAACTTTTATTAAACTTAATATTTATACTATTATTATAAAAGCAAATTTACAGTTTTACTGTGAATTAAATAAATAAAATTTATTAAAATTTTTGCTATTTTTTATATTTATGTAATTTTTTTTATTTTATAGTTAGTAGTATCTGCATAATTATTTTATTAAATTCATTTTTAAAAATACAAAAAAATAAATAAAACAGGAAATATTGTGTGCTTTTGTTTTTTTGTTCCGGATACACTTTTCATAACTTAAGTTGTCATAGAGAAAATTTTTCTAAATTCAATCTCTGGAGAGTTAAGGCTCTTTAAAGTATTTTTCTTAATTTTCACGTTCATATGTCTGTAACCCCGAAAATATTGATTTTTGAGTAAAAATTGTTTAGTGCTTTTTAAAGAGTGTGAAATAATCTACAAACTAAATTCAAACCTTTTATCGTCTAAAATCAACGGCTTTGGAGTTATGAATTAAAATAAGTAAAAATTTGTTAGAAAAATTCGTGCTTTATTTTAAATTTTATTTTCTGGCTTATTGTCTGTTATCACAACTCAAATTGAAATCAAAATTTTAGTTTAATAACTTGGAATATTGCACATTTGTCATTGCGACTTGAACCGATCGTTAATAAATTTTAAACAAATTATTTTAAAATTTGCTAATATAATCAGCTTCGTTAATTTTATAATTAGTCTGATGCTGTACAACAATAATCCATATTTAATTAAAACTGAAAATAATTGTCAGGTTTTTTAAAATAAAAAAATATTAAGGGATCATTCCGGTTTATAATTTTCAAAAAATTGATAAATATTTTGTTTTACATTTTTCGAAGAGACTGAAGGCATTTTGGATGGTGTAAGGTAAATAAGACGGTTTTTTTGATTGGCGGCGGTTGGTTTCTCCGGAACCACTAAACCAATCCTTATGAAATTTTAACCACATATTCTAAAGATGAATAGCTTCGGCGCATTCTACAACCGTATTAAAATTTTAATTTTTACTATTTTTTTTGTCAAAAACAGTAAAAAAAAACTTGTTTTTTTTTTAATTTCCGCCGTTTTATTATTCATCAATAAATATTAATAGCTATAAAATGCGCGATAGCCAAAGTCATACCGAATCGAAATATTTTTGAGTTTTTCGTTTTTGATGAGCCGTTATCGAGATATCAACGCCACCAGCAAATATGTCCACTTTTCCAAGAGTTACATTTACCTATATCTTATTCTGATAATTCGGACTGATTCGACACTATCCGGGTGTTTTAAAACTAAAATAGGAAGGAGACGGTTTGTTACTTTTTAAAGGAGAACGGTTTGAGAAGCCAAACGAGATAGTCCTGTTTAAATAAATAGTTAAGTAATAGTTTTAAACAAATTTAGGTAAGAATTTTCCAATTAAACATAATATTGATATTAATTATATTTGTGTACATGTCAGATCTAAATTAAGTGAATTATGGTAATTAATTTTATTCTTTAGTTTAGAACGTGATTGTAATTTCTATTTGAACGATTTGTCTTTTACTCTCGAAGAATTCTAGAAAAAAATTCACAAATTCCTCCGACTCTCCTTGAAATATTAGAGTAGATTGTCTAGAAGAAAAATCTAGAAGAATGCCCAAATCCCACCCAGACGAGAGTCAGAAAACTCCGAGACTAAATACATCTTTAACCCCCCCCCCCCTGAGACTTCAAATCTAAATTACGATCTCTGCTTAGTTTAATTGAGTTACATTTGCAGGAGTAATTTTAACTAAAAGATGGACTTATAGTTTTGACAAACAATAATATAATTATATACAAAGTATAATCTTGACCCAACCGTGCACAATTAAATTATATAAAATATAAACTTTTGACTCCAAAGAATGCAATTTTACATTACTGCAGTTACACAGGATTCCGATATAAAAATAAGTACCGTGATCACCAAATTAAGTAATTATTCAGAGTTATTAAAATACGGGGTGTTTGGAAATTAATTATGATTTTATCATTGCTTCAGACTTGATCGTCGAACCCAAATTTAAACAGGAAATAAAAGATTTGACATAACCCAAATATATGTAGTTTTATTTGTGTTGTGCGTTTATGATCGTCTCTCGTTTTGGAGCGGTCATCTGTATTGTTTCAGCTATGTTAACAATTTTGTTTTGTACAACGGAAGAAAGAACTGGTTACTAGATGGCGTGCGGTAGGTAATTACACAACGTGGTGGTTTATGGCTATTTTTCCTTGTCATCGATGAGTAGGGGTTGGCGCTAAATTCAATTTTAGAAGTCGCATCTTACAATTTGGTGCCGTGACCAGGATTCCGAAAAGACTAGTATCCCGATAAGACTAGGATTCCGATGCGATTAGTATTTCGATTTGACCAGGATTGCTGAATCGATTGATTCCGATGGTGGTAACCAGGGTTCCGATTCGAAAAGATTTCGATAGTCACATTTTGGTATTGTGGTAACCGAGGATGTCGATACGTACAAAGCAACCGTTAACAGCTGAATGCAAGTTGTTACCGTGACGAATGATTTCGAGAAGTATGAAGTGAAGCAATACCAAGATATCTGGTCAATAACGCACACCTCCAAAGGACCTCATTGTTCGTGTTGAAAAACACAATTCCGCTGTTAAAGTGGAAAATTAAATTTAATTAAATTAATTAAAATTATGTTGAAAAATAAAAAATTTTTTTTTGTTTTTTTTAGAAACCATGTATTTTTTAAACGAGCCGTTGTACATAAATCTAACGCATCTTACAGGACATAAAATTTAACGGGCTACAACTTTTGTCTAATAATTTTTTTTCCAAAAAGTAATCGGTTTCACGGGAAACCGAAAATAACAAAAAAAATCAATAAACCCACAAAATTGACTTCAGAAAATCTTCTCAAGCGAACTGAAAATTTTAAATAATATAAAAAATTAATATCAAAATAGTACGTAGTGTTTAAATTAAATTTGACTATTAAATTAATTTATGGTAATTGATAAATTTGTAAATGAACTGCATTTTGTAATTTATGATTTCCTCATTATAAACTTCGCGTTAAGATGATTCATAAATTGTTTAATTTTTTTAATATTTTTTGCTACAACTAAAATAATTTACAAAATATTTAGACTTACGCCATGTTATGGTTAAAGGATTTTTCTTTCGCTGGCGCACAACGTGGGGCGGCCGTATAAATTAGAGACTTTTACAAAAAATTAGACATTATTCAATTGATTATATTTATTGTATGATTATATTATCGTATATAATGATTTTATTAAACTTAAAAAAAGAGTATTATTTGCGACTTGAAAGGTTTTAACGAATTTCCTCATGACAAAATTGTAATGCAAACTTTATTTTGCTTTTTTGAACAATGTTTTTCGTTGTTTTATAGAGCTCCTGCAAATAATTTTTACCACTTTCTGAATGCGCACCTTCGCACATAACTGTATATTGCATGGTGGGCTTAATAACATCGATCCCATAAGTTTTTAATTTCTGAAATTCGGACTTTAACTCTTCACGACATTCCATTAGGCGACGGCAAACTTCATAAACCAGCATGGACCTCAATATTTTCTCCAAATGTGAATCGGTCTCTTTCTCGATAACTCCAAAATGTTTATATGCTGGTTCCAAAATATGCAAAACGTAAGCCTTAAAATGATAGAGCAATAAGAAAACAAAAATCCAAATAAGTACATGGTTATGTTATTATGCAATAAGTAGTTTATGGTTTTCTATTGTTTTTTAGATAATATTTTACTTTTACTTATAAAACATGAAATTAAACATATAAATTTGTTTATATTAAGTTTATATTATGACTAGCGTAACCTAACCCAAATACCTCTGTAGAATCCTGCCTAATTAAATCTTCAGGTCTGCGTTCAATACTGGTGTAATCCAAAAATTCATTAATTTCATTCTGCTTAAGAGTTTTAAAAGTGTCGTATACGAATGGCATTGATACTAAAAATGTGAGAAAGGGTAGGTAATCTCGCTCTCTCACCAAATATTCACATAATTTGTAAGCAGTTGTATATGGGATTGCATTAGACTTGGCCAAATTAATAACGTCGTTTATTAATTGTGCCCTATTTGAAGGAGGAATTTTTTCAAAATTACCATGTCTCATAAAGTCTATTAAACGTTCCCAGTTCTCCTTATCGTAGTTGACCCTGTAAAAACCTTCAGACGATTTTTATGCAAAAGATTTCTTGTGAAGGTTCCGAAGTACTTACCAGTTTGTTGAATATTAACCAAAATCCAGCCATCTGTAGTTAAATTATTCAAAGTCTTCTTATCGTCTGATAGCCAAAAATCGGCATTAGTTTTCAGCATTTTATCCAGTGAATCCGATTGGAACCTATAATTAATTGGTACGTGGTATAACTGCGGTTCTTCATCATCAGCACCATCGATTTCTCTTTTTTTCTGAAAGAATAAAAATTGTAGATTTTTATGGAGAAATAAACGACAGTATAATAATGTTATTTGACTTGCCTACATTGCATCCCAATTTTGGATATTATCATTGTTCAGTAGCTTCGTTATTTACAGTGTAAATTCGTAAAACAAGTTTTTGTTATTTACTTAAACGACGGCTGATTCTGTGTTTATTTAATCGTCTGATCTTTAATTACCATAATGGATCGCTATCCTCTACCTTTGGATTTTCGCGGCGTTTTTAGCTAAAATTTTCTTTACCTGAGTAAATGTGACACTTCCAGAGGTATAATTTCTGGTAACTGTAACAATTGGAAAGCCTGATTGACTGACCCACGTATCTAAAATTTCAGCAACTGTCAGATTCCCTAGCAAATCGTTGGCGTTCGCATCATTTACTGCTGTTTGTAAAGCATCGTACAGATCCTCTGTCTGAGCGGAACCAAATTTACTGTAATGGCATTGTAAATTTCTTACACTTTAAATTTAATGAAATTACCTACTGTTTATTTAAATAAATTCTTACGCCGTTCCTGAAAATGTCGTGGGTTAGGAAGTGGTCCATCATTCTTACCACCACAGCTCCTGTAAAGGTCAAGTTTTACTAACTACCTTAGATTTGAATTTGTACTACCCTTATCGTAAAGTATTGAAGTATTATTAAACTCATACTCTAAAAAGTTGCCGTCTAATTTAATATTTTTAGTAGTGTGCTGACTGTCCGTTCTGAATGCCGCATGGACAGTAGAAACAATAAGTCGTTCTAAATTGCTCCAAGATGGATGAATCTGTAAATAGAGTCAACTTCGATATTAATTACTGCTAATGTTGAAATCTTACAGCATCCACGAGATAATATTGAAAATATGACGCAAAAGCTTCTTGTAACCATAGGGAATCCCACCAAAGCGGAGTGACTAAATTACCGAACCACTGCTGCGAAATTTCATGTGCTATGATGCCTAGCTGATGCTCAATCTGTGAAGGTGGAGTAGAGTTGGAAAAATCCAAAAATAATTCTCTGAAAATGTATATTTGATATTACGGAGGAAGATATTTTCGTATTGCCTCACCTGAAGGTCACCAGACCCCAGTTTTCTCCGGTTCTGACATATCCACTCTCTGGAACAGCAATTAGATCGAGCTTGTTTAAGCTGTATCTAATACCAGTAAAATCTTCCATTGCTGTTAACATTTTTTCGAAATTATCTGCAGCACGCAAAAACCTGTCTTCTTTAATTGCCTGGGGTCTTCCGTAAATTTTGTTGGTTTTTGATGAGTTTATATAATCAAAATCGAAAACCCCAAATGCGACGGAATACGTCGGCATTTCAGGCGTTTCTTTGTAAATATCCTGATATAGGCCGTTCCTCAAATCACTGCAAAAATTATTTTTTCAATTTCAGCAAAAAATCTTTAATAAAATTAGAAATTTAAATTGACGTTGCAATATTACACAGTTAATTTTAAAAAATTCTTACACGGTTGATTCTAATTCTTCATTGGATGCCGAGTTGTATTCGCCTCGTCTTATTAAATTAATAATAAATTTAGCTTTTAAAGCAGGTTCGTCAAAGCATGGAAAAGCTGCTCTTGCATTAGTTCGTTGCAAACCCGTTAAAGCGAATCTTCTGCAAAAACTTTGTTACTTAAGTTTATTTTTATTTCCGTTCACTCACCGCTCAATTCCTTCGGCGTCAGTGTAATTGCAGATACAAAATCCTAATTTTTCGTTCAAAAATCCGTCGAAGCTTTCAATCACCAAGCGGTATTTTGTGTCCTTAATCAGTTCATTTTTGGTGTTGATCGTATAAGTTTGGTTGATTTCGTCTGTGTTTGTATTTACCACTTCATTTTCTTCCCCATCGGTGGTCAACACACTGATCGAAGTGCTTTTAATTTCCAACGCTTTTTTATGCAAAGTAATTTTATTTGAATTTTCTAGAGCAATTATATCTATAACTACACTTCCGTTGAAAGTTTTGTCTTCAAAATTCGGTTGTATTAATAAATAATAACGAATAGGTTTGACGTTTTTGGGCAATCGATAGTTGTGAAGATCGCACGCAGCAAATGCAACAAAAAGCATAAAAATCAAGCCAGGATTAGTTAGAGTAGCAGTCTTCATTTTGGCACTGAAGCACTGACTATCAGCAAAAATAATAAAGAATAAATTAGTTAATCCCGAGTTAAATTGATGCTGCTAGTTTAATCTCACCAATCACGTCAATTGGTCGTTGGTGTTGTTTTTCAATGTTTAAGACACATTAAACTAAATTCGCAAAATTACAGTTCTTTGAATTAATTTATAATATGATTGATAATGTTAATTCTAACAATTTTATTTACGTTGTATGCAGCGGCGGCTCGTCAGACGAGGCAAAGAAGGCTTAGCATTCCCTAAAATTGTTTTTTCTAGTTACAATATTAAGAAATTAGAGGATATTAGAGAAACCGATTTACCAAGTCTGCAGAGAAATAGTATAGCTCATACTAATTCTATGTTTACCTCCTTCCTTTAATCTCTGGTATACCAGTTAGAACAAATCTCATAGCAGCAATGTGAGGAATGGCACCTTCTCCCTCCCAGTGTTGTAGCGATAGGGTGCCTCACGCTGATACGGAATCCTATGTCTCTTAGATCAGTGCGCTCTCATGTTAAAGTTTCAGAATTCAAACTAGCGAATTGAAAACATTATTAACTTAGTAATTAAAATTTATTTAACATTAGCTTGCTACACTATAGAAAAGTGTAGGCCGACAACCCCCGAGGAAGGTGGAGAAAATAGCCAAGAGCCAGTTTAAGGCTTTCTTTTCCTCCGACCAGGCCGTCCTATTGAAGGATTTCATAGAGCACATACAGAGATTAGGAGAAAAAATTGATAAACTACAGAAAGTCAAAGTAGAAAAGAAACTCCGAAGATAGCACACCTCCTGTGGTGAAGCAGATCCATCGAAGGTGTGCGCTTACTGATTTTCAGGCTGCTATCGGTAGTAACAGTCCTGGGAGGAGAGAAATACGAAACATGTCTGAAGCCCCAAAATACAGAATTTTATGCATTGGAGCGATTTGTCTCTGCCGGAGTCTCACAAGGTTCCATCCATTCCATCCATCTGAATAAACGCCTTCAAAAGCACGGCGACGATGTTCCGAAACCGAAGAAAGAACTCCCCGCCCGAACAAAGTTTTTATGTTTGAGTGACCAATCTCGTGGACCCACCTCAAAGTACCTCGGGGTCACACTGGACTACTGACTCAAGTGGAACCACCACATTGACACCGTCACGAACCGGAAAAAAGCCATCTTTGCAAAGCTATATCCGCTCATCAGTTTGAAAAGCTCCAAGACTATCATCGGGTCATTTATGACATACGCATCACCAGTTTGGGGAACGGCACCTCCGAACCACCTCAAGAAGATTCAGGTAGTTCAAAACAGATGTATTCGTCACGCATTCGCATGCTCGTTGTACGTCACAAAACGAAGATTTCACGCCGATGCAAAAATGGACACCATCGACGCTCACAACAGGAAGCAAGCGAAAAAACTGTACCGCTTCATCGGATTCACAGAAAACCCGCTAATCGCACAACTTGAACAGTACGGGATCGGTTTCAACCTAGGACATAGCATACCAAAGGACATTCTCATCCCTCCCGATCGTTCATCAACCCCACAGCGAATCGGGGTTTAATTGCCGCTAAGAAAGAAAATGGAAAGACAAATGCTACACATAAAGCTACGAGACAAAATACGAAACGAACACATCAGGGAAAAAACAAAATTAATAGATGGAATAAAACATACTGCATCGGTGAAATAGAAGTGAGCTAAACATGTAATGAGAACGACGGACGTGCGTTGGAACAGAGAAGTTTAACAATGGAGACCATGTACAGATAAAAGAGGAAGAGGCGGTCCACAGATACGATGGTCAGACGACTTAAAGAGGGTTGCCGGGTTCTCCTGGATAAGACTAACTGCGGACCGCAAGGGATGGAGACAGAAAGGGGAGGCCTATGTCCAACACTGGATTACTAAAAGCTTTTAAAGAAAGAAAGAAGAAGAAAACTGACTCTACAGGCCCGAATTCATCGAATACTCGGCACCTGCAACATGGACTAACCACAACGGACCCCCGTTGTTCAAGAACTCGGGGGACCGATGAAAATTATCACTCGCCACAGGGATTGAGTTTCATCAAATACCACAGTACCTACACAGCCAAGGACCCGCACAAGGCCGCAAAAACTATTACTCACTCGTTTCACTACGGAACTTGCAAGCTCGCAGTAGGCTTCTAATTTTGTAGCAATTTGCTTTGCAAAATCCTACTACAGTTCCAGCTTCGCGCTAAAAACAAGAGGAAAAACACCCCACAAAACTCCAACGCTTGCCGCCCACACCCGTTGAAGGAGATACCTGAACGAGTTCTATATCTTCGAGTTTCACCGTTTAGCGAGTTTTGTCATTCTACAGGGATATTTTTAAATTTGTTATGTGTTTGTCAAAATACAGGTCCGGAGCGCGCTGAAGGTGTTTGGAGGGTCTGTTTTGACAAACTGAACCACGACTAATCAGGAATCCATGTTAAAAGAACATCTTTCCAATAGCGCATAGGAAAATGTTAAAATCGTGGTGCGTGTTTTCTACCTTTATTCTGGGAGTGTTACACACAAGAACAGCAGAAAAAAAAGATTTAAGGGCTCGCCAGCCACTCAACTGATACGGGAAAGAGCGGAAGAGGACAAACCCATAACATATACCGAAAACACCAACCGATCGACTAGGCAAGTATAAGTGCTGGGATTACATGGGCAAACTGGTTTCATGGTAGTGTAAAACAGAAGACAGAGACTCATTTCATCTGTTTATAAAACAGATAAACTCATAGAGAATATTAAAGCTAAGAAGCTAAACCTAAATATAAGAAAGGTCTAAACTACCGCAACAGGAGATCTACACTACTGGAAATGCTAAGACATTCAAGCAGCGGCTAGCACATATTATCTCAGAAAAATCTACGAGGATTCAAAGAGAGAAGATATTAATGGAAATTGGAGTATTCGAGCTGGATACCACGGCAGAAGAAATTTTACCATAGGTGAAATAGTTATTCTTTAATCGGACTCTACCCAGCCTATGGATGAACGATCAGAGCGGTGATCTCGGTATATTCGGACACAGTCGAAAAACTGAGGAAGGACAAACCCTCAGTCGCCTGATGCACAGCCAAAGACAAGAGGTTTTGAGCATTTTACCAGATATGCTGGACAAGCGGTTATACAGCTGCATTCGTTACGGAGAGGAGAGAAAAATGACTGCTGCCTGTACCAACAAAGCAAAGTTCCCAATCTGCAGAGGAGGGGGGGGGGGTAATTCAAAGAAATAGGTTATTAAAACAGACAATTAAAACATGAAGAAAAAATTCAAAGGATAGAAGAACTGAAAATATGTTACGGCCGGAAGCCTAAACGAATCCAGGACATATTAACTCGAGGGATGGGGGGTCAAAAAATTTATTAAAATTTAATAGTATAAATTTATAAATATTCATATAAACATTTATTTGTGTAATATTATAATAATTTTAGTGTATAATTTGTAGATCCCACTCTTTTAATTTTTCTTTGAGTAATCAGACTGCTTTGATAGGTATAGTGTCTGCTTCGTGTCGCATTCGTTCGTTGTTTTGGATTTGCTTGTATAAACTAATCAAACACCATAAATCGTAGCCCAATTTTAATCGTAGCCCATTTTTCTCATACCATGAGAAAAATTATTAAAATAAATACAGTATGAAAATCAGTACTTGTTGACTCAACAAATTTATTTGCTGAACTGAAAAATCTTTGTTGTGACAGCAAAAAATTTCGAAAAGTTTTGTTAGAGCTACAAATGCATTTTTTAATTGATTTGTTTGTGACTACATACCTACTGCAAATGGCAAAGCTATTAAAAAGTATATGGTAGAAACTACTATTAAAAGGATGACCGAGAATATGAGTCCTGCTAACTCAACGACCAATACCACGATATATGGATAAATTAATACTGAACGTTTCTAAAACACAACAAATCAAGACTTTATGTTATTAGTTATTACCAGGGAATAAATTTTTACCTGTACTATTCCTTTCATAGCAAAGAACAAACTAACGGCACTGGTAATAATCCATCCAGCGTACATGTCTATACCATGAGATTCTAATGTAAGGGTTGTTTCACCATAACTAATTTGTGAAGCATGGTAAAGAATAAGGCATGCCATAAGTCGTGCCGCCTAAAATTGATCTAGAGTTAGTTAATCAAAATTAAAATTAACAATGCGAATTTACCATAATAAGAATTGCGTAGGTAAGATATCCATACCTCAGACTGCAACAGAAGCAGCATCTTGCTAGCATTATGGTGAATTTCTAAAATATAATAACCCTCATCAGCGAAAATAAAATTAACCAACCAAACAATAAGAAGAACAAAGGGAGGGTACAAAGATGCGCGACTCACAGAGCAATCAGCTGTTTTTACTGACTCTTTACCACCGGCGGACCTGCAGATCGGGGAAGGAACGAGAACCTACAGAAAGGTTTTGAAAAGGATACCATCACCACGTTGCAGGCCAAATGGGTGGGGTCAGAGGTCGGATCGTGGACAAGGAGGCTTATACTCAATATCCAGATTAGGGTAGCTAGAGGTCAAAGAGTTTTCACCTACAACGGTTACTTCAAGGCATACATATGTCCTAAACAAGCCGTTTCACTGCTGGAGATGGGACCAAGTCAGGACGACCGCGGAATTGGGGGTGAACTCAAAATTCATCTCCCGATAACGTAGTATCCGTAATGGTGCGCAGCTTTGAGAATCGAAAGGCAACAGAAAACAGCGGAAAGAGAAGAGGAGGCGACTGCAGCCCTGCAAGCCTACGTTAAGATCAAAAACAGCGGAAGAAAAAATACAGGGGTAAAATGGCCACAACAACGCGACTACCAGGACCAATCCACTAGGTCGCAAAGGTACTTAACAGCGGATTCTTGCGACCAAAGTGGAAATCTTGACACAACTGCTCAGATAGGTAGATGTTTCGTATGAGATTTTCTTCTTTCTGCACAAAGCAAAAAAAAAAAGATTGGTTATTCGATGAAGTGTTTTTTTTTCTGGTTTTGTTATTGTCGTAGTGTCTATTTTTGCTTTTGTTGTGTCTTCTTTTCTGGTATCTCTCTTTTCCCAGCAGCTGGTGTGATCGTAGGTATACACCCCTTAAGACTTCAAACGCGTGCCGCTTGGAGAAAACTTAAAGAAGAGCAACCGGAACGGTTCGTAAGTCTAAATATAGACCCTACTGTTGTCAGAATCATCTTTGATCAACAGAACATAGTACAAATGTCAACAGAGATGAGACCTAGAAATTTATAGAAGCCGAAGGTCAACCGGGATCTAGTTGCCAGTAAAACCTTCGAAAGGCACAATAGCAGGCGATTGGAGAAATCTGTGAACGGACTGACCCCCAGACATTTCTACCAGACATGTTTTGAAAGAGCTGGGTAGATTAAAACTTGATCGAAAATCAATAGAACCGTTAGAGTTAGGGTGATATCAGGCATGCTAGATCCGGTATAATCAGAAATTTTTTAAGAGTGAGGCAAATTTTTAAAGTGCCGCCTTTTAACAGTAAAATTTATTAACCAAAATTTTTTTTTACTTTTATTAAAGTTAATAATATAAAAACAAATTTACAGTTTTACTATATGTAATTTTTTATGGGTAGTACATACAGGGTGTTCCCGTGACCGTTGAGAACATTTGAGGTGGTAGTAAAGGACATTTTTCTAAGACAAATTTTCAAATAAAATTTCTGTCTACTAAGTCCAAACTTTTGGAGAGTACCTCCCTTTAGCGCAATTTTTTGAGTTTCTGATTTCAAACAGCCATAGCTCCGATATTATTGATTTTTTAGGCTTAATAGATTAGAGATTTTTTAAAGACCATTCGCTTATCTACAAATTAGGTTATGACCCCTTATCGTCTAGAATCAACGGATTTTGAGTTATAAATTAAATTAAGAGAAAAAATGTTTAAAAAATCTAGGTTTTATTTTATTTACTTTTCTTGCGAACTCTGTATCTCTTATACGAAATGTCTTAGAAAAAAAAAATGAGTGCCCAAACCGGATAGGAAATTTAACGGGTCAGAACTTTGGCCAAATAATTTTTTTTTAAACCAACCGTTTTCACAGAAATTCTGAAAATAATAAACAAAGGGTCACTGGGATACCCTATTTTATTAAATTTATTTTAAAAATAAAAATTATTAGTAAAATAGGAAATATTGTGTGCATTTATTTTTTATATACAGGGTGTCCCGGATACACTTTTCATAACTTAAGTGGCCATAGAGGACATTTTTCGAAATTCAATCTCTGGAGAGTTAGTGCTTCTTAAAGTATTTTTCTTAATTTTCACGTTCATATGGCTGTAGCCCCGAAAATATTGTTTTTTTAGTAAAAATTATTTAGTACTTTTTAAAGAGCGTGAAATAATCTACAAACTAAATTCAAACCTTTTATCGTCTAAAATCAACGGCTTTCGAATTATGAATCAAAATAAGTAAAAAAATGTTGAAAAATTCGTGCTTTTTTTAAATTGTTTTCTGGTTTATTATTATCTGTTACTCACAACTCAAATTGAAATCAAAATTTTGGTTTAATAACTTGGAATATTGCACATTTGTCATTGCGACTTGAACCGATCGTTAATAAATTTCAAACAAATTATTTTAAAATATGTTAATATAATCAGTTTCGTAAATTTTATAATTAGTCTGATGCTGTAACTTGCAAGGTTACAATAATAATTAATTTTTAACTAAAACTAAAAATAATTGTCTGAATATTTTAAGATAAAAAAATATTAAGGTATTATTCCGGTTTATAATTTTCAAAAAATTGATTAATATTTTAATTTACCTTTTTCGAAGAGACCAGAGAGCGTTTTGGATGGTGTAAGGTAATTAAAACGGTTTTTTTCGGTCGGCGGCGATTGTTTCTCCGGAACCACTGAACCAATCCTTATGAAATTTTAACCACATATTCTAACGATGAATAGCTTCGGTGCATTTTACAACCTTATTAAAATTTTAGTTTTTACAATTTTTTTTGCCAAAAATAGTGAAAAAAAATTCATTTTTTCTTCTTTGTTTTAAATCTCCGCTATTTTATTATTCATCAATAAATATTAATAGCTATAAAATGCGCGAGAGCCAAGGTCATACCGAATCGAAATATTTTTAAGTTTTTTGTTTTTGATGAGCCGTTATCGAGATATCAACGCCACCAGCTAAAATGTCCACTTTTCCAAGAGTTACGTTTGTCTATTATTTTTGTTTATAAAAAATGTATAAAATAAATTTTAAAAAATTTATTAAGTTTAACAAATTTTATATCAATATCTATAATACATTCTTAAAAAAATTTCCAAAAATACAAATTTTTTTTAGCAACTAAACCAGAATGATTCCTTTAACTTGGCACCGAAGTAATGTAAGCAGTTGGAAAGTAAATGTTATAAATTAAAACCAAATGCAAATGACTTACAGGTTTTGTTTCCTATTTATAGAACTTATGTATGTTGAGCGGCTGACGGACACTAATATTTCTGACGCGGCCTTCGTACGCGTCAAATTTTATTTGTTTTTTGCGCAGCAAACACAACTATGGGAACTTCAATGAAATTCTTGTGGAATTATTCATTGTTTAGTCCGATCTAAAATAGATTATACAACTTATTAAATAAAAGATATTATTTTTAAAAATTGTAAATGTAGGCTAAAGAAGGAAATTTCGGAGTTTTTATATTACTAACAATGATTTTTGCGATTATAAAAATGTAAATGATTTATTTTTAATTATGATTTCTGTTCTTTATTTAAAATCTTTCATAATATGTTATCAGAAATGTTGCTATGCAGATTTTTTGTTCAAGGTTGCCGTCTTGCATGTGTTAGCCTTATGGACGACATAACCAGTGGCGTAACTATAGGGTGGCAGGGATGGCAAAATGCTACGGGCTCCTTGAAAGCCGGGGGCCCCCGCCCGAGAGGCCACAAACTCAAAAGTAACCTAACATTTTTAACAAAATGAAGTAAAAATTATAAATTTTATATAACAGGGTTAACAGGGTGTGGAAAACCTGTAAAAGTCAGGGAATTTAAAACTTTTAGTGCCAATATCAGGGAAAAACATTTTTGTCAAAAAAATATTTTTAAATTTGAAGGTATAATACTGCTGAGTAACTTCTTAAGTTACCTCTAAAAATAAGAGTGCAGGAATGCGCCGGGGTCGCTTAGGACCAAACTGCACGCAGCTACACGCGAGGCTCCGAGAACAGATGAGGGAGACTCAAATCCACCAATTGTCATGCAAAAGAGAAATCAAGATTCATAAGCTGGATGAAGTTGAAGATAAGAAAGAGCTGCTAGGATGTCTAATAGGATACATCGGCGAGGAAGGAAATCTGAACCTTGAATCCCTGCGACCCGCCTTTGGCGGCACACAATCGGTAATTATTATTGCTACGAAGTCAGTTCGTAAAAGTTCCTTAAGTCGTAGAGAATTACGGTTAGCATGGTGTCGGGATGCAGAGTCCGCGAGTGTTTTCTCGGGTTTTGGGTTAGATGCTGGGGAAACAGACACCCTACGCGCAAAGTTGCCGTGGAACTAGAGGCGAGAAGTGCATCAACTATTGCGCACCCGGACCATAGATCGCAGAGTGTAAGGCAGAGACAAAATGCTGTGACTGAGAAGGGACTCGCTGGATTTGCGACCACAAAAGAGACCTGGGCAGAGATGTCTGAGGAAAAGGGGTATATAAGAAGTGTACGGTTAAAATCGAAGAAGACATGCTCGAACCGATCATGGGAGTTTTCTTTCCGTCGTATCCCACCATCAAAGACCCGGAAATATCCGTAATTACAACAATACCGATGTTTACCGAAGCGGAAATAGCCACAGCATTGTCTAACATCAAATTAAACAATGTAACTGCCCCGGTTGATATTACGGCGGTACTGATCAAAAGGATTAGTGAGCAACAGCCGCAACTACTGCTGAACACCTTTAATTCTGTCTTGAAAAACGGCAAATATCCATAAGAATGGAAAGAGGCTTCGTTGGTTCTTATAAGAAAGGGGACCAAGCCGATTGGGGAGCCGTTTTCATACAGACCGCTGTGTCTCTTTAATTACACTGGCAAGCTGTTCGAAAGAATGTTTCTGAGCATACTGCAGACCAAAGTTGATGGGAAGAGGGTCTTTTCGATAATCTATTTGGCTTCCTAAAGTTCAGGTCTGAACGTATGCACTTGAACGTATAATAAACATAGTCGTCCAAGCGATTCCAGCAGCTGCCCTTATTGCGATGAGGACGATACAGCATACCACACCATCTTCGTGTGCCGACAGTGGAACACGCAAAGACATATCGCTGAAACCCAGCTCGGATGCACCCTAACACCGAAAAACATAATAGAGGTCATGCTTCTCAGTCGGGATAACTGAAGTGCGGTGAAAGACCTCTCCATGAAAATAATTACGGCTAATTACTAAATTGGTGTTAGAGATTAGGTACATGCCATCCAAACAGCCCACCTGACCCTGAGAAGAGGTTTCTATCTTTGTATAGAAGAGCTGTTCGCGGTAAAATTGGTGAGTAGAATTTTTTTTCAAACATACTGTAGTGGTTCACTACTTAATTTACTTTTTTGCTCATATGGGTCGTATGATTCTTCGAAAGAAATGGTTACATGGAAAGACAATGAAAAACAATTGACGATTAAAATTATATTTATTTTGCAACAAGAATAACAAAAACAGGACTCGTGCAACTCGCAGGCCAGCACGTGTTCGACAAACAAATTAACTCTTCCTTGCACGGGATTTCTTTCTCACCAATCTTAACTTTATTGTAGGCACCTACTTCACTGGACTACCTCTGGTTTGAAATATTTTTTATTCGCCTTTGTTATCTTCTGCATAAACGCGGGACTCTCACTTTATTTAAGCGCGTGGCGATGATGGTTTCCACACTCGGAAACAAATTGGCCTCTTTCCGAACAATTCAACTTCATTACAAACTTTCTCGACACGCGCTTAATTAATTTAATTCGACACGACTGCTTTCGACCGCGCTTAAATTATAACTCATCTCCATGTCTGTTTGTTTATTATTCCATTCCCAACGTTTTTTGCTGCTAATCTTTTTTATTGGTTCTCCCATGATTCTCATTTTTCAAATTTAATCTAGATTTGAGATTTATTTTAATTCAAGAAAATCAATGTTCCTGCTTATAAAAGTGTGGATCAAAAGTCGAAAAGGTACCAATCAATTACTTCATGAAAACTTCATTTATATCAAAAAAAGATATGTGCTCTGGAAAAACATTTTGGAATATATAGAATACTTGAAGCGTAAGTGTTCAGCAGTTGTTCATACAGAAGGTAAATCCATTGTTTATCAGAGCATCGAGAACACAATCACGTGCCACAAGCAGCAGAGGTTAAAACTCGGCAAGTTCTCCTCGAGGCCCTGGCAGGCGCCGACATCGGGATAGCCAATGTCGGAAGTACCCCCCGCCCTTCGTGAAAAATCAATCAACGTCGATACTGGGCCTCACTCTTGCACCGCCCAGGACACTTCGCAAAATAACCCAATGGGAGGTCCTTGACGCTGAGCGACCACAGATACGTCTCCTACATCGTAAAGGAACAAAGAGATTACCCAGCGGAAGATCCCACAATCAACATGGGCTGGCTATCTCACAAGATAGACAGAGACAAGCTGTTGGACAAGCCTTCACGGTTGCGGTTGAGGGCTGGAGGAGCGGATCAACTCATGGATCTTTCAACACCGCGATGCGGAGATGGAGGGGAAATGGACGTAGACTTGTCCACTGGTGAAACTCTGAGATAGCCAAACTCAGGGCAACCACAAACCGCCGACACAGGGCCTGTTACAAAGCCCGGACCTTCGAGAAAAAGGACGCGGCATACAGGGATTACCGGGCCTCAAAGAAAGACCTGGCCAGGAAAATCAAGAAAGCCGAGCGGGCATGTTGAGAAGAATTGCTGACCCTCCTTGACAAAAACCCATGGGGAAAGGCCTACAAGATCGTAGCAGGCAAACTCAGGGGAAGGACAAAGATCCTAGGACTTACGCCAGCTAGAGTCAGGATGATCGCCGAAGTACTTTTCCCGGCCCATCCTACGGAGGTCCACCAAAAACTTCCTACCCCGGCCTCATGGGATCCCTTCACGACGGAAGAACTCCGGACGGCGATATCAACCTTCCCAACAGATAAAGCATCTGGCCTGGACAAAGTACCAGCAGTGGCCGTAAAGATCTTGGACATCAAGAATAAAGGAGGCCTCTTCGAGAACCAGTATGGCTTCAGAAAAGGCAGGTCCACAGTTGACGCTCTGACAAAGATAGTGAACACGATGAGGATGGCGAAGGCGGGAACACATCGAACCCGCAAGTACTGCCTGATGGTGACCCTCGACGTGCGGAATACTTGCGGATAGAGCCATATCCTACAAGCTCTCCGAGACATGAAGGTCGAACCGAAGTTCGACACGAAGGTCTACAACATCATGGTTAGTTACCTGAGCAGGAGGACGATAATCAGGGATCAGTTCTCGGTCCAGCCCTGTGGAATTTGATGTACGACGCCGTGCTTAAACTCCGCCTACCAGCGGGAGCGACACTGATAGGATTCGCCGACAACCTGACGCTAGTAGTTAGCAATCGGGAGGCCCAGGCGATAGAAACTAAGGCAAACCAGGTCATTTTCACCATCCTGCAGTGGATCAACGAAAAAGGGCTCCAGCATGCCCAACATCTGCATCCATATGAACGAATCGCCTATCCAAATCAGAGATTCCGTTCTGGTGCTGGACAAACATCTCAACTTTTCCCAGTACATCAGAGAAATGGCGGCAAAAGCAGAGGCATTGGCATTCACCATTGCACGCCTGATGCCCAACGTGAGAGGGCCAAAGACAGCCAAGCGGAGAATGCTCGCAACGGTGGTGCATTCCATCATGCTGTACGCCGCACCCGTTTAGCACGACGCCCTCCACATAAGAAGAAACAGAGACCGAGTACTGAGTGTACAACGCAGAGCAGCTCTACGCGTGATAAGCTCATACAGGACCGTGTCGGGCGAAACCGCGCTGGTGTTAGCCTCAATACCGCCGTTAGACCTACAGGCCGAAGAAAGGGCGAGAACCCACTCCGGACAAGTGAACATCAACGATACGACGATGGACCTCTGGCAAACCAGATGGGACGAAGCCGAAGTTGGACGGTGGAAGGCGACTCATACCCGACATCAAAAGATGGGTCGCCAGAAGTCATGGTGAGGTAAACTACCACATCACGCAAGCTCTCACCGGTCACGGATGCTTTAACGCATACCTTCACCGTTTCGCCATAAAAACGGCTCCCAAGTGCGACGCGGAAGACACTGCCGAGCACACTTTCTTCTAGTGCACAAGATGGGAGCTGGCAAGAGTCACCGCAGAGTTGGGCACAGACTCGCAACTGACGCCCGACAACGTAGTAGCCACCATACTGAGAATCCCGGAGGACTAGAGTGCCGTTGAAAACATGATCCACACGGTCCTGTCCTCAAAAGCAACAAGCGAATAAAACAGAAGTCTAATAACATCAAACACACGGCGACAGAAGCAAAAGCAGCTGGAAGATTGACAACCTCCGCCCGATCGAAAGTAATGCCTAACGGCAGTTTCTTGGTCGAGGTGAGGGTAGGGGGGTGGTTTTAGTCAGTGTAAGTCTGACACTATCGTCATAGATGATGATGGTGTCTTGTACGATAAAAAAAATGGTTGTTGTAGAGATCAAGAATAAATTCCGACATACTCAAACCTCTCAGCAGATTATTGCTGTTAAACGTAGAATAAATTAAAAGAAAGTTTTTATAATCAAATTAACATTAAAATTAAAAATAGCTCACATTATGTCTTGTGGTAATAAAAAATAACAAAATACCTTTGATATTTTACTGAGTATCCCAACAGAGACCATAGGCGGAACAGTTATTCCTCAATCGGACTCTACCCAGCCTGTTGATGAACGATCAGAGCGGTGATCTCAGTAGATCCGGACACAGCGGAGAAACTGAGAATGACCAAACTCTCAGTCGGCGTAATGTACAGCCAGAGACAAGAGGTTTCGAGAATTTTGCTGAGATGCTGGAGTGTCAAAGAAATCGGTCAGTAAAACAGACAACTAGAACATGAAGAAAAATTCCGAAAGGCAAAATAGGCGAGCAGACTAACAGGTTAAATTTTCTCATCTTTTCTTCGAATGCGAATATATTACTAAAAATTTATTTATAAGTATATAATTATATATATTATAATACAAGAATTTTTTTGTACAAGATTAGTGTAAAATTCGTAGATCCCACGACTCTATTAATTTTTCTTTAGGTAATCAAACTGCTTTCAGAGGTAAAGTGTCTGCTTCGTATCGCATTCGTTCGTTGTTTTTGATTTGCTTGTATAAACTAATCAGACACCATAAGTCGTAGCCCAAAATAGCTGAAAAAATGACAAATAACGTAATCATAAAAGTATTAAAATCTCAACAAATTTCTTTGCTGAACTGAAAAATTTTTGTTATGCAGCAAAAACTTTCTGTTGTGGATACTAAAAGTTTTGTTACAGCTACAAATTCATTTTTTCACGCTGTAAATTACTGACTTGTGACTACATACCTGCTGCAAATGGTAAAACTATTAAAAAGTATATGGTAGAAACTACTATTAAAAGGATGACCGAGAATATGAGTCCTGTTAACTCCACGACCAATATCACGATATATGGATAAATTAATATTGAACGTTTCTAAAATACAACAAATCAAGACTTTATGTTTTTACCTTCAATAAATAAATTTTTACCTGTACTATCCCTTTCATAACAAAAAACAAACTAACGGCACTGGTGATAATCCATCCACCATAAAGATCTATACCATGATATGCCCAAAAATTGGCAACTCCGCCATACATATTTGCAGAAGAATAAGGAACAAAATTTTGTGAAGCTTGATAAAGACTAATGAATGCCATCAGTCGTGCTGCCTAAAATTGATCTATAATGAGTTAATCAAAATTAAAATTAACAATGCCAACTTACCATACTAAGAATTGCGTAAGTAAGATAACCATACCTCAGACTGCAACAGAAGCAGCATCTCGATAGCAGCATGGTGAATTTCTAAAATATAATAAACCTCATCAGGGAAAATAAAATCTGACCTCCCAAACAATAAAAAGAATAAATGGAGGGTATAAAGATGCCCGGGCCCCAGAGCAATCAGCGCATACAGAACTGTATTTGGGACCTCTATACCATCCGGGAAAAGGGGCGCGAGAACCTACTCTGTACAGAAGGATCCCGAAAAGGGTACCATCGCCACTTTTTGTGCAAGCGTCGGGAGTGGGGAAATCCTTATGGACACCACCCCTATGTTGATCTATCTATCTCCTATCAGGTCTATCTCCTGCCTCAACATGTTTCCGCTCTTTTGGGTCCTTGCTCTTCGTCTTGTTGTTTCGCTTTGTTAGATATTATTTCCACCAGCATCCGCTCGATTGTTGTTCAGTGCACTTCGCTACTTAAAATCTCCAACTACATTTGGACGACTTGTCTGCGGTCTGTCCATTTGGTGAAGCAGAAGATGGTGTGTGCTTTGCATCATCAGTCTTCCCACAGAAAAGGCAGTTGGGGGTGTCTGCTTTTTTAAAGTGATGTAAATAACTACGGAAGCAGCTATAGCCGCTCAGTGCCTGTGTGGTCTCATATGTTAGCTCTCCGTGTCTCCTGTTGATTCACGGGTCGATGTTGGGAATCAAACGATGAGTAGCTGCCCTTTTCCGATGCTGACCACGCTGCTTGCTACTTTTTTTAGATTCCCGCTCACCGGTTTTTGTAGAGAGTGTTGTTTCTTGATCTATACTTGGCGTCTCGCATCTCCGCCTTGAGATGAATTGGCAGGATGGACGCCACGAGAACTGCCCCTGTCGATGCCGTCCTGTATGCTCTGCATACCCTCAGTGCACTCTTTCTCTGGGATGTCTCCAGTAGTCGCCTGTACGTGATCTTCTATAGGGAAGAAACCTATATCGGTGCGGCGTACAGCATAATTGACTCCGAAACGGTACACAAAAGTCTTCGCTTCGCCTGACTTAGACCACACAGGTTTGCCATGATCTTGCTGAATGCTTCCGTAGTTCTGTATGTCTTGGCTGCCACTCTCGAGATGTGGGATCTGAACGATAGGCACCGGTCTATGTCTTAGTCTTGCGTGGCTTTGCTGTGCCCGTCCAACGGAAACCGCACCGGCCTGATTCACCTCTTGCCCGAGACCACCACCGCCTCCGTCTTCTCCGGAACCAAGCTCAGTCCCCTGTCGGACATCCAGTAATGAATGTCAGCGATCGCACCATTTGCAAGAAACTCCAGTTCATCCTCCGTCCTGGCATTCGCTACGACTGCGATGTCGTCCACAAAACATGTGATGCTCACCGCGGGTAGTGTGGAGAGCCTGAAGACACCGTCGTACATCATATTCGATAACAGGGCCGTCCACCGACCCTTGTGTAACTCCACTATAAAAGGGGGAGAATGTGCTGCCAGAGCTTCTCGTCTACCATTAGTGTTCTTCCGCTAATTGAGGTGGTATGGTGATATTTTCCTGCTTTTCAGCTCCGACATTATTAACACCCATCTGGCGGAGTTGAAAGCGTTCTTTACATCTAGGGTAACCAGGGCAACGGAATCGTCTTGACTTCCGAGTTCCTTCTCTCGCTTTTCTTATCGTCTGGACCATGGTGTCGACCGCATCGATGGTGGATCTGCCTCTTCGGAATCCAAATTGCCTATCCGAGAGCCCCCCCGGTCATATCGATCTCCCGCTGAAGTCTGTGCAGGATTAATCTTTCAAACAACTTTCCAGCATAATCCAGCAAGCAGATTGGTCTATAGGCGCTTGGGCTTTCCAATGGCTTATCGCCCCCTTTTTTTGTGTGTGGTGGAGGAGCGGAAAATACTTTATGTACTAACCCCGGCCTTTCCTAAGATCGAGAGTGTGGGTAACGTAACTGTTACCTCACTAAAAACCTCACCTCTTTGAAGGTATCGGGTATCGCTTGGCGCATTTCTTCCGACGATCTTCTACCGTTATTCCGCCCTTTCGGGACTTTGCTCTTCGTGGTGTTGTTCGAGTTCTGGCTTTATTGACCATTATGCCCACCAGCATCTTCTGAATTGTTTCCAGTGCTCTAGGCTATCCAATATCAGCCTCACCATATTGGAGGAGGTGAGGTCCTGACCCAACTGTGCTTGGGCGGCTCTTCTCGGGTCGGACCATTTGGTGCAGCAAAAGGTGGTGTGTCGCGTATCGTCTTCATCTCCGCAGAAAAGGCAGTTCGGGGTGTCTGAACGCTTGAAGCGATGTAGGTAGCTCCGGAAGCACCCGTGTCCGCTTAGAGCCTGAGTCATCTCATAGGTGAGTTTACCGTGGGATCTGTTAACCCATGTCGCGATGACCGGGATCAGTTCGTACGTCCACCTTCCCTTGCTCGATGCTCTCCAGCTTCTCTGTCATCTTTCCTGGATTTCGGTGGTTCTCAGGGCAAGCAGGATCCTGTTGTCAGCTCTGTATTTCGCGTCGCGCAGAGATAAATCGGCATGAGGGACGCAATTACCAAGACCGCGTCCGTAGAAGTAGTTCTGTACGCGCTGCTTATTCTAAGTGCGGCTCTTCTCTGTACTGCCTCCAACATACGTCTGTACGTCACCTTTTGAAGGGCAGGGACCCATACCGGGGAGGCTTACAGCATGATGGACTCCGTTACCGTGCACAAGAGCCTTCTTTTGCACTTTCTCGGACCCCTCATGTTTGGCATGATTTTGCTTAGGGCTGCCATCGCTGCCGCTGCTCTGGCCGCCATCCTCGTAATGTAGGGCTTGAAGGTCAGGCCTCGGTCGATATCCACGCCCAGCACCCTTGCATGGGTTATCGCCCTTTATAGACTTTCAGCAGAACCCTCGGCCGAGCCTCCGCCTGTTCACGGACAACATTCGACGGTACTCCGTCCGCCCCCAGTGTCTTATTATTGGTCATCATCTTTGCCGATATCATCATTTCTGCCTCCGTAAAGAGTGGGACTTTTTCGTTCACCGACTCGGTAGTAAAAGTCGTCATCAGATGTTCCGGGAAGAGTCTTTATAATCAACCTGAGGCGAACTTCGATTAAACCTTAGATAGCTGATCTGCTCAGCTTCTTTGTGACAACGTGGTAAGATCTACCCCAGACGTCATCTTCCACCTCTTTAATGAGCCTCTTGCAGTGGTCCCTCTTGGTGTTCTTGATTGCTCTCTTCATGCTGTTTCTGGTTTTTTGGAATTAGTTTCTTGCTACCTCGCACCAGTCTGATTGTGGGTTCCTGTGCTTACACAACTCCTTCTTGCTTGGGCCACCTTTTCCGTCCACCAGTAGACCCCTTTTCTCGAGGTTGAACTTCTTTTCGGCATGACGGCGTCACACAATCCATCACCATCACCACTTGGCAGCGCAGATGGGTGGGGTCAAAGGTAAGATCGTGGACAAGGCGGCTCATACTCGATATCTAGACTAGGGTCGCTAGAAGTCAAAAAGCTGTCACCGGCAACGCTTACTTCAAAGCATATGCCTTGAACATGCTATTTTCCACTGCTGGAAAAAAGAGCGGAAAAAGAGCAGCTGAAAGAGAAAAGGAGGCTGCTGTAAGCTTACATTAAGGTAAAAAAACAGCGGAAGCAAAAATACAGAGGTAAAATGGTGGAGTTATTTAGAGGAAATCTGACGGTACCACCACAGATGGTGGTGGTACCTTCTCCCTGCAGAAAGTAAAAAAAAAGATTGGTTATCCGATGGGGTGTTTTCTTCTGGTTCTGTTATGGTCGTAGTGTCTTACTTTGTTTTTGTTGTAGTTGGATTTCTCTCATGTTTTTCGTTTTTTGCAGTTCGTTTGGTTGTCTTTCACGTTCCCCTTTCTTTTGGTTTTTATCGCCTCTTTTTCGTCTGATTGTCTATTCTCTTTTCTTTCATGCGTATTTCTGAATTGTCTAGAAATGTGACGTCTTTCTTGGTATCTTTCTTTTACTCATGAAGAAAACTTAAAAAAGCCCTCCCCCGGTACAGACAATTCCTATCAGACATGTCTTAAAAGGGTTAAAATTTGATCGGAGATCACTAGAGCCGTTAGGGTTAGGGTGATATCAGACAAGCTGGATCTGGTACAATCAGATCAGCGCTCCACACAGGGCCGTGTAGTGAAATTTTTAAGAGTGATGAGGCAAATCTTTAAAGTGCCGTCATCTAACAGTAAAATTTATTAACCAAAATAACAACTTTTATTAAACTTAATATTATAATTCAATCTCTGGAGAGTTAGGCATTTTTAAAGTTTTTTTGTTAATTTTCAGTTCACATGGCTGTAGCGCCGAAAATATTGATTTTTCAGTAAAAATAGTTTAGTGCTTTTTTAAAGAGCGTGAAATAATCTACAAACTAAATCTAAACCATTTATCGTCTAAAATCAACGGCTTTCGAGTTATGAATTAAAATAAGTAAAAAAATGTTAGCAAAATTCGAACTTATATTTTGTTTTTTTTTTTAAACCCTGTATCTTTCAAACCAGTCCGGTTAGAAAATTTGACGGATTCCAATTTTTTTTTTGTTGAAAAATCAGTATATTTTTCACAACTCAAATTGAAAGCAAAAATTTGGTTTATTTATTGGTTAAATTATTATTATAATTTATGGTTAATTATTTTAAATTTGCTCATGTAAGCCGATTAATAAATTCTATAATTAGTCTAATGCTGTAACTATTAAGGTTATATTAATAAAATAGTTAAGGTTATTAACATGTGATAATCCATGTTTACCTAAAACTGAAAATAATTGTCTTGTTAATTTAAAATAAAAAAATATTAAGGGATCATTCCGATTTATAATTTTCAAAAAATCGATTATATTTTTTTACATTTTTTAAAGAAACATAAGGCATTTTGGAGGTTTTTTTCGTCGAAAAACTAGAAAAATGCATTTTTGTCAAAACAACATTTTTTCGGTCGGCGGCGGTGATTACTCCGAAACTACTGAACCGATCCTTATGAAATTTTAATCACATATTCTACACATGAATAGCTTCAGCGCATTTTACAGCCATTTTAAAATTTTAATTTTTACTATTTTTTTTGCCAAAAATAGTGGAAAAAATCTTTTTTTTTCAATCTCCGCCATTTTATTATTCATGAATAAATATTTATATCTATAAAATGCGCGAGAGCCACAGCCATACCGAATCGAAATATATTTTATAAATACATTTTTATCAATATATGTATATAATAATAAATTCTTAAAAGAATTTCTAAAAATAGCAATTTTTTGAGCAACTAAACCAGAATGATTCCTTTAGCTTGGCACCAGAATAATGTAAGCAGACGGAAAGCAAACTGTTATAAATAAAAACCAAATACAATCACTTACAGTTTTTGTTTCCGCAGTAAGTAATAGACTAACTATTTATAGAACTTATGTATGTTGAGCAGCAGACGGACACTACTATTTCTGACGCGGCCTTCGCACGCGTCAAATTTTGTTTGTTCTTCTTTGCGCAGCAGACACAACTATGGAAACTTCAATGAAATCCTTATGGAATTACTCATTGTTTAGTCCGATCTAAAATATATCATACAACTTAAATAAAAAATATTATTTCTGTAAATTGAAGATTACTAACAATGATTTTTGCTATTATAAAAATGTAAGTGATTTATTTTTATTTATGATTCCAGTTTTTTATTTAAAATCTTTCATAATATGATATCAGAAATGTTGCTATGCAGATTTTGTGTTCAAGGTTGCGGTCCCGCATGTGTTAACCTTATGGACGATTTAATTGAAGTAATTGAAAATATACAAAATTTTGCTGCGAAGTTAATCAATTTTACAAGTAGCAAAAGTCATCGTTTAATATTTTTTATAAACATTTCCTTTACAAATACAAGCATGTAAAGTAATTCAAGTCCAGCGCAAATGTTACACCGAGCTTGTAAAAAAATTTCATACCATTATATACAGGACCGGATTACCTCTATTTGGCGCTCTAGGCTAATACAGATTTGGCGCCTATTTAATTTACCTATATATTAATAATTTAAAACTTAAAACATGTGCTTAGAAGTAATCTAATGCATTTATGCCTAAAATATTAGAAATTATGTATATATTTCTGTTTATTTAAAAAGGTTACAACATATTTACAAGCAAAGGTATATAATCTTTTATATACAGGGTGTCCCGGTGACCGTGGAGAACCTTTGAGGTGGTTTTCTAAGACAAATTTTTAAATAAAATTTTTGTCCAAGTCCAAACCCTTGCGGGACACCTCCCTTAAAACAATTTTTTGAGTTTCTGATTTCAAACGGTCATAGCTCCAATACTATTGATTTTTTACGCTTAATAGATTAGAACTTTTTTAAAGATCATTCGCTTATCTACAAATTAGGTTATAACCCTTTATCGTCTAGAATTAACAGATTTCGAGTTATAAATTAAATTAAATAAAAAAATGTTAAAAAAATTCAAGTTTTATTTCTTTTACTTTTCTTGCGAACCCCGTATCTCTTAAACAAAACGCCTTAAAAAAAATTGAAGGCTCAAACCGGATAGGGAATTTAACGGGCTACAACTTTGGTTAAACAAATTTTTTTGAGAAACCAACCGTTTTTACAAAAATTCTGAAAATAATAAACAAGGTGTAGGTAAAAAAATGCAATAAGTCCCCGGCTCTCTAAAAGCAGGCGCCTCAGACAGTATGACAGTATAAGTGCCCGGGGAGATCCAGCAAAGCGGAACAACGCTGTTGGAATTATTATTATTATTATTAGTAACGGGCTGTGGTACATGTCCCCACTGCACTGAAGCTTAAGCTTATTGTGCACCCATCCGAGTTTACTCAAACAACTGCGTCTCTTCGACCAGGTCGAGAACACAGTTAAAGGGAGATTGTTCTATCTTCTCGGTTGTTGGGTAGGGTAAACCGAGGTGACGCAGCCTGCTCCTGGCCAAAGCCGGGCATTGGCATAGTATGTGGAGTGGGGTTTCATCTTCCTCGCCACACATACTGCAATTAGGATCCTCCGCCAGCCCCATAATGCTGAGGTGCCTTTTGAGGCAGCAGTGCCATGTAAAGAGACCCACTAACCTTCTAAGTTGTTTCCTACTCAACATGAGTATTTTGTTCCTTTTGGCCTCACTGGACGGTGCCCTTATAAACGTACGCGATTGCCTCAGTCCAGGTAGGTCCACCCAGTGTGCAAGGTGTTGTTGTGCTAGTATATCCCTAATTCTTCTTTTTGCGGTAGAGTAAGCAATCCTGCAGGAAGGCTCCGGGCCCATTAGGTTTGCGCAAGCGACCTTCCTAGCTAGAGAATCCGCTTCTTCATTGCCTTTGATGCCCCGGTGTCCCGGCACCCACATCAGTGTGACGCTGTTGCGGAGAGCAAGTCTTACCAGAGCATCTTTGCATTGTTTGACAACCTTGGAGTGTAATTCAACTCCTGTCAAGGCCAGATTCTCCTCTCTACAAGGTTCCTCTATACCAGCTCTTCAACACAGACCAATATAGCAGTTACTTCTGCCTGAAATATAGTTGCGAGAGGTCCTAGGTTAATGCTATAAGCATCCCCCGGTCTTCTGCCTCGCACATCTATTCCAGTACTCGTCTCAGTCTTTGATCCATCTGTATACCAGATGGTATCATACTTAAGTCCCAACGTTTGTGAGGTTTCAATTTTATCCCTATCCGGTACTAGGACCCTATAGGGCTTTCTAAAGTCCCTCACGGTGCTAGTTTTATCAGGGTGCATGCTAAGCAAGCCTTTACTCTTAATTGAGTTTAAGATCATGGTGTGATGCCCCCTTCTAGGATTGATCTCACCATGACCGTTAATTTTCAACCTGTAGGCTGCAAGTAGAGCCTTGGATCCCACGACTAGGTGTAAAGATCGAAGAGCCTCCATGGAAGCGGTGGGCGTTGATGCTATTGTCCCCGTAATACCCAAGCACGCCAGTCTTTGCAGCCTGTTGAGCCGGTTTATGCTTTCCCTTTTACTGGCTTTGTGCCACCAGATCAGGGCTGAGTATGTGATCGTGGGTATCACCACATTGGTGTACAACCAAAGTACCATTTTAGGTTTTAGTCCCCACGTTTTACCGATCATGCTCCTACAGGCCCAGAGAGCCCTAGTCGCTTTGTTCGTAATGTGACGGATGTGAGGCGTGAAGGTCACCCTGTTGTCCAGAGTTAGACCCAGATATTTGACCTCCTTCTGCAGAGGCAGTTCCTCCCGCCGCAACCTCAGAGTCCTCACATCCCGAAGTTTAGTGCGTTGTGTAAACGCCACAACAAAGGTTTTGCTCGGGTTTACCGATAGCCCCTCTCTTTGTGCACCATCTTTCGACGATTCTGAGTGCGTTTTGCATCAACGAAGACACGACTCCTCCAAATTTCCTAATAACAGGAATTGTGATATCATCGGCAAATCCCTGTCCATGTACCCCTGCCTGTTCTAGCTCCAGCAGAAGACTATCCATCACCAGGCACCACAGTAAAGAGGAGAGAACCCCCCCCCCCCCCTGCGGACACCCACGTGCGGCAGACACCTCCTCAGTCGTCTGTCCCAGACTAGCTTTGATTTTCCTGTTTCTGAGGGTGGAGCTAATCCAACCCGTAATGGCTGGGTCGACTCCACGACTTCCAACAGCTCTCACTATAGAGTCCAAAGAGGCGTTATCAAACGCTCCCTCTATGTCTAGAAAGGCTCCCAGAGCAATTTCTTGGCTGCCAAAAGCCCCCGCTATCCTGTGAGTTAGTTCGTGTAGACTAAGCTCACACGATTTGCCCGATTGATAAGCATACTGGTGTCTGTGTAGAGGTGAATTCACCAATACGCTATCCCTAATGTGCCTATCAATCAGTTTTTCCAGTGTCTTTAATAAAAAAGACGTCAGGCTAATTGGACAAAATGACTTATGATGCACGCCCTGGCTTGGGTATAAATACCACTCCTGCCATCCGCCAGCTTTGGGGTACATAGTTGAGCGTCAGGCTGGCTCTGAACAATGTACATAGAGGGGTGGCTAGTATTTTCATCCCCTGTTGTAATAATGCGGGGAAAATACCATCCTCGCCTTGAGATTTGAATGGTTTGAAAGTGTTAATCGCCCATTCAACTCTCGTTTTGTTAATTATACTATCTGCTAATTTCCAGTTGCTACTGCTTGCCCGACTAGTCGGGACGGCTTGGTGCCTCTGGCCATTAGAGCCATCATCGGGTTTGGGAACACATCCCGGGAAGTGTGTCCGGAGCAATAGCCCCAGAGTCTCCTCCCCCGATAATGTGAACCCTCCCTGTGGTTTTTCTATTGTGCCCACCTTTCCGTGGCCACTCTTGAGAAGAGCTCTTTGGAGTCTTGCACATTCGGGAGTTCGCTGTTGGAAGGCACGGGGGCCCGGAGAAAAAAGATCAAGACCTCCAGCGACAAAAAAGTCATCGAAGCAGCAAAGACGGCTGAATTCGACGTCAACGTCTTGTTGGACGCTCACTAGAAAAGACTTTCTTCTGAAGGCCCACCGGATGACTAGGGTGGCTGATAATAGGAGCCGCTATCGAGTGGCAAAACTGAAAGAAAACTCCCCCCGAGAAAATATATGGAAGTACATAGCTAAATTCAGAAAGGGCCTGCCAGTCAATCTCTGATATCTTATGGATCTGTACGCACAATATCTTAAGGCGAATTTGAGAGCTTGTGCAGCATATAATCTAAGCACCGAGCATATCCTATGGTCCAAAATGTAAAAAATGCGCAGGCAGCATATCCTAATATATAAAATCCCAGCTCACTCCTGCTACAGCTTGGCAAATTTTTAGGAAGGGCGTAGTTAACAACAAAAATTATCCAATAATAATAATTTTTGACCCGTTTAAATTTTACTATAATAAAGAAAATTTTACTATAAATAAAGAAAACCGGAATTATTCATAATCGGAAATTGAATATATTGCAATGACCCGAGCTATACAAATTTATAAAATTTGCTCAATCTAAAAATTACTCTTTACTCGGTGTACATCCATTATTTGATAGCTATGAGCTCTTGTAATGTGTGGCCTTTCAAGCGCATGTGCACGCTCCGCATGTAGTATTGCGGCTGGTCTAACAAATTTGCTGCAACGTAATTTTAATGCATCGACTAAATTTTCACTAAATTCTTCAACTTTTCCAATTTATTTAACTATTTGCACTTTATCACATGTAATCAAACAAAAATATCAACTCAACTTAATTTATTTTATTAATTTTCAAACAATTAACATTTTAAATTTTTATTGCGGGAATGGTGTTCGTCCGCTCGTTTACTCGACGTCAAGGCGTCAGCCCAAGTGTCCTGGACAACCTTCAAGCCCTACTCTCTTTTTTTATATATCTCCCACCTTATTTACAGCTAAAATTTAACTATTTTACACAATATAATACAAATAAACAATAAAACAAATTCAAACTTTAAAATTATTTTACAAAACAATAAAATTAATGTTGTTATGGTTTTCGAAACACGACAATATGTTTATTATAACAAAATTATCAAATAATAATTTTTGATCCGTTCAAAATAACATATGAAGGAAACCGGAATTATTTCAATAAAATCAAAGTAAAAGAGAAAACTTCAAAACCCGTCAGGTTAGCGTTACAAATTTTTTAATTAAAATCGCTAAAAAAGAGATATACTGTCAATCTTCCCGTCTGCGGACGGGCTTTCCACCTAGTACTTGATATGAGACCGCTCACTGAACCACAGAAGAGAAAAGGAGGTTTTTAACTCCACGAGAGCAAGATACTTTCTCAAAGTGGTAAGCAGGGACAGTCATGGACATAGGGCTAAACGTGTCCCTGTTATCTAAGCTAAATCCCGCTGCCACCAAGGACCTACTAAGGGACGCTACAGGCAAAGCCGTGATTTACCTAACATCCACAACAAAAGACATCTAGGGTAGCGGGAACGGAGAAAACTTTGTATGGGGTATGGGTGAAACAACATTTGTCGGCGCTTATTGATTCCCATCGGACAACCTTGAATAGTTCCAGAGTCAATTAGATTTGTTGAGTGTTCGAGTGGTAGTAACCGGCGGCGATTTTAACACCAAATCACCGAAGTGGGGATTCCCGAGGAAGACCGCAGAGATCGGGATGGTTGCCGACATTTTTGTGCAATATCGGGAACACGCCGATATTTTCTTTAATATTTTGCTTAGACACATTCTAAATAGCCAGAAGCTAATTACGTAGTGTGTGTAACGTAAGTAGTGTAAGTAACAACTTAACGTGGAATCTGAACCAGAACGGAGAACAAACCAACTAAATTTTCAGCCCAGACTGAAGATAGAACTTGTGATTCCCAAGCAAGAGTTGTTCTAGGAGTTTACTAAGCTAGCTTTCTCTTCTATTTGTCAGAAGGGAGACGGAATCGATAGTGTACGTCATCCTGACCTCTACAGAGTTACAGAGTGGGAGGTTCTGCATATCGAGAACTTCAGCGACCACTGGTACGTGTCTTCTGGGTGAAGGATTCATACCTTGTAATGGGGAACCTTTCAGAGGATAGAAGGAATCTAGAGAAGGTCAAAAGCGCATTCGCCACCGACCACAAGTCTCTGAAAACATGACGCCAGAGAACTGATAAGGGCAATAAGCCGAGCCTGTAATAAGACGATGCTCAGACAAGTCGGCCCCTGCAGATCACCCGATCATTGATGGACGCAAGAAATTGCAGAAGACAAAGCACAAAGCTTGAGCGAAGAGCTCAAAAACAGACCGTGGAAAAATTCACAAGAACAAAGGCAGATCTCAGGTACAAAACGGCAATTCTGGATAACGACCACTATTTAAAGTCCGGGATATAACAGCTTTTCTGTTTCTGGAACACTAAAGATATGTACTTCAAACTCTTTACCTATATGTGATCTTCCAGTTAACATCGTTAAGAACAGAAGCACCTAGTTATCTTGAAGTTGTGCACTTCAAACTACGCTCACGGAGTATTAGGGATCAAAAAGGAAAAAGACCCGCTAAACCTCTTCACGATGAAGTAACTGAGGAAATCAGCCGCCAAAATCCCAACGGGTACAGCTCTCGGGCCGATAGAAGCGGTAGCTCAAACCGTTGAGCGCTTTCTTGGAGTGATTAATGACTGGTGGAAGATCACCAGGCAGATGATCATCCGAAAGAGCACAAAATCCGACGTTCTACAGGCCAATTGGCTTCTTGGATCATACGGCCAAGCTCTTTGAGAGGATGATTGTCAACCGCCTTGAGAAAGAAATAGGTCATCGCGACGGCCTCTCCGATAATAACCAGCATGGCTTCCGAATAGATGGATTCACACTTGGAGCCCTCGATGACATCGTGAGGACGGTAAGAGAGGCCGAGAGCGGCAGGCAGCAGACCGGAAAGTATATTATGCTCATCACCCTAGACGAGCAAAATGCATTCAATAGGGAGATGAGAGTGACATCCAAGACTTTCAACATCTTGGTCAGTTACCTTATCAAGAGACAACTTTAACTGGGCCTGAAAGATTAAGAGTGGTCACAAGTGGGGCGCCGCAAGGTTCGCTAGTCAGACCCACTTTATGGAACATAATATATGACGACATTCTACGAATAGAGCTCCCGGAGCCGAAAACCAGAGGTCTCGCGCTGGTCCTGAAGAAGTCTGGGACCCAGTATTGTTATGCCGAGAATCGGAGGACCGAAAAGAGCGAAGAGAAAAGCAGTGGTTATGGTCATCCAGTCTATACTGCTGTATGCTGCACCGGTAACAGTACATAAAAAAGTATCTATAAATATTTTCCTAAAAATCGCGTATTTCAGAGTTACTGGTAATTAATTGTTTTATTAATGAAATCTCCTTCTACTGATGTGGGCAGCGGGCGTTGGAATTTATTGAGGTGTGGTTCCTCATTTGAAGCGCTAAGCTTGATCGGGCTGGGTTTTTGGTTCATGGGGATACTTTTCCGTGATTTACAAGGCCCTAGGTGTTGCGAAGAACTTTCCTGGAGGAGTGGTTATGCAGTCAGAAGGACGGCGGTGCGGAGCGCGTCTGCGATCCGTGGATTTGGATTCCTAGCATTTGATGAACTTGGTTCTTTGGTGTCGATGGGGCGGGGCGAGCGATTTGGTGTAATTCCGGCGTCTTTGCATGGTTTCTTGGCAGCTGGGTGTTTGATGAACCCGGTGCTTGGTGGGAACCTAAAACAAACATGTAAAGATTAGGATTACTTACACCCCCGCTGACAGGCGGATGAGGATGTCCTTTGGCCGGCTGTGTCCTAGAATGTGGCCTGGTTGGTACTGTCCTAGCTGCGAGATGAGAAGATTGTCCGAGAAGCTCGCGGTCTTGTACAATTTTTTCACCTGGCTTTTAATGTGCAGGTCGATGGTCTCCATCTTGGCATCGGCGTGGAGTCCTCTGTTGGTGACGTAGTACGGGTTAGAGAATGCGTGACGAATGCATTTATTTTGTACTACTTGTATCTTCTTTATGTGGGTTCGGGCTATCGTTTCCCACACGGGCGCGGCGTAGGTCATGGTGGGTCTGATGATAACTTTGTAGATGCGCAGCATGTTTGCTGCTGACATCTTGCTGTTTGAAGCTGGAAGCGGGTAAAGCTTTGAGAAGACAGCTCTTCCCCGGCTTGCGGCGGATTCGATGTGCTCTTTCCACAGCAGTCTGCAGTCCAACGTAACTCCCAGGTATTTGGACGTGTTAGTCCATGAGATTGGGCTCTCGAACATGAAGATGTTTGTTCGAGGCCGAACCTGTCTTCGCTTCTTCTTGAACATTGTCGCGGTACTTTTCGTTGAGTTTACACCGATGCGCCACGTTGCGAACCATTTTTCGAGGTCGTTAACGGTTTTGGAGGAAGTGTAGACGGCCGTGTCATCCGCGTAAAGCGAAATCTTCGTCCTCGGGTCGGTTGGAGCTGGCATGTCGCTCATGAAGATGTTGAAGAGTGTCGGGGCGAAGATGGATCCTTGGAGTACTCCGGCAGTGATGAAGCGCTCGGATGATCGGGTGCCTTCGAATTTGACCTTGAATTTCCGATTTTCAAGGTATGATGCCACCAGCTTGACGAGTGCTGGTTGGATATTGGCGTTTAGCATCTTGTAAAGAAGTCCTTAGTGCCACACTTTATCGAAGGCCTTCGACACGTCGAGTAGAACAAGTGCGGTGAACTCTTTCTTATTGAAACCAAGGGAGATGTGTTCGACCAGGCGGAGGACTTGCTGGACCGTGCTGTGTCCTGGTCGGAAACCAAACTGGTCGTCTTGCAGGATGCTGTTATCGAAGATGATTTGTTTGATCCGGGTGGAGATGACTCTTTCGGCGACTTTCCCTAGCGACGGGAAGAGGCTGATAGGGCGGTAGCTTTGGGGCTTCCGGAGGTCTTGACCTGCCTTGGAGATGACCACTACATCGGCAGTTTTCCATTTCTGCGGGAAGTAGCGGAGTCGGAGTGAGGCGTTGATGATGCCGGTGAGTGCTGCGACTGCCTTGCGCGGCATCGCCTTAAGAGATCGATTTGTGATCGCGTCGGATCCGGGTGTCTTCCTGTTCTTTAGGGATCGGATGATTTGGGTCGCTTCTGTAGTGGAGGCTGGGTCGATCGGTGTGGGGTCTTCGATTGGAAGGGTCCTCGTGATGAAATCCTCGACCATTTTGATATGATCTTGGTTGAGGCGCTCGTCGAGGGGGCTGCACTGGATTTCCAGGTTGTCGGCGAAGGTGTCGACCTTTTCTTGGTCGTTTTTGGCTTGCGTACCGTCGATGCGGGTAATGGCAGGCGTCTGGCGGTTTTTGGGGCGTATTAGGGCGTTGGCCATTTTCCAGGTGGATTGGTCCTCAAAGTTGAGCGATTCGATCTTGTTTGCCCATTCCTGATCGTGATGCGCTTTGCCTTTTTCGAAGACTTGCTCCTTGAGGCGGTTGTAACGTCGTTTGTCGTCCGGGTGCCAGGTGCGTTGAGCGCGTTTCCTAGCTCGACGTTTTTCTTGGATGAGTGCCTTCAGTTCCGGAAGGAGGCGATCTCTGATGTCAGCGACGTCAATTTGCCTCGTTGCGTGCTGAATGAATCTTGAAATGTTATCGTGAAGGACTTCAACGTAATGTACACAAAGTACAAAATAACCGAATTTTTAGTACAAAAAAAAACATGGGACAAAACAAAGCTCTTAGCCAATCAGGACATTTAAATGAAGAATCTTTTATTTTACGAGGAAGTTTTGTGCACACTAACTTGCAAGACGGGAGGTCCCAAAAATTTGTTTGTACAAATTTTACAAAAATTTGATCGTCAAGTATTTTAGTAACAGAAAATTATTAATTACATTTTCACCTTCGCCCTGTAGATGTTCAAATGTGATTCAAAAATATTCAAATCATTTTAAGTTTTTTAACTACCGGCTTACACACGAGCGAAAATCGTTATCGGTGATATCACTTTTTAAATTACGAAATATTTGATGAACAAGATTTAACTACATGCACTCACTTTTGTTTTAAACGCCGTCGAAGTAAGTCGTCTCAAAAATTTATTCTTATTGTGTTGAAATTTTCCACTCTGTGAAAATTATAGATTTTAGTTATACATTTTGGTAATTTATCAGTGTTCATTAAAAAATTCTTTCGTGGCGTTTAAAAAATTGTGCGAGTGTTTGAACTGATGTTTAGTATCCTAGGCCTGGATTTGGAGAACAAACGACGATTATTGCTACAGGACTGAAGTGATAAAGGTAAGCACGACAGAAAATACAAACCGAAAAATGTGAATACTAATATTTTTTTCTTATTATAGGTAGGGTCCACTTAGTGGGTTTGTCGACAATTTTTCTCAAGTGATGTAGCAGTGAATTATTGTGGAATAGTGTGAAAACTACATTTTTTTTTAAATGTAAACTGTGTTTAAAACTGTTAAGGTAAGGAAATTGTTTATTTTTCAATAATTACCTTAACCTTATTTTAATAAGTATTTGATTTGAGAACAGAAGTCCCGTACAATTATTACCGCTTGGCTGTTGTATTTTTGAAGTATACCGCAGCTTTTGAGAAGATTTTATTTATTGTAGTCTTGACCTATAATTTTTAATTGCAGATAAGTTGTCCGGTATTGGTCGGTCGGTTTTCACGGTCGGAAGTATGGTGTCGAGTACTTACGAATTTTTGTGGAAAAGCTTGATGAAAGCTGTAAATAATCGCGAATCATCAATTTTTGGTTTTAATAGTGGTCATCAGTGTTCATAAAAAAAGTTTTCGCGGTCGTCAAAAAATTGAGCGAGTGTTTGAACTTATGTTTGTGACTTAGGTTTGGAATTCGATAAAAAACCAAGACTATTGCGACAGAAGTGCAGTTATAAAGGTAAGTTAGATTAAACCACATGCATGAATCGATTAACGAGATTCCCACTATAATAATACTCAATTTTGGAGTTTCAACGGCCTTCACGGTTATTTTTACCAAGTGCGCGAAGAGAATGGGGCTCTTAAGTTGTATGCTACTTAGTGAATTTTTTAATGAAGTATCTAATCCATTCGCACGCATCGGTGGTAAACAGATAACTGATCAAGTCTAAATTTTCCGTCTGTTCTTTTCACTTGTTGATTTTCTTTATTGGGAGAGCTTAGAGAGACTAAAGAAACTTCCGCTCCCTCAAAACCCTTTACAAATTTAGTAGGTATGTCCATCCTTAGGTTACGCCACTGTAAACGTCTTAACTGTGTGTTGTCAGTCTGTATAATATAATTTAGTCCTAAGCAGGAGCAGTCATATCAGTAATTCCGGGGGGGGGGGGGAAGCTAACGGTTCTGAAACATTAGAAAAGTATTGAAAAACATATACAGGGTGTCCCCGTGACCGTGGAGAACCTTTGAGGTGTTTTTTTCTATAACAAATTTTTAAATAAAATTTTTGTCCAAGTATAAACCCTTGGGAGGTACCTCCATTTAAAGAAATTTTTTGAATTTCTGATTTCAAACGGCCATAGATCCGATATTATTGATTTTTTAGACTTAATGGATCAGACCTTTTTAAATATCATTCGCTTATCTACAAATTAGGTTATATCTCCTTATCGTCTAGAATAAACGGTTTTGAAGTTATAAATTAAATTAAGGGAAAAAATGTTAAAAAAATTCTGATTTTATTTTTTTTACTTTTCTTTAGAACCCCCAAATCTCTTAAACGAAACGTCTTAGAAAACAACTAACGGACCAAACCGGATAGAGAATTTAACAGCCTACAACTTCAGTCAAACAAATTCTTTTGGAAAACCGACCGTTTTCACAGAAATTCTAAAAATAATGAACAAGGTGTAGGTAAAAAAAATAAATAACGATCTAATTAACAATAAAAATTTATTTGGCCAAAGTTGTAGCCCGTTAAATTCTCTATCCGGTTTGAGTCGTTAATTTTTTTCAAGACGTTTTGTTTAAGAGATACGGGGTTCACAAAAATAAAAAAAAAATAAAAATCGGAATATTTTTAACATTTTTTTCCGTAATTTAATTTATAATTCAAAAACCGTTGATTCTAGACGATAAGAGGTTATAACCTAATTTGTAGATAAGCGAATGATCTTTAAAAAAGTTCTAATGCATCAAGCCTAAAAAATCAATAATATCGGAGTTATAGCCGTTTGAAATCAGAAATTCAAAATATTGCTTTAAAGGGTGATACTCCCCAAGGGTTAGGACTTGGGCAAAAATTTTATTTGAAAATTTGTCTTAGAAAAGTGTCCTTTATCACCACCTCAAAGGTTTAGGCTACTTGAAAAAAATTTGTGTTCATATGAATATGGTCACGTTAAGATCCGCCCTTGCAAGTTATCGCTCTCGATAGATTCATTGAGAGCAAATTTTCTGGTATAAGTTGATTCTTTTTTTTTTGTCTCCGAAGAGATGTCATGCCGCTTGAGTTGTGTCAAGATGGCAGAACGGTTAAGGATCACAAAATAAGTAACCCACTGGCGGCTTTCCATGTGTGGTAGATGTGATAATTGCACACCTATTGAAATATTAAAGTGGAACTAAAATTACATTTCTTGTTCTTTACGATAAGTTTCGGTCATTTCTAAGGGTTATCCATGTTTTTAGAGTAAAAGAGGGAGGGAGGTAACAAAACGCAATTAAGTATGGCCAAAGCGGATAGATTAAATTTGAATCCGATTTAAGAGAAAAAAATGGGGTCTTTGATTTATGACCGTCGGACGTTCCTGTGGGGTTTGGAACTAAAAATGGTGACCAACTGTGACAAAAAGGAGAGGGAAGAAAGAAAGAAATAATTTCACAGGAGGCTACGTTTCCCTAGCCACCTCTGACAAACCGCCGCTGGTAGATTCGTTGAATTGGTCTTGGGATTCTAGTTCGTCTCCTCCACGAACTACTTTTCCTTTTCTCGAGAGTCTTTCATTCTGTTCCCGTTAATTCTGGTTTCAATGTGTAGATATATGCTTTTTTACTCTTGCAGTTCGCGAAGAAAGGAATATCTGAAGAAATCCGTTTTTCTACTCTTTATTCCTGTTTTTCAGCCGGATTTCATAAGCTTTCAACAACCATTAACAACTTTCTGAATATCTTCGTGCAATTGAAAATATTGTGTTCGCAGCGCCAGTTAAATTCATAAAACGTAAGTTTGAATTTTTAAAAAGATTTTATTGAAAATCACTTGGTATCTTAATAAACAAATTCTGTTTTCAAGAGGTTCTCGAAATTTTACTTTTACAATGTTATAAAACCTTGACTAATACAAATTATTCTTGACAACCTTTATATACCCACTATATACCCGTTAAAGAGCTTAAGCGACGCGCTCGTTGTTTCTAAATTCTTGCATATTATAAACTCCAAAACTAAACAGTATAAATCTCCCAATTAAACTAAATTAATAAAACCCTTAAAAAACTTGCAGTTACTCGATTGTGTGTTTTCGTAAAAGATGACCGTTCAGTTGTTTTTTTTCAGAACATTTATAGTCGCAAAGTTTACAAACAAACGGTTTTTCGCCAGTATGGGTTCGTAAATGACGTTTTAATTGTGCATTTTGCGAACACTTGTAATCGCAGACGACACACTCGAACGGTTTTTCGCCTGTATGAATTAATAAATGTCGTTTTAACAGATATTTTAGCGAACATTTATAACTGCAAATTTTGCATTCAAATGGCTTTTCGCCGGAATGAGTAAGAAAATGACGTTTTAAACGTCCGTTTTGAGAACACTTATAATCGCAAATATTACACATAAATGGTTTATCTCCGGTGTGAATTCGTAAATGTTCTTCCAGTTGTCCCCTACGTGAGCATCTATAATCGCACATTTTACACTCGAATGGTTTATCTCCAGTATGCCTTCGTAAATGGCTTATTAAATTTCCTTTTTCCGAGCACTTGTGTCCACAATAATTACACTCGTAGGGTTTCTCACCGGTATGCGTTCGTAAATGCCGCGTCAAAGTTTCTTTTCGAGAATATCGATAACCGCATATGCTGCACTTAAATGGTTTCTCGCCGGTATGCGTTCGTAAGTGATGCGTCAGATCTCGTTTTTCAGAACACTTATGACTACAAATGTTACACCCGAATGGTTTCACGCCAGTGTGGGTTTGAAAGTGACGCTGCAAATGTTTTTTTAAAGAACATCTATAATCGCACACACTGCACTTAAACGGTTTCTCGCCTGTATGTGTTCGTAAGTGAACTTTCAGTGTAAACTTTTTAGTGCATTTATAACCGCAAATTTTACACTCGACCAATTTCTTGCCGATATGAATTTTTGCATGCTTTATAAGTTGCAATTTATTGGTAAATGATTTGTTACAAACCCCGCATTTCAATTCATCCCGTTGAGCTTCGTTGCATGATATCTCTTCTTTAATGTCAACGGAGTGATGTAACTCTTCAAGCTTGATATCCATATCTTGCAGTGTTTCCAATTTAGTATCATTGTCCACTGAATTTTCTGAAATTATCCCTTTAATTAAAATGTCATCATGGTGCAAGGCTTCCACGTCAATGTCCATGTTTTCTGTCTTAATTTCCGTAACATTTTCTAATTCCTGTAGAATTACCATCTTTGTATTCATGTTGATTTATGTAATAACAATATTATTATTATTATAAGCTGGCTTCCATAAAATTTATTTAAAACAGCTTAACACAACCGTGGCCATTAATTTTGACAGTCATTAATTTTGTACCGTGATTGCCTTGCCTACTGTGGCAAAATAAAAAATTATGCCAGTGTTTTTTGTGCACTTTAGTGACAAACTTGATAAAATCGGTGGGGATATTATTAAACTATTCATTATTAAAATTTAAGCCGCCACTGGATTTTTATGTCACTTTAGTGGTTTAGATTTTCTTATCAACATTCGCCAACGTTGTTTTATGTAATTATTGTGATTAATCCCATATATTTGTAATCTTAATTGTAAAAATTTGTTTTATGTAATTATTGTGATTAATCCCATATATTTGTAATCTTAATTATTGTAAAAATTAATTGTATGCACTTTGCAGAATTTGGAACCTGAACTTCAACCTAACCTCAAAATTAATTCTACAATTTGATGAACTTCTGCTTCCAGTATGGACGGGAGACTGTCGGGGATGCTTAATAAGATTAAACAACCTATCAGTGTCTGCGAGCCTCCATTAGTGGGTATAACGATGACAAGATTACACCGTACGAAAAGGTGAAATATGATTCGAGTTTAAAAAATCAACAGGTAAACTTTAATTTGTATTTAATAACAACTGTTTATTTGAATTTTAAACAATCGTATATCGTTTGGAAGCCGTCGAAGGATGTTATGTTTAATTTTTACCAATATATTCTTGTTTGAACCTCGGAAAATATATCTACGAACGTCTACACCTATAAATATACATCGCAATTTTGTTTCAAATTTCCTTAGTTCAGTTGAAGGTGGTTGTGTGAATGCAGCACAACCATAAATTTACAAGATAATTCAATTATCAGCAGATTCGATGATACTACAAAAGTGCGTAGTGATAATCAAGATAAATCGGTTAAGGTGGCAGAATTACTCAAATTGGAAAATAGTTATCTAAAAAGTGAAAATTAATTTTTTCAAACTTAAAACAAAAATAGAAGAAAAGTTAGTTCTACCGCAGCCACGAAACATAAAAAAAGCAGCTGACCACACGGAGAAAATATTAAAAGCGTTGAGGATACTTACTCGAGCAAGCAAATGGTTGTCGTAGCAACCGAAAAATAATAGTAACAATTCGAGCAGGATGATATTTGCTCCCCTAAAGGAGGTGCACCGAATCGGTTAAATTACAATTAAGCTGTTACGATAGGCAAACGATAACATAATGTCACTAAATCTGGTTAAAATCATTTCCACGAATAGGAATTACGATGTGCGATGCAACTACCAACAAAGACGATTTTACGGGAGCACCCAAAAAAGTATTGATTTACCTGTTTTGTGTGGTAAAAGCATAATAAATTATCTTACGGGACAAGAATTTGATGCCGACTCAATGAACAGTAAAAATAAAGGAGAGGTAGCCACGACGGCTACAGTTTCGAGTGGGAGTAGACTTTGCACTGAATTATAGAACTCTTCAAATTATCGACGGTTGTTCATTGTACTTACGAGAGAGTGCTAAAGAGGCAAATAGCTTCGCATTGTGAAGAGATGAAATTGCATCATCTATGCCAGTTCGGATCGAGGAACGGCCTGTCAAACTACCCTAACGGTAAGTGGTTTGTGCAAAGGCTTCCGAAAATCGAGAACACCTAAATGCGAACTTTTATGACTTATCAAAATATTTGACTGTGTATGGCTTTGAAGAAGATGCAAAAACGAAATTTTCTGTACGGAAAAATTTAAAAAAAGGTAAAATAGAGAAACCTAGCACCGCCACTGGATTTTATAGTTAATTTTAACTTCCTGTCATTGAATTTACATGAAGATGTCAATAAGTCGCTAACATGTTGATTTATCACGATTAATTAAATATGTTTGTGTTCTTTATATTAATTGCAATTAATTCTCCATATTTGTGTTCTTTATATTAATTGTATGCGTTTTACAGGTTTACTAACCTCAAAATTTGTGCTGCAAAGTAGAAGTTGATCTGCTTACAGTATGGACGAAGTAATACTTGAGTGAGATTTTGAATAATTTGAAGAAAGTATCAGTGGTGATTATAACATCGGACGAAATGGAGAACACGGAAGTCAAATTAAAAGATTTGCACCATTCCGTAGATATTAAGGAAAATCCTTCGGTTTTAGAATATCAACTGGATAAATATGAGGTAAACTATAAATCATATTTGGGGTAAAATTTCATTCCGAAGAAAGTCGAAAAATTATGTTCAAAAATTCACATCTCATACTGCGGTGAACTCTGCAAATTCCTACGATAACCTATTAGTCCGGTCAAATTAGTACAAAAAATAAGAGTAAAGGTACAGTAATTGCCAAAAAGCTGAAAAGTATTGGTACATTTTTTATAGATAATTACATGACCTACAATTTTTGTCTGAGATAATTTTATGATAAAACTTACCGTTTTGCTGAAAATCACGAAAATCCAATTTTTGACCTTTGACCTTGAATAAATTTTTTTCCACGTACCGGATCAATGAGGACTTTTTAAATTTCATTTATAATTATGTTTTGAACAATTTTACCAATTTTCAGCTTTTTGGGAATTATTGTACCTTCGAATGTCTAAATTGACCGGACTACTATGTGACTGTAATTGCATACAAATAGAAGTTTTATATAATGAGCAGCAATGACAGCTCCCGTGCAATAAAGATTATTGTAAATTATTTTTTGTTTCCGAGAAAATTTTAGTGTTACAAAAACTTGAAATGCTTGTAAGTAGAAATATCTGGTAATTCCTTGTAGCGTGAAATATTTAAAGAAGATAAAGCAAAGGTGGCAACTGCCAACGTTTGGTGTCAAAAGCTTCAAATATTTTACAATAAATGTTAATTATCAATAAATAGAACATTCGATTGAAGTTACTTACATTTTAACCATTATGCCGAATTGAATAGCTGACTGAATCCATTTCGGATTGCTTAGCCCGGAGGTATTATATGTGTGCCTACGCATATTGTAACTTATAGAAAATTAGAAGAAAAAATTCTTTACCGATCGTTTGACCATTCTAAAAAAGTTGGTTTTTAAGTGTAAGCACTCCAACGTTGCAGCATTTCAAAGGGTTTGCGGAAACTGAAAAATCAAAACTCCGGAAAATTAAGACTTTGGGCCAGGGGAAATTTTTTAAAACCGTTTTTAAACAGAAAAACAAAATTGATTCTAAAAATTTACAATTTCTACATTTTCTTAAAAACTGTAATTTTAATATGAAGTCGAAATTAAATTAAGTCGAAGAATTTTCTTCGTTGCCTTTATAAGTATAAAATTGTAGTTCCCGAGTGCTCTTTTGTTGTCAATAGCAACAGCCAAATTTGTTTTAAGTAATTCGACGAAAGTGACTTTCTTCCAAATTATCTCGGCAAGCACTGACGATATTTGGTTTTTTTTCAAGATCTTTTCTGCTGAAAGATTTTTACCGCCGAAGTATTTTAAATGCACCAGTCACTTCTTGGTATGCTTTTATATTTTCAGCTAAGGCAGACAGAAAATTATTAATTATGACATTAAAAACCTGACTTTCAAATTTTTTTTTGGACGTTTGATTTTCACCAACTCAATCGATCATAGTAGCCGTTGAATTAATCGTTTTTTGTATTTCGCTTGAGTTGTTTAGAAATTTGTTGTCGTCGATATTTTTCAGTCCGTAAGCTTTTTCGAAAAAAGGCATTCCCCCACAACTTTTAAGTACTATCTTCGAGAAAATTTTTTTTATAAATTTACGCCTTTGATTAAAAATTTTATTTCAAAAAATTAATTTTTCAAGAAACGCACGCTGAAACTGTCGTTTCTCGTCTACCGACTATACCGAAGAAAGTAATTGTAAATTTTTGGAGTAAAAATTCTTGCCTGCGATCTGACATTCATCTCTACGATCTTAAATTCCCGAAAAAGTTTGTTCAAAACTGGCCCGCAGACGGCAAATCCAAACAAATTTTCTTAAATTTTATAAATGAAAGTTTTTTTAATTTTACATCGATAACAATCGTGAAAACAAGACGAAAAGTTCTTATAAATATTTTCGAAAAAACATTCCTTTATGAAAACCTCGCATTTTGGGTTTTCGTCTCCTGAGATTTTGTCGATTTGTTCCTTTATTAAGCTGTTTTCGATAAAAATACGCAAAATTTAAAATACTATTTGATGGCCTTGAAACGTTTTCAAAATTTTGCATAGTTTACGCGCTAGCGCTGCAAAAAAATTCAAAATTTTCAATATTTTTCAATCAGCCGTAGCAGCTTTATTTACCATCCGATTCTTAATTTCAAAGTGGGATTGAAAGTGTATTGCGATTCTCCACAAAATCGATGCAATAAACTTTTGCCCATCTTCAATGGCAAAGCTGCAAAATGCAAAACAAAATTGAAAAAAATTTCAAGCCTTGGATTCTTTTTCGAAAAAAAAAAATTTGTAAAATATAGCAAATTTTATTACGGAATCGCATGCCCTGCCAACATTAAAGTATTTTCAAGCAAAATTTTTTTATAAATTTACGCCTCCTTGGATTAAAAATTTTACTTCAAAGAATTGATTTTTCACAAAACGCACGCTTAAGCTGGTGTTTTTCGACGTCCGACTGTAATGAAGAAGGTAAATTGAAAAATTTTCAGTCACAACTCTTACCAAGGATCTGCCATTCTTCTCTGCGACCGTAAATTTCGGTAACGTTGGTTCAAAATCTTCCCGCAGCCGGGCAAATCCAAACAAATTTTCTTGAATTTTAAAAATTGATATTTTTTAAATTTTACATGGATAACACTCGTGGAAAAAAGAAGAAAAGTTCCTACAAATTTTTTGGAAAAACCGCTCCGTTAAACTTATAAGTTATAATTGCCGATTTTGGGTATTTGACTAAACGGCCTACGATTTGAATTGAAAATTATTAAGTATTAGGAAATCGGTCATGTCGTGACCAAGGGAAATAGGGATTCATTTTTATATATATTATTATATATTTTAAAATTAAGAGTAACTACCAATAAATTAAGCGACGGGATCTGATAAACATATCCAAATGTGACAATAACATCACTTACGATGATACATTTGTTACAGAAAACCTCAACTGATTCAAATGGTTTCTTTCAAATTAAAACGGAAGAACAAATGAAAATTAATTTGGAAGATTTGCATCATTCCATCGACATTAAAGAAGAACCTTCACTGAATGAATCCAATGTGGTTTACGATTGCAAAATTCCTACTAGCAGAAAATCTTTTGAGTGCAACTTTTGCGAGTATAAATGTTTTCATAAAGGAAATTTGCAACAACATTTATTAACTCATACGGGCGAGAAACCATTTGAGTGTACCATTTGCAATTATAAATGTTCACGGAAAGGAAATTACCAGCAACATTTACGAACCCATACGGGCGATAAACCGTTTGAATGTAATATTTGCGACTATAAATGTTCTCATAAGCGATCTCTAAATAATCATTTATTAATTCATACGGGCGAGAAACCGTACAACTGTAATATTTGCGATTATAAATGTGCATTAAACGCTCGGTTAAAACGTCATTTACTGACGCATATAGGCGAGAAACCGTTCAAGTGCAACATTTGCGATTATAATTGCTCTCAGAAAAGATCGCTGAAAATTCACTTATTATCTCATACGGGCGAGAAACCATATGACTGTAATTTTTGTGATTATAAATGTTCACGAAAAGAAAGTTTGAAAATTCATTCACTAACCCATACAGGCGAGAAACCGTTTGAGTGTAACATTTGCGATTATAAATGTTTACATAAAGGAAGTTTACAACATCATTTACAAACTCACACTGGCGAGAAACCGTTTGAGTGCCACATTTGCGATTATAAATGTTCACATAAAGCATATTTACAATATCACTTACTAACTCATACTGGCGAGAAGCCGTGTGAGTGTAGCATTTGCGGTTATAAATGCTCTCAGAAAGGAAGTTTAAATCGTCATTTATTAACTCATACGGGCGAGAAACCGTTTGGATGTAACGTTTGCGACTATAAATGTTCCCGAAGGGGAGATTTAAATCGTCATTTACTAACTCACTCTGGCGTGAAACAGTTTGAGTGTAATATTTGCCAACACAAATGTTCTCTTAAACAAACCTTGGCAAAGCATTTACGAACCCACACTGCCGAGCGATAGTTTTCCATTTTTAATTGCTTAAAAAAATATTATAATTAATAAAGTAACTAAGCCAGCAATATTTCTTTTATTACCGATTATTGTTTTTCCGGCACAGTTTTACTACAATCAGAATAAATAATATGTAATTTGTACCAAATATGGGAGGAATAAAATAATATAGTCCCGTGAGTTTTGTAAAAAACAAAAAGGTGAGGGGGGGAATGGACAGGGGTTGGCAAAATATATTAAACTTTATTTAAATTACAAGAAATTGTTTTTTGATGAACTTTACTATCTTAATTTTTTCACCGTTCATTTAAGTAAAAAATTCTCAGTATAAAAGATGTAATGCAATAAATTTTCTTTAAAATGATCAGAAATTTGAGCAATTTTTAGCGAAAAAAACAGGCGATTTTTACCATAGAGGAAATAAGAAAATGTAAAATTTTACAGAGAATTAAATTATTTTTCACTTTGTTATGTGCCATTTTTCTGTAGGATTTTTACTTTTCGAACAAATAATAAATGCAAATTTAAATTTGATTTTTACAGAAAGCTAAAAACCAACAGACCTATAAAAAATCATATCTTCATAAAAATATGACCAAATTGCTTCAATTTATTATTCACCAAGTCTTTGATGCATTTAAGCTGACGAACAATTAACAAAAATTTTTGTTGGGTTTTAACAAAATTTTCAAATTCAAGTTTTGATCAATTTAAGATTAAATATTAAATAATATACTCATTTTAAAGGGAATTTAATGCTCGAAAAAAATTTCTTGGGGGATGATTTATCAAAAAACGTAACCGAACTAAATTCAATTTTAAACCAAATTAAATTAAATTTTAAACTAAATTAAATTCAATTCTAAATCAAATTAAATTCAATTCTAAATCAATTTAAATTCAATTCTAAACCAAACTAAATTCAGTGAGACAAAAAAAGTTTTTTAAAAATTTGGGAATTTTACAAGCTTATAATTATGTACCTCCAAAAACTAGAAAAGATACAAAGTGAAACAAATATTTTTGCAATATATTCAGATTCAATTTTATCACCACCTTTGAGGTGGTGATAAAAAACACTTTTCTAAGACTAATTTTTAAATAAAATTTTTGTCCAAGTTCAAACCCTTGGGGGATACCTCCCTTTAAAGCAATTTTTGAATTTCTGATTTCAAACTGCCGGAGATCCGATATTATTCATTTTTTAGGCTTAATGGATTAAAACTTTTTTATAGATCATTTGCTTATCTATGAATTAGGTTATAACCCTTTATTGTCTAAAAGCAACGAATTTCGAGTTATATTTTAATTTAAGGAAAAAAATGTTAAAAAATTCAGGTTTTTATTTTTTTTACTTTTCTTGCGAACCCCGTATCTCTTAAACGAAACGTTTTAGAAAAAAAATGACGGCCTTAACCGGATAGAGAATTTAACGGGCTACAACTTTGGTTAAATACATTTTTTTGAGAAACTAACCGTTTTTACAGAAATTCTGAAAATAATGAACAAGGTGTAGGTAAAAAATAAATAAATAACAAACTAATTTACAATAATAAATATAAATTAACAAAGTAATTATGAAAAAAATGGATGGCTGGGACTCTTTAGAGGACGCCCTTCTTTCTCATACGGTTGAAAATCGAAATTCCCAACCTTTTATCTGGTGATGATACCCAAGGTGGAAAAACTAGCTCGTTTCTTTGCGGAAGCTAGGGATGAATCCGGCGTAGCCGCAACAAGTTTGCATTCTCTCTCGTAACAAAAAAACTTTTTTTACTATGGAAAGCGAACCCGACCAAATCTCTAAACATGCACCCAGAAATTCTTAATGAAGACTTCCAATAATTGGAACCTTTAAAACGGTGCTTGTGCTCAAAATTAGATCAAAAAATATTCGAAGCGAGCATCGATGTAGATCGACGAACGCAGCTGACGATTATTAAAAAATATTTTCGGCGTTGTACAACAAACGAAATGTAAAAGAACGAAAAGAAGTAATAAGGTAAAAAACTTATCTTATTGCTGCTGTAGAGTGGTCGCTATCGCTCGATCTTTCGGGTGTCCAAGAAATCCAATGATGAAAAAAATCCAAAAAACACAATTTCCTTGAAATTGGCGTAAATCCTCAAGGAGCGGTGGTAATTCTAGTAATTCTAACTACCCAAAATCAAAACCAAAACCAACTTTTTCGTCCACCTTTCCTTGCTATCTCCCGTCATTAAAAATACAAATACGAGGTGTAGCCAAAAAATCTAACAAAATTCAAAATTTTGTTACATAATTAACAATAAACTAATGCGCTTTATAACAATGTCGCTCAAATACATTTTGTCATTACAACAAAAAATTAAATTGAGATTTTTAGCAATTTTGTGAATTTATTGTTTCGGTGAAACGGTTGGTTTTCCAAAAAAATTTATTTAACCAACGTTGTAGCCCGTTAAATTCGCTATCCGGTTTGGGCCGTTAGTTTTTTCTAAAACGTTTCGTTTAACAGATTCGGGGTTAGCAAGAAAATAAAAAAAAATAAAACTTGAATTTTTTTAACATTTTTTTCCTTAATTTAATTTATAACTCGTAATCCGTTGATTCTAGACGATAAGGGGTTATAACCTGATTTGTAGATAAGCGAATGATCTTTAAAAAAGTTCTAATCCATTAAGTCTAAAAAATCAATAATATGGGAGTTATGACCGTTTGAAATCAGAAATTCAAGAAATTGCTTTAAACCCCCAAGGACTTGGACAAAAATTTTATTTAATATTTGTCTTATAAAAGTGCTCTTTATCACCACCTCAAAGATTCTCTACGATCACGGGACACCCTGTATATAGCCACTTCTAGGTTAGGGCTAACTGTTTTCGAGAAATAAGCAAAAACTACAAACGGGACCTCTAAAGTTCCGGGGACTTATTATTTTGTATCAATCGGTGTTCAAATCAATAACCGCATTTCTTCCGTTTAACTGAGCAACTACAGAATTTTTATAAAGTTGTAGGTAATAAAAGTTATAAACCCCTGCTCTCAGAACTGTACAGTAAGTACACATAGTTAACTTCGGCGGCTTTGGCCTTTTATAAAATAACTTATTTCTGGCAAATCACGGATTCCAGGTAAACGTAGATCTGCGTTTTCGAGTTCCACCTTTGGCGAGTTCTGCCATTCTTCAGGGATATTTTTAAATTGTTTTGCCTTACACAAAAATAGCTAATCATGCAGCCGTGTTAAAAGGTGTATCTAAAATACATGACTAACACATAAAATTTACTATATATTATTAATATTAAATACTTCTGATTTGGAAATGTGAATTTGAAAATCAAACTTAAATTAATAGTTTCAAGTTCATTACTTGAAAATATCTACTTGTGATTTTATTCTGATATTTTAATTAACCTAATAATTCGAAACCCATTGAAAACGCTATTAAAATTACGAATTTTAAAGCTTAAATCTTAACATTTCAATTTGCATGCTGAGCGGGTGGCCTACAGTACTGACTCTAGACCACGCGTAAGGCACTGCAGAACTGGGTATATCAAGTTACACGCCCCTGCTAATTTGCATTTTTAAAATGCCGTACTTTCGACAATTATTGTATAATCCAAAAAAAATTTTGTGTTAATATACTCAGAAAATTGTCCTCTTTCCAATGGTCAATAGGAAAAAGTTCAATTCTTGTGATAGGTTACGTGACAGTTCCCTAATTTTTCATTAATTGACGATTGATAAAAATCGTTAACTTAGGCAACCTCTTAAACATGCGTGCAAGGATGTTCAGTAATATTTTTTATTTTTAGAAAAAAATGTTCAAATTTTACATGTTAGCTAGCTTAGTTATTTAAAACACTGTTGTCGAGAGCGTGGGTTGAAAAACTTCGTGAAGAATCCTACAAGTGTAGTAGCTCTAGGATCGGGACAAGCTGTGGTAGGTTGACGGAACATTAAAATTTTGTACTAAAATGAGCAACTGTTTCTGAGAAAATAGTTTTTAAATTTTTATACTTCAATCCAAACGTTTTTTAGCCGATGAGATTATAACGCGACCGCAAGTGAATTCCGGTTCGACTTCTCAGATTCTTATTGCATAAACTGGCTGAAGAATGGCATTACAACTTTCAAACGCTATTTTCGCAGATTAAAAAAAAAATAGGTGTTTGCTTAATTTTAATGCTCTTTCAACCTAGTAAGCTTGTTGAAAAAATACACAATGTTACGGACATTGAATTTACTAACGGAGAAATAAATATAAAATACTTACATTACAATTAAGTAAAAATAACAATGACAACATAAAGAACTGTCGTCCACCTGATGGATAAATTCAGTCGTGATACAAAAATATAGTTGGCTATTTTTGAATTAACAAACCGAATTGCACTCCGTAATATTGCTTCACCAAAATTCAGCCGTAGCTGTTCTTACGATTCCACACCAGCTGTGTTGCTCTGAACTGCTTGTAGAAATTAGTAGAGGATTCTTCTCGATACCATCGAGTTGGCGGTTGACAAGACACCGGAAAGTCACTCGACGATATGAATTCGTATATGTCTTTGTAGATCTCCTTTCCAAGAAGATTTATAATCGCAAATTTTGCACTCGAACGGTTTTGCATTGTTATGAATTAATAAATGACTTTTCAGATTTCGTTTTTGAGAACATTTATAACCGCAAATGTTACAATCAAACGATTTCACACCGGTATGTGTTTGTAAATGATCTTTCAGATTTCCTTTCCGAGAAAATTTATAATCGCAAATATTACACTCGAACAATTTCTCACCGGTATGCGTTCGTAAATGATCTTTCAAATTTCCCTTCTGAGAGCATTTATAATGGCAAATTTTACACTGGAAAGGTTTCTCACCGGTATGGGTTCTTAAATGCCTCTGCAAGTCTGACTTTCGAGAAGATCTGTAATTGCAAATTTTACAGTCGAACGGTTTCTCGGTTTGATGGGTTCGTAAATGACTACCCAAATTTGCTTTCAGAAAACATTTATAATCGCATACGGTGCAGTCGAAAGATTTTTCACCGATATGTATTTGTAAATGTTCCTTCAGATTTCCTTTCCGTAAAGATTTATAATCACAAAATTTACACTCGTAAGATTTCTCGGAGTTGTGAATTCTGAAATGACTCTTCAAATTTCCCTTTTGAGCACATTTATAACCGCAAGAATTACACTGGAATAATTTTTCCCCGGTATGCGTTCGTAAATGATTCTTCATGTTTCCTTTACTGGAACTTCTGTAACTGCAAAAATGACACTCAAATGGTTTTTCACCATTGTGAGTTCGGAAATGACTCTGCAAATCACCTTTCCGAAAAGTTTTATAATCGCAAATGTTACACCCGAAAGGCTTCTCGTCGATAAGAATTTTTATATGCTCTCTCGGGTGTAATTTATTGGTAAAAATGACATTACGTACTCTACGTTGACAGATTGTTTTTGTTTTGTAATGTTGATCCGGTTGATATTCGTTAACCGAAGTCTCTTCTTCGATATCGATGGAATGATGCAAGCCTTCTAGTTTGATATCCAAATCTTCCAATTGTTCTGAAAATACCCCTTCGGTAAATGAAGGATCTTCTTTGATATCGTTGAAGTGATGTAATGTTTCTTCCAGTTTAATAGGCATATCTTCCGTTTTAATATTTATGCTAGCATTTTCTAGTTCTTGTGAAAATACCATCTTGTTGCTAACTGTCACTTACTTGTCAATATTTACCTACATCTGCTTACGTTGTCTGTGGTGAGGGTGGTGAGAAAACAAAAACGCCACCTATGTGCGTTTTCGAGTTAGTTTCAGGTTATGTTTAGTTTCTGCTGTCAGTTGACTTCAATTAATTATTTGATGATAATTTCTGCTGCGGGGTAAGCGTTCGTTCAAATTTTAATGTAACTTAAATTCGAAGAGTTAGCGTTCACAAGGAATCTTGTAGTTTGTCAACACCAGGTCAAAATTATTTTGGATTAAACGGCTAACTATAACCGGTAGTTGGTTTCGATGATCTCCCGACGTAATAGCCTAGTCGAGATAATCTAGGCAGGAGTATCGGAAAGGTTTTTCTCTTCGAAGTTAAAATCGATTGAAATAAGTACAAATTTCTTATGATAAAAATCATCGCTACAATTTTTTTCAGCCGTTTGAAGTGATTTCACGTTGTATTTATCCTGTAACGACAAACCCATTTGAAATATAGTCGTTAAATTTGGAATATGTTTGTCACACTACGAGTGAAGAGTTTTTTAATGTTGATCCCGTAATCAAGTTTCTGCAAACTAATCGAGGTATATGTGTTGCTGCTTACAAAAACGAATATTTAAAAATATTATTCCAATTTGCCTGTTGTGAGAGAGAAAACTTCAAAATTTTGCAAAAAACTTGGATTCTGATTTCGTTGGAACATTAAAATTTGAGTCGTATATTTCTATTTCGACTGCCTATTACTATAATACTGCCACCCAGTCTCCCCGAGGGTGCGGTTCTTTGTTTCTCGTGGTAAAAATGTATGTATTAACAGGTCTAGGGTTGTGATATGAAACCATAAAATTATGACTGACATAAAAATTAATTAATTAACAAATTAAAAAGCCTACGCAGTTGACAACTTACCATTCCGGTAGATGAATTAACAACTCGATAACTAATATACGATCATAAAAATAAATTCAGTCGTAATCACATTTAATTTGCCGAAACCTTCAGCTATGGGCATTGAAAACGAGACTCTAACGGAGTCAAGTCAAATGATTCCGAGTGGTCTGGAATACTTTACGATGCACCGTTTACACTTTATTCTGCAGGACCTTTCGCTTACAGTTGACGAACGCAAAAACTTTGAAGGAATTTTCTGAAAAAATCTTCCGAAACGTCAAAATTATTTATCGTGTTTTGTTTTTGAGCTGTGACCTCACCGTAATTCTTTAAACAGCAACCTTGGTTTTACTTTACCGATTAACATTTAAACGCATTTCCGATATCCCCTGGTGTTAAAACTTTGTAAGCAATTTCTTTTGGAAGGTTTTCGAGAATAACAATTTTTGCTAACGAGTATTTCTCCGTACGATAGAGTTGTCCATTTCCATTTTTATTATAAAATTTGAACACAAATTCTACATACTATACAGGGTGTTCACGTGACCGTGGAAAACTAGATACTTTTTTAAGACAAATTTTCAAATAAAATTTTTGTCCAAGTTCAAACCCTTGGGGGGTACTGCCCTTTAATACAATTTTTTGAATTTCTGATTTTTGTTTAAAACCTTGTAAAAATAATTAAACTATGAAAATTACTTTTTTATTTGCTTAAGTTCTCAAAGTTTACCAAGGCTCGAAACGTCAAACGGAAAACCTGGAAGTCAGGGAATTTATTGTGAAAAAATAGTGTGAATTTAAGCTTGTAATATTATAAATTTGAATTTAAATATAATGGTCGCGAAATTTTAAATTGAGTTCATTTTGGTTACTTTAAAATACAACGATTTGGCAACAGGGGTTTTTAAAGAAACGGGGTGGTCATTTCCGTTCGAATTTACCGTTAAAATTAAGAGGGTAGGTGGAAGCCATTACAGATTCAACATTGAAACCGGACGGTTGGTCTTAGTGAAACAAGTGTGAAAAACTTATTCAGTAATTTGAATTTAAATTTGTTTAAATACAATCGTAGACATCGACAAATCTAAAATACGTAAGTTAAATAAATTTATTAATTATAATCTTTTAAATACAAACAGGATCGGGTGTTAGAATTTTCAAGTTAATACGTAATAAGTGATCGACCACGTGGGCATGAATTTAAAACTATTTTAAAATTACTTCATCTTCAGTTTTAAAAATTAATTATTGGCTTGAGATTATGATTTATACATTATTATATTTAAACGGGATGGCTAATGTAATGCAAGGGATTGATTATTCATATGTGACCTAGGGAAGTATCTTTATAATACGACTATCGGTAGTAATTCGAGATCATTGCGGCAATACAAAGTAGAGATTTGTTTAAGATAATTAATATGAAGTAGAAAAATATATATAGCATTAGATAATTTAATTTAGATGAATTGCACAACAAGGAGGAGTGGACGCTTAAAATCATAAGATAGTCGCAATATGTCGCAGAAATGGCTGATCACTGATAGTTGTAACCGCAATTAGGACCTACAAAGTGATCGGGCAAGTTCGGTGAACATGTTGCTTGATTTTTCTTTTTTTCAAATATCTCTCGATGAGATAATACCAATTATGATATTTTAGGACAGTTATGAACAAATATTAACAAAGTTCCTTATGATTATTTGCGACCACATATGAGATAATACCAATTACGATATTTAAGAACTATTATTAACGAATATTATCAAAGTTCTTTATGATAATTTGCGGCTACATAACAATTTAAGATGATGACGCTAGTTTTAAGTATGGGCGATTGATTTAGATTTAAGTTTAGACGATTTATTTAGATTTAAGGAAATGACCAATTAGAAATTTAAGGGAAACGAACTTAGATTAAGCAATGACGACATATTAATTAAGTGGTGACGATCTTAGTTTTAAGTTGACGAGGTAATAGTTAAGAGCGAATAATTTAGCATTTAAGGGTTTATTATTTAAAAGATCCTACATAATATAAAATAATTGAGTTGATCACCGAAATACATATTGGCGCTTCTTTACAAGGTATTATAAAGATTGTGGTTGGTCATTAAATATGAATAATCAATTAGAAAACGTTACGATCAGAGGGATTAACTATCAAACAGTTATTAAATCAAATTTCAAACTAAAGTATTCTGAATTAAATGACATCAAGGAGATTAACTTTGCTGGTAAATTGGTTGTTGGGCTACCTTTTTCTTTTCGGTTAAAGAAATATTCATCGTTAAACCGAATCCTGTGTTTTATTTAATTTGTATGTACTAATTATTCCTTCAGGTGTTGTCAGTGGTTATGCCACTAGCACATATAAGTTTAGGTGAGGTTAGAGGTTAGTAAACAACGTAACGACGTTAACATTCAAAGAGCCATCCGCAGATTTAAAAGGACTTGCAAGTGTTACTACGAGGGGGATCACAACGTGCGAGGTTTGTTTGTTTGCGTATGCTTTTTAAAAAATAACTAATTCATTAACAGTAAAAATCAATAGCTTCGGAATTACGGCCGTTTGAAGACAAAAATTTAAAAAAATGTTTTTAAGAAAAATTACCCCCCCCCCCCCCCCCGAGGGTTTGATCATGGACAAATTTTATTTTTAAAAGTGTCTTCTGGCGCGGAGAAATCCTGTATAAATGTCTAGTCCTGACGGTCAAATCTCTAAGATGGTGAAAACTTGTCCCCGTGACCGTGGAGAACCTTTGAGGTGGTGATAAAGGACACTTGTTTAAGACAAATTTTTAAATAAAGTTTTTATCCAAGTCCAAACTCTTGGGGGTACTAACCTTTAAAGCATTTTTATGAATTTATGATTTCAAACGGCCATAGCTTCTATATTATTGACTTTTTAGGCTTAATTGATTAGAACTTTTTTAAAGATCATTCGCTTATCTACAAATTAGGTTATAACCCCTTATCGTCTAAAATCAACGGAGTTCGACTTATAAATTAAATTAAGAGAAAAAATGTTAAAAAATTCAGGTTTTATTTTTTTACATTTGTTGGGAACCCCGTATCTCTTAAACGAAACGTCTTAAAACTTTTAAAATTTACAGAAAAGATTTTTTCATACCATACAGTCATACAGTCACAGTCACTGTATGGCTATTTCGTTCCTTTCATTGCATGCACGACATATGAGATCATCAGCACACACACCTCCATCGTGTGAAGGTGTTTATTTAATCTGCAGTGTTCAGTCAAGATCCCTGCAATAGTCCTCAGATTGTTTCTGGATGACTTCAGATTAGTATCTGGCATGTGTCCAAGAAGGCGTAGTATTGCAGCTATTTCTTGGTTTAATACAGTTTCTTGTACCCATCTGCAAGTGTGCAGTTTTTCTCCGGGTTGCAGAGAGAACTATTGGAACTTCAGCCCTTTTGTTCCCTCGTCTCCTTAATGCCCCTTGACCCAACAGAGAGAAACAACATTTTGGTTAGATATCTTATTCGGAGTCTGGATGTAACCAAGCACCAGACCAAAGGTAATCTTATGGTCTAAAAGTGCTGCCCTACTGTCTGAAAGAGTCTGAATATTTTTATTCTGAATGCATCTCTCTGGAACATTCCTCCAGGATATGATATGAGCCGTAGTTCGTCGGTCGATGTCCTGAGGTACTCACGTGTTATGCAGTGGAAGATGGTATATGCTCCGCAGTCTCATCGTCCTCACAGTAGTTAAATCTGGGATCTGCTCGTCTGCCAAACCTATGGAGGTAAGCATTAAAGCATCCAAATCCGGTGGCCACCTGTGTTAGGTGGAAGTTCATTTCACCGTGTTGTCTTGAGACCCAATTGTGGATGTTGGGGATGAGGCCGACTTCTGCGTTTTCCTATCTGCTCTGCCATTTGTCCAGGGGGTCCTCTCGACCCATCGCCCGCAATTATCCGGAATTGGTTTTCCAGTCTGTAGATCTACTGGTGGTCTCTCGGAACACCGTTCTTTAGTGCCTTGGGTCTTTGTGCTTTCAACAACCTCTCCTGGTTCCGTATGTTGAACCGGAGCGGCATATAGCAGAGTTACATTCGGTGTCGTTGCCAATATCTTCCTCCTGACTGCCTTTAGCCCTCCGCTTTGGCGATCGCATACCGAATGTACTCGGCGAAATTCAGGTGTTTGTAGAATCTTACGCCGAGGATGGTAACGAAATCACCGAGATGGACTGGGGATCCGTCCATCCAGATACGGGCGTCGGGGGCTTTCCTCCTTCCTGACACCATAACCGCGTCTAAGGCTAAACCTTTGCCTTCTACCCAGCGAAGGTCTTGTTGGCCTTGGTATCTACCATTTTATCGTCTCTGTGCTGTATAAGGAGCGTCAGATCGTCGGGGAATCCCACGAGGATAAATCCGTTGGGGAATATACCCCGTCGTACATGAAGTTCCAGGTCCTAGCACTGATCATTGCGGAGCCCTACTGATTTGCCTCTTTTTTTGCCTCGCTATGATGTTTTTACAACTTTTTCCCGCAGGGTTCTCAGGATGTGTACCCATTCTGCGCTGTTAGACGTGTTAGCAACGCCCAGGGTCACGATTATCAGAACTTACGTGTTCTGTAGGGTGTCTGTGGTAGATCTGCCCTTTGTATAACACTATTGATTTGGGGAGAGTGCGCCGGTGTTCTCGATGTCCTCATTGAGTCTTTTGACGATCATCTTCTCAAGGAGCTTTCCGGCGTGGTCGAGGAGGTAGATGGACTAGTATGACGAGGGATCGTCGAGTGGCTTCTGGCCTTAGCGAATCAACACCAGATCGGCTTTCTTTCATCTGGAGGGGAATTCGCTTTCCTTGAGACATCCGTTGAATGCCGTTAGAAATTCTTCTGGGTGTTCCGCTGCCAGAACCTTGATTGCTGTACCTGGCACCTCGTCTGGACCTGAGGTCCCTTGGAAAAAATAGAATCTACTCTACCTCTGGGGGGGGGGGATCTTTTGTCTCTCTATTCTATCGTGAGCCGGAAAGAGAGCGTCGGCCACACGTCTAACTATGGTTGGCCTCCTTAGATTGCCTGTAATGATTTTGTAGATCTCTTCGTTTAGGAGGGTAAGCAATTTTGAAACATTTCTTGACAAATTTGCTCCTGTTCAAGGTTGAATTTAAAAAAATTAATTGGACCACAGCAAACTCTTTCATACTGTGCACTGCCGTCACCGTAGGCCAGATGGTACCACAGGCACAGCCAATGTTGTTACGTCACGAGTTGTCAGACTCAATTTTGACGGTGATAAAGTTTACTAATATTTTTTCATGGATGTGAATATATAAATAATTTATTTTAGGATTAAAACATTTTGACAAGGATATTAAACCGCACAAGACATGGATACCAAAGTGGAAGCTCTGCGACATTCCATTGACACCACAGCTGATACTTCGATTAATTCCAAAGTAGAAAATATTAAAATTGAAGAGGTGGAAGTGGTGGATATCAAGCTGGAATCCTTACATCATTCCATTGATATTAAAGAGGAGACATCGATGAACGACTCTCAATTGGATCAAAGTCCTCATACCGGTAGGAAGATGTTCGGGTGTAACATTTGTAACTTCAAATGCTCTCGTAAGCAATATTTAGAGCGGCATATACGAACTCATACCGGCGAGAAACCGTTCGAGTGCACTGTTTGCGATTATAAATCTTCTCAGAATGGAAATTTGAGAAAACATTTACAAACTCATACCGGCGAAAAACCTTTGGAGTGTTCGGTTTGCGGTTATAAATGCTCTCAGAATGGGACTTTGCGAGAGCATTTACGAACTCATACTGGCGAAAAACCGTTCGAGTGTACAATTTGCAATCATAGGTGTTCCCGAAAGCGGGACCTGAGGGAGCATGTTCGTACTCATACCGGCGAGAAACCATTTAAGTGTACGATTTGCGATTATAAATGTTCCCATAAAGGATATTTGAGGGAACATTTACGTACTCATACCGGCGAGAAACCGTTCGAGTGCACTGTTTGCGGGTATAAATGCTCTGAAAGTGGGAGATTGAGAGAGCATTTACGAAGTCATACCGGCGAAAAACCTTTTGAGTGTAGCGTTTGCGGTTATAAATGTTCGTATAAAGCAAATTTCAGAGACCATTTACGAAATCATACCATGGAGAAGCCGTTTGGGTGCACAGTTTGCGAGTATAGATGCTCCCAAAGAGGAGTTTTAACAAGGCATTTACAAACTCATACTGGGAAGAAAACAAAGACCAATGAAAAATCAAATAAGAAAATCAAAACAATGCAAATTGAGACAGAATCCAAGGAAGAAGAAAAGATTGATGATGAAGTCAAACCTAAAATGAAAAAATCAAAAGAGGACTAAGAACCATCGACAACCGTCCAACGACAGGAAGAAGAACCAGAAAATAATGAAGCAATCATTGGACTGCATTGATGACAGAACATTAACAGCCTCCGAGAGGTGCCCAACTCTGAAGAAATCCCTTGTTTAACACTTGGAAGAATTGACGAAGTAGTGAAGAAGACTCCGACCGCAAGACACCCAGGTTCAACAATCTACAAGGCCTGTTTTTTAAGAAGATATACAGACACTTAAAACACTTCTGACTTTCCAAATGTTGGTACTGCCGAAAATTTTTTATAATAAACGTAGACTGGAGTAGAAACTTGTCATATTATTTTTAAAAACTTTTCTATTTAATTTTATATCCTGTGGTGTTCGAGAGCGGGCGAAGGTCAAACCTACCCCAAAATAATATAAATTAAATCCGAATGTATTATTAATCAAGTGCACAAAAATTGTATCCCACCATGTATAAATCTTCAAACAGTTTCAGTTTCTTTTTAAGTTTATGGTTGTTGCTGCTGTTTCCTTTTTTACGTAGCGTTGTAATTTGCGATTCGCCTTCGAAGGAATTAAATAATTCAACCAGGCAGATTGAAAATTTGCAAGTTTATGTTTATGAATAATTTAATAATTTTCTTATTCAATGCTCGGTAAACGGAAAACCGCCCAGGTGTAAGCTCAGGATTGGAATTGGAAAAAAGGAGCAAAATTAAATTAAATTATTGCATTATCTCCTTTATTTTAAGTTTTAGCGCATAAATAGCTATTAACAAACTTGTAGAGAATTAAATTCTCTACAACTTTGGTCTTAATTATTTTTTATCTACGATCAATATTTTTTTTAATCTGAAATATGGAACAAATTTAAATTAAATTATTGAATTATCGCCTTTATTTTAAACTTAAGCGCTGTAATATTGTAAATTTGAATATAATGGGCGCGAAATTTTAAATTTAGTTCTTTGCTGGTAACTTTAAAATACAACGATTTGGCAACAGGGGTGTTTAAAGAAACGCAGGAAGTCGAGTTTCCGTTATGATTTTTACCGTTAGAGAGGGTAGCAAAAGCCCTTATATTTTTGAACGTCGAGACAGCAGGTTGTGGGTGATTTTGGTGCTTGAAATGTTTTAAGAAAAGGTTATTAAATAATTGAATTTAAAATATATTTTAGTTATCAACAGATTTAAAATACGTAAGTTTAAATATTTGATTTATTTTTTTAAAAGAATTTAATACAGGATTATGAGAATAATTATTCTCATCCACGTGGTTGGATAATTTTAAAAACGAGTTTGAATCTAATTTTTTATTACTTCATCTTCAGTTTTAAGATTTAATTACTATTTGAGATTATATTTTTTTTTACCTTATTATATTTAAAACGGGAGTGGGGTTATGTAACACAAGAAATTGATTATACATATGCTATGTGACCAATGGGGACCTTTATAGTACAAACGAGCGGTGATTAGTTCTAAATAAGAAGTAAGAATAGTTGTTTAAGATAATTTAAAATAAGGCGGTTGTTTGAAGTGGGAAATATATATTGAGATGACCCTTGCTATTCAAATCTTATAAATTTGCTGAATCTATAAATTTTACACTTCTAGCTGGGCATCCATTAATTTTTTTGAACAATGAGACTCCTTTTCGTTTTTAAATTGAAAATTAAAACTGCTTAAATTTACCTTTTGTGTGTGGTATTGTAGCGCACATGTATTTAGCAGCTGGCCTCACAAATTTGTTGCTATCCACCTTTGCATCGACTAAACTTTTCACAAATTCTTCCTATTTTCCAATTTATTCACTTGTTTCACTTTTATTAATTAAATTAAACAAAAACTCAAATTAACTTATATTTTTAAAAACCAATTTTATAAAAAAAATAGCAATTAACAATCAAATTATTGCGGGTATCAAGAGCGTCGCCTCTCTCTCTCTCTACTTGCATCAACCTACTCCCTCTACGCTTTCCCCACTCTTATTTACAGCTAACATTTTTATACAACATGTACAATTTGATAAATAAATAAATAATGAAATTGAATTTTTAAAAATTATTTACAAAATCAATTAATTTGTGGTTTTATGCATTTCGAAACACGACAATATATATAGCATTAGATAACTTAATTTAGGTGAAATTCGCAACAAAAGAGAGGTGGACGCTTAAAATCATAAGATGGCCGTGGCAATATATCGCAGTAATGGCTAATCATTGAAAAGGTTAATCTTTATATAGGACCGGAAATGATAAAGCAAATTCTGTGATGTTTCCCATTTTTCGTTTTTCAAATATCTCTCAATGAGATCGTACCAAATTCTGATATTTCAGGACAGTTATTAAGAAATATTAACAAAGTTCCTTATGATTATTTGCGACCACGTATAAGGTAATACCAATTGAATTACGATATTTAAGAACTGTTTTTAACAAAGTTCTTCATGATTATTTGTGGCTACATAATAGTTTAAGTACGGTAGATATAAGAAAATGACCAATTAGAAATTTAAGTGACCATCTTAGTTTAAGTTTACGAGGTATTAGTTATATAAGAGCGGATATTTTAGCATAATATAAGGAATTATTATTTAAAGATCTTACATAATATAAAAACAATTGAGTTGAACATCGAAATACATATATGCGCTTCTTTACAAAGTATTATAAAGATTGTGGTTGGTCATAAAATATGAATAATCAATTAGAAAACATTACGATCAGAGAGATTAACTATCAAACAGTTATTAAATCAAATTTCAAACTAAAGCATTCTGAATTACATGATATCAAGGAGAATAACTTTGCTGGTAAATTGGTTGTCGGGCTACCTTTTTCTTTTCGGTTAAATATATAGTATTCATCGTTAAACCGAATCCTGTGTTTTATTTAATTTGTGTGTACTATTATTCCTTCAGATGTCCTAGCAGTGGTTACGCCATTGACAGATAAGTTTAGGTTTGAGGTTAGTAAACGAGGTAACGACGTTACGTTGTAACGAGGTAAAGAGCCATTCGCAGATTTAAAAAGATTTGTAAGTGTTACTACGAGGGGGATTACATCGTGCGAGGTTTGTTTGACGATCACAGCTTTGGTTTGGTTTGTAACTTTGATTTGAGAAGGCGGTAATTCAAATTGAAGAACCAACTATTACAGCGTATAAATAGTTATTAACAAACTTGTAGAGAATTAAATTCTCTACAACTTTGGTCTTGATTAATTTTTGTCTACGATCAATATTTTTTTCTTTAGCCTGAAATATGGAACAAATTTGAATTATTTCCTTTATTTTAAACTTTGGTCTTAACTATTTTTTGTCTACGATCAATATTTTTTTCTTTAACCTGAAATATGGAACATATTTAAATTAAATTATTGAATTATCGCGTTTATTTTAAACTTTAGCGCATAAATAGCTATTAACAAAGTTGTAAAGCATTAAATTCTCTACAACTTTGGTCTGAATTATTTTTGTCTACAATCAATATTTTTTTTCTTTAACCTGAAATATGGAACAAATTTAAAATAAATTATTGAATTATCGCGTTAATTTTAAACTTTAGCGCATAAATAGCAATTAACACAGTTGTAGAGAATTAAAATCTCTACAACTTTGGTCTTAACAATTTTTCGTCTACGATCAATATTTTTTTCTCATAACCTGAAATATGGAGCAAATTTAACTTAATTATTGAATTATCTCCTTTATTTTAAACTTTGGCGCATAAATAGCTATTAACTAACTTGTAAATAATTAAATTCTCTACAACTTTGGCATTGACAATTTTTCGTTTACGATCGATAATTTTTGACTAACCTGAAAAATGGATCAAATTTAACTTAATTATTGAATTATCGCGTTTATTTTAAACTTTAGCACATAAATAGCTATTAACAAATTTATAGAGAATTAAATTTTCTACAATTTTGGTCTGAAATATTTTTGTCTACAATCAATACTTTTTTCTTTATCCTGAAATATGGAGCAATTTAAATTAAATTATTGAATTATCGCGTTTATTTTAAATTTTATCTCATAAATTAATTCTCTACAACTTTAGTCTTAATTATTTTTTGTCTACGATCAATATTTTTTTTAACCTGAAAAATGGAACAAATTTAAATTATATTATTAAATTATTGCGTTTATTTTCAACTTTAGCGCTAAAATAGCTATTAACAAACTTGTAGAGAATTAAATTCTCTACAAATTTGGTCTTAATTATTTTTTGTCTACGGTCAACATTTTTTTCTTTGACCTGAAATATGGAGCAAATTTAAATTAAATTATTGAATTATCGCGTTTATTTTAAGTTTTAACGCATAAATAACTATTAACAAACTTGTAGATAATTAAATTCTCTACAACTTTGGTCTTGATAATTTTTCTTTAACGATCGATAATTTTTGACTAACCTGAAAAATCGAGCAAATTTAACTTAATTATTGCATTGTCGCGTTTATTTTAAACTTTAGCTCATAAATAGCTATTGTCAAACTTGTGGGGATTAAAATTCTCTAAAACTTTGGGCTTAACTATTTTTTGTCTACGATCAATATTTTATTCTTTAACCTGAAATATGGAACAAATTTAAATTATTGAATTATCTGCTTTATTTTAAACTTTGACGCATAAATAGCTATTACCAAACTTGTAGGGAATAAAATTCTCTACAATTTTGGTCTGAATTATTTTTGTCTACAATCAATACTTTTTTCTTTAACCTGAAATATGAAACAAATTTAAATTAAATTATTGAATTATCGCGTTTATTTTAAACTTTATCGCATAAATAGCTATTAACAAAGTTGTAGAGAATTAAATTCTCTACAACTTTGATCTTAATTATTTTTTGTCTACTCTCAATATTTTTTCTTTAACCTGAAATATGGAACAAATTTAAATGAAATTAATGAATTATCGCGTTTATTTTAAGTTTTAACACATAAATAGCCATTAACAAACTTGTAGATAATTAAATTCTCTACAACTTTGGCCTTGACAATTTTTCGTTTACGATCGATAATTTTTGACTAACCTGAAAAATCGAGAAAATTTAAATTAAATTATTGAATTATCGCGTTTATTTTAACTTTAGCGCATAAATAGCTATTAAAAAACTTGTAGAGAATTAAATTTTCTAGAATTTTGGTCTGAAATATTTTTGTCTACAATCAAAATTTTTTTTCTTTAACCTGAAATATGGAGCAATTTAAATTAAATTATTGAATCATCTCGTTTATTTTAAACTTTATCGCATAAATAGCAATTAACAAACTTGCAGAGAATTAAAATCTCTACAACTTGGGTCTTAATTATTTGTTGTCTACGATCAATATTTTTTTCTTGAACCTGAAATATCGAACGAATTTAAATTAAATTATTGAATTATCGCGTTTATTTTAAGTTTTAACGCATAAATAGCTATTAACAAACTTGTAGATAATTAAATTCTCTACAACTTTGGCATTGTCAATTTTTCGTTTACGATCGATAATTTTTGACTAACCTGAAAAATGGAGCAAATTTAACTTAATTATTGCATTGTCGCGTTTATTTTAAACTTTAGCGCATAAATATCTATTAACGAACTTGTGGGGATTAAAATTCTCTAAAACTTTGGGCTTGACTATTTTTTGTCTACGATCAATATTTTATTCTTTAACCTGAAATATGGAACAAATTTAAATTATTGAATTATCTGCTTTATTTTAAACTTTGACGCATAAATAGCTATTACCAAACTTGTAGGGAATAAAATTCTCTACAACTTTGGTCTTAATTATTTTTCGTCTACGATCAATATTTTTTCTCATAACCTGAAATATGGAGCAAATTTAACTTAATTATTGAATTATCTCCTTTATTTTAAACTTTGGCGCATAAATAGCTATTGCCAAACGTCTAGGGAATAAAATTCTCTACAACTTTGGTCTTAACTATTTTTTGTCTACGATCAATATTTTTTTCTTTAACCTGAAATATGGAACATATTTTAATTAAATTATTGAATTATCGCGTTTATTTTAAACTTTAGCGCATAAATAGCTATTAACAAAGTTGTAGAGCATTAAATTCTCTACAACTTTGGTCGGAATTATTTTTGTCTACAATCAATATTTTTTTTCTTTAACCTGAAATATGGAGCAAATTTAAATTAAATTATTGAATTTTCGCGTTTATTTTAAAGTTTGCCGCATAAATAGCTATTAAAAAACCTGTAGGGATCAAAATTCTCTACAATTTTGGTCTGAATTATTTTTGTCTACAATCAATACTTTTTTCTTTAACCTGAAATATGAAACATATTTAAATTAAATTATTAAATTATCGCGTTTATTTTAAGTTTTAACGCATAAATAGCTATTAACAAACTTGTAGATAATTAAATTCTCTACAACTTTGGCCTTGACAATTTTTCGTTTACGATCGATAATTTTTGACTAACCTGAAAAATCGAGAAAATTTAAATTAAATTATTGAATTATTGCGTTTATTTTAAACTTTAGCGTATAAATAGCTATTAACAAACTTGTAGAGAATTAAATTCTCTACAAATTTGGTCTTGATTATTTTTTGTCTACGGTCAATAGTTTTTTCTTTAACCTGAAATATGGAACAAATTTAAATTAAATTATTGAATTACCGCGTTTATTTTAAATTTTATCTCATAAATTAATTCTCTACAACTTTAGTCTTAATTATTTTTTGTCTACGATCAATATTTTTTTTAACGTGAAAAATGGAACAAATTTAAATTATATTATTGAATTATCGCGTTTATTTTAAACTTTAGCGCATAAATAGTTATTAACAAACCTGTAAAGAATTAAATTCTCTACAAATTTGGTCTTGATTAGTTTTTGTCTACGGTCAATATTTTTTTCTTTAACCTGAAATATGGAACAAATTTAAATTAAATTATTGAATTATCTCCTTTATTTTAAAATTTTGCGCATAAATAGCTATTAGCAAACTTGTAGGGAATACAATTCTCTACAACTTTGGTCTTAACAATTTTTTGTCTATAATCAATGCTTTTTTCTTTAACCTGAAATATGGAGCAAATTTAGATTAAATTATTGAATTTTTGCATTTATTTTAAACTTTGCTGCATAAATAGCTATTAAGAAACCTGTAGGGTAGAAAATTCTCTACAACTTTGATCTTGACAATTTTTCGTCTACGATCAATATTTTTTTCTTGAACCTGAAATATGGAACAAATTTAAATTAAATTATTGTTAATTAAATTAAATTAACTTTAACGCATAAATGGCTATTAACAAACTTGTAGATAATATTAAATTCTCTACAACTTTGGTCTTAATTATTTTAAAAATAGAAATAGCACAACCAACTAGGCGAAACCGGACACGAATTGTAGACAAGTGTGCAAGAGAGACAAATATATCGGAAAAGTAATTAGCTATTTAAACCACTTTACAAACAAAAATTTTTAATTTGAAAAAGGCTATAGTACTTAAAACTATATTAGAATTCACGCTAACGGAGTACTTTTCTAATTTTGACTTTCATTTTAAAAATTTTGAAAAAAACATCTTTTTAGAAGAAAAAAATTAAAAAAGTGTTAGCCAGCCGCCAAAGAGGCATATTTTCTGAATACAATGCATATTTTATTTTATTTTATTTTCTTATTTTTGGCACCTAAATAGAAATATAAACTTTTCTTTGACGTTTCTTATGTTCCGCTTGGTGAACTAGTCACGTGGTAGTAATGAATACATGTAAGAACACTTATCAGTTTGCGATAGATATTTCAATAAAAGTATAAAATTACTAATATAAATATACAAAGTAGATTTTCGTAAGTTTAGGATTAAACTGTTTCAAAGTTGACTTAAAAAGTAGATAAGAATCAATAAAATAAAAAGTCAAATTTCAACCAAAAAAATTAATTTTTGAATAAAACCATAAATTTTATGTTTATTATTTTTTCTGGATTTTAGTCACTGTAAACAGAAAAACCTCTGACGTTTTTCAACTTTCGCTCGTGATACGCAATTTTACTTTCACTATAGTTACTTGCATGGCGTCGTCAGTGTGCTGTATAAAACAATAGCTAATTACGAGAGGAGATTGAAGAATTATTTCGGCAAACTACAAGACAACGCAGCGCCTTCCCAAAATAAAAAAATTTAAATATAACCTAAATAAAGGTGATTCAAAAATAATTTGGTCTTGTAAAGCCAAGTAAGACCATAAAATAAAATATCAAATTTTATGAAGAAAGAATTTTTTAGGTTCTGGTATAAGGCATAATACGCGACTTTCTAGGATCGATAATATTGGGAAGTAAAGCTTTTCAAAGAATAATGCAAGTTTTGGCAAAACTTTTTCTTTCCAAAAACTCTCCTCTGCTTCAATCCGTTCAATTGATGTTTCTTTTCAAGTCCAGATAACAAAATCACAATGTGGTTTACTTGCGACATAAAAATTTTTTTTATAATTTCCAAGGTGTTTTCAAGGAGGCTCCTTCCGTTGCTGGCTGCCAGTTTTTTGATATTTTTGTTTTTTAAAAAGATAATTTGTTTATTTTTTTAATAAAAATAAAAAAAGGAAATGTACTCCGTTAGCGTGAATTCTATTGTATTTCTACGTACATTTGAACATTAAAATCTAAAATTCATCAATTAGTTTTTAAGTAAACAGCTAATTAATTTCAGAGTCATCTAGCGTGCCAGAAACACACTGACTACTCATCCTGATTCGCCTTAAGATATCTATAAACTGCCGTCACCGCAGAAATATTGGTACTTGAGACACAACCAAGGTTGTTTGTTACTAGATTTAATTGTCATGATTGTCATTTCTTATCGATGGGAATAAAAATTGGTACGCTAAGAAAATTTTTGGCAGAAGAATTGAAATATGGATAAAAACCTGGAAGGCTTACATAATTCCACTGGCACCGCAGCTAATACTTCAATTAAGTCTGAAGGAGAGCATGGTAAAAATGATATTAAAATAGAAGATATACAAGTTCTGGATATCAAGCTGGAATCCCTGCATCATGTTATTGATATTAAAGAAGAGACATCGATGGAGGCCTCTCAATCGGATCAAGATCAGCATAAGGCGGTCGAGTGTAACATTTGTGATTTAAAATTTTCTCGTAAGCAAAATTTGGAACGCCATTTACTAATCCATACTGGTGAGAAACCGTTCGAGTGTTCAGTGTGCGATTATAAAAGCCACCCAACAAGGAAATTTGCGAAAACATTTGCGTATTCATACCGGTGAAAAACCTTTCGAGTGTGCAGTTTGCGGTTATAGATGTTCTCAAAAAAGAAATTTGCTGAATCATGTACGAACTCATACAGGCAACAAACCGTTCGAGTGTACTATTTGCGACTATAAATCTGCTCAAAGTCAATATTTGAGAGCGCACTTACGAATTCACACCGGTGAAAAACCATTCAAATGTTCTATTTGCGATTATAAATGCTCTAAAAATCAGTATTTGAAAGAGCATTTACAAACTCATGCCGGAGGGAAGTCATTCGAGTGTACGGTTTGCTTTTATAAATGTTCTCTAAAGCGATAATTGAAATCCCACTTAAAAACTCATAGTGACGAAAAAGCGTTTAAATGTACTGTTTGCGATTATAAATGTTCGTTTAAAGGAAATATGAGAGACCACTTACGAACTCATACCGGCGAAAAACCATTTAAGTGTGCTGTTTGCAATTACAGATGTTCTCAAAAAGGAGTTTTGACAAGGCATTTACGAACTCATGCTGTTAAGAATACGGAAATTCATATGTGAACACTTCAGAATTACTAAATATATTTAACTTTACCAGATTTTCGGAAAATAGAGTCAAACGGTTAAACTTGTGATTGTCGATCGTCAACCGGTGATCCCAAAGTCCTCACCGGGAGATGTAAACTTCTCGTGGTCCTATTTATAGAAGATCGTAAAGCAAGCGATTTTTGTCTCCATGCCGCTGTGATTTTAACTCACAATTTTCAACCATCGGATTCATACCAAACTTTTAGAAAAATTAAAGTTTCACTTCTTGATCATAAATGCCAAACCTGAGTGTAATCGGTTTCATATCTTAGTCGCTATCGGTGACCAAAAATTCTTTCTTCCTTCGAGTAACTTTTCCACTTCATCACCCAGATGTCTTAAACAATGACTTTTTTTATAGAAATATTTGCGTTAACTGATACAACCTGGTAGTGGAATGCATATTTAAATTACAATATTAGTTTAATATCAGGGATGACTCTAACACTAACCACACTTTTTATAAACTTCCAATGACAAACTTGATAATATCGTAGGGGATTCTGTGACAGTAACCAAGATGGCGTCTAATGTATAATTTTTTGTTAACGTCAAAAAATGTTAATAAAGCTTGAATTAATAAATTAAGATTAAAATAATTATAGTAATGTTTGTGAGAAACCATTTGATATATGTAACATGGGTGTCGAAACCAAAACTTGTGTAATCGACACTGGATTATTGCAGAAACTTACTTTCGTTGGATCGTAGTGTAAAAAAAGTTAAAGGTACGATTTTTAAATTAATTATTACAGTATATTGTTTTTAATCATAACTGTACAACTAGGGTTACCTCTCTCGGGTGTCCACAGCTGTACTTCTCTCGATATGAATAAATTGGCATTTTCAGCATCTAGCAACGAAATTAAAACGGAAGACGATGAGCTAGAAAAATTACATCACTCTATTTTTTTGGATACAATTAGGGCTGCGAAACGTCCAGACAATGAATGTCGTTTGTCCAGTCTCACTTCGTATAGAGATGCAGGAATCACCTCCGTGGTTTACGATTGCTTCCGAGGTTTTCAGCATCTAGCAACGAAATAAAAACGGAAGACGATGAGCTAGAAAAATTACATCACTCCATTTGTTTGGATACAATTAGGGCTGCGAAACGTCTAGACAATGAATGTCGTTTGTTCGGTCTCACTTCTTCCAGAGATGTAGGAATCACCTCCGTGGTTTACGATTGCTTCCGAGGGAAGTTGGAATAATCTGTTTAATTCTTAACGGGTAGGCTGTGATCTTCTTTATTTTCTTACATAATTGAAAAAGTAAAAAATTTATCTACAAAACTTGTAAATATTCCGTAAATTGTAAACTAGGATATCCGTGAATCGAATAGCGGCTGGTACGGAGAGACAGAATATTACATCATTATTAAATTTTAAATGCATAATTGTTATTATTGTCATTCCCATATGATTTTTTTTATGTTCCCGATGGCACAAGTTACTATTTTACTTTTTTTTATTTCATGACGTGAAGTTAAGTTACTACTTGGCTCACAAAGGGTTAATCGGAAAGAAAATTTAACGGTTAAAAATATTATTTTGCTGAACTGATTTATCATCGTTAGATTAGAAAAAAAATTAAATTTTGGTGAATTGCTGAAAATCATTATTTCCAAAAATTGTCGTGTATTTTTGTGACAAGCCTGTTGTTCAGTAGCCGCTTCGTTTGTATGAAGCAACCAGTTTTGAAGGGTGGTGTGGTGCAAGCAGAATTATTTTATGTAAAACTTGAAACACAACCACTATCAACAAAATAATTTGTACAAAATGCAGTGATAATAAGAAATGTTCGTGGGTGTATAAAAATTTTACTTACGAGATTTTGTTTTGTTAAGTTTAAAACAAGTTGAAGGCAGGTAATTTCGAAGATGCCTAGGCGAGCGAGCGCCGAAGCCGAAGTTTTGCTAGTCAGCGACAATTAGTTTTTCTTGTGAGAATTTCACCTTGTTGAGGGTGCGAATAGTGTTTTAAGTAGAGATCATTTGTCAAGTTTCGAAGAGAAACATCTTTGCAGCGAAGGCTTTTCCTGAAAGTCATTTTTAATTATTTAAGAAAGGCAGGTTTTTCAAAACAAAGGGAAGCCAGCGATACTATATAATATTTCAACAGTAGCGGATGAAACAAATGGATCTGCCTGAGTCAGTGGCGTATCCAAAGGTAGATTAAACAATTATTAAATTTTAAAGTGAATTTTATTAATTTTTATGAACATTAATTTTTTATTTACTTTGTACAAATTTCTAACACTATTACACTAAAAGATTAATAAAATTAGAAACTAGGACCAATAGGATTAATAATAAATGTGCATCAAATTTTATGAATCAACACAATACACCCAAATTTCAAACTGCTAAATGTGAAATTGTCACCTATAAAAACTCCATCTTTCAACAATAAATTAAATGCAATTTGCCTTAGAAAGAGCTTTTTATTTTCTTTCACCGGCAATAGATGGTACCGCTTGCCACGGGAACCGAATACTGGGAAGAGCTCTTGCTCTCCGACTGTAACAAAATTTTGAATTTTGTTATATTTCTTTTAGCTACACCTCGTATTTGTATTTCTGATGATACGAGAATATTTTAGACGCAAGACGATTGAGGCGCATGACGGAAGATACGCAGAAAAGGGGCGGGGCGATTAGAGAAAAGAGCCAAATTGGGTGGACGAAAAAGTTGATTTTGGGAGTGATTGGTGATTTTTTTGGTGTAGTGAGAATTATTGGAGTTACCACCGTTCCTTCTTTCATTGAAATTGTGTTTTTTAGATTTTTTTTCGCCATTGGGTTTCTTGAACACCTGAAAGATCAAGCGATAGCGACCACTCGACAGCAGCAATAAGATAAGTTTTTTTCCTTATTACTTTCTTTTCGTTTCTTTTATCTGCAGAGCTGTACAACACCGATAATATTTTTTGATAATCGTCAGCTGCGTTCGTCGGTATAGCCGACGCTCGCTTCAAACATTTTTTTGATTTTTTGATCTAATTTTGAGCTCAAGCACCGTTTTAAAGATTCCAATTGTTGGAAGTTTTCATTTAAGAATTGCTGGGTGAATGTTCAGAGCGTCGGTCGTGGCGAACATCCCTTCCGGGTTCGCTCCCCGGAAGCGAAGAAATTGCTGGGCCTTCTCTAAAGAGTCCCAGCCATCCATTTTTTTTTCATACGACTATTAATGTTAGCCGAGGTAAATTTTTTTTAAATTTGGTAAAATTAAAAACGACTTTTAGGAAAAAGCTTCCGCTGCAATGGATGTTTCTCTTCGAAACTTGACAAATGGTGTCCACCTCGAACACTTTTTTCACCTTCAACAAAGTGAAATTCGCACAAGAAAAACTAATTTATGCTCCGCAGAAATTTACACGACTCACGGAATCAACGTTCCTCAGCAACCTCGCCAATCTCTTCAAAATTCCCTGCTTCCAACTTGACAAAACCAAAATCTTGAATCTTGATGCAAATTATCAATTATTAGAAACATTTAAATCATTAATATGTGAGGATTAAACAGGTGGAAATTGAACAGTGTCAATTGCCCTCCGACACAGATCAGTTGTAATCCCAAATGTAAACTGCCCCAAGGAAATTGCTCCTTCGAACGGTAGCCCACAAAATTTAATTTATTATAATCAACCGAATTGCTTCCTAGTCACGGATTTGGAAAGATTTTTTCTTTGGGCCCACGCTCTAGGTAGAAACATCTCTGAAGAATGATCGAACTCGAAAATTGCGGATTTAGAAAGATACGTTTTTGAGCTTTCGCACCTGGTAAAGAAAACTCTAAGAGATGACCGAACTGAAAAATTACAGATCTAGAAAAGCGGGGATCTATGGAACCACGCCGTACGTAAAAACATCCCTGTAGGACGATCGAACTCGAAAATCAGGGATTTAGAAAGTTAGGGGTTTTTGAACTCTCGAACTTGGTAAAAACAACTCTAAGGGTTGACCGAACTGAAAAATCACAGATGTAGAAAAACGGTGATCTCTGGAACCACGCCGTACGTAAAAACATCCCTGTAGGACTGTGGAACTCGAAAATCAGGGATTTCGAAGGATAGGAGTTTTTGAGCTCTGGCACTTGGTAAAAACAGCCCTAAGAGATGACCGAACTGAAAAATCACAGATCTAGTAAAACGGGGATCTCTAGAACTACGCCCTACGCGAAAACATCCCTGTAGGACGATCGAACTCTAAAATCACGGATTTAGAAGGATAGAGGTTCTTGAGCTTTCGCACTTGGTAAAAACAGCTCTAAGGGATGACCGAACTGAAAAATCACAGATCTAGAAAAACGGGGATCTCTGTATCCACGCCCTACGTAAAAACATCCCGGTAGGACGATCGAACTCGAAAATCACGGATTTAGAAAGTTAGGGGTTTTTGATCCCTCGCATTTGGTAAAAGCAGCTCTAAGGGATGACCGAACTGAAAAATCACAGATTTAGAAAAACGGAGATCTCTGGAACCACGCCCTACGTAAAAACATCCCTGTAGGACGATCGAACTCGGAAATCACGGATTTAGAAGGATAGAGGTTCTTGAGCTTTCGCACTTGTTAAAAACAGCTCTTAGGGATGACCGAACTGAAAAATCACAGATCTAGAAAAACGGTGATCTCTGGAACCACGCCGTACGTAAAAACATCCCTGTAGGACTGTGGAACTCGAAAATCAGGGATTTAGAAAGATAGGAGTTTTTGAGCTCTCGCACTTGGTAAAAACAATTCTAAGAGATGTCCGAACTGAAAAATCACAGATCTAGAAAAACGGGGATCTCTGGACCCACGCATTACCTAAAAACATTCCTGTAGGACGATCGAACTCGAAAACCACGGATTTAGAAAGTTAGGGGTTTTTGATCCCTCGCATTTGGTAAAAGCAGCTCTAAGGGATGACCGAACTGAAAAATCACAGATCTAGAAAAATGGGGATCTCTGGACCCACGCATTACCTAAAAACATTCCTGTAGGACGATCGAACTCGAAAATCAGGGATTTACAAAGATAGGGGTTTTTGAACTCTCGAACGTGGTAAAAACAACTCTAAGGGTTGACCGAACTGAAAAATCACAGATCTAGAAAAACGGCGATCTCTGGAACCACGCCCTACGTAAAAACATTCCTGTAGGACGATCGAACTCGAAAATCACAGATTTAGAAGGATAGGGGTTTTTGAGCCCTCGCACTTGGTAAAAGCAGCTGTAAGGGATGACCGAACTGAAAATTACAGATCTAGATAGACGGGGTTCTCTTGGACCACAAATTCGGTAAGAAAATCCCCGGACAGACAACCAAATTCGATAGACACGGATCTAGAAAGATAGGGGTTTTTGAGCTCCCTCAGTTGCTCACAGCTCCAGATGAAAGAGTTACTCTATAATTTCTCTCCAGATGGGCGGAGACCAATAAAATAAGCGCATTTTATTTTTTACGTTTAGGGCTCAGTTGTTGCTTGTTACCAGCATATCCCTAGTATACTATATCAATGGGCGCAAATTAACAAATAGGAACATTTAGTTTTCTGAAAAGTTTTCAACTGTCCTACTTATATAAATCGTAAATAATGGCATTAAATTTACAATTTAGTAATGAAATACATACAATTTAATGGCAAAGCTATAAATTTATTAATGTGGGCAAATTTAACCTCAAATTATTTACCATAAATATGGAAAAAGTGTTCTTGGAAGAAAAAGAGGATGTTGAAGAGTTTTGTAACTTGGATAATATGAAGAAAGAGGATGGAGTATTTATCAGCTGTATAGCAAAGGTGGAACTGTCCGAAGGGTACAATGACATAAAAAAGGAGACGGTGAAAGGCAATGAGTTTAACTTGGAAGATTTGCATCATTCGATTGATATTAAGGAAGATAATCAAGAAGAACAATGTAAATTATTCGAATGCGGGGTGTGTAACGAAAAGTTTACTTGTAAGTCAAAACTAACGCAACATGTAAGAATTCATATGTCGGCTCAAGTCAGCTCTAAAGTTTATCTAACAAGTCGCACTCGAGTGAAACCCTTAACGTGTAAAGTTTGCGATTTGAAATTTTCCTATAAATACGATTTGAATCGACATATAAGGGTTCACACCGGTGAGAAACCGTACGGCTGTGGTAACTGCGACTTTAAAACTGCACACAAGGAATCACTGAAAAATCATTTAAAAGTTCATACGGGCAAGAAATTGGTTTTCACTTGCGAAATATGTGCTTATAAATGTTCAACGAGAAGATCTTTAACGAAGCACAGCATGACGAGTCATACCGGGGAGAGACCGTTCGCTTGTTCCCTTTGTGATTTTAAAAGTGCGTATGAAGAATCTCTGACGTACCATTTAAAAGTTCATAGTGGCGAGAAACCGTTTGCATGTGAATTATGTGAGTATAAATGTTTAACGAAGCACACTTTGAGACGGCATATTATGACAATTCATAACGACAAAAAAACTTTCGCTTGTGAAATCTGTGACTATAAAGGAACAATCAGGCAGTATTTGACAATACACATGAAAACTCATACCGGCCAGAAGCCGTTCACTTGTGAAATATGTAGTTACAAATGTTTGACGAACCAACATTTGAAACAGCACATGAGAACTCATACCGGTGAGAGACCTTTTAATTGTGAGATTTGTATCTATAAAGGTTTTACTAAACAACATTTGGAGCAACACATGAGAAGACATACTGGCGAAAAACGCTTCGCTTGTGAAATTTGCAATTTTAAATGTACATATCAAGTAGGTTTGAAACGACATGTCAAGAGAGTTCACGCTGGCAAAAAATCGACTCGCTGAGTGGTTCTAGAAGTTTTTAAGGTAAAATTATAACCCGAGGAGTAAGTTACGGGGCAGGAAATATGGGTATGATGTGCATTACCCAGACACGGGGTGTACACATTTTTGCCTTGTGATTTACCCCTCGATTGAGCCAACTGTCTGGTTGCCGTGCCGTGGGTAAGCTTCGGAAGCTTGGGAATATCTTGATTAGCCCGGTAAATTGATAACTAATTAAAATTAATTATTATTTTTCCACGGCTACCTACTATCATTGGTGTATTGTAAAGCAGAACCAATATGTAAATATAAATTAGATGATAAATTACTGAAAAACTGTACTCAATATAATAATATAAAACATTAGAATTACACTCTGATTGCTTAACTTTCTTTCAGCAACCTAAAAAGAACTACAAATGGTTGACGTAACAGCAGCATCAGTGCACGGATATAAAAACCAATCAACGGTGGGCAGTATTTCTGAACGTAGCCAAGGAATTCTGTACGAAACATCCAGCCAGCCCTAGTGTAACTAATTTTCTGAACTAGAGAAGAATACAGGACTATTTCAAACAAGTAAAACAAAGGTTACCTTTTTTGGAGGGGATTTTTTTAAAGTTATCGTAGGTTTTCCAGCTTCTCGGTAATCAGCTTCCGAAACTCACTTGGGGGGGGCAATATTTATTTTTTTGCGTTCTTACTAGAATCTCCATAGACTTGGAGCAGAGAGGCGGAGTCGAGAAAAAATGTACTACTAGCGCTCGTAGTGGGCAAATAAAAAAATAAGTGTTGTATATTAATAATGAACGGCATTTAAAAATTTTGCATTTACCGAAATACTTCAGAAAGTATTTGTAGTTATTGTAGACATTTTCAACCTGCTTTTTTATTTACAATTCAGTCAAATTCTGCCCCACGTTGGGCGCCATAAAAATAGATGCAATGGTTTTTTTAGCAAAAAGCTATGTTCTCAAGCATTCCAAAGTGCTCCAAGCTTGCTCTTAAATGCGGGAGTAGAATGCATTCGCATAAAAATCACTTTATTTAAATTAATAATAATTACTCACAACTTCAAATCAAACGAATAATCAAAATATTTCACAGAGCCAAATATCAACGACCAGCTCGGTCGATTCGATTTCATATCGTTTAGCAAATTAACTCTGTCGAATATCATTTCAAAAGTTTTTCTGAATTTTTCGGGACGATTTCGCGACCATTCAGCTTTAATTAGATTTTGTAGAATTTCTATCGGTTGAGTTTATGAGCTGAGCTGAGATTTACGGCTGAGACCCACTCAGTTTTTAGATATAGACACTTTGGAAATGATGATATAGTACAGACGAGCAGGCTAATTGGGTACACAACCTGCTCAACTCAAGTTCTATCCTCGGCTCGGTCTATAACTTATTTCTGCCATAAGGTGGTTGGCCCTAGTAAAGCTGTAAGTCCATGTCCTGCGCCATTGTCGCCTAGTCTCACACATGGAAGCTCAAAAGTGAGCTTTTTCTGGTATTCGGCTAAGGTCTACGATACCAGTGCGTCACGATCTTATAAGAGTAAACCCTCAGCGAGGGACTAAAATCCTACTCGCACCTCTACGCTGGTTGTCCCTGGTAACTTGTGGAGGAATCTCAGAGATCGGGTGCTCAATCCCGGTGGATGAGAGGAACCGCAAGGCTAACGCGAGAGGTAACAGGCCCTGCTCAAAAATCTCTAGAACAGGCATGAAATGGACACAGTAAAAGAGACGAAAGTTACGATGATTTTTTCGCTCGGTTTGGGCTTCACCCGTCAGCAAGCGACTGCTCTGCGCCTCCGGTGGCTGATCAGACAACAAACAGTTACTGGCAAGACATCAAGAAGGAACTCGGAGTAGAAGACCCAACCGGATCCCAAATAGACGACGCCATAAAAAAGATCAATGAGAGTCTAGCGACGGCGCAATGCAAATTCGCCAAACGAGATTAGCTGGAGCTAATTCGCCAAACGTACAAACGGGAACACGAGAAATGCGAGGCAACGTGAAAGCTACGTGCAACAACAGAAGATGCTCGACAAAGTCCTACAGACGATTGAATCCCAGGGCGAGACATTCAAAGAAATGAGAAAAGGAAACAGGATGCTCTTAGATGAAATAAAGAAGACTAAAATAGAAGCGACCGAAAGCAAAGGGGCAGTCGTGCAGATCAAGAGTGACAACATCGAAAAGGCAAAGAATTTCATGGAATAAACACAAAAGCTTGAAGGCAAACTAGACAAGTTGACCTCCAGACTGGAGACCCCAAAAGTCCCCAATATTAGAGAAACAAAACCAGAGACAGGCAACCCCACCTCTCAGCCAACAATGGTACGCACAAAGCGGCCGGTAACGCAATCATAAAAAATGGAAAACATGCAGAAAGAAGAAGCCCAAAGAAAAATCATGAATAAGGTCATGGAGGATGGAAGTGACAACAGAAAGGAGCCGAAATTTATAGTCCCCACCTATAACAGAAAGCCTTAAGAAACAGGCAAAAAAAACAACCGAGAAGAAACGACGCCATCATAATAAAAACAAATGATGGAAACTTTAATGACAAAATGAGTGCGGTCAGATCCGCAGTGAAGGGATCTCAAGAGGTCCCACTTATCAGCGCAGTGAGGAGAACCCGGAAGGGGGACATAATGGTAGAATTCCAACAGAGTCAACAGTACCAAAAACTGACAAACGCTAACGAGATGTTTAAGTCCGCATAGGATCCAAGAAAATCTATACTATAAAAGACATATAAGAACTGGCAACCGCGGAAGAGGTAAAAGCAGATTTAAAAAACATAGCTCTACAAGAAGAACAGGTTTTGTGCGACCTGAGCAAATACTACCAGGAGACGCAAATTGCGAGAGTGGAAGCCAGGGGGGGGGGCAGTCAATAAAATCAACAAATTGAGCAAGATAAGAATCGGCATAGTAAACTCTAGTCAAATACAAGGGGGTACATCATTGCCACATGCTAGACGGAAGATAGAAGAAAACACTGCCTCAAATGTGGAAGAGTTGGGTACTTTGCAAGGAGTTGCACTGCGGAAAGGCTCTTTTGCCTTTCATGTTAACAAGAGGAACACAAGACAATTAGCTCCAACTGTCCTGCAACAAAAGAGCTCCGAGAACGGACAAGGCTGCTCGGCTCCAAAACCAAGAAATAAACAAAAACAGAATCACGACACGAAGTTCCTCCAGGTAAATTGGAACCATGCTGGAGCGGCCCGAGACCTGCTGCTACACACCATCACATAAAGACCGGTCGATATTGCTCTAAGCGACCCATACCGAGAGATGACGAAAGGCTAGACCCAGAATACGGCTATGTGTGGATCGAAACTCGAACCTTGTTAGCACACTCCTGCTACTTTGCACTAAACGACGGTCTGGGGAGATTTGAAGAACAATTATGGGAACTCAAAGACAGCTTAAGAGGACACGCAGAGCCAATAGTGGTCGCGGGACATTGTAACGCTAAGGCGGTGGAGTGGAGACCTCAACCACGGATGCCAGAGGTTTTGGCCGAGTTGGACTTCGCTGTATGCAACATTGACAGTACGCCAACGTTTGAGAGGCAAGAATTTTCTTTCGTTCTGGACATCACGGTGGTTTTCCGAGGCTGCTGAGACAGGTAAAAAATTAGAGGACATACAAGACCAAGGACTACGGGAGTACCTAGAAAAATTATGCGACAAAGTTATGCCAAGAAGGGGAGGGAGGGGAGTCTATTGGTAGTCGGAGGAGGTAGACTATGGCAGGAAGATCTGCGTTAGCGCAAGAAGAAAATACCTCAGACTGCGCAGAACACAACAGCAATAATATGAAGAGGCCCGATTGGCACTTGCACAGTGTAGAAAGGCGATGAACAAGACGATAAACGACAGCCAGAAGAAGCACTGGAAAAGATAAACAGAGAACACTGGGGAAGAGCTTATTGGATCTGGATTTGTTGTGGAGGGCAAATTGCTTCGCACGTACTCAGACCGCACATCGGGCCCATTATGCTACCTCTGGGTTTCAGCAGTAGCCCACCGCCTCCCTCATTCCCCAAGCCATCTCTCATATCGAAGAAGAATTCGAAAACCTTGGAGGGCAGAGTGCCACGGACACTGGCCATGGTGGGCCAGAAATCCCCCAACATGGATCCTCTTCTGGACGCTAATGCCGGGTATCTGCAGATCAGATGCTCCATCCTTTCGTCTGATGATTCACACCCTCGACAAGTTCGGCTTTCTACCAGCCCCATTGTGTGCAGGTGTTTGTTTAATTTGCAGTGTCCCATCAGGACTCCCGCTATTATGCGCAGCTTGTCTCTTGATAGCTGCAGGAAGTATTTGGAATGTCTGCTTGAGGGAGCTTGTATTGCTGCCCTTGCTTGTCGACATTCCATCGTATTGAGCCATCTGCTTTTGTGCAGCTTATGGGTTAGTTCAGTCAGGAGAGCGTTAAATGTCTCGATGGCCGGCATAATGAATAGTTCGGGTCCACAAGGTGGCTTGCGCGACCCCTGGGGAAAAGCTTACCAAATCGTAAACAAGAAGATAGGAAGACCTGAGATCCCAGGCCTGACAGAAGAACGTCTTGAGACAATTATTCGGGCTCTTTTCCCCGTGCACTCGGAGAGAACCTCCGTCCCCGGGCAGACGAAAGCAGAGGTCCCACTCTTCAATGAGGAAGAACTGGCGGCGACAGTCAACAAAGCCCCAGGACTGGATGGAATGCTGCCATCAGCATACGACAGATGGCAAGGGTACGACCCGATGCCCTCCTGGAGGTTTTTAACGGCTGCTTGAGAGAGGGTAAATACCTAAAAGACTGGAAGACAGCCAAGCTGCTGCTGCTTGGGAAGGGTGACAAGCCGCTAGACCTCTCCGAGCTCATACAGGCCGATTTGCCTACTGGATCATGTGGGAAAGCTCTTCGAACGCATGATACAGACTACAGCGAGAGATAGAAAAGACAGAGGGTCTTTCTGACAAGCAGTTCCGGTTCCGCTACTGGTTGAAGAGAAGCTGTGGAAACAGAAGATACCCATAACCAGCGGAGTGCCATAGGGATCGCTGCTTGGTCCCCTCCTGTACGACGCCATCCTCAGGCTCACATGTTGATAGTGGTAAGACGAAAATTTAATTTTCAATTAATCTTGCTTTCCAAAATAATCCCGACGAAATTTGTCTAAGCAAAACTGAGAAAGAGCCCTCGTTATATTGGAGGTGGGGGGGGGGGATGTAGGCAGAAACTTTACCTTCGTTAGTTTCAATATAGTAGATCTGCCCTTGTAATAAAGGATTAATGAATAGTAACATATGAAATTGATTTATTGCACTACATTTAATATATTAATCAACTTGTAAAATTAATATTACATTATTGTGTGAGTATTAAATAAGCAAGCTTCGTGGCGGAAGCGTTAAAGAATCGGACAAGCAAATATCAAGTTCAAATCCGACCGTGGGAATTAACAATAATATACAATTTTCTAAATAAAACACTTTTTGGCAGTTTGCACAGCCCAGAGCCGCCTTATAAAATAAAACACGTCAATATATAAGTTGGTATGATATTTACCGAGCAACAGTTTTTTCTCGGGAATGAACTTTCATGTGCCGTTTAAGATGTTGTTTGGTCGAACATTTATATATGCATATTTCACATGCGAACAGTTTCTCCCGGGTGTGAGTTATCATATGCAGTTTCAAGTACCGCTTGGTCGAACATTTATAGACGCACACTTCACAAGCGAACGGTTTCTCACCGGTATGAGTTTTCATGTGATCTTTCAAATATTGTTTGATCGAACCTTTATAGTCACAAATTTCACAAGCGTATGATTTTTCGACAATATGAGTTGTCACGATATGCCGTCTCAGAGTGTGTTTGGTCGAACATTTGTAGTCACAGACATCACAAGTAAACGGTTTCTCGCCACTATGAACTTTTAAATGATAAGTCAACGATTCTTTGTATGCACTTTTGAAATCGCACCTTTCACACGTGAAAGGTTTCTCGCCGGTGTGATTCGTCATGTGCTTAGTCAAAGTTCTTTTGGTTCCACATTTATAGGCACAGATATCGCAGGAAAAAACCAATTTCACGCCGGTATGAACTCTCAAATGGTTTTTCAACGATTCTCTATGTGCAGTTTTGAAGTCGCAAATATCACAAGCCAACGGCTTATCACCCGTATGAGTTGTCATGTGCAGTTTCAAACATCGTTTGATTGAAAATCTGAAGTCGCAAACCTCACAGACGTACGGTTTCTCACCGGTATGTATTTTCAAATGTTCTTTCAAGATATATTTATGTGTACCTCTGAAGTCACAAATTGAACAGGCATACGGCTTCTCACCAGTGTGAATTAGCATGTGCCTTTTCAAATTTTGTTTGAACGAACATTTGAAGTTACAAACCTGACATGCAAAAGGTTTCACGGCAGGATTTAGGATATCTGAAAATTCTGTGTCCGTATGAATTCTTGCATGTTTCGTGAACTGTGCTTTAGAAGTAAATTTTTCACGACATACCTCGCATTCAAATTTTTGGGTTTCCGATTCAAAAGCGGTGTCTTCCTTAATATCAATCGAGTAATGCAAGTTTCGTCCTTCAAATTCAATGTTTTCACTTGGTTCCGTTTTTACGTCACAGTACTCTGTCACCGCTTCTTCCTTAGTAGTGGTAAACGGGCTGCCGATTGTTGATTCGGAAGGGGTCTCCTTTTTAATATCGATGAAGTGATGCAAATTTTCCGAGTTGAATTTTATGTCTTCCTCATCTTTTATTGGACAGTACTCTTCCAAGAACACGGATGTTCCCATAATTGTGATCGTATTATTTGGGGTTATGTTCTGAATCTATAAATAACTGATGTAAAATTAATGCGATAGCACTGTCGTTAAATTGACATAATTTTTGAATAAATTCTGTAATTACTGTTATTATTTAGATGAAATTATATAGGAAAATACTCATATTTGTGACATAAAAGTCATTTTGTTGTCATTGAAAGGAAAACTAAACTTAAACTACCGCCCTCTAGTGATTTTGTCGCGAACTAATTAGCGCGTATTTTAACATTGCCTTTTTGGTAGAATTTAAATGATTTTGGAAATTAGCAGGAAAAAAAAAATGAGAAAAGCTGTTTATTTATATATTTTAAGCTGAAGAAATACCGGTGCTTGATCGAAACAATGTTTTACATTATGTACACTGACGTGCGTAGCTGTATCACTTTGAATAGAATATTATACTTTTTTTTATTTTAAACGTTGGGGGTAATGGTACCCCTATCTAGATTGCTGAATTGATAATATATAATTAAATATGTAGTTATTCCAGCTCCCATCTATAAAAGAAAGTTTATTATTCGAAAGTCGCCACTCCGAAATGATCTTCCGTTTAATACTATTCGGTCGCCCGATCATTCCAAAAAATTTAATTTTTTGTCTGTAATTAGTTTGATTCAAAATTACCCTTACTTAAAATTTACTGTCTTGGTGGTCAGGTGGTTGCCATATTTCTCGGACAAGGAGATATCTCCGCTGTTGGTTAAATCTCAAAATTCAAATTTTTTGCACGTAATACCACTATGTAGTACTATTACGAGCCAAAATTTCAAATTTTTATCGGGTCACCCACCAAGGATATTTACCGTTCAACAGTGGCGTTTCGTCAAATTTCCAAGATTTGAGAAATTAAAAAAAAAGGGTAGAAATCTAAATCTCGGGGTTGATATTTAGCATACATATACAACTAAGTCTGATCTCTTTGTAAAAAACATATCAGCTTGTAAACTCTTTTTCTTCCTTCAAAAACCTCCTCGTAAGATGCTACTTTTCTAGAAAAAGAAATCAACATTTAGGATGAACTTTCACCCTTTCGAAACACATTTAGGTAAAAATGGGTAGGGATCAATCTTGTAGCCCCTTTCTCTGTAAACAATTTTTTTGTTACCTCCCATTGCTAGATTAAATAGGAGAAAAGATCTTTCAGTTTCCGTAAACCCTTTAAAATGCTAGAAATGCCGCACGTTGTCCGGGAAATATGACAATCACATGAAAACAAGACAGTAAAATTTAATATAAGATAATTTTGAACTACGAATATCTTAGACTGCTTACACACAAAAATAAATTTTTTTTAAACAGTCGAGCGACCAGATTTTAAAATTCTTAATTTTAGAGCCGAGGTCAAGATTCTGTCTTCGATTTTGTACCCAACCTTTACATAATCTTATAACCAAATAAACCACATAAGAAAATGTTTTTCGCTCTACTCTTAGACTAATTTTTTCTGATTTTAGGGTGGATCGTCTTCAAACGAATATAAAATATTGAAATATCTTACGGAATGTAATAATGACCAATCCAAGGGAAAGTATCCGAAAACATTGAATTTGAAATCTTCAAGGTACGTTTGCAGAAAAAATAATTCTACCTAAAACAAAATTTGTTCTAAATTCCAACGAGGTTTCTAAGCGTAGTAATTTTCACCTGCTTGTACGCAGTACTGCTTCGTCCAACCGTGGTTTGAATGTTTTCCATTAATTCTATGGTTTTCTTATCCTAAAAATATTTAAATTATTAGTTTTGGAAATTTAAATGCGGTGTTAAATTAACAGTAGACAATTATTTGTATCTGTCGGCTACCTCGGATTCAGGTAATTTTACGTACAATTATGTATTTGGAAACCTACCTCATCGTGTAATGTTACAAATGGGTATATAATAATGAAAATTTCCAAAATATTAAAGAATATCCACATTATTAGATCTGCGTAGTTGACGATAGTTAAATCGATCGACACAAATACTTCTCCGGTAACAAAATACAACGACGACAATATATTCAGAAAATTTATAACAATCACTAACAAAAAGGGTGGACTAAATGCCACATTAATTTTTTTATAAATATCCAACAGCAAATTGTGAATAACTCTAACTTTTGAAATCTTTCTGCGTAAAATGAAAGCGGACCTCTCGGTTTCCTCCAGGTTCTGATTTAACGAAACTATTTGTTCTTTCAAGTGTTGTAACAAAACCACCAGAAAGCTGTAAAATAAAATAATAAATGTTTGGGAAACGTGAGAAACGTATGGACAATAGTAATAACTGCCGATGTCGTATCGTAAAAGTTTTAATAAGTTGCTTTTCTCGCCTAGAAATACTTGAACTGCGTATAAAATCACCAGCGTCAAAGTAAACGTAACAAATAAACTTCTCAATTTTGTAACCTGTACTGGTTTGCCGGTTAAATTTAGAATTTTTCCATCTATAAAGTGAACTTCGTTTATTATTCGTAGAAAGTTTTTGTTGTGCAACAGAGAAAAGTATACAAAGATTATCAGAATTGCTAAATTTTTATATTGCAACAGAACGTAGGAAAATGTGGTAAGTTTGTTAAAATAAAACGGACACTTGTAAATATACAATGCGTAAAAGGAGATTGTAGTCGTCATAATCAAGACACTTAAAATGATATCTCTCTTGAGTATCGCATATTTTCTTTCGACGGAGCCAGAACATCCCACGAGTGTCCATACCATCATACCCAAGGGTTTTCCAATAAAATGAAGGAATTTTAGTGCTTCGTATATGTCACTCGACTTCTTACGGTTATCCATAATAATTGTTAGCCGTTTCACAAAATACCGGAAAATAACATTTAATCAACGAAAGTACTATAATTTAAAGCCAGCGATCAATATTTATGTGTTGGGAGTGTAAATATTATTGTATCGTATTATATTTTTTATCCATTATTTGCTACTGTTATTTCTACTTAATAAAGAAAATCCTACATTATCGTAAAGACAAAGGTCGAGAATGGACAGCCGATATTGATCCAAAACCTTGATGTCGTTGGAAGGTCCACGGTCACACTATGACGTCCACCATACTGCTAGTTTGACCAAAATGTCGAGGTAAATTTTGGTTCGTCTGATGTTGGTTCCAACGGGACTGCTCGGTCAACCTTGAATGGGCTCGATTGTACCTGGAATGTAATGAAAATCACCGTAAAAATAAATTATTATCGAGTCTGGGGCAAAATGTAGAAGCAACATTTTTTCTCCAAGAAATCAATATTTTTGGTTACCATGGTTACCAATGATCACCACAGCCGGAAAATTCAATTTTTCGCGAAAGTGCTGTCACCGCCAACTGAGATTAAAACACCCCAATTATAATAATAATAACAACTGTCAAACTGTCATTTCGATAGTTTTCGTTTTGACATTTTTTAGTTTCGTTTCCAGGGTTCTGACAGGAATACATTTCAAGTAAGTTAGATACTTAATTAATAATTATGTAATTTCATCTAATTAATAGTAGTTAGCATTAAATTATAAAACTGCAATAATTTTGCGATTTTAAATTGCAGTTACGAAACATAACCTCACATATTTTATTTTGGTTGTACAGATCGGAAAACCGATTACTACTACAGTCATGGAAGAACCGATGTGCCCCGTAGAATACATTGCAGTAAAAGAAGAAGTTCGGGAAGACATAAAATGTAACTTGGAAGACTTGCATCGTTCGATTCATATTACAACGGAGACACCTGAGCTGGATGGAATAAAAAAGGAATCGGAGGAAAGCATAGAATCTAACCAGGAAGATGTACAGTCCCCCATTGATATTAAAGAAGAACTGGGTGAAGAATTTACTTGTAAGTCACAACTTACGCAGCATTCGGTTGATTTGATTGCAAAATTAAAGAACCAATTGAAAGTTCATTTATCTGGTGGTACTGGCGTTAAACCATTTTTGTGTGAAATGTCAAACTATAAAGATCCAAAAACAGCATCGCTGAGCCATTTAAAAGTTTATAGTGGTGACAAACCGTTTGCTTGTGAATTATGTTCCTATAAATGTTCCATCAAAAAAAGTATGACACGACATATTATGATAACTCATACCAGCGAAAAACCCTTTCTGTGTAAAATTTGTGACTATAAATGTTCGATGAAACAATATTTAAAGAAACACATGAAAACTCATTCCAGCGAGAAACCGTACGCTTGTGCGATTTGCCTATTTAAAAGTGCGCATAAAGATGCTTTACGAAATCATTTGAAAGTTCATACTGGCAAGACACGTGTGTGTAGTATTCCGTAAAACCAAGCTCCCGTGAAAAGAGCAAGTGATACTTTTCATTATAGAACTGCCAGCGCTTTACAAATTTATCTAATTTTTCTTCCCGTTTTACTAACACAAACATGGGAGAAAGAGTTACCAAGTTTTCCTTATCTTCCCCGGGGAAAACTCGGTCCACGTTTTACCGAAACCAGCAGATAAATCGAGTAACTTTGTTTAATTTTAAACGCAGACCAATTTTCCGACTAACTGTGTTGAAGCGGACGTGAAGGTTTCAGCCGTTGCTATTATAACACCACCCCGCAAGAAGTCAACGATGCAATATTTTACTACAAGAAAAATCTCGACAGCTTCCATTTTATCGATGCAGACAATCGCAGTGTTGCAGGAAATCTTTATTTTTCTTATGTTATGAAGTTAATAAAAATAAATCACTGCAAAATTAAGTTTATAATTTAAAACTGAAGAAAAATGGTGGGAGGTCCTTTCAAAAATCGTAAGTTTTCAAATTATACGTTAAAATTTCTCTTCGGAAATAAATTGTGATTCATAAGTAAATAAAGGAGTCTGCGTGGAAATCACTGAGAATTGAAATTTTTTTACTTACACCCTGAAGAATACAGGGGCAAATCTGTCATAAAGGTCCCAAAGATCACAAAATCGTAAATTGGCCGTTTCCTGCACATCCTACACCCAAAATAGGTCATACCAAAATTAAAGTAGATGAAATTCTGCATAAAAGAGTAAAAAAATTATTCTTCTAGTCCATCCAGTTTCCAATTTATAGTCCTTTATAGCATCAAAAAAAAACCATTGTTTTTAAAATTTTTTCTGATCTGACGTAAAAGTGGTAGAAACCTCATAGTTACGCCACTGCATGTTTTATTCCGAGTATCGCGAAGGTCGTAGAAACGAAACCCGATTGTTCGCGAAATACTAATTTTTAATATGTCATCGATTTAACCAATTTAATTTGGAAAATAATTTTGAAAAATTAACTACTTGATCTTAATTACAGCAACTTGCAAATTTGAGGTTAGCCAATTACAAATAACCAGCTCATAGTCCACCTGCAAAAGGTCATCCGATTTGAAAAATAGTTCGGAAGTAATTTTTTATTACCGAGTGTACCAGAATTACCATAATAGGAGTACAACCCAGAAAATGGTAAGAAAAAATAATATTTCCAACATAATTAATTTTGAAATTTCAAATAATCTCGGACGGACAAAATAGAAAAAATTCTATTTATTCAAACCGTAGATGGAAATATTAAATTTTTGCAATGGGCATCACTTTGAAATGCTTTCTGTTTTCCTGTGTCGGCAAATTTTAACATCTGAAAGTAAAAAAAAACTCAGATCGGGCAAATTTTGTGGACGATCAAGCACCGCAGTGTCTGTTTGCCAACGTAAAACTTTTAACGCCACTTCGAGAACTAAGTAAAGGGGCTATGTCAGACCCGGTCTACCTTCGGACAGAATTTTACAAATCCATATTTGATTTTTTGTGTTTACGGTGGTGGGGATGTGGTCTCGATTTGTGATTAGTTTTAATAGTGTTCGTAATTGTGTGGGTTTTTGCAAAAGTTATAATTTTCTATGCTTCGGGGGCTACGTAAAGCCAAAAACGTATATTACCATCAAGCGACGAAGGGGATAAACTACTATAAATATTGGGTGTTTCTATTTTTATTAGTTAATAGCGGGGGGGGGGGATTTAGATATTTATATTGTATGACATTAATGCCCGAAACGCTGATTTAAGTATATTTATTGGTATAACCCTTTTGAATTGGTACAAAGACTAAAATAAAAATTAAATTTCACAATCTAACGAAATATTTTTTGTTACAGGAAATTAAGACGGAACAAATGGAAGTCAAGTTGGAAGACTTGCATCATGCCATCGACATTAAAGATGAGACTTCTGTTCTAGAATTTCAATCGGATAAGGAATGCAAGGTAGAAACCCACGAGAAAACGTTAAAATATGAAATTTGTGACTACATGGTAGGTAAAATTGCACGTCGAGCAGATTTAAGAAGTGGTACTAGCAAGAAACGATTCATGTGTGAAATTTGTGATTATAGCTTCGCACGTAAGGAACATTTAAAAAGTCATGCAGTGATACATACAGGTGAGAAACCGTATACGTGTGAAATTTGTGATTATAGTTTTGCCCGGAAAGACCATTTAAAAAGTCATGCGATAACTCATACTGGCCGGAAACCCTTCACGTGTGAACTTTGTGACTATAAATGTGGACGCAAAGGAGACTTAAAGATTCATTCGATAACTCATTCGAGTGAGAAACCGTTTTCATGCGAACTCTGTGATTTTAAATGTGCACGTAAAGGAGAGTTAACATGTCATTTGAGAACTCATACTGGCGAGAAACCATTTAAGTGTGATATATGTGATTCTAGTTTCGGACGTAGGGGACACTTGAAAAATCATTTAATTATTCATACAGGCGAAAAACTGTTTAGGTGTGAAATTTGTAATTACAGTTTTGCACGTAAAGGGCATTTAAAAAATCACTTGGCAACTCATGCTGACGAGAAATTGTTTACGTGCAAAATTTGTGATTTTAAATTTGCGCGTAAAGATTATTTAAAAAAGCATTTAAAAATTCATATTGTGCAGAAACTGTATAAGTGCGAACTTTGTGATGACAGTTTTGTACGTAAAGAACATTTAAGAAATCATTTGATAACTCACACCGGCAAAAAACCATTTACATGTGGAACTTGTGGCTGTAAATATACCCAGAAAAGAAATTTAAAAAAGCATTTAATGCTAAAAAGTCATTCTGATACCGGCGATTCAAAATTTGAAAATAGTTAATTATGATACAAGTATCAAAGTCTTATGTCGCATTTGATATATTCCTGTTTAGGTATTCAAAAAAAGTAGAAATATATTAAACTAATATATAAAAGAATCGTTTAATTATCCCTACATAGATGGACAGAAAAAAATGGGTTCATTATTCTGGATAAAAAACAAAATAAAATAACGTAAGTAAAATTACACTTTGGCTGAAGGGCATAGGTATAGGCGGAAGGTATAGAAAATTACCTAATTTCACGTAAGATGCGATGATTGAAATTTAGAATGATTTGAAGAGATCGAAAGCGAATAAGCGAGAAAAAATCTAAGAGTAGAGAAGAATGGTGAAATCTGAATTCCCGCGGTTATTGGATTCCCCGAATCCTTGCAAGGAGGTAGAAGCAATCCAGAATCTCTCAGATTTATAATTAATTTTTTCAATATTTTAGACAATTGGTAAAATTACCATTTCTTATAAATCACTTATATAATTGGAAATCTAGAGTTCCCAAAAAGAAGAAGTGGAAAAGCGAAAAGAAAAAATTGTTCCGCCCATGGTGAAAGACCAGGAAAGGGGTAAACCTGCGGATTATTTTGGGGCCGTCTCTGATGTGTTCGCCTTGAAATGTGAAACTTTTAGAATTCGATAACAGTTTTAAATAAAGTGCTACGAAAACTTTACTTACTTACAACGAGAAGTTTTGATAAAATTTCAAATTGGTAGACGGGTACGCCGACTTTGATAAAGGTATCTAGACAAGCTTTTCAAGAGACAACATCCGGTTTGTTGAGAGACGCTACATTTTCAGAATTTGCTCTCGAGTTTATTGTAAACAGCATTATAACTCCTTGGATTGATAGGAAAAGTTAACAAGTGAAAATCTTTGCGAGGTTAAAATGTCTTGAAATTGAATGGATGACAGTTTATTTCGAAGAATCGAATCGTTAGTTCAACTACCATATTGATAATATCTGACTAGCATTTCTTCTGGCTTCTCTCTATTAATACGACTAGCTTGCTTTTTTTAATTTTATTTATTTATTAATATTATTTTATAATCAAATTAATTAAATTCGGACTTAGAATTTAAAATGTGGTCCAGAAGCGACTTTGCCCCTCTACTGACTAAGCTAACCAAAACAAAAGCAGTAGTGAATTAAAAACAAAAAGTTTTTTAGAGTTGGAAATTTATACTTCAAAGTTTTTAGCTCGCTGCTGGGCTACGCCACTGCGTTAAATTGAACGAAGTTTGACAGGTGCGCAAAACAAAATATTTTTCTACTGCAGCAACGTAAACATAATAGTAATGGCCGCTACACTGGGGCGTGGCATTTCGTGTTATCGTATTTTTGTTTAATGACAAATTATCAAAAACCAGCGTAAGACTGATTGGCCCAAAACGGAGATATGGATAAACTGGAATTATCGGATGAATTAGAAAGCACACAAATTAAAACAGAGGAGGTCGAAGTCTTAGAAATCAAGCTAGAAGATTTACACCATTCCATTGAAATTAAAGAAGAGATTTTTATAAACGAAACTCAACCGGACCGAAGTTACAAAACGAAAAAAATATGTAAACAATTCGAATGCCGGGTGTGTAACGCAATATTTACGACCAAATCGCAACTAAAACAACACGCAAAATTTCATACCGCCACGAAGCAATTTTTGTGTACAATTTGCGGTCGCTCGTTTTCGCTCAAAACATCGCTGAGAAATCACATAAAAATTCACACCGGTGAGAAACCTTTCGCTTGTGAGATATGCGACTTCAAAACGCGACAGAAAGGAAATTTAAAGCATCACTTAAGAACTCATACCGGCGAGAAACCGTTTGCTTGTAAACTTTGTGATTTTAAAAGTGCGCAAAAGAGGAATTTGAAAGCTCATCAACTCAATCACACCGGTGAGAAGCCGTTCGGGTGTCATATTTGTAATTTTAAGTGTTCGCAGTTGGTAACACTGAAAGACCACATTAGAACGCATACCGGTGAGAAACCATTCGCGTGTGATATTTGTGATTTTAGATGTGCGCGCAAGGGAAATTTAAAAATCCACATACTAACTCATACCGGGGAAAAACCGTTGCAATGCGAAATTTGCGACTTCAAATGTTTACATTCGACGACGCTGAGAAATCACATGGTAACCCACACCGGGGAAAAACGTTTTGCTTGCGAATTCTGCAAATTTAGATCGGTGCACAAGGCAAGTCTGAAATATCATTTGGTTACTCACACCGGGGAGAAGCCGCTCTCTTGTGACATTTGCGACTTCAAGTGTATTCAGCAGGGAAGTTTAAAAAACCACCTACTGACTCATACTGGCGAGAAACCATTTGCCTGTAAAATTTGCAATTATAAAAGTTCTCAAAAAGGAAACTTGAAGATTCATTTAATTACTCATTCAACTGAGAAGCCGTTTAAGTGTGAAACCTGCGATTTTAGATGCTCGCATTTGACAAGTCTAAAAAATCACATGGTAACTCACAGTGGCGAGAAGCCGTTCGCCTGTGAACTATGCAATTATAAAAGTTTTCAGAAAGGAAATTTGAGAACTCACCAACTGACTCATTCCAACGAGAAATCGTTTATGTGCAAAATTTGCGACTACAGATGTTCACATTTAACTACGTTGAAAAAACACACCATGCTAACTCATGTTGCCGAGGAGCCGTTCGCCTGTGGAGTTTGCAATTTTAAGAGTGCTCAAAAACGGACTTTGAAAGCTCATCTACTAACTCATGCTGTTGAGAAGCAGTTGGACTATGAAATTTGCGACGACTTGAAATCGATAGATAAATCAGCTTCGAAGGATCAAACTACCGGAGAGCAATTCATCTGTAATATGTGCGACTATAAAACAAACAAAAGAGATCAGTTAAGGTGTCATTTGAAGACTCACGGTGCTGAGAAATCGTTTACGTGTGAAAGTTGCGGTTTCCGATGTTCCCAAAAGAGCAATTTGAAAACCCATATACTAACCCACACCCGCAAGAAATCTCTCGAATGCTAAATTTTTTCCTTCGAATTTTCTCAACGGCTTCGTAAGCTATTTATTTGTTGATCAAATGTAGCATCGCAGAAAATTCACAGCGGTTAGCTCACCCGATATATTTTAACGAAAACCTCGAAGCGATAATTTAATTGTATTATGATGTCCCCTTAAGGCGGTTGAAAACTTCGATTTTTTTTTGATTTTTTTGAAAGTTGAAAAATGCCTTTTTTTTCTATATCTCAGGTTCTATTTGACCTATTAACTTCAAATTTGGTGTGTACCTTCGGTGTGTGTTGCTGTACAGTCCGTACCTTGGAAATTGCCGAATTATTATTATTACTATTTTTTTTAAATAAAAAACTTGGATAAAATAGGAAAATTTAATTTTTTTTTTTCAGATAGCCGCCAGCATACTGAAAAATGATAGTTTGACAATTTCCAAAGTAGGGGCTATAAAGAGACATATACTGAAGGTACACACCAAATTTGAAGTTAATCGGTCAAATAGAATTTGAGATATCGGCTCCGAAGAAAACAACGACTTTTTTGACTTTCAAGAGTCTGTACTTTAAAAAATCGAGTTTTTGAAATTTCTAGACTGAAATATAGCCTTAAGGTAACTTATAATAAATAAGTAATCTAACATTTTCCTCGAGATAATTTTGGGAAATGAACCGGTTGCGACTTTACGTCATCATCAGCACACAGCAAATCTAATGTGACGGTGTAACTGACGGTGCTTTATAGGTATAAGCTGAAGATCACGTAAAGTCTGAATTATGATGTCCCCTTAAGGCGGTTAAAAATTTCGATTTTTTTTGATTTTCTTAAAAGTTGAAAAACGCTTTTTCTTCAAAGTGGTGGACATATCTCAAGTTCTATTTGACCTATTAACTTCAAATTTGGTGTGTACCTTCAGTGTGTGTTGCTGTACAGTTCGTATCTTAGAAATTGCCCAATTATTATTATTACTATTTTTTTTAAATAAAAAACTTTGATAAAATAAGAAAATTTAATATTTTTTTTCAGGACGCCGCCAGCATACCGAAAAATGATATTTTGGCAATTTCCAAAGTAGGGACTACAAAGCAACACATACTGAAGGTACACACCAAATTTTAAGATAATCGGTCAAATAGAATTTGAGATATCGGCTCTCAGAAAAAATCGCATTTTTCGACTTTCAAGAGTCCGTACTTTAAAAAAATCGAGTTTTTGAAATTTCTCGACTGGAATATAACCTTAAGGTAACTTATAATAAATAAATAAATAATGAACCGGTCGCGACTTTTCGTCATCATCAGCACCTAGTTGATTGTTTGAGGGTAACGACTGCTAATGCTGAGCACAGCCTCCCCTTGGAAGGTTGCACAGGGGATTCACACGCTAATAAGACTTACAGCAAGCATTTACTTTTCTTTACGAATTAATGATTAGGCTAGAATTTATGTTTTGTAATGTTTTATGTTAAAACTTACAGGTCTTTTTGGAAATGAAATCAGATCGGTATTTTGAAATAACCAAAAAATGCACTAGATAATTTTTCAATAAATTCAAATTTGGAAATATTTTCCAGGGTTGTCCGGCTTACCGACTCGCTAATAAATAAAGTCAACGGTGTAGTTCGTTTGTGCACTTTTTGCATTTTTGATTATTCTGAATTACTGAATGGTTACATTTTTTAACCACTTCCACTGTCAGCTATATATTTTTTTTATTGTCTTGTTGATGTTGATATTAATTTTGGTTACTTTATCACCGATTCTAGATTTAATAATTTTTGTTCTTCAGAAATTTCATTTCTTGAATGTAAATTTTTATTTATGTGATACCAGTTAGAACAAAATAAAATTTAAACCTAAAGTAGGGTTGCATACTTGGAGAATCACCGATCCAAAAAATTTTTACCCGAAATCTTCATTCCGTTGTAAATTTCGGCACTAATAACTACAGAATTCCAGCCGATACGATTTTCGATTAGTAGTAATTTCAGAAGAAGTTTGGTTTTTAATTGTGCCGACTTGAAATAATACGATTAAGTTATTTCCGATTATAGCTGCATGCCAGAAGTCCACACGGGTAGGTGGCAGGTGTGGAATAATCTGACGTTTGATTATATAATTGCTTATAGGTCAACATTAATTAATTTCCATATAAGTAGTTTTTAAATACAGAGTGTACGCTTAAAAACTGCCCAATATAAATTTCTCGTAAACTACTCGAAATGTCGAAAATATGTAAAAAAAGGTCAACAAATTTATTTCTTGCATAAGATAGCGTAATAAAGACCGAGAACTTCCAATTAGATGTATCGATGCAGTAACAAAAGACTTAAGTTAGTGAACGTGACATGAAACCGATAAGCCATTAAACGTAGAATATTTTTTATAAAAAGATTTCTTATTTTAATACTCACAGTCAAAACTCGTAGCCCGTTCTCGCATGCTTTTTCATCTCTCGGAAAATATTTTTCTGGCCGATCGACAATACTTGTAAGTGCTGGTGCACTTCATAACTGTTTTGTAGTTCTTTCGGTAGTTCTCTGTTATCTTCTGGGGTTCCACGTGAGAGGTTTATCCATGTTGTCCAAGGGAGCAGATATTTTTGTATTCTACATTGAATTCAATATCTTCCAATACTTGCTTAATTTCATAATTAACTTTTCCAGAAGTACTTTGTAAACCATTTTAGTAGCATTGAGCGTTGACAGCTTCTAAAACAAAATAATAACAAATAAAAAAATTTATTTTCTTAGGTTATATTAATGCCAACTTCGTAGGATTTTCAAAAACTCTCGATTATTTTAGTGACATTTGTTCGAAAAGCAACTTGCACGGCACTGTATGATTTTGAAGGTTAAGTTCACGACATTACAATATTGTTTTTGATTTTCTTCTTGTGATAACAGAACGAATAATTTTTAATTCTTTACTAACGATGAGTAGAGTGTGTGTTCCCCCCCCCCGTCTAAGGGCTTTACTGTTATTTCATCGGTAAGTTTAGTTTTCAACTTTTACAACTACCTCATATTCATATTATGTATTTTTTGCTATTAATTTGATCGATGAATTTAAATTTCGTGGAACTACCTGTTACCAACCAGTTTAGAAGATTTTTTATAGATTAAACTTGAGGTTGTTGTTCTTCGTGCGGTTGTATTTGACATTTAGACGAAATGGAGAATTACCTAAGTTTGCCCTTCGAGGGATGATGGTCAGGTTTTTGATCCACTTCGGAGAGTATCTCAACTGTATTTAGTTCATTTACCTTCGAAAACTTTGATTTTTAATTTGTACGTGATTCTGAATTCTTCGTATTTTATATTTACTTTCGTTAGAGTTTTTCTTCCATGGTTATTGACAAATGCAGCTGAGCATCGACTAACCGAGTTTGGTAACATTCTACATAAAAAAAATTAGTTTGGATTTTTTAAGTCAAGATCTATCTAATTTATATAAAATTATTCCTCACAGATTTCCGAAAGGTGACAGCAGCCACCAACAGTGGTTTACGGTTGAAGTTGCCTATTTGTCGTAGATGATTGTGACAAAACGTTTAAAGATGACAGCCATTCCTACTTTCAGCCTAGTACAAAAACAAATGGTTTCTACGTCGGTGGAAGTCTATGACGAGGTTAATAATTCTCCGCTGGAAGGCAGTTCTCCCGAACCGTCTCCAACAAGTAGATGGTTTCAGCAGTATTACCCAATTTGCCCTGTCAAGGTAATTAAAAACCCTAACGATTTAAAATTATAATTTCTAATTGGATTTTTTCAGCTTCGAAAATATTCAATCTGATTGAGCGAACCCGAACACGATAAACCGTAGCTCCGTGGTACATTCTGTTGGTGATTTACAAGAGTCCCGTTTCTTTTCGCTCGAGAAAACTAAGCCGCACTTCAAATTTATTAGGGATACAATGAATGGTCAAAAAAGTAAAATTACAGTTTCGAGAATTCAAAATGAAGAAACTGCAAGCACAGGTGCGGGTCTTTAATCCAGGTATTTGATATTAGATTATAGATAGTTTAACAGAGTCAAATAATGGTATTCTGTAGCCACACGTCTTCTTTTACCCATCGGAAGTGAGTTGAACTACGATAAATGAAACATAAACTAACAATGCAATATTTTATTCATCTTCGTTGAAACTGTAAGTTGTTAAAAACCATCAGCCACTTCTAGATAGCTTTCCCAGAGAAACCAACAACTTCACGTGGTTCAACGTTAGCTACACCTAGATCATTCAGAGCAACAACTTTGATAAGATACTGAATAGATTCTGGTAGATCATCAATAGTTATCTGTTCGGTTTCCCAATCCTCTACATCCCGAGTCTGATATATGGCATCTACAGAGTCTCGCTTCCAGAAAACTCGATAATGAAAGCCAGGTCCGTTATGTTCAATCGGTCGCATTTTCTAAAAATTTACAAGTACTTGGGAGTCTTTGGAAAATTAACCAACTTACCATCCAACTAATAACCAAATTGCCAGGTTGGGTTCCTTCAACTTTCACAATATTAGGATTCTGATACGGAACATCGGGAGAGGTGATACACATATCAGAAAAATAGGAAGGTTTTGATGGTCCTACTTTGTTAACTGCCTTTACCCTGAAAGTATAGTTTCCCCATGGACTCATAGTTACCTAAAAATTAAACCCGTGAGAATAATAATTTCTTTTAATATTATTCATTCTTACGTTGTAGTTCCTACCATAAGGTACTTGAGCTATTGTTTCCCATCTGTCAGGATAAAAAGTTGTATTGTATTGAATTTCGTAATGTAAAATGGGTGCTCTGTTGTCACCCATGGGTGTCCAATATACTGTTGCAGATTTTTCAGAACACTCCACTCTCGTTAGTTCGGGAGGATTAGGTACATCTAAAAGTTATTAAATCGTGAACCAAAAATGTGTCGAATTTTGAGTTATTTCTTATATGTACCCTGTACAATTAAATAAGCCGAAGCTTCAGCTTCACCTTGTTTTGTTTCAACTACGCAAGTATAAGTACCGGAATCCCATTCGCTGATGTTATATATCCTAAGGGAGTTATCAGAAGTTAACACAAATCTGGGTTTGTTTCACAAATCTTTCAAATGTTTCACAAATCTTTTGCCCGTTTTGTTTCCATGAAACTTTAAAATCACCACTGCCAAATTTTCGATAGCAATCGAAATGTGCCTGAGATCTAACAATCGCTTCATAGTCCTCGGGACCCTCCATGATGAGGATTTCGGCATGTTCGGCAGAAGTTGTCGGAACTGAAAATTTTATTAAAATTTAAAATTTGAATTTTCCCACAGAAACGATAACAAAAATTACCTTCTTGTGCTGTCAGGCAGTGAACATTAATTACCAGAAATAATACCGCAGGAAATATTCCTACCATGTTGCTGTGTCGTCTGCAAAAAATGTACTGTATAGCGTTTTTTTTTTATTTTGATTAAATAATATCAGATAATTTCTCTATATTTAATCATGCATGTGGAAGTTTAGTGAAAGTAGATTGCACAATTTTGATAAACCAGATACAAATTATTGTTTTATGTATTCTGAACTTTATCTGTTGTTATCGACTTTATTTTTTGTAATATTTTATGTGCAATCGTGCAAAAAAACAGTTGAAATTTTGGTGAATTTAGACGTTTCTAGTTCTCCGCAGATGAAAATCATCGTTTCCGAAATGTATCCGTGCTCAAATTTTGTGTGCGTTCTACCTCAAAAAGTAATAGTAATTGAATCGAGACTAAGAGCTGATCAGATTTTGGTTAAAATCGGCTCTCGGAAAGTAAAGAAAAAGAATTTTTCTTTTTTAAATAAAAATTAAATAAGAAATATTTTTTCTGAAAGTACGGTCGAAGGGTGTAAAATAAAGTAAATAAAAATATATTATAAATTAATACTCACACCTTGAAAACACAAAGTTATCTAACATAAACTGCTGCCGTTGGACCATGGACATTGAATTATCTGAACGAAAAACTCAAAAACAAGTGATTATCACCAAAGGTTAATATGTGTAGATAATACCTACACAAAAAACAAAATAAATTATAAAACTTACGTTTTTCATCTATAGATTATTAAAATTTACCGAGCTTCGAATTTCAGATTTTCAAAGTTAGATTTCTTTCCTCGGTGATTATTTATGAACTCCCAGGATGCTTTTGCTTTGTTATCAGCTTTCGCTATATATTTCTTGTTTTTGCATTATAATTTCCGATATGTACTTTTGCCTTCGAGAAGGTCCACTTTTGTTTGGTGTACTTGCAGCACAGCCAACTAACCATTGTAATATTTTTTAATGCATAAAAATCCGGTCGATGAAATAATTTTTTTAAAAATTGTTTTTTTAGGGTGGGGACAAATTTTGAAGATCCGCCACTGTTCTAAACTTTACAACATAACCTAAAAAAACAAATTTGACATTTGTCAACAATCCAGTGAGTGTTGATTATGGATCAGAAACCACTTTTGGAAGAATTCAAAGTAAGCGAAGATACTTTAGAAATACCAAATAATTTAATTAAAGAGGAACTGAACGATACAGAATTTAACACGGTGTACCTGCACCATGCAATTGACATCAAAGAAGAAAGTCCGTTTCGGGAAAATCAAACGGAATGTGAAGTGAAAATAAGCCGGCACCGTGAGTGCGATATTTGTAGTAAAAAATTTTATAACAGATTGCAACTGACGGAACATTATTCGGTCGAGCATCCAGGAATGCAAGTTCCCAAAAAACAGTTCGGGTGTGAAATTTGTAACCGTAAGTTTTCTTTTACGTACGATTTGAAAAGGCATATTACAAGAACTCACTCCAGCGAGAAGCCGTTTTCTTGTGAAGTTTGCTATTATAAATGTTCGGTTAAATATGATCTGCAGCGGCATATGAGAGTTCATAACCCTAACGTGGAGACAGTCTCACTGCAGAAACCGTTTCGTTGTGAAATTTGCAGCTACAGATCTACCCTTAAATATACTTTGAAACGGCATATTATTTCAAATCACAGCGGCGAGAAACCGTTTTCTTGTGAATTTTGTAACTATAAATTTTCCTTCAAAAATGATTTGAAACGTCATACTACGGTAGTTCACATCGGCGAAAAACCATTTGGTTGCGAAATTTGTGACTATAAGGGTTCCACTAAATCAGCCGTGCAACGGCATATGGTCAGGACGCACACCAGGGATAAACCGTTTGTTTGTAATACTTGTAACAATAAATATTCTATGAAACAGGATTTGAACCGACATATCGAAAGGATTCACGGTGGGGAAAAACGGTTTGCTTGTGAAAGTTGCGATTATAAAAGTTTCACCAAAGTAAATTTAAATGAGCACATCGTAAAAAATCACTGCAACGACAAACCGTTTGCTTGTAAATTTTGTACCAAGAAATATTTTATGGAGAAGGATTTGAAACGGCATATAAAAATTCACGCCGGTGACAAACTGCTTTCGTGTGAATTGTGCGACTCCAAATTCTCAACAGAGTTTGGGTTAAAAAACCATTTAAAGACTCATACGGACCAAAAAACCCTTTCGGAGTGATATTTTTACAATAATGTTATGTAGTTTTCCACGCAGAAACTACAATGGAGAAAAGTACAAATATGTATAAATTTTGGTACCTTTTATATTCGTTATTATGGCTAAAACTCATTTTTACAAGTGCGTGACGTCAGCACGCATAAAACCAAGGTATGACAACCCAAGTAATGAAGTTATTGTAGTATAAGCTGTGCCTATCTGTCAGATTTTATAATATAAACTTCTAAGTAATAACATAATTTATACTTATTTCAACGGCAACGTTGCGAAAAAGTATTTCTTTAGGTACCTAGATCCTAACACTAGCGCATTGCGATTTTTCCTTTTTTCTAGTAACTTGACTGGCGAATAGGAATATGCTTAAAAAAATTTTTTATTTTTAGTGTTTATTCAAATTTTAATCTAATTGACTGGAAATGTTACTGCGGATGAATTTTTAGAAAATAACGAGAAATCAGATCTTTTCACGAGATGCTTTTCGATACAATCAAGGGGTAACCACTTGATACTGCATAGCTGTACTTGTAATTGGGACGAAATTTAGTAGTTCAAAAACGAAGTAGGTAAACACAATAACTTAAACTTTATGTTCGTAGAAAACCGTAATAGTGAATCGGAAACACTTTTCGCACTAAATCATTGTTATTTTGTTACTTAGCAACGACAAGATGTTAATTGACAGGTCTGGCTTAAAAGCACCATAGGTATCTATATATTGCTATGATTTTTATCTTTGCAATAGTCAGACTAATAATCAAATTATTTAAATTCACCTTTTTAAAAGATTTTTGTATTTGAACAACATATTTAGTAGCAACAGTCCTGTCTTTCAGTAATAATTTCCCGCAATCCGGAAGAAAATTAGAGGTAAAGAAACCGAACTCTATATTTACTACCTTTTAAGAGTTATTCGACAGAACACCCAGCAAACACAGCTTACACTGCAAAAAATGATTCATATTGACGAAAAATTTCGTAATATATATGAATTTGTTCATCAATATAATCGATTTTGTTTATCGGCGCAAAAGTGATGATTGTTTCATCATTAGGATGAACCACTTCTTCCAGATGTTCCGAGAAATTTGTCTTCAAAAAAACAGCCCCAATCCGCCCGGAAATTTTAGAAAATAACTTTCACGACGAAAAATTTTTTCAAGTAAACAAATTTTTCTAGCTCAGTTCGGGACTGTTACTGTTGTGTATAGGTTGTCCTTGGTCAGAAAAATCCAAAATTAGCTTTATCAATTGGTGCAACCGCACACGAGGACCAATCGGATACAAAACGCAGGGTCTAAGGTTAGATCAGGTGCCTTATTAGTTGCTATTACCTAGTGTAAAATTGGTGTTTAACACGATTGCTCAGGGTGTGCGGCCCGAAGGCCGCACCGATTTGTAACTTCCCCAAACCTCTTTAGAAAAATGTAGCTATTGAAAGTACATTACGGAAAGAATGACAGATTTAGCTTTTTGACCGGGTCTAAGGTTAGATCAGGTGACTTATTAGTTGCTATTACCTAGTGTAAAATTGGTGTCTAACACAATTGCTCAGGCTGTGCGGCCTGAAGGCCGCACTGATCCGTAACTTCCCCAAACCTCCTTACAAAAATATATCAGTTGAAAGTACATTACGGAAAGAATGACAGATTTAGCACGATTGCTCAGGCTGTGCGGCCTGAAGGCCGCACTGATCCGTAACTTCTCCAAACCTCCTAAAAAAAATTTAGCAATTGAAAGTACATTACGGAAAGAATGACAGATTTAGCTTTTTGACCGGACCTAAGGTTAGATCAGGTGACTCATTAGTTGCTATTACCTAGAGTAAAATTAGTGTTTAACACGATTGCTCAGGCTGTGCGGCCTGAAGGCCGCACTGATCCGTAACTTCCCCAAACCTCCTTACAAAAATATATCACTTGAAAGTACATTACGGAAAGAATGACAGATTTAGCACGATTGCTCAGGCTGTGCGGCCTGAAAGCCGCACTGATCCGTAACTTCTCCAAACCTCCTAAAAAAAATTTAGCAATTGAAAGTACATTACGGAAAGAATGACAGATTTAGCTTTTTGACCGGACCTAAGGTTAGATCAGGTGACTCATTAGTTGCTATTACCTAGAGTAAAATTAGTGTTTAACACGATTGCTCAGGCTGTGCGGCCTGAAGGCCGCACTGATCCGTAACTTCCCCAAACCTCCTTAGAAAAATATATCACTTGAAAGTACATTACGGAAAGAATGACAAATTTAGCACGATTGCTCAGGCTGCGCGGCCTGAAGGCCGCACTGATCCGTAACTTCCTCAAACCTCCTAAGAAAAATTTAGCAATTGAAAGTACATTACGGAAAGAATGACGGATTTAGCTTTTTGACCCGGTCTAAGGTTAGATCAGGTGACTTATTAGTTGCTATTACCTAGTGTAAAATTGGTGTTTAACACGATTGCTCAGGCTGGGCGGCCTGAGGGCCGCACTGATTCGTAACTTCCCCAAACCTCCTAAGAAAAATATATCAATTAAAATTGCTCAGGCTGTGCGGCCGCACTGATCCGTAACTTCCCCAAACCTTCTAAGAAAAATGTAGCAATTGAAAGTACATTACGGAAAGAATGACAGATTTAGGTTTTTGACCAGGTCTAAGGTTAGATCAGGTGATTTATTAGTTGTTGAACGACGCAAAAGTGATGATGATTTCATCAATAGGATGAACCACTGCTTCCAGTGAAGTTATTCCAGATGCTCCGAGGAATTTGTCTTCACGAGTACAGATTGTCGTTGGTCAGAAAAATCCAAAATTAGCTTTTTCAATAGGTTCAACCGCACACGAAGACTGTAATCGGATACAAAACGCAGGGTCTAAGGTTAGATCAGGTGACTATTACCTAGTGTAAAATTGGTGTTCAACACGATTGCTCAGGCTGTGCGGCCTGTAGGCCACACTGATACGGTACTTTCCCTTAACCTTCCAAGAAAAATGTATCGATTGAAAGTACATTACGGAGAGAATGACAGATTTAGTTTTTTGACCCGTAACCTCTCAAAATTTTTAAATCGGTAACTTCTAATGAATCAATCAGAAGTTTATTAAATACGGAAAGATATAATTCATACCCGAGGATGTTTTGCTATATGATTAGGTCTTCTACGTGTGTCACGATCCAATTACCGTCCCTTTTCGTAATGATAATTATAAAACGAAATTATAACGTGCAATGTTTGTAATACTAATTTTGCATTTATAAGAAAATATTTATAGTAAATTTAAAAACAAACAAAAATTAACACCTTCATTTCTTCTCTGCTTTCGGCACATCGTGAACCGGAACAAACCTGTGGTATGGAGTGTCATCCAGCAATTCCGGAAGTTCAACTTTATTTTGATCAAAATCAATAGTATCATCTAAAATAATTTTTAGAGTGGAATTGTAATTACAAATTATTGTGGTTCACTCACCAAGATATTTTTGTAAACAACGTTGGGTTGCAACGTTGAGTTGGTAGGGTAGCCTTAAATTTGCAGCTAGCGGGAACTTCACACTGTTATTTCCGTCAAAGTTGTCCGGGTTTGTTACGTCCAACTTTCCTAAGAATTCATACATGGCCGCAACAGTTGGGTTGGTTCTATCGATCACGGGGGCGTCATTTACATCGCGTTCCACAAATTCGGTTTTAACATTTTTAGAATAAGGCAATTCGACTAAAATCAGGCGGTCGTCTTCCTCTCTTGGCAGAAAAGCAACCAGTTTTGGTTTACAGTTTGCCATGTACACACGATAACCAATTGCGCACTTGTTTTGTTTTTTCAAGACTGAAACCATAAGTTTGAAGGCTTGCGAATTGTCGGATTCGACCAACGCCGATCCATCCCCCCGCATATAAACCTGATATTCAAAATCAAAAAATGAATTTGTTGTTTGAGTAAACTGAAGAATTAATTTACCTCACTGATGTTTGCCCTGTCCGTAAATGCTAAGATTTTGAAACTACGAGGGCCGGTATATTTAAAGTTCTGTACCACGTCCGATGGTAACGGTACAAACGTTTCGTGAACGTAAACTCCACCCATGACATTATCGCTAGGAACTTCGATTAAAACATCCTCGGCTAAATGCCTAAAATTTGAATTAAACTGTACAAAAAAACCAAAAAATTGGACAATTATCTCACCAAGTAAAACCACTTCTTTTACCTTCCGCAGTTGCACTGGGTAGTCTAACTTTTTTTATAAACCGAATCGTGTTAGCACCCATGCTTAATTGATCTCCGATGGCCAAAGGAACCTTCCACGGCTGTAACCCCCATCCGTAGATGTAAGCACGAAATAAGTGCTCGCCTAAATGTAAATCGCAAACCAGAGATCTGTTTACTTTTTCTACGATTTGTTTAACGTACACAAAATTTGCATTCTCTTCCAAAAACTCGACATTTTTAGCCCAGCGACGAATATCCTCGAAGGAAGCCAATACAAACGGAATTTTAACTTTCGGTCCTAAGATGTACAAAAATGTATTCAATTCGTTCAGGCATTCGATCAAAAAATTGACACGCTTCTGTTTAACGTCAGTTTGAACGGAGAAGTCACTGATAAACAGAAGCTGAACATTCACGACGCCTTTTTGATCCACACATTCGGTTTTTAAATATTCGTGAGCGACAGCCAGACCGGTACACCAATCGCCTTGTCCCTTTTCGACACCTAAAGTAAAATTTAGTCAGGTACCACAAATTTATACTTGAATTTCTTACCATCGAGTGCTTCTATAATCAATCTAGGATCGAAGAAAATCTCGTCTGTCGCTTCGTAAATGTTTGCAGCTTTGCCGTACTCATCGTGGAGCTTATTTTGTGTTTGCTGCGTATTTAACAAAATCAGCTTCGTGGTGTCCTTCGAGTCCAAAAACCATTTCGAAGCACAAATATTCAACAGACATTTTCTGGCTTCGACTTCGAACTCGGGGGTTGTGTTCACATCGTACAGAATCACGGCAGCGTTATGTTTAGGTGTCGGAGGCATATTAACAGCTTTCTGGTTCAAAAGTTAGGTTAAATAAAATAAAGTTAGCTACGATCAATTTGACAGGTTGTCAAATTTGTAGGTTATATTTGTATAATAGTCAAGTTAATTTTACGAAATGCTACTTAAAAATAATTTATTTCGTTATTTAACGCGAAAAAATGTTCAAGTTGTGACTTTCACTTCGAAACCGACTGTTCCAAGTGTGGTAGATGTGCAAGACAAACTCGAGGTTAACAAGGCTACCACGAAGAAAGATATGGAATGGCGAACCCCATGGCACGAAAGAGAAAAGGAACGCTTGCAGTTGTTAAGGACTTTTTATAAAGAAGAGAGTAAATCGTCGCTTTTAAAATCCCTGACGTCGGATTTGGTACATGCAGATGTTTCGGTGAGCGGCATAAGAAAGTGGTTTGCACGGAAGGAAGAAGAAAAGAAGATTGCGATGCAGGGTTATATCGCACAACGTCACGACATCTTAGGCAACGAATTAGCCGCGGCTCACTTTATTTTATTTAGAGGTGGGGCCGTTAAGTTCTTCAACGAAGACAGGTGGATTAAAGCCGATGAACACAGGCGGTTTGAGTTGCCAAACCAATACGTGGAAGATAAAATTTTGCAAGCTATCGACTGCAATGGCATGGATATTTATTTCGAAGGTTTGGTTAATTTTAGAAATTTACGCAACGTTGAGTGGCTAAGTTTTAATGAATGCGACAATATTGACGATTGGTGCTTGGATCGCATCAGCAATATCTTTAGTCACAGTTTGTCGTATTTAGATCTCAGGGAATGTCCGAAAATTACGGAACGAGGTTTGGGTGCTCTCTATAAAATGCGAAATTTGAAGATTCTCTACGTGGATGACATTTACTTATCCAACGAGTTCGAAATGACCTGCATTATGTTGCAACAGCTTCAACCGGATTTGCAAATTAAAGTGTCTTAGGTTCGACGTTTCACTTGTATTTTAATTTCTTTAATAAATTTTGTTTAAATCTAATTTTTATTCAAAGTCTCAGACCTTCAATTTACTGTTTTAGGAGGAATTACGATTAGCACTCCGGGAGAATATTATTACGATTAGTGTGGAAAAATGTTATCAACTCTTAATGTCGGCTTCGTGGGAAGAAATGGTAAATATAATGTACTCAATTATTTTACTTCGGGCAACCTACTTTTATAAGTATTCAGTTTATTAGTTAAATCGGAATAGTTGGAATCGGGGTGATTTCATCACACAACTGACTTATTCGAGTAGAAATACCGAAAACCTCATTTCGTGATACTCTTACGCCTGAATATATCTGTATCAAACACTAGCGTAACCATCGGCAACGGTGACGGAGTTGATTTCTAAAAATATCTGTTACAAAATATTACTTCCGATTAGTTTATTTTAAGTTACCCATGTAAAAATTGCAAGGTTATGCAAAAATTATGGATCAGTGCGGCCTTTAGGCCGCACAAAATGGTCAATCCAGTTCTTAAATACTAATAGGGTATCCTAAACTCTAAAGAAAATATAGATCCTTATCATTTTTGTTAAATTAATACAAAATTATTAAAAAATAAAATCTCGCACCGCCGGTATGGTTATTTTGCCGCGGTGGGTAACGTAAGCACCCGAATAGTAATGGCTGCCATAATTAAATCATAGCAATCAGCACAATAAAACTGCAATTGTTTTAGATTGCAATTTCACAAAAGGGATGGAAGAGTTACGTCATACCATTGACATTAAAGATGTCACTTGGTTGTCTCCAGAAGAAGTAAAAATTGATATCAAGTTGGAAGATTTACATCACTCCATCGACATTAAAGAAGAGATTTCGATTAATGATTACCAATGTCAGGTATGTCAGCTAATATTAACCGATAAATTGCAACTTCGAGAGCATGCAAAAATTCATGCAGCCGACAAACCATTCGATTGTAAATTTTGCAATTATAAAGCTTCTCGGAAAGGACATTTGGAAGAGCATGTACGAACTCATACCGGCGAGAAACCCTATGAGTGTCAACTGTGTGATTATAAATGTACCCTGAAAAGACAACTGAAACGTCACTTACAAGCTCATACCGGCGAAAAACCTTTTGAATGCAACATTTGCGATTATAAATGTACACAAAAGGTGCAGTTAAAATATCATTTAGGAACCCATACTGGCGAGAAACCCTTCGAGTGTAAAATATGTGATTATAAATGTATACAGAAAATTCAATTGAAGTATCATTTAGGAACCCACACCGGGGAGAAACCATTTAAGTGTAATATTTGTGACTTTGAATGTATCCGTAAGGCAAATTTGAAAGGTCATTTAAAAACTCATTCTGGTGAGAAACCCTTTGAGTGTAACATTTGCGATTATAAATGTACGCAAAAAGTACAATTGAAATGTCATCTGGAAACCCACACCGGAGCGAAGCAGTTTGAGTGCAACACTTGCGATTATAAATGTTCTCGGATAGGGGACTTCAAACGTCACTTACATACTCATACCGGGGAGAAACCGTTCGGGTGTAACATTTGCAATTATAAATGCAAGCAGAAAACTGCCCTGAATGGGCACTTACGAACCCATAAAGGGGATAAACCGTTTCAGTGTCAAATTTGCGATTATAAATGTACCCAGAAGGTACAATTAAAATGGCATTTAGAAAGTCATACCAACGAGAAACCGTTCGAGTGTAAAAGTTGCGATTATAAATCTTCTCGGAAGGGAGATATCAAACGTCATCTTCTAACTCATACCGGGGAGCGACCGTTCGAGTGTAACTCTTGCGATAACAAATTTTCTCGAAATGCCCATTTGAAACGCCATTTACGAATCCATCAAGGTATTTTGTAAAGTAATAGTCGGACGGTTACGGTCTGATGTTTAAGTGCTTTGACGACTAAGCAGAGATTCCGGAGTCAAGCAAGAATATTATCCTTTCTCTCGGAAGTAGTCTCGGTAGTTTACCAAAACCCACTCTGTGTTGTACCGCTACTGTATAAATAGTTGATTACGTAACGAATAAAAAAACTCACAGATTACTAAACGGGTAGACGGAATTAATCATGAATTGTGATTTTTATGCAACATCGAACATAATTTTTGATGCTCGAAATAAAATATTAACACCTAGATAATATTTATTTAAATTTTTTTTATTGAATTCGAATACATGAGGTTACCGGAGGTTTCGTCAAATTTGGTTTTTTGGTTGTAACTGAACTGATTATTTTATATTTAGGATAATTATTTTTATAATATAATAAAATATTATTTAACTCAAGTGGTTTAATTACCCACCATCTTATCCGGACACTGAAGCTTTTCCGCATAGATTCGAGAAGACTACGATGAGTGCGACAACACCGAAACCCAGGATTTTTAAATACGAGTGATGGGTTTCGATACAGAAAAACAATTACTAAATTGGTAAAACCTATGTTTCCTTCTGTAATAAATAACATCACTCTGGATGAATAATATGTTGGTTAAAAGAAGACAGAATCAAGTACTGAGAGATGAAAAAGCCAACCGAGATGTAAATAGTGTGAAACCGAATGCAAACTAAAACATCAGTTGCACTCCAAAGTTCAACTATCGAAGTGGTGCAATTGTGATCTGATTGAGTAAACTTGCAACTTGCAGCTGGTCAGGACGAGCAAAGTTACTCAAATGCAGTTACTCGCGAAAATATTCGGACGCAGCAATGTTATTCTTTTTTTGTCACAAAAAATCGTTTTTACAGCAAAAACCCATTAGACATTTTTTGCTGCAAATTTCATTCCCTTCAATTTCTTTATATACATTTTTTTATTTTGTCGCATCGTTTCCGAGATACGGTGAATTCAAAAAAACTCTGTAAAAATTTTAATAAAATTACTTTTATCACTGTATCTCGAAAACGGTGCGACAAAATAGAAAAATGTATTGCAATGTCCCTAGCTATTAAAATTTGTAAAATTTTCTCAATCCAAAAAAATCATCTCCATTATTTTTTTTAAGCAATGAGACTTCAATAATTTTAAATTTAACTTTTTATTTTTGTGAATAAATTGGTTGTTATGTTAAATTTTGTTACCTTATGGTATTGCAATCGCATGTGCATCCTCCAGCTGTTGACACTTGGTCGCCTTGTTAAACTTCGCCGTTGTGAACTACTTTTAAAACTCCAAATTTTCTATCAATTACTTGCAGCACTTCCACTTTATTAAAACAAAAACAACTCTCAATTCAAATTAAATTAAATTTTTTATTCTAAACAATCAAAAATCCAAAATTATAACTTATCATTGCGGGAATAACATTTCTCCGCTCGCCAAGCTGGCGCAACACTGAACACCTTCTCCCACTTCGTTCATTTTCTAAAAATTTTTATGTACAGTGCATTTACAAATAAATAAATTAATGTTTTTACGTTTCAAAACACGACAATTTAGAAACAAAAATGAAGGGAATGAAATTTGCAGCAAAAGATGTCTGATAAATATTACCGTAAAAGTGATTTTTATGTGACAAAGAGGCTTCGCACGGTACAATTTACATTGCTAACATTGGAGCGTCCGAATACTTCTGCGAATAACTGGAGTAGAAGTCAGAAAAAGGCAATGCTGGCCCAGGCCATCGCTAACTCCAAGAGAAATGAAACTCGTCTAAAAATAAAAATCTCCATCAGCATCAGTAAAATTAAGTAAACCTGGAGGGAATGTTCTGCTTGAGTCAGAGGAAGTTAAGGGCAAGTGGGCACCAATCAAAAAGAAAAAACCGCTAAACCGGACTTTGCATTCAGCAGTTACAAGTGATGGACCTGGCTTAATACCTTCAAGATCACCGAAAACCTGTTTTTTACAGACATAATTTGAAAGAAGATTCCACAATAGTGCGGGCAAAGCATCGTCATTCACAAATGGAGTAAGGGACCTGGCTGCTGTTGTCGGAGAAGAAATATGAAGAATTCGCTACACCGGTGCGTAGGTGTAATATTGTTGAGGAACGGATGGTTGAACTGAACTTTCTTAGAGTTTATAAAAACTTAGTAGGATTCTGGATTATAGGTAGGAGGGTAAGAACTAAACCTCGCACACACTTAAGCTTCTAGATCGGGCTGCCTCCGATTCAGCGGCTTCCGTCTCGTCAATCCCCAAGCCATCCCAACCTTAAGGTGAACTTGAGAATCCTGGCGGCGGAATTCCGCTGATTCTGGCCATGTCGGGCTAGAAGTTCCCCAGCATGGTACATCTTTTTGACGCTAGGGCTCCGCCGTTTCGTCTGATTCTTTGCATCCGCGACACATAGGACTGTCCACGATTACCAGCCTGTCGAGGTGCTTATTTAACTTGCAGTGCCCAGTTGGAATCCATGCGATCGCTCGTAGATTGGCTCTTGACAGCTGCAGATAGTATTTTGAATGTTTGCTTGAGGAAGATGTAATTGCTGTCCTCGCTTGCCTAGTTTTAGGGTATATTGTTTTAGAAGGGTGTTGAGGGTTTTTACGGATGGGGCAACCATCGCCTTGGGTCCGCAAGGAAGACAGTTCGAGCCGTGCCTCGCCAACTCATCCGCCCTCTCATTACCTTCGTGTCTTTTGACCCAACAGAGGGAAAGGACATTTGTAGTTGATATCTCATTCAGTGCTCTGATGCATTCAAGCACCAGACCAGAGATGATCCTACGGCTTCCAAGTGCCATAAGCACGGCCCTGCTGTCTGTTGATATCTGAATATTTTGCACAGTGCATTATACCACTGAATTCCGTTTGAAAAACAGACGCATACCTGCCCAGTGGTATGCTTATGTTTACGCGGTACTGATGACGACTAATGAGTCAGAAACACACTGTGTGATGGCTAGACGGTCGAAAAAGCAGGCAATGTGTCTACCGCTTTTACCTTAATTATGTTGGTTTTCAGTTTTTTTTAAACTTCAATGCATGATGAGTGCAATATTTTTACATTTGCTTATGTTTAGGTGGAGTTCAGCAGAGAAGATCCGCGCCCCCGAACCAACATTGCTTTTAGATCCATCTGATGATAAGCATATGTGATAATCATTGGTTCCTGTTGGATTCAACAGAATGTTGTACCTCCTATTGAATATGAATTTAGGGAGAATTCTGTCAGGTTCAAGATGGAGTTAAGGAGTATTCCACCAAGATCCGCATGTGACCCACAGTTCTTCGCCTATCATTCCAAAGTTGCCAGCTACGAGGCAGAGAAGGATCTCCAGCGCCGTAGTGGGAGCTGTTCGCATCACTCCAGCTACAGCCAGACAGATTAGTCCCTGAATCCTGTACAAAGAGGACGCCGCTGTTACTTCTTTGGTTTTGGACTACCATAGAAGTGCACCTAAGCAAAGCATATGTCTAACAATGATAGTGTAGAGCCAGAGAATGATCTTAGGGAAAATGAATGAAATTTACAACAAAAAATGTTTGAAAAGTATTGCTGTAAAAGTGATTTTTATGTGACAAAAAGGCTTCGCACGGTACAATTTACATTGCTAACATTGGAGCGTCTGAATAATTTCGCGAATAACTGGAGTAAAATTTAAAAAAACAGGCAATGCTGGCCCAGGCCACCGCGAATACCAAGAGAAATAAAACTCATCGAAATATGAAAATCTTTTCTAGGAAGTTAAGGGCAAGTGGGCGCCAATCAAAAAGAAAAAAATCGTTAAACTGGACTTTGCATCCAGCAGTTACAAGTGGTGGGTCTGGCTTAATCATTCAAGATCATTGAGAATCTGTTTTTTACAGACATTTGAAAAAAGAGCTCACATTAGCATTGTCATTTACAAATGGAACAAAGGACCTGCCTGCTGTTATCGGAGAAGACTTAAACTCAGACGCCAATATGAGGATTTCTAGGGGTGTAAAATTGTTGAGGAACGGGTGGTTTAACTGAAAAAAAACTTAGTAGGTAGAAGTGGTCACCAGTAACAAGCAACTGTTAACACGGCAGCAAAGAAGAGACAACTCTCCAAAGCTATGTATGAAAGTCAAACGAGATTGGTCGAAGAAGTACAAAATAACAAATTGGAATGTTGAAGGAAAAATTATTATGTAATTCCATAACACAGTTGGAAAAGGGCGAGGCTGATTTCTCTGCAGAAAGGAAGAAAACCGCCAGAAGAGCCCAGTTTTAAAGCTGATTTGCTTGGTAGACCATACAGGAGAGCACATTGAAATATTGCTGCTCTAGTGACTAATACAGAAATAAATAAAACTGGAAGATGTAATGTTTAGTTCTTCAATTTGAATTGCCGCCTTCTCAAATCAAAGTTCCAAACCAAACCAAAGCTGTGATCGTCAAACAAACCCCGCACGTTGTGAACCCTTCGTAGTAACACTTACAACTCCTTTTAAATCTGCGGATGGCTCTTTGGATGTTAACGTCGTTACCTTGTTTACTAACCTCTAACCTCACCTAAACTTATATGTTCCAGTGGCGTAACCACTGACAGGACACCTGAAGGAATAATTATTACACAAAAATTAAATAAAACACAGGATTCGGTTTAACGATGAATATATACATATTTAACCGAAAAGAAAAAGGTAGTCCAACAACCAATTTACCAGCAAAGTTAATCTCCTTAATAGCATTTAATTCAGAATACTTTAGTTTGCAATTTGATTTAATAACTATTCGATAGTTAATTCCCCTGATCGTAATGTTTTCTAACTGTTTATTCATATTTAATGACCAACCACAATCTTTATAATACTTTGTAAAGAAGCGCCTATATGTATTTCGATGATCAACTCAATTGTTTTTATATTATGTAAGATCTTTAAATAATAAACCCTTATATGCTAAATTATCCGCTAAATTATCCGCATGCTAAAGATGAAGTAATTTTAAATTAGTTTTAAATTCATACCCACGTGGTCGATAACTTATTACATAAATTTCTAACACCTCGTCCTATCCTTATTTAAAAAGATTATAATTAATAAATTTATTTAACTTACGTATTTTAAATTTATTGATAACTAAAATATATTTGAAATAATTTTAAATTCAATTATTGAATAACTTTTTTAAAACATTCGCCGCACGAGAAAAACCACAACCTGCTCCCTCGATGTTAAAAAATGTAGGGCCTCCTTTTACCCTCTTAATCCTAACGGTAAAATCGACTTCCTGTGCTTTAAAACCCCTGTTGCCAATTCGTTGTATTTTAAAGTAACCAAAATGAACTAAATTTAAAATTTCGCGCCCATTATATTTAAATTCAAATTTACAATATTACAAAGACTACGTTGAAAAATACGAATTCCGGATTGTCTCATCATAAAACTGGCAAAACCGCTGGAAAGAAAGAAACAAACCCTAGAAAATATGAAGAAGTTTTTAATTCTGGGAAACTGGGAACAGTTTTTACCAAAAAACCTCTTTCTCAGGATGTTGGACAGTTACTTCAACAACAGAAAACTGATAACAGAAAAGCGGCTGTTCCATGAAACTGTTGATATTTCGAGTACCGCTCGAACTGGATTGTGTAACTTCCCAGTCTCTTACTATTAGAGGTAAAAGGAGTCAATCTTTATAGCCCCCCTCCACCGGTCTCTAAATGATCAGCGTTGACCACATCGACTTTTATCACCGATGGACGAATTTAAAATTTAAAACAAATATTCTGGTGAGAGAGTCCCCTACTACAAAAAAACTAATGCGGAAGTGGTAAATCATGAACAGATAAATCAACTCGGGTTTAGTAGGCTACGAGTTGCCATGTCTTGCAATATCTCGCAATGACGTCACGATTACTTGAAAATTAAATTTTGGGCTTATCAATTATGTCACGAACAAATCAAAACCGCCAATCTTGGTCTATTAACCTAATTTTGTTTGAAGTAACCCATGGTAACATCAGCGTCGTACTGCACTGGGATGTGCACGCGCAGCGTGGGGTTCACTGAACTCGGTCGGTTTTAATTTTTCCGTCATTTATTATGAGGTGATTTTGAGATTGCATTTATTAACTGAATTGTTATGGGGTCACCGGCATCCAAGGATAGCTGTCGAAAACATTTGAAAGGCTTTTAAGTAAGTTTTATAATATTTTTGGGGTTGCATTGCAATTAAAGCTGGCTATATATTCTAGAAAAACTTGTACACCCTGGCCATGGATCACAATCTAGTCACTCATAGCTTACAAAATATGGTAGCCACTTTATCATCGCCCAGCTGTATTAAGATAAAATCTGAGCAATCGGAAGACATTAAAGTGAAGTTGGAAGACTTGCATCATTCGGTTGATATTAAAGAAGAAACCGAAGTGGATGGACAACGAGGAGTCAAAGTGAAATTGGAGGACTTGCATCATTCGATCGATATTAAGGAGGATTCCAGTCTGGAATGTCAAAAGTCAAAATTTGAATTCGGTTCATGCAAAGTGGAATTGCCAGCCAAATCCTTCGAGTGCGAATTTTGTCACTATAAATTTCCGCGGAAAGGAGCTTTGAAAGTTCATTTAAGGATTCATACGGGCGAAAAACCTTTTGCCTGCGGAACGTGCAACTACAAATCGAGAACGAAACAGAATTTGGAAGATCATATAAGAACTCATACCGGGGAGAAACCCTATGCTTGTGAAATCTGTAACTTCAAATTTGCTCAGAGACGCGCTTTAAAAGTTCACTCTAGGACTCATACGGGCGAAAGACCTTTTCCGTGTGGAATATGCGGTTTTAAATGTTCCACGAAGCAAGGTTTGAAAATGCACTTGATGACTCATACCGGAGAAAAACCCTTTGGCTGTGAGATTTGCGACTATCGAGGGTCGACAAAACAACACTTAAAGGTTCATTTGATGAGTCACACCAGAGAACGGCCCTTTGCGTGTGAAATTTGTGGTCTGCGATTTTCACAAACGGGAGATATAAAGGTTCACTTAATGATTCATTCGGGGGAAAAACGTTTTGCTTGTGAAATTTGTGATCATAGGTTCACGACAAAAAAATATTTGAAGCATCATCGAAGAACTCACACCGGAGAGAAACCTTTCGTCTGTGATGTTTGTGACTCGAAGTTCATACGGAAAGGAGATTTAAAAGTGCATTTAATGATTCACACGGGGGAGAAGCCCTTTGCCTGCCAAATTTGTGACTATAAATGTTCTACTAAGCAACGGTTAAAAGTACACGTAATGACTCATACCCGAGAGAGACATTTTGCCTGTAACATTTGTGGCTATAAGGGTTCGACGAAGCATTGTTTGAATATACATTTAATGACTCATACCGGGGAGAAGCCCTTCGCGTGCAAAATTTGTCACTCGAAATTTGCACAAACGGGAGATTTAAAAGTTCACTTAATGACTCACACGGGTGAAAGACCTTTTGCTTGTGAAATTTGCGACTACAGGTGTAGAGCCCGAAAGTATTTGAAAGGTCATATAAAAACTCATTCCGGGGAGAAGCCTTTCGGGTGTGAAATTTGCAATTCGAAATTTACACGAAAGCAAGGTTTGACAAAGCATATGTTGACACATCATAGCGCAAAGTGAAACTCTGTACCTATGAAATGGAAGGGCTACTTGGATTCAATCCTGTAAAAAGAGCTCAAGTGGAGCCCCCGTCAACTGCGTTGACCGCTTGGAATTTGAAGACTAAATATTTTAATTTAGGGGGTTTATTATTAGGTTGTAGTTGTAGCCGCTCGCAATGCTTATTCATTTGGTCGTAATAATTGTGAATATTAAACAGAACGGCAGGAATGAAATAAAATAAAAATCTGGAAATTAATGTTTTATAAAACTCAAATCATATTCAAACGGAAGTGTAACTTAATGAAAATTTCCCGAAGGTAAAGCGAATGTCAAAACATGAGAATGACGGCCGACTACAGAATCCTACAAAGTAGGTATTTTTTACCTTTATATTTACAAATGACCTCAAATTCAAAAGCCAGCAGTTATAAATCGGAAAAAAATGTTAATAAACATTTGAAACTCACTTGATTCTTCTCTCGGGTTCTTTCGCTGCACCACAAATGTTCCCGCAGCGGTAAATCTTTTAGTCAATAATTTTCCTAATTAAAATAAAATTTTAAAAAATTTAAAATGTAATTTATCAAAATATAGAATATCAAAAGTGGTTCAACAAATCAACTATAATTTTAAGCTGCAAAGGATGGTGGTAAACTTTTACCCAATTTATTTATGGACTGGCGTTGTGATTTTGCGCTTGATCGGTTCAATGTCATTTTCAAACTGGCTCTCTTCATCTTATATATTTTCCGTTTTCTGTCTTGAGATATTAGTGCCATTCGTTCAGCCGTGGTTAAAGTAAAAAAGGTGTCGTAAAATTCATGGCATGCCGATGTCAGTTGGACAATCAAACGACGATGCAACTCGATGTCCGCTTCCGGTATAGAATCGACGTCATCTCTGTGTAAATTAAACGCGCAGATTATTGTGTCATGGATCGTTTGAATCAGATCTTTCACGCGGTCTGTTCTTTTGAGCCTGCGAACCAAGTAACCTTTAGCTGCCGCTGTTAAAACAGTTGCGGCCCATTTCTGAAACAAAAAACTCACTAAGAAGTTCATCCACCGGTCACAACGCCACCTACCTCTCTAGACATACGGTTTTCTTTGTTCGAAAACAGTTGTCGACTACAACCAACCATCCTATTATCAGACGACAACCTTCTGTAATCATCGTGACTCATCAAGACGTGCAAAGGATCGGAATCGATTTCTTTGTTCGTGGCGTTTCGTTGAAAATTTGGTACGGCTTCATTTTCGCAGCTGTCACTCTCGAAGTCGATCAAAAGCGGTGTGGAAGTATTAAAAATTGTCGAATTAATTTCCGAACGTGACGTCACATCGTAGTGCACTCGATTTCCATTTTGTAACGAAGAATCCCAGTTGTGCGATTCGGACGTCTGCCTATCTAAAATATCCTGTAAAGTTGCTTCCATTTCATCTAAGCGCGTGTCCATTAAGTTAATATCGTTTGGGCTTGCTTCGATTTCATCAAAATGACTTTTTATCAAACTGTCGATCGTTTCATTATCAAACGACAAAAAATTTTCCTCCAAAATCGAAGATTCCTGTAATTTCTTGTTCCCATTTTGAACTGAAACATTGTAATTAACAAACAACCGCGAGAATCTACGAGTAACTCACCTGTACTCTCCATGCCTTCTAAAGTTTCACAGGCAGAAGAGTATAAAATGGAAGAATAATCCAGTTGGCTCTCTCGGGGCAACTGCGTGGGATTTTCCTTTTCTTGATTTTGCAAGTATTTCAGTAAGGCAGGACTAGGTGATTGTAACGTATAGGAATTACTTCGAACCAATTTCGGTTTCTCTTGAAAAATGACATCAACTTTATCACAATTTACTAAGGCTTCCGTGGTACTTGCAGACGATGTTGCATCATCGCTGCTAAGCAAAATAATTCCGTCTTTATTGTACTCGGTCACGTCGAAAACAAAACTAATCAAATTTTTTTTATCAGAAGGCACTCGGGTAGCATCCTGCCCGCGGTGTGATTTCACATCGTTACTCTCGTTGAAGGCCACTTTGTGTTCCAAACTTGTGGAACCTTTCCTTTCGATGATCCGATTATCATTTAAGTTGATAGAAGGTTCCAACGAGTCGATAAAGGACTTCAAGTCGCGTTCGTACTTCAATCGTTTTTCGATCTCGATGGCTTTTTGCTTGTCATCATTTAATTCGATTTTTCTTTGGGCTGTTATCTAAAATTACAAAACAGGTACAAAAGATGCACCAAAACACAACTGCGAGATAAAATGCTACGTCAAATAGCACTAAATTGATTTTCAAAATCAACTTACCACAGGTGGAAGAAGCTTAATTCCTTTTATTTTTATGCAAGATTTGTAACCGGACAGTTCCATTTTAGACACAAACGGGCAATATAAATTAAAAATAGTTTTACATTGATCTTTATAACGAATTTAAATAAAGCTAACCTCAAATAATCGCTTGCATTTTACGGTGAATGACAGCTATTAACGGGTGTTTACCCAACCGCGACGGCAGAATAAGATTTTTGGAACAGCGGCGGGTAACATCCGATTTGTCAATTTCTTCCTTCGGCGGGAAGGCTTACGACGACGAAGCGATAAAAGGCGGAAAAATTCAGAGAAAGAATTAATGTTCCCCCCCCCCTCCCAAAAAAAATATTTAAGTGGAGCCTGATTTTTAACCATCGAATCGAATCGAATGGGAGAACAACAGTGAATACACTGAAAAAAAATGATTAATTTTTGCTCTGATGAACAAAATTTATCATATTGATGAAAAATACCATCAGCAGTAATGGATTTTTTATCACCGATTTGACCGTACCACAACTGAATGAACCCGTGCACTGAATCCTCGGTTGCCAGATGTAGACAGACGAAAGGAAAGTGGCTAAGGCCTCTTTCGGGGACGCCTCCTGCTAAACCTGCATGAACTGTACAGATTCTCCAAGTCAAGACATTCCAGGAACAAATTGACATAACTTTAGGAGCAAATGAACAAGGAAGGGATTCCGGTACCCCACACCGATTTAGATTTCTTGTCGAGCATCCAAATATAAGAGATCCTTATATTATCTTTTTAGCTGATAATAAATAATTACATCTCCTATTTTTCGATGCACAAACCAAGATGCAGTATAGTATAGGCAACCCAAATAACATTGAAACTGAATAAAATAATCGGTCGGTCAAAATATTTCCCTCCGTTACTACATATAAATGCGAAACATGGCAATATATAATAATTAAAAACTTTTTTGCAGCTTTTAATATTTTATTTTTATATAAATTAATATCAATTCTTAAAAATAAAAGCAAATAAAATTACCTCCATTCCAGCATCATCGAGGCTAAGTCTAAAAGCGTGGGTTTGTCCTAATGCAGGCCTTCGGCTTCCGAATGGTACTTGATTCTCATACGTCTTGTCGTTTAAGAAACGGTAGAACAAAAATTCAAGCGTAATTATAAAATGATCCAATTGGAACTTTAAGTGGCTACGGCTTACTTTTGTTCGTCCTTTTTCTCGTTAGAGTGAATACGTAGATGATCTTTCAAATACCGCTTTTGAGAACATTTATATTTGCAAATGTTACACGCATAGGGTTTCTCTCCGGAATGGGTTCGTAAATGAACTTTCAATTGACCTAATTGAGAACATCGGTAGTGGCAAATTGTACACTCATGGGGTTTCTCCCCAGTGTGAATACGTAAGTGACGTTTCAATTCTTCATTCCGAGCAAATTTAAAATTGCAAACGTTACAATCAAAGGGCTTCTCCCCGGTATGGGTTCGTAAATGACATTTTAATTGCCCCTTTTGCGAACATTTATAATCGCAGATTTTACACCCGTAGGGCTTCTCACCGGTATGAATACGTAAATGGCGTTTCAAACCAATCTGTCGAGAGCATTTATAATCGCAGAGGTTACACTCAAATGGTTTCTCTCCACTATGAGTTCGCAAGTGGCCTTCCAAATATCTTTTTTGCGAGCATTTAAAGTCGCAAATTTCACACCCAAACGGTTTTTCTCCTGTGTGAGTCCTTAAGTGTTCATTCAGACGTCCTTTTCGAGAGAACTTATAATTACAAATGTCACATTCAAACGGTTTCTTGCCAGTATGTATCGGTAAGTGAACTTTTAATTGGACTTTTTGAGAGCATTTATAATCGCACAATGTACACTCGTAGGGTTTCTCGCCGGTATGAATTCGTAAATGCCGCTTCAAAGCCTCCTTCCGAGCACATTTATAATTGCACAAGGTACAATCAAATGGTTTCTCACCAGTGTGGGTACGCAAATGAACTTTCAGTTGTTCTTTATGCGAACATCTATAATAGCATGTGTTACACTCAAATGGTTTTTCACCAGTATGAATTCGTAAATGACTTTTCAGATGCCCCTTTCGAGAAGACTTATAATCGCACATTTCACAATGATAGGGTTTCTCTCCACTATGAACAAGCAAGTGGCGTTGGAAATCATTGTTCCGGGCACACTTGAAAGTACAAAAATTACAATCAAACCGTTTCTCACCGATATGAATTTTTGCATGCTCTCCGAGTTGTGTTTTATCTAAAAATACCAAATTGCACACCCCACATCTACAATCATCATCGATTTGGGATTCGCTAATCGAAATCTCTTCCTTAATGTCGAAACAATGATGTACGGCTTCCAGCTTGATATCCACGTCTTCCATTTCTTCAACTTTAATTTCTTTACTGCCACTTTCCAAGCCTTCCGACAATTCCCACTTGTTAATTGAAGTATCATCTTTAATGCCAATTGAAAGATGTACTGCTTCGAAGTTGATATCCAGCTCTTCCGTTTTAATTTGTCGGCCAACATTTTCTAATTCTTGTGAAAATGCCATTTTGTTATTCAGATAAATCTAGGTAACAGCAAATTTATTGAAACTGGCCTGCTTCCTCACAGGATTAACATAATAATGAAGTTTTAATGCGACTGCAACCATTAATTACTGGCTGTCATAAGTCATAACTTCAGATTTTGGTGCTCTTTAGGAAATGTAGATGGCGCTACAAAATTTATTTAAAAATCAGTCGTCGGACTGTCAGTTACGGTAAAGATGGCGGCTAATTAGGAAATAATATTTATAATCGCAATGTTAATTATTATAAAAAACTAATTAACCTTAATAATTCCAAACTATGCTATGTAAGTATATATTATAAGATATATATAATATAATAAATATTATTTTCGCGTGTACAGAAGTCGAAAACGCTAAAATTAAAATTGCCTGGAACACAAGAATTTTCAAAAATCGCGAACTTAAAGGTCAGACTCTACCTTAACACCTCAGAAAATTTTACTAAAACAGAGACAAAGGCAACCCCCTTACGAGAAAATCAACAGGGTGTCGAAAAACATGACATCGGCGAGGGTTTATATAAGCAACCTCGGGGCTTACTCGCAAGATATTCGAAACAGGCTACATCTGCTCATCGAGACTATGGAATCGGTGATGCAATCCAGTTACGGAGAAGATGAACTTGCCGATGAACACTTGCAGTTTCAAAATTTTTCAACGAAGAAATTAACCTACGTAAATTCACAAGGTTTGTAGGTTTGATGTGACGAACGAAAGTTACTTGAAACAAAATTTTAGCGAAGACGTGAACAGGGATCTCTCGATTACGAACAATTGAAGAAAGACCAAAATGACCTAATGGAAATTTTCCCCACCTGATAATCCAGAGTTGTTTTGTGGTGATACACGGAAATGATGGAATACAACGACAAACAAAAATGCTACGTTGCTCTTCTGATATTTAGTCCAGTCGATGTTACATGTGAAATCTGTATCCGAATACAAATTAAGTTGGAAGATCAAAAGTTTATCAAGTGTTTAGAAGATATTTTGCTTGGAGAAACCACTTTAAAATGAATTCTCGAAATATCTAAAATTTACTTTAACAAACCCCAATCCTGAATCGTGGGCTACAATGGTGCTTGAAACGGATCGTACAAATTTAGTTGTAGTTTTGGACAACCACGCAGGTGACGGCATCCGAATCGTAACCAACGACATAATATATGAAATATTTAATATTTTAGACATAGAAGCTGCTCGGAAAACAATCGAAAAGAAGTTGACTTCACAAATTGGTAGTTTCGTTAAAATTACCAACGATGATATTTTTCTGCACTAAAATCTGAAATTGAAATCTTGCTTATGATTGATCCGATGTCTAAGTCTCCATTATTTTTGGGCTTTATATTAGTAAATATAGGTTTTTATGAGTGACAGGAAGTTCGGCTTGAACCCCCAGTTTATTTTTTTTTAGCTTATTGCAGGGAGGAGGAAATCTCATACGAACACCATCATCATCTATGATGGTAGTGTCAGACTTGCACTGACTAAAACATTGACTGAGGACCCACCGTTATGCATTACTTTCGATCGGTCGGATGATTGTCTTTCGAGGTGATCCAACTATCGCCGTTTGTGTGATGTTTCTTCTTTCTTGTCGTTTTGCTTCTTTTTAGTTGTCACTAACTTGTACGAACAAAGGATTTCTACTCGTAAGTGTTTACTTGCAATTTTTTTTTTATCTATTAACCTGTTCTCAATATTTGTGCTTTAAAACGATTTACCGATTTTGAGAAAATAATTTTGAAGTCAACCGTATTTATGTTTTATGTATTTATGTAGTTCACTGTTTAAATTTTAAGTTTTACTAACCTCTACGATTTCTATTATTCGGTTCTCGTAGGATTTTGTTGTTGCGAGTAATTTAGTCTAGCTTTCATGTTTGCAGTCCTACGAGCAAGAATATAGAAATATTTTGTTTATAGTTTGCATTATGATTAAATTCGTAAATTTGTTTACGTTTAAACAATTACATTATCTTTGACGTTATTTGGGTTGTCTAACCTACAGTCAACAACTTTAAGTGTATTGTTCTATTTCATTAAGTGTAAATAATTTGCCTTTTTAGCAATATTTTAAGTCATTCTGATATTTCCCCCTTCTTATGTCTTAACAGTCAATTTGGCCTGTTACAAGGTTCATTCCGAACCTAAGACGCTGGCTTGGAAGAAAGCATGGCGTTGCCTCATTCCATCTGACGCAAGTCTTGACCGGCCATGGATGCTTCAATTACAAGCACCGGATAGGCAAGCTGACAACTCCCAAGTGCGGCCATTGCGATGAGGTGGACGACTCCGAACACATCATTTTTAAATATTGGAGATGGGAGAGGCAAAGGGGTCAAGCTATTAACCCGTAAACCTTTGTTGGGCTGATGTTGCAAGGCGACCAGGAATGGGCTATCGCAGTGGCGCTCGTCGAAGAGATAATGCAAGAGAAAGAAAGAAATATGGAAAGAACAACTTAGAAGACGGAAAATAAAAGAAGAAGAAACAGAAGAACTAAAAGGACACCCATGAAGTAATGTATTGCAATGACCCGAGCTATACAAATTTATAAAATTTTCTTGATTTTTTAAAAATATTCTTTTGCTCGGATTCATCCATTATTAATTATTAAGAGACTCTTCAAATTGTAATTTATTTTATAATGTGCAACTTTTACCTTATGTGTGGCCTTGCAAGCGCATATGGCTTTCCTATCTGCCGGCGTCGATCTAACTAATTTGCTGCAAATTTATTTCACACAACAACCAAATATCCAAAAATTACAAATTTATTATCAATCAGCACTTCACTTTAATTAATTAAATTAAAGTTTACTTTTATTCTTAAAGCAATTTAAAAATCAAAATTAACTTAGACGGGGAATAACACTCCCATCGGCTTGCTTGTCGCAAGGCCCTCTGGTATCTAGCTTCAACACCTTCTTTTCCCCACCTTATTCACAACAAAATTTTTATGTACAGAACACCCATAAACAAAACTTCAAATTATTTTACAAAATAAATAATTAACATTTATAGCATTTCGAAACACGACATTTTACCCCCTTAATTTTTATGAGTAAACCAAGGTGTTTCCTTCTCCGGTATTTCCACAGCATGAATTTTTTCTTTGGAATCAACATGTCCGGCATCACTCTCGTCCACCCCCTACTTTTCCACGTCTTCAAACACCTCTCCGATCCATTATTGTTGTTCCTTCTTGATTTTGTTGAAATTTTCTTTTTTTCAATATTTGTGACTTTGATTGATGATTTTTATGGTTTCGAAACACTACATTTTATATGCGGATTCCGTGAGGGTCCTTACCATCTTTGCGTCTCTGTTTATTTGCCGTGCGTCCCCACACTCCTGGCTTCGGCTCGGGACAGTGCATAAAGCATTTTCCTTTCCTCCAACGCACGAAAAAAAAAGAATGGGGAGCTTGAGGACGCCGTCGTGCATACGTTGCAAAGCAGCGGACCGAGTACTGAGCCCTGTGGAACTCAACTGTACCCTGGTGGGGTCTGCTACCAGAGTTTCTCGTCCACTACCAGTGTTCTGCCGTGGAAGTAGCTCGCCATGATGTTTGGGAGGTATGGAAGCACTTACCTCCTTTCTAGTTCGTCCATTATCACCTGCCATCTTGCGGAGTTGAAGGCGATTTTAACGTCGAGGGTTATCTGGACCACATAGTGCCTCCTCTTTAGCCGCTCCTATCTTCCGAACCACGCTGTCTATCGCATCGGTGGTGGATCTACCTCTTTAGAAGTCATATTGCTTATGAGAGAGGCCTTCAGTCTTATCTATCTCCTGCTGAAGTCTGCACAGGATCAGTTTCTCGACTGATTAAGCCCCCAACTTTTATTTTTTTTAAGTTTTAGCATTCTGCAAGGAGGAGGAAATCTCGAGACACCATCATCATCTATGATGGGAGTGTCAGACTTGCACTGACTAAAACCTCCTCCCCAGCCTCCCCTAACCGAAAACCCGTCGTTGGGCATTACTTTCGGTCAGGTGGGGATTCTTCTGTTTGGCTGTTGCTTCTATCGCCGTTGGTATGATGTTGCTTCCGTGTTTTGTTATTTCTGTTGACTAGTCGTCGTTTGTCAGGTTTGTCTTGTTGTAGTCCCTTTCCCTTGGCTGTTGTTCGTGTTCGGCTACTTTTTTCTCCGTCAGGACCGCGTGTACATATTGGTCTGTAGGAAGACGGCTCTTCCAGTTTCTGGCTCTTCCGTATAAGCACCAGTTCCGCCTTTTTCCACTTGAGGGGATAGGTGCCTTCCTCGAGTGCCTTATTGTTGAAGGCGGAGAGAAAGATGTCAGGTCTCTCGGTGGCCAGGATTTTAAAGCCTTGTCCGGGCCAGGAGCCTTGTCGATTGGGAAGGTCGAGACCGCAGCTCCAATCTTGTCGACCGTGAAGGGGTCCCATGGGGCAGGGGTGGGTAGCTTTGGCTCTTCTACCTTCGGATGCGCCGGAAAGAGTACTTCGGCTATCATCCTGACTCTAGCTGGCGTGAGTCCGGGGATTTTAGTCCTGCCCCTGAGTTTGCCTGTGACGATCTTGTATAGGCTTTTTCCCATGGATTCTCGTCATGGAGGGCCAAGAGCTCCTCCAAGGGCCAAGAGCCAGATTCTTTTTTGATGTCAGATAATCCTGGCGAGCTCTGTCGGCGTCGTCTGGTGTCCTGGCCTTGTGGTAGGCCCGGTGTTGTCGGTTGGCGGTCGCCCTGAATGCGACTATCTCAGGGTTCCACCAGTGGACAGGTCTATACGTCCATTTCCCCCCTTCTCGTCATCGCGGCGTTGCATAATGTCGTCACCACTGCCGTTTTTCTCCCCACACTTCCGCCCCCGTGAAGGCCTCCAGCAGCAGCTTGTCTTTGTCGATTTTATGCGACAAGCAGCCCCTGTTGGTCGCGGGCATATCTGCTGGGTGTTTTCGTGTGTTCATTACGGTGTACGAGACGTACTTGTGGTCGCTAAGCGTCTCATCGTCGAGGATTTCGCAATGTGATATTTTAGGGAGTGTCCGGGGCGGGGCCATGGTGAGGTCTAGAATCGACGCCGATACGTTTCTTTTAAAGGTGGGGGTGTTTCCAATATTGGCCACCACGATGTCCGTTCCGGTCAGGGCTTCCAGGAAGAGTTCACCTTGTTTGTCGTCGAGAGGGGATCCCCACGCAGGTGACTTATAATTACAGTTATTTATAATATTTTCATGACTTGGTTTTAATGCTAGCTTTATTTAAAATTCAATTTTTAAAATTTTGTACTTATCCGCCTCCTCCCCTTCTCCGACTGTAGCAAGGGAGTACTATTTGTCAAATTATTTTATTATTGTCTAGCTTAATTCTTTATTTTTCTGAGCCGACATATATTTTTCCAATAGTTATTTTATTTGTTACGTCACGAATAAAAAAAATGCAAATGTGAGGAGTACAATTCATGGAGGCTGACCTTCCAATCTGGGAGGTCTGGGGGGTATGGAATCGCGCATCCCTGTTTCATTAATTTTGATAGTCATAATTGACCCTATCATTGTTAACTCGGAATCCGAACCCTGATACCCGCTGGAAGGAATAGGATCGACCGGGATTCGAACCTGGATTCAATATACCTAAAGCTTTTACCGACATTGCTTTCATTGCAACCAAACAGTTTTTGAAAATTAAATATCTATAATTGTCCTTCCGTAGCTACCGTAATTGTATTAAAAAATTTGGAAGACTACGGAAAAGAGAAGTGTCAGTGCGGCCTTCAGGCCGCACAAACCCTGGACGATGGTGTTTAAATATTATGACAACTGATCGCTTAGGTCTGTCGGGTTAACGTTATCCTTTAATAATTAAAATTAAAGTTTTTATCTTTCGCATAAGTGGGCGGGGCTTAGCTTCATTCTGTTAACTGTGCGTGTAACAGTTGATGTCAACGTGTGCAATCGTTAATATTATAGCATAAATTTATTTTAAATTGGATTTAGTTAATTATAGCCGAATTGAACTTAAAAATATCTAATCTGACTTGATCATATTTTTAGAAAAATAATATGATTTAATTTGATTTAAAATTGAATAAATATTTTGTGAATAAATTCTTACTATTTTTTTTTTGATAAAATTTGACCATGCACACAGATATTTTTTGAAAATGACGATTTTAAACTTCGTATGATAAACTAAAGCAGGTTTCTGCGTTCTAGATTTCTGACCTTTCGGCTTCGGTCGCTTCGGTTCGGAGATGTTTTTACCAAGTGCGTGGGCTCAGAGGCCTATTCGCCCCAACTTTTGTTATTTTTGTGTAACTGTCTATTAGAGTTAAATGTTTTTACTGGAAATCTAAACGCTGCTTTAAATATAAATTTATATGTAACGACTATTTATGCCCGAAAAATACTACGTAAAATATCTCAATGGGCTCAATAGCCAATACAGTACACGCATTGCATTTTCATGTTTTTTTGCTCTTGTTTACCCACATTTTTAGTTTGGGATTTTAATTGTCTTTTAGTTTATTATATAATTTTTATTTTATGCTGTCCCGATAATCAATTACCGCCACTGTTTTGTCAGATTTTAATTTGACCTAAGTGTTTGGGTCAAATTAATTAGTGACGCGCATGATGAGATTAAAGAAATTCTTTCTTTTTTTAAAGCTGATTTTAAGCTTAATCCGACCTAGCTTTCAAAATTAGTAGAATGCTTTCAGCGCGATAAAAATAATGCAGGTTGACTGGTTTGTGACAATTAACATATTGTAGCGAAAATAACGGGTCTATTAAAAAATCTAATATAACGTTTGTTACAAGAAATCCAATATCATTCAAATATCTACTCCGAAATTAAGATAGAAAATGAATTCGAATTGAAGCAAGAAGATTTTCAAAGTTTAGTCTACTTAGTTTAGCGGTAATTTAGCGATAGCGCTTCGTACGTTGAATGTAACCAATATGTCAATAACATAACCTATTATAAAGTGTCAAATTATGCAATTTTGACCAGGAAAAGTAGAATTATAATTTGTTATTAGTGAATTACAGTTGTTAGTTCATCATTTATGTTTACCCAGAAAATGGTAAGATTTAAATTTAATGTAAATATACAATTTATTCTCTATCTAAACTTCTTTAAAATTTTAAATAATTTAATGCAGATAAATACAAAGATATGTTAAAACTTCAATCGGAAGTATTTCAATACCATTTTTTCTGTTCTCATTGTTGGATACATCGGCTACATTTTTCTTAGTACCGAGGTTGAATACGAAAGACTTAAAATTTATTCCGAAGAACAATTTTAGAGTAAGTTTAGACTTCACGGCTGCTCACACTGGCTTCCGATGCACAACGACGACCATAAAACTTCGGATTTGACCGAAATTATTTAGCAAATTTAGTTTATTGTAGTAACTGCTATTTTTAATGCTAGTGGAAATGTTACGTGTAACATCGTAAAAGTGTAAGTTTTAAATTCTTAGGAAAATTTGGGCTGGAAGCTTACAAATTTAATTAGATTCTATTTATCCGAGAACGACCGTACATTCAGAATCGACAAAATTCATCTGAATGTTCAGCACTTACTGAAAATAAGTTTGTTGCAGGAATCTCCAATTTACCCAGAAATTAAAATAGAAGAAGAAATAGAATTCAAGTTGGAAGATTTGCATCATTCCATCGACATCAAGGAAGAGATATCGGAAATCAAAGCAGAAGCAAATGAGAAACTGTTTGCGTGTGAAATTTGTGGCTACGAATGTAAACGAAAAGGAAATTTAAAAATTCATTTAATAACACATACTGGTGAGAAGCCCTACACATGTGAAATTTGTCAGCATAGATGTGCACGAAAAGATAGATTAGCCATTCATTTGAGAACTCATACTGGGGAGAAACCATTTACGTGTAAAATTTGCGATTATAAATGTTCGTCTAAAGCAAGATTAAACATTCATTTCAGAATTCATACAGGCGAAAAGCCGTTTGGCTGCAAAATTTGCGATTTTAAGTGTACGGAATTTGGAAGTTTAAAAATTCATTTAAGAACCCATACCGGCGAGAAGCCGTTTACGTGCAATATTTGTGACTATAAATGTACACAGCGAGGAAATTTAGAAAGTCATTTAAGGACTCATAATGGTAAAAAGCCGTTTAGATGTGAAATTTGTAACTACAAGTGTGCACACAAAGAAAGCTTGAACCTTCATTTGAGCACTCACACAGGCGAAAAACCCTACATGTGTGAAATTTGCGGCTACAAATGCGTGCGGAAAGGAACGTTGACCATACATTTAAGAACTCATACTGGCGAGAAAAATTTTAGGTGTGAAATTTGTGAATTTAAATGTGCACAAAAGCAGACTTTAAATATTCATTTTAAAACTCACACTGGGGAGAAATTGTTTGCGTGTAAAATTTGTAATTATAAATATTCACGGCGATCAGATTTAAATATTCATTTAAGGATTCATACAGGCGAGAGACCGTTTACTTGCGAAATTTGTTACTTAAAATTCGGACAAAAAGCCAACTTCAAACGGCATTTAATAATTCATACCGGCGAGAAACCATTTAATTGTGATTGTTGTGACTATAAATTTGCACGTAAAGAAGACCTAAATAGACATTTAAGAACTCATAAACGCGAGAAACCGTATACGTGTAAAATTTGTGGACATAAAACTGCTCGTAAGGAAGACTTGAGTAAACATTCAAAAACTCATGCACACGAGAAATCTTTACGTGTCAGAAAAATTCTCCCGGGTTGTGTTTAGAGCTAATGCAGACTCTTGACGGTAGTGTGTCGTTTTTTATGTGTTTCCCGTTTTTGTCGTAGAGACAACTTCGGAGATAGAGTGAGAAGTAATTTGATTTGTTTGCTACATGGAACAAAATATTTCAGTAGTTTAATTTTGCACGTGGTTTATGAGTTGTAAGTTTTTTAGGTAGATCAATTTAAAATTAAAATAAAATATTTTTCGTTAATCCACTCATGCGCGTCAGTGGTGAACAAATGTAGGATAAGGATAAGCCCCAAAATAAATTTTGATTCATAAAAAAGTTTTCATTAACTTCGGTTTTCCGTGCAATGGATTAGTTTTTAGAGAAAAGTTTATTAAACAAAAGTTGTACCCCCTTAAATTTTCCATTCGATAAAATACGTCGGATTTTTTTAAATGATACAGGATCTTTAAGATGGACAGTAAAATAAAACTTCAAATTTTTCAATATTTTCTGGATTAATTTAATTCATAATTCGAAAGCCGTTGATTTTAGACAACAGAAGATTAGAATCTAGTTTGCAGATAATTTTACCTTCTTAATTGGTAAAAATAAGTTAGATTTCTTAAAAATATACAGGGGTTTTCAAGATGAATAGTAAATTCTGAATTAATTTAATTCATAACTCGAAAGCTGTTGATTTTAGACAAAAGTAGATTAGAATCTAGTTTGCAGATAATTTCACTTTCTTCATTGATAAAAATAAGTCAGATTTCTTCAAAATATACAGGAGTCTTTGAGATGAACAGTGAAATAAAACTTCGAATTTTTCAACATCTTCTGAATTAATTTAATCCATAACTCGAAAGCCTTTGATTTTAGACAACAGAAGATTAGAATCTAGTTTGCAGATAATTTCTTAATTAGTAAAAATAAGTCAGATTTCTTCAAAATATACAGGGGCCTTCAAAATGAATAGTAAAATAAAACTTTGAATTTTTCAACATTTTTTGAATTAATTTAATTATTCATAACATTCAAAGCCGTTGATTTTAGACAACAGAAATTTAGAATCTAGTTTGCAGATAATTTCATCTTCTGAATTGGTAAAAATAAGTCAGATTTCTTCAAAATATACAGGGGTCTTCAAGATGAATAGTTAAATAAAACTTCGAATTTTTCAACATTTTCTGAATTAATTTAATCCATAACTCGAAAGCCGTTGATTTTAGACAACAGAAGATTAGAATCTAGTTTGCAGATAATTTCTTAATTAGTAAAAATAAGTCAGGTTTCTTCAAAATATACAGGGGCCTTCAAAATGAATAGTAAAATAAAACTTCGAATTTTTCAACATTTTCTAAATTAATTTAATTCATAACTCGAAAGCCGTTGATTTTAGACAACAGAAGATTAGAATCTAGTTTGCAGATAATTTCACGTTCTTAATTGGTAAAAAATAAGTAAGATTTCTTCAAAATATACAGGGGTCTTCAAGATGAATAGTAAAATAAAACTTCGAATTTTTTAACATTTTCTGAATTAATTTAATTCATAACTCGAAAGCCGTTGATTTTAGACAACAGATTAGAATCTAGTTTGCAGATAATTTCGCCTTCTTTAAAAAAATTCAATATTATTTTATTTCATGTGTAAATCTGAGGAGAATTTAGAATAGATTATAAAGGATAATTAAAATTTTACGTCATCACATGTGCGCAAACAATTGTGACAATAACCTGTCAAAAATTGATAATTTCAGTTTAATCCTGAAAAGCATTTTTTGTCTAAAAACCGGAGCGATTCAACAGAAAATTTAAAATTTTAGTCACATTTAAATTTAACGTCATCGCGTGTGCGCACAAAATTCTGACTAACTGACAATTGCTAGGGAATATTACCAACATTTTCTTTACAAAGTTGATATTTTGTGAGAATTTTCTCTTTTGATGCGGGAGCCATTTCAATTTTTGTCATAAAAGCAATTTATCGATCACAGATGGCGGTATATATAACAGTATTTGGTATTTCCCTTCAGTGTTTATACTCTGAACTAACCTAAAAAATATACCTATTATTTATTAATTTTTTTTTAATTTAGGCGTCAGTATGGATAAAACCTCGACCCTTATTAGAGCACTTGATGAATTCTACCCATCAATCCCTGTTCGTTCCTGAGGATAAACTAGTTTCAGCAAAATAGAAGTTGACCCATAAAATGGTAAGAAATTATTTAATTCGATATGAAAACATCAGGTTCGGGCTCAAAAATTATGCTCGGACAGCTTTTTGATTTTGACATCCGTATTAAGATTTGAAAATATTAATCAACTGGAGGCAAATATGTAAATAAAAAAAAAAAAATTTCAGTCCGGGCGTTCAACGAAATTATGTGATTTTGAAATCACTACTAATTCGGAAACCAGCATTCCGATTTGCCATATCGTTGAGAATTTTGGTTTCGGAAAACTGTTTTCGAACCTTATATTGATTACATTTGTTACAGGAAACTCCCAGCGACTTGAAAGTTAAAATCGAGAACCTAGAATTGAAGCCGGAAGATTTGCATCATACCATTGACGTTAAAGAAGACGCTATGATCTTGGAGTGTCAACCGGATATAAAATGCAAGCCAGTAGCGAACCAGAAACTGTTTACGTGTGAATTTTGTGGCTACAAGTGTCAAAGAAAAGGAACTCTAGATATTCATGTAAGAACTCATACGGGGGAAAAACCGATTGCGTGTGATTTTTGCGATTATAAATGTGCGCGTAATGAGCACTTAAAAATTCATTTAAGAAGTCATACCGGCGAGAAACCGTTTACGTGTCAAATTTGTAATTATAAATCCACAGATAAAAGAAATTTAAAAATTCATTTAAGAAGTCATACCGGCGAGAAACCATATAAATGCGCTATTTGTGACTATAAATGTACTTTTAAAGGGAATTTAAACAATCACGTAAAAACTCATACCGGCGAGAGGCCGTACGAGTACGAAATTTGTGACTTCAAATTTGCACAAAAAGAAAGACTAAGAACCCACATAAGAACACATACCGGCGAGAAACCGTTTACGTGTCAAATTTGTAATTATAAATCTAGAGTCAAAGGAGACTTAAAAAGACATTTAAGCACTCATACTCAGGACAAATAATTTTTTTTAGAAATTTAAAGTTAACGCAAATAATTAATTTATAATTTGTTAGAAGACAACTGCGGCCAGGGTCTGCCCACAAGCACGCGTCTGTCGTGAGATTATTTCGAAGATTAAAGAAAAACGTGGAAAAACCTCACATTTTATATTTAAATTTTTCTCCGCCACTGCCAACGCCTGTCGGCAAATGACATTTGATGTTTTTCTAAATCTGGCAACACTGCAGTCATATTGGGCGTTCCCGACGGTTTATTATTTATTTAATGTTATGGAAAGCGTAATTAATTTATTTTGAGTCACAAAATAGCGAATTATGGTTTAAAATCATTTGTTATGTTATTGACGCGGCGCCAGTCATAGGAAACATGAAATACTGAATCTTTTTCTTTCGAGTTTGACCGTAGACTTTTGAAGAAATTCGAATTGTATTTTTTGATTAGTGAGTCATCTCTGCTTAATAATATGGTAAGATTTAATTATTTATTTGGAGTACAAAAACTTAAAATAGTGAGGTTATGTTTTTTATTCTTCTTAGTTCATTGAATAAAATCATGTTTTTTGTACTTCAAATGTTGTAATACTATTGAATGCCATTCGTCAAATTATTTTGATGTATTTTTTACTTTTGAAACTTTCGGAAGGAACTAAAGTGTAATGGGTAATATCGGTTACGTTTGTTACAGGAAATCGAAATCAAGACGGAAGAAGTGGAAATCAAGCTGGAAGATTTGGAAGGTTTGCATCATTCTATTGACATTAAGGAAGAGACTTCAATTCAGGATTGCAGAGCTGAAACGAGAGGAAAACTGTTTACGAGTGAAATTCACGTTCCTAATTTAGAAATTTGTGTCAGAACTTACTCCGACGAGAAATTGTTTAGCTGTACGGTTTGTGACTATAAATCTGCACGAAGAGGAAGTTTAACCAGGCATTTGATAACTCACACAGACCGGAAGTCCTTCACGTGTGAAATTTGTGAATTTAAATTCGCGCATAAAGGAAGCTTAAAACGGCATTTGACATCTCATACAGGACAGAAACAGTTTAGGTGTGAAATTTGCGACGTAAAATGTACACGGAAGGACAGCTTAGAAAAACATGTAAGAACTCATACCGGCGAGAAACCATTTAATTGTGATATGTGTGATTACAAGTCTGCACATCGGAACAGCTTAAAAGCTCATTTAAGAATTCATACTGGCGAGACGCCGTTTACATGTAAAATATGTGGAGTAAGTTTTACACGTAACGAAAGTTTGAAGTTTCATTTGAGAACTCACACAGGCGAGAAACCATTTTCTTGTCAAATTTGTGATTATAAGTGTTCGTTTAAGGCTAACCTTAAAATTCACCTAAGCACTCATACGGGCAACAAACCATTTATGTGTGATATTTGTGATTATAAATCTGCACATAAAGAAAATTTTAAAGATCACTTCAAAATTCATACCGGCGAGAAGCCGTTTAAGTGCGCGCTTTGTGATTATAAATCTGTACGGAAACAAGAATTAACCAGACATTTACGAACCCATACCGGTGAAAAGCCATTCACATGCGAAATTTGCGACTATAAATGTGCGCGTAAACAAGATTTAAACAAACATTTAAGGACTCATACAGGGGAAAAACCGTTTTGGTGTGAACATTGTGACCATAAATGTGCACAGAGAGGGGATTTAATCAAACATTTGAGAATTCATTCCGGCGAGAAACCGTTTATGTGTGAAATTTGCTACTTTAAATTTTCAGATCGTGGAAATTTAAAAAAACATTTGTTAAAAATTCATTCTGGAGTGCAATAGTTGTTCGTCAAATTAAACGAACAATTATTCCTTCTTCCGAGAGGGTTTTCAACGGAGTGCGACATGATAGAAATGTACCTACGTTAACATCGTCTTGATTGTTATCGAGATTATTGAACCGCTGGTGTTAAAAAAAACCTGATCGAAAAATGAAAAAGCAGACACCAACCTTCAAAACTTTAAGATTTTAAAATCCCTTTGCGACTTCTGTCACCGTGGACTGCAATTTATTTCCTGTACTCCGCAGTGCACTTTCCGAACAAAACCGTAAGTTGTTTTTAATTATTTAATTTCATTTAAATAAACTCTTAACTTTCTTTGTTGTAGGTTATGTTGCTTTGTCACAGTAACAAACGAAAACAGCCTGCTAGATTTTCAAATGTTTTTATGCATTTTAATATTTTCAAAAATTGTAACGGAATCGAACGAAATTTGGTGGAAAATTACAAAAGCATCTCCTGTGGCTGTATAACAAATTTGAGTCTGATCCGTTCGGTTCGTTGAGCATTATAAGCTTTTCAAATTGTAGATGTCATCGTAAGTTACATTTTTCTTTCGCGTTTATTTTTGACATTTGACCGAATTCTTCTAAATTAAAGCTACATTTTAGTTTTTGTGATCCTATAAATCCATTTGTATAACTTTCAGGAATTCAACTTTTTATTGCCAAGTGAGCTCTAATGTACAGAAACGTTTCGATTAGAAAACTCGGTGCACAAACTTCTTCGACAGCCTCCGACAGCTAAACACCTCATCGTCTCAGGTAATTTCATCAATAACCTACTCATCTCAATCTTAAGCAAGAATTCTAATAATTCCGATGTATATATAATTCTTTAATAATAATAATAAAATAATTTTTTTTAGTTCCAACGATAAAGGTGTTGGACAGTAGCTAACCTGTCGGATAACTCAGACGAGGAAAGAAACACTGCAATATGGTAGTCGGTAAAACACAAATAAGTAATGTAGCTCCTCGGGTGAAGAATAGGATCGTATTATATAGAATATGCTACGTTAAGCTTAAATGCACCGAGTAAAAAATAATAACTTCTGGTATCAAAAATTAAAGTAAACGAAAATATAATTACAATTAACTTCTTCTCTCTGGAAATCCCTGGAATTTTGAATCCTGCGTACAAAAATGTTTGAAATATTCGTATTTGGTGATCAACGGAAGGATTATTCGGGTTTATCTGAAGGTGGCGGGGAAATAAATTAAAACCAAAATAACAGATAAGAAGTAAGAAATTAAAATTTTAATCATATTCTAGTTATTACGTAAAAATTTAAAAATTAAATCTCGAAAGAAGGTGCTTTTGGGGGGGGGGGGTGAATTTAAAATAAATTACTCTAAAAGTTCTATAATTTTGGGGATGTCTTTAATTTGAGTTAAGATTTCCAGGAAAAATAGTAAAAAAAAATAAAACTTTAAGGGATAACCGAAAGTAAATTGGATTAAAAATCTAAAATTTTGTCAGAATATGCTAGAAAAATAGCTTGAAAAATTAAATCTTGACGGGGGTGGATTTTAGAAGGCAAATAAAAAATAAATTGGTCTAAAAATTTTGGAATATTCTTAATTTTAGTTAACATAATATTAGAAAAATGAAATTAAATGCACCCCTAAATTTTTAGAGCTATAATTTATTTTTAATTTACTCTTTACCTCCCCCCCCTCACCCACTCTATTTAAGATTTAATTTTTTTAACAATTTTTTTATAAGTAGTACATAAAATATTCTAACGCAAATTAAGCGCATCCACATATTAAAAATATTTTGAGTCATTTAGCGCACCCCCTAAAACGCATTCCCCTTAGAGATTTAATTTTTCTAACAATTTTTTTATGGTATTTTAAGTCAAATTAAGTTCTTCTCCAAGTTTTTAAATTGTTAAAGCAAGTTTTTATGTTAATATTGTATTTTCAATTTATCCCCTAAAACTCACCCCTATTCAAGATTGAATTTTTAAAATAATTTTCTCAATATTATGTTAACGCAAATTAAACGCATCTTCAAATGAATTTTTGGAGCAATAATTTATTTTTAATTTACCTTTTTTGAATTTTCACCCCCCCCCCCCCAACCCCGTATTCAAGATATAACATTTATTTACAATTTCATCAATAATTACTAACACAAATTTTTCGCATTTTCATATTAAAAATAATATATTAGATCCATTTATTTTTAGTGCAGCCTCTAAAACCCACCCCCTTTGAAGATTTAATTTTTCTAACAACTTTTTCCATATTTTTAACTCGAATTAATTGCTTCTCCAAGTTTTTAAATTTTTACAACAAATTTGTATGTCAATATTTTATTTTCAATTTACCCCCTAAACCCCGCCCCTATTTAAGATTTAATTTTTTAAATAATTTTTTTAATATTATGTTAACGCAATTTAAATTCTTTCCCAAATTTTTAGATTTTTAGAGCCATTTATTTTTAGTTCATCCCCTAAAACCCACGCTCTCGGAGATTTAATTTTTCTAACAATTTTTTCAATATTTTAAATTCAAATTAAATGCATCTCCAAGTTTTTAAATTTTTGAAGTAGTTTTTTATGTTGTTGATATTTTATTTTAAATTTACCCCCTAAACTCCACCCTTATTCAAGATTTAATTTTTTAATCAATTTTTCCAATATATACTAACGTAAATTAAGCACTTCCCCAAATTTAACAATTTTTAGAGCCATTTATTTTTTATGTACCCTGTAAAACCAACCCTCTTTTGAGATTTAATTTTTCTAACAAAATATTTCAATGTATTTTAAGTCAAATTAAGTCCTTCTCCAAGTTTTTAAATTTTTTAAAGCAAGTTTTTATGGCAATATTTTATTTTCAATTTATCCCCTAAAACTCTCCCCCTATTCAAAATTTCATTTTTAAAATAATATTTTTCAAATTCTATGTTAACGCAAATTTAACGCATCTGCAAATGAATTTTTGGAGCAATAATTTATTTTTAATTTACCCTTTACACCCCGCCCCCCGTATATAAAACCCACCCCCTTTGGAGATTTAATTTTTCTAACAATTTTTTCAATATTTATAAGTCAAATTAAGTGCTTCTCCAACTTTTTAAATTTTTAAAACAAATTATTATGTCAATATTTTATTTTCAATTTACCCCCTAAACCCCGCCCCCATTTAAGATTTAATTTTTTAAATAATTTTTTTAATATTATGTTAACGCAATTTAAATGCTTACCTAAATTTTTAAATTTTTAGAGCCATTTATTTTTAGTGCACCCCCTAAAACCCACGCGCCCGGAGATTTAATTTTTCTAACAATTTTTTAATGTATTTTAAGTCAAATTAAGCCCTTCTCTAAGTTTTTAAATTTTTAAAGGAAGTTTTTATGGTAATATTTTATTTTCAATTTATCCCCTAAAACTCTCCCCCTATTCAGGATTTAATTTTTAAAATAATTTTTTTCAAATTCAATCTTAACGCAAATTAAACGCATCTTCGAATGAATTTTTGGAGCAATAATTTATTTTTAATTTAGCCCCCCCCCCCCCCCCCGTATTCAAGATATAACATTTATTTACAATTTCATCAATAATTACTAACACAAATTTTTCGCATCTTCATATTAAAAATAATATATTAGAGCCATTTATTTTTAGTGCAGACTCTAAAACCCACCCCCTTTGAAGATTTAATTTTTCTAACAACTTTTTCCATATTTTTAACTCGAATTAATTGCTTCTCCAAGTTTTTAAATTTTTACAACAAATTTTATGTTGATATTTTATTTTCAATTTACCCCCTAAACCCCGCCCCTATTTAAGATTTAATTTTTTAAATAATTTTTTTAATATTATGTTAACGCAATTTAAATGCTTTCCCAAATTTTTAGATTTTTAGAGCCATTTATTTTTAGTTCATCCCCTAAAACCCACGCTCTCGGAGATTTAATTTTTCTAACAATTTTTTCAATATTTTAAATTCAAATTAAATGCATCTCCAAGTTTTTAAATTTTTGAAGTAGTTTTTTATGTTGTTGATATTTTATTTTAAATTTACCCCCTAAACTCCACCCTTATTCAAGATTTAATTTTTTAATCAATTTTTCCAATATATACTAACGTAAATTAAGCACTTCTCCAAATTTAACAATTTTTAGAGCCATTTATTTTTAGTGCACCCTGTAAATCCAACCCTCTTTTGAGATTTAATTTTTCTAACAATTTTTTAATGTATTTTAAGTCAAATTAAGTCCTTCGCCAAGTTTTTAAATTTTTTAAAGCAAGTTTTTATGGTAATATTTTATTTTCAATTTATCCCCTAAAACTCTCCCCCTATTCAGGATTTAATTTTTAAAATAATTTTTTTCAAATTCTATGTTAACGCAAATTTAGGGCATCTGCAAATGAATTTTTGGATCAATAATTTATTTTTAATTTACCCTTTACACCCCGCCCACCGTATATAAAACCCACCCCCTTTGGAGATTTAATTTTTCTAACAATTTTTTCAATATTTATAAGTCAAATTAAGTGCTTCTCCAACTTTTTAAATTTTTAAAACAAATTATTATGTCAATATTTTATTTTCAATTTGCCCCCTAAACCCCGCCCCTATTTAAGATTTAATTTTTTAAATAATTTTTTTAATATTATGTTAACGCAATTTAAACGCTTTCCCAAATTTTTAGATTTTTAGAGCCATTTATTTTTAGTTCATCCCCTAAAACCCACGCTCCCGGAGATTTAATTTTTCTAACAATTTTTTTAATGTATTTTAAGTCAAATTAAGCCTTTCTCTAAGTTTTTAAATTTTTAAATGAAGTTTTTATGGTAATATTTTATTTTCAATTTATCCCCTAAAACTCTCCCCCTATTCAGGATTTAATTTTGAAAATAATTTTTTTCAAATTCAATGTTAACGCAAATTAAACGCATCTTCGAATGCATTTTTGGAGCAATAATTTATTTTTAATTTAGCCCCCCCCCCCCCCGTATTCAAGATATAACATTTATTTACAATTTCATCAATAATTACTAGCACAAATTTTTCGCATCTTCATATTAAAAATAATATATTAGATCCAATTATTTTTAGGGCAGCCTCTAAAACCCACCCCTTATGTATTTTAGTAATAATTTATTTCTAATTTACCCTTTACCCCCCCCCCCCCCCCCCCCGTATTCAAGAGATAATATTTCTTTAACAATTTTTCCAATATATGCTAAAGTAAATTAAGCGCATCTCCAAATTTAAAAATTTTCTGAACCATTTATTTTTAGTACACTTTGTGAAACCCACCCCCTTAGGAGATTTAATTTTTATAATATATTTTAAGTCAAATTGAGTGCTTCTTCAAGTTTTTAAATTTTTAAAGCAATTTTTTATGTTAATATTTTATTTTCAATTTATTCCCTAAAGCCCAACCCCCATTGGAGATTAAATTTTTAAAATAATTCTTTCAATATTATGTTAATGCAATTTAAACGAAACCCCAAATTTATAGATTTTTAGAGTCATTTATTTTTACCGCAGCCCCAAAACTTCACCCCATTTGGAGATTTAATTTTTCTAAGAATTTTTTCAATATTTTTAATTCTAATTAAGCACATCCCCAAATTAAAATTTTTTTAAAGCCATTTATTTTTAGTGCACATCGTAAAACCCACCCCTTTTGGAGATTTAATTTTTCTAGCAATTTTTTTAATGTATATAAGTCAAATGAAGTTCATTCCTAAATTTAAAAATTTTTAGTACAATTTATTTTTAATTCATCCCCTTGGTAAACTATTTTTCATCCCTAAAATTTTTTAATTATTTTTCCAAAAATTATTTCCCTTCGGCAAGTAATATTTCAAAAGTTTCAAGTTTAGTTTTTACTTTTTTTTGAGAATTTTGGCGTTCACGAGAAAAATTGATCGCTTTCAAATGTACACCCTGTATATATGCTTCTTAAAATTTCGAACAGAGAACAATTGCCGGCAACAATTACTAAATGTTTTATTTTGCCGTTGTCGATAACATAGCCACTTCCTATTTTTAGGTTAATGTTTTAAATCTGACAACGTAATAATATTGCTAAATGTTCTGCACCGATATGAAGGAAGTAGTAATTAAAATAGAAAATAGTGAAGACCCGAATATCAAAGAAGAAAACCAAACTTTTTCTATCGACAATGAGGTATTTTTAGAAAAATTGGAAAATGATAACAAAGAAATTAAAAAGGAAGAAATCGAAAGCACCGATTTCAAGCTAGAAGATTTACATCACGACATTGACATTAAAGAAGAGAAAGTAATTAACGAATCGCAATTGGATGAAGATGTCGCAACACAAATCTGTAAACAATCGGAATGTGGGGTATGTAACGTAGCATTTTCTAATTAATTGCAATCGGAGAAAAATACATTGGTGAAAACCTTAAAAATTAATACCTGTAAGTCATGTGACCGCATCTAGATTAATTTTTTTTTTTCTAGACTATGGGCCGGTCCCGAAGTCGTGAGTTCCGCAATTATTCCGAAGAAGCTATGAACGATGCTCTTCGGGCAATTCAGGTTGATAACTTCAGCGTACGAGAAGCCAGTAGAAGGTTTGGTGTTCCTAGGGGAACGCTCCAGGATCGAATTCACGGACGAGTGCAAATGGGCTTCCAAAAAATGGGTCCGGGAACTGTTTTGAGCAAGCAAGAAGAAGATGACCTGGAAAATTGGCTGATTTCAATCACACATTGTGGATTTCCACTGAAGAAGTCCGATCTGTTAAATTCGGCGAAATCGATCATTTCGGCAAGCGACCGAAAAACGCCATTCAAAAATAATAAGCCGGGTCAGAAATGGTATAGTTTATTTTTAAAGCGACATCCGAAGCTGGCGTTGCAAGAAACCGAATGTTTTACCAAGGGAAGGGGGTTGGTAACGAAGGAGTGTATCCAGCAGTGGTTTACGGAGCTTCAACTTGTTTTGGAACGACACGGTGCTCTGGACATTCTAGATGACCCTTCGCGAATTTTCAATGGAGATGAAACCAGTTTTTCCTTGTGCCCGAAAAGTGGAGAGGTTTTGGCACCGAAGGGATACAAAAATGTTTATGATTTACAAAAAGATAACGAAAAGGAAACTATTACTGTGTTTTTGATTTTTTCGGCAGATGGGAAAACTCTACCGCCAATGGTTGTGTTTCCGTTTATCAGGCCCGATAAAGCGATTGTAGATAGCATACCCTCGGAATGGTTTTTAGGGCGATCAGAAAGTGGATGGATGGAAACCGAGATCTTTTTTGAATATCTAGCCGATGGCTTCGATAAGTGGATTGACGATAATAACATCTCGAGACCGGTGCTGCTTTTTGTCGATGGACACAAATCTCATCTGTCGATGGATCTTAGTCAGTATTGCGGTAGCCTCGGAATCATATTGTATGCACTTCCGTCTGTTACAACTCACGTAATGCAGCCTGCTGACGTTAGTGTTTTCAAGCCACTTCGAAGAAGCTGGAAGGAAACAGTTAGGAAGTGGCAGGGTCAAAGTGAAAATGTTAACTGTACTTTAAGTAAATTTACGTTCTGTTCTTTTCTGAAAACCGTTTTGCACGATGAAAATTTACCTGAAACAATTACAGATGCTTTCAGAAAATGTGGTCTTTTTCCGTTTAATTCCGAAGCGGTCACTTATTTTAAATGTACACAACATTTCTCTGAAAGTTCACACAGCCAGATGGATTCTGATGAAGCTAATAAAGAGAAAAAAACATACAAAATAACCAAAAAAAATTTAGAAATTACACAGGGTGTTTTAACGAAACTACAAAATATATTCCGTGATCGAGGTATTACCAATATAAACGCAATTCAAAAAGAATTAGAAAGCATTAAAGCAGGAATTACTGAAAAAAAATTAGAAAACTCGGATTTGTTTAATGAAGCATTAAATGATTCCGAAGAAAAAAGTTCCTCCGAAACAGTTACGAAAGGATCGGAGAGTCGAGTAGATAATTTAGACGAAACAAGCAAACAACAAACAAAAGAAAATAAAATCAATATTTTACAAAATATTTCGTTGCGTAAAATTAAGGAAACAATAAAATTTCCTGAAACGACTCACGATGTCAAAACCAGTATTATGCAAGATATTACTGTTTCTCCGAAAGTAAATACAGACTTGTTAAGAAAACAGTTGGTTTCGCCAGCTCCACGTAAAGCTAATTTGCCACCGGTAATTTCTTCTTCGAAGTTACGTAAAATTTTGCAACAAAAATTAGATCAACATAAAAAAATTGAAAATGAGAAAGAGAGATGTTTAAAAAGGGTTGCAGAAAAAGGTGCAGGTAGTACTCAGAAACGTCAAAAAAAAGTTAGCAAGGTAACGAACCAATCGGCTACGAGCAGTGATAAAACGGGAACATGTAAAGTTAAAGAAAAGTGTGCGATTTGTAGTGACGACTTGGAAAGTGATACCGAGGAAAATGATTTTAAAAATATTGGTTGTGATCAGTGCCCCAGGTGGTACCATCTAAAATGTACACTTTTTCAGGGATCCGATTACTTGGAAATTGCCGATTCAGACTTTATTTGTACTTTTTGTGTTACAAGAAACACCGAGTAACTTGGCTACCTTGTATTTTTTACAGGTTCAGTTTGTTAAATAATTTCCGTTATCATTTTATATTAGGTGTATTTACCTCAAATACATATTTTCAACTTGAGTAAAACTAAACCATCAAACCTTGCTTGCTTTTAATAGCTACGGTTTTAAATAACAACACAATTTTTATTTATATCTTACGTTACCATCTTGGTTGCCAGGCTGCCGGAGTCTTCGTTTGGCTGTAACTAAGTGTACTCCTTCGTTGACTGCTTAGAAAGTGGTTTTTCGACAATAATTCGCTTTATTTTCGAAATAAAGCAAAAACAATAGGTTTTATAATTTTTTTTCTAGGACCCATACTTTTAAAGCCGTGACCGCTAGAATAAAAAAAAAATAATTTTACTTTCCGAACACCTCAGTAAAAAAATTCTTGCGATTTGAAAAATTTTCCTCCCATATTTTTGGCAAATGTTTTTATTTCGAAGCCATTTTCATCTAAACCGGCCAACGAACTGATTCCAAATTGAAGTTCTTCTCCGTCGCAAAGCCTATTGAAGGAATTGTTGTTCCCGAGCCGGCCACAGCTTTGAAAATATGGGTCGTGAGGTAAAAATTTATAGAATTTATACAAATCTATTTTATAGTCGAAAAACCGAAAACTTTAAGCAGTCTTCGGAGGAGATCACGAATACGTCTACAAAATAAGTTGGTGCAATACCTACACGGTGGCTTTTAGTGGATCATAGCATTATGTACAGAACAAGCAAGCCGGAGTTACATAGAAGATAGTCACGGCTTTTCGTCAGCATGACTTTTTAAATGTTCTTGGAGGTTTCCTTCATCTGCACACTTAAATTCGCAAATTTCACACATAAATGAATCCCCAACCTCATGAAGTCTTAAATGAAGCTTTAAGCTGTGCTTACGTCCACACCGATAGTTGCAAATTTCACATGTAAACGGTTTCTCCCCCGTGTGGGTTCTAAAATGTCGGTCCAAATCTCCTTTTTGTGCAAATTTATAGTCGCAAATATCACACATAAATGGTTTTTCCCCAGAATGGGTTCTTAAATGTCTTTCGAAGTTTCCTTTGTGTGCACATTTAAGTTTACAAATTTCACACGTATACAGATTTTCGCCCGTATGCATTCTTAAATGAGTATTCAAGCCTCCTTTACGCGAACACTTAAAGTTGCAGATCCAACATGTATACGGTTTTTCGTTGGAATGAATTTTTATGTGTTGATTTAAATCTCCTTTCCGTGCACATTTATAGTCACAAGTCTCACATTTAAACGGTTTCTCGCCTGAATGGGTACTTAAATGCTGTTTTAAATGTTCTTTACGAGCACTTCTGTAGTCGCAAAATTCGCATCCAAATGGTTTCTCGCTTGTATGAATGAGTAGATGGCTTTTTAAGCCTTCGTGACGTGCACATTTAAAATCACAAATATTACACGCATACGGTTTTTCCCCCGTATGAGTTCTGAGATGTTTATTCAAGTCCCCTTTCCGTACAAACTTAAAATCACAAAATTCACACGTAAACGGTTTCTCACCCGTATGAGTCCTCAAATGAATTGTTATGCTTTCTTTATGTGCCGATTTGTAATCGCAAAGTTCACAGGTGAACGGCTTTTCACCAGTATGAATTCTTAAGTGTACTTGCAGCTGACCTTTACGTCCACATTTATATTCACAAAATTCACACTTAAACGGTTTGTCACCTTGATGGGTTCTTAGGTGACTTTTTAAGCTTTCTTTACGTGTGAATTTAAAATCACAAATTTTACAGCCGAAAGGCTTCTCGCCTGTATGGATTCTTAAATGTTTATTTAAATCTCCTTTACGTGCACATTTATACTGACAAATTCCACACGAAAACGGCTTCCGACTTATTTCAACTTTGCATTCCGTATCCAGTTGAAATTCGATAATCGAAGGCTCTTCTTTTATGTCGATGGAATGATGCAAATCTTCCTGCTTGATTTCAATTTCCTCTATCTTAATTTCGGTGTAGCCTTCGGAATGACTTGGAGTTTCCTGCAAAACACATATCGTAAGTATTAGAACTGTTCGATAGATAAAATTTTTTTTTCTTTCTGTTAAAATTTAAACCGAAAGAATTACCTGCTATTTATTTAAATTATTTTATTAATCATTTTAATTTGTGTCTAAGTTTCTCTTATATTAAAAGCCATGCCTGTCTTTCTGTATTGCACCTACGATTGGTTCATTTTAAGCAACAAACTTAAAAAAATAAACTAATCGAAGAGTGACAGTCAGTGCGGCATCCAGGCCGCACGGTCTCTGATTGGTAATCGAGTTCCATTGAAGCAAAATAAATTTTCGAAGTTTTCCAGGTTTTCGCTAACTAAAAAGTAAGATTCTCCCTATTTCAGAAATAAAAAACTTTATCAGTTTTATTTTTCAGAATTTCAAAAAAAATTCCTGAACCAAAATCGTAATTTCCTCGACTTTGTGAAGAAAACTTCAAAATTTAAAAAGATTTTTTTAACCCAAAATCAATTTCCCTGGTTTAAAAGTCAAACAATAATTTTTTATCAACTTAACATAGTAAAAATCAATTTTTCGAAACGTCGACAATTTCAGAAATTTCGTTTTTGTATTAAACAAAAATTATAAAAAATATTAATTTTATCTCAATTTCTCGAGGTTAAAAATCAAAAAATATCCTATATCAATTTAAATACAGCATAAAAATCAAATTTTGACAACAAATTTTATTAAAGCAATGCCTGTCTTTCTGTATTGCACCTCCTTATTGGTTCATTTTAAGATGAAGCAACAAACAAGATGATAAGCAACAAACTTAAAAAAAAATTGGAAGATTGTGCGGCCTCCGGGCCGCACGATCGCTGTCTATAATCACGCTCTGATTGGTAGTCGAGTTGCACTAAAGCAAAATAAATTTCCGAACTTTCCTATCTTTGACAAATTTCAGAAATTTTACTTAAAATACATTTTCAGTTTTATTTTTCAAAATTTCTAAACCAAAATCGCAATTTCTTCGACTTGGGCATAAAAATCAAAAATTATTTTCAAAATTCAAACCACTACAAATTTCAGAAATTGTAAATTTTTGAAAATAATTGTATTTTTTTCATTTTTTATTTAAAAAAAATTGTGAAGAAACTCATTTTTTTTTCTCAAAATTTAAAAAGAATTTTTTAACACAAAATCTCAATTTCCCTGGCTGCTTTATAAAAAAAATATTTGTTTATCAACTTAAAAAATAATAAAAATTATTTTTTGATTTTTAATTTAAAATCGTAAAATTCAAACTTCAAATTGCAGAAATTGTAAATTTTTGAATATAATTGGTATTTTTTTCGTTTTATACAAAAGAAAAATTGTGAACAAAACTTAAATTTTATAACTGTTTTTCAAAATTTAAAAATAATTTTTTAACCCAAAATCTCAATTTCCCTGACTGGTTTAAAAATCAACAAATTTTTTTTATCAACTGAAAATAGCAAACATTTTTTAAAATTTTTAAGCCAGTCAAGGAAATCGCAATTTTGGGTTAAAAAATTCATTTTAAATTTTGAAAATCAATTATAAAAATAAAGAAGTATATTTCTCTATTTTTTAAAAATTTTACAATTTGTCAAAATTGTAAACTCAAAAAAATATTTGTTTATTAACTTAAAAAATAGTAAAAATTATTTTTAATTAGAAATCGTAAAATTCAAACTACAAATTTCAGAAATTGTAAATTTTTGAAAATAATTGATATTTTTTTCATTTAATACAAAAAAAATAATTGTGAACAAAACTTAATTTTTCTAACTGATTTCAGAATTTAAAAATAATTTTTTAACCCAAACTCTCAATTTCCCTGACTGCTTAAAAATCAACAAACTCTTTTTTATCAACTGAAAATAGCAAAATTTTTTTTAAATTTTTAAGCCAGTCAGGGCAATCGCGATTTTGGGTTAAAAAATTCATTTTAAATTTTGAAAATCAATTATAAAAATAATGAAGTATTTTTTCTCAATTTTACAATTTGTGAAAATTGTAAAACTCAAAAAAAAATATTTGTTTATTAACTTAAAAAAGAGTAAAAATTATTTTTAATTAGAAATCGTAAAATTCAAACTACAAATTTCAGAAATTGTAAATTTTTGAAAATAATATGTATTTTTTTCATTTCTTATTTAAAAAAAAATTGTGAAGAAACTCAATTTTTTCTTTTCAAAATTTAAAAAGAATTTTTTAACCCAAAATCTCAATTTCCCTGGCTGCTTATAACTCAAAAAAATATTTGTTTATCAACTTAAAAAATTGTAAAAATTATTTTTTGATTTTTAATTTAAAATCGTAAAATTCAAACTACAAATTTCAGAAATTGTAAATTTTTGAAAAGAATTGGTATTTTTTTCATTTAATACAAAAAAAATAATTGTGAACAGAACTTAATTTTTATAACTGATTTCAGAATTTAAAAATAATTTTTTAACCCAAACTCTCAATTTCCCTGACTGCTTAAAAATCAACAAACTCTTTTTTATCAACTGAAAATAGCAAAAACTTTTTTTGATTTTTAAGCCAGTTAGGGAAATCGCGATTTTGGATGAAAAAATTCATTTTAAATTTTGAAAATCAATTATAAAAATAATGAAGTATTTTTTCTCAATTTTACAATTTGTCAAAATTGTAAAACTCAAAAAAAAAAATTGGTTTATCAACTTAAAAAATAGTAAAAATTATTTTTAGATTTTTAATTAGAAATCGTAAAATTCAAACTACAAATTTTAGAAATTGTAAATTTTTGAAAATAATTTGTATTTTTTTCATTTTTTATTTAAAAAAAATTGTGAAGAAACTCAATTTTTTTATTTTTTTTTTCAAAATTTAAAAAGAATTTTTTAACCCAAAATCTCAATTTCCCTGGCTGCTTATAACTCAAAAAAATATTTGTTTATCAACTTAAAAAATTGTAAAAATTATTTTTTGATTTTTAATTTAAAATCTTAAAATTCAAATTAAGAATTTGTTAAAAATAATTTGTATTTCTTTCATTTTTTATAATTTATTGTTTTTCAAAATTTAAAAAGAATTTTTTTAAGCCAAAATCTCAATTTTCCTGACTGGTTTAAAAATCAAAAAATTCTTTTTTATCAACTGAAAATGGTAAAAATTATTTTTGATTTTTAAGCAAGTCAGGAAAATCGAGATTTTGAGTTAAGAAATTCATTTTAAATTTTAAAAATCAATTATAAAAATGAAGTATTTTTTCTCATTTTTTTTCAAAATTTTACAATTTCTAAAATTTGTCAAAATTTGATTTTTTATGATTTTTTTATGAACCTCATCAGAGAATTTGAGGTAAAATTAATGTTTTTTATACTTTTCTTGAATACAAAAACGAAATTTTTCAAACATTTTAATTTCTGAAATTATTTGTTTCAAAAAAATAATTTTTTTGTTGACTTAAAATAATAAAAATCAACTTTTTGAATTTTGACAAATTTCAGAATTTGCAAATTTTTGAAAATAAATTATATTTTTCTTCGTTTTTGTATTAAAAAGAATTAAGAAAAAAAAATTAATTTTTACAATTGTTTTTCAAAAATATTTTAACCCAAAATCTCAATGTCTCCGAGGTTAAAAATCAAAAAATAATCCTGTATCAACTTAAATAGAATAAATTGTATTCAAAAATAGATTTTTTTAACTAAAAATTTCAAATTCCCTGCCTGGCTTGAAAATCAAAAAATAATTTTTACTAATATTTTCAGTTCTAAAAAATATTTTTTTGATTTTTAAGGCAGTTGGAAAATTGAGATTTTGGGTTAAAAAATTCATTTTAAATTTTGAAAATCAATTATAAAAATTAAGTATTTTTTTCTCAATTTCTAAAATTTGAGTTTTGCTGCTGTATTTAAGTTCATACAGAATTATTTTATGATTTTTAACCTTGTCAGAAAAATTGGGATAAAACTAATGTTTTTTATAATTTTTTTTAAATACAAAAACGAAAAAAAAACAACAAATTTTTCAAAAAATTATAATTTCTGAAAATGTTGATGTTTCGAAAAAATAATTTTTTTGTCGACTTAAAATAATAAAAATCAACTTTTATTTTATTATTTTTATTTTTTTATTTTTTATTTTAATTATTTTATAATTATTTTAATTATTTTAAAAATATTTTTTTGATCTTTAAGCCAGTCTGGAAAATTGAGATTTTGGGTTAAAAAATTCATTTCAAATTTTGAAAATCAATTATAAAAATTAAGTATTTTTTTCTCAATTTCTAAAATTTGAGTTTTGCTGCTGTATTTAAGTTCATACAGAATTATTTTATGATTTTTAACCTTGTCAGAGAAATTGGGATAAAACTGATGCTTTTTATAATTTTGTTTTAAATACAAAGACGAAAAAATTTTTCAAAAATTTATAATTTCTGAAAATGTTGATTTTTCGATAAAATAATTTTTTTGTCGACTTAAAATAATAAAAATCAACTTTTTGAAACTTGACAAATTTCAGAACTTATATATTTTTTCGTTTTTGTATTTAAAAAATTCATTTTTACAATTTATTGTTTTTCAAAAATATTTTAACCCAAAATCTCAGTTTCTCCGAGATTAAAAATGCAAAAACTAATCCTGAATCAACTTAAATAGAAAAATTTTTAAAAATTTGTATTTTTCTCGTTATTGTTTTCAAAAAAAAATTCTTAACTCAAAATCTCAATTTCCCTGACTTCGGCTTGAAAATCAAAAATTAATCTTTTATGAACCTAAATCGTAATTATCAACTTATCAAACCTCGACAAAATTCAGAAATTGTAAATTTTAATAATTCACGTAAACAAAAATTTCCTCGAAACAAAATTTTTATCTTCCGAACTCCTTGTAAGGAAAGCATTGTTATTTAAAAAACTTGAGCCCTATTTTTCTGACAAATTTTTATGTTTCGGGGTTCCCGAAGCCATTTCGATTATTTTTGGAAAATGTCTGTGTCTGGGAATACTATAGCATCTAAACGAAGCAACATAATCACTCCGGATTTTGAACTGGAGTTTTTGTCTGCCGTAGCACGAAGTCATCGAAGGAACGGGGAGTTTACTCGATACGATAAGACAAACCATCATAACTTCGAAACGCAATGAAATAGGTAAAAGTTCCTTATGACAAAAAATTATCACCATTAAATTTCCTACAATTTTTTTTCTAAAATGTACAGGGTGTCTATAAAAACATCACCAACGCTTTATTGTAGACTCATAAGATATTATTAGACAGATTTAACCCAAATATGGGTTTGCTAAAAGAAATAAAATTGTTTGGTTAATAAACAACCACGTTCGGAAGATAATTCGATGGCCGCTTTAGATTTTTGTGACTGTACCGAATGTACCGTTCGGGTTCAACTTTTGAGTGCACGATGGTACTATCAAAAGCGCAAAAATGGTATAATATAAAAAAATCATAAACTCTACGATGTAACTTTTCACCTGCATTCCCGAAGAATCCAGTCCGAAGTCGCATTTTAGTCTTTACGGGAGAGCATTATTTGACATAATTTATTATGAATTCTTATAAAATTTTGTATATTTATCATTGTGATTTTGAGACACTTTGCTTCCGATACATATTCATAATTTTTTAATCGTGGAAGTACATTTAAAATCTACACGATACAAAATGTCCACGGTTTGAAGACATGCCGGTAATTTCTATTTCTGTGTGTGGGGTAAAAATAGTTACGATCAAATCTTACCATTTTCTGGGTCAAATTGTGTTAGAGGAGCACTCAACTTGGGTAAACACAAAAAATACTGTCGCACACAAATATTCGATTCAAATCACTTCCTGCGGTTGCCTAGGAGGCGGTGATTTGTATTTAAGTATTATTGAGTTACAATTTTATTAATTAGACTTTTAATCGATTTTATAGTAATTTACTAGGTTATATTCGCTGTAGTTTGCTGACGGCCATCTTTGAACGCTAACCTATAATTCAAGTCAACATGTCAATTATCAGTGGGTAATGTAGAAATTAATTTCTCATTATTATGTTTGACATATTTCTGACAACAGCATTCAGAAGAATTAGAAAATGCTAGCAAAGATAGAGGAATTAAACGAAATGGATGTGAAAGTAGACGAATTCTATCAGTCCAGTGACATTAACGCGAAGGTATTTTCAAATGGCTATAAAAAAATTGAAACGAAGGACATGGATATTAAGCTAGAAAACTTACATCACTCAATTGACATTAAAGAAGAAACTTTGACTAAAGAATATAATGGAAAAACAGCAATGCACCAAAATTTTAAATGTCAGGTATGTAACGAAATGTCTACCACTAAATTGCAACTTCGGGAGCACACAAAATTTCATCGAGACGAGAAATTATTTGAGTGTAACATTTGCGATTTTTGTGTTTTTCTTTTTTTTTTTGGGCGACTTCTGCAGTGTCAGAGGAAGTCATCTCTTTGATCTCGATTGTAACTTCGGAAAGAATTGGAGTGATCAACTTTTTATCTTTCTACTTTATTATATGCATTTTCCTGTCAAGTTTTGACTGCTTTTCTTTTATAGCTTAGCCTCCGACGTGAGTTTTTCCATCGACAACATTTTTTGTTTAGTTCGTGAAGGTTTCATTCTTTTTTGAAGTTCCGTCTTCTTCCCGATTGATGTTTGTCTGTTCGAAATCTTTCGAACCATCTGTCCACTTCCTTTAAGTTTCAAAAATTTTTCTCGGAGCATTTATTATTTTGTTTTAGAATAGCGACGCCCTGTCCGTACCAGCCGCTACTGTCGTACTTCTGATATTTGCAACTGAGAAACATAAATTCAGTGGAGGACATAAAATTAAGTATGATTAACAAAAGCCAGCTCAGACACAAAGGCAAATCCTTGCAGAGTAAACCGCAGGTCGAAATTTTGTAGACCGAGTTTTCTTTTTGTTTCAAGATTTCTGAAATTTTTGACACCCACATAATGTATATTTTGGTTCGTTGTGAAATCTTTTTTGTGTAAGCCGGAAACCGTCGACATCACATTAAGATCTTATGATCTAAGTTTTGACGTCATTAATTTCAGGTTTTTTCTAGGATACAACTGCTTCATGCCATTCAATTAAGACAGAATTTAAACTGGAAGATTTGCATCATTCTATTGACATTGAAGAAGAGACTTCAATTCTCAAAACAGAATTTCAACTGGATTCCCAATCCAGTCCAGAAACCAGCGACAAACCGTTCAAATGTGAAATATGTAATTATAAATGTGCGCGTAGAAATTGTTTAAAAATTCATTCAAGAATCCATACTGGCGAAAAACCGTACGTTTGTAAGTTTTGTGACTATAAATGTGGAGACACTTCACGGTTAAAAGCTCACATGAGAATTCATACCGGCGAGAAACCATTTAAGTGTGAGATTTGTGGTTTCAGAAGTGCACGAAATACAGGTTTAAAGAATCACATTAGAATTCATACGGGCGAAACGCCATTTGTGTGCGAAATTTGTAGCTACAAATTCGTCCAACAGGGAAGTTTAAAAAGACATTTACGTATTCATACCGGCGAGAAACCGTACAGCTGCAAAGTTTGTGATTATAAATGCATCAGTAAAGGAATTTTAAAAATACATTTAAGGACGCATACTGGCGAAAAGCCTTTTTCCTGTAAAATTTGTGGCCATAAATCTTCACAAATAAGCAACATTAAAGTTCATATGAGAACTCATTCGGGTGATGGTTACGAACCTCGGATGGCGAAAAGAGAGGTGTCGAAATCGTTTACGTGTGGAGTTTGTGATTACGGGTTTGCACGTAAAGGAGATTTAATGGTGCATTTAAGAATCCACAGTGGGGAGAACCCGTTTGCGTGTCAAATTTGTGATTACAAATGTAAACAAAACGGAAGTTTAAAAAAACATTTAAGAACCCATACTGGCGAAAAACCGTTTGCTTGTGAAATTTGCAACTGCAAATATTCCCAAAAAAGAAGTTTAATAAAGCATTTGAAAACTCACTGACGGGAAATAGTTTGCAGGTTTAGTGCTTCTAGTTTTAGTACTATTGTACAAATTAGTAGATAATAAAAGAAAACTATATATTATTGCAATTTCCCAAAAACCCCATTCTGCGGATTTTAGGTTAGTGCAATGTAGTACTCGGAAGCTAAACGCTCCCTCGTCCTAGGAAATTCACACTCGCTTGAACAAAATATTGCATTACATCACTGGTTAAATAAATATCTATTTGAAGTATTGTGCCTACTCGTTTTCCTGTATACCCACAGTCAATCAGAAAAATATTCGAACACTTTGAACGTCGTTGTGTAGCCGTAAGAACTCGAAAGAAATCTTAAACTCGCCAGAGAATCTGCTGCTGATAATTTACATGGTCCTTCGAACCGGATTCCGGTCCACTTATTCAGGTCTTTCAAATTTTCCTCGTTTGAGCCTAGCTTCAACGTGGAAATAGGCGATATAATTTCTAAAATGGGGGACAGGCTTAAGACTCTAAGAAAACTCAGCTCTTAAGCCAAGGAATGTGAGCCTCCCATATGGTAGATGCCAACGGGTTGATGGTGGCTGCAAAGAAAGGATTTCACAAGTGATTACAACTTCTAAGCCAAGCGGTTCAAAGTAGAAAAATGCTCCGTTGGGTATCAAGGAATAAGGCCTAAAATATACATTTGTTATAGGGCTTCAAAGAATGGAACAAGGGGAGGCAAGGTGATGGCAGACCTCGGGCTCCCAGAGAGGAAAGCTATTAAGTTAATGGCCTAAGTTCCATCGAAATGATACCCCATCTAGTGTCACATCATCAGCTCTTAGGCCAACAAACAGAAGGTGGATAGCAGCCCTAGGGTTTCAAACAAAGAAAGTCCAGGTAGAGAAAACCTTTAAGGGTTCCAAGGAAGGGAAACTCTTAAGTCAGTGAAAAGCCTTGGGGAAACCAAAAAGCCTACCGAAATCATCTGATATTGAGTTGATCCCTTCAGCAAAGGGGTCCAAGATGGAGAAAAACCTTAGGGTTCCAAGAAGAGGGCCTATTTTGCCGTATAATTCGTCAAACGTAGATGTCAACGTACATAGGCTGAAGGACAGCTCCGAAGCTACAAAAGAAGCCTTCTCATCTAGTACAGTTCTTGACATGTGGAGTACAACAGCACTATTGAGGTTTCAAGGAAAGCACTCTTATCATGTGGCACAGTCTCACAGATGAGGCTCATGGTGCAGCTATTAAAACCACAGCCAAATGGAAGAGCAGCCTTCTGAAGCTAAAGGCTTCATAGAAAGGGGGGGGGGTCTCATGAAAGATTACATATTTTATCATTAGAATTTCAATTGTTTTTTCACGTCGAAATGTCCTAGATCCATATAATGCAGTGGCAGCTCGTATGGGAGGACGATGCGGAGCTGTTTTTCCAAAACAAAATATTAAATTCCAATTATTTTATTATTGCTAACCATTTTAAGTTACCAACCTAAAAATAATGAAAAACTGACAAATCAGTGCGGCCTTCAGGCCGCACAAACTGTGCAATCTGGTTTTAAAACAATGAAGTAAATAATAATGTGCTGAGGTAGCGTCCATTAATTATGTAGAGGATTTGAGAAGAGTGGGGGAAGATGAGACCCCGGTTTCACAAAACAGAATATTAAATTTCAATTAGGTACTTCATTATTGCTAAACATTTTAAGGTATAAACCTAAAAAATGGCAGAGTGACCGGTGTATCAGTGCGGCCTTCAGGCCGCACAACTCAATGTTATTTTAATTAGTTAAATAAACATTGTGTCGAGGTATTATTGCTAACCGTTATAAATTACCAGCTTAAAAAATGGAAAATTGATGGGTTAGTGCGGCCTTCGGTCCGCATACTCTAGGGAATCGAAAGTTAAAATACTTAAATAATTAATAATATGTTGAGGTAGAGCCTATTAATTACGTATGGTTTTTTTTTGGCGGGGCAATATTTTAAAAGGTTCAAAAGGTAATTTTGACTTTGTGCTAAGAACGTATAGTTTTTGAGGGTTTGAGTTCATTAATTAGGTAGGATTTTAGGGAGGGGAAGGTCAAAGCGTTACCTTTCTAAAACAGAATTTTAAATTGCAACTAATTTATTAACTGCTAACTATTTTAGTTACTAAACTAAAACAAATTGGAGAATGATGGGTCAGTGCGGCCTTCAGGCTGCACAACCTGGGAAATCTAATCTTAAAATTGTTTAATAATTGGTACGAATGTGTAAAAATGTCGCTCATTAATTACTTTGGGTGGGGAGGGGGCAAGTCATTTTCCCAAAAAAAAATACTAAATTCCGATTACTAACTATTATAACCAACCTAAATAGAATTGAAGAATTACGAGTCAGTGCGGCCTTCAGGCTGCACAACCTGGGAAATCTAATTTTAAAATTGTTTAAAAAATAGTACAAATGTAGCGCCCTTTAATTACCTTGAGGAGGGGGAAGGAAATAATTTTCCCAAAAAGATACTAAATTCCAATTACTTTATAATTATAATAATTAAACCTAAGAAAATGTTAAAAAAACAAAATTTTTAACTGTTAAGTACAAAATACATACTACAAAGAAAACATAATATTTAAAAAACGCTAAAACGACAATAATTCACATTTAACAAGAAAATAGACAAGAAAAATTACGCTAAAAAATAAAAAAAAACTAATATAATTTAAAGGCCTCTATTTCACGATTATTATCGATCCTCAGTCATGTATAACAGTAAAAATAACAAGTGAGAGCAAATATACCAATTGTATATTATAATATATTGTTTGGTATATTTGCTCTCACTTGTTATTTTTACTGTTATACATGACTCAGGATCGGTAATAATCGTGAAATAGAGGCCTTTATATTATGTTACAGAGTTTTGTATATTATTTTATAGCGTAATTTTTTCAGAATTCTATTTTCTTGTTTATTCTAAGTTCAACCCTGTTAAATGTGAATTATTGTCATTTTAGCGTTTTTTAAATATTATGTTTTCTTTGTAGTATGTATTCTGTACTTAACAGTTAAAAATTTTATTTTTTTAACATTTTGTTAGGTTTAATTATTATAGTCGAATTCATTTTAACTCGCGTATGACGTATGACTCAAAATTTACAAAACGTATGTCTTAGAGTTCTTTATATCAAACGAGATGTCAGATGTCATAATCTTTGACAAGATTTTCTGTCTCTTTTCTAGTAGTTACATTTTTTCTAAATATGACAAAGATAACCAAATTTTATACGTTAAATTTTACTGCATTTGGAGATTAGTCATACGCCAGTTAAAAAAAATTCGACTATATAACATCACATACTACTAAATACCACAAAAATACTTACAAAAAAGTTCTAAAACTTTTTTAAGTTATTTTCTATTTACTTTATAATTGTTAACTATTTTAACCAACCTAAAAAAAATTAGAGAATGACGTGTCAGTGCGGCCTTCAGGCTGCACAACCTGGGATATCTAATCTTAAAATTGTTAAAACAAACCATCATATGCCCAAAAAAAAATACTAAATTCCAATTACTTTATAATTACCAAGTATTCGCGAATAAAATTACCGATGGGGGCGCTGCTAAATTGTCAAAATGACCGTCATATGCGAGTAAATTTTAACCAACCTAAAAAAACTTGGAGAATGACGGATCAGTGAGGCCCACAGGCTGGAAAACCTGGGAAATCAAATCTTAAAACTGTTTAATAAATTCAGTGCGGCCTTCAGGCTGCACAACCTGTGATATCTAATGTTAACATTGTTTAAAAATACAAATGTGTTGAAGTGGTTTCCATTAATTACATTAGTTTGGGAGGGGGTCTCAAAAGATTCTAATAACATTATTATTATTAACCAAATGGGTAAACGACGGATGCGTGCGGCCTTCAGGCTGCACAACCTGCGAAATCTAATCTTAAAATTATTTAATAAATGGTATGAATGTATTGAAGTAACTTTGTGTTTTTGGGTGGGGGGGGGGGTCGTCTTGCCAAAACAAAATACTAAATTCTAATTACTTTATAATTGTTAACCATTTTAACCAACCTAAAAAAAATTGGAGTATGACGGGTCAGTGCGGCCCTGAGGCTGCACAACCTGTGATATCTAATGTTAAAATTGTTTAATAAATAGTACAAATGTGTTGAAGTAGCGCTCATTAATGAAGTAGGATTTGGGGGGCTATCAAAACAAAATATTAAATTCCAATCACTTTATTATTATCAACCTAAAAAAAAAGTTGATTGACGGGTCAGTGCGGCTCTCAGGCCGCATAACTTGGGCAACTTGTTTAAATGTTGAAATAAAATGAAAAAAATGTTTAAATTCTTTCATCTAGCGTCCATTAATTAAGAAGAATTATCCGGGAGGGGGGGGGGGTCGTATTTTCAAAACAAAATATTAAATTACAATTATTTTACTATTGCGAATAATTTAAAGTTGAGTAGCTAATTAAAAAACGACGGGTCAGTACGGCCTTCAGGCCGCACAAACTAGGGAATCTAGTGTTAAATTAATTAAATAGATAAATAAATATTATTAACGTATTGAAGTGGCTCCCATTAATTACGTTAGTTGGAGACGGGGGAGGTTTCAAAACAAAATATTAGATTCTAATAACATTATTAGTATTAACCAAATGGAAAAATAACGGGTCAGTGCGGCCTTCAGGCTGCACAACCTGGGATATCTAATTTTTAAATTGTTAAAAAAATGGTACCAATGTGTAAAAATTACGCTCATTAATTACTTTGAGTGCGGGGGGGGGGGGGGTTATGATCTGCCCAAAAAAAATGCTAAATTCCAATTACTTTATAATTGTTAACCATTTTAACCAACCTAAAAAAAATTAGAGAATGACGGGTCAATGCGGCCTTCAGGCTGCACAACCTGTGATATCTAATGTTAACATTGTTTAAAAGTACGAATGTATTGAAGTGGTTTCCATTAATTACGTTAGTTTGGGTGAGGGGGGTCTCAAAAGATTTCAATAACATTATAATTATTAACCAAATGGAAAACTGACGGGTCACTGCGGCCTTCAGGCTGCACAACTTGCGAATGGTACGAATGTATTGAAATAACTTTGAGTTTTTAACCAACCTAAAAAAATATTTAATAAATAGTACAAATGTGGGGGGGGGGCTATCAAAACCAAATATTAAACTCCGATCACTTTATTATTATCAACCTAAAAAAAAGGTGATTGACGAGTCAGTGCGGCTCTCAGGCCGCATAACTTGGGCAATTTGTTTAAATGTTGAAATAAAATGAAAAAAATGTTTAAATTCTTTCATCTAGCGTCCATTAATTAAGAAGAATTTTCCGGGGGGGGGGGGTCGCATTTTCAAAACAAAATATTAAATTACAATTATTTTACTATTGCGAATAATTTAAAGTTACCACCCTGAGTAGATAATTCAAAAACGACAGGTCAGAGCGGCCTTCAGGCCGCACAAACTAGGGAATCTAGTGTTAAATGAATTAAATAATAAATAAATATTATTAATGTGTTGAGGTGGCGCCCATTAACTATATAGAGTAGAGTTAAAGTAAGAATGAGAAAGCCTCTTTCAAGCGCGCCAAAAAAGTGAGGTTCTTGTTACGATAAAGATGGGGGAGGGGGGTTCAAATAATCCTTCGTTTTAAAATGTTATCGTTGCGTTATTAATCTAATAGTCTGGTATAATCAGTTCAGATTTAGTGGGGGGGGGGGGCATTCTAAAACATTCAAGATAATATAACTAAATTTAATTTTATATTAAAATATTTTGCACCTTTCCGATGTGTAAACTTTCCCGTTGATCAACACTCGATTAACTTGTTACCGGTTTCTCAAATATATTATGACTGTTTAAATGTTTATTTAATTGATATTTACGCGAACATTTATATTCACAAATTTCGCAAGCAAACGGTTTTTCCCCCGTATGGGTTCTTATATGTCTGTTTAGATCACTCGGACGTGCACATCGGTAATCACAAATTTCACAACTAAGCCGCTTCTCGCCACTATGAGTTCTTAAGTGGCGGTTCAAGGATCCCTTTTCTCCGAAACTGAAGTTACAAATTTCACAACTAAACGGCTTCTCGCCAGTGTGAGTCCTCAAATGGCTTTTCAGAGTGTGCTTTCGTTTGCAGCTGAAGTCACAAATTTCACACGTAAATGGTTTTTCGAGGGTATGAGTTTTTGCATGACGCTTCAAACCAACTTTATGTCCACAACTGAAATCACAAATTTTACAAGTGAACGGTTTCTCATCAGTATGAGTAGTTAGATGAATTTCTAAATTAGCCTTGTGCGTGTAACTAAGGTGACAAATTTCGCAGCTAAATGGTTTCTCGCCTGTATGAATTTTTAGATGCCTATTCAAAGCGCTTTTACGTGCGAATTTATTACCACAAATTTCACATGTAAATAATTTCTCCCCGGTATGAGTTCTTATATGTCGAATTAAATCACTTCTACGTGTACATTTCGAATCACAAATTTCGCACGTAAACAAATTTTCCCCTGTATGAGCGCTTAAATGAACTTTTAATTGTTCTCTGCTCGAACTTTTATATTCACACAGCTCACAAGAAAACGGTTTTTCACCTGTATGAGTTCTAATATGTCTATTTAAACCACTTCTCCGTGTACATCTAAATTCACAAAAATCACAGCTGTACGGTTTCTCGCCTGTGTGAGTCCTTACATGTCTAATTAATTCAGTTTTACTTGTGCATTTATAATCACAAAGCTCACACGTAATCAAATTCTCCCCCGTATGAAAGCTTACATGAGTTTTCAATTGTTCTTTTCGTGAAAACTTCTGCCCGCAGATCTCACAGCCGAACGGTCTCTCGCCCGTGTGAATTCTCACGTGCCTAGTTAAATCAACTCTCCGAGCAAATTTATAAGCACAACTTTCACACTTAAAAGGTTTGTCGCCAGCATGAGTTTTTAAATGATATTTTAAGCTTTCCTTACGAGCAAAGCTGCAGGCACATTGCTGACATTGAAACGGCTTCGAGCCGGTATGAACTACTATGTGCTTTTTTAAGCTTCCCCGTTGTGGACATTTATACTCACAAATCTTACATTTGAATAAATTCTTGTCGGTTTCCGTCTTGAATTCTCTATCCACTTGAAATTCTAGTATCGAAATTTCTTCTTTAATGTCGATGGAATGATGCAAATCTTCTATCTTAAATTCAACTTCTTCTACTTTAATTTGGGGGTTGGTATAAGAATGGCTCGGAGCGTCCTGTAACAAATTATTGGATTAATGGGGTCTTAGCTTTCGGGGATGCTTTTACCAAGTGCGTAGGCTCAGAGATCCCCCGTTTGTCCAGATCCATAATTCCGAATGCAGGTGCGACTCAGGGATGGTTGGTAAATTTATATCATATTTCTTAATTTTCTGCCCTCCCATTAAAAACAGTCACGGGCCGCCACTGGAAATTAGAAACGTCAGAAAATAATTGTTGCAACAAATTAGTTTATTACTTAACATGAAATACATGAAATTAGTCAAAAAATTATATGAGTATCTATGGCAACCCTGCGTAGGGTTTCAACAAATGCAGGTCGTCTATTTTTGGCTGCCCGAGATTATTTAAAATTAAAAAATAAATAGATTTAAATATTACCATTTTCTGGGCCAACTAATATAGTTTCAGAAACAGCTCGATAATCGAAAATAACTCAATCACTGTCAGGAATCCAATAAAAAAATGTGGTCGACGACCCGAGTTTATTTTTTCTTTAATATGACAGTGACGACACTGCAACTGACACCAATTTTATTTTGTACTGCCATCTCTGATCATAATTGCATAACTACAGAATTTTATTAAGGAGCTGGAGTGTTACTGAAATAAAAAAAATTTAAAATTAAAATAGAAAATAAATAAAATAATTAATAATTATTTTTAATTTTAAACATCAATTTTAGTTTTTACTGACATCTCTGATCATAATTTAGCAACTAAAGATTTTTAGTATGGAGCTGGATGATCACTGAAATAAAAAAATTTTAAATCAATTTTAATTAAAATAAAAAATAAATAAAATAATTGATATTTATTTTTGATTTAAAAATATGTCCTTCTACAGTTCGGTTTGAAATTTAATTTGTAACCTGTGCACAAATTCAATTTTTAATAAATCAATGTCATAGTTCGTCATATAACTGATTGAAAGTTAAAACTCCCTATAAAGATTTTTAAACTCGGGAGATTATAAGTCCTAAAATTTACGCTTCTCTCATACTAAAATTTGTTTCTAATTATTTAGCTTTAGAACTAAAAGACTAATTTCTGTGCCAGTACTTTTTTAACCACCGACGCGCATGAACGAATTAACGAGATTCCAGCAATTAAGATTTGTTATTTTCACGTGAACCGAGTGACGTTTAGATTTTTTTATAGTTCAAGTTTCTCTCGTTAATCCGTTCATGCGCGTCAGTAGAAGACAGATATCGGATACGGTAAAGATTTTTAGTAAGGAGCTGGATGGTCACTGAAATACAAAAATTGATAATCAATTTAAATTAAAATAAAAATAAATAAAATAATTTATAATTATTTTTGATATTAAAAATATGTCCTTCTACAATTCGGTTTGAAATTTAATTTGTAACCTGTAGACAAATTCAATGTTTAATAAATTCATGTCATAGTCCGTCATATAACTGATTGAAAGTTAAAACTCCCTATAGAAATTTTTAAACTTATGAAATTATAAGCAATATTTTTTTTTTTTTTTTTTTTTTTTTTTTCAAAAACGTCAACTTAATTTTTTTTATCAGATTTTGCGCAGTCATTGCTCAAGTCCCCCTTTCTTAATGCTAGATCCGCCACTGCAAAAATCTATAAAATAGTAATAGTATTTGTTTCAAAATTTTAAAACTAAAAATGATTTTTAAATTTTTATTTAAAACATTTCTCTGCGGATCACCCAAATTTTACGCCGATTTAGTGCATCAAGAATTGAATAAGTCCTAAAATTTACGCTTCTCTCATACAAAAATTTGCTTCCAATTATTTAGCTTAAACACTAAAAAACCAATTTTTGTGCCAGTACTTTTTTAACCACCGACGCGCATGAACGAATTAACGAGATTCCAGCAATTAAAATTTGTTATTTTCAGATCAACCGAGCGACGGTTGGATTTTTTTTTTATAATTCAAGTTTCTCTCGTTAATCCGTTCTTGCGGGTCAGTAAAAGACAGATATCGGATTTAGTGCTAATTCTTCGTAAACAAAACAAATTGTGCAAGTTATTTACTTTTTGCTTATCTGCAGTTACGCTACTGGTTTTCGGTATCGCAACCACAGCCAATTAAACATCAATTTTAGTTTTTACTGCCATCTCTGATCATAATTTAGCAACTAAAGATTTTTAGTAAGGAGCTGGATGGTTACTGAAATAACAAAATTTATAATTATTTTTAATTTTAAAAATATGTCCTTCTACAGTTCGGTTTGAAATTTAATTTGTAACCTGTGCACAAATTCAATTTTTAATAAATTCATGTCATAGTCCGTCATATAACTGATTGAAAGTTAAAACTCCCTATAAAGATTTTTAGACTCATGAGATTATAAACAATTTTATTTGTTTAAAAAAAAAAGGTGTCAACCTAATTATTTTTAATCGATTTTTGCGCAGTCACCCCTTCAAGTCATTGCTCAAGCCCCCTTCCTTAATGCTAGATCCGCCACTGCAAAAATCTATAAAATAATAATCATATTATAATTTTATTTAGTGCATCAAGAATTGAAAGTCCTTAAATTTATGCTTTTCTCATACAAAAATTTGTTTCCAATCATTTAGTTTTAGCACTAAAAGACCAATTTTTGTTTCACTAATTCTTAAACTACCGACGCTCATGATCGAATTAACGAGATTCCAACAATTAAAATTTGTTATTTTTAAGTGAACCTAGATTTCATTTTAGAAAGTGATTTTTTTTAAATCTTCTCGTTAATCCGTTCATGCGCGTCAGTAGAAGACAGATATCGGATAAAGTCCGGATTTAATGCTAATTCTTCGTAAACAAAACAAATTATGCAACTTATTTACTTTTTGCTTATCTGCAGTTACGCTACTGGTTTTCGGTATCGCAACCACAGCCAATTGTCGGGCAATCCGCGAACCAATCGAATAATTCATAAAAATCACAACTAAGATGACGGCGTCTGTCATTTATTAAAATTAAAGAAATGGTAAAATAAGTTGATTTTTTTGAATATTTCGGATTGATAGTAAACCAAAAATAGATTATTAAAAAAACTGATCAGGATTTCAATAATAAATCGAGTGGTAAACCTGATGGTTAAATTACTTACATCGAAGGTGGTATTTTCAACGAAGTGCCAGCGAAGAACGTGAAACAAATGACATGGATATTAAACAGGAAGAACTGCATCATTCGATGGACGTTAAAGTTGACACTTCAATTGACGTAGGGACATTTTCTGAACAATCGGGAGATGGAAGCAACGAAATTAAAATTGAAGACGTGAAGATCAAATTAGAAGACTTACATCATTCGATCGACATTAAAGATGAAAGTTTCGTTAGCGAAGCTCATCAGGTTCATGATTACTGTCGGGTATGTAACCAAGTCTTTGTTAATAAATTGAAGCTTCGTGAGCATGCAAAAATTCATACTGCCGAAAAATCCTATGAGTGCAGCATTTGTAATTACAAATCTTCTCATGCAGGACACTTAAAAGATCATTTACGAGTCCATACGGGCGAGAAACCATTTGAGTGTAAAATTTGCGATTTTAGATCTTCTCACAAAGGACATTTGAAAGTACATCTACGAATCCATACCGGCGAGAAGCCGTTCGGGTGCAAAGTCTGCGACTTTAAATGTTCGGTAAAAGCAAACTTAAATGATCATTTACGAACCCACACCGGCGAGAAGCCGTTTCAGTGTAAAATTTGTGATTATAAATGTTCCCGAAAGGAACATTTGAAGGTACATTCACGAACTCATACCGGCGAGAAACCTTTCGAGTGCAAAGTTTGCGGCTTGAAATGTTCTCTAAAAACAAATTTAAAAGATCATTTACGAACTCATACCGGTGAGAAACCGTTTGCGTGCGATATTTGCCACTTAAAATATTCTCGAAAAGAAAATTTAAATGATCACTTGCGAACTCATACAAATGAAAAACCTTTTGAGTGCAAAATGTGCGATTATAAATTTTCTACAAGAAGACATTTGAAAAGGCATTTACGAATTCATTCAAGCAAGGTGTAACGGAGAAGATTATTGGCATTGAGAATAAATTATGTGCTATAAAAAATTGGTTTCTCACAACTGGTTTTATTTACCTAGTTTCCTCACTTTCAGGAACGGACAGCTTGTTTACGATAAAAAGTTGGTCCGTGCTTGGTGCAACTGCCGAACTAAAGTACTAGAAGATACGGGTAAGTGTTTAGAACGTAGGTGAGGCAATAGTTTTGCACCGCAGCTTTCAGCGTTGCAATAATCCAGCATCGCAACGTTTCGAAAACCTGAAGCTAAACATTCGAGGCCACAGAGAATGTAAAAGAAACTCAATTAAGTTCTACGCAGCTTCGATATGGTTGCTGGCAAAAGTTGTTAAGGCTGCAACAGACCAATGTAATCAGGATTGTAAGTCGTAATATCACAGAAGCCCATAAACCTGAAAGCGAAGCAAAGATTTAGAAAATAGCATTCCGATAATAAAAATTGAAAAGAAAAAAAACATCTGTGTATTTAGAAGGAGGGTAAACACTAAGAGTCCAACACTACCACACCACAAAAAGGTATTTATTATGGCACTGCTGGGTGTTCACACAGTCACGGTTAATAAATTTTATGCAACGAAAACAATCCAGATCGTTTTGAAATTTTTCCAATTAAATCAAATATGTTTTTTCCAGTTGTACCATTTTCGGTGCCAAGATTTAACACTCAAAACTCATAAATAAACCGATCACTTACAATTACAAACAAATTAATAAACTTCCAGCTGACGTTACAAAAAAAATGTCAATTGTTTTTTTAGAGCCATCTCTGATCAGTATACTGTAACAAACCACGATACTGGTACTGGTAGTTTTTGTTGTTCAGAAGGCGGTGCAGTTAGAATTACTTTAAAAGTAATGCCAATTTAACTTTTGGAAGTTCAAAAGTCAGAAATGCCTTGTGTACAGACCACCTGTCACACCTTAAATTTGAAATTATCGCTTAAAGATGGCGTAGAAAAAACAATTTACAATTAAGGTTATAATCGTGATTCTTCGATTTTTTCAATCAGAAAATGGTAACATTTAATGTAATTTATTTAAATTATACTAGAATAGATGGTCAAAATTTTAAATAATATCAGCCAGCAAAAAGTGGGACGATTGGTATTTTTGTTGAAATTCTCATTTATCCTTCGAAGATATCGGAAACCAACTTAAAGTATCTAACTATTTTGCTCGTGATTATAAATGTAGGAAGTCAAAGTATTGTCTATATTTACCATGTGTAGTTGTTTTTATTAACATTTTGTCTCGGTAGCTCCACCAGAGGTGTCCAACCCCACGAGGAGAAACTTGTTGAAAGAAACTCAAAGCCGATCCAGGTTCGGTAGCAGGAATTTCAAACGAAATCATTTGAAAAGATAACATTGTCATGGCCCGAAGAATAACTATCAACGGAACTCGATAACGAGAGCACAATCGTAATTACATACTACCGATAAAATTAGAAAAGAGTGAAGCATTTGAAAAATTAAGTGATTGATTTAAAACTTTAATTTAAGCGAAAATTACCATAAATTTAATTCGACGTTGTCATGGTAACGTCGTATTACTAAAACGGCTCCAGCGATCGAAGTGCTGCACGGAATAAGTTGTAATTTATTCGGTATAACGAGGAGATTGTCCCAAAATTATCCTGTGAATTTCACCGGGAGATTTTTATAATCAAATAGGAAATTGAAAAAATAATTAAAAGAGCAATGATCGCTAGAGGGGTAATTCATTGTCAGTGCATCGTAACTAAATTTAATTAGAAGGTAATAAAACATTTGAACAAAGTGGAAATATATTAAAGTTTCGATAGTGAACGAAGAACGTTGAAAGTTACCAGGGCCGTACAGTAATCTACAAACGAGGTAGACTGGATTACGGTTATTATTTGAGACAACAACAGAAATGTGGACAAATCAGTGAAATATTAAGGTTTTCCTTTGATTTTATTTGGGCACCGAAGCTTTCTGATCCGAAGTTGAAAGCTACGAAGATAAAAATTGGAATAATTAATCTTCCGCACCGGCCATTTAGAAGGAAATCTTGTTATCGACACCGTAAACCCATCTGGAGCATTAAAAACACGTGGTGATTCAAGGTCCAACTATTTTTTTCGAAAACTTGAAAGCCAGCATCCGATAGCAGAAGAATTTCAGAAGCTACTCGAAGCGAATATTATCCAGCCGTAATCTTAACTGTGGCCAGCCCATTGCACATTCTAACGGAGAAGAATCAGAATGACGTCCATTTGGCGACTACGGAATATCAACCGGACTGATCAAATTAAAATGGCAATTATAATTACCGTTACATTATAATAGTTCAAAAAGCCACTGTTCGGGCTTCGAAATTCAGGTGAAACTCTCCAGCAATTCATCGATGAAGTTCTAAAAGGTTTAGATTTTGAAAAATGAATGAGAACTCGATCGAAGATTTTCTAACAATTTCTACACCGAATATTTTAAAATCTAGTCGAAATTAATTTATTAATCAAACTACTACCATCGGAATTCCACTCCGATATTTTTTTCTTCTTTCTCCCTCTTATTTTTAAGTTACCGTGAAGTTTAATGTATGATATATATTTGGGGGGTCCATTGGATTCTTTCCGAGAGGAATTTTAAACTTTTAAGCGGAAGTCAACTCAATCATCGACATATTGTTACAATTGCTAAGGCTTCCCGACCATCTAGTTTATATTATATTTGTGTTTTGGAAGTTACGTGCGTACTAACGAGATGCTTTTTGCAGGAAACTCCAGGTGATCCAAACGGCTACTTACAACTTAAGTCGGAAGAAATTGAATTTGAATTGGAAGATTTTTGTCATTCCATTGACATCAAAGAAGAACCATCGGCTTCAGAATCTCCAACGGAAAGTGAATACGAACCTCGGAAAAATGGGACATCGTTTGTCTGTGTACTTAAAATTGTCGGAATTTATTCTGCCGAGAACTGGTTGCGGTTATAGATGTAACGCTCCAGCCGATTTAAATAGACATGTAAGAATTCATAATCGCGAAAAATCATTTATTGATTTCATTTAAGAAAGGAAAGTTCATTTAAGACGTCATACAGGCGAGAAGCCTTTCGCTTGTGAATTTTGTAGATATAAATTCTCACAGCGAGGAACATTAAATGCTCATTTGAGAACTCACACGGGTACAAAACCGTTTACTTGCGAAATTTGTGGATATAAATGTTTCCGTGGTGATCAATTAAATATTCATTCGAAAACTCATAGATTGTGACGTACAAATAAGTTTGTTTCCAAGTATCAGGAAGCCATCAAAACCTGAAAACTATTAAGAACAATAACATTTTTAAAACGCGATTTACTCTTTCGGTGTGATTAACTTGCGGGTGGTAAACTTTTAAAGCTTTTTAAACTTTTTAAACTTTTAAATTTTTTGGATAACCAACCGGTTTCATAAAAAACAACAAAATTTCATTTTGAATTTGTTAACATTTCTGCTCTTAATTTAATTCATAACTCGAAATCCGTTGATTCTAGACTATAAAGGGTTAGAATCTATTTTGTAGATAAGCGTATGTTCTTCAAAAAATAACTAATCCGTTAACAATTAAATCAATAGCTTCGGAACTACGGTCGTTTGAAGACAAAAATTATAAAAGTTTTAAGAAAAATTATTCTAACCCCCCCCCCCCCCCAATGGTTTGGTCATGGACAAATATTGTGTTTAAAAGTGTATCCCATATAAATGTCTAGTCCTGACTGATTCATCAACGGTCAAACCTCCGAGATGGTGAAAACTTCGGTGTCTTCCGAGATTTACACGGTCACGAAAGTAACCTGTATACAGGGTGTGCTCGTGACCGTGGAGAACCTTTGATGGTGATAGAGGACACTTTTCTAAAACAAATTTGCAAATAAAATTTTTGTGCAAGTCTAAACCCTTGGGGGGTAGCACCCTTTAAAACAATTTTTGAATTTATGATTTCAAACGGTCATAGCTCCTATATTATTGATTTTTTAGGCTTAATAGATTAGAACTTTTTTAAAGATCATTCGCTTATCTACAAATTAGGTTATAACCCCTTATCGTCTAAAATCAACGGATTTCGAGTTATAAATAAAATTAAGTAAAAAATGTAAAAAAATGCAGGTTTTTCTTTACTTTTATTGCGAACCCCGCATTTCTTAAACAAAACGTCTTAGAAAAAAACTGACGGCCCAAACTGGATAGGGAATTTAACGGTCCACAAAAAAATTTTTCTGGAAAACCAGCTGTTTTCACAGAAATTCTGAAAATAATGAACAAGGGTTTGGACTTAGACAAATATTTTATTTGAAAATTTGTCTTAAAAAAGTGTTCTCCACGGTCACGGGAACACCCTATATATTATATAAAAAAAATAATACAAATATTGAAAACTTGAAAAAATTGCATTTCTTCCTAAATCGGAATCACCGTTAAAGTAAGTACAGCAGTAACTTGAACACGAAACTCAGTTTCGAATCAATTTGATATTTTTTTTTTTTTATAACTGAGGATGTTACAAATTTTTTTTTTGGTATAAAATTATTAATTTATTGTTACATACTTAGGTGAATTATGTTTAAAACTCCAACAGCCCAGTTCTATTCAATTATTATAAATTTAATTTACATAAATTATATCTTAAAATAATTGATTTTTATGAGTTCTTAAATGTTTACTTAAACTACCTTTACGTGAAAATTTACTACCACAAATTTCACACTTAAACGGTTTCTCGCCTGTATGAATTCTTAAATGAATTTTTAAGGTTCCTTTCTGACAACATTTTAAGCCACAAATGTTACAAATATACGGCTTCTCGTCAGTATGCGTTCTTACATGATGTTTTAAGTTACTTTTCCGAACACATTTAAAATTACAAATTTGACACGTGAACGCTTTCTCGACTGTATGATTTTTAAAATGAATTTTTAAGTATTCCTCCTGTGAAAATTTACGGTCGCAAACTTCACACTTAAACGTTTTCTCTCTAGCGGTGTGAGTTTTTAAATGCGTTTTTAAGTTTCCACTCTGTGAAAACTTAAAATTACAAATGTTACATGTGTACGGTTTCTCGGCGGTATGAGTTCTTAAATGCATTTGCAACGACCGCTTCTGTGAACTTTTGAAGGTACAAATTTTGCACGAAAACGGTTTTTCGCCTGAATGAATTCTCACATGAAGTTTTAAATCTCCTGATCGTATACATTTGTAATCACAAAAATTACATGCAAACGGCTTGTCGCCGGTATGAGTTCTTAAATGTATTTTTAAAACACCCTTATAGTTGCAGCTATAGTTGCAAATATCACACGAAAATGGTTTTTCGCCTGTATGAGTTCTTAAATGAATTTTTAAGGATCCTTTTTGTGAGCATTTAAAGGTACAAATATTACAGGCGTACGGTTTCTCCCCGGTATGGGTTTTTAAATGAAGACTTAAATGTTCTTTACGCGAACTTTTATAGTCACAAATTTCACACGTATATGGTTTTTCGCCAGTGTGTGTTCTTAAATGAAGTTTTAAATGTCCTTGTTGCGTAAATTTATACTCGCATATTTCACATGTATACGGTTTCTCGCCAGTATGAGTTCTTACATGAAGCTCTAAATTTACCCGATGTGTAGATCTGTAGTCACAATATTCACACGTAAACAGTTTCCTATTTCTTTCCGATATGCATTCTCGATCTGACGGAGGTTCTAGAACTAAAGATTCTTCTTTAATTTCAATGGAATGATGTAAATCTTCCACCTTGAATTCCATTTTTATGGTCTAAATTTAGAACGTACGACAATACGGTTCCTGCAACAAATAAATCTTTAGTATGCTAGAACAAAAATTCGAAACCGGTTCATTTAGAAATATAATTTCTTTATTTATTTTAAATTATCTCAAAAGGAAATTCCGTAACATAAATTAAATAATTCATTTTTGCTTATTTTTAAAATTTTAGAAAAACTTTGTTTACCCTCGGATGCTACACCTGACGATCTTTCTTCCGACTTATATCTACCGACGTCTGTCCATAGTGATGCCGCTTCAAAAGGTTCCTTGAGATGGTCTTCTGTTTCTAGCAGCAATTGAGACTCCGAAAGAAACCAACCCTTCTCTGCGTAGAACGAAGAGCCAGGGGATGTGAGAGTGCCGATGAGGTATTTTTAAATTCCAATCTACTGTCCTAAAACGCAAAGACACATAATAAGTGTGTGGTTAGGCCTAGTGATCAAAAATACTAAGTTCGTACACAATTTCCAATCTCGATAAAAAATAGGCTGATTGTTCAGGAGTGAACAATAGGACTGATGAAGAATTTATTGTAATAAACCAGATTGGTTAAAAATTAACCAACGGAGATTATTAATTATTTTTAACGACATAAGAAGCCACAGTAATATTTACAATATAGTTTTTTTTTTCGTAGGTTTTTGAGATATTTGTTTGATGTGAGGGAATCTAAGCCGAGTAATGATTATTTTGTCGCTTTTTTCTTTTCGTGTGGGGTTGGCGGTGATAAATATTGTGCTTCGGGATTCAACTTCTGTCCCTAGTGCTGTTCGTTCTTGCATTCGGGTTCTGGTGATGTTTATGCCATTTGGGTTAATTGTACACAATTTCCAATCTCGATAAAGAAATAGGCTGATTGTTCAGGAGTGAACAATAGGGCTGATGAAGAATTTATTGTAATAAACCAAATTGTTTGAAAATTAACCAACGGAGACTATTAATTATTTTTAAGGACATAAGAAGCCACAGTAATATTTACGATTCAGTTTTTGTTTTCGTCGGTTTTTAAAATATTTCTTTGGTGTGAGGGAATCTAAGCCGAGTAATGATTTTGTCGCTTTTTTCCTATCGTCTGGGGTTGGCGGTGATAAATATTCTGCTTCGGGATTCAACTTCTGTTCCTAATATTGTTCGTTCTTGCATTCGGGTTCTGGTGATGTTTATGCCATTTCGGTTAATCGTACACAATTTCCAATCTCAATTTAAAAAATAGGCTGATTGTTCGGAAGTGCATAATAGGGCTGATGAAGAATTTCTTGTAATAAACCAGATTGTTTGAAAATTAGCCAACGGAGATTATTAATTATTTTTAAGGACATAAGAAGCCACAGTAATATTTACGATTCAGTTTTTTTTTTGTAGGTTTTTGAGATATTTGTTTGATGTGAGGAAATCTAAGCCGACTAATGATTTTGTCGCTTTTTTCCTTTCGTCTGTGGTTGGCGGTGATAAATATTGTGCGTCGGGATTCAATTTCTGTCCCTAATGCTGTTTGTTCTTCTGTTCGGAATCTAAGCCGAGTAATGATTTTGTCGATATTTCCTTTCTTCTGGGGTTGGCGGTGATAAATATTATGCTTCGGGATTCAATTTCTGTCCCTAGTGCTGTTCGTTCTTGCATTCGAGTTCTGGTGATGTTTATGCCATTTCGGTTAATTGTACACAATTTCCATTCTCAATAAAAAAATAGGCTGTTTGTTCGGGAATGAATAATAGGGCTGATGAAGAATTCATTGTAATAAACCAGATTGTTTGAAAATTAGCCAACGGAGATTATTAATTATTTTTAAGGACAGAAGAAGCCACAGTAATATTTACGATTCAGTTTTTTTTTTGTAGGTTTTTGAGATATTTGTTTGATGTGAGGGAATCTAAGCCGACTAATGATTTTGTCGCTGTTTTCCTTTCGTCTGTGGTTGGCGGTGATAAATATTGTGCGTCGGGATTCAATTTCTGTCCCTAATGCTGTTTGTTCATCTGTTCGGAATCTAAGCTGAGTAATGATTTTGTCGATATTACCTTTCTTCTGGGGTTGGCGGTGATAAATATTATGCTTCGGGATTCAATTTCTGTCCCTAGTGCTGTTCGTTGTTGCATTTGGGTTCTGGTGATGTTTATGCCATTACGGTTAATGGTACAGAATTTCCATTCTCAATAAAAAAATAGGCTGTTTGTTCGGGAGTGAATAATAGGGCTGATGAAGAATTTATTGTTGTAATAAACCAGATTGGTTGAAAATTAACCAACGGAGATTATTAATTATTTTTAACGACATAAAGCCACAGTAATATTTACCATTCAGTTTAATTTTCGTAGGTTTTTGAAATATTTGTTTGTTGCGAGGGAATCTAAGCCGACCAATGATTTTGTCGCTTTTTTCCTTTCGTCTGTGGTTGGCGGTGATAAATATTGTGCGTCGGGATTCAATTTCTGTCCCTAATGCTGTTTGTTCATCTGTTCGGAATCTAAGCTGAGTAATGATTTTGTCGATATTACCTTTCTTCTGGGGTTGGCGGTGATAAATATTATGCTTCGGGATTCAATTTCTGTCTCTAGTGCTGTTCGTTGTTGCATTTGGGTTCTGGTGATGTTTATGCCATTACGGTTAATGGTACAGAATTTCCATTCTCAATAAAAAAATAGGCTGTTTGTTCGGGAGTGAATAATAGGGCTGATGAAGAATTTATTGTTGTAATAAACCAGATTGGTTGAAAATTAACCAACGGAGATTATTAATTATTTTTAACGACATAAAGCCACAGTAATATTTACCATTCAGTTTAATTTTCGTAGGTTTTTGAAATATTTGTTTGTTGCGAGGGAATCTAAGCCGACCAATGATTTTGTCGCTTTTTTCCTTTCGTCTGTGGTTGGCGGTGATAAATATTGTGCGTCGGGATTCAATTTCTGTCCCTAATGCTGTTTGTTCTTCTGTTCGGAATATAAGCCGAGTAATGATTTTTGCGATATTTCCTTTCTTCTGGGGTTGGCGGTGATAAATATTATGCTTCGGGATTCAATTTCTGTCCTTAGTGCTGTTCGTTGTTGCATTCGGGTTCTGGTGATGTTTATGCCATTACGGTTAATGATACAGAATTTCCAATCTCAATAAAAAAATAGGCTGTTTGTTCGGGAATGAATAATAGGGCTGATGAAGAATTCATTGTAATAAACCAGATTGTTTGAAAATTAGCCAACGGAGATTATTAATTATTTTTAAGGACATAAGAAGCCACAGTAATATTTACGATTCAGTTTGTTTTTTGTAGGTTTTTGAAATATCTCTTTGGTGCGAGGGAATCTAAGCCGAGTAATGATTTTGTCGCATGTTTCCTTTCTTCTGGGGTTGGCGGTGATGAATATTGTGCGTCGGGATTCAACTTCTTGCCCTAGTGCTGTTCGTTCTTGCATTCAGGTTCTGGTGATGTTTATGCCATTTCGGTTAATTGTGTACAGAATTTCCAATCTCGATAAAGAAATAGGCTGATTGTTCGGAAGTGAATAATAGGGCTGATAAAGAATTTATTGTAATAACCAGATTGGTTGAAAATTAACTAACGGAGATTATTAATTATTTTTAACGACACAGTAATATTTACGATTCAGTTTTTTTTTTATAATTCTTTGGTGCGAGGGAATCTAGGCCGAGTAATGATTTTGTCGCCTTTTTTCTTTTCGTCTGGTGTTGGCGATGATAAATATTATGCTTCGGGATTCAACTTCTCTCCCTAGTGCTGTTCGTTCTTGCATTTGGGTTCTTATTATGTTTATGCTATTTCGGGGTGGTTGTATTTAAATAATCTTGCATGCAACACCATTATCGAGGCAATGTAGTTTTTAATATTTCGAGACTTCCGACAGGCAGAATTTTGCTTGCCCTTACGGAAGGTCACGACGCACTGATATGTAATTCTTGTTCGTTGTCTGATCTTAGCTTGGAAATTTTAGTATCCTGACTTTCCCGAATGACTACGCATTCGTATTTGTAGTTCGTTGTCGTTTGTACTTTCGCTTATAACTGTAGATGACTCGAAAATAAATATTATTAAAAAATCAAAAAACTTACCCCTTCTCCTTTTCCAGATCCAGTAATTTTCTCTGCAAACGGTTTCCTAAATAGTTATCGAAGTTAAATACATAAGTTTTACACTTGACTATGAGTCGTAACAGGCATGGCTTGAACACTTGAATGAGTGTTTACGTGAAATTTTATACCCGCAAGTTGGACATTCAAATAAATTGCTGGATTTTTTTGCAGATGTCTGTTGTTTAATATCAATTGAATGATGCAGACATTTTAAATTAAATTTTAATTCTTCCGACTCTTCTGTTTTAATTTCATAACTGCTATTCAAATTATGGGATGGACTCAAAACTTCTCGGATGTTTTCCATAGTTTGTAATTCTTCACGGGGTAGAATTTGAACCACATCTGTAAATTATTCAGAGATCATAAGAATGCACAATAACAATCGGGAGTTATGGAAGCCTTCGGATCAAACAAAAATGGGAAAAATGATTGGTAATGGAACAACCTAATTTAATCGCAGCTGATGATTATTTTAATTTTACAAAATCAATTTTCTTACGTGTGAATAATAATATATTTCACTGATTGCATACAAAACACAAACGTCAAATTCGACATAACTAAAAAATGTAAGTTAGTGACAACGCCATCTGCTGTAGAGAGATAATATTAATATTTGAGTGCGTTCTACCGTTAGCTGCGTTGTTTATTTTTGTTAATTATTAAAAACAAGCTTCACATTTTTAAAAGTTAATTGATAAATTGTTACCGTAAGCTGCAAATTGTAGTTTTGTAGGGGTAGATTTAATGTAGTGTAAATTGACAGGAAGTTCTTGAACTGACATGTGAACGGATTTTCGTATTTTCGCATAGAAATCGCATTTTTGGATAGTGGAATGCATACAAAAACATCCTAAAAGACATAACAGTGATGAAGTGATCCATAAAAATAACAGAAGAAGAAAATACGAAAATCAATTTATAAATCACCATGGCAACGAACACATCTTCGGAAGCCGATAATGTCCACGATGCTAGATGAATCGAACTCAAATTTGAGATTTGGCATTAGAAAACCCAACTGCAATTTTTCCATAAATTTTAGTCAAATCGGAGAAAATTTTGGAAAATGTTTTTTGAAGTTGTCAGCGACATGAAAATTTTTACCGAAACTATTGGTGAATCAACAAGTAAAAATTTATTTAAAATTACATTAAATAAATGTGAAAAGTGGCTTCGATTACTAGGAAGATTAATATAAGTGTTTGTTAAAATAATTTACCGTCATTGCAATTTGACAACAAAAATTTGAAGTTGTTCGTTGCATTCAACAATTGGAAAACTGGAATTTTCAGGACATCTTTGCATTAGTAGATAGAAGTGTTATCGACATCATCAAATGAAAAACACCGCAAGGTATTTAAATTCAACATTCTATAATAAAAAAGTATTAATTTTTAGTCCATAGTTAGTTATTTTTTTTAAATATTCACCTGTTAGATTTATTCCACCATTACACCTAACATCCACCCGTATTTCAATGAAATAAATCAGTGCTCTAGAAATGCAAAGTTCCACTTTACTGCAACTAAATTTGAGGTTAAGAGGAAGTGGTTCACGTCACGCTGAAGGAATTGTTTTAACTACAGAGTGAAATTATTTTAATAAACCTTTTATTTTGGTATCAGAACCAAGGCTCTAATTTTTTTACTATAGATTTACTTTTTCGCATGAGTTCTTAAGTGTTTTTTAAATTTTCCTTTGAATGCGCATTTGTAGTCACAAATTTCACAGGTAAACTGTTTCGCACCGGTATGAGTTCGCACATGTGTGTTAAAAGCGGCCTTATGTCCAAATTTACAGTGACAAATTTCACACGTATACGGTTTTTCACCGGTATGAATTCTTAAGTGAACTTTAAGTTGCCCTTTTTGCGCACATTTGTAGTCGCAAATGTGACACGTGAACGGTTTCTCGCCAGTATGAGTCCTTAAATGAAGTTTCAAATCGTCTTTACGCCTCGAAGTGTAGTCACAAAAATCGCACTTATACGGTTTTTCCCCTGTGTGAGTTCTTAAATGAATTTTAAGCGCGCCCCTGTGGGAAAATTTAAAATTACAAGTTTCACACGTGAACGGTTTTTCCCCGGTGTGAACTCTTAGATGAACTTTGAGTTGTCCATTTTGTGTACATTTATAATCACAAATTTCGCACATGAACGGTTTTTCGCCGGTGTGACTTCTCAAATGAATTTTTAAGGCTTCGCTACGGGCGGTTGTATAGCTACAAATATCGCACTTAAACCGTTTTTCGCCTGTATGATTTGTTAAATGAATTTTATAAGCGCCCTTATGTGTAAATTTCCAGTTACAAATTTTGCACATAAATGGTTTTTCACCGGTATGAATTCTTAGGTGACCTTTAAGCTGCGAACTTTGCGTACATTTGTAGTTGCAAAATTCACACTTAAATGGCTTCTCGCCAGTATGCGTTCTCAAGTGCAGTTTTAAAGCTTCCTTACGTGCTGATGTATGGTCGCAAAATTCACACGCGAACGGTTTCTCGCCAGTATGAATTCTTAAGTGAATTTTTAAAATCGCCTTCCGTGCACATTTATAATCACAAATTCCACACGCAAACGGACGTCTGCTTGCTTCCGGTTGAGATTCTACAATCGAAGTCTCTTCCTCTTTAATGTCAATCGAATGATGTAAACCTTCTAACTTGATCTTCATTTCCTCTTCCGTCTTAATTTGCAAGTTGTCATCTGTACGTGCAGAGTCCTGTAACAAACATAAAATTTTATAGTATCAGATGCGGCAAACTTATGGGAGTATTTAAAAATTCACAAATTTTTTGATAATCCTTGAAATTCCTTGGAAATATAATATGGGTCTCTTTGAAATCTATGGGCTGCTTAGAATTCCTTGAAGATCATGTAAATTTCTTAAAATTCACTGGAATATATTGGTAAACAATAGGTTTGGAAATCTATAGAATTTTATTAAAATTTTTGAAATTTCTGAAAATAATCTGAAATTCTTCACAACTACGAATTTTCAGGAATTTCTTAAAAATCGCTGAAGTTCCATCAATTCTTTAAAAACCACTGAAAATCATTGGAAATCCATTGAATTCTTCGGAAATTCATAGAATTCTATGGAAATTCCTGGAATTCACCGAAATTTTTTTTAAATTCTTGGAATTAATAATTATAAATGCTTGAAAATCTATGAAAATCTCTGAAATTCCTTATGAATTACTAAATTTCTATAAAAAGTGAAGGTCCTTGAAATTTCTTGAAAATTAATGGAATTCTTCGAAAATCTCTGGAAATTGTTGGAAATCCTTGTAATTTTTTGAAAACACTTAGAAATCTATGGAAATTTTTTGGAAATCACTAGAATTTTTTCAAATTCCAGGAATTCTCTGTAAATGCTTAGAAATTCATGAACATCTCTGAAATTCTTTAGGAATTACTGAAATTCTATGGAAATCCCTGAATTTTTTCGGAAATCCTTGTAATTTCTTTAAAATACTTAGAAATCCATGGAAAATATAAATATTCTTTATAAAATCTACAGAATTCTGTAAAATTCCATTGAGTGTTGGAAGAAATCACTGGAATTTTTTTCAAATCCTAGAAATTCATTTCTGGAATTACTGAAATTCTATGGATATCTCTAGAATTCTGTGAAAATCCCCGATTTTCATGGTAATCCATTGAATTCCGAGTTTTTGGAATTCAAATTGAAATTTTTTGAAAATACCTGGAGTTCCTTGAAATCCCTAGAATTCATTGAAATGTTTTGGGAATTCTAACAAAATAGAAATTTCAAATCTTTAAAAATTTTTTGAAAATACCTGGAAATTATTGAATCTGAATGTTTTTGAAATTGCTGGATTTTTTTTTAAATTCATAGAATTTTAGAAATCTCTGAAATTCCTTAAAAATCACTAAAACTCTTTATCTCGTGAATTTCTGGGAAAACATTAGAAATAATTGAAATTCCTTGGGTATTTATGGAATTTTTGAAATATCTTAAAATTCCTTTGAATTGTCTGGAATTTTTTGGAAATCTTTGTATTTTATGAAATTCATGGAAATCTCCGAATTTAGTTGAAAATCATTGAAATTATTTAGAAATCACTGGAATTCTCCTTGGAAAACACTAGAATGAATTAAAATTCCTTAAAATTTCAGAATTCCTTGAAAACTACTAAAATTCTTTAGAAAACGCTGGAATTTCTGGGAAAACATTAAAATTAATTGGAATTTCGTGGGTATCTATGAAACTTTTGGAAAACCCTAGAATTATTTGGAAATCAATGGAATTTCTCAGAAACACCTGGAGGTCTTTGCAAATTCCTGAACTTCCTGCAATTCCTTAAAATCTCAGGATTTGCTTGAAATTCTTTAAAAAGCACTGCTATTACTTGAAAAACACTAAAAATCCTCGAAGAATTCTTAGAATTTCCTGGAATTTCTTTGAAAATTTTTAGAAAGCTCTGAAATTCCTTCCAAATTGAAAACCTATAATTGTTTGCAAATTCATGAACTTCCTGGAACAGAAAATTTAAATTAAAAAAAATTTCAATTCAAATTCCTTGAAAAGGAAATTTCTGGAAATCCTTACAAATCCATGGAAATCCTGGAGTCTTTACAAATTTAGAAATTTCCTTGAATTCCTTTAGAATTACTGATTTTTTTTCGAATTCACCGAATTCTGAAACCTTGGAAAGCACTAAATTAATTGGAATTTGGAAATTCCTAAAATTATTTGGAAATCCCTGGAATTTCTGAAAATCCATCTGGAATTCTGAATCCTGTGTACACAATTTTTATTTTTCCATTATACACCTTTGTATTATCAAATATTAAATTGTATTTGGTATTATTTATATGAAAACGAAAAACCTGGTTATTTTTAGGTTAAAAAAAACTTGATCCGCCACTGTTTTTAACCTACATTTTTATTGTTTGTCCGAAATTTTAGTCTTACCATTTTTGCGCCTCACGACGAAATACAGAAGTTCACAAATTTTTGTCAATGGAAGTTGGACGAAGATCTTGGTGGATATTTGGTAATTTTAAATTGAGTAACTTTGGCCTTACGAGATGTTTTAATACAGACTGAGAATTTCTCACATGCTAATATCTTACAATATTTATCGTAACACCGATGGGGAAGCTGTTTCTTCAGCAAAAAACTCGGTAATATCATCGGTTTAACTACACTGCCGTTGAACGATCAATGTTACATTCTAAGGCCATCTCTGTTCAGTATCACGCAAACACTAAATTCTTCGTTCCAATCAACAGGAATATAAATGTTTCAACCTGAGGTCAGCAGATAAACATTTATCCTTATTGTACAGACCTACGGATTAAATTCATGCTCTCCACTATCAACTTTGATTAATATTTTTTTTTGTTTTTTAATTTAATTAATAATTAAATAGAGTACGCTAGGTACGGCACTGATTCTGTGTAAAATGAAAATAAACAAAAAATGTAACAAACATAACCTACAAAATAGTGACAGCTCGGGTTTACTTTACAGCTGAAGTACACCTAACCAAATACTTTAAAAACAAATTGAAAGAAATGGCCGTTTCTAGGAAAAAGAGTTCTGCGGTGCAAATTAATATTTTAGCCGAAAATAAAGATTTAATTAAATAAATTCAAAAAAGATAAAAAAGTCGTTTTCGTATCCTTTTTTTTAATACCAATTTTGGTTTTATATAGGTTCTCGAAATGTTACCAAATTTAAATTTTATTTAATACAAAATTTCCAGATTGTGCGGCCTGAAAGCCGCACTGACCTCTGTCAATTATGACACTGACCTGTCATAATATCTCAATAGTTTTAAGGTTGGCAACTTAAAATGAACCAATCGGAAATGTTTGAAGCGTACGAGGCGCCATCTCCACAATTTTACTAAACTGAGATTTACGCTTGGGGATTTCAAGGATGTTCAACTTGGCCGTCAGCGCTGCGCCACTTGATCTACAATGCGTAGTTCCGATTGGCGTACGTTTACGCTGGTGTTGGTTCGGGCATCACGGTTACATTCTGGTTAATTTCCAATTTTGTTATTTATTTAAATGAAATTTTAATTTTACATTTTGAACTTTTGGAAATTTTGGAGGTTGGAAAATAACATAGCAATATATATTAGACTATGCATAGACCAATATGAGCAGCGAATCACAAGGCAGATTTTTGAAAGCTTTCTCAGGTTTTCCTTAGGATTTTTTTCAAAAAATTGAAAATCAAAAAAAATTCTACTACAAAGATTTTTTGGTTTTTTCTAAAATTTTCAGATTTTCTGGGATTTCCTTATATTTTTTCAAATTTCTCTAGATTTTCTTCGCTTATACACCAGGTTTCCAGAAGTTCAGAGAGTGAAGGAAAATCTAAGAAAATCCGAGGAAATCTTAAAAAAGTGAAATTTTACAGCAGGAAAGACTGGGGGGGGGGGGCTGAAGACTAAAATTAACTAAATTTATGTAAACTTTTTTGACTCACAAACCTCATTAGCCCCTCCCCATTTTCTACCTTTCTCTCTCCACATACCTACTACATTTTTCGGAAATTTTTATTGCCAATCTCAAAAATTTTAAGGTTAGCTGTTTCAGTGCGGACTTCAGGCCTCACAACACGATCCATCTCTGTCTGTATTTTTCTACTTAACCAATCTCCAATTGATCATTTTAAGTTAACAACCTAATACAATTTTAAGATTATCGAAAATTTATCAGTTTATCAGTGCGGCCTTTAGGCCGCACAACTTGGTCATTCGAGTTTAAAATATAAAATACAAAATGTGGTATAAATTGGGTGGTTATAACACAAAATAGAAATGCATTCAAAATTCGTGTTAAAAATGCAAATTATTGATGTATTTGAAATTAAAATTTTGGATCTGACGAGTATAACCTTCTTTTCTTCGACAGAATTATCTGGTTAACAATTATCTGCCGGAAGCTCGGATGTTCGGAGGTAAGTGAGTCGCAGGTTCTCCACTGATCTTAACATTGTTTATAAAATAAACAATTTTGGGGGTTACTTAAACATTTATTTAATATGGCGCCACTCAGGGCCCTGGACGGATTAAAGTATTTGCGCCAGGATCCTGAGCGTTTTTCGAACTCTACGCATCGAAATTAGTCGATTTATGCAATAAAAAGAGCACCCAAATTTTTCACGATTTTTGAAAAAAACCTAAGGTTAACCCCTTTGAATTTTTTTGACCCCAAAAAGTGAAAGTCTCATATCTGATGCTTTTTCGATATTTTCTTGTATATTTTGAGCAGAAAATTCGATTGGCGCAGACAGATTCCTCGTAAGTATGATATTTTAAATTTTATCTGGCTTTAAAGTAAGCAAATGCCATGCCAATTTGACGCTCCTTTGCTTCGCATTTTGAGAAGGAGTAAAGTGTTTGCGCCAGGATCCTGAGCGTTTTTCGAACTCTACGCATCGAAATTAGTCGATTTATGCAATAAAAAGAGCACCCAAATTTTTCACGATTTTTGAAAAAAACCTAAGGTTAACCCCTTTGAATTTTTTTGACCCCAAAAAGTGAAAGTCTCATATCTGATGCTTTTTCGATATTTTCTTGTATATTTTGAGCAGAAAATTCGATTGGCGCAGACAGATTCCTCGTAAGTATGATATTTTAAATTTTATCTGGCTTTAAAGTAAGCAAATGCCATGCCAATTTGACGCTCCTTTGCTTCGCATTTTGAGTAGGAGTAAAGTGTTTGCGCCAGGATCCTGAGCGTTTTTCGAACTCTACGCATCGAAATTAGTCGATTTATGCAATAAAAAGAGCACCCAAATTTTTCACGATTTTTGAAAAAAACCTAAGGTTAACCCCTTTGAATTTTTTTGACCCCAAAAAGTGAAAGTCTCATATCTGATGCTTTTTCGATATTTTCTTGTATATTTTGAGCAGAAAATTCGATTGGCGCAGACAGATTCCTCGTAAGTATGATATTTTAAATTTTATCTGGCTTTAAAGTAAGCAAATGCCATGCCAATTTGACGCTCCTTTGCTTCGCATTTTGAGAAGGAGTAAAGTGTTTGCGCCAGGATCCTGAGCGTTTTTCGAACTCTACGCATCGAAATTAGTCGATTTATGCAATAAAAAGAGCACCCAAATTTTTCACGATTTTTGAAAAATACCTAAGGTTAACCCCTTTGAATTTTTTTGACCCCAAAAAGTGAAAGTCTCATATCTGATGCTTTTTCGATATTTTCTTGTATATTTTGAGCAGAAAATTCGATTGGCGCAGACAGATTCCTCGTAAGTATGATATTTTAAATTTTATCTGGCTTTAAAGTAAGCAAATGCCATGCCAATTTGACGCTCCTTTGCTTCGCATTTTGAGAAGGAGTAAAGTGTTTGCGCCAGGATCCTGAGCGTTTTTCGAACTCTACGCATCGAAATTAGTCGATTTATGCAATAAAAAGAGCACCCAAATTTTTCACGATTTTTGAAAAAAACCTAAGGTTAACCCCTTTGAATTTTTTTGACCCCAAAAAGTGAAAGTCTCATATCTGATGCTTTTTCGATATTTTCTTGTATATTTTGAGCAGAAAATTCGATTGGCGCAGACAGATTCCTCGTAAGTATGATATTTTAAATTTTATCTGGCTTTAAAGTAAGCAAATGCCATGCCAATTTGACGCTCCTTTGCTTCGCATTTTGAGAAGGAGTAAAGTGTTTGCGCCAGGATCCTGAGCGTTTTTCGAACTCTACGCATCGAAATTAGTCGATTTATGCAATAAAAAGAGCACCCAAATTTTTCACGATTTTTGAAAAAAACCTAAGGTTAACCCCTTTGAATTTTTTTGACCCCAAAAAGTGAAAGTCTCATATCTGATGCTTTTTCGATATTTTCTTGTATATTTTGAGCAGAAAATTCGATTGGCGCAGACAGATTCCTCGTAAGTATGATATTTTAAATTTTATCTGGCTTTAAAGTAAGCAAATGCCATGCCAATTTGACGCTCCTTTGCTTCGCATTTTGAGAAGGAGTAAAGTGTTTGCGCCAGGATCCTGAGCGTTTTTCGAACTCTACGCATCGAAATTAGTCGATTTATGCAATAAAAAGAGCACCCAAATTTTTCACGATTTTTGAAAAATACCTAAGGTTAACCCCTTTGAATTTTTTTGACCCCAAAAAGTGAAAGTCTCATATCTGATGCTTTTTCGATATTTTCTTGTATATTTTGAGCAGAAAATTCGATTGGCGCAGACAGATTCCTCGTAAGTATGATATTTTAAATTTTATCTGGCTTTAAAGTAAGCAAATGCCATGCCAATTTGACGCTCCTTTGCTTCGCATTTTGAGTAGGAGTAAAGTGTTTGCGCCAGGATCCTGAGCGTTTTTCGAACTCTACGCATCGAAATTAGTCGATTTATGCAATAAAAAGAGCACCCAAATTTTTCACGATTTTTGAAAAAAACCTAAGGTTAACCCCTTTGAATTTTTTTGACCCCAAAAAGTGAAAGTCTCATATCTGATGCTTTTTCGATATTTTCTTGTATATTTTGAGCAGAAAATTCGATTGGCGCAGACAGATTCCTCGTAAGTATGATATTTTAAATTTTATCTGGCTTTAAAGTAAGCAAATGCCATGCCAATTTGACGCTCCTTTGCTTCGCATTTTGAGAAGGAGTAAAGTGTTTGCGCCAGGATCCTGAGCGTTTTTCGAACTCTACGCATCGAAATTAGTCGATTTATGCAATAAAAAGAGCACCCAAATTTTTCACGATTTTTGAAAAAAACCTAAGGTTAACCCCTTTGAATTTTTTTGACCCCAAAAAGTGAAAGTCTCATATCTGATGCTTTTTCGATATTTTCTTGTATATTTTGAGCAGAAAATTCGATTGGCGCAGACAGATTCCTCGTAAGTATGATATTTTAAATTTTATCTGGCTTTAAAGTAAGCAAATGCCATGCCAATTTGACGCTCCTTTGCTTCGCATTTTGAGTAGGAGTAAAGTGTTTGCGCCAGGATCCTGAGCGTTTTTCGAACTCTACGCATCGAAATTAGTCGATTTCGTCAATAAAAACACCACTGAATATTTTGACGATTTTTGAAAAAAGCCTAAGGTTAACCCCTTTGAATTTTTTTGACCCCAAAAAGTGAAAGTCTCAATTCGGATGCTTTTTCGATATTTTCTTGTATAATTTGAGCAGAAAATTCGATTGGCGCAGAAAGATTCATCGTAGGTATGATATTTTAAGTTTTATCTGGCTTGAAAGTAAGCAAATGCGATGCAAATTTGAGCCTCCTTTACTTCGCATTTTAAGACGGATTAAAGTGTTTGCGCCAGGATCCAGCGCTTTTTTCGAACTCTACGCATCGAAATTAGTCGATTTCGTCAATAAAAACACCACTGAATATTTTGACGATTTTTGAAAAAAACCTAAGGTTAACCCCTTTGAATTTTTTTGACCCCAAAAAGTGAAAGTCTCAAATCGGATGCTTTTTCGATATTTTCTTGTATAATTTGAGCAGAAAATTCGATTGGCGCAGACAGATTCATCGTAGGTATGATATTTTAAGTTTTATCTGGCTTGAAAGTAAGCAAATGCGATGCAAATTTGAGCCTCCTTTACTTCGCATTTTGAGACGGATTAAAGTGTTTGCGCCAGGATCCAGCGCGTTTTTCGAACTCTACGCATCGAAATTAGTCGATTTCGTCAATAAAAACACCACTGAATATTTTCACGATTTTTGAAAAAAACCTAAGGTTAAACCCTTTGAATTTTTTTGACCCCAAAAAGTGAAAGTCTCAAATCGGATGCTTTTTCGATATTTTCTTGTATAATTTGAGCAGAAAATTCGATTGGCGCAGACAGATTCATCGTAGGTATGATATTTTAAGTTTTATCTGGCTTGAAAGTAAGCAAATGCGATGCAAATTTGAGCCTCCTTTACTTCGCATTTTGAGACGGATTAAAGTGTTTGCGCCAGGATCCAGCGCGTTTTTCGAACTCTACGCATCGAAATTAGTCGATTTCGTCAATAAAAACACCACTGAATATTTTCACGATTTTTGAAAAAAACCTAAGGTTAACCCCTTTGAATTTTTTTGACCCCAAAAAGTGAAAGTCTCAAATCGGATGCTTTTTCGATATTTTCTTGTATAATTTGAGCAGAAAATTCGATTGGCGCAGACAGATATATCGTAGGTATGATATTTTAAGTTTTATCTGGCTTGAAAGTAAGCAAATGCGATGCAAATTTGAGCCTCCTTTACTTCGCATTTTGAGACGGATTAAAGTGTTTGCGCCAGGATCCAGCGCGTTTTTCGAACTCTACGCATCGAAATTAGTCGATTTCGTCAATAAAAACACCACTGAATATTTTCACGATTTTTGAAAAAAACCTAAGGTTAACCCCTTTGAATTTTTTTGACCCCAAAAAGTGAAAGTCTCAAATCGGATGCTTTTTCGATATTTTCTTGTATAATTTGAGCAGAAAGATCGATTGGCGCAGACAGATTCATCGTAGGTATGATATTTTAAGTTTTATCTGGCTTGAAAGTAAGCAAATGCGATGCAAATTTGAGCCTCCTTTACTTCGCATTTTGAGACGGATTAAAGTGTTTGCGCCAGAAACCAGCGCGTTTTTCGAACTCTACGCATCGAAATTAGTCGATTTCGTCAATAAAAACACCACTGAATATTTTCACGATTTTTGAAAAAAACCTAAGGTTAACCCCTCTGAATTTTTTTGACCCCAAAAAGTGAAAGTCTCAAATCGGATGCTTTTTCGATATTTTCTTGTATAATTTGAGCAGAAAATTCGATTGGCGCAGACAGATTCATCGTAGGTATGATATTTTAAGTTTTATCTGGCTTGAAAGTAAGCAAATGCGATGCAAATTTGAGCCTCCTTTACTTCGCATTTTGAGACGGATTAAAGTGTTTGCGCCAGGATCCAGCGCGTTTTTCGAACTCTACGCATCGAAATTAGTCGATTTCGTCAATAAAAACACCACTGAATATTTTGACGATTTTTGAAAAAAACCTAAGGTTAACCCCTCTGAATTTTTTTGACCCCAAAAAGTGAAAGTCTCAAATCGGATGCTTTTTCGATATTTTCTTGTATAATTTGAGCAGAAAATTCGATTGGCGCAGACAGATTCATCGTAGGTATGATATTTTAAGTTTTATCTGGCTTGAAAGTAAGCAAATGCGATGCAAATTTGAGCCTCCTTTACTTCGCATTTTGAGACGGATTAAAGTGTTTGCGCCAGGATCCAGCGCGTTTTTCGAACTCTACGCATCGAAATTAGTCGATTTCGTCAATAAAAACACCACTGAATATTTTCACGATTTTTGAAAAAAACCTAAGGTTAACCCCTCTGAATTTTTTTGACCCCAAAAAGTGAAAGTCTCAAATCGGATGCTTTTTCGATATTTTCTTGTATAATTTGAGCAGAAAATTCGATTGGCGCAGACAGATTCATCGTAGGTATGATATTTTAAGTTTTATCTGGCTTGAAAGTAAGCAAATGCGATGCAAATTTGAGCCTCCTTTACTTCGCATTTTGAGACGGATTAAAGTGTTTGCGCCAGGTTCCAGCGCGTTTTTCGAACTCTACGCATCGAAATTAGTCGATTTCGTCAATAAAAACACCACTGAATATTTTCACGATTTTTGAAAAAAACCTAAGGTTAACCCCTCTGAATTTTTTTGACCCCAAAAAGTGAAAGTCTCAAATCGGATGCTTTTTCGATATTTTCTTGTATAATTTGAGCAGAAAATTCGATTGGCGCAGACAGATTCATCGTAGGTATGATATTTTAAGTTTTATCTGGCTTGAAAGTAAGCAAATGCGATGCAAATTTGAGCCTCCTTTACTTCGCATTTTGAGACGGATTAAAGTGTTTGCGCCAGGTTCCAGCGCGTTTTTCGAACTCTACGCATCGAAATTAGTCGATTTCGTCAATAAAAACACCACTGAATATTTTCACGATTTTTGAAAAAAACCTAAGGTTAACCCCTCTGAATTTTTTTGACCCCAAAAAGTGAAAGTCTCAAATCGGATGCTTTTTCGATATTTTCTTGTATAATTTGAGCAGAAAATTCGATTGGCGCAGACAGATTCATCGTAGGTATGATATTTTAAGTTTTATCTGGCTTGAAAGTAAGCAAATGCGATGCAAATTTGAGCCTCCGTTACTTCGCATTTTGAGACGGATTAAAGTGTTTGCGCCAGGATCCAGCGCGTTTTTCGAACTCTACGCATCGAAATTAGTCGATTTCGTCAATAAAAACACCACTGAATATTTTCACGATTTTTGAAAAAAACCTAAGGTTAACCCCTCTGAATTTTTTTGACCCCAAAAAGTGAAAGTCTCAAATCGGATGCTTTTTCGATATTTTCTTGTATAATTTGAGCAGAAAATTCGATTGGCGCAGACAGATTCATCGTAGGTATGATATTTTAAGTTTTATCTGGCTTGAAAGTAAGCAAATGCGATGCAAATTTGAGCCTCCTTTACTTCGCATTTTGAGACGGATTAAAGTGTTTGCGCCAGGATCCAGCGCGTTTTTCGAACTCTACGCATCGAAATTAGTCGATTTCGTCAATAAAAACACCACTGAATATTTTGACGATTTTTGAAAAAAACCTAAGGTTAACCCCTCTGAATTTTTTTGACCCCAAAAAGTGAAAGTCTCAAATCGGATGCTTTTTCGATATTTTCTTGTATAATTTGAGCAGAAAATTCGATTGGCGCAGACAGATTCATCGTAGGTATGATATTTTAAGTTTTATCTGGCTTGAAAGTAAGCAAATGCGATGCAAATTTGAGCCTCCTTTACTTCGCATTTTGAGACGGATTAAAGTGTTTGCGCCAGGATCCAGCGCGTTTTTCGAACTCTACGCATCGAAATTAGTCGATTTCGTCAATAAAAACACCACTGAATATTTTCACGATTTTTGAAAAAAACCTAAGGTTAACCCCTCTGAATTTTTTTGACCCCAAAAAGTGAAAGTCTCAAATCGGATGCTTTTTCGATATTTTCTTGTATAATTTGAGCAGAAAATTCGATTGGCGCAGACAGATTCATCGTAGGTATGATATTTTAAGTTTTATCTGGCTTGAAAGTAAGCAAATGCGATGCAAATTTGAGCCTCCTTTACTTCGCATTTTGAGACGGATTAAAGTGTTTGCGCCAGGATCCAGCGCGTTTTTCGAACTCTACGCATCGAAATTAGTCGATTTCGTCAATAAAAACACCACTGAATATTTTCACGATTTTTGAAAAAAACCTAAGGTTAACCCCTCTGAATTTTTTTGACCCCAAAAAGTGAAAGTCTCAAATCGGATGCTTTTTCGATATTTTCTTGTATAATTTGAGCAGAAAATTCGATTGGCGCAGACAGATTCATCGTAGGTATGATATTTTAAGTTTTATCTGGCTTGAAAGTAAGCAAATGCGATGCAAATTTGAGCCTCCTTTACTTCGCATTTTGAGACGGATTAAAGTGTTTGCGCCAGGATCCAGCGCGTTTTTCGAACTCTACGCATCGAAATTAGTCGATTTCGTCAATAAAAACACCACTGAATATTTTCACGATTTTTGAAAAAAACCTAAGGTTAACCCCTCTGAATTTTTTTGACCCCAAAAAGTGAAAGTCTCAAATCGGATGCTTTTTCGATATTTTCTTGTATAATTTGAGCAGAAAATTCGATTGGCGCAGACAGATTCATCGTAGGTATGATATTTTAAGTTTTATCTGGCTTGAAAGTAAGCAAATGCGATGCAAATTTGAGCCTCCTTTACTTCGCATTTTGAGACGGATTAAAGTGTTTGCGCCAGGATCCAGCGCGTTTTTCGAACTCTACGCATCGAAATTAGTCGATTTCGTCAATAAAAACACCACTGAATATTTTGACTTTTTTTGAAAAAAACCTAAGGTTAACCCCTTTGAATTTTTTTGACCCCAAAAAGTGAAAGTCTCAAATCGGATGCTTTTTCGATATTTTCTTGTATAATTTGAGCAGAAAATTCGATTGGCGCAGACAGATTCATCGTAGGTATGATATTTTAAGTTTTATCTGGCTTGAAAGTAAGCAAATGCGATGCAAATTTGAGCCTCCTTTACTTCGCATTTTAAGACGGATTAAAGTGTTTGCGCCAGGATCCAGCGCTTTTTTCGAACTCTACGCATCGAAATTAGTCGATTTCGTCAATAAAAACACCACTGAATATTTTGACGATTTTTGAAAAAAACCTAAGGTTAACCCCTTTGAATTTTTTTGACCCCAAAAAGTGAAAGTCTCAAATCGGATGCTTTTTCGATATTTTCTTGTATAATTTGAGCAGAAAATTCGATTGGCGCAGACAGATTCATCGTAGGTATGATATTTTAAGTTTTATCTGGCTTGAAAGTAAGCAAATGCGATGCAAATTTGAGCCTCCTTTACTTCGCATTTTGAGACGGATTAAAGTGTTTGCGCCAGGATCCAGCGCGTTTTTCGAACTCTACGCATCGAAATTAGTCGATTTCGTCAATAAAAACACCACTGAATATTTTCACGATTTTTGAAAAAAACCTAAGGTTAACCCCTTTGAATTTTTTTGACCCCAAAAAGTGAAAGTCTCAAATCGGATGCTTTTTCGATATTTTCTTGTATAATTTGAGCAGAAAATTCGATTGGCGCAGACAGATTCATCGTAGGTATGATATTTTAAGTTTTATCTGGCTTGAAAGTAAGCAAATGCGATGCAAATTTGAGCCTCCTTTACTTCGCATTTTGAGACGGATTAAAGTGTTTGCGCCAGGATCCAGCGCGTTTTTCGAACTCTACGCATCGAAATTAGTCGATTTCGTCAATAAAAACACCACTGAATATTTTGACGATTTTTGAAAAAAACCTAAGGTTAACCCCTTTGAATTTTTTTGACCCCAAAAAGTGAAAGTCTCAAATCGGATGCTTTTTCGATATTTTCTTGTATAATTTGAGCAGAAAATTCGATTGGCGCAGACAGATTCATCGTAGGTATGATATTTTAAGTTTTATCTGGCTTGAAAGTAAGCAAATGCGATGCAAATTTGAGCCTCCTTTACTTCGTATTTTGAGACGGATTAAAGTGTTTGCGCCAGGATCCAGCGCGTTTTTCGAACTCTACGCATCGAAATTAGTCGATTTCGTCAATAAAAACACCACTGAATATTTTGACTTTTTTTGAAAAAAACCTAAGGTTAACCCCTTTGAATTTTTTTGACCCCAAAAAGTGAAAGTCTCAAATCGGATGCTTTTTCGATATTTTCTTGTATAATTTGAGCAGAAAATTCGATTGGCGCAGACAGATTCATCGTAGGTATGATATTTTAAGTTTTATCTGGCTTGAAAGTAAGCAAATGCGATGCAAATTTGAGCCTCCTTTACTTCGCATTTTAAGACGGATTAAAGTGTTTGCGCCAGGATCCAGCGCTTTTTTCGAACTCTACGCATCGAAATTAGTCGATTTCGTCAATAAAAACACCACTGAATATTTTGACGATTTTTGAAAAAAACCTAAGGTTAACCCCTCTGAATTTTTTTGACCCCAAAAAGTGAAAGTCTCAAATCGGATGCTTTTTCGATATTTTCTTGTATAATTTGAGCAGAAAATTCGATTGGCGCAGACAGATTCATCGTAGGTATGATATTTTAAGTTTTATCTGGCTTGAAAGTAAGCAAATGCGATGCAAATTTGAGCCTCCTTTACTTCGCATTTTGAGACGGATTAAAGTGTTTGCGCCAGGATCCAGCGCGTTTTTCGAACTCTACGCATCGAAATTAGTCGATTTCGTTAATAAAAACACCACTGAATATTTTGACGATTTTTGAAAAAAACCTAAGGTTAACCCCTTTGAATTTTTTTGACCCCAAAAAGTGAAAGTCTCAAATCGGATGCTTTTTCGATATTTTCTTGTATAATTTGAGCAGAAAATTCGATTGGCGCAGACAGATTCATCGTAGGTATGATATTTTAAGTTTTATCTGGCTTGAAAGTAAGCAAATGCGATGCAAATTTGAGCCTCCTTTACTTCGCATTTTGAGACGGATTAAAGTGTTTGCGCCAGGATCCAGCGCGTTTTTCGAACTCTACGCATCGAAATTAGTCGATTTCGTCAATAAAAACACCACTGAATATTTTCACGATTTTTGAAAAAAACCTAAGGTTAACCCCTCTGAATTTTTTTGACCCCAAAAAGTGAAAGTCTCAAATCGGATGCTTTTTCGATATTTTCTTGTATAATTTGAGCAGAAAATTCGATTGGCGCAGACAGATTCATCGTAGGTATGATATTTTAAGTTTTATCTGGCTTGAAAGTAAGCAAATGCGATGCAAATTTGAGCCTCCTTTACTTCGCATTTTGAGACGGATTAAAGTGTTTGCGCCAGGATCCAGCGCGTTTTTCGAACTCTACGCATCGAAATTAGTCGATTTCGTCAATAAAAACACCACTGAATATTTTCACGATTTTTGAAAAAAACCTAAGGTTAACCCCTCTGAATTTTTTTGACCCCAAAAAGTGAAAGTCTCAAATCGGATGCTTTTTCGATATTTTCTTGTATAATTTGAGCAGAAAATTCGATTGGCGCAGACAGATTCATCGTAGGTATGATATTTTAAGTTTTATCTGGCTTGAAAGTAAGCAAATGCGATGCAAATTTGAGCCTCCTTTACTTCGCATTTTGAGACGGATTAAAGTGTTTGCGCCAGGATCCAGCGCGTTTTTCGAACTCTACGCATCGAAATTAGTCGATTTCGTCAATAAAACCACCACTGAATATTTTGACGTGTTTTGAAAAAAACCTAAGGTTAACCCCTTTGAATTTTTTTGACCCCAAAAAGTGAAAGTCTCAAATCGGATGCTTTTTCGATATTTTCTTGTATAATTTGAGCAGAAAATTCGATTGGCGCAGACAGATTCATCGTAGGTATGATATTTTAAATTTTATCTGGCTTGAAAGTAAGCAAATGCGATGCAAATTTGAGCCTTCTTTACTTCGCATTTTGAGACGGATTAAAGTGTTTGCGCCAGGATCCAGCGCGTTTTTCGAACTCTACGCATCGAAATTAGTCGATTTCGTCAATAAAAACACCACTGAATATTTTCACGATTTTTGAAAAAAACCTAAGGTTAACCCCTTTGAATTTTTTTGACCCCAAAAAGTGAAAGTCTCAAATCGGATGCTTTTTCGATATTTTCTTGTATAATTTGAGCAGAAAATTCGATTGGCGCAGACAGATTCATCGTAGGTATGATATTTTAAGTTTTATCTGGCTTGAAAGTAAGCAAATGCGATGCAAATTTGAGCCTCCTTTACTTCGCATTTTGAGACGGATTAAAGTGTTTGCGCCAGGATCCAGCGCGTTTTTCGAACTCTACGCATCGAAATTAGTCGATTTCGTCAATAAAAACACCACTGAATATTTTCACGATTTTTGAAAAAAACCTAAGGTTAACCCCTCTGAATTTTTTTGACCCCAAAAAGTGAAAGTCTCAAATCGGATGCTTTTTCGATATTTTCTTGTATAATTTGAGCAGAAAATTCGATTGGCGCAGACAGATTCATCGTAGGTATGATATTTTAAGTTTTATCTGGCTTGAAAGTAAGCAAATGCGATGCAAATTTGAGCCTCCTTTACTTCGCATTTTGAGACGGATTAAAGTGTTTGCGCCAGGATCCAGCGCGTTTTTCGAACTCTACGCATCGAAATTAGTCGATTTCGTCAATAAAAACACCACTGAATATTTTGACGATTTTTGAAAAAAACCTAAGGTTAACCCCTCTGAATTTTTTTGACCCCAAAAAGTGAAAGTCTCAAATCGGATGCTTTTTCGATATTTTCTTGTATAATTTGAGCAGAAAATTCGATTGGCGCAGACAGATTCATCGTAGGTATGATATTTTAAGTTTTATCTGGCTTGAAAGTAAGCAAATGCGATGCAAATTTGAGCCTCCTTTACTTCGCATTTTGAGACGGATTAAAGTGTTTGCGCCAGGATCCAGCGCGTTTTTCGAACTCTACGCATCGAAATTAGTCGATTTCGTCAATAAAAACACCACTGAATATTTTCACGATTTTTGAAAAAAACCTAAGGTTAACCCCTCTGAATTTTTTTGACCCCAAAAAGTGAAAGTCTCAAATCGGATGCTTTTTCGATATTTTCTTGTATAATTTGAGCAGAAAATTCGATTGGCGCAGACAGATTCATCGTAGGTATGATATTTTAAGTTTTATCTGGCTTGAAAGTAAGCAAATGCGATGCAAATTTGAGCCTCCTTTACTTCGCATTTTGAGACGGATTAAAGTGTTTGCGCCAGGTTCCAGCGCGTTTTTCGAACTCTACGCATCGAAATTAGTCGATTTCGTCAATAAAAACACCACTGAATATTTTCACGATTTTTGAAAAAAACCTAAGGTTAACCCCTCTGAATTTTTTTGACCCCAAAAAGTGAAAGTCTCAAATCGGATGCTTTTTCGATATTTTCTTGTATAATTTGAGCAGAAAATTCGATTGGCGCAGACAGATTCATCGTAGGTATGATATTTTAAGTTTTATCTGGCTTGAAAGTAAGCAAATGCGATGCAAATTTGAGTTTCCTTTACTTCGCATTTTGAGACGGATTAAAGTGTTTGCGCCAGGATCCAGCGCGTTTTTCGAACTCTACGCATCGAAATTAGTCGATTTCGTCAATAAAAACACCACTGAATATTTTCACGATTTTTGAAAAAAACCTAAGGTTAACCCCTCTGAATTTTTTTGACCCCAAAAAGTGAAAGTCTCAAATCGGATGCTTTTTCGATATTTTCTTGTATAATTTGAGCAGAAAATTCGATTGGCGCAGACAGATTCATCGTAGGTATGATATTTTAAGTTTTATCTGGCTTGAAAGTAAGCAAATGCGATGCAAATTTGAGCCTCCTTTACTTCGCATTTTGAGACGGATTAAAGTGTTTGCGCCAGGATCCAGCGCGTTTTTCGAACTCTACGCATCGAAATTAGTCGATTTCGTCAATAAAAACACCACTGAATATTTTGACGATTTTTGAAAAAAACCTAAGGTTAACCCCTCTGAATTTTTTTGACCCCAAAAAGTGAAAGTCTCAAATCGGATGCTTTTTCGATATTTTCTTGTATAATTTGAGCAGAAAATTCGATTGGCGCAGACAGATTCATCGTAGGTATGATATTTTAAGTTTTATCTGGCTTGAAAGTAAGCAAATGCGATGCAAATTTGAGCCTCCTTTACTTCGCATTTTGAGACGGATTAAAGTGTTTGCGCCAGGATCCAGCGCGTTTTTCGAACTCTACGCATCGAAATTAGTCGATTTCGTCAATAAAAACACCACTGAATATTTTCACGATTTTTGAAAAAAACCTAAGGTTAACCCCTCTGAATTTTTTTGACCCCAAAAAGTGAAAGTCTCAAATCGGATGCTTTTTCGATATTTTCTTGTATAATTTGAGCAGAAAATTCGATTGGCGCAGACAGATTCATCGTAGGTATGATATTTTAAGTTTTATCTGGCTTGAAAGTAAGCAAATGCGATGCAAATTTGAGCCTCCTTTACTTCGCATTTTGAGACGGATTAAAGTGTTTGCGCCAGGATCCAGCGCGTTTTTCGAACTCTACGCATCGAAATTAGTCGATTTCGTCAATAAAAACACCACTGAATATTTTCACGATTTTTGAAAAAAACCTAAGGTTAACCCCTCTGAATTTTTTTGACCCCAAAAAGTGAAAGTCTCAAATCGGATGCTTTTTCGATATTTTCTTGTATAATTTGAGCAGAAAATTCGATTGGCGCAGACAGATTCATCGTAGGTATGATATTTTAAGTTTTATCTGGCTTGAAAGTAAGCAAATGCGATGCAAATTTGAGCCTCCTTTACTTCGCATTTTGAGACGGATTAAAGTGTTTGCGCCAGGATCCAGCGCGTTTTTCGAACTCTACGCATCGAAATTAGTCGATTTCGTCAATAAAAACACCACTGAATATTTTCACGATTTTTGAAAAAAACCTAAGGTTAACCCCTCTGAATTTTTTTGACCCCAAAAAGTGAAAGTCTCAAATCGGATGCTTTTTCGATATTTTCTTGTATAATTTGAGCAGAAAATTCGATTGGCGCAGACAGATTCATCGTAGGTATGATATTTTAAGTTTTATCTGGCTTGAAAGTAAGCAAATGCGATGCAAATTTGAGCCTCCTTTACTTCGCATTTTGAGACGGATTAAAGTGTTTGCGCCAGGATCCAGCGCGTTTTTCGAACTCTACGCATCGAAATTAGTCGATTTCGTCAATAAAAACACCACTGAATATTTTCACGATTTTTGAAAAAAACCTAAGGTTAACCCCTCTGAATTTTTTTGACCCCAAAAAGTGAAAGTCTCAAATCGGATGCTTTTTCGATATTTTCTTGTATAATTTGAGCAGAAAATTCGATTGGCGCAGACAGATTCATCGTAGGTATGATATTTTAAGTTTTATCTGGCTTGAAAGTAAGCAAATGCGATGCAAATTTGAGCCTCCTTTACTTCGCATTTTGAGACGGATTAAAGTGTTTGCGCCAGGATCCAGCGCGTTTTTCGAACTCTACGCATCGAAATTAGTCGATTTCGTCAATAAAAACACCACTGAATATTTTGACTTTTTTTGAAAAAAACCTAAGGTTAACCCCTTTGAATTTTTTTGACCCCAAAAAGTGAAAGTCTCAAATCGGATGCTTTTTCGATATTTTCTTGTATAATTTGAGCAGAAAATTCGATTGGCGCAGACAGATTCATCGTAGGTATGATATTTTAAGTTTTATCTGGCTTGAAAGTAAGCAAATGCGATGCAAATTTGAGCCTCCTTTACTTCGCATTTTAAGACGGATTAAAGTGTTTGCGCCAGGATCCAGCGCTTTTTTCGAACTCTACGCATCGAAATTAGTCGATTTCGTCAATAAAAACACCACTGAATATTTTGACGATTTTTGAAAAAAACCTAAGGTTAACCCCTTTGAATTTTTTTGACCCCAAAAAGTGAAAGTCTCAAATCGGATGCTTTTTCGATATTTTCTTGTATAATTTGAGCAGAAAATTCGATTGGCGCAGACAGATTCATCGTAGGTATGATATTTTAAGTTTTATCTGGCTTGAAAGTAAGCAAATGCGATGCAAATTTGAGCCTCCTTTACTTCGCATTTTGAGACGGATTAAAGTGTTTGCGCCAGGATCCAGCGCGTTTTTCGAACTCTACGCATCGAAATTAGTCGATTTCGTCAATAAAAACACCACTGAATATTTTGACGATTTTTGAAAAAAACCTAAGGTTAACCCCTTTGAATTTTTTTGACCCCAAAAAGTGAAAGTCTCAAATCGGATGCTTTTTCGATATTTTCTTGTATAATTTGAGCAGAAAATTCGATTGGCGCAGACAGATTCATCGTAGGTATGATATTTTAAGTTTTATCTGGCTTGAAAGTAAGCAAATGCGATGCAAATTTGAGCCTCCTTTACTTCGCATTTTGAGACGGATTAAAGTGTTTGCGCCAGGATCCAGCGCGTTTTTCGAACTCTACGCATCGAAATTAGTCGATTTCGTCAATAAAAACACCACTGAATATTTTCACGATTTTTGAAAAAAACCTAAGGTTAACCCCTCTGAATTTTTTTGACCCCAAAAAGTGAAAGTCTCAAATCGGATGCTTTTTCGATATTTTCTTGTATAATTTGAGCAGAAAATTCGATTGGCGCAGACAGATTCATCGTAGGTATGATATTTTAAGTTTTATCTGGCTTGAAAGTAAGCAAATGCGATGCAAATTTGAGCCTCCTTTACTTCGCATTTTGAGACGGATTAAAGTGTTTGCGCCAGGATCCAGCGCGTTTTTCGAACTCTACGCATCGAAATTAGTCGATTTCGTCAATAAAAACACCACTGAATATTTTCACGATTTTTGAAAAAAACCTAAGGTTAACCCCTCTGAATTTTTTTGACCCCAAAAAGTGAAAGTCTCAAATCGGATGCTTTTTCGATATTTTCTTGTATAATTTGAGCAGAAAATTCGATTGGCGCAGACAGATTCATCGTAGGTATGATATTTTAAGTTTTATCTGGCTTGAAAGTAAGCAAATGCGATGCAAATTTGAGCCTCCTTTACTTCGCATTTTGAGACGGATTAAAGTGTTTGCGCCAGGATCCAGCGCGTTTTTCGAACTCTACGCATCGAAATTAGTCGATTTCGTCAATAAAACCACCACTGAATATTTTGACGTGTTTTGAAAAAAACCTAAGGTTAACCCCTTTGAATTTTTTTGACCCCAAAAAGTGAAAGTCTCAAATCGGATGCTTTTTCGATATTTTCTTGTATAATTTGAGCAGAAAATTCGATTGGCGCAGACAGATTCATCGTAGGTATGATATTTTAAGTTTTATCTGGCTTGAAAGTAAGCAAATGCGATGCAAATTTGAGCCTCCTTTACTTCGCATTTTGAGACGGATTAAAGTGTTTGCGCCAGGATCCAGCGCGTTTTTCGAACTCTACGCATCGAAATTAGTCGATTTCGTCAATAAAAACACCACTGAATATTTTGACGATTTTTGAAAAAAACCTAAGGTTAACCCCTTTGAATTTTTTTGACCCCAAAAAGTGAAAGTCTCAAATCGGATGCTTTTTCGATATTTTCTTGTATAATTTGAGCAGAAAATTCGATTGGCGCAGACAGATTCATCGTAGGTATGATATTTTAAGTTTTATCTGGCTTGAAAGTAAGCAAATGCGATGCAAATTTGAGCCTCCTTTACTTCGCATTTTGAGACGGATTAAAGTGTTTGCGCCAGGATCCAGCGCGTTTTTCGAACTCTACGCATCGAAATTAGTCGATTTCGTCAATAAAAACACCACTGAATATTTTGACGATTTTTGAAAAAAACCTAAGGTTAACCCCTTTGAATTTTTTTGACCCCAAAAAGTGAAAGTCTCAAATCGGATGCTTTTTCGATATTTTCTTGTATAATTTGAGCAGAAAATTCGATTGGCGCAGACAGATTCATCGTAGGTATGATATTTTAAGTTTTATCTGGCTTGAAAGTAAGCAAATGCGATGCAAATTTGAGCCTCCTTTACTTCGCATTTTGAGACGGATTAAAGTGTTTGCGCCAGGATCCAGCGCGTTTTTCGAACTCTACGCATCGAAATTAGTCGATTTCGTCAATAAAAACACCACTGAATATTTTCACGATTTTTGAAAAAAACCTAAGGTTAACCCCTCTGAATTTTTTTGACCCCAAAAAGTGAAAGTCTCAAATCGGATGCTTTTTCGATATTTTCTTGTATAATTTGAGCAGAAAATTCGATTGGCGCAGACAGATTCATCGTAGGTATGATATTTTAAGTTTTATCTGGCTTGAAAGTAAGCAAATGCGATGCAAATTTGAGCCTCCGTTACTTCGCATTTTGAGACGGATTAAAGTGTTTGCGCCAGGATCCAGCGCGTTTTTCGAACTCTACGCATCGAAATTAGTCGATTTCGTCAATAAAAACACCACTGAATATTTTCACGATTTTTGAAAAAAACCTAAGGTTAACCCCTTTGAATTTTTTTGACCCCAAAAAGTGAAAGTCTCAAATCGGATGCTTTTTCGATATTTTCTTGTATAATTTGAGCAGAAAATTCGATTGGCGCAGACAGATTCATCGTAGGTATGATATTTTAAGTTTTATCTGGCTTGAAAGTAAGCAAATGCGATGCAAATTTGAGCCTCCTTTACTTCGCATTTTGAGACGGATTAAAGTGTTTGCGCCAGGATCCAGCGCGTTTTTCGAACTCTACGCATCGAAATTAGTCGATTTCGTCAATAAAAACACCACTGAATATTTTGACGATTTTTGAAAAAAACCTAAGGTTAACCCCTTTGAATTTTTTTGACCCCAAAAAGTGAAAGTCTCAAATCGGATGCTTTTTCGATATTTTCTTGTATAATTTGAGCAGAAAATTCGATTGGCGCAGACAGATTCATCGTAGGTATGATATTTTAAGTTTTATCTGGCTTGAAAGTAAGCAAATGCGATGCAAATTTGAGCCTCCTTTACTTCGCATTTTGAGACGGATTAAAGTGTTTGCGCCAGGATCCAGCGCGTTTTTCGAACTCTACGCATCGAAATTAGTCGATTTCGTCAATAAAAACACCACTGAATATTTTCACGATTTTTGAAAAAAACCTAAGGTTAACCCCTCTGAATTTTTTTGACCCCAAAAAGTGAAAGTCTCAAATCGGATGCTTTTTCGATATTTTCTTGTATAATTTGAGCAGAAAATTCGATTGGCGCAGACAGATTCATCGTAGGTATGATATTTTAAGTTTTATCTGGCTTGAAAGTAAGCAAATGCGATGCAAATTTGAGCCTCCTTTACTTCGCATTTTGAGACGGATTAAAGTGTTTGCGCCAGGATCCAGCGCGTTTTTCGAACTCTACGCATCGAAATTAGTCGATTTCGTCAATAAAAACACCACTGAATATTTTCACGATTTTTGAAAAAAACCTAAGGTTAACCCCTCTGAATTTTTTTGACCCCAAAAAGTGAAAGTCTCAAATCGGATGCTTTTTCGATATTTTCTTGTATAATTTGAGCAGAAAATTCGATTGGCGCAGACAGATTCATCGTAGGTATGATATTTTAAGTTTTATCTGGCTTGAAAGTAAGCAAATGCGATGCAAATTTGAGCCTCCTTTACTTCGCATTTTGAGACGGATTAAAGTGTTTGCGCCAGGATCCAGCGCGTTTTTCGAACTCTACGCATCGAAATTAGTCGATTTCGTCAATAAAAACACCACTGAATATTTTGGCGATTTTTGAAAAAAAGCTAAGGTTAACCCCTTTGAATTTTTTTGACCCCAAAAAGTGAAAGTCTCAAATCGGATGCTTTTTCGATATTTTCTTGTATAATTTGAGCAGAAAATTCGATTGGCGCAGACAGATTCATCGTAGGTATGATATTTTAAGTTTTATCTGGCTTGAAAGTAAGCAAATGCGATGCAAATTTGAGCCTCCTTTACTTCGCATTTTGAGACGGATTAAAGTGTTTGCGCCAGGATCCAGCGCGTTTTTCGAACTCTACGCATCGAAATTAGTCGATTTCGTCAATAAAAACACCACTGAATATTTTGGCGATTTTTGAAAAAAAGCTAAGGTTAACCCCTTTGAATTTTTTTGACCCCAAAAAGTGAAAGTCTCAAATCGGATGCTTTTTCGATATTTTCTTGTATAATTTGAGCAGAAAATTCGATTGGCGCAGACAGATTCATCGTAGGTATGATATTTTAAGTTTTATCTGGCTTGAAAGTAAGCAAATGCGATGCAAATTTGAGCCTCCTTTACTTCGCATTTTGAGACGGATTAAAGTGTTTGCGCCAGGATCCAGCGCGTTTTTCGAACTCTACGCATCGAAATTAGTCGATTTCGTCAATAAAAACACCACTGAATATTTTGACGATTTTTGAAAAAAACCTAAGGTTAACCCCTTTGAATTTTTTTGACCCCAAAAAGTGAAAGTCTCAAATCGGATGCTTTTTCGATATTTTCTTGTATAATTTGAGCAGAAAATTCGATTGGCGCAGACAGATTCATCGTAGGTATGATATTTTAAGTTTTATCTGGCTTGAAAGTAAGCAAATGCGATGTAAATTTGAGCCTCCTTTACTTCGCATTTTGAGACGGATTAAAGTGTTTGCGCCAGGATCCAGCGCGTTTTTCGAACTCTACGCATCGAAATTTGTCGATTTCGTCAATAAAAACACCACTGAATATTTTCACGATTTTTGAAAAAAACCTAAGGTTAACCCCTCTGAATTTTTTTGACCCCAAAATGTGAAAGTCTCAAATCGGATGCTTTTTCGATATTTTCTTGTATAATTTGAGCAGAAAATTCGATTGGCGCAGACAGATTCATCGTAGGTATGATATTTTAAGTTTTATCTGGCTTGAAAGTAAGCAAATGCGATGCAAATTTGAGCCTCCTTTACTTCGCATTTTGAGCCGGATTAAAGTGTTTGCGCCAGGATCCAGCGCGTTTTTCGAACTCTACGCATCGAAATTAGTCGATTTCGTCAATAAAACCACCACTGAATATTTTGACGTGTTTTGAAAAAAACCTAAGGTTAACCCCTTTGAATTTTTTTGACCCCAAAAAGTGAAAGTCTCAAATCGGATGCTTTTTCGATATTTTCTTGTATAATTTGAGCAGAAAATTCGATTGGCGCAGACAGATTCATCGTAGGTATGATATTTTAAATTTTATCTGGCTTGAAAGTAAGCAAATGCGATGCAAATTTGAGCCTCCTTTACTTCGCATTTTGAGACGGATTAAAGTGTTTGCGCCAGGATCCAGCGCGTTTTTCGAACTCTACGCATCGAAATTAGTCGATTTCGTCAATAAAAACACCACTGAATATTTTGACGATTTTTGAAAAAAACCTAAGGTTAACCCCTTTGAATTTTTTTGACCCCAAAAAGTGAAAGTCTCAAATCGGATGCTTTTTCGATATTTTCTTGTATAATTTGAGCAGAAAATTCGATTGGCGCAGACAGATTCATCGTAGGTATGATATTTTAAGTTTTATCTGGCTTGAAAGTAAGCAAATGCGATGCAAATTTGAGCCTCCTTTACTTCGCATTTTGAGACGGATTAAAGTGTTTGCGCCAGGATCCAGCGCGTTTTTCGAACTCTACGCATCGAAATTAGTCGATTACGTCAATAAAAACACCACTGAATATTTTCACGATTTTTGAAAAAAACCTAAGGTGAACCCCTTTGAATTTTTTTGACCCCAAAAAGTGAAAGTCTCAAATCGGATGCTTTTTCGATATTTTCTTGTATAATTTGAGCAGAAAATTCGATTGGCGCAGACAGATTCATCGTAGGTATGATATTTTAAGTTTTATCTGGCTTGAAAGTAAGCAAATGCGATGCAAATTTGAGCCTCCTTTACTTCGCATTTTGAGACGGATTAAAGTGTTTGCGCCAGGATGCAGCGCGTTTTTCGAACTCTACGCATCGAAATTAGTCGATTTCGTCAATAAAAACACCACTGAATATTTTGACGATTTTTGAAAAAAACCTAAGGTTAACCCCTTTGAATTTTTTTGACCCCAAGAAGTGAAAGTCTCAAATCGGATGCTTTTTCGATATTTTCTTGTATAATTTGAGCAGAAAATTCGATTGGCGCAGACAGATTCATCGTAGGTATGATATTTTAAGTTTTATCTGGCTTGAAAGTAAGCAAATGCGATGCAAATTTGAGCCTCCTTTACTTCGCATTTTGAGACGGATTAAAGTGTTTGCGCCAGGATCCAGCGCGTTTTTCGAACTCTACGCATCGAAATTAGTCGATTTCGTCAATAAAAACACCACTGAATATTTTCACGATTTTTGAAAAAAACCTAAGGTTAACCCCTCTGAATTTTTTTGACCCCAAAAAGTGAAAGTCTCAAATCGGATGCTTTTTCGATATTTTCTTGTATAATTTGAGCAGAAAATTCGATTGGCGCAGACAGATCCATCGTAGGTATGATATTTTAAGTTTTATCTGGCTTGAAAGTAAGCAAATGCGATGCAAATTTGAGCCTCCTTTACTTCGCATTTTGAGACGGATTAAAGTGTTTGCGCCAGGATCCAGCGCGTTTTTCGAACTCTACGCATCGAAATTAGTCGATTTCGTCAATAAAAACACCACTGAATATTTTCACGATTTTTGAAAAAAACCTAAGGTTAACCCCTCTGAATTTTTTTGACCCCAAAAAGTGAAAGTCTCAAATCGGATGCTTTTTCGATATTTTCTTGTATAATTTGAGCAGAAAATTCGATTGGCGCAGACAGATTCATCGTAGGTATGATATTTTAAGTTTTATCTGGCTTGAAAGTAAGCAAATGCGATGCAAATTTGAGCCTCCTTTACTTCGCATTTTGAGACGGATTAAAGTGTTTGCGCCAGGATCCAGCGCGTTTTTCGAACTCTACGCATCGAAATTAGTCGATTTCGTCAATAAAAACACCACTGAATATTTTCACGATTTTTGAAAAAAACCTAAGGTTAACCCCTCTGAATTTTTTTGACCCCAAAAAGTGAAAGTCTCAAATCGGATGCTTTTTCGATATTTTCTTGTATAATTTGAGCAGAAAATTCGATTGGCGCAGACAGATTCATCGTAGGTATGATATTTTAAGTTTTATCTGGCTTGAAAGTAAGCAAATGCGATGCAAATTTGAGCCTCCTTTACTTCGCATTTTGAGACGGATTAAAGTGTTTGCGCCAGGATCCAGCGCGTTTTTCGAACTCTACGCATCGAAATTAGTCGATTTCGTCAATAAAAACACCACTGAATATTTTCACGATTTTTGAAAAAAACCTAAGGTTAACCCCTCTGAATTTTTTTGACCCCAAAAAGTGAAAGTCTCAAATCGGATGCTTTTTCGATATTTTCTTGTATAATTTGAGCAGAAAATTCGATTGGCGCAGACAGATTCATCGTAGGTATGATATTTTAAGTTTTATCTGGCTTGAAAGTAAGCAAATGCGATGCAAATTTGAGCCTCCTTTACTTCGCATTTTGAGCCGGATTAAAGTGTTTGCGCCAGGATCCAGCGCGTTTTTCGAACTCTACGCATCGAAATTAGTCGATTTCGTCAATAAAACCACCACTGAATATTTTGACGTGTTTTGAAAAAAACCTAAGGTTAACCCCTTTGAATTTTTTTGACCCCAAAAAGTGAAAGTCTCAAATCGGATGCTTTTTCGATATTTTCTTGTATAATTTGAGCAGAAAATTCGATTGGCGCAGACAGATTCATCGTAGGTATGATATTTTAAATTTTATCTGGCTTGAAAGTAAGCAAATGCGATGCAAATTTGAGCCTCCTTTACTTCGCATTTTGAGACGGATTAAAGTGTTTGCGCCAGGATCCAGCGCGTTTTTCGAACTCTACGCATCGAAATTAGTCGATTTCGTCAATAAAAACACCACTGAATATTTTGACGATTTTTGAAAAAAACCTAAGGTTAACCCCTTTTAATTTTTTTTGACCCCAAAAAGTGAAAGTCTCAAATCGGATGCTTTTTCGATATTTTCTTGTATAATTTGAGCAGAAAATTCGATTGGCGCAGACAGATTCATCGTAGGTATGATATTTTAAGTTTTATCTGGCTTGAAAGTAAGCAAATGCGATGCAAATTTGAGCCTCCTTTACTTCGCATTTTGAGACGGATTAAAGTGTTTGCGCCAGGATCCAGCGCGTTTTTCGAACTCTACGCATCGAAATTAGTCGATTTCGTCAATAAAACCACCACTGAATATTTTGACGTGTTTTGAAAAAAACCTAAGGTTAACCCCTTTGAATTTTTTTGACCCCAAAAAGTGAAAGTCTCAAATCGGATGCTTTTTCGATATTTTCTTGTATAATTTGAGCAGAAAATTCGATTGGCGCAGACAGATTCATCGTAGGTATGATATTTTAAATTTTATCTGGCTTGAAAGTAAGCAAATGCGATGCAAATTTGAGCCTCCTTTACTTCGCATTTTGAGACGGATTAAAGTGTTTGCGCCAGGATCCAGCGCGTTTTTCGAACTCTACGCATCGAAATTAGTCGATTTCGTCAATAAAAACACCACTGAATATTTTGACGATTTTTGAAAAAAACCTAAGGTTAACCCCTTTGAATTTTTTTGACCCCAAAAAGTGAAAGTCTCAAATCGGATGCTTTTTCGATATTTTCTTGTATAATTTGAGCAGAAAATTCGATTGGCGCAGACAGATTCATCGTAGGTATGATATTTTAAGTTTTATCTGGCTTGAAAGTAAGCAAATGCGATGCAAATTTGAGCCTCCTTTACTTCGCATTTTGAGACGGATTAAAGTGTTTGCGCCAGGATCCAGCGCGTTTTTCGAACTCTACGCATCGAAATTAGTCGATTTCGTCAATAAAAACACCACTGAATATTTTCACGATTTTTGAAAAAAACCTAAGGTTAACCCCTTTGAATTTTTTTGACCCCAAGAAGTGAAAGTCTCAAATCGGATGCTTTTTCGATATTTTCTTGTATAATTTGAGCAGAAAATTCGATTGGCGCAGACAGATTCATCGTAGGTATGATATTTTAAGTTTTATCTGGCTTGAAAGTAAGCAAATGCGATGCAAATTTGAGCCTCCTTTACTTCGCATTTTGAGACGGATTAAAGTGTTTGCGCCAGGATCCAGCGCGTTTTTCGAACTCTACGCATCGAAATTAGTCGATTTCGTCAATAAAAACACCACTGAATATTTTCACGATTTTTGAAAAAAACCTAAGGTTAACCCCTCTGAATTTTTTTGACCCCAAAAAGTGAAAGTCTCAAATCGGATGCTTTTTCGATATTTTCTTGTATAATTTGAGCAGAAAATTCGATTGGCGCAGACAGATTCATCGTAGGTATGATATTTTAAGTTTTATCTGGCTTGAAAGTAAGCAAATGCGATGCAAATTTGAGCCTCCTTTACTTCGCATTTTGAGACGGATTAAAGTGTTTGCGCCAGGATCCAGCGCGTTTTTCGAACTCTACGCATCGAAATTAGTCGATTTCGTCAATAAAAACACCACTGAATATTTTCACGATTTTTGAAAAAAACCTAAGGTTAACCCCTCTGAATTTTTTTGACCCCAAAAAGTGAAAGTCTCAAATCGGATGCTTTTTCGATATTTTCTTGTATAATTTGAGCAGAAAATTCGATTGGCGCAGACAGATTCATCGTAGGTATGATATTTTAAGTTTTATCTGGCTTGAAAGTAAGCAAATGCGATGCAAATTTGAGCCTCCTTTACTTCGCATTTTGAGACGGATTAAAGTGTTTGCTCCAGGATCCAGCGCGTTTTTCGAACTCTACGCATCGAAATTAGTCGATTTCGTCAATAAAAACACCACTGAATATTTTCACGATTTTTGAAAAAAACCTAAGGTTAACCCCTCTGAATTTTTTTGACCCCAAAAAGTGAAAGTCTCAAATCGGATGCTTTTTCGATATTTTCTTGTATAATTTGAGCAGAAAATTCGATTGGCGCAGACAGATTCATCGTAGGTATGATATTTTAAGTTTTATCTGGCTTGAAAGTAAGCAAATGCGATGCAAATTTGAGCCTCCTTTACTTCGCATTTTGAGACGGATTAAAGTGTTTGCGCCAGGATCCAGCGCGTTTTTCGAACTCTACGCATCGAAATTAGTCGATTTCGTCAATAAAAACACCACTGAATATTTTGACGATTTTTGAAAAAAACCTAAGGTTAACCCCTTTGAATTTTTTTGACCCCAAAAAGTGAAAGTCTCAAATCGGATGCTTTTTCGATATTTTCTTGTATAATTTGAGCAGAAAATTCGATTGGCGCAGACAGATTCATCGTAGGTATGATATTTTAAGTTTTATCTGGCTTGAAAGTAAGCAAATGCGATGCAAATTTGAGCCTCCTTTACTTCGCATTTTGAGACGGATTAAAGTGTTTGCGCCAGGATCCAGCGCGTTTTTCGAACTCTACGCATCGAAATTAGTCGATTTCGTCAATAAAACCACCACTGAATATTTTGACGTGTTTTGAAAAAAACCTAAGGTTAACCCCTTTGAATTTTTTTGACCCCAAAAAGTGAAAGTCTCAAATCGGATGCTTTTTCGATATTTTCTTGTATAATTTGAGCAGAAAATTCGATTGGCGCAGACAGATTCATCGTAGGTATGATATTTTAAATTTTATCTGGCTTGAAAGTAAGCAAATGCGATGCAAATTTGAGCCTCCTTTACTTCGCATTTTGAGACGGATTAAAGTGTTTGCGCCAGGATCCAGCGCGTTTTTCGAACTCTACGCATCGAAATTAGTCGATTTCGTCAATAAAAACACCACTGAATATTTTGACGATTTTTGAAAAAAACCTAAGGTTAACGCCTTTGAATTTTTTTGACCCCAAAAAGTGAAAGTCTCAAATCGGATGCTTTTTCGTTATTTTCTTGTATAATTTGAGCAGAAAATTCGATTGGCGCAGACAGATTCATCGTAGGTATGATATTTTAAGTTTTATCTGGCTTGAAAGTAAGCAAATGCGATGCAAATTTGAGCCTCCTTTACTTCGCATTTTGAGACGGATTAAAGTGTTTGCGCCAGGATCCAGCGCGTTTTTCGAACTCTACGCATCGAAATTAGTCGATTTCGTCAATAAAAACACCACTGAATATTTTGACGATTTTTGAAAAAAACCTAAGGTTAACGCCTTTGAATTTTTTTGACCCCAAAAAGTGAAAGTCTCAAATCGGATGCTTTTTCGTTATTTTCTTGTATAATTTGAGCAGAAAATTCGATTGGCGCAGACAGATTCATCGTAGGTATGATATTTTAAGTTTTATCTGGCTTGAAAGTAAGCAAATGCGATGCAAATTTGAGCCTCCTTTACTTCGCATTTTGAGACGGATTAAAGTGTTTGCGCCAGGATCCAGCGCGTTTTTCGAACTCTACGCATCGAAATTAGTCGATTTCGTCAATAAAAACACCACTGAATATTTTCACGATTTTTGAAAAAAACCTAAGGTTAACCCCTCTGAATTTTTTTGACCCCAAAAAGTGAAAGTCTCAAATCGGATGCTTTTTCGATATTTTCTTGTATAATTTGAGCAGAAAATTCGATTGGCGCAGACAGATTCATCGTAGGTATGATATTTTAAGTTTTATCTGACTTGAAAGTAAGCAAATGCGATGCAAATTTGAGCCTCCTTTACTTCGCATTTTGAGACGGATTAAAGTGTTTGCGCCAGGATCCAGCGCGTTTTTCGAACTCTACGCATCGAAATTAGTCGATTTCGTCAATAAAAACACCACTGAATATTTTCACGATTTTTGAAAAAAACCTAAGGTTAACCCCTCTGAACTTTTTTGACCCCAAAAAGTGAAAGTCTCAAATCGGATGCTTTTTCGATATTTTCTTGTATAATTTGAGCAGAAAATTCGATTGGCGCAGACAGATTCATCGTAGGTATGAAATTTTAAGTTTTATCTGGCTTGAAAGTAAGCAAATGCGATGCAAATTTGAGCCTCCTTTACTTCGCATTTTGAGACGGATTAAAGTGTTTGCGCCAGGATCCAGCGCGTTTTTCGAACTCTACGCATCGAAATTAGTCGATTTCGTCAATAAAAACACCACTGAATATTTTGACGATTTTTGAAAAAAACCTAAGGTTAACCCCTTTGAATTTTTTTGACCCCAAAAAGTGAAAGTCTCAAATCGGATGCTTTTTCGATATTTTCTTGTATAATTTGAGCAGAAAATTCGATTGGCGCAGACAGATTCATCGTAGGTATGATATTTTAAGTTTTATCTGGCTTGAAAGTAAGCAAATGCGATGCAAATTTGAGCCTCCTTTACTTCGCATTTTGAGACGGATTAAAGTGTTTGCGCCAGGATCCAGCGCGTTTTTCGAACTCTACGCATCGAAATTAGTCGATTTCGTCAATAAAAACACCACTGAATATTTTGACGATTTTTGAAAAAAACCTAAGGTTAACCCCTTTGAATTTTTTTGACCCCAAAAAGTGAAAGTCTCAAATCGGATGCTTTTTCGATATTTTCTTGTATAATTTGAGCAGAAAATTCGATTGGCGCAGACAGATTCATCGTAGGTATGATATTTTAAGTTTTATCTGGCTTGAAAGTAAGCAAATGCGATGCAAATTTGAGCCTCCTTTACTTCGCATTTTGAGACGGATTAAAGTGTTTGCGCCAGGATCCAGCGCGTTTTTCGAACTCTACGCATCGAAATTAGTCGATTTCGTCAATAAAAACACCACTGAATATTTTGACGATTTTTGAAAAAAACCTAAGGTTAACCCCTTTGAATTTTTTTGACCCCAAAAAGTGAAAGTCTCAAATCGGATGCTTTTTCGATATTTTCTTGTATAATTTGAGCAGAAAATTCGATTGGCGCAGACAGATTCATCGTAGGTATGATATTTTAAGTTTTATCTGGCTTGAAAGTAAGCAAATGCGATGCAAATTTGAGCCTCCTTTACTTCGCATTTTGAGACGGATTAAAGTGTTTGCGCCAGGATCCAGCGCGTTTTTCGAACTCTACGCATCGAAATTAGTCGATTTCGTCAATAAAAACACCACTGATAATTTTGACGATTTTTGAAAAAAACCTAAGGTTAACCCCTTTGAATTTTTTTGACCCCAAAAAGTGAAAGTCTCAAATCGGATGCTTTTTCGATATTTTCTTGTATAATTTGAGCAGAAAATTCGATTGGCGCAGACAGATTCATCGTAGGTATGATATTTTAAGTTTTATCTGGCTTGAAAGTAAGCAAATGCGATGCAAATTTGAACCTCCTTTACTTCGCATTTTGAGACGGATTAAAGTGTTTGCGCCAGGATCCAGCGCGTTTTTCGAACTCTACGCATCGAAATTAGTCGATTTCGTCAATAAAAACACCACTGAATATTTTGACGATTTTTGAAAAAAACCTAAGGTTAACCCCTTTGAATTTTTTTGACCCCAAAAAGTGAAAGTCTCAAATCGGATGCTTTTTCGCTATTTTCTTGTATAATTTGAGCAGAAAATTCGATTGGCGCAGACAGATTCATCGTAGGTATGATATTTTAAGTTTTATCTGGCTTGAAAGTAAGCAAATGCGATGCAAATTTGAGCCTCCTTTACTTCGCATTTTGAGACGGATTAAAGTGTTTGCGCCAGGATCCAACGCGTTTTTCGAACTCTACGCATCGAAATTAGACGATTTCGTCAATAAAAACACCACTGAATATTTTCACGATTTTTGAAAAAAACCTAAGGTTAACCCCTCTGAATTTTTTTGACCCCAAAAAGTGAAAGTCTCAAATCGGATGCTTTTTCGATATTTTCTTGTATAATTTGAGCAGAAAATTCGATTGGCGCAAACAGATTCATCGTAGGTATGATATTTTAAGTTTTATCTGGCTTGAAAGTAAGCAAATGCGATGCAAATTTGAGCCTCCTTTACTTCGCATTTTGAGACGGATTAAAGTGTTTGCGCCAGGATCCAGCGCGTTTTTCGAACTCTACGCATCGAAATTAGTCGATTTCGTCAATAAAAACACCACTGAATATTTTGACGATTTTTGAAAAAAACCTAAGGTTAACCCCTCTGAATTTTTTTGACCCCAAAAAGTGAAAGTCTCAAATCGGATGCTTTTTCGATATTTTCTTGTATAATTTGAACAGAAAATTCGATTGGCGCAGACAGATTCATCGTAGGTATGATATTTTAAGTTTTATCTGGCTTGAAAGTAAGCAAATGCGATGCAAATTTGAGCCTCCTTTACTTCGCATTTTGAGACGGATTAAAGTGTTTGCGCCAGGATCCAGCGCGTTTTTCGAACTCTACGCATCGAAATTGGTCGATTTCGTCAATAAAAACACCACTGAATATTTTGACGATTTTTGAAAAAAACCTAAGGTTAACCCCTTTGAATTTTTTTGACCCCAAAAAGTGAAAGTCTCAAATCGGATGCTTTTTCGATATTTTCTTGTATATTTTGAGCAGAAAATTCTATTGGCGCAGACAGATTCATCGTAGGTATGATATTTTAAGTTTTATCTGGCTTGAAAGTAAGCAAATGCGATGCAAATTTGAGCCTCCTTTACTTCGCATTTTGAGACGGATTAAAGTGTTTGCGCCAGGATCCAGCGCGTTTTTCGAACTCTACGCATCGAAATTAGTCGATTTCGTCAATAAAAACACCACTGATAATTTTGATGATTTTTGAAAAAAACCTAAGGTTAACCCCTTTTAATTTTTTTGACCCCAAAAAGTGAAAGTCTCAAATCGGATGCTTTTTCGATATTTTCTTGTATAATTTGAGCAGAAAATTCGATTGGCGCAGACAGATTCATCGTAGGTATGATATTTTAAGTTTTATCTGGCTTGAAAGTAAGCAAATGAGATGCAAATTTGAGCCTCCTTTACTTCGCATTTTGAGACGGATTAAAGTGTTTGCGCCAGAATTCAGCGCGTTTTTCGAACTCTACGCATCGAAATTATTCGATTTCGTCAATAAAAACACCACTGAATATTTTCACGATTTTTGAAAAAAACCTAAGGTTAACCCCTCTGAATTTTTTTGACCCCAAAAAGTGAAAGTCTCAAATCGGATGCTTTTTCGATATTTTCTTGTATAATTTGAGCAGAAAATTCGATTGGCGCAGACAGATTCATCGTAGGTATGATATTTTAAGTTTTATCTGGCTTGAAAGTAAGCAAATGCGATGCAAATTTGAGCCTCCTTTACTTCGCATTTTGAGACGGATTAAAGTGTTTGCGCCAGGATCCAGCGCGTTTTTCGAACTCTACGCATCGAAATTAGTCGATTTCGTCAATAAAAACACCACTGAATATTTTGACGATTTTTGAAAAAAACCTAAGGTTAACCCCTTTGAATTTTTTTGACCCCAAAAAGTGAAAGTCTCAAATCGGATGCTTTTTCGATATTTTCTTGTATTATTTGAGCAGAAAATTCGATTGGCGCAGACAGATTCATCGTAGGTATGATATTTTAAGTTTTATCTGGCTTGAAAGTAAGCAAATGCGATGCAAATTTGAGCCTCCTTTACTTCGCATTTTGAGACGGATTAAAGTGTTTGCGCCAGGATCCAGCGCGTTTTTCGAACTCTACGCATCGAAATTAGTCGATTTCGTCAATAAAAACACCACTGAATATTTTCACGATTTTTGAAAAAAACCTAAGGTTAACCCCTTTGAATTTTTTTGACCCCAAAAAGTGAAAGTCTCAACTCGGATGCTTTTTCGATATTTTCTTGTATAATTTGAGCAGAAAATTCGATTGGCGCAGACAGATTCATCGTAGGTATGATATTTTAAGTTTTATCTGGCTTGAAAGTAAGCAAATGCGATGCAAATTTGAGCCTCCTTTACTTCGCATTTTGAGACGGATTAAAGTGTTTGCGCCAGGATCCAGCGCGTTTTTCGAACTCTACGCATCGAAATTAGACGATTTCGTCAATAAAAACACCACTGAATATTTTCACGATTTTTGAAAAAAACCTAAGGTTAACCCCTCTGAATTCTTTTGACCCCAAAAAGTGAAAGTCTCAAATCGGATGCTTTTTCGATATTTTCTTGTATAATTTGAGCAGAAAATTCGATTGGAGCAGACAGATTCATCGTAGGTATGATATTTTAAGTTTTATCTGGCTTGAAAGTAAGCAAATGCGATGCAAATTTGAGCCTCCTTTACTTCGCATTTTGAGACGGATTAAAGTGTTTGCGCCAAGATCCAGCGCGTTTTTCGAACTCTACGCATCGAAATTAGTCGATTTCGTCAATAAAAACACCACTGAATATTTTCACGATTTTTGAAAAAAACCTAAGGTTAACCCCTCTGAATTTTTTTGACCCCAAAAAGTGAAAGTCTCACATCGGATGCTTTTTCGATATTTTCTTGTATAATTTGAGCAGAAAATTCGATTGGCGCAAACAGATTCATCGTAGGTATGATATTTTAAGTTTTATCTGGCTTGAAAGTAAGCAAATGCGATGCAAATTTGAGCCTCCTTTACTTCGCATTTTGAGACGGATTAAAGTGTTTGCGCCAGGATCCAGCGCGTTTTTCGAACTCTACGCATCGAAATTAGTCGATTTCGTCAATAAAAACACCACTGAATATTTTGACGATTTTTGAAAAAAACCTAAGGTTAACCCCTCTGAATTTTTTTGACCCCAAAAAGTGAAAGTCTCAAATCGGATGCTTTTTCGATATTTTCTTGTATAATTTGAGCAGAAAATTCGATTGGCGCAGACAGATTCATCGTAGGTATGATATTTTAAGTTTTATCTGGCTTGAAAGTAAGCAAATGCGATGCAAATTTGAGCCTCCTTTACTTCGCATTTTGAGACGGATTAAAGTGTTTGCGCCAGGATCCAGCGCGTTTTTCGAACTCTACGCATCGAAATTAGTCGATTTCGTCAATAAAAACACCACTGAATATTTTGACGATTTTTGAAAAAAACCTAAGGTTAACCCCTTTGAATTTTTTTGACCCCAAAAAGTGAAAGTCTCAAATCGGATGCTTTTTCGATATTTTCTTGTATATTTTGAGCAGAAAATTCGATTGGCGCAGACAGATTCATCGTAGGTATGATATTTTAAGTTTTATCTGGCTTGAAAGTAAGCAAATGCGATGCAAATTTGAGCCTCCTTTACTTCGCATTTTGAGACGGATTAAAGTGTTTGCGCCAGGATCCAGCGCGTTTTTCGAACTCTACGCATCGAAATTAGTCGATTTCGTCAATAAAAACACCACTGATAATTTTGATGATTTTTGAAAAAAACCTAAGGTTAACCCCTTTTAATTTTTTTGACCCCAAAAAGTGAAAGTCTCAAATCGGATGCTTTTTCGATATTTTCTTGTATAATTTGAGCAGAAAATTCGATTGGCGCAGACAGATTCATCGTAGGTATGATATTTTAAGTTTTATCTGGCTTGAAAGTAAGCAAATGAGATGCAAATTTGAGCCTCCTTTACTTCGCATTTTGAGACGGATTAAAGTGTTTGCGCCAGAATTCAGCGCGTTTTTCGAACTCTACGCATCGAAATTATTCGATTTCGTCAATAAAAACACCACTGAATATTTTCACGATTTTTGAAAAAAACCTAAGGTTAACCCCTCTGAATTTTTTTGACCCCAAAAAGTGAAAGTCTCAAATCGGATGCTTTTTCGATATTTTCTTGTATAATTTGAGCAGAAAATTCGATTGGCGCAGACAGATTCATCGTAGGTATGATATTTTAAGTTTTATCTGGCTTGAAAGTAAGCAAATGCGATGCAAATTTGAGCCTCCTTTACTTCGCATTTTGAGACGGATTAAAGTGTTTGCGCCAGGATCCAGCGCGTTTTTCGAACTCTACGCATCGAAATTAGTCGATTTCGTCAATAAAAACACCACTGAATATTTTGACGATTTTTGAAAAAAACCTAAGGTTAACCCCTTTGAATTTTTTTGACCCCAAAAAGTGAAAATCTCAAATCGGATGCTTTTTCGATATTTTCTTGTATAATTTGAGCAGAAAATTCGATTGGCGCAGACAGATTCATCGTAGGTATGATATTTTAAGTTTTATCTGGCTTGAAAGTAAGCAAATGCGATGCAAATTTGAGCCTCCTTTACTTCGCATTTTGAGACGGATTAAAGTGTTTGCGCCAGGATCCAGCGCGTTTTTCGAACTCTACGCATCGAAATTAGTCGATTTCGTCAATAAAAACACCACTGAATATTTTGACGATTTTTGAAAAAAACCTAAGGTTAACCCCTTTGAATTTTTTTGACCCCAAAAAGTGAAAGTCTCAAATCGGATGCTTTTTCGATATTTTCTTGTATAATTTGAGCAGAAAATTCGATTGGCGCAGACAGATTCATCGTAGGTATGATATTTTAAGTTTTATCTGGCTTGAAAGTAAGCAAATGCGATGCAAATTTGAGCCTCCTTTACTTCGCATTTTGAGACGGATTAAAGTGTTTGCGCCAGGATCCAGCGCGTTTTTCGAACTCTACGCATCGAAATTAGTCGATTTCGTCAATAAAAACACCACTGAATATTTTGACGATTTTTGAAAAAAACCTAAGGTTAACCCCTTTGAATTTTTTTGACCCCAAAAAGTGAAAGTCTCAAATCGGATGCTTTTTCGATATTTTCTTGTATAATTTGAGCAGAAAATTCGATTGGCGCAGACAGATTCATCGTAGGTATGATATTTTAAGTTTTATCTGGCTTGAAAGTAAGCAAATGCGATGCAAATTTGAGCCTCCTTTACTTCGCATTTTGAGACGGATTAAAGTGTTTGCGCCAGGATCCAGCGCGTTTTTCGAACTCTACGCATCGAAATTAGTCGATTTCGTCAATAAAAACACCACTGAATATTTTCACGATTTTTGAAAAAAACCTAAGGTTAACCCCTCTGAATTTTTTTGACCCCAAAAAGTGAAAGTCTCACATCGGATGCTTTTTCGATATTTTCTTGTATAATTTGAGCAGAAAATTCGATTGGCGCAAACAGATTCATCGTAGGTATGATATTTTAAGTTTTATCTGGCTTGAAAGTAAGCAAATGCGATGCAAATTTGAGCCTCCTTTACTTCGCATTTTGAGACGGATTAAAGTGTTTGCGCCAGGATCCAGCGCGATTTTCGAACTCTACGCATCGAAATTAGTCGATTTCGTCAATAAAAACACCACTGAATATTTTGACGATTTTTGAAAAAAACCTAAGGTTAACCCCTCTGAATTTTTTTGACCCCAAAAAGTGAAAGTCTCAAATCGGATGCTTTTTCGATATTTTCTTGTATAATTTGAGCAGAAAATTCGATTGGCGCAGACAGATTCATCGTAGGTATGATATTTTAAGTTTTATCTGGCTTGAAAGTAAGCAAATGCGATGCAAATTTGAGCCTCCTTTACTTCGCATTTTGAGACGGATTAAAGTGTTTGCGCCAGGATCCAGCGCGTTTTTCGAACTCTACGCTTCGAAATTAGTCGATTTCGTCAATAAAAACACCACTGAATATTTTCACGATTTTTGAAAAAAACCTAAGGTTAACCCCTCTGAATTTTTTTGACCCCAAAAAGTGAAAGTCTCAAATCGGATGCTTTTTCGATATTTTCTTGTATAATTTGAGCAGAAAATTCGATTGGCGCAGACAGATTCATCGTAGGTATGATATTTTAAGTTTTATCTGGCTTGAAAGTAAGCAAATGCGATGCAAATTTGAGCCTCCTTTACTTCGCATTTTGAGACGGATTAAAGTGTTTGCGCCAGGATCCAGCGCGTTTTTCGAACTCTACGCATCGAAATTAGTCGATTTCGTCAATAAAAACACCACTGAATATTTTGACGATTTTTGAAAAAAACCTAAGGTTAACCCCTTTGAATTTTTTTGACCCCAAAAAGTGAAAGTCTCAAATCGGATGCTTTTTCGATATTTTCTTGTATAATTTGAGCAGAAAATTCGATTGGCGCAGACAGATTCATCGTAGGTATGATATTTTAAGTTTTATCTAGCTTGAAAGTAAGCAAATGCGATGCAAATTTGAGCCTCCTTTACTTCGCATTTTGAGACGGATTAAAGTGTTTGCGCCAGGATCCAGCGCGTTTTTCGAACTCTACGCATCGAAATTAGTCGATTTCGTCAATAAAAACACCACTGAATATTTTGACGATTTTTGAAAAAAACCTAAGGTTAACCCCTCTGAATTTTTTTGACCCCAAAAAGTGAAAGTCTCAAATCGGATGCTTTTTCGATATTTTCTTGTATAATTTGAGCAGAAAATTCGATTGGCGCAGACAGATTCATCGTAGGTATGATATTTTAAGTTTTATCTGGCTTGAAAGTAAGCAAATGCGATGCAAATTTGAGCCTCCTTTACTTCGCATTTTGAGACGGATTAAAGTGTTTGCGCCAGGATCCAGCGCGTTTTTCGAACTCTACGCTTCGAAATTAGTCGATTTCGTCAATAAAAACACCACTGAATATTTTCACGATTTTTGAAAAAAACCTAAGGTTAACCCCTCTGAATTTTTTTGACCCCAAAAAGTGAAAGTCTCAAATCGGATGCTTTTTCGATATTTTCTTGTATAATTTGAGCAGAAAATTCGATTGGCGCAGACAGATTCATCGTAGGTATGATATTTTAAGTTTTATCTGGCTTGAAAGTAAGCAAATGCGATGCAAATTTGAGCCTCCTTTACTTCGCATTTTGAGACGGATTAAAGTGTTTGCGCCAGGATCCAGCGCGTTTTTCTAACTCTACGCATCGAAATTAGTCGATTTCGTCAATAAAAACACCACTGAATATTTTGACGATTTTTGAAAAAAACCTAAGGTTAACCCCTTTGAATTTTTTTGACCCCAAAAAGTGAAAGTCTCAAATCGGATGCTTTTTCGATATTTTCTTGTATAATTTGAGCAGAAAATTCGATTGGCGCAGACAGATTCATCGTAGGTATGATATTTTAAGTTTTATCTGGCTTGAAAGTAAGCAAATGCGATGCAAATTTGAGCCTCCTTTACTTCGCATTTTGAGACGGATTAAAGTGTTTGCGCCAGGATCCAGCGCGTTTTTCGAACTCTACGCATCGAAATTAGTCGATTTCGTCAATAAAAACACCACTGAATATTTTCACGATTTTTGAAAAAAACCTAAGGTTAACCCCTCTGAATTTTTTTGACCCCAAAAAGTGAAAGTCTCAAATCGGATGCTTTTTCGATATTTTCTTGTATAATTTGAGCAGAAAATTCGATTGGCGCAGACAGATTCATCGTAGGTATGATATTTTAAGTTTTATCTGGCTTGAAAGTAAGCAAATGCGATGCAAATTTGAGCCTCCTTTACTTTGCATTTTGAGACGGATTAAAGTGTTTGCGCCAGGATCCAGCGCGTTTTTCGAACTCTACGCATCGAAATTAGTCGATTTCGTCAATAAAAACACCACTGATAATTTTGATGATTTTTGAAAAAAACCTAAGGTTAACCCCTTTTAATTTTTTTGACCCCAAAAAGTGAAAGTCTCAAATCGGATGCTTTTTCGATATTTTCTTGTATAATTTGAGCAAAAAATTCGATTGACGCAGACAGATTCATCGTAGGTATGATATTTTAAGTTTTATCTGGCTTGAAAGTAAGCAAATGAGATGCAAATTTGAGCCTCCTTTACTTCGCATTTTGAGACGGATTAAAGTGTTTGCGCCAGAATTCAGCGCGTTTTTCGAACTCTACGCATCGAAATTATTCGATTTCGTCAATAAAAACACCACTGAATATTTTTACGATTTTTGAAAAAAACCTAAGGTTAACCCCTCTGAATTTTTTTGACCCCAAAAAGTGAAAGTCTCAAATCGGATGCTTTTTCGATATTTTCTTGTATAATTTGAGCAGAAAATTCGATTGGCGCAGACAGATTCATCGTAGGTATGATATTTTAAGTTTTATCTGGCTTAAAAGTAAGCAAATGCGATGCAAATTTGAGCCTCCTTTACTTCGCATTTTGAGACGGATTAAAGTGTTTGCGCCAGGATCCAGCGCGTTTTTCGAACTCTACGCATCGAAATTAGTCGATTTCGTCAATAAAAACACCACTGAATATTTTGACGATTTTTGAAAAAAACCTAAGGTTAACCCCTTTGAATTTTTTTGACCCCAAAAAGTGAAAGTCTCAAATCGGATGCTTTTTCGATATTTTCTTGTATAATTTGAGCAGAAAATTCGATTGGCGCAGACAGATTCATCGTAGGTATGATATTTTAAGTTTTATCTGGCTTGAAAGTAAGCAAATGCGATGCAAATTTGAGCCTCCATTACTTCGCATTTTGAGACGGATAGAAGTGGTTGCGCCAGGATCCAGCGCGTTTTTCGAACTCTACGCATCGAAATTAATCGATTTCGTCAATAAAAACACCACTGAATATTTTCACGATTTTTGAAAAAAACCTAAGGTTAACCCCTTTGAATATTTTTGACCCCAAAAAGTGAAAGTCTCAAATCGGATGCTTTTTCGATATTTTCTTGTATAATTTGAGCAGAAAATTCGATTGGCGCAGACAGATTCATCGTAGGTATGATATATTAAGTTTTATCTGGCTTGAAAGTAAGCAAATGCGATGCAAATTTGAGCCTCCTTTACTTCGCATTTTGAGACGGATTAAAGTGTTTGCGCCAGGATCCAGCGCGTTTTTCGAACTCTACGCATCGAAATTAGTCGATTTCGTCAATAAAAACACCACTGAATATTTTGACGATTTTTGAAAAAAACCTAAGGTTAACCCCTTTGAATTTTTTTGACCCCAAAAAGTGAAATTCTCAAATCGGATGCTTTTTCGATATTTTCTTGTATAATTTGAGCAGAAAATTCGATTGGCGCAGACAGATTCATCGTAGGTATGATATTTTAAGTTTTATCTGGCTTGAAAGTAAGCAAATGCGATGCAAATTTGAGCCTCCTTTACTTCGCATTTTGATACGGATTAAAGTGTTTGCGCCAGGATCCAGCGCGTTTTTCGAACTCTACGCATCGAAATTAGTCGATTTCGTCAATAAAAACACCACTGAATATTTTGACGATTTTTGAAAAAAACCTAAGGTTAACCCCTTTGAATTTTTTTGACCCCAAAAAGTGAAAGTCTCAAATCGGATGCTTTTTCGATATTTTCTTGTATAATTTGAGCAGAAAGTTCGATTGGCGCAGACAGATTCATCGTAGGTATGATATTTTAAGTTTTATCTGGCTTGAAAGTAAGCAAATGCGATGCAAATTTGAGCCTCCTTTACTTCGCATTTTGAGACGGATTAAAGTGTTTGCGCCAGGATCCAGCGCGTTTTTCGAACTCTACGCATCGAAATTAGTCGATTTCGTCAATAAAAACACCACTGAATATTTTCACGATTTTTGAAAAACACCTAAGGTTAACCCCTTTGAATTTTTTTGACCCCAAAAAGTGAAAATCTCAAATCGGATGCTTTTTCGATATTTTCTTGTATAATTTGAGCAGAAAATTCGATTGGCGCAGACAGATTCATCGTAGGTATGATATTTTAAGTTTTATCTGGCTTGAAAGTAAGCAAATGCGATGCAAATTTGAGCCTCCTTTACTTCGCATTTTGAGACGGATTAAAGTGTTTGCGCCAGGATCCAGCGCGTTTTTCGAACTCTACGCATCGAAATTAGTCGATTTCGTCAATAAAAACACCACTGAATATTTTCACGATTTTTGAAAAAAACCTAAGGTTAACCCCTTTGAATTTTTTTGACCCCAAAAAGTGAAAGTCTCAAATCGGATGCTTTTTCGATATTTTCTTGTATAATTTGAGCAGAAAATTCGATTGGCGCAGACAGATTCATCGTAGGTATGATATTTTAAGTTTTATCTGGCTTGAAAGTAAGCAAATGCGATGCAAATTTGAGCCTCCTTTACTTCGCATTTTGAGACGGATTAAAGTGTTTGCGCCAGGATCCAGCGCGTTTTTCGAACTCTACGCATCGAAATTAGTCGATTTCGTCAATAAAAACACCACTGAATATTTTCACGATTTTTGAAAAAAACCTAAGGTTAACCCCTCTGAATTTTTTTGACCCCAAAAAGTGAAAGTCTCAAATCGGATGCTTTTTCGATATTTTCTTGTATAATTTGAGCAGAAAATTCGATTGGCGCAGACAGATTCATCGTAGGTATGATATTTTAAGTTTTATCTGGCTTGAAAGTAAGCAAATGCGATGCAAATTTGAGCCTCCTTTACTTCGCATTTTGAGACGGATTAAAGTGTTTGCGCCAGGATCCAGCGCGTTTTTCGAACTCTACGCATCGAAATTAGTCGATTTCGTCAATAAAAACACCACTGAATATTTTCACGATTTTTGAAAAAAACCTAAGGTTAACCCCTTTGAATTTTTTTGACCCCAAAAAGTGAAAGTTTCAAATCGGATGCTTTTTCGATATTTTCTTGTATAATTTGAGCAGAAAATTCGATTGGCGCAGACAGATTCATCGTAGGTATGATATTTTAAGTTTTATCTGGCTTGAAAGTAAGCAAATGCGATGCAAATTTGAGCCTCCTTTACTTCGCATTTTGAGACGGATTAAAGTGTTTGCGCCAGGATCCAGCGCGTTTTTCGAACTCTACGCATCGAAATTAGTCGATTTCGTCAATAAAAACACCACTGAATATTTTCACGATTTTTGAAAAAAACCTAAGGTTAACCCCTCTGAATTTTTTTGACCCCAAAAAGTGAAAGTCTCAAATCGGATGCTTTTTCGATATTTTCTTGTATAATTTGAGCAGAAAATTCGATTGGCGCAGACAGATTCATCGTAGGTATGATATTTTAAGTTTTATCTGGCTTGAAAGTAAGCAAATGCGATGCAAATTTGAGCCTCCTTTACTTCGCATTTTGAGACGGATTAAAGTGTTTGCGCCAGGATCCAGCGCGTTTTTCGAACTCTACGCATCGAAATTAGTCGATTTCGTCAATAAAAACACCACTGAATATTTTCACGATTTTTGAAAAAAACCTAAGGTTAACCCCTTTGAATTTTTTTGACCCCAAAAAGTGAAAGTTTCAAATCGGATGCTTTTTCGATATTTTCTTGTATAATTTGAGCAGAAAATTCGATTGGCGCAGACAGATTCATCGTAGGTATGATATTTTAAGTTTTATCTGGCTTGAAAGTAAGCAAATGCGATGCAAATTTGAGCCTCCTTTACTTCGCATTTTGAGACGGATTAAAGTGTTTGCGCCAGGATCCAGCGCGTTTTTCGAACTCTACGCATCGAAATTAGTCGATTTCGTCAATAAAAACACCACTGAATATTTTCACGATTTTTGAAAAAAACCTAAGGTTAACCCCTCTGAATTTTTTTGACCCCAAAAAGTGAAAGTCTCAAATCGGATGCTTTTTCGATATTTTCTTGTATAATTTGAGCAGAAAATTCGATTGGCGCAGACAGATTCATCGTAGGTATGATATTTTAAGTTTTATCTGGCTTGAAAGTAAGCAAATGCGATGCAAATTTGAGCCTCCTTTACTTCGCATTTTGAGACGGATTAAAGTGTTTGCGCCAGGATCCAGCGCGTTTTTCGAACTCTACGCATCGAAATTAGTCGATTTCGTCAATAAAAACACCACTGAATATTTTCACGATTTTTGAAAAAAACCTAAGGTTAACCCCTTTGAATTTTTTTGACCCCAAAAAGTGAAAGTTTCAAATCGGATGCTTTTTCGATATTTTCTTGTATAATTTGAGCAGAAAATTCGATTGGCGCAGACAGATTCATCGTAGGTATGATATTTTAAGTTTTATCTGGCTTGAAAGTAAGCAAATGCGATGCAAATTTGAGCCTCCTTTACTTCGCATTTTGAGACGGATTAAAGTGTTTGCGCCAGGATCCAGCGCGTTTTTCGAACTCTACGCATCGAAATTAGTCGATTTCGTCAATAAAAACACCACTGAATATTTTCACGATTTTTGAAAAAAACCTAAGGTTAACCCCTCTGAATTTTTTTGACCCCAAAAAGTGAAAGTCTCAAATCGGATGCTTTTTCGATATTTTCTTGTATAATTTGAGCAGAAAATTCGATTGGCGCAGACAGATTCATCGTAGGTATGATATTTTAAGTTTTATCTGGCTTGAAAGTAAGCAAATGCGATGCAAATTTGAGCCTCCTTTACTTCGCATTTTGAGACGGATTAAAGTGTTTGCGCCAGGATCCAGCGCGTTTTTCGAACTCTACGCATCGAAATTAGTCGATTTCGTCAATAAAAACACCACTGAATATTTTCACGATTTTTGAAAAAAACCTAAGGTTAACCCCTTTGAATTTTTTTGACCCCAAAAAGTGAAAGTTTCAAATCGGATGCTTTTTCGATATTTTCTTGTATAATTTGAGCAGAAAATTCGATTGGCGCAGACAGATTCATCGTAGGTATGATATTTTAAGTTTTATCTGGCTTGAAAGTAAGCAAATGCGATGCAAATTTGAGCCTCCTTTACTTCGCATTTTGAGACGGATTAAAGTGTTTGCGCCAGGATCCAGCGCGTTTTTCGAACTCTACGCATCGAAATTAGTCGATTTCGTCAATAAAAACACCACTGAATATTTTCACGATTTTTGAAAAAAACCTAAGGTTAACCCCTCTGAATTTTTTTGACCCCAAAAAGTGAAAGTCTCAAATCGGATGCTTTTTCGATATTTTCTTGTATAATTTGAGCAGAAAATTCGATTGGCGCAGACAGATTCATCGTAGGTATGATATTTTAAGTTTTATCTGGCTTGAAAGTAAGCAAATGCGATGCAAATTTGAGCCTCCTTTACTTCGCATTTTGAGACGGATTAAAGTGTTTGCGCCAGGATCCAGCGCGTTTTTCGAACTCTACGCATCGAAATTAGTCGATTTCGTCAATAAAAACACCACTGAATATTTTCACGATTTTTGAAAAAAACCTAAGGTTAACCCCTTTGAATTTTTTTGACCCCAAAAAGTGAAAGTTTCAAATCGGATGCTTTTTCGATATTTTCTTGTATAATTTGAGCAGAAAATTCGATTGGCGCAGACAGATTCATCGTAGGTATGATATTTTAAGTTTTATCTGGCTTGAAAGTAAGCAAATGCGATGCAAATTTGAGCCTCCTTTACTTCGCATTTTGAGACGGATTAAAGTGTTTGCGCCAGGATCCAGCGCGTTTTTCGAACTCTACGCATCGAAATTAGTCGATTTCGTCAATAAAAACACCACTGAATATTTTCACGATTTTTGAAAAAAACCTAAGGTTAACCCCTCTGAATTTTTTTGACCCCAAAAAGTGAAAGTCTCAAATCGGATGCTTTTTCGATATTTTCTTGTATAATTTGAGCAGAAAATTCGATTGGCGCAGACAGATTCATCGTAGGTATGATATTTTAAGTTTTATCTGGCTTGAAAGTAAGCAAATGCGATGCAAATTTGAGCCTCCTTTACTTCGCATTTTGAGACGGATTAAAGTGTTTGCGCCAGGATCCAGCGCGTTTTTCGAACTCTACGCATCGAAATTAGTCGATTTCGTCAATAAAAACACCACTGAATATTTTCACGATTTTTGAAAAAAACCTAAGGTTAACCCCTTTGAATTTTTTTGACCCCAAAAAGTGAAAGTTTCAAATCGGATGCTTTTTCGATATTTTCTTGTATAATTTGAGCAGAAAATTCGATTGGCGCAGACAGATTCATCGTAGGTATGATATTTTAAGTTTTATCTGGCTTGAAAGTAAGCAAATGCGATGCAAATTTGAGCCTCCTTTACTTCGCATTTTGAGACGGATTAAAGTGTTTGCGCCAGGATCCAGCGCGTTTTTCGAACTCTACGCATCGAAATTAGTCGATTTCGTCAATAAAAACACCACTGAATATTTTCACGATTTTTGAAAAAAACCTAAGGTTAACCCCTCTGAATTTTTTTGACCCCAAAAAGTGAAAGTCTCAAATCGGATGCTTTTTCGATATTTTCTTGTATAATTTGAGCAGAAAATTCGATTGGCGCAGACAGATTCATCGTAGGTATGATATTTTAAGTTTTATCTGGCTTGAAAGTAAGCAAATGCGATGCAAATTTGAGCCTCCTTTACTTCGCATTTTGAGACGGATTAAAGTGTTTGCGCCAGGATCCAGCGCGTTTTTCGAACTCTACGCATCGAAATTAGTCGATTTCGTCAATAAAAACACCACTGAATATTTTCACGATTTTTGAAAAAAACCTAAGGTTAACCCCTCTGAATTTTTTTGACCCCAAAAAGTGAAAGTCTCAAATCGGATGCTTTTTCGATATTTTCTTGTATAATTTGAGCAGAAAATTCGATTGGCGCAGACAGATTCATCGTAGGTATGATATTTTAAGTTTTATCTGGCTTGAAAGTAAGCAAATGCGATGCAAATTTGAGCCTCCTTTACTTCGCATTTTGAGACGGATTAAAGTGTTTGCGCCAGGATCCAGCGCGTTTTTCGAACTCTACGCATCGAAATTAGTCGATTTCGTCAATAAAAACACCACTGAATATTTTCACGATTTTTGAAAAAAACCTAAGGTTAACCCCTTTGAATTTTTTTGACCCCAAAAAGTGAAAGTCTCAAATCGGATGCTTTTTCGATATTTTCTTGTATAATTTGAGCAGAAAATTCGATTGGCGCAGACAGATTCATCGTAGGTATGATATTTTAAGTTTTATCTGGCTTGAAAGTAAGCAAATGCGATGCAAATTTGAGCCTCCTTTACTTCGCATTTTGAGACGGATTAAAGTGTTTGCGCCAGGATCCAGCGCGTTTTTCGAACTCTACGCATCGAAATTAGTCGATTTCGTCAATAAAAACACCACTGAATATTTTCACGATTTTTGAAAAAAACCTAAGGTTAACCCCTCTGAATTTTTTTGACCCCAAAAAGTGAAAGTCTCAAATCGGATGCTTTTTCGATATTTTCTTGTATAATTTGAGCAGAAAATTCGATTGGCGCAGACAGATTCATCGTAGGTATGATATTTTAAGTTTTATCTGGCTTGAAAGTAAGCAAATGCGATGCAAATTTGAGCCTCCTTTACTTCGCATTTTGAGACGGATTAAAGTGTTTGCGCCAGGATCCAGCGCGTTTTTCGAACTCTACGCATCGAAATTAGTCGATTTCGTCAATAAAAACACCACTGAATATTTTCACGATTTTTGAAAAAAACCTAAGGTTAACCCCTTTGAATTTTTTTGACCCCAAAAAGTGAAAGTCTCAAATCGGATGCTTTTTCGATATTTTCTTGTATAATTTGAGCAGAAAATTCGATTGGCGCAGACAGATTCATCGTAGGTATGATATTTTAAGTTTTATCTGGCTTGAAAGTAAGCAAATGCGATGCAAATTTGAGCCTCCATTACTTCGCATTTTGAGACGGATAGAAGTGGTTGCGCCAGGATCCAGCGCGTTTTTCGAACTCTACGCATCGAAATTAGTCGATTTCGTCAATAAAAACACCACTGAATATTTTCACGATTTTTGAAAAAAACCTAAGGTTAACCCCTTTGAATTTTTTTGACCCCAAAAAGTGAAAGTCTCAAATCGGATGCTTTTTCGATATTTTCTTGTATAATTTGAGCAGAAAGTTCGATTGGCGCAGACAGATTCATCGTAGGTATGATATTTTAAGTTTTATCTGGCTTGAAAGTAAGCAAATGCGATGCAAATTTGAGCCTCCTTTACTTCGCATTTTGAGACGGATTAAAGTGGTTGCGCCAGGATCCAGCGCGTTTTTCGAACTCTACGCATCGAAATTAGTCGATTTCGTCAATAAAAACACCACTGAATATTTTCACGATTTTTGAAAAAAACCTAAGGTTAACCCCTTTGAATTTTTTTGACCCCAAAAAGTGAAAGTCTCAAATCGGATGCTTTTTCGATGCGATGCAAATGCGATGCAAATCTGAGCCTCCTTTACTTCGCATTTTGAGACGGATTAAAGTGTTTGCGCCAGGATCCAGCGCGTATTTCGAACTCTACGCATCGAAATTAATCGATTTCGTCAATAAAAACACCACTGAATATTTTCACGATTTTTGAAAAAAACCTAAGGTTAACCCCTTTGAATATTTTTGACCCCAAAAAGTGAAAGTCTCAAATCGGATGCTTTTTCGATATTTTCTTGTATAATTTGAGCAGAAAATTCGATTGGCGCAGACAGATTCATCGTAGGTATGATATTTTAAGTTTTATCTGGCTTGAAAGTAAGCAAATGCGATGCAAATTTGAGCCTCCTTTACTTCGCATTTTGAGACGGATTAAAGTGTTTGCGCCAGGATCCAGCGCGTTTTTCGAACTCTACGCATCGAAATTAGTCGATTTCGTCAATAAAAACACCACTGAATATTTTGACGATTTTTGAAAAAAACCTAAGGTTAACCCCTTTGAATTTTTTTGACCCCAAAAAGTGAAAGTCTCAAATCGGATGCTTTTTCGATATTTTCTTGTATAATTTGAGCAGAAAATTCGATTGGCGCAGACAGATTCATCGTAGGTATGATATTTTAAGTTTTATCTGGCTTGAAAGTAAGCAAATGCGATGCAAATTTGAGCCTCCTTTACTTCGCATTTTGAGACGGATTAAAGTGTTTGCGCCAGGATCCAGCGCGTTTTTCGAACTCTACGCATCGAAATTAGTCGATTTCGTCAATAAAAACACCACTGAATATTTTCACGATTTTTGAAAAACACCTAAGGTTAACCCCTTTGAATTTTTTTGACCCCAAAAAGTGAAAATCTCAAATCGGATGCTTTTTCGATATTTTCTTGTATAATTTGAGCAGAAAATTCGATTGGCGCAGACAGATTCATCGTAGGTATGATATTTTAAGTTTTATCTGGCTTGAAAGTAAGCAAATGCGATGCAAATTTGAGCCTCCTTTACTTCGCATTTTGAGACGGATTAAAGTGTTTGCGCCAGGATCCAGCGCGTTTTTCGAACTCTACGCATCGAAATTAGTCGATTTCGTCAATAAAAACACCACTGAATATTTTCACGATTTTTGAAAAAAACCTAAGGTTAACCCCTTTGAATTTTTTTGACCCCAAAAAGTGAAAGTCTCAAATCGGATGCTTTTTCGATATTTTCTTGTATAATTTGAGCAGAAAATTCGATTGGCGCAGACAGATTCATCGTAGGTATGATATTTTAAGTTTTATCTGGCTTGAAAGTAAGCAAATGCGATGCAAATTTGAGCCTCCTTTACTTCGCATTTTGAGACGGATTAAAGTGTTTGCGCCAGGATCCAGCGCGTTTTTCGAACTCTACGCATCGAAATTAGTCGATTTCGTCAATAAAAACACCACTGAATATTTTCACGATTTTTGAAAAAAACCTAAGGTTAACCCCTCTGAATTTTTTTGACCCCAAAAAGTGAAAGTCTCAAATCGGATGCTTTTTCGATATTTTCTTGTATAATTTGAGCAGAAAATTCGATTGGCGCAGACAGATTCATCGTAGGTATGATATTTTAAGTTTTATCTGGCTTGAAAGTAAGCAAATGCGATGCAAATTTGAGCCTCCTTTACTTCGCATTTTGAGACGGATTAAAGTGTTTGCGCCAGGATCCAGCGCGTTTTTCGAACTCTACGCATCGAAATTAGTCGATTTCGTCAATAAAAACACCACTGAATATTTTCACGATTTTTGAAAAAAACCTAAGGTTAACCCCTTTGAATTTTTTTGACCCCAAAAAGTGAAAGTCTCAAATCGGATGCTTTTTCGATATTTTCTTGTATAATTTGAGCAGAAAATTCGATTGGCGCAGACAGATTCATCGTAGGTATGATATTTTAAGTTTTATCTGGCTTGAAAGTAAACAAATCCGATGCAAATTTGAGCCTCCTTTACTTCGCATTTTGAGACGGATTAAAGTGTTTGCGCCAGGATCCAGCGCGTTTTTCGAACTCTACGCATCGAAATTAGTCGATTTCGTCAATAAAAACACCACTGAATATTTTCACGATTTTTGAAAAAAACCTAAGGTTAACCCCTTTGAATTTTTTTGACCCCAAAAAGTGAAAGTTTCAAATCGGATGCTTTTTCGATATTTTCTTGTATAATTTGAGCAGAAAATTCGATTGGCGCAGACAGATTCATCGTAGGTATGATATTTTAAGTTTTATCTGGCTTGAAAGTAAGCAAATGCGATGCAAATTTGAGCCTCCTTTACTTCGCATTTTGAGACGGATTAAAGTGTTTGCGCCAGGATCCAGCGCGTTTTTCGAACTCTACGCATCGAAATTAGTCGATTTCGTCAATAAAAACACCACTGAATATTTTCACGATTTTTGAAAAAAACCTAAGGTTAACCCCTCTGAATTTTTTTGACCCCAAAAAGTGAAAGTCTCAAATCGGATGCTTTTTCGATATTTTCTTGTATAATTTGAGCAGAAAATTCGATTGGCGCAGACAGATTCATCGTAGGTATGATATTTTAAGTTTTATCTGGCTTGAAAGTAAGCAAATGCGATGCAAATTTGAGCCTCCTTTACTTCGCATTTTGAGACGGATTAAAGTGTTTGCGCCAGGATCCAGCGCGTTTTTCGAACTCTACGCATCGAAATTAGTCGATTTCGTCAATAAAAACACCACTGAATATTTTCACGATTTTTGAAAAAAACCTAAGGTTAACCCCTTTGAATTTTTTTGACCCCAAAAAGTGAAAGTTTCAAATCGGATGCTTTTTCGATATTTTCTTGTATAATTTGAGCAGAAAATTCGATTGGCGCAGACAGATTCATCGTAGGTATGATATTTTAAGTTTTATCTGGCTTGAAAGTAAGCAAATGCGATGCAAATTTGAGCCTCCTTTACTTCGCATTTTGAGACGGATTAAAGTGTTTGCGCCAGGATCCAGCGCGTTTTTCGAACTCTACGCATCGAAATTAGTCGATTTCGTCAATAAAAACACCACTGAATATTTTCACGATTTTTGAAAAAAACCTAAGGTTAACCCCTCTGAATTTTTTTGACCCCAAAAAGTGAAAGTCTCAAATCGGATGCTTTTTCGATATTTTCTTGTATAATTTGAGCAGAAAATTCGATTGGCGCAGACAGATTCATCGTAGGTATGATATTTTAAGTTTTATCTGGCTTGAAAGTAAGCAAATGCGATGCAAATTTGAGCCTCCTTTACTTCGCATTTTGAGACGGATTAAAGTGTTTGCGCCAGGATCCAGCGCGTTTTTCGAACTCTACGCATCGAAATTAGTCGATTTCGTCAATAAAAACACCACTGAATATTTTCACGATTTTTGAAAAAAACCTAAGGTTAACCCCTTTGAATTTTTTTGACCCCAAAAAGTGAAAGTTTCAAATCGGATGCTTTTTCGATATTTTCTTGTATAATTTGAGCAGAAAATTCGATTGGCGCAGACAGATTCATCGTAGGTATGATATTTTAAGTTTTATCTGGCTTGAAAGTAAGCAAATGCGATGCAAATTTGAGCCTCCTTTACTTCGCATTTTGAGACGGATTAAAGTGTTTGCGCCAGGATCCAGCGCGTTTTTCGAACTCTACGCATCGAAATTAGTCGATTTCGTCAATAAAAACACCACTGAATATTTTCACGATTTTTGAAAAAAACCTAAGGTTAACCCCTCTGAATTTTTTTGACCCCAAAAAGTGAAAGTCTCAAATCGGATGCTTTTTCGATATTTTCTTGTATAATTTGAGCAGAAAATTCGATTGGCGCAGACAGATTCATCGTAGGTATGATATTTTAAGTTTTATCTGGCTTGAAAGTAAGCAAATGCGATGCAAATTTGAGCCTCCTTTACTTCGCATTTTGAGACGGATTAAAGTGTTTGCGCCAGGATCCAGCGCGTTTTTCGAACTCTACGCATCGAAATTAGTCGATTTCGTCAATAAAAACACCACTGAATATTTTCACGATTTTTGAAAAAAACCTAAGGTTAACCCCTTTGAATTTTTTTGACCCCAAAAAGTGAAAGTTTCAAATCGGATGCTTTTTCGATATTTTCTTGTATAATTTGAGCAGAAAATTCGATTGGCGCAGACAGATTCATCGTAGGTATGATATTTTAAGTTTTATCTGGCTTGAAAGTAAGCAAATGCGATGCAAATTTGAGCCTCCTTTACTTCGCATTTTGAGACGGATTAAAGTGTTTGCGCCAGGATCCAGCGCGTTTTTCGAACTCTACGCATCGAAATTAGTCGATTTCGTCAATAAAAACACCACTGAATATTTTCACGATTTTTGAAAAAAACCTAAGGTTAACCCCTCTGAATTTTTTTGACCCCAAAAAGTGAAAGTCTCAAATCGGATGCTTTTTCGATATTTTCTTGTATAATTTGAGCAGAAAATTCGATTGGCGCAGACAGATTCATCGTAGGTATGATATTTTAAGTTTTATCTGGCTTGAAAGTAAGCAAATGCGATGCAAATTTGAGCCTCCTTTACTTCGCATTTTGAGACGGATTAAAGTGTTTGCGCCAGGATCCAGCGCGTTTTTCGAACTCTACGCATCGAAATTAGTCGATTTCGTCAATAAAAACACCACTGAATATTTTCACGATTTTTGAAAAAAACCTAAGGTTAACCCCTCTGAATTTTTTTGACCCCAAAAAGTGAAAGTCTCAAATCGGATGCTTTTTCGATATTTTCTTGTATAATTTGAGCAGAAAATTCGATTGGCGCAGACAGATTCATCGTAGGTATGATATTTTAAGTTTTATCTGGCTTGAAAGTAAGCAAATGCGATGCAAATTTGAGCCTCCTTTACTTCGCATTTTGAGACGGATTAAAGTGTTTGCGCCAGGATCCAGCGCGTTTTTCGAACTCTACGCATCGAAATTAGTCGATTTCGTCAATAAAAACACCACTGAATATTTTCACGATTTTTGAAAAAAACCTAAGGTTAACCCCTTTGAATTTTTTTGACCCCAAAAAGTGAAAGTCTCAAATCGGATGCTTTTTCGATATTTTCTTGTATAATTTGAGCAGAAAATTCGATTGGCGCAGACAGATTCATCGTAGGTATGATATTTTAAGTTTTATCTGGCTTGAAAGTAAGCAAATGCGATGCAAATTTGAGCCTCCTTTACTTCGCATTTTGAGACGGATTAAAGTGTTTGCGCCAGGATCCAGCGCGTTTTTCGAACTCTACGCATCGAAATTAGTCGATTTCGTCAATAAAAACACCACTGAATATTTTGACGATTTTTGAAAAAAACCTAAGGTTAACCCCTTTGAATTTTTTTGACCCCAAAAAGTGAAAGTCTCAAATCGGATGCTTTTTCGATATTTTCTTGTATAATTTGAGCAGAAAATTCGATTGGCGCAGACAGATTCATCGTAGGTATGATATTTTAAGTTTTATCTGGCTTGAAAGTAAGCAAATGCGATGCAAATTTGAGCCTCCATTACTTCGCATTTTGAGACGGATAGAAGTGGTTGCGCCAGGATCCAGCGCGTTTTTCGAACTCTACGCATCGAAATTAGTCGATTTCGTCAATAAAAACACCACTGAATATTTTCACGATTTTTGAAAAAAACCTAAGGTTAACCCCTTTGAATTTTTTTGACCCCAAAAAGTGAAAGTCTCAAATCGGATGCTTTTTCGATATTTTCTTGTATAATTTGAGCAGAAAGTTCGATTGGCGCAGACAGATTCATCGTAGGTATGATATTTTAAGTTTTATCTGGCTTGAAAGTAAGCAAATGCGATGCAAATTTGAGCCTCCTTTACTTCGCATTTTGAGACGGATTAAAGTGGTTGCGCCAGGATCCAGCGCGTTTTTCGAACTCTACGCATCGAAATTAGTCGATTTCGTCAATAAAAACACCACTGAATATTTTCACGATTTTTGAAAAAAACCTAAGGTTAACCCCTTTGAATTTTTTTGACCCCAAAAAGTGAAAGTCTCAAATCGGATGCTTTTTCGATGCGATGCAAATGCGATGCAAATTTGAGCCTCCTTTACTTCGCATTTTGAGACGGATTAAAGTGTTTGCGCCAGGATCCAGCGCGTATTTCGAACTCTACGCATCGAAATTAATCGATTTCGTCAATAAAAACACCACTGAATATTTTCACGATTTTTGAAAAAAACCTAAGGTTAACCCCTTTGAATATTTTTGACCCCAAAAAGTGAAAGTCTCAAATCGGATGCTTTTTCGATATTTTCTTGTATAATTTGAGCAGAAAATTCGATTGGCGCAGACAGATTCATCGTAGGTATGATATTTTAAGTTTTATCTGGCTTGAAAGTAAGCAAATGCGATGCAAATTTGAGCCTCCTTTACTTCGCATTTTGAGACGGATTAAAGTGTTTGCGCCAGGATCCAGCGCGTTTTTCGAACTCTACGCATCGAAATTAGTCGATTTCGTCAATAAAAACACCACTGAATATTTTGACGATTTTTGAAAAAAACCTAAGGTTAACCCCTTTGAATTTTTTTGACCCCAAAAAGTGAAAGTCTCAAATCGGATGCTTTTTCGATATTTTCTTGTATAATTTGAGCAGAAAATTCGATTGGCGCAGACAGATTCATCGTAGGTATGATATTTTAAGTTTTATCTGGCTTGAAAGTAAGCAAATGCGATGCAAATTTGAGCCTCCTTTACTTCGCATTTTGAGACGGATTAAAGTGTTTGCGCCAGGATCCAGCGCGTTTTTCGAACTCTACGCATCGAAATTAGTCGATTTCGTCAATAAAAACACCACTGAATATTTTCACGATTTTTGAAAAACACCTAAGGTTAACCCCTTTGAATTTTTTTGACCCCAAAAAGTGAAAATCTCAAATCGGATGCTTTTTCGATATTTTCTTGTATAATTTGAGCAGAAAATTCGATTGGCGCAGACAGATTCATCGTAGGTATGATATTTTAAGTTTTATCTGGCTTGAAAGTAAGCAAATGCGATGCAAATTTGAGCCTCCTTTACTTCGCATTTTGAGACGGATTAAAGTGTTTGCGCCAGGATCCAGCGCGTTTTTCGAACTCTACGCATCGAAATTAGTCGATTTCGTCAATAAAAACACCACTGAATATTTTCACGATTTTTGAAAAAAACCTAAGGTTAACCCCTTTGAATTTTTTTGACCCCAAAAAGTGAAAGTCTCAAATCGGATGCTTTTTCGATATTTTCTTGTATAATTTGAGCAGAAAATTCGATTGGCGCAGACAGATTCATCGTAGGTATGATATTTTAAGTTTTATCTGGCTTGAAAGTAAGCAAATGCGATGCAAATTTGAGCCTCCTTTACTTCGCATTTTGAGACGGATTAAAGTGTTTGCGCCAGGATCCAGCGCGTTTTTCGAACTCTACGCATCGAAATTAGTCGATTTCGTCAATAAAAACACCACTGAATATTTTCACGATTTTTGAAAAAAACCTAAGGTTAACCCCTCTGAATTTTTTTGACCCCAAAAAGTGAAAGTCTCAAATCGGATGCTTTTTCGATATTTTCTTGTATAATTTGAGCAGAAAATTCGATTGGCGCAGACAGATTCATCGTAGGTATGATATTTTAAGTTTTATCTGGCTTGAAAGTAAGCAAATGCGATGCAAATTTGAGCCTCCTTTACTTCGCATTTTGAGACGGATTAAAGTGTTTGCGCCAGGATCCAGCGCGTTTTTCGAACTCTACGCATCGAAATTAGTCGATTTCGTCAATAAAAACACCACTGAATATTTTCACGATTTTTGAAAAAAACCTAAGGTTAACCCCTTTGAATTTTTTTGACCCCAAAAAGTGAAAGTCTCAAATCGGATGCTTTTTCGATATTTTCTTGTATAATTTGAGCAGAAAATTCGATTGGCGCAGACAGATTCATCGTAGGTATGATATTTTAAGTTTTATCTGGCTTGAAAGTAAACAAATCCGATGCAAATTTGAGCCTCCTTTACTTCGCATTTTGAGACGGATTAAAGTGTTTGCGCCAGGATCCAGCGCGTTTTTCGAACTCTACGCATCGAAATTAGTCGATTTCGTCAATAAAAACACCACTGAATATTTTCACGATTTTTGAAAAAAACCTAAGGTTAACCCCTCTCAATTTTTTTGACCCCAAAAAGTGAAAGTCTCAAATCGGATGCTTTTTCGATATTTTCTTGTATAATTTGAGCAGAAAATTCGATTGGCGCAGACAGATTCATCGTAGGTATGATATTTTAAGTTTTATCTGGCTTGAAAGTAAGCAAATGCGATGCAAATTTGAGCCTCCTTTACTTCGCATTTTGAGACGGATTAAAGTGTTTGCGCCAGGATCCAGCGCGTTTTTCGAACTCTACGCATCGAAATTAGTCGATTTCGTCAATAAAAACACCACTGAATATTTTCACGATTTTTGAAAAAAACCTAAGGTTAACCCCTCTGAATTTTTTTGACCCCAAAAAGTGAAAGTCTCAAATCGGATGCTTTTTCGATATTTTCTTGTATAATTTGAGCAGAAAATTCGATTGGCGCAGACAGATTCATCGTAGGTATGATATTTTAAGTTTTATCTGGCTTGAAAGTAAGCAAATGCGATGCAAATTTGAGCCTCCTTTACTTCGCATTTTGAGACGGATTAAAGTGTTTGCGCCAGGATCCAGCGCGTTTTTCGAACTCTACGCATCGAAATTAGTCGATTTCGTCAATAAAAACACCACTGAATATTTTCACGATTTTTGAAAAAAACCTAAGGTTAACCCCTTTGAATTTTTTTGACCCCAAAAAGTGAAAGTTTCAAATCGGATGCTTTTTCGATATTTTCTTGTATAATTTGAGCAGAAAATTCGATTGGCGCAGACAGATTCATCGTAGGTATGATATTTTAAGTTTTATCTGGCTTGAAAGTAAGCAAATGCGATGCAAATTTGAGCCTCCTTTACTTCGCATTTTGAGACGGATTAAAGTGTTTGCGCCAGGATCCAGCGCGTTTTTCGAACTCTACGCATCGAAATTAGTCGATTTCGTCAATAAAAACACCACTGAATATTTTCACGATTTTTGAAAAAAACCTAAGGTTAACCCCTTTGAATTTTTTTGACCCCAAAAAGTGAAAGTCTCAAATCGGATGCTTTTTCGATATTTTCTTGTATAATTTGAGCAGAAAATTCGATTGGCGCAGACAGATTCATCGTAGGTATGATATTTTAAGTTTTATCTGGCTTGAAAGTAAGCAAATGCGATGCAAATTTGAGCCTCCTTTACTTCGCATTTTGAGACGGATTAAAGTGTTTGCGCCAGGATCCAGCGCGTTTTTCGAACTCTACGCATCGAAATTAGTCGATTTCGTCAATAAAAACACCACTGAATATTTTCACGATTTTTGAAAAAAACCTAAGGTTAACCCCTTTGAATTTTTTTGACCCCAAAAAGTAAAAGTCTCAAATCGGATGCTTTTGCGATATTTTCTTGTATAATTTATTAAACAGATTCATCGTAAGTATGATATTTTAAATTTTATCTGGCTTTAAAGTAAGCAAATGCGATGCCAGTTTGTGCTTTCCGTATTTCGAATTTTGTGACGGATTAAAGGTTTGCGCCAGGATATAAAAGCGCTATATATTGCAATGACCCGAACTGTACAAATTTGTTAAATTTTCTTAATCTAAAAACAGTTCGCTTAGGTTCATACTTTAATAATTATAAAGGACCGAGACTCTTAAATTGTTTTCTCTTAAATTTAGATAAATTGCGATTTTTTGTATGGTATTATTTTATTTCAAATATATTAAATTATAAACCCTCACTTGTGTAAAATTTTGTTACCTGATGATGTCGGAGTTACACGTGCGATTCATATATGCTCGCCGGTCTAACAAATTGTAGGATAGGTATAGGTAAATTGTAGGTAGCAAGGTGTAGGTAAAAAAGAAATAGATTCACAAAATTTTTAAAAATTTGAATTTGTATTAATGTCAAAACGTATTGTAGCATTTGACGTTTGAGCGAAATTGTTATAAAGTGCAATAGTTTTATCGTTAATTATTTTGTTAATTAGTTCGTTTTTTTTGTTTTATTTACCTACACTACTTTGTACATTAATTTCAGAATTTCTGTGAAAACGGTTGGTTTCCCAAAAAAATTTATTTGACCAAAGTTGTAGCCCGCTAGATTCCCTATCCGGTTTAAGCCGTTAGTTTTTTTCATTTCACTTATTATAATAAAACAACCCTCACTTCAAATTAATTTACTTTTTATTTTTTAACAATCAGAAAGAAAACCATAATTTATCATCGCGAGAATAACGATCATCCTCCTGTCAAGGTGACGCAACCCCGTCTCTTGGACTTCAACAACCTACTCCCACTCTACCTTTAGCCCGGTTACCACAACATTATTTACACTTAAAATCCTATGTACAGCGTACTTACAAACAAAACTTCAAAATAATTTACAAAATAAATAAATAATAATTTTTATGGTTTCAAAACACATATCTGTAGTACGGAGCTTAAAATTTACTCGACCGCTGCTAAAACTTCCACCAACTTCAAATGGAACTGGAAAAATGAAAATCTACTATTGAACCTACTATATTAGACCCCGGTTTCCCCTACTTATTATTGTGCAACATTTTATTTTTTAACATGTTAATTTAATCATTTTTGCCAATACAAACAATCGATAATTTCAAATTTTATGCTTCCCATAAATTGAAATTAAATTTAAAATTCAATAGACGTGAGGAGAATGAATTTCCTTAACCGATTAGCTGCAATAATGCTATGTACAGAGCGATACTTTATGCCGAGCTTTAAACTTTAAAAAAAAATAGCAGTTCATGTGTACCTTCTCTATATTTGCGTATATTTCGTTAAAATCAGAACATGATTGGTTAATATAATTTTTAAAATTATAACAAAGCATAAAATCTTAACATGTAATTAAAAATATCACTGGAATGCACAAAAAATGCAAAAAAAATTAATACTTGTCCATGAGAGATTGATAATGGTGAGATAAAATATTCCAGGCCTTGGGCGCCATGAAACCGTTGGGGGGATCGTCCCCGCATCTAGCCAAGTTTCGCATTTTGGTCCCAGAAATAAATTCAAAATCGTCTTTCCTTCCCGCGTCAAAAAACGCCATCTTTTTATTTTTCTTATCGTAAGCTGCCACTTTGAACGGAATAATTTCCAAATTTTTGAGTCCGGGTGCCATCTTCAAAACCAGCCCACCGTGCGTTCCATCGTACAGGTTGCCATCTTCGGACCCTTCTTTCCCCAAAGGATGGGGAATCCCCGCGGGATCGCGCCCAACGATGTAGAAGTTAGCACCCGCGTTCATTCTGGCCTTTGCGTGCCATTGCACTTCCGTTGGGCCCGCGTACATCATTGGGCTCGGAAAAATTGCCAAGATGGTGGATTCTCTGTCCAGCAAACCCTCGTCCAAAACAGCCTCGTGCTGTAACATTCTCACGTCCAACGGGACGTCATCGTCTTTGGTCCATCCGCCCAAAGGATGGAGCAGCAAAACCGGTCTCTTGAAGCCGCGCTCCTCCAACTTCTTCTTGGTGTCCGTCATCAACAAAGCGTGACCGTTATGGATCGGATTTCTCAACTGGAACGCGAAAACAGCGTCGGCGTTCATTTGTTTAAATTTTGCTCTCAGTTCCTTGGGCGTCAAGCGAAACTTGTCCAATTTATCGTTCCAAACCACGCGTCGTAACACTTCCAACTCACCGCCCACCAGCCAATCGCCAGACTCGTAGATCATCTTGACGTAAGGATGATCTTTGTTGGTGGTACCGAACTGGCGCGCCACGCGCTCTTCCTTGCGATGACGGTAAAATTCAGGCTTCCTCATGATCGCGTAGCACTCTCCTCCATAAAACAGAGCGATGGACGAACACTCTTCCAGGCGCAGCTTATCGGCGGCATCGATGGCCAAAACAATTGGGACACTCTGGTTTAGCGCGTTGTCGTCGTTTATGAGACAGTTGAAGTGCTGACACTGCAGATAATCCTTTTCCCGCATGAAGCCCTCCAAGGGACTGGCCCAGCCTTCGCTCAAAACTTGAATCCACTGTAGGTCGATCACGTTCACATTTAAGGCCGGTAAAGTCGCAGCCTCCTCGTGTGCAGCTGCCAAGCGATCGTCAGATATGAAGAGTTCTTTGACTAAATCTTCCTTTTTCGAGTTTTTCGGGATAATACAATTTTCCTCCAGCATTTCCGCCACCTGCATCATGGATTCCTCCACGCTTTGGTCGATTGTTTTCACCACCAAGTCCGGACACTCTGGTTTCTCGTAAACCTGATCGATTCCGGTGAAGCCCTTAATCGCACCCTGCCGCGCCTTCATGTACAACCCCTTGGTGTCACGACTCTCGCAAACCTCTAGCGGTGTGTCCACGAAAACTTCAAAAAACGGTAAGTCGCTGCTCGAGTGGATGTTGCGAGCCAACTCCCGATCGACCGCGAAGGGGGACACAAAACTGCACAAACAAATTTGTCCGGCGTCGGCAAACAACTTCGCCACCTCCGCCACCCGTCTGATATTCTCCTCCCGATCCACCTTGGTGAAACCCAAATCGCGATTCAGCCCTCTTCTCATATTATCGCCGTCCAATCCGTACGCGGGAATTCCCTGCGAAACCAAATACGCTTCCAGTTCGAAGGCGATCGAAGTCTTCCCCGCACCCGACAATCCCGTAAACCACACCGTACAACCGCGAAAACCACGCAAGTGTCCTAAAATTTGCCCCCGTTTCGCACGCGACACGTGATGTTTTTGCTCGGTCACATTGGTCGCCACCTGCATGCACGTCTTTTGTTTTTTGTAAATTTCTTGGTTGCTAGTCATAATTGCGATCAAGTTGGCTTATCTTGTAAAACAAACACTCACACGTAGTCGTCGCTTTCTTTTATGCTCGCGCGACTTTCTATCAATTAACCTAAATTTATCGCGGCTGTTAAATGAATCCGCGACGTTGCCGAGCACATAAAATTATATAATTACTTAATTAATCACAATTTAAAACTGCCGAGGTCTCCAAACTTATTAACCTCTATGTTATGATTAAAATTTGACGTTTAAAATGACGTTGTCAAATGTCAATACCAAAGTGTTGATGTACAGGGTGAGTCGTGAGAATTTGCGCCGTTGTTATAAACAAAGTTTAATCGAACGAAAATAAATTATACAAAGACGACAACTTTTTGTTTTAATTAATCGATTTGATGCCACTTCAAGAAAATCGATTCCACTTTCTACAGTCGACCAAATAATTCATGACCTTCACTTGTTTTGTTCGCTTCTTCTGCATTTCGTGCATTTCCCAGTTTGCTATAATAAAACTGTAGTTTTATACAGTAAGCTCGTCAATTTTCCGCCATCGATATTTTTTAACGGCGATTTCCAGGTCCGGACTGAAGTTTTTTCCATTTTGTTTGTGAAGTTTTTGGATCCTAAAAACTGAAATTTTTGTGAATTTAAACGTTTTGGCATCCCAAAATCATCATTTAAAAAAATGTCTGTGTAGTCGTCAAATTTTGTTTTTGCTATATCTCAAAAAGTGATAGGAATTCTCTAACCAAAACTTCGTATTTAGTATTTTACAATTGAGACTTAGGGCTGCCGAAATTTTGGGTAAAATCGGTTCACAAAAGATTTTTAAAAAAATTATTTTCTTTGTTTCTTTTATATATTTTTAAATGTAACTGAAGAAAACAATGAGATTTTTATGAATTTAAATGTATTGGGATCTCAGAATCATGATTTTCAAAAAATGTCTGTGTAGTCGTCAAATATTGTTTTCGCTCTATCTCAATAAATGATAGAAATTTTTTAACCAAATTTCGTATTTAGTATTTTATCATTGAGACTTAGAGCTGCCGAAATTTTGGGTAAAATCGGTTCACAAAAAATTAAAAAAAAAATTATTTTCTTTGTTTTTTTTATATATTTTTAAATGTAACTGAAGAAAACAATGAGATTTTTATGAATTTAAATGTATTGGGATCTCAGAATCATGATTTTCAAAAAATGTCTGTGTAGTCGTCAAATTTTGTTTTTGCTCTATCTCAAAAAGTGATAGATATTTTTTAACCAAATTTCTAATTTAGTATTTTACCATTGAGACTTAGAGCTGCCGAAATTTTGGTTAAAATCTGTTCACAAATACTTTTTAAACAAATTTTTTTAATTTGTTTTTTTATACATTATTAAATGTAACTGCAGAAAACAATGGGATTTTTGTTAATTTAGATGTTTTGGGATTTCAGAATCATGATTTTTAAAAAATGTCTGTGTAGCCGTAAAATTTTGTTTAGGCTCTATCTCAAAAAGTTATGTGAATTTTCCAACCAAATTTCGTATTTAGTACTTTATCATTGAAACTTGAAGCTGACCAAATTTTGGTTAAAATCGGTTAACAAAAACTTTTCAAAAATATTTTTTTATTTTTTTTTTATAAATTTTTAAATGTTATTTGCAGAAAACCATGAAATTTTTGTGAATTTAGATGTTTTGGGGTCCTAAAATCTTCATTTTTTAAAAATGTCTGTGTAGTCGTCAAATTTTGTTTTTGCTCTATCTCAAAAAGTGATAGGAATTTTCTAACCAAATTTCAAATTTTGTACTTTAATATTGTGACTTAGAGCTGACTAAATTTTGATTAAAATCAAACCGTTTTCAACCGCAAAAAAGTTTTTGTGAACCACAAAAACTTTAAAAAAATATTGTTTTTATTCTTTTTTTTAATTTTTCGTGATTTTTAAAAAATGTAACCAAGCAAAAAAAAATTTTGGTGAATTTAGACGTTGTGGTATTCCAGAATCCTCATTTTCAAAAAATGTCTGTGTAGTCGTCAAATATTGTTTTCGCTCTATCTCAAAAAGTGATATGAATTCTTTAACCAAATTTCTTATTTGGTATTTTACCATTGAGACTTAGAGCTGACGAAATTTTGGTTTAAATCGGTTGGCAAAAACTTTACAAAAATATTCTTTTATTTGTTTTTTTATAAATTTTTAAATGTTATTTTCAGAAAACAATAGGATTTTTGTGAATTTAGATATTTTGGGATCCCAAAATCAGCATTTTCTAAAAATGTCTGTGTAGTCGTCAAATTTTGTTTTCGCTCTATCTCGAAAAGTGATAGGAATTTTCCTACCAAATTTCAAATTTTGTATTTTAACATTGTGACTTAGAGCTGACCAAATTTTGGTTAAAATCGGTTAAAAAAAACTTTTAAAAAATATTTTTTATATTTTTTTTTATAAACTTTTAAATGTAACTGCAAAAAACAATAGAATTTTTGTGAATTTAGATGTTTTGGAATACCAAAATCATCATTTCCAAAAATGTCTGTGTAGTCGTCAAATTTTGCATTTGCTCTATCTTAAAAAGTAATAGGAATTTTTTAAGCAAACTTCGTATTTTGTAATATACTATTGAAATTTGAGTTGACAACATTTTGGTTAAAATCGGTTTACAAAAACTTAAAAAAATATTGTTTTTTGTTTTTTTATGATTTTTAAATGTAACCGTGTCAAAAAATAAGATTTTTGCATATTTAGACGTTTTGAGATCATAGAATCATAATTTCTAAAAAATGTCTGTGTAGTCGTACAAATTTTGTCTGGACTATATCTCAAAAAGTAATATGAATTTTCCAACCAAATTTTGGTATTTAGTATTTTACTAATGAGACTTAGAGGTGACGCAATTTTTGTTAAAAACGGTGAACGAAAACGAAAAATATTTTTTTATTTATTTTGTTTTATGATTTTTGAATGTAACCGGGCAAAAAATGAGATTTTTGGTAATTTAGACGTTGTGGGATTTCAGAGTCATTATTTTCAAAAAATGTCTGTGTAGCCGTAAAATTTTATCTAGATTATTTTTCAAAAAGTAATGAGAATTTTTTAACCAAATTTGAACCATTGAGACTTAAAGCTGACGAAATTCTGGTTAAAATTAGTTTACGAAAACTAAAAAATATATTTTTTTATAATTTTTGCGGTGCAAAAACTGAGATTTTAGTGAATTTCGACGTTGTAAGATCCCAGAATCATCATTTTAAAAAAATGTCTGTGTAGTCGTCAAATTTTGTCTGGCCTCTATCTCCAAAAGCAATAGGAATTTTCTAAACCAAATTTTCGTATTTAATACCGTACAATTGATAATTAGAGCTGACGAAATTTTGGTTAAAATCGGTTCGCAAAAACTCGAAAAAAAAAATTTTTATTCAACTTTTTTGTAAATTTATTATTACATTTTTTTATTTTTTAAATTTAATTTTACAAAAAAAATTTGATATCTTTGTGAAGGTAGACTTTTTGGGGTCTCAGAAGCTGAAAATCATAATTTCCAAAAAATGTCTGTGTAGTCGTCAAATTTTGTCTGAGCTCTATCTCATAAAGTAATAAGAATACTCTAACCAAATTTCGTATTTAATACTTGAATATTGAAACTTAGAGCTGACCAGATTTTGGATAAAATTAGTTTACAAAAACTTTCAAAAAAATTGTATTTATTTTTTTATAAATATTTTGTATTTTCACATTTTAATAGCAACAGTGCAGAATTTTTTTTTTTTGGTGAATTAACTTAAAATAAATAATAATAAACAAAATTGAGAAAAAATTTCTACAAAAATAACCATCTAAACTGGGGGGGGGGGATATCTTCAAAATTATTTTTCTCTTGTATTTCCCTTTTTCAAAAAATCAGATTAATTCTTTCTTTGAGCTTAAAATAAAGAGGGGGGGGGGTTGCCCCACCTTGAGATTTTCAAAAAATTAAATTTTTTTTGTTAAATAAATTGTATATATTTTTAAGAATATTTTAAACGTAATTTAAAAAAATTTGGTTTTTACTACTTTTTCCGAACTGTTTTTCAAGATATCTCAAGATCTACTTAACCGATGTTGTTAAAATTCACAATACATATTCTTTATAATATTATCTGAGATGTAGCATAAGATTTTTGTGATTGGATACCACGTTTATAAGTTATAAATTTTTTAAACTCAAAATTTCGATAAAAATCAGATTTTTGTCTTTTCTACAAAAAAATTTAGAAAATTTTTTTCTTTTGCCATATCTTTGCTACTGCCTTTTTAAATAAAAAAAATATATTTTTATTTTTATGCCTATTTGGGCTTCAAGGTGATGTAAAAAAAATTTCACATTATCTTGTTTTTGTGAAATTATTTTTCGACCTTCGTTTTCTGAATTATGTGTTGCATTATTAAGATAGTAAATCAATTATTGTGTTGGCAATTAAAATAATAATACAAACATTATTATTATTTACTCGTCTCCAAGGTCACTAATTATTTGGTCTACCTATAAAAACAAAATCTGACGTTTATTTGAACCCTGATTTGACAGATCATGTCAACGTGACGTAACCACATTTCTTGCATCACTGCATTTGAACTTTGATAGTTCATGTTCCATCTGATAATGTTGATAGTTTTTAATGATTTAGGTGTGTGATGTGATAAGACATTTAATTGATGAAGTACAAAACAATGGGTCTGATAAGAGGTGCGTGGAATTTTATGCGGGGCCCTATAACGTTTTATAGGCAAAATATTAAATTCCCAATAATTAAGTTTGCGTACGAAACATTGGAACTGTACAAAACCCGAACCAAGACTGGAATTTCAAATGTAAGGGAGTTGTTGTTCCGGGGCAGCGTTGTGGCCAGTGGAACGTCAATTTTGGTGTGGCTCGCCATCTTCATGTACTTGTCTTTTTACTACATGTACGTGCCAACAGTTTCGCACGAGAGACCTGCACATTTGCAGTTTAGGTAAGTTTTGATGTTTTAGTAACTTCCAGCGACCGATCTCTTTTTTTTGTCGCAGAGCTTGCGAAACCGAGAAGGGAATGTGTAGTTTTCCAACGGCCCACGTTCAGTTGAGTAAACGACAGCAGTTGCTCATGTCGAAGCAACCATACAAAGTACAACTCGAGTTGGAGATGCCCGAGTCACCGTCAAATAAAGAGCTAGGTAAGCCGGTTTCAATGTTGTAATCGCTTCGAAAATTAATCTTCATTTTCAGGCATGTTTATGGTGTGTGCGGATTTTCGAGACAAAGACGGGCTCCTCATCGCTAATTCCTGCAGGTCTGCAATGCTGCACTACAAAAGTTGGATTACTGAAGTATTTTATACTTTAATGTTCAGTCCTTTGTTTGTGTTAGGCGGAGCGGAAGAGAAGCAACAAATTCATGTTGAATTGTTCAGTCACTACGAGGATTACGAGGTGATCATCCAGTCGATTGAATTTTACGTTTGAAATTATAAATAATGTTTTAGCACGACGGTGTCACGGACGTTTATATTGAGATACAAACAAAACACATTCAGTTATATTCGGCAAAATTTCTAATTAATGCCGACTTTTCCGGTTTGCGTTATGTAATGTTCCATTGGCCGTTACTCTCGGCTGGAATTGGGGTAACTTCTAATCTCTTTTTTATTGCTATAATTTGTATGATAAGCTGGTACCAAATTATACATTCCGATGAGTATAATAATTATGCACAGAGAAGGAATAATATGATCTCGGAAAGATTTAAAAACAGGTTGATGGATGATGGTAAGTCTAGTGATTCTCGAAAGGTGGGGTGGTTTCGTAAGATTTTTATTTTGTAGATTCTTCCTGTTCGTCGTACGACGAAGATACTTCCGTGATGCAGGATAACGATGCTTCCTTATTGATGGAAAACGATATTCACAGTAATTTAAGACAGAGGCTTGTGGATGAGAGAATTGAAGACTTGAAGGCAGATATTTATTAAGCAAGCGTGCAATTGTTGAACTTCATATTAATAGATTAAGAAAGTTGAATTCTTCTTAATAGCGTAATAGATTTTATACGTTTGTTATTTTTTGTATGAAATATTTTCAGTCCTTGTTTTGTTATAAATGATATAGTTACCATATTCATTAAATTGTTAATATTTATTTAGGTTTTAAGTTTTTTTACCGGCAAAATCGAATTTTAAAATGCAGATTTTACAAGTTTTATCTGACCGATTGACTTCAAATTTGGTGTTCGCTTTCAGGATATGCTGCTTTATAGCCCCTGTTTTGGAAATTATAAAATTATTATTACTATTTTTAAAATTACAAAAAATGTATTTTTTCTTTCTGACAGCTGTCGGAATACCGAATAATTTTTATTTAGCTATTTCTGAGATACAGGGTATAAAGCAACACATACTGAAGCTACACACCAAATTTGAAGGTAATCGGTCGAATAGAACTTGAGTTATTATGTCACTCGCTTTGAAAAATGTAGTTTTGGAAAGAAACGCGTTTTTTAACTTCCGTTTCCCGGACGGGAAGGAATCACTTCGGTATTTTCGAGCTTAAAAAATTAAAATTCTTAAATTCTTTTTAAACGGATTTCAATTTTCAATTTCGATGAAGAAATTACATTGGCGCAAGCAGAATTCACATAGTTATAATATTCACCGTTTGATGAAATTGAATTTTTTTGAAAAGCAATTTCGGTGAAAATCTCAAATTTTGAAAATGTAGATTTTAATGAATAGAGAGGCAGCCTGTCCCACAAATTAAAATTTGAAAAATTTGTTTTGCCATGTTTTTTTAAGTACACTGCATTTTTCAAAGTAGTTCACATATCTCGAGTTTTATTTGACCGATTAACTTAAAATTTTTTGTGTGCCTTCAGTATATGTTGCTTTTATAATCTCTACCTTGGAAATCGCTAAATTATTATTATCACTATTTTTTTTTAATAAAAAACAAACAAAAAATACAAAAATTATAATTTTTTTTGGACTGCTGTCGGAATGCCGAATAATATATATTATTTGTATTTGTAAGATACAGACTATAAAGCAACACATACTGAAGGTACATAACAAATTTGAATGTAATCGGTCAAATAAAACTGGAGATATTATGCCAATTACGTTGAAAAATGTTGATTTGAAAAGAAACGCGTTTTTGACTTTCGTTTTTCCGAAAGCTAGAAATCCCTTCAAAAAATTAAAATTCTGAAGATAATTTTTTAAACAGATTCCAATTCATTTCGATGAAGAAATTACATTGGCGCAAGCAGAATTCCCGTGGTTATAATATTCACCGTGACGAATTTTAGTTTTTTGAACAACAAAATTAATGGGATGTCAAATTTTGAAACTGTAGGTTTTAATCAATACAGGGGCAGCTTGGCACAAAAATTAAGGCAATATTCTAATCTAGAAATTAAAAAAAAAATTATTCTTTTTTTTTCATGTTTTTTTTTCAAGTCCACTGCATTTTTCAAAATTGTTCATATATCTTGAGTTTTATTTGACCGATTAAGGTCAAATTTGGTGAGTGCCGCCAGTATACCTTGCTTTTATAATCTCTACCTTGGAAATAGCTAAATTATTATTATTACTATTTTTTTAAACAAAAAACAAAAAAATGTAATTTTTTTTTCCGACAGCTGTCGGAATACTGAATAATATTTATTTCTAAGATACAGACTACAAAGCAACACATACTGAAGGTACACACCAAATTTGAAGATAATCGGTCAAATAGAACTTGAGTTATTATGTCAATCGCTGTGAAAAATGTACTTTTGGAAAAAAACGCATTTTTTGACTTCCGTTCCGCAGACGGGAAGAAATCACTTCGGTATTTTCGAGTTTAAAAAATTAAAATTCCAAAGACAATTTTTTAAACAGATTTCAATTCATTTCGATGAAGAAATTACATTGACGCAAGCAGAATTCACATTCACCGTTTGATCAAATTTAATAGCGAATTTGAGTTTTTTGAACAGCAAAATCGGTGAAAATGTCAAATTTTGAAAATGTAGGTTTTAATTAATAATTTAAATTCCAATCTAGAAAATTAAAAAAAATTGATCTTTTCCTTTCATGTTTTTTTTCAAGTCCACTGCATTTTTCAAAGTAATTCACATATTATCTTGAGTTTTATTTGACCAATTAACTTCAAATTTGGTGAGTGCCTTCAGTATATGCTGCTTTATAGCCCCTAACTTGGAAATCGCTAAATTATTATTATTACTATTTTTAAAAAATAAAAAACTTAGAAAAAAAAATATGAAAAATTATTTTTTTTTGGGAAGCCGCCAGAATACTAAATAATAATTATTTAGCAATTTCTAAGATGTGGGCTACAAAGCAACATATACCGAAGGTACACACCAAATTTGAAGATAATCGGTCAAATGTAATTTTGTAATTTTGAAAAAAAACTCATTTTTTGACTTCTCTTCCGTTGAAGGAAAATCCCTTATCTACTTCTGACTACCAAAAATTTAAATTCTGAGAACATTAATTTTTTAAACGAATTTTAAAACTCTGCGGTGAGAAAATTACATTGGCGCAAGCAGAATTCACATTGTTATAATATTCACCGTTTGATGAAATTGAATGGCAAATTTGAGTTTTTTGAACAGAAAAATCGGTGGAAACGTCGAATTTTAAAAATGCGAGTTTTAATCAATGCAGGGGCAGCCTGGCACATAAATTTTAAAATATTGATCTTCCCATGTTTTTTTTCAAGTCCACTGCATTTTTCATAATATCTTGAGTTTTATTTGACCGATTAACTTCAAACTTGGTGTGTGCCTTCAATATGTATTGCTTTATAGCGCCTACCTTGGAAATCGCTAAATTATTGTTGTTACTATTTTTAAAAATAAAAAACTCAAAAAATTACGAAAAATTAATTTTTTTCAGGCAGCTGTCTGAATATCAAATAATAATTACTTAGCAATTTATAAATCAACATATACTGGAGGTGCACACCAAAGTTGAAGGTAATCGGTCATATATAAATTGAAATATTATGTCAATTACTTTGAAAAATGTAATTATGCAGAAAAACACATTTTTTGACTTCCCTCCGGGTGAAGAAAAAATTCCTTCTATACTTTTAACCATTAAAAATTTAAATTTGGAGAGCAATAAGTTTTTAAACCACTTCTAAAACATTTCGGTGAGAAAATTACATTGGTGCAAGCAGAATTCACCGAGTTATAAGATTTACCGTTTTAATGAAATTCGGTGGAAATGTTGAATTTTAAAAATGTAGGTTTTAAGTAACACAGGGGCAGTCTGTCACAAAGATTAAGATAGGATTCTCTTCTAGAAATTTGAAAATAATTAAATTTTTCTTTCAATGTTTTTTTTTTCAAGTCCACTGCATTTTTCAAAGTAGTGCACATAATATCTCGAGTTTTATTTAGCCGATTAACTTCAAATTTGGTGTTTGCCTTCAGTATATGTTGCTTTACAGCCCCTACCAAGGAAATCGCTAAATTATTATTATTACTATTTTTAAAAAATAAAAAAACTTTGGAAAAAATACGAAAAATTATTATTTTTTTTTTCCAAAATACTAAATAATAATTATTTAGCAATTCTAAGGTAGGGACTATAAAGCAACATATTCTGAAGGTGTACACCAAATTTGACGTTAATCGGTCAAATAGAACTTGAGATATTTATGTCAATCACTTTAAAAATGTAATTTTGAAAAAAATAATTTTTTGACTCCCTTCCGCTGATGGAAAAATCGACCAAAAATTTAAATTCTGGAGTAATAATTTTTTTTAACAAATTCTAAAACACTTCGGTGAGAAAATTACATTGGCGCAAGCAGAATTCACAGAGTTATAATATTTACCGTTTCATGAAATTCGGTAGAAATGTTGAATTTTAAAAATGCAAGTTTTAATTTGGCATACAAATTAAGGCAGGATTCTATTCTAGAAATTTGAAAAAAATGAAATTTTTCTTTCCATGTTTTTTTTAAGTCCACTGCATTTTTCAAAGTAGTGCACATAATATCTCGAGTTTTATTTACCCGATGAACTTCAAATTTGGTGTTTGCCTTCAGTATATGTTGCTTTATAGCCCCTACCAAGGAAATCGCTAAATTATTATTATTACTATTTTTTAAAAATAAAAAACTTTGGAAAAAATACGAAAAATTAATATATTTTTTTCCAGATAGCTACCAGAATACCAAATAATAATTATTTAGCAATTTGTAAGGTAGGAACTACAAAACAACATAATTCTGAAAGAACACACAAAATTTGACGTTAATCGGTCAAATAGAACTTGAGATATTAATCAAGCAGTTTAAAAAATGTAATTTTGAAAAAAATCATTTTTTGACTCCCTTTTGCTGATGGAAAAATCGACCAAAAATTTAAATTCTGGAGTAATAATTTTTTAAACAAATTCTAAAACACTTCGGTAAGAAAATTTTATTAGCGCAAGCAGAATTCACAGAGTTATAAGATTTACCGTTTAATGAAATTCGGTAGAAATGTTGAATTTTAAAAATGCAAGTTTTAATTTGGCATACAAATTAAGGCAGGATTCTATTCTAGAAATTTGAAAAAAATTAAATTTTTCTTTCCATGTTTTTTTTCAAGTCCACTGCATTTTTCAAAGTAGTGCACATAATATCTCGAGTTTTATTTAGCCGATTAACTTCAAATTTTGTGTGTGCCTTCAGTATATGTTGCTTTATAGCCCCTACCAAGAAAATCGCTAAATTATTATTATTACTATTTTTTAAAAATAAAAAACTTTGGAAAAAATACGAAAAATTAATATATTTTTTTCCAGATAGTTACCAGAATACCAAATAATAATTATTTAGCAATTTGTAAAGTAGGAACTATAAAACAACATAATTCTGAAAGTACACACAAAATTTGACGTTAATCGGTCAAATAGAACTTGAGATATTACGTCAAGCAGTTTAAAAAATGTAATTTTGAAAAAAAACATTTTTTGACTCCCTTTCGCTGATGGAAAAATCGATCAAAAATTTAAATTCTGGAATAATAATTTTTTAAACAAATTCTAAAACACTTCGGTAAGAAAATTACATTGACGCAAGCAGAATTCACAGAGTTATAAGATTTGCCGTTTTATGAAATTTGGTGGAAATATTAAGATTTATTCGACCGATTAACTTCAAATTTGTTATGGGCTTTCGATATATATTTTTTTATAGCTCTTACCTTGGAAATAGCTAAATTATTATTATTAGTTTTTTTTTTAATTTAAAAAAAAAATTTAAATTAATTTTTTTTGCAACGGCCATCAGAATAGCGAATAAAACTTGAAGTTAATCGGTTCAATAAAAAATGCATTTTTTGACTTTCCTTCCCAGGAAAAGAAGAAATCCCATCGCTACTTTTGACCTCAAAAAATTAAAATTCCGGAGACAATTTTTCAACGAATACGAATTCTAAAACAATTCTATGAGAAAATCACATTGGCGCAAGCAGAATCCACATAGTTATATTTACCGTTTTATGGGAATTTAAAGTAAAAATTACAGTTGCTTGGATTTAGCGGCTGTCTCCTTCTACACGAAATTTCTATAAAGGATTTAAAATTGTGGTGAGCTAAAAGCAATAAATTTAGTTAAATTTCTTGTTTTAATGTAAAATACAAAATAATACATAAAACCTAACGCCAATTCAACTCTCATTGAAAAATTAGCCCCACCTAAAGTGGGTAAAATAAAATCCGTTTAATACAAAAAAAATTTAATTTAATAAAAATTTGTTATCACTTCCCCCCACCACCACCAAAACTGCTCATAAGATTTCCTAATCCGCCTCCAGCTCCGGCCTGTAGTTGCCTCATCATATTTTGGAGTCCGTTCATGCCACCCATCTGGTGCAATACCCGTGGATCCATCATCTTGGCCATTTGTTGATTAAGTTTTGCCAATTGCGCTGGGTTGACGTTCTTAGCCATGTCGCCACCCTTGAACAGACCTTTGATTCCACCCATCTTTTTAACAACCGCAGCAAATTTCGTGTACTGCTGGATGAGTTCCTTCACTTCGCGCTCTAAAATGTTCCGTTAAATTTTTTACCCCGTCATAAAATTTTAGAAAATCACCTGTTACGCCTGAGCCTTGCGCTACGCGTGTAACTCGGCCTGGTTGTTTGGAAAAAATTTTGGCACCTTCCCTGCTGTCCAGTTCGCTCTCGTTCATACTATCCATGATTGTCATGAGCCGTTTCAACCGAGCCATGGACTCTTGTTCGCTGCCCTTTGACAAAAAGTCCTGACTGAACCCCGGAATCATACCCATGATTTGAGAGAACGGCCCCATTTTCATTATATTTTGAAACTGTTCGTACATATCACGTAAGGAAAACTGCCCGTGCTTGATTTTCTCCAACAATTCTTCATTATCTTCCAGCTTGAGTTCGTTAACTTTGTCGATCAGCCCTTCCAAATCGCCCATACCCAACAATTTGCTTATGAACGGTTTCGTTTTAAAGGGTTCCAAATCGTCTATGTGTTCACCTGTACCTATGAATATGATGGGACTTTTTGTGGCTGCAACGCTGAAATAATTTAAATTGAAGTTAAAGTTAAAGCTTCGAGCGAATGACTTACGCGCTAAGCGCACCACCTCCCTTTGCGTGGCCGTCTAATTTTGTGATTATGACCGAACCTACGTCAACTTTATCTTTGAAAGCTTTGGCTTGCGCCTCACAAGCTTGACCTATGGTGGCGTCCATCACGAAGATGATATTGTCCGGTTTCTAAAACAAAAGTGAGATTTTCCAAGCATTTGATTTTAAAGTGATAAAACCTACCACAGCGTTGGAAACTGCCAACATTTCCTCGAACAGAGATTCCTCTTGTTTATGTCTTCCGCTAGTATCCACTATTATAATTTCAAAACCTTCCTTTGTAAACATGTCGACACCGTCCTGTGCGATTACAACGGGATCTACTTCGGTGTAACTACAAGAAATGGAAATTAAGAAAAACGAATAAAATTCTAAACGAACGCAGTCTACCTTCCGTAGAAAGGAATCCTAGCCTTGGTACAACTCTGTTTAACTTGATCGTAAGCTCCGGCTCTGAAGGTATCGGCACAAACAAGACACGACTTCCAATTTTTCTTTTGATAGTGGTACGCAAGTTTCGTGCAAGTTGTAGTTTTACCCGAACCTTGCAAACCAACAAACATGATTACGTTGGGTTTACCCTTGATCGGTTGGTGTGGCTTTACGGCTGGATCGACTAATTTTACCAATTCTCTAAAAACAGCCGTCTGAATCATCCGTCTCTTGTTGAGCCCTCCGGCCATCTCATCGAAATCGATCACCGACTTCACATTTTCGCGCAACTTTTTCACCATAAAAATGTTGACGTCGGCCTCTATCAGGGCGGCACATATCTCTTTGAGCATATCATTTAGGACCTAAAAGTACAAATTCACAGGAATTCGACATAACCTAAAAGTTTTAACATATGGTCGCTCACTTTTTCGTTTATTACGGTCGCCTTGCTTAACGACTGCAAAGCAGTCGTTATTTTACGACCCAAATCTGCTAAAACCATTCTTACTCGCTTAGTTCAGCTGAATTTTCCAAAAATTTTAGATCAACATGACAGATGAACGAAAACACTGACACGTCACGCTCGCAAATCAAAACGTCATTAAAAATTTACAATAATTAATTAATATTTGCAAAAGTTGTCCAAAGTAACTTCCGGTTCATTATAATTTTAAATTAAAAATATTCGAATACTAATTAATTGCCAGAAATAACCCACATTAGATTTTGAAAAATACAGGACCGTCTCGAAAAATTTTAAATATGGGGGCCCAACCATAAATTCTAGGTTTTTCATTTAAACTCCCGAAGCAGCTTACACGAAATTCCAGTTATTATCAAAACGTCAGATAAAATCTCGTTAATTCATCTGATTACGAAGAACATTCAAACTTTTTTCTTTTCGGTTAAAAAATAAGGGTACGGTTCTATAAAATCCATTTTATTTCTTAGATATCGAGACAAATTATACACAGGAACCAAAGTTACAATAATTATTTTTGACCAAGACAGGAATAATGCCACGTAATATATTATCCTAGTCGACGTAAGCTACAAAATAATGAGAAATTCTCCACCTAAACTTAAAAAATTTTTTGGAATCACTAAACGCGAGTACATTTTTTAAATGCTAAGAAAAAAGTTTTAATACTTCTGGTTGACCCTAAAGAAATAAGTTACTATCTCTGCGATGCGGGTTTAGGTTTTGGCATTTTAGAAAGTAAACCTTGAATTTCCTTCTTCTCGTCGAATTGTTTCCAGAGTTCGTACAAATTGATGATATATCTGGCTATCTCTTGGATTCGTTCGATGTCTACGTTGAGTTCGGCAAACCACGCTTTGTGGTCTTTTCCTAAAACAACGCAAGCCAGTTGCATGCTGCTGATGGCAATTTGATAGGGCGGATACAGCAGGCAAACGTCCGTTCGTAAGGAATCATTTACGATCCGCCAGGAGAGAGTAAATAATTGGTCTTCGTGTCCTATATCTTGCATCAACTGCATTAGAGGCCTGTAAGGCTGGTACACTATGAGACAGCAGTCCAAGTTTTCGAGAAGATAAAATTCGCATTCTAATATGTGATTTGTGCGGTACGGAAACTCCTGACTGTAGGCGTAACTGAATTTGTTCTTAACTGCAAAGTCAAATAACTTAAAATCGGAAGAGAACAAAGAAATAAATTCTACTCACGGACAGTCTGACAGGTCGTCACCAGTCTAGAATTCGAAATCACACCAAACTCTTCCACCTTAGAAGCCAGAAAAATGCAAGTGGGGGCCAACAATAACGGATCTATGCATTTCAAAGAGTTACGTGCATAAAACCTTTTGAAGTAGACCGTGGCGGTCGCTATGACCTGCTGTCTTAATTTCAGTTGCTCACCCAAAGATTGAATGACTAAAACATACAAAATTACACCTAAAGTTACTCCTGAAAGATTCCTTACGGCTAGAGAAGAAAATTAAAAGTTTGTGATATTCGTCTTCGGTTAGAACCGATAAATCCAACTGTCGTTCTCGAACCAAGTCCTGTTTGTCCAGGAGCCATTGCTGACTGTAAGATGAAATATTAGGTTTTACTAAAAAAAAGTTACACTCCAAAAGTTACTTACTGGTGAGAACTTTGCCAAAAATTACCGGCCATTGCACTGTAAAAACTTTTTGCAAATCAACAGCAAATTCTAACCTAACTTTTTTGACAGTTACGATAGATTAGTATGGGGTGATTCAAAAGCTTACTGGTTGATACGAAACCAGGGGCGGGCTAGCTATAATGGCGGTCACAATAAATAATTGACAGGTACGGACTGGCTCCGTAGAAAAATTAATGCAGTTAATTTTTTTCAAGTGCCCGTTTTTTATTTTCCCTTTTAAGTCGAAATTTAGGTATAAAGTACGACGGATCCAGCTAAAGCTTGAGGTATTTAAAATTTTCTTGATTTATTCTGTAAAAATATTTTTAAATCTAATAATGGCAAAAGATTTTGCCCCCCCCACTTTTTTTTTAATTTTTTGATTATTTTATATTTTTAATTTTGAAAGTGAGATATTAAGAAAATCACAAAAAACTTTTGTTTTACCAGCTCTTTTTATTGAAATTTCAAATTTTCTTCAGTATTCTGTAAAAATAAATTTCTAAATTTAGTAATAACCGCGGAAATCGCAAACTAGAATTTCTTGCCCCCCCCCCCCAGTATTTTATTTTTCATTTGATTTGTAAAAATACAATACAATAATTTTCGATTTTTCAGATATATTTTTTTATCGAAAAAATAACAAAAATTATTTTTCATTGTCAGCTCCCCCCCTTTTTTTTGAAAATTTTAAACTTTCTTGATTGTGCTTTATTTTTGTGAATTAAAAGTAAAAGTAAAATTTCTAAATCTAATAACCGTGGAAATCACGAAATAAGATTTTTAGATATTTTATTGGATTTCATTAAAAAATTAGAAAATCACAAAAAATTTTTTTTTTTGCAAATTTTAATTTTTCTTGAAATTGTTTTTCAATTTTATAATTTAATCTCGATTTGTTTTTAACTATTCTGTAAAAATAAAAATTTTTAAAGTTAATAATGGCAAAAAATTTTGCTCCCCCCTTTTCTCTTTAAATTTATTCATTATTTTTTATTTTGAAAGCAAGATATTAAGAAAATCAAAAAAAACTTTTTTACCAGCTGTTTTTATTGAAATTTTAAATTTTCTTGTTTTCTGTAAAAATAAATTTTAAATTTAGTAATGATCACAAACTAGAATTTCTTGCCCCCCCCCCCCGTATTTTATTGCTTTTCATTTCATTTGTAAAAATATAATATTTTTTTGGTTAAATAAAATATCGAAAAAATAACAAAAATTATTTTTCATTGTCAGCTCCCCCCCCCCTTTTTTGAAAATTTTAAACTTCCTTGATTGTGCTTTACTTTTTTGAATTAAAAGTAAAAGTAAAATTTCTAAATCTAATAACAGTGGAAATTACGAAATAAGATTTCCCTATGAAATTTTTAGATATTTTTTTGGATTTCATTAAAAAAAAAAATTAGAAAATCACAAAAAAAATTTATTTTCGCAAATTTTATTTTTTCTTGAAATTGTTTTTCAATTTTCTAATTTATTCGCGATTTGTTTTCAACTATTCTGTAAAAATAAAAATTTTTAAATTTAATAATGGCAAAAGATTTTGCTCCCCCCCCTTTTCTCTTTAAATTTATTGATTATTTTGAAAGCGAGATATTAAGAAAATCAAAAAAAACTTTTTTACCAGCTGTTTTTATTGAAATTTCAAATTTTCTTGAGTTTTCTGTAAAAATAAATTTTAAATGTAGTAATATTCACAAACTAGAATTTCTTGCCACCCCCCCGTATTTTATTGCTTTTCATTTCATTTGTAAAAATATAATATTTTTTGATTAAATAAAATATCGAAAAAATAACAAAAATTATTTTTCATTGTCAGCTGCCCCCCTTTTTTTTGAAAATTTTAAACTTTCTTGATTGGGCTTTATTTTTTTGAATTAAAAGTAAAAGTAAAATTTCTAAATCTAATAACCGTGGAAATCACGAAATAAGATTTCTTTATGAAATCTTCAGATATTTTTTTGGATTGCATTAAAAAAAAAAAAAATTTGAAAATCACAAAAAAATTTTTTTTTTGCAAATTTTAATTTTTCTTGAAATTGATTTTCAATTTGTTTTCAACTATTTTGTAAAAATAAAAATTTTTAAATTTAATAATGGCAGAAGATTTTGCTCTCCCCCTTTTTTCTTTAAATTTATTGATTATTTTTTATTTTGAAAGCAAGATATTAAGAAAATCAAAAAAAACTTTTTTACCAGCTGTTTTTATTGAAATTTCAGATTTTCTGTAAAAATAAATTTTAAATTTAGTATAATAATCACAGACTAGAATTTCTTGTCACCCCCCCCCCCCCGTATTTTATTGCTAATCATTTCATTTGTAAAAATATATTTTTTGGTTAAATAAAATATCGAAAAAATAACAAAAATTATTTTTTGTTGTCAGCTCCACCCCCCCTTTTTTTGAAAATTTTAAACTTTCTTGATTGTAAAAAAATAAAACCTAATAAAATGTTAAAATAATAAATTTTAACTGTTAAGTATATAATTACATACTACAAAGAAACATAATATTTAAAGAAACCAAAATAACAATAATTCACATTAAACAGGGTTGAACTTGGAGATATTTGAATAAACAAGAAATTAAAATCTGAAAAAATTATATTATAGAAAATGATAAAAATTAAAAAAGCCTGTAAGTTAAACCTGTTCAGTTAAAATTTATTATTTTAACATTTTGTTAGGTTTTATTATTTTAACATCACATACTACTAAATACCACATAAATACTTAAAAATTCTAAAAACTTTTTTAAGTTATTTTCTATTTCTTGATTGTGCTTTACTTTTTTGAATTAAAAGTAAAAGTAAAATTTCTAAATCTAATAACCGTGGAAATTACGAAATAAGATTTCCCTTTGAAATTTTTAGATATTTTTTTGGATTTCATTAAAAAAAAAAAAAAAATTAGAAAATCACAAAAACAATTTTTTTTGCAAATTTTAATTTTTCTTGATTGTCAATTGTTTTGTAAAAAAATTAAATTTTTTTCGATTACGAAATTCACAAAAAATCTGCTTTTGCTTCTCCCCTTTTTTGTATTATAACATCATTTTTTGTTCGTGTACGTGAATTTGTCCCCCCCCCCCCTTTAGAAAAAGTTAAAATCTATTTTGTTTGCAATTGCCAGCGATTGTTTTTTAAGTGCTCTGTAAAAATAAGATTTCAAATTTTAATAACCGCAAAAAAATATTTCGCTCCAACTCCCATTTTTTTTTTTATTGTTTTCGAGTTACTTTGATAAGACATTAAAATGTTGTAGCATTTGCAGTGTCGTCCTAAATGATTTGATTTAGACTTTCCCCCGTAAGGCGCCCGATATTAGTTCAGAACGTTTAAATTTCCTAGTACAGCCCTGCACACAGCAAATGCTATATCATTTTATGTTTTACCAAATTATAAAATAGAAAATTTAAGGGTTACACTTGAAAACAATAAAAAGAAAATATGACGCGCATGAATTAATTAACGAGATTCCCAACGGTGAAGTTAATGGAAGTTTCTTTATGTCCGAGCGAGCATAAAATGCTTCTTTTACCTCTTGAGTTTAAAATACCACTACTCTTTAGAGCGTAAAAGTAGTTTGATGTGTAGAAGAAATCTCTTTAATCCATTCGTGCGCATTAGTGGTAAACGGATAAGATCGCAGAACAATCAAAATTTAACTTTGCGATTATTAGAATTTTACAGAACAAATCAAGAAAATTTAAAATAAAAATAATATCATAAAATAAAAGTTCTAAAAAAAGCTGGCAGAAGATTAACGAAAGTTTCTTTTTGTCCGACCGAGCATAAATACTATTTTTACCCCTTGCGTTTAAAATATCTTTGCTGTCTAGAGCGTAAAAGTAGTTTGATTTGTAGAAGAAATCTCATTAATCCATTCGTGCGCATTAGTGGCAAACAGTTAACGAATAAGATTCCAGAACAATCAAAATTTAACTTCGAGATTATTAGATTTTATACAGAACAAATCAAGAAAATTAAAAATAAAATTTCCAAAAAAAAGCTGGCAACTTTTCGTTTTGATATTTTCCAAATTAAAATAATATTCAAAACAATTACAAAAAAAATTTAAGCCGAGCTGATTCTTGTAAATTTACTTGTATTCGAGAAATAAATTAACTAATATCACAGTTTTACGTTTACGCACCATAGGAATTTCAGTATTAAATTATTAACTCCCTTAATTATTTTTCGAATAAATTGACTTTATAAATCAAGTTTTAGTTTCATGATTTATACTTCGAGTAAAAACGAAAATTACATAAATTATGTGCAGATTGAAATTTTCTATGGTGCGTAAACCAATTCCGTTCCCGGTACAAATATTATACGGGATGTAAAATCAGGTTCGACATCGTAAGAATTTCAACGGTAATATTTAATTATTATTATTATATTGGTGTTCCCGGCGTTTTAAAAAGTGATTTTATCTCAGCTAATTATAATCGGCAAGAAATTTTGTTAGTTTTTTTGAATTCCATGTATCTTTTAAACCGAACGTTTAACAAAAAAAGACTCTCGGGATTGCTTATTTTTTTCATCGAACAAAAGTAAGATTTAATTTTGTGAAATTCTTTGGTTTCCGTGAGAAACGGGCTGATTTTAAAAAAAACTTTACTAGCGTCGTTAAATTTGCTAACTGGAAAGTGCGTTCCGTTTTGTTTATAAGATAAAGATTTCAAAAAAATTACATTTAGTTCGTAGATAATTTCAGGTGCTTTAAAAAAGCAGGTTTTAAAGTCAATGATTTCAGTGCGATGGTAATTTTAACGAAGAAAATGAAAAATGTTTATGTAAATTACGAAGACGTTGAGTGCAATATCCTCCTTGAGGATGGCAAAAACTTCACGTCTAATAATTAGTTCAGCGTAAGTATTTTTCACTTTGCTTCCTGAAGTACAAATAAATTAATTGTGTAAATCATGAACATCGAGAAATCTGAGTTTATATCAAAAATAATTAAATATTAAGAATTTACCATTGAAATCTCGTTAGTGCGTAAAGAAATTCTACCTGCGGTAGAAAATTTATTTCTCAACAAATTAACGTTTATCATGCCGATTTCAAAATTAAGTAAAAAGGTCGTTTAATTCTCCATTTAGACAGACTAAAAATTTCTCGTCAACATCCAAACCAATCCCCTAAAAACAAAAATATTGAATACGACACTACAGACGAATTAAAAATTTGCAGAACACAAATTACCTTTTTTCGAGCGTTTGAACTTCCTGCGCTCACCAAAAATTGTAGGCCCACTAAAATGAAATAAAACAAAAATATGAGTCAATAATTTTATTGGTATTTAAAAAAGGAAATTAGACAAATTAATGAGCAGCAGTTGTGGCCGCTTTAGTTTTACGTGTCTTCTCGGCTGCGTCTTTGGTGCCCTTGCTCTTCTTTCCCTTTTTCAAATCTTCAGGTGAAGTTTCGGCTTCGGTCAAGTACAACTCGATGTGGCACGGCGAAGACATGTAAGGATTGATTCTACCGTGAGCACGGTAAGTACGTCTCCTCAATCGGGCGGCACGATTAACTTGGATGTGTTCGATGAAAAGACGGTCCACGTCCAAACCAGTATGATCTGCATTGCTTTCGGCATTTCTCAACAACTGCAAGAGAAAATCTGCTGATTTCCTTGGCCATCTGCCTTGAGTGGTCCCCCATTGCTTGGCTTGTGCACACCGACCGACTCCTCCGTTGAAACTTCTGAATGGAACGCACTCTTTCTGTGCGATCACATTCTTCAGGAAAGCTTGTGCACGCTTTAAAGGCATCTTGCGGATTGCGTTTGCCGTTTCACATGTATTTTTGAAGTGGACTCGCAAATTCGAACCACGTGCTTTGCACGATTTTGCGGGAACTTCGGGTTCACGGGCGTAACGAACCATTTTTCTTATTTAATTTACTAAATTTATAACTCACGCGCTCAAATTAACCACTACGACTTCTACACGATTGTTTACACGAGTTTTACTTCGCACCAAAACGTGCCAGGAAAATATGTGGCCAGGTTAGATCAAAATGGACGACTAAACGTAGCAATCGCGACATCCGCGAGTGCAACCTAGCGGCAAAGTAACGAACCGCCACATTGTTCAAATTTGAAAATTTACGACTTTTAAAATTTACTTCCGTCGGAAATTAACATCCCAAAATTTTTTTAAAGTTTTTTAGTAATTGTTAACGTCGCCCTCTTTGATTTGACGTAATTACCCGATGAGTTACGGGACTTTTAGAAGTTTTGCTATATTGTATAGGGTGAGTCGGAATTTTAAAAACGGATTGACACAAATAATTTACAATTAAGTAAGCTGGTTCATTTTGACACAAGCAAAGCTTTCAAAATGTTTAGTATTTTTATTATTATTGACAATCATAAAACGCAATCATCGAAGTGATAGTTTTCGCGGTTGTGGCTAAATTCTGTTTCGCGACCTTAAGAAGTAATTTGAGTCCCCAATCAAATGGAATCTCTTTCAGAGGAAAGTGGCGAAAATTCGGAAGTATACACGAACACCTCCGGTAGCACCTTAAGTTTAACCTCCCCGACTTCCCCTACAAATCCAACGAGCAACAAATGGATAAACAAATTACTCAGGAAAGCCAAACGGCCCAAAAGAGACAATGAGCCCACCAAAGATTCGGCGCACAAAAGCAAAATCCCAGTTTTGAAATCGAAAAATAAGAACTCCACCATAAAAGTGGTTCTCAAAATGTTCCGTTTCCAAAATTCTAATCTCATTTTTTTTTCAGAATTTATTTTTTCATAAAATTATCAGCAACCAAGAAGAAAATAATCTGGAGATTTCTTACTCGGTGGGGAAAATTACGGCCAACAAAAGCAGCTTACACAAACTCTCCGCGAGCTGCACGAAAATTGAACTGACGACCCCAGAGGTCCCCAACAAAAAGGTCGACGACTTCGGACTGAATAATTTCTATCAAATTTCCAAACTGACACAGTTTATACCGTAAGTACCCGGTTATTTTTCCCCCCAAACGAATAATTTTTTTTGTAGAAAAAAATTGAGCTTTGGCAGTCTGCGGGAGTTGAACCAAATATCCGATCAGATCCGCGATAGTGAAACTTACATCATCCAGGTCATGGCGAAATATTTAAAAAATCCAACTCTGGTGCAAAGTCTGCGTAGGTTACTCGACGTTTTGTCTATGCAGTTTTTGCTCAGTTTTGTTGCAGTTGACAGCTTTTCCAAGCACGCGGATTTGAGCTTGGATGCAGAACAGCGGGTGCAAAAATTAGCGCACGAGGTTTGGCTGCAACAAAGCGAAGTCATGAAGCATCGGGAATTTACGCTACAAAGTAATTTGAACTCTCTGACCAAGGTGAACCGGAAACTGCAGTCCGAAATAGAAGTTTTGGCCCAGAAGAATGAAAATTTGGGGATTACCACCATTTCTCAATTTCCAAACTGTAACGTAGCTTTTTTAATTTTTTAATCAGTGGCGTAACTCAGAGTTGGGCAATAACTTTAAATATCACATTTCGCCGTCGCCGTTTCGCCGTTTACTTGCCCAACTCTGGGGTAATTAAAATTTTTAGGTTAAAAATTAAAAAAAGCGGGAGTTTTGAATTCTAAAGATAATTTAAATATTTCACAGCAGATTTGGGAAATCAATTAATGGAAACTTTGAGTAAAAATAACGAAAAGCTAAGGCAAAAAACCAAAACTTTGCTGATTGAAATTGAAGAGCAGGATAAGCGGTTGCTGTCCCTTCAGGAGGAAAATCAGTCCATGGAGCATCAACTTCTGAACGTAAATTCTCAGTTGTTTAATTTTAAAAGTACGAATTGACCGAAAATGTCCCCCAAAAGCAACTTAATCGAAATTTTCAGACGTCGTGCAAAGAATCCAGCATCAGAACGATTTGAACAACTCCAGTTTGTCGCAGCAACTCCAAAACAAACAAGAGATTTTCAACGAATGCGTGAAAACCGGTGACCTATTCTGGAGCAACCTGGAGGTGGATGTTCGAAAAAAAAGCGATTTCGACTGGTCGAACCTGAAGGTACATTTATTTGGAAATCATACATTATTTTTTCTTGCTTTTCCCTTTTTTACCCTTTCCCTTCTTCTTTTTTCTGTAAGGACCCAGCTTCTTCCTGTACATGGTACCTCTCCACCAGGCTTGAATTTTGACCGCAGCTTTGTTGCGTTTGAGCTCCAATTCAGCGGTTCTTCTCTGCTCTGCTTTGTGTTCGAGCCACTGCTCGCAGGCCTCCTTATGTTCTTGGTAGAGGGCAACCAGCTTCTGGTGTTCGTCGGTCAAAGCCTCCCATTTACCCTTAACGAAGATAATGGCGTCGTCGAGCCGCTCCACCTCGTTGTCGTACTCCTGCATCCAATATTGAATGTCGTTTCGGAGATCTTCAGTGTTCTCCACCAAATAATCTTCAATCTCTTTGTGGATTCGGCTCTCGTATTCTTTCTTCTGGTCGCAACTGGTAATATTATTATTGAAGACATCTTCCTCCATAGCCAGAGACCGTCGGTGTTGAGACAGCCGGGCACTTTCCCAAGAGTTGATGTACTTATACTCTGTTCTAGTAAGAACTGAAAAAAAAAGAAAGTTTTTACCTTCCAGACAAACAAACCTTTCAGGACTTTCTTACTCTCCACGTCATCCACAGCAGCTTTCAGTTCAGAAATGTTTGTCACCACCTTTAACATTTCCGCGTGGAACTTCTTCCTTTCGTGCGAAAATCTCTTGTTCAGTAAGTGGTAGGTCGCTGTGTACTCGGCCCTCTTATTCTCCAAATTCTTCAGTTCCATAAATTCCTTATTTAGAGCATCCAGAACGGCTAACATCTTCCCAAACGTTCCAAGTTTGATAATTTCCCGAATGGTTTCCTTCAGAGTTGTGATGACCAAGCAAAGCTCTTTTTGGATTTTATGTTCATCTGTGTACTCGATTTTCTCGTACTCCTCCTGCTCGAATTCCTCTTTCAGCTTTCCAACATAAGTGAACCTGCCCAAAAGATTTACAGTAAATGTGGAAAAACTGCAAAACCTACCTTTCGTTCAGAGTTTTGTACTGGAAGAGTTCGTTCCACCAAGGCTTGATCGGCCCATTGAGGTACTTTTGAATAATATTCAGTTGCTCCAAGCAATCATTGAAGGCAACCGCCATCACTGCCCTGTCCAATTTTTGGAGTATTTCTTCGCAATTTTCCGAATCATGGTCCGAATCAACCGTTTCGACTACGGGTTCTTCTTGCGGACGTTCCCCAACGAAGACCGCTTCCGAGTAATCCTCACTGTGCGTCCGATCTTTTTGCCAGGTCAACCAAATCTTGAACATCGTAAAATAAAAATTATAAAATTATTAATTCGATTAACGTCAAAGTAATCAAAAAAATTGTTTAGGATCGTGAAAGAAGCCTACCGGATCTGATGTGCTTTTGCCAGAATACTATCAACGATTTGGTGACTCAGCTGGCGTCGGTCAGAAAAGAAATCGAGGCGGTCAGGAGCACCAAGTGAGTAAACATTTTGGAGACCAATCGCAATTTTACTATCGCTCTTCAGTGCTGAACTGAGCAGCAAAATGAAGCTGGCAGAAGAAAACTTATCCAAGTCGGAAATGGAGAGATCCTTTTGCTTGTCCAATGTTAAAAGCAGCAACGAGAGTTTCGATTTTTATCTGACCAAGTGCAAGAACTACAAAGAGGAATTGGAGGAGAATGGCGAAAAACTGCGCAAGTCCAGTGAGGAATTAGAGAGAGAAAAGGCTAGAATCGAAAATCTGACTGCCGAGATGGAAGGCTTCAAGAAGCAATCCATAGAAAAAAATGAAGAACTGATTTTTAACAAGGAAAAAATTGGAGAGTACAAATGCGAAAATGATTCCTTGCGGATGCAGCTCCACGGACTGAAACAGGTTTTGGAAACGGCCGGATCTGGCGACGTCGCTCGCGAACTTGCAGACACGCACGAGAAGATGACGTGCTTTCAGTCGCAGTATTACCAGGTAAGCGATCGCTTCCGCCCACCTCAAAAATTAATCGAATCTTTAGATGTTGTCCGAAAAAAATTTTCTGGTGGAACAGCTACAAACAGCCAACGTGGATCGAGAAACCTTCAACCAATACCAAAATATGTATTACCAGTTCATCCAGGCCCAGCAGAAGGAATTGGAAACCTCCAACGACGATAACATGAGACTGAAGCAGGAATTGGAGGGCAAAACTGGCCAAATTTTAGGTTAGTTCTCCGATGACCTATTTGGAACTGCAATTTTACTTTCCAGCTCTTCAAACTCAGCAAACTAAATTATTGGACGAAAAAAATATCATGAGGCAGATTTACCAACAATTGAAAAGCGAAATCAGTCGGGTACAACAATTGGAAGGCGCAGTTGCCGGAATCAACTTGGAAGCGAGCAAATTAGCCGTAAGTAACCCTCTATCGCAGTATCGTCTGCGTATATTGCAATAGACAAATGACGGAAGACGGTCACGGCGTCGACTGCTAAGTCCCGGGCAAAGTAAAAAATTCTAACCGTCTTCCTTTGGCAGGCAATGGCAAACCATCTAGGTAAAATTCACCGGGGTGGGGGGGGGGGGTACCGCATCTTCGGAATGTTGTTTTAATTTTTGCTTCAACAGATAATAGCGGAGTTTAATAAGCAGTTAGGCGAAAAACTCCAATGCGAAGTTTGCGAAAAGGACGAAAAAATCACCGAATTGGAGTGCAGCGTCTTAGAGTTGAACAACGCCCAAATAGAGCACACCAAAGACAAGGTTGCGCTGTGCGTGGAATTAAACGAAGTTTTCAACATCAACAACCAATTGAACAATTCGCTTCTGTTGGAACAAGAGAAGATCGCCAACTTGGATGAGTTTAAAAGGAGCTTGGAAAAATCGGTCAGCACTCAGGTAAAATTTTTGAACGACGTGGTGAGTTTTTTCTCAGAGTTTCCTCTTTAGATGCAAGCGGTGGAACAGATGCAAAAGACTGAACGTACGGCCTTAAAGGAATTACTGCAGGATTACAAATGCGTCGTGGCGCAACGCGATAATTACCACAACGAAGTTGAGGAGTATAAAAAAATAGTTACTTTCTGCGAGAAGCCGTATCGACAATCATGTAACGCTTCATTTTCAGATCGCCGAGTTGAAAGCCAAATTTTTATTTCAAAGCAAAAAAATGGAAAGCACCAATAAGAAATTTTTGGAACAACAGCAGACGGTGGACGATTTAGCTAAACACCTGAAAGATTTCGAGGAGGAGCTAACAGTGGCCAAAAAAGAACAAAATAATTTGGAAAATTTAAGTACGCTCTTGAATAAGCAATTGGAAGAGGTTGACCGATCCACGCGTCCACACCGATTACATCTGAACTTTCTGATTTTTTTTCAGAAAACTCTGAAGAATCAAAGTTTGGAATCTAGCCAAAGTTACCTTCAGACGAATGCGCAAAAGTTACATTATGAGCTGAACGATGCCAGACGATTAACAGTGGTTAGTAAGACTCCGTCGCCATCCGTCAGCGGATTTCTTACAAACTTCTGCTTCAGGAAATGGAAACTCGATTGTCCAAAGAAATAGAATTGAATCAGCAGTATGAAATTCTGCATAAACAATTGCAAGTCGCTGCTGAGGAAGTCTCATCAGAAAACCAAGAGTTGGTTCAAAAAATCCAAGACTTGCAAGAGGCGTACAATAATTTGGAAGCGGGTAAAGAATTTGATTTAAAAATCTTGAAGTTTAATTATTTCATCTTTGGGCGCAGAATACAAAACCGAAGCCCAAAATGCTATTGATGCTGGGTTAAAAGTAAACAGTCTGACGGAAGAAGTGGAGACGCTCAGCAGGAATTTGGAAGAAGTCGAAAAACAACACCAAGAGGTAAGAAACCTACTTTACGATACGCCATTGTTTAATTTGGTGAAATTCAGATTATTGATCAAAAAGATTTGGAACTATTGGATACGGAAGATTATTGCACGAGCTTGCAAATCGAGCTTAACCAAGTCGAATACACTGCGGAAGACATCGACACCCAATCGAAGTATTTAATAAACCAAAAAAATTTACAAATACTACCGACATTTTTAGGTTGCTCTCCGAAAGCAGCGGTGAACAACTCCAATTAAAAAAATTAGTTTCGGAGCTTCAATGCAAGCAAGGAGAGTACGAAGAAGTGATCGAGTCGTTGAATTTGGAAAAAAGTCAATTGGAAGATGAGCTGAATATGTGCGTAGAGAATGCCGACAACGACTGCGCCAGCTATGTGTCTGAAATGGAAAACTTAATAAGGTAAAAAGAGATATTTTAAATGTTGCAGTTTCAGATGTTTTTCGCAGAGAATACAGAGATCAAAAACACGAAATGAAAGTCTCCATCGAAAGCCTATCGGAAAATTTTGCCGAAATAGAGAAGAGGTACCTAGGTGAACGCAAAGAACACCTCAAACTGATCGAAGCCCACAAAGATTTGGCTACGAAACTACTGAAAGCCATTCGGCTGCTCATAGAAGAGAAGTTACATTGCCAGCAGTTAGAACAAAATGTAGAAAATCACTCGAAACAAAAGTTGGTCCTTACATCTGAAAAAGTAAACATAAAATATACCAAATTCTCAATAAATTACATTAATTTTTTAGAATTCCGCCGAGAAAATGATCCTGTTGTTGTCCAATGAATTAGCCGAAGTTAAGCGAAGATTGGAAGAAGCTTCGTGTGACAAACAAAATCTTCAAAAAGTTTTGCTAGATTTGCAGGATATGTACAAGAGAGTTCAACCAAATGGGGTATTTATTAGTTTGAATCTATATATTGTGGTGTTTTTTTCTTGAAATTTCTTAAATTTTTCAGAAGAGATCCAGCAATACAACGTGCAGCCGCAGCAAGGGATCTACGTCAGGAGAAGGTGAAATTGTTGAGGTTGGTAAAAAATTTGGCCCAATTTGTTATTAAACAGCCCAGTTTTATTAATTTTCAGGACCGAACTAAACAGTTGAAGGACGAACTAGAAGAGACTCACAGGACGATACTGGCGTTGAAAACCGAAATTTCCAGTTTGAACCAACAGCTCACAATTTTGGAATTCCAAAAGTAAGATTTCAAATTGTCAAAAATTTTCTCACAAATTTTGTGTTGCAGGTGCGAAGTTTCGTTACGTTTGCACGAAAGTTTGCAGAAGCTGAAAAACGAAGGAACCATAAAAGACCAGTTGGTCAAAACGCATCAGGACGTCCTTGGCACGATTTTAAAACTGGATCAAGATGCTGCGATTTCGAAAACCGCCTGTGAGATGCTCCTCACGCTTATACAGGGTGGTTCGTAAAATTAAAAAAAAAACTGTAACCGTGAAAAAATACGACGATGTATGCCTTGAATTATAAAACAAACAAAACAGTGATTTTCATGATTCAGTAATTGCTCTTTCTTTATCAGGTTTGCTTTCAAAATCAGCAGTTACTTTATAGATTTTATTTTTACATAAAAAACTATATCGCTTTTGTGACGTCATTACATCATGTTTGTTAATTAAGAAAAAAAAATAAAACAGAAAAAAAATTCTAAGTGGCAAATATCGACTCCAATTTGTATTATTTATTATACGCACAATAGCCACATTTTTTTAAATAGTCAATTAAGCGTCAGTGATAATAGCCAAATCTCAGCCACTCCAAACCACTTTCTTACTTTGCACCCAAAACTCTTTTTCCAGTACCCTGCAATAATTTTGAGGTTAAGTTTCTAAAATCTAACGCCAGTCGTTCTACTTACCAGATGAAAGAAAAGCTTATGTAGGACCCCCCCCCCCCAGTATACGACTAATTGTATGAAATTACTGCCACGATACAAACTGGTACAGAAGCAGTGAAAGATTTCTATTAAATAAGATCAATTTTAGAACCTGAAACTCTCAAACTTTTTTTAAAACTGGTGGGTTTGGGAGTATCAATTATCCTCCAATACAACACCAATTATTTTCAAAAAAAATTCTTATCATGGTAGATAATATTTCCTTTAATTGTAAATTTAGAAAATTACACTGTGCATTTGAAAAATAATTGTTGGGTTACTGGAGGGTATTCCATACCCCCCAGACCCCCCGGTCTAAAAACAAGAATTTGTGTGTGCAATTTTTTTCTGATTGATTTTATTAAATAAGAGGTTTTTATTGTTTTAGAACAAAAACATTGATAACGTGCAACAGTATCCACTAAGAGATATAGATACCCCCCCCCCCCGCAGTATTTGACTGCATGAGGTTACTGCTACAAAACAAAGATGTATTTATACTGAAACACCGAAAGGATTTTATTGAATAAGATCAATTTATTACAGAACATATAATTCTTGAAAATTTTATTAAACCGGAGAGTCTGGGAGGTAGGGAAAATTCCATAATACACCAGCAATTATTATTGCAAGTAAAATTATTTGTTTAATAAAAATTAATTATTATTCTGGAAGAGTAAAATGTGTTCATTTAATAAGATTAATTACGGAACATGGAACTCTTGAAAATATTATTAAACCGGGAGGTCCGGGGTGTATGGAATACTCTCCAGTAAACCAACAAAATATTTAAAAAATAAAAATTCTTATAATAAATAGATAATTAATTTACTTGAAGATTTACAAAGTTATACTGACACGCTGTACTTTAAACCGAATTGTTGGGTTACTGGAGAGTACTCCATACCTCCCAGACCTCCCGGTTTAAAATTCAGAATTTTGATCTGCATTTTTTCTGAATGATTTTATTACATAGGAAGCTCTAATCATTAGAATAAATACTGCAACGACGATAAATCGCAGCTGTGTCCACTGGGAGGTATAGGTATTCGCCCCCCCCTCTTTTTTCAACATCCGACAGATGGCATGAAATTACTGCTACGATACATAGATGTCTTGTACCGAAACAGTGAAATACTTCTATTGAACAAAATTAATTACAATTCTTGGAAATGTTTTAAAACCGGGGGAGGGGGGGGGTTATGAAATACTTTTCAGTAAACCAGTAATTATTTTAAAAATAAAAATTCTTATCTAGGTAGATAATTAACTTAATCGTAGATTTGGAAAATTATACTACAATCCTGCATTTTAAACCCTGTTGTTGGTTTACCACCGAGGGGGGGGGGTCTAAAGCTAGAAGATTTGAATGTATGTTTTGTAGGTAATTTTATTAAATAGAAGCCTTTCATTCTTTTAGGAAAAATACATCAAATAGTCGGAGTAGTTCTACTGAAGGGTATGAAGTGCCCTTCTCTCTGTATCTGACTGAAGAGAACATGCAACCCTTGAATTTGGTATGAAATTTCTACAGTACACCAGCAATTATTTTTGGTAAGAAAATCCACTAAAAATTTAAAAAGATTTTCATTTAATAGGATGAATCACAAAGCATACAACTTTTGAAAATATTATTAAACCGGGGGGTCTGGGGGGTATGAAATACCCTTCAGTAAATAACTATATATTTTCAAAAATTTTTTTTTTATTACGGTAGATAATTCATTTATTTCTCAATTGAAGCTCAATTAAACTCAGTTGTTGGATTATTGGTCAATATTCCATACCCCCCAGACCCCCAGTCTAAAATCCAAAATTTTGTTGTGCATTTTTTCTGAATGATTTTATTATATTATGGGGTTTTCATTCTTTTACAATAAAACAAATACATCGATAAATCGCAGCAGTATTTAATGAAAGATATATGTTAAACGCCCTCTCCACCCCCGAATGCTACTGATTGCATGAAATTTGTTGTTGTGACTTATCCATGTATTTCTTTCATTCTAAAAGAATAAAAACCTCAAATGAAGTAAAATCAATCAGAGAAAATGCACAGAGAAATGTTGAATTTTAGATTGGGGGTCTGGGAGGTATGGAGTATTTTCCAGTAAACCAATAATTATTTAAAACAAAAATGCTTATAATGATAGATAATTAATTTATTAGAAGATTTAGAAAATTGCAGTAGGTCCCTGTATTTTAAACCCAATTGTTGGATTACTGGAGGGTACTCCATATCCCCCGGACCCCCAATCTAAAATCTAACATTTCGCTGTGCATTTTCTCTGATTAATTTTACTTCATTTGAGGTTTTCATTCTTTTAGAATTAAATAAATACATAGATAAGTCGCAACAGTATCCAATAGAAGATATAGGTAGGTTAACCTCCCCCCCCTTGCATTATACGACTGATTGCATGTAATTTCTACTACGATACTTAGATGTACTTGTACTGAAACAGTGAAAGATTTCTATTAAATAAGATAAGAGTGATAAGAGAATCACAAAACATACAATCCTTGAAAATATTTTAAAATCGGGGGGTCTGGGAGGTATGGAAAAAATCGTAAACAGTAAACCAATAAAATTCTTTATTAAAGAATTTAAAATTCATTAAAATTCTTGTCATAGTAAATAATTGAATTACTTGTAGATTTGGAAAATTACACTGCAATCATACTACTATACCTGGGAGGGGGGATTACGGTAAACAAAAGGAGGTTTGGTCTCAAAACTAGAAAATTTGTATGCATGTTTAGTAGTTAATTTTAATAAATAAAAGTTTTTAATTTTTTTAGCACAAATACATGAAAATACGTACTAGAGAGTACAAATCTCCCCCCCCCCCCCCGGTTCGAACTGATTAAATAAATTTACCGGCGCGATATATAAAATTTTTTCTTCTGAAAAAGTGAAAAATTTTCATTTAATTACATCAAACAGAACATGCCAACCCTTGAATATAGTTTGAAACCGGGGGGTCTGGGGGTATGGAATACCCTCCAGTAAACCAATAATTATTTTAAACATAAAAATTCTTATAATGATAGATAATTAATTTATTTGAAGTTTTAGAAAATTACACTAGGTCCCTGTATTTTAAACCCAATTGTTGGGTTACTGGAAGGTACTCCATACCCCCCAGACCCCCAATCTAAAATCCAACATTTTGCTGTGCATTTTTTCTGATTGATTTTATTTCATTCGAGGTTTTCATTCTTTTAGAATTAAATTAGTACATGGATAAGTCGCAACAGTATCCAATGGGAGATATATGTAAGTTAACCCCCCCCCCTCCAGTATGCGACAGATTGCATGTAATTTTTATTATGGTACCTAGATGTACTTGTACTCAAACAGTGAAAGATTTCTATTAAATAAGATCAATCACAATCACAAGATCAACATACAATCCTTAAAAATATTTTTAAATTGGGGGGTCTGGGAGGTATGGAATAAACCGTAAACAGTAAACAAATAATTATTTTTAACATAAAAATTCTTATCATGTTAGATAATTAAATTAATTATAGATTTGGACTACCATACTATAGATAGGTACTACCATACCTGGGGGGGGGGGGTTATGATAAACAAAAGGCGGTCTCGTCTTAAAACTAGAAGATTTGAATGCATGTTCAGTAGTTGATTTTAAAAAATATAAGTTTTTCATTCTTTTAGAGCAAAGACATGAAAATGTCGCAGCAGTTTTGCCCCCCCCCCCCCCAATATCTGACTGATTAAATGAAATTATCCGCGCAATATAAAAAATTTCTTCTTCTGAAAGAGTGAAAGATTTTTATTTTATTACATCAAACACAGAATATGCAACCCTTGAATATAGTTCGAGACCGGGGGGTCTGGGGGGTATGGAATACCCTCCAGTAAACTAGCAATTATTAAAAACAAGTAGAAATAATTCATTTACTTGTAAAAATAGAAAATTAGACTACGACCCTGTATTTTAAACCCAGTTGTTGGTTTACTAGAAGGTGATAACCCCCCCCCCCGTCTCTAAACAAGGAGGTTTGTAGGCATGTACTGTATTTGATTTTATTTAATAAAGTTGGATTCTTTTAGAACAAATACTGTAACAATAATATAATGTAGCTGTTTTACCCCCCCCCCCTCTTCACAGTATCTGACTTATTATGTACTATGTACTTCTTCTAAATACATTAATCACAGAAGAGATACAATCCTAGAAAATGTTGTTCCCAAGTCCCCTCCGCGGGTGGGGGGTAAACCAGCAATTATTTTTCTTTTTCAAAACTACATTTTTTGAAGTAGTTGACATAATATCTCAAGTTCTATTTGACCGATTAACTTAAAATTTGGGGTGTACCTTCAGTGTATGTTGCTTTACAGCATGTACCTTCGAAAATTGTCAATTGTCATTATTACTATTTTTAAAAAATAAAATAAAAAAAAATGATGCGAAAAATTAATTTTTTTTTCTGGCAGTCGGCAGAAAAGCGAATAATATAAAGCAAAGTACTAAATTTTAACTTAATCGGTCAAATAGAATTTGAGTGGACGCTCCTCAGCTGTAGCTAAATTTTGTGGTTCTGTCCGGTTGCTTACCTGTTTAATGGGGAATGTAAGAATGAAAGGCGGGGTACTTGAAAATTATGCATATATTTTAATACAATCACAAAGTTTTATAAATATTGCTATTCATTAAGACTCAAAAAAATCTTACACAATAGTCGAAACAGGCGTTTTCTAGCAAGTATAGAAAACTTAGCAAATATTATTTTCATATTTACACAATTTTTTGAGCTAAATACACTACAACTTCATTTTTTAAATTTCTAGTAACAAATCACTTTTTATGTTCGTCCGATGCTACACATAAAAAATTAATGGAACAAAAAAATGGAATGAGTTCTTAACAGAAGAAATGCGTCGAGAAATTGATAATAAAAAATATATACACATACAACTTAAATTGCGATCAAATATAATAATAAATTATTTACATTAATATAAACAAACTAATTACATGAGCGAATATTAACAAATTTTTCGTTATTTTTTGCGTACTTTGACACAAAAAAGAACATCAATTGACTAACTACTAAGTAATAAGTCGGCGAAATAGCGTCGATATAAACAAATTATTTTAAAAAAATATATTTTCTTCGCTATTTTTCGTTTAACTAGTAATAATATCTTTGGTATTTATAAAAATTTAGAAGAAAAAAAAACAGGGAAATTAATCTTAAGGTTTGGAAGCGCACGATTAAACGAGTTTTTAACCCATAAATTAGTAAGACTCCAACTAACAACTGTGCAGAGGCGAGAGAAACAAAATTCAAAAGATATTCTTTTGTTTTTTGAAAAAAGCGGGGTCGAAAGTGGAAAATAAAAATCTCAAGTTCAAACTCCCCCACCGGTTTCCGCGGACCCCGCGTTTCGATCAACAAACAAAAGAGTCGCACACGCAAGGGCACCGTCGAAAAATTCGCACAGTCGTCGTTCATTTTTTTAAACATTAAATTGCAACAAATATTTGAAACTAACATATGTATTTTGTTTCGTTATTGATATCTTAAGAATTGACTTTCATTTTTTTAATTGGCGTCCAATTAGACGCCGATCATATAAAACTCTTATTAATGTAACAATACTTTTTTGATTAACTTTTAATCATATAATTCGATCAATTAATTTAATTGTCTAGTAAAATTTACACTAAGGACATGTTTATCTCTTTTTCGCAAAAAAAATTTTTGGCATGGCAATCTACCATCACACTCCCCCGCCGTAGTAACAAAAGAACATACCTAATAGGATATTTTGATTAAAACAAAAGAAAATCGATTGATATCATTAGTCAGTCTTTTCGTCTTCATAATTCAATTCACTTTAAATGTCTCTAAGTTTTCGCATGGTATTATACATGCGTGGCCATTCGGGGTCGCCGTATTGTTGACGTATTTGTGTTGGGAATTATGTACTGACTTGTTGGCGAAACGGGCAATCTCGACACCTGCGGTGCTGCACCATTGTTAGGCCCGTTTATAAAAGTTGTGGTGTTGATTTGTTCGTCAATCGCACCTAAACCGTTCGTACTTATAAAACTACCGCGCACGTACGGAGGTGGCGCGGGCGTCGCCGCCGGATTTGCCGTGTTCGGAGTCGGCAGGCCGATATTTGAATTTTTCAAATACGGGTTTCCGTAGGTGGCGTTAAATCTCGGATCTATTGCAACCACGTTCGGAAGATTTCCGTTCGGAATGTTTCCTTGGTTGATCATCCGAATGTCGGTCAGGTCGCTCATGGGCAAACCAGACCCTGGCAGGGAATTCGTTGATTGCAGCGAGTTCAGTTGAAGGCGAGTCGACTGTAGACTTTCACGATTCGGGTCTACCGATGACGTTATTGGCGGTTGCATTGGAGGTGGACTGTAGTCACGGTCGTAATCCACGAACGCCACGTATCCGTTGTTATTTTTACCATTCTGCCAATAAAAAAAATTCATCAAAATTTCATCATTACAAATAAATATAACACAATATTTAAATTAATTTTGTCGAACCCCATTTTAAATAAATGAGACAGAATCGTTATAGTTTATCTACTTATATCATAACTTCTTTATTACTTGAGTTACAGAGCCAAATGTGCGCTCATTACAAAAGAGAAACTGCAAAGAATAATAATCTTGCTTGTAATTAAAGTGGTTTAAAGCCCGCGTCAAACTGTAGGTCCCCTATGTCTGTACAGACATAAGAAAAAAAAAGTTTTAAATATAATTTTATTCGCTTTAATCGTTGCTCGAAACAGGCTCTTGAATATTCTATTTAACTAAATGGAATTTCGTTAATCCGTTCATACGCGTCAGTTTTTTCCCAACACAATTTGGATTATTATAAAACTTTAGCGCGCATTAATGGATTAACGAAATATTTAAATTAATAAATCACCTGATAATATGAAACCCAAAAGTTTTATAGGAGTTGAAGCAGCAAATCTTCAAACTGAGTAGTGAAGATTTCGTTAATCTATTCATGCGCGTCAGTAAAAAAATTCTATTTTAAACCGTAACTTCTTTTCTACTGAACATACAGAGATGGGTAAGCGTTCTTCTTGAGAAAGAAATTTTTTTTTAAATTACAGCCCTCAAAGGTCATAGCGACGCTGCCACAAACAGTTATATTGCTGTCCGAGGGCAGTGCAATAGATTTTTTTTCGAAATTTTTAATATTTCAGAATGACTTACGTTTTATCGCCGAAACCATAATAAAACATCATCATAAAACCGGATATTTGCTCTCTGTCTGCTGGAAGATATTCCATACCCCCAGACCCCCGGTCTAAAAACCAGAATCTTGTGTGTTCATTTCTGTGATGGATTTTATTAAATAACCGACTTTCATTTTTTTTAAAGAAATACATCGGTAAGTAGCAGCAATATTCACTGAGAGACAAAAGGTTTAACTCCCCCCCTCCCCCAAATATCCGACTGATTGCATAAAATTAACTGCCGCCATACATACTGGTACAAAAACAGTGAAAGATTGCTATTGAATAAGATCAATCTTAGAACATGCAACTTTGAAAATGTTTTAGACCGGGGGGTCTGGGGGGTATGGAATACCCTCCAGTACACCAGCAATTATTTTTGTAAGCAAAATTCTTAGGCAGTAGATAACTCATTTATTTGTAAATTTAGAAAATTTTATCGTGATCCTGTATTTTCAACCCAGTTGTTAGGTTACTGGAGGGTATTCCATACCCCCCAGACCCCCCGGTTCAAAAACCAGAATTTTTTGTGTGCATTTTCTGTGCACAACCACAATATGCATATGTACGGTTTCTGAATAAATAAAAGGTTTCTATTTAGTAAGATCGATCATAGAACATGCAACTCTTAAAAATATTTTTAAACGGGGGGGGGGGGGTGAAATACCCTCCAGCAATTATTTAAAAAAATTTTTTTATCGTGGTAGATAATTCCTTCATTTGTCAATTTAGAAAATTAAACCGTGACTCTGTATTTGCAACCCAGTTGTTGGGTTACTGGAGGGTATTCCATACCCCCCAGACCCCCCGGTTTGAAAACCAGAATTTTGCGTGTGAATTTCTGCGATAGATTTAATTAAATAGAAAGCTTCAATTCCTGTAAAACAAATATAATATCCATATGACACAGCGGAATCCACTGTAGAGGGGGGGAGTAACCCCCCCCCCCCGGGGTATTTGACTGATTGTATAAAATTAGTGCCGCGATATGCAGATGTAAGGTTTACAAAAAAGTGAAGAACCTTCACTTTTCGTAAGATCAGTCATAGAACATTGCAACTCTTGAAAATGTTTAAAAACTGGGGGTTTGGAGAGGGGGGGGGGAAACACCAGCAGTTACTTTTGTAAAACATTAAAATTTTTATCGTGGTAGATAATTTATTTATTTGTAAATTTAGAAAATTACACTGTGACCCTGCATTTTCAAACATCTTTAGTTGTTGGGTTACTGGAGGCTATCCATACCCCCCAAACCCCCCGGTCTAAAAACCAAAATTTCTTGTGTGCATTTTCAATGATTTATTTTATTAAATAAAAAGTTTTCATTATATTAGAACAAATATATTGATATGTCACAACAGTATCCACTGGGGATATGAAGTGCCCCCCCCCATTCAGGATCTCATTGATTATATAAAATTATCGACGCAATACCTAACATAAATTTTTCTAAAATAGCGAAAGGTTTCGATTTAATAAGATCAATCACAAAAGATGCAATCTTTGCAAATGTTTTGGAACCGGGGGGTCTGGGGGGTATGGAATACCCTCCAGCACACCAGCAATTATTTTTGTAACAAAAGTTTTTACGTTGGTAGATAAATCATTTATTTGTAAATTATAATTACCAAGACCCTGCATTTCTAGTTACCCCCCCCCCCCCAACGCCTACAACCGTGAAATAGTAAGGAACAGCTTTAAGAATGTGATAATATTCATGGGTTACTCGGGAAGGTTGTTACTGACGATTACATCCAAATAACACAACCACTCTCGTAGGGCTGTTTTACGAAAATATTTTTAAAAAATCTAGGTTTTGATCCTACCAACAATCGTGTCGGTAAAAACCGACTCGAATCTTACGAATGGATTAACGAGATTTTTATATAGTTTGCCAAAATTTACGAAGTAGCAATTTTGCTAAAAAAAAATAAAATGATTATTAAAAAATTACTTTCTCAGAGCAGCGCAAAAATACTATTAATTATCGACGCGCATGAATACCTTAACGAAATTCCTCCGGCTGTAATCCACCAAACAGACCGGGCAATGTAATAAAGACTTGACAATTGGTTTATCATAAATTTTAAAAAAAGGGTTCGACCATCAGACCATCATTTTGATCAAAATTTATGTTTTTCCCACTTACCTTTTGAGTGGTAACGATGTAATCGTAAGGATATCGTTTTTGGCCGGGAACGTTAACGGGCCCAGCGAGTGGAACTCCAATTTTCGTGGTGACCGATTCGCTTCCGGTTTCCGATTCTGGCCGATTGACATAATCGTCGCAAGCGAGATTGCTTTGAGCGGAATCCGTCCGCAAGTCCAATTTCAAATCGGAAATATTCGAACTGCGATCCGATTCTTTGCATTGCTTTTCGATTGTGTTGATGTCGACTGCAAAAAAGCGGTTAGAGGTTGGTTTTCCAAAATTTCAAAAGTTGCTTACCTTCGATTGGCATTTTCCTCCTGCACTGTTTCCGGCAGAAAAATGCTATGACTATAACAATTCCGAGAATAAAAACGGCCGCGATGAATCCAATAATGAAGATCAACATGGGAAAAGCTTCTGTAAAAGCTGTCAGGATGTTAGAATGAGAATAAAGTGTCACCAAAAATGACTTACTTTGTGGTTTCAGACTGATTTCGACCACGTCAGACCCGTATGGATTTGTGACGCTGCAGTTGTATAATCCGAAGTGGCGTCCCTGCGATTCCCGAATAATCAGAGTCGACTTAATGCCTTCCGGTAGCGGATCTTCCAGTATGGAGTATTCTTGATCCTGGACGTCAACCTCGCGACCGTTAAACGTCCACAGCACTCTATTTGGCGCTGGGATCGAGTAGGCCGTGCATTCGACTCTCACGTTATCCCCTTCGATGCCAAACTGGGTGCGATGGCTAATTATGGACGGGGGTCCTTTTAGGTAGATCGTCGCTTCCGCTCCGATGTCCATAAACCCAGGTACGTGAGCTTTGCACTGGTACCGTCCGGCGGTGTGCGTATCAACCCTAAGCGTGAGATTAGGGTTAGTGCTGACCACTCGCGAGGATTCTCCATGCACCCACGAGATGTCCGGGAGCGGGTTTCCATCGACGTCGCAACTCAAGGTGACGCTTTCGCCGGCGTCGGCCTGGATAGACCGCGGTCTGTTACGAAATTGCGGGCCATCTTAAAATAAAAAAAGTTAACTTTATCCTGAGTATGAAACAATGTTGACTTACAGCTGATGTCCAAAGCTTCGCTCTCCTCGCTCTTTCCCACCGGGTTGTGGACTTCGCACTTGACTATCGCGTCGTGGTATTTTCGCGTTACGTTCCTAAGAAGAACTTCCGTGGTAAAATCTCCTATGATAATTTGGTCGTTTAGGAACCAGCGGTAGGTAACGTCCGACGGATTCGCGTCAGCGTGACAGCCCAATCTGACGTCGGCCCCTTCTGGAATGCGGCCGTTCGATGCCGCACCGGATATAATCGAAACGGTAACTTTCGGCGCGTATTTCACCTGCGAAAATTACGGTTGAATCACGGAAGGCTGTTGTACTGCAATTTACTTACCTCTAATTTTAGTTTAGCACTTTGATGGGTGCGCTCGGCGGTGTTTTGTGCTTGACACGTGAAGGTGGTGTTGTGGTGTTCCTTCCGGGGCGTAAGTTTTAAAATCGATTTCGCCGAGAACCGCCGTCCGTCTGGCAGCTCCTCGACGATATCTTCCTTCCCGTGAGTCAGCACGTTGCCGTGACCGTCGATCCACGTGATCTCCGCCGACGGTTTGCCGCCGTAGCTCACGCATTCCAGTTCGATCTCCCTGTCTTCGGTGGTGACCAAATAATTCCCTTGGATAATTTTGGGCGGTTCCGGTGGCACCAAAACGGTGACCGTCGCGAAGTTGCTACGAATTCCCGGTTCGCCCTCCGGGCCCGGCGAGACCTGGCACTGGTACTTGGCGTCGTCGTCCAACATCACCGGGTAAATTTCTAAAGAATAATCGCCTGGAAAAAAAGAGACGTTGTTAAATAAAGCCATTAAGCGACAATCGGTCGATTTTAGCGACAAAGTTGTGTTGTAACTTTGGGAAGCTCGCTTCGGAGAAACTTTAGCTCCCACGGGAACCTAATACTGTTTTATATCAGACGTTTCATATTTAAATGGCATCCGAAAGTAGGATAAATTTGCCATTACTATTATCTAGTTACAAAATTTGCAGATTAACTTTCCGGAGTGCGCGAGGTGAAATTCGCAATAAATACGGTGAGAGTCGAACGACGCGAATTAGGGGGAGGCAGCGGTGTTGCGCGAATTTGATAGATTGGCTTATAATTGTGTCGGAATTATCGCTTTGTTAGTGAAATGGAATGGATCACGTGCTGGTAATCCAATTTGGGCATCGTTAAGGACGAAACTAATTTGAGAAATGGAGCGGAGTAATAATATCAATGAGTCGCCGTTACCGAGAAACATTTATTAGTTAATAAAACTCGTAGACAATATTATTTATGTGAAAAAGAAATGATGAAATGTGGAAAATGTTCGAGTAGGTCAATAAAATAAAAGTGATTGGCACACCTCTACATTGGCGAGAGCACGTAACGAGTTCATAAAAAGAGAAGCTTTATTACGGTCCTGCAAAAGCGTTTCGCTCTTCTGGGATTTCTAAAGGTTAATAACGCTTACCTCGTTTTAAGGGAAAAGGTCTTCCCTTTAAATTGCTGAAAAAGACAACGATATTAGAGAACCCTCGGAATAATGTTAATCAGAATACCAAACTACCTTTCCACCTCAAATCATGATGATGGAGCGATGATACAAAGGAAACTACACTTTCATGTAATAAACGGGTACCAACTTTATATAAATTTATTTTTGAACTTTAAAACGAAATGTTTATGTTTCTATTTACTGGTAAATAGCTAGGCTATCATAAATGTTTACGATGCTATGTTGTAATGGATGAATACTCCGACGTGCGAGCTTATGGTAATTTGGAGCTAATGATAAAAAGAATCATTAACGATCCTCGAATTATATAAATTACAAGTGATTCCCAAAACCCATTACCAAGTCTATAGCTCTACATTTAAATAAATAAATAATTCGAAAAAAAACTACATAGTTGACGGTTGAGAGTCTAACCTAAGCCTAATAAAATACAATTTCCAAATTTATTTGTCCTTCCAGAAATGCTCACAACAGTCCCCCCCCCCTTTCAATTTTCTGACCGACGGTGCTATACCCCTTAAGGTAATACCGAAACCCGAAAGCGCCCACCCGTGATAGATTTACCCTATTTGCGCCTTTTGCGAAACTATCAGAGTCCTAGGTAAACTGCACCGATCTGCTATAACCTCCAATATTTTTAAAGTATAAAAAGTATTCATTAATTATCTAAGAATAATATTCCTGTCCCCCCACCCCACTCCTACCTTCCTAAAAGCCTAAATTATTTGTAATACTGCTGTCATTAGTTCAAATTTAAATTTTTTTAAAATTAAATCGGTACGGCGTGGACTAACTAACTGACATAATTAAACTTTGGAGAAAGTTATTAAGTTTTGCAAAGTTCGTGTTGATGTCAGTGCGGCTTGTAGGTCGCACAACCTGGAGCAATCCAGTTTTAATAATATATAAATTGCCAGTTGCATCCATAATACATCTAACATTTGATTATTTTGTAAACTCATTATGAATTTGTAAGCGAAATGTTGTAAGTTCACGATATAGCGACGGATCAGTGCGGCCTTCAAACCGCACAAAAAGGCAAGCAGTGGCTTTGATAGTATAATATCGTCGATCTAAGTGACATAATTACAATTAGGAAGTGACGCATAAAATGGTAACGCAGTCCGCGTGGCCCAATACAACATAATAACTCGATAGCCCAGATTGTGCGGCCTGAAGGCCGTAATAACCTACCGCAACCTGCAATTTTTTCTAAGTTGGCAAAGCTAAGCCAGAGTTGTTTTACGTAAGAAAAGATATAAAAAAACTGAATTCAGAGCGAAAATCTGGTGTATAATCGAAGGGAAACCTGACGAAATCCGGAAAAATTAAAAGAAAACTACAAATAAAAAATCCGAAAAAATGTAAGAAATACCAGGTAATCTTAGGAGTTTTGAAAAAAACTCAAAACGAAAAAAAAACGACAATATTTTAGGAAGTTTCAAAAAATTGTAGAAAGTCTTAGGAAAATTAGAAAATCTTAGAAAATCCCCAATTGAAAAAAGCGAAATATTATTTGATCGAATAACTGAATTATTTGATTAGACAAAAATTATATTTTTTTGTATAAAAAACTTTGCTGCAACAGCAGAAGAAAATTGTTGATGCTATAAATTAGTTGCTATTTCAAAAGTGCAGGGCTCAGGCCGCCCAATATAAACAATTTATAATATGTAATAATAATGCAACAATAAATTAAAAATTATTTATGTTCGTAATTCGCGTGGTATTCGTTCATATTTTCAATGAAACGATGATTAATAAGCGGAGAGTGTAGAGTAAGTGCGGCTTTCGGGCCGCTTTCACAAAGTGGGCTATTTAGTTTTAATAATATAAATTGCTAATTGTATTTATAAGCATCTGGCGTTGGTTAAATTTTTGAAGCAATTTTGAATTTTAAAACAAAAAATTGAAGATTTACCCAATAGTGAGCAATTACTGCGTCCTTCAGGCCGCACAATTTCAGTTAATCTAATATAGTCGGTTTAGTTTCAAATAAAGTCATGCGATCAATGCGATATTTGTAATAGACGTGGGATTTGATCATCTTTTCAATGAAACAATACTATCAGATAAGCGAATGGTGTAGGATAAGTAATGCGGCTTCCAGACCGCACAACCTGGGCAATCTAGTTTTAATTTAAAAAAATGCTCATCGCGTTTAAAATGTATTCGACATTAATTACCTTTTTAAATTAATTTTGAATTATAAATTGAAAAAATGTTTACTAGACAATGGGAAAGAACAGTGCGGCCTTTAGGCCGCACAACTTGGTAATTCTTATGCACATTGTGTTTATAATGAACCTAGTATTAATTAACTTATTGTTTAATTTTTGAATTTTTAAACGAAAAATTGATAATTTACCAGATAGTGAGAATACAGTGCGGCTTTCAGGCCGCACAACTAGGGCAAGTTTCTTATAATCGTGTAATATATCGGTCGCTGAATTACTACAATCAATGCGATCTTTAAATCGGCGAATATAAACATATTTATAGTGGGCGTGTGAATTTTTCATCAGTTTAATGAAACGATGGTTGATGAGCTTAGCGTAAATGGTCAGTTATGCGGCCTTCAGGCCACACATTCTGTTGTTACATAAAATTCCAGTTGTGTTTATGATGCACTTAATATTGATTACCTTTTTAAAGCGGTTTTAAATTTTTAATACAGAAATTGAAGGTTTATCAGGAAGCGAAAATACAGTGCGGTTTGTAGGCCGCGCAAGTTATGAAGGCTATTTTTAATGATATAATATCGTCGTACATCATTAATAAATAATGTAACTAAAATTACAAGATTGTTGAGTTTTGAAAAGGTGAGGATAACCGGATGATGACGGGTCAGTGCAGAGCACAAACTGGGAATTCAAGTTTTAATAATGTAATGTTATATAAATGAAATGCCAGTTTTGAATATAAATAAAATGCAAGTTATGTTTGTAATGCACCTGACATTAATAGTTAATATCTTGAACTAATTTTTAATCGAGAAATTAAAAGTTTACCAGATAGTGGAAGGATCGGTGCGGCCTTAAGGCCGCACAACATGATCAAACAGTTTTTGTTAAAATAAAATGCCAGTTTTGCGTATAATTAACTTGACATTCATTACTATTTAAAACTAATTTTGAATTTTTGATCGAGAAATTGAAAGTTAACCAGATAGTGCGAGAATCAGTGCGGCCTTTAGGCCGCACAACCTTGTCAATAGTTTTTAATAAAATAAAATGCCAGTTTTCGTGCAACTAACTTGACATTGATTACTATTTCAAACTAATTTTGAATTTTTTATCGAAAAATTAAAAGTTAACCAGATAGTGCAAGGATCGGTGCAGCCTTTAAGCCGCACAACCTGGTCATACAATTTTTAATAAAATAAAATGCTAGTTTTGCGTGTGACTAACTTGACATTGATTACTATTTAAAATTAATTTTAGATTTTCAATCGAGAAATTGATAGTTAACCAGATAGTGCGGCCTTTAGGCCGTACAACCTGGTCAAACAGTTTTTAATAAAATAAAATATCAGCTTTGCTTATAACTAACTTGACATTCATTACTATATAAAATTAATTTTTAATTTTTAATCGAAAAATTAAAAGATAACCAGATAATGCGAAGAATCAGAGAATCAGTGCGGCCTTTAGGCCACACAGCCTGTTCATACCATTTTTAATAAAATAAAATGCTAGTTTTGCGTGTAACTAACTTGACATCGATTACTATTTAAGACTAATTTTGAATTTTCAATTAAGAAATTAAAAGTTAACCAGATAGTGCGAGGATCAGTGCGGTCTTTAGGTCGCACAACCTGGTCATACAATTTTTAATAAAATAAAATTCTAGTTTTGCGGAAAACTAACTTGACATTCATTATTATTTAAAACTAATTTTTAATTTTTAATCGAGAAATTGAAAGTTAACCAGATAGTGTGAAGATCAGTGCGGCCTTCAGGCCGCACAATCTTGTCAATAAGTTTTTAATAAAATAATATATCAGTTTTTACGTAAACTGAACTTGACATTGATTACCTATTTAAACTAATTTTGAATTTTCAATTAAGAAATTAAAAGGTATCCAGATAGTGCGATGATCAGTGCGGCCTTTAGGCCGCACAGTCTGGTCATACAATTTTTAATAAAATAAAATGCCAGTTTTGCATATAACTAACTTGACATTCATTACTATATAAAATTAAAAGATAACCAGATAATGCAAAGAATCAGAGAATCAGTGCGGCCTTTAGGCCACACAGCCTGTTCATACAATTTTTAATAAAATAAAATGCCAGTTTTGCATATAACTAACTTGACTTTGATTACTATTTAAAACTAATTTTGAATTCTTAATCGAGAAATTGAAAGTTAACTAGATAGTGCGGCCTTTAGGCCGCACAACCTTGTCGAACAGTTTTTAATAAAATAAAATATCAGTTTTACGTAAAATAAACTTGACATTGATTACCTTTTCAAACTAATTTTGAAGTTTTAATTTAGAAATTGAAAGTCTAGCAGAAATTAAGACGGCCTTAGAGCCGCACAACTTAAGCAAACTACTTTTAATAGTGTAATATAGTACGTATGGTGTTAAAATTCATTAAGTAACGTAATTAAATTTAATGAACTGTTGGGTTTTAAAAAGTTGGAGATAACAAGAAAAGAATGGATCAGTGCGGCCTTCAGGCCGCACAGCCTGAGAATTTGGTTTAAATAATACAATATTATATAATGCAATGGCAGTTGTATTCGTAATGCAGCTGTTGTTGATTTATTTTCGAACCAATTTTTGAATTTTTAAAAGAACAGTTGAAAGTTTACTACTGGATAGGGACAGGTCATGAAAGTTTGCAGAATAAAAATTTAATGAACCTAATAGTATATTATATGCTAAGAGACTAAAGTACGCCTTGAATCTTAGCAGTCTAAGCTTAGTCGGCCCTATCTGTCGGCCAGAAATTCTTGTAGAAGTAATCTAAAAGAGATAGTTAGTAAATCTGCGGTGTTCTCGAGGCGGTCACCCATCCAGGTGCAAACCGCGACTTGCGTTATTCAAATTAAATTTTCTTAAATTTTAAAAAGAAAGGAATGGAAGGATGCAAGATAAGTAAGAACGCAGGCGACTACGTTAAATTAATCGAAGAGTTTGATAAAAGAATAATAAATTGGAAGAATGCTGGAGTTCGAGAGTTCGGAATCTGAGTATCTGCAAAACAAAGCGTTGGGATGGTCCAAGCTGGTGCTGACGCAATGTAGACCCTCCGGTGTGGTCCAGTGGTTTACTACGTCCTAATTATTAATCCTGTATTGAATTTATGTGATTACAATAATCGTATTCATGTACGTCAACCCCTTATGATGACTTCTCTTCCAGATGATCAAACGTGGCAATTAAATTGGACCGGTTATCGGGAATAATCGATGGGCGAGTTTAGAATTTTTCCCGAGTCTGGCGTGTTTCTGTGACGTGTCAAGCGGCCGATAGCGTTCGCCACAATTCTAGCAAACCTATTAAGCTGTTATTTGTCCAATTCATCCATTACTAATTAAACTGGGAGATAATTTATGCAGTCCAAAAGGAAGGAATCAACAAAACCCGAACTGAACATAAATCCAACGGAATTGTTTATTAGGGCGAGTGCCATCCTCTACAGAATAATTCATTTCATAAAAATTTAAAAAGGATAACGAAAGTGTTGCTCGAGTTGCTTGTTTCGAAATGCGATCCATATTCATATTTTTGAAAGCTCTTTGCGTATTCCGAGTGTCGGGCGCTTCAAATTAATCGGCACACGTATCGATGTATATATTGATGTGCTGCGATGATTGTTGACTCCGAGGAAGGGTTAATTGTTTAATGGGTGCGGGTCGCGTAATAAAAGTGTTAGATAGGAAAGCAAATTACTTATTTGATGTGACCTCAAAAGTGTAATATTAATATTTTTAGGGGGATAATTGGTGCGTATGTGTTCTATAGGCGGTTATCTCGGATGTGCAGGTCCCAAAGTAGCACTAGGAGCTTGTTATGTTATGGGTTTATATTGCAAGCTTTGCTAGGACTTATATATGACCCGGACACTCAACTAATATCTCCCCAGATATTTGTGTTAGTTTGTCCCTTGACGAGGACGTAAGATACGACGGCAGGATATCAGGTTACTTCGTCGTCGTGATCTATGGATTTTGTTAATCTCCTGTAGTAGTGCGATGACACAAGTTGGGCTCGTGCTTCAAAGGGTTGTTGTTGGTTAGCTCTGTTCTGGTTTTATAAGCAAACTTTGCAGAAGGGACAACCGCAAACTGTCGCCTAGTTTACAAATTTAGCTCCACGTTTTTTTTCGAGCCGGCAACGTTTCCTCTTAATTAATCGAGTCGGTGGTGGCAACTTTTTCCAAATTTCACCTGTCACGGTCTCGAGGAGCGCAGCGGGGCGATGTAAATTTTCTGTTAACTTAAGAGCTTTGAAATTTCTGGTCTGGCTAAATAAATAAGAATACAAAGGCAACGAACGAGTCGAGCACGTGTTCTCTTAACTTATAAAGCTAATATTAAGAGGTACAACTTTGAGCACCAATTAGACCTCTTTTAGGTAATTTGTTAAATACACAACTCGTTTTAGCACCGAATTTCTCCAAATTACCAGAAGCATCTTTTTACACATCAGCTCATTTCGAAATCGTCGCTCCTCACCTCCTCGCCCGTCGCAACTTCTCTTGGGCAACTTTAGTTGCTAAGCTTCTTATATCAATGTTCGATATTTTACAAACTTTGACAGGTTTCAAATAACTCATTAATTCTTGTTTGAAAGTAATTTTGATATTATTGAGGAGATTGTGTAAATTTTTCCATTTTATACCGACTGCTGTCGTTCAATTTGATGGAGGACGCTTAGTAAACACTTTTCTATAAACGTATGATTCATGTGGGGATGCCTTCGCCAATGCATATCCATTAGCGTGTAAACAAGAAAGACAAATACCACTGTCGAAAAAAGAATTTTCGAGTGCCCATTCGAAAGCAAAAATGGAGAAACCCCATTATTTGTAAGTTTGGATTGGAAGTGAAGTGCGAAACTACATTAACATTTTTTCCGTCCAACTTCAGCTCGATTATAACGATTAATGGCGAATGTGGAATTCGAAATTATCAAAAACTTCAACTTCTAATGAGGTACGGTTGATATTCGAGCGGTCTCGAAAGTTTAGCGTTCCTGGTTCACCTCGAATCGATTTTCAACCTCATTATTCTCAAGCTTGCTACATCACCACAAGTGCTTTCGGAATTTTAAATTTTTTACAGTTTTTTCCTACCTCAAACTCCGAATTTTGACTTTCCCAAACAACTCTTTCATTTTATAGTTTCTTCGCGCGGCAAATTTAAATTTTATCAAAAACTTAGTTCTGTAAATGAAAACTATATACTTTCGTAAATACAATAAACTGTTCATATTATGTACAGTACTCACAGAAATATTCAGATGCTCCCAAGTTCACAACGTAAATTTTTCGTATTGAAAACCGTTTTTGACCAATAAAAATAGTTTTTACAGCAATACTTATTAGACATTTTTTGTTGCAAATTTAATTCCCTTCATTTTTGTATTTATACATTTTTTAATTTAGTCGCACCGTTTAAGAGATACGGTGATTTAAAAAAATCTCCGTACCTTCACGTCTCTCTCGCTTTCTCTTTAAGCCACTGTATCTCACAAACGGTGCGACAAAATAGAAAAATATACCTAAACAAAAATAAAGACAATAAAATTTGCAACAAAAAATGTTTAATAAGTTTTGCTGTAAAAACGACTTTAAATGGCAAAACAGTCTTCAAAAGAAACAATTTACATATCGGCATAAAAGCGTCCAAATATTTTTGTTAGTAACTGTATATATAAAAAATCAATAACGAATTTTTTATAAATGAAGGAGTGAAAGGAAAAACTATAAATATGTGGGAAATTCCTAAAATACCTACAAACAGTTTCACTTGCAGTCAATATTGATTAACGAGATTCCAATTAATATTAAATGAATTTACGTGATACCCTTAACAATTTTGAATTGGTAAATATGCGACTGTTAACAAAATATCATGACCAGTTTTGGTGTTACTTTAAATGTTTGCTAATGTTGTGCGGCCTGAAGGCCGCACTGATTCCTCCTCACTATTTAGCTAACTTTTAATTTTATGTTTAAAGCTTCGAAATTGGTTCAAAAAGTTAACCTGACAACACTATACTGGCATTTTGTACTATTAAAACTAGTTTGGCCAAATTGTGCGGCCTAAAGGTCGCATTACTTACCTTTCACTCTCCGATTCATTAAAACGACGAACAAATCCCACTGTTATTACAAATATCTTCATATTCACCGACTTAAAAGTCGAACTGACTTTATTACGTTGGTTATAATAACTTCCCTAGGTTGTGCGGCCTAAAGACCGCGTATACAAATTCAAAATTGGTTCAAAAAGTAAAGCAATGTCAGGTGCATTATAAATATAACTGGTATTTGATATTATTACCGCTCCTAACGTAACACAGCTTTGACTGGTTCATTTTAAGTTGTTAAGTTTAAAAAACGGGTTAGTGCGACCTTAAGGTCGCACAACCTACGCAATCGAGTTTTTGTATGCGTCGCACGGTAACCGTAGGAATTTTTACCGCTATATGCGCCGTTTGGTAATTTATGTCCGTATGTACACTTAAAATTAATTTAAGCGTCCTTAAATCAGTAAGCGCCACTTACTACGTAAGCCCATTGGTTGGGATAAAATCTAAGGGAAGCTTAAGTTTTAAACAGTATCCTGTGGTGTGTAAACAGATATTAGTGGGATTTACCTTTAGACCGATGATATAATACTAAGCTTTGCTTACAGTGTGCGGCCTGAAGACCGCATTGATCCGTCACTATCTAGTCAACATTAAAATTTTCGTTTAAAAATTCAAAGTGGATTTACATAATCGTCTAAGGTCAGGTAAATTATAGATGCAATTGACATATGTTATAATATTAATACCACATTTCGCAGCTTGTGCGGCCTGAAGGCTGCACTGTCCTTATGTTTCTCTCTTATTCAACCACCGTTTTATTGAAAATGAACCAATATCATGTGTGTTTCGAATATAAATGGCGTTTTATACATTAATTCATTAAAAATAAATAGTTTATGTTGAGCGGCCTGAAGACCGCACTGATCCGTCACTATCTAGTCAACTTTAAAATTTTCGTTTAAAAATTCAAAGTGGATTCACAGAATCGTCTAAGGTCAGGTGAATTATGGATGCAATTGACATATATTATAATATTAATACCACATTTCGCAGTTTGTGCGGCCTGAAGGCCGCACTGTCCTTACGTTTCTCCCTTATCCAACCACCGTTTTATTGAAAATGAACCAATGACATGTGTGTTACGAACATAAGTGGCGTTTTATATATTAATTCATTAAAAATAAATAGTTTGTGTTGAGCGGCCTGAAGACCGCACTGATCCATCACTATCCGTTTACCTCTCGACTTTTCGTTAAAAAATTTACCAATCCCAGGTGACGCACGCCTGATTAATTCATTTTAAGTTAAGGACCGTCGATTAATTACGATGTACTAATTTAAGGGGAAGAGGGGGAACGGAAAAATCCTTGCGTGGAGAAAGAGAGAATAAAGAAAGAATTTGGTTGTTAAGGGGATTCAGCCAGAAAACAAAATTTTTACGTGATAGTAGGGAGGGGGGGGAGGCAACAAAATCTAATTTTGCCAACTTTTTTGAAAAAAAACCTCAAAAATTTAAAAGGATTAACTTGGCGTAATTATGGAAACTCCCTTAGCAAGTTAAAAAAATTATGTAGTTTTAGTTGGTTAGTGCGGCCTTTAGGCCGCACAAACTTGGGTAATCGAGTTATTACACATTCGGGAGCGCGGCGTGCGGGATTGTGCATTACAGTGAGTGAGATTGAATTTAATAATCACAAAAGCAAAATTTCAATAAAGCACAAATAAACACAAAAGTTGATTGTTGATCTGATTGGTTTATTTCTAGTTACCAACCCAAAACCCCGCAAAATTATCAATGAACTCGGGTTTATTGCTTAAATTTTATTAATTTTATAAAGCTTCTTTTTTATAAATACGAATGAACATTTTTGTTGGATATATTTTTAGATATGTCAGTGCGGCCTTCAGGCCGCACAACAATGGTAATCTAGTTAGCAGGTATATATTCAGCAATATATGATCAAAATCATATTACAAACGGAAGTGTTGTTCCATGGATGTGAAGCATTTAAAAAAAGACACCTCAAAGATACCCCACGTTGGGTGCCACTTTTAACGTTTACATTTCAAGTAATCCAATGTATGTATCCATTTCTTTTAGAAATGCTTTTCAATGTAACCGTATTTTAAAAATAAATTTTTATTGTGTGACAGGATTCTAGTTTATATTTTAGTGAGGAGCATGGGCAAGCGGTCACCCATCCAAGTGCGAACCACGGTCTGCATTAAATAAATTTTTTTGTGTTTTGAAATTTTGTTCAGAATGTTTGTCGGTCCACTCCTGTATGTTCCAGGAAGAAAAATGTCGACAAGTAAATTACACGTGTTGAAAATAAATTTTTAATTTATATTTTTTGACATGAAAAATGTGCAAGATGTAACACGAAATCTCACTCCTGTTCGGAAGTTGTGAAAGTTATATACGGATGACATGATAGGGCGTAGATGTAGCCTCAACCGAGATCGATGCTTTCCGGGAAAACAAAAATATTTTGAAACAATGACGACTTACCTTCCTCGTCGGATCCAATCATACTGTAACGATCGAAACCGCTCAAGTTGCGGTGGGTTCCGAGACCGAAGTCGTCCTTAGTCCACTGGAGGGTCCCCAATTTGTTGGTCACCCTGCACGGCAAAGTCACCCTGGAATTGACCACCGCGGTTTGATCCTGCGGTTCGATTGCAAATTTTTGTTCCAGCGCTTGCGTTTCCAAAAGCAATAAACTTAACCGAAGAAGCAGCAACAGAAATTTATGACCAGCCATGTCGATTGTCAAAATTTTATTTAAACCTGAAACAAAAAATCTTTCAGTAAAAGAAAAGAAAAGATTGCGGCCGTTAATTAAACGCGAAAGATCGTCGATTAAAAGTCCCCCGGGGGAAATTGAAAGTGCAAGCCATTTCGGCTTCTTCGTTAAAAATCAACCTGCTCATTGCGCAGTCAGAAAAATATGAATCGGCAGCAACGCAAAAATTAATTAAAGTTTTCCGTAAGCCCCAAATAAAAAGAAAGGCGACGAATTTAAATTAAACGGGTGCGATTCCCCACGCGAATAAAATAAAAAATCATTTTGACACCAGAAATAAATTTGTTTTAAAGTTGGAGATCGAAACTCTGCTACATATCTCTCAAGCCCAATTAAGATAGTGTTTGAGTTATCCGTAGGCGAAGAACTCGAGAATATCGGGCGAACGGGCACACACCGAAGCCCTAATTGCTAATTAGTTAATTTATTTACGAGTACTTCTAAAATTTCTGGGCGCAATAATCTACTGGAAATGTGTCAGCTCGTAAAGATTAATACCGCTGGGGTTTTGCAACAAGCGCACCCAAATTGTGTGTAAAACAACCCAACTCTCACGTGTCATAACAAAAGCTTTCGTGGCGTACATCCATTCGCACTAAGGGAAAATGACAAAAATAATCTCCAAGCGAAGTGAGTGGAAATTGATATCCTACGAGGGGCGCCAGAAAAAAAATACAACGCACGCTGGGTTGGGCTAGGTCCGATGACGGAAGCAATAAGTTAGGGGCAGTCGGCGAATGGGGGAGCAGTAAATACCGGAACTCTTTCTTATTTAACGAACAGGGAGAAATTCTTCTACATAAAGGGTGGATCGTAATAAATTGCCTCTCCGAGAATTAGTAGGCCATAAGAAGAGCTTAATCTTTATTATGTGATCATTAATCGCCGTTGTCATGGATTGGTAACTCCGCCGGTATTAGAACCACTGCATCTCAGAAACGCAACGTCCCTCTCGATAAATTACCGAACAAAGATACTTCACAACTTGCGAGATTGATGATGAAATTTCATCAAAATGCAATTAAAGAAAAAAGCGACCCGCAAAAAATTTCAATCTCTGGTGGCAAAAGGTTGGGTTCCACCCTAATATAATCCTGGGATCGTTTCCGTTTGCTTACCACGAAAGAAAACTATGTTTTTAGAAGCTTTTTTTTTGACAAAGTAGTAACTCCCCCCCCCCCACCAATTCTATTAAAAACGTAAACAAGAATGTTACCTAAGGCCAGCAGGTACGGCATAAAAAGGTGGCAATCTAATATTGATAACTTTGATATTAAGTATTCTGCGCCAAGTTGCCTTGACGCAGAGTCGGCAGTACCTAGTTGAGTCGGATATATTGAGTAAGATATAATTTTATATATGGATGCTTAGCTTAGCCTTAAGTCTACCTAGCCCACGTAAATCATTACGAAATCGGGGGGTCTGAAATACCTGCAGAAAGTAATACTCTTTTAATCACACAAAGTCAAATACAAAATTTAAAACAACAGTGCTTTATGTTCTGGAGGGTATTCCATACCCCCCAGACCCCCCGGTCTACATAACATTAAGTTCCTACAAAAGAAATTTTGTATCATAATTTAGCTTTAAACCTCCAAGAAGCTAACACCAAAAAATAATCGAAACAAAGATTCAAAAGAACAGTATTCCGTAAACTGTGGGTATGCCATACCCCCAAACTCTCTGGTCTACAAAACTTCAAGTTCCTACAAAAAGAGGTTCGTATCACAATTTATCTTTGGGCTTCCAAGAAGTTAACCCCGGAAAATAATCGAATGAAACGTTCGAAACGACAGTGTTCTTTGTGCTGGGGGGTATTCCATACCCCCCAGACCCCCCGGTCTACAACGCCATTAATTATGTACTATATCGAATTCAATTTCTTACATTTCGTTCTCACCAAAAAAATAACAACTGCTTATTTAACCTACTCTCGTTTGTTTTCAGTTTTCTACACATTTGTGAGACCGCCAGTGGTACCAAAACTTTTTTTTGATATTTAAAATAGTAAGGTAAATTGCAGTATTTTATAATGAAGTCAAAGAAAACCGAAGTAGAAAACTTCATCATTTAATTTATTTAAAAATTTTCAGAAAAGTTTAGAGCAGCAGGAAGTTCTCTTAATCTTACAGGCGCTGACAATCTAATAATTAAGATTCTGCCACATGTAAAAAGTCATTTCAAAGTTTTATGAATCCCTATCTTAAACAACAAAATAGGGAGAGAGAGGCTAAATAGATAAACTAACTAATTTACCCTAAAATCGTTTATTTAGGATATATTATCTTTCAGACCGCGTCACGTTGCCTTGACGCCGAGTCGGCAGCGCATAGATGTCCCATTTAGATCCAGATATAATTTTAATATTAAGTTTTATGTTAATCGTTTGAAATACCTTCAAAAAGCAGTACTCTTTTGCTCAAATAAAGTCGAATAAAAAGTTCAATACCCCCCCCCCCCGCGCTCAGACCCCCAATCTACAAAAGGTAATGTTATCACAGAGTGAGTTTCCCAGAAAATAATGTCGAATGGAATGTTTAAAACAATAGTGTTCTTTGTCCTGGGGGGTATTCCATACCCCCCAGACCCCCCGGTCTAAAACGCCATTAATTATGTAGTTTACCTAATTCAATTCCTTACATTTTGTTTCCATCAATAAAATAACGCGTGCTTACTTTAACCTGCTCTCGTGGGGTTTTTCCATTTTTGTGACACCACCAGTGGTACCAAAAAGTTTTATAATATTTAAAATGTTAAAATGTCAAATAAGGGAAAACCGAGAGGATGCTAAACAGGTGAACTAACTAATTTACCCTAAGATATCCTGCCCCCATGTTCTCAGTAAAGTAACCAGAACCCCACATCGGTACACTTTGGGAGGTAAGCTGATTTAAATGATTTAGAATTACTTTATGTTTTTCCTTTTTTAACATTCCCCGAGGAAGGAGGAGAGAGGGCATTACTTGCACTCGGTTTTCCCATACTCTTATAAACCTAACTAAAAACCCTTACATAAGATTATCCACCCCCCTCCCCTTTTAAAAACCCTTACGTAATTAAGACCCTTACAAAAATTGAAGTTTGACCGTCGAGACGTATAAAAAAAATAACTTTTTGTAAATTAGGATTATGATGAAAACACAGTAAAGCTGCGAGGAAAGCACAATCAATTGTTTATTTTGACAATTAAGCTCACAAGTTAAATAAAAGGCTTTGATTTGTTCCTGTCTGTTTTCGTCTTTGCTATAACAAAAAAAAATACTTTCAGCTAGGATTGTTGCTTTGTATGATCTAAAATGTTAGCTGAATTGTTTTCAATGGCTGTCAGAGTCCTACCTAGCACACGAGAATAATTATTACGAAACCGAGGGGTCTGGGGGGTACCAAACCAAATATTTTATTTTAATTTACAAATACTGAATAACTAAAATAATATTAGATAATAGAATCAGAGAACTTTTCCGTCTAGGTTACTCCCCGCATTAAAAGGGGGGGGGGAGATAATTTGAAGTAAATAGCAGAGAATTCCTTTAGGAGTTATTCCTTCTTACCGACTCTAAAAACTGAAATTAAGTATTTCTTGAGTTTTAATAAAGAGTGAGGCTGGAGGGGGGGGGGAGAGTGAAAACCTAAACAGGTAACTAAAATATTAAAAAATTAGCATTGTAAAAAAATAGCATTGTTTTTCTGAACAATTTCTTTTTGTTTTTCGGAGCAGTCACCCCCAGACCCCCCGATCTGCGACGCCGTTAATTATGTATTTCAAATTCCTACGTTGATTTCCTACCAAACCATAAAAGCTTCCGCTCTTTTGACGTCAGTTTACTGTACTTTTGTAACTACACCAGTGGCACCAAAATGTTTTATTTAAAATATCGAGACAATATTTCTTATCGACGTCCGTGAACAATGAACTGTAGCCCAAACTTTATGATTTAATATCTTTATAACTAGGGTAGTTAGAAGTGTAATATTAAAATATTTCCGAGTAATTGCCCCTCTGGCGCTGCGAACATACAAATGTCCTACAGGATATATAGCTAAATATTTACCCAAGTCTTTAGTTCGACGTTTGGTCGACTTGAAATATAAATAAATTGTCGTGGATTGGTGACGCGCATGATGGCGTTAACGAGATTCTAAGTTTAATCCGGCTCCGGAAAGAAAGTATTGCACTCGGAAAGAGTGAAAATGTGTCCCATTTTAAATATTAGCGCGAAGTGCGGAAGTCGTTTAATTTATAAGTCAATTAAGAATAAAATTTACTTGAGCTAGGCATTTTCGACACATTAAATATACAAATTAGCGTTATATGTGTGCGAGTGTGCATTATGTATAATTTTGAATGTTTGTGTAAGGTGGCATCATCGTTTCGCTATTTACTCTTTAAATGTGGATAAGTAATATTGCCATTTGCCTAAAGCCTTATCCAGTGTTTGTATTGCAAATTTGCTTTGGTATTTTGATAAGGATAAACGAGTACATTTATCGCTAATATTTATTATTAATAGAATTCGTTCTCTCCGGGACTCTTTATAAACTAAGGTCTCTTATTTTGGGGCGTAATAACAATAAATCAACCCCGTTTATACTTGCTAATGAAGTTAGTTACTAACGATTAGTTTAAGGATTTTGCCTTATTTATTCGAGCGAATAATTTCGAGCCGAAGTAGGTGCACCCCCCAACCCCGTCCCGATGGATGGTAATAATTATAAAAATTCATGTTGTCTTTGGTTTACCATAAGGCAAGCGACCAGAAAGGAGGTCGAGTTTGCACGTAATTTAACTTTAATTCGACAAAGATTGTTGTAGTTCCCCGACCAAAACTTACATAAGTTGTCCCTTTGAGGTTACATTGAAACTTTGGAGCAGATTTCGGGACAAATAGTGAAACGTAAACGTGGACTTGCAAAGTTTCTTTAAATTTGAAAAACAAACGCGAACAAAGCCAATCTGTTGAAATATTTGCAGAGGTCAATCTATCGATTCCAGCTAAAAAAGAGGACAAGTGCGGCGGGTGAGGGTTAGGGTCCTGAGGGTAAACTTTTAAAACAATCGATTCCATTCGAGTTACGGATTCAGTCGGTGTTCAATACTATCACTTCCATCTTTAATTCGATTCCTACTAGAAATTCGATTACAGTCACCGCCGGCTTGACCATGACGAACGAATGATACAAAACCGGACGTTTAAACCATAAAAATGAACCCCAAACGAAAGGCGACCTTTTTTTAAGAGGTTGTAAACATCGTCGAACGATTTGCGAATAACGAAAAAAGCAGACGTTGCCTGCTCGTAATCAATAACGAGGGCGAAGGGGCAAAATCTGCACAAGATCTCGCAGACAGGTATGTGATGTATGGGAGGGTCTTTGTACAAACACTTGCTAATTAGGGGATTTACCGCGACCCAAGCAACAACTCACAGCCAACGTACGAGTGCGTACGTCCGTCGTTCAACTTGTTGCTCGCATACTACGGCGTCGATCGCACCTACGGCTACGTACGCGTACCAACCAAATAAATCCGACCGTTAAAATATCCCAAAACAATTAATAATTTATGTTATGCAAATCGCACGGCCGAATTATTTCTTTATGTATTGCAAATTAGCCAATAACGATTATACCCGAAACTTATCGTTGCATAAATTACTATGATGAACGCAATCTAAGTAAACATAACATTAATCTTTTATTTACTAATAAAATTTGAATTTGGAAACTTAAATCACGCAAAGCACTCGTTACCAAAAAATATTTTTTCAACTTTCCCCCACAACCTTATACTTTCAGATTTTTACATTTACCAAATCGTATACTCTGCGACAAACTGCCAATAAAGTAACACAACTCAATTTTCTAGTCCACGAATTCCTAATCTGCACATTTTGATAACAAAAAAGTTCAAGGAACCAAATCATTTTCTCTTTCCAACTAAAATTAACCGTGAATTATAATTTAACAATCAAACTTACGCAAATTATCGCAATTTGCCCGAAAACAACAGTCATTAACACTCTGTATAATGCAAAACAAATTATTTTAAACTTAAAAGAAAATTTGTATCACCACTGCACAATCCGACGATCTTCTACTGGCTGGGGGGTATTCCATACCCCCCAGACCCCCCGGTCAACAATACTATGCATTACATCGTCACTTTCACTTTATCGACAAATAAAATTCAAATACTTCTAGTAGAATCTGCTGCAGTAAAAAAGTTCAGTTGCAATAGTGGACGTTAATATCTCGGAAACTTTTCGGATCCTGCACACCCGGTATACGGGCTTCAAATGATTTCAAATTTTTTTTTCTATAAATTGTGCTGAGGATTTGCAAAAGATCCATTAGATACTTTTTTAAATAAAGAATTCTTCATTTTCCAGTTGTTACAGTGGTGTCCTCCCTTAAAGTGGAACTATGCTACTGATATAGGTTATTTTCTGCATTTGAGCTGATCCGTAATAATTAAAATAAAAATTCAGGTTAATTTGGAATACGGATTTTAAAGTAACAATAATCTAGAGACCGGGGAGGGGGGAAAATTCCCTTGTCTTAAAGAATAAGACATTTCGCCGTCGCCGCTTCGCCGTCGGAAATTTAGTATTTAAACTTTTAATGTCAAAATGAGCATGCAGATAAGATTACCCTACAGTTCTTTAATTGCTTAATTTGTTTCAATGACAGATTCCAACCGAAACAAAAGCTAATTTGTCAAGAAGAGTCTAAAAAATCACGAAATCAAATTGGCCGTTTCCTGTACATCCTACACCCAAAATAGTTCATATCAAAATTAAAGTAGATAAAATTCTGCGGAAAAGCATAAAAAAATTATTGTTCTAGTGTATGTAGTTTCCGAGTTATGGCAGTTTTAAGAAGTTTCGTTATAAACAAGAGGAGGGAGGTGAGTCGAAGTAAGCAAAACTTGACTTTCAAGCAGTTCATCAATTTTATTTTAATTTTTTTCTTAACAAATTGTTTGTAAGAAGGTCTAGCCTTTGTGACGTTATATTTGGGCACGGCGGGGGGGGGGAAGAGTCCAGAAAATGTAAAGCAACCTGACGAAGGTGGGGAGGGGTTTCAAAAATAACATTGTAGTTATAATAGAGATCCAGCTGTAAGCTAAACTTACTCCTTTTTGAATCTAATTTTTTACCGTTTATTAAATTTTATCAGCGTAGTAATTCAATGATTGACGCGCAGAGATGCTTTAAAGAGATTCTGATATACATTAATTGAATGAATTAAGAAGTAAAAAGTAAAATTAAATGTGATTTTAAATACTGCAATTTATTGCTTAATACTGTCTGACACTGCCGATACTGTCTAATAATTCCGTTTCTTCTATCAGGTAGTAATGGCAGTAAATAGCACTGTTAAGTAATATCAACAGTAAGTCACTGCCGGTCGGTGTACACTTTACTGCCGGAGTGATTCAAAGCTAAGTAAACAGGAGTAGCTATTTTTTTTATTTGTACCAACTAAAACCATCAGAACATATTTAATTATTTGAAGTATTTGCTGACCCGGTTACGCGGGGGGGGGGGGGGGAGTGCAATAAGTAAAATTAAATTTTTTATTTAAAACGAATTTTCTGGAAGATAGATATCCCCCCGTAACCGAAATCATTTGAAACGACTGCGCCTGTTTTATGCAAGTATAATAAATTTTATTTTTTAAAAAAATCGAGATTATAAATTAATAAAATTTAAACTGAATTTGCAAATTTATGGTGACATCGGTTTTTTCGCAAGAAACCACAGCACTTGTTGAATTATTCTAACAACGTGGAGCTTTGTTTTTGTCCTAGACGTGATCGATCACTTCATAATTGGAAAATTATGTTAAGCATTACCGTTTAGAGCCTAGGAATCAAAGATCGACTGATGGAATCCCCCAAGATAATGTCTAAGTGACTCAACGGCGGAACAAAATAAGAAAAGCGAGGGAAAACTGAATAATATGTAATTTCCTTCCGACGATGAACGGGGTTTATTATTTTTTCTGCATTGGGATAGTTTAGTTTGGAATTCATAATTCGTTAGCAAATTGCTCCTCTGGCTGCGTAAATATTTAATTCCTGTTTGAAGAGGTGGAAAATTAGGGGACGTGCAAAAAAGCCTTTCCTTTGTTAAAACAGAAAGATATTGGGACAGTTAATTGTGTAAAGATCTTACATTAGCGCAACATCCGTCTTCACTTCCTTCGCTGGCTCAGAATAAACATAAAAATCAAAAGCTTTTATCGTAGACTTGCAAAGTATTCAATATTTACATATATCGTTATACCTTTGTGAATTATAAACGCTAAAAGTTTTTTAAAGAAACAATTTTTGTTTAGCACGCTCGTGCTGGCTGTGTAAATAATTTATTAGCTCTAGGTATACTTATTTTTTGCGTTATTAGCAGGTTACAAAACACCAATATTTAGTGCACTCAAACTGTTTAAAAAATTCATTCCGGTTAATAAGGAGATTTGTCGGAGGCGAACCTCCCACACTCCCAAAGAGTGACGACAAATATGAAAATTATACTTATGCTAAGCTGAAAGCATTGTCGAGCTTAACAAAGTGACATAATAAAAACTGCACTAGCATTGCCGGTATGGACGCCAAATCGCGCCTAAATAATTATTTACTTTGGCAGTCGGGTTTATTTTTATTTAGTTTAGTTGTTTACGGTCATTAGGCGGATTACAACATTAAGTGCGGTTGAAATGTTTAAAAAAATCATTGCGGTTAATAAGGAGATTTGCGGCAGTCTGACCCCCATACCCCCAAAGGGTGGCGATAATTATTTACTTCGCCTGACGTGAGGACTTGTTGGGTCGGGTTTTTTATTTGTGTTGTATAAAAAAATTGATAGGTGGCTACTTTATTATTTGGATGCGGTTCGATAGGAAATGATGGCTCTATGAGAGATAAGGCCGGCACCTGGGATAATGGAAAAAAGCTTAGGCAATTTTTCATTTTTGATAGGACGCTATTTCATATATTTAATTAAATATTGCAAACTTGACATTTTTAACAAATCTTGCCGACGTTCTTTTTTGCGTAGATAAATTGGCCATTATCAGGGGAATTTTGACCGTGCGTGTCGAGGATTGATTCATTCATCAATTTCTGCGGGTCATTATTTAGTACAGACGACGTGCGGGAGTATTTCAATTGCACTCGATACGTTCGGAAGGTTACAAGTGCATTTGAGTGTCGATTTTATGTCGTAATTTGTAATGATGTCGCCATTGAGGTTTAAATTCAGAAGCGATCCATAACGGAGTGAAAAGAAACATTGCATTAAACCTCTGGAATCTTTAATTAGGGCACAAATTTCAGACACCTATAGTATATAGGCGTCCCTGACTAATTAATTAGATGTACAATTGAATTCCACGGTGTCTATCCGACAAACAACGGAACATTCCTGTGGGGTCTAATCGCGAACTGTCGACGCCATCGTGAAATATGCCCGTTGTAACGACACCCAGGTGGAGCTCCTGAATGGAGCGAAGTTATGTTGCAATAATGTCCTCATTTATTTGGGAATCTTGCGATGGATGCTGCAGATTATAAGCTTTTCATGGTCCCACTGTCCCACATAAATAACTTATAACGCGAAGGAATCTCTCCGACGATTATTACGAAATCTGTCTTGGATCGTTTAATAGAATAGAGAAATTAATAAAATTTGTCTCTTCAAATCAGACAGACCCTCTTGCTATAAAATTGTTTTAGACAAGGATAACACTGCCGAACGAGTTTTATAACTTTTTCATTATGGCTCAGTTTATGTTACAATTAATGGAACAACTTCAACGCTTATTCAATTTTTTTACCTTTTTTTCTCAACCCCCAATACCATACCACCCCTTCACAATCAAATTAATGCTGCCGAGATGTAAATTTAATCGTGCGAACGTTCCACTACGATTATATCTCAATGGGACAATATTTTATTGCCCTTCCAGCAAACTTACACTTAATTGCAAAAATCAAATGGTTTTCGTTTTCTTACGGCGGCCGACCCACTAAACCGCTGATCCCTTCAAAAGAGGGATAAGCCAGCAGTTTTTACAAAATCTTCCAGTTAAGCAGACCGACAATGTTAATACAAAATTTAAAAGAAATTATTTTATCAGGATCAAAGTGCGCTAAAATTAACCAAACACCTACTTCAAAGTGCTTTAAGCAGCCGTTAGCCGTTTAATAGACAATTAAATTTCCTACAGAAAAGTCCGCGGTAGCATATATTTATTTTCAACTGCTTACGCCCGGGAGGCATTCAAAACCGCACACTCGAACTTTTCGGTTGTTATACGCAACTTCGAACAGCTTTCGCGCTTAAACCATCCAAGATAAATATATGCTCCCCAGGACTTTTTTGTAGGAAATTTAATTCTCTACAAAATATTTCCATATAATTTTGTCGTATTCCCTACCGTTTCTCCGCGATTTCAACGTTTTTTGTATTATAAAAAGAAAAAATGCCAGTGCGGTCTTTAGGCCGCACAGTTAACAATTTAGAATTCTGTGTTATAGTATGTCATTTTATGTATCACTTTTTGTTTAAGATGCCTCAAAACAAAATAAATACATAAAAATAAAAAAGGTAAATGCCAAATTAGCATTGGCACTTTAGTAATTAAGTTTCTACACTGGAAAAACATGGTTTTTATAGAATTTATGATTATGTTCATCAATATAATGAATTTTGATTATCGTAGCGAAAATAATAGCTTTTTCATTTATGACGATTTTCCGCAGTGCACAGTGGTTGAGTGCGGCCTTTAGGCCGCACAGCATTCGTAATCTAGTTATGTACTGCATGTCATGCTACTGTCCTATACCCCCAGACCTCCCGATGAAAAAAATAAATTCTCAGGAACTGTTCTTAAATTCTTAGGAACATATACGGTTTTTGAAGATCAGTGACATTTTCTAAATTATTATTGGAAAAGTTATAGTGTACAAAAATTTACTTTGTGACTCAACCCCCCCCCCCCCGCAGTATCTACATATTATTTCTTTTATGTCAGCCAATTTGTGTATTCGAAATCAAGTTTGAGTTTTATGTTTACTAAAACTGCAAAGTAGTGATCCGCGGGGGGGGGGGGTAAAACATTCAATAAAACAAATAAAAAATATTTAACCGAAAGCATCTGAAGTGTATTTGCCGTACCTTAACCCATAGTCCAAATGTTCCATCTTTTTTACACCTGTTAATTGACAGTAATCCAGAGAGCAATCTTAGTTAATCAAAATCCATTTTTCGGTGTTTTCCGTTAAATCACGAAAAAAACGATACGTTACTACATTTGGCGCCCGAGCAGGGACTCATTATTTTTAAGCGGAATCTTTTGGGGGTGTGTAGTGGTAATCAAGTAGGACATTTAAAAGACGTCAGACAGCGTAACAAATAAAATTTGTTGGGTTGGCAAAAAAATAATTAGGATGCACGAGATCAAACAAATAGGAATATAAATGAAACTAAACGCATTTAAAGCAAGGGCTGGAGTTAATCAAACGAAAACGATTTTAAAAGAAATTTCTATATAAATAAAAAAAATCGCGCATTAAATCATCGTCTTTGAATATGATCAAGTCGAATTCCATTTCCCTCTAATTTGTAAAAAGTACGAAAAAAAACTAGACGGAAATGGAATATCCCTCGAAGCGCATCCATAGCAATATTGGTGTTCAATCAAATTTTCAAATAAAATTCGAAATACTATCGGAAACAAACAAGCGGACCTTTATTTATTCCCAATATAAAATTCAAATATACCAATCCAGGTATGCTAACAAAGAAAACGGGGAACTAGAGATTGCATCAAGCATAAAGAAGATTCCAATTCTTATGTAAAGGTTTCATATAAGAAAAATAAAAAAGTTGAATTTTAAATTGCTTGTCATCTTTAATATGGGGATAAGTTTCAGCGTTTTAAAATTCATTTTTTTAATTTCCTTCGATAAATGCGACGGAGCGCCGGTCGTCCGCGCGCGCTCCGACGTCAGGCTTGCGGGCGATAATTATCTTCCACGTGCGAGTAAACATAAATAATTCAAGAAATCAATCGTAAATGCATTAGCGGAGGCAAAATTTGAGTAAAAAAATACTTTCGCCTTGTTTAAAAATTAGCGCTCGTCGTGAAATTATAAAAAGCGAATCGATTGATTTGGTATTTGCTGAGGGCGCGCATAAAAATTAAAACGTTTCATATTTGAGAGATAATTTTTTCGAATTACAAACAGGCTCCCCTCGACTAAAAATTGGTTATTTTACACTTGGAAGTTTTCGGGCGATCGATGCGTGCATATAAAACGGCGATGGGTCTGCGAGGCCTCGAGGGAAAGACAGAGGAGCAAGAAAGAATAATAATTTACCATTATTAAATTTTCTCTCAGGGCGGTTTCACGTAACAAAATTTCGAAAAATTAAATGTTCAATTAAACCAAAACTTGGCTTAAACATAGAAATTTTCAACTTCCGGGCCAGGTGTTGCGAATTCGGGGTAATAAGCGTAGTTTACGCAACTACGTGCTCGAAATACTTTTGGCCCACCTCACCCTGTATATCATGCAACTTTTTATAGTCAAGTGATAGACGTAACAAAATTTTTGTGTGTTGGGGTAAAATAAATGAGAATGAATGGGGGAAGGGATGCTACATCCAAACCATGTAGAATTAAGTTGGATGAATTGGCATATCTTACAGGCAGCTAAGCTGGTAAAGAAATTTTGCAATGAGGGTGCGTTAAGCCATCTAAAACCTTATACAAATGTCAGAAATCTAATCTACACGTAACATCTCCATCTTTTACAAGAATACGAGTTTTTGGTCCGACTTCATCACTTAAAATTATTTTTTAAATTAAACATTCGTTATTAGTAGAAACGAGGCCGCCCCAAACAAGGGGGATGCAAAATAATAAAATGTGCGACTTTACTTCGTTGTTAACGGGATTTACACGGAAAGCTCGGTTTTTCGCCTCTAAATTTGCTTTGTTTTTCCCATAAAATTCCAACAAAATAGAATTCAGATTTCAATAGAAAACACTCGCCAATTTCATTTTCGCCTTATTTTTCATGGGGGAGATTATTAATGAATGTACGAGATACGGGATCCCCTCGCTTCGTTTGTCATGGTCTTATCACCATCCGGAAAAATGTGATCACAGTGCGAAAGAAAACAGCCAACTTTACGTGCCAAATAAATCCGCATTATGCATTTTATTAGGAAAACATGAAATATCCTCAAATAAAATATGCTGCATATTAAATTTCATGTTTCCTAATTTATTTAAGAGAGCTTTGTGCTATATTCAGCACAGTTTCCATTGGCGGCTTTCCATGTGTGGTAGGTGCGAAATTCAAAGTTATAAATTAAATGAAATTGCACCAATGAAATATTTTGGTGCAAAATTCAACAATTGAATCCAGTTTACTGCAGTAATCAAATTCCAAACAGAGCAATAGGATTATACAGCAAGTTATTCATTTCATCTGGCGCCCAGCAAAGCAGTTGGAAGCTGCAGGTTAGGTCTTGTTCGATAAACGCTTAAATTTATAAAAATACTGAAGTCTGCTTTCAAACCGGTTCTTGCTCATTTATTTCGTAAGATTTGGTAAATACCCCCCCCCCCGACCGCCCTCTCTGCAATGCCTATAACGACATTTCTAGTTAAACGCTGCGTTGGGCCTGCAAATAAATCTAGAAAAACAAGAGTATTTCGGCACATGTGGTAAAAACACCCTGAAGGACCACTAAACTCGCAATATGGATTTCTGGGCTGGGATTAAGCTCTCGAGTTCTAATCCACATTTGTTCAGCATTTATTTTGCTAAAATCCGAGTTTATGTAATATCTTCAGCATTATCGTGTTTATTTTGGTGATTTTTTAATTCGGAGAGCCTGAGGGGTATGCACTATCCTCTAGGAATTAAACCAGATTAATCTAACACTCTCGAGTTCGAATCCGTACTGAGAAGTATTTTTTCAGCACTTATCTTACAAAATTCAAAGAGACAAAAGCGGTGTGAGTTTGTGTAATATCTTCAGCAGTAGTGCGTTTATTTTGATTATATATCACTCCGGGGGGTCTGGGGGTATGGAATACCCCCCAGGCATTACATCCGATTAATCTAGTACTCTAGAGTTCAAATCCATTTTTTTCAGCACTTATCTTGCTAAAATTGCGTTTCTTTTGATCGTCTTTCAATCCCGGGGGTCCGGGGGGGGGGGGTGATACAGAATTCCAGAATATAATTCTACCAATGCTAAAAAATATATTCGCTAATTCAGTTCATGGTGTCGAAAGGTCGGTTATCCACAATTATAACTTTCTTTTAAACATAATTAGTAGTGCACCTGGGGGGTATTCCATACCCCCCAGACCCCCCGGTTTAATTAACTTAAAAATTTCAATGTAAATTCTATGATTGATATTATCTATTAAATGGTATTATTTCTTACTTCTTATTAAATTCTATCAAAAATCTATTAAATATTATAAATTAAATCCGATTAAGTTAGTACTCTCGAGTTCGAATCCGCATTAAGGTACATTTTTTCAATATTTGTCTTGATAAAATTCGAAGAGACACCAGCGATGTGAGTTTGTTTTAGCATTATTGTGTTTCATTTAATTATTTTTCAACCTCAATGCTGGGAGGTGGGGAGGGGGATTCAAGTCAGATTAAGTTATGCCCTGGAGTTCAAATCTACATGGACTAACATTTTTTCAGTAGTACTTAGTATCTTGTTGAAATTCAAAGATGCGCTGCACATAAGTCTATGTAATATCTTCAGCATTATTGCGTTTATCTTGATTATTTTTCAATTCGGGGGGTCTGGGGGGTATGGAATACCCTCCAGGTAATACATCACATTATACTAGTACTCTAGAGTTCGAATTCATATGATGAAAGATTTTTACAGCACATATCTTGCTAGCATTGCGTTCCTTTCAATAATTTTTCAATTCGGGGGTCTGAAATACCCTCCAGCACTCTCGAGTTCGAATCCACATGAAAACACATTTTTTCAATATTTACCGTGATAAAATTCAAAGGAGCGGGCGATGTGAGCTTGTGTATTGCGTTCCTTTTCGTCGGTTTTCAATCCGGGGGTTTGGGGGGGGGGGGAATACCCTCTAGAATATAATTCTACAAATGCTAAAAAATATATTAGCCCATTCAGTTCATGGTGTCAAAAGATCGGTTATCTACAATTATAACTTGCTTTTAAACATAATTAATAGTGTACCTGGGGGGTACTCCATACCCCCCAGACCCCCCGGTCTATAGTGCTAAATCTTTAATTATTGATATTATCTATTAAATTTTATCATTTCTTAGTTCTTATTAAATTCTATTAAAAGTCTCTTTAATTTATTAAATATTATAAATTAAATCCTATTAAGTTAGTACCTACTCTCGAGTTCGAATCCACATGAAAGAACATATTTTCAACATTTCTCTTGCTAAAATTCAAACAAAGACGGGTGATGTGAATTTATGTTTTAGCATTATGGTGTTCAACTTTATTATTTTTCAACCTCAATGCGGGTGGAGGGGGGGAGGTGTATGAAATACCCCCCCCCCCCCCAGATGTTCAGCCAGATTAAGTTATACTCTAGAGTTCGATTCCACATGGAAGAACATTTTTTCAATCTTAGTTAATCAAGATCCATTTTTCGGCGATTTCTGTTAAATCCTGGAAGAAACGCTACGTCATTACATTTGGCGCCCGAGCAGGGACTGTATTATGGTGTTTCACTTGATTATTTTTCAACCTAAATGGGGGGGGGTCAATGTGAGCTTGTGTATGTCTTCGGCATTATTGCGTTAAATTATATCAAAAATCTATTTAATCTATTAAATATTATAAAATACTCTCGAGTTCGAATCTACATGAAGAAACATTTTTTCAACATTTGTCTTACTATTAAAATTCAAAGAAATGCAGGCGATGTGAGTTTTAGCATGATTTTCTTTTAATCTCAATGCGACAGGAGGTGAGGGGGGGGCTATGTAATACCCTCCAGGTGTTAAGCCAGATTAAGTTCCATCCCACATAGACGAATATTTTTGTAGTACCTACTTATTTTGCTAAAATTTAAAGAAGCAGTGTAAGTCTATGTAATATTTTCATCATAATTGATTAATTTTCAATCCGGGGGGTCTGGGGGGTATGGAATACCCTCCAGGTATCACATCAGATTAAGTTAGTACTCTTGAGTTCGAATCCGCATGAAAGAACATTATTTCAATATTTGGCTTGCTGAAATTCAAAAACGCGCTATACATAAGTCTATGTAATATCTTAAGCATTATTGCGTTTATTTTGATTATTTTTCAATCCGGGGGGCCTGGGGGGGTATGGAATACCCTCCAGGTATTACATCACATTATACTAGTACTCTAGAGTTCGAATTCATATGATGGTACATTTTTACACCACATATCTTGCTAACATTGCGTTTCTTTCGATAATTTTTCAATTCGGAGGTCTGTAATACCCTTCAGCACTCTTAAGTTCGAATCCACATAAAAAAATTTTTCGATATTCACCGTGCTAATGTGAGCTTAAACATTATTGCATTCTTTTTCATCGTTTTTTCAATTCGGTGGTTTAAGGGGGGGGGGGAAATACCCTCCAGAATATAATTCTACCAATGTTAAAAAATATATTAGTTTTTTCAGTTCATGGTGTCGAAAAGTCGGTTATCTACAATTATAACTTGCTTTTAAACATAATTAGTAGTGTACCTGGGGGGTATTCCATACCCTCCAGACCCCCCGGTTTTATTAACGTCAACATTTCAATGTAAATGCTATGATTGATGTTATCTATTAAATTTTATCATTTTTTAATTTTTATTAAATTCTATTAAAAATGTCTTTAAATTATTAAATATTATAAATTAAATCTTATTAAGTTAGTACTCTCGAGTTCGAATCTACATGAAGGAACATATTTTCAACATTTGTCTTGCTAAAATTCAAACATGTGAATTTATGTTTTAGCATTATGGTGTTTAACTTGATTATTTTTCAACCCCAATGCGGGGGGGGGGGAAATACACCTCAAGTGTTCAGCCAGATTAAGTTATACTCTGGAGTTAAAATCCACATGGAGTAAAATTTTTTCAATCTTAGTTAATCAAGATCCATTTTTCGTTGTTTTCCGTTAAATACCTGAAGAAACGCTACATTACATTTGGCGCCCGAGCAGGGACTGCATTATGGTGTTTCACTTGATTATTTTTCAACCTAAATGGTGAGCTTGTGTATGTCTTCCGCATTATTGCGCTACTTTCGATCTTCTTTACATGAGAGGGGGGTCATGAAATATCCTCCAAACTCATCAGACAGATAATATCAGTCTATTAAATTATATCAAAAATCTATTTAATTTATTAAATATTATAAATTAAATCGTATTAAATCCGATTAAGTTGCAATACACATGGACGAACATTTTTTTAGTATCTACTTATTTTGCTAAAATTTAAAGAAGCAGGGTAAGTCTATGTAATATTTTCATCATTAATTAATTTTCAATCCGGGGGGTCTGGGGGGCATGGAATGCCCTCCAGTTATCGCATCCGATTAAGGCAGTACTCTAGAGTTCGAATCTACATGAAGGAATATTTTTTCAATGATTTTTGTTCGGTTTTGATTTGGACTAAGGCGGTAAAAATAAAAGGAATAAATAAGAGTATTTTTTGAACATTTGAAATGTAATATTATTTTTATGCCGTTTCTTGAAAGTTTTAACCCACATCGAAAGGGTTGGAGGAAAGATAAAAATTATGTATCGACGAATTTTGTACACGACACGTCGGCATTAATAATTAAATAACGGGCGGTTAATTCTTTTCGTCGTCGCCGGTGGAAAACGATTTCCCTATTTAAACAACACAAAAGCGTTTAAATATTTATTTTTTGTCGAGAAATATGAAGAAAAATTGAGTGCGATCATTAACGTCCATCATTATTGGAAGCGCCTCGTATTGTAATTATTACAGTCTGGAATCCTTGTACAATTTATTAAAACGATATCGTTTGGCGTTAATCACGAATCATTAATATTAAAAATTATATGGATAAAATAAAGCGCGATAATGTAAAAAGCGAGGCGTAAATCCGTGCTACACTACATTAAGCAACAGAAAGTGTAGCTAATAAATCGAAACGACAAAAACCAGCAAAATTCGCATTCATTTAACACTGACCAGTGATGCATGCGTTGTCAATGAACAAATAATCCAATATATTGAGCACGAAATATAATTTCATCAAATTGATACCTTCAGTTTGGGCTAAATTTGCTAATGGGTTTCATACGAACCTGCTACCTATTTCGGTATCGCATTTCGTGGTTTAATTATCTCTTTCGAAATTTTGCTAATTTTGCTTCTCCTTTTCAAGATTTCCACCGACCCCGGCGTGCAACTATTAAAAGCGGCAGGCAATAGAACTTTTTTAATAGCTATTACCGCGCTAAGTGCCGCAATGAAAATAAATAATGATAAACGAGCAAAACTATTGTAATATTTTTAAAACATGAAATATGAACGTTCGAGTATAAATTTTCCAAATACACAATAGTGAAATAAACATTACGAAATAAATCAGCCGATATGGCCGTAATAAAATTACAACGATTAATTCATTGATTATATAGGTATACATTTTGCGGGCCGCAAAATTTAAATAAAGCGCCGATAATTTAATAATTTAAAATAATTTAGTGCGGCGGTAAAGGAAAGCCGCGAAAATTTAAAAAATAAATTTTTACGATCGAACCATAGCCGAATTTTTGTTTCAAGGGTGCTAAACAGTAAAAGTAATAGGTTTAAGTTAACCCTTATAAAACTAAAATCGTTACCCTTAACAAAGTTTAGGCATAGAGGTTGCGAACAAACTTTTGCTAAAGTGCTCTTTCGAACATTTTCTAGAACTCGTTAACATTTCGAAACTAATTGAATAAAAATATCCTAATTAGGCACCTTTAAAGAAAAGCTATTAATAATATTCGTCACAAAGCCGTTTTTCCAATTAAAAACCTTTGCGCCAGTCGCGACGTCCTTCCTGTCCCGAAAACGACTGCGCCGCGGTTTTAAATCAAAAATTGTTAGTCAAGTCCTCGTGCACCTTTACCTCACTGTCCGACAATGAAAGAGCGATGATGTATGAGCAGTCGATAAATTGGTTTCGTAGACACAAGAAGATTACTTGGGGTTTCCTTAGGAGGCCTTTTAAAATTTCCTCCGCCACGAGTGGTCCGAGGGTTCAAAACGCGAGGATATTTAAGTCACGTTTTGATATAACGATTGATAACAAAAAAATACATTGGCTATTTTTATGAAGCCGTAAAACGAAAATGATATTTTACAGAAGCTGAATAAAATATTTGGAAGCAGCAGTAATAGCAAAGAAGCATATCGGAGGCGTAGGCAATTCACGGATAGGTAAAATTAGATTTCGCTGTCAAAAAAGAACATTGTTCAATCCCTTCATGAATAAGTATGCCCGTAAAAATTTAATTTTCACTTTTATTTTCTCGCCATCATAAAATGCAAATAGTTCATTTGAAAAAAACAAGATTCTCCTATTGTCAACGGAACAACCCCAATACCAAATCTCTCAATTTATTCCACAACTTTCTCTCGAGGCTTTCGTTAATACACTTCCGTCTTGAAAAACTATCACAAACTCACGCAGTAGATAAATAAACATCTGGGCTAGCATTTGCATAGCCCCTCTACTTGACGAATTTATAAAAAATAATATCAACAATTACAGATTTTAACTAAAAAAGAATTAAAAACCGTAAAAATCTAACGCATCTTCGGTATTGGCTGATTTCGTAAGGTTAGCTCCGCCCATTATACTACACGCAACTGTTTATTATAACTAAATTAGAGTTTTTAGTAAAAATGTTTAGTGTAAACAACAGACGCAGACGTAAGAAAATAAAAAGAAAGATTATCTTTCAATTTTTGGGTTCAGTCGCGCCACAGGGATGTTTTTAATGAATGCGTAAACGCAGACATCCGTGTTTTAAGTTCTGGCGGCCGTCAAAGATGATTTTCCCAAAACAATGAGCCCAGAGAGAAACTTCGCCTCAACTATTGATATTTTTTTAAATCTGTCGTTTAGAGCGAATGTTTTTATTACAAAAAATAAGAAAAACTGTTATATTATAATGTAGAACCGTACAGCTTCGGTGGTAACGTAAAAATTGCCGAATTATGTCAAAAAGCAATAGATACGCCAAGGGCGGGGCTAACCTTATGGTAACGGCCAATGAAATGCTTGCATTTGGTTTTTAGTAATTTTCTCGCGTATTTTTGAATCATCCTCAAAATTTAATTGTCAATTGTTTTCAAGTAGTGTTTTGTTTTGATTTCTGTCGTCCTTTACAGTTGTGAGTCTAGAGATCACTTTCCTTCAACTTTTGTAACTTTTTTGAAACCTGTCATTTAAAATGAATGTTTTTATTAAAAAAATATAAAATAAAACGGAGCTGTTTTATTATAATAATTTAAAACCTTACAGCTTGCCCAGCTTTACCCAAAAAATAGTAGCGACGCCATGGGCGGGGATAACTTTACGAAAGCGGCCAATCAAACGCTCGCATTCGGTTTTTGGCCTTTTTTGCCGTTTTCCCGCGTAAAGACAGAAAGTAATAAAATGAACAAATTCACCATAGTCATGAACTTTTTCTTAATGTTGCGAATTATAGATAATTTTGCAAATACAATTGAATGCAATATAGTAACTTTTTAAAGACAGTAAAGTTTTATAACACAATTGCTAAGAATATGAAATCCACGGGGGTTCATTATTATTAATGAATTATTATTAAATCAAAAATTATAATTAAATATAATAGAATTAAATTTTTGTTTAATTGTTAAATTATTTTTAGTATTTTTTAAAATTAAAAATTAATTAATAAAGAATTAAAAATTAAAATTCATTTCAATCGAAAAACCTAGTAAGTCGGGTTACTATAATTTGATTTTATGGATGATTCTGGTTGAAAATTGAATAAATTTCGGAAATTGAAGATCTTCAATATTGTAAGGTAGAATAACATTCACTTAAATATAAAAGAAATATTGTATTGACCGGGGGGTATGGGGGGTATGGAATACCCCCCAGTACTCGAGCAAACTTATATTTTACCTAGAACTACCGACATTTCTCAATTTTGTCAAATTACCTTCAGATCTACAATTTTAAGAGACGGGGAATTCAATTCAATTAACCGCCCCCCCCGCCCCCGCCGGGTATTCTTCTCATTAAGAATGGTTCTTTATTATAATAATTTATTAAAGATAGTAAAATAATAAAATTAATTATCAATAATTAGAAATAGTGAAAAACGACCCGGGGGGGGGGGGGTAACAAAGTACACCCTGAGCAATAGAAATAAAAAAGACAGACCTGGCTTTACCAAGATTTGGGGAAGGGGAGATATCAAAAAAAGTGTTCAGCATAAAAAAACAAACCGTTGCTGTTTTAAAGTTCAATATCTTCCTGCGTTTTCGAGTTATTAGCAAAAATCTGTTAAAAACCGCATGTGGTACATGTGGTGTTTCGTCGCCTCGCGGTCACCCATCCAAATGCTAACCACTGATAGCGTTTGTACCCCAAGTACCACGCCAGAAGCAGGACTAACCTTATGGAAAAGTTTTATATCATTTTTTCGCTAGACAGCAGTAGCCACGCCAGAGGCGGGAATAACCTTACAGAAACGGCCAATGAAATGTTCGCATTCGGTTGTTAGTATTTTTTGTATGATCCTCAAAATTTAATGTTCCGATTGATTTAATTAGTGTTTTGTTTTCAGTTTTGTCCAGAAATCAATTGGCCTCAACTTTTTTAGTTTAAAAAATAATAAAATAAAAAAAACTGTTTTATTTATAATTTAGAATCTTACAGCTTCGGTAATAAAAAAACAGTAATGACGTCATGGGAGAGGCTAACCTTACGGAAGCGACCAATCAAACTCTCGCATTCGGTTTTTAGCCTTTTTCCCGCGTATTTTTGAAAGAACATCACAATTTAATGTTTATTAAGTAAAATGGCGAACCAATTGGTCAGATCTTATAGGCCGGTTACTTGAATCGAGAGTAATCCTTTTTATCCTTAAAGATTTCCACGCCTTTTCAGCATTTGTCTTGCTGAAGTTCAAGGAAGCGGTGTACATAAGTCTGTTTAATATCTTCAGCATTATTGCGTTTATTTTGATTATCCTTCAATCCGGAGGGTCTGGGGGGTATGGAATACCGCCCAGGTAGTAAATCTGATTAAACTAATACTCTAGAGTTCGAATCCATATAAATGGATTAAAAATTCGTTTATTTTGATTATTTTTTGATTAAAATAAAAAGCTTACAGCTTGCCTAGCTTTACCCAAAAAACAGTAGCGACGCCATGGGAGGGGCTAACTTACGGAAGTGGCCAATCGAACGCTCGTATTCGGTTTTTAGCCTTTTTCCCGCGTATTTTTTTAAATAATCTCAAAATTTAACGTTTATTAATTAAAATGGCGAACTAATTGATCAGAACTACTTGAATAGAGGGTAATCCTTTTTATCCTTGAAGATTTCAACGCTTTATCAACATTTGATTTGCCGAAATTCAAGGAAGCGGTGTACATAAGTCTATTTAATATCCCCGGTATTAATGCGTTTATTTTGATTATTATTTAATCCGGGGGGTCTGGGAGGTATGGAATACCCCCCAGGTATTAAATCTAATTAAACTAATACTCTAAAGTTCGAATCCATATTTACGGATTGTTAAAAATTCGTTTATTTTGATTAAAATAAAAAGCTTACAGCTTGTCTAGCTTTACCCAAAAAACAGTAGCGACGCCATGGGAGGAGCTAACCTTACGGAAGCGGCCAATCGAACGCTCGTATTCGGTGTTTGACCTTCTTCCCGCGTATTTTTGAAAGAACCTCAAAATTTAATGTTTATTAATTAAAGTGGCGAACCAATTGGTTAGATCTGATAGGCTGGCTACTTAAATCGGAAGTAATAATCCTTTATTATCCTTGAAAATAGAAAATATTAGATAAAGGCAGAAAAGTATTCTTTTCCATAGGCAATATTTTGATTATTTCCCTTAGCTCAGGGGAGTTTTCTAATAAGCCCGGTAGTCTTTGTTACATTTTCCATTAAATAAGAAGAAATTGTTAAAAAATGCATTACGCAAAATATAACGGGAACACGAGTTTGCAATCGTCGTAACTGTAAATAGAGAACGAAAAAATAACAAAGAATACGTTTTTAAATCTCAATGAAAACCGGTCTGAAAAGAAGGCGCACTACCAATATGAATAATGCTTTTTCCAACAACTTACTCATATGGAAAAGTGGATGATGTCTTGTACACAAAATTACAGTAAAATAAGAGATACAAAGCATTTATAATAAGAGCTCTCGCGCAACTGGTTAAAAGCCGTGCTTTTAAGTTTTTCTATTTTTTTTCTTAAACAAAACTACTTCGACGCAAATTCGAGCGCACTCGTGGTATTGTGCAATTTAAAATTTTCATTACTCTAAGGATCCGAAACGTCTCTCCGACGACACAATGCGGTTAGGGCGATATTTTTAATTAAAGTCGAAAAACTCACCTCTAGACAAAATGCGGCCTCACGATACGCTCCTGATCATTTCCGAGTCGGAGGTCAAAATTTATCTGCAACAAAAATAATAACTCAGTCATGGGCTGCCTAAAGTTGCAGCGAGATCGACGTAATGAGGACAAAAGGACAAGCGTCCTTATTGAAATTACAAAATCGATTGTACAACCCTTTCTTACGCACTACAACAAAGTGTGCGGCGATAAAAAAAGTTTGACGGGTCGGAACGCTCCCGTGAATTATTTTCAACGAATGGCGTGCAATAAAAGGTTCAAACGCTGCGCCACCTTTTTTTTGGCAAAAAAATTAAAAGTTCTCTTCCTCGACTTAGAATAAAACAAAAACTCAGCGTAACAACATTCACGAAGTGGCTTAATGCTTCCATAAAACACTTCATTCACACCCTTATATTCAATTACACTATACATCTAAAATTTAATTAAAATTTAAAGCAAAACGGCTTTTGTTCATTCTTAAACCTATTTCCATTTTGTTATGTAAATTAAAATGACCCAACATAAAACCCGGCGCATTTTTTCCTCAAATTTATTATCAAGCGCAACACTCGGAAACCTATAACCTAAGTCAATAGCACCAGCAAACTGTGAGCCAATGCACCAAAAGCTTTAATCCAAAGTTCAATATCGAATCTAAATTCCTAAAACTTAAACCCACCAGCGGACAAATCAAGTTTTGATTCGAATACGAGGTAAGCAAATTAAGTTCCAATTATAGTTTCGATTGCCCTTCCAAAAGGGTAATTAAAAGCCAAGTGAGGGTAAGGGATTCCAGTCCAATAACATTTTTTAATCAAAAAAACAAATGACGATCTACCGAAATGTGCTTTCCACGTTCCCCAGAGAAAAAATCGTCTGGGGGTTAACGTGCAGTATGGAACCTTCACCACGAGGCCGTTCGACTAAGAATTTTAATTTCCCTTTTTTTTATTCCCGGTTAACTTTTCAGCGAAATTGTTGTAGTTTCGAATTTTATATGTGCTATATAATTACAGAGAAATTTCGATTCAAACTCAAATAAAAATTACAATTTCTAAAGCAAATTTTCAGTTTTTCCTCATAACATGTGGTAAAACCCCCAAACCCTCCGGTCCACCAAGTTTGAATTTTTCGATATTCTCTGGAATTATTTTATGAAAATATTAATGCAAAAACAAATTTTCATTCATATATACAGAGAATATTATTTATTCATTGGATGAATTCCCATTTAATCAAGAAGTAAGGGGGGGGGGGGTGATTGAAACTAAAATTATGCCAACTGTATAATTTTAGATTTACGATTATGTGATGAATTTACGAAAACCCATAAAGTTTAACTTCCAGACGGGACAGTGTTCCAAAGCCTGGAGGGTATTCCATACCCCCCAGACCCCCCGGTCAACTACAATAAATAGTTTTCTGTTACAAAATGTCGATTACACGGTTACAAACTTAACGTAAAATTACATATTAGTACTTGGATGAATAAAAAACACTCACCGCGGAGGGGGGGGGGGGAGAATATCATAATACCCCCAAAACAATGACGGTAAAAAAATTAATCAAAAAATTTAAATGTAATTTAGTGCGATTTTTAATTTAAAACAATTTTGTAAAATTGTATTTTTGATCTGCCCCCCCCCCTCTGCACCACTTTATATTGTCTCAAACCTGCCAAATAAAAAATTATTTCAATCAATGAACTTAGAATTGTTCAAAAATACAATGAACAAATTCGTAATTAAAACTAACTTCTTTATAAATACAGAGAAGATTTTGGTTCATTAGATGAAATTTCATTGATTCAACGTATATTTTCATAATTATTTTATTATATAAATTAATTATAATATTATAAATATAATTTATTATATTCCATAAATATTTTCAAGTTTTACCTAAGTAAAATTATATTAAATTGGGGGGGGGGGACTTAAGCCTGGAATTATTATAAGACCCGAGCGTCTTGAGTACCTCCCAGACCACATCGCTCTCGTTTATTCTTATTCATCTTAACTTTCTTTAATTTTAGTAAATATTATTACTAAAATGTAGATGTCAACTAAAAAGCCAACAGCTAAATAAAAATAACAGTGTTCCAAAGCTTGGGAGGTATGTGCGTTAACTGCTAGGCCGAGATCCTCGGTTCGATCCTGAGCAAAGTCAAGTTTTATTCTGACCGTTTTCCCTCGGCAAGCTATGGTAAACTACCGATGCATTTGCCAAGAAAACCCTTCCAAATAAAACAAGACGTGGTCACCACGCCCTCATCAGAGCAAAAAAACCGAGGAGGAGGAGAAGGAGGAGGAAAGAGACATTGCTCATAAACCTATACTATGTTTATATACAAATTCAAAACAGTCCAAAATATAAAATTTAGTGGAATTTAAATATATAGTGTGAAATAAAAATAAAGTGGAATTTCGTTAATCTTGTCGCGCGCGTCTAGTTTTACATCATTTCAAACTTTTACGTAGCTAACCAATTTATTTATAACAGACGTATTCCGCAGAGCCGACAGACAGACCACGAAGCCGTCTGATTGATTCATTTTAAATTGCCAGCAAAAAAAATCCATATATTATCACGTGTCAGTGCGGCCTTCAGGCCGCACAACCTCGGCAATCTGACTAGCTATAAAAAACCGTGTGTTTTTTCAATTATTCCGCAGAGCCGACAGACAGACCACGAAACCATCTGATTGATTCATTTTAAGTTGGTAACAACAAAAATTAACATATTATCATGTGTCAGTGCGGCCTCAAGCCGCACAACTTTGGCAAACAGATTAGCTATAAAAAACCGCGTGTTTCTTCAATTATTCCGCAGAGCCGACAAACAAACCACAAAACCATCTGATTGATTCATTTTAAGTTGCTAACGAAAAAAATTAACATATTATCACGTGTCAGTGCGGCCTTCAGGCCGCACAACCTCGGCAATCTGATTAGCTATAAAAAACCGAGCGTTTCTTTAATTATTCCGCAGAGCCGACAGACAGACCACGAAGCCATCTGATAGATTCATTTTAAGTTGCCAACAAAAAAAAATTAGCATATTATCACGTGTCAGTGCGGCCTTCAGGCCGCACAACCCCGGCAATCTGATTAGCTATAAAAAACCGTGTGCTTCTTCAATTATTTCGTAGAGCCCCCAGACTGACCACGAAGCTATCTGATTGATTCATTTTAAGTTGCCAACAAAAAAAGTTAACATATTATCACGTATCGGTGCGGCCTTCAGACCGCACAATTTTGGCAATCTGATTAGCTATAAAAAACCGTGTGTTTCTTCAATTATTCCGCAGAGCCGACAGAGAGACCATAAAGCCATCTGATTAATTCATCTTAAGTTGCCAACCATAAAAATTAATATATTATCACGTGTCAGTGAGGCCTTCAGGCCGCACAACCCCGGCAATCTGATTAGCTATAAAAAACCGCGTGTTTCTTCAATTATTCTGCAGAGCAGATAGACAGACCACGAAGCTATCTGATTGATTCATTTTAAGTTGGCAACGAAAAAAGTTAACATATTATCACAACCTCGGCAATCTGATTAGCTATAAAAAACCGTGTATTTCTTCAATTAGAGGCAATTGGGGGGGGGGGAGAAACGGATTGGGGAAGTTCTACAAGTTTTAAAATTTATAATATTTAAAATTTTTTAATAAAAAAAAATAATAGTGTTAATAACAAAAAAGTGTATATGTATTTCACTGAGAAAGTGCTACTATCCACACTTGGGATAGAAATAACTATTTTTAACCTGTTGGTTAAATTGGTGGTATCCGTGGAGAAAGTATGCAAAAAAAAATTTCGAATTTTTAATTGAAATTTTTTGAAAAATTAACATATTATCACGGGTCAGTGCGGCCTTCAGGCCGCACAACTTCGTCAATCTGATTAGCTATAAAAAACCGTGTATTTCTTCAATTGGGGGGGGGGGGAGGAGCGGATTAGGGGAAGTTCAACAAGTTTTAAAATTTATAATATTTTAAATCTTTTAATAAAAAAAATAATAGTGTTAATAACAAAAAAATGTATATGTATTTCACTGAGAAAGTGCTACTTACCACACTTGGGATAGAAATAACTATTTTAAACCTGACCCCTACAGATTTTAATAAATTTCACAACTTTGGGACATCCGTAGAGAAAAATTTTTTTGAAGTTTTTGAACGACCGGTTTTGGATTTAGGGCGCTTGGAAAATCTAAAAAGAGTTGAAAAGTCTCTTACTCAGTCCCTAATTAAGATAGCGGTCTCGGGAAGGGCTCATTTGAAAGCTGATGCATTGGACTATTTTTTGAATTGGAACACTCGAAATTGGGGTAGGGCGTGAAGTTAGCAGCATAACCTGTGCTTGGCAAATGTAAACAATTGCACGGTGTATTTTTGAAAAGCCTGTTATTCGGACTCTAATTAAGATAGCGCTCTCGGGAGAGGCTGATTTGAAAGGTTATGCATTGGACTAAGCAATATTAATTTTTTGGAACAATGGCCAATAATGGAGCAACAGTTTTATTGGATGTTCTGAAGTGGGGTTTGTGATATTACCTAAGAAGCCCGGCATGATTTTTTCATTAAATAGCAATTTTTCGCGCGAGTTGATTTCTCAGCACAGAAATTCAAAGAGAATAATGGGCATTTTTGGCTGTTTTGTTGTAAAACACGATTCGAGACATGCAAATTAATTTTAAAATTAAATTTTTTAGTTTTCTAAGAAATAAACTAACTCGAGTGTAAATAAATGCGAATGTCGATCAGATTTCCATTATATCATCTGTAAAAATGCTTCGATTCGAATTTAAAATTAAATTTTGTCAGTCATCGGCTGCCAATTGTACTTTTTGCAGAAATGAATTTGCCCGCCATCCAATATTTGTCGATATTTGCAAATCATAAAAAGTTATTTGGATCCGCGTGTGTTTCATTTTCATAAACGGTCGTTTAGCAAATTTCGAACGGTTTCATTCAATTAATGGCTAACGATTATGTGCGTGATTGGAAATATCGGTTTTTTCATTTGTCACATCTGATTTCATTTATCATCCGGAAATTTTAAATCGCAAATTACGCCGCCGCCGCTCCGCTCCGCCGGGCTCGCACTTTAATTCGGTTGATAAAAATAAATCATTTATTGTTAACGACAAAATGAATAAGTCGCAATATAATTCACCACTTAATCCAATAATTTACTTCCAAAAGCCGATACATTTCGTAATCCGAATATTGGAAAATATAGTGAAGACCCCTGACTTGGAGCTAGTAAATCACGTTACAAGTAACCCTAACCTAAATATATGGAAGTCTGAACAGTTCCGATTGAAATGTCCGGAACTAGAATTATGGATTTCTATGAACTATCGAACGGGGAAGAAAATTTAAACAAAACAAAAGACTTTCTCCACTTTTTCGCGTCAAAGATGTCATATTCGGCGCCCGCAAAGGAAAAACCGAACCGAAGGATAAATTAATTTGAGGGATACTTGTAACAAAAATGGAAATGAATGGAGAAAGATTGAAGAAGTAAATTTTTAAAGAGAAGGAAATTAAACGCTCCGACTTGTTTCCATTAATATTTCAATTATAATCTGTGGTTCAAAACCGTTTCGTTTTCAAATCCACCGAAATTATTATTTGTAAAGGAAATGTGTTTTTTTGGTCGAATAATGTTGGTCTGGCTTTCCAATTGTCAATCAAGTGCCAAACGCGAAGAAGTAAATACCTGTCCATTATGTATTTATGTCAAACAGAGCAAAGCCATTTTGAAAACATTAATCGACTAGTATTTATTACGATCTCCTCATTAAATATTCATAACGCCATTTATTAAAATGGACAATTAAGTTCAATTTGCTTTATTTATTAAAGACGAAACTTGATTTGTTTTGTTACGGTGAACTGAAATACACTCGCAACACGAAGAAGAGCGGAAATTGCTTATTAAAAACCTCGAGGCCCGCAATTTAGAAAAATTAATAAAATTATTAATTATATCGACCGGTTATTGGGAATACACTTTTACATACTTACGCGACCATTACCACCGTTCCATCGATCTCGATTCTTAATTTATGATTTTAATTTGCAACTTGGGCCAATTCCTAAACTCGAGCAATTAACCAACGAATTGCCGTACTTTCCTATTCAACGATGCTTAATTAAAAAATTATAAAATTAGCGTGAGAGGGGCTAGTGGCAACGTGGAATAAATCATCCAGTTCGAAAGAAACCAAACTCGTTAATATTAAAGAATTTTGATTCATAACTTTAATTATTATTCTTTTGATACTTTTAAAATGAAGAAAAGTTTACTTCGAGTACAAACGGTAGAAATCCGCACTCCATCTCGATAACGACATTACCAGTGATTAGCATTTGAATGGGTGACCGCGAAGCGACCAAACATCGCAAGCATCTGTGGTTTTCTCTAATAACTCGAGAACAGTGTAAAATATTAAACATTCTTAAAATGGAAACGGTTCGTCATTTTACGCTGAAAACTTTTAATCTCTTCAACTTTTTTGATATCTTTCCCCGTTCTCGAGTTATTACGGAAAAACTAAATTATCTTTTAGATGTGCGATTTATACCTTTAAATAAACAGCATTGCTTTAAATAGCGCCACGCCCCCAGTTGGTTTTATACTGACGGGGAGGGGAAAGGGGGTGAATAATTACCTATATTGAAAAACGTCAGTAGTTTTGCTCTTGTCCTGGGGGGTATTCCATACCCCCCAGACCCCCCGGTCATTACAAAATTACTTTTACATTGAACAAACTCAGAGTAGGGGTAAACATTATTTTATCCTGATTGTTAAGATTATTCTACCTGACAATTCAAGAGTTTCAATTACCAAGAGTCGGGTTTTCAGTAACCCGACTTACTAGGTTCTTCGATTGGAATGAAAATGGTCATTGAATAAATAAAATTTTAATCTTATCTTAATAAAAATTCACTGTATTTATGACAATCTTCATAAGATATAATTTTTATCTGGTGTTCTGTGCTTTACACCCCCTCAGAAATCAGGCGTAAGGGGCGGTATAATTTACAAAATGTCGTAAATGTTTTTTTGGTTTGTTTTTAATTTTTAATTCCTTATTATCTTAAAAATAAAAAACAAATGAAACTTTTAAATTAAGTTTGACGCGCGCGATAAGATTAACGAAATCCTACCTTTAAAATTTTTAAAGGTTTGTAGTATTTCTATAACTGCTTAAATTTAAATTTGTTTTTTGATTTTGCCTTTTGCCTTTTCTGATACCTCGAGTAAACTTTAAAATTCCGAACAGATGGCGCTACTAAATTCAAAAACAAAATTAATAATTTTATTATTATTGTTATTCGTGGTTTCTATTGGTTAAAACTCCTATAAGGTTTGCTTATCTGATACTTTGTATTCGGCAAAAACGGCGGTATCAAATAGACAAAGGAAGGTCGAAAAAATATTATAAACTGCCGTTCGGAAAAATGCACTTTTCGATATGCTATTTATTTATTTTATGGAATCTCGTTAATCCTGTCATGGACGTCACTTTTAAATTTATTGTTTTAAATTTTGGACACCGACAGCGGCGCTAATTATATTAACAAACGTTGAATTCGATAACGCTGCAGCCTGTCACGATAATTAAAGCTTCTGATTGGTTTTGAAGATATACCAACCTAAAAAAGGCGTACGCTAAAAATACTTCAAGACTGAAGTAGATTGTCTACGTTGCGCGCCAAGACAAGAATAGACGAGAGAAAAAAACCAGGAAATCAAAATGTTTATAAAAATTACTTTTATTTTATTTAATGATTTTTAGATTGTGGTTTATTGGATGTGTGTACAATCATTGAAAGTACTGGTAGTGATTCACTCCCCTTCCCTCCCAGCACACTTTAACGCAACCCATACATAAAATTTGTTATGAAAGTAAAAATTTTGATTTAATAAAATGAATTATACAATAAACATGTAAACCTTCAGGTCATTGAGACCGGGAGGTCTGGGGGGTATGGAATACCCCCCAGTCCGGTAGTAAAAGCGTTTAAAACATAAACTGTTTGAGACATGATTTTATTCTCGGCTATTTTTACTTGTAATACAATATAACGAATTCAAATCAAAATAATAAAATTTGCCCCCCCCCTCAATAGCTTCCTTAAATAGTTAATACAATTATTAAACTACTTCAAGTGTTTCCCCCTCCCATGCTCCTTAAATGTAGTTTGTTATAAAGTGAAAACTCCGATGTAATGAAATTAATCACAGAATATAAACAGGTAAACCTTCAGGTTATTGAGACCGGGGGGTCTGGGGGGTATGGAATACCCCCCAGTACGGTAGTAAAAGCGTTTAAAAGATAAACTCTTTGAGTCAGTATTTCATTCTCAGTTATTTTAACTTTTACCGCAATATTATAAATTAAAGTTACAATAATAAATTCCCCCCCCCCTCTCAATAATTTCCTCAAATAGTTTATACAATTATTAAACTACTGCGAGTATTTCACCCCCCTCCCCGTGGAGCCTTAAATGTAGTTGGTTATTAAGTGAAAACTCCAGTGTAATGAAATTAATCACAGAATATAAGCATGTAAACCTTCAGGTCATGGAGACCGGGGGGTCTGGGGGGTATGGAATACCCCCCAGTACGTTAGTAAAAGTGTTCAAAGAGCAGACTCTTTGAGACAATATTTCATTCTCAGTTATGTTTATGAAATTAAAATAAAGAATTTTACCTTTAATATAATATTTCAAATTAAAATCAAAATGATAAATTAACCCCCCCCCCCCTTTCCTTTAATAGTTTACCTAATAAGTAATACGGTCCCTATTAAATGGAAATCACTGTTTAAAAATTATAAAAAAAGTTGTAATAAATCAATAATTATGTCAAATTAAAATCAGGCGACTGGCCAGTGGCAGAACAGTTACTAAAATAATTTATAGTAAATTTGCATTTAAAGTAAAAATTGACGTTTTTTTTTATTCAACGATAAGGTGCGTTTTAAATAAAATTCATCAGTGGATGGTTAAATTATCATTTCAAGCTGTTTTAATGGCTGTGACGTTAGATGCCATGTGGTTTTCCGATGTTACAGCGAAGCTGTCTCATGAAAATTTTAGCGTGTCAACTTTGACTTGTTATTTATATTTGTAATAGTGAAACCCTCGGCTTAATAATCAATTTAGCTTTTTATGCTGATAGGACAAAGCTGTGTTCATCCGGATTGGCAGTTTTTGCGCCGGGTGGATTAATATTCAATAAAGCGATTTAGATAGCTAATATTTATATAATAATAAATTAATTACGTTTACTGAGCTTAATGTCGAAATTTAATTTAAATAATTTCGGAGCACTGCACAGTGTACAATCATAATGTTAGCAGCACTGTGATATTGTAGAGAGCACTCTTGTTTACATCGAGATAATAACTCCATAATGCTATGTTATTACATGGAAACCGTAGTCCTTGCTTCCTTGATCAGTATATTTGTAGTAATAAATCTGCATATTTATTCTTATTTTTTCGTTTTATTAATTTATCTGGCGCCCAGAAATATAAATAAATTTTCATAGGGTTTGTGTAACAATAACTCCGCAGGCGATTTTTCATAGCAAGTTCTTTAATATCGGACTTTGAGTATTAAGTTCATTAAAGAGGATGTTAGGAAGTTTTAGTGCTGCGACTTTGATTTGGGGTGGTATAATAAATTTTCTTGGGTGTAAAGGTAGAATTTTGGAAAATTTGTATTCAGAGCGCTTTATTATAATTTGACAAGCATTTTAACAAATGTAAAACCTCTTTCCAATTTATCAATCGTCAATAAAGTTGAGTTGACAAATTGGAAGTTTGGTACAATCCTTGATGACAATTCATATTTCATCGTATGCACTTGTTGGTTCGCCAATGTAATAACATTCCGTTATTGGAGTTATGTGAAATTAAGTACCACACATGTACAATTTCTGGTAATCGATGATGAAAGTGTGCCCAATTACGAGCCATAATTCAGAAAACAAGCTCGTGATTTATCCGCACTTGGACGTATAATTTCAACTTGTATAATATCTTCATCACCTCCGGAAAAGAACTTTCAGAATAAAACCAACATTTTCTTGTCAAAAATGACATCTTAAACATTCAAATGAAAATTACGTTCCGTAATAAGCGAAAGCGAGCTTTTAAAAAGCTATTCGAATTTTGCCTAAAAGCTGCTAATCGATTTATACAAAAAAGTGGTCGGATTCGGCTTCAAACGAAAAAAGTATCCTCGTAATAATTACAATTTACATCATGAAAAATTTTGAATCGTGTGTGTAATTTCGTCCGACACTAATTGGCTGGAACAATCAAAATAATACGACCCCGGCAATCGTGTAACCAAATTACCGAGAGTGTGTAATGATAGTAATTACGTGATTTCGTTTACATGATCTCAAAATCGCGGAATCGCAAGAAAGTCCTCTCCGCGGCGCCCGACGCGGGCCTCATCACCGCCGGCTATTGACTTGGTTTATTAACACCCAAATTTAAATATAGCATTTTGTAACAAATCCACCCTCGTAATGGCTCGAACAACTAAATCGATGTTTATCTTAAGAATACATTAACACATTGCTTGTATGTGAGTCGCATTATATTAATAGAAAAACACGCACACAACATATTGGTATTTTCATGCACGAAAAGCGTATGGATACCTCGGCGCGGGTAATTTTTTTATTAAAAATTCTCAAAATTCCACTTTTTCAAATTGCCCCAACATTAATAATAAAATCAATTCAGAAAACATTCTCCTTGTTGGTTTGCTGTTGTTTACCTATGATAAATTGAGAAGTTTTTCCTTACATTAAAAACTGTAGCTATGTTTGACGTTGCGGTAAATTTCCAGGGTACAAGCAAATAAACGCTAAATAAATATGTTGCGAGTTGTTTATTTAAATAGCTTTTCCTGCCGTTAGTTGTTACGCCACTGCTTTATATGCATGATGTGTTAGGTAAACTCGAAAAAGTAAACTTTCCAGTTAGCCACTGGAAAATTATTATTGTAACAAATCGCACGAAAATCATTACGACAAAAAGTTGGAATATACAGTGGCGAAGTTGTATTGTAAGAGCTTGTAAGATCCAATCAAATTAAAGTATCTGTCTATAGCGTCCATCCTCACAGAGACTTTTATGTAATTGGTTCTTGCTACTACTCTATCCGATTACTACTATTCAGTCCAAAGAAAAAACAAAAGTTAGAGAAACCAAGCAGTTTATACTGTTGCAGACTGGGAGGTCTGGGGGTATACTCCCCCTCCCAGCCAGACATAATCGATGTAGTAGAATTATTTTGGATTTGAACGAGGTTCTGCCTTTAAGATTTTTTAACACCAATATTACTTTTTAATTATATTTAATTCATTTGCAAATATTAAATAAGTAAATCTGCTTAGCTAATTTTTGAATTTTAATTTTGGAAAATGGAAATTATTCAGACGGACACAAAGCCAGATCATAAGGTTTCTTGCCATATTAGAAACCTAAAAGTTATTATGGTTACAAACATACCCCCCCCCCCTCAAATCAATAACAGTATACAGTGGCAGCTAAATAATCTGAATATGAAGCAATAAACTTGAAAAAAAAAATCTATAACCCCCCAGACTCCCCGGTTTAACAAACCAAAGATTTAAGGCGACTGTTCTGTGATTTTTAATTTCTTTTGTTACTCTTTCAGAATAAGTACATGCAAACGTCAGGATAATACGCTTTGGGGGTTTGGGAGAATACAAAATAACCCCTAGTATCCCAGGAATGTGATACCCAATAATATAATTAGAGAAATATAAAATTTAAGAGCACTAAAACTTTGTTTAGTTAGCTTCAGGTTTAAGTTAAAATAAAAATACTACCCTTAAAAGTCATGATTACCAGCGTACCTGGGGGGTATTCCATACCCCCCAGACCCCCCGGATTTAAAATGCGAAGGTTTATGTATAAGTTCTGTAATTGCTTATATTGAATAGAAAAGACTGACTTTTTTTAGAACATATACATGCAAAAATGGTGGGAGTACGCCCCAAGGGATCTGGGGGTATACTACCCTCTAATATCCTAGTGTACCCCAAACTCAACGGCATCAAAGACAAGACAGAAAGTAAGAGTGCATGGAGTGATTGACTTTTAAACTTTTGTACATAAATATATTTATTTATGTCGCAGTAGTAAGCACCTCTGGCGGGGAGAAGGGGGGGGGGTGTCTGCGGCATAAAGTTCTTCCCTCTGTATAACCCCTAACATCCCGTATTGTAAAAAAATTGAACGAGAGTATAATCTTCGTTGAATACAATTAAAGTGCAAGCCTTAAGAGTTTCTCTTTTAGACATAATTAATAGTAACTTGGAAGCAGGGGGGGGGTAAGGGAAACATTATAGGAAAATATAAAATAAACCGTAGTATCCAAGTAATGTAATTCCAGATCGTAAGAGATTTAAACGGGATGAAAGTTTTTCATTTTGACCAAATTACTGATATACAAATATATTTTTAGTTGCACTAGTAAGCACCGCGGGAGGGGGGGGATCTGCGGCATAAAATAGTTATATATAACCCTTTCCCGGATTGGTGAAGATTTGAACGGGAGTATAATCTTCGTTGAGTATAATGCGGGTTTAATATGACACTGAAAGGCGGGCCTTAAGAGTTACCATTTGGAAATAATTATTACTAGCGAATTGAAAGAAGGGGGGGGGGATATAATATAAAATAATCACTAGTGTCCTAGTAATGTAATCCCAGATCGCAAGAGATTTTAAACGGTACGAAAGTTTTCCATTTTAATAAAAATTACTAATGTACTGGGAAACCCCCTTTTTCGGGGGGGGGGGGGGGGGGTTCGGCTCCTAATATCTTAGTATACCCCCAACTCAACGGTTTAAAAGATAGAAGGTTTGAGTGCATGGAATGATTAATTTTTACACCTTTGCGGTCTTTGTAAATAAATACATTGACCAGGGGGGGAGGAGAGAGAGGGGGAGTCTGCGGTCTGTTAGGTTTCCTAATATGTTAGATTACATAAAATTTGAATGTGCGTATAATCTTCGTTTAGTATATTTCAAGTTTAATCTGAGGCTGACGAGTTTCTCTTTTGAACATAATTACTAGTAAATTAGAAGGGGGGGGGTAAAAGCTACCCTATAGGGAAATATAAAAAAGTCCATATTATCCTAGTAATGTAATCCTAGATTACAATAAGAAATTTTAAATGGGAAAAAAAAATTAATTATAACACAATTGCTGATGTGCTGGGGGGTATTCCATACCCCCCAGACCCCCCGGTATTACAGAAGCTTTGTATTTATGATATAATTAATTTTTACACCTCTTGAATTTTTCAAAATAAATATATTCATACATAGCCGTAGCTTCATTACACACCGGGGGGCCAGGACTAACCCCCCCCTTCCCGTACCACTGTAATAATATAGATTACCCCTTAGAATCTAAGAATTACAATGAATCTGGTTAAATTACGCCAGCAAAATAATAAAAATATTGAACTTCTCGTAGCGAGTTTACTGGCATACAATCCGGGGGGTCTGGGGGGTATGGAATACCCCCCAGTACACTATCTAGTAAAGACGGTCACGGCCGGATGCTTATGTGCGTCGACTGCTAAGCCGAGATCCTCGGTTTGATCACGAGCAAAGTAAAAACTTTATTCTGACCGTCTTTCCTTTTAAATATTAAAAATGTTTAGTATACCTCGCTAGTGTACACTTGTCCACCCTTTTTCGGTTAACAAAAAAGTGATATATAAGCTTTTTATAACATGTATATCAAGCTTTTGTTAGTATGCACTAGTGTACACTAGTGCAGCATATCAGACACACCTATAATTACTGGTGTTGTACTGGGGAGAATTCCATACCTCCCAGACCCCCCGGTCTTACAGAAACTTTGTATTTATGCTATAGTTAATCTTTACACCTTGAATTTTTCAAAATAAATACATCCATACATAGTCGTAACTTCATTACATACCAGGGAGCCAGCTCTAGAACCCCCCCCCCCCGTACCACTGTTAAAATCTAAGAATTAAAATGGATCTGGTTAAATTACACCAGAAAAATAATAAAAATATTGAACTTCCCGTCGCGAGTTTCCTGGTGAAAATTATAAACGAGCCACAAAAAGTAAATTTGCTCCGAATAAAATTACGTTGATAATTTAGAATTATCAGAATTAATTTTGAATTACTTCGGAATTTGGTATTGTTTAAAATTACAGATCCGTTGCTGGGAAATTATTAATGATATTTAAATACGTTGGTTGCCATGGTTTTTAATTTAACAAAACTGTAATTATTACTTAAATTTATATCGAGCGAAACCGGGTACAGCAGCTAGTATTTTTTTATAGACAGTCGGCATTCGAAATTAGTACTCGAAGAAAGGGTTTCCGTACATTACATATTTTATTGAACCTAAAAGTATTCTAACATTTTTTCACCGCAGTTTCAGATTATGGATAATATGGTCGAGTGCTAGTCTGGCTATAAAATCAATAAATCGACATTGTGCGTTTAGAAAGCAAATTTACGAAAAATCAAACAGTACTATGTCTATGTACGTGATTAGCTCTATCGCGCAGAGCCGGATTAAATTAGAAAGGATCCGTAAGTGACGGAATCTCGTTAATCTTGTCCTGCGCGTCAGAACAAAATATGTTTTATGCCTTATCTGAATCAAAATTAAAGGAATAAAAGAAATTTGAATAAGAAGTTTTGCGATTTAGATGTTTCAATAGGAAGATAATTTGAATTCTTGACGCGTCATTAAAGTTTTTATTTCTATTTAATGTTTGCAGTTACTTGGGTATACTCATTACTTGAAAAACGTTACATGTGTTCTTCTACTTTTACGTCTTGACAATTTGCTTCAAGTTAATGGGGTTCACTTTTATTTGCGAAAGAATTAATGTCGTGTAAAATGTTATAAAACAAATTAAAAATTATTCGTGCAGGGAAGAATTGTTTACGTGACTATTTCTAGTTGCTCGTCGTTTTGGTGTTAAGTTGTTGCGCCTATCGCACGAGAGGGGGCAATTATAAAAAATAAAAAATTGTGTAAATGCCGGATTAAAATAATTAAGCGATTGTGGTCGTGCTGGAAGGTCTGGAGGTAATGATGATGGAATGCTGTTCTTTTCCTCTCGGTTTTGGATTTAGCACCTTTCGACTGCGGTTGGTTGGCTGCTCGGGTTGGGAAGGCATCCCATTGGTCGAGGGCGGTGAGGTTGTTAGTATTTAAATTAATATAAGTTTTGAAGCATGAAAATATTCACTTGCTTAACTTGGCTCTCTTGTATTCAGGGGAACACTTTTAGATGTAATCCAGAAATCTATAAGCTTAGAAACAATGAGATTGAGATGAAACGAAAATGAAAGCCCTCTGTAGAGAAATGCGTATTAAATACCGTCACAACTCACAACCCGGTACCGTCGTCCTTTTTCAACCCCCTCAAGACATCCACATTTTTCCTTGTTTCTTTAATAAATTTTGTTTTAATTTTAACTGTGCAAAGTGTAAAATGTGTAAATAGCGCTCGCTTATGACTAATTCGTCGCCATCATTTTGTAATTTGGAAGGGAATTGCAAATTCAAAAGAGAAACCATTTCCTGAATTAAATTACATTTTGGTTTAGAAATTATTTACCTATTGTCTTTTTTCCATCGCCGTACTTTTCCCTAATTCGATACGAAAAATATTTTCGGCCATCGACCGGCTGACCTAATGGTTAATTTTATCTTCACAACAACAACCGAGGGGTCGATTTTGATATCAAAACTCGATTATAAATTAACTTGTTCGTCGTTACCCTTCATTGGGCATTCTACACTTCCCACCGCGCTTATCATAATATATTTAGTACAAAAGAAAATATTTATTGTGTGTACACCAGAAATTTATCAAAATTAATGTTTTATGAAAACGTATTTCATCGTAAGGCAACATTTTTATCTTATCATGGAATAATGGCACAGAAAGCTCAACCCGAGCTTAAAACTTTGTTGCATTCATTTTCATACTTCCAACTCGCGAAAATAAAAAAAATCGCAAACTAATTAAACGTTTCCAACTTTTCTCATTTAATCTCAAAGGTATTATTTTTGTGAATTACCATGTGAATAAATTTACATCCAGCTTTTCACTTACCAGACCTACCCAAGTATTTCCCTTCGTTTCCACGTCAAAATTAAAATATTTTAATCTCTGTTTTTAAGTAAAACTAGGCTATAATTACCGAAATCACGTACTGTCAACAGAGTGCAGCTAAGATCCATTACCGCAGTGTTTTACCCGGTAATTCGAAACGTAATTTACATATATCAATCAAAGTTTTTTATTATTTCTATAAAACGAGTAAATTATAGCCGAGTGTTACCTGAAGATAAGCGGTTCCGTCTAATAATAGCAGTCAATAGTTCATAAAAAATAGCTATGGAATTATTAACGATAATAATAATAATGTGTTCGTTATGAATTATATAACTACATACTTAGTGCATTTACAATAAAGCTTTTGTAAAGCGGCTTTACCAGTCAACTACGTATAATATTTTATACGCTTCCGTTGGCATAAGTACCTGCTGCAGTAATAATTGTAAATGTATTCTTAATAAACAGGTTCAAATTCTATCTTGTAATTTACCATCGACACTTCGACGCCTGAGGTAGAAACATAACGCTAGTTATCGTTAGAATTACCCCCCCCCCCGCACCTCTTGTATCAGTTATCGATAATAATTGATAACGAGCAGTGAAATAGTTCTCGCGTAAAACAAAATAGCTTCCAACTATTTGACGACTTGATACTTAAAAATACATTAAAAATTGGTTCAAATCGATTTCAATTATAGTACAACATCAATTATATCTGGCTGGGGGGTATTCCATACCCCCCAGACCCCCCGGTTTGCAATATTTTACACTCTGTACGCCCTATTCGCCTGCGACGCGCATGAATGCATTAACGAGATTCTTCCAAATCGACTGATTATCATAGATTTATTAACAGTTAATAATTTAATGGACCAAAAGATAAAAATATATAAAAGAATAACAACGGAAGAAAACTACGTTAATCGTAAAACAAAATAGCTTCCAACTATTTGACGACTTGATACTTAAAAATACATTAAAAATTGGTTCAAATCGATTTCAATTATAGTACAACATCAATTATATCTGGCTGGGGGGTATTCCATACCCCCCAGACCCCCCGGTTTGCAATATTTTACACTCTGTACGCCCTATTCGCCTGCGACGCGCATGAATGTATTAACGAGATTCTCCCAAATCAATTGATTATCATAGATTTATTAACAGTTAATAATTAAATCCACCGAAAGATAAAAATATATGCAAGCATAACAACGGAAGAAAAATTATCCGCTTCCGCGACTAAACGATGAAGTTAGATCTTCGTTTCAAATACTAAAATATCTAAAATAATCAAACTTAACAAAATGTTAAAATAATAAAATTTTAACTGTTAAGTAAATAATACATACTACGAAGTAAATATAATATTTAAAGAAACCAAAATGACAATAATTCACATTTAACAGGGTTGAACTTGAAAATAGAATTTAGTTGAAAATAGAATTCTGAAAAAAATACGCTATATAAATGATAAAAATTACTTAAAAATAAAAATAAAACTAAAAAACTCTGTAACACAATGTAAAGGCCCTTATTTCACGATTATTTTCGAAATAATCATTTCTATAGCGTAATTTTTTTCAATTTTCCCCCTCAAACTAATTTCCCCCCCCCCCACCGGCTGTTTAAACTATGTACGATCCGGAAAAAACTGTTAATGTTTTTCTATTATCTGATCGTCTTCGACGCGCATGAATAAATTAACGAGATTCCACCAACGGTGAAATGGTCGCCATCATGTTGACTATCCTTACTGGATAATTTCCTGGAAAGCTAAAAAAAAATATGGTAACAAAATTAAGTTTCGAAATGGCCGGAAGCGGAAATACACCAGAAAAAAATTCACTTGTAAGTAATATTCTATTATTCACTTCGGCGACTTTAGATCTTCGCTTCGAATATTAAAAATTCTACTTATTTGACCGAATTCGAAGCTCCGCCCCCCCTCCCTTTTCTAATACAGAACTTTATTCCTTATCTTTTTCTCCCCTTAAAAGCCAAATTCAATTTTTTATCATTTTTCCAGAGCCTCGAAACTGCAATGTTTTAATTGTAGACGAACTCATTTACAAAAATTATATAATATATCGGAATATTCAAGACCGAAAATGTAAAACTGTAAAATTCCAATAGTCTAACTGTGAGAAATTTTGTTAGATTACGCTCTACTATGCGCTTAAAATTGTTTGTCGAGAGCAGAACTTTTTCCAATTTTCTGCTAGTAACCGACGCGCATGAACTAATTAACGAGATTCTCCTAAGTCTAGAACCTGAATCATTGAAATGTATAGTATATTTAGTAAATTATTGATTATCCATAGCCAACATTTTACTAAGCCCCCCCCCTTTGAATTTCATTTTTAATACATTGATTGTATCTGCCTGGGGGGTATTCCATACCCCCCAGACCCCCCGGTCTTGCAACAGTTTAAATCGTGACCGCTAACTTTGAATAGATTTGGTTAGTTCTACCAAGCGAAAAGCAGCTAAGAGCTGCAAAATCTGAAATCCTCAAGATTAAAAATTCACAGCTCTTTGAGGAGAGAGAAGTTGCTCATTAATCCATTCAGGCGCGTCGGTGGCGATCAGATACTAATAAAAAAGATACCTTTTGAAAAATTGTGTATTTAAAAAGCAGGGAGAGGTTTGAATTTCAGATCTTATTTTCAACCTTAAGGTTGAGAAAAAAAGTAAGAAGTAGAATTATGTCCGAAAACTGCTAGAAAAATCTAAATGATATTGGCACAGTCATATTATTTATACAATTTTATTTTTATTTAATTTAATTTTTATAGATTTCGTTAGTTCTACAAACATAAGAGTAGTCGGAAGGCAGCCGTAGAGGTCGAAATCCTCAAGATTCAAAATTAATAACTTTGGGTGAGTCGGAAAGCATGTTTAGCCCTCCCAACCGCGCTTTCAATACAAATCCGTCAGTAAGCGCTTTAGTTTTAGTGCGCCTTTTGTGTTTTATTAAAACCGCCCCTGCAAACGCGTATGAGTACAAGATTAACAATCTCGTTAATCCATTCAGGCGCGTCGGTGACGAACAGATACAAATAATAAAAATACCGTTTTAATTTTATGAAATATAAAATTATTAAACCACCCTAAGAAAACTGGATGTATTTCAAAAGTACTTTGTTTCTAGACGGGGGGGGGGGGATCGGTAAAAAAAATTGAGTAATTAAGAATTAGTTTTCTAATAAATCGGTATAAACTGAAGTTTGAATTTGGGATCCTACCTTCAATCTTAAGGTTGAAGAGAAAACGTAAGTAAGAAGTGGAATTATGTCTAAAAACTGTAACGCAGTCTGAATAATATTTGCACAGACATAATATTTTATAAAAATTTTAATTTTATTTAATTTACATAAATGTAATTTCCAATTTGTAGACAATCCGGACATTCTTTCGACGTAAAAGCAATCAGATAGGTTAATTAAAGAAACGCCGGCGTCACAGGAAATATCGCGAAGAATAGTTGGAGAATCTCGTTAATCCATTCATGCGCGTCATTTAAATTTAAAGTATCCAGTTTAAACTGTTATGAATTTAGTGGTTTAGCCAGACATAATCAATTAGATGATTCTGTCTGGTTAGCCAGTACGCCCTGATTGTGAGGCGAGAAATCGTGTAATTCAACTTCGGAACTCAATTCCCTAATTATCGTCGAGGACGTAACAACTGTGTACATACCGAAACATTATTATTCATTCAGTCGCAAAATAAATATTAACACAAATGACGAGATCGTGTTAACTTCCAATCCATCAAACGGAATCAATGGTGTCCATCTTGAGCCATCAGAATTTAAAACTATTACGAGTTCATAATGGAACTTCATAACTTTAAAGTTAAATAAATGAAAAATTTAAGCTTTTTTTAATTTCCCTTAGTGCGTACTCACATTTATTATTCATTGTTTTCAAGGGCGTCCGGTACGTTAACCACTTCCAGGAGGGTTGGAAAGGTTTGCAAATTGCGAAAAATATTTTGTTGTGTTTCTGCTGCAGGTTTCCTGGATCAATAATTCTTTCTAATGGTCTCCTTATGATCCCATAGGTAATGTTACCACCGACGCCTCGATTAGTATTCCGTTAGCGACCCTTTTTGATGTGTCTTCGCATTCATTGCAGTGCAACTCGGGAACCCGGTCAACCAAGCGAACGCAATAATGAGAAAGCGGTGCAGCGCTAATCAATACGGAAGTATCAACACGAAATAATCCGTTTGTCTCGCGATTTCTAATCGGAAAAATAGAAAATTAGCATTTTTTAAATTATCTCTTCGCATGTCGACGCTCAAGATTGGCTAGCTTAGGCTAACGCTATCTGTAATTAGCGCTCGAGGAGTTTAAAAAATGCAAATGTTTTGATGGTTTTATAGCCTGAATTGTTTAGATTTAATATTTCTTTTGTTTTTGGCGTTTTTTAGCGACGGTCCTCGAAGGGTTCACGAAAGTTTCTTTAAAATTGTTTTTGTCGGCAAGGAAGCTCTTCATATTAACAATTCCAGTATGAGCTGAACATGTGAATAATTTCAATTTGCGAATACTTTAGGTAATCTTGTAAATATTTAACATAACGGAAATTCCAATTTATTATTAGGTCTCTCAATGGTAAGTGATTTCATAACATAAAACGAAAATCCATAATAAGGACGACGGAATTTTTCCTACGCAGGAGAATCTCCGGAATGTTCATATTTTTTTACGTCTTTGGTATGTCATAATTATTATGTTTACGATTTGTTGGACAAATTTTAGCTTTTTTCCTTCTGGAGGTAATCGTTTTATCGATTTTATCTCGAATTACGTTTTCACAGTCGATTATTAAAATGATGATGACTGCTGGTAATTACGGTTGGTGTCATTTTTAAATTCTTGATTTCCTGTTTGTATAAAACACTTTTTTCGAGTTTATTACTTCTGAGGTAAATAACACGTTGATGGTTTTTTTACTTCTTGGAGCAGTTAGAAATAATGGTAATTGCAAAAGAGGTCACCGTTGAAAAAACGGGTTTCGAGCTCGAGGCCGAATTATAGGATAATCGAGCAGGCCGGTTCTGTGTGGAGTGAGATTTGTCACTGCGGAGGAATGTAAAAGTTTATGATCGCTCGTGAACGAGTCGGACCAGAAAATTTACGATCCGGCTCCTGAGGATCAGACTTGCAAGTACAAACAAATGATCATTAAGGTTATAGCATCAGATAATCGCTTTTGTAAACGCGCGCCTCGGAGCAGCGCCTTCACATATTTCTTCGTCTCTGTTTAACGCCAGTAAATAAGAGGAGAGTGAAAAACCCATCAACCAGAAGCAAATCATTTGGTTATGAATAGCATCTTCGGAGATTATCAGATTAAATTTGATGTTGTTACTATGATGCGGTTATAAAATCATTAGCATGAGATTCTCTTCGACGGAATTCCAGATTGAATTGTGGTACTTACAACAACAATCAAACACAACTCGAGAGAGTTGCAACTCGACTGACAATTCACTTTAAGAGTCTCGCAAACTCCCACATAAAAATTTTCTCTTTTACTTTGACTGTAAACAATTTTCCGCTGAAAATGTAAGCGTTCATAAAATTAGAGAAATTCGACTCCACATACCATTACCTCCCAAGCAGGTAGTAGTGGCGCCCTGTCGTTAGGGTTGCATACGTGTTAGAAAATACGGAAGTGAAATTAATTGAAAAGAGGAGAAACAATTTTTTAGACTGCGCCAGGCCGTGGGACATAAATATTTCTCAGGAATACTTTCGCTTTTTGTGTGAATGGCTGAAGAATGAGTGGTAGATACAAATTATATACACACAAAACGGAAATGTTTCGCGTTTCCTATTGAAACTGCTTAGTGCGTGTGCGTTTCAAAGAAAAATTGATACATTTAAAAGATTTGATCTAACAATAACGCTCTTCTCTTTTCACATTCACGACATATTTTGCAAGAGAAATTTTTCGTGTTTTTGATAAAGTGCGTCTCGTAGCGAGTGGATGAGTCGGTGGTGGATATGAAAACTCGAACCGGAAGTGAGGAGTTTTCTCGTTTGAATCCGATGTTTCACGATCAATAAGCACTCCGAACGAAGGAAGAGCTGGAGAAGGAAACGAACATTGATGTTTTCGGGGAGTTCACAAAGGTAGGAAAATGCGAGTGTAGAATTTCTAAAATATGTTCCAAAAGTTGTCTTGGCCACATTTTCGCCACTTTTTACGACTCTCTCACTCGGCAGTGTAACCGGCCTATGCGGAGTTCGCCCTGTTGCCTGGGACGTAGCAGGAAAGTTGCTTATTAACTACTGCTACCTAAATACTTTATTTGAGTCGGTTTAAATTCAACTTTGCTACTATCCGGAGAACTCCGGCCAGGCAGCAGGATATTTTATACAGCAGCAATAATAGCGTGTGACAGTTTATCAAAATACTACGTTTATGGATTCTGTCATTTATACCTGACCGCATTTACATTTTCGCAATTTCTCATTCACTTTATTTCAAATTTAACCTAATTGAAAAATCGACCAAAATTTTACGCCCATTTTACTACCCCAACTCTTCCTAAGTGAAATAAAACACTTTTTGTCCATATTTCTTTTCTTATTGCTTTCTTAATCGACCATAAGAAACTCATTTGATAAACTTTTAACTAAATTATCCTCATTTCTTAAACTTTAATTTTATAATCTCGCAAATACCTCACGATCACACATTAAACTTTTCTTTATTATTCATTAAATTTTACGTTATGTTCAATCATTAATTTTTCTACCATTACCATCTACTTCCATTACGAAGACGTCCTCTCCTCCATTTCCACCGCCAGGACATCATTAATTACTAAAACACTAATCCATACTCTTTCATTCTCCCCCCCCCCCGTTTGATACTAAACCGGTGTGAAACTTTAGAAACACAATAATCTGGTGTATAATATCTAGCACGTGCAGACCCCTCATTTATGTAGTTTACAATATTTGCGCAAAAAAAAATTTCTAAAATTATATGCGCTTAGGGTCGTATAAAATCACCCCCTAGTTTCCCTGTTAACTATCTCCCATATTGTCTTAGAGATATTGTTCGCATTGTTAATGCCTGCTAGTTAACTCATTCAGACGATGAGTAAGCTAAATTTTCCATCGTGAGTCATTATTACAGTGCCTTTATTTGTGCATCACTCGGTACAATTAAAATCAAAGTTCTATCATTTTACGGTTGTTTTTTTAAACTATTTATTTATCGGGTACTGGAGGGTATTTCATACCCCCCAGACCCCCCGGTTTGGTTTGGTGTTATAAAATTAATATTATTAAATAGGAACCTTTATCACACACAATTAGTTCTTTGTGGTCTTGGGGGAGGGGGACCTATTAGTTTTTTTTTAACATAATTACTAAGTCAACTGGGGGGTATTCCATACCCCCCAGACCCCCCGGTTTCGGTACTCAAAGGTTTTAGTGTAAATTTTGTAATTTATTTTATTAAATATAAAGCTTTAATTTTTTACAATGTGAAGAAGTACATATAAAAGTCGCTAGAGTACACTTCGGGAGTCTGGGAATATGCAACACCCTTCAGTACACCCTCTATAATCCCGATATACCTCAGGTTTTGGGTTTCAAAGACACAAAGCTTAAGTGGATGGAGTGATTGATATTTATACCTCTTCAGTCTTTGTAAATAAATACTAGCACATGTCGCAGCAGAATAGACCAAAGGTTTTAAATACCCCCCCCCCCTCCTTGTACAGCTCCCAGTATTCTAGATCGCAAAAAATTTAAACGAAAGTAAAACTTCTTTTAGTTAATTTTGAATTTAAACTGACACTTGAAGGATTAAAGTGATTCTATTAGTTTTCCTTTTAAACATAATTCTACCCCCCCCCCTCCAGACCCCAGGTTTTAATAACTGCAAGTATTGTGTAAGTTCTATAATTTATTGTATTAAATAGAAAACTTTTACTGTTTAAGAACAAATACATCTAAAATTCGCAGCGGTAGTCACCGGAAGCCTAAAAGTATAGAATACTCCCCCCCCCCCCCCGGGTACACAACTTATTATCCTAGCCTAGATTAAAAAAGATATGAACGTGAATACAAACTTTGTTTAGTATATTTCGGGTTTAATGTAAGACTAAAGTACAGACCTTAAAGTTTTCCTTCTGAACATAATTACTAGTAAACTTGGGAGGGGGGGGATATAATTTACTCGCTTATCGTTTTTTCTAAATTTGCTTTCGTTGGCTTACAAAATCGTGTGACAAATCCGATATAAAAGCTTTCTCTAACATTTACGTAATAGTTTTATGTAATGCAGTATACCAAAAATATCTATAATTATTGGTGTCGTCCTGGGGGGTATTCCATACCCCCCAGACCCCCCGGTTTCAAAAACCAAAGTATTATCCGTGAGTTTCGTAATTAGATTTATTAAATAGGAAACTTTTACTCTTTTAAAACAAATACATATAAAAGTCACAGCAGTTTGCTCTGGGGGGTTTGGTGGTATGAGATATCCAATAATAGCCCAGCACACCTCAGACTCCCCAAAAATTTTTTTATACTTCTTCAGTTTTTCTAAATCGCATTGGTACGGACCAGGACATCAGGAAGTCTAGATATTTAGAATAACCCCCACCCCTATTATTTAAATCCCAGTTCTTTGAAAATTTGCTTTCTTTCGCTAACAAAATCGTGATATAAATGTAAAACAAAAGCTGTCTACAGTGCTATTTTTAGCAAGATTTGGTTAGCGTACACTAATGCAACATCCCCCCCCCCCGGTTTTAACAACGGAAGATTTTGGTTTTATTAAATAGAAATCTTTCACTCTTTGAAAATAAATACATGTAAAAGCCGCAGCAGTACCCTCTGGGGGTCTGGGAAAATGCAATACCCATTGGTACACTCCCTGATATTTTAGTAGGCTCCAGACCCCCCCCCCCCCCCTTCCTCTCGTTGATTTATATTGTAAGTCTCAAAAATCCTGAAAATCTAGAAAAATCATTGAAAAACCAGAAAAATGCTATTAATTTAGCTGAATTAACTGCAGTTAATTTTTTTGTTTCTTTAATTTTTCGCGACAGAAGTCCGCTGTGTAAATAAAAGGAAAATCAAAGAGAAATCTAAGAAAATTACTTAAGTAGATATTTAATATAAAAAAATTTATGTTGTTATTTCCCTCTGGTTTCAGGCAGTAACGTAACCAGAACGGACCGGAGAGGGAGAAGGGGGAAAAGGGGAGAGGGGAGAGGGAACAAGGAAAAAAAATTACATGACTTACATTTATTTTTCAGGTTCAGACTTTAAGAAATCTTGAACAAATACAAAATTTTATAAAAGTCAAATTTAAAGATTTACGTCGTTATAAAAGCAATTGTTTTACTTTACTGCCTGCGACTGGCGGCAATAAAGTACTTTAATAAAATAAAATGTTTAAAAAAATTATTATAACTAAATTTTAAAAAGTAAGTTATATTGTTACAGACTGGCAGAACATCTTCGGCTTTTCAAACCGGGGGGTCTGGGGGGTATGGAATACCCCCCAGTACAACACCAGTAATTATAGGTATGCTTTCCGGGCGAAGACGGTCAGTTTAAGTTTTTACTTTGCTCGGGATCTCGGCTTAGCAGTAGACGCACATAAGCATCCAACCGTGACCGTCTTTACTAGAGAGTGTACTGGGGGGTATTCCATACCCCCCGGACCCCCCGGATTGTACTACAGACTTTACATGTTTACCCCCCAGTACACGATTAATTATATGTGTGTTTGAGGTACTGCTCTAACCAAATCTTGATGTAAATGTTATAGAAAGCTTTTACATCACGATTTTGTTGGTAAAAAATGGTGGACTAGTGTACACCAGTGCAGTGTACCAAACACACTTTTGATTTAAAATAAAATATAAATAAATAAATTTAAAATTAAGAAAAGAAGTAAGTTGAATTATTACAGACTGACGGGTCTGGAGGGTATGAAATACCTTAACCGTTTTCAAACCGGGGGGTCTGGGGGGGTATGGAATACCCCTCAGTTACAGTCAAAACTGTTCTATTAAAATGAAATGTTTAAAATAATTATTACAAATAAAATTTAAAATTAAGAAAAGAAGTAAGTTGAATTATTACAGACTCACGGGTCTGGAGAGTATGAAATATCTTAGCCGTTTTCAAACCGGGGGCCTGGAATACCCCCCAGTTACAGCCAAAACTGTTCTATTAAAAAGAAATGTTTAAAAAAATTGTTACGAATGAAATTTAAAATTAAGAAAAAAAGTAAGTTGAATTATTACAGACTCACGGGTCTGGGGGGTATGGAATACCCCCCCCCCCCCAGTTACAGTCAAAACTGTTCTATTAAAATAAAATGTTTAAAAAAATTATTATGAATGAAATTTAAAATTAAGAAAAGAAGTAAGTTGAATTATTACAGACTGACGGGTCTGGACGGTATGAAATATCTTAGCCGTTTTCAAACCGAGGGGTCTGGGGGGGTATGGAATACCCCTCAGTTACAGTCAAAACTGTTCTATTAAAATGAAATGTTTAAAATAATTATTACAAATAAAATTTAAAATTAAGAAAAGAAGTAAGTTGAATTATTACAGACTCACGGGTCTGGAGAGTATGAAATATCTTAGCCGTTTTCAAACCGGGGGCCTGGAATACCCCCCAATTACAGTCAAAACTGTTCTATTAAAATGAAATGTTTAAAAAAATTATTATGAATGAAATTTAAAATTAAGAAAAGAAATAAATTGAATTATTACAGACTGACGGGTCTGGAAGATATGAAATATCTTAGCCGTTTTCAAACCGGGGGGTCTGGGGGGTATGGAATACCCCCCAGTTACAGTCAAAACTGTTCTATTAAAATGAAATGTTTAAGATAATTATTACAAATGAAATTTAAAATTAAGAAAAGAAGTAAGTTGAATTATTCCAGACTGACGGGTCTGGAAGGTATGAAATATCTTAGCCGTTTTCAAACCGGGGGGTCTGGGGGGTATGGAATACCCCCCAGTTACAGTTAAAAACAAATTTAAAATTAGTAATCAAAGTCGCCAGTGATACTCAAATAAGTTAAAAATTTCCTTTATCATAAAACAAAAGAATCTCGACTTTTCACCTTAACTGTTCCCCCCCCTCCCCCCGCGGACGGTCTGCTACAGTTTAAATTGTTATTCATAAGTGCTTGAGAGTCAAGTGCATAAAAGAGTTGTTAAGAGTTTCCGTCAGTGATGTTTGGTGCCATTTCTGTGACGTCAGATGCCAGCACATTTTATTTTTTGTCGAGTTTTTCCGATTGATTTATTCATCAGCGTTTTGTGCATTTTTGTAGAACCAAATTTTTTTACAACAGCAAGGCGTGGGACTAAAATCCCCCCCCCCCTTCTCATTCCACTTTTATAAGTTTTAATGTTTTTACGTGTTACGATGAAAAGTTGTCTGTATCTTTTGAAAACTAGCAGAAAAATATTTTATGTTATCTCGTGAGGGATCCACAACCCCAATCTCTTGAGATACTTTCAGGATCCGTTCGTGCATTCGGCTCGTTTTCGTACCACTGTTTTATGTTCGAATTGCCTTTAGAAACTGCGTGCGTTCAGGAGGTTAAACAATTATTCACTAAAAAAATTTGGTTTGCATTCCCAATTAAAAAAAAGCTCGTAATGCAGGCGCTAAATTTAAAAAAATTGTGAAAACGAACCGCGATGTAGTTAATTAAGTCCAGACGTGAAAAGTTAAAATTTATTCGACAAACTGCTAACACGAAGTAGATTATTGGTTTATTGATTGCTCATTATCGTAGGTGCGTGCCTCATTTATTTATTTATTCATAGTATTTTTTAGGTCTTTTGAAGTTACTCCATATGTTTGATGGATCAACGAAGCTATTGTACATTTTACGTTTTTATTAAAATTTGCATACAATTTGTGATACATTTTCTAATAAATTCGAGTCATGCGAGGGAAAAACGAGTGAGCGAAGCAAATGCCCCGAGAGAATGCGCCAAAAATTCTAGATTCGTTGACAATTTGTAATTTAGAATTACATTTTCGCCAGCAATTAGAGCGGGCTAAAATATTCAGAAATCAATTAGGAATTTCCCAAAAAAAAAAAATCATTTTCCTCGCAACAAGGAAACTGATAAGAAATTTTTCGTGTGCTTAATGGATTAGAGGAGGATATTTAGTTATAAAGGCAGACATTTCGTGCTTTATTCAAACATAAAAATTGATTTGAAAGCTTTCGTATTAAAAATCAATTAATATAAAAAAACAATAAATAGTTAACGGAAAAGCGAAACCCAAAAATAAACCACCTTGTCGTGATGCAGACTTTTTATCGTTTTTCCATTTGCATAGGACGAATCTGAAAGCTTATACGATTTTCCATCATTTAAGCTCAATCTCATTATGAAAAGAATAACCGCAAACGGGACATTAACCCGTGTTCGAAGCAGCTTAGGGTCGAAACAAATTGAAATTTTCCTTAACACCGCCACCTACATTTTCCCAATACTCGAAACGATTTTTATATTTCTTTTGCAATAATTTCGTGGGAGAAAGAGAAAAAAGCTGTCACTAAATAATTCACTCGTCAAGTGCAGAGATGTAGCCGTGCCTTACCTTTCTTGAAAATCGAATAAATTGTCATTCATCTACTTCACAAGTTTCAACTGTCACTTGCATCGTTTTTCCAAAAAAAAAAAAAAATGTAACATCGACGCAACAATAAATTCGGAATTTTAAATTAAACATTGATTACTTTTTTATCACTTCATTAATCAAATTTTCAGGTTTTCTCCGACTTCAATGGCGACGCGACGCCGACGCTCCGGTCGAGGAACCCCATTCTTTTCGCCACTTAAAAATTTTAATTAAATTTTCCAGCCCAAAAAGTGGAAAAAAAACACCGTTGGGATAGCATGCAAAAAATTGTGGTGGAACAATCATCGATCGACTTACCGATATTTCGTGTCGTCTAATGCTGTCGAAGGTTCGAATCGATCCTGGAAGCAAAAAAAGACATAAATAATAAAAGCTAATAATAATTAAATAGTTTTGGATTCGTGAAACTAAGTTAGAAAATTAATTGTTGGTAGTTTCCAGGCAAGGTTTTGGGTAAAACTATTTGGGTATTAATGATGTCGAGCGTAAGTAACATGGGTCTGGTACATAATGTACCATCCGAATAGGAAATTACGATAATAAATAATGTATTCCTCGAGTTTCGATATCGTCGACTGTAACTTTTAATATCAGTTGATCGCAGGTGTAACTTTGCTGAGTTTACTGTGGCGGAGCATCCGTTGGTAATATTTTTAGTTTTATAACGGTCCATAAAAAAACTAAACTTCTCCACTGAAATATGGGCTATTTACTTATATGAAAATGTACTTCGGGCTCTGTGGTCTGTCAAAATCGATTTGAATATTTAAGTTTTAAACTATGTAACGAGAAATTGCCAACGTTCGCTCTTACAATGGAACTTCGTGGTCTAAGAGAATGGTTATTGCGCTTTCCAACTTGCTAAGTGTCGAAACTTGCTTTAAATTGATTTTTTTTTTATTGCACTGCAAGCCAACTATTCAATATTAAAACGTTTGTCAAGATGCTCGCCTTAAACGACAAACGTTTTAATTTTACAACTTTCATAACTCTCATCTCTCACTCTCCACTACGTCAAAATTTTTTTTTCAAAATTTCAAATCAATCCGTCGAGCCGTTTTTGAAATAAATACGAAAAACTCCTGACAGACGCGCATGAGTGGATTAACGAGATTCCCGACATATTCCAATATTACATAAACCATTCTTCAGAGTTGGAAAAAATAATAACAGTATTTAAAATTTAACGATATATATTGCCATGTGTTTTTATTTTTTTTTTTAATATGATTTTTAAATGCGCTAAGCTAAGTCGACGTAAAAAAAAATTTGTATAATAATAGTTACTAGTATTTTAATGGGAAAGATAATTAAAAATGTAATTGAGAAAATTTACGGTGAAAAATTGTAGCAATATTGAAAATTTAATGGGTAATAAAAGTTATATACGATCGTACATACAGCAAGAATTTATTAAAAACTAGTAATAACCTTTTACAATGAATTTAAAATAAAAGATTTTGCATGGCGATAATAGCAAGCATAATGGCAACACAAAAATAAAATAATTTATTTAATCGATCAAAGTTGATTATTTCATGGCTCCATTGAAGAAAGAGTCATAGCAATATATATCTAAAATAATTGAGTTGTGCCGTTCTCTCGTTATCTTCTTACATTTTCAGGATATAAAAGACAATAAAAGCTGCAAGATCAACAAAACACATTTTTACACAATTATTATTAAAATATGCTGTGCGGCCTGAAGGCCGCAAAGTCTGGTCTCCCAAACTAAAGTAATAAATTAACCAATTTTATTTATTTCTCGAAGGTGCTAAGCTTGTAAGTTTTACGTACTATAACAGATTACCAAGATTGTGCGGCCTGAAGGCCGCACTGTGTGATACCTATACCCTACATTAATAAATTGATCCTATTCTGCCACTATTCCGTCATACAACCTAGACAATCAAGTTTAATGGAAATTTACACAAATTAAATAATTTATTTATTTAATTTACAATAAATTGTTGCTGTTAGAAATCAGTGGCGAAACAAAAGGTGGGAGGTAGAGTCCTCTTAAGTTGAATTAAAAGTCAATCAGAATTCAGCACTAAAAATAATTTAACTTAACCCAGCCCGAAGCCTCAGTCACTGCTTAGAATAAAATGATTTTTTGTAATGCTCTGAGAGCGGTGGGAGGGGGGATTATTCTGACAAGTATAAAGTTGGGGATCACTGATCTCAACACTCAACCGGATAAAGTAGTGTTCAGATTAGTAAATTTTTATAGTTAACCTAAAAAAATTGTAAAGTTACAGGAAGTTCTCGCTCAGTGCGGCCTGAAGGCCGCACAACCTAGGCAATCAATAATATATTATTATATTGAAATATTACATATTCAATGATGTGGCCTCAGTCAAAGTTTGGGACTTTGGTTACGCCACTGTTTGAAATAAAAAAAGATTTGTAATGCCCTTGAATGGAAAGAAGGGGGGGGGGAGGTGATTATGTTCACAAACATAAAGTTCGGGCTTGCTATTCTATTACATATTCTGGACAGGATAGAGGTCTAAATTTTTTTGTAAAGTCAGATTGGTAAATTCTTCTTTCTAACCTAAAAAAAAGACAAGTTACGGAGAGTAGCGGATCAGTGCGGCATTCAGGCCGCACAACTTCGGAAATCAGTAATATGTTAATAAAATATTACTTATTCAATTATTTGGCTTCAGTCAAAGTTGCGGGCTTTGGTTACGTCACTGCTTAAAATAATAAATATTTTTTAATGCTTTTTTTATGCACGAGAATAAAAGTTTAGAATCTCTGGTTTAATAAAATAATTTCCTCAGGATCAAAAGCAAAATTTTTCTGTCATTCAGATAATTAAAAAAAATTTATTGCTGACTTAAAAATGAAGAGGTTACAAAGAGTGCTAGCTCAGTGCGGCCTTCAGGCCGCACAACATAGGCAATCAATAATATATTACTTTGGCATCATCTAACATTTCGGGCTTTGGTTACTTCATTGTTTAAAATAAATTTTTTGGAAAGAGGAGAGGTTTATGGTCACATGTATAAAGTTGGGGACCACTGGTTTAATAAAATAATTTCCATAAAATCAAGAGCAACATTTTTCTGGCATTCAGATGATTAAAAAAATTTTATTGATAAGGCAATTACAAAGAGTGCTAGCTCAGTGCGGCCTTCAGGCCGCACAACCTAGGCAATCTATAATATATTATTAATGTATTACTTTGGCATCATCTAACATTTCGGACTTTGGTTACTTCATTGTTTAAAATAAGAATTTTTTGTAATGATTTGGAAAGGGGGAAGATTTATGATCACAAGCATAAAGTTGGGGACCACTGATTTAATAAAATAATTTCCATGGGATCAAGAGCTAAATCTTTCCGTCGTTCAGATGATTAGAAAAATTTTATTGTCGACTTAAAAAATTGGCAAGTTGCAGGCAGTGCTGGCTCAGTGCGGCCTTCAGGCCGCACAACCTTGGCAATCAATAATATATTATTATTGTATTACTTTGGCATCATCTAACATTTCGGGTTTTTGTTACGTCATTGATTGAAATAAGAATTTCTTGTAATGCTTTGCAAAGGGGGAAGATTTATGGTCACAAGCATAAAGTTGGAGACCACTGGTTTATAAAATAATTTTCACAGGATCAAGAGCAAAATTTTTCTGTTATTCAGATGATTAAAAAATTTTTATTGCCGACTTAAAAAATTAGGAAGTTACAAAAAGTGCTAACTCAGTGCGGCCTATAGGCCGCACAACCTAGACAATCAACAATATATTATTAATGTATTACATTGGCATCAGGTAACATTTCGGATTTTGGTTACGTCATTGATTGAAATAAGAAGTTTTTGTAATGCTTTGGAAAGGAGAGAGGTATATAGTCACAAGCATAAAGTTGAGGACCACTGGTTTAATAAAAAAACTTCCACAGAATCAAGCGCTTAATCTTTCGGTCATTCAGAGAATTAAAAACATTTTATTGCCGTCTTAAAAAATTGATATGCTACAGGAAGTGCTAGCTCAGTGCGGCCTTCAGGCCGCACAGCCTATGCAATCAATAATGTTATTAAAGTATTACTTATTCAATTGTTTGGCATCAGCTAAAGTTTCGGGCTTTCGTTGCGTCACTGCTTAAAGTAAGAAATTTTTTATACTGTTCTCAAAGGGGGGAGGCTATGTTCTCAAACATGAAGTTGGTAACCACTGGTCTAATAAAATAATCTCAATTGTGTTGAAAACTAAGCTTTTCTGTCATTCAGAAGATTAGAAAATTTGTATCAGTAATTCTAAAAAAATTGTTCGAGTTAGTGCTGACTCAGTGCGGCCTTCAGGCCGCACAACCTAGGCAATCAGTAATATGTTATTAAAACATTCAATTGTTTGTCCTCAGCTGAAGGTCAAACAAGAAGAATTTTTTTTGTAAAACTCTGAAAGCAGGGGGAAGGGGGGCAGAGGAGAGGGGAGAAGAAGGTCACCAGCATAAACTTGAGAACCACTGGTCTAGTAAAATAACACATCTGTCATTAAGATCAGTAAATTTTTATTGATAACCTAAAAAATGAGAAGTTATGGAAAGTGGTGTCTCAGTGCGGCCTTCAGGCCGCACAGTCCAAATATTTAAATTTTCATGTTAGCCAATGTTTAGAGTTGCTGCTTAAAATAAGAAAACTTTTTTGTAATGCACTGGGAGCGGGAGGGGGGGGGGTTTATAAATATTTTATTGCTAACCTAAAAAAATTTAAAAGTCACAGAAAGATAATAAGTAATATATTATTAAAATAAAGGTATCTTGGAGAAAGCTGATAATATTTTTATTCACCATTAATTTTCAGCTGTCGCTCAGTTATTATTACTTTAAAAACCAAAACAAAAATTGAACAAATTAATATGCAGTTTCTCAAAGTCAAAGAAAAACTGAGGAAACCAAAATAAGTGAGCGTAAGAAAAACAACCCAGGTGTGTGACCCCTCGACTATGGAAATCGATCTTTCACTAACAAAATTTTAGCATTGGTTTGTATTATACAGTTACCGCTGAAGCTACAACAACTTTGAATAAATATTTGCTAATAAAACATAAATTTTTCGTTGTGTAAACGGTAATTTATAAAAATTTCATACAAATTGGTTACGAAGCACAGGTGTTCGGTAAGGAAGCCAATGTGATTAATTCGAACCGAAAAAAAGTATTACAAAATCAGAAAGTATGTTATATTATTATAATTGATCAATTTTGATTGAGGAAACAGGACCGTTGCAGAATACTTTTATGATTTAGTAATAATAAACAACGGTAAACGCTTTAAATCAAAAAAGTTTAAAATAAATCTCAAGAAACCCGAAACTTCCGCGATTAGAGGCTTTTTTGGCTCCTAGGTGGCGCCAGCGCAATTAATCACCACGGAATGGTTTCGTGTGTAAAATTAGAAAAAAGATCATAAAATCTAAGTTCAGAATTCAAAATATACAGAGGCGGTCGTTAAAACGCCAACGGCTTTTGTTTTGAAAATAAATAAGTCGAATTTATCACAAACATTAAAATTCTTCACGAAAACCTCTCCGAGATAGTAAAACGTAAAATTTCCCGAATTTTACGATTCAAATAGCAATAGAAAAAAAAACATAAAAATATTGACATTTCCAAAATTACCACTCAAAATAGACATTTAATTACAGTAGGTAGGAAACTAATTAAAAGTTCCCCGAAATCCACTCCCGATAATTTTTCGATAATCTCCAATTATTTTTAAAATGTCATATTTAAAATTCTATTAAAAAAGCAGTCGACCATCAGTTTTCAATCGAAGTCTGAATACTAAAAAACGACCACGTCAAAATTTTCCTGTGATAAATAATGTAAGCAAAAAAAAAACTAAAATAAATAAAAGAGATTTTTAGTTGGTTAAAATACGAAAGAAAAATTGTAGCCTCGCTTTTTCTGTTATTTTAAAGCCGACTCAACAACATTAATTTACATTTCCACTACGCAAGGGATATTCCGCATTATTGACCAGTTTTCATATTTTCAAATCACTAGGACTTGTTTGTTTACTCAATTATAGATTAAAATGCGTGTAATCAGACTTAAAATTTCAAAAATTACAGGAGTAAGAGGATTTGCTGCCATTGTTTCACAACAAATTCGGTTGTTTTCCTAAATTTCATTTAAATTTAATCGCGGAAATGCTGAACTATTTTGTTTTTCACGATTTACATATTGTCCCCCCCCCCCACCTCGTTGACAGCATTCGGAGGCGGAATAGGAATACTTCAGTTATTTACGATAATGAAAATCCACTAAAAAAAACTAGCGAAAGTATGCTATTCCTATTTGCTAAAAATATATACCGGAGGTCTATGAATAAACTAGGTGGGGGGGGGGGGGAGTATTGCGATAAAAATAAAGTCTTCCTGTAAATTACCGTACCTGGCAGACCGCACGTAGTTAATAAATAACTTTAAAAAAAATTTTTTTATTACCCTGTATGCTGAAAGTAATATGTACATAGATAGATTAAGCGGGAGGGGGGGGGAGTGAAATGATAATCATACTGCAAAAGACAAATCAAATAATTTATTAAGTTCTATATTATTTACCTAATAGAAACGTGGTTATCCTAGTATTATAGGACTGCCTTACGTACCCGGTTTCGCCCGGTTTATTTTTTATTTAGAATCTTTAAATTTTAAAGAGATTTAATAAAGATTTAAGGTTTCCGTGCTATCCTTTTTCATTTTTTTAATGTATAAAAAAATTGTTCAATGTTACATTTGTGAGCTTTTATTAGAATATATTGTAAAAACCACGACAACTCGAGTATGCTAGATCTGGTTTTTCTCTAATAACTCGAAAACGCATTGAATTCTACTCAAGCTCTCCTGATTATGGTAATCTTTTACAGAACGATGTGTGCGATTCCCAAGACTGTGCGGCCTGAAGGCCGCACTGAGGAAGCTTAGACCGTAGTTCCGCCACTTTCGGAAACAGCTCTCGTAATTATGACAAAATTTATAGATTAGACTACCTTCGACAGTTGTTCTTAATCGTCTAGTGCGCGATTTCGAAGATTGTCAGGCCGCACTGAAGAAGACTGTGATCTTAAGTGTATACAGTAGTTCCGTGGCTCTCTAGTTCGTTGAGAATGATTATGACTATATTTATAGATTAAACTACCTTCGGCCGCCGTTAGCCATCTAGTGAACGATTCCCAAGGTTGTGCGGCCTTTAGACCGCTTCGAAAACGATTCCGTTATTCCGTGGCTTTTGAGTTCGTTGTGGATGGAAAAATCTTTCGTAATTATGACAATATTTAGATCTGGTAAGCGATTCCCAAGTTTGTGCGGCCTAAAGGCCGCACTGAGAGAGATTTCAATCTTAAACGTAAACCGCAGTATGTTGAGACATAAAAATTATAACATAGTGGGCCTGCCTCCCAAAGAAAATAATGTTTAGGGATTTAAATTTTTGAAGTTTGCAAAAATGTATACCAATGGCCTACCTTTTGGTCTACGTAAATTCCTCCTTTGCGATTGACCATTAACCCTAGGGTTAGCTCTCCCCCTCCCCCCAATTTATGTTTAAAATTTTTCAAGCTTTCAGGACGTTGAGAGACAGAAAACATCGTCGACGCAGGGCTGCACATTGATTGGCATCATGAATATGGAATCTCGTTAAACAATTCATGCACGTCACCACGAATTTGTCAGCAATGGAAAAATCATTAATTAAATAAAAAAATATAATCTAACATTTTGTTAAAAATACTGTTAATTCTGCCAGCAACTCTTACAGTACTAATAATCAAGGCTACACTGGTTTATTGGCTGATATTAACTAATTTTATAAAACTTTCATAAATACAATGCCGTGCTTCGGAGGACACGTAAAGCCACCAGTTTCTTTACGTTGATGATTGTAGTTGGTAAAAATAAAACAGGGTCACAGGCACATTTTTCAAGCAATGAACTTCATTTTTGAAATTTTACAGACACAACAAACAAATTCATGGATTCAATGAATTTTTTCATTAATAGATATTTTAGTAGTATGAAATGTAGTGTAGATGAAAACGAAAAAATACAAAAAACAAATTCATCAATACAAGGAACTTTTTTGTTAACTCTGTAGCTCACCACAGATGATTGTTTTTTGTTTTGTTTTTCTCCCCCCCCCCTCTTTACCCACCACCATCATAAATCCGTAGGTGCAGCTCTCAGTTTATGGAGTGTTAAATGTCGTGCGGGATTTCCTGACAGTGGAAAGTTTTCCTGTTTTGCTGCTATAGAGTTAAAAGCAGTGGCGGCTTGTGGGATTGTCCAGTGGCGCTGCCAAATTTTTGTAAGGTTAAATAACAGTACAGATACCATACGGTGACTTTTTTATGACTTTATCGAATTAAAGTAATATATCCTCTTTCTGGAGGAGGGGGGGGGTTGACAAGTGTAATCCAGTGGCGACTCGTTGGATTTTACCGTGGTAGTGCCAGAATTTTCTTAAAGTTTGATGTCTGTAAAAGTGATATAACAATTTATTATCTTCTTCTTGAGAGTTTCCACGTGAGTAATTTGATAGTGTAGACCGGGGGGTCTGGGGGGTATGGAATACCCCCCAGGACAGAAAGAAGAATTATGGTGGAATTTACTATAATCATAAAATTAATTCAGTTGTTTGAATCAGAATACAATAATTCAAGTTTCGATACCTTCCAGACCCCCGGTCTCTAGATTATTAATTTAACGTCATCCCATGTGCGTTTGAAGTAAAGTTTGATTTTAATAATAGACTTGATGCAATGAATGTCGTGCCAGAACTGAGCGTTCATGATATAACAATTTATCATCTTCTTCTTGAGAGTTTCCATGTGAGTAATTTGATAGTGTAGACCGGGGGGTCTGGGGGGTATGGAATACCCCCCAGGACAGAAAGAAGAATTATGGTGGAATTTACTATAATCATAAAATTAATTCAGTTGTTTGAATCAGAATACAATAATTCAAGTTTCGATACCTCCCAGACTTAACGTCATCCCATGTGCGTTTTAAGTAAAGCTTAATTTTAATAATAATTCATTGATGCAATGAATGTTATGCCAGTTAGCGTTTGGCTAAACCAGCGGAGACCTGAGAGCCAGACGACACTGCTGGGGAGTAAGCGATATATTTGATGTTTATGAAAACCTGGTTTTCTTCTTTTGACTAATAGGATTTTGATGTTCTTTGAGCTTTCAATCAACGTAACAATCAGCTGTATGAAAAAACGTCTCTATATTTATATAGAGAGTTAAAGACAAGTTGTGAGCTCTCTGAGCCATTCGAAATCTCTTCTTTCAGACGGGAAACTTTTTTGAAGTTAAAAATTTAACACAACTAATTTGCTAATTAAAACGGCAACATTAGCTTTAATTAAGGAAGATCAAAGCGAAAGCTGGATGTGAAAAATGTTTTAAAAGATTTTCTAGGTGTAGCGCGTCCGCCTACCACGAGCGTACGTACTATTTGACAAGGTGTTGGATATCTTGGCAAAGGAAGCTTAGTTAATAAGCAGCAACACCTTGGATCATAAGTTATACCTTCTACCTCCTAATTTCGCCTTTTGAAGCGGATATCCTGACATATTTCAACGCCACGGAACTCGCAGAAACCGAATAAATTTATTGATACTACCAAAGTCTTGTGCTCGGTAATGGGTGTGCGAAAATTGTACGCGGTAATGGGTTAGGAGGCAAAATTGAAAATTAAAAGTGCTTTTTTTGTCGTCGCTTCCAGTTCAGCTGGAATGGAAACTGCTCGAAATAATTATTTAATTTAGTTGTAATTTCAGAGTGTGTGGAGGCATTCGAACCTCTGGCTGCACTACATCAATTCCATTAAACATTTCAGGTTTCGTCGTGTTCTGGTTTCGGTTACGTTGGCATAAAAAGTTGTTAGTCGAACTACAATTGGAGTTTTTCGCAAAGGTGCACCGATTGCGCCAATTAAAATTTTAGTTTTCACGGTGTAAACGAATCAACATTTCGCGGACGTCATAATCCCCAAGGAATCCCCCGAACGCACGTAGTGTTTACAACTTAATCAATACATTTTCTATTAACCCAACAAAGAGTGGATGTTTTAGATTTTCCGAACAACGGAAAATTTGAATATTGAAAAAGGAAAAACATTTTGCTAATTTAATTCCCCGAACGAGATTATTTCGAGACGCGCTTCTCGTAAGAATTACATATTTAGAGGAGGCTTTCGACAATCATCCAATAGAAAAGTCGATTTTCCTCGAGAAAAAAGCAGAATGACATGATACAGGTGAAAAGCTGACCTACAATGGGGAGTCGATAAGGATCGCTTCAACATTTCTTAACCCAATAATTTTATTGGCTTTATTGTGTTCGCCCTTTGGGCATTCGACCTTTCGTCGAGTAATTCGGCGCACAAAAATTATTTCCCCATCGTTTTATGAAAATTTGCCGATACGAGGGCGGTTCGTGCGAACCGGCCTCGTAGAGCGAAATTCGGTTATAATTGAGGGAGCTCTATTAAGAGTCAGTAACGGTAGGGCAAGTTTGAAAGATAATGGTGTCTAACAGTAGTACTACCCCAGTCTGCGGGCAATTCTAAGGAGGATTCTAAGACGTAAACTTTGTATCAATGGCAAAGACGGCACAATTAACTTTATCAAGTGCCCTAAAGCTTTTCCACTTCGCTTTTCACTGAAAATTGTACTCCGGCGCCAATTTGTGACTCGAAACTTAAATTTTAGTAGATTAAACTTTTTTTCTAATTAGAGTAATCAAGTGGGGAGTGAATCGTTGTCAAATTACAGGTTTCAACGTCAGGATAACTAAAGTCCTGATTAACGATGATTAAGGACGAAGCTCGTATAACACTGTTGACGTATGGAATCAGGGTTGCTAATATGTGGAAACGACGACCATTCTACAATTTCAAATAAATATGGACAAATAACCCGCAAAATGCTTCCCTTTCGATTAAATTTAGAATTTTTTGCAAAGTACTAAATTTCAATAGACTAAAAAACGTCGCGTTTCTAAAGCTAATTTATTGACGTTTTAGAGTAACAATGGAGAGTGGCTTCCGAAAAGAAATCCATTCCAAATCCACATTGTAAAGCACGAAGCGTATATTCAATTATCGACATACACTAACCAAATATAATCACAGATAATCCCAAACAAAATGGAATTGATTTCGAGATGTATCAGTTCGCTAAAAAACCGCAGACAAACTTTAACCCGGCAGTAGACGCTTCGATTACTTCCTACTATCTAAATAATTCAACAAACAAACTCTAACATACCCACATTGGGTGCCATAATTTTTTATTTATTCAAAATTTTAATTCACTTCTCCAACTCTAAAACATAGCAATATATAATTTTGAAAGCAAACAAACTTGGAAGTCGAATTGACGACTGACCGGTTTGGTTGCCTAGCAACCAAATGCTCAAAAATATAGAGCGTTAAGCAGAGAAAAAATTAAATGAAAACATTTTTGAGGTGAATTCACAGCAAGAGATAGCCTAGCGGTTACAACATGGGACTTTTGTGAGAGAGTCGAAAACTTCCTGGCTTCGTTTTCGCTCTTACATTGGCAATCTTGCAAAATGCTAAGAAATACGACAAAATAATTAGACATTAATTTCTTATAAAAAAAAATACAGGGTGTACATTTGAAAATAATCCTCTTTAAATTTATAGAATTCACCCCCTCATCCTCAGCTACCCCAATTTAAAAAATTTGAAAGATTTTTATCATCTTTTGTCATCTTAAATTAATTGAAAAAAAATTCAAATTGGCGAACTTTAACTTTTTTGCGTGAAAAGATGGCATTTGAGAGTGTTTTTAAATTAGAGTAGCTGAGAGTGAGTTCTAGCCTAACGGAGATTACGCAGTCTGATCTCCTTTTCTATTTTTATTTTATTTATTTTTGTAGTATTTTTTTACAGCTTTTCGATATTTGATATAGTTGAAAATGCTGATATGAAAAGGGCGCCATTTTTAAACAAAATATTAAATAATGATTAAATTGTAAACGTAAGTTGCTACTTTACTCTTTCAGTTTGTGGTGTAAAGTGAACGAATTTTTGTTGTTTTTTTTTACATGTACTATGAATTAATTGTATTAAATAGAAACTTTTCAGTCTTTCCGGAAAAGTACATGTATATGTCGATGTAATACATTCCGGAAGGTTTGGGGGGGGGGGTGTACCGAATATACCCTCAGTCCCTCTAGTATTTCAGTAATGTGATACTGTGATATCAAGTAATGAGATCTCAGATACTCAAAGACACTAAAATACAGACCGTAAAAATTTCTTTTTAAATCAAAAGTGTGTTTGGTACACTGCACTGGTGTACACTAGCCCACTATTTTTACCAACAAAATCGTGATATAAAAGCTTTCTATAACTTTTACATCAAGATTTGATTAGCGCAGTACCTCAAACACATATATAATTAATCGTGTACTGGGGGGTATGGAATACCTCCCAGACCCCCCGGTCTCAACGACTGCAGGTTTGTGTGTATGTTTTATGAATGATTTTATTAAAATAGGAACCTTACAATCTCCAAAAACAAATGCATGTAAATGTCTCGGCCTCCCCCTGGGGGGATTTTAAATACCCCCTTTCGCGGTACACCTCCCAATCATAGTTGCAAAGGCAGTTTTATTAAATTGAAACTTTGTACTAGGAAGAAATACATGTGTAAGTCGTTATAATACGATCCGGTAAACTCCGGTACACTCTCTAGTAAAGACGGTCACAGCCGGATACTTATGTGCGTCGACTGCTAAGCCGAGATCGTCGGTTCGATTCCGGCCAAAGTAAAAACCTTATTCTAACCGTCTTCCCTCGGAAAGCAATGGTAAACTACCGAGGTATCTGCCAAGAGAACTCTTCTAAAGAAGTGATCACTATGCCCTTATGTGGAACTCCTACTAACACGAGTTGAAACTTATACTGAAATACTGGCCTTAAGAGCTTTAATTTTAAATATTAAAAATGTTTAGTATACTGCACTGGTGTACACTAGCCCACTATTTTTTACCAACAAAATCGTGATATAAAAGCTTTCTATAACTTTTACATCAAGATTTGGTTAGCGCAGTACCTCAAACACACATATAATTAATCGTGTACTGGAGGGTATTCCATACCCCCCAGACCCCCCGGTCTCAACGACTGCAGGTTTGTGTATATGTTTTATGAATGACTTTATTAAAATAGGAACCTTAGAATCACATAGAACAAATGCATATAAATGTCTCGGCCTCACCCTCCGGGGGTTTTAAATACCCCCTTTCGCGATATACCTCCCAATCATAGCTGCAAAGACAATTGAGTTTTTGTTCATCTTCCACAATTAATTTTATTAAATTAAAACTTTGTACTCGCAAGAAATACATGTGTATGTTGTTATAATACAATCCGGGGAGTCTGGGGGGTATGGAATACCCCCCAGTACACTCTCTAGTAAAGACGGTCACGGCCGGATACTTATGTATGTCGACTACTAAGCCGATATCCTCGGTTCGACCCGAGCGGAGTAAAAAATTAATTCTGACCGTCTTCCCTCGGAAAGCAATGGCAAACTACCGAGGTATCTGCCAAGAGAACTCTTCTAAAGTGATCACTTATGGCCTTATGTGGAACTCCTACTAACAGGAGTTTAAACCTATACTGAAATACTGGCCCTAAGAGCTTTCCTTTTAAATATTAAAAATGTTTAGTATACTGCACTAGTGTACAATTGTCCACCCTTATACTTGTATGTCAAGATTTTGTTAGTATGCACTAGTGTACACTAGTGCAATATATCAGACACCTATAATATTACTGGTGCTGTACTGTACTGTACTGGTGTTTGTGTGTATGTTCTATGATTTACTTTATTAAAATAGAAACCGTATAATCTGGCAGAATAAATGCATGTAAATGTTGCAACCTTACGATGTGGGGGTTTTAAATACCCCCTTCCGTGGTACACCCCTCAATAATAGTTACCAAGACCAACGAGATTTCATATATGTTCTATCATTAAATTTTATTAAATTCTTGTCATTCTTTCATAAAAAACATATAAAGATCTCTGTAGTACAATCCGGGGGGTCTGGGGGGTATGGAATACCCCCCAGTACACTCCCTAGTAATCGTGTTTTTTTTATTAAAAAACTTATTGCCAGGTTAAATTGCCAAGTACAAAAAATTAACGTCATTAACGTTGAGAATTAGAGCAACGTGAAACTTCGTATAAATTAGATTTAAAAAAATTGATGTAGTGTCGGAGTCACCAATTTAACGAGAATGCTGTGCTTACCAAACAACTGCACTACCAAAACAAATTCTGACGAAATTTAGTTATCTTTCCAGACATTGCAAATCCAATTGCTATCGGATGCTAGTGCAGCATATCACGCACACCTATAATTACTGGTGCTGTACTGGGGGGTATTCCATACCCCCCAGACCCCCCGGTCTCGACAACCGCAAGTTTTAGTGTATGTTCTATGATTTACTTTATTAAAATAGGATCCGTATAATCTCGCAGATTAAATGCATGTAAATATCGCAGCCTTACGCTTTGGGGGTTTTAAATACTCCCTTCCGCGGTACACTCCCCAATAATAGTTACCAAGACCAACGAGATTTCATACATGTTCTATCATTAAATTTTATTAAATACCTGCCATTCTTTCTGAAAAAACATATAAACGTCTCTGTAGTACAGTCCGGGGGGTCTGGGGGGTATGGAATACCCCCCAGTGCACTTCCTAATATTCGTGTTTTTTTGGTAAATCGTCAAGTTAAACAATCAAGTACTACTTACAAAAAGTATATTATGTTCAAGTATATCAGTTACTCTTAATTTTTCGAAAACGGCTGCTCATAGACATTGGAAAAAATCCCGTTTTTAGCAACGTAAAACTTAGTATTTTTTTAAACTTTAACGGAATTTAGTTATCTTTCCGGAATTAATCGGTGAATTAATCGTCGGCTAGTGCAATGTTTGGAATCTCGTTAATGCACTCGAATCACTTTGTTTTAAAAATCGCTCGAAAAAAGTTCTTGTCGTATAGCTGTTGCAAAATTTCCAATTTCAGTCATTTTATTTATATTTGTTTGGTGGGTAAATCGGCCTCGGAGGGAAAACTAAGTATTTTTATGGTGTTAAATGGAAGGGCAATCACCATAGAGGTAGTTTGAAATTTTGTGCATGAAAATTTGAGTGCTAGTGCGCCCCTGGGCAAACTGTTAGAATATTAAAATTTTCGACAATTTCCTAACGTTTAATCGATTTTGAATAAGTTGGAGAAGCCTTTGTAAGGTAAGCGCGAGTCGGTTCTTGTAACAAACAATTACAAGAAACAATTTAGCATATTTTTGCATTTAAAGTAAAAGTTTTATCCCGGCCTAAGAACAAAACAGTGGAGGGTATATCAAAAACGAAAGGTCTGGTTTAAAAATTCAAATAATTTGAATTGTTGAGTAGAAGGAATTAGGCGGCGGCGCGGGGCGCCGAGGAGAGGCGGAAAAGCGATTTCAAATTCTATATTCTATTTTGGCTTAGTACCACTCATGCTAATGAAGACCAAGGATCCAAGAACACCAAGCTTATTATTAATTTATCAAACTCGAGGCGATGTTCTGGAAACGCGTGACCTGCGACACAATTCCAAAGTACGAAAAGGGGAAATAAGTTATTGTAACTCGGAGATAGCGAACTAAAAATATTTTCCAAAATGCACGTCCCAACTCGGAAACCAATTATTCCTAATCGAGATGATGATCGCAAAATTTCTACGCTACCTGGAGGAGCAACTACCGTTTAGCGAAGAACAAAAACCAACCAATTACAATGCGATTAGAAATAAAACAAAAAAGAAGAGATCGACATGCAAAGTGGTGATTAATTAAACGCGGAATTACCTCAACAATTTTTTTACTTTAGGGCACCAGAATTAAAACGTCCCCGCTCTCGCCTACAATTAATTCCGCTCAAAAATGTTAATTTCGCTTTGTGAGGTCTTTCGGCGGCTCCACCTACGTCGGCCGCTTCAATTTTTTCGTTATGCGTGAGAAAGTTACCATTAAGCACATAATTAAAAAAATATTGATAAAAATTGTTTACTTGACCTCATCATAACAAAATTATCTGTTGGAGACGCACGCACTTCCTAGGACATTTTTTTCTTTCGTACATGAGAAAATAAGAAATTGCCTAGAATTATCCGGAAAAAAGGAAATAATAATAATAATGCGCAGGAGACGTTTCATTCATAAAGCGAAATAAATACAGGGAGTAGGAGGTTCATTAACATTTTTAAAAATTAACAGATGTCCAACATGTGATTCAATAAGAAAGGGGAATTTTTTTCCGATGCTTATCCTTTCGAGTCGTTCGTTCACTCAGGCCGAGTCATTACACTCGACACTTAAATCACTTAATTAAAATTGACAATTATTAAAAAGTTTTTGCAGCAAACAATCGCCGAGAAATCTTAAATTTTAAAAAAGGGATTTAAATTTGCATGTTTTAGGTTAATTAATTCCAAGGGGTTAAATTTTCTACAAGCAAGTTGAAAAGTTTAAATTTTCGACTAAAAATTCGTTTGTTGTTTCAAAAACTCCAAAGTTTGCTTTTAAGATCCTGAAACTTGCCGGGAACAAATTCAAGAAAAACGTTCGACTGGAAATATTAAAAATTAATTAACGTCGATGATGCTTTTTCGGAAAATGCATCACTTTATCTCGCGAAAACTTTTCTTACCGGCCAACCCCATGTTTACAGAAAAGAAGGGTGCGATTAATAACGATAGCGAAAAAGTCATAAAACACCACTAAATATTCCCTTCGGCTGTATAAATCATCCCCGATTTTGACCCCGGAATTTTCGTCGAGTCGGTAAACGAAAATTTTCGATACTTACTTTGTATGAAAAATTAATTTTGGAACTTTCCCACAATTTTTCAAATTACACCCGATTCAAGTCCTAATATATCACATTATCCTAGCCCATCTAATCAATTATTTATCGGACCAATTTCCTATAAAAAATTGTTTTTCACTCAACAAAACCAGGGCATATTTTTTACAATTTGTTTGACCTGTCGCACAATTTTTTTGAACCAAACCCGCCCAAGCGCGAAGCGCGCGGAAATCCCGAAAATTAAAACGCTTTAATCGAACGCCCGCAGAATTAGTCAAATTTTAGCTGACACATTTTTCAGGGAATGGTCAACGAGTTTAAAGGAATCAATCAACTAATTGGTGGGATGAAAATTACAATTTCACAAAATCTCTCAAAGAATGACGCAGTTTCATTAAATTCGGAAGATTTCACGTTTTCAGGTACCTGAAAATTCATACATGTGGGAGGAAAACACGTTTTCAGGAGTTTTATAAAAATGTGATTTTCTTCTCTTATAACTTGAAAACGATGAACGGCATCAAAAATGTTTACTAACAAAAACGTTTCGTCGTTTCACGGTGAACACTTTTCATCTCTAAATTTTTTTTATATCTTTCACTGTTTTCGAGTTATAACAGAAAAAGAAGGTTTAGACAACGCTTTGGTTTTTCGCTCAAAACTCGCAAACGGTGCAAGGTGTAAAAATTTTGAAAAGATCGAAAATGTCCGTCGCAAACCGACGAATTATTTTCATACCAAACTTTTTGTTGTACAACGAAAACTAAAGCCGTCACCTTGAGTTTTCCGGTTAATTTAATTTTCCGGAAAATTTTAAGTTTGAAAACCTGAATGTCGGCGTTCTCTTATAACTTGAAAACGATAAACAGTATCAAAAATGTTTCGTCGTTTCACGGTGAACATTTTTCATTTCTAAACTTTTTTTTATCTTTCACTGTTTTCGAGTTATAACAGAAAAAAAGGTCCCTTTGGTTTTTCGCTCATAACTCGTAAACGGTGCGAAGTCTAAAAATTTCGAAAAGACCAAAAATGTCCGTCGCAAACCGACGAATAATTTTCATACAGAACTTTTTGTTGTACAACGAAAACTAAAGCCGCCACCTTGAGTTTTCCGGTTAATTTTGACCTTGGTAGTCCGAAAATTTAAAAACTGTCGAAATAAAACTTTTAAAATCTAAACGTCGGCGTTCTTTTATAACTTGAAAACAATGAAGAGTATCAAAAATGTTTACCAACAAAAACGTTTCGTCATTTCACGGTGAATACTTTTGACCCCTAAATTTTTTATATCTTTCGCCGTTTTCGAGTTATGACAGAAAAAGAGGTCGCTTTGGTTTTTCGCTCATAACTCGTAAACGGTGCAAGGTGTAAAAATTTCGAAAAGATCGAAAGTGTCCGTCGCAAACCGACGAATAATTTTCATACAGAACTTTTTGATGTACAACGAAAACTAAAGCCGTCACCCTGAGTTTTCCGGTTAATTTTAACCTTAACAGTTGGAAAATTCAAAAAATCGAAATAAAAGTTTTAAAACCTAAACGTCGGCGTTCTCTTATAACTTGAAAACGATAAACAGTATCAAAAATGTTTCGTCGTTTCACGGTAAACACTTTTCATCTCTAAATATTTTTTTATCTTTCACTGTTTTCGAGTTATAACAGAAAAAGAGATCCCTTTGGTTTTTCGCTCATAACTCGTAAACGGTGCAAGGTGTAAAAATTTCGAAAAGACCCAAAATGTCCGTCGCAACCTGACGAATAATTTTTATACGGAACTTTTTGTTGTGCAACGAAAACTAAAGCCGTCACCTTGAGTTTTCCGGTTAATTTTAACCTATTGGCAGTCGGGAAATTTAAAAACTGTCGAAATAAAAGTTTCAAAACCTGAACGACAACGTTGTTCGGCTGAACGAAAAGCGCAGAAACACATATTTCTCTAGGTTTTCGGATTTATATTTCATATACATCGAAGTTTTGAAAACCCAAGAGACTGAAACTTATTAATCCGTAGGTAACTGAAAAAGTAAATCGAAATTTAAAAAATTTTAATCTAAAATTTAAACAAACTTCATTCCGCGACAAGATTTCTATAAAATGTGAACATTTTAAAATTTACGGGTCGAATTTTCCGATATCGATTGTTTCATTTTCAGCAACCAAAATAATTTTAATTTAATTTTTTTCAACGCAAAATTTGACAGTTTACCGCAGTTTTGGAAAGTTTAAATTACGAAATGTTGAAAATCAAATTTATAATTCGAAAAGTTGCTGGGGTGGATTAAAAATTTGTTTAAACAAAAAATAATTTGTCGATTTTTCAGGAGTTTTTTCAAGATTTAAATTTGGAACGCAGAAAATCGTGAATAAATTATTAACTTTAATTCGACATCTGGGAAATCCAGCTAAACGGTCATTCAAAAATAATTACTATTCCATAATTTATTCAAAAATTACTTTCGTCTAGCGCACTTCGAATTTTGAAGTTTCGAAATTCATTTTAAAATCCCGCACAAAAATTAATTTGATTCGACTTTCGAGTAAAGTTTCAATGAAAACCTTACTAAAATTTATTGACAGATTGACAAAAAAATTGTCGATTTTTCAGCGGTTTTCAAGACTTAAATTAAGAAACGTAAATAATTCTGATCCAAGATCAATTTTAGTATCAAAAGTAAAATCTCGAACAAAGATTAATTGTAATTCAATGCTTAAGCAAATACGACTGAAAAATTACTGAAATTTATTCAAAAATAAGATATAAAAATTTATTTATTTAGCGTAAAAATTGTCAACTTGAGTTTCTAAAGTTAAACAGCTCAAGTTACAAAAATTGGAAAATCTGTACGATGCCTGTAAAATCAAGATAAAATTTCAGTAAAAATTTATTGGATTTTATTGAAAGATAACATTTTTTAAAACATAAGAATTTTCAGGTGTTTTTTAAGGTTTGAATTACAAAACAAATTTTAATTCTTACGTCATTCAAAAATAACCAAAACTTATTCAAAAACAGCAGAAATGTTGTTTTTTCTTTGAAAAAATATTAAGGTAAAAATATCGAAACATTTTTATTTAACATAAAAATTATTAATTTTTCAGCAGAAGATATTGAAAATTCAAATTAAACAGCATTACAAATTTTCAACAAACATTAATTTCAGTTTAATACTGCGAAAATATATGGAAAGATGATTGGGAAATTACCAAAATTTATTCTAAAAAAGCAAAAATTTATCCAAAAACAACTAAACTACGATTTTATTTTCTAAACGTAAAAATTATCAGGTTAAGTAGAATTTAGACAGTTTTGATTAACTTAAGTAAAACAATTGAAAATTTTTAACACAAAGTATTAATTGCAATGAAAAATTTTGAAAAACAATAATAAAAATTTTAATTTGATATTTAGAAATTTTTTGGAAAGCTTATTCAAAAATTACTGAAAATTTATCAAATATTTCCAAAAATGTATTTAAAAACAGCAGCAACAGAATTTTATTTACTAGACGAAAAATTTGTCAAATTAAAAAAAAGTTAAAAAAACTAAAAAGCATCAGTTTTATTTGATGTTTGAAAAATGCACTTGAAAAATTACCAAAATTTATTCAGAAAAGCTGAAAGTTATTTAAAAACAGCAGAAATGCAATTTATCTATTGGACGTAAAAGTCGAAGCAGTTTTGTAAGTTTTGATTAGTTTATGACGGAAAATTAAAAATTTTAATACAAATTAACATTAATCCGACGTCCGCAATTCAATAAAGCGAATTTCCACTGCAGAATTATGGAAAATTATTGAGAAATATTACAAATGAACTTTTTTAGTCGGTAAAATTGTCAATTTTTCAGCAGTTAAAAAACGTTGAAAATTCAGCACAAACATGGGTTTTATTTGATGCCTGAAAAATGCAGGTAAAAATTTCATTCAAGAATTTATTCAAAAAATGCAAAGATTAAATTATTGAAATTAAATTTTAAATTTTGAAAAAAATACAAAAATAGCGGACATACAATTTAATTTATTGTCAACTTAGCAGTTTAAGTTTTGAATAATTTAAGTTAAAAAATTAAAAATTCGAAATACAAATTAATTGCTTTAATCTGACGCCCACAATTCCAAGTAAAATTTCGCTCGCAACTTACGAAAAATTAGTGAAAAATATTAACAATAAATAAAAATGTCAGTTTATCAGCAGATTTTGTGAGTTTTATTCGATGCCTGGAGAATGCAACTAAAAAATCATTCGAAAATTACCGACATTTATACAAAAAAAACCAAAATTTATTCAAAAACAGCATCACATTATAATTTAATTTATTGTCAACTTTCAGCGGTGTTTTAAGTTTGAATAATTTAGCTAAAAAAATTAAAAATTCTAATGCAAATTAGCTTTCATCCGACGCCCACAAATTTCCCAATTTAGTAAAATTGCACTAAAATTATTGAAAAACGTCAAAAATAATGATTTAAAAAAGCAGAAGATTTTGAATGCAGTTATAAGTTCATTGCAAAATTATCGAAATTTATTCAAAAAATTATTTGTTTAGCGGTTTTTTTAAAGTTTTATGCAAAAATCAACATTAATCCGATGCATTTAAATATTTTGAATAAACAGGTATTTTTCTTTAATTTGGTAATTTGTTTTCTGAACAAATATCAGTTTTATTCGATGCCTGAAAAATGCAGTTATAAGTGCAGTTAGAATTTTCGAAAATTATTCAAAAAATTATTTGTTTAAGCTGCTTTTAAGAGTTTTATGCAGTTTAAGTTACAAAAATCAACATTAATTCGATGTCTTGAAAAATAATCGAAAACAAATAGGTAATTTTTTAATTTGATTATTTTGGTTTTTATGCTTTAAAATTAAAAAATGTTCAACATTCTAAACAAATATCAGTTTTATTCGATGACTGAAAAATTCAGTTATAAGTTTACTCAAAATTTATTCAAAAAATTAATTGTTGAAGCTGTTTTTAAGAGTTTCATGCAGTTTACGTTACAAAAATCAACATTAATCCGATGCCTGTAAAATCAGGTTTATAGAAATTTGTTGAAAAATATCGAAAAAAGTTGGCAATTTATTAGCATTTCTTACGGTTTAAATTACAAAACGAATAAAATACCGGATAAAATAAATTTTAATTTTGTGCCTGAAAAACATAACTAAAGGTCAGATTTATTCAAAAACAGCAGACACATAATTTTAATTATTCGGCGTAAAAATCGTCAATTTACAGCAGTTTTAATTAATTAAAGGTAAAAAATTAAAAATTCCGAACAAAATTAACTTTAATCCGACGCCTACGTTCACTGAAAAATTAGATATTTACAGAAAAACATCGGATAAAAATTGTCAATTTTCCAGCAGTTTTCCAAAGTTTAAATTAAAAAGCGCTACAAATTCCAAACAAACATTAATATTATTTGACGCCTGGAAAATAATACAGTTAAAGGTCATTCAAAAATTCTCGGGGTTTATTCAAAAAACCGCACAAATAAAATTATATTCGCCGGACGTAAAAATTAAGTTTTAAGCAGTTTAAGTTGCTGAAATTGAACTGCAATCTAAATTTTTTCAGTCAAAATTATTGAAAATTTCGAAAATAGCCGAACTATAATTTTATTCATCAACTTTCGTTGAAAATTTCAGCTCGCAACACAAAGGTAAATTTTCAGTTTTTCCTGAAAAAGTCTAATTTTCCACATTTTTAGTCATAATAAAAAAAACCGAATTCCGAATTTGTGAAAAATCAAAAATTTCATTTGTTTCGAGATTTCGCGAAATAATATCCGAAGGAAATCGAAAATGGAAATTTCCTTTTCAACTCCGACTTTAATTTCTTGATGTGTCGAAAAGTTCACAAAATTTACCACTTGCAGATAAATGTGCGAGAAAAACGATGTTTTTTCAAGTTTTCCGATTTTCACCCAAGTTTGGTTAACCCCGGTGATACGAAAATCGCGGCTTTAAAATTAACAGCTTATGGTTGAGAAATCCTGAAAACTTTCGGGAAAAAAAAACAAACCGACCGAAGACGCAATAATTTTGAATTATCACAAAAATATTTATTTTTTATTAAAAAAACAGTAATCCGACGCGAAAAAAAATCAGGTGAAAATATTGTTGAAATATTCGGGGGGAAGGAAGCATTGGGGAGTTGGATTGGACGTTTTCGATTTGGCATCGAGGAAAATGTGATCGGGTAATTAGGGGGCGGATGTGTGGGTTTCAAATTTCCAAAAATTTTTTTTTAATTTTTAAAAATTCGAACCTCGGTTGGGTGATATTATGCGACAATATGTATGGTTCAATATTTCGTGTTAAAGCTCAACTTGGAGTGTTAAGTTAAAAATTGGTAAAAAATCGTGGCACGTCAAAAAAATTCAAAGTGTTAATTTTACACGCACGTTAAAAAATGTGCACGTAAAGTGCAGGTTTGGCCTGGAGGAATGTAGTTTTGGGGGAATTATCCAATTATTTGATAATTGCGTAAATTTATTAGAAATAAAATCGCATGTTTATCGAAATCGTGGATTATAAAGTCGAGAACATTTTTATTATGGCGAAATGAAAATAAATTAAAAATCAACTTACATAGAAAGTTATAATCCATTAATGTTTCACTAGCACACAATCCAAAAATTGGTTAAAAATGAACAAATAAGGCACTTAAAGCACACAATAAACACAGAATTTGGTAGTGCACGTCACATAACATAAAAAAGCACGAAATGTTAATGAGGGTAGGTATCCGAAATTATTGATAATTTTCTCGAAATGTCGAAGAAAAATCCATTAACCCAAAGTTTATAAATTTAGTTTGAAAAAAGTGTAAAATCGATAAAGAAACTAACGCATGATACACTAACAGCAACAACAATAGGGACGTCGGCTTTCGTGCGCGACGAAATAACGCACGCACCACGAACAACACAGCACGGACGCTGAAACCAAACTGAGCCTGCTAAAGTTGCAGTACTGCGCCTGTTGGCAGTCGGAAACACACTGAAGACGAGTATCCTACCAAAGCGAAATTAAAAAGAGACAAGCAGTACTCGATCGTCAACATCAGATAAAGATGACAAACAATTTTGTCTGTAATTATAGGAATCAAAAACAGCCTCCTGGTAGAAGATCAAGTAGCATGGAATACACTGTTAGCGAGATTGTTGGAGAAACGACAAAGGGAGCAGTTGGATTAATTAGTTTAATTAGCTCGACCTTAGTCAACTTTTTGTTTGCTTGTTAGGGCTGTTTCGCGATGCCTTTGTGAGTTACTCAAAATTGAATTTTCAAATTGCCTCATCACAAAAATTTGTCAAACATTCAGCAGTCCCGCTCCCGTCCTCTTCGACGCGCAATTTAATCATTCCAAGCAAGAAATTTTCTTATCGTCGAATAAAGATAATTTAAAAAATAACTGGGGCCCCTCGTGATTGCAGTATCTAAATGAGCTTACTTCAAGATAAAAATGGATCGCATTACCATAATCTACAAACTTGGTATTTTACGGCGTCAACACTTCTCCAATATGCAGTCTGGACCTACCAACAAAGATAAAAATCTCGACAATTCAATTTTTCAAGTTGTAGCACCTGAAAATTTTACACGACGGATACTTCAATACCTACAATAGGAAAGCAAGGGCGATTCGTGTAAGGGTGAAGAATGGAAGGGAAGAAAATAAATTTCAACAAAATAGTTGACCGTATTTGATGCAGGGACCTAGGCGGAAACACACCCACCAGAAATATCGGGAATCGAACTTTTATTCCTTCCCACAGACAAATTATGGTAAAAATACCTCGATTTTAAATTACTGTAAATTAAAACATTTTAAATTTATCCTTCACTAACAAAACACTGTAATCTGGTTCTACACGGCTTTACGTTTCTAATAACATTAACAACCTAAAAACAAAACACGGAAATGGGCGGAGTCGAAGAAAAAGCTTCAAACCGAACTGTGTACATAGCTTAAATATCAATAAAATTTTATTAAAAGCATTTCAGACTTCCATAAGTTTCAATAATTTACCATAACATTCTTTTTCGTTTGAACACAATTATTTCGAAAATAACCGGAGTCAAAACGTTTGTAAGCGCGAAACAGCTTCAAACCGAGCGGACAAACAAAATACCTTAACTGGGTCTTAAGAGCATAAATTACAATTATAAACAATAAATTTTGAGGATGGTTAAAAAATACGGGTAAAAATGGCTAGAAACCAAACTCGAAAAATACGGATCTCAAAAAAATGGGATCTCAGAGCCGCCCATGTCTTTAAAAACATCACTAAAGAGCGCCCGAACTCGAAAGTTAAGTTAAAATCGGTAATTTTAAATTAGAATTTTCTAATTTTTTCAAAAATTTAAATTAGAAATCGGGGTTTATGTAAAGCCGGTGGATTGGTGGTTGCCACCATCGACTATTAAAAACAAGGTTACAGGCATTCCCCAATCTGGTTGCAGCAGCCGTGGGGTATAATTGCTGAAACATTTCTGTATAAGAAATATTAAGTTAAGATTAAGAGAAAAACAATTTAAAATAAATCTTTTAAATGAAATTAACAGTTGCACGGTTAGAAATCACCTGTAGTTGGCTCCGCCCACTAAAACATACTGCAGCATTTAATTACAAATTTGATTGTTTCAAAATTAAAAAGAAAAATTAATGTTGATTAAAAAAATTCAGACACTAATAATAAAATAAGAGGTACTAAAAGTTAAATTTTCATTCTTTAAAATTATATTTATAAATAATTCTTAAGTGCTGCAGAAATACTCGAAAAATACGGATCTCAGAGCCAATCCTGTCTTTAAAAACATTACTAAAGAGCGCCAAAAATCGAAAGTTAAGTTAAAATCGGTAATTTTAAATTATAATTTTCTAATTTTTTCAAAAATTTAAATTAGAAATCGAAGGTTACGTAAAGCCGGTGGATTGGTTGTTGCTACCATCGACTATTAAAAACAAGGTACAGGCATTCCCCAATCTGGTTTCAGCAGCCGTGGGGTATAATTGCTGAAACTTTTCTGTATAAGAAATATTAAGTTAAGATTAAGAGAAAAACAATTTAAAATAAATCTTTTAAATGAAATTAACAGTTGCACGGTTAGAAATCACCTGTAGTTAGCTCCGCCCACTAAAACATACTGCATCATTTAATTACAAATTCGGTTGTTTATTACATTGTTTAGTTTTTAAAGATTTATTTTAAATTGTTTTTCTTTTAATTTTAAGTTAATATTTCTTATACAGAAATGTTTCAGCAATTATACCTCACGGCTGCTGAAACCAGATTGGGGAATGCCTGTAACCTTGTTTTTAATAGTCGATGATGGCAACCACCAATTCACTAAAACACCCTGCAGTATTTAATTACAAATTCGGTTGTTTATTACATTGTTTAGTTTTTTGGATTCAAAAAAGGTTAAGAAAAAAAAATTTAAATAAATCTTTTAAATGAAATTAACAGTTGCACGGTTAGAAATCACCTGTAGCCGGCTCCGCCCACTAAAACACGCTGCAGCATTTAATTACAAATTCGGTTGTTTCAAAATTAAAAAGAAAAATAAATTTTCTATCTTTAAAATTGTATTTATAAATAATTCTTGAATGCTGCGGAAATAACGGGTCTAAAAAATACTTATAATATACTCTTTGCTCTATCGTTTTGCTTATCGGATTTAGTTTGCTTGTAAAATAAATAAAAATTTATAGAAGTCATCAGCTTAAGAGAATTTACATATAAAAAGTAATATTACCGGCTTAGAAGCCAACAATTTAATTTTTTTGTCTGTTTCAAAAAGGAAATTTACTTTTATAATAAGAGTTTTCTTAAAAATACAATTACTGACGTGCTGGGGGGTATTCCATACCCCCCAGACCCCCCGGTTTGCCGAACCGATGATTTGCGTGTATATTTCTGATTAATATCACTACTTAAAAACGCATTTAAAAAAAATACATATAGATGTCGCCATCATACGTTTCGAGAGGTCTGGGGGTTTGAAAACAACTTTGCTCCCCCCCCCCTCCCCGGTCTCACAGACCGAAAATTTGTGTCTATGTTTTTGAAATCTTGCGCTCTGTTCAACAACAAATAAAAACATCTATACGTCGGGGAGAGGAAGAAAGTACGAAATAGCTCCTCTCTCCCCTAGCTAATACTGTTTAGAGTTTGAGGTTTAAAATTGAATTTTTTAATTTTTTCTTTTCGGATCTTTTTTTCTATGATTTGGTAAAGGCTAAAGAGGTTAAATTAAATTTGGTCTGCATACCTCCCAGTCTCCCGTTACGCCACTGAATTGTATACTATAAGTCGATCTAATAACCTGTTATGAGAAAGAGGGATTCGTCGGAAAAATCTGGTGTACAAATGAAAAGAAATCTGAAGAATTCAACAGAAATTCTAAAGAATTTAGAAGTAAATTTCAGATTTATCCTGGAACTCTGTAAGTTTATTGTTTGCTGATTACAGAAATCACAAGAAATACATTATTATTATTATTCCTAACTGGTAATAATTTTAATTTTATGGCCCCCCCTTCCATTCTTAATTCTCCCTTAATTATTTCAACTTTGAGCCATCATAAGTACGACAATCCTGTTGCCGACTGACGAATAGAATCTAGATAATACGTTGATCCTAAGGTGGTAAAAGTATTTGAATATTGGATTGTTCAAGTGCTCAAAGACTCATTTTTATTTATTTTTACCATCTTTACGAAACAAAACAGGCAGGAAAATTCGCTTTATAATTTTCAAAAAGTTTTAATATTAACAGGTTATGGGCCCAAGTCAGCCTTCCTTAAGAGTAAGAAGCAGAGAGTGCACCGAAGAGTATTCTACCCCCCCCCCCCCCAACTCCGCATTTTGCAATTTTTTATTAGACGCTAATCTGAGTAGTCCGGGGGGTCTGGGAGGTATGGAACTTTTACACCCCTCAGTGTGATTTTTAATTTTTGCTTGCTTGTTAAAAAAAATTAGAAGGTTTTCCATACCCAACATTTAGAAAAATTTGAAAATCAATTTTTTAAGTGCCGCCGAACCATTTTAATCTCCGATTATAAGGTCATGGCGACCGAAAGCCGCCCCACTTCCTACTAATCTGCATACTACCAGAATTTTTTACTCTATTTATTTTGAAGAGTCTACAACTAATCCACCGCCTAAAATTTATTTGTATTGCTCTTAGATTATTATCTGTAATTTTTTATAATTTCCCACAAACAAATTGAGAGCTATAAAAAAGTTAACACTTTTAATGTAACAATAAAAAACAGGAAACAGCACAAAAGAATTTTTTCGAAAAATCTAAATATAAATTTTTTAAATTAAAGTTTTTAGTGCGAGATTCAAAATTAAATCGGTTTCACGAAGCCTACCACGCAACTGCAGAGCCAGCTTAGCAGATTTGGCTTCGAATTTCGAGTGGAAAATTTAAATTTGTATTTCCAAAACAAATTATTAGATAAATAAAATAAAATTTTTACTTTGTATGACTTTTAAAAAATTTTGAAACCAACAGAAACAAAAACAAAATAAAAAAAATCTAGAGGCCGTAGTTCCGAAATTCAAAATTTTAAAAATCGTGAAAAGGATGATTAAAAATTTGAAAAATCAGTAAGTTAAGTTTTGGAAAAAACTTTTTATGACATGCAAATTATTTAAGATTGAATTTCTGTAGCTTCGCTTAGCTTCAAGCGAAGCTAAATTTACGAAAAAAAATAATTTAGGAGCTAACGTCCGGAAATTTTGGTCTCGAAACCTTAAAGATCAAATTTAGCTGTGGTAGTTTAACTCTGAAAGCAAATGCAGCTAATGAGCTGAGCGAAGCTAAATTCTGATATAATGCAGCTTTGAGAATTTATTTGTTTTGCTTACAGGAATTGGGTATTATTTATTTTGGTTTCACGATAACAAAAAAATACAAGTAAAAATATGATCGGCGTATTAACCCTGGGAGCTAAAGCAGCGTCGCTTGGGCGAAGCTAAAATTTTGATTTAGCTGAACGTTTCGAAGCTTTTGTTTAATTGTAAGGTGGATTTTATAGATTTTGACCCTGAGTGAACTAACAAAATGCTGTTTAAAAAATTATCGGCGTATTAACTCCGGAAGCTAAGATAGGATCAGTCATGCGAAACTAAATTTTCGAAAACTTAAAGATCAAATTTAGCTGTGGTAGTTTAACTCGGAAAGCAAATGCAGTTAATAAGCTGAGCGAAGCTAAATTCTGATTATAAAGCTTTCAGAATTTTTTTGTTTTGGTTGCAGGAATTGAGTATTATTTACTTTGGTTTCACGATAACAAAAAAATACAAGTAAAAATATAATCGGCGTATTAACCCTGGGAGCTAAAGCAGCGTTGCTTGGGCGAAGCTAAAATTTTGTTTTAGCTGAAAGTTTCGAAGCTTTTGTTTAATTGTAAGGTGGATTTTATAGATTTTGACCCTGAGTGAACTAACAAATGCTGTTTAAAAAATTATCGGCGTATTAACTCCGGAAGCTAAGATAGGATCAGTCATGCGAAACTAAATTTTCGAAAACTTAAAGATCAAATTTAGCTGTGGTAGTTTAACTCGGACAGCAAATGCAGCTAATGAGCTGAGCGAAGCTAAATTCTGATTATGAAGCTTTCAGAATTTTTTTGTTTTGCTTGCAGGAATTGAGTATTATTTACTTTGGTTTCACGATAACAAAAAAATACAAGTGAAAATATGATCGGCGTATTAACCCTGGGAGCTAAAGCAGCGTCGCTTGAGCGAAGCTAAAATTTTGTTTCAGCTGAAAGTTTTGAAGCTTTTGTTTAATTGTAAGGTGGATTTTATAGTTTTTGACCCTGAGTAAACTAACAAAATGCTGTTTAAAAAATTATCGGCGTATTAACTCCGGAAGCTAAGATAGGATCAGTCATGCGAAGCTAAATTCTCGAAACGTTAAAGATCAAATTTAGCTGTGGTAGTTTAACTCGGAAAGCAAATGCAGCTAATGAGCTGAGCAAAGTTAAATTTTGATTATGAAGCTTTCAGAATTTTTTTGTTTTGCTTGCAGGAATTGAGTGTTATTTACTTTGGTTTCACAATAACAAAAAAATACAAGAGAAAATATGATCGGCGCATTAACCCTGAGAGCTAAAGCAGCGTCGCTTGGGCGAAGCTAAAATTTTGTTTCAGCTGAAAGTTTTGAAGCTTTTGTTTAATTGTAAGGTGGATTTTATAGTTTTTGACCCTGAGTGAACTAACAAATGCTGTTTAAAAAATTATCGGCGTATTAACTCCGGAAGCTAAGATAGGATCAGTCATGCGAAACTAAATTTTCGAAAACTTAAAGATCAAATTTAGCTGTGGTAGTTTAACTCGGAAAGCAAATGCAGTTAATGAGCTGAGCGAAGCTAAATTCTGATTAATGCAGCTTTCAGCTTTCAGAATTTTTTTGTTTTGCTTGCAGGAATTGAGTATTATTTACTTTGGTTTCACGATAACAAAGAAATACAAGTGAAAATATAATCGGCGTATTAACCCTGGGAGCTAAAGCAGCGTCGCTTGAGCGAAGCTAAAATTTTGTTTTAGCTGAAAGTTTCGAAGCTTTTGTTTAATTGTAAGGTGGATTTTATAGTTTTTGACCCTGAGTGAACTAACAAATGCTGTTAAAAAAATTATCGGCGTATTAACTCCGGAAGCTAAGATAGGATCAGTCATGCGAAACTAAATTTTCGAAAACTTAAAGATCAAATTTAGCTTTGGTAGTTTAACTCGGACAGCAAATGCAGCTAATGAGCTGAGCGAAGCTAAATTCTGATTATGAAGCTTTCAGAATTTTTTTGGTTTTTCTTGCAGGAATTGAGTATTATTTACTTTGGTTTCACGATAACAAAAAAATACAAGTAAAAATATAATCGGCGTATTAACCCTGGGAGCTAAAGCAGCGTCGCTTGGGCGAAGCTAAAATTTTGTTTCAGCTGAAAGTTTTGAAGCTTTTGTTTAATTGTAAGGTGGATTTTATAGATTTTGACCCTGAGTAAACTAACAAAATGCTGTTAAAAAATTATCGGCGTATTAACTCCGGAAGCTAAGATAGAATCAGTCATGCGAAGCTAAATTCTCGAAACGTTAAAGATCAAATTTAGCTGTGGTAGTTTAACTTTGAAAGCAAATGCAGCTAACGAGCTGAGCGAAGCTAAATTCTGATATAATGCAGCTTTGAGAATTTATTTGTTTTGCTTACAGGAATTGGGTATTATTTATTTTGGTTTCAAGATAACAAAAAAATACAAGTGAAAATATGATCGGCGTATTAACCCTGGGAGCTAAAGCAGCGTCGCTTGGGCGAAGCTAAAATTTTGTTTCAGCTGAAAGTTTCGAAGCTTTTGTTTAATTGTAAGGTGGATTTTATAGATTTTGACCCTGAGTGAACTAACAAAATGTTTAAAAAATTATCGGCGTATTAACTCCGGAAGCTAAGATAGGATCAGTCATGCGAAGCTAAATTCGCACTTAAGAATAATCGAACGTTCAAGGTTTCTTTGATTTATAATGTGATAAATGTTTGTGATAAGAAGCTAACCCTACGAGGATGCTACGGGTGACACCCCCAAATAATATAAATTTTGATGTTTCAATGTTAGAGCGTCATTCTGACATCGTGAAAAATTTACAGGTTTATTATTTCCCTTAACGCAACCCCATTAAGAAGTCGCTTCTTGCCCTTTTCTTAAACCCCAGTTACAACACCGCGACTGCACCCTTCGGCTTGGTTTCAACATCCCTTTATTTATTCAAGTGTGCATGTATTAGTTTTTTAAGAGCATCCCTGAAAGACTGTCACAACGTCAGGTTACTCACCTTGTAATGGAAACATTTAAATAAAAAAAAGTACCTTGAAAATTCAGTTTCAAAATTAAACGAATTTAAAAAATAAACAAAATAATAGTGCACACTGGCGTTGAGTTATTTATTTTATTTGTGTTAAACAAACACCAATGTTGCGCAAGGAATGAATTAACGAGGCGCTAAAAAAATAAATTTTTGAGAGGTTTAACGATTTTTCGAAAATTTGTTTAAATGCGGGTGGTCCGAAATAATAAAATAGCGTAATTATTCGAAAATTTTTATTTCAATATTAAATTACGTATTGCGTTCTTTCTTAATTAGAAATTAAACTTTACGATCTCGCATCTAAAATTGACTTTTTAATGTTTCATCAATTATAATAAATTAGTCGAAAATGTTACAGAAAACTAATGAACTTATCGCGATCAAACGGGAACATTTTCTTAATTTGCTAGCTTATTTTTTATCTTCACTACCGTAGAAGGAAAATTAATTGGTAATATTTTTGAAAAGCCTCGTCCAAAATTCTGTAATTATTTTCTATGAATTTTAATTTAATTTTAACATCTTAATGAAATTAGTGCTTTAAATTTTATTATAACTGCAAAACAATTTTTTAGATTCCTTAATTGCTAATTAATCAATTCGCCGGCTTTGTTCGTTCAAATTTATTGTTTACTCCGAGGTATTGCGAGGCACTCGGATAAATAAGCAAAATTTTAGAAATTAATTTTATAAATTTAGTGGCAAAATCTTTGACGATGCCACCACCACGTGAAAGCGAAGGGTAGTTTTTTATTAGAATTACAATTTAAGGGGCTTTCAGATCTAATAAAGATGCTGATGCTGTAATTCCAATCTTTTCACTTTGGTAATCCCATGGCTGAACTAAAAGACCACTCTTCAAGCACACCACTTCAGTTTGGCCTTACAAGAAAAAACAGGAAATGACAATGGTTTTTATTATATCGATTCGGGGGTGCATTGTTCATTTTCAAAATAAAATTATACGTTGATTTTATATTTTTATATTATCTCGCGATATTATTAAAATATAAATGTTATCTTAAAATTTTGCAGTAATTTTCCCAAAATTATTGTAGTTCGACATAATTAACATCCCAATTTAAAATTTTTTTTAAGGTTTTTGGCCCACCCAAACTTTTCAACTAACAACTCGCCTAGCTGTCTGACAACCCCTAAACCAATTTCAATCAGGCACTGAAGTGAACAAAACTTTTAATCGACTCCCGAAAAGTCACGAAAAAATACATTAAAATTTTAACTAAATTATTTGTGCAGTGTTTAGTCACCCTCTATCCTGTAGTCGCCTCATTTTTAGCACAGAAAAAAAATTGTATGCATGTATTTAATATCCCGAAGTCCTCTCAAATCAATTTGGAACAATCTTATTACGGTACAAATATATTTAACGTTAGAAAGAGTCAATTGCTCAGTAAGTCTGCTGCCTAACCGCACTATCGACTTAACTGCTATAATAAATCAAACTGTGAAATTCAAGTTAGCGTTCTGTAAATTAAAGAATGATCAGAAACAGATGTTTTCTGCTCGATTATATAATTTATTGTGTCATCTCCCCACCCCTCCCCCCGACTCCCATTGATAAAAATAAAATTTTCTACAAGAGTTTTTAAAATTATTAATTATAAAAAAAATGTGCTTGTGCACAACTTTAATTTTAAAAAATTTCAAACTTTATTAGTATTATTTTTATGTAACAGGGTTTGAGGGAAGGGGGAGGGGGAGGGTTAATATTAACGTTTTTAAAATTGAAACAAATTTTAGTTTTTTGAAATGGATAACTCATTGTAAGCGGAAAAAAATGTAATATTATTTTAATAGTATTGCCATTACAATAAATAGAGCAACTCCCCCCCCCCACCTTCCCCTTTAAAAGAAATTCTTTTTATATTTTTTTATTTTCAATATTACACTGTTTAGTTTTATGGAAAAAATTTTACCTCCTCTCCGTTATCATAAATTGTACCAATAACTATAATTTTTGTGTAAGGAGGGGGGGGGGATTTATCAATTTACGATTCTTACAAAATTAAAACAAAAATATCAAAACTTTTTTGTTTTGTCAATTATTATTGTCATCTTGAAATGTTATTATTTGGGTTCAAGAACGGATACCAGGGTAGATAGGTAATAGAAGTAACTACCACCCTTAAATAATACTATTAGGGGCTGCTACTGTTACATCCCCCCCCCTTAACTTAAAAAAATCAAAATAACAATGTTAAATGCAATAAATTGCTACTTCAAAATTGAAAAATATTATTTTTTTTCGTAAAATATCTACCCCCTCTCCCCCAATTTTAGTTTTGAATTTTAGGAATCACAACCTCTCGTTCCCCCCCCCCCCTACGGTATGCAAATGTATTTGTTTAAAAGCTTTCAATTTAATAATATAATCACTAAATTTTCAGTTTTAAAGCGGGGTGAACGGAGATAATTCTGTTTAATAGATTATAACTTTCATTATGGTAGATAAGCATTTACTTTGCACCATGAACTGAAAGAGTAAAGTGGTAACTTATGTCGTCAGAAGCATAATATAAAAAATATTATTCAGAATTGGCAATAATTTTTGTTACGGATTAAAATTTTCTTATTTAATATTTAATAATTATTAATTAATAAAAATTATTCTCCCCCCCCCCACAGTTATAATTGATCATGATTTATTTATTTTTTATTATTTCTCTATAATGGGATTAAAAATCTTTCTAAAATAGGATTTTTATGTAGACTGCCCCCTTTTTCCTTTCTTAGCCTGACGGAAGTGTTAAAATTTGCATTTTTTTATATTTGACGCTGGATTTTTATTATTAGGTAGTTTATTTCGATAAACATGAAAAATTTTATTTTGCATTGAATAAATTAATTATAAAGGTAGGCTGTTTTAATATAATTGCAGTAATATTATTTAATAAAGTAAATGCTAATTTAAAAAAAGTAAAAATTAAGAGTCTGACACTTGACGAAAAAATAAAAAAGCGAGGTTAAATATCACTGCGGCCTTCAGGCCGCACAACTTGCGCAATCTAGTTTCAAAATAAAAATAAATCTAACACAAGAAAAAAAAATTGAAGGAATAAAGTAATAGATTTTTATTATTAGATAGTTTATTTCAATAAACATGAAAAATTTTATTTTGCATTGAATAAATTAGTTACAAAAGTAGGCTGTAGTTTTTTATAACAAAGAGGCGGTTTAATACATCAATAAATATTTTAATTAATATTTAATAAAGTAAATGCTAATTAGAAAAAAGTAAAAATTAAGGGCCTGAAAAAATATAAAAGTCAGGTTAAATATCAGTGCGGCCTTTAGGCCGCACAATTTTGGCAATCTACTTTCAAAATAAAAATAAATTGAAGGAATAAAATAATTTAAATAAATTAAAAAAATAAGATAACTCCACCCCACCCACCCACCCACTCCCGTAAAAGAACATTTATTATCAGATAAATGCTGAAAAAAATTTAAATAATTAAAAATAAGAGAAAAACTTGAATATTTTGCAATGAAATGAAAGAAGGAAAGAAAAGGTGATCATTTCAAGAGTTAAGGAGCTGTCAGGACTCAATATACAATAATCTTTACAGCTTGGATTCGAATGGTCTTGAAATAATGTTCATTTTATACTTCCTTTATTTTATTTTGTTAGAAAGAGTCGATTGCTCAGTAAGTCTGCTGCCTAACCGCACTATCGACTTGACTGCAATAATAAATCAAACTGTGAAATTCAAGTTAGCGTTCTGTAAATTAAAGAATGATCAGAAAAAGATGTTTTCTGCTCGATTATATAATTTATTGCGTCATCTCCCCCCCCCCGTCACCCATTAATGAAAATAAAATTTCTACAAGAGTGTTTGAAATTAATAATTATAAAAAAAATGTGCTTGTGCACAACTTTAATTTTCAAAAATTTCAAACTTCATTAAGTATTATTTTTATGTAACAGTGTTTAGGGGGGGGGGGTAAATTAACGTTTTAAAATTGAAACGAGATTTTATTTTTGTTTTTAAACTGGAAAACTCATTTTAAGCGGAGAAGGAAAAATGTGATATTATTTTAATAGTTTTGTCATTACTTTAAATAGAGCAAACCTACCGCCCCCGCCACCCCCTTAAGAGAAAGTTTTTTTATATTTTTTTATTTTCAATATTACACTTTTTAGTTTTTTGGAACCACATAAACTTTTAAAAAATTTTTCCTCTTCTCCGTCATCATAAATTGTACCAATAACTATAACTTTTGTATAAGGAGAAGAGGGGAGGGGGGAGATTCATCAATTTACTTTTCTTACAAAATTTAAACAAAAATATCAAAATCTTTTGTTTTGTTAATTTTCGTCATCTTGAAATGTTATTTGGGGTCAAGAATGGATACCAGGGTAAATAGGTAATAGAATAACTACCACCCTTAATTAATACTATTGGGGGCTGCTACTGTTACACTTTTCTCCCGGAAACTTAAAAAAATTAAAATAACACTGTTTAATGCAATAATTTATTTCAAAATTGAAAAATATTTTTTTCTGTAAAATATCTAATTCTCCCTCTCTAATTTTGGTAATCAAAACTTCTCGTTCTCCCCCCCCCCCCATGGTATGCAGATGTATTTGTTCAAAAGCTTCCAATTTAATATGATCACTAAATTTTCACTCTCAAAGGCAGTAATTGCATTTAAAAAATAAACTTTCATTATGGTAGATAAGCATTCATTTTGCACCATGAACTGACGGAGTAAAGTGGTAACTTATGTCGTCGGAAGCATAATATAAAAAATATTATTCAAAATTAGCAATAATTTTTGAGACGGATTGAAATTTTCATAAACAAATTAAATTGGCCAATAAAAAAAAATTATCCCCCCCCTCGTTAAAGTTGATCATAATTTTTGGTGTCCTTTCTTCCCCCAGGAACATCCGATAAGCACAAATCAGATATCTCCTTATTTCTCTGAAATCGGATTAAAAATCTATCTAAAACGAGATATTTATGTGAACTGCCCCCCCCCGTTTCCTTTGTTAGCCTGACGGAAGTGTTAAAATTTGCATTTTTTTATATTTGACGCTGGATTTTTATTATTAGGTAGTTTATTTCTTTTATTTTGTATTGAATAAATTAATTACAAAGGTAGGCTGTAGCTTTTTATAATAAGGAGGCGATTGAAGCTACAGTGATGAATATTTTAATTAATAATAATTGTAGTAATATTTAATAAAGTAAATCCTAATTAGAAAAAAGAAGAAAATAAATCAAACGCCTTAAAAATTAAAAGTCTGACACTTGACGGAAAAAAGATAAAATGAAGGTTAAATATCAGTGCGGCCTTCAGGCCGCACAACTTGGACAATCTAGTTTCAAAATAAAAATAAATCTAACATAAGAAAAAAAAATTGAAGGAATAAAGTAATTTAAATTAATTTAAAAATATAATATAACTCACCCTCCCACCCCCCTAAAAGAACATTTATTATCAGATAAATGCTGAAAAAAATTTAAATAATTAAAATTAAGAGAAGAACTTGAATATTTTGCAATGAAATGAAAGAAGGAAAGAAAAGGTGATCATTTCAAGAGTTAAGGAGCTGTCAGGACTCAATATACAATAAGCTTTATAGCTTGGATTCGAATGGTCTTGAAATAATGTTCATTTTGTACTTCCTTTATTTTATTTTATTGCTTTTTTGCAATCGATTAGAATTTCGTTTTCTACCAAGATTTTTATATTTGAATTTTTTAAGTTGGAAAGTTGGAAAATTTTGGTTCTCAGGATCCAGCATTTAATTGAACATAATTTTTGAGAACACCTGCGTGTACATTCCACTTAAGAGAACATATTGGTGGTAAGATTTTTAAAATCAACCCTTTCAGAGTAAGCAGGTGGCTGCGCGTGATAAATCTTCTGGCGACTTTCATCCCCTAGTTTTTGTATTCCAATTTTTTGCAGGATTTTCGAATTTTTTCTTCGTCAGCCTAATTCAAAACTCATTAGGACAAAGCCTGCATGAATGAGCATGTCGGGTTGTCGAAGATGTGCCGCAAGAGTCAAAGTCAAATCTACCTGAAATTTGAGACCGAATCCGATTGGGAACGAAAATCGTTGTTAGCTCTGTTTATCTCATTTTAAACGATAAGCAGTGTAATAAAAATGTTGACAATCAATAATTACATAAACGTAAATTAATTTGAAGATCTAGATTGCCGTTTCCCGTAACATTACAGAACATAGTATTTCGATCTCGAGTAAAATCTCAATCGGATCTTATTTTATTGCGTGGCGATGTATTTAAATTAACTGGAAATGTTTCGGGTTTTTACTCCAATTAACGAAATTCTCAAAAGTATCGAGCTTAAACAAGAATCTTAACACGGTCGGACGTCGATGACCGCACAACTCAGTCATTCGTTTAACAGTGTATGGCAACAAAATTGAAAGAAGTATCCATAAAAAACAATGAATCTGGACCAATAGCGATGTGGAATCGAGACAGGTGGCAACCGTAAGATTCTTGTTCTTCGACGTATATACATAATTATTCCACTGGACCAGCCCGGTTATATGTCTTATACATCAGCATTATATTAAACCACCTTTACCTGCCCGATGTCCTTGCTCTCTTTCAACTCGAAAAACTTCATTCACTTTACTTTTATTTTATTTCTCGCAACACAAACCATAATTTTTCCTAATGACCTTTAAATTGTTTCTGAAAAATAAAACCGTCTCCCGAGTTTTAAAAGATTGAAAACCGGCGGGTTATGAGCCCAGTCGTAAAAGCTGTGTAATTTTGATGAGATAGCCCAATCCACGCTCGTAAATACAAATTGAAAGCGGTTAACTCGACACCACAAATTATTTTGTCGTAACGTGTAATTTTAACCACCCTGTACAACCGTAAATGTATCTCCGTTAAGAAAAATTTATTACCTGCAACTTTTAATGAAGATTCACTGTATGTGCCATATGCTGTTCATTCAAAATTTCTCTCATTTTACTTTGTAATTATTAAAAATGTGGGTGGTTGAACAAATTATATAGAAAGTTTACAAAAAAAGACAAAAGTGCAATACCGGACAACAGTCCGGCCTATAGGCCGCACCAAATTTCCAATCTAGTACTACAAATAAAAAAATTCGGAGGTTACGGTTTTCATTCATAGTTAATTTTTTGATTGTTCAACTCAAAACTATCTGGAAAAATGCTATATCGACGGATTGGTGCGGCCTGAAGACCGCACACGCTTGGTTATCTAAAGATGTACTAATAATTTATAAAAGATCTCTGTTGCTTTCTCATTTTATATAGCCAAATGCCCGTTCATCTGTTATATCTATAAAAGAGTTAATGATAAATTGGTAACAGGATAATAGCACAGTGGCGAAACAGCATTAATCATTTTTAGTAAAATTTATTATAAAATAATTTATTATAGTTAACCAAAAGTCAGCCTGGGAGCTGTATAATCTTAGCAATGTAAACAACAATTTAATTTGAGGAAAGTGTAAGTGTCAGGAGGATATAATATCGTGCAGATGTTGTTCGGAGTTACATTAAACAATATTAATTGGCATTATCTGCTTTTTATTATTCAATAATTAGTTACGTTTTTTGTAGTAGAATGTTTAGTTAAACTACCAATCTGTTTACTAAAGTAAACAGTTGTCATTTGACTGGGGAACTCCCTGATTAACAAAACAACTGATATAACAACGATATCATGCGGCCGAAAGCCCGCACAACTTTTGTATTTAGGTCGTATGATAAAACGCCGCTGGTTTAGTTCGTAACGCACTTTTCAATGGTTAATCTTTTGATGAACGTAAAAAAAGTTGAAAGATAAAGAGAATACAAAGTGGCAGTGCGGCCTTCAGGCCGCACAAACTAGGTAATCCAGTGCTATAATAATTTCTAAAATAGCTCGGTCATTCTGTCAAAGTTTGCTATATTTTTTTAGTAGAAAAAATATTTTCAACCGATTAACTTTTTTTTATAACTGAACAGTGGCGGAACTGCAAATTTTTTTCTGATGGAAATTGTTACAGTTAACCTAAAGATGAAATTGTATATCCCATTGATATTAATTATTATTAGTGATAGAGCAGTCAATCTAAGAAGTTCAAGAAAAACCAGAAAGCAGAGAATTGACGCAGCCAGCAGGCCGCAAAAACAATTTTTATAATTTGGTTGTATAATTTGGCTAAAATCTGTTTCGCTGAAAGCAATAATTTCTTTACATTTATTTGTTCTAGTTTATATATGTTTTTATTCAAAATCATACTCTAATCAACTAATTTTATAGTTCAAAGAGAACAGCCCCCCCCCCCAGTTATATTGTAATATTTTCAAATTAATTAAATTATAAAATTTATTTAAAGAGATTGAAAAAAAAAATACAATTTAAATTGTTATAGAAGAAGAAGAAACCGGGGGGGGAGGGGGGGTTCTTCGCTGCTCATCGTGTTAATTATAGTTCGGATTTAAATAAAATTATGTTAATTCCATATATCCCCATATTTATTTATTAAGTTTATAGTAAGCATTGTCAAGATTTCTTAAAATTTTCTGAGATTTCTTAGGTTTTCTTCAGATTTGTCTTAGATTTCTCCGGCGTTACCCCCCCCCCCCCCCCCCCCCGGAAAACATCTATATTTTGTGTCAGTCCGCACTCGGGATTTTGTGGAGGCATGAAATTAAAATACTTATTTTTTTATTATCATGGTATTATTATTATGGTATTATATCATGGTATAATACTGGCAAGTACTACGTACCTATTAAAATAGTTCGGACGCGGCAGTCCGGCCTATACGCCGCACTACCTTTGCAATCTAGTACTACAAATAAAAAAATTCGGAGGTTACGGTTTTCATTCATGGTTAATTTTTTGATTGTTCAACTCAAAACGATCTGGAAAAACGCAATATCGAATGATTAGTGCGGCCTGAAGGCCGCACACGCTTGGTTATCTAATGATGTAATAATAATTTATAAAAAATCTCTGTCACTTTGTCAGTTTATGTAGCCGAATTTTCTTAATCGTTCATCTGTTATATCGAACTATAATAATAATAATAGATAATAGAACAGTGGCGGAACAGCATTAATCATTTTTAGTAAAATTCATCATAGTTAATCAAAAGTCAGCCTGGGAGCTGTATAATCTTAGCAATGTAAACAACAATTTAATTTGAAGAAAGTGTAAGTGTCAGGAGGATATAATATCGAGCAGATGTTGTTCGGAGTTACATTAAGCAATATTAATTGCCATTATCTGTTTTTTATTATTCAATAAATTTGGTTACGTTTTTTGTAGTGGAACGTTTAGTTAAACTACCGATCTATTGTAAGGTAAACAGTTGTCATTTGACTGCGAAACTCCCCGATTAGCAAGACAATTGCCATAACGATATCATGCGGCCGAAAGGCCGCACAACCTTTGCATTTCTGTCATATAAAAAAACGTCGCCGGTTTAGTTCGTAACGCACTTTTTAATGATTAATTTTTTAATAAATGTAAAAAAAAGTTGAGAGATAAAGAGATGGTAAAGTGGCAGTGCGGCCTTCAGGCCGCACAAACTAGGTAATCTAGTGATATAATAATTTTAAAATAACTCTGTCATTCTGCTAAAGTTCGCTAGGTGTATTTTTTGATAGAAAAAATTTTTTCAATCGATCAACTTTTTTTTATAAAATATTTTCAACGATAACTGAACAGTGGCGGAACTGCATTATTTTTTTTCTGAAGAAATCGTTACAGTTAACCTAAAGGTGAAATTGTATATCCTATTGATATTAATTACTATTAGTGATAGAGCAGTCAATCTAAGAAGTTCACGAAAAACCAGAAAGCAGGGAATTGAAGCAAAAACAATATTTGTGATCTGGTTGTATAATTTGGCAAAAATCTGTTACGCTAACTTGCTGTGTAACTAAGTATAAACAATTTGAGAGCCGGATAACAGGACAGTGGTGGAACAGCATTAATAATTATGTTTAGTGATAAATCTGCTGGTAGCTTTGATCTTACAAATCTGGTAAACGAGAACAGGGAAATAATTTTTTTTTAATTAAGTAATATTGCGGTGAAACCTAATAATAAATCAATGAACAAATAGAGAATGTAAAGAATTGTCTGCATAATACATCGATGATGACCGCGACTCGAAGATCAAAGGATTTCGATATGTAAAATTATACTTTCGTAATTTTCTGCTTTTGTGATTATTTGAGAGAAAAAACTTTTGAATGTAAGTTTTTGAATCGCAAGGAACAAAAAAATAGTGAAAAAGTTATTTCTGCTTTTAGAAACTTGGAGAGGTTACAGTCTAATTGCACGCAAATTTTTGAACGAAGAATTTGAGTTTTTGTTTTTTGTCTCAATTAGAACAAATTTAAGATAATAATTCCTGGAAGGCATGGGGCAATTGGACCCAGACGAAAGTATTTTCGTTTCAAATTAGAATTTCACGTTCTCGGCGAATTCAAAAAATGTGCCAATATCATCGACATTTAAAAATGAAAAAGTCGAACGATGCATAAATCTGGAATACTTGGTACAATTTTAGAACGCAGAACAAGGCGTCGCGACGGAAATTCCTTCGCTCCGAGATTAAAAAAACATCTTTAATTGCCCGTTGGAAAGTATTTAAAATATTTGCGAAATTTAGCTGTTGAGACTGGAAATTACCAAACCAGCAACGAAATTATTCTAAACGCTATTGATTACGTATATGGCAGGTGCATGGATTCTAGTTTTTAAAACAAGTTGTGGAATTCTTAATGTCATCAACCTGAGTAGTTAATAAAAATCTCGATTTTGATTGAAATTTTGCAGATTTTCAAGTTTTACCTACGACCGGGGTCAGTTTATCTAAGTGCAGCGTTTCCTCAAAAAGCTAATACAGGTTTTTTTGATTTTATCTCCGGACTTGGAAAACTGTAATTTGTTGGAAATTATAAGCAGCACGAAACCTGCAAAACAAATTGGTCAAAGTTGAAATGCACCACAAAATTATGAATGGGCGTAATGCATCGGAAATGTCATGTTTTGAAAATTTTTAGCTTTTAAATTTAAAGAGCTACACTTTCATGTGCGCGGAAATTCAAATTGACCTCTGGTGTTGGTTTCTCCCTCTCACTTGGGTAACCTGTTCATGGCACCTAGTTTGAATTGCTTTTAAAAATTACTACTATATTGAGAAGCATAACAACTGGAATTAAGCAAATTAGCCTTCTGTTTTAGTTGAATATTGCAGTGAAAGGTAGTTAGGAAATAATATCACGGTGACCACCGCACTTGGTTTATATTCAAATCGTCATTAAGTTTTAATTTGATGGGGAAACTTTTTCCATTATGTTAGTTTGGTTTTTATTTTCGTATTAAAATTAATTAGGAAAAAGTGGAACGAAAAGTTTATTGGGGAAACTTAGTTTGCGACGAGGTCAATTGAACAAGCGCCGATAATCGATGATCAAATTAATTACTTGTGTGATCTGCCAAAAATGAAATCTAACCTTCAGTTTTTTACCTAACAGTTACTTAATCTCATTTTTTAAAAATTAACTTTCCAGTCGCAACAGACTCTGAGATATCGTAAAAGTAAACAAAGATCGAGTAAAAATAAATTTGGGTTTTCTGTAATAACTCGAAAACCGTGACAGATATCAAAAATATTTGAAGACAAAAAATATTCCTGTTTTTATGCTGAAGACTTTTTGTCTCTTCAATATTTTTGATTAATTGCACTGTTTTCAAGTTACTAGAGAAAAACAAGGTCATATATTTTACTACTGACCTGTGACGTAATATGGTAGGAATTTGTTCTGAAAGAGCGAAAGGTTTCTATTTGCTTCAGTTTCATAAAACATCCAGTATAGACTACTCTCTAGTACTTAATTAGTTGCTCTCAGACCCTTCAGTTGCGATTGAGATTATTAAATAGAAATTTATTACTTTTCCAGAGATCGAGTAAGAATAAATTTGGGTTTTCTGTAATAACTCGAAAACCGTGACAGATATCAAAAATATTTGAAGACAAAAAATATTCCTGTTTTTATGCGGAAGACTTTTTGTCTCTTCAATATTTTTTATTAGTGGCACTGTTTTTAAGTTAATAGAGAAAAACCGGGTCATATATTATTTACTACTGACCTGTGACGTAATATGGTAGGAATTTATTCTGAAAGAGCAAAAAGTTTCTATTTGCTTCAGTTTCATAAAACATCCAGTATAGACTACTCTCTAGTACTTAATTAGTTACTCTCAGACCTTTCAGTTGCGATTGAGATTATTAAATAGAAATTTATTACTTTTTCAGAGATCGAGTAAGAATAAATTTGGGTTTTCTGTAATAACTCGAAAACCGTGACAGATATAAAAAATATTTGAATACAAAAAATATTCCTGTTTTTATGCAGAAGACTTTTTGACTCTTTAATATTTTTGATTAGTTGCACTGTTTTCAAGTTACTAGAGAAAAACTGGGTCATATATTATTTACTACTGACCTGTGACGTAATATGGTAGGAATTTATTCTAAAAGAGCGAAAGGTTTCTATTTGCTTTAGTTTCATAAAACATCTAATATAGACTACTCTCTAGTACTTAATTAGTTACTCTCAGACCATTCGCTTGCGATTGAGATTATTAAATAGAAATTTATTACTTTTCCAGAGGTCGAGTAAGAATAAATTTGGGTTTTCTGTAATAACTCGAAAACCGTGACAGATATCAAAAATATTTAAAGACATAAAATATTCCTGCTTTTATGCGGAAGACTTTTTGTCTCTTTAATATTTTTGATTAGTTGTACTGTTTTTAAGTTACTAGAGAAAACCCGGGTCATATATTATTTACTACTGACCTGTGACGTAATATGGTAGGAATTTGTTCTGAAAGAGCGAAAGGTTTCTATTTGCTTCAGTTTCATAAAACATCTAGTATATACTACTCTCTAGTACTTAATTACTTACTCTCAGACCTTTCAGTTGCGATTGAGATTATTAAATAGAAATTTATTACTTTTTCAGAGATCGAGTAAGAATAAATTTGGGTATTCTGTAATAACTCGAAAACCGTGACAGATATCAAAAATATTTGAAGACAAAAAATATTTCTGTTTTTATGCTGAAGACTTTTTGTCTCTTCAATATTTTTGATTAGTTGCACTGTTTTCAAGTTACTAGAGAAAAACTAGGTCATATATTATTTACTACTGACCTGTGACGTAATATGGTAGGAATTTGTTCTGAAAGAGCGAAAGGTTTCTATTTGCTTCAGTTTCATAAAACATCCAGTATAGACTACTCTTTAGAACTTAATTAGTTACTCTCAGACCATTCAGTTGCGATTGAGATTATTAAATAGAAATTTATTACTTTTCCAGAGATCGAGTAAGAATAAATTTGGGTTTTCTGTAATAACTCGAAAACTGTGACAGATATCAAAAATATTTGAAGACAAAAAATATTTCTGTTTTTATGCTGAAGACTTTTTGTCTCTTCAATATTTTTGATTAGTTGCACTGTTTTCAAGTTACTAGAGAAAAATTGGGTCATATATTATTTACTACTGACCTGTGACGTAATATAGTAGGAATTTGTGCTGAAAGAGCGAAAAGTTTCTATTTGCTTCAGTTTCATAAAACATCCAGTAGGTACTACTCTCTAGTACTGAATTAGTTACTCTCAGACCATTCCGTTGCGATTGAGATTATTAGATAGAAATTTATTACTTTTCCAGAGATCGAGTAAGAATAAATTTGGGTTTTCTGTAATAACTAGAAAACCGTGACAGATATCAAAAATATTTGAAGACAAAAAATATTTCTGTTTTTATGCTGAAGACTTTTTATCTTTTCAATATTTTTGATTAGTTGCACTGTTTTCAAGTTACTAGAGAAAAACTGATTCATATATTATTTACTACTGACCTGTGACGTAATATGGTAGGAATTATTTGTTTTGAAAGAGCGAAAGGTTTCTATTTGCTACTATACTCTCTAGTACTTAATTAAATACCCTCAGAACATTCAGTTGTGATTGAGATTATTAAATAGAAATTTTTTACTTTCCCAAAAAAAGAGGTCCCGAGTGGTAGATCGAAGGGGGGGGGGTTACGAGGTAGAGAATATTTTGCAGTAAATCCTCTCCGGCATGCAATAATTATATGGGTTATTTTTAAAACGGCAGCACCGCGGTACAAAGGCCCTCGAAAACTTTTGAACTAAATTTCCCTTTGAAAAAATTCAAAAGCAAAAAATGCTCATCTATGATTTTCCTCCTTGCTTTTGAAGCACAAACACTTAAAACTAAAAGTATAGAATCTATATCATTTGGGAAAAGGTAGATTAAAAAATGCGTTCACTCTCTCAGAGTCCTTCGTCCTACGTAAAGGCATAGTGACCACTTCTTCTTTTTATTTTAGTAGAGTGTTTTTAGCAGATACCTCGGTGGTTTGCCATTATCTGCTGAGCGAAGAAGGTAAGAATAAAGTTTTTACTTTTCCCTGGATCGAATCAAAAGTCTCGATATAGCAATTACATCCGGGACCGTCTAACCATCTAACATTCTTTGATATGATTCTGGAGGGTATTCCATACCCCCCAGACCCCCCGGATTCAAAAGCTAAAAATATGTATACGCATGTTTTGCAATTGATATTATTTACAAGAATTCCTTCACTCTTTCAGAACGGTTACATGTAAATGCCATGGCAGTATACTCTTGCAGTCTGGGGGTATGGGGGTATAAATCACTATCTGGTATATAGAAATTATATGAGATAACTATTAGAATATCCAACTTTTTAAAAAACAAACAAAATTATAAACATTTAAATTTTTAGCAATCGCCTGTGGCGCTTTTATATGCGATATGAAGTGTAGTCTTCTTGGCAATCATCTGGTTATATTAATTAAAAATTGCTGTAGGTTAGGTTAGATTAAATTTATATTTTTAAATAACTAGGAGGTTTTTGTGGCCTGACCTTCTAATAATAGAGAACACAGCAGAACTTAATTGATGTGCAATGCGATTGGTGATTGACTATCATATTTTATTCAGTTGTTAAAAAATCCCCGAGCGTGGTTACCGGGAGATGGAGAGACAGAGTTTTATGTGCAATTTAATTTAAATGTTTAATTTACTGTCGGCAGCGCTGACCACTGGTAGCTAGATTAGTGTGCAACTCGATTGGTGTGTAATTCGATTGGTTACCAAACATAATATACTTTTTGTTTGGTAAAATAAAAGTTGACAATTCATGTTTTTAGCGCGAGAAACAGAGTGTACAAGCTAGAATTTAATTTCTCTACAACTGCGGCCTTCCCATCCCATGTCCAACACCTCAGAGTTTTGCCATCCGCCTTAACTAACTGCTACTCAAGAAATTGAATTCCAAAGAACCAATCAGAAGCTGTAGGCTACAGCGTTACCGAATTAAGCGTTTCGTAATATAATAAATATACTGGGTGTCCGAAAATCACTCTGTCAAGTAGTTGTTTACTTGACAATAAAGCGGTTGCAAGGCCGCCAAATTTGTTGGTATTACATATTTATCTAATAATTACAATAATAATAAAATAATCAAACTTAACAAAATGTTAAAATAATAAAATTTTAACTATTAAGTAAATAATACATACTACAAAGCAACATATGTTATAAAAAAATAACATTTTGTTAAGTTTGATTATTTTAACATCACATGCTACTAAATACCACAAAATACTTAAAAAATGTTATACTTTTTTAAGTTATTTTCTATTTACAATAATAATAATTTTTAACAAAAGTAGGTTTACTTTTTAAAAAATTACCCCCCCCCATGTGTAAAGCTGTAAATATGAGGATTTAACTCTTGACTTGAGCTCATCGACGTTCGTCGCTAATCAAGCTAAAAGTTTTATCGACAAATTCGGCTTAATTATTTATAAAATCATCAATCAATCAATCATTTAATTTTAACTAAACTGCGTGCATCCAGAAAGCCATCAAATTATTTCATTGTATTGTTAGTAAATAAAATGTTAACCTCAATGCGAAGAGACTGCGTGTTACGTCGCAGACTTAAAAACCACATTAGGGTCACCATTAAGTAAGGTTAAGTTTGCTTAAACCTCTTATAGTTAGCTCTCTCTATTACGATTTTACTCTCTTCAATCGAGATAAACCTGTAAATCATCCAAACCCAAAATGTGGGTGAAAGAGAACCGGCGTTCGGATCTGAATTTTGTAAAATGAAAGTTTTTCGCATGCAAATATTTTTAACCTAATGGTAAATTAGAAAAATGCAGTGTTCTGGAAGATATCAAAGAGAAATCTGCTATGTGACGTCACGCAGTACAACTCACTGATTTATACAGCAACAGATTTATACGATGGCAACAGCGGCGGGAGGGGGGGGAGTTTACAAACTTAAAAACTGTCACCGGTCCCATAAAATTTTGATGCTTTTGAATTAAAAACTATATTAATGTTCTGTTAAGTTTCTTCGTAAATAATACCATTGATTATAGTATGTAAATTTTTAACAAGATAAGCAATCTTTCGTTACCAGAGGTAATTAAAATTAAAAATGAAGGACTCTTTTTTATTGAAAGATATTAATTTTTAAGGCCTACAGTAATCACTTTACTTTTACCATAAAAATTGCGCAAACTCGCCTGCGGCGTTGATAAACTGAAATGACAACCGCATTTAAAATTTTGCTACGATATTTAATTTGTTTGAAAGAGCATGCAGTGTAAAATTATGTATTCTGATAAATAATTTCGTTGAGAAACTGGTTTCCACGTCTCCGTTTGCATCAAAACACGTTCGGCCCTTAATGTTTCGCAAAAAAATCGCCTGCGGTGATTTGGGTTTCTACATCTTCCGACAAATTATGAATTTTTATCTTTTCAAACAGCCGAAGGCCGTCGTCATAGAATTTTTTTGATGCGGTCCACCTCTTTTGTCAATGAGTTGGTCCACACAGTATTGATAGCTTGAAGAACTGAAAATCGCTTAATTTGTTTGCTTTTGTCTAATTTCCCAAAACTGTGTTTTTCTTTGACGACCCTTGAGCTATTTGTTTTTATTCCGCAATTTCATACAACCCCATAGGCATTTAACTTTAATTCCACCTTTGCTTTGTAAGTTCTGATAATTTGAAGGCTTGAGGGTATTTGATGTTATCGAAAAACCTGCAATTTGACGGTGCAAAAGAACAGAAGCAAGTTTTTGGTCTGGCACGTAAATCCGATGAGCTAAGTTTGCGTTCGTTCGAAATGCGAATAATATTGGGATGATTTAGCCGGCTAATTAAAAAATATGTGAAATTATTTGATGGAAGCAGAGCGCTAAGCCAGATTTATGGATGTAAATTTAATTTTAGATAAAGCATTTAGGGCCCGCAGCAATTATTGTGGTTATCGAGAAAGTAATTATTTCACATGCAAATATCGTACAAATAATAATGTGAAAGAACAACATTAATTGTTTACTTACAAATATTGATGATCGACAATTTGTATGTCCGACATAAACACGTACCTGAAAATAAAGAAAATTGTTAATTATAAAAGTCGCTATCTCCATCAATAAATAATAATATTGAATGAAAAAATAACAAAATTGCGTGGCTTTCACTAATTATGCTCCCTAATGGAAAATATTTTAACAATTAACTAAATATTTAATTTTTTTTATACACAACTGGATACGCTAAAAGTATTCGATCCAGAATATAAAATATCCAACAGGTCAGTTTCTTTTTAATAATAGAACAAACGATTTAAGTGCGAAAAAAACGATCCTATCATTATACCTATGGAAGCCACATAATTTTACAAACTTGATAGGGGGAAAATTATACTACTTCTATTTGGAAAAAAAATTAAAAATTTAATAATGCAACGAGGAAGCCCCTTAAGTTCTACAACTTTCTTTGTTTTCGATGACAGGTAAAAATGAAGGGCCAATTTAAATGGAAATAAATGCAAGTCGTTTTATCCTACTTAAAGATTTTAAATTATGTTTATACGCTGCCGCCGGCATAAGCTGCTACTTTACTCTTCGTTATCATTTGCTAAAGTGCACGATTATCTATAATCATTAATTACACTATTACACCGGAAATGTCAGTATAAAACAGTTCATTAATAATAAACTAATTATTAAAATAACTTCAACCATAAATAAGGTAAAGTTTTTTTCTATGATTCTGGGGGTATTCCATACCCCCAGACCCCCGGTCTATGGCAGTATAATTTATGCGCTTTTTAAGTTTCACTTTTTATAAATTTAAAGAAACTACACCCCCCTCCCCCCCCGAAAGTTATTAAATTACTTCAGCGAGATAAATTTAGATAGCATTGTTTCGATGACAGGTAAAAATAAAGTGCCAATTTAAATGAAAATGAATGCAAGTCGCTTTATCCCACTTAAGAGTTTTAAATAATTTTTATACGCTGCCGCCGGCATAAGCTGCTACTTTAGTCATCGATATCGTATGCTAAAGTGCACGATTATCTATAATTATTAATGACATTATCGCTTCGGCAATGTTAGTGCATTTGTCACATGTTTATTGAAAATAAATTAAAAACAAATTAAAATAATGGGGGTTGAAATAACCCCAGCTAAAAATAAGGCAAAGGTTTCGTTTTCTATGATTCAAATTTTTCCAAAAGTTTAGTTAGCCTTAGAAATAAACCTTTTGGTCTGTAACAGGTTAAACGATTTAAAAATTTAACTTTGTAATTGATAATTAAGATCGGTCCTAAGGGTATTCCATACCCCCAGACCCCCGGTCTATGACAGTATAAATTAAGTGATTCATTTCGTTTTTATCACAGCGGCAATGTCAGTGCATTTGTCACATGTTTGTTGAAAGTAAATTAATAATTAACTAAATACTAAAATAATGGGGTTAAAATAACCCCATACAGCTTAAACGGTTTAAAAATTTAACTTTGTAACTGATGATTAAGGTCGATCCTGGGGGTATTCCATACCCCCAGACCCCCGGTCTCTGGCAATATAGCTTATGCGTCTTGGTTTGTTGTAAATTTTACTTTTTAATCATTTGAATGAACTATTAAGAATCTTCCCCCTCCCCCCTCCCTAAGGAGATCACTAAAATACTTCAGTGTTGCCTATCTTGGAAAGTAAGATGTAACACCCTGTAATTCCCAACAAAAACGCTGGTAAATCAAAAGAAATACTGACTACTGACGTCATAAAGTACTTAATAGTTTTTTCAATATCTTCTACTATTTATTGTTTTAAATTTATTAATTCATTGAAAACTTAAGGTTGAACCAAGCAATTTTTAGCTCTATCTCTAGCGACGCCACTGTTAGAAAACAAAAAATTTACCGGCGGCACTAAAGTACTTTACTGCCGTCCGACTTTGGCGGTCAATAATGGTCAAGATTAAAGTGTCACTTTTTCGAGCCCACTTGTTTAAAAAAAATACAACGAAAACAAGTAAAAATCTTCAGTGTCGTCCGTCGCAAGCAGTAAAGTACTTCATTTCCGCTAGCCGTACTTTTGTTTATTAAATTAAGGAAGCCGGTTAGTAGGGTGTGCGGCGATTAAGTAATCTGAAAAAAAAATTTTTTTTAACCAATTAATTTCTTTATGGAACTTTCGTAAATTTAACGAACAAATTCATTAATGCGATAAATAAATTTGTAAATACAATGAACTATTCATAAATATAATGAATTTTAGTTCATTGGCTAAAACCCCCAGACCCCCGGTCTATGGCAGTATGCGCTTTGGTTTGTTGTAAATTTTACTTTTTAATCATTTGAAGAAACTATTGAAAATTCTTCCTCCCCCCCCCCTCCCAAGGAAGTCACTAAAATATTTTAGTGTTGGCTATCTTGAAAAGTAAGATGTAACGCCCTGTATATGTAATATTTAGAGAGCATTTTTGAGCTTGCCAATCCCAAATTTCCAACTAAAACGCTGATAAATCAAAAGAAATGCCAGTCGGCCGACAGTTAGCGGTGTTTTACTGACTACTGACGTCATAAAGTACTTAATAGTTTTTTCAATATCTTCTACTATTTATTGTTTTAAATTTATTAATTTATTGAAAACTTAAGATTGAACCAAGCAATTTTTAGCCCTATCTCTAGCGACGCCACTGTTGGAAAACAAAAAATTTACGGGCGGCACTAAAGTACTTTACTGCCGTCCGACTTCGGCGGTCAATAATGGTCAAGATTAAAGTGTCACTTTTTCGAGCCCACTTGTTTAAAAAAAATACAACGAAAAACAGTAAAAATCTTCAGTGTCGTCCGTCGCAAGCAGTAAAGTACTTCATTTCCGCTAGCCGTACTTTTGTTTATTAAATTAAAGAAGCCGGTTAGTGGGGTGTGCGGCTATTAAGGAATCCGAAGAAAAAAAATTTTTTTTAACCAATTAATTTCTTTATGGAACTTTCGTAAATTTAACGAACAAATTCATTAATTCGATAAATAAATTTGTAAATACAATGAACTATTCATAAATATAATGACTTTTAGTTCATTGGTTAAAAACCTCAGACCCCCGGTCTATGGCAGTATGCGCTTTGGTTTGTTGTAAATTTTACTTTTTAATCATTTGAAGAAACTATTGAGAATTCTTCCCCCCCCCTCCCCGCAAGGAAGTCACTAAAATACTTCAGTGTTGCCTATCTTGGAAAGTAAGATGTAACACCCTGTATATGTAATATTTAGAGAGCATTTTTGAGCTTGCCAATCCCAAATTTCCAACTAAAACCCTGATAAATTAAAAGAAATGCCAGTCGGCCGACAGTTAGCGGTGTTTTACTGACTACTGACGTCATAAAGTACTTAATAGTTTTTTCAATTCTTCTACTATTTATTGTTTTAAATTTATTAATTCATTGAAAACTTAAGGTTAAACCAGGCAATTTTTAGGCCTGTTTCTAGCGACGCTACTGTTGAAAAACAAAAAATTTACAGGCGGCACTAAAGTACTTTACTGCCGTCCGACTTCGGCGGTCAATAATGATCAAGATTAAAGTGTCACTTTTTCGAGCTCACAAAAAAAATACAATGAAAGGCAGTAAAGAACTTTAGTGCCGTCCGTCGCAAGCAGTAAAGTACTTCATTTCTGCCAGCCGTCCTTTTGTTTATTAAATGAATTAAGCCGGTTAGTATAGGTTGTGCGGCTATTAAGTAATCCGAATAAAAAAAAATTTTTTTAACCAATTAATTTCTTTATGGAACTTTCGTAAATTTAACGAACAAATTCATTAATGCGATAAATAAATTTGTAAATACAATGAACTATTCATAAATATAATGAATTTTAGTTCATTGGTTAAAACTTCATTAATTTAATGAAACTTTGTTCCGGGAAATTCGAAAGAATGCTATTTATTGTCGACGCGATTTTCATTTTGGTTATCCGGAATAAATTTTTGACGTACAAATAAGGAAAAACTCGAGAAAATCCCAGTTATTTAGTTTTTCCGGGACAAAATCCACTGCACAAGTTAAGGATAATCTGTGTTAAACTTCTTAAATGGAAGTCTAATGTACAAAAATTTAGAAGGTAAAAGGGTAAGGTGGGGTAAGTACCCCTCCTTCCATCTGTGACTTTTAAAAACAAAGTCAAGTGCAATAAATTGGTACGAATGTAAAAAAAAATATTTGTAAGACCCCCCCCCCCCCTCCCGAACAGGGCTGAAAAAATCTGAGCAAGTTTCAGAAATTCTACGGTAGTCCTAGAAAATCTGGGAGAGTCTGGAAAACTCAGAGAAAATCTGAAAAAATTAAAGGAAGTTTAAGAAAATTCGAAAATTTTTCCTCGCAAGTTCAATACATTTTCACGTATTAAAAAAATTAAAACTGTTTTATTTGGAGAAAAACTACGTTTTGTGGTTTTCTGCAAACGCGTCTGGTTATGGCAAACATTAGTTCTAATAAAGCAATATACTATTTTCTCCAAAGGTCACAAAATGTTGACTTTGATTTAATTGTCAACTGTGAAAAACTTTTGGTGATGAAATTAACGAGATTCCAAGACATAAAATATATCAATTTATACATTTAAGAAAATTAATTGGGGGGGGGGGGTGATTTAAATACAAGATTAGGTTAATTTATATTTCACAATTGTTTGGAATTTCGTTAAACCACTCAACGAAAGTCTGACCGTGAGACTAATTATCTTATCGTTGGCATTAAACTAAAAAATTTAGTCACATAGGTAAATATTAGTATATTAGGTAGGTAAACCTGTGAGTGTTGATAATTTGTCACGAGAAGCCAAGTCGAGTGACTTTTTTATTTCATTCCAAATATTTAGTTTTATTGCATGAATAAAACATTTTTACATTTGCAAAATAAAGTTAAGTCGTAGCAGTGTTAGACCGGACGGTGTTTAAAATTTACTATTTATTTTAAAATAAAAAGTTAATTAGAATTAAAACATTTGATTTTCGATGTTTTTATTTTCGTAAAAAAATAATTAATTATTTTGTTCTTTTGCTCAATATAATCATGGGAGCAGGAAATTGGATATGTGTGATTTGATCTGTTCAACCTCTTTGGCCTCGAGTAAATCGCGAATAGGATCGAAACAGATCCAATTTATTAATTTGAATATTTTGAATAAAATTTAATTTTGTTTTCAAAAAATTCGAATTTTAAACAACAAAACGTCAAAACGTAGACTCACCTTTATCAATGCTGCCGGCTAAATGGCGAATAAAATTGAAAACTAAATTACATATTCAAGAGCTGAGATTCCCAAACTTAAAAAGTTCTTAAAAATAAAGAAAACTTTAAATTAACGAATTTAACTTTTGCTGCAGCATACAATATTTTTTTCTTATTTTAAATTAGACGAGAAATTACTAAAAAATAATTTTGGACCTGTGGGTGCGATAAAATAAAATTTCTCACGGGCGCCCCTCGGAGCAGGCGGGCGGACGGGCGCCACCGCTCACCGTTTAATAATTTGGATAAAAACATTTTGGTTAAGTGCAGAACAACTAATTATTCTGAAAGCCACTTACAATTTTGTTAATTAACCACGAAATAATTAATTCGATTGCATGGTGAAAAATGTTCTACTCGAAATTTTAATGGAAGTTGAAAAATAAAAATAGTTTTCAAGTTCCGTTGCAAGAGCATCGAATTAATGTAGGGCAATAAAATAAATAAAATGGCGTTAACCCAAAAAAATGCACTAACCAAGTTAAAAACTAATCTAAATTTAATTTAACTTTTGCTCTATTTATCTCGAAAAATCCAATTAGCAATCAAACAACTTTTTACATGGAGGTTCTATTAAAATTTCGAAAAAAATTCATGTGAGTTTTTTAAGCCGTCCATTGTGAATAAGGAATGTAAATTTTGCAAACTTTTTAATTGGGAAAATCAAAATGTGGAGCATTTGAAGCCAATTCAGCTGTTCGGGCGTCTCAATCGAACAATGAATGAAAGTTTTTTTTGGTGGGTTTGTTTTTGCAATATCGAAACCGAACTAAGCATGAAAGAGAATTGTAAACAGCGAAGAGAATTAAGAACCTGTTTGACCATGAAGAAAGGATTATTTTCGGTCGAGGATTAAATAAATCAGCAGCCTAAGTGTAATTTTAATGACAGTAATTTCGCGTAACGCAAACTGCCCCGCTCCGATTTTCACGATTGAAAAACAAAATTAAATAATAAAAGTGAAAATTAGCCCAGTGCCGCCACTTACGGTAGGTCTAAATCAGGGACGGACTGATTTAAAAATTCTGATACAAAAAAATCGATTTTTTTATCATGGAAATGTTGCATAAATCATAAGATATACAAAAAAAGTCCGCGACAGCATACATTTGATTAGAATATATTGTAAATCTTAGATAACAATCAAAATCTGCGACTTTGCCTTCAGTATCTAAACTTTTTGATATAATTTTTATAATATGTTGTAAAGGACTTTGATATTAAAAAGTTTAATTACCTAGGGAGCAAGAATATGTCTAAAAGAAAAACATTTAATGCTACATTCAAGTGATTAACAGAGCCGCAGAGACATTGCAGCTTAAAACTAATTAAAAATGTGCCCGTAACCCTGTTTAATAATTGATTAAAAGGCTAGTTTTTTCCAGGATTCAACATTATCATACAGGGTCACAGGCACCTATCAACTTTAGAATTATCTGTAATAAAGGTAATATTCGAATTAAAAATTTCTACCTTATTTTGGTAAAAGTGAAAATTAGCCCAGTGCAGCCACTTACGGTGGGTTTAAATCAGGGACGAACTGGTTTAAAAATTCTGATACAAAAAAATCGATTTTTTTATCATGAAAACGTTGGATAAATCATAAAATAAACAAAAATAGTCCACGACAGCATACATTTATCTCAATAATTTGGTTAGAAAATATTGTGAATCTCAGATAACAATCAAAATCTGCGACTTTGCTTTCAGTATGTAAACTTTTCGATGTAATTTTTATACTAATATGTCGTCAAGGACTTTAATATTAAAAAGTTTAATTCTCTAGGGAGCAAGAAGATGTTTAAAATAAAAAAATTTAATGCTATCTTCAAGTGATTAACAGAATAATGTGCCCGTGACCCTGTTTAATAGTTGATTAAAAAGCTAGTTTTTTCCACAATTCAGCATTATCAAACAGGGTCACAGGCACCTATCAACTTTAGAAACATCTGTAATAAAGGTAATATTGGAATTAAAAATTTCTACCTTATTTTTTGAGTTTTGTTCAACATTTTGAAGCTAGGGATTCCATACCCCCAGACCCCCAGTCTGTATCAGCCTCAACTGTATGCTTATAAAACCAAAAATGTGTTTTATTTATACAGCAGTGCGGAATATTAAGTACTATCCTATTAAATGGCATGTTTTGATGTTATTCGCGATTTTATCAATAAAATTGATCTTCTCTGATTGTAATGATCAGTTTTTTCTTGGTTTGTCTCCATGGTTACCAAAAAGGTTGGCACTTCGTCTTTAAATCTGGTCAGAGCGGTTCCTTATGAAGGTTTGGTGACCACTTTTTAGTTAGAAAAATTTTTGTGGCAGATTACCTCGGTGGTTTGCCATTGCCTGCCAAAACAAGACAGATAGAGTGAAAAACCGGATAAATATATTATTTTAAAAGCGAAAAATCTGCCCATTTAAAAAATCAATTACAGAACTATGATCATAAACTTTCCGTTTTTCAAACCGGGGGGTCTGGGGGGTATGGAATACCCCCCAGTATACCAATAATTATATTAAAATGAAAAAATATTATGATGGTAATTTAATTCTTCACACCCTTAAAAGTATTTTAAGCAATTAGTGAGAAACGGAGTATTTTATACTCCCAGACACCCAGATCCCCAGTGTGTACTTTGGGAGGTTTGGGGGGCTAATATGTTGTATTAGGGTTGTACAAGAGCAATCGTAAGGTTTTTTAATGTCGTAAAAAAAGTTGATAATTTCTTATAAAAAATTAAAGAGAAATTAAATTATTAGAGACAAATTCCCCCCCCCCCCCTAAGATTCCTTGAAAATAAGTCAAGATATAATTTTTTTTTAATCTCCGTTAGTTGAATTATTATTACTTCGAGCAAAATTAAATCGGATAGCCATAACCTACGTCTGTCAGGCCAGTCTCATTTTTACAACATAACTTAAACCTACCCTAACCCTAACCTAATAGCAGTAAACATTGCGAGGTGAAATTTCCAGGGGTAAAGAAGCCGGATTCATTAGTACCTCCCTAATAAATTATTGCTGAGGCTATGACAAACACACGGAGCTTCGTCGAAACATAGCAATATGGCGTCTGACGTCACAACTACTATAAATGTATAATTCTGATGTATGTAGACGAATTTATTTAAATTTTCTTTAGTTGATTTTCAAGAAAATGTGAAAATGAGATTTGTCATTGCTGTTCAAATAAGTGTCAGTTGCGCTGATTGCACTGTGTAAACTGCAGCAATCAAACTTTTAAAATTATTCTTAATATTTGATTTGTCTAATTATTACGTCGGCGTAATTAATTTATTAAATTTGCCAATTTGAAACAATGCCAAGTACATCGTAGATTTAAGTTTAAATTGTGCATTACGCCAAGTTGTTAATTACCATCAAGAAAATCTTAAGTTTTCTTAGTCTCCTAGTTCGTTCTCACTAAAACTTATTACAACTTACAGGAAATTCTTGCAATTGCTGTCTAATTAAAAATTTAATATTAGAAGTAGTAAGTTCATCTTTCTTAATTGGTTCTCGCTAATTACGTAATTAAATCGAATTACGAGGTGTCGGGTCAAAGCAACTGTTTAATTTATTTTTTGTTTGTTTTTCATCCTCCCGACAAACTCAATCCTGTTTACAATTATTTCAAACATCAGCATGTTTGTTTTAGTGGAAGTCAATCTTGCTTTCCCCAGGCTCTTGTCAAATCAAGTGATTTTGGTTAAATTGATTCGTGAACTCGGGGTAAACTGCAACTTCCATTCTCGTCATCGTCGCGGGGGAGACAATCGCAATTGCCGATAACTTCCACAAATGCGAACCGATTTTAATTTTTCCGGGCTTATCGCGCAGACAATAGACGAAGCTACAAAATAGTTTTTCTGTAATTTTTCCGTGAAACGCCTTGTTTCCGAGATATTCCCGGTCGAAAACGTTATTGAATTTTCCGCATAAAACTTAGGGGCTGTTAAACTGGCAGAAGACCTACAAACAGTTTTACCGCCTTGAGTTTTTTTATTTGGGGTCACGAAATGAATCATTCGTAAAAATTGCATAATTTAGATGAGTCAGGGGTTGAAAACGCCCTGTTGTGATGATAAAGCATGAGGGACACATGTGGCTTGCGTGTGTGACAGTTTTCACTGTCCGTTATCTCCCCTTAAAGCGGTTTTTTTAATTCGCCTTATTTTTATTCGGTGTAAGTGAAATTAATGACTAATAAGTGTTTATAAATTTTTATTAAGTTTCCAGCTCAGATTTTTTGCTGTGTATTATTGGCGTCAGTTTGTGTTATGAAACGGTAGATTTTAGAAAGTATCAAGCAAAACTTGTTTCGCTTTAAAACATAAAACCTGAATAGAAAAAGCGAGTAAATTATATTCCAATAAAAAGAGAAGAAAATCCGCAGCAATCTCGGATAACAACCTCTATGCGTAGACACAAACCTTCCATGGCGTATAAACAACACTTTGCACCTGCTTCGTATCTCAAATAATTTAGTACTAACGAAGATACCTGTCATGGGGAGTCCGCAAATAACCAAATATAATCTTTATGGTGCAGCATTTAAGGCCGCTCTTTTGCACCTGTCCAAATCCGTATTAATTTCGCTGCATACGATTCCGGCCCTTACGGCGACTTGCTTATGGGTTTCATCGGCTCCCGATACCTGCTGAATATTTTTGGTGGCTACATCATAATGGAGAATCGGTCATTTCCTGTTTGGTTTAATACTTTGATTTAAACGAACTCGAATACGAACGAAAGCCAGATTTTATAAGACAGATGTTAGAATTTTAATTTATTTTTTATCGGTTTTTCGATTTATGTAAGAATTAAATAAATTGGGGGCTTGGTCGATACACTTTTTTAACAAAATATCCAAATTAACCAAATTTCTTTATTTGGATTAAGATTGCTATCAAAAGCGGATTTTTACATTAACGAAACAGCCAACGCCAGTTTTAAGTCTGCGGATGTCAATTAAAACCAAAACATCCTTGGGATTGATTACTCGCTTGATTTATCTTTAGCTTTTTTTTCAATAATACAGCATTTTGATAACTGTGGTTGTCATTGCGCCCACGTAACAGCCGGACGTGTCTTTCAAAATAAATCAAAGTTTTTCAATTTTTAAATTTACCTCCAATTAATTTTTGTTTTACTTCATTTTTTTTAAACAAAGAAAACGTCTACAATTTAATAAAAATATAGATATATTTTTGGATGGGAATAATAATAAAAATAAAAAACTAAAATTTTGATTTTCACGACTTAAACAGTATTCTATACTCCCCCCTCCTTCCCGCTCCAGACTCCCCGCTCCAAGTGCATAATGTGATTTTATGACACCCGGTATTAATTATTACTCTCGGTTGTAATATTTATCGATTTAAACCACGACTGGAAGTTTCCTTTTGAAGACATAATTTCTAGTATACTGGGGGGTATTCCATACCCCCCAGACCCCCCGGTTTGCAGACCGAAAGTTTGAATGTATATTCTACAATCAATTTTATTAAATAGGCGACTTTCACTCTTACAGAACAAATCAATTTTTAGGTGACTATTCGACTAGCAGTCGACACTGAAATGAAATTGTACCAAGAAAAACAATACATTTTTTTTATAAAAAATTATTCACGCCCCCCTTTTTTAGTATTTATCAATAAATCAAGTCTAAACTAAAAAAATTCTGGCTCTAAAAATTTTTCTTTTGAAGATATACATAATTACTAGTGTATTTAGACGGGAGTTCTATTACCCTCCTCCCCCCCAGACCCCCGGTCAGCAAACTGAAAGTTTGAATGTTATTCTACAATTGATTTTAATAAATAAGAAACTTTCACTCTTCTGAACAAATCAACATTTTATCAATTTAAAAGATCGAATCAGTGCGGCCTTCAGGCTGCACAACCTGGAAAACCAAATAAACCACCAATATGCCTCTTGAGCCCCACGTACCAGCCGGACGTGTCTTTCAAGATAAATCAAAGTTTTTCAATTTTTGAATTTACCTCCATTTTTGTTTTACTTCATTTTTTTTAAAACAAAGAAAACGTCTACAATTCAATAAAAATATAGATATATTTTTGGATGGGAATTATTGTTAAAAAAAACTTAAAAATAAAAATAAAACACTAAATTTGTGATTTTCACGGCTTAAACAGTATTCTATACTTCCCCCTCCACCACGCTCCAGACTCCCCGCTCCAAGTGCATAATGTGATTTTATGACACCCGGTATTAATTATTACTCTCGGTTGTAATATTTATCGATTTAAACCATGACTGGAATTTTCCTTTTGAAGACATAATTTCTAGTGTACTGGGGGGTATTCCATACCCCCCAGACCCCCCGGTTTGCAAACCGAAAGTTTGAATATATATTCTACAATCAATTTCATTAAATAGGGGACTTTCACTCTTTCAGAACTAATCAATTCAGGTAGGAAAAAACAATAATTTTTTTTTGCCCCCCCCTATAATTACTAGTAAGTGTATTGGAAGAAGGATTCTATACCTCCCCCCCGACCCCCGGTCTACATACTGAAAGTTTGAATGTATTTTCTGCAATTGATTTTAATACATAAGAAACTTTCACTCTTTCACTCAAATCAACATTGATTCAGCTAAGAACCACGAGTCGACACTGGAATGCAGTTGTACCAACGAAAACAATAAATTGTTTTACAGGGTATTTTATAAACCACGTCGCGCATCCATGCCCCTCTTTTCTGTTATTATTTATCATTAAGTGAATGAATGAAAAAAGAGACATTCTAACGGCTTTTCTTTTGAAGATATAATTACCCCCCCCCCCTTCATTTAAAAACCAAAAATTTAAATGTACGTTCTGCAACCGAATCTGTTAAGTAGGAGGGTAAATCATAAAATGACAAATAATATATTTAAAACATTAATTTTAAGAAGTTTTATACCCCCTTCTTTAATTTTACTAATCGTTACGTAAGTTGGAACATTACACCCCCCCCCTTAAAGTATGTTTTAAAATTTAAACATAAAAATTTAATTCGATCAATTTTTATTAAGCCATATTTAATTGTCCATAACCTACGTTTTTATCTCAACTGTTTGTAGTGTATGGGGGGGGGGGAGTAAAGATTTAATTTATAATCCAAAAGCCGTTTTTCCTTTTTTATTATTTAATTAAGAAAAGATAAAACAAAGAAATTCTGGCCCTAAAGTTTTACCTTACTAATACCTACTAAAATTTAACTAAAGTTAGGTTAAAATTTGGGAAAAATTTCTTTTTTTGACAAAAAACTTAGGAAATCAAATTCCATGCTTTTTAATCGACGAATAGGACGCCTAACCTGCTAGTTTATTTTATTAATAAACTAATTCTTGCAATTTATAAATTTACAACTGAATGGTATTGCGGTACGGGGGGGGGGGGGGGAGTTATTCAGTTTGAATGATTTTTTAAATAATTTTAAATAAATCTAGAATTTCATCTGAAAAAAGATGTCTTAACATTTTCCAGAGCATTAATAGTTTACTAGTTATCGCGATGTATAAATTTGCCAAAAATTAATGATTTATTTTTAGACTTATTTATGTACAGATGGCGTACGTAATTTTTTTAACTACAAAAAATATAACGTAACGCATTTTAAATTGGTTAATTTATGTTAACAATATTAAAAATTTAGATAAGTTTATAGCAGATCAGTGTGGCCTTCAGGCCGCACAACCTAGACTGTCGAATTATACATTTCTGCTTTATGCTAACTTCTAGTTTATGTTATTATTCAAAATTACAAATTTACCATTTTTATTAGACCCCCTCTCCGAGTTTACAAACCAAAAATTTAAATGTACGTTTTGCAACCGAATTTGTTAAGTAGGGGGGTAAACTCATAAAATTACAAATAAATAATATATTTAAAACATTAATTTTAAGAAGTTTTATACCCCCCCCCTCTTTATTTTTTACTAATCGTTACGTAAGTTGGAACATTACCCCCCTCCCCAAGAAGTATGTTTTAAAATTTAAATATAAAAATTTAATTCGAAAAATTTTTATTAAGCAATAATTTATTGTCCATAACCTACGTTTTTATCTGAACTGTTTGTAGTCTGTAGGCGGGGTGGGGGGTAAAGATTTAATTTTTAATTCAAAAACAGTTTTTTCTTTTATGTTATTTAATTAGGAAAAGATAAAACAAAAAAATTCTCGCCCTAAAGTTTTACTTTACCAATACCTACACTGTACTGTAAACCCCCTAGTTTACAGTCCGAAATACTAAAATTTAGGAAAAATTTTATTTTTTGAGGAAAAACTTTGAAAATCAAATTCCACGTCTTTTAATTCCGAACCTTCTAGTTTATTTTATTAATAAACTAATTCTTCAAATTTATAAATTTACAACTGAATAGTATTGCGGTACGGGGGGGGGGGAGAGTTATTCAGCTTGAATAATTTTTTAAATAATTTTAAATAAATCTATAACTTCAAAAGATGTTTTAATATTTTCCAAAGCATTAATAGTTTATTAGTTATCGCGATGTATAAATTTACCTTGCCAAAAATTAATGATTTAATTTTAGGCTTATTTATGTACAGATGGCATACGTAATTTTTTTTAACTACAAAAAAATATAACGTAACCCATTTTAATTCGGTTAATTTATGTTAACAATCTTATAAACCTAGAAGCTTATAGCAGATCAGTGCGGCCTTCAGGCCGTACAACCTGTACAGTCGAGTTCTACATTTATTCTTCCTTTATGTAAACTTCTAGTTTATGTATTAACAAAGTTGTTCTTCAAAATTACAAATTTACCATTTTCATTAGCTGTAGAGGTACTAGGGAGAAAGGGGGGGGGGGAATAATTACAACTGCCTTAGTTTAAATTTAGACTTTCATGCGTCTTAGTACGAAAACGATAAGATCCGAAAAAAAATATTTCAACTTTTACTAGAACATTAACAGTTTATTGGTTAATAAAATTATGAAAAACGCTTTTTAATTGACCAATCAAAAAGTTAATAGCAACATTTTACGATCACTGTTACAATTGTTATGTACAGATAGCGTCCGTAATTTTTGATCTTTTTTAACTACAAAAATATTGGTTCATTTTATTTTATCAATTTAAAAGATGCAGTTTAGAGCAAATCAGTGCGGCCTTCAGGCCGCACAACCTGCAAAACCAAATAAACGACCAATATGCCCCTTGAGCCCCACGTAACAGCCAAAAGTGTCTTTCAAGATAAATCAAAGTTTTCAATTTTTAAATTTACCTCCTATTAATTTTTGATTTACTTCATTTTCTGAATAATTCTCAAAAAAAACTCTAAAATAAAAAATTAAAATTTTGATTTTCACGGCTTAAACAGTATTCTATACTCCCCCCCTCCGCTCCAGACCCCCAAGTGCATAATGTGATTTTATGACACTCGGCGATAATGATTACCATCGGTTATATTTATCGATTTGGAATTTTTCTTTTGAAGACATAATTTCTAGTGTACTAGGGGGTATTCCATACCCCCCAGACCCCCCGGTTTGCAGACCGAAAGTTTGAATGTATATTCTGCAATCAATTTTATTAAATAGGAGACTTTCACTCTTTCAGAACGAAATCAATTTTTAGGTGGCAAAAATACAATAAATTTTTTTTAACCCCCCCCCCCCCCATAATTACTAGTAAGTATTAGAAGAAAAGTTTTTTATTTATGATTTAATTTATTTTAACTACAAAAAAATATAACGCAACGCATTTTTAATTGGTTAATTTAATATGTTAACAATCTTAAAAACCTAGAAGCTTATAGCAGATCAGTGCGGCCTTCATGCCGCACAACCTATACAGTCGAGTTTTACACTTCTTCTTAATGTAAACTTTCAATTTATGTTATTAACAAAGTTATTCTTCAAAATTACAAAATTTATAATTTTATTAGCTATAGGGGTACGGGGGGGGGGGGGAGGTGATGTATAATTACACCTGCTTTAGTTTAAATTTAGACTGTCATTCGAAATTCTCATCTCAGTTTACTAGAACAGTTTTACTAGAACATTTATTAACAGCTTATTAGTTAATAAAATTATGAAAAACGTTTTTTAATTGGCCAATCAAAAAGTTAATAGCGACATTTTACGATCTTTGTTACAATTGTAACAAAGATAGCGTCCGTAATTTTCGATCGAATATTGGTTCATTTTATTTTATCAATTTAAAAGATGGAGTTTAGAGCGAATCAGTGCGGCCTTCAGGCCGCACAGTCAAGAAAATCAAATGAACCACCAATATGCCCTCTGAGCTTTTAGTTTGTTGTATTAATAAATTTGATCTTCAAATTTACAATTTATCGACTGAATTACTTTTAGTGCTGTTTGCAGCGAGAGAGGGGGGGGTGAATGATTTTATTTTGAATGTTTTTAAATAATTTTAAATTATTACATCTTCGTTGGTTTAAATTTATTTTTAATTTTTTTCAAATTTACAAATTTACAGCTGAATTACTCAAAAAGGTACCATGGAGGGGGGGGGAATTAATGTTGTATGTTTTTTTAAACTAATTTTGCATAATTGCAACTTCGTTACTTGAAATTTGACTTACATCGGGAATTTTCGAGTGGAAGTCGCTTCAGTGATATTTTTAACGATGTTTTTTTAAATAAAAACATGCTGTGGGCGGAGCAATTCTTGTGAAAACAGCTAATCAAATGCACTCATGCAGTCCCATCCTGAAAATTTGATATTTATATTTGTAATTTACGCCTTTATTTACCATAATGTTATTAGGAAATTTTTTAAATCGTAGCGTAGAGGCACTTAACGTGTTACTCTCGAAAGCCTATTAAGCACCGGTTTAGGGTTCAAGGGGTGGGGTTGGCCGCATTTGTTTTCTAGAAGTGCAACTATTAATAATTATGATATAAATTTATTTTAAATTGGATTTCGCTAATTATAGACAAATTTAACTTTAAAACAGATTGCTGCCATTCTGAACCAGCACTTCAGGGATGTTTTTACCAATGGCAGGACCCAGATTTTAGTTATTTTTAAAATTTTGTTTTGGCCGCAATAGTTTCGGTAATACCGTTTAAAATGATAAATTATTCCGGAAAAATCGTAAGTGGTTAAGTGTAGTAGACTGGAGTAATGAACGAAGATGGTGAGCGGCAGATAAGAGAATTTTAGGTAGGTTATGGGAATCCATTGAAAATTAGAAAAAAAATATAATGTAAAAAAGGTGAACACGAGTGTACAGGGCGATAAAAAAAGACAAACCGGACGTTCTGACCAAATTAGCTTTCTGATCTGCGCTCTCGGAACTGTGCGTTAGGTAACAAAGTTAGCTGACCCCTATAAAATTTTTTGTTAAATTGTTGTAAAGATTTGAATCGTGAAATAAAGAAGCTATTGGAGTTAATTTTAAAATTTCGAGTTGGGAATCTTATTTAAGTTTAAGTTTAAATGCAGATCGTCGAAGATCATTAAGCTTCGTATTCTGGATTCTTGCAGTCATTGCATTTATAATTGTTACAAGTGGAGTGAATTGAATCACGTAGCAATGGTTCGTTCAGTGTAAAAAGAGGAACTCACCCCTATCGTCTAGAATTTTTAATTATCATTCTCGCAAAATGATAATAATTCCTGGTGTGCACATAATATCAGCTTCCATCATTAAAAAGCAGGTTTTTCGCGTAATTCTCGAGTTAATTCTCGTTTCGCTTGTTTATTTTTAATTCCTCGCTGAAGCCGATCGCCTTCTCGATTACGAGCCACTTTTGGCGAAAACAAGAAATTTGTAATTTTGCTCGTCGAAAAAGAGAAAACCAAAAGGACTGTCTGGTGGTGGCAATTGCGTGATGATAGGTAACAGTTAACTTAATTTGTTTTAAGAAACTAATCGTCGTACAAATTAACGTAAGGGTTGACTTAAAAGAATGGCTTTTAGGCAGTTTCACGATTGTTTTAGAAAGCAATTAATTTCCTCGCCACATTTCTTTTCTTAAAATAACTCAACAATTTTCTATTTTAAATTGTTTCCTGCTGCTCTGCATGAATGCTAAATTGCGAAACGCTCAAGTATGACCTTATAATTTTAGTATTATTATTATTATCGAAATCCCAGATAATGGGAGTGTAAAATGTTTTATCGTGCTTTGATTGAACTTTATGGACAATCGTAATGGTCCCGGAAAGGTTGTGGAAATAAGATTTTATTGTAGATAATTTGGCAAATTACCTTGTATAGCAAATATGAGTGGTGCTCCAATAATGGTCTGGGTCTCGGGAGTGCGTCCCGACGCAGCTTTGACAATCGTTCCCAAGTCTTTCTGCGTTATTATAAGTTTCTCGTTATTGTTATTGCTTATTTTTCTTATTTCAGCCCAAATTTTCTCCAGCATCCTTTGTCGTTTTGTTTGCAACAATTTTTTGCGGTTCAGCCGAGCGTGAAAATTGTTTTGTTGAATACGGCGGTTTAGTGAGACGTGAAGGACTTCTAGGGTTTGCTTGTTGCAAATTTTGAGGCCAAGAGTCGTTTCGAGGGTTTTAGATCGTCCGAATCCCCCAGGACGCATCGGTTTGTCAACCCTTGGCCATTTCCAGCACGTGTCGTGTAATTCAGCTTTACTGACTTGTGAACACGGATATTGAAATGCCACTTAAACTTTAAATCAAATTCGCAGGTGATTCATCGGCGCAATTCGAGTCGCAGGCCCTGCTGATAAATTAGGTGAAAGTTTTGTTATCCAAATCCGATAGCCAAACGTCGTCCTGATTTATGCCGAAGGTATCGCGAGTGTCGTGCGCCCAAAAATAGCTTGCACATTCGAAGGGTGCAGCCGCGTTCGTTAGTGCAAAAAGTCGAAAGGAAGGAAAGTAAAATTAGAACGAGATGGCCGGTGTCTGATGAATCATACGTCTATTCTAAGCGTCGCCACGTGGGTTACCGACGACGGCGTCGCGGGGTTTCCTAAGTTTTCCAACAAAATTGCATTCGAGGAACGTCTAGACGCAACTTCTTTCTTTATCGCACACCAGGAAACCCTCCAATCCGTTTTTCACCAACACCACTTTTGTGATTCCATCCGCCGGTTTATTTTGTGCACCGGAACTAGCATCAGCTGCTTCGCATTTCCTTAACTGTCTCTGCTTACATTACATTAATTGCTGTACTTTTTTTCCACAAATTTTCGCGTTTTTATTAGCCGCCACCGCACGGAAAAAATTTGGCGAAGAGTCGTAAATTTAAAGCGTCGCGCTCCAATTTTTTATTCATTTCCGCTTGATAAATGGAGACAATTTAGGCGTCGTTATCGCAGGTACACGATTTTTACGGATGTTTTCAGGAAAATTAAAACTCAAAATTCTTCGTCACCGCACATTTAGCTCAGCGAACGAAAACTAAACAAACAGCAAAAATTCAGCTCGCATTTTTCCAGTTGACCTACCGAATCAGAAGTTGTATTTCATTACACCGCCTTCCTTTAATTCCTCCAGGAAGTTTCCGCAGACGGGGTTATCAATAATTCCACTGTCGTCTGAGATTTTAAACTTGTGCTGTTTTTAGACCGCTTCGTTTAAGGTTAATGACTTAAAATGCAAAGGTATGTACCTAGTGTACCACAGAACGTGACCAGCTTAGTACTATCCTGCATTACTTACGTCAAAATGACAGATTACCTAACCCCTTTCATTTTTTCCGACGACTATCAATTTTATTTTGTGTGATTGATGCAGTTTAATTTGAATGTTTTTGTATGAAATCTTACCAAACCTAAGTTTTCTTATTCCAATGATTAATAATTTGAGTTTGGGCAAATTTTCTAAGAGGATTTTCATGATATCGCCATGCTTGTGCACTTGTTTACGGAGTGTGTTAAATTAAACGGATTTGTGTTTTGTTGGTTTTAGAACTTGGATGCTAGAAATGATAGCAGATTTATCAAATTTCGCAACAAAAACAAAGTTTTGTGTGCTCTGCTGTTGTACTTCATCTCAATACATTTTTGCTTCAGAACTTCATTATTTGATACTAAACAAAAAAATTAGGTCAGGCACCTAAGCAGCTTTATTAAAAAGTTTTATCAGGAAAGCAGATTTTTGTATCGATGGGGGGTATTCCATAGTTCCAAACCCTCCGACCACTTGTGTCAAAATTTTTATGTTGAATTATTCATGAGAGATCAGATATGGACGATCTTAAAATAGATTAATAATGAATTAATTCATTCTGTTGACGGTACGTAGACAAACGTCAAAACAATTCATGTTTTTAAATGCCACAATTACGGTGCAAATAGTTTTTATTCTAAATTGTAATTTATTAATTATTCCTAAATTTTGCTTAAAAAGAGAGATTTGTAAGGAGTTCTTGTACTCCCCTCCCCAACGGTAAGGAAATAAATAAAAATAAAAGTTTTTTATATTTAAACATTCATGAGAGATCAGATATGGACGATCTTAAATAGATTAATTAAACAGTAAATTAATTAATTCTGTTGACGGTACGTAGACAATCGCAAAAACATAATTTATTTGTTTTTAAATGCCACAGTTACGCTGCAAATATTTTTTATTTTAAATTGTAATTTATTAATTATACCTCAATTTTGCTTAAAAAGAAAGATTGGTAAGGAGATTTTGTACCCCCCTCCCTAACGGTAAGGAAATAAATGAAAATCATGAAAGTCTAGAACGCCACCTATAGTCAGCATCCCGACTAAAAATTTTTTTACTCTAAGAACGATCAGGGCGGATCAGACAACCTAACCGGAGCGAATCTGGCAAGTGGCCGAGATCAAATCCAACTTACCTAGGTGGAGCTATATCAGACTTTCATAATAGGACGCACCGATATGGGGGGGGGGTAAAACAGTCTTTTCCAGAACATAGAAATTCTTGTTCCCGGTTATCGTCTTAATCTTAATGTATTTTAAACATTTTTTCACTATTTTATTTTAAAAAAGTTGAAACGTATCTACACAGCCTACTTACTATCTTACTAAAAAACCAACCCCCCCCCATTATTAATAACGGGCTTAATCTGAAGACATGGAAAACTTTTTTCAGCTGCTATTTATTATTTAATTTAATTCACAATTGGCTACGATTCGAGTGCCTTGCTGTTTTTTTAAAAAATAGCGTGAAAGCAGTTTTTCGTACTGCTGGGGGGTATTCCATACCCCCCAGACCCCCCGGTCTCAAGATTTTTATATTATGTAAACATTCGTCGATTATGAATTGTTAAAACTGTCTTAATCTTTCTCTTTTTTTATAAATTTGGAGACAAAGAAGATGATGAATAAATAATTTAATTATTCCCCCTCACCCTCAATATAGGGGGGAGAATTTAATAAAAAAATAAGAATTTGTTTTTTTATGGGAAGGTAGTCAGATATAGGAACCTCCACTAAAAACAGAGTCTGAACCACAATAGTGTTGTGTACTTCATAAACCTCGATGGTTTGCCATTGTTTTTAGACGGAGACAATCCGTACTAAGATGACGTATTATTTATATTATGGCCCGATAAACCTTCACCATTAAAAGTCGCGAAAGAGGCGATTTTTAAAATAATCGATAAAACCAGGTTTAGCAATAAAAATACGAATAAACTACAAAATATTTGACTGAGGGTTTGCCCCCATACCCCCAAACACTAATTTTCAGCACTTTTGGTTAGTCTGAAGCCGTGGCACACTTTTCTTAGCTGCTGTTTATCATTTCGTTCACAATTGGCTACGATTCGAGTGTCTTACTGTGTTTTCAGAAAATTGCGTGAAAGCAGTTTTTCGTACTGCCGGGGGGTATTTCATACCCCCCAGACCCCCCGAGCTTAAAATTTTTATATTATGTAAACATTCGTCGATTATGAATTGTTAAAACTGTCTCAATCTTTCTCTTTTTTCAAAAGGTGGAAGGCAAAGAAGAAGACGAATAAATAATTTAATAAATGTCAAAATCAGTAAGAGGGGGGGGGGATAATTTAATAAAAAAATAAGACTTTGTTTTTTTATGAGCAGGTAGTCAGATATAGGAACCTACAGTAAGAACAGAGTCTCAACCACAAAAGTATTGTGTACTTCATAAACCTCGATGGTTTGCCATTGTTTTTAGACGGAGACAATCCGTACTAAGATGACGTATTATTTATATTATGGCCCGATAAACCTCCACCATTAAAAGTCGCGAAAGAGGTGATTTTTAAAATAATCGATAAAATCAGATCTAGCAATAAAAATACGATTAAATACAAAATATTTGACTGGGGGTTTGCCCCCATACCCCCAAACACTAATTTACAGTGCTTTTGGTCACGTGACATAATTTTAAGTAGTGCACAAAATTTATTAAATTTTCGAAGAAATTTTTAGAATACCTGCGATTTAGATAGAGAGAAATTCCCCAATCGAGTGACACTGTCGCCCAACATGGGGCCATAAGATAATCAATTTTTCCATTTTTATCTAATTTGTAATTTGTACTCTCCAATTCCGCAATAATGTAACCAGAACTTATTTTGTTAGAATTACTTTGTTGGGTGGGGGGGGGCTCTATTACGTCTCCTAGGCAACCGTAGAGTTTATAGTTTGGTAATTTCGGACGTTTTAAGGAAAATCCCGACAAACAAAATTATTTAACCTTGCGAAACGGAAGTATACAAAGTAGGTGTATCTTATACCCTTGCTCCCCCCCCCAGTGTCTAAATTTAAAAACCCAATAAGTTAATCTAGGGTTAGCATCGTTAAAAGAGTTCCTAGTTTACTTGGATTTTGTAGAGTACCGGATTATTTCGCTGGTTATCCTGAGTCACACCGACTCATTCACTACTTTCATGTAAATATCAGGATTGGTATAGAGAGGGGGGGGGGGGGGAATAAAATTTTTTAATTCTAACATCGGAATTTCCTTTTTTATTTTTAAACTTTTTACATATTTAATGTACTCCTGCTTAGATGCAACAATGTGTTTTAGTGTAGACGGAGCCGGTCGCAGTTGACTTCTAGCCGTGTAACTGTTAATTGTAGCCAAATTAAACTTCAAAATAGATTCTTTCTATTAACTTTCAAATTCTACCGACTTTATGGATACTCTAAAAAAATTGTGTGGGTTCAAAAATTCAATTTTTCTATATCTGTACTTCTTAAGTTTTCTGGCAGCTTTAGGGATGTTTTTAATAAATATTTTTTCGAATTCTTGCGAATCACAGACTTTTGTTATTCTCCTATATCTGTCGTTTGGAGCGAACGTTTTTACCAAAAATAACTTTTGTTGTAATAGCAGATTTAAAATTTATATTTATTGTTTGGGCGTTCAGCTACCATAATTTCATCCGAATGTTTTTAAAATCGTGGGCCGGTGATCAGGTATTACCAGGCAAACAAAAATTTCACGTAGAGCTCCGAGCAACATTCGGAGTACAAATTATAATAAATTTACATATTGCAACCTGTAAAATAGGCAAATTTAATTTGTAACCGGAGAGTTTTTCATACTTAAGGTACTTCCATGCAGCGCCGCGCCACGGGGAGTTGGAACCCCGCCGCGGTCTTTGTTTTGCCGCCTCTATACAGGGTGCTTCGTAATAAAAATATAAGTTTTGATAATGTTCATTGTATTATGTTTTATAATAAATTGGTTGAGTTCAAAAAAAAATTAAGTAGATCAGGACTCCAGTTTTTGTTATCGACTTTTAGGAAACAACAATTGTATACTATGAAAATTTTATTTACGAATAGAACCTAGTTTTAGCAGAAATGGAATTTTCGATAGCCGAAATTTGCATCTTTGACTTCCGCCAGAAAAAAATCCTCATAAAATCGTAGAATGGTATTCGCAATGTATTTTTTTGGAATGTAAGTGGAAATATTTGAATTTTTTATAAAAATATTTGCCGTTCTCCAGCCGTGGATTATTTTCGATGAGATCAATTTCTACTTTGAAGAGCCAATTAATAACAATATTTTTATTGGAACTAAATCAGAAAGCATTGAAGAGTCCTCGTCAGGACGATAACGATTACAACAGGAAGCACCGAAGGTTGATTTATGCAATTTTAATGAAGGTTATATTTTGTAAAAAAGCAATTCATAATTTTAACACTGTATTATATGCCATCTTATGAAGACAACTGTCTTGGCACATTGGAAATACCGGTTCCCAAATTTAAAAATTTAACTATGTCGAGATGTTGAGAGACGTAACATGTTATTCCGCCCAAGTTTATTGCTAAAACATCTTTAAGTAATAATGAATGAAGGAAAGGCACAATATGCCATCAATTTTCGTTAGTTCTTGAAAATTCGTCTTTTATAATTTATAATTCTAAAACAAAGTATAAAAAAAGTTACGTGTGTTTGGTACTTGGATGGGTGGCCCTCCAGGGAGCTCACCGCTGGTACTGTCGTTGTAGTTCCAATCTTACATTAAACCGTAAAACTTTTCACATAATAAATTGTCATGAGATGTTATCTCGTAAACTATAGAATCTTACTAACAAAGTCAGCTCTTATTAATAAAGGAATTAGTCTGGGATCTGACGCAATTACTGCAGCCGCCATTTAACAATGATCGCCGAACTGAAATGTTATTTCAAGGTATTTTCTGATAAAGCAATATTAGATCTCTCGAGAACCAATCATCAAATCAATGTCAAATTTATTGCATCTTAAAGGGCTGTGAACTCATTAATTGGTGGTTTTATTTATTGATTTTTGCTTACAGTCGGAGCACAGCTGTTGAAAGGCAGACAAATTAAAAATATTTTATGTAAAGATGTGAGAATACCACTTGGTAAATATTTTAGACTTCTTGAATGATTTTCTATTAAATTTACCCCCCCCCCTTAAATTTTAGGTAATACCGCTCTTAGGAATGCTCTTAGGAATGCTCGCGAATGCTAAATTCATAATTTTCCAAGATTCATGATTTGTGGTTATTGTAGAATTTGCGCTATCTCTTTAATCCAGTTTTTCATTTTTACCTATTTCCCCCGCCCCCCAAATAAAAAATAATTGCTAATAGAAATTTGTATTATTTATAAGAATTTTGGGTTGTCTGAATTCGTAATAATGCAAAAAAATCATAATCGACCCTAATAAAAATAAATATATGCTTTTCCGGACTTTTTTTTGTAAAAAATTTAATTTTTATGGATTTTATAAAGTTAATGGTATTTTTAATATTCCGGAAATAAACAGAATATATAATATAATACTGTTAATAACTTCTTATAAATTTATTTAAAATAGGAGTTTGTAAATTATAGCCGAATTTTACTTAAAAACAAAAATCTGCGATTTTACAGATCCGTAATTTTCGAATTATTCGGCCCTTCGGTAATTTAAAAAAATTTTGAATCAGTAATTTTCAAGCTTGAGTTGCTGCACCGATTTTTTAAATGATTAAAATTTACGGTTACTAAAATAGAGCTAAGCCCCGCCTACTTCAAATAATTGTAGATCTTTCTTGCACGAAAAATCGAAATTTTAGAATTGATTAGTACCTAAATTAATCTAAATTAGAAGTTTCTCCGTAGTTTAATTGTTTTATTTTATTGTATTTTAGGTTATAACTTATAAGATCACAAAACAAACACTTGAAGCTTCGGTTAGCCAAACCGGGGGGTCTGGGGGGTATGGAATACCCCCCAGTACAGTACTAAATATATGAAATACCCTAGATGGTTAATTAAATAAAAAAAAGCAAGGATGCCTAATAAACATTTTTAGTTTTATAAAGGTTGTTGAAATATTACCGTGGCAATATTATAAAACCTTGGGTACTATAAGTAATTCAAAAAATAAATTATTGCAATTTGAATCTGCTGTTTTAGCTTCTAGAAACGAATTAAAAATATGAAGAATGTTTTTAAAAAAACACAAGTGGCACTATAAAACCAATATGTAACTTTTGGTTAGCTTATAAATATTCCTAAACTTTTATATAAATTCTGGTAATATTGTGGCCTTTATACAACTTTTTATAGTGGCTAAAGCTCCTAAAAGTGATATTTATGCAAAAGTATGGTAATGCCCGTTACTATAATTATCACTAATAGTAAGCACCGTCACTGAAAAAATTCTAAATTTCCATTAAAAAAACGTTTATTTATAACCTCACAAATATTACATTTTGGGTTACAAAAATCGACTAAATATTAATTTGGTAACGAAAAGGTTCTGAATATTACCAATGGTGGTAACCATGGTTACAAATGAAACTTACTCCATGAAAGTAGTAAGTTTTATACGGGGTGTTTCCGGATACACTTGACATAACTTAGGTGGTGATAGAGGACACTCTTTTAAGAAAAATATTAAACAAAAATTTTACTCTAAATTCAAACCCTCGAAATCTTTTTTTTTATTTTACACCTTCACATGGTCATAACCCCGAAAATATTGATTTTTCGGTAAAAATAATTTAGTGTTTTTTTTAAAAGCGCGAAATAATCTACAAACTAGATTTAAACCTTTTATTGTCTAAAATGAACGGCTTTCGATTTATAAATTAAAGTGAGTAAAAAAATGTTGAGAAATTCGAGATTTTTGTCTAGAAAATTTTTTTCAGAAAATCTAAAAATTATAAACAAGGAAAAGTACAAAACAAAAAATTAAATTGACAAAATTTTGAGTTTTATTAAAAAATTGTTTTAATAATTCAGCTTCAACTATTATATTATTTAAGTAAATGTTCAAAATGATCCCCCCCCCCCCCACTTTTTAATCCACAGTCGTGACAATAAAATAAGTTTTCAAGAAAAATAAAAATTTTGTCAAATTAATTTTTTTGTTTTATAGCTGCCTTGATTACTATTTTCCGATTTCCTCTGAAATGGATTGGTTTTTCAAAAATTTTTATTAGACCAAAGTTGTAGTCCGTTAAATTTTCTATTCGAAGTGCGTCGTGAGATTTTTTGAAAAATATTTCGTTTAAAAGATAGGGGGTTTTGAAAAATACAAATAAAAAAAAAGTTTTGGTTTTTCAACATTTTTTTGGTTATTTTAATTCATAACTCGAAAGCCGTTGATTTTAGACGATAAAAGGTAAGAATCTAGTTTGTAGATTATTTCACGCTTTTTAAAAAAGTACTAAACTATTTTTACTGGAAAAGTAGTATTTTCGGGGCTATGGCCATGTTAAGCTAGTAACTGGAGGCATTAAAAAACTTATTATATAACTTAAAGTACTTGGCAATAAATTAGTAACCTTATATAACTGTAATAAGAATAGTTAATTTAGTTTAGTTTGAAATGGATTTTTAATGGAAGGCTGGCGATTTGCGTAAGTGTTCTGCAAGACAGTGGAGGTAAAAAATGTGCGTTTATAAATAATTTTCCGTGTAATAAATCAAGTCACATTTAAATTCATAAGGGTTGGCGTAACCGAAATTGCAAGTAATTATTACAATAGCAAGTTAAAAATAATTGTAATAATTCAAACGCCCACGAGAATAAAAATTTAAATAACAAATTATTTATTAATACACAAATTGCGATTATATCTCATAATAAAAGAGTCTTTGACTACGACAGTTTATGACTTTGTTATTATAACCATCAGATTTATGAAAAATGGTAATTTTTCGAAAAAGAAATTTACAATATAAATAGTTGAGCGACAAAATCTTTTATGCATGCAGAAGTAGACCGGATAAGCGGTTTAGGAAAAGTATCAAAGCAACCGACGGACGTCTGGATTAAAATAAACTGACAAATATTAAAGCGTCCTTTTTGTATTTCGTTGGGAGCGGGCGACTTTATCTCCTCGTCGCGTCGTGGTCGCAGGTATTATTGTTGTTATAAAATTAGCACAAACACGAAACGCGTTATGAATGCATAATATTTCAATTCGCACACACATTCAAAGCGGCCTTTGTGTTAGTTTCCCCACACAAAGTTTCTTAGATTCGGTAACATGGCTCGTCAACGCGAGATTATTAAAGCCCCACGGGGGAGCGCCCAATTTGCTGTAATCAACGTTTTTTGGGGCCGCATTGTGCAGGTGAACGTTTCATCCGAAATGAAACATTGCGCATTAGAAAAGTGCGGAGAAGTTCAATTTAAGGGTGTCAAACTAACGCGAGAATTTCAATCTAAAGTTGGCAGGGTTGTCTCATAAACAGGAAATCTGCTTTAGACAGTGTATGCCCGTAAATTACGTTTTTTTGCCGGATGACGTGAGGGGGTTTTTAAAATATGAATGAACCGAATGGGAAGCTTTAAAGAACCGACTGAAATTCGAGTCCGATCCCGGCTGAAAAACTTCGCACGTTACGCCGGCCTGCGCAATTCCGCAACACAAACAAGGACAAAAAGCGGCACTGGTGCACAAAAACGTCCCGACGAGCGTTTTTTAAAATAAGAACAAAAGAGTTTCGCACCGCTGTTTTTCGGCGGCATAATTATTGTTCGAATGCTGCCGCCGCGCTATTTATCACATTTCTTAGATTAAAAATAAATAAAATTTTTCTATTTGGAAAAATCGATATCATAAAAATGGCTTTAAACAACCCCACATGATTGATGATGTTTGCTCGACAATTAAGGGTTGTTTTTGTTTAGAATTGACTGCTAAATGTTGGAGCACAAAAAAGGTTAATCCGTGTCAAAAGTTCAAAAGCTGTTTAAATCAGAAAAAGCATTTTATTTAATTTTCCTGTTATTAATTTATTTTTCCTCCCCAGAAAGAAAAGACATTTTCCTTTTGTTAATTGCCAATTAAAATGTATAAGAAGGAGGATATGAAAAAAATGAAAATAAGCTAATAAATTCATTAAAATTTTAAACAACTCGAAAAAAATTGGGTCGGCATGGGTGGAAACGTAAGAAAGGAAATTCGCTTGTCAGTTTTCGTCAAGTAGAATCCTTAAAACCTAAAAGGATTTCATTGTAAAAATGTAAAACATTTCGATACATGGCGCGAGTGAAAATTGTGCTTTACAAAATTTTCGCATGTCTAAAACACAACTTAGTCCAAAAGCGGAATGTTGTGTTTGCAATATCGACAGGATATGCCAATATAAAATAATACAGGGAATTTTAAAAACGACGAAGCAATGACCTGCGTTCGTTATCATCATCGCCGTAAATTATTTCATTAGTTACAAATTCGATCACTAAATCATACAAAATTTATGCTGCTTTACATATTTATTAGTTGATCAAAAGTATTGAACCATTATTTCATAATTAACAGTTGTCAGCTGTCACGTGAAGAGCTCCAAACAATGGAATCCCATCATTTCCACTCGCTTCCCGGTGCCTGCTTATTAAACTCAACTTCTGACAAAAATTTAATTATTCCCACACCGGCGCGGCGGGCCCGCCAAGGTCGAAGCGATTTTTCAAAATTATTCAGAGAAATAAATTTTGACTCTCGGTTCTAATGTTCCAATAGATAAAACTTGTTCCTCTAATAGTCAAATTTAAATTTAATTTCTTTTTTACGCTCACAGAAATAAATTATTAACCATAAACTTTCAATTCTATGTAAGGTGGTCTCGATTTCAGGCTCACACGGCGGAACAATATTCGAGTTTTCGATTAAATAACTTCAGATAAAGAGAAAAAAAATTAAATGGATTTTTATTCAAGGATTCCTGCGTTATTAAGGACTAAAACGTTTTAAATTTTAAAACTACCCTTGATCCAAGATTGAGTACCTACTTATTTTCCAACTTTTATTTTGGGAAAACCAAAAACTATAATGAACATCTACAGCTATTTAATTCCGTATGCTGGCTTTATTTTTGACCATACAAATAAAATTTTTTCGACATATATTTTTTACCGTCTTCCAATTATTCCAGAAAAACTGATTTTTAACTTTATTTGCTGTTTAACCCGGAACGGAACCCGGAACCCGGAACGGAATTTATAAAATTTGATTTGATTTGATTTATAAAAATTTGAAAAAAGGCTCAAAAATCATTAAAAACTTAAATTGCCCGTTTCCTGTACACCCTGTACACAAAATATGTATATCAAAATTAAAGTAGATAAAATTCTGGGTAAAAGTAAAAAAAAATTATGGTTCTAGTCATTTTCGTTTTCGAGATACAGCCTATCAAAGCAGCTCGATTTTTATCGATTTTTGCTTAAAAAAACAAAACTTTCAGTTTTTGAACTTTTCAGAAAAATAAATGTTTTATTTGCAATTTTAATCTGTATAGTCAAACTCCCCCCCCCCCCCGAGAGGAGGGTATAATTTTATACTCCCCCAAACTACCGGTTTCGGAATCATAGATTTTTGTGTATGATTTGTTTTTAAATAGAAACTTTTCATTGTTTCAAAACAAATGCATTTTAGGCAGCGGTAGAACGCACTGGTAGGCCTGGGAGGTATGAGATAAATATTCATTAATTATACAAAATATCCTATAAAATATAAAAATTTTATATTTTTAGTTTATCGATACTTAAATATTAGTTCCAAGATTTTTTCATTTGAACATAATTACTGGAGTATACTGGGGGGTATTCCATACCCCCCAGACCCCCCGGTTTCATAAATTAAAAGTTAGTTTAAACATTCTACGATTGGTTACATTAAATTAGAACATCTCACTTTTTTAGAATAAAATACACTATTTGTTAATCGCTCATCCCCCCCCCCCCAATGGTAACTCTTAAAAATAAATAGTTGGCCTATCTGGTAATCGGCCAACACAGATTGTTGACCACGGTTTTCTTTAAATTTGATCTAATTATCTTCATTTTCAGAATTTCTATGACTTTTGAGACAGTGCACGCAGGCGCGATCTCTTTATCCAGTGGCGTATCTACCGGTGATTGAATAAGGGTTCAAGCATTTAAATGCATTACGACCAAAAAATAATATAAATTTTTAATAAAAAGTAAAAAAAATATTCCTATTTAAATTTAAATTCAAATCAATCAGAAAGCAACAGTTTCAAACCGCGGGGTCTGGGGGGTATGAAATACCCTCCAGTACGGTATCAAAAAAATGTTCTAATAAATTCTAATTTTAATAAATTATTTTAATTGTTATTAAATAATTATTTTAATTAATAATAAATAGCATGCAGGCGCGATCTCTTTATCCAGTGGCGTATTTACCGGTAATTGAATAAGGGTTCAAGCATTTATAAAATATAAAAATTTTATATTTTTAGTTTATCGACACTTAAATACTAGTTCCAAGATTTTTTCTCTTGAACACAATTACTGAAATATACTGGGGGGTATTCCATACCCCCAGACCCCCCGGATTCATAAATTAAAAATTAAAATTCTGAATATTCTACGATTGGTTACATTAAATTGAAACATCTCACTTTTTTAGAACAAAATACACTATTTATTAATTGCTCATCTGCCCCCCCCTAACGGTTTTTCTTAAAAATAGATAGTTGGCCTATCAGCATAGATTGTTGATTATACTTTTTTTTAAATTTGATCTAATTTTATTCATTTTCAGAATTTTTATGACTTTTGGGCAGTGCATGCAGGCGCTATCTTTTTATCCAGTGGCGTATCTACCGGTAATTAAATAATTATCGACCAAAAAATAATATAAATTTTTAATAAAAAGTAAAAAAAATGTTCTTATTCAAATTCAAATTCAAATCAAACAGAAAGCAACAGTTTCAAACCGGGGGGTCTGGGAGGTATGGAATACCCTCCAGTACGGTATCAAAAAAAATGTTCTAATAAATTCTAATTTTAATAAATTATTTTATTCTGTCGACCCTTGGTTGAAAGTTTTCGCATTTGAAAAGTTGTGGAGTGATTTCAACAGCGGGGTTTTGGTTTTAATACTCAGGATATTCTATACCCATCAGACCCCGAGTGCGTATTGCCATGACATCGACATAATATATTAGTTGAACTTGATCTGCAAGAGTGAAATAATTTTATCACCGAGCATATATTAAATTTGCAGTTTCAAAATTCGGGGAGTCTGTGCCCCCCCCCCCAGTACCCCAGGAATTCTGTTAAAAACAAAGTGTTCTTCCACTAATTTTTTTAAATTCAACCCATAATTATTCAATTGTAATCTTTCCTGTTTGGTTTTTTATAAATTTATTTAATTTCCAAATTTATTTTCTGAATTTAAAATTTCCAAAAAAATTGGAATTTTTTTTTTTTGAAAATTTGTAAATTTAAATAAACTTATTATGTTTAAAATTCAATGCGTTTAAGCAAAAAATTATTATTATACGTGAGTTGAATGAAAATTTTAAATGCACTAGAGAGTCTGTGTTACTTTAATTAGTTTTAGTGGACAACTGGTTAACCGGTTAACCAGAGCGGGGGGAGGGGAGGATTCGCGACAAAAATTTGTTGTACAATTGAAGAAAAATCTGAGTAAATTTGTAAATTGAGAAAATCTAAAAAATCTAGGATATTTTAGGAAATCCACGAAATCTTAAGAAATTCCAGAGAATCTTAGGAAATCCTTGAAAATCTGAAGAAATCTTAAGAAATCCAGGGGAAAGTTAGAAATTTTAAAAATACCACAAATGTTTTTTTTGCTCTTTTAACTGTTTAATTAATGAAATTTAGTGTACGAAAATTTGTCTAACGTGGGGGGGGGGGCGGAGAGTAGCCGTTTTCGTACCGTCCGCCTTTGGTGTTTAGTGTGTTTTTGTTAAGAAAAGGTAATTTTTTTCTAAAGATTACCGAGGTGCGGGAAGGAGAGTATTACTATTTTTAAAAATAATAATTATAAAAATATTTTTTCAGCTGATTTAAAAAAATTGTAAACTAAAATTGTATAAAATATTTTCGCTATCCAGGTAAAAAAATTAAGTTTGTTAGTCAAAATCATCCGGGGTAGCCCGGGGGAGGGGGGCTGAGCATAGAATATTGTCTAGTAATTTATTTCGTTTCCATTGCAGTATAATTATTAGTATTTTAGATTTTATATTGTTATACTATTACATCGTGTTAATTGCGAGTAATCGCGTATAATATTCGAGTGAAAAAATCTTTTGATTATAAAACAAAGCAATTTTTATCTTACTTTTCGTTGTCTTTAAAAGAATTTTGTTTCAATGCAAACTGTAATACTGTTGGTAGGGAGGGGGGGGGGAGTACTAGCTGAATCTGTACGCTCCCTCCGATTTTTATTTTTCATTTAGATTCCCTTAAAGTTTCACAAATTGAAAAACATATTTTTTAGGCTGTGTATTATTTTTTATACCGTTGTCATTTCTTGCGTTTATATTATGCTGACGTCACGGTGCATTTAAAAATTCATTTCTGGGTTTATAACCAAGAGAAAAAAATTAAAATATTCTAAATTAATATTTTATTGAAAAAATTAATTTTAACCCCAAGACGTTATAATTTTTTATCGACGACAGTGTCGTACTCGCGGATTTTCACGTTAAGATCTTGCATTAGGGCTGATTGCATCAACGCCATTTAATTAGAGAATTAAAAGCAAATAATAATTGAAGTTGTAATTTTGGTTGGTTTATAAATTCAGCGGACAGGTGACATAAAAATGCAATAAAGTTTGCTGAGACAATGAAATAAAACATGAGTAATTAAGCAAACACCAAGTTTGGATGATCAAAGCTTACGGTGACTTTTATTGTGTTTGATACCGCTGTTGTAGTAATCAAAGGTTTATGGCATTGTTCATTCATAGGATTCTGAGATGTGTATAATAAAATAACCAATTATACAAAGTGTAGCACAAAGGATGTCAAAGTAAATCCGCATGCCTAAAGGGACACATAGTTGTCGCTAATTTCATTTCGAATTATGAATAAATAATAAACAGACTCCTTCTTATCTGCTAAGTTAATTGCATAAATTACACAATGCAAAAAATGTTTAGTGTTATGAATAATTTGCTTTGAGGGCGTCGCGGCGCCAAAAAAATTCAAAGACAAGAAACTGATGTCATTTGAGTTAATGAAAGCGAACTTGACAGAGCCAAACGGTGGTTCCAAATAAAATTAGTCAAGCGAAGATGTATCCAATTAATCTCCGCCCTTACTCCCGAGATAATCAAACATCACAACCAAATAGAAGTACCCTTACAGAGAGAGCCCTTATATAAGTTTTACAAATACCCCTGCTTTTAATTTTTTTCGCTCTCACTTTAAACCCACATCGCACGAATCTTTTCCTGTTCGTCACAAAAATAATTTTATTTCGCAAAATTAATCAACAATTTATTACCGAGCAAAGTTGCTTCCTCCGTTCGGCTCGCACACAGACGAACAAAGTGAAATTTATCAAATTTATTGAAAAATATGGCTTTATAAAGATTTAATGTGTTCGATAAATTTGAAAAGTTGCGATAAAAGACGAAAAATTGCAAGTGCTTCAGCTCGTGTCGAGGTGACTAATTAGGGTAAAATTTTCCAAAATGTCGTATTTACTTACGCGGACCAGGTGGAAGATTTCAGTAACGAGGCAAAATTGAAAATTCGTAGTCGGGTCGAATCGAAATTGGAAATGTCACTTAACGTCGACATTAAGTAGAAAAAAATGGAGACGGAAATGAATAATTAAAAAACGAAAAAAGTCTCCATCACACAGCACTTCGCGACATCCATGCGAAACAATTCTTTTGTAACGGGCAAAACGTCAAACTGAAGCAACGAAAAGGAATTTTTCGCAAACCTCAAACTTGAGAGGGTTAACGACATGAAAGTTTTAAATGTACTGAACTAAAAATACTCACAGACGCATTTAACTGAACCCGAAGCCATTTAAAATAGTACGCGTTTCATATATTTAATTTCAAGAACGGCCGGCTAAAAATAAACCTTTCACTTTTTTGCTAAAAATATCTGCTAATCTAAACAGCCCAACAACCACGTAAAGAATTCGGCAATAAGGCATCGATTGAACCGAATTGATTTCGAACTTCGTCTATGTTTTCCTTTTCGAAGTAGTATTAAAAATAGAAAAAATTAGGGAAAAATCGGAAGTTACCGGATATTCCGTCTCTTAAGAGCTTTAAATATAAACAGCACGAGCTCAACTTAATGCCGACTTCCGTTCGTTAAATGTTAATTTTTAGTGACAAAAATTTGGTGTGGATTTAAATATCAGAAGAAAAAATTACAAGCTTTACTACCCGAGTGGCAGACAGCTATTACAGCTAATTGGTAGCCAGCCATATAACTCGAAAACAGTGAAAGATATAAAAAATATCAAGGAAACCAAAAGAGTTCAGCGTGAAAAAACGAACATGTTTTGTATTAAAACATTTTTTATATCATTCGCCACTTTCGAGTTATTAGCGAAAAACCCAGAAATAGCATTTTTCGAGCTTGTATGGTTTTTGTCAATATAAATGACAGTTAACTGTCATTATCTGTACTTATCAGGATCGAACTAGTAATAATATGGTAATCTGACAACAGTCAACTATTATTAAATCGTACAGCTAATTGGTAACCAACTTCAGTTTCAGAATCTCAAATTCTGCGTAAAAGTAAAAAAAAATTATTGTTCTAGTTATTTTGGTTTTCGAGATACAGCCTATCAAAGCAGCCCGATTTTTGCTTAAAAAAACAAAACTTTCAGTTTTTGAACTTTTCAGAAAAATAAACGTTTTATTTGCAATTTTAATCTGGATAGTCAAACAGTTCCCCCCCCCCCTGCCGACGGGAGGGTATAATTTTATTCCCCCAAACTACCGGTTTCGGAAATCATAGATTTTTGTGCATGATTTGTTTTTAAATAGAAACTTTTCATTGTTTCCAAACAAATGCATTTTAGGTAGCAGTAGAATGCACTGGTGGGTCTGGGAGATATGAGATAAATATTGATTAATTATACAAAATATGCTATAAAATATAAAAATCTTATATTTTTAGTTTATTGGCACTTAAATACTAGTTTCAAGATTTTTTCTTTTGAACACAATTACTGGAGTATACTGGGGGGTATTCCATACCCCCCAGACCCCCCGGATTCATAAATTAAAAGTTAGTCCAAACATTCTACGATTGGTTACATTAAATTCGAACATCTCACTTCTCTAGAATAAAATACATTATTTATTAATCGCTCATCCCCCCCCCCCACAGTAACTCTTAAAAATAAATAGTTGGCCTATCTGGTAATCGGCCAACACAGATTGTTGACCACGTTTTTCTTTAAATTTGATCTAATTTTCTTCATTTTCAGAATTTCCATGACTTTTGAGACAGTGCATGCAGGCGCGATCTTTTTATCCAGTGGCGTATCTACCGGTGATTGAATAAGAGTTCAAGCATTTAAGTGCATTACGACCAAAAAATAATATAAATTTTTAATAAAAAATAAAAAAAATATTCTTATTCAAATTCAAATTCAAAACAAACAGAAAGCAACAGTTTCAAACCGGGGGGTCCTGGGGGGTATGGAATACTCTCCAGTACGGTATCAAAAAAATGTTCTAATAAATTCTAATTTTAATAAATTATTTTAATTGTTATTAAATAATTATTTTAATTAATAATAAATTGCATGCAGGCGCGATCTCTTCATCCAGTGGCGTATTTACCGGTAATTGAATAAGGGTTCAAGCATTTATAAAATATAAAAATTTTATATTTTTAGTTTATCGACACTTAAATACTAGTTTCAATATTTTTTCTCTTTTTTTTTTTGTTTTTGAAAAAGTTTTTGAACTTTTCAGAAAAATAAATGTTTTATTTGCAATTTTAATCTGGATAGTCAAAGATAGCCCCCCCCCCCTGCCGACGGGAGGGTATAATTTTATTCCCCCAAACTACCGGTTTCGGAAATCATAGATTTTTGTGCATGATTTGTTTTTAAATAAAAACTTTTCATTGTTTCAAAACAAATGCATTTTAGGTAGCAGTAGAATGCACTGGTGGGTCTGGGAGGTATGAGATAAATATTCATTAATTATACAAAATATGCTATAAAATATAAAAATCTTATATTTTTAGTTTATTGGCACTTAAATACTAGTTTCAAGATTTTTTCTCTTGAACACAATTACTGGAGTATACTGGGGGGTATTCCATACCCCCCAGACCCCCCGGATTCATAAATTAAAAGTTAGTCTAAACATTCTACGATTGGTTACATTAAATTAGAACATCTCATTTCTTTAGAATAAAATACATCATTTATTAATCGCTCATCCCCCCCCCCCCCCACAGTAACTCTTAAAAATAAATAGTTGGCTTATCTGGTAATCGGCCAACACAGATTTTTGACTACGTTTTTTTTAAATTTGATCTAATTTTCTTCTTTTTCAGAATTTTCATGACTTTCGTGGCAGTGCATGCAGGCGCGATCTCTTTATCCAGTGGCGTATTTACTGGTAATTGAATAAGGGTTCAAGTATTTATAAAATATAAAAATTTTATATTTTTAGTTTATCGACACTTAAATACTAGTTCCAAGATTTTTTCTTTTGAACACAATTACTGAAGTATTCTGGGAGGTATTCCATACCCCCCAGACCCCCCGGATTCGTAAATTAAAAGTTAGTCTATACATTCTACGATTGGTTACATTAAATTGGAACATCTTACTTTTTAGAACAAAATACACTATTTATTAATTGCTCATCTGCCCCCCCCCCTAACGGTAACTCTTAAAAATAGATAATTAGCATATCTGGTAATCGGCCAACACAGATTGCTGATTATACTATTTTTGAAATTATATCTAATTTTCTTGATTTTAAGAATCTCCATGGCTTGTGGGACAGTGCATGCTGGCGCTATCTCTTTATCCAGTGGTGTATCTACCGGTAATTGAATAAGGGTTCAAGCATTTAAGAGCATTACGACCAAAAAATAAGATAAATTTTTAATAAAAAATAAAAAAAATGTTCTTATTCAAATTCAAATTCAAATCAAACAGAAAGCAACAGTTTTAAACCGGGGGGTCTGGGGGGTATGGAATACCCTGCAGTACGGTATCAAAAAAAAATGTTCTAATAAATTCTAATTTTAATAAATTATTTTATTCTGGCGACCCTTAATTCAAAGTTTTTGCGTTTGAAAAGTTGTGGAGTGATCTCAACCGGGGGTTTTGGTTTTAATACTCCGGATATTCTATACCCATCAGACCCCGAGTGCGTATTGCCTAATAATAGCTAATCAGGACCGGACTAGTAATCATCTGGTAGCCGGGGAACAGCCAACTATTACGCGCTTATACAGTTAATTGATAGTTTAATTCAGCTTCAGACTGACGCAACCCAGTCTTTCTCATATAACTCGAAAACGGTGAAAGGTATCAAAAATATTAAGTAAATCAAATATATTGAGCGTAAAAGGACAAAAATTTTTTGTAGGAAAACATTTTTGATATTTTTTACCACTTCCGAGTTATTGGAGAAAAACACCGAAATAGTCTTGATCAAGCTTTTGCGATTTTGACAGCTAGCTATCTGTTATGTATTTGCTCTTAATAACAGATAGTCAGGACCGGACTGCTAATAATCTGGTAACCGGTAAACAAACAGCTATTACGAGATTGTACAGCTAATTGGCAGACGGCTTCAGTTTTAGCGTGACGTAACCAAGTTTTACCGATATATCTCAAAAATGGTGAAAGATATCAAAAATATTAAAGAAACCAAAAATATTCATCGTGAAAAGACGAAGATTTTTTGTATTAAAATATTTTTTATACCTTTCACAACTTTTGAGTTATTGGAGAAAAACACCGAAATAGTCTTTATCAAGCTTTTGCAGTTTTAAAAGCTACCTAACTGATATCTGTTCGCTCCTAATAACAGCTAATCAGGACCGGACTAGTAATAATCTAGTAGCCGGTAAACAGCCAACTATTACGCGCTTATACAGTTAATTGGCAGACGGCTTCAGCTTCAGGGTGACGTAACCAAGTTTTGTTGATATATCTCAAAAATGGTGAAAGATATAAAAAAATTTAAAGAAATCAAAAATGTTCCGCTTGAAAAAACAAACATTTTTTGTATGAAAATATTTTTTGTATCTTTCACCACTTCCGAGTTATTGCAGAAAATCCACGAGTTAGCTTATACGAAAACTTGCGATTATTTACAACTAGCTATCCGATATCTGACCACTTTTAATAACAGCTACTCAGGACCGGACTAATAATAATTTGGTAATCTAGCAACAGCCAGCTATTAATAGCTCTTACAGATAATTATCGGTAACCGGCATTAGCTTCATACTGACTCAACGGGATCTTTCTCAAATAACTCGAAAACCGTAAAAGATATCATAAATATTAAAAAAATAAAAATGTTCAGCGTAAAAAGACGCAATTTTTTTATATTAAAATATATTTAATATTTTTTACCACTTCCGAGTTATTGGAGGAAATCGCAGAGCTAGCTTATTACGAGAACTTGCGACTTTTTACAGCTAGCTATCTGATATCTGACCACTTCTAATAACAGCTAATCAGGACCGGACGAATAATTATGTGGTAACCCAGCAACAGCCAGCTATTACTACCTCGTACAAATAAATTGGTAGCCGGCATCAGCGTCGAAGTGGCGCAACCCAGTTTTCCTCATATAACTTAAAAACGGTAAATATTAAGGAAACTAAAAATGTTCAGTGCGCAAGGATAAAAAAATTTTGTATTAAAACATTTTTTATATCTTTCACCACTTTCGAATTATTGGAGAAAATCCCCAAAATCTCTAAAATAGCCGATCTCGAGCACTTGCGGAATTTAATAGCTAGCTATCCGAAAAATTACCGTTCTTACCAGTCTTTCGCGTATAACTCGAAAACGGTGAAAGATATCAAAAATATTAAGGTAACTAAAAATGTTCAGCGTAAACGAACAAACATTTTTTGTATTAAAAATTTTTTGATATCTTTTACCACTTCCGAGTTAGTAGAGAAAAACTCTAAAATATCATTTCTCGAGCTCCTGAAGTTTTTACCATGGCAAATCAGGACCAGACTGGTAAAAAATTTGGTAACCGTGAAACAAATTTTTTTTTTTTTATAAAAATGTTTATAATTTCTTTATAAATTTAAAATACATTATCAAATCTTAAAAAAAAAATTTTTTTACCAAATTTAATTAATTTTGTAATTGAGTTTTTCAGCCACCCGGTTTCATAATATTTATAAAAAGCCGTTAAATTTAATTAACCAAACCCCCCAAACCTCCCAGTTTTTGCAATTATGTTCTGAGAATAAGTAAAAAAGTTTTTTGAGTTACTTTTTATTGTGGCAGATGACTTTCTACGGCCCCTGTAGACGAATTGGATTATTTTTAACCAAGCTTTCCTCCATTGGATTAATTAAACAACAATAAAAAAATTCAATTCTCACAAAAACCCTCAATTATTGTAATAACTATGGGAAATTTTCTGAAAATTTTAAGAAATCCAAAATGTCTTAATTTTTTTAGGAATTAAGCCAAATTACCAAATGTTTTTCAGAAACTGAGCATTTGTTCCCCCCCCCCCTTCCTCTATATAAGTCAAAATTATTTATTTTTTTGTTGGGAAGACGGGGTCTGGAGGCTATTAAATAACCTCAAGACAAACTGAAAATATTGAAATTTACTAAGATCATAAAAAAATTCTGCCGTCACCACTGTACAATCTCACCAGCCGCCACTGCTGTCAACTTCTCACACACAAATTTTACGATAACGTACGTCTTTTATTGATATTAAATAATTAACTTCGAATTTCTAAATGCGCCGCTAATTTTGACGTTTCTTAGCTAAAATTTTTTATTGTGGGCTGTGGCGGAACAGCCACCCAAACAAATTAACTACGTATAATTTGCATTACAATATAAATTTTATTTTTATTAAAATATATAAAAATCAGTCGAGATGACAGGACGGTGACGAAACAGCGACACCTTGCCAAAATGTAGATGTTTCAGTGAAAAATTTCAAAAAATATATTTTAACAGTTATATAAGTTGTAACGATCGAGAAGCGGAGGAGGGGACAAGTTTTTTTTGTGTACAAATCGATGAATTTTAGGAAACTGTTAACAAATAAATAATTATTATTCTAAAAGCGTCAAGAATGACAGGTTACTGTATTATTATTGATACCAGACGTCGGATTTAAAAAAAGATGTATTCTAAAAAAAACAATGAAATAATAAATTGAAGGGATTTATTTAATTATACGTTTACAAACCCTTGAATGGTTTGACACTCCGTCGCTGCTGTTAGCTAGCTGTTATTGGGTATCGGATAGTTATTACAGCCCGCCGTTTTAAATTTACGTATATTTAAAATTTTTAAATTTAAAATTTGTTTTAAATTTTCTGTTTAAATTAATTCTACAGAATTAGGGGCTTACATTCCAAAGTAAGCGATTTTATAATTTTAGTAACACAAATGGTTATGAAATTTAATAAAGAGAATAAAACTATGTTTTGCATAACTGAATAATGGAATGGAAATTATTAATTTATTTTACAAGCACAAATAAATCAGTTTTAAAAGTAAATCGTGTATTTTATTTTGCACACTGAGGCGTCGACCAAGTCGCGAAATTACGGTAGTTTGCCGATAATACCTACATTGTTTAGAAATAAATTAATATTTCATTTGTTTTTCATGGGCGATTAAAACGTGTATTATGTGGGATGTGCTTATCAAAGGTAAAAGTGGCATAGATTAATTATTTACAAGATAAATGCACAAGCTTACGTAAGTACGAACATTTATTATGCAACTGTAGAATTGTTCATCGCTTTACACGTAAGGGAGCTTTACCTACATGTAATTAATGTAACTACATTTATTTTTTCCAAGTGCTCCTTAGTTTTATAATAAATGAACTGCTTATTTGAATAATAATTTACTTTTTCATCATTTTAAAATTTTTAAATGTAATAAATAACCACACCTAACAAATTAATTTATCAGATCCAAACAAATTATTTTAAATATTAACTTGATACATAGCAGAGCGTGCAATTTTGATCACTTTTTTAGTGTCACTTGTTTTTCTTTATCCAGAAATAAAAAAGAACAATGACGACAATTAAATTACATTAATTAACTTAATACAAATTTATTTTTTTGTGAACCTAACCTTTTTTTATTTAGGGGGGCGAGACGGGGGAGGGGGGGGTGTTACTTTTATTTCTATTTTTTCTTTTAACTGTAGCTCTAACTGACATTTGTTTCTCAATTTATAAGCATAAACTAAATTAAAAAATTTACTCAAGAACCCCCCCCCCCCTTCTCCAATAAAGATTTTTAAAATCTGAGCAATTGACCACCAACATTCATATTAAACAGGATTATGGGCATAATTGTATTTGTTAGCAAATTTCCTTTGTTTTTAAACCTAATTTTTCTTTTTATATTAATATCTAAATTTAAGGGAAAAGAAGGTTCTTATTTCTGTTTCAAACTGATCCCCCCCCCCCCTCACCCAGCAAATTTTTTTCCAATGGGTCTTTTGAGGCTAAAGAGGTTTCTAGTTGCTAAATTCGAATCTAATTTGTTTGAAACTTACAAACAAAATCTTACTTAAGAACTCCCCCCGCCCTCATTACCAAGGGTTTATAAGATTTGCAGGCTCTCTTTCTTTCTAAAATTTCGTGTGTAATTAATGTAGTCTCGCATAGTTAGAATATAAATTATACAGAGTGCACAGTATCAACTGTTGCAGACCGGGGGGTTTGGGGGGTATGGAAAACAATTGAATCTCAATATATTAGAATTATAATCTGAACTGAATTTTTTAGCAAATTTTTTTTGTTTTTAAATCTAACTTTTCTTTTTATTTCTAATATCTAAATTTAAAAGAACCGGAAGGTTCTTACTTATGTTTTAAACTGACCCCCCCCCCCGCAACTAGCTAACTTTTTTCCAGCTGGTCTTTTGAGGCTAAAAAGGTTTCTAGTTGCTGAAGTCGAATCTAATTTGTTTGAAACTTACAAACAAAATCTTACTTAAGAACCTCTCCCCCCTCCTCATCACCAAGAGTTTATAAGATTTGCAGACTCCCTTTCTTTCTAAAATTCCTTGTGTAATTAATGTAGTCTCGCATAGTTAGAATATAAATTATACAGAGTGCACAGTATCAACTGTTGCAGACCGGGGGGTCTGGGAGGTATGGAATACCCTCCAGTCAGAAATATTTAATGTAGTAGTAGTAATGTAGTAAATTTAATTACGTATATTAGAATTATAAGCTGAAACCCATTTTTGTTAGCTAATTTCTTTTGTTTTTAAAATATATCTTCTATTTTTATACTAATTTTTTAATTTAGGAAATGAGGAGGAAATTTTTACCTGTTTCTATTACCCCCCCCCCCCCCCGCCCCTTGAGGTAACTCATATTTGTTTCCCAGCAGGTCTTGTGAGGCTAACGAGGTTTGCACTCACTGAAACTAAAATTAACTTTTTTTTAAATAATTTACTTAAGAAACCCCCCCCCCCTCTTTTAACCAAGGGTTTCTAAAATTTTTAGATTCCCTACTCCTGCAATTAATTTCTTCTGCAATTAATGAACGCTCTGATAGTTAGAATATAAATTACATAGAGTGCACAGTATAAATTGTTGCAGACTGGGGGTCTGGGGGTATGGAATACCATCAGCAAGAAATACTTATTGTAGTAGAATTAGAATCGATCTAAACAATTGAATCTCAATATATTAGAATTATAAGCTGAACTGAATTTTTTGCAAATTTTTTTTGTTTTTAAATCTAACTTCTCTTTTTAGTTCTAATATCTAAATTTAAAAAAACCGGAAGGTTCTTACTTATGTTTTAAACTGACCCCCCCCCCCCCACCCAACTAGCTAACTTTTTTTCAGCGGGTCTTTTGAGGCTAAAACGGTTTCTAGTTGCTGAAGTCGAATCTAATTTGTTTGAAACTTACAAACAAAATCTTACATAAAAAACCTCCCCACCCTCATCACCAAGGGTTTATAAGATTTGCAGACTCCCTTTCTTTCTTAAATTCCTTGTGTAATTAATGTAGTCTCGCATAGTTAGAATATAAATTCCACAAGGTGCACAGTATCAACTGTTGCAGACCGGGGGGTCTGGGGGGTATGGAATACCCTTCAGTCAGAAATGTTTAATGTAGTAAATTTAATTACGTATATTAGGTTTATAATCTGAAACGCATGCTTGTTAGCAAATTTCTTTTGTTTTTAAAATCTAACTTCTATTTTTATACTAATTTTTTAATTTAGGAAATGAGGAGGAAATTTTTACCTGTTTCTATTACCCCCCCCCCCCCCGCCCCTTGAGGTAACTCATATTTGTTTCCTAGCAGGTCTTGTGAGGCTAACGAGGTTTGCACTCACTGAAACTAAAATTAACTTTTTTTTAAATAATTTACTTAAGAACCCCCCCCCCTTTTTACCAAGGGTTTCTAAAATTTTTAGATTCCCTACTCCTGCAATTAATTTCTTCTGCAATTAATGAACGCTCTGATAGTTAGAATATAAATTATACAGAGTGCATAGTATAAATTGTTACAGACTGGGGGTCTGGGGGTATGGAATACCACCGGCAAGAAATACTTATTGTAGTAGATTTAGAATCGATGTAAACAATTGAATCTCAATATATTAGAATTATAAGCTGAACTGAATTTCTTGGTAAATTTTTTTTGTTTTTAAATTTAACTTTTCTTTTTATTTCTATATTTTTTTTCAACTGCCCACCTCTTTTCTTAAGCAACCCGACTTTTGTATACCAGCGAATCATGTGTGGCTAAAGAGGTTTCAACTTCCCAAAGCCGAAGTTAATCTGTTATCCAACTTAAAAACTAAATAAAATTTATTTAAATCGCCCTCCCCCCTCCCCGCCAAGAATTTGGAAAATATTCAGATTCATGCGCTCTTAATTAGAACACAATTTACCGAGAGTGTACAATATAAACTGTTGCAGACTGGAGGGTTTGGGGGGTATAAAATATTTAATAAAGTAGAATTGGAATGGGCCTTCACCATCCACCACCATCCATATATCAGGATTATAAACTAAATTTGCAAGTTTTTAGATCTAAATTCTTTTTTTTATACTGTAATGAGGGGGGGGGAGTTACTTTCGTCTCTATTTTCTTTTCCAATTGCCTTCTTCGCCCAGCTAACTGACTTTGATTCCCAGCCGGTGTTATGAAGCCAAAAAAATTTTCACTCCCTGAAGCCAAAATTAATTTTTTTTCAAATTTGTAAACCAATAAAAAATATTTACTTAAAGTACTGTACAAAAAAATTTGGAGATTCTCTAGTTACAATCCCGTGTGTAATTACAAATTAGAAAGTGTGTAGATAAACTGTTGTAGACCGGGGGGTTTGGGCCCCCCAGCCCGAAATATTTAATGTCGTAGAATTAGAATTAATCTAAAGAAATGAATCCATATTTATTAATACATTTTTAAGTGTGATTACGTTAAATAAATTAGTAGTTTTTTTTTCTTTTTTAACTAAAAGAGGTTTTTAACTCTAATATTACACGGTATATAATTATTCTACCGAGCATTACAAAATTACTTACAACTAGGATTAACCAGAATTTAGATCTTGAATTGTAAAAAATTAACGTCGCAATGTAAGCAAAAATTATATTAAAGAGTGTGTGTGGGGGGGGGGGGGAGTGAGATTTAGACAAAACAAGATAATTTTAGATGGACAGGATTTAGGGGGGTATTATTTTAATATTATTCTAATATTTAATATAGCTGATATTTTTTAATTATCAAAAAGTTTTAATATCTCAAAAAAATTTTTCAAACATTTATTAGAGACATCGGGGGGGACATAAATGTATGATAATTACATTCAAACAATAAATACTGTTCGAAATCATAACTTTTTTTTAAATTTGAAGTTCTTAATAAAAGGATAATATAGTAATTTTAAAGCAATCATCTACATTTTTAATTTTAACATTATCATGGGGGGAGGGACACAAAAAATTAAATATAATATGATAAACCTACTATCTTTTTCAAGCAAAACAAAATTTAATCAATGTTTTATTTAGTTTTCTACTTATAAAAAAAAGAAAAAACCTTGACAAGATCCCCCCCCCCCGGTTTATTTTGAAATAAAATCGGCAGTAATTTTTACAAAATAAATATTTCTGTTGTTCTAGCGAAATCACCGGGAAAAGTGAGATTAGTTCAATTGAAAAACTATTGTTTCGTCCGCTGCTTTGTGGAAATAACTCGCAAACGGTTGGATTTTCGTTAAAAATGCATAGAAACAAAAGTGTAGTGCAGAAAATTCTTTACAACTTTATTTCTATGCATTTTCAATGAGAATGTAATCGTTTGTGAGTTATCTACACAAAACCAAAGGCATACGTTTTCCGAACTCATCCTCTATTTACGACTTCATAAATTAAATTACTCTAATTTTTGTTAACAAATATTTTTCAATTTCGTGCTATTGCCGATAACACAAAAGATTTGAAATTTAAAAACCGTGTTTTCGTGACTCGAAGAGTCATAAAAATTAACTGCCTACCAAACTGGATTTCAAAATATTGCGAAACAAATTTCTCTATTGATACAACCAATTTTTCACGTTAAATTACCAAATTACTTAGATTAAGCGTTTCAAAATTATCGAGAATTCGAAACCGAAGACACAAATTTATAACTGCACGATAAAAATCGAAAAGATTTATCTCGCACTAATTTACCCTAACTAATTAAGTGGGTGAAAAATGTACTACCATCAAACCGACCATAAGGTTGTTTCGGAGATGGTAATCTTCATCATCGGTGGCTGCGTATTAATATCTAAATATAGCATTCAGTTCACCAAGAACCAAAATCATAAAAGTTCTCTTTCAATTTTGGAATATTAATCGGCTCAATTAAATAATTAAAAAAATTATTTGGATTTTGATTCCGGCTGACGAAAATTTAAAAAAACACTTACAATTTTGAATATTCCGGATGGGATGCTTCGCTTACCTGCAACAAAAAAATAATATTAGTACTCAAATATCTGATTTTGATATTTGGCCGCAAAATTAAAAAGCGAAGCCTTTGTGAATTTGCCGGACGTTTTTGAAAGCTTTTCGATAATTTCAAAACAGTAACGAAATGAAACACAGATTACACAACAGAAATTAAATTAAACAATTTAAATTTTTAATTAGCGCACCTTTAATTTATTAATAGCCGCAAAAATCTATAGTACCAAATGAACACTGCACAATACACAACTGCACACATCGAAATAACTCGCGAAACTAAATTACAAATTTTTAGGTAATTTTAAAATAAATAATTTTCAATTGTTTTTTGTGCCTTACACCGAAACAAATGATAAGGATGTGGTTCGTCATAAAATTATCAGTGCCCATGGATACGATTTTGAATTACTCATCGGGTGACTTCATCGAATTTTCATTTGCCTCACAATTTTATTTAAAATTAAAAACGCGAAAATTCAAAATATACAAGACGATTCGAAATTGTCTTATTTAAATTTTACTAAACTGAAAAAAATGCAAAAGCTTAACGTGGAATTTGAACCACGGCAAAGCTTTCCGTATGCAGTGTACCAACTATCTGTACAACAAAGAAAATTAATTATTCTTTTCGCCGTCCTTAAAAAGTAAAAAAGACTGATACATATTTTAAAGAAGATAAAAGTACTTCTCTACGTTTCATTTGTTTTTCTATTTTTGTTTAGTCAAAGAACATTGAAAATTGTAATACTAAAATTTGACTACAAAGTTACCTTTAAAGTCAACTTGATGGGTTTTTTAAACTACGCATAATTAATCAAAAGAATTTTTTGGTATTACTTTAAAAGTTCACTTTAGTAATGGTATATTACATAACAAGGATGTAAAGTGAGTTATTAATTGCGAAAACATAATAATATTATTAAAAAATCGGATTAACAAACTTCACTTAAAAAATTTAAGATTAAATTTTATTTTGCATAAAACAATTTTTGGGTGGCGTCGGATAACGGAAGGGCGATATGACGATTCATACATCAAAAAGTATGATTTTCTTCACTTCGGCTTGATCATCCCAAGAAACTGCAGTTTTAATCAGCATCCATTTGACGTAAACGTTTATTTGGCGTTAAATTGACGTTGAGAATTAATAATTTTTAGCGTATTTGCTATCCCTCCCCCCAAATCTCTAAGTTTCAGATTTTAAAAGATGGTATGGCTATTTCGTGATTGACTTCATTAAAAAATTACCATGATGGACTCTTTTGGAACAAATACATTCCAATACATCTACATGTTGTAGCAATACGCACTGGGAGGTCTGGGGGTCTAAATAAATTTTTATCTTCTTTCTCACTGGTTCTTTATGTTAATTATAAAATAAAATACAAATGTTAATATGTATGTTAATTTAAAATAATAACCAAATTTTACTTGTGCACATTTTTTTATTTCAATGTCCAAGTCCTGATTACCTGACTGACACATCAATACCCAGCTCAAACCACCGGACGTATGAAGAACATAGAAGTTGGAGAGTATATTCTTCCGGTAGTGTAAGCACATATAAAAAATACTTCTTCGAAATTTAATCTCTAAGGAGAAGGCGATAATAGGGAAAATATGTTTCTAAGTGACGCGCATGAGTGGATAAACTGTCCCTACCTATTTAACACCTGAAATTTTTTCATGATTTTACTTAAATCCACTCTTAAAAAATCGAATCTAGATTTTCAGAGGTAAATAATAGAATCCTTTGTAATTTTTCAAAAACAAAATAATTATTAACTTTTAAATTTCATGAAAATTGGTTAACAAATTAACGAAAGTTTTAAATTTATTAATTTACACATAAACAAGTTTCCACATTATTCAAACTCTAGAATGTCAGGACGGCCGAAGAATCGACGATAAAACTACGATAAAACAAAAGTGATAGTGTAACCATAGCTTGTTGATAAGTTAAAACAAGCAGTTCGATCGATTGCAATATCGCAAGCAAACAAGCAAGCTTTTTACTGAAGTTTTCTAAATCTAACTTAATAATTTTTATATTCAAAATTGTAAATAATAATTTAATTACATGAAAGTGCGCATGACTGGATCGCAGGCGAAAGAGCGCTCTTGCACGGTAGCCTTCACAACCTTAAACTCCAACAAAACATAGAAGTCGACTTTTTCTGGAATAAAAAATAATGAGAAACTGCCCGCGCAATCTTAACTTTATTAGATTCGCCCTGGTTGTGCGGCCTGAAGGCCGCACTGTTACTCTACCATTCTGTATAAATTTACATTATATAAATTTATTATAAAAATTAATGTTTTCCTTCTTTGTCATTCCTACATAAATTGTTAAAATATGGCTGTTATGACGAGGCAGTGCGGCCTCAAGGCTTCTCAATCTGGACAATCGAGTACTAGAATATAAAAAATTCTTGCTTATGAACGTGCTCCGGATTGGTCACTTTAATTTACCAACCTGAAGATTGATAGTTTACAGAAGTTTAAGAGGTCAGTGCGGCGTTGAGGCCGCACAGCTTAGGCAGTCTATTCAGTTATATAAAAATTTTATTAAGCAATATTTTTACTTTATATTACATGATTTTGCTGCATTTTATTAATTGCTAAATTACTAAAATAAGTGTGGAGCAGGGGGGGGGGGGGGGGCTCTGCTCAATATGATAGACAGTTGACAAATTTTACCAATAGTTAGTACATTTACAATGGAGAAGTTTTTTGAATTCTTTAATTCCTTTAAAAAAAGAAGTGGAAAAGTGAAAAAATATAACATCGCCAGATAAACTTCAAATTGATATCCCTCCCCCCCTCCCTTCGCCGAAAAAACTTTGGCTAAGACCGTCTCTGTCCGCTTGGTAGGTAGCAATTCAATGCAGTTTGAATCCCGAAAAGTACATTTTGCTGACATTGATAGCATTAACTTGACGGGCGTTTGCAAATTCCGCCAGTAGATTAAAAAAATTTAATCTGCTTTGTAAGTTTCGCTGGTGGGTTTTGGCTATTATTAGCTTAAATGTAAGTTTTAGAGATTAAGTTAAGGCGAAGTGATTGGTTTTCAATGATACGTGGGCTCACATTGATAGCACTAACTTGACGGACGTTTGCAAATTCCGCTGGTGGGTTAAAAAAAATTTAATTTGTATTGGTGGGGTTTTGGTTATTATTATCATCCTAAATGTAAATTCGACCGTTGGTTAATAAAGTCGAGGTGATTGGTTTTCAATGGTACCATGCCTTTAAGTTTTGACGCTCTTCGATTCTGTCGTTCTCGGGGGATTATTTTTTATTCATTGTTTTACTTGTTTATTGCTTTGATTGTTTCGAAAAGCTGCAAACTATTTTTTTTCAATTTTATAATTTTAATAAGACGTTCAAATGTTCGATATGCGTGTTGTGACGTCAGATGCCACGTAATTACATTTTTAAGCTTTCGTTTGCAAGCTGACTTTGTTGATTTGTTCAGAGATATAATTTTTCTGCTTTAGAATTTTAGTGCCATTACGGTTCTGATATTTATTGTTTCATGATTTCAGTTGTTTTACATGTTTTCAGTGAAAGTTTTGCATATTTAAAGGGGATTTTTTTAACAAATGCATTATTTTTTATTCATTGTTTTGATTGTTTCAAAGGTGTGCAAACTACTGTCTTTCAATTTCATAATTTTAATAAGATGTTCAAATGTTTGATATGCGTGTTATGACGTCAGATGCCACATAGTCACATCTTTAAGCTTGCGTTTGCATGATGACTTTGTTGATTTTTTCGGAGATATAATTTTTCTGCTTTAGAATTTTAGTGCCAGTACGGTTCTGATATTTATTGTTTCGTGGTTTCAGTTATTTTACATGTTTTTCAGTGGAAGTTTTGCATATTTAAAGGCAAATATGACAGAACCTGACCAAATTTCGTGTAATTTTGAGATAAATTTGTGTTATGAAAAATAAAAATTGAAAACAATCCCCAATAGAGCATTCCTGATTTAGCTTTATTATCTCGTGAAAACTTTTAATCGAAATTGTAAAAAAACAGCAGCAGCACACAACCGCATATTCTATTTTTACTCGCAAAATTCGATAACGTAATTAAATTTTACTATCGTATCGTACTTTTTCTGTCAAATTAGCCTTATCAGTAGGACTGTAGCGGAGTACAGTAAATAATTCGCATTTTGTAAATGAAAAATTCACGCGCCACGCCGCTTTCGTACTCTAAAATGAAAACCTTTAACATATGGGATTCACTCGGAAAATTTTTGAATAAAATATGATTTAATATGTAAATGCACCGACCGAGCTCAAACGACTCAAATTTTGTGTGTTAAAAATTACCATCCTCGCAAGGTTGCCTCCTTTTTATGCGCTTCAAAGGCCATACCTGTAAGCGAAAGTCCGGTTTTATAGTACACGGTGTTTTAGATTAAAACGCACCTGCCACCTCGGAATTTGTTATTATTTCTGCTTGATTTTTTAAATCAATACCAACTTCACCTTCTTCGTTCCCAGAGAGCCTTGAAAAATGTCGCTTTTAATTGTGCGCATTAATTGATCATAATTGCGGATTCGACAAGTTAATTCTGCGAAAATATTCGAACCGCGGCGGGAAGATTTTCTTACTCTTCCGGTCGTTTCCTTATATGTTTCGCGAGTAAATCATTTTTGAACTCAAATTAATTCAAAACAGAAAAAATTGGGTTGTTTATCTACTCGATCGTCTTTTACATCGTAGCACATATTTTATTCTGTCTAATTTGCATTATTGTTCAATAATAAAAATATATTAAATTTGAAAGGAAAAATAATGAATGAGACAAGCTGGGCTTCAACAGAAGCGTTATCTTAAATGTTAAAATGGAAAAAATAAATCTCACGCATACTTTTAATAAATTTTGTTTTTTATTGCTACAAGTGACTAAATTGAAAGTTTAAGCTCACAATATTAATCAAATTTAGTTCACCTCGGTGCTTTCTTGATGCCACCCCGAATCTTCTTTGGCATTTTTTCGAAATCGGTTTGCGGGATCTTCCAATTTACTTAATTTTTAAGATTCGAAGATAAAACCTATGGGAGGTTTAATTTTGAATTTCGCAAATCCTATGGCTATATGCTCATATAAAGAAATATCTTCGAGCAAATCTGGTCCTGAATATATGAAATCAACTAAAACTTAATAATAGTCCGGTTCGGTAGTCCTGATAGTTAATCTTTTATAGATTATTGTGTTTAATTTAACCACGACACTATAACTAATCGAAGAGTGCGATCTAATGTTTTATTGTGAGAAACTACCAACCTCGAAATCCTCAACCCTATAGTCCGCCATTGAGTAATTGTAAGGCCAGCGGTTGAACTGATTTCTAAATTTGCATTCCAAAATTTTCTACTGCAAGTAATTTACTTACAGTATAAGCAAAGAGTAGACTAGAGGGTATTCCATACCCCCCAGACCCCCCGGATTGAAAGTTACGTTTTGTGTTTTTAATGACCAGTTGTATAATAGCAAAGTTTTATGGCATCATCAGTCTCGAAAAGCATAAAAATTAGGTGCAAATTTAGGAGATCTGGGGAGTCTGGGGGTTTGAAATACTTTTCAGCGTATCTTTTCCTCTTGATTACCTCTTACACAGTCCGCTGTTAAATACAATTATTATTCAGTGTTGGTATTGAATAACTTCGCTTTTTTAAAAGAGAAGACGTATGAAATGCGCTACATACCTCCCAAACCCTCGAATATACACCTAAGTTTTATGTCTTCAAAAGCCAGTTTTATAATAGCAGCTTAAGTTTAATTGTAACAATGATTCTTAAAGACAAATAATTTAGATGTAAATCAGCAGTTTGGGAATACGTAATACTTTCCAGCGTATCCTCTGCTCTGGATTAGCTTTTTCATTTTTTCTTCATTCTAAATCCCCTGAGGTAACATCGTGACCAGTATCACATAAACACTTAACAACTCTGCATTTTCTACCAGTTAATCAAGAATAAAAAGTGTCCTGGGGGGTATTCCATACCCCCCAGACCCCCCGGATTACAGTTGTGCTTTGTGTTTTGAAAGACCAGCTTTATAATATCAAAGTTATATTGGATCACTAATCTCGAAAAACGCAAAACTCAGGTGCGGAACTGAGCGATCTGTGAGGTTTGAATGATATTATTAATAGTATTATTATAATAATACAGTTATTCAGTATTGGTCATACCTCCCAAACCCCCAAATCTATACGTAAGTTTTATGTCTTTAAGAGAAGTTTTATTACAACACTAATTGATTTAGATGTAAATCAGGAGTTTGGGAGTATGTAATACTTTCCAGCGTAACATCTGCTCTAGATTAGTGGATTCTCAATTTGAAATGCGGAGATTTTTCATTCTTTTTAAATCCCCTGAGGTAACATTGTGACCGGTATCACATAAATACTTAACAACTCTGCATTTTTTACCAGTTAATCAAGAATAAGAAGTGTCTGTAAAAACTTAAAATTTAAAGGTAAATCAAGAGTTTGGATGGTACGCAATACCTCCCAGACATCCACTGCTTTTGATTCTCAATTTAAAAGGACGAGTTTTTTCATTCTCCCCAAATCCCTTGAAGTAACATCGTGACCGATATCACATAAATACTTAACAACTCTTCACTTTAAGCCAGTTAATCAAGAATAAGAAGTATCCTGGGGGGTATTCCATACCCCCCAGACCCCCCGGATTGGAATGTAGTTTTTAGGTAATTACCAACAAGCTTTATAATAGTAGCTTAAATTTTATTATAAAACCAGCCTTTAAAAACGTGAAACATAAGTGTGAATCCGCATGATATAGGAGGGGGGGGTAAGGGGGGGGCTTTTAGCACATATAACATAGATTAGAAATACAGAATTATTAAGTTATCTTGAATGAGGTGCAATCGTTGAGAAAAATTTTTATAAATGATTTCTTGATGTGAGACCGGGGGGTCTGGGAGGTATGAAATACCCTCCAGAAACTCCACAAATGACAATTATGGAGTTATTTACTTACTCCGGCTTTCTTGGGTTTTTGTGATGGCCACTTGAATTTAGATTTGTTTTGATTTAGATTTCTTTTTGTTGAAGCTAAGTCTGGGAGATCTGGGAGATATAGACTACCTTCAGTGCACTCTTTACTTTTAATTCATGAGTTGTAAATGCGGTGTTTTTCGGTTGCTATGGTTACTGATAGTTGCCAATTGGAAGTAAAGTAAAATTGTATAGTTGATCTTTTGTGATTTTTCCTAGATGTAGGTGTAAATTGGAAGTCTGGGGGTATGAAATTCTTTGATCTTGATTCACGAATTAAAAATACAGAGTTATTCAGTTGCGTCGATTCTCTTGGGTTCTGTTATGGGTTCATTAAATATGGAATCGAATCACAGTGTTAGATCTCTTTCGATTTTACTTTAATATAGGCGTCAAACCGGGGGGTCTGGGGGGTATGGAATACCCTCCAGCGCACTCTTTGCTCTTAATTTACAAACTGCAGATATAAAGTTATTCTTGTCTTCGTTGCTTTGAGTTTTTATGAGGTCCACTTGAATTTATTTTAATTTTTCTTAAATGTAGGTATAATTTCAGGAAGTCTGGGGGTTTAAAACTCTTTTTTTTTATTTACAAGTTACAAATCTGCTTTGGTTACTTGGGTTCCGGTAGTGGCACTTTAAAAGAGGAGTGAAATCATAGCGTTAGATTCGTTTCAATTTTTCTGATTCAGTGCGGGGGTCTGGGAGGTATGGAATACCCTCCAGTCTACTGTATTTTTAATTTGCGAATTGAAAATATGATTTTATTCACTCGTTTTGGTTTTCATTTTGAGATCACCTAGGCGTTTCAAAATTTTAGTGGAATTGTAGCGGTGAATTAATTTTTTCTTACTGTAGGTGTATATCCGGGGGTCTGGGGGTATCACGAATTGAAAACATAATTTTATTCACTTGTTTTAGTTTTCATTTTGAGATCAGCTAGGCATTTCGGAAATGTAGTGGAATCATAGCGCCAAATTAATTTTTTCTTAGTGTAGGTGTATACCCGGGAGGTCTGGGGGTATGGAATACTCATCAGCCCACTTTACCATTAATTTACGATTTGAAAATACAGTTTTATTCACTTGTTGGTTTTCATTTTGAGATCAGCTGGGTATTTCGGCAATGTAGTGATTTTTCTTGATGTAGGTGTCAATTTAGGGGGTTTGGGGGTGTATAAATTACCGTTCAGCACACTTTACTCTTAGTGTTTTATTCAAATGTTTTGATTTTCATTTTGAGATCAGCTAGGCATCTCGGAAATTTAATGGAATTGTAACACTGAACTGATTTTTTCATGATGTGGGTGTCAATCCGGGGGGTCTGGGGGGTATGGAATACCCCCCAGCACAACTTATTCTCTTGTTTGGTAAGCAGTTATCAATGCTAAAGAATATTTTATGTTTCCCAAGCTAACTGCTTTCAACCTCCTGATTCGATCGTAGCCGTAGTTGATTTTTGAGAACTTTCAGGATTAATGTTATTTTTTTGTTTTATTACTTCTGATGTAATTTGCCCTGTTAAATAATTTGAAAATAAAATGTATAGAAAATAAAAAATTAGTATGCCGAAGGGAAAAGTTTTGGGTTTTCCAAAACTCAACAGAAGACCTAAGTTTTCAGGTTTTGCGCTTCCAGCACTTATGTCTAACTGTTTAGTTTTACCTAATTTAGGTTAGTTAATTTTTTCAAGTGAAAATGAAAATAAATTTTGTATTTTTCTATCGAAGAACTGAACGAACATGGAATGCACTTATCCAGCAGTATTAAATAAATCGATGAGGTTGCAGGGGTTTAAGCAGATTGAAGAAATAAAGTCCCTTAATGGTAGCACTTCTCAGATTTTTAAATAAGCAAGATTTATAAACAGGGGAGATTTATTCTTAGACGAGTCGAGCAGCTGCAAGAAATGTCATTTACAAATGTAAAATGTGCGTTACAAAGTTAATTTGCCTGAAAATTTTAGGAATGTTTCTCGAGCCGTCCCTGATCAAAAATGACTTTATTAGCATTTCGGTTAGGGTTAAAATTAGAAATGATCATAAAAATTGTAAAGCAGCGATGAAATTACCACTTATCCTTGACTTTGTGTATGTAGTTTTGTTCCCATGCAAATTTGCAGCCGGCTGGCCGCAGCAGTATGATTACGGCGGCGGGGCGGCGAAATTTCGAAGGAAACTAATTTTAAAAAAGGTCGACTTTGGCGCCTTTTTGGAATCTCTCCGTTTCCAACTTGTAAGCTCGATTTAATTTAAAAACTTTTTATCCTAAAACTGTAATACAAAAACAACGACAAAAAATGTCTAAATTGGAAAAATATGGGCCGACGCTCCACGGCGAAGACGACAGTCTTAAGTGTTAAAAAAGCTAATGGGCTTTTATTGTTTTTAGTTAATGAATTTTACCTTTTACTTGTTAAAATTAATGATAACACACGGGAAGTAATTCCTGAAAAGAAGTAATTATTGTATCACCTAATCAGGAACTCCAAATTTGTGATGTTGAAAACGCCCTGTACCACGTGCGTGGAGGGTTCCTAAATCTTTCAAACAACAATTTTTTTTCAAATTAAGTTTTTAAATTTTTCGTTACGTTAGGTCATGTGCGGCGGTGACGAAATTTTATTTTTAGACGCCGAGGCTCCAAAAAGGAAAAAATTATTATGGACGAAAATAAATTTAATTTGGTAATTTGACATAATTTTTCGGGAAATATATTCATTAAATTATCTGAAAAGTTAAATATTCATATGCCGATCGGTAATAATAAGCGCGGCTACGATTTTTGCCCCAATTTTTCGTTTTATTATTCATTACGCTAAACTTACCGAATTAATCATAATTTGTAACAAAATGATGTCATTATTTGATAGAGGCTTAAATCACATGCCATTTATTTTCCGATAAATTCGAAAGCTTCGCTGCCTTTGGGAAAATTTGGAAAGATTCGAACCTGGGCTGTCCAGACCGAAAATTAACTGGAAATAATTTAAAGGTCTAACTAACGGTGTGAGTTGCATAAAAGGTTGATGAATCTCGGAGTTCATGTTTTCAACACGCAAAACTGGTTATGAATAAGAATTTTTTGTTGATACTTTATTATTGAGCTGCCGTATTTGACGATTAAATTACACCACAATTTGTAAGCAAGAATTTAAGTAACGTAAAGCTACTAAAAATAATAAAAGTCTTACAGAAAGAGGAAACCATAAAGTGCGATTGAAACGGCTTTAGTTAAACCTGAAAACACACTGATGGATCGATAAAGTTGACAACTTGAAAGACTCTTAACTAAACAATCGAATTAAATTTAAAAACTTTTCCGTGTGACTGTTTATATATTTTTTTGAGATGAGTAAAAAGTGATCCCCTCGAGTTTGCATAATGTCGCGGGCGGTTCAATATTTTAACTTTTTCGTTGCATAAAACATGGGGCACGAAAACTTAACGATTGCTTCTAGCCTTATATTCACTAACAAAGTATTTTATTTTTCTTTAAATTCCGTGGAAACCCCGGAAAATTTTAATTTTAATTTTTATATTTAATCGACAAAATTATTTCATTATTTCTTGCTACATTGACAAAGATATCAATTTTACTCTACTAAATCTTTTAATCATACTCCGCTACTGTTCAAAATCCCAAATTGTAGTATATAATTGTAAAAGTGGTGCGGCCTAAAGACCGCACTCAGATCATATGTTATTTCTCGTCACATTTTAAAATTATTACTTTGGGTTATCCTTAAATTTAGTTTTTGATATTTTCAAATATTTTCTAGAAACGTAAATTTAGTATGAAAAAGGCCACGAAAATTTAAAATGTCAGCTGTGCAGAAATTTAGGGTTCACAATTTGTTTGAAAGTAAATTTCAATTAAATTTAGTTATATATTTGATTTTAGAGTTAAAAATCAGCAGATTTTTGTTAATTTAAAAATTTTTTTTATTGAGATTGTATACAGAGACATTTCAAATTTTTGCATCCGATTTTTAGAATTTGTTTATATATTTAAAAGTATCTGGATAGGTAACCACAAAGAGTAAAATATTTAAAACAATCAAACCTAACAAAATAATAATACAAATAATACATAGTACAAGGAAACATAATATTTAATGAAACTAAAATAACAATAATTCACAAGTAACAGGGTTGAACTTAGAATATTTGAATAAACAGAAAATAGAATTCTGAAAAAATTACGCTATAGAAATGATAAAAATTACTTAAAAATAAAAAAAAAACTCTGTAACATAATATAAAGGCCTTTATTTTACAATTATTTTCGTTCATCAGTCATGTATAACAGTAAAAATAACAAAAAGTGAGAGCAAATATACCAAAAATTGAAAAAATTAAAAAATTAATAAATAAAGAAATTTACCAAACTTTAAATGTTGCGCTTACCAAATAACCAAACTAAACGACGTCATGTGTTTAAATGAAATTTTAGGTTAAGTAAATGAATATGAATCCTAAATCTCATACAATGCGGTTGAAGCAGAGACATACAATGCCATTTATCACTTCGAAAACTAAATTTAAAAAGAAGTGTCAAATTTTACCACGTTTTTGTACCTTAAGCACGTTTACTATAAAATAGAAAATAATTTAAAAAAGTTTTAGAAATACCACAAAAATACTTAAAAAATTCTAGAACTATTTTAAGTTATTTTCTATTTTATAGTAAAATATTTGTTTTAAATAGAAAGTTTACTGTTCTAAATTTATTAACAATACTCCGCCACTGTCCAAAATCACAAATTCTACTTTCTGATTGCAAAGGTTGTGCGGCCTGAAGGCCGCACTGAGATAATATGTTATTTCTCATGATATTTTAAAATTATTACTTTGGGTTATTTTTAAAATTTGATTTTTAATATAGTATTATTATAACTGTACGTCAAATATTTTCACTAGAAACGTAAATTTAGTTTAAAAAAGACCACAAAAATTTAAAATGTCACCTGTGCAGAAATTTAAGGTTCCTAATTTGTTTTAATATAGATTTTAATTAAATTTAGTTACATATTTGAATTTACATTTAAAAATCAGCAGACTTTTGTTAATTAAAAAGAAAATTTATTAAGATTGTACACAGATACATAGACGATTTTCAAATTTTTGGATCCGATTTTTAGAATTTGTTTTTTATTTAAAAGTATCTGGATAGCTAACCACACGGGGTAAAATATTTGTATCTAACGAAAATCGACAAAAATATCTTTGAAGCCAAGAAAATTTACTGTTGTAAATTTATTAATAATACTCCGCCACTGTCGAAAATTCTAAATTCGACTTTTTGATTGCAAAGATTGTGCGGCCTGAAGGCCGCACTGAGATAATATGCTATTTCTCGTCACATTTTAAAATTATTATTTCACAAATTCTACTGTCTGATTGCAAAGGTTGTGCGGCCTAAAGGCCGCACTGAGATAGTATGTTAATTATTTCTCGTCACATTTTAAAATTTCGGACTATTTTTAAATTTGGTTTTTAATATGGTTATTATTATAATTGTTTGTACGTCTAATATTTTCTAAAAACATAATTTCAATTTAAAGAACTCTATGAAAATTTAAAATGTCAGCTGTGCAGAAATTTAAGATTCCCAATTTGTTTGAAAGTAGATTTTAATTAAATTTAGTTACATATTTGAATTTACATTTAAAAATCGGCAGACTTTCGTTAATTAAAAAAAAATTTATTGAGATTGTACACAGAGACATAGACAATTTTCAAATTTTTAAATCCGGTTTTTAGAATTTGTTTTTTTATTTAAAAATATCTGGATAGCTAACCACACAGGGTAAAATATTTGTATCTAAAGAAAATCGACAAAAATATTATTGCAGCCAAGAAAGTTTACTGTTCTAAGTTTATTAATAATACTCCGCCACTGTTCAAAATCCTAAATTCAACTTTCTGATTGCAAAGGTTGTGCGGCCTGAAGGCCGCACTGAGATAGTTTGTTATTGCTAAATTTGGTTTTTAATATGGTTATTATTATAACTGTTTGTACGTCAAATATTTTCTAGAAACATAATTTCAATTTAAAGAACTCTATAAAAATTTAAAATGTCAGCTGTGCAGAAATTTAAGGTTCATAATTTCTTTGAAAGTAAATTTGAATTAAGTTTAGTTATATATTTGATTTTAGATTGAAAAATCAGCAGACTTTTGTTTATTTAAAATTTTTTTTATTGAGATTATACACAGAGACATAGACAATTTTCCAATTTTTGCATCCGATTTTTAGAATTTCTTTTTTTTTTTTTTAATATCTGGATAGATAACCACAAAGGGTAAAATATTGGTATCTTAAAAAAAATCGACAAAAATATCCTCAAAGCCAAGAAAGTTTACTGTTTTAAATTTATTAATAATACTCCGCCACTGTCCAAAATCCTAAATTCGACTTTTTAATTGCAAAGGTTGTGCGGCCTGAAGGCCGCACTGAGATGGTATGCTATTTCTCGTCACATTTTAAAATTATTATTTCACAAATTCTACTGTCTGATTGCAAAGGTTGTGCGGCCTAAAGGCCGCACTGAGATAGTATGTTAGTTATTTCTCGTCACATCTTAAAATTTCGAGCAATTTTTAAATTTGGTTTTTAATATGGTTATTATTATAATTGTTTGTGCGTCAAATATTTTCTAGAAACATAATTTCAATTTAAAGAACTCTATAAAAATTTAAAATGTCAGCTGTGCAGAAATTTAAGGTTCACAATATCTTTGAAAGTAGAATTCAATTAATTTTAGTTACATATTTGAGTTTAGATTAAAAAATCAGCCGACCTTTGTTTATTTAAAAAAAAATTATTGTTGAGATTGTACACAGAGACATAGACGATTTTAAAACTTTTGCATCCCATTTTTAGAATTTATTTTTTTATTTAAAAGTATCTGGATCTGGATATCTGGATAAATCGACAAAAATATCCTCAAAGCCAAGAAAGTTTACTGTTCTAAATTTATTAATAATACTCCGCCACTGTCAAAAATTCCAAATTCGACTTTTTGATTGCAAAGGTTGTGCGGCCTGAAGGCCGCACTGAGATAGTATGTTATTTCTCGTCAAATCTTAAAATTATTATTTTGAATATTATTTTTATACATCAAATATTTTCTAGAAACATAATTTAACTTTAAAGGACGCCACGAAAATTTAAAATCTCAGCTGTGCAGTAATTTAAGGTTTACCATTTGCTTGAAAGCAGATTTTCAATTAAACACAGAGACATAGACGATTTTCAAATTTTTACATCCCAGTTTTAGAATTTTTTTTAAAGCATTTAAAAAGATTCTTGTTCTAAATTTATTAAAAATGTTCCGCCACTGTCTTGTCATTTTTCTCCTTTTTGGTACTTTTGCGCTGACGAGAGGTTGATGACCACGTCTTATTTAGAAGGATTCTATTAGCAGATACCTCGGTGGTTTGCCATTGACTGGCGAGGGAAGACGGTCAGAATAATGTTTTAACTTCGCTCGTGATTGAACCGAAGATCTCGGCAGGCTAGCAGATGACCTGTCATCTATCGGATCTAATTAAACAATTGGAAAGCGGAGCTTCTCGGTTCACTGATGGAACTACAGAGAATCTCCACTTCTACTTTCTTATTACAAAGATTGTGCGGCCTGAAGGCCGCACTGAGTTGAATTGATATTATTGGTGCAGTATTTCTTGTCACCGTTTTAAAATTATTACTTTAGGTTATTTTAAAATTTTATTATAACAAATTAGGATTTTAAATATGGTTATCATTACATAATATAATTTATTGTACGTCAAATATTTTCTAAAAACCTAATTTCACTTTGAAGAAGGCTACGAAAATTTGAAATGTTAGTTAGATATTTTATTTAAAATTTAAAAGTCAGCAAGGCTTTGTTTATTTTAGCAACTCAATTTATTTTATTGAGATTGCGCATAGACATGGACGATTTTTAAATTTTTACTTCTGAGTTTAAAATTTTTTTCTTGATTTGAAAGTGTCTGGATAGGAAATCACAAAGCGTAAATAATACAGGTATCTAAAAATTTGGTACAAAAATATCTTTGAAAACAAGAAAGTTTACTGTCCTAAATTTATTAAAAATGCTCCGCCACTGTCCTGTTAGTTATCTTATTGGATGTCAATTATCTTATCCGATTCCATCAAAGCCACAGATAGCGGGGTTTTTCGGTTCACTCATAGAACCACAGAAAATCCTGAATTCTATTCTTCGATTACAAAAGTTGTGCGGCCTTCAGGCCGCACTAAGATACATTAATATTGTTGGTGTATTATTTCTCGTCACATTTTAAAACTATTATTCTCAAATTCCGAGCTTTTTATTTTAAATTTAAAAGTCAGCAGAGCTTTGTTTTTTAAGCAAATCAATTTATTTTATTGTGATTGTGCGCAAACATATGATTGGTTTTTAAAAGTTTTGCCAACGAGTTTTAGTATTGCTTTTCATTTAAATGCACCTGAGTAGAAAATTACAAAGGTTTCGTACCTAAAATTTTTTTACAAAAATTACTGTACCTACTAAAGTTATTATTAATATTCTGCTACGGTGCTGTCATCTTATCGAATGTTAATTTCTTATATTCATTGCTAGATAACCAAACCAATTAAGTAATTGAAGGGCGAAGCTTCTCAGTTTATTTATACAACTATAGATGACTCTGAAATCTATTTTGTAATTCCAAAGCTTGTGCGGCCTGAAGGCCGCACTGAGTTGCGCTATACTCGTCACATCTTAAAATTATTATTCCCGAATCCCGGTCTTTTATTTTAAATTTAAACATCAGCAGAGCTGATTATTTTGTTAAAATTTTTCAGTGTTTCATTTAAAAGTATTGGAATAGTAATCACAGAGAATAAATATTCGTATCTCATAAAATCTTGTTTACAATTCTTCAGAATTTCTTTAGAAATCTCTGAAAAGACGTGAATAACAATGTAATTTTTTTTTTAATTTAGATTTATTTTTATGAGATTTTAACCCGGATTTTTTTTGGATTGTCAAAAGAGAAAAACAAGTAAAGATTTTATAATTTTTTAAGATTTTCTTAAATTTCCTAAGATTTTCTCAATTTTTCTAAAAAAAAAAAAAGATTTAATATTATTCTGTATTGGGCCCATCAGAAGAAGTACACTGGAAAAATGTTCAGAACATAGATTACATAATCACCATTTTTGATGATCTCATATACAGAGTGCTTTCATAATCAATAGATAAGTGGTTTAAGTAGTGTAACTCGATATTAATCATATCAAATTTTTAGCATAAACCAAGTTCATCGCCTGATGATGCCATAGTATGGTGAAAACGTTTGCGACAATATACATACAGTGTATTTATATATTGTGATAACTTAAACATTTTAGTTTTCGAAAAAGTGTTTTGTGCATTTTTTGGTTTATGCTAAAAATTTGATATGAGGGTGTTTTCATATACCGATATATTTTTAAATTTACTTAGATATTACTATTGAACGTAAAATGTAGTGGGTCAAAAATTAATTTCAATGAATATAAGTTTCCCCTCCCCCTTCGTTGAAAGCGTTGCTATGGTAACCACTACAACCTCCCAGGGTAATGTAAGTTATATAAAAAGAAGTATTGCAGACCTTTAATCCTCTGTCAGAATATTGTCTTCTTATAGTTCGGTCCAAAACAGAATAAAGTAAACCACGAAATTCCTGACCGGGGGGTCTGGGGGGTATGGAATACCCCCCAGGCAATATTATTTAGTAATTTTATAGAATTGAATTTATATTTGAAATAAAACAGTTAGGATTTGTAATGTCAACCAACACGCCTTCTACGGACCTTAGTTAAGGTGCTGCTCGATTTATCACTTGGCTGGTGCTAGGAATTTTAATATTAACTATTTTTTTAGGTTAAAAACATCTTTAAATGGTTAACCAGAGGTTCAATCATGAGAGCTACGTTACGAAAATACAAATACTTAGAATGCCAGTGAGTCGAAACTGGCAAAATTCTACTTGCGGCCTACAGGCCGCACCAACTCAACCCTATACTAAATTAATTTATGTTGTTGATTCCGATAACTTATGACATCCTGACGTTCTAGTACTTGAAAGATTTGCAAAGAGACGCAAAATGTAAGAGATTCAACGCATGGTAATGTGGGAGTTTCCAAGTTTTAGTTAAAAACAGAGATTCTAGATTTCGTGCTTTTGAGATATTTGTCATATATATATTTAAAAAGTGCAAAGTTTAAGACATCCATGACAATCGTAAGTATATTGCATTTGCCTACCCTTATTATTATATAAATTTATTGAAAAATAAATGCAAAAAAATCCATGCTTATCAGTCTTACCTTCAGTAAAGTAACCAACCTAAAACGGATTAGGAGGTTACGAAAGAATAACGAATCAGTGCGGCCTTCAGGCCGCACAAGCTGGGCAATATATTAAGTAGGTTGAGGTGCATTACAAATATGGTCAAATATATTTAATATAATATCTAAGGTATTTTTGTATCGAATAAGCAAATTCTTAAAGTTTTTCGGTCTGAAGGCCGCGCACAATCCTATATTTAAAAGGAAAAGATCTACAAGGTCACGGATATTTAATAAGAGATAACGGATTACAACTAACGAATATTTAAAAAAAATTATGAATACTTGATATCCGATAATCCGATATCCGGTAATCTGAACGATTACTCTTTCCGGACTCTCTCCACTCTACCCGTACTCTAAAATAAAAATGACCTTATGACCCAATGAAAAGGCGAAGGTCGGCAACACCATATCACTTCCCACAGATGAGAAGCAAATGCGATTCTTGACATTCTTGACAGCGTACCATTGTGCCCCACTCTTTCTTCAAAGCTTCTCTAATAACTTATAGAACCCACATTAACTGACGACACACAGAAAAACACCGGAGAATGTAAATAACAAATTTATTTTTTTTTGTGAAATTAGCATAATGGGCGAGGCCGCGTCGTGACCTTTTTTACTTTAAATCACCACATCGTTTAAATTGGATTAAATTTTTGTACGAACTCTTCATTTTTTTAAATTGTATATAATTTCTAAAATTGCTAATTTCATTTAATTCCATTAGCCCATTAATCATAACTGCAGACTTCTTAACTCTTTTTTAAGCATCTCTTATGTTTTGATACACCAAAAAAACTCAAACAGATGTTTTCGTATCTCATGGTTTTTTTTAGCGAGCATTCTGTAATGCTAAATAATTTTTATGAAATCGTGACTGAAGTGCAAACGATATGAGCGAACACTTTCTCACAACAGGAGATGAATGTTTACACAAGCATCAGCGGAAGTGGTTGGCTTCTGATTGAAAATTTTAGACCACTTGTGGATAATTTTCATTTTCAGTTTTACCGGCCCAATAAAAAAGCCGCAGTTGCAAATTTCGGGTTTAATTAAAGTTTAGCTCACGAATTAATTAAATAATTCAAAAGTTTTCTTATTAAAACATTTTTTCTGCCATTGATTAGCAACAATTTTTGAATTAAGCAAAAATCTTTCAATTTACTCCAAGTTTTGCAACAATTGTGAAATATTAATTAATACACTCTTGATGCCCATTAACTCAATTACCGAATATCGAACGCATTACAAACTTTGGTGTGTAGATTATCTATATAAGTAAATTTCTATGTAACCATTAACGAGATTAAGGTTACGTTTAGTTTTGTATCCTTCCGAAGTATTATCTATTGTTTGCTAAACCTGGATACCAACTTTTATTTAAAAGTTTCTTGTTCCATGTTTTTCTATATAGGTATATCTCTAGGACAGCTATTGTTTGGGGAACGGGGAAACATCGTTTCTTACACAATAAATTTATTTCCTTCCATTGTTACGACTTATGGCTTACCCGGCAATATTAAAAGTTCAACCCAATTGTTTTTAAAGCAAAATGTCTGCGAGCGGCAGTAAAGTACTTTTCGCCGACGGCGAAATGGTCGACGGCGAAACAGCGATGACAAATGCGTTGCCATTTGTGAATTTATTTTTTTTTACCTACATCTTGTTCATTATTTTCAGAATTTCTGTGAAAACGGTTAGTTTCCCAAAAAAATTTATTTGATCAAAATTGTAGCCCGTTAAATTCCCTATCCAGTTTGGGCTATCAGATTTGTTTCAAGATGTTTCGTTTAAGAGAGACGGGGTTTGCAAGAAAAGTATCAAAAATAAAACCTGACTTTTTTTAACATTTTTTCTCTTAATTTAATTTATAACTTGAAATCCGTTGATTCTAGACGATAAAGGGTTATAACCTAATTTGTACATCAGCGAACGATCTTTAAAAAAGTCCTAATCCATTAAGCCTTAAAAATCAATAATATCGGAGCTATGGCCGTTTGAAATCAAAAATTGCAGATATTTTTGATCTTTTTATTTTATTTTAACTTCTCAAATTTGTAAAAAAAATAAGAAAAAATCAAAAAGATTTTTTTTTTATTTTTAGTTACTTAAGATACATTGAACTTGATTTTGTTTATCTACTAACTGTTAAAATAATTATTTAACAAAATTAAAACGGAAATGCTTGATTATTGAACAATAATTTACGTTTACAATTATTTATGAATTTTATGGGATTCGGCATTTTTATGATTTATAATTTTTAACCAACCATTTATTTTATGTTATTATGACATACTATGTATTTAGGCGTAGATTTAATATGAATTATACACATAATATAAATTTAACTATTGGATTTTGTGTTTAATTTATTGTGTAAGTCATTACACCGTTTTTGCCGACTTTCGATCGATATTTGTATTTATTTTTAACTAAAAGATTATTTTTACATCGCAGCAACCTAACTACTAGACTTGACGTATAAGGAATAACAAAACTTCCTGGTTAATTGATTTTCTAGTATGTATATTGTGCGTTTTTTGTTTTAGACTTAATATAATATTGTAAAAAGATTTTACCTAAGTCTAACCTCAGTCTGCAATCCAAAATTCTGCTCTCTCATTAAATCTCAATTAAATCTCAAATCTGCAGTAGCTGACTACCCTCCCAAAGAACCTCCCAAACTCTCTGAAAAATATATTTCTAATTCAGTCGGTCTAATTTCAACGGTTTTACTTCAAATATAAATTAAATTTTATAAAATTACTACATAGTCTTGCCTGGGGGGTATTCCATACCCCCCAGACCCCCCGGTTAGGAAACGCATGGTTTTACCAGATAAGCCATAAGAAGACCAATTGAATTCCAACAGAGAATTTAAAGTTTACATTAATTTTTTTTATATAATTTAATTCATAACTTGAACGCCGTTGATTTTAGACAATAAAGAGTTAGAATCCACGTTATAGATAATTTACAGGCTCTATAAAACTTCCTGGTTAATTAATTTTCTAGTATGTATATTGTGCGTTTTTTGTTTTAGACTTAATATAATATTGTAAAAAGATTTTACCTAAGTCTAACTTCAGTCTGCAATCCAAAATTCTGCTCTCTCATTAAATCTCAATTAAATCTCAAAACTGCAGTAGCTGGCTTCCCTCCCAAAGAACCTCCCAAGCTCTCTGTAAAAATATATTTCTAATTCAGTCTGTCTCATTTCAACGGTTTCACTTCAAATATAAATTAAATTTTATAAAATGACTAAATAGTCTTGCCTGGGGGGTATTCCATACCCCCCAGACCCCCCGGTTAGAAAACGCATGGTTTCACCAAATAAGCCATAAGAAGACCAACTGAATTCCAACAGAGGATTTAAAGTTTACATTAATTTTTTTTATATAATTTAAGCCGTTGATTTTAGACAATAAAGAGTTAGAATCCACGTTATAGATAATTTACAGGCTCTATAAAAAATTTCTTAATAACCCAAGCTAAAAAATTCGAGTTAAAAAATGAATGCAATTTACGGCTCCATATTTTTCTTTTAATTTTCTGTTCCCTCTTTGGGCAAACCGCGGTTGTGTCGGTTACCATAGCAACCATTTTTTCGGACGGGTGGTTAAGCCCGACAAAGTTTGTCGGTATTAACTTTTGGCCCACTCTGGGTTATTAAAATTTTGTTTGGTTTGAGGCCAAAATTAAGAGCTTTGGTACTGTGGTTAGTTTACTATCCAAAGTACGTCGTCGTGAAAACACCCTGTATATCAGATCATCAAAAATATTATTGTCAATGTGTCAACATATCGAATATTTTTTTAGTTTAATTCTTCTGAAAGGCTCAATACAGAGTAGTATTAAATCTTGATATCTCTGACTGGGAGGTCTGGGGGGTATGAAATTTATTTGGGTATATTGAGAGTAGGGAAAGCAAAGCAATTCAGTAGCATTAAAAAAAATGAAAAGTAACCCTTCAAGTTTGAAATTAATTGATTATCATAACGGGAATTTTCATATTGCTGGCAGAAAAATTAAACTTGTTAGTCCAAGGTCAAACCTGAATTCAACTATTTGACGACGCAACAAATAAAAGTTTTCATTTTTGATGGAAGGGAAGAGAGAGTAAATAACTATATTCTTATGAGAATTACGAAAATTTAGTGTATTTTGTTGGTTTTTCATAAGTCATGAAAATTAGGGGGGGGGGGAGATTTTTTTAAGAGAGTACAATTTATTGTTTTACCTTATTTAGGCGGCAAACCGCGGTCATCGCGGTTACCATAGCAACGCATTCAGCGGAAGTTTTCACTTTTGGCTCAGCCTAGATTGGAGTTATATAATAACTACTTTGACGCACTAGTGCGGAAATTGATATATTTTCTACACCGGCGTAGAAAGTAATTTCGCTATGTTTTTTTTTGTTTAATTTAGAAAACTGACAATAAAATATGCGGTAGAAGATAAAATTTTGTATGATACATGTGAAGAAATACATTATTACTTTTTACACTGATCACAAAAACTACTGTTATCTTGTTAATATTTAATTTTTCATTTTACGACTTTGTTTTCATGATTGAAATGTGGTTTTTTACGATCTCGTTAATAGGTTCCGGTTAATTAAAGCTAGCAAAAAAATTGATCACCTGTAAATCGCAAATTTAAAGAATGACAAAGATGCTCGCTAACGAAAAAATTTAATTTCACCATGTAAATTAGTGATGCGCATGATTAGATCAATGAGTAAATTTGTTATATTGCATAATTTGATATTGATTACCCGAATATAGATTAATATCAAATCACGGAAATTCTGACCGGGGGGTCTGGGGGGTATGGAATACCCCCCAGGCAGGGCAAATTAATAATATTAAAAAACAGATCATGTGGTTGGAAAGATCTATTTAGAGAGAAAAAAGAGAAAAATTAGTAAATTAATGTCACGTGATGACTTTTTAGGGGATTAAGGGATATATACTGTTATTATAACAATATCATCCCCATTATTTGTGTCGTCTTTTATTTCATATTCCAGTCGTAATCTTCTCTCTTACGTTTCAACTTTCTGGGTGCATTCGCCAATGCCAGCTTATTTTTCGGTTAATTTTACACTAATTAGAACTTAGAACTTTGTAATAATAAGGAAAACAATTAAATTAAGGTATTTATTTTGTGACTGAATTAATAATAATGTTTCGGTATGCACACAGTTGTTACGTCCTGGACGATAATTAGGGAATTGAGTTTTAAAGCTAAATTACACCATTTCTCACCTCACAATCAAGGCGAACTGGCTATTAGACGAAAATCCCATGCATTTACTTGTTTATTTTACATCGATGTTTTGTTTTATTCACAAATAGGAAATCGATTATACCTTACTGAGGGGGGGGGGAATAACATCATTCGGTTTAAACTGAGTACTTTCTGTATTTTGCTATTTAAAGAAAATGAGGAAGCACAAAATGGATGGATTAACGAGATTCAAATTTAGTAGTTTTTCAATTTCTCTAAAAATAACTAACTACGGCACTGGAAAAACAAAAAAATTCCATTATACTAAATGACGCTTTGTAAGAAAACGTTTAATATTAAGAATATGTTCAAGATATTTCCTGTGGTACCGGCGTTTTTTTTTATTACTTATCTGATTGGTTTTACCTCACAAAAATGTTTCTATGTATGAATTTTTTTATGAATACAATCAATCATAATTTTCATTTTTTCTTAGTTAGAATAATAAATTACAAAAGAAGCAGTTTAAATCATTGCAGACCGGGAGGTTTGGGGGTATGAAACACTGCCAAGTCTGATTTAACTAATATAGAATTAGAAATTATTATATACAATAATGTATTTTTATGACAAGATTCAAATTATTAATTTTTGTTTTAATTACATTAAAACAATGTTTTTGGTATCAAGTAGGTAAAATCTCATACATTACATTGGCAATCCCAAACCGGACCAACGACCAGATTAAGAACTACATTTAGCGAAATTTTATAATTAATAAAATTTAATAAAAATAAAATTGTATAAATGTGGCTGCCTAAATATTATTTATAATTTTCTTACAGTTTTCTGACATAATTCCACTTCTTACTTCTTTCTTCAATCTTGAGTTGAAGGTTTGTTGAAGATCCAAAATTCAAACTTCAATCCTGCCCTCTTCTCAAAACTAACTGTTTTTTAAATACCCTAATTTTTCAAAAAATACTTTTCTTATTAGTATACCGACGTGCCTGAATGGATTAATGAGCCCCCCACCCAAAGGTATTAATTTTGAAACTTAGGGATTTTAGATTTTAAAACTATCTCTTAGCTGCTTTTCAGTTTCTAGAACTAAGTAATTTATTCAGGGTTAACGGCTACAATTTAAACTGTTGCAGACCGGGGGGTCTGGGGGGTATGGAATACCCCCCAGGCAGATACAATCGATGTTTAGATTTAAAGAAAAAAAATTTGACCACTTATATTAAATATACTATACATTTCAATGATTTTGATTTGAGACTTGGGAAAATCTCGTTAACTCGTTCATGCACGTCGACGACTAGCAGATAATTGGAAAAAGTTCTGCTCTCTCAAGAACGAACCATGTTAAGCGCATAGTAGAGCGTAATCTAACAAAATTTCTCATAGGTAGGCTATTGGAATTTTACAGTTTTAAATTTTCGGTCTTGAATATTCCGATATATGATGTAATTTTTTTGAATAAGTTCGTCTAAGAATAAAAATTACAGCGCGTATGGTAATGAATTAATAAGCCCCCCCCCCTCTAAGGTATTAATTTTGAATCTTGGGGTTTTCAGATTTTACACCTATCTCTTGGCAGCTTTTCGGTTTCTAGAACTAAGTAATTTATTCAAGGTTAACGGATATAATTTAAACTGTAGCAGACCGGGGGGTCTGGGGGGTATGGAATACCCCCAGGCAGATACAATAGATGCATTAGAAGTTGGAACTGTATTATAAAGAGCGAAGGGTTATAATCATAAAATTAAGTTGTCGCAGAAGTGAATAAATAGTGTATTTCATACAAGGGAATTTTTTTCCGGTACCCCCCCCCCTCCTTCCCCAAAAGGTATTAATTTTGAAGCTTGGGTATTCCATATTTTATTTTTTCTTGGCTGATTTTCGGTTTCTTGAACTAAGTTATTAATTCAGGGTTAACGGCTATAATTTAAACTGTTGCAGACCGGAGAGTCTGGGGGGTATAGGATACCCCCCAGCCAGATAAAATCGATGTATTAGAAGTTGAAACTGTATTATAAAAGACGAGGGGGTATAATCATAAAATTAAGTTGTCGCAGAAGTGAATAAATAGTATATTATATACAAGAGAATTTTTTCCGGTGCATCCCCCCCAAAAGATATTAATTTTGAATCTTGGTTATTCCAGATTTTATTTTCTCTTGGCTGCTTTTCGTTTTCTTGAATAAAATTATTTATTCAGGGTTAACGGCTATAATTTAAACTGTTGCAGACCGGGGGTCTGGAAGTATGGAATACCTCCCAGGCAGATACAATCGATGTTTAGATTTAAAGAAAGAAAAGATTAAGAATACACAACTGTATTATAAAGAGGGGGGGGGGGGGGAAATTTTGGCCACTAATATTAAATATACTATACATTTCAATGATTCAGATTCTAGACTTGGGAAAATCTCGTTAAGTCGTTCATGCTCGTCGACGACTAGCAGATAATTGAAAAAAGTTCTGTTCTCTCAAGAACGAACCATGTTAAGCGCATAGTAGAGCATAATCTAACAAAATTTCTCATAGGTAGGCTATTGGAATTTTACAGTTTTAAATTTTCGGTCTTGAATATTCCGATATATTATGTAATTTTTTTGAGTGAGTTTGTATAAGAAAAAAAATTACAGGGCGTATGGTAATGTATTAATCAGCCCCCCCCCCCTCAAAAGGTATTACTTTTGAATTCTAGAGATTCCAGATTTTACAGCTGTCTCTTGACTGCTTACTGGTTTCTAGAAGTAAGTTATTTATTCAGGGTTAACGGCTATAATTTCAACTGTTGCAGACCGGGAGGTCTGGGGGGTATGGAATACCCCCCAGACAGATTCAATTGTTGTATTAGAAGTTGAAATTATATTATAAAGGGCGAGGGGTATAATCATAAAATTAAGTTGTCGCAGAAGTGAATAAATAGTACATTACATACAAGGAATTTTTTTCCGGTTTATTCCCCTCCCCCCCAAAAAAGGTATTAATTTTTAATCTTGGGTATTCCAGATTTTATTTTCTCTTGACTGCTTTTCGGTTTCTTGAACTAAGTTATTTATTCAGGGTTAACGGCTATAATTTCAACTGTTGAAGACCGGGGGGTCTGGGGGGTATGGAATACCCCCCAGGCAGATACAATCGATGCATTAGAAGTTGAAATTGTATTATAAAGAGCGAAGGGGTATAATCATAAAATTAAGTTGTCGCAAAAGTGAATAAATAGTGTATTTCATACAAGGGAATTTTTTTCCGGTACCCCCCCCCCTTCCCCCAAAAGGTATTAATTTTGAATCTTGGGTATTCCATATTTTATTTTCTCTTGGCTGCTTTTCGGTTTCTTGAACTAAGTTATTTATTCAGGGTTAACGGCTATAATTTAAACTGTTGCAGACCGGGGGGTCTGGGGGGTATGGAATACCCCCCAGCCATATAAAATCGATGTATTAGAAGTTAAAACTGTATTATAAAGGGCGAGGGGGTATAATTATAAAATTAAATTGTTGCATTTCTTCTTGCAGAGATTAAAACTTACTTATAACGTAAGGCTTTAAAAAAAATTTGTCGTGGAAGATCGAAAATAATAATTTAATAATAATAATAAATTTTAAAAAATTTATCGTAGAAAAAAAAATTAAAGAGCAGAATGACGGTGTTTATGTCCACAGTTTTAAAGAGGTAGCAGAAAAAAATGCAAGCCATTATCCAGCATTTGTGAGGGTTTCATCCTGCGAAGGGGTTACCCAACTTCAGTTTTTTGAAAAAGACTTTAAAGCGAGGAAAATGGTGGCAAATTCAAAAAACGAGTAGTTTTTTATTCGTAATTTCTAGGATTATTTACCACCTTGGAATGAAGTTATTGGGTTGTATGGATTAGTAAAAAATTCTTCAGTGTTAAATTGGGAAAGTGGGTCATATTTATTTGTACGTTGGAGTATGGCAAACAATTGATTGGTTTGTTTGTGTTAGTTTAAGAACGGCATCCCCGATACTCTAAATTTATACTTTGGGATTCTAAAAATGTTACGATCGAACTTGAAACCTTTTAAATTGATAGAAGACAAGATGTGGTCTTAAAGTTGATCCGGTAATATTAAACCATGCACCGCAGCTGTTTAGCGCTTGATGGCTGATGTATATTTAGAGATTTGAGATCGGAGTTATCGAATGAGGTTCTGCAATTTTAATAACCGAAACTATTGGGTTTAAATTTTAAAATCGGATCTCGCCGGAAGCTAATAATGATAATCGCCAAGTTGTTATCCTTTTTAGCACGAGGCTACGTTTGCTTAATCCAGAAGGTTATGCGAGAATAAATTAGCAAGTTAATTCGATTATTTACAAATTAGGGATAAAATAGTAAAGTTGGGTTGGTTTGTTGAATGATTATCGTGCGTTACTCGTCCTGTGCCGGGGAGATTACAAAACGTCATTTTAATCGATGATAATCTATCCACGTCGATGATATTCATCACACCCCCGCTTAATTCCATTATTGGGCCAGTTTAAATCATCCAATTAATAAGCTGCGATTGGCCCGCAAAAAAAGCCATCTCGCCACCTCGGACGGCTCCGAATGCAACGGCATTAATTATTAATTTAGCCATACAATTAAATTATGTGTATCAAAAATAATTCACATAAATTATAATATGAAATTTACAGATGAGTGACTTTAAAACCGCAATAATAGCTAAATAATGGCCACAACAAATAGCCAACAGTTATAATTAATTATACGCTTTTAGCAACAAACTTATTAGTACAATTATTTGCATAACCATTAATGTGTCATAGCAACGTCAGATTAATAATTTCTGAAATTAAACAACTTAATGTAAAAATTGCTTGGCCCACTTTGTGGGGCGCGGGCGAAATGTTGGGAACCGCAGGCGGCTCGCGGGGATCGTAAATGGAATTTAACATTTTACGTAATAATTAATCCACAATGTACGCTATGTTTTTATGATTAAAATCAAAAAGTGATTAACATTGTACACAAACTTTGATTTTATATAAAAGCGTCACGGTTTTTTGGTATATCTACATACGCAGTGGTCATTAGGAAAGCAGTTAAATGATTGATTGATATTCATAACAGTCAAAATGATACAAGTTTTTCGTCGAGCTCGTAAAATTAATAATTATGTCGTAAGTAATAATTTTTTCGGATCGGGTGGAAAACTTTTATGGGTCGGCCGGTAATGTGAAGAGAAAAATTTAATTAAGCAACGCTTCTTTTCGCATCCACACGAAATTGTTTCATAATTAAAAATTTTTAATTGTACATTGCAAACTTTACGTTCTTATTAGCACACCCTTTGAAAAATTGCACAATAAAATAACTCACTTACTTTATTTGACTTTGGTCCTTAACTTACAACGAAAACTGAGAACTTTTTCAAGAATTTAGCAAATTAAAATTTTAAAATACTTACCCAAACTTTTCAAAATGGATTAAAGAAATTAATAATGCATGGCGAAGGGTTTTAGCATTACCTGAAAAAGAAAAAAATTTTAAACACAAAGTTAAAATTATTATTAGGAGGCAAAAGTTCGGCTCAGTTTTGATTTGAAATAATGCGGATGATAAATTAAATTACAATAATTGGAAATTAAATTAAGCGTTTCGAATGTAAGACAGATGCCATTAATATTAATTAGAGCAGTGTAGATTATTATTGTGTTTGTGTCTCATCGCATTATAGCTAAATTTGGTTTATTTTATTATAATTTGGCTGGGGAGTAAAGCGCATGGATATCAAGAATTCTCCGTTGCTGCAAGGCTAAATTAAAATTTCTAAAATTAACCCTTTCATTTACATCTTAAAACTACGAAAAGTATCCAAAACTAATAAATTTCGTGGTCTGCTGTGTATTTTTAATAAGAATCGAGTGTGCAACTCTGAGATACAGTAACTACCAAAAAAGTCACTATATCTCAGAAACGGTGCAACAAAACAAAAAAATTCATATAAACAAAAATGAAGGTAATGAAATTTACAACAAAAACTGTCTTGTAAGTTTTACTATAAAATTGATTTTTATATGACAAAAAAGTCTTCGAAAGATATGAGTGTGCGAATACTTTTGGAAGAGAGAGTGAAAATCCCAAATAAGGGGGGGGGGATTTGTACAAAATTGGTCATTAATTTATCATAATTTAATACAAACTTTCCAATTATAAAATTTATTCAATAACACTTGGAATCTCGTTAATCCATTCACGATCTGTATCTATAAAATTTTGAAATATTGCACGCAAAATAAAGATTTTATAACATATAAAGCAGATTAATATTTTGAGTTAGAAAGGCGGGCACCCTCGTACCAGCTGCCACTGTTAATAAAAAACAATTTTTCTTTAAATTTTGTTTTTTTTTTCCTGTTCTAAATTTTATTTAAAAGCAGATTCCTGCCATTCTAGGCCCGTAATTTTTGAATTAACGTGGTTTTAGCAATGTTTTTAGCAATTGCGTAAACTAAAAAAAAAACAATTGAATAAAATAAAGTTATGGTTTTGGGCGGAGCTAACCTTATAGAAACAGCCAATACATAAGCCGCTTTCGATTTATTCGTTTTTATTTTGTTCTTTTTCTACTCAAATTACGGTATAATTCATGAATTTTAAATAAAAGGGGCGGGGGAGTAAAATCTTTGGGTTAAAAGTTAAGTGTAAAACGAAAACAATTTCAACTATGAAGTTTTTGTAAAGAAGAAAAGCAAAAGTAAAGTAAATATATAATAATTTTGTAAACTAAGGAATACTGGAAGTAGGGTGGAGAGGGGGGGGGAATTATATAGTTATAGAGAGTTCTTGTACTTTTAGAGATTAAGCAAAGTCTACCGAATGAATAATTTAATTGTTTAAATTCCCTAGACGATTAAAATTCTAATGAAAAATTGAAACGCCAGAGAAATGAACGAATGATAAAGAAGGGAATAGCGGAGAAGTGTAATATAAATTTTTGTATAATAAAGATTTTTTCAAAAAGCACCTACACTCAAAATTTACTTCTTACTTTGTTAATATATAAAGCAAAACTATTAAATGTACAAAATATTAAAAAATATTGCAGAAGCGGTCAGCGCCCCACCCCCCCTAAAAAGTTTAAATATATTTTTACTGATTTAGAAGTGTAAATAGTGTAAATAGAAACGAATTTAATTTTAATTTTTTCACAACAGAAAGCGATAACAGGAAAACTAAAATGACAAACAAAATAGTGAATATCAGTGGCGGCTAATACTGGAAGGCCAACAGGACGCCACCTTTTAGTTTTAAGCAAAGAGGAATCACTGAGAAAATTTATTGAGTAAAATATGTGGAAATCCGAAGAAATTAAGAAAATCATAGGAAATCCAAGAAAATTTTAGAAAATAGAAAATTCGAGAAAATGTGGAAAATCTTAGGATATAAATTTTCCTAAAGAAAATTTTAAAGCAATCTAGGGGAAAATCTTAGAAATAGGAAATCCAAAGAAATGCGGAAATCTTACGAAGTTCAAAGAAATCTTTGAAAATTTTTCTAAATCTTAGGAAATCCAAGAAAATTAGAAAATTAACTTTTTATTTTATTTTTTGCTGTTTTTATTAAAAAAAATTTAAGATATCCAAGAGCAAATCTTAGGAAATCCCAAGATTTATAGAAAATCCGAGGAAATCTTTAGAAATAGGAAAACCGAGAAAATGTAGGGATCTTGAAAAATCTCAGAAAGTGTAGAAAACTTAAAAATTGAAGAAAATCTTGGCAAATTTAAGAAAATCTTAGTAAATAAAATTGGAAAATCTCAGGAATAAAACAAATGCGAGCTTTTTTTCTTAACTTTTTTTACACGAAATCTTACAGCCACCCAGGGGTATTTTAGAAAATTTCAATAAATCATAGAAAATTCGAAGAAATCAGAAAATCCAAGGAAATCATAGAAAATCTAAAGAAATCTCAGGAAATCTTACAAATAAAGAAAACAAAAAATCCAAGAAAATTTAGGAAATTCTAAAAAATAGTAGAAAATCCGAGGATATCTTAGAAAATAGGAAATTCGAGAAAATGTAAAAAATATGAAGAAATTTCAGGAAATCTTGGTAATTCAAATATATTTAAAGAAATGCAAGGAATCTTAGAAATCTCAACAAAATTCTAGAAAATAGGAAGTAAGAGAAAATGTAGGAAATTTCAACAAATGTAGGACGCTTAAAAATCCGAAAAAATCTTGGTGAAGACAACATTTTTGTATGAAATTCAAGAAAATTTTAGAAAATTTAAGAAAGTCTAGTAAACCTAGAAAGACCAAGAAAAAACGAAATTTCTGAGGTCCTAGGAATTCTTAGGAAATTCAAAGCAATTCTACGAAACTCAAAAAAAATTTAGAAAATCTAACAAAAGGCTTAGAAAACTTAGAAAGCTTGTAAAACTCTTCGATTTTTTAACTTTTTCAAACAAAAATCATAAAACAATTCGTAAAGAAATATTAGGAAATTCAAAGAAATCTTAAGATATTTAAAAAATCAGAAAATTCAAATTTTAGAAAATCTTGAAAAATACAATAAAATCAAAAAAACTAAAAAGAAATAAAATTAAAATTAAATTTTTGTTTTGCTTTTTGTTTTAAAGAGAATCCTAAAGCAGCTCAGAGGGAAATCCTAGGAAATTCCACGAAATCAAAAAATCCGAGAAAATCTTAAGAAATTCACAGGAAATTTCGTAAACTACAGTTGGTATTGCAACTCGGCCATAGGTTTGTGAATGACAAATGCTCACCAAAATTACGTAAAAGGGGGGGGGGGAGAGTTTGCAAGTTAGTTATACTTATCAATTTTAAGCTGGACCGAAATGTTAAAAAAATACTAATTTTAATTTTTAGAACAAAGCTAACGAACTGCTAAATTTATCAACGTACTAATAAATAATAAAATACCCGGGGGGGGGCTGAAGGGGGGTTGTAAGATGATTTTTGATAAAACTTCGAGATAAAAATGAACTGTGAAACTAGAATAATTTCAGCTTTAAACTTTTTAAAGTAAGAGAAAAGACAAATGCGATAGTTAAATTACATCATTATAAACTGAAAAAAACTGAAAATTGGGAAGAAGGGGGGGAAGTAATATTGATCTTTTCTACATTTCGAGATAAAACAAAATGTAAAAGATAAATAATTTACATTTTTAATTATCTGTACAATTTTAGTAGGCAACAAAAGAATTGAGATGAGAAGGAAATAAACGAATAGCAAAGAAACAAAAGCGGGAAAGAAAATAGGAAAACCGAGAAAATCTAACAAATTTCAAAAATTGTAAAAAATTAGGAAATGTAGAAATCTCTTAGAAATCACAAAAAATTTTAAGAAATTCAAGAAAATCTTAGAAAATGCAAAGATATCTTAAAAAAATCAAAAAAAAATCATAAAATGTTAATACTAAAAAAAAACTTTTATTTTGTTTTTTTTTTAAGGAAATCTTAAAGCAACCCAGAAGGAAATCCTAGAAAATTCCACGAAATCAAGAAATACGAGAAAACTTATGACATTTCCATCAGCAATCTAGTGAACGACAGTTTGCATTGCTACTCGCGTTTTGGTTTGTGATTAATAAATATTCACCAAAATTATGTAAACCAGGAAGGAGGGGGGGGGGAGCAGAAGTTTACAAGTCAGTTATTTTTATCAATTTTAGGCTGGAGCCGAAATATAAAATAGAGTAATTTTAATTTTTAGAACAAGAACAAATTTATCGACACCAATAAATAATAAAATATTGGAGGGGGGGGGGGTTGAAGAGGATGCCTCCTATAATTTTCGGATAAAAATGAACTGAGAAACTGGAATAATTGCAGCTTTAAACTTTTTAAAGTAAGAGAAAGGGCAAAAGCAACAGTTAAATTACATTATTATAAACTGAGAAAAACTAAAAATGGGGGGGGTGGGGGAGTTATATCGATTTTTTCTACATTTCGAGATAAAACAAAATGTAAAAGTTCAATAATTTACATTTTTAATTATCTGTACAATTAGCAGGCAACAAAAGAATTGAGATGGGAAAGAAATGTAAGAATAGCAAAGAAGGAAAAAGCGGGGAAGAAAATAGGAAAACCGAGAAAATCTAAAAACTCTCAAAAATTGTAAAAAATTAGGATAATATGTAGAAATCTCTTAGAAATCACAGAAAATCTTAAGAAATTCAAGAAAATCTTACAAAATTCAAGAATATCTTAAAGCAATTCAGGATGAAATTTTAGGAAACTCTAGGAAATCATAAAAAATTAAAATCTTAAAAAATGCAAAAAATCTTGGAAAATCCAAAAAAAAAAAATCAGAAAATGTTAATACTAAAAAAAAACTTTTATTTTGTTTTTTTTTTAAGGAAATCTTAAAGCAACCCAGAAGGAAATCTTAGAAAATTCTACGAAATCAAGAAATACGAGAAAATCTTATGACATTTCCAGGAATCTAGTGAACGACACTTTGCTTTGCTACTCGCGTTTTGGTCTGTGATTAATAAATACTCACAAAAATTATGTAAACCGGAAAAGGGGGAGGGGGGGGGGCAGAAGTTTACAAGACAGTTATTTTTATCAATTTTAGGCTGGAACCGAAATATAAAAAAGAATAATTTTAATTTTTAGAACAAGAACAAATTTATCGACACTAATAAATAATAAAATATTGGACAGGAGGGGGGGGGGCTTGAAGAGAATTCCTCTTATAATTTTCGTATAAAAATGAACTGTGAAACTGGAATAATTTCAGCTTTAAAATTTTTAAAGCAAAAGAAAAGCAAATGCAACAGTTAAATTACGTTATTATAAACTGAGAAAAACTGAAAATGGGGGGGAGGGAGAGTTATATCGATCTTTTCTACATTTCGAGATAAAACAACTTGTAAAAGATAAATAATTTAATTAAATTAAATTAATTAAATTTAATTAATTAAATAATTTAAAAAATGTAGAAATTTCTTAGAAATCACAAAAAATCTTAAGAAATTCAAGAAAATCTTAGAAAATTCAAGAACATCTTAAAGCAATTCAGGATGAAATTTTAGGAAACTCGAGGAAATCATAAAAAATAAAAATCTTAGAAAATACAAAGATATCTTGAAAAATAAAAAAAAAATCAGAAAATGTTAATACTAAAAAAAATTTTATTTTGGTTTTTTAATTTTTATTAAGGAAATCTTAAAGCAACCGGGGGAGGGGTAGAAGTTTACAAGTCAGTTATTTTTATCAATTTTAGGCTGGAACCGAAATATAAAAAAAAATAATTTTAATTTTTAGAAGAAGAACAAATTTATCGACACACTAATAAATAATAAAATATTAGAGGGGGGGGGGAGGTTGAAAATGATTCCTCTTATAATTTTCGTATAAAAATGAACTGTAAAACTGGAATAATTTCAGCTTTAAAATTTTTAAAGTAAGAGAAAATCAAATGCAACAGTTAAATTACGTTATTATAAACTGAGAAAAACTGAAAATGGAGAGGGGGAGAGTTATATCGATCTTTTCTACATTTCGAGATAAAACAAAATGTAAAGGATGAATAATTTCAATTTCTAATTATTTGTACAATTAGCAGGCAACAAAAGAATTGAGATGGGAAAGAAATAAAGAAACGGTAAAGAAGGCGAAAGCGGGGAAGAAAATAAGAAAGCCGAGAAAATCTAAAAAATCTCAAAAATAGTAAAAAATTAGGAAATGTAGAAATCTCTTAGAAATCACAAAAAATCTTAAGAAATTCAAGAAAATCTTAGAAAATTCAAGGATATCTTAAAGCAATTCAGGATGAAATTTTAGGAAACTCTAGGAAATCATAGAAATTTAAAATCATAAAAAATGCAAAAATATCTTGGAAAATCTAAAAAAAAAAATCAGAAAATGTTAATACTAAAAAAACTTTTATTTTGTTTTTTTTTTTAAGGAAATCTTAAAGCAACCGGGGGGGGGGGCAAAAGTTTACAAGTCAGTTATTTTTATCAATTTTAGGCTGGAACCGAAATATTAAAAAAAATTAACTTTTAGAACAAGACTAAATTTATCGACATACTATTAATAATAAAATATTGGAGGGAGGGGGGCGGTTGAAGAGGATTCCTTTTATAATATTCAGATGAAAATAAACTGTGAAACTGGAATAATTTCAGCTTTAAACTTTATAAAGTAAGAAAAAGGCAAATTCGATAGTTAAATTACATTATTATAAACTGAAAAAAAACTGAAATTGGGGGGGGGGGAGAAGTTATATCGATCTTTTCTACATTTCGAGATAAAACAAAATGTAAAAGATGAATAATTTATATTTTTAATTATTTGTACAATTAACAGGCAACAAAAGAATTGAGATGGGAAAGAAATGAAGGAATGGCAAAGAAGGAAAAAGCGGGGAAGAAAATAGAAAAACCGAGAAAATCTAAGAAATTTCAAAAATTGTAAAAAATTAGGAAATGTAGAAATCTCTTAGAAATCACAAAAAATCTTAAGAAATTCAAGAAAATCTTAGAAAATTCAAGGATATCTTAAAGCAATTCAGGATGAAATTTTAGGAAACTCGAGGAAATCATAGAAAATTAAAATCTTAGAAAATACAAAGATATCTTGAAAAATCAAAAAAAAAAAAATCAGAAAATGTTAATACTAAAAAAAATTTTATTTTGGTTTTTTAATTTTTATTAAGGAAATCTTAAAGCAACCGGGGGGGGGGGGGGCGGAAGGTTACAAGTCAGTTATTTTTATCAATTTTAAGCTGGAACCGAAATATTAAAAAAATTTAACTTTTAGAACAAGACTAAATTTATCGACATACTAATAAATAATAAAATATTGGTGGGGGGGGGGGTGAAGAGAATTCCTTTTATAATTTCCGGATAAAAATGAACTGTGAAATTGCAATAATTTCTTTCAACTTTAAACTTTTTAAAGTAAGAGGAATAGAAAATGCAACAGTTAAATTACACATTATTATCAACTGAAAAAACTGATAGTTAGGAAGGGGGGGGGGGTTATAAAAATCTCTTTTACATTTCGAGATAAAACAAAATGTAAGAGGTAAATAATTTGAATTTTTAATATTCTGTACAATTAACAGACAACAAAAGAAATGAGATGGCAGAGAAATGAAGGAATGGCAAAGAAGGGGAGAGCGGGGAAGGTAATATGCATAAATTCTTAGATAAACGCGATTTTTGAAAGGCACCTGTATTTATGAGTTACTTGTTACTTGTGAAGCTTCCAGTGAATGCATGCAATTATTCATAACGTCAAGAAGAGAGCACAATAGCTGGCTTGACAAACAAATTAAACATCTTCATTCAAGTATGACGCGTATTACCTTTATTAATTCTTCTTATTATTTCTCGACACAAATGATGTATTATTTGATTGTAATCGGCCGATTGAACGTTTTAATTTTTTAATTACTACGATAAAGGAACTTTTGTGTGTCGTAAGTGATATAACCGTTTTCTTGTAATGTCTTTTTGCATTGTTCGTCGTGCCAAAACGGAACTGTTATCTTCCAACTCGATGACTTAGACTTTTAATAAAAGTGCATTCAAAGACCGTTTATAATCTTGGCTTGCAATATCGTACACTCTTATCTAATTTATTTTGCCCTAGCAGCTACTTTCCTACTTTATACGTTTCGTTCTTACAAGAGCTTAAAGCTCTGGATTAATACGATTATGAAGCTCTTACGAACACATATTAGTGTTTTTATTGTTTAATCATTCCAGTTTCTCTTCGAAAATACTGTCAGCTTTTATTTCCGTTCCAGTGCTTCCCAACTACACCCATTGGGCGCCATTTGTGATTCGAAAAAAATTGTTGTGGTTGCAAACCGGTGTTGCAGCTATCCAACAACCTGGTTTCAATTTTTTACTCTCTGTTACAACTCGTCAATTAATACATAAGCTTGGATTAGACGCTAAAGGAATTTAGAATACTAATAGATTTTTTTAAACACAAACAGTTAAAATAGTAAAAATTTCACACAGTGGCGTATCGGTTTTTCGCTCTACGCTTCGCCGCTCAACCCCCGGGGTAGGGTTGCTGAACTTTCAGATTGAAAAACATTTGTCACCACAAAATTTATTTATTAAAAATTTATAAGCGACTTCAAGACCTCGAAAGATTAATTAGAAATTCTCTTGTGGTTGTTTTTAATGAGAAAATTGCTTAATTAACTCTTTTATGTATCGCTTATTATAAAACAACTTTTTGAGCGTGTCAAGACGGAATTTAACTTACAAGAATTTATTTTGTACAAAAGTTTATAAATAAACACCACGGTTTGCGCTGACGTTTCATTCCATACCGCACAGAGACGCACCGGGGAAATTAATGCGAACAGCTTTAAGGGGCGCCTTCAAGAACTTCTTCAGCGATTCCCCATATTAACCATCAAATTAATTATGTAAATATAACATTTAAATGTAAATATAAATATTAAAACTTACCAATCATTCAAAAATTTGAGTAAAACAGCCTAAAAACCGTAAACAATTGAAAGCGGTTACTGTATTAGCTGTTTCCATAAAGTTACACCCCCCCACGATGTGTTTTTGTTTTATACCACTGTTTTTCGGCATAAATTGCACTATAAAATGAAGGATCTTGATAGACATCCTCAAAGCGGCTCAGATCAGATCTAGAAAGACGCGAAACTCTATAAGTAGCTTAATTAATTAAAAACATCCCTGAAGCCGCTCTGAAAGACGCGGATCTTTGGCATAGAGTTAAATTTTTCTATAATTAATTAAAACCTATTTTCAATAAATTTATATTACTGTTTTCAGCAGTAGCACGGTTAGAAGGCAACTGAAGCCGACTCCGCCCACAAAACACACGAGCATACGTACCGGCAACAGAATGTGAAAAATCGAAACTTTTTTCATAATTTTTTTTCAGTGCGCATTGATAAAATAGTGACTACAGTATTAAAAAAAAAATGAAAAAGATGTAAATTAAAATTGAGAAATGACAGAGAAACTAAGTTCTTCGAGTTACCTTTTTTCCCACTATACTTAGCATTTTCTCAAAATCTCAAGAAATACAAATACAAAATTAAACTAATTTTCTATTTAAATTTTACGTTTCTTATTAATTGTAACAATAACTTTACCCCCCCCCCCCGCTTTCCCTACTTACTATTAATATTAATATAATTTTTTCACTTCAACTTCTCTTATTCCTTTTATTTAATTTTCTCTTTCGTGGGTGAATGACAGGAAATTGGAAGCTTTTTGCGACGAGTCGCCGCAAGAGTAGGCGGTGCGACTTTTAGCTCGTTAATTATTGAGATTTCTTTGCTTTAATTGATTTGAAGTTGTGAATTATAATTTTTGAGTTAAATAAAGTGATTTTTATTGCGCATTTTTGAAATTTGGAATTAATTCTATTAGAACCCACCTTGAGATACGACCGTCTCTACTTCCGCATTTAAGAGTAAGCTTGGAGCACTTAGGAATGCTTGGGAACATAGCTTTTTGCTAAAAAAACCATTGCAGTATATATTTTTGTTTCTATTTTCTGAATTTTTTTTAATGACTTTTTTTATATTTCTGCTCCGTCACTTGAAATTGTTTCTCCGCAGAGACAGCAAGTTTAGTTTTTACAACTATTTGAGGCTTCGGTTCGATTCCGGGCGTAGTAAAAACTTTATTGGCAGTGGTAAATTACCACAGTGGTAATTAGTAAGCTCTTAAAAGGCGTTCGTGTCATATTACCTCGATGGTTTGCCATTAGCTTCCAAGAAAAAAAATTTCACGGGGCTCAAACTGAAGATCTCGGCTTAGCAATCATGGCAATTAATCGCCAGGCTGTTATCCAATTATCGGGTTTTTATAATAATAATAATAATAACCATTGGCAAACGTACAAAAAAAAATTCACAAAAAACAAAGAAAGACAAACGAAAAACATTGTGATGTTATAGAATTAGCAAGTTTTTTGACTTGCACAAACAATCTCAGTCAAGGGGATGTTACAATTGCTCTCCCCCCCCCCCCCACTCGCCCCTGACTTACGACTCAAATGCAAGTATTACATGAACGACGAACTTAAATTTTATAAAATTGTTTGTTTAGAACGAATTTTTTGGAAGATAGGCAAATCACATAAAAATTACCCCCCCCCTTCCCTCCCAAATGTAAATCCTGTAAATGCGCCTGCTCTTTGTCTTGAGACTCTCAATTTACTAAACAATCAGACCTCAAGAGTATTTAAAGTAGTTATTAGCACACTGAAACTCTTACTAACCTCCCAGACCTCCTATTGTGTACTGCCGAGACCTATAGACTAGATGAATTTTTTCTGAAAAAGTTAAGGAATTCTACTTATAAAAATCAATACTTTTAGGCTCTAATACTGAAAGGTTTGAGGAGTTCTCTTAAAAAAATTTAGGAGTGTACTAGAGGGTATTCCATACCCCCCAGACCCCCCGGTTTGAAAAATTATATATTTTTGTAATTGATTTTATTAAATAAATATGAGCATGTGAGTCTTTCTGAGTAGGTGCATTGAACTTACTTGTCTGTGCCTTAAGATCTAATCAGCACCCAGAGTTAACTTTCTTTATTTAGTGGATAAAACAGAAGAGTTTTTTAATTTTTAATGCCTACCAAACTCCTAGTTTCTTGCAAAAAAAATTTAAGAACTTCAAGAAAAATTTATAACATAATATTCTAAGTGCTATCAAAGACCGAACAACCACCTCAATCACAACCTGAACTTATATTGTAATTTAATATAGCAGTTTTGCAAGAAAATTACTTTTTCAGGATGCACTAATCACAGGCCTAGTTTGTAAGCTGAATTTATAGTTTAAACTTTTATTTTTATATGGAATAAAATTAGTTGTTAATCCGGGAGGTCTGGGAGGTATGAATTACTGAAAACCCACTCAGTTTTTAATGTTTTTGAAATCTCCGCTTGCTCGCAAGAAAGAATTAAAAGAATAATATTCTAATATTTTCTAATAACAAAAAAAATCATTAATTTTAAAATCAAAATAAATACTTTAAAAATGACAACAAAAGCTGTGACAATAGTCGAAATGGATTTGAAACAATTGATAATTGTAAAAAAAAGAAAATTTACTCAAACAAAAAAAGTCAAACAAAAACAATTTAAAACTTGGCGATGTTATCCAATTGTCAATTCGTGTACAAGTCTTTTTGGTTCTCAGTTAGGGACAAATACAGGGAGCTGTTGCAATTACTCCCCCCCCCCTACTTTCCTTGAATCACGATTCAAATGTAATTATTACATGAACAACTAACTAAAATTTTATAAAATTGTTCTTTCACTTTACTAAAAATCAGACCTGAAGCGTATTTAAGGTAGTTATTAACACACTGAGGTTTTTACTAACCTCCCAGACCTCCCATTGTGTACTGCCGAAGCTTATAGACTATAGATAATTTTTTTCTGAAACAGTGTAAGGATCCTACTTAGCAAAATCAATATTGATTCTGACGTCTGGGGAAATTTTCTTAAAGAAATATTTAGAAGTGTACTGGAGGGTATTCCATACCCCCCAGACCCCCCGGTTTGAAAAATCGTATATTTTTGTAATTGATTTTATTAAATGAATAGAAACCTGTCGGTTTTTCTGAGTAGGTGCATTGAACTTTCTTGTCTGTGCTTTAAGATCTAATCACCATCCAGAGCTAGGTTTCTTTATTTAGTGAATAAAACAGAAAAGTTTTTGAATTTTTAATGCCTACCAAACTCCTAGTTTTTTGCGAGAAAAATTTAAGAACTTAAACGAAAATTTGTAAAATAATATTCTAAGTGCTATCGAAAGCCGAACAACCACCTCAATCACAACCTGACCTTATATAGTAATTTAAAATAGCAGTTTTGCTAAGAAAATTACTTTTTCAGGATGCACTAAACATAGGCCTAGTTTGTATGCTGAATTTATAGTTTAAACTTTCAATTTTATTTAGAATAAAATTAGTTGTTAATCCGGGAGGTCTGGGGGTTTTAAACATAAAAAAGTGTTTAAATATAAACCTATGAGTACAAAGAATTTTTTTTCGGGTGAAAATTACATTAATTTAAAAATTAACAGATTAAATAAACAATTAATTCCGTTAGTTAATTATAAGAACACACAATTTAAGAAAAGAATAATATACATTTACATAAACGACAAAAAACAAATCATGTAGTTACGCGGTACTAAAAAATTTCTAAAAAGCAAACAACATTTTTTGCTTTTATTAAACAATAATATAATATTCAATTCAATATAATAGAAATTTGGCAAACAATATAAAAATAATAAATGTATCAGAAATAATATTGAAAATTTAATTTCAGTTTAAAAAAATACTAACATCAAAGAAGTTGAATTTCTGTTCAAATTTTAATTATCCGAATGGTTTTTTGACTTTTTTGGGTTTTTGCAACCTCTATAAATTTGTATGTATAAAACTAAATTAATTTTTGTACCCACGGAAACGCATTATCTGATTTTGAAAGCGTTCTGCGCACCGGTATTGCAAGCAGTGTTTTTTGATTGTTGATAAATTGAGATGGAGGGTGGGAGGATTGGGGGGGGGGGGGCACGTGCCCCTGTGCCCTTTAAAGACAGATAAAAAATTCTTGTTTTTTCATAATATTTTGAATGTTTCTTTAGAGAGTATTTTTGGACTGGCATATGTAGCGTTTCGAGTGTCTACCTCTTATCTTTTTGGTATAAATGCGATCCTGTAAGCTGTGGAGAATTGGTGTACATTTAAAGTTCCCCTTTGAAGATATATTGCGGTGGTATTTTTGGAATAATGAAGTTAAGTTCCATTTTTGATGTTGAAAAATCGCTAAACTTTTTTTGTACGAAGTTATTTGAGTTGTAATTAGCCACCTGCTACTAAAGCAATTTTAAGGTTTTATTGGGTTTCTTTTAATTAAAAATTTCCTTTATAAGCAAGTCGATGATTATTTTAGTTGTAATTTTGTTTAACTTAGAAAATGAAGTTTTTGTTATTCTTTGGGAACCGGCAAGTTGGCGGTGTTAGTTTTTCGATCATATTTAAATTTACCTATTTAGAAAAATCGTATTAACTTTTAAAAGGCTTCCAACCCCTAAGTGTAATATATCAAGGAAGATGAGCGATGTCATGAAAATAAAAACCAGGAAACAGGCGCTCGGATTCATAAATTGGTTTTGCTAAATGCAATAATATTTTTATACGCTGTGTCAGATTTTTGGGGAGAACCGAGGGCGTGTAAAACTATAAGGAATTATTCTGGTAATAAGATTTTTGCTGAAGTGTCACACTTGTGCAATTAAAGGGTGACGCTCCCTCGTAATATTTTCGATATATTACGCGATATTGAATGCAGTGTTGTAAAGGCTTTAGAAGGCATTTTTGCTATCACTGATTCAGATAATCGCCCTATATAGTGCGGAGATGATCTCGAATATTGGGTGTAAACGGCCTTGTCTTCTTCGTTTCTCTCTTAAGCTAAGCAATCTTGTAAATATTCACCCCTTAGGGTGTAGGTCGTCTAGATTTATAAGAATAGTCTCGTTCAAACTTTGATGTCTTTAAACGTTTCGGGATGTTATTAAGAAATCTCGTCATTTTTTTATTATCCTCCAGAGGAAATACACTTTTAAATACCACTCGTACGGGAGTTGCACCGATCGAGATAATAAGATACCAGCTCTTCACACATATCAGTGTTAAAATACGGTAGTTTGATGTAAACACATCACGGACGTTACATAATGAAGGCTTTCTCAAGCCACAATAAAAAAATTAACCCGTTTTCGAAATTTTCCTCAAGATCACGCACGTAGCGTTAAAAAATTGGTTCAATCATTTTTTTAATTTTACATAATTATCCTCCTCGAGTGTGATATTATATTATTAAGCCGATACATAAAAATAAATTAATTGTAAATTGTGTATTTCTCAAATTGGAGGCTGTTAATTTTGACAGCTCCAGCTAATTAACAATTTAAAATAATATCAAGAAAAAGCGTCGAACCGTTACCAATCCAATTATCTCATTCAAAGTTGTTTACCAATGTAAAATAACACTTAAAAATTCTATACCTTTTATTTATTCCCATTCTTTAATTTGTATTTGACCGACAATTACGTTAATTCTACACCGCCTAAAATATTACAAAAAATAAATTAAATTTTTTGATAAATAATTGAAGAGTGATGATACCATCCATATCTCATCGCCGAGCACGAACTTCTTTCCTAATGTTCTGGTAGCACCTAAGTTTACCAATTTGATTGATATGTAATTTCTCCCACCTTCCCCCTTTTTATTCAACCCAATCGCAGCACGGACAACGTTAAAACAATTGAATTTTATATTTTTGCACCATTACAAGTGATTATTTTTTTTGTTTTTTTCCAGTAAATTAAAAGTGTACTGGAGGATATTCCATACCCCCCAGACCCCAAGGACTAACAACTAATTTTATTCCTAATAATAAAGACTTCTATAATAAATTTTTAAGCAAGGCGACAGTTGAAAACAAACAATTGTTTTTGATTTTTTATCTCGCCCCCCCCCCCCGTTCATCAGTGATAAACTATTATAAATGATTATTTTTTCCAGTTTCTCCCAGTGTACTGGGGGGTATTCCATACCCCCCAGACCCCCCGGATTAACAACTAATTTTATTCCTAATAATAAAGACTTCTATAATAAATTTTTAAGCTAAATTCAGCTCACAAACTATGCCTATGTTTAGTACATCCTGAAAAAGTAATTCTCTTAGCAAAACTGCTATTTTAAATTACTATAATATAAGTTCAGGATGTGATTGAGGTGGTTGTTCGGCCTTTGATAGCACTTAGAATACTATTTTACAAATTTTCATTTAAGTTCTTCAATTTTTCTGGCAAAAAACTAAGTGTTTGGTAGACATTGAAAATTAAATAATTCTTGAGTTTTATCCACTAAATAAAGAAACCTAGCCCTGGATGCTGATTAGATCTTAAAGCACAGACAAGAAAGTTCAATGCACCTACTCAAAAAAACTCACAGGTTCCTATTTATTTAATAAAATCAATTACAAAAATATACAATTTTTCAAACCGGGGAGTCTGGGGGGTATGGAATACCCTCCAGTATAGAGGTGATTCAGGGAGAGTAGGGAGGAAGGTAATTGCACCAATTTGATTGATATGTAATTTCCCCCACCTACCACCTTTTTATCTAGCCCAACCGGAACACGGACAACGTTAAAACAAAAACACGAAAACAATTGAATTTTATATTTTGGCAAAACAAGAGCATGCGAACGTTTTTGCAAAGCGACAGTTGAAAACAAACAATTGTTTTTGATTTTTTATCCACCCCCCCCCTTCCCCGGCCATCGGTGATGAACTATTATAAATGATTATTTTTTCTAGTTTCTTCCAGTAAATTATAAGTGTGCTGGGGGATATTCCATACCCCCCAGACCCCCCGGATTAACAACTAATTTTATTCCTAATCAAAAAGACTTCTATAATAAATTTTTAAGCTAAATTCAGCTTACAAACTATGCCTATGTTTAGTGCATCCTGAAAAAGTAATTATCATAGCAAAACTGCTATATTAAATTACTATATAAGTTCAGGTTGTGATTGAGGTGGTTGTTCGGCCTTTGATAGCACTTAGAATATTATTTTACAAATTTTCGTTTAAGTTCTTAAATTTTTCTGGCGAGAAACTAAGGGTTTGGTAGGCATTAAAAAGAAACCTGGCTCTGGGTGCTGATTAGATCTTAAAGCACAGACCAGAACGTTCAATGCACCTACTCAAAAAAACTCACAGGTTCCTATTTTTTTAATAAAATTAATTCCAAAAATATACGATCTTACAGACCGGGGGGTCTGGGGGGTATGGAATACCCTCCAGTACATTTCTAAATAATTTTTTAACGAAATTTCACCAGACCTTCTAGTATGAAAGCTTAAAAATATTGATTTGGATAAGTAGGATCCTTTCAGTGTTTCAGAAAAAATTTATTTATATTCTATAGGCTTCAGCAGTACACAATGGGAGGTCTGGGAGGTTAGTAAGAGCTTCGGTGCGCTAATAACTACTTTAAATACTCTTTAGGTCTGATTGTTAGCACATTGAGAGAACAATTTTATTAAATTTTAGTTTGTTGTCCATGTAATAATTACATTTGAATCGTGATTTAGAGAGAGAAGGGGGGAAGGTAATTGCACCAATTTGATTAATATGTAATTTCCCCCACCTTCACTCTTTTTATCTAGCCCAACCGGAGCACAGACAACGTTAAAACAAAAACACGAAAGCAATTGAATTTTTTATTTTTGCCAAAACAAGAGCATACGAACGATTTTACAAGGTGACAGTTGAAAACAAACAATTGTTTTTGATTTTTTATCCCCCCTCCCGTCCATCAGTGATAAACTATTATAAATGATTATTTCTTTCAGTTTCTTCCACTAAATTATAAGTGTGCTGGGGAGTATTCCATACCCCCTAGACCCCCCGGATGACAACTAATTTTATTCCTAATAAGACAGACTTCTATAATAAATTTTTAAGCTAAATTCAACTTACAAATTATGGCTATGTTTAGTGCACCATGAAAAAGTAATTATCATAGCAAAACTGCCATTTTAAATTACTATATTAGTTCAGGTTGTGATTGAGGTGGTTGTTCGGCCTTTGATAGCACTTAGAATACTATTTTACAAATTTTCGTTTAAGTTCTTAAATTTTTCTCGCGGAAAACTAGAAAGTTTGGTAGGCATTAAAAATTCAAAAACTGTTTTGTTTTATCCACTAAATAAAGAAACCTAGCTCTGGATGCTGATTAGATTTTAAAGCACAGACAATAAAGTTCGATACACCTACCCAGAAAAACTCACAGGTTCCTATTTATTTAATAAAATGAATTACAAAAATATACGATCTTTCAAACCGGGGGGTCTGGGGGGTATGGAATACCCTCCAGTACATTTCTAAATATTTTTTTAAGGAAATTCCCCAGACCTTCTAGTGTTAGAGCCTAAAAATATTGATTTTGATAAGTAGAATCCTTTCACTGTTTGAGAAAAAAATTATCTATACTCTATAGGCTTTGGCAGTACACAATGGAAGGTCTGGGAGGTTAGTAAGAGCCTCAGTGCGCTAATAACTACTTTAAATACTCTTTAGGTCTGATTGTTAGTAAACTGAGGGAACAATTTTATAAAATTTTAGTTTGTCGTCCATGTAATAAATACATTTGAATCGTGATTCAGAGAGAGTAGGGGGGGAGGGTAATTGCAACAGCCCCCTGTATCCGTCCTTGACTGAGAGTCAAGACTGAGATACAAGACTTGTACACGAATTAAATTTTCTTTTTTGTATTGCAATTACCAATTGTTTCAAAGTCATTTTAGCTAGTGTCACAGCTTTTGTTGCCATTTTTTGAACATTTATTTCGATTTTAAAATTAAATATAAAATATTCTTTTTTTATTAGAAAATATTAGAATATTATTCTTCTCGATTATAAATTGTTTCTTTATATCGTCAATTTTTCTCTTATGATTTTAATTCTTCCCTCCAAGCAAGGAGCCAAGGTTTACCAATTTGATTGATATGTAATTTTCCCCACCTTCCCTCTTTTTATTTAACAAAAACACGAAAACAATTGAATTTTATATTTTTGCCAAAACAAGAGCATACCAACGTTTTCGCAAGGCGACAGTTGAAAACAAACATTTGTTTTTGATTTTTTATTCTCCCCCCCCCCCCCTGTCCATCTGTGAAAAACTATTATAAATGATTATTTCTTCCAGTTTTTTCCGGTAAATTATAAGTGTGCTGAGGGGTATTCCATACCCCCCAGACCCCCCGGATGACAACTAATTTTATTCCTAATAAGAAAGACTTCTATAATAAATTTTTCAGCTAAATTCAGCTTCTTGCATCCTGAAAAAGTAATTATCATAGCAAAACTGCTATTTTAAATTACTATATTAGTTCAGGTTGAGATTGAGGTGGTTGCTCGGCTTTTGATAGCACTTAGAATATTATTTTATAAATTTTCCTTTAACTTCTTAAATTTTTCTGGCGAAAAACTAGAAGTTTGGTAGGTATTAAAACTGAAAACACTCTACTGTTTTATCCACTAAATAAAGAAACCTAGCGCTGGAAGCTGATTAAATCTTAAAGTACAGACCAGAAAGTTAATGCACTTACTCAGAATAACTCACAGGTTTCTATTTATTTAATAAAATCAATAACAAAAATATACGATCTTTCCAACCGGGGAGTCTGGGAGGTATGGAATACCCTCCAGTACACTTCTAAATATTTTTTTAAGAAAATTTCTCCAGACGTCAGAATCAATATTGATTTTGATAAGTAGTATCCTTTCACTGTTTCAGAAAAAAATTATCTATAGTCTATAGGATTCGGCAGTACACAATGGGAGGTCTGGGAGGTTAGTAAGAACCTCAGTGTGCTAATAACAACCTTAAATACTCATCAGGTCTGATTTTTAGTAAATTGAAAAATCAATTTTATAAAATTTTAGTTAGTTGTTCATGTAATAATTACATTTGAATCGTGATTCAAGTAAAGTGGGGAGGGGGAGGGGGAATTGCAACAGCTCTCTGTATTCGTCCCTAACTGAGAGTAAAAAAGACTTGTACACGAATTGACAATTAGATAATATCGCCAAGCTTTAAATTGTTTTCGTTTATCTTTTTTCGTTTGAGTTTTTGTTGCCATTTTTAAAGTATTTATTTTGATTTTAAAATTAATTATTTTTTTTTGTTATTAGAAAATATTAGAATATTATTCTTTTAATTCTTCTTTGCAAGCAAGCGTAGATCCAAAAAACATTAGAAACTGAGTGGGTTCTCAGTAATTCATACCTCCCAGACCTCCCGGATTTACACCTAATTCTTGTGTTATTATGAGTCAGGGAACTACTCTATAGGGCAGTCCATATTCCTCAAACTCCTCGGATTCACATATGTTTTTTTGTGTCTTTAAGAACCTAATTGTTTTCTTAACCACAAAAACGGTTTCCGTGCAAGATTACAGAAGGGGGGGGGGGAGAAATAAAATATTAAAAACTAGGTATATTTTCTAAATAACATAGTAGATGTATGCAACTTATTATATTTATACGGGTGTTTTTATTTTTTAAAATCGTTGTGGGAGGGGGAAGGAGCAGAGCGGCATTTAGTATTGTTCAATGCAATAGATGGATTTTTTACTATCCGTACTGGTCAGCGTTAAATTTTCCGGATACCGACTATAATATTATTAAATCATTAAAGAAGCTCTAAATAGATTAAGGCGATACCAATCAGAATGTCGAGACCGGGGGGTCTGGGGGGTATGGAATACCCCCCAGCATTGACAATTGAATTACTCAAGGTATTATGAGCAAGTAGGAGAATATTCTATATCCTCGAAACCCTCAGGCTAAGAAGACTGCTGTTTATATCTTAATCTCACTTTTTGACTGTCGGTCGTAAAGTGTCACTTACTTGTCCCAGCTTGAAAAGTATATTTTATTGTCCAAAGGCTATTATACATTTGCGCACTAAAGACAAAAAATAGCGATATTTGTTTTTGCCAGTAAAGTTTGTTAGTCAATTTCGTCTATCTTTTTTTATATAATATTACAAAAATTTTATTTTTTTTTGACTAAGTATTCCGCTTTTACAAAAATATTTAAGATAGTAATATTACATTTGATTTTTTAACTACTTAACTCTACACTACACTGCTTTCGTTTAGAAATTTCAGAAAGTTGGGGGGGGGGGGGGGGGGGGGGGTGTAAATTTGTCGTACTTATACTATTTTTTACTTCTAGTTAATTTTCAGATAAGTTTTATGTTGCAGTCTTCATCATCATCAGTCTTACAGTCCATTTCTAGACCATCAGATTCTTTCTCTGTCGAGAAGGGTTTCGGCATTTAAATCCCACGGTTGCTTAAGCCGGACTGGAGAATGCCTGTAACTCTGTTTTTAATAGTCGATGATGGCAATCATCAACATTAATCAATAATTGGATTAATTTAATTAGAAGTAAGATTAGGTCAGTTTTCTGATCTTGTAAAGCCTATAAAAGTTTCCCCCCCCATACACACAAGCTTTATTAATTGAAGCTTTTTAACAAATAAAAGCTTTATCTTTTCATTTTTTTTGATTTTCAGAAACACATAGAAAGAAAAAAAATTGTTTTTAACTTTAATGCCGGGAAGGGGGGAGGGAGTGCTTTCTATCTTCTAAAAGACCTCACAATTGTAGTCAATCAAAGTGTCTTCGAATCTATTCATCAGATTCTTTCTCTGTCAAGAAGGGTTTCGGTATTTAAACCCCACGGTTGCTTAAGCCGGACTAGGGAATGCCAGTAACTCTGTTACAATCCAATAATGGCAATCATCAACACTAATCAATTGAATTAATTTAATTAGAAGTAAGGTTAGGTCAGGCTTAATTAAGCTGACGCTGAGATTTTTCTGATCTTGTAAAGCCTATAAAAGTTTTGATCCCCCCCCCTCCCCCACAAGCTTCATTAATTAATGCTTTTTAACAATTAAAAGCTTTATCTTTCTATTTTTTTTAATTTTCAGAAAGACATAAAGAGAAAAATTTTTTTTTTAAACTTTAATGTCGAGGGGGGGTAAAGTACTTTCTATCTTCTAAAAAACCCCACAATTGTAGTCAATCAAAGTGTCTTCGAATCTATATCGAAGATAGATACCTATTGGATTCATTTGTTCTGAAATAGTGAAAGCCTGAAATTATAAATGGAATTTGAATATACTCTCTAGTTCGTCCCCGGTGGCTACCTGGCTAAAAACATGCTCTAGGAATTTGTGGTTCAAATCTATACTTTATAACAAAACGTCTCTTTACAGAGGGGTTAGTGACGCGCATGAACTGATTATCGAGATTCCAATTACGTGATTACGTGATTAGAAGAAATTTAAAAAATATTTTAGCTACATAATTGCATGTTCGTGGGAGCATTAGACTTGCAGAGTTTTTTTTGAAATCTTCTACATCCCGTCACGGGTCAACAGGTTTCCTGCGTCTGTGATAGTCCTGTTGACTGGCTTTAAAACTTGAAATATCAATTAAAGATGATTTAGTAATTGACTAAGTTGGAGTTTTATTAATCGCCTTAAATAGGCGATAAAAAATTGGAAACTGGCTAAGCCCACGTTCTTCTATTTGCATTGGTGCCCAAACGATGTCACCTATTTTTTGGGATCGATTTGATTCTCCTTTGTTTTTGTGATTAATTACCCCTCGATTTTGACGGCTTGATGGATTTGATCAAATTACTGCTTCGATAACTGTTATTTCCTGGCGCATGCAACTTTTCGAGTCAATTACACCGATTAAAAGAGAATCTCTATTCGATGACCCTAGACTATGTTTACTCTTATTTCGAGACTTCTTATTTATTCAGCAATAATTTAGTGAAAATATTGCTATGTTTATTAATTAAACAGAAGGTAGGTTATTATTTTTCCGTTTCGAAATTTAAATTGATTTGAAAAAATGTGTAAAGAGCAAATTTACAAACACGAACGAGTTGTGTCGAATAAAATAAACAATCTCTATTTTAATTATTGTTTGATAAAAGATAATGTTTGCTTTACGGTCTCTTCATATCCACCGTAAAAAGCCCTCGACCTTTTTCAATGTTCATCAATTTATTATTGATGTTATTGATTTGATATTTCTACTACCGCAATTTGTATTGGAATCCACGATTTAATAACCGTTATTTCTATTGTAAGTGGCATAAGAAAAAAAAATGATTGTTTAGGCTTAATTTGAAAAAAAACGGAGCGTCGTTATTGGGAAAAAAACACTGATGGGAGTGAATAATTAAAAGTTGCCGTTTTGATTCGTTGATAATAAAATTGATTTTGCTTTCCGCTCTATTTGACGATACACGAAACTAACGCCGCAGGCGAAGCTGGTCTACTTTTTATTATCATTTTAATTTGTTTGGTTTTACATGCACGTCGCAATATTTGAGCGGCGAGGAAAGAGATGGGACATAACTCGAGGACTGGTTCTATAATGGTCGGGTTAAAAATATAAGTCGCAAGTGGATGACCACTTAAGTAATGCAAGTGTAATTGACATGCAGTGGTCCAGACGAATCCTGAAACTGCTGACTGACCGTTCCGTCTTTCACGTTAGGCGAGGACCGCTGGTGCCGGTGCTGTGGTCATATCCTCTATTTAATTATGTCGTTCTTGTTGCCTACAAGTTTTACTGTATTAAAAATTCTAATTACCTGCATAGTTTTCCAAACCAAACCAGATCTATAAAAGGTACAATTTACCAATCCCCGCAAAAAAGTTACTTTACTCTCTTGAGGTATCACTGCGCAGTTGACACGGTGCCCTTGTTTTAATCAAATAGAATTAAGTGCGCTTATTTCTTTAATTGAAAAATTGAGGGGGAATGTAAACAATGTAAATGTGGGTTGTTGCTCTTCCAGTAAGCACGTGCACTCAGATTTAAAATTTTAATTTATAAATTTTTAAATTTTACATCGCGCGATTAAGTGCGATTATTTTTAGATGTCTTTAATTCGTAAAAAATTTGAAAATGTAACACCTTATCATCATAGACATCTCTTAAGGTGTTTTTACATCACCAGAAAAACATAATTATTGTAATTTACGGCAATTTTTCAACTAAAATGACACAAACCTTTACAGTTTATAATTTGGTCGTTTTCGAGTCCAATTTGGTGCTTCACATCACAAGTTTAATTTGATGGAACCGAAGAAATTATTTATGGTTTAAGTACATGGTAATGAAATACCCATTTTTGGGAAGTACAAAACGCTAAATAATAGTGGCGGCGGATCGCTTCCTTGAGAAGCTCCAAACTCCACCTTTGTTCTTTTCTAATTTTTTTTTTTGCTAAAAAATCGTTAAATTGTCGTCGCATCTGCGATTAATTTAAAGTATCTCTTAAGTTAATTAAAAAGCTAGGACAAAATTGATTCGTGCCTTTAATCCTTTTAAGTGTAGCTTAATCGCCGGATTAAAAAGTCGAGCGTATAAAAAGTGTTTGATTATAGAAAACTGGGTGAGTCATAATTTAAAAATTTAAATAGATGGGATATCTCAATTATTCAGCTAGTTTGTACAAATCTTTGTGTAAATAAGGATTAAGGACTTAAAATTAAAAATTATGTGCATGTAACTCTTAGATAATGGTCGGTCGTCGTGTACAATTTTAAAAACTTTCTATGCTAACTTAATCCTATTATAACTGTTCGAAATTTATGATTAGCTTTTTGGTATTAAAAAAAAATCATAAACCAGTTCGAGAAATTTTTGATACTCTAATTGTTAATTGAATTGCTAATTTGGTATTAAATTGTAATGTTGGGATTTACTTCAACGCCTCCAGGTTAATGAAAAAAATAACCTGCATAAGCTCCAGTTTTATTCAATTATAAAGTCAGGCAGATTAAATAAATTATATCCCAAAAATCGTCAACAAATTTTCGTCCCCCCCGTCCATTAGTGATGAACTGTTATAAATGATTATTTCGTCCAGTTTCTACCAGTAAATAAAAAGTGTACTGGGGGGTATTCCATACCCCCCAGACCCCCCGGATTGACAACTAATTTTATTCCTAATAAGACAGACCTCTATAATAAATTTTTTAGCAAAAATCAGCTTACAAACTATGCCTATGTTTAGTGCATCCTGAAAAAGTAATTATCATAGCAAAACTGCTATATTATATTACTATATAAGTTCAGGTTGTGATTGAGGTGGTTGTTCGGCCTTTGATAGCACTTAGAATATTATTAAAATTTAAATTAAATTAAAAATTAAATAACTCCTCAGTTTTATCTACGAAATAAAAAAATCTAGCGCTAGAAGCTGATTAGATCTTAAAGCGCAAACCAGTAAGTTCAATGCACCTACTCAAAAAAACTCACAGGTTCCTATTTATTTAATAAAATCAATTACAAAATTATACGATCTTACAAGCCGGGGGTCTGGGGGGCATGGAATACCCTCCAGTACACTTCTAAATATTTAAAAAAAAAATTCCCCTAGACGTCAGAATCAATATTGATTTTGATAAGTAGGATCCTTTTACTGTTTCAGAAAAATATTATCTATAGTTTATAGGCTTCGGCAGTACACAATGGAAGGTCTGGGAGGTTAGTAAGAGCCTCGGTGCGCTAAGAACTACTTTAAATACTCTTTAGGTCTGATTGTTAGTAAACTGAGAGAACAATTTTATAAAATTTTAGTTTGTTGTGCAAGTAATAATTACATTTGAATCGTGATTCAGAGAGATTTGGGGGGGGGGTGTAATTGCAACAGCCCCCTGTATCCGTCCCTGACTGAGAGTCAAAAAGACTTGTACACGAATTAAATTTTCTTTTTTGTATTACAATTACCAATTGTTTTAAAGCCATTTTATCTATTGTCACAGCTTTTGTTGCCATTTTTTAAATATTTATTTCGATTTTAAAATTAAATATAAAATATTCTTTTTTTATTAGAAAATATTAGAATGTTATTCTTCTCGATTATAAATTGTTTGTTTATGTCGTCAATTTTTCTTTTATGATTTTAATTCTGCCCTGCAAAGAAGGACGCAAGGTTTACCAATTTCATTGATATGTAATTTCCCCCACCTTCCCCTTTTTTATCTACCCCAATCAGAACACGGACAACGTTAAAACAAAAACCCAAAAACAATTGAATTTTATATTTTTGCCAAAACAAAAGCACACGAACGTTTTTGCAAGGCGAAAACAAACAATTGTTTTTGATTTTTATCTCCCCCCCCCCGTCCATCAGTGATAAACTATTATAAATAATTATTTTTTCCAGTTTCTCCCAGTAAATAAAAAGTGTGCTGGGGGGTATTCCATACCCCCCAGACCCCCTGGATTGACAACTAATTTTATTCCTAATAAGACAGACCTCTATAATAAATTTTTTAGCAAAAATCAGCTTACAAACTATGCCTATGTTTAGTGCATCCTGAAAAAGTAATTATCATAGCAAAACTGCTATATTAAATTACTATATAAGTTCAGGTTGTGATTGAGGTGGTTGTTCGGCCTTTGATGGCACTTAGAATATTATTTTACAAATTTTAGTTTAAGTTCTTAAATTTTTCTGGCGAAAAACTAAGAGTTTGGTAGACATTGAAAATTAAATAATTCTTGAGTTTTATCCACTAAATAAAGAAACCTAGCTCTGGATGCTGATTAGATCTTAAACCTATACTCAGAAAAACTCACAGGTGCCTATTTATTTAATAAAATCAATTACAAAAATATACGATCTTTCAAACCGGGGGGTCTGGGGGGTATGGAATACCCTCCAGGACACTCCTAAATATTTTTAAGGAAACTCTCCAGACCTTCTAGTGTTAGAGCCTAAAAATATTGATTTTGATAAGTAGGATCATTTCACGGTTTCAGAAAAAAATTATCTATAGTCGATAGGCTTCGGCAGTACACAATGGGAGGTCTGGGAGATTAGTAAGATGGTGGGCTAATAACTACTTTAAATACTCTTTAGGTCTGATTGTTAGTAAACTGAGAGAACAATTTTATAAAATTTTAGTTTGTTGTCCAAGTAATAATTACATTTGAATCGTGATTCAGAGAGAGTAGGGGGGGGGGAGAGTCAAAAAGACTTGTACACGAATTAAATTTTCTTTTTTGTATTACAATTTCCAATTGCTTTCAAGCCATGTTAGCTATTGTCACAGCTTTTGTTGTCATTTTTTGAATATTTATTTCAATTTTAAAATTAAATATAAAATATTGTTTTTTTATTAGAAAATATTAGAATATTCTTTTTCTCGATTATAAATTGTTTCTTTATGTTGTCAATTTTTCTCTTATGATTTTAATTCTTCCTTGCAAAGAAGGACGCAAGGTTTACCAATTTGTAATTTGTAATTTCTCCCACCTTCCCCCTTTTTATTTAGCCCAATCTGAACACAGACAACGTTAAAACAAAAACCTAAAAACAATTGAATTTTATATTTTTGCCAAAACAAAAGCAGACGAACGTTTTTGCAAGACGACAGTTGAAAACAAACAATTGTTTTTGAATTTTATTCCCCCCCTCTTCCCCGGCCATCGGTGATGAACTATTAATGATGTTTATTTTTTCCAGTTTCTCCCAGTAAATTAAAAGTGTGCTGGAGGGTATTCCATACCCCCCAGACCCCCCGGATTAACAACTAATTTTATTCCTAATAATAAAGACTTCTATAATAAATTTTTATGCCTATGTTTAGTGTATCCTGAAAAAGTAATTATCATAGCAAAACTTCTATATTAAATTACTATATAAGTTCAGGTTGTGATTGAGGTGGTTGTTCGGCCTTTGATAGCACTTAGAATATTATTTTACAAATTTTTGCTTAAGTTCTTAAATTTTTCTGTCAGGAAACTAGGAGTTTGGTAAGCATTAAAAATTAAAAAACTCTTCTGTTTTATCCACTAAATAAAGAAACTTAACTCTGGATGCTGATTAGATCTTAAAGCACAGACCAGAAAGTTCGATGCACCTGATTAAAGACTCACAGGTTCTTATTTATTTAATAACATCAATTACAAAAATATACGATCTTTCAAACCGGGGGTCTGGGGGTATAGAATACTCTCCAGTACACTCCTAAATATTTTTTTAAAGGAAATTTCCCCAGACCTTCTAGTATTAGAGCTTAAAAATATTGATTTTGATAAGTAGAATTCTTTCAGTATTTCAGAAAAAATTTATCTATAGTCTATAGTCTTCTGCAGTACACAATGAAGGGTCTGGGAGGTTAGTAAGACTACTTTAAATACTCTTTAGGTGTGATTGTTAGTAAACTGAGAAAACAATTTTATAAAATTTTAGTTTGTTGTCCATGCAATAATTACATTTAAATCGTGTTTCAGGGAGAGTAGGGGGGTAGGGTAATTGCAACAGCCCCCTGTATTCGTCCCTGACTGAGAGTCAAAAAAACTTATACATAAATTGACAATTAGGTAACATCACCAAGCTTTAAATTGTTTTCGTTTGAGTAAATTTTCTTTTTTGTATTACAAAAATCCTCCCAGACCTCTCGGATTTATTATGTGTTATTATGAGTACTAATAATGAGAACTAATATTCTATAGGGTAGTCCATATTCCCCAAACTCCCCGAATTCACATATGTTTTTTTGTGTCTTTAAGAACCTAATTGTTTTCTTAACCTCAAAAACGGTTTCCGTGCAAGGTTACTGCGAGGGGGGGAAAAATAAAATATTAAAAGCTAGGTATATTTTCTAAATTACATAGTATATTATGTATGCAACTTATTATATATATACGGGTGTTTTTATTTTTTAAAGTCATTGTGGGAGGGGGGGGGGCAGAGCGGTATTTAGTATTTTTCAATGCAATAGATAGATTTTGTACTATCTATTTGTACTATATTTGTAACAGAATATTGTTGAACGGAATATGTGTTCAAGAAGATGTAGTAGCCTCACACGGTAGAGACATCACAGCAAGACTTACCGATTAATTTTTTTGCAACGCTCTTTGGGTTTTTTTCTAAACACAAAATAACAAAAAAAAACAAAATAACAAATTTTTCGATTCAAACAGTGGCGGTTGGTACAAGGAAGACAACGGCGCGTGCCGCTTTATCACAATAAAATGTTAAATTATCATTAAATATTATCATAAAATATCATTAATATAATTAAACAGGAGGAGGGAAGGGAGGACGTCCCTACAGTTTATCAATTTTATTTTATTTTTTATCGGAACAAATTATTGACGTTATATTTCTGGGGGGGGGGGGGGGGGGTAGCCCAGACATGTAAGCAGAGTGACGAAGAGTCTCTAATCTCAAATAAAACTTGTTATTTTACACTTTCAGTTCATGGTGTAAAGTAGATCGATATATATTTTTTAACACAATTATTACTAATGCACTGGAGGGTATTCCATACCCCCCAGACCCCCTGGTCAAAAACCCAAAATTTGAGTGTATGTTTTGCGATGGATTTTATGAAATAGGAAACTTTTACTTTTTTAAATATGCGAAATAAGGTAAAAATCTGAATACCTTTATTCGATTGGCTCTTCACTCATTAAAAACATCCCCGATGTCGCTAGAACTCAAAAATTATAGATATAGAAACACCAGATTTTGTTTTAAATTAAATTTCGCACTAATTAACTATTAGATAAATTTTATCGGTTTAAAGAAAAACAAACAAATTTGTTTAAAGCTGTGTAATTATTTTGCACCACTCTGCATGTTCAACATCAAAACCAACGTTGGTAAGCTTGGCAATTTCTTCAAAAAATCGAAAAAATTGCAGGAGTTATAATTTGGCGACCCAAAAAATTGTGACCTTGGAAGACTGCTGCTGGTTCTGCCATAATTGGAAAATAGCGCTCAAAATCTAGTTTTTTGACAATATCTCTCTACCAGACCATGGTAGACAAAAAATACTGATTACAAAAATTATAGAGGAGTAAATTTTCTATAATAAAATGTCGTGTTTCGAAACCATAAAAATCCAAAAAATTAGAGTTACTCCAATTGGAACCAATGTAGCTCTTGAAATGCTCTTCAAGATGGAAAGATGGACAATGCAGATTTGCATAGTTTTAAAAAATACAGTGCATTTCAATTGAGATTATTTCAAAAACTACTTATTTTACAAAAAAATATTTTGGGTAAAAATTGTAGACAATTTACCCCTCTACAATTCTTATAACTGGTATTTTTTGTTTATGATGCTCTGGAAGGGAGATATTCTCGAAAAACTAAGATTTTTAGACGTAACAATTACCGTAGTAACGTACAAACTGAGAACTTGTACAAGCAGGTATCATTATTATTAATTTTATTCTTGGGTTAGATTAACTGTGTAATTACGTTTTTTAAATTAAAAAGAATGCTGTAAAAAATGCAAAGCGTAATTGGCGCAGTCGGTAGGATACCTAAACGATCTGCGGGTATCAAAGTTACAAACAAGTTACAAATCGGCAAATCAGCGCAGTTTTCGTCTCGCGTTGACTAAAACGCCACTCTCCAGTAACCACCCGACTTTTTTAGGTTAATAAGTAAAAATAAATCAAACTCCAAGTAAATCTTTGTCTAGTCTGGAGAAGAGTGCAAAGCTAAGTAAAGATTCAGTTGTCAATGATAAGGAGTATTTCAAACCCCTCAGACAGCAAAAAAATATCTAAGTGCTGCCACCTCAATTGCCGATTTTTATAAAACGTAACCCTGTGTGTTTTTGCTTTTTTGAAGGTGAGATATCCCAAAATCAAGGTTTACAAATAAAATCGTTTAATAGCAATGTACCTCACAAGACCAGCAGTGTGGCGCAATGCTTAAATCTTCATGCTAGGACGCGGTAAACCGCGGTTTGCTACTCAATCATGTCCACGCCACACTGCTGTGATCTAAATAAAGCCCAATATCGATCTATGAGCTATGGAAAGTCCACGGTAGTGGTTTGATACGATCGCTGGTTGAGTAACGAGCCGGAATTCCGTGTTCGAATAGCGAACCCACGGAATATCTCAGCTCGGCCTTCCTGCGAGTATCAACACTCTGTGAAGGGGTGCACAATAAGCTTAAACTTCAGTGCAGTGGGATAAGTACCACAGCCCGTTACAATAATGAATGTACCTCACAGTATAACCGCTTTTATTGCAAAGTATTCCCCTCTCTCCCTCTTAACCCCTTAACCATTTTGTCTGATGCTTTTGTAGATAATAAATAATAATAATGTGGAACTCAATGGCCCAAGTTGTGCGGCCTAAAGGCCGCACTGACTCGCCACTCTCTAGTAACCAAAATTGTAGACAATTTACCCCTCTACAATTCTTATAACAGGTATTTTTTGTTTATGATGCTCTGGAAGGGAGATATTGTCGAAAAACTAAGATCTTTAGACGTAACAACTACCGTGGTAACGTACAAACTGAGAACTTGTACAAGCAGGTATCGTTATTATTAATTTTATTCTTGGGTTGGATTAACCGTGTAATTACGTTTTTTAAATTAAAAAGAACGCTGTAAAAAATGCAAAGCGCAATTGGCGCAGTCGGTAGGATACCCAAACAATTCTATGTAACAATCAAAGAAAGATTTGATAAAATAATAAGTTACAAATCGGCAAATTAGCGAAGTTTTCGTTTTGCGTTGACTAAAACGCACTTTAATCGTCCTTGCAGTGTAATGTAGTATCGATTCTGTTGGGATGGCTACCTTCGTCAGTCCGGGTGTTAACTTACGATTAAAAAGTTGTGATGTATGGAAGCTAGATGTTAAAAGATGTAAGAAGTTGGACGTATAGAAAAAGTACCTTAATATTTGATAAAACACCGATGGGTCGTAGCGGGTTTGCGAAAAGTTCCTAATTAATTTAAAAATTTAAAGTGTAGGTTAGAAAGATGTGACGCCACTGCAAAATAATTTTGATGAAGGCAAATCAGATTAAATTTTAACACAGAAACGTCAAAGTGGAATGCTTTTAATGTTTCGGTGGCCAAGTCGTTCGTCCTACAAACAGTGGAAAGAAAAAAATGAGTAGTAGTGCAAAAATTGAACGGAGGCGTAGCTCATTGAAAATGCGAAGACCGTCCGGGCAAAGTTAACCCGTGGTATGGAATAATAACGTAAATGTAGTAAGTGACATAAGACGTAGTGAATTCCAATTTACAACTGCAACTTGTGATAACCATTTAGTAACTTCATTTTGTAATGTCAACTATCTGGTACCGCATGAATAAATTACGTACGAGAGAGAGAAATGCGGCGTCGAGGAGGAAGGCAGAATTTAGTGACCGATTTGTCGATGTTCTTGAGTTCAACGATCTATAACGGTGTGTCAGTGTCAAGTCCTCCTGGACTTTAACTACATACTTAAAGACAATTTGACGTTTTCAATGTTCGCTTACTGAAATTTAGAACATTCCAACTTGCAGCATTACAAGAAAACTAATCCAAGTTTATTGTTTCCAGGACCTGGTTTATTGTATCATACAATAAAGTAGGAAAAAGTTAATAAATCACCAGGCAGTAAAGAATTCGTCAAAATGAAGGCGGCCTCAATCTTGATTATTAGAGATTGATCACGGAATCGATTTTACAATTTGTAACTGTCAACACTCGACTCATCTTAGGATCTCGTTTTACTATTCTATGGACTTGCCAATAGTTTGTAGCTGCAAATAACTCCAATAACTTATTACGGCTATTTTTCAGGGGAAATCCCTTTTTTCATCCGACGCCGAGTTTATCTTGTTAACAATTTTAAATTCCAATAAGGAAAGCTTCCAAGACTTCCTCCAAACCCTGAAATTAAATCCACTAACAGCTTTATCGCATAACGACTTTGACACGCCCCTGCTTATTGCCGAAGTAATTATCAGTAAATTATCTAAGTCATTAAGGGTGTTCGTGATGGGGTAAACACATCTGTTCGTCAAATTGCAAGCACGTATGCTTTTCCAACTCTTTGCCCAGTTTCGGAACTGAAAAAAAAAAAAAAAATTGGCGCTGGCGCACTTCCGAGTTCACCTCGTATGTCTTATCGGTAATCCTCAAACGCTTTCTGTTGTATTAACGTTTTCGGTGGTTTCTTTGTGCCTTGCAGCGCTCGCCATTGTTTACTATCAGAGCATGCAAATTTTGCCTTTTTGTCGCAGAATCTACATGGTTTTGCTGCGACAAAAACAAGAAAAACAACAGCACTTTGTTGGTTATTTCAGAAGGAAAGAAAGTTTTGCTTTAACGACTCTTTGATTTACACAAAGCCGAGTTTTTTAGCAGAAGGACTGGGAACATTTTTAATTATAAAACACGTTTCGGAATTACCGGTGAGGAAGGGCAAAGCGTCGCGATCGATTTCTCAAGTTTTACGTTCAAAAATTAATTTTTAGCGAAAAAGTTGTGTCCTACACCAAGACACGGACTTATTAATCCCTGAGCCCCATAAAAAAAATTAATAGTTAATTTTATGATATTGTCCAATTTTATTACGGCCTATAATAACGAAAGTGCTTCGGGAAGCTCTTAAACTATGCAAAAGTTCATCAAGTGAAGTATAAAACTTATGCTCTGCTACTCTACTTTACGACGATTTTATTGCGCGTTTAAAGTATTTTCGATTTTTCTTGTTTATTTAAAGCGACTCAACTCTTTTACGAAACTAATATTATTTTACTGTAATTGCTGCAGGATACTAAACCTGGATGCCGGTATCTTTCATGCAGGTACGGAAATCACCGGTCCGCGCACTCGATTTTTTTTACAACGCCACCTAGTATTCCTTCTGGTTCGTCGATTAAACACGTTTTTAAGTAACTAAATTAATTCCACTACGTTAAGTTAAGTTAATGTAATTTTTTTAATTAGTTTGCCCACTTTTTATGGCCGAAGTAAAACATGTTAAGTGATGACGAGTGCAACCCATGCCCTAATTAATTCTTTGTTTCATTATTTAAGTTTTATGTGTCCAAACTATTAATTTATTGGTGATCTTGTAACATTAGATTTCATTTAATCAAATTTAAAGCGGTCCATACGCGCAGAAACGGACTTATACACTTTTAAAATTTTGTAGAAAATAAATTCTCTCCTCTCTGATACAGAGCGGTTTCGAGCTTTAAAAATTATAATTCAGTTTTGTTTTTTTCTGTTTTTCAGGTATTCATCCCCCCCCCCCCCTCCAATGTAAATTTTGTAACAAGTGATCAGGGAGAACAATAAAAATGTTTAAAATGCATGTGAAACCAACCAAATGTTTATGTGGATATCATTTTAAAAACAAATGAATCTCGCAGATTAAACGTAAAAAAGTTAGGTTAGAGTGAATTTTTTTAAATTTTAATACCATTAAACTTTTGAGTGTAAAAATTTTATTTTTATAGTTTGTGTATACTGAAATACTGGGCGCAAGAGTTGTAATTCTGAACGCAATTATTGATGTACTGGAGGGTATTCCATACCCCCCAGACCCCCCAGTCTCAAAGACCGAACGAGAAAAAAACTGTCTGGGGGTTGTCGAATATCTATCCATTGCTTTCCATTAATGTAACACTCGGTATATATTTTTTTCAACTGCCTACAGTTAATTTTTGGTCTAAATTTAGATTAAATTACTGGCTTTAAAAGTTTGCCTTGTAAACAAAATTACTGGTTTACTGAAGGATAAAAACCAAGAAACGAAAGTTTGCGCACAATGATTTATTCAAAGGTTTGTGTGAAGTTTAGTTGCGAATCTTGCGCTATTTCAGAACAAATCCATTATTTGGAGATCTGAAGATATTGATACACTCAGTATACACTGTAGTTTTTGAGTTTCCATACCTCCCAGACCCATCCGTTTCAAAAACTACAGATTTTTATACAAGTTCTGTAATTTATTAAATGAAACCAGAACTTTTTACTGACTTGCAACAAATATACGTATAAATGTCGCGACTGTACTCTCTTGGGAGGTGTGGAGGTTATGGAATACTCCCAGTATACTTCTAGTGATCTAATAATGTGATACTGTAATACTCAGCAATGTAAAAAGATTTACAAACTACGACTGAAATACTGACCCTAAAAGATATTTTTTTTAACATAATTGTTGGTGTACTGGAGGGTATTCCATACCCCCCAGACCCCCCGGATTGAATAATATTTTTTTTGATTTATAAAAAATGAATAATTTATATTTTGAACGGAAAGTTTTCACTAATTACAAGCAAAAATACGTGTAAATTTTACAGCAGTATGTTCCGGAAAATTAGCGGGAGAAGGGGGGGGGGTATACTTTCAGTATACTTTATAGTATTCAAGTAATGTGATACTGAATGTGATCCCAAAACGCCAAGATTTTAAATGCTCAAGAGTTGTTATTTTGAATATAATTATTACTGTACAGAGGAAGGAGTGAATATATTCCCCCCCCCCCCTCCCAGACTTTTCAGTTCCAAAGACTAGAGATTTGTATATTTTATGTAAGTTCTGCGATTTACTTTACTAAACTGGAACATTTCACTAATTTAAAATATATGTGTAAATTTCGATGCAGTACCTTCCGGGGAGTCTGGGAGGTAAGTATACATCTTCCAGTAATCCGTAGTATCCCAACAATGATAATCAAAAAATATATAAACCTGCTTAGTTAATCTCAAAATACTGGCTCTAAAAGTTTCCATTTTGAGCTTATTTGCTAGTGTACTGGAGGGTATCCCATACCCCCCAGACCCCCCGGTTTAAAGAATATTTATTTTTGATTTATAAAGAAAAGGTGACTTATATTTCTAAAAGGAATTTTTAACTAATTACGTGTAAATTTTCTAACAGGACGATCCGGAAAATTTAAGAGAGAGGCGGGGGGGGGGGGAAGTATTGATATCTATTTTGTATACTTTTGAATTATCACTATATTATCTTATACTGTGATCCCACATCGCAAAAGATTTATAATGCTTCTATTAAGAGTTGCCATTTTAACTAATAACTAGTGCACGGAGAGAGGGGGAGGGGGAAATAATATATTCTGCACCCCAGATTCTCTAGTTTTCAAGATCAAAAATTTGTATTCTTGCAGGTATATTTAATAAAATTCTATGGTTTATTTTATTAAAGCAAAACTTTTCACTAATTTAGAAAAAATATGCGTGTAAATTTCGCGGCAGTACCTTTCTGGAGTCTGGGAGGTATGAAACATCTTCTAGTATCCCAATAATGTGATACCGTACTATCTAGTAATATAAAAATATTTAAACCCTTTTTGACTGAGGCTAAAATACTAAACCTTAAACTTGAACATAATTACTGGCGTACCATATCTCCCAACCCCCCCCCGGTTTGAAAAGTCGGAGATTTTTATGCAGGTTGTGTGATTTAATTTATTAAATCAGAACCTTTCGCTGATTTAGAACATATTATATATTATGTGTAAATGTCGCGGTAGTACTCTCTCGGGAGGTGTGGGAGTTATAGAATACATCCAGTATCATAATAGTCTGATAATGTAATAGACAGGTGGCAAAAGATTGGAAACCGGAGCAGTTTAAACTTTGTTTAGGTAATTTCCTTTGTTCAGAAAAAAAATTTTTATTGACTTTATTTGATGGTGTACTGGAGGGTATTCCATACCCCCCAGACCCCCCGGTTTAGAAGATCAAAGATTTGTATGCATGTTGAGTGCTTTATAAAATGTTTTACGTATATGAATAAGTACTGGATCATCGGGGAAGGGGGGGGGGAGAGGAGCAGATAATTGTAATTTTGTATATTTTATACAAAGTTTGTAATTTATTTTATTAAACTTTTATATTTTTTTTATTAAAGAACTATTATGTTATCTTCTTAAGAGAGGGGGGGGGGAAGAGCATATTCTTCTAGTATTTTAATAATGTGATACTCAGTAATGTAATTTCAGATGTCAGGAATTGCTAGGAAATTGTCACAAAAAATTCAGAAATTGGAAACATAAAGAGGAAATACATATCAACCCCGGGGGAGTCTGGGGGTTATAAAATACCCTCCGGGATACCAGCAATTATGTTCCTAAAAAGAAAACTTTTTGGGCCAGTATTTGCGTCTTAGTGCAAACAGAAAATTAAGTAAATGGTTTTAAATATTTTTATATTGCAGTAAAAAGGTACTTGGGGTTGATTTATACCCCCAATACCCCCAAGACTCCATGAAAATTACTGCCTTAACACTTATACCTATATTATTTGTTTTTAATTTGTGAAAAACTTCTGTTTAAAGAATAAATCAATTAACATTCATACAAATCTTTGACTTTATAAACCGGGGGGTCTGGGGGGTATGGAATACCCCCCAGGATCGTTTCACAATAATGTAAAAAAAATTGAAACCCGTTTAGTTAACTCCGAGTTTAAACTGGGATAAAACTACTGGTTTGATAAATTTTTGTTTTGAATATAATTACTGGTATACTGGATGGTATTCCATATCCCCCAGACCCCCGGATTAAAATATTAAAGGTTTGTATGTATGTTGGGTGAATTATTTTGTTATGTTATGTTATTTAATTCTTCTTTTTTTCCCATTTCAGCAATTTCTTGACAATTCACTCGAAATTCTTACTTCTTGTACATTAAAATTCTTGTGTAATACAATCCTGTATTGCAGTAATATTATGCTGAAGATTTGAAATCGAAGTTTAAACTTGGTTTAGTTAATTTCAAGTTATATTGGTGCTGAAATTTTATTTTGAACATAATTACTTGTTTACTAAGGACATTTTCTAACTTCCCTCTCCCCCTCTCCCTCCCCCTTTCCCTCACCCCACTGATTTTAAAATCTAAAAATTTGTACGTTTGTTTTATATTATATTGTTTTAATCGGAATTTGTTTGTTGTTTTAGAAAAAATTCTTCAAATGTGACCCACCGGGAGTCTGGGGGTTTATGGAATTTTTGCTAATTTTTCAGCAATTGTATGAAGACCCCTTAAAGTGAAAGATTAAAAAATTTTTTTTGTGGTAGAATGTATAATAACTCGATTGATTTTAATCACACTTACTGAGATACTGAATTTCAACCTCCCAGACCCCCAGATACTAGGAAGTAGTAATTTATGTATAAAGTTTATGATTGAGAATATTTTACTCTTGCAGGCTACAAATAATGCAAAATACAAACAATAAGATTCTAAAAGTTCACCCCTTTATAAATTTTTTTAAACTTTTCCATTATAACGGAAAAAAATACTAGAAATTTTGAGTTGAAATTTTACCTATTAAGATTGTTTTTAGGTAAAAATAACTAAGAATAATTTTTTTTTAAATAAAATGCTGTAACATAAATAGGGGCTAAGATATTTCAGTTACGTTAACACTGTTAGCAGTGTTAGATGAGGGTTGGTGACGAGGCTTCTTCTTATATTCATAAAGTTAAATTATTATTATTACTTATTATATTAATTAAATAATGAGGTTGAGTTAAATTAAATAAAACTAAAAGTGTGCAGCGTCCGAATGAAACAAATATGCGGAGAACTGGGTTAAAATTATCATAGATTAAAACTTTATGATAAATAATTGAAATTTTTTTCTGGTGTTTGATTAGCATATCAGCCAAAATCGAAAAGTAACAGTTACAAAAAAGTAAATCAATTTCTGCATGTAAATTTTAAAAAATTTGCCCATTTCGCAGGTTTTTATTTACGCCAAGTGCGTTTCGATTAAAAATGCGTAATTAATCGAATTTCTGTGGAATTGAAATTTTTTTTAGTTAATTTATATTATTGGAAACCGCAATACTGCAACACTTCATCAATCATTTTATTGGTTTTTAATTTAACTTCCCCAAATCCAATTTTATAACACCAATATTAGTTTATGCTGTCATACATTGCTAATTTCGGCTAATTAATATTTTAATAACCACAATATGAAAAGCCAACAAATTATTATTAAAATTAACAATGGACGAATTTCATAAATTCCTAATTACGCGCCGTGTATTTTTTATGGGCGCCACTCGAGTTAATTGTGCCGATACAACAGAATTACATTCGCTAAACAAAGTCTTAAACTTTAATTAAGGTAAAAACTTTCATTTTTGATCCGAGCACGTAGGCATTTCTCACCATCTCAAAAGTAGGTGTTGACCACAGAAAGAGCGAAAAAACGCGCGGTGAAAAAATTTGAATTCGGTAAATCGTAACAAACAATATTTTTGATCGATTGATTTCCGATTGGCAGGTGTCGAGAAGATATAAATTTTTTGCAAGGAAATATATCTATGAAATTTAAAGATTTGGTGACGAATTGCTTCTTTGACGAGGCAATAATCGATATTGCATTTATGTAAGTGGAAAATGTATCCTGCCTGCGCTGCTCTGACGATTTAATAAAATTAAATCGAGAAAACTTTACACTCGAAACAGACGAGAGCGCTCTTTTATCAATTTTATTTCAAAACAAAATTTAAATTATTTCTAGTAGATGATGACAAATTCCATTATGTTGAAATGATAAACCCACAAACTTTATTTACTCTTAATTAAGGAAGAAAGTTTGCAAAACATTTCAACCACTTTAATTTCGGAATTGTTTTTGCCATATCAAAACGTAAGTCATTAACTGCTTCAAACAATTCAATTAATTTTTCGAGGTCAATTAACACATTTTATTGTCCGTTTGACAAATCAAAAATTTCAATTTTATTGGGGTAGTTTCCACAGCCCTCCCACCGAGGGTGGTAGCGCTGCGCAACAAGGGAAACCGTCATTTATATCACTTTTTTCTTTACCAAAGGTTAAAGGTTAAATACACACAAATTTTGGGGCTATCCCAGAATTAAAAAATCGAAACTTGAACAATCAAAAGTGGAATATTTTCTGAAGGGGGGGGGGGTAAAAGCGGAATTAATACAAACACTAAATCTGTTCTTCTCAAAAGATTCAATTTAATTCAACTTCAATCGGCATTCTTAGTGAGAAGAATGGAAAAAAGAGTGGGGCTTGAAGGTTGTAGAAGACTAGGCTCACGCCTTGACGTCGAGTAGTCGAGCGGACGAAAAATCATTCCCGCAATAATAATTTAAAACTGTTAATTGTTGAAAATTAATAAAATAAATTAAGTTAAGTTGTTGTTTTGGTTTTAATTGTGGTAAAGTGCAGTGCAAATTGTTAAAATAAAATTGGAAAACTTGAAGAAAGTGAAAAATTTAGTCAATGTGCAAAAGTGCATCGCAACAAATTTGGTAGACCACATGCAAGGTAATAAGTATTACTTAAGAGTCTCTTGCTGAGTAAAAAAATCTGTGTTACCTTTACTATTTTCACTAAAGGGTGAAAATACATAAATTTGCAAAGTTGGGAGCATAGCAATATATTTTTTAAATTTAGTGTTACGCACACTTTCAACTTTATCCTTCCCCTATAATAAATCTTAAGTGACGCACCTGAGTTAAATATGATTGCCCGGCATTATCACCTTTGTTTAGTATTTTTTGTGGAGTCTTTTCCTCTTTTTTTTTTTTTTGAAAAAAAAAATATTTTGCTATTATCTGCCAATCACTGACGCGTATGAACGAATTAACGAAATTTGTCAATGTTTGAACAAGAAGTATTATTTTATTAATTCCGTAAGAATAATTTTTGAAATTGAAACTATCATTTTACTTAAAGCTTTTTTTAAACATATTTAACTGCTTCTTTTTAATGCACTTTTTAGAGAGAAGGAACCGCTGCCCCCCCCCCCCCCCCAATTAACAACAAAGGTGTCAATCCTATTTAAAAAATGTTATATAAAAATTATTCGATCTATAAAGGATTTCAAATAGTGATCACCCATCATTAAAATTATTTAAAATCTATAAAAAAGGGGTACATCCGGGGGTTTGGGAGGTATACAATACCCTCCGATATACACATAATTATATTAAATTTATTGTACTAAAGATTTGTTCCGTATGGAGAATTATCGCTGGATTACTTCTTCAAAAAGATGCTGAACGGATTGTATTTTAAAAACACTTGATTTAAAATAAATGCCCCCCTCCTCCCAAAATACAAAAATTTAATGTATAATATTATTATAGGTACGACAAATAAAAAATTTTAAATAGTGATAATTAAAAAGAGCATAGATTTGGATTGTCGGGAAGGACGGAGGGAAGGGGGGTATGTACCTTCCAGTGTACATAAAATTATATCTACGGAACTTAAAATTTTCTATGTGTGGGTTATAATCGTTGGACTCTTTCTTCAAGAAGATACTGGGAAGATCACATATTAAAAACAGTTGATCTAAAAAGCACGTTTCCACTCTTCCCCCCCCCTTTTATTAATAAAATAAAATTTAACAAAAAAATTAAATGACTTATAAAGGATTGTGGGTAATCATAGCCCAATCGATTATTAAAATTATTAAACTCCCAAAAAAGATCTGGAGGTTTGGGAGGTATATAATACACTTTAGTATTCATTAAGATCAAATTCACAACACTGAAAGTTTATTATATTTGGGGAATGATCACTAAATTTTTTCTTGATTTAAGAAGAGTGAATTTTAAAAATAGTTGCTTTAAAGAGCACGGCTACAATGCTTAGCCCCCCCCCCCCAGTTAACTACGAAGGTATCAATGCTATTTAAAAAATGGTCACATAGAAATTATACGACGTATAAAAGATTGTAGGAAGTGATAACCCAGCACATTATTAAAATTATTAAAACCATAAAATAAGATATAAATCCGGGGGGTCTGGGGGGTATGGAATACCCTCCAGTACACATAGAATTAAATCTACGCTATTGAAAGTTTGTTATTTAAGGTGAATAATTACTGAATGTTTTCTTTAAAAGTATCTGAAAAATTATATTTCAACAACAGTTAATTTAAAGAACACGTTTCAAATCCCCCTTTGCCCCCTAACACCTATTAAAAAAATTTAAGTTTATAATTATAAATGTTAAAGTCAAAAGAAAGGGATAACAATGCTATTATTATTGAAATTATTAAAATCTACATTAAAAGATATAAATTCGGTGGTCTGGGAGGTATGAATATTTTTATTGAAAACATTTGATTTAGTGGGAACGCTTCCAATGTTTACCCGCCTCCCCCTGTTTTCCAATACACTACGAGGATATCAGCGCTATTAAAATTATAACAATCTATAAAATATTATAGAAATTCGGTTTGGGGGGGGGGTAAATACGCACTAATTGTAATGCTTAACTCCCACTCATCTGTGAAAATGTCAATGCTATTAAAAAATGTCAAATAAAAATTGAACAACGTATAAAAGATTTTAGGAAATAGAAAGTGATTACTCAGTCCATTATGAAAATTATTAAAATTTATAAACAAAAATAATGAATCCGGGGAGTCCGAAAGGTTAGGAATATTTTCCAGTGTATTGAAAATTTGTTATCTATGGTAAATAATCGCTGAACTACTTCTTCAAGAAGATACTGGGAGAATTATATTTTAAAAACAGTTGATTTAAAGATCATGCTCCCAATGCTTAACAACACTATCCCCCCCCCCCCCTTATTATTTACGAGCTTGTCAAAGCTCTTAAAATATTTGTCTTTAAAATTAAACGATGTATAAAAAATTATAGGAGTGATAACCACTATTAAGCCTATTATTAAGACTCACAAAAATATATAAATCTGGGAGGTCTGGGGGGTATGGCATATTTTCCAGTGTATTGAAAATTTGTTATCTATGGCAAATAATAGCTGAACTTCTTCTTCAAGAAGAAGATGCTGGGAGAATTATATTTTAAAAACAGTCGATTTAAAGACCATGCTTCCAATGCTTAACAATTTTACTCTCCCCCCCTCCCCATTATCTACGAGCTTCTTAATGCTATTAAAATATTTATCTTTAAAATTAAACGATGTATAAAAAATTGTAGGAGTGATAACAACTATTAAGCTTATTATTAAGACCCACAAAAAATATATAAATCTGGGGGGTATGGAGCATTTTCCAGTGTATTAAAAATTTGTTATCTATAGGAAGTAATTGCTGAACTTCTTCTTCAAGAAGAAGATGCTGGGAGAATTGCATTTTGAAAACAGTCGATTTAAAGACCATGCTTCCAATGCTTAACAATTTTACTCCCCCCCCTCCCCATTATCTACGAGCTTCTTAATGCTATTAAAATATTTATCTTTAAAATTAAACGATGTATAAAAAATTGTAGGAGTGATAACAACTATTAAGCTTATTATTAAAACCCACAAAAAAATATATAAATCCGGGGGGCCTGGGGGGTATGGAATACCCTCCAGTGCATATGAAATTGGAAAATAACCGCGAAATTTTTTTTCCAAAAATATTTTAGGAAGATTGCACTTTAAAAACAGTGGATTTAAAGAGCCCGTTTCCAATGCTTCTATTCCCCCACCCCCTCAATTATCTATAAAAGTGCCAATGTTATTAAAATATTTAAAGTTAAGCGACGTATAAAAGATTCTAGGAGTGTTAACCATTATGAGGACATTACTAAAATTATTAAAATCCACAACAAAAATGTATAAATCCGGGGGTTTGGTCTACCCACCAGTGCACATAAAATTGTGGAGATATATAATTTCTACCGATGGTTAAGTACTGGAAAAAGATTCAGTACTAAGAAAAACTAAACTAAAAGTATAGGGTATATCTAAAATTGAAAAAATTAAAATGCGTAAGCAAAAGGCCACCAAAAAAATTAATTTAAGAAATAAAAATAAAAAATTGATTATAGAAATAAAAATAATAAATTTATTATTATAACAAAAACTAACTGACAGATCCATGTCTTTGCGCGGTTCTACTTTTTAAATACAGTTACGCTAAACAAATAATATAAAACTAACACTAACCTACTGACATATTCATGTCTTCGCGCGGTTCCACATTTTAAATGCACGTTTTACTTATAAGATTAATAAAATTAGGGGTACTTAAGAAAAGGTTCTGATCCACCCAAGACCCAAGAATCGGTGGAATTTATGAGTGGGATTAAATTAGAAACTGACCATCAGTGGAAATTAAAAACCCCCAAAATTGTTATGTATGGGAAATGATCGCTGAATACTTTCTTCGAAAAGATTCTTTTTTTTTGATTTTTTAAAAAACAGTTGATTTAAATAGTACGCTCATAATGCTTAACAATCTCTCCCCCCCCCCAAGAGATAACGTATAAGAGATTGTAGAAGTGATAACCATTACCATTATTAACCCAGTATTAAAATAATTAAAATATACAAAAAATGTATAAATCCGGGCGGTCTGGGGGGTATGGAATACCCTCCAGTGCACATAAAATTGTTATGTATGGCAAATAATAGTTAAATTTTTTTTTCAAAAAAATACTGTGAAAGATTATATTTTAACCCCTCCCCCTGCCGTCTAATTTATTGCAAAGATGTCAACGCTATTTAAAATATTGTCGTGTTTCGAAATGCATAAAAAACACAATTTAATTTATTTTGTAAATAATTTTTAAAAAAATTCAGTTTTATGGTTTGTTTATTTATTATTGTACATAGAGTTTGTTAAGTTTTGCTATAAAAATAAAAGAGTGAGAAGAGCGTAGAAAGAGTGGGACTAAAAAGTCAAGAGTAGGTCGATGCAAGTACACTTAGTAAGTTAGGCTACGGCCTTGGCGTCGAAAGATCAAACGGATGAAACGTCATTCCCGAGATAATTAAAATTGTTTTTTTTTGAAAATTAATAAATAAGTTAATTTGAGTTGATGTTTGTTTATTTTAATTAATAAAAAGTGATGTGCAAAGGAATTGTTGAAGAAAGTGGAAAATATTCGATGCATAAAGTTACAGCGCAGCAAATTTAACCAGGCGTGCTGATAGACCAGCTGCAAGATACCATGTGCGCTCCAATACGACATGCAAGACCACACATAAAGTAACAAAGTTTGAGCATTTTAATTTACAATTTACAATTTTTAAAACAGTGAAGAGTCTCTTGCTACAAAAAATGAATGCCCAGCAAAAAAAAAATTTTTGGAATTAAGCAAATTTTAGAAGATTTGTATAGCTCGGTTTTGGATTCTGGATTCTGGATTTTGGTTTGGAGGGCGGGGACTGGTTCCCACGCGCACTTAGGCCACTACACCGGGCCCATTGTACTGCCTCCGATACAGCGGCCCCCTGTCCTGTCACCCCTCAAGCCATCCCAGTTGTAGGACAAACTCAAGTATTTTAGCAGGCGGAGTGCCACTGATTCTGGCCATGTTAGGCCAGAAGTCCCCTAGCACGGCACCTCTCCTTGACGTCAGAGCAGGACAGTGACAGAGCACGTGTTCCGCTGTTTCGTCTGCTCTGTTGCATTCCCGACACTTGGGGTCATCTACAAGTCCCATAGTGTTGAGATGTTTATTTAGCTGGCAGTGCCCAGTTAATATTCCTGCAATTGCCCGTAGATTGCCTCTGGACAGCTTCAAGTAGTATTTCGAATGTTTTCCAGAGGGTGTCTTTATTGCCACCCTTGCTTGCCTGCATTCGGTTTCATTTGCCCATCTGCTAGAGTGCAGTTGTAGGGTGTATTGCTTTAAGATAGTATCGACTGTCTTGATGGCTGGTGCAATCATCGGCTCCGGGCCGCAGGGAAGACTATTAGAGCCGTTTCTTGCCAGCTCATCCGCTTTTGCGTTACCCTCGTTATCTTGGTGTCCCTTGACCAAGAGAGAGAAAGAGTATTTGAGTTTGATATCTCATCCAATGTCTGAATGCATTCTAGCACCAGACCAGAGGTGACCTTGTGACTCCTAAGTGTCACAAGTGCCGCCCTGCTGTCCGTAGATATCTGAATATTTTTGTCGCGTATGCATTTGTCCTGGACTGTCTTTGCGCAGTGCAATATGCCCATCAGCTCCGATTAGAAAACTGATGTGTATTTGCCCAGCGGTACACTCATGCTTAGATCAAGTTCGGCAGAATTAACTCCTGCTCCTGAGCCAGCATTATTTTTTGATCGATCCGAGAATAGACAGATATCATACTCGTGGGTCTTAATTGGATTCAGCAGGATATTGTATTTCCTGTCAAATCTGTATTTGGGAGGGATCTCCTGCACATGAAGATCAAGTGGTGGAAAGCAGAGAAGGGCCTCCAACGCCGCTGTGGGAGCCGTTCGCATCACCCCCGTTACCGCCAGACAGATTAATCTCTTACATCGGTGCAGGGAGGACGTTGTTGTTACTTGCTTGGTTCTGGGCCACCAAACAAGTGCACCATAACAAAGCACAGGTCTGACAACCGCAGTGTAGAGCCAGAGGGTGATCTTAGAAGAAAGACCCCATGACCGTCCCACCGCCCTCCGACACTGCCAGAAAGCCATCCTTGCCTTGCTAAGTTTAGTTCTTAAATGTTTCCCCCAGTTCAGCTTCTTGTCAAGTATTATTCCCAGATACTTGACTTCATCCGCCAGTTTTAGGGGAGTTCCCATTAGGTTGGGCATTGTCATGCCGCGTAACTTTCTTTTATTGGTGAATAGAACAAGCTCAGTCTTTTCCGGATTGACCGAGAGAGAGTGTTCAGTACACCAGTTCTCCAGTATTTTGAAAGCTGTTTGCATTTGCATGCAAATTGTGTTTTCAAATTTCCCAGTCAGCAGAATGGTGATATCATCTGCATAGCCTAGGGTGTAGAAACCCTCTTCGTTGAGGCGTCGTAATAGGCTATCCACTACCATGATCCACAGTAGTGGAGAGAGTACTCCCCCCTGAGGACAGCCTTTAATTACTGCTTCTTTGATTTTTACGTCTCCGATGCATACTTCCACGTCCCGCCACTTCAGTACAAAACTGATCCATTTAGCAATGGTTGTGGGAACACCGTATTGGCGTAGCGCTATTTGGTGGGGGGGGGTGGAAGCTGGAGACGTGAAATACTTTCTAAAGCAGTGGTCATCAACTATGTGGACCTGACAGATCACTAAACTAACACTTGCAAAGTTTTCGGACCACTAACATATTTTTTTTTTGATTTTGAGATTACTGTAAACTTCTAAATTTCAGAATTAAAAAAAAAGTGAAAATATGCAACCCATAGGAATATTTTTATGTCGTTTTCATTCTCAGAGAAAAGGAGATTACAGATTTCATCTTAGAGATTACACTATAGCTGGCTAGTATCGAAGTGTTTTAAAAATGGGTTATCATCCCTCGGTCACCCATCTAAGTGCTAACCACTAGCAACTTTAGTTGATTTGCATTTTCTACGCCACTGTTCTTGTAGTCTAGTTTAGTTATCGGTACGTGTATGCCTATGATGTTTTAAATAATATTTATAAGTATTATTAAAATAAAATGAAATAATTTCGATTAAAGAAATAAAAATTGGCGGCGTTACAAGGGTGACGAGAAAAGAGGTTTCTTATAACAAAAGATATTTCTTTTGAGGTTTTGTAAAACCAGGAATATTTATTACCCGAAAATCCGCTTTCTGACTTTAACGGAGTGAAAAGTACACGATTCTTGAGTACAACTGTCTAGTGGTTGGCGCCGAAGCGGGCGTCGTTTGTTATTCAGAGAGCGTCACGATGGTCTTTTTAGGCGAGATTCTGATTTTGTCAATTCACCGCACTAAAAACCAAGCTTGACTCGAGATTATGCCACTTCTTTTCTTACATTTACACCACTTTTATTTCTTAAATACATTTGCCATTTTCTTTGACGCAGCTTTTTTGATGTTTATTAAAACGTGCCCACTTAACTTGAAAACTTGGTTATTTAAAAACTTTTTCGACTTTAACTAAAGTGGAAATTTTGCTGCTACTAATAAATTTTTAGTACAATAAAATGAGTGCACCTCAAAAGTAAAAAGTTGCGACGAAGCCTTTCCCCAATAACAGTGCGAAAGGACGACGACTGCGATGCTTCCCCAAACTTTAACATATCCGGACTAAATTACAAGTTACATCGCGTGTCTGTTATCCATTACAAAACTATAAGTGAACCAGTTTAAAATATTCACATTTTGGTTTAATTAACCAACTAGTTTAACTTTTACAATTTATAATATTTTATGCAAAAATATTTTGCCACCGTAACGCTTTGATTTATATTTATGAAATTCAAGCATCCGCTCTCCAGCGTACGCATCAAACCATCTAGAGACTCGCCAAGGGTAGTTGACCTCCGGCTTCCTTTTTTAATTTACCCTCTCTAAATCTAAAGACTCTTCCTCGATTTCATTTCAAGTTTTAGATCTTAACTACATCCCTACCTGTCCGACAACCCCATCAACTAAGCATCACGAGTTCGAAGCTGCAACGCTCGCTATCGTTGGTATTATTTAAATAATAATTTATGCGTTCGGACTACTGAGATATGAGATAAGCACTGTACATTAATAATAATACAACTAAATTATTAAATAAAATTATTGTCGATTAAATGTAATTTATATTTACATAAATTTATTAAAGGTAAATAAACAACATAATTGCTAAAACAATTATTTTAATTTTGCTTTGTTCTGAACTAAAACCAAATTACAACTCAATATAGTAAAGCGAGAAAGTCAGCTAGCTTTTAAACAGTTCCAAGAGCCAGTTACATGTAGAGGTCGCTAGAACTGATAATTCATTTAGCTTTAAATAATAATTATAATTTATGTATAATTGTTCCTACATAGCTTAAAAGAGATTTAAAACATTTTGGTGTTTGATGACTGTTGCTTTTGTCAAACCAAACGGAAGTGAACTCTCGAAAACGTCAACTACACATTAAAATTAATCAGTTTGAATGTTACGAAATTTGCAATCTAATTGACAAAAGATAAAAAAGCTACAAAGACCAAACATCAGATGGAGGCATTGTTGGTGGTGTGGAAGCCAAATATTTAGCTCTCTATGCCTAGTAAGCTACCTAATTAGGCTTCCTTTGTGATTGGGTATTAGCTTTCCAGGCCTACTAATTGGAGAAAGCAACTAAGGCGTATGAAACAGTACAAAAAACTACATGTGAAATTAATTACCACTGGAGATAGCCGGAGATCTTGAGATGTTGATAGGTTAAAAAAATAATTTACTGTCTAAAAAGACAAGAATCTCTGTTTTTAAGTAAAATTTTCTTATAATTAACGAAATAAAATTTTACTACAAAATTAGCTGTCAAAATATTTACGTAAGTTGCACGTATGTTAATTTCGCATACTTCAACCTAATAAAAGTGTCAAGTTACAAATCAGTGCGGCCTTCAGGCTGCACAGCTGAGTAATCTAATATACCTTGATAGAATTTTAGAATAAGTTTGGCAATGAAATTTCCATAAACAAAATTTACAAATTCAGTAATACAAGGAACAAATTTATTTAAGGTACCTGCTATGTAAAATTAGAATGTTACGATAGTGTTAAGTTAGTGTGAGCTTCAGGCTGCATAAGATAAGCAATCGAGACTACTAAAAAAAATTTCAGTTGATGAAGTTGCTTATGAAACTTTCATAAACACAATTAGCAAATTAATCTAACCTAATAAAATTAAGAGGTCACTGAAGAAAAATTAGTCAGTGCGGCTTTCAGGCCGCACAGTCTGGGACTTGCACTTGCTTGACATAAACACAACTAACAAATTTATTAATATAATAAACAAGTTTGTTTAAATTATCAATCTAATAAAATTGAAAAGTTACGGGAAGGTAAGAAGTTGGTGCGGCAGTAAAGAGTCAGTGCGGTCTTCAGGCTGCACAACATGGACAATCAAGAAAGCTAAAATAAAATTTTAAGCTAATGAACTTGCTTAGGAAACTTTCATAACACAATAAATTAATTTATAATAGTTAATAATTAATTTATTGTGTTAATTAAATTAAATTAAATTTACGGGATGAAAACTCATCAGTGCGGCCTTTATGCCGCATAGGTTGAAAATTAAGTACACCAAAGAAAAATTTGGTTAATACTATTAACAAATTTATTAATACAATAAATAAATTTACATAATTAAGTTATCAACAGAATTAGGAGGTTACGGGAGGGTAAGATGTCGCTGCGGCTTGAAGGCCGCATACAAATTCAAGATAAACAACGCACTACCTAGACAAATAAATTCAAATTTTTTTTTGGCAAATAAACTTGCTTGTAAAACCTTCAAAAATACAATAAAAATATTTATTAATAAAATGAACAAATTTATTTGTTACCAAACAAATAAAATTACGACAAAGTTGAAATTATAAAAATCTTCAGTGCCCAAAAATCCTTATAATACAATGAACAAAATTATTTTAGTCAGCACCCTAATAAATTTGAAAGTTGCGAGAAAACAAATTAATTTAAGTTATCAACCTAATAAAATTAACAGATTAGAGAAGGACAACAAGTCAGTGCGGTCTTCAGGCCGCACAATCTGGGAAACCGAGTACACAAAAATATTTCGTTTAATGAATTTGTTTCTAAAACTTTCTTAAACACAATTAACAAATTGATTAATGCCTTGAACAAATTTTTTTAAGGTAACAGTCGAATAAAATTGAAATGTTATGAAAGTGTGACAACAAGTCAGTGTAACCTTTAGAACGCACAACATGGTCAATCAGAAACACTACAAATAATTTTCAGTCAAGGAACCTTTCATAAATACAATGAACAAAGTTATTTAAGTTACCAACCTAATAAAATTAGAATATTATGGGAAGATGACGAGTCAATGCGGCCTTTAGGCCGCACAGCCTGTACAATTGTGTACATAAAATAAAATTTCGATTAATAATTAAATTAGTTATACAACTTTCGCATAAGTAATAATCGAAATTAAAGTTTCGATATTAAAAATTAAAAATTTTTTTCAAAGAGTGGAGCCGGCCGCAGTTACGTTCAAAGTGTGTAACTGTTATCATATCATAAATTTATTTTATATAATTTTTCTTGACCAGAGTTTAGAGTAACAACTTTGGTAACAACGTACAAATTGGTGATTTATGCTGAAAATCACTTGTTTGACATAAAAAGCCATGGGCGGGGCTATCCTTATGAAAACAGCCAATAAAATAATCGCATTATTTAAATTTTTAATTTAAATTTAGAATTAAAAAATTCTATTAAATAAATGGGACGATGAATAAAAGCAGGAGTTATGGATAGAAACAAAAGAAACTAAGAGAACGAATAAACAAGAATTACACAAATTGTAATAAAAGTTCTTAAACTAAAGAAGATAAATTTTAGACAACAAAATTAAAAAAGTAAAAAGTTGGAATTTGGATTATTTTTGTATTGTCTAAGTATTTTATTCAAATTTTCCAAAAATGTTTACAAAAATTCTGTTTTAATAATTATTATATTAATTTAAAAAATTAAAAATTTTTTTTGTTGATTTTGAATAAATTACCAATTATGTGGCTTCTCAATTTTTGTAAACTTAGGTACTAATAAAGTTTTTAAACCAAAGAAATAAATTTTATAGACAACAATAAATTAAGAAAATTAAAAATTGAAGACTGAAGAATTGGAATTTGGATCATTTTTGCATTGTTCTAGTTTTTGGTTTCAATGTTCCATAAATTCTCATTAACATTGATTTAATAATTCTGTATTTAAAAAAAAAAAAGATAACAAAATTAACAAAAATTAAAAACTGGAAACTGGAGAATGAAAATTTAAATCACTTTCGCATTGTTCAAGATTTTGCTACGAATTTTCGAAAAATGCTTATGAATTCTGATTTAATAATTTTTGAATTTAAAAAATTAAAAAAGAAAATACTGTAAGTTTTGAATAAATTACCAATTATGTAGCCTCTCAATCAAAAATCAAAGAAAAGAAATTTTATAAACAACAAAATTAAGAAAATTAGAAATTGAAAACTGCGATGAATTTGAGTTTAGATTACTTTTGCATTGTTCTAGTTTTTTGTTTGAATTTTTTAGAAATTCTCATAAACTTTGATTTAATAATTTTTGCATTTGAAAAAAAAAACAAAATTAAAAAAATCAAAAACTGAAGACTGCAGAATTAAAATTTTAATCAATTTCGCTTTCGTTCAAGTTATTGGCTCGAATTTTCCAAAAATGCTCATGAATTCCGATTTAATAATCATTTTTTTATTTGATAAATTAAAAAGAAAAATTTTTGTTGCTTTAGAATAAATTGCAATTATGTGACTTCTTAATTTTTTGTGATATTTGTTAAGTTGTAATAAAAGTTTTTAAACTAAAAGCAAATAAATTTTATAAACAAAATTAAGAAAATTAAAAACTGCAGACTGGAGAATTGTAGTTTAAATCATTTCTGCATTGTTCAAGTTTTTGGTACGAATTTTCCAAAAATTAAGGTTTTGAAAAATTAAAATAAAAGATTTTTCGTAGTTTTGAATAAATTACCAATGACGTGGCTTTTAATTTTTGTAAACTTCGTTAATAATAAAATAAAAACTTGAAGACTAAAGAATTAGAATTTGAATCATTGTTGCATTTCCAAAAATTAAAAAAAAATTGTTCAAGTTTTTCGTTCGAATTTTCTAAAAATGCTTATGAATTCTGATTTAATTATTTTTGAATTTTTGTAGTTTTGTATAAATTACCAATGATGTGGCTTCTCATTTTTTTGGAAACTTAGTTAAGATAACTAAATTGCAATGAAAATTTCTATATAATATTTAATAATAATAAAATTTCTATATTACAAGAAAATAAATTCTAATTTTACAATCTTCAGTTTTCGATTTTCTTAATTTTGTGGTATGTAAATTTTATTTTTTTGTAGCTTAGAAATTTTTATTACAGTTTAGTTACCTTAATAAAGTTTACAAAATTTGAGAAGCCACATTATTGACAATTTATTCGAGACTACCAAACTTTTTTTTCTTAATTTTTCAAATGCAAAAATTATTAAATCAAGAGAATTCAAGAGAATTTTTGGAAAATTAGAACCAAAATCTTGAACAATGCAAAAATGATACAAATTCTAATTCTTAATCACTAATTTTTTATTTTATTATTCACAAAGTTTACTTATAAAAATTAAGAAGCCACAGCATTGGTAATTTATTCAAATCTACCACGATTTTTTTATTTTAATTTTTCAAAAGCAGAATTTCTTTGGAAAATTCTGATTCTTTTAGTCTCCAATTTTTAACTTTTATTAACAAAGTTTACAAAATTCATAATTTATTCAAAACTATCAAAATTTTTTAATTTAATTTTACAAATGCAGAATTGTTGGAAAAAACGAACCAAAACCTTAATCAATGTAAAACTGATCCAAATTCCATTTTTCCGGTCTCCAGTTTTTAATATCCTTAATTTTGTTGTCTATAACATTTATTTTCTTGTAGTTTAAAATATTTCATTACAATTTAGTTATCTTAACTAAGTATAGCAAAATTGAGAAGCCACATCTTTGGTAATTATTTATTCAAAACTACAAAAATATTTTATTTTAATTTTTCAAATGCAGAATTTTTGGAAAATTCGAACCGAAAACTTGAACAATGCAAAAATGATTCAAATTCCAATTCTTTTAGTCTCCAATTTTTGATTTTATTATTACCAAAGTTTACAAAATTGATAATTTATTTAAAACTACCAGAATTTTTTTATTTAATTTTTCAAATGCAGAATTTTTGGAAAATACTGTCCAAAATCTTAATCAATGTGAAACTGGCTAAATTCTATTTTTCCGGTCTCCAGTTTTTAATTTTCTTAATTTTGTTGTCTATAAAATTTATTTTCTTGCAGTTTAAAATATTTCATTACAATTTAGTTATCGTAACTAAGTTTACCAAAATTGAGAAGCCACATCTTTGGTAATTATTTATTCAAAACTACAAAAAAATTTTATTTTAATTTTTCAAATGAACGAAAACTTGAACAATGCAAAAATAATTCAAATTCCAATTCTTCAGTTCTTAATTTTCTTAATTTTATTGCCTTTAAAGTTTATTATCTAATCAGATGTGTAATGTCATAAGATTGAACCCCCCCCCCCCCAATCCAATCTTCATTGTATATTACAAATATAAACAAGAAATTATTAATTGTTTTTTATTCCATTTTGTAATATTTTGTTGACAAAATTTTCTTTTGTTAAAATTTTATAGGTTTTAGAATGTCACCACCTAGGGGGGGGGGGGGAGGCTGTAGTCTCCACCTCTCAGTTTAAAATAAATTATAAATTTAACAGTTTTTTAAAATACATATTTTCGTTATTTCGTTATTTCAGTAGGGAATTTTTTAATTATTTTGTTATAATTTATATTTATTATTGTCATCAACTAGCGGACGTAAAGTAGCACTTTTTCTCAAAAAAATAGAAAAAACCCTTCGTTTTCGGAACATTAAACTACGAATCTTGTCAAACAATTTCCTATTCGTAGCCGTATAAAAATTTAAATTATGCAATTTTGCACCTTTAAGACCCCCCCCCCGTCCCACTTTGTTTCTTAATTTATGTTTTGTAAGCATGGCGTAACTGTGATGGGAATTATTTATAACTTTTAAACAAATTTTTCTCTAAAATCACCATTGCTGCCATTATAAGATGTTTTACATTATGGATGTCTACAGCTTGCCTAAGTTGTGCGGCCTGAAGGCCGCACTGACCCATCATAATCACTGGCTGCTTTTAAGTTGGTAAATTAAAGTCGACCCATCAAAACTACAATAAAAATTTTATTTTAATTTTTCGAATGAACCGAAAACAAGAATAATTCAAATTCCAATTCTCCAGTTCTTGATTTTCTTAATTTTATTGTCTATAAAATTTTTGAATAAATTACGAATAATGTGGCTTCTTAATTTTTGTAAACTTTGTGAAGGTAACTAACCCCTTTGGAGGAGTCTGGCCATCTCGAGCAACACGAGAAAGATTGTTCCAAATTAATGATGCAGCTGTGCTTGAACAAGGTCATCAATGTTTTACTCATCCGTTCTTTGCACTCCGATTCCTCCGGAGCTGGATGACAAAAATTTGTTCATTCAACAGTTTTGGCAAACAAAGCGTTCGTGCGAACCAAAATTGCTTTATTTAACGTTGAAGTTTGGGATTATTTTGTTAAAATTTTTGACGTGCCATAAGTTGGCAAAATATGAAAAAAAGAGTCAATCCAAATTGCCTAATTGCTTAATTTTTGTTTAGTGTAAATTGCAATAAATACGCACATTAAATTATAGTTAAGCTTGATCGATTTGATTTTAATCACCGAGCAAGTAGCGGAGCACGCACATGCCGTATAGTAGTTTGAGAGATGGGAAAATGACACCGAGAAGTGAAATCGATAGCACAGTAAAGTTGGAGAAACTGGCTCGAGCTTAACGAAATTTCCACTTATGTTAAATTAAATTAAAACAAAAGAAAAAAATTGAAATTAAAATTGGACAAGATTCCTCAGCCCCGAAATGCGATAATCACGACACTTTATTTTAACAGTGAAATTTTTGCACGAACGCAGGTTTTCTCTTTTTTTTCCGTTTCCCATTCGGTGCACAAGTTGATATTTTTAGTTTAACTTGACTTTAATTCGAAAATGAACAACCTGGATTTATTTTAGATCATTAAATGTAGTCCGATAAACGCGACCTACTAATTCAATTAGTGCTTTTGGAACCCAAGAACATAGGCTATCTCATTTCGCTCTTTCCTTATCGTTTGATAAGATTAAGTGTCCTGGTTTATCTGGCTAATTGGTAGTGGACTTAAAGCTGTTATTCTCTTACATTTTGCTCTTTGTCCCTTATCGGTGTCCCCTCGAGTGTCCTTTCTTATGAAAGTTGTTCGAGGAGAAGAATTAATTAAAACGATCGTATCTCACCGTTATTGGTCACCCTTACACGTTAAACTTAAAAGAGGAACAAGAACAATGGAAGAAAACCCCAAACGTTATTCGGTCGCTGCAAAAACATGTTTCCGGATGTGGTTTCGCTCCAGGGCAAGCTCACTACGCAGAGTTGTTTCTAATCGTTCACTGGACCTGGATTTCATGCTAATAATACGTTCCGTTCCATACTTGACAAAACATTCATATTTTACTTAATTATTGCTGTTGTTCCAATTTAATTAATATCCAGCACAACAATTTCAAAATCGTCTTCGAAAAATTCGATAGAGTTATTAAATAATAAATCACATTCTTCAATTTTAAAACGGAAAGCTACTGTTATTTATGCTCACTTTAGGGCATCAAATATTCTCACTGCAACTAAGCGTAAATTATCTCGAATTCTTCTACAAAACAAAGAGTTCGCATTTTTCACCAACGCGTCTTATTAGATTAACGAGCCAGTCTTCAGGGGCGGACTCGTGGCGCTAATTTTAATTCCTCCGTTATGGTCACGACCTCTCAACAGAATAAATTGCGTACCTACCCATAAGCAATCAATTGTTTCAAAACAGAAGTCTCTCAAACTGCACCGACAGTGATAATTAATCGAAACGCGTCACTAGTTAAGATTATTTTGAATTTATATTTTTTTAATCACAATTCAATTGTTATTTACAAGCGAAATCAAGAGTTTACTATCCGTTGATTTCGTTGAACGAATTATTAAATAAAATTAAAATCAAATAATTCTCTGTGTTACCGAGAGCCGGTTAACCACCTCAATCGTCATCTGACCTTTTCAAGGATGACTTCGCTTAAGCTGCTATTATTAAGTCGCTGTATACAAAAAACCTCCAGCCTCCCAGTCACTCTTGAAAAAGTAGGAAAGAAATTGAAAATTAAACGTTTAAGTGCTGTCAAAGGCCGCGTAACCACATTAATCACCACCTCATCTTTTGGTAAACATATTGTTCTTCTTTAACTTCTTTGAAATATGTTTAAACCTTATTTTTATCAAATCAAATATGTAGTAAAATCACGATAATACAGTACACAAACAATATTAAAACATATTCTCTTTCCTACTAACCCCCTCCCCCGTCAATATCAAAGTAGTTTTATGTTCCTTAAATTTTTTATTAAAGAATAAAACGACCCACACAAGCAATAGCTTTTAATCAGAAAATAATATAAAATTTTAGTGATGTTGTAATGTCATAAGATTGAATACCCCCCCCCTCCAAATCTTCATTGAAATTTCATTGTATATTAAAAAAATCAACAGGAAATTATTTATTGCTTTTTATTCATTTTTGTAATATTTTGTTAACGAAATTTTTTTCTGTAAAATTTTATAGCTTTTGAACTGTAACCACCTAGGGGGCGAGGGGGGGGGGGGCGTAGTCACCATCTCTCAGTTAAATAAATTATAAATTTTATAGTTTTTTAAAATACATATTTTCATTATTTCATTATTTCAGTAGAAAATTTTTTAATTATTTTGTTATAATTTATAGTTATTATTATCATCAACTAGCGAACGTAAAGTAGCACTTTTTCTCACAAAAATGGAAAAAAGAAAACCTCTGTTTTCGGAACATTAAATTGCGAATCTTATTGCGACCCGTAGTTGTTAAAAAATAAAATAGTGCAATTTTGTAGCTTTAAGACTGTACCCGGCCTGCCTTGTACCTCCCCCCCCCCCACCTACTCGGTTTCTTAATTAATATTTCGTAATCATAGCGTAACTGTGATGAGAATTATTTATAACCTTCAAATAAACTTAAAAAAAAAATGACCAAACGTTGCAGACGTAAATTGGACCATTTTTGCTTCAATAGTATATTACATACCAAGGTAAAAAATAGTTTTTGTTGTTCGGTCAGCTATAGCGCAGTGCTGCAATAATAAAGTTTGCCAAATTAAAAAAGTAATAATTGAAAGAAATAATTATTATCTTACTTAAAATCAAATCTTTGAGATTTTAAGTGATTGCTTATCCCTTGCGAGTCAAATATAGGTATAAATTATGCGGATCGCTCAAAAAAGTTGGGGAATTTTAAGTCTACAAAGCTGGTTATACTCAATATGTCTCTGGGTTTGTTGCCACCATGAGATGTTTTAAATTGTGGACGTCTACAATTTGCCTAAGTTGTGCGGCCTGAAGGCCGCACTGACCTATCATAATCGCCGACTGCTTTTAAGTTGATTAATTAAAATCAACCCATCACAGGTAAGTTTATTTCAATTATACTGTATACAAAAAACCTCTAGCCCCCAGTCACTCTTGAAAAAACTTAGAAAGATATTGAAAAAGGCCGCGTAACCACATTAATCACCACCTGATCTTTTGGTAAACACATTGTTTTTTAACTTCTTTGGGATTTGTTTAAACTTTATTTTTATCAAATTAAAAATGTAATAAAATCAAAACATGCACTCTGTTTTACTCTCCGCACCCCCCCTTATCAAAGTATTTTTTTGTTTATTAAATTTTTGATAAAAGATTTGTTAGGGAATAAAGCGACCCACACAAGTAATACCTTTTAATCAGAAAATAATATAAAATTTTAGTAATGTTGTAATGTTATAAGATTGAATACCCCCCCCCCCATCTTCATTGAAATTTTATTGTATATTAAAAATATCAACAAAAAATTATTAATTATTCCTTTTTGTATTATTTTGTTAACAAAATTTTCTTCAGTTGAAATTGTATAGCTTTTAGGATGTCACCACCTAGGGGAGGGGGGGCTGTAGTCACCACCTCTCAGTTTAAAATAAATGATAAATTTTAGAGTTTTTTAAAATACATATTTTCATTATTTCATTACTTCAGTAGGGAATTTTTTAATTAATTTGTTATATTTTATACTTTTTATTGTCATCAACTAGCGGACGTAAAGTAGAACTTTTTCTCAAAAAAATGTAAAAACGGAAAACCTCCGTTTTCGGAACATTAAATTACGTATCTTGTCAAATAATTTCCTATCCGTAGTCGTTAAAAAATAAAATGGTGCAATTTTGTAGCTTTAAGACTGTACCCGGCTTGCCTGCACTCCTTCTCCTCCCCCCTACCTACTCGGTTTTTTAATTAATATTTCATAAGCATAGCGTAACTGTGATGGGAATTATTTATAACCTTTAAATAAACTTAAAAAAAAATGACCAAAAGTTGTAGACGTAAATTGGACCTTTTCTGCTTCAATAGTATATTACATACCAAGGTAACAAATAGTTTTTGTTGTTCGGTCAGCTATAACCTATAACGCAGTGCTGCAATAATGAAGTTTGCCAAATTAAAAAAATAATAATTGAAAGAAAAAATTATTGTCTTACTTAAAATCAAATCTTAGAGACTTTAAGTGATTGGTTGTTTCTTACAAATCAAATATGGGTGTCAATTATGCGGATCGCACAAAGAAGTTAGGAAATTTTATATCTACAAAGCTGGTTATACTTAATACGTCTCTGGGTTTTTTGCCATTATGAGAACGTCTACAGCTTACCTAGATTGTGCGGCCTAAAGGCCGCACTGACCCATCATAATTGCCGGATGCTTCTAAGTTGATAAATTAAAGTCAACCTATCACAGGTAAATTACCTAACGCACCTTCGATTGTTTCATTACAAGTTACCAACCTAAAATAATTGGGAAGCTATGGAAGAATGGGGAACCTAAGCAATCTAGTTATTTATCTATTTTCCAAAAGAGTTGAGAAATTTTATGTCTACAAAGCTAGTTATACTTAATACGTCCTTGGGTTTGTTGCCATCATGAGATGTTTTAAATTGTGGACGTCTACAGCTTGCCTAGATTGTGCGGCCTGAAGGCCGCACTGCCCCATCATAATCGCCGACTGCTTTTAAGTTGATAAATTGAAATCAGTCCATCACAGATAAGTTACCTAACGCACCTTCGATTGCTTCATTTTAATTTACCAACCTAAAAGAATTGGGAAACTGTGGGAGAATGGGGAACCTGGGCAATCTAGTAATTTATCTATTCTAAATCATTCAAAATAACAGCTCCATAAAATTTATTGTGACAATATACACGGTAGTGTAAAAATTTAACTCAGATTCATAGGCAAATTTCTTAAAATTTCTCAAGTTTCTTCCGCAAAGAGAGGGGAGGGGGCTAAATAAATTTATCAACTAAAATAGCATAGCAGACCAATATGTTTTTTTTTAAAGTTTTTACTGTAGTTTCAAATGTAAAGTATGTTTTTGTTCTTACAGTAGCGTAGCGTCAAGGGGGAAAGGGGGTTCTCACCATCTCAGTTAATTTAAATTTTGTTTGTAAAACTTTAAATGAACAAAATTTAAAATGTAAAATTATTAGGTTTGTTTGTTTTTGGTTTCGGTTTAAACCTTAAACCAGAAAAGTTAGAAAAAAAAATTATAAAATAACTTTTTAAGCGCTGCTGAAGAACGGAAAATCACATTAATCGGCCGCTTGACCTTCAAATAATCCCAAAATAAAAAAATTTGCTGGATAGATTACTTTTCCAGACGCAAAATATATGCCCCATTTTTAAGATAATCTTAGTCTAAGCTGCTATAATAAAAGTCACTCTTAGATATCAACCTGGGAGGTCTGGGAGGTATGAAATACGTGCACTGTTCATTCCCGAGCTAAAACTGAAAAAATATTCAGTTTCCTATACTGATGTTGAAAGTATTTTATAACTTGAAAATTAATTTTTTAACTGCTGGCGAAGACCGAGCAGCCACCTCAATCGCTACCTGATTTTTTGTTAACAAAAAATAGTAATTTTTAATCATTTTTATAGCGATAGTTGAACTGAGCTGAACTGAAACTTAAAAGATAGGTGTGTTTGTTCCGGGGGGGGGGGGGGGCTAAAATATTCTTTAAATCATTCTGTTACGACTCTCGGTTTCTCCAAAAATAGTAGAATATAAGCGAAAAATTGATGAAAAACATTGGAAATTAATTCTGCCTATTAATTAAAAATAGGAAATCTAATTTATTATTATTATTTTTTGAAGATGCATAAGCTGCTGTTATAAAAGTCGCTGTTACTTACATAAAATGTAGGTGTCAAACCGGGGGGTCTGGGGGGTATGGAATACCCCCCAGTGCACGTTTAGCTTAATAGACATAAAAACTATTAATTTTCTAATATTCCGAAAAAAATTAAGTATATTTTGCAAACGCTTAACTGTGTTTACGAAATAATCAATACCTGCGGGAGCAAACAAAGTTGAATTTCAATATTTTATAACTTTCCAAATAAATTTAAAAAAATTAATTAAATTAAGAAAATTTAATTTTTACATTTTTAAGCCTAAATTAAGAAAAATAGCATTGCAATATATATAAAATATTGAAATTAATGCTTTTAATTGCTTAAACTAAGCAATTACTAAAAAAACAAATAAAAAAAATAATATTAAGTTTTTTTTTAAATATTAAGTATAAAGGAAGTTCCGGAAGTTTCGAAACATTTATGCTGCATTTGTCAGCAGTTTTTTTCTAATTTTATATTTTAATTAAATAATCAGTGCGGTGGTTTCGCTTCTGTTTAACTTATCGAATATAATAAAATATTGTCTGTTCTGCTCATTAATCAAAAAAGACAAACTGAAATTTACCGCGCTGGAAGTTTTCGAATTAATATTTTATATTAAAATTTAAAATGTATTTTTAAATTAGGCTCCCAAGGACGGCCAGGAAGCTAATCCGCCTCCGGCAGTTTTAATATAATTTTACGTATTCTTAGAGAAAAAATAAACAAAAAAAAAATAAAACAAGCGAACGGAATTACTTGAACCAATTAGAACGCAATAACAATAAAATAAAAACTTTTCGTGCAATAAAATGTTTATAACCAACATTAAACTTTTATTTTCAATAATTTATTGTGATGATCTGAAAGTTTTGAAAACTTTTATTATATCTAGCGCAGTGGGTGAGCCCCATTATAAAATTTTCAATAAACACATCAGTCGGCTACCGAATTTGAATATTATGTATATTACACTACAGCAAAAAGGAAAGAATGCAAGAAATCAGGAAGAACAAAAAAGAGAAAACAATTTAATTTAAAAATTATTACGGGTCAAACAACTGGACGACACTTTTTAATTTAAAATTTTTTGATTATTATGCGACAAAGCATTAATAAATTTGAAAGTTAAATGAGAAGCAGGGGCTTAAAACTTTAAAATATTAACTCTTATTTTTTTTAAGTTTATTTAATAAAGTGCAAATTATGCAAAAGCGATATCACTTTGTTAACATCTTTTTTTTCGGTATTAATTTTATTTATGTAAAATTATGCACCATTTGCATTCCTCCCAAACGATTTCTAAATCTTATTAAATGTGTGATACGTAAATGGGTCGTAAAAAAACAAGAAGGGGTTTAAAAACATGCAATATAAAAATTAACAACCAATTTGTTATATTCACGAGTACAGCTGATCAATTACCTGGCATGTGGAAATTGAATTTTTTGAATTTCGCGCGCTCGATTCGCAAGTACGTACGTAGGAGAGACCGGAGTTGGTTAGCGTATGGGTTTTGAAAATTCGGTAGCGCATTCTTGCGCTTAACCCTCGTCTGACCGACAATTTAACAAATGGTACCTGGTAGATCTAATGACAAAAAGGTATTTTGATTACATTCTGACACCTTCGATTTTATCGATCCGATTTATTGGTCGTTATTTTTTACGAGTGTAATGACATTTCTGTATGGGTAATCTATCGCTTCTGTGTCAGCACCAGTTGAGGAATGTTCGACAATGGCAGTTTTAAAATTCTTTTGTTGGAGCCACCCCTGTAGAAAGAACAAACGCAGCCAAATCAAAATTAATTATTAATTTTATTAATTACGTGTTAAAAAAGTACATTAGATTTTAATTCGTTATGAAGACATTAGGAGGGATTTATGTATATTCCGAAATTAACTTTCACTGATTACGGCAAATTTTTATATCGCGTGTCAACATTAAGTAAAACGTCTAAAAATATGGCCCCTTAAATACTCGAGATTTGCGAAAAGGAAAATTATTTTTCTTAGTTTTTTCTTAAACTCGATTTTATAGTTCATCTATTTCAAACATGAGTAAATAGGTTAGGTAATGTAAACAAATATGTACGACTACGCTCGTATTGGTTTTTAAATGTTTACATGCTCTACAAATATTTTATTTTAAAAGCCGTTTGTTGTCCTAACCTTTTACCTCAATGTCGCATTGCAGATTTTTGTTTTGACTAGCGAAAATAAATGCTAATGCTTCTGTTCTATTGGGAAATTTAAAAATATTTCAACTCTTCGGTCAGTGTAACAATGCTCATTTAAGTGTATAATTTATATTCATTTACTTTTCTTAACGAAGCAACAGCGATTGCTCGCTCTTGGTTCACCCTTTGAATTTGAAAAAAATTCAGCTCATCGTTAGCTTTAATTAAAAGACTCTTTGATTCTTTATTTCACAATAGCATCGTTATTTTTCCTACTTTAATACATCCGGGAGCCTTTTCTCTCGGGAACTGTACTTTAAATTCCAAAAGCTAGCTAACGTGATGTACAAATAACTACTACGGACAAGCAAGTGGCTTAATTTTCCTAAAATCAAAGCAGTTTATGATAAAATATCTTTTATATTAGAGAACTTGATTGATCTTGTTGTGCGGCCTGAAGGCCGCACTGCACTTCACTAAGGCAAACAAAGCCATGCTGCATATTTAAATACATTTAGATGGGCGGATCCTAACTACAACTGAAGAGCGAAGTTACTGTCTTCGATGTCGAGCATCTAAACTTCAAGGAACATATCCGGAACGCAGCGGTTCAAAAACAAGAAGAAAATCTTCGTACATGACCTTCACATAAAACCCAACAAAGAGAGACTCCTGAGAGTGTAAAGGCAGAACACTTTTTGAGTGTTAAGTATTTAGACAGGCAGCGCTGATTTTGGTATCCGTGCCAAGTTGACTGACAGGCTGGAGAACCTATTGCAGACAAGTGAACGCGCAGAAAAACACTTTGGAAAAATTGCAATGCGGATAGCAGTCGGCCGGAGTTAGCCAATAGAGAAGGCAATTCCTATCTAATTAGAAAAACATGGCGAAGTGAATCCATCTCAATTACATCTTATTCAGGCATTTACCGCCTACCTATGCTTTAACGCATATGCCCACGAATGGATTAACGAGTTTAAGAGTTTAAAAATGAACTTTACAAAGTTTCTTAGAAATTCCACAAAAAGTCAAGGTCTAAAAAGAAAAGAAAAAAAGCGTAAGACATAGAAATTAAATACATTTAAAACATCATTAATTAAATTTTATTGTTTCTCCCCCCCCTTCCTTTTTGACTGTTAGGTAAAAGAAAATAGTTTAGTTTCGTAAAAAGAAGTTTTCGTTACATCACTGAGAAAGGGGAGAAATTTTTAAACTATTTTTACGTAAGATGGGTGGAAAATCAACAAAGTAATATTATGTGCTCTTACATAGGAGGGGGGGGGAATTAAAATTTTTTTAATTACTTTTAAAGAGCATACTGCACATTTTATACAAAACCAGTTTTTTCTGTCCGTCATTCCTTCCACAACGAAACTTAGATTGCTTTCTATCAAGTTCCTAGCCTAAGAAAAATTAGTAAGTTATGTGAGTGACGTATCAGTGCGGCCTTCAGGCTGCACAGTTTGGAAAATTATATCTCCTCTGGAAGATATCAGAAAGTAAATCGAAGAAAAACATTCAATTATAAAATGCGTTTTGAAGAAAGTGAGAAAGATTACCACGGGGGGGAGGGGAGGGACAAAAATTTTAAGGAAGATCTTGGAAAACGTTTACATTTCCAGAACCTCTAAAAACTAGACATAAACAAGAAAGTCTGGAAAAAAAATAATGGGCTAGAAATAGTGCGATAAACCCCCCCTCCCCTCCCCGACATTTTCTTTTAGTAAACAAAGAAGTGCACTTGATACTTTTCCCTATCATGTGTCTACATGACAATATCCGGAGAGGCTGCGTTGGTTTTGGTATCCACGCCATTACTTGACTTACAGACCGGAAAAAGGACGAAAACCTATTCGGGCAAATAACCGCCCACGAAAATACTTTTGAGAAATAGCAGAATAAGTTGGTTAATAGAGAAGGCAACTCTTGTCTATCATCACAGATGGCGTTGCCGAAAAGCATGGCGAAGTGTATTCATTCAAGTTCCATCTCATTCAGACGTTCATCCGATACCGAACTTTAACCCATGTGCGCACGAATGGATTAACAAGTTAATGGTTTAAAAATAAACTATCCACAATTTCTTAGAAAGTTGACAGAAAGTCAAAGTTCAAACAGAAAGAAGAAAAGCGTAAGATACAGATTTATTGTAAGTGCTTTTCCAAGACGTCGTCAAATAAATTTTGTTTTGTTCCCCCCCCTCCCGATCGAGTGTTAGGTAAAAGGCAAAAGTTTAGTCCAGAAAAAAGAAAATTTTGTTACATAACTGAGAGAAGGGAAAAATTTCTAAATAATCTTTACGTCACAGGATTGAAGAAACAGCAAAATCTTACGTACTCTTACATAGGAGGGGGGGGAGTCTAAAATTTGTAAAATTATCCTTAAAGAGAATACTGTATATTTTATAGAAAATCAGATTTTTCTGTCGATTATGTCTTCTAGAATGCAACTCAGATTTGTTCTTTTAAAATTATCAACCTTAAAAAAATTAGAAAGTTACGCGAGAGTCGGGTCAGTGCGGCCTTCAGGCCGCACAACTTGCAAAATTAATCGCAAAAAAATTTTTGAATTATATTTCCTCTGGACGATATGAGAAAAGAAAAAACCTTCTGTTTTGAACAGAAGAAGAACATACACGACAGTTTTCTAGAGAGGGGGGTGGGGGTAGAAGAAAACAACAAAAATTTTCAGCAAAACTTTAGAAAACGTTTACATCTCCAGAACCTGTAAAAAAGTAGATCTAAATAAGGCTGTCTGGAAAAAAGGAATAATGGGGTAGAAATAGTGCGCTAAATGGTACTACATACCCTCCAAGCCCCCCGTACTTCAAATTTTTTTTCTGGTAAGCACGACTTTAATGCGGTTAGATAAAAAACAAAATTTTTTGTAACATTTTTTGAGTAGCTTTTCATATCATTCTTAAAAGGAAAAGAAGATAATTGAGATAATCGAAGATAAATTAAAGATTGCGTTGGAAATTGAAAAATAAGATGGTAAAAAATAAAGTAGGTTAGGTTAACCTGACATTACGACCGCTGATATCTGAACTTCAAAAAAATGTTTTGTTACAATTCCAGCTCTTGAAGCACTGTCGTAGACTGGCGGTTGAGCGTTAGACTGATATACGGCTATCGTCAGTTAAAATCCAGAGAAAATTTAGACGTTTTCAACCGTGTCTCTTTCACAACGTGCAGAAATATCTTTGAGGTAATACATTTTCAAATAAAAGCTTTTCCTGTTTGCACAGCTTCGCTATTATTATAAATTTATCAACTGTCACTTTAGCGTCTGAGACGTACAGAGCTAAAGTATTTTTGGCCAATCGACTGTTCTGACTTTGACTTCGTTTAATTTGATGAATTTTTCAGGAAAACATATAATAGTATATTGTCGTGTTTCGAAACAATAAAAATTATAATTCATTTATTTTGTAAATAATTTTAAAGTTTGAATTTGTTTTATTGTTTATTTGTATCATATTGTATATAAAAATGTTTGTTAAATTAATTGCTATGTAAATAAGGTGGGGAGAACAAAAAAGTAAAAAAAGAGTGGGGCTTACATAGAGATACTTGGGCTGACGCCTTTACATCGAGTAGACTAGCAGACGAACATCATTCCCGCAATAAAAAATTTAAATTGTTAATGGTTTGAAAATTAATAAAATAACTTAAGTTGAGTTGATGTTTTTGTTTAATTTGATGTGTAAAATTACGTCGCATCAAATTTGTTTGACCAGATGCCAGCTGCAATACCACATGCGAAGCGTGCACGTGCACTTGCAAGGCCAAACATCACAAGGTAAAAGTTGCACATTTGAAATTAAATATTTACGCCACAAAAATTTTCAATTTTATTAAAAATAAAATAATCGAAAAAGAGCTGATAGCTATAAAAAATTGAATGAATCCGACCAAAAAAGAATTTTTAGAATTGAGCAAATTTTATAGATTTGTATAGCTCGGGTTATTGCAATATATTGCTAGGCCGGCATTAAAGTAGCACTTTAGGTCTTTCAAAGCCTCAGCAACTTTTGTTTTGGTGCTTTTCGTTGAGATGAATTCTAGCAGAATTTTCTAAAGGAACTGAAGTACTCAAAATATATTTTTACTTACGCTTATACAAACCGGGGGGTCTGGGGGGTATGGAATACCCCCCAGGACAACACGACAAAAGTAAAAAATCAATAGAACGTTTGTAATATATTGTCGTGTTTTGAAAAGCTAAAAACCATTATTTGTTTGTAAATGTTGATTATTTATTTGTAAGTACGCTGTACATATGATTTTAAGTGTAAATAATGTTGTGGCAATCGTGCTGAAGGTATTAAAGAGTGGAAGGTTAAAGTCCAAGAATGGCAGACGTAGCAGAAGGATTGTTATTCCCGCTACGCTAAATTATAATTTGTTTTGATGATTTCTATTATAAAAAAAACTGATTTAATTTGTATAAAAGTTATTTATTTTAATTGGTGAAGTACTAATTGATGAAGAATTTGTGATAATTTTGGTCGTTGCGTGAAATAAACTTATAAACAAATTTGTTAGACCGGCGACTATATGTGGATCGCACGTGTAACCCCGATGCCATAAGGTAAAAAATTTTTATGCAAGCCAACGTTTAAAAATTATACAATAAAAGTACGAAAATTTACATTTTAAATTTAATTCAAAACCTTTAAGAGTCTCATTGCTTGATAAATAATAATGGATGCACCCAAGCGAGAATATTTTTATCTATCCTAATTTGAGTGATTATAATTTTGTATAAAAATTTTAAATTTAGTTTTTGGTTACATTAATTATTGATTTGTGTAAGTCAAATCTGATTGGGAAACCTGAATCTTGTACTTTTTCCATGTTGAAAGAATTCTTTAGGATTGAAATTTTTTAAAAATTAACCCGGAATTATTCAGCGCAGGTCATACTGGTTACTTGTAAAATGTTAAAACCTGCAGCAGCACCTGAAATGCTTCGATTTCTGAACACAACCCAAAGATTCATCTACATTGGAAAGTTAAAAACTTTCCACGTCTCCAATTTTTGCTACAAATGACTTTTTAAGTAACCACTTTTTAGAATACCAAATCAAACACGAAGTTTGCGCGATCACTTTTTGATTGTCCAAATTTTTGAATCGAATTTAATGCCGAAGAAAGCAGCCCTTTTTCGGAAAAGTTATCATTTCACGTTGAAGTGGCACTTTTTATCTTCCATTTTCGGCGATTCTATTATTTTTTACGTTAAATGCGAAATTTGTATTCATATGATCTGGTGTACGCGATTTAACTCAAGTTTGCTTATAAATGATCTACTTTTGCTGCACAAAAAATCATTGCAATACATATTTGTCGAAAATGTGGTCGATTGGATGGCGTATTTTATTCAAACTCGAAAATTTATTTAAATAAGAGATACCTAGGCGCGAGGGGTGCAGTGCTTCATCCCGCGCGTTAGGGTTAATGTTCGCTCTTTTGCAATTTCGGCTGACAGTATTATTACAATTGCGAATATTTTTCTTAAATAGAAAAATATTGCTTGACAGACAGATTACATAAATTGTCAGTTATGTAACGAGGGTTTACGTTAGATTTAAATTTAAAATCCTGTTTATCAATTTCCTCGCAACTTTCGTTACAAAAACGTTTGTACATCCTCCCCGCGTCCTCCGCCCGCTGCATCGACGAAATTAAGCCGGCTTACGACAAAAAATCAAAAATCAAAGACGTTTCGACTATCACACCATCTCTGTGGTGGTATATTTCAAGCAAGCGTTTCCTTCCAAGTGAAAGCGTAACAAAGGGTCTAAAGATAAATACAGCACAGCATAGATAAACAAGAAAAGCGAAGAGATAACCCTAGCAATTTCCTCGGGAAACGAATAATTGATAAACTTAGGGCTAACGCACTAAAGCACCTCGGCCTAAGGAATAATTTTCAAAACAATGCGCCGTATGTTCTCTCGGATATTACTAACAAATAAATACTAATGTTAGTTGTTGTAACTAGTGGTAGAGGTTAATAGTGCACCACAATTTATGGTACATTCGAGTTAAGGGTTGTTACTCTAACAATGTTGTTAAAAGCGTCATAATAAAGACAATTAATGTGCGCCAGTTGCACTAGACCAATTTTCAGTAGTTAAAAATTTTCTGACAAATTAATTTATTGCCAGCTATTGTGCACATTTTTACGTAGAAGTATCGATTTCGCCCTTAAAGGGGAAAACCTGAAGTTACTTCGCACCCAAAATTCACTAAAAAGTATTTTTATCAATTCAAATTTGACTTAACATTCGGTTAGACGCACTTTTAATTGGTGCATTCGTACCATAAGCCGGCCCTGCAAGACGCGGTATTAAAAAAAAATTTTAACTTAAAATTTACGGTTTTTTATTTGAATAATTATTTTACGCGGCAAATTACGGTTGGCGGCAAAAGTAAATGCTTGGGGTTGCTAACAACGTTAAAAAATTTTCATTTGTTTTTTTTTGTTTTTACAACCAAATTTAACCTATAATTCATAAAAGTTGATCATAGTAATTATATAAGCCTAAAGGGACGGTCGCAGTTGCCTTCTTGTCGTGTGACTGTTAAATTCACATCATAAATTTATTTTAAATTGGATTACGTTTTTTATTGACAAAATTTTTGCCAAAATTGGGGCAGTTTTGTTGTCTCAGAGACCCCGACTTTTCAAATCCAAAACTTTCAAGTTCGAGCGGCTTCAGGAATGATTTTAAAAAATTAGTAAATTCAGTTTTAAATCTTTAGATCTGCTAAAAGAAAACTATAAAAATATAAACATTATGGATTTTTTAATTACGGATTTTTTAACCGACCTTTTCTTATATTTGTAATTTACCCCCTAAACTACCATAATTTCATTAAAAATTTTTTAATTCCTTGAAAACATTTTGGGTACTAATCCTATCTGTTCATTTCTTTGTGGATTTATTTATTTTATTTTTTGGTTTGAATGGACATTCAAAAAGAGTCAGGGAGTGTTTTAAATTTAAATTCCCCCCCCCCCCCGGTGCGTAATTCTGTGACAAGCAGCTTTAATTATTCTTAAAAAAAATCTACTTGAAAATAAAATCAGCCAAACCGGATTTGTACACAAACTTCTGGTCTTCACAGCAGGGAAGCCGGGGGGGGGGGTTACTAGAGAATATTCAATTCTTTACAGACTCTCCGGGTTGCATTACATAAATATAAATTAATTTGTACTTACGGATTAACAGCTTTACATTTAATTTGATCAATTCTACACAGATTATGCACACAAATGTATGATTTTTAAAACTGGGGGTCTGGGGAGACGGGGTGAAATATTATAGTTTATTTCAAATGTAATACACACAATTTTAGAGATATTCCATACATGATTTATTTATTTTTCTAAAATTTATTTGCTTTTTCTTTAAAACTAACACAACTGTTTGCTACTGAAACTGAGACGTCTGGGGGTTTGGGGGTTTAAAGCACTCTCAGAATTTTATACATCTATACATTATCGAGGTACTGCGGTTTCTTTGCCTTAATATTACTGTTGCATTGTTCTGAAATATTGAAAATCATGCACAGATTATGTACTTATACCTTCGGTCCCTGAAACCCCCAAACCCCCGGTTTGTATTATCGCGATTTAGATTTATTTAATCTGAAAAAACGCAAGTTTCACATTAAATAACATTAATTACACACAAATCATACACCCAAAAATTTTAATTTATAAAATCGGGTAGCTTGGAGTTATTAAATAACGCCCCCCTCCCCCACCCCCGGAACCTAGTAATTATGTTGAAAATCAGCTGGTTAGCAATTTACCTGTATTGATATAATTGTAGTTTCATAAAAATAATGTAGTTAAAAAAATAAACAGTATACCATATATAATTACAATATTTGGTGGGGGGGGGGGGGTTATAGCTCCACAATCTCTGGATGTAAGCTGTTTTCAATGTATTTTTTAAAGTGCAATTCTTGCAAACACAGAACTTGCATGCGAAATTTCGAACTCTAAAATCAACAGGTCTCGGTGAGAGGAAGGGGGAGATATTGAATACACCCCCCCCCCCCCGTACTGTTCAAAATCATCTTGATGAGTTCTGTACAATTTTGTTTTGTTTCAAGTTGACAATAATAATAATAATAATTAAGTATTCAAAATTTAATTATGATTTAATATTCACTCTTTGGAGGGGGGGGGGGTTAAACTAAATCTCACTCCCTTTCTGTTAATAATATTCTAATATTCAGCTAGTAGTTAATTTGAAAACTTTTTCAATTGGGAAAAAGTTATACCAATAATTTTATAAATTATGTATTGGCAAAATTAATCTAATCTTAACCTGGTTCTGTGATTGCATTCCGATATTTCCTAGTTACATTGTAATTAATATTAAATTAAATGAAATTAAAGTAAATTGCTAAAATGCTCGTATTTTTTAGTTTATTTAACCTGATAACATTTAAAATTAATCACAAAATAAATTTTCAATCTGAAAATTTCATAAAATCGTCTGCGGCGCCGTTAGATAAATAATCAACTAACGTAATAAAAGTTTAAAATGCGATTTTTTAGAACAGTCAAAACTGTCGGTCGGTGTAGAGAGCTATTTAATAAATTTTTTGCTATAAAAATTTTTTGATGTCAGTGCGGTCCTGCGTGACGATAATGTAACAGAAACAAAGCGAGAAATCGTGGGAACACTTTGGGTTAATTCCTTTAATTCGCTTATCGATCCGTTTATTTATATTTAATCAACCAATTAAAACTGTTTATTAGTGAGATTTCCTTAAAATTTGACCGCTAGGCGGCCATAACGCCATGTTATTTAAATTTAACTTATAAAACTTTCAGGAACTTCAGGTTTGAATTTGCTGAAAGTCTGACTAGAGGGAAATTATTAACTGGAAATGTGGGATAATTGTATTCAAAAGGAGTCAGAGGGACTTTATACAGAGTTGGATGTATTTTCAATTTAAATTCACCCTCTCCCCCGGTGCGTATTTCGGTGACAGATAGTTTTAATTATTCGGAGAAAATTAAGACTGCTTACAAATAAAATAAACCAATGAAGTTATGTACACAAACATTTAATTTTTTAAACCACCGAGGTAGGGGGGGGATAGATCTAATTATTAAAACTTAGCGGTTTCGGGGGGGGGGGGGCAGTTTAATTTTGCATTTTATTTCAAGTGTATTTCAAATGTAGTATTAACTCTGTTAATTTATGTTTTTCTAAAATTTATTTGTTTTGTAGACAACTTTTGTTTTCTGAAACTGAAAGGTCTGGGAGGTCTGGGGGTTTAGAACACCTTCATTGCTTTATATATTTATGAGTTATCGAGGTTCTGGTTTGTTTACCTTAATATTACTGTTGTACTGTGCGAAAATAATAAAAATCATGCAGAGATCATGTACATAATACTGTTGGTTTCTGAAACCGGAGTATCTGAAACTGAAACTCTAAAACCTCCGGTTTGTATTATCGAGATATGCTGGATTTATTTAATCCGAAAGAATGTAAAAAAAATCAATCACACACAGATCATACATCTAAAAATTTTGAGATCTAAAATCGGGTAACCTGAGGGTTTTCAAATAACTCTCCCCCCCCCCGCAACTTAGTAATTGTATTTAAAATTAACTGGTTAGTAATTTCACAGTGCAGTTCCATAAAACAATGTGGTTTTAATCTAATTTAAAGAGTATTCTATATAATTACTAAAACCACAAAGAAGAGGGGGGGTGTAGAAGTATTATCCATGACCCCAAGATCTTTGGGTGTAAACTGCTTTTGATGTATTTTTTTAAGTAAAAATTTTGCAATCACAGAACTTGCTTACAAATGTTCGTACTTTAAAAAAATCAAGAGGGGGGGGGCAAACCCCTTCACAATACCTTATTAATTATGTTTAAAATCAGCATGGTTAGCTTTGTAGATATTTGTTTTGCTTCGAGTGGGAAATAATATTAATTAAGTATTCAAAATTTAATTATGATTTAGTATTTTGTCTTAAAAGGGGGGGGGGAGCGCTTAAAAATTTTTTTCCTGTTTATAATTATCTAATATTCTAGCTAGTATTTAATTTGAAAAATGTTTCATTTCCTAAAGAGTTATAATAATAATTGAGATGTGGAGTAATTGTATGCAAAAAAAGTCGAGGGCATTTTATACAGAGTGGGCCGTAATAACAATAATTATCTATTTGAAATTTAAATTACCCCCCCCCCCCCCCCCCCCGGTGCGTACTTCTGTGATAGACAGATTTATTATTCTGAAAAAATAAAGACTGCTTAAAAATAAAATCAACCTAGCAGATTATGTACACAAACTTTTGATTTTTACATAAGTGAAATGAAGAGGGGGGGGGGTCTGGGAAGGTTTACAATACTTTTGCAGACTTTCCGGTTTGTATTGGAGTAATGTAATTTATTTTTACTGACTGATTGACAGCTTACCATTTAATTTAATCAATTCTATGCTGCTGATGCACATATACTTTCAGTTCTTAAAGCTGGGGAGGGGGGGGGTGAAATATTGTTTTGCCCATCAAATGTAATAGTCACATTTTTAGAAATATTCCACACATAATTTATTTTTTTTTAAATGTATGTGTTTTCTAAAATGCTAATAACACAACTTTTTCCCACTGAAACTGAGAGGTCTGGGGGTCTGGGGGTCCAGAACACTTCCAGCACTTTATGCATCGATACATCCTTGACGTTCTGGTGTATTTACCTTAATTCTACTGTTGTACTGTGCGGAAATAATACAAATCATGCAGAGATGATGTAGACCTTCGGTTGTTGAAACCAACGGATAATTCAAAACAAATAGAAGAGTGACAGAACAGTGCGGCCTTTATGCCGCACAACCATGGTAATCGACTTATATATGTCATATATAAAAAACCATGTTTGTCTTTCTTTACGTAAGAAACTTCAAATTGGGTCATCTTAAGTTACGGCTTTCGAAAAATTCTGAACAAATAGGAGAGTGAGGAATCAGTGCGGCATTTAGGCCGCATAACCAAAGCAATTGACGTGCATATGTCATTTATAAAAAGCCTGGCTTGTTAGTTTTATATAACGAACTTCAGATTGCGTTATTTTAAGTTACCAACCTGGAAATATTTAAAACCTTTGGAAGAGTTACGGGTTAGTGCGGCCTTCAGGCCGCACACACCGGACAATCGATCTCCATATGTCATATATAAAAAGTCATGCTTGTTTTTCTTTACGTAAGAAACGTCAGATTGCTTTATTTTAAATTACCAACCGCAAAAAATTTGGAAGTTATAGGAAAGTGACAGAGCAGTGCAGCCTTCCGGCCGCACAGCCAGAGCAAATCAACATTCATATGCTATATATAAAAATAACCTTGTTTTTCCTTACGTAACAAACAGTTACATTTTAGATTTACAACCTTAAATTTGGAACTGATTGAAGACTGACGGATTAGGCGATGGCCTTCAGGCCGCATAACCAGAGCAATTGACTTTCATATGTCATATATAAAAAGCCATTTCCTGTCTCTCTTTACATGCATCGATTCATCATTGACGTTCTGGTGTGTTTACCTTAATACTGCTGTTGTACTGTGCGGAAATAATACAAATCATGAAGAGATGATGTAGATCTTTGGTTTCTGAAACCGAAGATTCCAAGACTGAAACTCCAAAACGCCCGGTTTGTATTATCGAGATATATTAAAATTATTTAATCTGAAAGAATGTAAATTTTTCATTGTATAAAATTAATCACACACAGATCATAGAGCCAAAAATTTAGATTTTCAAAATTGGGTAGCCCCTCCCCCCCCCGTAATCTAGTAATTGTGCTTAAAATTGGCCGATTAACAATTTTACTTATATATTATAATTGCAGTTCCACAAAAAACTTCATTTTAATAGTATACCATATACAATTACAAAAGCCGGGGGGGGGGGAAGTTATCTATTACTCTACAATGCCTGAGTCACAATCACAGAACTTGCATACAAACTTTTGTATTTTAAAATCGAGAGGTCGGAGAGGGGGAGGATCTTCCTCTTGATAATTTTTTAGCTAACAGTTAATTTAAAAAATTTTTCATTTCCTAAAGAATTATACTAATAATTTATTATATAAAATATTAACCCGTAAAATTGATTGCATGCATACATTTTCCAGCTATGGACATTATTAATTAAATAAATAAATATTAAATTAAATAAAGTAAAACATCCGACGATAGCAAAATGCCACTGCTGGAAGCTTAAGAAAAATTTCGTCTTTTAGTGTTTATTTAACCTGATGACATTTAAAATTTAATAATAAATTGTCAAAACAAAGTTCCGATTGTTTGCTCGATTGGCGAGAAAGTTTAACCGGAATAAAATTTTATAAAATCGCCTGCGGTGTCATTAGATAAATAATTGCCAAACGTAACGAAAATGAAGAATGCTATCTTTTGGAACAGTTGTAGCTGCCGGTCGGCGTAGAGGGCTACTTGAAGAAATTTTTGCAACAAAAATTTTTGGCGTGAGTGCGGCTCTGCGTGGCCTTGCGAGACCATAATGTAACAAAAACAAAGCGAGAAATCGATTCCTTTCATACGCGAAAACACCGAAGTAACGGCAAAATATTTGCACAATAAATCGAGCGGAAAAGAATAGCAAAAGCTCCGTGTTTGTCTTTAAAACTTTCAGTCGACTAAAATTCAATAAAATGTAAAGGAAACAAATTTTTATCGAGCGAATTAAAATTCGAATAACCGCAATGAATTAATATTATAAAAAGTTGAGCAATTTTTCGATTTTCCGATCGCTTACCCTCCTGGTCCTGGTTGTGCGTTTGGGCGGCGGGGGATGTGCGTACCTGAAAGAAAACAAAAAAAATTATTAGAAATTTTGTATGAAGAAGTATCAACATTAACATCAAACAATTTTCACAATCAAAAAACCTTTCGGATTTATCAAAAAATCTAATACGATGAATTTTCCTCGTCCGCTTCCTTTGGCAAATTTGAAAGGATGTTTCATTTAGGATGAGAGTTATCCAAACCAATATTTATAAAGCGATCGTTTTTAACGACGATGAATAAACACTTTAAATGAAAATCCAAAGATGTACAACTTTCTTTGGCCATCGATACTGACATGTCGATACAAAACCGAACAAAAATATATTTTCCACAAGTTTTTCTACTAAAAGATTAAAAGTATCAGATTTCTCATAGAATCGGACCCCGAATCAAATATTAAATTTTGAAAAAAATTCATTCGATCGGATGCGGAAATTATTACAATCGCTTGGACAAACAAATTCACTCGAGGAAATTAAAAGAATAAAAAATATTTTAAATCTGCTGGCTTTGATTTGTTTCATTTTTGATGTACCAGAAAGTCTGAAAATTAGAGCAAGACGACAACATTTTGTTATCAATTCGATGGAATTAAATTGAAACGCTTGATGCGTTTGATCAAACATAATTTTTGGGGAGTATTTTTAGCTCCGTTTCTTATTTTTTTGTTGTTGTTAGTTTTCTTACTTCAAACATTGAATTGGAAATAATAAGCAGGAGTTCTTTCATTTGGAAGTTCAAATTAATTGGCTAAAAATCGACTTCGTTAAAAAACTGGAACAAGAACTTTTTATTGAAACTTTTCATCTCCAATGTTTTCTAGAACGTCTACAAATGTTTTTGATTTGTAAAGAAATTTATTTATTTTATACCAATATTTTAAAAAAGAAATTTTTTTTGTGTAGATCGCTGCTGACCCAACTCAAAAGTTTAGCTTAGCTAATAAAAGAACTATTTTAAAAACAAATTTGTTATTAATTTAATTTTTTTAATGCTGTAGATATATTTTTCAGCAAAATGGATTCGTTTTACAAAAAATATTAGTAGATTAAAGATGTAAAGAGCACAAATCTTTTTGTAAAATGTTTCGTTTAAAGGATACAGGAATTGCAAAAAAGTATTTTACTTCATTTAATTCGTAACTCAAAATTTTTTGATTTTAGACTAAAAAAGTTTAAATAAAATTTGTTAACAATTTTACTATCTTAAAAAAAGTACTGTAGGTTGTATCCTGAAAAATCAATAGTTTCGTTGCTATGGCAATTTGAATTTTAAAATTAAAGAAAATTACTGTCAAGAGATCTGCTTCATAAAGTTACATTGTACAACGATTACGGAACACTCTGTATATGGTATGGCCCAGGAAAAAGCAAAACAGATTTTGCGTACTTTTTCATGAGATAGATAGCTAAGTTAAAAGTTATAAAGGTAACCCAGTCCACGCTGTAGCTAACAGTAAAAGTATTATTAATTAAATTTCATACTTACGTTTTTCGTTTGAAGAAAAATAAACATGTTTTATTCGGAGCAAATGTATTTTTTGTAATTTTTAAAAAAGTTTAATTTTACTTATTAAGCAATATATAAATTTTTTAAAAGTACTAAATATTTGGTTTTCTGCCAGTTTTTGTGAAAGAAATTATTTTGCTTTACTGAAATTGTATGAAAATTCTTAGAATCTCGAAAATCGAAAGGATTTATTAGAGACCATGGAAATCTTTGAAAATTGCACTTGCATAGAAATCTTTGAAAATCACTATAATTTCAAGAAAATTATTGAAAATATCTTGAAAAAAATTTGAAATCCTTGCATTTTCCTGAAAATTTCTTAAATTCCTCAAAAATCACCGGAATTCTTAGGGAAAATTTAGAATTCCGAAATTTTAAAATTCTTTGGAAATACTTGGAATTTCTTGGAAATTGCTCGTTTTTAAAAACTATTGAAATTTTTTAGACCTGCATATTTACTTGCAATTTCTCTGGAAGCTTTTGAAATTTTTTGGAAATTCTCTGATAATTACTAAAATTAATTGAAAATTACAGAAATTCTGTAATTCCTTAAGAGTACCTGAATAATTTTAGAGTCAATTAAAATTACAAATAAATTTACAAATAATTCCAAAATTATTGGAATTCTATCGAAATCTTTGGATTTCCTTGAAAATTTCTGAAATTTTATGAAAATTCCTGCACATAATTTTTTTAAAACACAAATTTTCATAATAAAAAATAAGTGAATAAAATTCTTTACATAATTTTACCAAAATAAAATTTTTAGTTTAACCAAAAATATTTTAATGCATGGAAATTATAGAAAATCTCCGGAATTCTTTAAGAAGCTTTGAAATTGCATGTAAACTTTTAGAATTTCTTGAAAATTCCTGAAATTTTTAGGCTATATCTAGAATTCTAATGACATTGCAATTTTAGAAATTCACAAACCACGGAAACCCTTAGAAAACCCTGATATTCTATGTAAATCATTAGAATTCTGTGAAAATTACTGAAATTCTGTAACTCTGTAATTCCTAATTTTTTGAAATCTAATAAAATTTGCTGGAATTCTTTAGAAATTTGTGAAATTAATTAAAAATTTTCAAAAGTCTATGGAAATCATTAAAAGTTATTGTAAATCGCTTTGAAACTTTTTGAAAATCTCTAAAAATTACGATAATCCTTGGAAATTAATACTTTGGTATTTCATAGAAATTATCAAAATTCTGACGAAATTACTGAAATTCTGTAACCCTGTAATTTTTTTAATTCATTAAAATTTGCAGGAATTTCTTTGAAATTCCTTAAAATTATTCAAAATTATCGTAAATCTTTTTGGGAATACCTGAAAATTCAGAAAATCCTTGAAAACTGCAAATTACCTCTTTTCTCTGTAAATTGGTAAAAAAATAATTTTAGAAAAAAGAAGCTGGCGGCAGAAAGTTGAATGTTATAAAACTTGATTGCCCTGGTTGTGCGGCCTAAAGGCCGCACTAAACCACCACTTTCGTGTAACTTCTAAATTTTCTTAAGCTACAAACTTAGAATAAACCAATCAGAATCAATGAAAAACAAGCAAAAATGTCTTTCTTCTGCCGACTTTATTCTGACGATGAAAAACTATAATATTTTCAGTTTGATTCCTGAAAAATCTGCTACCTTTCATTATCTTTTTAATTTTACATTCTATACTAAATCTTTTCGAAATTAAAAATTTTTATTTAAATTCGGAAACCCGAAATTCTTTGGAAATTGCTGGTAAACTTTAGAAACTATTGAAATTTTTTAGATCTGCATTTACTTGCAATTTCTCTGAAAGCTTTTGTAATTTTTTGGAAATTCTCTGACAATTACTAAAATTAGTTGAAAATTACAGAAATTATGTAATTCCTTAAAAGTTCTTGAATAATTTTGGAGTCAATTAAAATTCCAAACAAATTCCCAAATAATTCCAAAATTATTGGAATTCTATCGAAATCTTTGGATCTCCTTGTAAATTTCTGAAATTTTATAAAAATTCCTGCACAGGAAAAACAATTTTCTTTGAAAAAAAAACAATCTCATATAAATAACTTTTTTAAAACACATAAATTTACATAATAAAAATAAATGAATAAAATTCTTTACATAATTTTAGCAAAATAAAATTTTTAGTTTAACCAAAAATATTTTAATGCATGGAAATTGTAGGAAATCTCCGGAATTCTTTAAGAAGCTCTGAAATTACATGTAAACTTTTAGAATTTCCTGCAAATTTCTGAAATTTTTTGGTGATCTCTAAAATTCTTATGACATTATTGCAATTTTAGAAATTCACAAACCTCGGAAACCCTTAGAACACCCTGATATTCCTTGTAAATCATTAGAATTCTGTGAAAATTACTGAAATTCTGTAACTCTGTAATTCGTAATTTTTTGAAATCTAATAAAATTTGCTGGAATTCTTTAGAAATTTGTGAAAATACTTAAAAATTTTCAAAAGTCTATGAAAATCATTGAAAGTTATTGGAAATCGCTTTGAAATTTTTTAAAAATCCTTAAAAATCACGAGAATCCTTGGAAATTAAATACATTGGTATTTCATAAAAATTATCAAAATTATGTAGAAATTACTGAAATTCTGCAACTCTGTAATCAGTAATTTTTCAAATTTATTAATATTTGCAGCAATTTCTTTGAAATTCGTTAAAATCATTGAAAATTATTGTAAATCTTTTTGGGAATCCCTGAAAATTTCGAAAATTCTTGGAAATTGCAAGTTTTCTCTTTTCTCTGCAAATTGGTAAAAAAATAGTTTTAGAAAAAAAAAGCTGGCGGCAAAAATTTGAATGCTATAAAACTTGATTTACCTGATTGTGCGGCCTAAAGGCCGCACTAAACCACCACTTTCGTGTAACTTCTAAATTTTCTTAAGCTACAAACTTAGAATGAACCAATCAAAATCAATGAAAAACAAGCAAAAATGTCTTTCTCTGCCGCCTTTAATCTAGCGATGAAAAACTATAATATTTTCAGTTTGATTCCTGAAAAGTCTGCTACCTTCCTTTATCTTTTTAATTTTACATTCTATACTGAATCTTTCGAAATCAAAAATTTTTATTTAAATTCGGAAACCCGGAATTCTTTCGAAATTGCTGGTAAATTTTAGAAACTATTGAAATTTTTTAGATCTGCATTTACTTGCAATTTCACTGGAAGCTTTTGGAATTTTTTGGAAATTCTCTGACAATTACTAAAATTAGTTGAAAATTACAGAAATTATGTAATTCCTTAAAAGTTCCTGAATAATTTTGGAGTCAATTAAAATTCCAAATAAATTCCCAAATAATTCCAAAATTATTGGAATTCTATCGAAATCTTTGGATCTCCTTGTAAATTTCTGAAATTTTATGACAATTCCTGCACAGGAAAAACGATTTTCTTTAAAAAAAAAAAACAATTTCATATAAATAATTTTTTTAAAATCACATAAATTTACATAATAAAAAATAAATGAATAAAATTCTTTACATAATTTTAACAAAATAAAATTTTTAGTTTAATCAAAAATATTTTAATGCATGGAAATTGTAGGAAATCTCTGGAATTCTTTAAGAAGCTCTAAAATTGCATGTAAACTTTTAGAATTTCCTGCAAATTCCTGAAATTTTTTGGTGATCTCTAAAATTCTTATGACATTATTGCAATTTTAGAAATTTACAAACCTCGGAAATTTTTAGAAAACCCTAATATTCTATGTAAATCATTAGAATTCTATGAAAATTACTGAAATTCCGTAACTTTGGAATTTGTAAATTTTTGAAATCTAATAAAATTTGCTAGAATTCTTTAAAAATTTGTAAAATTGCTTAAAAACTTTCAAAAGTCTATGAAAATCATTGAAAATTATTGGAAATCAATCACGACAATCCTTGCAAATTAATACTTTGGTATTTCATAGAAATTATCAAAATTCTGTAGAAATTACTGAAATTCTGCAACTCTGTAATTTGTAATTTTTTTAATCTATTAAAATTAGTTGGAATTCTTTTGAAATTTCTTAAAATTCCATGAAAATCATTGAAAATTATAGAAAATTTCATTGGGAATTCCTGAAAATTCCGGAAATCTTTGGTAATTGCAATTTAGGTATTTCATGAAAATTATTAGAACTCTAAAAATTATTCAAAAATTATAATTGCAATTAATTGTAAATGTTTTTATAATTTTTTTTCTGCAAATTGGTAAAAAAAATGCTGGCGGCAGACAGTTGAATGTTATAGAACTTGATTGACCTGGTTGTGCGGCCTAAAGGCCGCACTAAACCACCACTTTCGTGTAACTTTTAAATTTTCTTAAGCTACAAACTTAGAATGAACCAATCAGAATTAATGAAAGACGAGAAAAAATGTCTTTCTTCTGCCGCCTTTAATCTGGCGATAAAAAACTACAATATTTTCAGTTTGATTCCTGAAAAAATCTGCTAAAATCTGTACTGTGGACCTGTAATTAATTTAAAACTGTAAATTACACTACGATTGAGATCCTAAGTGAAAACCTGGTATTCCTGACCGGGGGGTCTGGGGGGTATGGAATACCCCCCAGGCCAGTCCATTCAATGTGGTTTAAAACATATTATTGTAATTAATTGTAAATATTTGGATAACATTTTCTTTTCAAATTGGTGAAAGCTAATTTTATAAGAAAAGAAGATGGCGACAAAAAGTTGACTGGTGTGGAACTTGAATGAACTGGTTGTGCGGCCTAAAGACCGCACTCATCCGTCACTTTCTCATAACTTTTAAATTTTTTTAAGTCATTAAGACAAACAGAAACTTTTTTTCTGGCAATAAAAAATTACAATATTTTCAGTTTGATTCCTGAAAAATCTTCCACCTTTCTTTATCTTTTTAATTTTATATTCTATACTGAATCTTTTCGAAATCAAAAATTTTTATTTGAATTGGCATTTTATTTTTCAGTAAACTTGTTTTTATTTTAAAATTAATATAAATAAAGCAAATGAATTGGCAATTAATCACATGTGAAAAACAGTGCATTGTTTTTTACTTTTCAGTTTTCACTTTTTTTAGGCTATTAAAATTTGCTGGATTCTTTTACAATTCTTTAAAATTCTGTGAAAATTATTAGAAATTCGTTTGCAGTTATTTAGAAATCTTTAAAAATTTTGGGAATTTTTGGAAATTGTAAATTTGGTATTTCATGAAAATTCTTAGAATTCGGTAGAAATTACTGAAATTCAGCAATTCTGTAATTTTGTGAAATCTATTAAAATCTAGTATTTCTTCAAAATTTGTGAAATATTTGAAAATCCCTGAAATTCCATGGAGATATCTGGTATTCTTTCAAAATCACTTGTATTCATTGGAAATAATTAAAAATCTCTGAAATTTTCTAGAATATTCTGGAATTATTTTGAAATTTCTGGAAATCTTAAGAACTGTACAGAGTTCCTTAAAAATCTCTGCGATGCGTTAGATATTCTGAAGATTCCTGAAAATCTCTAGAATTCTTTGAAAATTATTGGAATTTCTAAAATTTCCGGAATATAATTTTTTAAAATGACGAAATATTTCCAAATTCAGTTTTCAATTGAAAACTAAAAAAGTTAAATTTTCAAACTGCCACAGACCGGAGACCGGAGAAGCAATGAGATTACTGCAATTTGTGGAAAGTAATAAAAAATTTTTTAATTGTTAATTAGAAAATGATGACAATTAAATTAAATTTAAGTCACGTGATACCTTCTATTAAAAGATTTTCAATAAATTCTATGACTCTCGCACTTCTCTCTGGTAAAATTGCATTAGAAGAACTATCGTTTGCAAAAATCATGACAATAAAGTCAAATATGGAACGCTGGAAATTCGTATTTGCAACGTTACACGTGGTGCATTTTGTTTTATTTCCGGTACAAAACTGCATTTAAAAGTATTTAACAGTAAGATTCGAAACTTTTGACCGGTGAAGAAAGCCAGCATTAAGTATTCGAGTAACTTATCGGCAAATAACAGTGAAACGTTAGCAATTGAAGTTCTGATATGACCAGGATTAGCAGCTTTCAGGTAGTCAAAACTCTGAGATTAATTAAAAGATTGCTGTGGATGGCGGTACTGGCAGAATAGCGACGAGAGTCTAAAAAGCGAAAAATTCAAAATTCTCTACAAAAATGTTTTTGTGATTGTAACTTTTTGACCTAATTCTCATTAATTTATTTTTCAATTTTATAATTCAATTAAAACTTCTTTTCTTTTGAAATTTTCATAAGCTTCAATTACAAGTCCATCGCAATGATTGGATTTGTAACCGGTGTACGTGAGTGTGAAAGTATATACTTCCTCAGTGCATAATGGAGATATTGGCCGCGAGCTTCCACTTTGCGAAGATAAATGATTTCCGCAAGGCGCTGCTGTAAACTTCAATCTAATATTATTTTTTATACAGTGGATATTTTTATAAAGACGACGACGTCCGAGAACCTCGTTTTGTTTGCTTGTAGTTGCTCTTTGAACCGTGAAAATTACATTTTTTACTACACCTACCTTTCGGAGCACAAAAATCACACCAAAAAGGATTTCTTTTTAAAGGAAGCCTAAATTAATTTATGAAAATGGGGAGGAAAAACGGTTTCTATTTTTATCAACCCAAGTCATAACACTTTACTTGAAGAGACAATTGTTCTAATTAGTTGATGATATCAGAACACTCAGCAAGGCGAAATCGTCGTCTTATTTATTTATTTAATCTCATTATACAATTTTCTTGCTGTGTCATACTTTTAAAATCTTATAATTTTTAAATCGCCTAATTTATTCATTCTTTTATTACCTCTTCAGGTACGAAATTAACACATCCTTATCGGCAAATCTGCTCGTTCAGCTGGACGAACGCTGCATTTATTTAATTAACTCTTGAGAATCATAACAAAGAAAGCCTTGGTTTGAATCCTCATTTCGAGTTTTTAACCAAAAAAATCTTTAGTATTTTTTTTTACTGTTTTAATTAATTAATTTAGTTATTGCAATGACGGCGATACAGCGACAGCGAAACGGCGTTGAAAAATGAGACATTCGAGAGATACTGAAAACACAAATATGTGAAAAGGAATTTTTAATTTTACGTCAAAGATCGGATTTCAATGCATTTAGAAAAAACATAGAACCTACAATTTTGTACGTGAGCACATAAACTATGGGAATTCTAGTGCGAATCTTCCATAAGATTGACTGAAACTGAAGTAGAAGCTTTAAGGAAAAGTCATAAGGAATAAAACGTTGGTTAGAATCCTTCATTCCGATTTTATGGCTAGAGAAAGTTTACTGGGGTTTTAAACAAAGCTGCATATTTTTAGCTAAAGCTGAAATCTAAAATTTTTTTGCAGTTACTGTTTTAATTAATTTAGGTTTTGTAATTACTCCTACGCGAAATGGTCGACGGCGAAACAGCGACGGCGAAACGGCGCGAGAAAATAACGCATCCGGGGGAGGAAAAAAATTTCATGATTTAATTTTAATTTATATCGAGTCCGCCAAAGGTAGTATTCTGAAAAGAAAAATTAATTGAAAAAGAAATATCTGAAAGCTTGAATTTGAGATTGGAAACCACGCTGTAGTCAAACCTTTAATTTCCAGGAAAAAAATTAAAGAAATTATTATAAATTTAATTTTCAAAATTTTGTAGATGCCACACTTAATATATCCAGCTGACGAGACCGTGACGGCAAACGGTTGAATGGTATAGAGCTCGATTAACTTGGTTGTGCGGCCTGAAGGCCGCACTAAACTGTCACTTTCGTGTAACTTCTAAACTTTCTTAGGTTATTAACTTAGAATGAACTAATCAGAATCAATGAAAACAAGCGGAAATGTCTTTTTCCGGTCGAGACGAGACATTGGCCGCAGACAGCTGAATGATGTGGAAATCGATTGACCTGATTGTGCGGCTTGAAGGCCGCACTAAACTATCACTTTCGTGTAACTTCTAATCTTTCTTAGGTTATTAACTTAGAATGAACTAATCAGAATCAATGAAAACAAGCAGAAATGTCTTTTTCCGGTCAAGACGAGACCGTGGCGCTAGATAGCTGCATGATGTGGAAATCAATTAACTTGGTTGTGCGGCCTTAAGGCCGCAATAACCTGTACCTTTCGCGTAGCTTCTAAATTTTCTTCGGGTATTAACTTACAATAAATATATCCAGCTGACGACACCGTGGCGGCAGACAGCTGAATGATGTGGAAATCGATTGACCTGGCTGTGCGGCCTGAAGGCCGCACTAAACTGTCACTTTCGTGTAACTTCTAAACTTTCTTAGGTTGTTAATTTAGAATGAACTAATCAGAATCAATGAAAACAAGCAGAATGTTTTTTTTCGGTCAAGACGAGACCTTGGCCGTAGACAGCTGAATAATGTGGAAATCGATTGACCTGGTTGTGCGGCCTGGACGCCGCACTAAACTATCACTTTTGTGTAATTTCTAAACTTTCTTAGGTTATTAACTTAGAATGAACTAATCGGAATCAATGAAAACAAGCAGAAATGTCTTTTTCCGGTCGAGACGAGACCGTGGCGCCAGACAGCTGAACGATGTGGAAATCAATTAACTTGGTTGTGCGGCTTTAAGGCCGCAATAACCTGTCACTTTCGCGTAGCTTCTAAATTTTTTTGGGGTATTAACTTACAATAAATATATCCAGCTGACGAGATCGTGGCGGCAGACAGCTGAATGATGTGGAAATCGATTCACCTGGTTGTGCGGCCTGAAGGCCGCACTAAACTGTCACTTTCGTGTAACTTCTAAACTTTCTTAGGTTGTTAACTTAGAATGAACTAATCAGAATCAATGAAAACTAGCAGAATGTCTTTTTTTGGTCGAGACGAGACCTTGGCCGTAGACAGCTGAATAATGTGGAAATCGATTGACTTGGTTGTGCGACCTAAAGACCGCACTAAACTGCCACTTTCGTGTAACTTCTAAACTTTCTTAGGTTATTAACTTAGAATGAACTAATCAGAATCGATAAAAACCAGCAGAAATGTTTTCATGATGAAATCATTCACCTGTAATCTGGCGATGAAAAACTACGGTATTTTCAGTTTGATTTCTGAAAAAGCTATTACTGGTTGTGCTGCTTGAAGGCCGCATTAAACTGTTACTTTCGCGTAACTTTGCGTAAATTTTCTTAGGATATTAACTTAGAATAAATATATCCAACTGACGATACCGTGGCGGCAGACAACTGAACGATGTGGAAATTGATTGACCTGGTTGTGCGGCCTGTACGCCGCACTAAACTGCCTCTTTCGTGTAACTTTTAAACTTTCTTAGGTTATTAACTTAGAATTAACTAATCAAAATTAATGAAAACAAGCAGAAATGCCTTTTTCCGGTTGTCTTCAATCTGGCAATAAAAAACTGCGGTATTTTCAGTTTGATTCCTGAAAAATCTGCTACTGTTACTTTTACGTAACTTCTAAATTTTCTTAGGGTATAACTTAGAATAAATATATCCAACTCAGGAAACCTTTGCGGCAGACAGCTGAATGATGTGGAAATCGATTGACCTGGTTGTGCGGCCTGAAGGCCGCACTAAACTGACACTTTTGCGTAACTTCTAAACTTTCTTAGCTTATTAACTTAGAATGAACCAATCAGAATCAATGAAAGACAAGCGAAAATCTTTTTTCCGGCCGCCTTTAATCTAGCGATGAAAAACTACAGTATTCTCAGTTTAATTCCTGAAAAATCTGTTACTTTTCTATTTCTTTTTAATTTTATGTTTCATACTAATTCTTTTCAAAATAAAATAATTTTATTTGAATTGGCATTTTATTTTTCAATAAACTTGCTTTTGTTTTAAATTTATTAATTTATTATTATAAATAAAACAATTGAAACACAGTAGAATTGATAATTAACCATACTGCTTTGTTTTCATGCCAGATTTTAATTTGACTTATCTTGTTTTTTATTTTAAAAAGTACCTCCCTGATTAGTTTAGTAGTAAACAAATCTCGGATTTTATTTTAACCTTTAATTTAATTTATTCGAGTGATTGTTCTGCCACTGGCCAGGACCTGCCACCTCACAGACCAATAAAAAGACCGTAAATTATTATTGTTAAAAGTAAATAATTTTAAACACTAATAAATAACTCTTAGGTAGAGCCGCGTTACCTATTAGGTAATGGGTAATGCGGTTGGGGGGGGGGGGAGAGGAGAGATTTATAAATCTAACATCTAAATCTTTAAATCAATACAAAGAAATCTATTTGTTACCTCAAATCCTCAATTTTTTAATTATTGCGATTTACCTATTTTTCTCTTTCTATTTTTAGATGTACCGAGTACATCAGATTTTACCGGTCATGACTTGGTGATAGATACTTTTGCTATTGTCTAAAATAAACTGCTTTCGGATTGTGGATTAAATTAAATAATAAAAGTACCGTGGACCTATAATGTTTTTAAAACTGTAAATTACACTACGGTTGAGATCCTAAGTGGAAACATGGTATCCCTAACCGGGGGCTCTGGGGGGTATGGAATACCCCCCAGGGCAGTCCATTCAATGTTGTTCAAAACATATTGTAATTAATTGTAAATGTTTATTGTAAAAAATTGGTAAAAAGCTAATTTTATAAAAAAAGAAGCTGGCGACAAAAATCTGAAGAGTGTGAAACTTAATTGACCTGGTTGTGCTGCCTGAAGGCCGCACTGAACCGTCACTTTCTCATAACTTTTAAATTTTTTTAAGTTATTAACTTAGATTGAACCAATTACAATTAATGAAGGACAAACAAAAACTTTTTTTCTGGTGATAAAAAATTACAATATTTTCAGTTTGATTCCTGAAAAAATCTTCCACCTTTCTTTATCTTTTTAATTTTATGTTTTACACTGAGTCTTTTCGAAATCAAAAAATTTCATTCGAATTGGCATTTTATTTTTCAAGAAACTTGCTTTTGTTTTAAATTTATTATAAATAAAACAAATGAATTGATTTATTCAAGTGACTGTTCTGTCACTGTCCAGAGTCTGGTATCTCACAGACCAACGAAAAAGCAGTAAATTACCATTGTTTTAAAAATAAATAACTTTTATTACCCATTAGGTAACAGTAGGCGAGTAGGTAAGACCGATAAGCCTGGGGGGGGGGGGGGATTTTTAAATCTACATAATAATTTAAAAAGTCTTTGAATGTATGAATTTCTTCATCAATATTTTATTCACATTTTTTGTGAATTTTCTCAAAATATTAATTTTTTAATCATTATAATTTCTCTATCTTTCTAATTTTATTTATTTTCTCTATTGTCTAAAATGAACTGTTTTCGAGTTGTGGATTAAATTAAATTATAGAAGACCGTAAACCTGTAATTTTTTAACCTGGAAATTACACCACGATTGAGATCTCACGTCAAAATCTTGTATTCCTGACCGGGGGGTCTGGGGGGTATGGAATACCCCCCAGGCCAGTTCATTTCATGATATTTAAGAATGATAATTGTAAATGTTTGGATAGCATTTGCTCTGCAAATTGATAAAAAAAGAAGCTGTGGAATCATGATTAATTAATGTCCTAGTAAATCAAGCCACCTAATTTCAAACTACTTTGTATAAACAATAATTAGTTGTTCAAATTAACATCGAGTGCTAACTTATTAACTCAATTTGAAAAGTCCAGCTGATGTAATGGCGTCGGTGTTAAATTAAGTGTCAATTTTGCAAGAAGTTTGTTGTATTTTAATTAATTAGAAGCTGTTGTTTGTAACTAATTTTACATCCGTTCGCCGGTATCTTATTTATTATTAAAATTGTATGGCATTTTTGTTACAATGTAACTTTTAACTTACAACATCCTTAAAATAAGTATCGAGAAGCCTTGTAACTGGCTCCGTGTTCGTCCGCATTATTCAAATAAATAAAGAATTTATTTTAATTGTTTTTGATAAAATTTTAATAATTTTTATTCCGCATTAAAAATTTAAAAATAGGAATTCGTTTAATTCTGCATAAGGTAGACAAACCAAAACAAAATCAATTCAATTAAATATTTCAACATTGCACAAATTTGTGGTGTTAGACCACATAATATTATTGAAATATTTGTTTCATTTAAAGTAAATATTTTATTAAAATAGCATTATTTTGTTGGTTGAAAATTTATAAAACCAACAATTCGAAATGAGGTATAATTTCGTTTAATTTAATTACGAGCTATAATTAATTTTACAACAAAAATTAAAATCTATCAAACATTGCCGAATAAATAATAACAATAATATTATTTTAAAATTAATAAATATTAGCAAACATTTTTTTCATTATTTCATCTGTTCTTATTGTTGCATGGGGTAAGTCTATTTGCTAAGATTGGATGCCCATCTGATTTACTTTAAATTTGTAATAATTTGTAAGCACTTTATTGTCCTAGGGCGCTAAAATTTAGTTTAACGTTATTTATTTTATTTTATCAATTACCAATCGTCAGTTGCACTTAATCAAAAAATATTTTTCAAGTCTAGTGAAGTCATTTGAGTTTGATTTAAATAGAGATATATTCTTTAATATTATTTTAGTTTTCGAAAGATATAAATTTTATATTTAACAATAAACCTAAAGAAATTTAGTTCGCTTCATGAGAAAAGTTTTAACAAAAACTTGAAAAACCATTAATAATTCCAGTTAGTCGAAATAATGTACAGCACAAAATGGACGTCGTTTCGAACACTTCTGTACGTCTACTTAATTATCGTTCATTTATTTTTATTAATTCATTATTACTTTTCTTGACGAGTTAAGCTGCATTTACAACCTCGCATTTATATTAACGTGACGCAATGGCCAATGCACAATTTGTAATTGTTGTCCATTTGGACCGATTTCATAGTTGTGAATTTATAGTTAAATGGGTGGCAGCATCCTTTAATTAAAATTTAATCTACTTTGAAAACAACCATTACAAATTATGCTACATTGCTCCCCTTACGTAAATTGGAAATGTTAATTTTAGTCCTTACTTTTGAGATTGTAAATACATCTTACTACTTTTTTAATTCGCTACTATTAATTGCCACCCGAATTAAAAAAATTATTCTGTTTAATTAATTTCATAAGTTCTTTCCATCTGGTGATCGTCATTTAGCTAAACGCGAACAAAAATGTAGATTTTTCTGAGCTCTACATTATAAGTTACTAAGCTTAAAAAAATTTTATTTAGATTCTACAAAATATTTTTTTTATATTTCGTTTACGCTTGAGCTTAATTTTGTTTAAATTACTTAACACACTTTTTTAGGTTTCTGCCTATAAAAGTATTAGTAATCTAAGTTTCTAAATTTGTAGTACACTGGGGGGTATTCCATACCCCCCAGACCCCCCGGTCAGCAATACCGTTATAAATATTCTCAGGATTCTTACTTTACCGACAAAGAGCTAATGCAATTGGCTTAATGATTCTGAGAAAATTATTGTAAAAAAGCTTTTAGAGAGATTTGATCTTTATCTTGATGGTATACACAGTTCAGATTTAGTCCTTTTATTCTTTCCTGAACCATACGAGCCATTTCCGCCTGATGTGTAGATTTGCATACTTCCCGTATTTATTGTTTAAGGTTTTTTTCCTGGCTCAGCCCGGATTCTAACTTTTGCTGAAGAGAAGACAAGAAAAGCTTAGCTTTCTCTGACATTCTGAACCATTAAACTATTCGAATTTTCAAAAAAGTAAAAAGTGGATTGTGGATCGTGAGATCTATTAAAAGACAGATACTTCTCTCACAATACATATCCAAAAAGTTACGGAAGGCTACTACCGCAGAAGCAGAACTCTGGGGTTGTTGGAGATGTCTGGGGATCACAAAAAATCCGTTTGAGAATAATTACAATATAATTAATATGAATTAATCTTCTAATATTTTTAAGTTGCAATTTTTTATAATAATATTTAAAAAACTTGGAGATTACAAGAGAAGGATGACTTGGCGCGGTGTTTAGGCCGCACAACCAGAGCAATCGACATGCAAATGCCATATTATATAAAAACCCACGTTTGTCTTTTCTTACGTAACAAACTTTAGATAGAAAGTAACTTAAAAAAGTTAGAATTTTTTAAGTATTTTTATGGTATTTTCAAATTTTCTAAAAAAATTTTAAATTTTGTTTGGTATATTTGCTCTCACTTGTTATTTTTACTGTTATACATGACTGAGGATCGCTAATAATCGTGAAATAGAGGTCTTTATATTATGTTACAGGTTTTTTGTTTTTTATTTTTAAGTAATTTTTACCATTTCTTTAGCGTAATTTTTTTAGAATTCTATTTTTTTGTTTATTCAAATATTCTAAGCTCAACCCTGTTAAATGTGAATTATTGTCATTTCGGTTTTGTTAAATATTATGTTTCTTCGTAGTAGATATGTATTATTTACTTAATAGTTAAAAATTTTATTATTTTAACATTTTGTTAAGTTTGATTATTTAAACTTTAGATAGCTTCATTTTAAGTTAACCTTGAAAAATTTGGAGCAAATAGAAGAGTGCCGGATCAGTACGGCATTTAGGCCGCACAACCAGAGCAATTGACGTGCATATGCCATTTATAAAAAGCTTTGTATATTTTCTTTTACTTAACGAACTTCAGATTGCGTAATTTTAAGTTACCAACCTGAAAAAATTTGAAAGCTGAGAAAGAGTTACGGATCCGTGCGGCCTTTAGGCCGCACAACCAGGACAATTGGCTTCCATATGTTATATATTATAAAAAGTCATGCTTCTTTTTCTTTACGTAGAAACGTCAGCTTGCTTCATTTTAAATTACCTAACACAAAAAATTTAGAAGTTATGTGAGAGTGACGGATCAGTACGGCCTACAGGCTGTCCAACCAGAGCAATTAACTTGCATATGGCATTTATAAAACGCCTTGCTAGTTTTTCTTATGAAACGCACGTTATTTTAAGCTACCAACCTAAAAACATATAAAAACTTGTGGAAGAGTTACAGATCAGTGCGGCCTTCAGGCCGTACACCTAGGACAATCGACTTACATATTAGCTCATATATAAAATGTCTTGCTTGTTTTTCTTTACGTAAGAAATGTCAGATTGCTTTATTTTAAATTACCAACCGTGAAAAATTGGGAAGTCATGGTAAAGTGACGGATCAGTGCGGCCTTTAAGCCGCATAATCAGAACAATCAGAATGAATACGTCATATATAAAAATTGATCCCTGTTTTTTCGTACGTAACAAACTTTTGATGGTTTCATTTTAGTTCAGCAACTTCTAAAAATTTGGAACTTATTGAAGACTGACGGATTAGTGGACGGCCATCAAGCCACTCAACCAGAGCAGTTGACTTGGATATTATGTCATATATAAAAAGGCATTTCTGTTTTTCTATACGTAATAAACTTCATATTGCTTCATTTAAAGTTACAAGCATCGAAAACCTGAAAAAATTTAAAACTTGAGAAAAAGTTACGGATCAGTGCGGCTTTCAGGCCGCACATCCAGATCAATTGGCTTCCATATGTTATATATAAAAAGTCATGGTTCTTTTTCTTTACGTAGAAATGTCAGCTTGTTTCATTTTAAATTACCTACCACGAAAAATTTAGAAGTTATGTGAGAGTGTCAGTACGGCCTACAGGCTGCTCAACCAGAGCAATTGACTTGCATATGGCATTTATAAAAAGCATTAATTGTTTTTTTTTATGAAACGCAGATTATTTTAAGCTACCAACCCGAAAACATTTAAAAACCTTGTTGAAGAGCTACGGATGAGTGCGGCCTTTAGACCGCACATCTAAAACAATCGACTTACATATTATCTCATATATAAAATGTTTTGCTTGTTTTTCTTTAGGTAAAAAAGTCAGATTGCTTCATTTGTGACAAAAGTGACGGATCAGTGCGGCCTTCAGGCCGCACAACCAAAGCAATCAGTATGAATATGCCATATATAAACATTGATCTCTGTTTTTAGTATGTAATAAACTTTAGATAGTTTCGTTTTAGTTCAACAACCTTTAAAAATTTGTAACTTATTGAAGACTGACGGATTAGTGGACGGCCATCAGGCCACTCAACCAAAGCTGTTGACTTGGATATTATGTCATATATAAAAAGGCATTTCTTTCTTTCTATATGTAATAAACTTTATATTGCTTCATTTTAAGTTACCAGCATCGTAAACTTCGGAATTTGTGGCATAGTGACGGATCAGTACGGCATTCAGGCCGCACAACAGAGTAATTGACGTAAATATGTCATATATAGAAAGGCAGTTCTGTATTTTTATACGTAACAAACATTAAATTGCTACATTTTAAGTTACCATTCTCGAAAACTTTGGAACTTACTGGAAAACTTACCAACGTCAAAAAATTCGGAATCTATGGAAGAGTGACGAATTAGTGCGGAAATCAAGCTGCACAGACAAAAATATAACTTGGATCTGCCATAAATAAAAGCCATCCCTTTCCTTTTTACGTAATGTAATTCGGATTGCTTCATTTTTAGTTATCAACCTTAAATGTCAGGAATTTATGAGAAAGCGACGGTCAGTGCGACTTGCAGGCCGCGTAACTAGAGTAATCGACATGCACATGCCATATTTAAAATGCTATCCCCGTCTCTTTTTACGTATTTCAGCTTGCTTAATTTTAAATTATCAACCTTAAAAAGTTCGGAACTTATGAAAGAATGACAAATCAGCGCGGCCGCCAGGCCGCACAACTAGAGTAATCAACATGTATATGACATATCTAAAAGATCATGCTTGTTATTCTTTACGTAACGAACTTCAGATTGCCTTTTTTTAAGTCAGCAACCTAAAAAAGTTAAACATTTATGGGTGAATGACACCTCAGTGCGGCCTTAAGGCCGCACAACCAGAGCAGTTGATTTACATTTGCCATATATAAAAAAGCCATGTCTTTCTTTACGTAACGAACTTTAGATGGTTTTATTTTATGTTACTAACTTTAAAACGATGGGAACTTATAGAAGAAGAACAAATCAGTGCGGCCTTTATGCCGCACACTCATGGCAATTGAAATGTATATGTCATATAGCTATGCCTACCTCTCTTAACGTAAGAAACTTCAGATAGCATCATTTTAAGTTATCCACTTCAAACAAATTTGGAGTTCATGAGAGTGTGACGGATCAGTGCGGTCTTCTGGCCGCACAATCAGAACAGTCGACATGCATATGACATTTTTAAAAAGCTATGCCTAGTTTTCCTTATGTAAGAAAGTAAAATATCGGTGCGGCCTGCAGACCGCACAATTTAGACAATATGTTGCGCTTACTTAATAATCCTGAGATGATCAAGCGGTTAAGCAGTAGACGTCTTCTAAGACGTTATTCATAATTTTGGTTTATTTTTTATAAATAGTAATAATTACTGAGCTGTAAACCGAAAGTTTTCGGAAATGTCATTTTAATGTTCTGGCAGCTGAATTTTATACCATTTTGAGAGCATGAGATAGCAAGCAATGATAATTAAAAGAAAAAGTCTACCATATCACAAAATTTAAAAAAATTACTAATCATTCAAAATAAGAATTGATTAACTTTGATGAAGTGTTATCAATTATTTGCATCTTCATGGCCTTAAGCTAGAACAGATTGACCGAAAAAAAAGAACAATTAAAAGACTGTGAATTGATAATTGAAAAGAAATACACTGCATTTGCAAATTTTCTGTTTTGCAAAGCAGAAAGTTAGTTTGACAATTAAAAAGTTGTTTTTTGAATTAAACGTCTGATGCATTATTCAAAAATCATATCTAGGAAAGTGAGCTGATACAGCATTATTTAGTGCAATTTTATTAGTATTTTAATAATAGAAGAGCTGAAAAAGTTGGTGGGTTCGCTCATTAAACATAAAAATTTAAATTAAAGTTTTGCTTTCTGGGAAACTCGAGCGAATTAAAAAGTGCAAAAAGCTGAAATAGGTTTTTAAGTTGCCAGTCCGCCTTTCAGCGTTTACGAATATTTAAATTTGTCGGGTTTGTTTTAGCTTTTAAGTTCTTTTGGCAAAAAAACATGTTTATTTACATTTTTGCTTTAGTTGCACCGGATAAAAATTAATCAAAGTTAGTTTTTCAATTTACATCGTAAAACTTTATCCCGAACATAATTTAAAATTAAAATTATGTTTACTTTTCGCATCGCAAATCCTCTTTTGTTTTAATTAGAATAGTTCGGAAAAACTATTCCGCCGGGAAAAAGTTGCGCTGAAAATGGAGTCAAACTTGGATGCATAATTTTGTGGAGCCGATATCAATTTTTAAATTCGTATTTGAAGTTAACCGCTTGGGAAATTGAAGGTGGCAAAGTTTGATACAATGGGGAAAGAAAGGCATGAATCATTTTTTATCGGAAAATTATTATTATCATCATTTTCTTTAGGCCCGGCCGGATTGGTTATCCATTCGATGGAGTCGTCGACTGAATTCCTACTGTGCGGAGCGTAATAATTATTAACGATGATATAGTAATGGATTTTAATGATCTAATTAGTTGTTAACAGGAAGGTTTAATGCATGACAGTAACCAAGGGAATATTATATTCGCACGGTCTACATTTCTGCCATACTCCTTCTGAGCTTTAGTTTATTTAGACTAATATAACAGTCCTTAATTAACCATCAGCTATTATTGTATAACAATGTGCAGCGACGCTAGGACCTTTTGTAAAGGATTGTTTAAAGGTCGACATTTTACGAGAAAGTAATTTCTCAACTCGGATGGTTATTACGTACCAATGGCGGCGTCGGCGTCGCCCGTCGACGATATATTTGTTCCAAACCTAAACAAACACCGAATTTTGTTTACGATTTCCATTTGATTAGTCTAATTAATAAATCTCGCAAAACAGATCGCTAATTAATTTATTAATTTTTAGAACGGCCGTTCCCACACTAAGAAGACGCCAATAAAAAATGCTAATTGTGTCACAAATGTAGGAAAATCAGATTTTAACGTTAAATTAAGTTTTATCTCAACTATACGATCGGTCAAGTAAAGGTTTAATTGACTTTAAAATGTTAAGGTATTTCATACCCGTAACAACTATTTAATGAATTTTCATTAAATTATTAATTATAAACAAGTTATATTCTCTTTAACATGCCGGTATCGGCTAAATTTACTGCCAACAATGTTATTTATGCGATCGAAAAATTTTTGAAAACTCAATTTAAATACATTTGGTTACATTTCAACACAATCGTCCCTAATTGAAATATCATTTTCATCCTGAAAACTTTATCAACCGCAAATTATTCAAAATAATACTTCAAACTACATAAAATCGTTTCAATATTTTTCAATAGCTCACAAAACGTCAATTTATCTCTAATTTTAATCGCTTCGTGCAGTTCTTTAGAATTTTATTATAGACCGTTCTAAATGTACACCCTGTATAGTTAATATAATATAATAAACAATTAATTATAATCAACTAAATTTCAACTAATCAAATTGGCACTGAAAATTCCTACAAAAGTGAGTTAGAATCCGCTTTGCTTACCTACTATCTTTCAGGGCACAGCTAAACCTGCTATCAAACTCAGGGTAGAATTCTTTTATACCGGCCCATTTAAAGGTATATTTTTTACAAATAAAATGTAAAAATAATTTTTTCCTGCTTTTTTCTTTCAGTTCTATCAGAATGTTATGTTTACCCCCCCCCCTTCCCCTTGCCCAGCCTTCAACCAAGTAAAAAGTAATTATGTAAGGTGTGAAGATTAATACAATCGCAGAACCTAGTAAATCCATTTACTATAAATTCAAGCCGTTTTCTAATGATGATATAATAAACCGAAACCGGTTAACATGCAGCAGTATTCCGTTTCCCCAGCGAAATTCTACATACAATTGCTCAATTTTTAGTTGTCAGTATTTTTAAAATTTAATTAACAGCACTTTTACTGTCTGTGGGATATGGCGGTAAAGTGGATTAAATAATTTCTTTGACAAAAAGTGAAACTGTAAGGTTGACAATATTGCTGGTTGACGCTTTCAGAAAAACAAGGTTTTGATATACTAAATTTAAAGTTAATTAAAGTTTAGAATTTTAATTAAAGTAACTCTGTGAAATTTTTTTTTCAGACCCCCAAACCTCTTAATTTTTAATATTCAAAAGGTTTGCGTTTATGCCTGTGATTAATTTTTTAAAATTATTATTTTAGTCTTTCGGAGAAGTACATCTATCTCACGGTAGTACACTCTAAAGATTCCGGGAGGGGGGGGGGGGTTAATTTGATTGTATGATAAACCTTTTAAAGAATTAAAATTCTAGTTAAAAGCATCTCAGAGAAAGCTAAATTTTATAATAGTTTAAAACCGAATCCTTCAGCTACGCTTATAAAAATTTTTCAAACCTTTTCCCACATCAAATGATACACAACAATATATAACTCGATTACCCGAGTTGTGCGGCCTGAAGGCCGCACTGACGCTTAAAGTTTCTTAGATAGGCAACTTAAAATGCACAATTACTAACACTCAAGAAAAGCGGTTTAAACTCTGGGATAAACTAATTTTCTGATGACCGTATTCGTGCTTCGGAGAGCACGTAAAGCGAAATAGAACATTTCGCCGTCATCACTTTACCGTCGTTTATTTTGCCTTCGGAAATTTAAAACTAAATTTTAGATTGAGAATTTAGAATTTCTTAAAAGTCTCTAAATTTAAACTCTTTTTTTTTAAGAGTTTTAAAAAGTAATATAGAAAACGCTGTATTATTAGAAACACTGAGATAATCATAACAAATATGATAAAATTTATAGAAACTTTTTTGTAGAAAATTAAATTTTCTACAAAAAAGTCCGGGAGACCATATATTTATCTTTATTTAGTTAGACGCAAGAGGCATTCAAAGTTGCAGATTTCGATTACTAATTCAGAAATTTCGATTACTAATTCAGAAATTTGTTAATTTTCAACACATAATTCATTCAAAATAATACAAATTTGTGTTTATTTATTATTTTAACAAATAAATAATTTGAAATTAAAAACTTAAAAATTAAAAAAAAAATTGATTTATAATTTTCACAAAGTAGTGGAATTTTTCTTCATTTTAAAAAACTTTTCTATTATTAATTTTTATTTCATATAACATTATTTTAATAATATAAGTTGTGCGGCCTGAAGGCCGCACTGTCCCATCAAGTCTCTTGATGAAGAGAGCAATTATTGAAGAAATCTGATGTACAACAAAAGAAAGATCTAAAAAAAACGTGAAAAATTCTACGAAATTCCAGAAAAATTTGGAAAATTTTTTTGTTTTCTTGCCACATTTTCGAAAGGATCAATCAAGGCAATCTAGGAGTAAATTCGCGAAAATATCTTGTAAATCTTATATAATAACAAGGAGTTGTGTTTTAATTTCCCCCACTCTTCCAATTCTTGTAGGTTCATAGTTAAAAAACAAACAATAAATTGGAGTCATCAATCCATCAATCAAGTAGAAATTGAAAAGTGCAAACTTTCCTGCGATCTAAAGTAAATTAAATCCTAGTGTTAAACCTCGCAAAAATTGTATATGTTTTTGCGGGGGGGGGGGGGATTTCGGTAAAGAAATCTAGTCTGATAACAATTTAGGTGGTTTTCAAATTTTAACAAAATTTTGAAGGCATTTAACTGCACTTTACCGAATCCTACTGGTAAAAATTTTATCTTAAAAAAACTAAACCTTTTTTATTGTCTTCAAGTAATAATAAAATAACTTAAAACCTAAAAAGATTCACTTAATTACGTCATACCGTTATAGACCGGGGGGTTTGGGGGTATGAAATACCTCAAAAAGATAACTTAAGCATAAGTTCAAAGTACACCCTTTTACCAAATTTTTCCCGAATAATTCGTGATGGATAGTTATATAATTATATTTCGCTAAATTGACGGTACCCCCCCCCCCCTTCACCCTGATCTGTAACAGTTTAAAGATACTTCTTAGGTTTACAAAATTAAAAATATGGTATTAATTTATTAGAGACGCATTTACAATGAACCAACTGAGCCGTAGTCGAGCGGCTGATCCCCACCTAATAAATGACATGTTTCAACTTAGTTCACGATTTCTGATGTTTTTGGTCAACTTGAAATTGGAAATTATATTATTTTAACATTTCTGTTTAATTTATGTTAAATTTTATATAATAATGCAGTAACTTGAAAACTAAAAAAATGCACACACATCATACCGTTGTCGACCGGGGGGTCTGGGGGGTATGGAATACCCCCCAGGTATAACTTAAGCATTGGTTAAAAAGGTAAATTTTAGACAAATTTAAATAAAAAGAAATAGAATAGAATTTTCCAGAATAATTCGTGATAGATAGCTAAATAGTTATTATTTTTTACAAAATTTATTATAACCCTTCGTCCCCTTCCTCTTGAGCCCCGAGTCTGTAAAAGTTTAAATATATTTTTTCTTAGGTTTACATATTTAAAAATGTGCTATTAATTTCGAAGGGACGGATTAGCGCGTAAGGCAACTAAGAATTAGCCGAGCGGCTATCAAATGGCATGTTTCAATTTAGTTCACGATTTCTGATATGAAAGTATTGTCTTAAACTTTTATTGTGCGTTTTTCGTCAACTTGAAGTTATTTATTTTAACGTTGCTATTTAATTTATATTGAATTAATTTTATTTAATAGTAAATAAGTAACTGGAAAGCTAAAAAGATGCACTTACGTCATCCGCTATAGACCGGGGGGTCTGGGAGTATGAAATACCCCTCAGGTATAACTTAAGCATTAGTTGAAAAGTTAAATTTTAGATAAAGGGATCGCGGTACCCCCCCAACCCGAGTTTTTTTCCGAATAATTCGTCAAATAATTACAATATTTTATTAAATTGACTGTAACGCTCCCCCCCCCTCAACCATCTATGGTATGTAACAGTTTAAAGATACTTTTTAGGTTTACCAAATCAAAAATGTGGTATTAATTTGGCAGTGACGGATTAGAGCGTGAGCCAACTGAGCCGTACCTGGACGGTTGAATCCGACCTATCGAATGGCATGTTTCAATTTAGTTCAGGATTTCTGCTATGAAAGTATTATCTTACATTTTTATTGTATGTTTTTTAGTCAACTTGAAGTTGGAAATTCTATTATTTTAACTTTTCTGTTTAATTTATGTTCAATTTGATATAATAGTGCAGTAACTTGAAAACCGAAAAGATTCACATTTGTCACACTGTTATCGACCGGGGGGTCTGGGGGGTATAGAATACCCCCCAGGTATAACTTAAGCATTAATTGAAAATTTAAATTTTAGATAAAGGGGTCGCGGTACCCCCCAACCTGAGTTTTTTCCCGAATAATTCGTCAAATAATTACAATATTATATTAAATTGACTGTAACTGCCCCCCCCCCCTCGGCCGTCTATGGTATATAACAGTTTAAAGATATTTCTTATTTCTGATCAAAAAAAATTGAGCTATTAATTTGGCAGTGACGGATTAGAGCGTGAGCGAACTGAGCCGTACCTGGGCGGTTGAATCCGACTTTCGAATGACATGCTTCAATTTAGTTCAAGATTTCTGCTATAAAAGTATTATCTTACATTTTTAATGTATGGTTTTTAGTCAACTTGAAGTTGGAAATTCTATTATTTTAACTTTTCTGTTTAATTTATGTTCAATTTTATATAATAGTGCAGTAACTTGAAAACTGAAAAGATGCACATACGCATACCGTTATAGACCGGGGGGTCTGGGGGGTATGGAATACCCCCCAGTTATAACATAAGTGTTAGTTGAAAAGTTAAATTTTAGACCAAGGAATCAGGGTATCCCAGTCAAATGGATAGAAAAATAATAATATTAATATTCTACAAAATTTACTAAATTCTCCCTCCCCGCCCCCGCTTTTGAACCTTTAGTCTGTAACAGTTTAAATTTATTTTTTGAGTTTCCAAAATCGAAATTTGTGCTATTAATTTGGCAGGAACGGATTAGCTCGTGAGCCAACTCAACCGTTGCTGGGCGACGTCGAATGACATGTTTCAATTTAGTTCACGATTTCTGATATGAAAACATACGAGTATCTTAAATTTTTATTGTAGTTAGAAATAGCTGACACTCGTCAACTTGGAGAATAATGTTTTTCCCGAATAATTGGTAAATAATTACAATATTTTATTAAATTGACTGTAAGGCCCCCCCTTGCCCATCTATGGTATGTAACAGTTTAAAGATATTTCTTAGTATTATCTTACATTTTTATTGTATGGTTTTTAGTCAACTTGAAGTTGGAAATTCTATTATTTTAACTTTTCTGTTTAATTTATGTTCAATTTTATATAATAATGCAGTAACTTGAAAACTCAAAAGATGCACATACGTCATACTGTTATAGACCGGGGGGTCTGGGGGGTATGGAATACCCCCCCAGCTATAACATAAGTGTTAGTTGAAAAGTTAAATTTTAAATCAAGGGATCAGTGTATGCCAGTCAAATGGATAAAAAAATAATAATATTAATATTCTACAAAATTTATTTAACTCCCCCCCCCCCCCCCGCGTTTGAACCTTTAGTCTGTAACAGTTTAAATATACTTTTGGGTTTACAAAATCAAAATTTGTGCTATTAATTTGGCAGGAACGGACTAGCTCGTGAGCCAACTGAGCCGTTGCTGAGCGGCCGTCGAATGACATGTTTCAATTTAGTTCACGATTTCTGATATGAAAACATATCTTAAATTTTTATTGTAGTTAAAAATAGCTGACACTCGTCAACTTGGAGAATAATGTAATGTAAACTAATCGGTAATGGATTTTTTTCGCGAAAGGAAATATTATCCTTGACGGTGAAAAATTGTAGTAATTGAGTGATTGTTCCTGAGGACAGGAGACACGCTGAGATTTCGCAGTAATAAAAGTGTATGTACGATATCCCAATTAGCGCATATATATTTAGGAAACCCCTGAAAGTTGAAAAAAGTCCTAAATATGCAGTTGGCCTCCTGTGTTTTGCTCCACCGGATACCGCACTGTTTCTCTTGAATAACTTGTCCGGTGATATAACGAGTTTCTAACGAGCTCAGCTCGACCGAAAATGGTCCGAAAATTACCTAATCATAAAGACTCCTTTCATTTTCCTGTTAATGGTAAAAATTTATTAGAAATAAATGATTAACGTCAATTTTATATGTACTTAATGGATTGCCATCCATTATTTCTTACAAAAAAGCAACAACGTTTCATCTTCATTGTCTGTTTATGACCATGTAATTATTTTGATAAAGCACCCAAGCAATATTCGTATTAAAAATGACTCGATGCCACGAAACATTAAAAAATTCATAACACTTGCCATCAAAGGTAATCCAATACAATTACTTCGATAGATTCTTATCGAGGCGGCAAACCAGACATAAATGTAGATCAAAGTTTAACAAACCAACACCATTTTCTCTACTATTGATTTTTATCTTTCATTTTATAATGGAAATTCAAATGTGACCAGAGACGGACTGGCAACTCACACACCAACTTCTCAGCTAAACTCCCCCCCCCCCCGCGCGGTATAACGAACAAAAAGTTAATTTATTGTGTGTATGAAAAATAAAATCTATTTGACTTGGACTACATCTTCCTATTATAATATAATAAAAACTGTCAAATACTGCGATTTTCAAACCACCAATTATGTAGAAGTTTTCATAGAAGTGCTGTTGGTTTCCAAGTTGAACGAAACTTTTGTTAACTTACGTAATTGGAATTATTTCGATAGTGCAGGTTGCAAAGCAAACTTGAGAGATTGCTCTATTTAAAATCGTCAGATTAAAGTCTTTCAGTCTGATAAAATCCAATAATAAATTCAAACTTCAAAAATAGAAAAAACCCCCAGTGATACCGCCAAGTTTATATATATTGGCGGGTTTTTTATCTAACAAAATCTCAGGCTGCAAAATTTGATGCAAAAAGTTAAAAATTATCACTAAAGTATTGCAGTAATAATTACAATAAAATATAATATTGATAAAATTCGTTATGAAGGGAACAGTATTGGTAAGAGTCATAGCAATATATTTATAAGTCAAAATCTCGTCTAACACATCTTCTGCATCTAAAAATATCATTCATTCCTAAAAAAAATCGGCAAATTATAATAATGAAAATGAATTCATGAGATTCAATTTATAAAAAGCTTTATCACCCCCCCTCCCGTAATCCCCTACTTATTTCTCCCGATGTATGCATTTCAAGCGTCTCTGGAGATGGGGGGGCTGTAGCCACCTAAGCCCCATTTCGTTTACTGTTTACTGTATTTAAAATTATATTTCTTTAAATTTTTAGCTTTTTCGCTAAAATTCTAAAAACTCTTAATGAAAATAATCCATTTTAGTCAGCAATTAATAAACTCAACTATGTACATTGGAAAGAGTGGTTCATTATATGAATGAAGAAATTCATAAATTCTATGATTTTTTTCAATGATTTTTTAAACCTCCAAATAAAAATCTTACAACATTACAAATTAAACGATAAATATAAAATAACGCAGTGCGGCCTTCAGGCCGCACAACTTAGGTAATCGACACTATAAATACTACAAAATTAATGAATTTTTTATTGCTAAGATTTTGTAAAATTTTCCCGGGTTTCAGAATTATTCTTAAAATTTTCCCGAATTTTCTTCAGATTTCTCTTCCCTTGCAAGACAGATTTTCTTAACAACTCACCCCTCAGAGTAAGAGATACTAAGAAATCCTCGGAATTACTGAAAATGCAGAATAGTGCAAAATAAAAGTACAGCTTTAAATATACGATTAAATAATCCCCTCCATCCCAAGACTCTTAAAAATCTTTAAAATACCGGTAAATGCACTAAATTGCTTAAAGTTTTTTTGTAAATATTTGTGTAGCACAGTGGAATTATTCGCGTGTAATATTCAAATTAAAAAGTTTTTTAATTTGTTTTAATAAGTAGGTATGATTTCAAGGGAAAGTTTTAAGAATAAATACTGTCGAGGAGTTTTTTTGAGCAATCCAAAAGGAAATCCGAAGAAAACTCTCGTAAATTAAAATCTGGGTTACATCAATTTATTTTGCACCCCCCCCCCTCCGCACCCCTCTGGATTTATACCATGATTGTTACAAATTTGCATTTGTTTGGTAACCAAATTATCGGAATTATTAAAACAAGATAGTAACCTCTTCGTAGAGTGACGACAACATAAAATTATTAAAAGATGCGCCGTAGGAGATTTTCTGAAAGTGCTATTAAGATAATAAATAATTCTTCTTTGCTTAAAGTGTAGTGAATTTTACGATGAATTGATTTTTTAAGTTGTAATTTTTGGAAAACTTTCAAAAATTTATTTAAAAAAAATCCTGCAGCTGCTTAAACCGGATTAGAAAATGCCTGTAACTCTGTTTTTAGTAGTTAATGATTACGTGCCTTCCGAAGCATGAAGACGGCCATATGAAAGTTTTAGACTCTTCCCAGTTGTTCGGCTAACTTACTAAGCTAAAGACAGGAACTTCGTTCGATTTTTTCCTAAAGCTTCAAGACTAAATTAAATTTACTTTTTTTAGGTAAAAAAACATTTAGAATTTTGAAGTGGGCGGAGCTTAACTTGATTCTGTTAACGGTGCGTGAAACTGATAAGTAGTTAGGATGTTTTTACCCAGAGGTTCCTAACTTTTTAGGTCCGTAAATTTCAGATTCAATCGGCCTACAAGAGTGTGGTTTCCACCCTTCCAGAAGAAATGATTTTCATTTCAACTTTTGTTATTTTATTATATCTGTCGATTAGGGCGAATTTTTGTTCTAAAAATTATAAAAACTCTAACTTAAATCTATTTTTAGACATAGGATCCAGAACGTACAGGTGTATGCAGTATAGAAAAGCGTAATGGGCGGGGCGACAGCGTAGGCGGGGCTAACAAAACAAAATCAGCCAATCCAGTATACGTATTACTTTTTTATACGGTTTTTCGCCTTTTTTAGTCAAATTTTTAAAATTTTATAACTATATTTTTGTAATTTACGCCGTCAACTATGATAATTTTATTAAAAAAAAATCATTAAAATTCAGGTAAAAGTTAGCGTACTCTCGCTCAATTTTTATTTATTTATAGCACTATTTTTTAACATACATAGAAGTTTAAACATAATAAGCTTGTTTTAAGAAAATCGATGTATATACAGGGTGTCCCATACTACTCAAAAAAATTTAAATTTTTTACAATTTCTACTTTTAATTGATCGTAGCGCAGAAACTATCGATTTTTAGTGCAGATGGTTTAGTACTTTTTTAAAGAGCACAAAATCCTCTACAAAGTAGATCCTAACCTCATTTCGTCTAAAGTTAACGGATTTCAAGTTATTGATTAGATTAGCTAAAAAAATGATGTAAATTTATTTTTTTCTTTATTTTTTATGTTTGGTTTTCCAATGAACCGGATTTGTTTTTCACAAAAGTTTACTAGACCGAAGTTATAGTCCGTTAAATTTGCTATTGAAGAAAATTGAGAAAATTTGTGAATTTTGGCAAGTCCGGTTCTGAATGTGACTCATCAACAATAACCGTCAATCATATATTTGATTAATACGAATGAAAGTAATTCGGTAACAAGCCAATACACACAACAAATACGGATTGATTTTTTCTACAAGTAAGTAAAGTTCAAGGCAATCAAAATTGTATAACAGTCAATTTGTAAAATTGTTATTAGTATGGTGGGTAATTTATATATTTCGGCCGATTGGAGCCGGAGAAACAACATTTTTCGGGGCGATTGATCGCAGAATTGGCGATCAACCCTCTCACTTGGCCCAGTCCAAGGTATAAGCCATTATGGTTTTAATTACTGTGATAAGAATCTAAATAAAATAGAAAGCTACAATGGCCTTAACCAAGTCGGTCATCTATTCTTTAATTTGATCCATTGTGTTGTATTTCTCGATATCGTTCTTTGTGTTGAACACACAAACAAATGGAACAGTGGCGGAATTTAATCTATTTTTTTGTTCGTATAAAAATATAAGAACAATTAGTCAAAATGGTTTATAACACAAAAAATACTGCAATATTATTTGGAAACAATGAATTTTTCTTGTTTTGTTTTATTCGTCCGCTAATGCCGTTTTAAATCGTTTATTGCTGCTTTTTTTTGTTATATCAGACAATACGCAACCACGTAATCTAATTAGCAAAACGTCCAAATGCATTATCCAATAATGGTGGTTTGCTGGAGTAATTAAGAAAAATTTAAATGTAATTTGTACGGTGCGGCGATAAGTTAAGAATTTAGCAATAAAGTTGCTAAAGTGGCTATAAGTTTCCTTTTATCTCGCTCTGTGTTTATTATATTTCGAGTTTCTCGATAATTCATATTGAAGGGCGTTGCAAAGCAACGAAACTGCTCAAGAAAGAAGATAACTTAATTGGCAAAATTATAGCCAACTATAATACTGCAATTGCCCAATATACGGGTGTCAGGAAAGACGCTTTCCCAAAAGAGATTTTCACTTCAATAAATTTTTCATCCAAGTCCGCATCCTGGGAGATAGCTAACTTTAAAGCAATTTTTCAAATTTTTGCCTTCAAACGGCCGTAGCATCACAACTATCGATTTTTTAACGTTAATACATTAGTGACGTTTTAAAGAGAATTTTCTTATCTACAAAATATATTATAATCAGTTTTCGTCTAAAATCAATGTATTCCGAGTTATGAATTAAATTACGATACGAAATGCTCCAAAATAATAAAAAATTTTATTTTTTATTTTTTGGCGAACCCTGTAACTTGTAAACAAAACGTCTGATAAAAACTTAACGCCTGGATTTAGGTAGCAAATTTAATGGGCTACAATTTTGGTCTTGTGAAATTTTTTTGAAAACCAAGTCATAGCTTAGAAAATCCAAAAATAAGCAAAATACAAAACAATCGCAAAATCTATGTAGACGGCATTTGTTTAATTCGTTTTATGCATAATTTCTGCGGTGTTTTATTTAAAAACCATATTATAAATTCGCAAATCTCAAATATTCTGATTTGCAATTTTTATTCTGCTATTGCAATGGAAACGCATTGGCAGATCAAAGAGAATACCAAAGAGGATATTCTCAAAGCAGACGTCTAGATGCAAAAGTCTTTTCTAGGTTACACGGGTTTGTCTACAAATTATTACTTGAAACTCATCGGGATGCATTAAGTAATAAATTATATAAAAATAAATCTCAAAAAAAAAAAAAATTAAATTTGAAAATTTTTAACGGATTTTCTCTTAATTTCGTTCATAACTCGAAATACGTTGATTCTACACGATAATTAGCTATAATATAGTTTGTAGATAAGCGAATTCTCTTTAAAAAATTACTAAACTATCAATACTATAAAATCAATAGTTTCGGTGCTACGGTCGTTTGAAGGCAAAAGTTTGAAAAATTGCGATAAAGAGGACTAACCGGAAGTGTTCAGAATAAGACAGAATGGGAATTAACACCCGCTTCTCCTGATTACTTGCTTTCCAATTTCACTTTAATAATTATAAATAATTAACTAATTTAAAATAAACATGTTTTATTCGGAGCAAATGTACTTTTGGTGGCTTGTCTGTTATTTTGGGTACCTCGGTCTATCGTGCAGTCTTTACACGGGAAGTTTAACATTTGTTTCTAATAAAAAAATATACTATTTTTTCCCAGACGTCATCAAAACTTGTCTTTTGGTGGCAGCAATTGTTTTACTTTACTGCCGGCAACTGGCGACACTAAAGTACCTAGTGTAGATTCTCTGTTTTTTTTTTTTTTAATAAATATTTTAATAATTCTTTGTTTCGGGAACAAATAACGTATTTAAATTTTTTCAGCTTTATCAGAAATTTCAAACCTTCTTCAGTCGTCCGTCCACTTTACAGACTTATTTTTGCTCTTATTTTTTTCAAAACCAGAAACTACTTGATTTTATGCCGTTCAATAAACAGTCAATATATTTAAATTTATAAAAAGGATTTATAAAATTTATATTTCTCTTAAACAATTGTAAAGTTAAATTTTCAATCTGATTTAGACCGGGAGGTCTGGGAGGCCGAATAAGTTGTGATAACTTTTTAAATATAAAACCATTCATTTAATTTTAAAACAAAAGAATGTAATTGTTATCAAAAATTCTTTAAAAACTTTGTAATCGGGCTAGAATGTTCAATATCCGTACCTCCCAGACCTCCCGATCTGTGGCAGTTCAAACTGCATTTTTTCTTAAAGTTAATTTCTGCATTTGCACTTAAAAACTAGCACAAATTTAATAATATGTTTCAGTAGACATGTTTTAAAGTTGTTCACGATTTTTACCATGAAATTAATTTTTCCGAGTTTAGGCTCTAGTTTACCGGCCGATCTATTCCGAGTTTGCTAGAAAGCTAAAAAAAGCTGAAATGGAAAACTCTTACGTCTAATCACGTCTATTCAAAGACTGGTATGCCACTGATTGTGCGGCCTGAAGGCCGCACTGCAATATCATCACTTTTGTAATCGGCGGAACTTACATTTACTGGAAGATTTAATTTGGAGGTTAATTTATAGGACAAACCGCCCTCGAATACTAGCATAAGCTTAGAAATCAAATCAAAATCAAATTAGTAATACCGCACTATATAACTCACGCCAGGAACCTGATGACTAACAACGCGTGCGTTGTATAGCTTTAGCGTACAATCGAAGAACCTAGTAAGTCGAGTTGCTAAAAATTGAATCGACCGATATTTAAGGTCTAAAGTGAATATGCGAAAGTATTAATAATATCGGAGAAAAATTTGTCAAAAATAAAAACTTATTAACTGAATTTTTAGTAACTCGACTTACTAGGTTCTTCGATTGTACGCTGTATTTATATTACGTTTTTGGTTGCTAAAATGCTTTTAAATCTAATAAAAGTCGGCAAATTAAGGCTGAGGTGTCGAAATCTACAGGGTTGAAAAATAAATTAAAAACTGAAAGTTAGAATATAAATAAACGGCCGTAAACTAGAAAGCTAAAAAATTTTTCTTATTACCCTAGACAACGCCAATGTTCAAAAGTCCAAGCAAATAATTAAGCAGACGACGAAAATCAGAAGATGAAAGCGGTTCTTATTCTGCAGGTTTTCCTCGTTATGAGGTAAAAACAAAAAAAAATGATTAAGTTAGGTTAAGATAAATTTTTATTATTTTTTAAATAAATAAAAAAATGAACATAGATTTAGGCTCATGTAAACCTTATGATTTATGAATAAACCGAATTCTTATAAATTTAGTCTAACCTAAGCTCTAGGCAAAAAACCTTTTAAGTTAGGTTAGGTTAAATTTTTATTATTAATTTATTATTTTTTATATTATATACTAAGAAAATTTAAATTATCGTAGTAGATTTAGGCTCATACAAACTTTATGATTTATAAAGAAACCAAAAATTCTTATAAATTTGGCCGAATTGTTAAGTTAGGTTAGGTTACATTTTAAATCATTAATTTATTAGTTTTTAAATAATACACTAAAAAAATTTAAATTAACATAGGTTTAGACTTTAAAGTGCGGCTTAACTAAAAATCTTATGATTTATAAAAAAGAAATTCTTATTCACTTCACCGAATCTAAGCTCCGGGCGAGAAAAATTTAAGTTAGGTTAGGTTACATTTTTATTAATAATCCATTGTTTTTTAAATTATATAATAATAAAATTTATATTAACATAGATTTATGCTCATGTACCGCTTAAGAGGAAATCTTATGATATATAAGAAAAAAAAATTTTTATTAACTGGCCAAATCTACGCTCCGGGCAAAACAATGCTAAGTTAGGTTAGGTAACATTTTATTATTAATTTGTTAATTTTTAAATAATATATCAAGAAAAATTAAATAAACATAAATTTAGACTTATGTACAGCTTAATTCTAAACTTTATGATTTATCAAGAAAGCAAATTTTTACAAATTTGACCAAATCTAAGCTATGGGCAAAAAAATTGTTAAGTTGGGTTAGGCTAAATTTTTATTATTAATTTATTGTTATTTAAATAAAAGGCTAAGAAAATTTAAATTAACATATGATTTAGGCTTTCAAGTAAAAATCTAATGATTTATAAAAAACAAATTTTTATTAACAGCTTTAAAATCTGAATTAATACAATTTGAGCTTAGAAAAATCTTAAAAAGTGTATCAGCAGTGCTATAGCTGCGCGACTATTTAAAAATTTTAAAACGTTTTAAAAATTATAAATCAGTACTTCTAGAAGTTTTTGAATAAAAAAATAGTGTGCTGATTAGAAAGAAAAAATACTGAGCGGATGTTGCTCGGAGAGCATTGGTTTTCCTTATTAATTAAATAACTTCTTTATTGACTGAAATTTTGAAAAAAAAATTGAATGGATGGAAAGAGGAGTTAAGTATTGAAAAGTTTCGGTTATGGTTTTATTCAAAGTGGGAGATTAGCTATTAATAATTTAGCGAGAAGTGACGTGGCGCGTAGGCGGCAATTTCAAATAAATAAAAATTAATTTCGGGGATAAAATTAGCATTTTGTGCGCAAAACTCAACTTCCTCGTAGTATAAATTCATGACAAGTTTCTTTTCCTGCCTAATTGCATATTAATTTATTTAAAGCAAAAATAATAAACGAAATTATCATTTTCTTACTGCATTGTTAATAAATTTCCTCAGAAATTTCTAAGCAGGAATAATCAATTTTAATTTGCAATTATAAATTATGCATTCATAATAAAGAAGCTAATTTGGTTTGGCAATTATAATCAATCTCTCTGTGTACGAAACTTAAAGTGACTATTAAAATAATGAAGATGATAACACTAAGAGCAGAAACATTAGGTGCGCCCACAATAATGCGAAATTGTATTCGATTAAATTGATTGCATTTAATGAAGTTAAAACTGCGACTGGGATGAGTAGGTGGTCCCAATTTCGACCCCAGTAGGAAGTTGTTTATAGTTTTTTATTGCCGTTTCTATGATTGTAAAAAATTTATCACTACATAAACCGCACCTTTCCATTCCACTTTCCACATCAAGAAAATTTGAATTTTTCTTATTCACAGTGGAAAGTTATTAAAAATTTAATCACGCTATTTACTGCATTCGTGTATGTATTTATCAAAAAAGTAATAAATTTATTTCTTTTATGTACCCAGTCGGTTCGCGACTACATTCATGTGATTTGGTTTATACACTCATTTGGCACTCAGCAGGACATTATTTTGATCACCAAATTTGAATAATACCAATGCTTTTGGCATTCCGAGATAATAATAATAATATTGTAATGTGAAGTCACAACGACACAATTTGTGCCACACAATCCCACAATTTTCCAAGATTACGATCTATAAAATTACATATTCCAAACGTATAATGTAATAAGACACAAGAGTTGTGGTTTTATATCCACTGCATGCACATAGGAAGTTGCAAACGCTACAAAACAATTTATTACCCCTGTTTTATTAAACGTTTCATAATTTTCCCACACCGCTCTCCTTTTCAAATAACATCAACAGGTTATGGGCCCAGATAATATTCAATTAATCCACGCATCCCGACTACTCGCATTATCGAGATGCTGGAAGTGTGCAAGAGCGGATCATGTCCGCGATAACGTAATTATTTTAATTTAACCCTTCCTGATAATGTAAGATATCAAGTTTACAGCTTGGTCCTGGCGTTGCGGTGTAACAAGTTGCTCCGTAATTTGATTTCTGATTAACTTTAGCTATAAAAAGTTAGTTCGGTTTCCTAAAGTATACAACAGAAATAGAGAAGAAAATAACATATTTTCATGTTCAAAATGAAATGGAACTGAAACGATATGTCAGCTAATTTTAACACCAGCCGGGAAGCCGGGGCAAATTGTTAAAACTAAATTCTTCCCAAAATATTATTTATCAACCTGCAAACAGGTATAACTTTTAACTATGATTTGTACTTTTGTTTTGGACCACTCGGTATGCTCAAAGTAGGCTTCGAATATTCACAAATTACTATTGTTGTTAGCTAACCACGAGCCTCCACTGCTTTAATCAAGTCGCAAACATTATTTAAGCTTTTTTTAAAGTTATTGTGGTTTACATTTAAATTTCTTTTCTATAATAATAAGTACATTTTTTATACTTTTACTATTTCAAAGCAGGCTATAAATCGCAAAAACAATTGCAATCTTTTGTTTTGTAAATGAAAATATTAATTTAATGAAATAAAATCATTAAAAAGTGGTATTTTCTAGAAGATTTAGACAAATTTATATGATCGCGGCAAATCCGATAGCTTTACGTACCCTCCGAAGCACGGAGGAGGTGATAAAAAAGTTTAGACTTTCTTCGCAATCGAACTGAGTACCTTAAAGTTACCTTAAAGTATATTAATAAGTTAATTGCCTAGGTTGTGCGGCCTAAAGGCCGCACTGATTAATCACTAGTAATTTCTTATCTCATCGCTCGATGCTTTCTTTCAGCGGCTTTCCGGCATAAAGCAGAGTTGATCTGTAAGTCTGCTGTATGCTCAAGAAGTCAAATAGAAAATAATAAAAAAATTTTTTTCTTAATGCATTGATCAAATAATCTGGTTCTCTGATGGATTTAAGAGGTATAATCTTCAGAGCAGACTTGTTATTTGCTCATGGGACTTCCAGCTTTACATATCCTCCGAAGCACGGAGAAAAAAATATTAATTTAATATATTATTAATAACTTAATTTCCTAGTTTGTGCGGCCTAAAGGCCGCACTGATTAATCACTTGTCATTTCTTATCTTATCGCTCGATGTTCTTTTTCAACTGCTTTTCGGCATAAAGCAGAGTTAATCTGTAAGTCTGCTATATGCTCAAGAAGTCAAACTGAAAATCATAAAAAAGTTTCTTTCCTAATGCACTGACCAAATAAACTGAATGCCTGATTGATTTAAGCGGTATAATCTTCAGAGCAGACTTAATTTTACTTGTTATTTGTTCATGGGACTGCTAACTTTACATATCCGAAGCACGGAAAAAAAAATATTAATTTAATATGTTATTAATAACTTAATTTCCTAGATTGTGCGGCCTAAATGCCGCACAAATTAATCACTAGTCATTTCTTATCTCATCGCTCAATGCTTTCTTTCAGCGGCTTTCCGGCATAAAGCAGAGTTGATCTCTAAGTCTGCTGTATGCTCAAGAAGTCAAATTGAAAATAATAAAAAAGTTTATTTCCCAAAGCACTGATCAAATAAATTCGTTCTCTGATTGATTTAAGCGGTGTAATCTTCAGAGCAGACTTAATTTTATTTGTTATTTGCTCATGGAACTGCTAGCTTTACATATCCTCCGAAGCACGGAGAAAAAAAATATTAATTTAATATATTATTAATAACTTAATTTCCTAGTTTGTGCGGCCTAAAGGCCGCACTGATTAATCACTTGTCATTTCTTATCTCATCGCTCGATGCTTTCTTTCAGCGGCTTTCCGGCATAAAGCAGAGTTGATCTGTAAGTCTGCTGTATGCTCAAGAAGTCAAACTGAAAATCATAAAAAAGTTTCTTTCCCAATGCACTGATCAAATAAACAGCTTGCGTGATTGATTTAAGCGGTGTAATCTTCAGAGCTGCCTTAATTTTACTTGTTATTTGCTCATCGGACTGCTAGCTTTATATATCCTCCGAAGCACGGAGAAAAAAATATTAATGTAATATATTATTAATAACTTAATTACCTAGTTTGTGCGGCCTAAAGGCCGCACTGATTAATCACTTGTCATTTCTTATCTCATCGCTCGATGCTTTCTTTTAGCGGCTTTCCGGCAAAAAGCAGAATTGAACTGTAAGTTTGCTGTATACTCAAGAAGTCAAATTGATAATAATAAAAAAGTTTTTTTCCCAATGTACTGATCAAATAAATTGGTTCTCTGATTGATTTAAGCGGTGTAATCTTCAGAGCAGACTTAATTTTATTTGTTATTTGCTCATGGAACTGCTAGCTTTACAGATCCTCCGAAGCACGGAGAAAAAAAATATTAATTTAATATATTATTAATAACTTAATTTCCTAGTTTGTGCGGCCTAAAGGCCGCACTGATTAATCACTTGTCATTTTTTATCTCATCGCTCGATGTTCTTTTTCAACTGCTTTTCGGCATAAAGCAGAGTTGATTTGTAAGTCTGCTGTATGCTCAAGAAGTCAAATTAAAAATAATAAAAAAGGTTCCTTCCCGATGCACTGATCAAATAAACTGGCTCTCTGATTGATCTAAGCGGTGTAATCTTCAGAGCAGACTTAATTTTATTTGTTATTTGCTCATGGGACTGCTAGCTTTACATATCTGCCGAAGCACAGAAAAAAAATATTAATTCAATATATTATTAATAACTTAATTTCCTAGATTGTGCGGCCTAAAGGCCGCACTGATTAATCACTTCTCATTTCTTATCTCATCGCTCGATGTTCTTTTTCAACGACTTTTCGGCATAAAGCAGAGTTGAACTGTAGGTCTACTGTTTGCTCAAGAAGTCAAATAGAAAATTATAAAAAAGTTTTTCTTCTAATGCACCGATCAAATTAACTGGCTCTCTGATTGGCCTAAGCGGGGTAATCTTTAAAGTTGATTCAATTTTATCTTGTTATTTGCTTATGCGACAAATTTTAGAAAAAGTTAATTTGAGATACTTATGTTCGAGTGAAATTCTAAGTATTATGGTTAATTATTATTAGTTCAAATAGAGAGTTTGTCAATTTTTAATTTATTCTCTAGCAATGCGTCAATCTTGTACACCAAAATTCAATTCGAATTCAATTCAATTCAAATTAAGCAAGAAAAATAATCAGTTCTATTTTGCCATTCAAGAAATCTAATTTTTGGTGAAAAAATAAAACAATTTATTTTTCTTCTTTTTATTATTAATTTTAACTGGCGCCCAACAACGCCATACTTCTATTCAAATTATATATGTTACGGTCAATGATGTAAATCGGCCATTGACGTCATAGTCCGGCTATTGACGTCATTGCCCGTTAACGGTAGGCAATGATGTAAATATTTTCATGTGATTGTGATATTTACGTCTTTGGCCGGTCAATGACGTAATTGGCCAAAATGGATCGGACAATGATGATATCGTGGAAAAAATATTTTTTGAACATTTGAAATTATGTTGTATTCATTGCATTATAATGTATTATAATTATTAAATATTTAAATAAAATATTTATTAAATATAAATATTTAATTAATATATGTATAGCTTTCTGATGGAATATAAAAAATAACCGCCATATAATGAAAATGAGATTCCTCACCGTAGAATAGTAATGTCATCATCGCCCACTCTATATTGGTCAATGACGTCATTGCCCGGACAATGATGTAAAATCCACATATAGAATTTTAAATGTTAACATCGCCCAAAATGTATGGTCATTGACGTCAATGACCGGGCGTTAACGTCAATGCCCAGCTAGACAAAGCATTGACGTCATTGTCCGGTCATTAACGTCAATGGCCGAAATGTCATCATTGACCGTAACATATACATCATAAGAAATTGTCTATTAGTTACGTAATGGTTTTTAATAAAAATTTTTACAAATGCTTAAGTGGGAGGGGGGGCAGAAACGTTTTTTACGGGAATTTTTAAATAAATTAGATTAAACGTAATTCAGATTTTAGTGACATAACGAAAGCTTCTATAGAAAACCAAAATTTGTAAGTAGGGGATTGAGGGAGAGGGGGGAAGGAAAAATGATAATTAGAGTTAATCTTAAGAAGAAAAAACACTAACAAAATTATAAATTATAATTATAGTAATTCACTTTCTCCCTAAAGTACCCAAGTAAGGTTCTGGTTACGCCACTGCAGAAAAGGAGGGGTTCACGATTTAAAAAAATTATTCTTACGTAATTAATAATGCCGGATTTACTTTACTTAGCCAAGAGCAGTGCAATAAATTTAATTAGAATAATATTAGTATTTCTTACGTTGTGCGGCCTGAAGGCCGCACTAAGCTTTCTTATAATCATAAATTTTTTTAGCTAGCAATTAGCATTGATTTACCAATTAAAAGTTTCTTTTATAATATAGCTTAAAATAATTAATAATAATAATAATAATACTTTATAAAACTACAGCAGTGAATCGGTGTGTTCGCTGGCTGAGTTACAGAACGAAAATTCTGGGTTTCAATCTCGAACTAAACAGAATGTTTTAGCTTAGCTTTCCTGTGTGCTTAAAAATTTATTTTATAGTATTTGCATAAGTTTGGCCAATTCGTAAAAAACAAAAGAAGAAAAAAATACTTTGAAACTATAGATAGCTTAGGTATATCGTCAGATGACCGGAATGACCTTCTAGTACCAAATTTTAATTACCAGGTGGCGCTTAAATTGTTTTCTAAATAAATCATATCAGATAGAATATATCTATTGACATGCTACCGATAGGAACGAGAGAGAGAGAAAGATTAATTGCTAGAGCTTCAGTTCTACTGGACTTCTTTATGACAGTTTCCGCGCTTCGGATGACACGTAAAGGTTAATAGTTCTTTGATTAATCTAAACGGTGTAATCATAGTTCATAGCGCTATATAGCAACAAATTTTAGAAATTCTAGAAATCTTCAGTAATTCAATAAAAAATTCGATATTATTATTATTTGGCTTTTAGTTAAAAAAAACTATAAAACTTAGGGGGGGGGCTCTTACAGTTTTTGAAAACTGCAATTATAAAATATCATTTAAGGCTACTGGGAAAATTAACGTTTAAACTATATTCGACGACAAGATGGGACAACTCAGCGTTGTCAACTTGGCGCTAAAGCATAATATATAAGTTGCTTTTGTACTCACAAAAATTCGTAAGGAACTTTTAAGAAAAAGTAAGAAAGTTGACGTGAAACTTGAATACTCTTGGAAGTGATGACCGGAATGACCTAGTACCGAATTCTAATTACCAGGTGGCGCTGGAATCGTTTTCTAAATAAATCATATGAAGTAGAATATATCTATTGACATATTATCGTCAGAAAAAAGAGAGAGATTGATTCTTAGAGCTCCAGTTCTACTGGACTTATGACAGTTGCCGCGCTTCGGAGCATACGTAAAGTCTTCTGTTCTTTTGGTCTATAATTGCTATCTTCATTATTAAACAAGGACACAGGCAAATTTCCAAATTCAGTTTAACTTTCTTCTCTTAGAAAATTAATTCTGAGTGTCCCACAGTAGACAAAGAAGTAGGCGTAGGTTTATAGTTTTATCTGGTAGGTAGGCAAACACATCTAAGTTCATGACGACCTACATGTTTTATACTAATACAAAAAGAAAAGTCAGAGGAAGTTTTCAGTTTAAACTGTTACAGACCGGGGGGTCTGGGGGGTATGGAATACCCCCCAGGCAGTAGAATTACAATTTGGGTATCTAAAAAACTTATATGGCGTGGGTTACGGTGCCGAAGTGTCAAAATCACAGTTCTTAAAATGTCGCAGATTATTTTGAATAATTAATATCCTAGGGGAATGTCCTTTACGATCTAATATAAATTCGATTAAATGATAAAAAAAAGAAAAAATTATTAAACAATGGAACGATAACAAAGCCTACTTAAACGAGGAAGATAAGAAAAGTAAAAAGTAAAACTAGAAAGCTTTTATCTGCGAGTATTATTTAAAAATTATCAGTAAGGTAAACTTTTCTTCTTTTACGTGTATTTAGATAAGAAACATCTATTTTAACTGAGTTTAATGTTAATTTTTCTTAGATAAAACACGTCAACGCTACATTTTTGTTGGTTTAATAATGCCACAGGAAACACGATACGTCTTAGTCTGTTCTATACCCAAAAAATCGCCTTACTAATGACTCCATCAAGAAAACTGACAAATTCATAAATTTATAATAAAACTGTACAAATAAAATAAGAGTGCTTTTAAATCAGTTATGTTGTGCTAACGGCATTTTAAAATAAAACCTCTCAACCTTGTTTGATCAGAACCAGTTTGCCTTCCTGTACAAATGCATAATTTCATGCATTCGTGAAAGAAATAACGTTTGCACTTGACTCCAATGCATGAAATCGATAATCACCTACCTGATTGTGTAGTAGCTCCAATTTATATATAAAAAAAAATAATTAATGAAATCCTAATTCGGTCGTTTGATCCCAGATTAAGGCACCTTCACACGTCACGTCGCTTCATTAGGGTAATTAACAAAATTTTATCAATATGCGATTAGCACAGTGAAAAAGAACTTTGTTGATAACAAATTAAAGGAATTAATGGAACAGGAACAATAAAAACTTCACACAATGTAAATTACCAGAGTCCTTTGATTAATGACGATTTGTTCCCTCTACTTCGATTTTTTCTGTTGTTGACAAAATTTCGTCAATCGGCTCAGTTTAACGTACAAAATTGTGTTATCTAATTTTTTTATTTCTGTCTCTCCGAGTTCCAACGCTACGGGTTTTCGCCATTATCTAAGAAACGGTGCATTAAAATGAAAAAATTTACATAACTATAAATAATGGTAATAAAATTTTCTACAAAAAGTTCTTATGCGTTTTGCCCGTAGGAACTAGAGTTTGTGAGTAATCAAGGAAAAAGCGGGACGATAAGATCGGAGAATTCGTGTTGCGCGCTTTGTTTTATGTAAATAACTCGCAAACGATTAGATTTTCATTAAAAATGCACATAAACAAAATTGTAAAGAATATTTAGCACTTTTATATGAGTTTTATGCATTTTTAAGGTAAATATAACAGTTTACGAGTTATTCCATTCTAAATTATGATTTCTAAATTTTATTGATAAAAAAACATCTTTCCAAATAATCGAACCTGAGTCAACTAATGTCAATAGAGTTAGGTAAAACTTTTTCAAAGTCCTAAGCTCTCGGAACTGTAAATCAAAAAATCGATGTATAGCTGTTTCGTAACGTCCATCTACACGCATATAAATTATGTTTTTGTCTCGACAACAAAAATTTTTGTACGATTAGCTTCGAGAGGCCATAGCTTCGAAACTGTTGATTTTTTAGGGTATATAGCGCTATGATGTTTTAAAGAGCATTAAATTATCTACAAATTAGATCTAAACACTTTATTGGCTAAAACCAACAGTTTGCGAGTTATGAATTAAATAAAGTAAAAAAAGTTTTTAATCGACTTTCCAAATTCTTAGTTTGGTCTACACTGCCGGTTCACCCTCGATTTTTTTTCGTTTACAAAACTGACTGTATTTTTGAATAATTAAATATATAATATGATTTGTGATTCAATATAATTAATTCAATAATTGTGAGTCTATAAATCCTGATTTAAAACTGGTTTATTATTTTAGAAATATTTCTACCCGCAGTTAGTTTATTACTTTGATGTGGAAGTTTAAACACATTGATCATACAATACGAACAGTTCTTAATGTGCTAAAACATAAATTATTATGTTCGTACAACACCTAAACCCATTGTTTATTTGCAAACACTTGATAATAATTTTCCATTTTAATTGGACCAAGCATATTTTGTAATCTAGAATTTAACCTCTACCACTTTTCAAATTGATAATTTATGGCGACGCCGAAATATTTGCATAATCAATAACAAAGATAAAGTTATCTTTATGCAACATCTAATTAAGCTTTTTCTACTTCTTCTTGTAAGCAACCAAGTTCGGCTTTAATTAAATTTTATAAAACAAAAATTAATTTTCCATCAAATGACGCTCTAACGGTAATTTATTGTATGTTTTACAAAATTATTTCAAAAGAGTATCAATTAGAAGATTTTGTGGTTTTAATCAGATTTTAATTTATTCGTTGCGTCAAATAAAATGAGAGTTATCATTAAGCTCATCGATTGGTTCTTTGCAAACCAATGCTAAAATTTTGAGGATTTATTGTAATTTTCTCATCAAAATACATTAAAATTAATCGAAAAACATAGATCATCACTATCAACCACGGTTTGCAAATTTATTCTGGGATAAAATCGCGAATTAAAAATGTTTCGACCAGAAGTGGTCTAGAATCCTCATAGTCTCTCTACTTCAAACAAACAAAGAATAATAAATCGAAAATGTATGTTTTTGAGAATCTTTTTATTTTTTGGACTTTTTTAAACTTTTAATCCTGGATGAATTATAGCTATTTCAAAAATTTAAATTACATTGGTGCCGGTCGTGAATAGATTAACGAGATTTTGATTAATGTTTAGTGAATTAGTAAATCTATTATAATTAATAATTTAAAAAATTAGAAAAGTAATTAAAGGTTCTCAGTTGAGAAAGCTGAAAAGTCTTACAAAATCCTTACGTGAAAGAGGGGGGGGGGGGGGAAAGAGAAATTTAATGAGTTTTTTTTTAAATTGTTTTTTTGCATACCTACATTCGAATATTAACGCAGAAAAATATATAAATATTATATTTTGGAAATATTGAAATTTTTAATATTTTGGAACGTTAGACAATTTTTAGAGTAACTCATACCTCAGATCAGGCGGCCTATCAGCCGCCATATTCTTCTAATCAGTGTATTCAGTGAAAATCAATTAGTTGTCATTTATTTGTATACTGGTAAAAATAGTTAAATAGTGAAAACGGGATTTATAGGGAGAACAGAAAAAGAAAAAAGAATGAGAGAAACGGATAGACAGACAGAGTTTGTAATATACAGATTACCGAGGTTACGCGGCCTGATTAATTTTTATATTATACTATGAGTGAATATTATAGCAGAATTTCATTGATGTGCAACTTGAATAATAAACAACTTTGATTAGTGTCACTTTGATTGGTGTGCACTTTGATTGGTGTGCATTTTGATTGGTGTGCACGTCGATTGGTGTGCATTTCGATTGGTATGCTGTAAGTTTATACAAAAATAAATAACTAAATATTAAAATTCGATTTTAATTGGTTGAATATTTGAATAAAATTTAATCTTGAGCTGAATCGAAGGAAAATTGCTGGAAAAATCAGGTGTACAAGTGAAGAAAAATCTGAGAAAATTAAAAAAAATCTAAGACAAATTTTACAAATAATCTGAAAATAAACTTTTTTTAAATTCTGAAATTAAATATTTAAAATTTTTATTGTCGCCTTTATGGCCCCCCTTCCTTTTCTGTAAACTGAGAAACTAAACCCCGTCCCCTTGTAAACAATTTATTAAGAAATAAATGTAAATAAAATTGAACTGCAAGAACGTCGCGTTTCCACCCCCTCCCCTCTTGTCACAAATTGTCACGTTAAGCAATCCCCCCCCCCCCCTGTTTGCAAAAAGTATTTTATGCATGGTTTTTTCTTACTTCGTCATATATCTACTACTGATGCGCATGAATAGATTGTTGAAATTCCAAAATAATAAATATGTCATAAAATGTTGATCTTCTTGGGCATTAGGGGATGCGGTGTAAATAAAAGACAAACGGGTTGTAGTCCTGATGATGATTTAATTAAAAATCGAAACTAGTAGACGTTCCCGTTTGTCTTTTATTTACACTGCATCCCCTAATAGCCAAGAAGATCAACATTTTATGAAATAATTTTGGGGTGAGAATCAACTTTTTATAATAAATATGTGTTCATAATATAACAGTTTATTTAGGTTAGGGCCGTAGAACCCCCCCCCCCCCCCCGATAAACAGTTTTTAAATAAGGTCATCTATTAATGTACATCTTTGGCAAGTGCTTGAAACCGAAATAATGGTTTCTTTTGGAAGATTTTTGGAATCTCGTTAATCCGTTTATGCGCGTCAATAATAGGAAATAATCTAAAACGTCTTTGTTTATAATTAAAATGAAAGAGTAAAGTGAAATGTAAACGTTACATTTATAAATTTTTCTGGATGTCTCCAATAGTTTTCAGGTTTGGGGGGTCTGGGATAACTGGATAGCGAGTTATCTGGATAGTTAGTTAAGAGTAGCGATCAGTGAGACAAGAAATCTTTGGAAAATTTTTGTTTAAAATGTAGTTCAAAATAGGTAAAAGAGAAGTTTAGTTTAAGCTGCTATTATAAAACTCAACTGTTAAAATACGGAAGTTGATGTTCAAACCGGGGGGTCTGGGGGGTATGGAATACCCCCCAGGTCAGTACATACAATGTGGTTCAAAACATATTATTATAATTAATTATAAATGTTTAAATAACATTTTTTTTGAAAATTGGTAAAAAGCTAATTTTATAAAAAAGAAAAAGACTTAGGAGCTTTCTAGAAAAAATGAAAAATTACTATGAAACGCCTGACAATCATTGGCCGGCCGGCGATTGTCTGCCGGGCCACTGAGCGGATATTCCATGTTAAAACGCCGAAAACATAAACACGGAACTTAAAAATGTGAGAAACAAAAAATTCCGAAAATAAAAATGTCGAAACAAAAAATTCAGAAACTGGGTTACGGTTAATTCCACAGCTGCTCACAAATCTCAGCGATCACAGCGAAATAAACATCGCTTTTAAAAAGTATTAAAAAGAAGGTTAGACAATACATCTAGAAGGACAGAGGTATCGAATATTAACGCAATGGGGGGGGGGGTAAGAATTTTTACAGTCCGATCTACAACTACACTCCCGATACTGACTTCTGTGAATTAATTTTAAGGGGAGCTAATTGTAATTTAAGGGGGGGGGGAAGGCTTTACCTTCTCCTAGTTGTGTTTAAAGTCTTTGAGTAGAAAGATTCCTGAAAAACGATCAAACTCGAAAAAAAAAACTCGGAATTTATTGCCGGAGTCCGAGTTAGCCGGTTGCCGAGTCGATTGGTTGCCGAATCGGCTGGTTGTCGAGTCGACCGTTGTCTATTTTTATTAGGATCACTGGATAATTTAAAGAGTAGCGATCATTAAGACAAAAAATCTTTGGAAAATTTTTGTTTAAAATGTAGTCCAAAATAGGTAAAAGAGAAGTTTAGTTAAACTTAGTTTAAGCTGCTATTATAAAACTCAACTGTTAAAGTACGGAAGCTGACGTTCAAACCGGGGGGTCTGGGGGGTATGGAATACCCCCCAGTGCAATCTTTCTCTTTTTTTTCATTAACGTTTACAAACTGAGAAAACTTACCAATGCTGGTCTCTAACTTTTTGGACTTGGGAGCTTTCTAGAAAAAATGAAGAATTACTATGTGAAACGCCTGATAATCATTGGCCGGCCGGTGATTGTCTGCCGGTCCACTGAGCGGATATTCCATGTCAAAACGTCGAAAATATAAATACCGTAACTAAAAATGTGAGAAACAAAAAATTCTGAAAATAAAAATGTCGAAACAAAAAATTCAGAAACTGGGCTACGGTTAACTCCATAGCTGCTCACAAATCACAGCAAAAAAACACCGCTTTTAAAAAATATTAAAAAGAAGGTTAGACAATACATCTTGAAAGACAGAGGTATCGAATATTAATGCAACGGGGCGGGGCGGGTGGAAAGGTTAAGTATCAACAACTTCTTTTTAACGGTTAAGCGTTTTTACAGTCCGACCTACAACTACGCCAGCGATATTGGCTTCTGTTAATTAATTTTGAGGGAAGCTAATTGTGATTTAGGTGGAGGGAGAAAGCTTCACCTTTCCCTAATAATTGTGTTTAAAGTCTTTGGGTAGACACATTCTTGAAAAACGATCAAACTTGGAATTTATTGCCAGCGTCGCCGAGGTAGCCGGTTGCCGAGTCGGTTGGTTGCCGAGTCGGCTGGTTGTCAAGTCAGCCGTTTTCCACTTTTATTTTCGTTGTTTTTGTTTCGGTGTTTCGACAGACAGAGTGTTTGGCGTTTTAGCAATGAAATAACGCAAGACATCTGTGTGCCGACCATAAAGCCATTTTTAGGTTAGACAATACATCTAGAAAGACAGAGCTATCAAATATTAACGCAACGGGGGGGGGGGGAGTTAAATATTAATAACTTCTTTTTAATGGTTAAACGTTTTTACAGTCCGACCTACAACTACGCCACCGATACTGGCTTCTGTGAATTAATTTTGAGAAGAGCTAATTGTGATTTAAGGGGGGGGGAAAGCTTCACTTCGCCTAGTTGTGTTTAAAGTCTTTGGATAGAAACATTCCTGAAAAACGATTAAACTCGGAATTTATTGCCAGCGTCGCCGAGTTAGCCGGTTGCCGAGTCGGCTGGTTGTCGAGTCGACAGATGTCCACTTTTATTTTCGTTGTTTCAACAGACAGGGTATTTGGCGTTTTAGCAATGAAAGAAAGCAAGACATCTGTGTGCCGACCATAAAGCCATTTTTAGGTTAGACAATACATCTAGAAAGACAGAGCTATCAAATATTAACGCAACGGGGGGGGGGGAGTTAAGTATTAATAACTTCTTTTTAATAGTTAAACGTTTTTACAGTCCGACCTACAACTACGCCACCGTATATTGGCTTCTGTGAAATAATTTAGAAGGGAGCTAATTGTGATTTAGGGGGGGGGGTAGAAGGCTTCACCTTCCCCTAGTTGTGTTTAAAGTCTTTGGTTAGAAACATTCCTGCAAACGACTAAACTCAAAAAAAACTCGGAATTTATTGCCGGCGTCACCGAGTTGGCCGGTTGCCGAGTCGGCTGATTACCCAGTCGACCGTTGTCCACTTTTATTTTCCATATTTTTGTTTCAGTGTTTTGACGGACAGGGTGTTTGGCGTTTTAGCAATGAAATAAAGCAAGACATCTGTGTGCCGAGCATAAAGACATTTGTAAGAGGTCAGATCGCGGAGTGGGAACTCGGGGTTAAGGGCACGTAATTTTTTTTAGATTTAAATTTAATAAAGACTTAAATTTGTTTTGTTATAACTTATAAGTAGAGTGTGGAATTATATGTAAATGCATATTTTTGTTGCTGTTCATAGAGCCGTAAAAAATTGTATATATGCGTTTCCACAACTTTAGAGTTTACAATCAAAATTTGAGCGTGCATATTTCATATGTTTTTATTTTTAAGACATATAAGTGCATATTTTCATAATTTCAAGAAAAAAATTTTTTTGAAAAGAACAGCTTCCCAGGCACAGTTTGAAAACGAATCTGTTTATTTATTTTTGCATCCGCAATAAACACCATACATCAATATTGCCGTTTATTGTGCCGTTATAATAGAAATGCAGCTTATGATTATTATATGAGTCATAATTAGAGCACAGAATTTAATGCATTTGCATATTTCTAAAAATTTATGTCACCAAAATCCATATAAATAAAGCCAAATTAGGCAAATCAGAATTCAATAAAATATTTTCAATATTTTAAAGTAGAGTTTCTCGAAGATTTCTTGCCATTTGACCCAACAGCTTTAGGGAATTGTTATTCGAGAGCTGACCTTCCAGCACAATAAGTGACAAAATTACAAAAATGCGGCTGGCTTATAATCTTATTGTTAATTGTAATTAAAGCTCTCAATAAAATTAATTAAAAAAATTAAAGGTCTTTGTTTTTTAGTACATAATCTTTTTATTTTTAAAGCATATACGTGCATATTTCAGGCATTTATTGATGCATATGTATGTGCATATATTTGGTACTTTTTAGTGCATAAATTTCACACTCTACTTATAAGAATGAAATAGAATAAAGGAATACAGTTTATTATTAAAACTGATAGGTCAATCGTCTACCTGCTATGTTTATGTAGTTATTTTGTCAATTTGGTTTGTACAGATTGCAAGTCAATTGAAACAAGCTACCTGACCCATACAGGTAGCCGTCCAAATAATCGGACCCTTACACCTAAATGTGTGTATCACACCTCCCAAGTTTATACAAAACTAACCAGACAGAAAGGAAATTGGATTAGATAGCCTAATCGATTGCATAATCCACTAACCTAAACGTGGTTTGATGTCATCCAACTATTTTTTATTATTTGATAGACCTTGCATTTTCACTACCCCACGATAACCAACAAATTTGGATTATGCAAATTTTGAGAAGATATTTTCAAAGCGTGTGAACGCCATTCGCTTTTTAACCATACACACACACAATTTATCGGTTTACTGAAATTATTATTCGCGTCCGCTCCGTTGCTTGATATATCCTTTACTAGAAAGATATCATCTAGTATGACTCACAGGCAGCAAGTTTAATTGCTAAATTTCCTCAGATTACATTTTGATATACAAGAACAAGCACAATTAATTCAACTTCGCTCTGTTTAAATTAAAAAAAAAAAAAAGTTTGCTTGGCTCTGCTTCGCCTGTTGGAGTGTGAGGCGCCACCGGACGCCGGCCCACCCTTAATCTAACCTGTTAATCCTCTTAGTTATTTTATCTGTTTTCACACGACGCATACAAATTTTATTAGATATTCTGCAAATAGAGTAAAACGTCTGGATTTATGTTTACAGAATCGCACCTGTCAAGCCATTCGTTGAAATTTAAATATCAAGAAATTTAATGGACACTTTACAAGGCTGAGAACTTAACCATTTTGAGAAAATATCCAGTCAATCGATGTGAACATAAATTTCCAGTGTCAACTGTGTGGAATTTATTAACAGATTAAAAAGTATGAGTAAGGTTCGCTTGTTCATATCTCGTTTTGTGTGTTACGAACTTTTACATCACATTTTCTCTTGTAAATGAAACCGGGTATCTGTAATTGAATCGATTTTTTGTACCATTGTGGTGTTCATTATTTAAAATTTTGTGACAACATTAAACTACAAGCAATAAAAAGGTGTGAAACTAGAATTAATGAATAAATTAAAATTAATTTGAAAATAAATGCTTTTCTGTAGGAAACAGAAATTTTGGAGCAAACGTCGAGAGGTCAAGGTGAGAGTTCTTCTCAGATATGGGGTGGCCCAGGAGAACATCCGAAAGTTGGAATTTTTGCAATAATATATACCCTCATCAAGACAGTTTTAAATTTTAAATTCTCCAGGGCGGCTTTTCATAAACGTAGCTTCCAACGATTTTCATAAAAAAGGCATTAGCTTGGATTGTTTGTAAGTGTAAGAGTTTCAATATCAAAATAAAAAACAGAATCATTTGGGAACGCACCCCTCGAGATATTAATTATTCCGAATGATAAAACTTTTTCCTTAACAGTCACGATGGATATGCAGTTTGAACATGAAGACAAACAAGACGCTTGTTTGGACCTGGTGACTTGGGAGCAAAGTCGATAAGTATAAGTAAAAAATTCAGTAAGGCTCCAAGACACTCAAACATGTTTAAAAGTTCAAAAAGTTTCTTAAAATTTGACACTTTATCAGTATTAACTATTTTGTAAAAATTTTCCATCCTTTCAGTTATCATCAATTAAAATTAATTCTAAAGATATTATGACGTTAAATTAACGTTTATATTACGTGTTTATTTAATGCAGTAAATATTACACCATGAACTGAAACAATAGAGTAGTTACAATTTTCAGCGATGATTTCGTGTCAATTAGTTTTTTTTTTTATTATTCAACCCTAAATTTTCAAGCTAAAAGCACTCGAAAGTAGATAAAGTATACGGGTTCGGTGATACTTTTCCGTTGCAGAGCTTTCACTCTTCACAAGATCAAAATTTGGCTAATTAACCACTTATCAAATAAGATTAAATAATTATGTTCGAAATAACAACAGAGCTTTTAAAAAAATCCCTAAATGCTATTAGAAACAACAGCACGGTTTCCAACAGCTGTTGTTAACATTTAGAGTGCGAATGATTTTTCTAATGTCTTTTACAACCGGGGTTGTTGAGAGTTTCTCATAATAACCCTTCTGTTTTATAAACCCGGGGGGGGGGGGGAAGGGAATTTATAATACAAATCATCTTTGTTCTGTGCTATGAAGCATAAAGACAAACCACGCGTTCCACTTTAAAGTGCATCACAGCCGGTGTCTCTCAAAGAAGCATCTTAGCCCCCAAACTTTTTAACATCTACATTAGCGACATGCCTACTCCAAACAGAGAAGAAGACACACATACTAAAATAGCGCTCTATGCCGACGACACAGCGGTGTACAGCAGCAAGCGTCGACCCAAACTAATTATGAAACGGCTTCAGCGACACCTAGATAAACTCGAGTCGCGGTTCCGTACTTGGCGTATAGGTGTCAATCCTAGCAAAAGTGCGGCAACACTTTTCACGCGATCTCAAAAGAGAGAACCAGCACCGAAATCCCCTGGAGCGCTACATCCAAGTATTTAGAGGTGACGCTAGACAGTGGATTCCGGTGGGGCCACCACACTTCTGCGACGTGCAGTAAAGCTAGAGGTGCGCTAGCATCTCTCAACCTCTTCTTAGATTCTCTAGCCATTTAAATCGTAAAAATAAACTTAGAATATACACGGCATGCATCAGGCCTATCCTGACGTATGCACTACCCGCTTGGTCACACGCGGCCGAAACTCATAATATGAGAAAAATCCGCGTGGTCGAAAGCATCGCAATAAGACGAGCGATGAAGACCCCATTCTTCGCCTCAAACACAAAGATCCAGAAAGATTTCGGCGTGGAACCTATCCGCGAATTTATCCGCCGCACCACGGCTAAATTCTACGACAATCTGGCTGATTCCGACAACCCTCTAATCAAAGGGTTAGGTACTTACCAACCCGGAGGTGCCTCCTGGACCATGCTGGGAAGCTGTTTGAAAAGATGATCCTGCGACGACTAATGCAGGACATCGAAAACAAAGGAGGCCTCTCCGAGAACCAGTATGGCTTCAGGAAAGGCAGGTCTACAGAGTCTACAAAGCGGGAACACACCGAACCCGCGAGTACTGCCTGGTGGTGACCCTCGACGTGCGGAACGCCTTCAACAGCGCCGGATGGAGCCATATCTTAAAAGCTCTCCGAGACATGAAGGTGGACCCGCACATCTACAACATCATGGTCAGCTACCTGAGCAGGAGGACGATAATCCTTGGAAGGAAAGGAGAGGACGACAACATGGAGGCAACAAGCGGCGGGCCGCAGGGATCAGTTCTTGGCCCATCCCTGTGGAACTTGATGTACGACGCCGTGCTAAAACTCCGTCTACCAGCGGGAGCGACACTGATAGGATTCGCCGACGACCTGACGCTAATAGTCAGCGATCAGGAGGCCCAGGCTATGAAAACGATGGCAAACCAGGCCATTTCCATCATCCTTCAGTAGATCAGAGACAAAGGGCTTCAGCTGGTCCCGAAAAAATCCGAAGCCGTCTTGGCTATCGGAAGAAAAAGGATGCCCAACATCCGCATCCACATGAATGGATCGGCCATAAGAATCAAAGAATCCGTTCTGGTGCTGGGAGTTAGACTGGACAAACATCTCAACTTCTCCCAGCACATCAGAGAAACGGCGGCGAAAGCAGAAGCGTCGGCATCCACCATCGCACGCTTGATGCCCAACGTGGGAGGGCCGAAGGCAGCCAAGCGAAGAGTGCTCGCAACCGTGGTGCATTCCATCATGTTGTACGCTGCACCCGTTTGGCACGACGCCCTCCAAATAGGACGAAACCGAGACAAAGTACATAGAGTACAGCGAAGAGCCGCTCTACGCGTGATAAGTGCATACAGAACCGTGTCGGACGAAGCAGCGCTGGTGTTAGCCTCAATAACACCGGCTGACCTACAGGCCGGAGAAAGGGCAAGAATCCACTCCGGACAAGTGAACACCAACGACACGACCATGAACCTCTGGCAAACCAGATGGGACGAAGCCGAGGTTGGACGGTGGACACGGCGACTCATACCCGACATCAAAAGTTGGGTCGCCAGAAGTCACGGTGAGGTAAACTACCACATCACGCAAGCCCTCACCGGTCACAGATGCTTTAACGCATACCTCCACCGTTTCGCCAAAAGAACGGCTCCCAAGTGCGACTACTGCGACGCGGAAGACACTGCCGAGCACACCTTTTTCGAATGTGCAAGATGGGAGCTGGCAAGAGTCACCGCAGAGTTGGGCACGGACTCGCAACTTACGCCCGACAACGTAGTAGCCACAATGCTGAAAAGCCCGGAGGACTGGAACGCCGTCGAAAAGATGATTCACACGGTCCTGTCCGCAAAAGAGCAAGCGGAGCGAGAGCAACAAAGGAACTAAATGAAAAGAAAACAGGACAAAGAACAGAAGCTACAACATCAAACGGCGAAAGAAGAAAAAGCACCCGGAAGACGAACAACCCCCACTCGATCGAAAGTAATACCTAACGGCGGTTTCTTGGTCGAGATGGGAGGTAGGGGGGAGGTTTTAGTCAGTGCAAGTCTGACACTACCGTCATAGATGATGATGGTGTCTCGTACGAGATTTCCTCCTCCCTGCGCAAGCTAAAAAAAAAAAAAACCCGGGACTATAGAAGAGTCAGAGTCCCCAGGTCGATGCTAGATCCAACTGTGTAAAACTGTGTAAAATAAAATATTACTCACCATCCGATATGTTTGTCTTCAACTATAAATAAAATGCAACCTAACCCACCTTTCTTTCAGCTATTTGTAGTAGTCAGTCAGCTGGGTAGCTAAACAGTTACTACCCACTTTATATTTTATATTTAACAAGGCAACGATACAATTTCCTCTACGGTGCAAAGCCAAGTTAAGACCAGGTGTGTCCCAGGACACCCTCCGCAACCGGTTAATTTGGTACCGTGACCAGGTTTCCACCACGACGAAGGGAGGGCGGCCGGAGTGCCGGCTACGGCTCTAATCGGACCCGTCACACCGACTCCCTCTTAAATCCAGGTAACGCGAAGACGAGTGCGCCGCCGGCGGCGCGCTCGGCGTGGATGCCCTTGCTCTTAGAGACTGATCCTCCTGCGACCAAAGACTAAAACCTCGCTCCACCTACAACACGCCTTTCTGCCTCTGCCTCGACATGAACGAAGCCAAAAGGACAACTTTTCTGCCAAAGATGAGCCAGCCATGTATAGGCCCATCCCGCTTGCCACATCTCGCCATCAGCGATCTTCTAGATGGGATTCCACGGAAACACCATCGAATTTTCTAACCCGCCGACAGTCATGATGCGTCTGTAATCGCATCTAAAGTCGGCGGTTCCCACGGCGGACGGTAGTGTGCGAATTCCTCTACCCGATGCCTTCAGGTGCAAGACACCAGTCATTTTGAAGGAAGTATGGGCACTCGCTCCGGTATTCCACAAAGGCTACTTATGACTTAGACTTAGAATACCTTCAGTGCATCAAAGCAGTTGAAAATATTAATTATCCTTCAGATTCTTAATCATAAAAAATGTTTGAAAAAAAAAATTATAAATACTCTTGAAAGGTGAACAATCACTTCAAACCATTTCAGAATTTAAAAAAAAATTGTTGTTAACTTATAATATAACCTACGTACAGATCTCTCTTTTTACGCAAAATGTTTCAATAAAAACCGTTTAAAAATAAAATATAACAAAATATAACCAAATATAAATCTAATTAGCAACTTTAAGCAAAAAACTGTCAAATATGCATTTTAAATCAAAATATATACTGCCGTGTTTCGAAACCATAACAACATTAATTTCATTTATTTTGTAAAATAATTTTAAAGTTTGAATTTGTTTTAGTATTTATTTATTTATTATTGTACATAAAAATGTTTGCTAAATTTTGCTATGTAAATAAAGGTGGGAAGAAAATAAAACTAGAAAGAGTGGGGCTGAAAAGTACAAGACTTGGGCTCAGGCCTTGACGTCGGGTAGTCGAGCGGACCAACATCACTCCCGCAATGAAAATTAAATTATTAATTGTTTAAAAGTCAATAAAATAAGTTAGGTTGATTTGATGTTTTATTTTAAATTAATAAAGTGAAGTGCCAATACTCGATGCATTAAAGTTACCATTGCAACAAAATTGTTTGACCAGACGCCAGCTGGAATAACATGTGCGCTTGCAAGGGCATAGATTAAATAGAATTAATTAGAAGATAAAAGAATTAACACTCTCTGATAAACCTTCAATTTCTGTATTAAAAATTTAAAACCGCTTTAAAAAGGTAATCAATATTAAGTGCATAATAAACACAACTGGAATTTTATGTAACAACAGAATGTGTGGCCTAAAGGCCGCATCATTGACCGTTCACCTTAAGCTGATCAACCATCGTTTCATTAAACTGATGAAAAATTCACACCTATGCGATCTAACGATCGCAATGATTTTAGTAATTTAGAGACCGATATATTACACAATTACAAGGAACTTGCCCAAGTTGTGCGGCCTGAAGGCCGCACTGTTTTTTCACTATCCAGCAAACCTTCCATTTTTCTATTAAAAATTTAACATTTGTATGATAAGGCTATCCATTTCAAGTGTATTATAAACACAACTGGCATTTTATTTTACTAAAACTATATTGCTTAGATTGTGCGACCCGAAAGCCGCACTGTTTTCTCACTATCGCTATCTATGGTAAATTATCAGTTTTTCGGTTAAAAATTCCAAATTGAATAAATAAGTTAACCAATGCTAGGTTCATTATAAACACAATTGGCATAAGAGGGACCAAGTTGTGCGGCATGAAGGCCGCACTGTTCAACCTTTAATTTTTCGATCATATAATTCAAAATTGGTTTATTTGGAATATTTGAATAAACAAGAAAATTAATTTTGAAAATATTACGTTTTAAAAGTGTTAAAATTTCAAATAAAAAATAAAATGTTGTTTGTTGTTGTTTAAATTTTTAATTGGACTCCAAGTTCTGTGTCTTGTAAATCTGTCATCTTCGAATTCAAATTCCGCCCAGAATTAATATAATAAAATAAAAACATATCATGAGCGGAGCTAATCTTATGGAAACGGCTAATACAATAGCAGCATTCCATATTATTTAGGGTTTTTTGGGCTGTTTTGTCCAAATTTATGATTTATTCTTTAATTTTAAAATTTACATGTGTGATTTACTTTACTTCTTACTCAAGACTTTTTCCTTTTTACTGACTTTGTAAGCCTACAGTTGAGTAGTGTTTAAATATTTTACATTGTCACATAAAAATAATAGTTTTTGTAGGATCTATCCAGTCTAGTTTGTGATTGCCGAGATTGTGCGGCCTAAAGGCCGCACTGTGGTAGATTCCTATTATAAGTGTAGTTGCTCGGTTTTCGAGTTTATACAAGAAAGAATTCAATTAAAGATGATTGTGAATTTTTTTAACAACTACTATTTTATTTGAACCTGTTGATTATAATGATTCCAAATCCAATTTTGATTCCAAATCCAAATATTAATTAATTTAAAAATAATCAATTTTTGCATAGAAAACCCGTAAAGAGCTCATTCTGTGGGCGGTACGTGTGCTCAACGTAAATAAGTACTGCAGTGTGTTTAGTGGGAAGAGGTGGAGGTTCATGGATGAATAGACTAGCTGGTAATCTTAGTTAACACGAATTCCATTTCCGGTTAGGTCGGAAATTTGTGTAGACCGCGCGCCATCTATCTGGCATTTTCAGAGGATATCAGAAGTACGTCGACTGTCCGGCTCGGCTAGATGTCGTTGGCGGAAGTCGTTTAAGGGGTTAAAGCCTCCACCGTGGTTCGGATTTCACGTAAATCTGTAGACCCCGTTTCTTATTTTCTATTTGGCACAAGCACTACCAATGCAGCTGTTAACATCTTTTAATAAAATTATTTTAAATAGAAATTTTTTGATTTTTCCGAATTTAACTTAAAAACAAAGATCTGCGTCTTCGAAAACTGTCATTTTCGGGTTCGGTCGGGTTCAGTGACATGTTTTTAATTTTTGAATGATCTCCTAGTTCTGTGTCTTGTAAAACACATCGTGGGCGGAGCTAATCTTATGAAAACAGCCAATACAGTAGCGGCATTCTATTATTTAGGGGTTTTTGGGTTTCTTTGCTCAAATTTATGGATGATTCTTTAATTTTAAAGTTTATATGTGTAATTTAGGTCACTATTACTTTTTTATATCGGATGCGCACTTATCGTACTACTCTTGTCTTTTCTTCTTACTCAAGTCTATGTCATTTTAACTGGCTTTGTAAGCCCAGAATTGAGTAGTGTTTAAATATTTTACATTGTCACATCAAAATATTAGTTTTCGTAGGATCTATCGAATCTAGTGCGTGATTGCCAAAGTTGTGCGGCCTATAGGCCGCACTGGAATAGATTCCGATCGTAAGTATAGGCCGTAGTTATTCGATTTTCGAGTTCATTCAAGTAAAAATTCAATAAAGAATGATTGTGGACCTTTTCAGCAACTGCTATTCTTCTTGAAACTGTTGATGATCATAAGAAGGTAGATTTTGATGGAAAACTGTAGCCTTTGAACAGAAGGAGTACTGCGATATATGACTTATGAGCCAGGTAAGAACGGTACGCAAGAACTCAGCACTGCACCGGCCAATTAGGTGACGCGATGATCAATTTGGCAATTGGTTAACTGAGCGACGTTTAACTTAATGATCGGTTAACTCAGCGACACCGCACTGGCGGTAAAAAGAAAACGTCGCTTTCTTGTAATATTAAAAATAAGGTTAAGCAAAATAATTTGAAAACGCAGGGGTTCTGAACCCACGCACTTAGTAAAAACATCCCTAAAGAATGGCCAAATGTTTTTGTTTGGGTAGGGCTCTCTAGTTCTGGAAGGCAGTTTATATGTAAGCTTGTTGACTAGATTCGTGGTAAGAACACCGACTTCCGACCAAGTTTAACTGATGGATAGTGGACTCAATGACAGTCCTGTTAAGAGTGTTCTCTTCCAGTTGGGTTGACAATGTTGAGGTAACCGTGACCATTTTGTCCGCTTACACCACCGAGTCTACAGACCAGAACTTCTTGTCGTGTTTTAATATTATCAATCTCTATCTTTCAATTGTTGTTGAGAAGTATGAAGACCGGTTTAAAGGTTTGACAGCCGCAACGATCAGTGGGCACTCGTTATTCGACACCTGTATGAATAATTGTAATGCAAAATTATAAAAATTGAAATATATAAGTTTTTCGGTTTAGTAAGCTTAAATGTTCGCCATCTGGTTAGTGGGAGTCTAAACAAAATGGGGTTAAAAAGCTTTCGTTAGCAATTAGAGCTACAGCAATGAAGTTAAGCAAAGCTTTTGGTTTACACTATTGACATGTTTGATTTGTGATCAAAACTACATTAAAAGCAGTCAGCGTATTTACATTCATCTATGAAAAGCATTACGTGTGTAGTTTGCTTTTAGTTTTAATGGCGTTTCGCTAGAACGGAGTAGTTTCAGTGTTGTAAACAATCCACGTCAAAATGTAAAAGTCCGGATTACTTTAATTAAAATATTCGTTTAAAAGAGAGCGCAGCAAAAGTTAATTTTGATTTATGAAACGAGGAAAAAGTTTCGAAAATTACATAAACAAATGAAACTCACACGTGTTACATTTCAAAGTTGGAAACATGTCTGAACATTAAGAAGTTAAAGATTCATTATGTTGTGTGAGCTCTCTAATGTCGCTTCGCCCTTCCTACCAAATTAAGTCAAGTTATTAAATAAATGGGTCATCGTTAGACATCACAAAATGGGATATGCTTGTACATCCTTAAATAATTTTCCGGATATACAAACTTTTTGTTGAAATTTTCGCTAAGCTCCTGTCATCATGGCACGACACTTCTTCAGTTTTTAGTTTATCTTTTCAAATTGAATTTTACTTGGAACTTTGTTTGAATTATTGAACTTGATTTAACTTTATTTTAAAGCGAACGAACGCTTTTGATACGAAAGTGTAATTATGTTTAGGTACTCTCAATACTTGTGCAAAAAAGTTTAACGACTCACAAAAGTTTTTAATTAATTTAATAACAATTGTTTCAATTTAATAGAATCGCTAAAATGGCACTAAATTAATTTTTAATTACAATCACGCTACATTCATTACTAAATGCTGCTTTGTTTCCTTTCAAAGCGTTTAAATTGTTGCGCCAAAAACACACCCAACTTCCGGTGTGTGATGTTCAAAATGCGTAAAACACACTACCTAACCCAAACCTAACCGAACCTAATCCAACCTGACCTAATTAAAATTAATACTCATCGGGAGGTCTGGGAGGTATCGCTAATTGTACGATTTTTTTAGTGTGTCATTTAAATTCTGCTATTTAAATCGGATTTCGAGTTTCCGACTTGGTTTTAGCATTATCGGGTCTTTATAAATACGAAAGGAAAAATAAAACTGTCGTGCCGGAACCTTAGCAGTATAAATTTCAGCCATTATCGTGATTTTAAAGATGAAAAGAATTATAATGGTTTTAAATTTAAAAAAGAGCGCCTTAATTTATTCGATTTGTAAAAACATAAATTTTTGAATATTAGAGCCGCCTTCCTTGATACTTGAAACCCGACTAAATTATTTGTATTCGTTTGCGTATTGTAATTACTTGTCCCATATTTAGTAGATACCGAGTGTTTTAAATGTCTTGCGGGAGAAAATGAATCAAGCGAGTGTCGCCTTATTTCACTCGGACTCAGTCTTACGTAGGTTAGTTAAGTCCTGATTTGTTATTCGATGGAGATTTGTGGATTTCGGATACTTCTTGGAAATTTACTAAATTAAACTAGAAAGTCCGCGAAAGTTCCTTGCGAAATTTATGAACCCTTTAAGCTGCTTTTATTAACTACATCCTATTCATTTCGGCTTCGACCATTTTGTTTTAAACGCTTTTCAGAGGCTCATTGAGGTATGATAAAGTTTCGAGCGACGCACTAAATTAATTTTGATTTTTTCCTAGACATTTTTCCTTCGCATTTCTCCCGTAGTAGGCGGTTTTTATTGTCACGTATATTTTAGGTGGTTGTGATTTTAACAAGACAAAACAGGATCCAAGTTAATAAAATCTTTGTTCTGTCTCTTTTAGACACAAACTTTGTCATTTATGTGTACAACTTGGGCAGTTTATCAAAGGTGGAAACTTTCAAAATGTAACAAAAGTACAAAATACTGTCTCACATGTTACCCACCATTATTTAAGCGCGCTGCGAGTACATTAATTACAAAGTTTTAACAATTACTTTAGTAATAGCAGTTAATTTTGCATTATTTTACTTAAAACTTTAAAACAACAAAATTAAGCAATTTCAAGGTGCCGCGACTGCATTAAAATATTCTACCCGCCCAACTTTAAATTACAAAACCAAAATTTGCATGGATTTTCTTCAACCCGAAAAGATGCTCGACGCACGTGCGAATTTGCACACCAATTTTTATGCGGAAAAATTTCCAATGCTACAGCTTTATTTAAGGCTGTTTGTCGGAAAATATACCGGGTAAAAGGTAATTTAAAAAAAAAAAAATACCTCATTACATAATTAGTTACATAAATAGCTATTTTATTAACCTCCAAATTATTGCTATTTTCATGCAAGTTTGCTTGTTTAAAATTACATTACTTACGCTTAGGTCGGAAAGTAGAAGGTTGGCTTACCTGTAACAAAATAAAAAAATGTATTTTTAAGTAATTATTATTATTATTTATTTTTAAAGTTTTTTATTTTAAAAGTAATTCATTTGTTATTAAAAATCTATTATCTTTTGTTCTGATGGACAAAATTATAGCAGTAATCCGTAAACTTAATGATTTGTTCATCAATACTATTAAATTTGTCCATGAATACAATGAATGTTGTTCATTAGCGCAAGAAACAGTTTATCTACGCTGTTGACCGAGAATCCGAACAGCGGCACTGACAGACAAACTGCCTTACACTGCAAAAAGTGTAAAATAGGTAAAATTTAATTAAGCTGGAGTTAATTAACTGAAATTCTTAGTGTCCACGTCAATCCAGAGATTGAACGCGGTTGGTTGTACCGTAATCTGTTTAGCTACGACTCCTGATAAGAACACAACGACTTTTTTTGGAAGACAAGTGCGCTACCTAGTCGGCCATAGCGCGGGACGAAACCTACAGCTTAACGTGGAATCCAAACCACGTGGAGGCTGTACTGATGTGTATTTGCACGACGGACTCATCAGCACCTTTAGTGTTAGTCCTCAAATGAAAACTTTGTTTACTCTGAATCCAACCCAGCCAAAGTACTCGTCTGTGTTGTCACCCTTTACTAACCAATAGTCGTACTAGAATTTGTTTATGTCAATCTCTCTCTCTCTCTCTCTCTCTCTCTTTTCAGTAGCATCCTCATGACTGAGAAATTGTCTTCCAATTCAAGATTCAAGTTTGCTATTGTCTGCGGAGAAAATACGATCAAAATAAAGTGTTTACTCCGCCCGGGATCGAACCGAAGAGCTCAGACCGTGACCGATTTCAAATTAGAATTGTTGATGTCAATCTCGCTGAGACAGCTTGAAAGAAGTTGTCACCTATAATTCACCAAAATAAATCACCTATAATTTTATCTTCTCAACCTAGCACTAAATATTTAAGCCATTTTGGTGATTACTCTATTTGAGTAGGTCAGCTGCGGTTATCTAAGAAAAACCGATTAAATCCGATCACCTCCGATTATCAACAAATGATGAAAAATGTCAGTATTTTAAAACAACCAACTCGACTTCACTGTCATTAATATTTTAAATAAAAAAAAAGAAAAAGTGACACTTGTTCTAAAATCCCGTTTTTATGTATAATAAGTACTTTGTATGGTATTCTCGTGCCCCGTAATGGTGATGTTCAAGCGCTGTTGCCGAAGTTAAGAGTTATTCTTAGCAAGAGCTTAGAAACGAGGGGGAGAGGGGAGACTTAATTTTTTCATTCCGAGCTTAGATTATCGAACAAACATTACTAATGTAATTTATCAAGCCTTCTACTTAGAACGCCATCTGTTGGTGGCTGTTGATAGCTGTCAGTATTTTGAAACCTTTCTTGAGCAACTAACTCTACTTCACTGTGGTTAATATGTCAATCGAGATAAAAAGAAGTAACCCTTGTTCTAAAATCCTGTATTTCTGTGTGATGTCTACTTTGTAAGGTATCCTCGTACCCCGCAGCGTTCAAGCGCTGCTGCCGACGTTAGGAGTTATTCTCTCAGATGATTTGATTTCTGCAGTATGTCTAAGTTGTGAAAACTTTTATGAGCATTGGAACGGGGAGGGGGGGAAGACTCATTTTTTTTAATTCGAGATCTTAGCACTTTTACTTAGAACGCCATCTGTTGATGGCTGTTGGTCCAGCAACCAACTCTACGTCACTGTCATTAATATTTTAAACTAATCTTGTGTTTCTGTGTAGTATGTGCTTTGCAAGGTATCCTCGTGCCCCGTAACTGATAATATAGTCGGGCGTAGTTCAGTACTGACGTTAGAGCACGGAAGCCGATGTTAAGAATTATTGTTTTAAATAACTTGATGTTTTTACTATAACTAAATGGATAAGACTTTTATAAACTTAGCAACGCGAATTGGGGGGGGGGGGTATTTTCTTTTAAATTACATTACATGTTTCAATTAGTTACTTTTATGCGGATACCTTTTAAAAAGCGTTATAAAAATGTCTTAATTATTTTTAGTTTCAAATTTTCCGCTTTTATGATTTGGGAGTTTTGGTTTAATTCCACGCAAGAGAATTTCTTACAAACAGATCATTCCTGACGTTAGTTCGCATCGATTAGGTCAGATCTTATTTTGTAATTTTATTTTTATTAGATTTTGTCAGTATAGCTACGATAAAACAAAAGTGATAATGTAACCATAGCTTGTTGATAAGCAGTTCGGCTATTAAAGTTCTCCAAATTTAATTTTCACACTCTTAATTTATTTCACGTAAAGAAAAACAAACAAATTAGACAGAAAAACAGAAAATTAATGTATTTACATATTATTTTAATTTATAAACCGGATTTGGTGCGGCATAGTTGGTACAATTATGAAAAGTTGCAATTAATTAGAATAAATAATATACAATAATTGGTAAAAATTGTATTTAATTGTGAAGTGTAAATTTTTGGTAATTTGATAATTTTGTTAAAAAATAATAAATAACATTTTTGAAATCTAACCTCAATTTTAAAGGAAAATCATTGCAATTTTTCGAGTCTTTTATCGGAGAGCAATAAAAAACGACCGAAATGGAATTTGCATAGTAAGCCTGTTTAAGCTTTAGTTTAAGCGCTAGTAAGTAAGCTCTTTAAAAAAAACAATATTTTTGCGAATATATCTGCGGAGGGGGGGGGAATGAAAAGTTTGGCAAACTGAAGTTGACTATAAACGCAAATTATTTATTAAGAAAGAGTGCAGCTTCTTTACCCCTCCCCCCCTCTATGAAAATCCTCTAAATCAGAAACCTTGTGAACTTTTATGTATGACATGCGATTGATTTTATGAAATCAATTAAAAAATTTTCGGTTTTGTATGCACCGGATAGTCTGGGGATATTCCATACCTCCCAGATTTCGCGGTTTTGAAGAGCAAACGTTTGTGGTTATATTCTGTTCAAACATCATTTTAGTGTGGGTTGTAAATTTTATGACTAACAATTAAATATTTCAATACAGAGACTTCCATCCTGAAAAAGCTCCAGAAAGTTAGTTATCTTTAGGTTTGGGAGGTTCCTGGATCTTGCTGGGAAGCTGTTCGAAAAGATGATCCTGCGACGACTAATGCAGGACATCGAAAACAAAAAAGGCCTCTCCGAGAACTGGTATGGCTTCAGAAAATGCAAGTCCACAGCCCTGACGAAGATAGTAGACACGGTGAGGACGGCAAAGGCGGGAACACATCGAACCCGCAAGTACTGCCTGGTAGTGACTCTCGACGTGCGGAATGCCTTCAATAGCGCCGGATGGAGCCATATCCTACAAGCTCTCCGAGACATGAAGGTCGAACCACACATCTACAACAAGCGGTGTACCGCAGGGATCAGTTCTCGGTCCATCCCTGTGGAATTTGATGTACGACGCAGTGCTTAAACTCCGCCTACCAGCGGGAGCAACACTGATAGGATTCGCCGACGACCTGACGCTAGTAATTAGCGATCGGGAGGCCCAGGCGATAGAAACTAAGGTAAACCAGGCCATTTCCACCATCCTACAGTGGATCAACGAAAAAGGACTCCAGCTGGTTCCCGAGAAATTCAAAGCCATCATGGCCATCGGAAGGAGAAAGATGCCCAACATCTGCATCCATATGAACGGATCGCCCATCCAAATCAGAGATTTCTTTCTGATGCTGGGAGTAAGACTGGACAAACATCTCAACTTCTCCCAGCACATCAGAGAAATAGCGACAAAAGCAGAGGCGTCGGCATCCATCATTGCATCATTGCACGGTAGTGCATTCCATCATGCTGTACGCTGCACTCGTTTGGTACGACGCCCTCCACATAGTGTACAACGCAGAGCAGCTCTACGCGTGATAAGCTCATACAGGACCGTGTGTACAGGCCGGAGAAAGAGCGAAAATCCACTCCAGACAAGTGAACACCAACGACGCGACGATGGACCTCTGGCAAACCAGATGGAACAAAGCAGAGGTTGGACGGTGGACAAGGCGAGTCTTACCCGCCATCAAAAGCTGGGTCGCCAGAAGTCACGGTGAGGTAAACTACCACAGAGTTGGGCACAGACTCGCAACTGACACCCGACAACGTAGTAGCCACCATGCTGAGAAGCCCGGAGGATTGAAGTGCCGTTGAAAACATGATCCACAAGGTACTGTCCGCAAAAGAAAAAGCGGAGCGAAAGCAACAAGCGAATCAAACAGAAGCGTAATAACATCAAACACGCAACGACAGAAGCAAAAGCAGCTGGAAGATTGACAACCTCCGTCCGATCGAAAGTAATGCCTAACGGCGGTTTCTTAGTCGAGGTGGGTGGTAGGGGGAGGTTGTAGTCAGTGCAAGTCTGACACTACCGTCATAGATGATTTCCTCCTCCCTGCGCAAGCTAAAAAAAGGTTTGGGAGGTTGAAGGCTGCAGAGAAGCTACAACCTTTACGTTGGAAGACTGCCATTGTCTGCATGGCGATCCTAACATTTAGGATCCTAACAGTCTATATTAAAAATTATGAACTCGGTTATTAATAGCGTAACGTAACGTAACGTAACGTAACGTATGTTTGTTATCTATGTACAATTTATTAATTTCGCTATGCTAAATCCTGCTAGCAAGGTATAGCATAGAGACTTTTAATCTCAATTACCTGATACATCGGCAATAATAATTATCAGTGGTTGTTAAAATGTCACCGCACCGCCGCGTGGGCGAATCACGTGTTTTGTGAGTAAAATAGAAAAGTGTCAATTTTCGTTTTAGGCGTTGTCGACGTTTTAATATAGATTCTGGTGCGGGATTATTTTCTGCGCCATTGAGTGCGACATAATCCGTTTTGACGTATCCAATATGCACCCCTCTGTGTCGCAAGATGACATCTTCAGACGATAAAATTTGCAAATGTGATTATAATTTGGACATGTGAATGGGATATTTACTTTTCGAAAATCACTTGTATGGCATATATAAATTCAAGACGAAAGGGAAAATCTTACAACTTAAGTTGATCCATAAAGAATGCTGAAAGTGTTGGATGAAGTATATTGAAAGCCTCGTCTGAAAGGTTTGTTGGTCTTTTTATATGCGAATAAGTGTCAATATTTGGTAAGATTTTGTATGGAAAAGTTATCTTTACGGTACATTTGAGGGGGCATTGCATCATCTGTCGTATCCTTAATGCAATGAATCGGAAGGTTTGGAAGCAGTGCCATTAAACGAATGAAAGTGAGATGCGTCATCTCGGAAAACAAATGCCGCCTGTAAGCGTAAAACGTGGCTATCCCTGACGGAATTGTGAAAAAGGCAAATTGGGTTAAATGTACCTTAAAAGGTTTTTTAGGTAGCCGTGAAGACGAATTTACAAGGAAATGCAAAGGGTGACAAATATCTTTTGAGATTTTTGATGATCACAATTGGATGTAACATCGACAAAGAGAACTTTTTGTTTAGAATTTTCGAAATGAAAGAGTCAACAAGCGTGAGATAAGATATTCGCGTTTTATTTTGCTAAATTAAAATTCCTTATTTGAAATTTGCAATTTAAAGATGAAAGTTTCAGTTTAACAAACCTTTGAAGCTGTTCCGGTGTCTTGCTTCGTGCCCGACTTCTGAGCTCTCCATTCTTGCCAAACTAAGGAAATAATTGCGATAAAAAAATTCGAAAATGAAATTTTGTTTTTCTCATTTGAGGTTATCGAACAATAATAACAAAGGAGTTTTCATTCGAATAACAAAGGTGTTTTCCTTTTTATTTTCTTATTCGCGTAAATGATGTAATATAGAACCTCTTTTCAATCGAAGCACTCGTTCGAGTCCCTATACATCCTCAATATGGAACCATTCTGTTTATCTACACGTTGATTATTTATTTGAGAAGACTTTTCTATCATACGAGGGGATCTTATTATCGTTCAATTTTACCTCGAACGAAAACTGCCTCCGGATGTTTTTCTTTTTGTCTAGCATCCACGATTATTCTACCGAATTGAACGCCCATCCTTGTCGGATAACTTTTCTTCCGGAAGCTCTTAAAGAATTAACTTGGCTATCTGATTGCTTGCTTGCGCTTTCCTCTTAACACGGACGGCATTCTTGTCATTTTCCATGTACGGTTATTACAGATGAAATGCTCCGAATTTCCGATAAGTGATTTTTATCTAATTTATGCTCCAATTTCGTCCTCCTACAGGACCCATCCCATTATTAATATTACAACGTTGTTTACCTTTTCCCAAATTAAAACTTTTCTAAGTGTTTAGATATGTTAATGGAATGTTTTCAAATTTTGAGCTATTTTTGAATTAATTCGTTTACTTTAACCTCGTATTGTTTGTCAAACTTTTATACGTTTTGCTAAACATTTTACTGTTATTTCATTTTAATTACGTTTTACATGTTGAATAGTGCACAACGTAGGAATTTTATTAATTCGTTTAAAAAACAATTTAACATCATACAAACCTAGCTACAGCTAAAATTAAAATGTATACGCTTTGCTGCGGAGAACACACAAACCGACTTTAAGATTTTTTAATTCTTTTAAACGCTAGATCCCAAAATTACCTACAAATTTTCCTATAAAGCTTTGTGTTCTAAAGTTAACCGTTTGGAAGTTATATGTTAAATTACGCAGGAAAATGTTAATCATGCAAAATTTTTTGGTTTTGAATTTTTAAAACCAAAGGGCATAGGAAATAAACCTTTGTTTGTTGAAAAACGAAGTAACGATCTTATTAATTGGGTGTTGTAAAAGCCTATTACTCCAACGCCCTAAATGTGCTGTGGGATCCTTCATCTGCATTAACCATAATAACGAATCATGATCAATAACTGAATTGTTTTGCAAGCGGGATAAAGATACAATACAAATAACAAGAAGGAGGGGGGGTGGGTAAAAATTGTTGTTTTTTTCTTCTACTGTTTATAGGCGAGAGAGTCTCGAGTGCTGATGTTGCGCAACCTGAAGGCAACAACTAATGTTATGCTTTCATTCAGTTCTATCCTGAGAGAAATAGATCAACCAAAATTATAGGCGGAATTAAAGCTTAGTTTGTGAAGAGAGCTACAGTGCAGTGTAAAAGCGTTGCCTCAACTCTGCTGAGAAAAGAGAAGAGAAGAAAAGAAAAGAGTGAACCCAGCCTTGACATCAATCATCAAGAGCTACCTCAGCGATCGAGAGCTACTGGTGAAGGAGGAGATGTACGCCGGGTCTAGAGAAATGACATCCGGCGTTCCACGGGAGTCGGTACTCGGACCCGTGTTGTGGAACATTCTGTACGACGGAGTAGAGCTAATCGGGTTTGCTGACGACCTCACAATGCTGGCGGCGGCAAGAACGGAGGAAGGTTTGGTTTCGGCCGTTAACGAAGCCATATCTCACATATTGGAGTGGACCAGGAACATGGATCTACAGCTGGTACCCCACAAGACAGAAGCAGCCTTATTGACGGGAAGGCGCAAGATCAAGAAAATTGAATTCAGTATGGGGGAGCACACCATTGAACCCAAGAAAGAGGTCAAGATCCTTGGGATCATTATCGACCACAGGCTCTGTTTTTCGCCACATCTCACAGCGGTGGCGGCTAAGGCTAATAGGTGCTGCTCGGCACTCTCGAGATTAATGCCTAACGTGGGTGGCCCAAGCTCGATAAAGAAGAAAATTATAGCATTGGTGTTACATTCTATTATTTTGTATGGAGCTCCGATATGGGCAAAAGCGATGCTAACGGAGAAATATAGACTCACTATAGCTCGAGTACAAAGGAAAGCGGCTATAAAAGTCGGCTGGTGTTGGCCGACTTGCCCCCCATAGACCTGATGGCGGCGGAGAGATGCGCCAACTACAACTCCGGGCCCACGGGCAGAGTACAGAACAGAAATCAAGTGATGACAGATTGGCAGAATAGATGGGCCAAAGCGGAGACGGGCTCGTGGACGCGAAGTCTTATCCCGGATATACTTCCATGGAGTATAAGAAACCACGGACAGATGACGTTCCATCTTACGCATGCTTTATCTGGGCACGGATGTTTCTGTTCCTACCTCAGCAAGATTGGGAGGAGGGACAGCGGGATTTGTTTCTATTGCGAAGACGAGGATGACGCTGAGCATACGCTATTCCACTGCAGCAAATGGGAAGCCATGAAAGATGAAGCGGCCAGAGCGGTTGGCAGAAGGCTTACGCTTGAAAACCTGGTCCCTACAATGTTAGAGTCTGAGGAAAACTGGGGGCTCGTCTCTAAACTAATAACGAGAATCATGCGAAGTAAGGAGGAGTAAGGAGAAGTTTGTTAAACCTGGGAGGCAATAAAGAAATGCTCTGCGATACCACGCCTCCCAGTCCAAATAGAGTGGGTCGGAACGCCAGTCGGGTGGATTTCAACCCCACACTACCACCAACAACGGTGGTGTCTTGTGACGACTATCCACAGTCGGAGAAAAATTTCCCCACTCCCTACGTACTCAAAAAAAAAGCTCCGCTATTTCCACCTAGATATATCCAAAAATGGCAAATCAGCTCCGAACATAATAAAGATTTAAGTTTTTTTTTAAATTTTTTTAATGTTAGCCCGATGTTATCTACAAATTCGACTATAACGGTTTATGGTTTAAAATTAACCGTTTTCAAGTTATGGATTAAATTACGTAGGAAAATGTAAACAATTCAAAATTCTTTACTGTTATTTTTTTGCTTCTGACGCCACTGTTTGCTGAGAGACGGAGCAACAATTAGGTGTTGTCAAAGCTAATTACTCTAACGCGCTAAACGCAGCGTGGGATCCTTCATCCCCAATAACCACTTTAACAAGTAATGATCAATAATTAAATTATTTTAGAATCGGGATAGGGCTAGAATACAAATACTGAACGTGACGATACCTATCAAAGGGGGGAACGGGGGAGGAAACCTGACGTTCGCTTAAATTTTTTTCTTAACCAATTGTTTATAGAGAAGGGATTTTGGTTTTTGTCACGTTATGTTTGTGAGAGTTTGTAACAGTCAATCGTTACATTTTTGGTTTCGTAATAATTTAGATTTCTATAAATATTGTTTTATTTTAATTTAAGAGAGGTCAGATAGCGTTGTCGAGGTAACTTTTTAAATTTTAAAAATGCAACGGTTTTTAGTGGTTGGTACGGGTCGTCCATTAGAGTCAGGCGAGAAAACCACAAAAACAGTTATAGTTTTTTGATCTTACCATTGATTTAATTTTTGAATTCTCAAATTAGTAATATTTGATTTTGGTTAATATTGAAATTTGCAAATGTCGATTGTTAATACATATCCGACAGACAATTTTTGTGCTATATAAATTAAATTGAACGAATATTTTTGATATTTTCTGATTTATTTTTACAAGTGACCAGAGTCACTTGGATTTGGCTTGATTACCTTTTTATGTTCATTTTTAGAAAAATACTAAGTTAATTTAGGTCATCCGCTTACTTCATATGCAGATCAGAACTGAGGAGGATTCTTTCTTTTGTGAACCGGCCTGTAGCGGTATTCTATTTTATTTATCATTTATTTTTTTTTTGTTAAGATAGTGGAGCGACAAGAATTTTGTAAAGTCGTTTCATTGCTCATCTGACGCCCAAAATATTGTTCTCTTTTTTTACGTAGCCACCATCTTTTTAAAGCTTCCCAGCTTCTTCGATAGTGGATAAAAAACCCAAGGACTAGCCTATCTACTATTTCCATCGGTAGAGCCAAAAAGGGCATTTGTAACTTATAGGAAAATAACGTTACAAGTTTTCAAAAAAGGGGTATAAAAAGGCGAAATTTTATATTTTTTAAACTATGGGTAAATTACTGATGTTGTGCAGCCTGAAGACCGCAACCAATTATATAATACTGTAACTATTACATTATTTACAATATAAAAATTACATTTTTAAATATCTCAATGTTGATGCTTTCTAGAGTATTGCGTGTAATTCTAGAGGAGCAGTTGGACATTTTTATTTAGGAGGTGGGGAAGGGGAGGGATTTATGGTTGAAATGACGCCTATATTTCTCCTTTTTACAAATTCCCGACAAAAAATAAAATTAAAAAATTCTTGCAGCTTTGCAGCTTATTCTCAGTATCCTGAGAATAGGTAGAATTAAACCTTAGTTAGTAGAGGGAGCTACAGTGCAAATATAGTGTAAAAGCATTGTCTTGGCCCCTGCTTATTCCCGTTTATATCCAAAATAATCACAAATCAGCTCCGAGCACCAAAAAAAAGATAACGCAGAATAGTAAAACTTCAGAAAGTTTTACTTGAAATAAATCGTGATAAAGTGGGGGGGGGGTAAAGTCTCATTAGTCTTCCCGATTACATTTATAAGTTTATTGCTTTTCGATAACTTCCCATTTTTCAGAAAGGCGCTGAGCTACCTGGAGAACCGAAGGTTAAGGTTGGGCAGACAGACTCCTAGCAGAAACAAACAACAAGTGGAGTACCGCAGGAAGCAGTTCTCGGTCTCGACTCTGATAGGATTTGGGGACAACAATGGCTTTGACTACCTTGAAATTTTTAGTATTGAAAATCGCAAAATTGTCGAAGTTATGGGTATATTACCTGTCGACTGCGCGACCAAGCACGTGGATCTTCTGCAAGAGAGCCCTAGGATGCTCAATTAGCTACCGAAGAGAACACGAATCTACCAGGCATCACTGATCACAAAAACCACATCGTCAGCTGAATAACCGCATATTTCCTATTTTCTTTTTTTTGCGATTATCTCGAAACTACATTTTTCTAAATGGTGGCAAGTAAATCTCGTAAACTATCGGTCCGATTACTGTAAAATTTTTACACAATACTTTTAGATTCATTACCTAAACAGTCACGTAGAATTTTTACGATTACCCGAATGGTTTTTTTTATTGACCTTTCTTCTCTTAAACTTTCGGTGAAAATTTACATTTTTGTTCTACGGCTCATCATAATTTCTCTAATGGTCGAAAAAGAAACCGCTACGCAACATTATAGCGACACTATCCAGAAATAAGCACTTTTTTTTCAGTCGTAACATGACGGCGGTGCCACACCTGCAGCAATTAACGCGCGTGTCGTGCGTACAGCGCCGCCACTAAAATTTATTTAAGATTATTCTTCAAGCCGTTTCTTATCTTGTATTAAAAAATAAAAAATTTTATTTTATACTCTCGAATTAATAAATTTTCCGATCGGCCAGGGCTGTGAGACCCCTTAACTGGGTCGCAAATAAAAAGTTAGGAAATTTAGTCAATTGAAAAGTAAAATTCTATTATCTATTTTTGTTCAGTAACGTAACCAGAATTTCATTTTTGCGGAGAGGTCACCTTTGTCACCTTTCACGATATATTGGAACAACCTGTATATGTAAATAATTTTAATCAAGGCAACTAATGTAGCCTTCGAGTTATTTTACTTTCGAACACAATATTAGATACGTATTTATTGATAAAAATTCTTTTGAAATAAAAGAAAAGTGAACGAATACAAGAAAATTTAATAATAACCGAACCAATTAAAAACTTTTGTTAAATTCATAATAGAAAATTTAATTAAGCTCCAAAGTATCAAAAAAGAACTGAATTCGTATAATATTAATTCTGTAGACATTTACATTTTTGGATTTAAATAAAATAAATATACATCTGCAATGTTCACAACAAAATGCGGACCAATCATAATTAATTATGATGGATATGGGCGGAACTTAACACGTGAAAACAGCCAATAGAGTATACGCATTGGATTTTTACGGTTTTTAACCATTTTTACTATAAATGTGATAGGGTTAAGCAATTAACCCTCGACTGGCGGTAGTTAAGTTTACAGAAAAATTCTTTGACGTAAGTTTTAGGGTGTGAAAAGCGGAAAAATTTTGTTGTCGGAAAATTAACTTAAAAGAAAGTGGGTTTAGCCGAAATAAATGTTAAAAGGGCTATATAAAAAAATATTGTAAGAACAAAAATGTAATAAAATGACATTATTAAATTGCAACTTCTAAAAATAAGATCCCAGAGGGTGTGAAACTGACTTCAATAGAAAAGTTAAAAGAAGAGTTTCTTTGTCGTGAGTAGTAATAAACGAACAAAAGAAAGATAACAAGAAACAATCTTAACAGTCTTTAAAATGTCCTATGTTCGCAACTTTTTTTATTTTTCAACGACGTAATATAAACGTGTTTTCCACTAGATTTGCAGCAAAAGTGTCGCCCTCTTCCGGCATGATTGAACGCTGGAGGTATTTTGAGATTTTTGTATTTAGGGAACGTTTCGAGTTTAACTGCAAATTAAACTTGCATTTGTTTTACGACATTTTCTAATTGAATTATTTCTTTTACGATTCCCTCCACGCCATGTTTACTAAATACAAGAGCTTTAAGCCATTAGCAGACCCTCGACAAATCGCGTGCATCTCAGAAAATATTAAGTTGATATCGGGCGGAACGCGAGTAGGTTGGCGGTTTTACCTCCGTAAATTGCGAAACAAAACACGACGTCGACTCGAAATCAATTTTTTAAGGCACATAATGGATTCAATGAAGAGAATAAAATCTTTTAGCAATTTGCCGAAATAATCAAATAAAATGGTTCACCCGTTCGCATTTAGATTGCATCTGAAGGTGGTGCGCTCCTTTTGATCTAATCGACTGGTATCTTCCTACTTTTCAATTTTGATCTGATTTTTATATACCGGACGTCGCTTTATGTTTAAATTTTACGCACCAGTTGAGCCAACGCAATAAACGACACTTTTTTGCATAAATAATTTTCAATTTCGAAATAACAGTTTTCTGGCGCAGTCGGAACTTCAAAGGAATCGTTAAAATTATCTCGCGAAATAAAAATTTGAAAAGACCTCGCAGTGATAACGCAATTGTTACGTTTTCCTTTTACAAGCGCGATAAAAAGTTCGCGAATGTCCGATAATTAAAATTTCAAATGTTGCCAACTTGAAAAATCTGAATTGGGGTAGTATATCGGTATTACTGTAAATCCATTCTTCTGGCAGTAAGCTACGAGTTTAGATCCAAGTGTGCGATAACATAGCCTTTTCGATCAATACCTACTCAATCCGCAAGCGAGTCGTGCATCCCTAATGTTGGAGATGATAGTACGTAAACTTTTAAGGAAAACAAGAAAATACAAAAACAAAGTTGTTACGTGCTACCCGTAAACTTTTATAAAAACGCTTCTCGATTGTTTATTGTTCGCGTTTTTATGAAACTCTCTTTATGTATTGAAAAATTTTCCTATTATATTTTCACAAGTTTACTTCAATATTTAATAGGGCACTTGCTACCGATTTTATTTGTATGCAGACACTTGCAGTTCTACAGTAAATTATACGCATTTTTGCACCCCTTTTCTATCTTATTGAAAATACTTCACTTGAAATGCGCTCTGACGTCACTCTTCCTATATTGTCAATTTATTCCAACTTTTCAGACAAAAACAAAAGCGCGTTTTCATACCGCTGACCTCACTAGATTATATTATGCATAACCTAACCTAACCTAATCTAACTTAACCTAACCTGTAATTAAATTATTAACATTTCTACTTATCGAGGTAAATTAGTTCTAATTATTTAAAGTGCACAAAATTTTAATAGTCGCCGTCCTCTTTCCCCACGCAGTCGTCGCGTCTCTCTTTATCTGATGGCATTTAGGGTCATAACGGTCGGCGTAGGATTGGTGATCTTTCATCGAACTAAGAGTTAGGATATTGTGATTATTTCGGGTGTTTAAGTACAAGTTACCCATGAGTTCTGTTTAGAAGACGGAGGTATATCTATCTAGCGCTAAGAGTATAACCACCTGCAGTATTGCTTTTTAAACTCGTCAGTTTTTGTAATGCTCGGTAGGTCTCAAATCATCTGGCAAGTACACAGTTAGAAAGAATTTTGCCAGCATTTAGATCCAAGAAAAGCAGTGCGCGCTCTCCAATTATAGGAAACTACAAACCATCGCTGATTACAGTAGATAAACTATGATAATTAATATAGGTACCATTTTTACTATCAAAAAACTGCCAGGTAGAGGAAAAAATCTGACGTAAAATTTTTATTATTAAAGTCAACGTAGCCCAATCAAACCTAACAATTTCTTAGGTTGAGTACCTGTACCATTCTAGCAATCCGACGTTTGCGTACTTCATCACCAAATTCCATTTGGTCACTGACGTACACAATTAATACCACATAGCAATATATTCAGTAGCGTGAGATAAACCACCATCCTTTTGTTTTTATTTTGTTAACAATAACTATTTCATTATCTTAACCCCCCCCCCGTCCCACGGAGAAACAGTCTAGAAATAGCAAAAAAAATGATCTGGTATTTCTAAAATGTTCTGGATTTCTATTTAATGTTTTAATAAAGAACGGGAACGGGGGGGGGGGGAGTAAATTTCATTGTATACATTTCTTACCTTACCGCAACAAACAAATTTTTCTATGAAAACAAGAAAAATAAAATAATTTCTAGTATTTCTAAGATTTTCTGGATTTGTATTAATTTTTTAATAAAGAACTGCAAAAAGAAAATATTTTATGATATAATTGCCTCCCCTCCCCGAAGATAAAGTCTGAAAAAAGCAAAAAATAAATAAAATAATCTATGGTAGATATTTCTAAATTTTTCTGAAACAAAAAACAAAGAAAAAATAAAGTTATCTCTAGTATTTCTAAATTTTTCGGAATTTTGAATTAATATTTTAAACAACGCCGAAAGAATTTTGAAAATCGGTTCATAAATGACGGAGTTCTGAGGTAACAAACATAAAAAAAATTTTAAAAAAAAACAACCGAATTGACAACTTCCTCCGTTTTTGAAGTCGGTTAAAAAGAACCGGGAAGGTGGGGAAATATTCCATGATATACTTTTTTTCCCCTCACCCTCCGATGCTAAGGTCGGAAAAAAGCAAAAAATAAATAAAAGTATCTATGGTATTTCTAAGATTTTGTGAATTTTTATTTCGTTATTTAATAAAAAAAAATCGAAGAAGGGGGGGTATTATTTTATAGGAATTCTTCTTAAACTTCCCCCCCCCCCCCTCTTTAACGAAAAAGTCAAGAAAAAACAACAAAAAATAATTAGCTATGGCTTTTCTAAAATTCTCTGGATGTCCCCACATTTCCCGTCAGTTTTACATCAGATACATCGTTCTTAGTGATTCTGTCTCCAAGAAGGGAGGGGGGGTTGTTTAAACTCATGTGACCTCGTGTGACAGTTTAAAAGCAATAAATCGAAACGTGACAATTTTGCTATTTCATTAACTATATTTTCTTCGATCAACTAAGGCCGTGGAGATATTTTAAATCTCAAACACCTGATGTTTTAATAAAAAATATTTAGGGAGGGGGAGGGGGAACAGTAACTCATGGCAACACATATTTTTCCAAGCTAAGAATAAATGACAACAGCATAAAAATAATATGTTTAGTGTTATCACAACAAAATAAATATAAAATCGCTGTGAAGAGAGGGGGGTTGCAAAAGTTAGAAAATACCCCCCCCCCCCCTACTATAGAGACAATTTTCTGCTGCGTGTTTTATTGTAAAAATTTAGGTTTCTCTCTCCTCTTTGAATAATATTTATAATATTATTTATATTATATTTTGATTATATTTTATATCGCCCCCCCCAATCTGGTTATATTTCGTTTTTATAACTGATTTAACTACGCTAACCGCTTGTGGAGAATAACCCCAAGTTGAGAAACTGGGTTTTAGGAGTTTAGGAGCATTTTAGACTTCCAAACCTATCTATTTAATGTTGTAATAAATAATCCGGGGGGGGGGGGAGTTGGTTATTATCATTGTTTCGCAATAGTACTGTTGGAAGCGAAAAACTTATAGCGGTTAACAGCAAAAAATTTAATTTTATCAGAAAGATTTTGTAATTGGTGCTTAGGTATATGAAATACCCCCCCCCCCCTCTCCCAGACATATAGATAATTTACCGTTTCACAATTTATTCTAAAAATTGAATTTGCTATTTGATTACTTAAATAATATTTCTTTCGATCGCATTAAGCAAGGATGAATCTTAAACCTAAAACCTTTGATTTAGTGTTATAGTAACCAGTCAGTGCGGCCTTCAGGCCGCACAAGCTATGTAAGCTAATGGTAAAATATTCTTAATCATATTTTTTCACAAAATTCTTGCGTATTTTTACAGGTGACAGAAATAGAAAAGATGCTTTAGAAATCGACAGGTTTAGGGGATACCCCCAGCGACAACAAATATAGGGAAGAAAAGAATAACAACAGCTCCTGTAGGCGGGGGAGAACAGTAACTCATGGCAACACATATTTTTGCAAGCCAAGTATAAATGACAACAGCATAAAAATATTATGTTTAGTGTTATCCCAACAAAATATATATAAAATTGCTGTGGAGGGGAAGGGGGGGTGCAAAAATTACAAAATAACCCCCCCTCCTACTATATAAACAATTTTCTGCTGCGTGTTTTATTGTAGAAATTTAGGTTACTCTCTCATTCTTTGAATAATATTCATAATATTATTTCTATTATATTTCTATTATATTTTATACCCCTCCCCTCCAATCTGGTTATATTTCGTTTTATAAGCGTTAAGAGCATTTTAGACTGGGGGGGGGGGAGTTGGTGATTGTTTTGCAAAAATACTTTTGAAAGCGAAAAAATTATAGCGAGTAACAGCATGAAAAATTAATTTTAATGACAGATTTTTGTAATTGCCCTCTCCCCCCCAGACATAGATAATTTGCCGTTCCTAAAAATTGAAGTTTCTATTTGATTACTTAAATAATATTTCTTTCGATCGCTTTAAGCGGGAATGAATTTTAAACCTAAAACCTTTTATTTAGTGTTACAGTAACCACTCAGTGCGACCTTCAGGCCGCACAAGCTATGTAAGCTAATGATAATATATTTTGAATCATATTTTTTTACAGAAATCTTGCGTATTTTTACAGGTTACAGGGAGAAGAAAGATGACTTAGAAATCGACATGTTTGGGAGATACCCCCAGCCACAAGAAATATTGAGAAGAGAGGAATAACAATAGCTTTCATGGGGGGGGGGGGTTGATTTTCATTACTTATATTAAATAAAGTTTTTATACGAAAACTTGGTTCGAACGTTTGCGTACTGCGCACTTTTGTCGGCATGGAGGCTTTGAATAGCCTAATAATTGGTGACGCGCATGGTAGAATTAACGAAATGTTTGTGCAATTTTAAGTTTAAATTGCGTCCGCGTTATCGATCGTTAAGAAGTTAGGAATAAACAAATTTTTTAATTGTGTTTTCCACGTCCCGAAAATAAAAAACAAAAGAATAAATTTTGTTAGCTTTGGCGACAAATTTGGTCGAGGACAATATTTACATGTTTAATTAAAAAGGAAAGGTCGGATTACTTTCTTTTTAATAAGGAGAAAGTGAGTAGTATGGTTGAAGACCTTAATACTACTTAATAATATTTTCTTAGACCCTTGCACGACAACGTCGTCCCATAAAATAAAATAGGGAGAAATAAACAGATAACGAAAGCTTGCTATATCCGCAATGCGATCAAAAATGTTGATGTTACGTTTTGTTATGAAATAAAAAAGTATTAGGAAGTAATAAATAACTGCGTCGACTCGTTTCATGTACAGGGTGCGGCAGAGCTCCCATTCTTCAAAGCGTGTTCCGACCCGAAATTTATTACGGAACCTGTTGTATTATGGCGTGCATTAAGTATTAAAAAATCAATTTGTTCGTAACGTAATCGGTCCTTTCATTTAAAGCTCGCTACCGATTTATGAAATTAAATACGCAGTTCGTCTAATGATAAAAATTTCTAAGTAGAGAATAAATTATTAGCATTTATAAATCTTTCCCTTTTTGACTTTTATGTTTATGTAAATTTTGTTTAAAATTAAAAATTCCTGCTGCTTTAATTAAAGGAGCAGATATGTTTTTCATCACGAGTATCAAAGAAAATTTTTTGACATGCTTTTCTTTTTTTCTAAATTAAATTTTATCTTTTTCTTCTATATCTGACTAATTCCAACACTTATAACAAAGTAGGGAAGTATTGTAATTATCTTGAAAAGTTTAATGAGAAACTCCGGAAAATCCGGTTCAAAATCTAATCAATTTAGGATAAATCTCCGTAAAATTAACTTATTCTACCAGTTTTAAGTTTCCCAAGTATCGAAACGGGCTACTATGACAAGAAAAATCTTTAAGTGCTCAATAATTTTAAGAACAAAATTTACATTTTTCGTTTAAAAAACTTTTCTTATAATTTCATTTTTCTAAAACAATCAATTACTCTAAGCTTTTTTATCAAAATGACAATAAAATCTTTTATTGCTTTTTTAATTTTTTCAGTTTCTAAACTAAGTAAGTATATTGCACTCTCGGTGATCATGTGGGTGTTTTATGTTTCTCTTATTCACTCGGTGAATTAAAGCAAAATTATCAACCCAATGTTTATACGCTCTAGAGACTGATGTGTTCAAGCTAGCTAACGCATGTAACATATTAATAGTAAACAATCAAAAATTATAACTTAGCGGGGAAGAACACTCTCACCGCTTTAGAAGCTTTGCGAGGTCTTACTCTTCTAACCTCACTGAAGCCACTCTCTTCACTTCGCTCATTACCAACACAAAATTTACAAATAAAATTCTATGTACAGTATATTTACAAATAAATAATTTACAACAAACTTTAAAATAATAAAATAAAGTTTTTAACGTTTCAAAACACGACAATACTTATAAAACATATATTGTCGTGTTTCGAAATGCTATAGAACCATTAAATTCATTTATTTTGTAAATTATTTTAAAGTCTTTTGTTTAGTATTTATTTATATAATATTGTACATAAAATTGTTTGTTAAAATTTTGCTATGTAAATGAAGGTAGGGAGAAGGAAAGAAAAACTAGAAAGAGTGGAGATTGAAGGTTGTACGTTGTACAACAGTTGGACTGAGGCCTTGACGTCGAATAGATTAGCGGACGAACATTATTCCTGCATTAAAAATTTAAATTGTTAATTGTTTTTAAAAATTAATAAATAGGTTAAGTTGAATTAAGTGAAGTGCCTGAAAAAAGCAATAATTTAGTCGATGCATTAAATTGCGTTGCAGCAAATTTGTTTGACCAGACGCCAGCTGGAATACCATGTGCGCTTGCAAGGCCACAGATTAAATAAAAAAGTTAAGCATTTTAATTTACAATTTTTAAAAAACTACAAGAGCTCATGGCTACAAATAATGGATGCCCAGCTAAGGGTAATTTTGAATTATAAATTCAAATATAAATAAGGGTAATTATAAATTTGTATAGCTCGGGTCATTGCAATATATTGCAGTGTTTTTTTCTTATAAATCAAGGTTGATGTTGAATAATTGTATTAAATATTTTAAAAATTGAATTTTAGACAATAAAAATTTAAAAAAATTACTTATTCAAATATTATAATATTCAAATACCTTAACCAGTGGCGGCTAGTGAGGAGAGAACAATGTAGCACCAGTTGCCAGTTTAAACTTAAGATTAAGCTAAACAAAGTTTAAGTGATAAGTATATTTTATTGCGATTGTAAATATTGAAGATATTTTTTATAGTTATAAGCAATCACAAAAATTAAAGTGAGTTTGAAATTCTAGCTTAATTTTCGCTGCTTGGGGGGGGGGGGCAAGAAAACCTTGGATTTCAAAAACCATAGATTTACGTTTATGTTATCAAATAAGAACTTTTCATTCTTCTAGAGCAAAATATTTTAACAGGTTGTAACAGTAAACACTGGGGGGGGGGGAGTTTAAAATAGTTTACAGTATCTTAGTAATTATATGGACTCAATTCTGGATTACAGTTGCCAGTTTAAATATAAAATCAATAAACATACATAATATAAACGTCAAAATTTCGTCGTTATCAGGGCGGCTCCACAGGAGAAAAGTAGGGAGTCTACCTCTCCAATATTGTAAACAGTTGGTAAAATCTCTTTTTAGTTGGCAAAGTCTACCAATATTTGGTACATCTACACTGCGAGAATCTTTAGGATTCCTTAAAAAAAAAGAAAACAAAAAGAAGTTAAAAAAACCACAGATTCAATCTGAGAGGTTAAACCGGACTTTAAGCTGCGTAATCTGAGTATTTAAGTTAAAGCTTGCTTTTTTTCTCACTTAACGCTTTTTTGATTAATCTCAAAAATTTGAGTAGTCAAAATCATTTTTTTTACAAAAAAAGTTACAGTTTTTTCCTGGGCTTGTCAGTTGATCAAATGAATTTTTAGAGGTTACAGACTGACAGGTTAGATCGGATTACAAACTGCGCAACCCGAGTAATCAAGTTAAATATAAAGAGCCATCTTTTTTCGTTATTGCATAGCACAGTTCTGATTGGTCTGATAAGAGTTACCAACCTGAAGAAGAAATTTACAAGAGCAACTAGTTAGTGCGGCCTTTAGGCCGCACAAGCTAGTTAATCTAGCGGTAATATATTGTCGTAGATTTTTGTGACAAATCTTTATTTTGTCTTATCTTTATTAAAGAGCCATGTTTTTTCGATATTGCGTAGCACGGTTCTGATTGGTCTATTAAGAGTTATCAACCTAAAGAAAGGAAAATTTACAAGAGCAACAAGTTAGTGCGGCCGTTAGACTGCACAAGCTAGTTAATCTAGCGGTAATATATTGTCGTCAATTTTTTTGACAAATCTTTATTTTGTCTTATCTTTATTAAAGAGCCATGTTTTTTCGTTATTGCGTAGCACGGTTCTGATTGGTCTATTAAGAGTTACCAAACTGAAGAAGAAGAAATTTACAAGAGCAATTAGTTAGTGCGGCCTTTAGGCCGCACAGGCTAGTTAATCTAGCGGTAATATATTGTCGTAGATTTTTGTGACAAATCTTTATTTTGTCTTATCTTTATTAAAGAGCCATGTTTTTTCGTTATTGCGTAGCACGGTTCTGATTGGTCTATTAAGAGTTATCAACCTAAAGAAAGGAAAATTTACAAGAGCAACAAGTTAGTGCGGCCGTTAGACTGCACAAGCTAGTTAATCTAGCGGTAATATATTGTCGTCAATTTTTTTGACAAATCTTTATTTTGTCTTATCTTTATTAAAGAGCCATGTTTTTTCGTTATTGCGTAGCACGGTTCTGATTGGTCTATTAAGAGTTACCAAACTGAAGAAGAAGAAATTTACAAGAGCAATTAGTTAGTGCGGCCTTTAGGCCGCACAGGCTAGTTAATCTAGCGGTAATATATTGTCGTAGATTTTTGTGACAAATCTTTATTTTGTCTTATCTTTATTAAAGAGCCATGTTTTTTCGTTATTGCGTAGCACGGTTCTGATTGGTCTATTAAGAGTTATCAACCTAAAGAAAGGAAAATTTACAAGAGCAACAAGTTAGTGCGGCCTTTAGGCCGCACAAGCTAGTTAATCTAGCGGTAATATATTGTCGTCGATTTTTTTGACAAATCTTAATTTTGTCTTATCTTTATTAAAGAACCATGTTTTTTCGTTATTGCGTAGCACGGTTCTGATTGGTCTATTAAGAGTTACCAGCCTAAAGAAGGAGAAATTTACAAGAGCAACTAGTTAGTGCGGCCTTTAGGCCGCACAAGCTAGTTAATCTAGCGGTAATATATTGTCGTAGATTTTTGTGACAAATCTTTATGTTGTCTTATCTTTATTAAAGAGCCATGTTTTTTCCTTATTGCGTAGCACGGTTCTGATTGGTCTATTAAGAGTTACCAGCCTAAAGAAAGAGAAATTTACAAGAGCAACAAGTTAGTGCGGCCTTTAGGCCGCACAAGCTAGGTAATCTACCGGTAATATATTGTCGTCGATCTTTTGACAAATCTTTATTTTGTCTTATCTTTATTAAAGAGCCATGTTTTTTCGTTATTGCATAGCGCGGTTCTGATTGGTCTATTAAGAGTTATCAACCTAAAGAAAAGAAAATTTACAAGAGCAACAAGTTAGTGCGGCCTTTAGGCCGCACAACCTAGTTAATCTAGCGGTAATATATTGTCGTAGATTTTTGTGACAAATCTTTATTTTGTCTTATCTTTATTAAACAGCCATGTTTTTTCGTTATTGCATAGCACGGCTCTGATTGGTCTATTAAGAGTTACCAACGTGAAGAAGGGAAAATTTACAAGAGCAACAAGTTAGTGCGGCCGTTAGGCCGCACAAGCTAGCGGTAATATATTGTCGTCGATTTTTGTGACAAATTTTTATTTTCGGGTTGATATTAAGTAGTCGCTTCGTCTTGACAGATGAAATCATTTTTGAGGGGTGAAGTAGGCAGAATAATACACAGAAACTGTCAACACAATTATTTGAACTAATGCAGCAATCTAAAGACAAGGTGATATAAAAATGTTCAGGAGTGTATAAGAAAATTTGATTTACGTTTAAGATTTGATTTTATCAAGTTTGAAACAGAGAATTTTGAAAAATTGGCGTAGTGGACGTGAAAAACAGAATTCGAGGCGCAGAGATCGTCTAAGCCGGTCGATTTGCGTATTGCTTGGTCAGCGACAATTATTTTTGCGAGTGAGAGTTTTCACAGTTTTATGAAAAGTGAATTTGGTGTGAAGCAGAGATTTCTCGTCAATTTTCGAAGATAGACGCCTTTGGTAGCGAAGATTGGTCTCTGAAATTAAATTACGACTATTCAGGGAGTCCAGATTTTTCACATTTGCTAGTACACCCAAATTTTAAATCTGCTAAAGGTGACTAAAACTCCATCTTTCAAAAATAAATTTGATGCAGTTTGCCTTAAAAAAAGCATTTTTCTTTTAACCGATAATAAAGTTATTTGTCACAGGAATCGACTTCTGGGAAAGATCTCAATGTTCTCCGATTATAAAGCTAGCCGAAGTAAACATTTGAGATAGCAAAGGGTTTTGACTAATTAATAATATTTTTAATTATTTTTTTTTATACAAAAATCATACGTTCCATTCTGTCAGGTAATCAGATGAATTTTCGAGAAGTTTCAGACTGACGGGGATGAACCTAAGTAGTTAAGTTAAATATTAAGTAATGTATTTTTTTTCTTACGTAACGCACTTTTGATTGGTCTAAACGCATCAGTCTGAAGGCCATAATTTTCTTTTAAAAAATCTTGTGATTTATTCCTGAGCCTGTCAATTCATCGGATCAATTTTTCAGATGTTACAGACTGTCAGATGAAATCGGCTTTTACTGTGCAACCTAATTAATCTTGATGATTTTTCAATCACACCTGTGATTGATTTATTTTAAGTTATCAACCTCAAAGATTTGAGAATTCACAAGAAGAATATATCAGTGCGGCCTTCAGGCCGCACGAACTCTGTACTCCCGTGGTAACGAATTTTCAATTATTTTTTTACTAAAACATTGAGTTTTATTGTTTTTATTGTTTTATTTTATTTGCCAAAAATGGTCGACGTGATGGACGTATGATTTGTGAGTCCGAGAAATATTTGATAAGTTCTGTAGTTTTTGAAATATAAAAGTGATTTTTTTATGTATGAAGAGTGTTTTATTAAGATTTGTAGTCGGATTAAATCAATTTTGGAAGATTTTTGAGTGGTTTTGAAGATTAAAATTAAACAGAAGCTAATTAAAGATAAAAAGTGGAATTGGATGGAATGGGATCAACAATTACATTTGAAATAATTAAGAAAGTTTTATATAAAATTAAAATTTATTGAAGGAACTATAGAATTGTGAATGATAAGCCGGACTGCGATACCGGTATCGTATATAAATTTTGCATTCCCATTTTGAATATTTTATTGTAACGAAAATTGAACTTTAACGAATTATTTTAAAGAAAAATATTATTAATTAGAAGAAATTATTAGAAAAAAAAATTTTAAATTAAATAATTTGAATAAATTAACATTGCATTCTTTTGCAATCTGCTAAAGGTGACTAAAACTTCAACTTTTAAAAATAAATTTTATTCAGTTGTCTTAAAAAAATGCATTTTTTTTGACCGACAATAGAGTTATTTGTCACAGGAACCGACTTCTGAAAAAGAGCTCAATGCTCTCCGATTATAAAGCTAGCCGAGGTAAACTTTTGAGATGGCAAACGGTTCTATCTAATTAATAACATTTTCAATTATTTTTTTTTTATACGAAAATCTTGCATTCTATTCCGGGGTCTGTCAGGTGATCAGATGGAATTTTGAGAAGTTTCAAACTGACGGGGTTGAACCTAAGTAGTTAAGTTAAATATTAAGTAATGTATTTTCTTTCTTACGTAACGCACTTTTGATTGGTCTAAACGCATCAGTCTGAAGGCCGTAATTTTGTTTAAAAAAATCTTGTGGTTTATTGTCAGTTCATCGGATCAATTTTTTAGAGGTTATACAGACTGACAGATGAAATCGGCCTTCACTGCGCAACCTAATTAATCAAGTTATATCTATATAAAAATCCATGATTTTTCTTTTTTACGTAACGCACTCCTGTGATTGGTTCATTTAAAGTTATCAATTTCGGAGATTTGAAAAGGCACAAGGGAAACATATCAGTGCGGCCTTCAGGCCGCACAAACTCTGTACTACAGTTATAACAAATTTTCAATTATTTTTTTACAAAAATTTTGAGTTTAATTTTTGGGGTTGTTAGTTTATCAGATGGCTCTTTCAGAGCTTACAGGCGGAGTGAGTGCGGTCTTTAGGCCGCACAACTTCAATAACCTAGCGGTAATATATTTTTATTAAATTTTTTTTTAATAATTATGTAATAGCCCGAAAAATTTGATTTGAATTTGAAGCAGTTGTACATACTTTAAAGCTATGATTACTATTAAATTGTGAATTGTGAAATAAAAAGGTGTATTGTGAAGCCCTGTAGTGGCTTATAAAAATATGTCTGCAACTTAAGTATTAACAATTTTACTAGCTCAGTTTTTCTTTTTAAAATAATATTACATTCTCTTTTCGTTTTCTTATAATTTAATTTTTTTAAAGCAATTAATTAGCTGGATGTCTTTTTATGGAAATTCTAATAAAATATGTCTTGATTTTTTATGACAAAGAAAATCTGGAACGACAGCGTAAAATTATATAAATTTAATATAATTTTTATTAGGTTGTTACCGAAGCAGCAATAAAAGAGACAAAATAAAATTTGTTATTAATATTTTTTAGGGTTTTATCAATTTTGGCGGGAAAATCAATGAGTGTCGCGCAACAAAACCAATTAATATTAAATTGTTATTATAAATTTAATTATATTAATTAAATTCGCTCAATTAAAGTTAACTTCCTGTTTTCTATTTAAAAAGGCGGTTACGCCATTATCGGTGCGAATCGATCAAGTTTCAATTTGTAGAGATGACGAGGAGAAATCCATCGGATTGATTACGATTAATATAATTTTAAATTGAAATGTTTACGCACGGAATGGGGCATCGGCGGAGTCCGGCGCGCGCACTTTCGCGGAAGCGGACGTTATTGTTTAAACATTGTCCGTTATTGGACGTTAAGTTTCCGTAACGACGCGAAATAAAACTAAAAGCGGAGCTATTGTAATGTTAAGCATAAAATAAAAATTTCAAGTATGAGATTATAAAATGTAGCAGTTTTATTGAAAATTCCTGTTCGTCTTCCGATATAATATCAGCAAAACTAAGCACAATTTTGACCATAAAATATTGAAAGTGCCATACACGTACAAGATGTACGTTTTAACGTCATAAAAAACATCAAATTGAATTAAAGACACACACGGGCATAAAAAAATCTTTAAAGCTCAATTTTCGTCATTTTTCACCACCGCGCCGAGCATCGATTATATTCAAATTTACCTCAATACCAAAAGTCGTTTGCTTTTTGTGGGCTAAAGTCATTATGGTTTATTACTGAGTTGGTTTATTTTCAAATTTAGAATACGCCATCGACGAACAGAATGCCAGAAGTCGGCGATATATCTTTCTTTTATAACACCCAAATAACGTAATCGAACTTTTCTTACCAATCGAACAAAGAGTTTTTTATTATTCCTTTATAGGATTTAATTGCACACTTCGGATATTTTATCGTTTGCTGTAAAAGCGATCACCCTGTTTTATTGCGTTCCTCATGCAAGTTTGTCATAATAAAGTTTGTTTGCACCCCGTACGCGCCTTAAAATTAAATTACTCGCGTTTTACGTCCGAAGGCAGCAGATTGGCTTACCTGTAACAAAGTAAAGGTTAGAAAATATTTTTGAAAAGCCCAGCGTCCGGAAAATTCCCAAAAATGAACTACATCTAACACCCACGACCGACTGTTCAATAATCTCGCGTTTTCTTGATCCGGTCAAATAAAATAAAACTTGTGCAGGTACTCGATAAGAAAATTTTTGTGTCGGGATGAAAATTTTGTTGATAACAAAGAAAATTAAAAGAAAAAGTTTTAGCTGGCGAAGCACCTCGGGGCTACTTTTAGAACAACAGTTTTCTCGAGTTTCGAAGCTTTTAGGACTTATGTACCTAAAATACTTTTTTACAGCTTCTAATGTGAAGGAACAAATTTAATTTTTTTAATTTCGTTTTCGACAAACAGTTTCTGACATTTAATTTGCGAAATTGGGCCACAACGCACAACACCAGCGATATAATGTTTTTTTTCGTCAGAAACGGTAATTCAATTTTAATGAAAAACTAAGGCAGGATTCTCTGCAATATTATACACGGTATTACATATGAGTAACTCCTACAGTGGTAGTGACAAATAAAACTTTTCATTAACAATAATTTCTTGATTCACATAAGTTAATTAAAGTAATGCATAGTTTTCGTTATCATGGTTAGTACTGTCAGCTTGTTTACATGAATATGGAATCGTTAATTTTTGTACCAATTCCGATGGGTGGTTCCAATTAATATATCTTTTTTAATATCCAAATAATTGGGTATTATTTGCTTTATTGGCGTTCAGGATTCCATCAAATTTCTTAAGTTGAAATATTGGGAATTGAAAAATCCACGTTGTCCAGAAAAGTTAACTGCCAGAAAATGCAAATGACATAAGAAGAAGAACTTAACCTAACGTAACATTATCTAAAATCGTAAATTTGATTGATTGACTTTCTTAACGTTATTATTTTACTAAGCTGGGAGCCGTGGGGTTTAACTGCCTAAAATATTCTTGTCCAACATTGTAGTTTAACTTATGATGATGTAACAAGTCATTTTTGTTTATTTTAGTTGTAATACAGATAAAAACAACAAATTTTAATCGATCGATCAGTTAAATTGATTGACAAAACTGTTGGGAAGAATTCTTAAATATTTTGTTAGTATTAGCTCTGTTAGTCTTCATATTATGTTAAGAATCTGCCATCCTAAATCCGAAACCTATTAGTATTGATCGAACTTACAATATAAAGTCTGCTAAGCCGTTATCACCGGTTCGATTCCGGACTGGTCTTCTCTCGGCAAGCAATAAAAGAAAAAGCGGTGACTCTGCTTTTGCGTAGGACAAAGGACAGAGAGACAGCCGGAGGGTTAATTTTTATTTAAGATAAATTGAAATTTAAAATAATTAATAATTACGTTAGCTTAATTTTTTTCCGGGAGGGGGGGGGCAGAGATATAGATCTTATCTATATAAACAAGCAATAAATATTCAAAGAAAAGTAGTTATTATTGAAAGTTAGAGAAATTCTTCTTCTCTTAAGATGCGAGACACTTTTATAAGCTTAAAAAATCTAAATGCAAGAGCAGAAACACGGGAGTACGCCGTAACCCCCCCCCCCCCATGAACCATTAAAATCCAATATATTGTCGTGTTTTGAAACCGTAAAATCCTTATTTTTTTAAAATAATAAAACCTAACAAAATGTTAAAATAATAAATTTTAACTGTTAAGTAAATAATTTTGTTAGGTTTTATTATTTTAACATCACATACTACTAAATAAATTTTTTTATATAATTTATTTATATTATTTTATTTAGTATTTGTAAACATTGTACATAGAAAATTTATCTATTTATCATTGTAAATAAAATTAGGTTGTCAACGAAAGAGGTGGGAGATAGCTTAGGTTAGGGTGGCCGACGCAGCGGGTTGCAGAATTGTGTCAGCTGCAAATTAATTTGATAAATTTTGATTTTGATGCTTTTAATAAAAAGTGAAATTTTTTAAGTTTGAAAAGTAGTTTTTATTAATTTGTGAAGTGCTAATTAATGAAAAAATTTGAAAAAATTAGATGTTTTTGCGTGATTGTGAAGTATTCACAGCGAATTTGTTCGACCGGGCGACAATTGTGGACGCACGTGCAAGTTACAATCTAAAATGCAGGGTAAAACTTTAAAACAAATTACACATTTGAAAATCATATGGAACGAAAATAATTACAAAAAGAGTTCCATGTTAAAAATATAGAGATAAATGTACTCCAGCGAAGATTTTTTAGGACAAGATAAATTTTTAACATTTTTAATAGCTGGAAGCATTACAATATAGACGGAAAATAAATTTAAGAAAAAAAATTATGATTAAAAAATAAAGAAATTTTTTTTGGGCGGAGAAACATATATTTTTATAAGTTTAAAAATATAAATTGCATGGGTAAGGGTGCATACAAGAGAGTATCGTGGTAATTACCTTCCCCCCCCATGCTTATTGAAAATTAATATGTAGACAAACAATCAATATAAAAAAAATTATTATTGAAAGCCAAAGAAGTTTTTCTTGTCCTGGTGCGGGAGGGAGGCGAATGAAAATTAACCAATGCACATTGTTACGACTTCAAAAGATCTAAATGCAAAGGTGGATAAAAGGGAGTAACGGGGTAACTAACCTTCCCCCCCCCCTATGGCACGAACAATAAATATTACAAGAATGATTATTACTGAAAGATAGAAAGTTCTTCTGGTCCTGGCATTGAGGGGGGGGGGGAACTAACCAGTGCACACTTTTATGAGTTCAACTAATTTAAATGTAAAGTCACATACAAGAGAATAACGTGATAATTAACTCCCCCCCCCCCCTATTGTTCATTAAAAATCAATAAATATTAAAAAAAATTCTTGAAAGCTGAAGATATTTTTCTTGTTGTGGCGCGGAAAGAGAGCGATTGGTAGTTAACCAGTGCACACTGTTATGTATTAAAAAATTTAAATTCTAGGGTGAATACAAGAGAGTAACGGGATAAATACCCCCCCCCCCTTCGTTGGCCCATAAAAAAATATATAACAAAAAAGTTATTATTGAAATCATGCTCTTCTTGTCTTGAGACGGGGAAGCGGGTGGAATCAAATAAACACTTAATTCAAGTTCAAAAAATTTTAATCTAAATGGGATACAAATGAGTAAAGGGGTAGCTACCCCGCCCTCCACCCCCAAATGAACTATTAAAATTCAATATATTATATATTATATTCGAACAATAAATATTAAAAACAAAATTATTATTGAAAGCTAAAGAAATTCTTCTCATCCCGGAAAGATGAAGGGGGTGGAAACTAACCAGCCAAAAAGTTTAAATAAAAATCCCATGTATCAAAAACCAATATATTGTCGTGTTTCGAATCCATAAAATTATAATTCATTTATTTTGTAAATTATTTTAAAGTTTAATTTTGTTTTATTATTTATTTATTTATCATATTGTGTATAAAAATGTTAGTTAAATTATTTGCTGTGTAAATAAGGTGGGATTGTAAAAAAGAGTGAATACATACAAGAAGACCTTGCGGCTTGCAAGCCGATGAATGCGTTATTTTCATGCAACGTGAATTTTAATTATAAATATGAATTTTGATGATAATTAAAGTGAATTTAATTTTAATGAAAGTTGTTTTTTTTATTTAATTAATAAAGTCCATTAAAATAGATGAATTAAAATACGTCGCAGTAAATTTGTTTGACCAGGCGTGGCCAGCTGCAAAATACACGTGCAAGTGCAAGACCACATTGCAAGGTAAAAGTTGCACATTTGAAAATAAATATTTACGACACAAAAATTTACAATTTAATTAAAAATTAAATAATTGAAGAAGAGCTCATAGCAAAGAAGTAATTTGGAATTGAGCAAATTTTTATAAATTTGTATAGCTCAGGTCATTGCATTAAATGTCACCCAGACGTGGGGCTTAAAAAATTTCGAATTTTATTGCAATTCATTGTTAAGTGGTTCTTAACCTTTCTCCTTAATACTCCTTAAATCTGGAAATTGTGCTCTCGCATCCTCCTGAAAATTGTGTTTATATTTTTATTTACAAAAAAACAAATAATTGCATAAACAAAGGAATACATTTAGAACATAAATTGTTTTTTATTAATTTTGTTTTTAATTTTTGAAATTTTTCTCGCACTCCCCCCTCCCTCGCGGATGTGCACTCCAGGTGAGAACCACTGATATAAACTAACAATAAATAGTAAAGAAAAGAAAATTATTACTAAAAGCTAAAAAAATTGAAAACTAACCAGTGCACACTTTTATGAATTTAAAAACTTTAACACAAGAGCAGATACAAGGGACTAATGAGGTAACTATCCTCCCACTCCCCCGCCATGGCCCATCAAAAACCAGCATATAGATGAACAATAAATATTTAAAAAATAAAATTATTAATAAAAGCTAAAGAACAGTAGGGGGGGGGGACTGCACACTTTTATGAGTTTAATAAATCTAAATATAAGAGCGGATACAAGAGATTAACGGGGTAACCACCCCCCACCGCCCTTTTGATCTATCAAAAAAAATGTATAGACCAGTGGTTTTTAACCTTTTTAATGGTCAGCATCTCTTTGAATCTAAAGATGAGCTCTCGTACCCCCTTGAAAAATATGTTTATATTTTTTATTTATATTAAATCAAATTTTTTAAATTTTTCGTAAGTTGCTAAAAATGCTCTTTCGCACCTTTTTCCTCTTCTCCTCTTTCTTTGGTTAAGAACCACTGATATAGACAAACAATAAAAATAAAAACAAAAAGTTATTATTAACAGCTAAAGAAATACTTCTTTTTATGCGGAGAAGGAGGAGGGAAACCAATCAGTGCATACTTTTATGAGTTAATTAACTTAACTGCAAGACAAACAATAAATATTAAGAAAAACAAAATTATTATTAAAAGCTAAAAGAATCTACCCTCCCCCCATGGCCCATCAAAATTCAATAAAATTTGTTCTGTTTTTTAAAAATTCACCTAAATTCTTAACACAATTTGTGCACGCACCTTTATTTTACACCAATCAAGCTGCACACCAATCGTATCAACAAACTAGAGTGTCATGGCAACCTTGGTAATAGCGTTCAGAGTTGCATTAAATATAAAATTAAATCTCGAAAATTTGTTAAAATCTATTAATTTAATCGAGCATAATTATTTAAAAAAAAAATACACTTAATACTTTTTTTGATATTTACTTTAAAAACTTTTTTACTTACGATTCGAATGATAGGTTAATAGCTCGTCAAAACAATAGAATTTTGTCGTATAGAACTGTAAAAAGCAATATAAACAATCGCGAAGTTCAATTTAAATTTTTAAATTGAAAATTTCGTAATAAATATTCTATAAACACAGGTTATGTTTTATGATCGGTTTTTTGCGTGTTGCAAATATTTTACATTATCAGAAAGTCTATAAAACTTTGTTAATTGAACAATAATCTACAATAGCTTATTATTTTAAAAAGCCTAGTACTACGTCGACGACGCTCTTCTAAACATAATTAGATTAATTTATTAACGCTGCCCCACGTTGGGCGCCACATTTATTTATATTTATTTCCGTCATTTTTTAACGAACTTTTTGTTTGTTTTCGACTGATTCTAATGTATTTCGATGGGAAATTAAGTAAAAATGATGAAGTAGATTTAAATTAAAAAAAATGTATTCAATTTAAAAGCAAGGTTTTCGTGCAAACTGTTGCATTTAAATTTGAAAATACAAATTGCAATCACAATGATGTTTAAAAATTCAAGAAAAATTGATTCACATGAACCAACTGACGAGCTTAATCATACAATAGAACATGCGAGTATTTTTAAAACGTCTGGATTTTCAAGGAAAACATAAATATTTTAGTAACAATGGGAAAATGAGTTATGTTCCGGATTTGGTTTTGAATATTTAAATACATTAGTGTTCGTTACATATTAGGAAATTGTATATGCAATTATGCTGTAAAAGTTGGCCAACAATGTAGGTTCGAAGCAGTCCTTGATGAATTATATATGGTTTATGAAATAAGCTCTCTCATGATCAATTTTTCAAGCCCAGGAAGTGTCAGGTACTTTCTAGTTTTGTCGTTAGGACATGCAAACTTACAATAAGAGCATGGCATGTCCCCGATTTTTACGTTCTCATTGTTCCTTTGATTTTTACTTCGATGCCGGAAGAAAGGGAAAATACTTTTTCCATTTGGCACAAAGAACCCAAATGGTATTCTTTTAAAACTATCTCTTATTTACGTTGAATCAACTCAAAGGATAATTGAAATGAAGTCTGGAATTGTTATTCGAAAAGTAAATTAATGTGGTCGAAAGTTCATAGCAAAAGGAGTCAATTTACTGTAATTGGCTAAAATAAAATTTGAACCGAATTAAAAAAATTTAATTTAGCCAGGAGCGGTGCATTAAAGGGTGCTTAAATTTGAAAACGCTCCGCAGAGCGCATAAATCAGCAAAGTGTAAAAAATAATAATAAAATTATACGGAAAAACTATGTGCAAATAGTATTTTAGCTTTGTAAGCCGTTTGAAAATAAAATGTGTCAACTTCAAAAGACACTTGAAAACGTACGCGTCCTTTGCGATTAGTTAATCAGATTCGAAAAGGATGAAAGTAGAATTTAGACAAGGGTTCGCTAGGGAAAAGCTTAGTTTAAAAACAAACTTAGATGGAATGCGTGGCTAAAAAGAATAACATTTCAAAAAGTTCCGCCACACTTACATATTATTAAATTTTATTACTGCCAAAAAACCAAACAAAAGGAGGTAGAAAGTTTCGAGCGCGGGCTAAACAAATAATACTTGGATAAAGTTAATTTACGAAGATCAAATAGTAATTTTCCCTTTCACAATAGTTTCTCTATTGAAAGGCAGACTGAGAGATTTACATTAGTTTAAAATTTTATTAGATTCGCAATATCACCGCCGAACTGGGGTAAGCAAACATATGATTTTCCCAGTCGCCGTTTCTCCATCGTTTTAGAATCAATTTAATTTTTACAAACACTTCTTCAAAAGAAATTTAAATTTAATAATTTTTCCTGCTAAGATAAAATTCTTTCTTTCATATTATAACAAACATAAAAATATCCTCTTGACATTTGTCAAACGCCCCACGTTGGGCGCCCATAATTATTATTAAATTTTTATGCGTACATTGCATAAATTAAATTTTTCACTCTTTCTGATTAAATATAAAAATAAATTATATAAATATTTTGTCATAAATTGTGAGAGAGAGAGGGGGAGGGAATAAAAAATAAAACAAATAAAAATAAATGTCAATAATTATTACTTAATTATTTACCTGCTACCTATTTTTTTGTATGCGCACACTGCATAAATAAAATTTTTACTTTTTCTTCTCACGAATAATATTATGTAAAATAAATTATGTAGTAGATATTTTGTTATAGGCGGGGAGCAAGAGGGGGGGGACGATAAAAAAAAATTTGAATGCAATTTTGTATGTAACTGAAGTTATGTCACTTCAGCAAAATTCAGCAAATAACTCGAAAATAAATTCTTTTTGTCGTCTATAAAGTTTCCCAAAATCAGTAAATCTTAAATTAGCTGCTTCCTGTACGTTCTATAACCGAAATAGATCGCACCAAAATTAAAGTACATACAATTTTGAGTAAAAGAGTAAAAAATTTGTTGTTCTAATCTCTTTAGTTTCCGAGCTATACTTCCGAGACCTACATATAATCCCAATTTGTATAAATTTTTACCCTAAAACCAAAATTTTACAAGTTTTTTTCTGTTTATGGGTCTAGCCCCCCCCCCTAGACTCCCGACTTAGAAATTTATAATTGGTTTTATTTAAGAATTTCTCACTCTTTCAGACCAAATTTAAAAATTAAAAATTTATATTCACTTGAGAGTCTGCAATACATTAATTAATTATGCTGAAGTTCGGTTTTATTCTCCGTTTCTTAATAACGAGTAAAATATCTGCTTATGCCGGCAGAAGTGTACAATAATAATTTAAGTAGCCGCAGCTAGCGGTAAAATGTATTATTACTGAAGAAGCCGCAGGCGAGATCTGAAAGTCAACATTGTCAGTGAAATAATACAATAATTAAATAAGTTATTCGATTAACCAAGTTGTGCGGCCTAAAGGCCGCACTGATTCATCATGACCTCCATGCGGTCTAAAACATCGACGGCAACTATGAGATGTTTTAGACTATATTTTAAAATATTTACAGACTGTAATAAATCAGTGCGGCCTTTAGGCCGCACGGCTTTGGCAATTATTATTGTTAATTATATTTTATTTTAATTTTTCTTCTTTCTCAATCTTTGTTATATTTAATTTTAAAATATAAAAAATTAAAAATTTATGGATTTATTAAACATTGAAATTCGTATTCGAATTTATTGCGCACAACAGAAAATTTATAAATTTTTTTGAAGATGTTTTTTCGTTTTTTCAGTCAAGAAAATTTAAGCCGATGTACAGATTATTTGATGTTTTTTTGTTTTGAATTAAAATACAATTCAACCTTTAATTTTTAATTTTTAAAGACAATTATTTGACGATCGGTAGAGTCTGGGGGTAAATACCTCCCAAACCATTAGTTTTAAACAGTAATTAGAAGTTTTTTTGGGCTCCGATGTGATCAAAGATGATAGTATTAAGCGATTAAAGAGTACCTTGAATTTCTAGAATAAATCATAAAAATTATTTATATGTCTGGGAGGTTAAAATACCTCCCAAACTGTTGGTTTTTTGTTGAAGTTATACTGAAAATAATGAATATAATTTTTTATGCTGTTATTGGCTATAACTTTTATGCTAAGAGAAATATTACCGGGGAATAGTACCCCCTCCCCCCCTCTCTCACTTTCCCAGATTGTTTATTAAAACATCAAATAGAAAAGTTTTGAAGTCTAAAATACTCCCGTCCCCGCGATGATTTAAATTAATATTATAAATTATTTAATAATAAATTGATAACAGTCATAGAGTCCGCGGTTCAAAAGGAGAACATAAATTTTGGTTTGTAGAGAACAAATTAAAATTTTTGTTTACAGATCAATGTTTGTCCAAAATATATAATTTTTATGCTGTTGTCGGTGATAACTCTTTTACTAAGAGAAATATTACGGTAAAATTTGCCCCCCCCCCCTTTGTAAGTCCTGGGGTCATCCACAATAAATTAAATTAAATGCTCTAGAAATTACACTACAAGTAATTTTTAGAAAGTACTTATAGAATATTCCACATCCTGAGATTAGGATAAATTAATTTTTTTAAAAGATTTTTGAGTAATCAAAAATTTACTCTTTTTAAATTGTCACATGAATTTAAATAACCGGTTCCGCTTTTTTAAGAAATTGTCCAAATCGAGGGAGAAATCGTTGAGAAATCCAAGCAAATCTGGGGAATTTGAGGAAATCTTAAAAAAAGCCAGAAAACTCAAAGTTGAATTAAAAATAATATTTAAAGTGACCGGTAAGAGGAGGAGAGGGGGTATGAAATATTCCTCAGGATAAAAAGAAGTCTTAACCAAACCTAAAAAATAACAAAATTCTTCCATCATTACTGTAAATCTTACAAATCGCTACTGCAGGGGGTATTCCATACCATAGACCTGCCCCCCCCCCCCCCGGTCGCAACTACTTTACTCTTATTTCATGGCAATATTAATTTAACTAAGTAACTTCAGAGGAGAGAGAAAATCTAAAAAATCTTACAAACCCTTACATGAAAAAAAAAAGAATTTTATTAGTTTGACCACAAGGTAATTTCTGCCGTTAGGGGGAAAGGGGGAAGCGATAAATTTATAGTTCTTTTCGAATTTCCATGAAAGTAAAAATTGGAGTAAGCCTGGAACTGGATTGCTAAGGAGGAAAGCTTAGTTAAAAGTGTAAAATGAAAACGGAAGTTAGGTTCAAAAGAAATCATGTAATTTAGCTCCCCGCCCCCGCTCTTTAAGTGTCGCTACTGATGAGAGTTAAAAGTTTTCTAAGTAATTTTTACACAAAATGAATAAAGAAATAGAGCAAAATTTTAGGCACCCTTGCGGGAGATACACGAAATTTAAAAAATTATTTTTACATATTAAGTAGCACAATCAGAACTTTATTTTAGGGGGTTCTAATCTTCGATGATCTCCGCACACTGGAAAATTATTTACTGTGTTTACTTACTGCTGATCATTTTCTGTTCTATCTTGCTCTGCATTTCTTCCTCCCCTTTTCTGCGTTTTCTTATCTTTCTGTGGCACCTCGTTAATTCTAATGCGCGTCATGCTACTACTTTTCTTTATATCTTTCCGAATTAAGGAGGGGGGGAGCTAAAGAGGTTTAAATGCTTGAACCTTTCTTGACAGAGAAAGAGGCTGATGGTCCAGCAGTGGATTGAAGAGGCTAATAAAAAAAATGTCTATGCACTTGGTTACGCCACTGTACCTAATTAATTTAAAAAACAGTTCTTGATCAGATTCGGTCAAACTCGAAAAATAATCTTGTATTTGCAGAAAATTCTAACAGCACCACTAAGGGTATTCAATACCACACTTCCAATTTATTTCATTATAGAGACCGGGGGGTCTGGGGGGTATGGAATACCCCCCAGGACAAGATTTTTATTTTTAGTTAATTTAATCCATAACTCGAAAGTCGTTGATTTTATATAATTTTATATTATATAATTTCAATTTTTATTGATTTTTTCCCTAAAACCAAAGTTTTTATTTTTCATCTTGAGGCTTTTTTTTCTGTTTATGGAAACTCCAACCCCAGATTCCCGATTTAGAAACAAATGGTTTGCGTACATTGAATGCATTGTAATTGGTTTTAATTAAAAATTTTTCTTTCTTTCAGATGAAAATTAAAAATTAAAAATTTATATTCATAAAATAAAATACTTCTAGAAAATTTTTATTTCGCTTTAGAGTCTGCAATGCATTAATTATTCAATTAAATAATCTTTGAGTAATTGAAACTAATTCATTAATTATTCATGCTAAGATTCGGTTTTTCTCTTCGTTTTTTAATAATGAGTAAAATATCTACTTATGCCGGCAGAAGAGTGTGCAATAGTAATTTAAGTAGCCTCAGCTAGCGGGAAAGTGTATTATTACTGAAAAAGCCGCAGGCGAAATCTGAAAGTCAACATTGTCAGTGAAATAATACAATAATTAAATAAATTATTCGATTAACCAAGTTGTGCGGCCTAAAAGCCGCAGTGATTCATCATAACCTCCACGCGGTCTCAAAATATCGACGGCGACCATGAGATGTTTTAGACTGCATTTTAAAGTATTAACTTAAAAAAATTGACAGACTGTAATGAATCAGTGCCGGCTTGCACTGATTCAGTGCACCACTGACGGTATTCAATACCACACTTCCAATTTATTTCATTATAGAGACCGGGGGGTCTGGGGGGTATGGAATACCCCCCAGTGAAGACTTTTATTTTTACTTAATTTAATCCATAACTTGAAAATCGTTGATTTTATATAATTTTATATTATATAATTCCAATTTTTATTGATTTTTTCACTAAAACTAAAGTTTTTATTTTTCATCTTGAGGTTTTTTTTCTGTTTATGGGAACCCCAACCCCAGATTCCCGATTTAGAAACAAATGGTTTGCGTACATTGAATGCATTGTAATTGGTTTTAATTAAAAATTTTTCTTTTCTTTTTCGTGAATTTTTATTTTGCTTTAGAATCTGCAATACATTAATTAATCATGCTAAAGTTCGGTTTTCCCCTTCGTTTCTTAATAATGAGTAAAATATCTACTTATGCCGGCGGAAGTGTACAATAGTAATTTAAGTTGCCGTAGCGAGCGGGAAGTCTATTATTACCAAAGAAGCCGCAGGCGAGATCTGAAAGTCAACAATGTCAGTAAAGTAATACAATAATTAAATAATTTATTTGATTAATCAAGTTGTGCGGCCTGAAGGCCGCACTGATTCATCATAACCTCCATGCGATCTAAAACATCTCGACATCGACGGCGATCATGAGATGTTTTAGACTGCATTTTAAAGTATTAATTTAAAAAAATTGACAAACTGTAATGAATCAGTGCGGCCTTTAGGCCGCACGGCTTTGGCAATTATTATTGTTAATTATATTTTATTTTACTTTTCTTCTTTCGCCGACTAAAATTTAGTATAGTATAGCAGGAAGTTCTGACACCACCACTGAGAGTATTCAATACCACACTTCTAATTTATTTTATTATAGAGACCGGGGAGTCTGGGGGGTATGGAATACCCCCCAGGACAAGATTTTTATTTTTACTTAATTTAATCTATAACTCGAAAGTCGTTGATTTTAAACAATCAAAGGCTAGATTTAATTTGTAGATACTTTTACATTGTTAAAAAATTACTACTAAAGCATCTACACTAAAAAATTAATAGTTTTGGTACTATGGCATAGCTTCCGAAAAAAATTAAGCAATGTTGTTTTATTGATGTGGACGGACTAATAATTAATTATTTTTTGAAATTTAAAGTTTGTTCCCCAAGCTTCAAAAATAAGGTTTACTGAACACTAGGGTTCGAATACCTCGAAGATGTAAGATTTTGTTTCGAGTAAAATTTAAAAACGTTGTTAATTCCGATACGGAATCAAGCTGAAATTATGGATTAATCGGGGGCAACAAAGAGAAACTCCTGGGGTTATAATATTTCTCATCCGATAAGGTACGGTTTGTTCGTACAAATAACAGATTACCTTGTAAATTATTGGTTTATCGTGAAAAATTTAGTACCCACACAATAAAAGCAAATTTTATCGGAAAATTGTAATAATAAAACGGCTTTGGGTTTAATTGATTTTTTACGATTTGAAGCCACTCGAAAGCGTGCGGGCTGAAATTGCAACAGAAGACTTGATTAATTAAAAATTATACGGTCGGGTTTTGGATTTCCCATCGACTTGAAGTAAAATCAGTAATTTTTTCATTTATTACTCATAGATTTGAGTTAAAAAGTTTTAATGATCTGCGCCATTAAATTAAACGATCCTTGATAATCTAAGTTGACGTTATAATGCTTACTCGTACATGCGAGCCAATTTATTTATTCGAGGAGTTTGATTGGAATTATGGCTAATTTAATAACATTTTCGTGTAAAAGTTGGATTACACAAGCTGCAATCAAAACTTTGTAATTTCGAAGTCGTCAATAGGTTGGCAACGATTAGGCGAAGTGGGTCGAATTTAGAATCAATCCGAAAATTAGAGTTGATTTTTTTGGGGAAATCTGAGCAGCAATAATTTTCGTTTTATTACGAAGCAAGTGGATGATCCCGTGGGGGTAATAAGGATAGCATTATTACAACCAACACTTGGTTCTTTATCACCGCAAGGAAGAAATATCTTCAATTATGTTCTCCTTGAAAAGCAATATAAAGCATAAAGGTTGGAGAGATTGGAATCGATTAAAAATAAGTTTGGTAAAAATCAAATACTTTTTAAAACTGTTCAAGTTAACAGCATATATTGGTTGAGTTTCCAAAGCACGAAACAAAGAAAAAAGCAATATCATCAGCATGCATTTCATATTTTATGAAATAACTTTTATAGCAGCGGATGTAGGTCCTTATCATATCTTCAGATATAACTTGCTCAACTCTCATAATTTTATTCAATGACAAAACTTGGATCGATATAAAATTCACGTTCGGAAAATAACTTTCAAATTGGATGGTCTTGTCCTTCCCAAATTTAAATGTATCCTTAAAAAAAGATAACAAAGTTGTGTATCTTTATAATAAGACAAAGACTGATATAGAGGGTGCACACCCTTTTATTACTCGATTGTGACGTAAAGTTACGGTTTAAAGCAAACAGGGATTTAGTTTGAAACGGATCCCTTTATGTTTCAGTTTCAGTTAGTTCTTGGCTTCTTGAGACAATTTTGCAGCTGCTTTGTGGTTATTCATAACAATTTTTCTTAAACAACAAACTCGACTTATAATTTAATGCATTACATTTACTTTTATCATTGAATTATTATTACTTTATTCCAATTCACTTCTTTGACCATGACAGTATTAATATCAAATCCAATAACGGTAATACATAAAAAAAATTACACTTTCACAATTAAAGTTATGTTTTTCCCCAGGGCCGGTATTAGGTGCAGCAAATGTACGTAATCAAAAACACAAAGAAATTAATTTATCTAATTCAAATCCAAAATATCATTCCAAAAGAGCTGAAAAAATTTTGAAGGCTGAAATTTCATGAAAGAGCCATCAACTTTTAAATTTACAAATCAATTTCCATAAGCCTAAGTATCCAAACTATTGATTTTTCAGTGTAAATACTTCAGTATTCTTTTAAACAACTTAAAATTATCTACAAATAAAATTACACTACAACATAGAACGATTCATCTTGGCAGCTACGTCATAGTAACTTTTTTAGTCCGATTCTGACGCATCAACGTGGGATCGATTCATAAAATTACAAATTATTCTCCTTATTAAAAATATTTATCAAATTTCATTGTTTTATTTTTAAATTCTTAATCATACAATGTAATAAGAACTCCCATTTTCCTTTTTCTGCCCCCTTCCTTCCCCAATCCGGGAATTGTTTGTTATTTTCAGATTCTTTGTTAATTGAATTGATTTTTCAAAAATTTTTACTAAACAGAAGTTTCAGTCCGTTAAATTTCCTATCCGGAATTGTCATTAGATTTTTGGTAAAATGTTTGGTTTAAATGACACAGAGTTTCGAAAAAGAACCAAAGAAAAAGATCAGATTTTTCAACATTTTTTTACTTATTTTAATTCATAACTCAACAGCTGTTAATTTTAGACAACAAAAGGGTTAAATCTAATTTGTAGCTTATTTCACGCTCTTTAAAAAAGCATTAAACAATTTTTACCGAGAAATCAATATTTTCGGGGCTATGGCCATGTGAAGGTGGAAATTGTGATTTAAAGACCTAAGTTATGTAAACTGTATCTGGTGACACCCTGTATATTGTACCTACTATATTATTCCCTTTCTCAAAATTAATTCAAGTGTACTACAAATTAAAAAAAAAAATAATAATAAGTATTTCGATATACCAGAACCTAGATTGAGCTCGTAATATTTTACTTAAAATTTTCACTTTCCAACGCAAAACAAAAAAAAAGCAGCTGCCATCTTTAGATAACGCCAGTTTAGTCACCTTTAAAGTAGGTTAGATTAAGTTAATGTTACTTATTTTCGCAAGTTTCAAATCCCCAGATTTAGAATTACTTATGTTGTGCGGCCTGAAGGCCGCACTGACCGACACTCATCGTGAAATTGCAAATTATTCTTTATAAATATTAAAAAATATATTATAAAATTTTTATTTCAATTCTTAATCAAACAATGCATTAAAAACTACTTTTTTTCTCTACTAATTAATCTAATCAAATCTTTATCTTCCCCCCCCCCCCCCCCGCGCCGCCCGGGAAATAAAAACAAATTTATCCTGTTTCACACGTTTCAGAAAAATTTGTTTCGATAAAGTTAAGGTTGCTTATTTTCGATCTAAAATTACGTGCTATATTATGCGGCCTGAAGGCCGCACTTACAAATAATAACATTTTAAGTTAATTGAATCATACAATAGCAAAGTATTCTTCTTGTTAAAAATAGCTTCACATTTTTTTTGTTTTACTTCTGTTTTTCATTTTCATTTCATAATTATTATCAAATTGTTATTTTAATTCTTAATGACGCAATGAATTAAAAAAAAACCCAATTTGAGCTGGTTATGCATTAACTTAAAATTTTTTCCTTTCGAACGCAAAACAAAACGAAAACAATTGTTATATTTAAATAACGCCAGTTTAGTCACCTTTAAAGTATGTAAGTTAGATTTAAGTTAAGGTTTATTATTTTCCGCAAACTTTAAATCTTCAGATTTAGAAGTACCTATGATGTGCGGCCTTCAGGCCGCACTGACTCATCACTAATTTAGGTTGATAGGCCCCAGACTGAAGGCTTTAGCTGGTAGAAATACTTTTGTTGAAAATACATGAAGATAAAATATTAGATTTTGAGAATTATATAATAAAAATTATATAGTGTAAATATTATTATTTAGATTATAGCAACCTTTAAAGTAGACACGATTAAATTAGGTTTAAGTTAAGGTTTCTTATTTTCCGCAAATTTAAAAAACTCAGATTTAAAATTCCTTATGTTGTGCGGCCTGAAGGCCGCACTGACTGACTGAAAGCCTTTTAAGTTTTTAAGTTTTAGGTTTAATCCGATTGCCGCTCCGAAATAAACCTGTTTTAGACTATCCTTCAATCTCACAGCATTACAAACTACTTAAAGAAATAATAATAATAATAATTGCGAATAGTCACCCCCCCTTTTTTTTTCAATATATTGTTTAAAAATACAATTTTAAATTTATTATTGTTCATTTTCAACAAAATTTTAGTTTTTGGAAATTAAAATTTTAAAATTCTTCCTATGATGCGGAATCTCAAAATGTTATTGTTCAGATCCCCGCACTGGGTTAATGCAGAGCACCCAAAATAAAGCAAGAATTTTATTTCTAGCCATCTTCTCTCAAAAATACAATGGCAAACCACCGAGATGTAATCTGTTTGGAAAAACCTACCCAAAATGAAGTTTATTGTATTACCGTGGTTGAGAGCTCACGGTAATCTGCAGGATTTTTATGTACTTTACAACATTTGACACGCACACTACATACATAGGAAAAAAGTGGTTTCCAACAATTTATGTTTTTGGGAACCATAGAATAAAAAATCCCGGCGCTATACGAAAAACTGTAGTATTTACAATAAAATTTCAATTAATGAACAAAAATTCATTGTATCCATGAATTATTTATTGTATCTATGAATTTGTTTATGTATTGTATTTATGAATTTATTTGGTGTTCATTTGTTTATCATTCCTTCAAAGTCATTGTTATACGAGTTTAAGGAAGGCAGGTTTGGTTTACGTTAGTTTAGATTGATTATTAATATTATACAGGGTAGATTACAATTTTAAAGTTCTGTAGTTTAAGTGGATAAGCAAGATTTTAGTCTTACAGTGTCCATTGGGTTGATTGCTATGCCACAGTCGAAAATACATTAGATTTATCCTACTTTGAAGTATAGAAACAACGGCGTAAGGTATTAGAAAAATAATCTGGGTTAGATTAGGTTAGGTTTATCCGCTCATCGAATGTAACAAAAATGTAACGGCTGACGAAGCGATGACCTTATTCTTACATCAGGAAGTTCTGGACAGAGTTCATTTTCAAGAAAGTAAAAAGTCTCCTCGACCTAATAAACAAAGAGTCTTAGCCTGTCTAAACTCCCCACCTCCTACCCACCATTGTCGTCAACCCGGCCAGGAGAGTCTGGCTAGAGGCTAGAACTTAGCATCATCAAAGTGACAGCACAAGACAGCACAGAGGCTATTTTGATCAGTCAGCCAGATCATGGCTGCTTTGAGAAATACCCCAATCGCTTCAAAAGAGCTCCTAACGGCGTCTGCTTACACTATACTGCTGATGGTACAGCAAAACACACTTTCTTTGACTGCCAACGCTGAAGCGCACAAAGATTAGAGTCCGAATAAAGGTTTGGCACTTTACTCTTGCCCTGAAAACTGAAGAAGGATGTCTACCTTTCTAGGAAAGAAAAAAACTAAAACACCAGACATAAGAAGTAAATCCCGGTTTTATCACAGGGAAAGGTTTTCAGTGCCCAGAAATCCCACACCACAACCCAGTATAGACTGTTGGTGTCTTTCTGAAGATTTTTCCCCTTTCTACGCAAAACAATAAACAAAAATAACAAAAGGTCAGGTTAGGTTGACTTCGGTTGGGTTAGGTTAGGTTAGGTTTACGTTTTGTTAGATTAATTTTAAATTAGCTTACAAAGTTAACAGCTTAAAATCCGTTAACATGGAATCCGAACCACGGCACACACCTACTGGTAAAAGTACCGATCGAGATTCGAACATATATTCTCGTCTACGTCTCATTCGGATGTTCTGGACCAACCCCAAACTATACAATCAGGTATATTATTTAAATAGCGTAAAATTAAATTGTGTACGTGGCTGCCTATCCCACTAATATTGATGTTCAGCACTATTGGCGAATTAAAACGTCAATAAGAGGTAAAACTTTTAACCTGATTCGCAATCGATCCGCTATCTGTTCATTAACTTATTAATCGAATTTTCTGTAATTTTGAACAAAAATCTTAAGTGCGTTATCTATTATCGTTAATAAAATAAAATATAATCCAAAATATTAACGAGTAACACTCAATTTTGCTGGGCGAGATTATTAGCTGGCAACGAAATGAGAAAAAGAGAAAATCCTGTTGAACAGTCGAACGAATCCGGAACGCATGTACATTAGCTAAGCCGATTAGAAACAGAGTGGTCGGATTTTTATAACTTTACGCATTTATGTAGTAAAAATTTGTCCAAAAAATCTACTGTAAGGATAAAAAATAAGCTCCCGAAATAGGTTAACAAAACAACTCCTTATGTTTACTGCTTTACTTATGTCCGTACCAAATTAAACCGAACAACTTGGAACTTGTGTGCGGTTATGCAGTAAAACTCCAATTTCGACACAAAAAGGAAATAAAAAAAGGGCGGTAAATTTGATTTCCAATTGCTAATAAAAGTTTAATTTGCTGTACTTAATCCCTCAAGGACGACGATTGCAGTTGCAGTTGCAAAATCTGTGCGATTGAAAATCTGAGACCAGGAGTAACGACGACGGTTATTGAGGCACAATACGGAGGGTGCACGTGAGTTCGTGTACAAAATCGGCTGAATTATGACGTGATAGATTATTTACCGTTCGTGTCGGAAGCATCGGAAATTATAAAGGTGAATTATTAATAGGACAGGTACTAAATAAATCAAGCAAAGCAATGACCGCAAAATAGAAGAATTAATGGATTGGATGGATACGCAGAACCAACTGGATCGATAAAAATTAGCCGCTGCATAGAATTTTTTACGTATCCTCTTCGAGGACTACAATAGTCCTGGCACGATCGGGCAAGTTGAAATCCGACAATTTAAAAAACTTTGCGGTTCCTTCCGTTCGGATCAAAAATAAAATAAGCCGTGTACATATTTCATACCGTAATAAGTTATTACGGAAAATAGAACATGGAATCGAAAATAATGAGTTTAAAATTTTCAAGTCACATTCGAGTGAAAAATTCTTTGTGTAACATAAAATGTCTAGACACGAGCTACTTCTGTAGGAAGAGACAGTTGCAGTTTATTGAAGTAAGCAGCGGTCAACTGTCACTGTTACTGCTTATCCTCGTGTTCCCTAAGGATATAGCAACTACCACATAGCACTACTACATACAAAGTCTTTAACAATTTAACAAATTGTGTCTGATGGTATTGACGTTGACTGTTTCCGCAATTACATGCAATTGCCGCAAAGCTGACACAAATTTTTAACAGGCTAATATATGAAGTCAAATTGGATTGGTGACTCCGATTACGTAATCACCTGACGTTGATAACGAATAATTGACAACCTACTCGTAAATCTAAAAACAAAAGAAACCGAATAGTAAAACATTTACTATTATATAATTTATTTTTTACTTGCGTGATTTTCCTATTTACCTGCAATAAAACGCAAGTTTTTATTAAACATATTAGCGTTCTATTAAATAAACAGTTAAATTAAACATAAACAAGCTAGGTAAACATAATAAATTTAAAAGTCTTAAGATGCAATTTAGCGATAGCCACTATGATGACTTGATTGGTTCTCTCTACAGAATTCACATGCGGATGATAATTAGCATTTTGATAGCCGTCGGAAGCTTTGCTTAAAACAAAAAATTGATAATTTCATTTTCAATACAACGACGAAGTAGCAATTTAACAGAAACCAAAGCTATCAGAAATTTCAATTGATACTGGGGTGCTCGTTGCTCAAAACAATAACATTGTATTAAATTTCTTAATTACTTATTTCTGTTAATTAATTGAACTTAGTTTAATTTTCTGTAAATAATAAGCATTACATTTAAGGAAATCCAATATGTCACGTGCAAACAATTACGTCACGTAAATAATTTGATTACTGGTATAAATAAACATTTTTTCTTGACGAAAAACTCCCCCTAATATTAAAAAAACTAAATTATATTAAATACACGTAAAATACAGTTTACTGCATTTAAAAGTGTGAAAATTGTTGTCTACTTATTTTTAACGCAGCTTTTAAAGATATGGCTAATTTGGGCTCATAACGTGCTATATTAGTTAGAACTTCGACACAAATGTTAAACCTACATATAATATAGTTTTTATCCCGAAACATCTTGAAAAAGCTAGAAGTCTGAACTGACGCCGAGTTAAAGATATATTGTCGTGTTTCGAAACCATAAAAATCAGAATTCATTTATTTTGTAAATTATTTTAAAGTTTAAGTTTGTTTTAGTATTTATTTGTATCATTGTGTATAAAAATGTTTGTTATATTATTTGCTATGTAAATAAGGTGGGAAACGTAAAAGTAAAAAAAAGAGAGGGGCTTAAATAGAGACAATTGGGCTGACGCCTTCACGTTGAGTAGACTAGCGGACGAACATCATTCCCGCAATAAAAATTTAAATTGTTAATTGTTTGAAAATTAATAAAATTAAGGTGAGTTGATGTTTTTGTTTAATTTAATTGTGATAAAGTGTAAATAGTTAAATAAATTGGAAAAGTTGAAGAAATTAGTGAAAATTTAGTCGATGCATTAAAATTACGTTGCAGCAAATTTGTTAGACCAGCTGCAATACCACATGGGAAGCGTGCACGTGCGCTTGCAAGGCCACACATTGCAAGTTGAATATTTTTAATTTACAATTTTAACTTCAACTATAAGAGCTCATAGCTATAAATAATGGATGAATCCGAGCAAAGAAGTAATTTTGGGATTTTTGAATAATTTGCATAGCTCAGGTCATCTCAATATGTACTTAAAAAATCTAATTAAACGGGAGGGAGAGGGAATTACAAATTATAATAAAGAAAATGTCAAAATAATATGGTTCATGTTTACAAGCAACAAATTCTGGTTTACATAGAACTATAGAGAATTGAGAATTTTTCAGCAAAATACTGAAAGAAACACTTGTATAACATAATTCCACATCATGACGGGGGGGGGGGGGGGAGGCTAACCTTATGGAAGCTAATCTAATAATCGCATGAAGTTTTTGGCTTTTTTTGCCCCAATTTTTGAATGAAACCTAAAATTTTATGTTTATTTTTGTGATATTTATAATAAAATTAATGTCATCACATTTTTCGAAAAAAGTTAAGAAAAAATTGGCAAATATTTGAATAATAAAAATTACAACATCGTACATTTTGACAAAATCCGGAATTTATGAGCTGACTTGTGTATGCATTCAAAAATACATTGGTCATACCGGTAGATCTTTCAAAATACAATTTGATGAACAAACGCAATCTACCAGACTTACAGGCGAAAGATCTACATTCGCAAATTGCTTCTTAGACAGAAACCACAAACAAGGGGAAGAGAGTTTAAAATGTCGTGTCATTGTCAATGTCATTAACAACATTAATTCATTTATTTTGTAAAATTATTTTAAAGTTTAATTTTGTTTTATTATTTATTTATAACATTGTATAAAAATGTTTGCTAAATTTGCTATAAAAATAAGGTGAGGAGAACAAAAAATAAAAAGTTAAGAGAGTAGGACTTGAATGGAAGAAACAGTACAAGACTTGGGCTCACGCCTTGACGTCGAATAGACGAGCGGACGAACATCATTCCCGCAATAAAAATTTAAAATTGTTAATTGTTTAAAATCAATAAAATAACTTAAGTTGAGTTGATGTTTTTATTTTAATTGTGGTAAAGTGAAGTGCTAATAAAATAGGATGAATTTGTGGAAAATTTAGTCAATGCATTAAATTACATTGCAACAAATTTGTTTAGCCAGGCGTACTGAAGCCAGCTGGAATACCATGTGCGCTTGCAAGACCACAGATTGCAAGGTAACAAAAGAATGAGCATTTTAATTTTAATTTACGATTTTAAAGAATTTGAAGAGCTCATAGCTAAAAATAATAATCTGTGTTACTTCAACTATTTTCATAAGAGGGTGAAAATACATAAATTTGCAAAGTTGGGGGCATAGCAATATATTAATCAAAAATGTAAAAAATTGTAATTTTAAGAAACAATAGAAATTAATAAATTAAAAATCTGAATTAAATAACTTACTTTTAATCTCCCCCCCCCCCCCCCAGCTTAACCTATAAAACTTGTACCTTCATTTGTTTATTAATATTCTTTATACTCCTGCCTTTTAGTAAATCACCCTATAATACTTCCTATTTAAAAAATACCCCCCCCCCCCCGGCGCCCCTCTATTTCTTTTCTCTTACAATTGGGGCAATATAAAAACAGATTCTTTTATTATTTTCTTCCGTGTTCATCATTTGATGAAGTCATAGTTTGGTGAAAACGTTTTTAGTTATAATATACTTACAGTGTATTTTATTTGTGATAAATTAAAAACATTTTAGTTCTGAAAAATGAAAAATGTCAATAAATAATTTTTAAAATCATGTGCCTAGATTAGGCACTGTCGGGCTATCATGAGCTTCTATGCTGTTCTCAACGTGGGTTTTCAACAAGTTTTCCTCGCTTTTTGAATACTTCAAAAAACACCTTTAAATTTTAAAATACATAGAGCCGACCCTGAACTAATAAACATCATTGTTAAAAAAACGTCCAGAGCATCAGAATAATTTTTTTAATTTACAATTTCTTGACTATTCCATAATATAAAGTTAAGATTTTGTTAACCTCTTTACAAATCTTACATAAGAAAATTTTTACCCCTTTCCCCCCCCCCCCCCGCGCCCCTCAATCAACACTTTATTTCCGGCGCCTGCTTTACAGTAACATAACTACACTTCCACTTTTGAGAAACTGATTTGCATTTATTTCAATAGTATCCTTCATCGTTTCCAGTAGCGTAACTAGGATTTTTTTCAAGGTGGACTTAAAAGGGGGGGGGGATTAAGCAACTTCCTTACGTAATAACTTAAGTAAAACATATGTATAGGAAGCTCTTCGGAATCTGCTTCCCACCTGAAGATTTTTAATATTTCCACCTCTTTTCCTTCTAAAAATTAATTAATGAGCACTCTCTGCGCCGCGTGAAGAAAATTCTACTTTAAGGTTAGGGTCCGTACACATCCTTAGTATTTTGTAATTCTCAAAATATCATTTAATAAGTAAAGTTTTTTTTGAAAAGTGAAAAGAATGCTCAATTGTGCATGCAATGATTCGAACCCATTCTATGCATTTTGGTGGAAATTTTATTTTAATAATTAGGTTGTAGGATTGTAGATTTTGCTAGATGGGGACGAATCACAGGAAATTAGAGGCTTTCTACCAAGAATGGCCGAGTGACCCAGTCGTACGTATTTTGGCTCTATGAGAATTTTTTGATTTTGCTAATTGGAAATTGTGAGTAATATTTTATTAAATACAGTGAATTTAATGCGTCTGCATTACTGCGTATTTTTTGAAATTTAGAATTATTTAGAATTTTTTTTGTTGATAATTTGCTACCGAGCAGTGGTGAGGTGATTTGATTGATTGATTTGGAAAAACAATAGTTGGAATAATAGAATTCGATTTGGATTATTGCAATTTGGAAAATTAAAATTAAAATTAAAATTTGTAAGAGCGAGCGTGTGGCAAGTTTGATAAAGCGACGATTGGGATAAAGAAAATCACAAGTTCGAACCCTTTAAAAAAATATTAAAATGTTACATTGGATTTACACTATTTGCTATTGAATAATAATTTGAACGCGATTTATTTTTTTTGATATTAATAATTTAATCTTTTTGAGAACCCACCCTGAGATACGACTGTCTCATCTCCCGCATTGAGAGGCTAGTCCAGAGCACTGTGAAAATTATCAGTTTTTTAAAAGTATCACCGCAATATATCGCGCAAAGCAAGGAGGAGGAGGGGGGAAGAAAAAACACGGTTCAATCTTACAATAACATAACGTCATATTTTTAAAATTTCCTTTTGCATTACCCCTCCCCCACTTGCGTTCTAAAATTTTTAATAAAATTTGTCTTGAATGGCATGCAACTTTATTGCACATGTTGTGCGGCCTAAAGGCCGCACTGCCTCGTTACTATCAATATTTTTTTCATATATTTTAGTCAGTGACTTAAAATGAACCAAGAAAATAATACATTTACATTTTATTTTTAAACTGCACTTGCACAACTGAGCCAAACTGCATTTCGCCGAAATATAATTGCACCGCAATGCAAAAAATTCAAGAAGCGGGCAGAAGCCTGATCCGAACTGAAAACTGTTTTTCTAAACTTGGTAATTTCTCTGTTAAGAAAGAGCTTTTCAGTCCACTCCTGGATTATCAGCTTCTTTCTCTTTCAAAGAGAAAGCGCAAAGCAAGGAGAAGAGAAAGGGGGGGGGGGGGAGAAAAAAAAACGATTCAATCTTACAATGACATTACGTCATATTTTTAAAATTTCCTCTTGACTCACCCCTTCCCCATTTGTATTCTGTAATTTTTAATAAAATTTGTCTTGAATGGCATGCATCTTGATTACACAGGTTGTGCGGCCTAAAGGCCGCACTGCCTCGTTACTCTCAATATTTTTTTGTATTCTTTTTATAATTTTAGTCAGTAATTTAAAATGAACCAAGTGCACTAGCACTTTAACTGCACTAGCGCCTAAACGGGACTGCGCCAAACTGCATCTCGACGAAATATAATTTACCGCAATGCAAAGAATTTAAGAAGCGGGGGGAACTTAAAAGGGGGGGGGGATTAAGCAACTTCCTTACGTAATAACTTAAGTAAAACATATGTATAGGAAGCTCTTCGGAATCTGCTTCCCACCTGAAGATTTTTAATATTTCCACCTCTTTTCCTTCTAAAAATTAATTAATGAGCACTCTCTGCGCCGCGTGAAGAAAATTCTACTTTAAGGTTAGGGTCCGTACACATCCTTAGTATTTTGTAATTCTCAAAATATCATTTAATAAGTAAAGTTTTTTTTGAAAAGTGAAAAGAATGCTCAATTGTGCATGCAATGATTCGAACCCATTCTATGCATTTTGGTGGAAATTTTATTTTAATAATTAGGTTGTAGGATTGTAGATTTTGCTAGATGGGGACGAATCACAGGAAATTAGAGGCTTTCTACCAAGAATGGCCGAGTGACCCAGTCGTACGTATTTTGGCTCTATGAGAATTTTTTGATTTTGCTAATTGGAAATTGTGAGTAATATTTTATTAAATACAGTGAATTTAATGCGTCTGCATTACTGCGTATTTTTTGAAATTTAGAATTATTTAGAATTTTTTTTGTTGATAATTTGCTACCGAGCAGTGGTGAGGTGATTTGATTGATTGATTTGGAAAAACAATAGTTGGAATAATAGAATTCGATTTGGATTATTGCAATTTGGAAAATTAAAATTAAAATTAAAATTTGTAAGAGCGAGCGTGTGGCAAGTTTGATAAAGCGACGATTGGGATAAAGAAAATCACAAGTTCGAACCCTTTAAAAAAATATTAAAATGTTACATTGGATTTACACTATTTGCTATTGAATAATAATTTGAACGCGATTTATTTTTTTTGATATTAATAATTTAATCTTTTTGAGAACCCACCCTGAGATACGACTGTCTCATCTCCCGCATTGAGAGGCTAGTCCGGAGCACTGTGAAAATTATCAGTTTTTTAAAAGTATCACCGCAATATATCGCGCAAAGCAAGGAGGAGGAGGGGGGAAGAAAAAACACGGTTCAATCTTACAATAACATAACGTCATATTTTTAAAATTTCCTTTTGCATTACCCCTCCCCCACTTGCGTTCTAAAATTTTTAATAAAATTTGTCTTGAATGGCATGCAACTTTATTGCACATGTTGTGCGGCCTAAAGGCCGCACTGCCTCGTTACTATCAATATTTTTTTCATATATTTTAGTCAGTGACTTAAAATGAACCAAGAAAATAATACATTTACATTTTATTTTTAAACTGCACTTGCACAACTGAGCCAAACTGCATTTCGCCGAAATATAATTGCACCGCAATGCAAAAAATTCAAGAAGCGGGCAGAAGCCTGATCCGAACTGAAAACTGTTTTTCTAAACTTGGTAATTTCTCTGTTAAGAAAGAGCTTTTCAGTCCACTCCTGGATTATCAGCTTCTTTCTCTTTCAAAGAGAAAGCGCAAAGCAAGGAGAAGAGAAAGGGGGGGGGGAGAAAAAAAAACGATTCAATCTTACAATGACATTACGTCATATTTTTAAAATTTCCTCTTGACTCACCCCTTCCCCATTTGTATTCTGTAATTTTTAATAAAATTTGTCTTGAATGGCATGCATCTTGATTACACAGGTTGTGCGGCCTAAAGGCCGCACTGCCTCGTTACTCTCAATATTTTTTTGTATTCTTTTTATAATTTTAGTCAGTAATTTAAAATGAACCAAGTGCACTAGCACTTTAACTGCACTAGCGCCTAAACGGGACTGCGCCAAACTGCATCTCGACGAAATATAATTTACCGCAATGCAAAGAATTTAAGAAGCGGGCAGAAGCCTGATAACAACTGAAAACTATTTTTCCAAACTTGGTAATTTCTCTGTTAAGAAAGAGCTTTTCAGTCCACTCCTAGATCATCAGCCTCATGCTCTTTCAAGCAAAGTTTGGGGATGTTAACATCACTGCTGCTTAAATGACATTGGAAAATAAATGTAACCGGTTGTTTTACGTGCTCTCCGAAGCACCAAAACGGTCATATAAACCGGATTTAAACCGACTACCCTACCAACTCTGGTAGGTATAAATTAGAAGAGTCAAATTGCCTGTTTAATAGTATATTATATAACAAGCACTAAAGTGCATTTTTAATCCCGAGTTATTGCTCGGGAAAATAGTCACACGCAGGAATAAGCAGTCAAGGTTGTCTGTAGAACAAATGTAAATATAAAGCTTACTACATACATTCGACAAAGATAATAAGATAAACACGACTCAAATTAAAATCTGAATATTTTACTGTGATTTTTATTTAATTAATGTTTTAATTTAAAAATAGCTTAACCACAGAAGTTTAATTGCAGAGCGATTTAAAAATAAATGAGCTGCATTTAGAGTGAGTAATTATGATTATGTCAATTCGCAATCACTTTTCAGGACTGAGGACAACAGCAAATTGAAGGTGCAGAATTATTTTTCAAGTTTTTCTAAACCTTACTTCTTATTAGCAATACTGCTCAAAAATCAATGAGTCGGTGCTGTTCATTGTCCACATTAACCTTGAGCAATGAAAAAATAATTTTGTAAACGAAACGTGACAATAGAACGCCGGCATCAATATTTAAAGAAATCACTTCTTAAAATCCTTAACCGTAACGAAATCCTCATAAATTTTTTATACCGAAAAGTAAAATAGCATGTAAGGGATGAACAAAGCTCGCATTGAGATGATAGCGATGTAAGTGAAGCTTTCAGAAATTGAGACATCTGGAGACGATTGTGAAAAACGGTAGACACGTTGGCAAGTGTTTTATGTAAAATTTTCTACGTGCGCTGAAAACTCTCAATTTTCAAAACAGTCAAAGAAAACTCAATACAAAAAGTTGCCGATCAAAACATTCTGTCGTTTTTCATCTCTACGTTTCGCATTTACTGCGGTTCTAAACTTTTTTTGCATAATGTTCAACACGTTTTCCGCTGACGGTTACGTTGAGTTTCCCGATAAGGAAAGCGTCTGGCAGAATTAGCAGACGTTCGTCTACGAGCGAGTTATCCACGGCCCACTAAACTGCACCCTTTGTACTTCCTTCATTCACCCGGTATTGTTTCGAACTTGCAGAAAAAACTAATTCGAATAAATGCAAGAGCTTCAAAATTCATGCCCGACTTAAAATTTATTTCTCTATTCGAGTGAACTTCAACTTTCAGTGAAAACCTACCGTCGAAGGTGAAATATAAAAATAAAGCAGAGTGGAAACATGGGCAAAGAAACAAATCATGCTTTGCATATATCGGTTGTAGCTGCATCTGAAATGTGCATACAAGTATAAATACAAAATGGCTGTTAGATACGTTATCGGTTTTCTGTGATGCAGATGTAAACGTTGCATTATTTCTTTTACTGAACTCTTTATTCGAATAGACCGTCTGAAGATTTATTTTGGTCGTCCGAAGGCAAACTTTATCGATAAATTCTTGCGATTGGATTTTTTGTGCACTGCTTGAACATGCATTTATGTCGAACTCAAAGTTTCTAAATGTTTATTCGAGCTTAAAATTGTAGCTTTTCTTACTACAACAATCTTTGGCAAACTGGCCTTTTAAAGACTGAATAATCACACATGACTCGCTTTTACATTAATTTAATTTTAATTACCACTAAAGTTGGATTTAATAAACAAAATAAAAGGGGTGCTGACGATGCTGAAATAAGCGAAACCGGTCATGATAGTTTAATATAACAGAACATCTTATCACACCATAATAGTTGTTTTTTTACTGTAGGAGTAAACTGTAGAAGTAAAGTAGCAGCTTATATACATAATAATTATGTATTTAAAATTTAATTTTAACTAAATATTTTGTTTTAGATAGGCGAGCGGCGCCCCAACCACCCTATCGTCTTAGCCGCCACTGTACAAACATAAGCGTATTTTCAGTGCCGTTTTAAAACCGATTTGGAAAAGTAAATCAACACAGAAAAAATGACAGAGGCGTTTTGTGCAAGATCCTCAGTGGTTTGCCACCATCTTTGAAGAAAAACTCAGATCATAACCGGTTTCAGAAAAAAAAAACAGAAAAATTTAATAAATCATTTGTATTATTTTGGCTGTTGGAAAGTGGGAGACTTATGTGTAAAAATATAATCCTGTTGCTACTGGAAGCTTAGGTATTTTTCGGATCAAAATAATCATTTCTGTTTTTTTCTAACTGTTTCATCTTGCTCTTCTTCCCCCTTTGCTCCCTCCCCTGCTCATGACGGCGCCAATGGCTTGCAGTTTATTTATAAATAATAATTGTAACGCAAATCTGGAACAAAACAAATTCTAAACATTTGTTAACTGTTTGTGGTTTATTAAAACAATGCGGTTTGGTTACCATAGCTTTCAAAAAACATTTGAATAAATTATCCACGTCAAAATATATCAAAATAATTTTCCAGCAAATCTAAAACGTCAAAATAATTAACTTAGAGTTATGTCAATCAATTGTCAAACTAAATTGTTTAAATAATATCCTAAAAGCAATTATTATGTTTTACTAACTGATTTAAAATTTTTTTTCGGGGTTTCACAGAGATAATTACTGTTAAAATTACAAAAATTATTTTTAAAGCCAGTTGGCTATGAAACGTTTTATGTTTTAATTGGTCAAAAGTTAAATATTCAAACTGGTTTGATTGTTACAGACCGGGAGGTCTGGGGGTATAGAATACTTGCCAATACAGCGTATATAATCGTATTATACCACAGGCCCGAGAAGAAAAATTGCTGGAAAACTTGGTGTAAAAAGAAAGAGAAATCCATAAAAATTTGATGAAATTTGAGAAAGCGCTGAAAATCTTAAGTAATTCTAGAAATTTTGAAGAAATTGTGGAAATCTTAAAAAATAGAAAATCCGAAAAAATGTAGAAAATCTTAGGAAATCCAAGAAAAAGTTGGGAAATCTTAGGAAATCCAAAAATTCTTAGGAAATCTAATGAGCTTTTAAAAAATTGTATTAAATCTTAGGAAATTCAAAGAAATCTTAGGAAACATCAGGAAAAAAGAGGAAATACAACGAAAATTTTAAGAAGTTTCAATAAGTCGGAGAAAATAAAATATTGGGAAACTCGAGAAAATTTTAGAAAATAGGAACTGTATAAAATAATTACTAAGAATCTAAGAAACAATCGTGAAAATCTTAAAAAATAGAAAATCCGAAAAAATGTAGAAAATCTTAGGAAATCAAGAAAAAGTTGGGAAATCTTAGGAAATCTAGAAATTCTTAGGAAATCTAATAAGCTTTTAAAAAATCGTATGAAATCTTAGAAAATTCAAAAAAATCTTAGAAAACATCAGAAAAAAAGAGAAAATACAACGAAAATTTTAAAAAGTGCCAATAAGTCAGAGAAAATAAAATACTAGGAAACCCGAGAAAATTTTAGAAAATAGAAACTGTAGAAAATAATTACTAAGAATCTAAAAAATTTCAATGAAATTTTAGGATAATCAAAACAATCCTAGGAAATCTTGGAAAATAGGAAACCCCGAAAATATGTAGAAAATCTAAAAAAACTTTGGAAAATCTTAGGAAATCCTAGCAAATTTTATAAAGTAGGAAATCCAATAAAATATAGAAAATTTGTTTAAATACCTGGAAATCTTAAAAAATTTTCTAGCAAATCCTAGAAAATGTTAAGAAATTCTAGTAGATCTTAGAAAAATCTAAAGAAATTTTTGGATTTTTAGGAAATCCTGAGAAATCCAAAAATATCATAAAAACCGTATTAAATATTAATAAAATCTTAGACAGTATTAGAAACTCGGAAAAAATTGAAGGAAATTAAAGAAAATAAAAAATCGGAAAAAAAAACCAAGAATTCTTCAGACATCAAAGAAATTCTTAAAAAATGTGCGTAAATGTTAAGAATTAGAAAATTTTCGGATATATCAGAAAATCTTAGGGAATTCTAGGAAATAATAAGAAATCTCAGGAAATATTTTATTTTAGGAAACCCTAGGTAATATTAGAAAATAGAAAATTCTAAAGAATCGAGAAAATCCTAGAAAATTTTAGGAAATCTGAAAATCTAGAGAAATTTAGAAAATTTTAAGAATTTTTGAGAATATCCAATGAAATCTTAAGTAATCTTGGGAAAACCATGAAAATCCGACAAAACCCAAAAAAATCTTTTGTAATCCCAAAAAATCTAAAAAAGTTAGCGTAAATCTTAGAAAATAGAAAATCCAAAAAAATCGAGAAAATTTTATTAAAACTTAGAAAATATTAGGAAACCTTAAGAAATATCTGGAAATCTTAGAAAATAAGAAATCCGTAGAATCTTAGGTAATCTTAGGAAAATCAAGAAATTCTGAGAGAAACCAAAAAAATATTTTACAAAACTATAAAATAGGAAATTCGAAAAAGTCAAGAAAATTCTAGAAAATTTTAAGAAATCTGAAAATTTAGAAAATCCTAATAATTTTTGAGGAAATCAAATGAAATTTTACGTAATCTTAGGAAAACCAAAAAAATCCGAGAAAAACCAAGGAAATCTTTGGTAATCTAAGAAAATCAAGTAAATTCTAGAAAATTTTAGGAAATCTGAAAATCTAAAGAAATTTAGAAAATTCTAAGAATTTTTGAAAATATCCAATAAAATCTTAAGTAAACTTGGAAAAACCAGGAAAATCCGACCAAACCCAAGAAAATCTTTTGTGATCTCAGAAAATCAAAAAAAATGCTTAAATTTTAGAAAATAGATAATCCTCTGAAATATCAGAAAATCTTAGGGAATTCTAGGAAATAATAAAAAATGTCAAAAAAATTTTATTTTACGAAATCCTAGGTAATATTAGAAAATAGAAAGTCTAAAAAAATCGAGAAAATCCTAGAAAATAACTTAGAAAATATTAGGAAACCTTAAGAAATATCTGAAAATCTTAGAAAATACGAAATTCGTAGAAATCTTAGGTAATCAGGAAAATCAAGAAAATCTGATAGAAACCAAGGAAAAAATTTACAAAACTCTACGAAATAAGAAATTCGAAAAAGTCAAGAAAATTCTAGAAAATTTTAAGAAATCTGAAAATTTAGAAAATCCTAAAAATTTTTGAGGAAATCTAATGAAATCTTAGGTAATCTTAGGAAAACCAAGAAAATCCGAGAAAAACCAAGGAAATCTTTGTTAATCTAAGAAAATCTAAAAAATGTTTTTTATGAATTTTGAAATTACGATAAATTCTTGAAAAGAGCTTTTCAATTGATTTTATTAAATTTAGAAATTCTTTGAGTTTCCTTTTTTTTTTAAAGGAAATCTTCAGGCAATCCATGAGGAAATCCCGAGAAATCATTTACAAAATCTCGTAAAAAGAAATTTAGTATACAAAAATTATTACACGGTTAATCTTAATTATGAATAATTTTTGATGGACAGCCTATTAATAATTCGCGTGTAATATTCGACTGAAAAATCTCTTAATATTAAAATAAAACAATTAATTTGTTCGTTACCAATTCTTAATTTTATACTACATCAAGACCCCCCCCCCTACCCTCAGACCCCCGATTAACCCATCCAATTTTAAAAATTTTTCAAATTTTATACATATCTCTCTCTCTCTCTCTCTAATAATACTCGGTAGGAAAACTCGGTTTGAATATTTGCCTCGGCATAGACAAATTCGATTATAATTAAAAACTGAGAATCTCGTTAATCTATTCATGCGCATCAGTTAATCATGTTTCTAAATGTAAAAAAAGACATAATTTATTTTGTTATAGGTCAAAAAGGGGGGGGGGAATGAAATACCTAGTTAGTAATGGTCATTACCACAAGAGCTCTTATACAATACAATGTTCTAAAATCTCTTAATTATAAAACAAAAGATTAAATCGGATTGGGGGGTACAAAATACCTGACTTCCCCCAAACCCCCGGTCTGTATTTTATAAATTCTCTTGATTGTGACCATAAGAAAATTTCTAAAGTCTAAGTTTTATCAAGTTGGCCGTTTGTTTATTCGTAGATGTTATTACACAAAGTAGCTAACTGTGACCATTTAGGATACGGCATCGAGAGCTGGGTATTTAAAATTAATTCTCAATTTCTAAAACAAACTGTGCGTATTAGGTGCCGATTAACAGAAAATAAAATAAGATAAATTAGCAATTATACCGGGCGATGACTTTCTGCACGACTTGCTCCTCGATTAATAATTGCGGAAACAAAGGGTTTCGTTTTCGCGTCGCAGACAGACTATTGTTTTGAAGTGGACAAAAATTATTTGAAGTAGCGCGAGATGAAAAAATAAAAAGTAAAATGAAATCAAACAGACATAAATCATGCAACTGACCAATGCACGTGTACACCAACAGCAATGAAAGAACTAATAACTGGGAATTCTCAAACGTCGCGTCGGCAAGCACAAAAAGAAGAAAAACCAATAACGAATTACTGCTGCGAAACGTAAAAACGGCAAAAAACCGCTGTTTACTCAATTAAAGAGGATCTAAAATTTGATAAAACATTTTTGTTTGGAAAATATAAATTTAGACTGACAATTTCGGGGTTACAGTTATTTATATAAAATACAAACCGTGGATGCCTAAGCAAAATATATGACCAGTGCCTGCTAAAGCCGTGGATTTTATATTTTATAAGGTTTATGCACTACTCTGTTGCCGTAATTCTATCAAATCTATGACCTGTCGATCGGGATGAAATTTATGTCATATCCGTGCTTCGCTATATGAGAAAAATGTTTGTTTTATGCTACTGTCAACAGCGCTTTCCTTTTTATACTTAAATTTCTGCCAAAAAACAACATAATTTACAAAATATGTTGTTTTAGGATCGGATACGCGAAGGAGCGAGCGCCTTGAAAATTTTAATTTTTCTATCCAGGCGTCTCCGAAAATCCTCCGGGTGCGGGATCACAGCCGCGTCACGTTCATTTGTCTTCGGTTTGCAAATTTCGAAATTTAAAAATTTTCTAAATGGGTTAGGTATTTTTATTTATATCGCAACATTTTTGATTTATTCTGCTACATAAATTACACGCTAACCATGATAAAATGTGCTGTAATCAATTAGCATTGTAGAGTTAGTGCAACTTTAGAAAACACACCGAACATGAACCGAAATAAATTATTTTCGCCATTTCTAAGATTAACGAGCTCGCACAAGACTTCAAATAAAACGAGTTTAATTTTAGCATAACTCGGAATTATACCTAACTTCTTTTTTATTGTCGCCAGGAATGCACTTGCATTTCCATAAATAAATTAATTTTCAGGAATAACAATCAAATTACGAATATAAACATTAAAATTTGCGATGCATTCAAAAATCCTGGCAGAAAAACCCAAAATCGTATTGTGACTGTTAAGATTAGGCCCACCCATTGTCCAATTTGTACGTCATTACCGGAGTTGTTACGGAAAGAAACAATATTGCATTCAGAAGTTAAAAATTAAAAACTGGTTAAAAAAATCCTCGAAACCACCCGAACCGAAATAGTCTCGACTAGGATTCGAACCTGGACACCTCGCACCTGGCCAATCACCGTTGCTATGCCAATCATTTCTTTAACATTTAAAGATTTATAGTTGCAGTTTTATTTTAACCCCGACTTTAAAATAAATTAGAAAGTAAAAGTTTATAGAATCTACATTATGTGTAATTACGAAAAAATAACTTTTATCAAAAAAAAACATAATAAACTTTTGACACCAGGTTACTCTCTTCTCCAGATATCTTGAATTTAAAATCTTACAAATTTATTTAAACACAAATAAAAATATCAAAAGAAGCCGGTAAACTGCCGTCGACAGCTTATAAATTAATTTAAATATTATTTTATTACGTGCAAATAACTGACAATCACTTTCTCGACTAAATCTAATGTATTTTAACGAGAAAAATCTATTGGCTCACTAAGATTTAAAGTACGGCTGATGAGCAATCAAATAAATGTCAAGTGGAATAACACAAAGGCCTAACTTTCGAAAAAAAAAAACAATTACTTTTTTTGACTGAATACAATGTATTTCCAGCAGAAAATCTTTTTGGTTTACATTAGTTTACTTTTTAACATAACCAAACAAATGTCAGGTAAAATTAACTATTTGGTCTATTTAACTTCTGAACGACGAACAATTACTTTTTTGACTAAATTTAATGTATTTTAACAAAAAAACTCTATCAACTCGCAAACAGTAAACGTAGTCTGCCTTTACCATTTAATGAGCGGCTGAACAAATAATGTAAAGTGGAAATTACATATTTAGTTAACTTCTGAAGTAGAAAAAATTATGTTATTGGCTAAATCCTATCTAAACTCCATCTAAGAGTTAACGTGAGTTTACTTATTACACAAATTACACAGAAACCCTTCTTTCAGCTATTCAGCTAACTTTAGAGCATCAAATAATTATTTTTTCGACTAAGTCTAATGTTAACGCAAGATTGCTTTTTAAAATTTCTCGAGCGGCTAGTTGAGTTTTCTTTTCACTTCTTAAAAAAATTCTAAGGATGCTCATCTTAAGGTTAAGCAATTAAATACTAAATTTTCGACTGCAAAATGGCCTACGAAATGAAATATGACGAAATGGCGACGGCGAAGAGGCGACGGCGAACTGCCCTAAACCCTTTAGTGCCGGCCATACAACTGTAAAATAAAAATTACACATAGATACCGTTTTTGCCTATTTAGCTAGCTTACGAGAGACAAACAATCACTTTCTTGACTGAATCTAATGTATTTTAACGAGAAATATTTATTGGTTTTTATTGTTTTTTTAACATTATATGATTTTAAACAAATCATGTCATAGACAAGGGTAACAGGTTTGATATGTTATTTTATAATTAAATTTTTTTAGAAGCGAAATGTAATAAAACAACCATAACAACAGGTTGCGCTAAGAGAGAAAGCACTTTTAAACCACGTACACCGATAATACCGTGCAGAGTGCCCATTTCAATTCAAAGGTATTCAATTTTACCGATCGTGCTTTTCAATCGCTACATAAAGCACACGAAAACAGTAGCTTATATTGGGATTTTTGCAATTTATTCTTCTCTCATGGACAGTTATACATTGCGTGCCCGCTCGAAAGTTAGTAATATCGACAACAATTTTGTCAAAAAATCTGCAATAACATCGTAAACATTTTTTTTGTCAATTGTCGTTTATCTAACTGCTGGGCGCCAAGTGAAAAAATAAAACAAACAAAAGTCAAACAAAACATATAACATACTTTAACTATCCATCTAACTTTCTAGGGGAAAGGGGGGGGAGGGAAGAAAAAAGATGTTGTGGTATTATGGTAAACTACTGATAATTAAATTAAATTTAATTTTATCCACAACCGGCCATATTCCTAACAATGTTGAAAAAGTACAAAGTTGGATGAACATAAAATATGAAAATAACTCCAGGCGATTTTACGAATTATTTTTTAAGCAAAAAATAAGTTTTTTAGATGGTACATTATAATTAATTTGTTTTACAGTAAAATCATTATTTTCATATAAATATTAGTTCTCATTCCTTTCCATTATTAAAAACCTGATATTTATTTTCCTGAAAAAATAATTTATATTAAAATTTCAATAATTAATTTTATATTAGCCGATCTCCTACTGCATCTCAGTAGTAAAAAAATTTTAAATTTTAAATTAACGTAAAACTGTACTAACATAATACAGATTGTATTGGACTGAGGGGTATTCCATACCCCCCAGACCCCCCGGTCTGTAACAAAGAAAAGTTGTTTTTAAATTTACATAACTTCTAACTGTTTGAATATGAAGTTGATTTTTCATGAAAAACTGAAGTTTTTATTATCTGTCTGAAAATGGCACTGTTATCAGTGCTGTCCGTCACCGGCACTAAAGTAAAACAATTGAGTTACAGCAGTAAATCTTTCAAGTTGATTTATTGGCTTAACATTTTCGTATTGTTAAAAAAAATAAAATACAATATTTTGAAGCCTATAGTTGATGAACGCGGTTTAAACTGATAGCCACCGGGCTGTTTGGGAGGTATGGGATAATCTAGTACACTAACTGGCTTCACAAATTAAAAAAATTTCGAATGAACTCATGGTAGTTCGCGTATATTACACATACAAAATTTTGAAAATAATTAAAAATTTTGGACAAAAAAGGTAAAAATCTATAAAAATATAATGCGAATATTCTATCAAAGTAAAAAACATTTTAACAACAACAATTACACTTTTTGACGGCATCTGCAGTCTTTAAAAAACTGTGCTGACAGTATTTACGTCGGTTACACAAACCGTTAACAGAATAGAACTAAGCCAAGCCCACTTCAAAATAGTGAGAAAAAAAGCAAGTTAATCGACTGTCCGTCACGAATTATTCGATAAAGAAATTTTATCTATATCATAGTCCGCGGGGGGGGGACATTTCGCCGTAGGGAATTTTTCAGAAATACTGAAATACAGAAATATTTAAATTCTTTGGCTTTTATCATTTTGATCTAGAAATAAAAATCGATTTAATTATTTGTTTAAACCTTTACAATAATTTTATTTTAATTGATGCTGTTCACTGAAGATGGTTTACATAACCGAAAAGAGTATTTTTATTACTCTAAACCTTAAAGATTTTTACCGGCTTTATTTATTGTTGTTTTGTATTATATTTACAGCCGAACTGGAATGAACAATATTATCCTTCACGTTAAAAATTTTTTTAATTTTTTTAATTTTTAAATTAGAAAATATTATTTTGCACTGTATACTAAAATATGAAAAAATTACAGACAGGTCACAAAAAGTAAATTTGCTTCGAGTAAAACATATTATTTTCCATCTAACGTAAAAAGTTATAATTAAATTTAATTAATATTATTTTTACTGCCGGCGACGACGGCATTAAATTTATTGCAAGTAATTTAAATTATTAGAAATGTTATTGAAGAAAAATATTAAAAATTTCGAGATTTTCGTGATAATAATATGAAAGATGCACACAGTAGCGAAACTAACGTGTGGTGAACTTCAAAATGCAGGGGTAGGGGGGGACGGGAAACGTGGCAACGAGAATCCCAAAAAAACGTCTCAAAGTATTTTTTATATGCAATTTTATTTTTATTTTATTAATTATTTACACTTGAAAACAAAGATTTTTAAATTTTTTCAGGTAGTCAAAGTTGTGGGTCTCTCCAGATAAATCAGTAATTTTCGATTTCTAGATATTTCCAAATTTAGATTGCAAGTAATTTAAATTATTAGAATGTTATTGAAGAAAAACATTAAAAATTTCGAGATTTTCGTGATAATAATATGAAAGATGTACACAGTAACGAAACTAACGTATTGTGAACTTCGAAATGCAGGGAGAGGAAAGGGGGGGGGAGAAACGTGGCCACGAAAAGCCCAAAAAAACGTCTCAAAGTATTTTTTACATGAAATTTTATTTTTATTTCATTAATTATTTACACTTGAAAACAGAGATTTTTTGAATTCTGGGTATTTCAAGATTTTTTCAATTTTTTGAGTTACTCAGAGTCCTGAACCTCTCTAAAAAGCAATTTTTGAATCCTGGGTATTTGAGGAACTGCTTTAATTTTTTGAAGTACAGAGTTCTGAGTGCTAAATCGATCAGTAATTTTCGAAGTTTGGGTATTTCAAGGATTTTTATGTTTTAAGCTACTCAGAAATCTGGATTTCGAGATATCTCAATAATTTTCGAGTTTTGAGTATTTCAAGAATTATTTTAATTTTTTAAACTACTCCCGGGTTTATATTTCTCCAAATTAGTGGTAGCGAACCTATATGACCTGCGGGTCAGGCACTGACCCACCAAGACTTCTTAGATATCGAGAGAAGAAAACAGACAATCAAAAATATTAAAATATTAAAGTATAAAAAGATATAATGCCAAATTTATAAAAAAAAATATTTACAAGTGGGGTTTAATGACCCACAGGCCGGTATTTAAAAAAAAATCAACAAAATTTTACTCATTTCTCAAAAAGGTTTGCTAAGGTTAAGTTTTGAGTATCTTAAAGATTTTTTAAATGTTTGTGCTATTCGAAAATCTTTCGATCTTCAGCATCGATCAATAATTTTCGGCTTATAAATTCTTCAGGGATGTTTTTAATTTTTGAGTCTACTCAAAAATTCCGCTTTTGTAGATCTGTTATTTTCGAATTCTGGGTATTTTAAGAATTTTTATAATTTTTTTAGCTAGAGATCTGAGTTTTTATAGATTAATTTTCGAGTTTCGGATATTTCTGAAATTGGCTTAATTTTTTGAGTTACTCAAAGAACTGGGTCTTTCTAGATCAATCAATAATTTTTAAGTTCTGGGTATTTCAGAGATTTTTTAATTTATAAGCTACTCAGAGATCTGAATATCGCTAAATCCATCAATAATTTTTGGGTTCTACCTTTTTCTAAGGATTTTGTTTCAGTAGATTTGTAATTTTTGAGTTCTGGGTAATTCAGGGATTTTATAATTTTTTGAGATAGACAGAGATCTACATCTCTCAGTTCTAGGTTTTTCAGGACTGTTTTTAATTATTTGAGCTACTTAATGATTTTTTTTAGTAGATCTGTTATTTTTGAGTTCTGAGTATTACAGTGATCTTTTTAAATTTTTTGAGCTACCCAGAGATCTAGATCTCTCTAATTCGATCAGTAATTTTTGTGTTCTAGGTTTTTTTAGAGCTATTTTTAATTATAAAAGCTGCTCAAGAATTTTGTTTTAGTAGATTTGTAATTTCTTTAATTTTTTAAGATAATCGGAGATCTTGATCTCTCTAAATAGATGGGATCTGGACAGTTTTGGATAATTCAGGAATTGTTTTAATTATTTGAAGTACTCAGAGATCTGGGTTTATCTAAATTAATCAGTAATTTTCAAGTTTTGCATATTTTAGAAATTGATTTAATTTTTTAAGTCACTCAGAGATCTTGATCTCTATAGATAGATCAATAATTTTCGAATTCTGGGTATTTTAGGGATTTTTATAATTTTTTCAACTAGAGATCTGGGATTTTCTAGATTGATTAGTAAATTCGACTTTTGGATGTTTATAAAATTGTTTTAATTTTTTGAGCTACTCAAAGATTTGGGTCTTTCTAGATCGATCAGTATAATTTTCGCGTTCTGGGTATTTTAGAGATTTTTTAAATTATTAAGCCACTTAGAGATCTAAATATCTCTAGATCCATCAATAATTTTCGGGTTCTACGTTTTTATAAGAATAAGTAGATTTGTAATTTTGAGTTCTGGGTATTTTAGAGATTTTAATAATTTTTTGAGATAGACAGAGATCTAAATCTTTCAGTTCTAGGTTTTTCAGGAATGTTTTTAATTATTTGAACTAATTAAGGATTTCCATTTAGTATATTTGTTTTTTTCGAGTTCTGAGTTTTAATTATTGAGTCTTCTCAAGGATTCCGTTTTTGTAGATCTGTAATTTTCGAATTCTGGGTATTTTAAGGATTTTTATAATTTTTTTAACTGGAGATCTGGGATTTTCTAGATTGATTAGTAATTTCGAGTTTTAGATATTTATGAAATTGTTTTAATTTTTTGAACTACTCAAAGATCTGGGTCTTTCTAGATCGATCAGTAATTTTTGAGTTCTATGTACTTTAAAGATGTTTTTAATTTCTTTGTCTTTATAGGTCTGTATTTAATGCATTCTGGGTATTTCAGCTTTTTATAATTTTTTAAGCTGCTCAGAGATCTGAGTTTATCTAAATGGATCAGTAATTTTCGAGTTTTGGAAATTTTAGAAATTGTTTTAATTTTTTAAACCACTCAGATATCTGTATCTCTAGATCGATCAATAATTTTTGAGTTCTGGGTACTTCAGTAATTTTTTAAAATTTTTTGAGCTACTTAGAGATCTAGATTTTTCTAGATTGATCCATTAATTTTGAGTTTTAGGTTTTTTAAGGATGTTTTTAAGTATTGGGGTAACTCAAGATTTTCAGTAAATCTATAATTTTTAAGTTCTAGGTATTTCAGGGATTTTTATAATCTTTTGAGATAGTCGGAGATTTCGATCTCTTTAGAGTGATCATTAATTTTCCGATTTTAGATTTTTTAGTGATATATTTTTAATTATTGAGACTACTCAAGGATTTCGTCTTTGTGGTTATGTTATTTTCAAGTTTTGGGTTTTTTAAGAGTGTTTTGAATTATTGAGGCTGTTCAAAGTTTTCGTTTTAGTAAATCTGTAATTTTTAAGTTCTGGGTATTTCAGGGAGTTTTGTAGATTGTTGTAGATCTTTGTCTTCCTAGTTTGATCAGTAATTTTTAAGTTCTGTGTACTTCAGGGATATTTTTAATTTTTTACGCTACTAGAAATCAAGCTTACTGGCATTTTCAAGTATAAAACAAAAACTCTATGGGCGTGGCAACTCTTAGCAACCAATCAAATACACCCACTCAGCATTATTGAGTTTTGTCGCGTTTTTTTGGATTTTTTTATATTTATGATTCACGCTCGCAATATTACCGTAATGCTATAAGAAAAATATTACATTCGTGGAGTAATGCAACTGTAAAATGTAATAAAATATACATTTCACTTTATATTTTGTAAAAATGCATACAGAACAAATTTAAACAATCATAATTAAAGTGAAGTTTGATATTAAAAATATTCTGCAACTTTGTAGAAATTAATCATTTATTTTTCAAAAAAAGTTTTGAAAGAATCAAAATGAAACATAAAATAAAGTATGCATGTTTGCAAAATTGCCAAGTCGTACGAAAACTTAGACTCCTGCTTGGTTCAAGAGAAAAATTATTTTTCCTTCCGGGGTGAAGAGGGGGGGGGTATTCAAATTATTTATTGCGATATCTCGAAAGATTTTGACTGAAAGTTGTGGTGTTTGGCCATGATCTACTGAACTTGGTTTTGGAAATGCAATTTTCTCGTTGCTACATTAACGATCGTCTAAATTAGGCGCCAATAAATTAAAAATCACAATAAAACTTGACAGTTATTGCAGAATGAAGTCATAAAGCATTTTTATTGCAGAAAGTGATTTAAAATTAGAACCCGTTGAGAAGTTTTATAGCTCAAAAACTAATTATCGGGACCAGCAACAATAAACAAATAAGAGCTTTAAATAACCGCGCGTACACTGTAAAAAAGTCGATTTATGCTGGTGGCTTTGGTAATGGAGACGTCTCGGAAAATGTCGCACGAGTAAATTTTATACCTTAAAGTGCGATATAAAAAAATGTAAAAGCATTTTGAGTTATATTTTGTCATTTCGTAGATTTATGGACGGCGATACGGCAATTTTGGTTAAAAATAAATTTGTAACATATGGACACTGGCGGCGAATTCAAATGTAGTGTTAGAGATATTTGCACTTTATTCATACTTTATAATTCTTTCTGGTCGTCCCGTATAAAGTCGTGGAGCTCTTTTACGCAACGCCTGATGTCGTTAAGATAAATTTTAGTGCTTTTTCCTTCGCTTTTTTTTGTTAAACTCTGATATAAACAGCTTGAATATGTATTGGCGCGCCTATATTTTCCGAAAACATTTTTCATCCAGTCGAGTGAAAAACGCCCAAACGGCATTAGTTTCGTAATTTAAAACCAATTACTACGCCACTGTGCGATATTTCACAATAAATTAAGTAATTTTGGAATTTATGTTAGTCGTACCTTTGAATAAACACGAATGCCCACTAATTATGCAACTAACGTAGAGAGATGGTCTTTAACAAAGCAACTTGTGTAACAAATTTTCTCTTTGGTTAAATTTCCCCATATTAACTAGGTAAGTACTCAACTAACCGGGAAGATTTTCTTTCATAGACCAAAGTTTTGCAACTTCTCTATGCCATTATGCATCATTTCCTATTTACGCAAATATTGCTCGAGGGTTGCAATTTAAATACAAACTTACGGGTATCAATTAGGAGATTCTTCCAAATCGCACATTAAATCCACATCCAAACTAATTACCAAATTTAGGACTTAATTTGATTACATTATCTCTTCATTTTCGAAAAAAACAGCTACAACATGATGGAATGCCGAACTATTTGCATATAAAGCGCTATAAACCAAAGAGGATCCACGCTTAATGACGATTCATTAATTTTAATAAAAAAATTATTTCATTCCGAATTAAAATTAATAGCAGCAATCAAAAATTCTAAAACTATCAACATTATAAATCGTTACAACAAAAAATAACGAAATTATTTAATATGGACCATAATACCACACCACGAGGCCGCCTAATTATTTAGATGGGTCGACCAAATAAATCGATGGAAATGTAATTTGGGAACTTCTTTTTTCGTTGGCTTTCCCAACCACCAAAGCAAGTTTTTATGAGCAAATTAAGATAATTAAATAACAAGCAATTAAGAATTAATGTAATAGGTAAAAGCACATAAATTTCCATTTAGAAGTAGGACTGATGAGTTAAAAATTTATAATCTAGAAATTGGCCGATTAAAAATTTAATAACAAATTAATTAAGGTAGATGGGGATCGTTACTACCGCTTATTTTGATCCAATTAGATTAATTTATAGGAAAAAAATTTAAAAGGTCCAATTTACCCACACATGATATGACACCGTTAAAATACATGTACAAGCAGTTACTTGCACTAAATTGCAAATTTATTGCACCAAGGCAGAAATATATAACACGAAAGTCGTGGGTTACATCGTAAATGATGTAAATGCACCAGAAATTTAACATACGAAATGCTACAGAAATAAAAAAAAAACATGTAACGTTGCAAATGCGAATTTGCCAGCGTCGCAAATTTGCAACGTTTACTACTTTGCTGTTAACATTTGACAAACAGTTTCACAGGTGGATTGCTCGAGCACTCACGGCTTAATTAATTTCTTGCGACACATTCGTGTCCCAAAACAAGAGTCTCTCTTAGAAATCGGATGTTACCATGGCAACCCAATGCGAGTAATTATTATAATTATAATAATAATCCACGATCAAAAACTGTGTACAATTGATTACCCCGGACTTTCTAAGTGTACCTCGAACTTTCAGAGACCACCCAGACTTCCCGTGCCTAATGTCATTGGTTTAAAACGCAATACTACGCTGGTTTGCAAGAGAATATGAACCTAGCTGCCCTGACCCAGAAATATTCCGCACTTCTTGTATTTCTTCGTTTAATTCTTTTTTCTCAAATTGTAGGTTTGATTTTAAAAATATTATTAAATTGCGTTTCCTGGGGGGTATTCCATACCCCCCAGACCCCCCGGTCAAGGGTTTCCTGGTTTACTTCATAAACTGCATTGGGCTCATCAAATAATTTACGGTAATTCATTTTCTCGAAAAAGATTTGCAGTGTTCAGTTTCAGTTTTCTAAGGCGGAATTTTATTATGTATGTATTATATATTTATCACCAAAGATGACGCCACATTTATTTTTTACATTACTTGTTGTTTTCAAAACCGAAAGTTTAATTAAAGCAGAATATTTAAAGTTTTATCAACTGCGTAATGGTCGACGGCGAAACGACGACGGCGAGTTGGCCTAGAGTTCTAGACTGCCAAAGTTTCTTTTAATACTTAAATAGAAAGCTATTGATTTCAGAAAGTTAGAAATAATTTCACGCCCTTTATAAAAAAGCACACGAAATCATGATTGCATACTAAAAAATTAATAGTCTATGTGCGTAGTAATTTATAAAAATTAGATTAAAAAGTATCAAATATTACGCAAGCAGTGGCGACGCAGGTTTTGATAAATTCTGGACAACAAAATAATAATGCTTGAGCTTTTGGGGGTTTCACGTAATTTTTTTAAATATTAGAGGCGAAAATGTATTTTTATCTTAAAATTACGTAAATAAAGCAATTTACAGGTAAATAAGGTAGGTACTAAAGTACTTTTAGGTTAGTAGGCGCTAAAGTACGACTTTAGTGAAGCCTGTCGCGGCAGTAAAAATAAAGTTGATAAAATTAAATAATTATTTTCTAAAATTAACAGAAAAAGTTTACTAACTTTAGGTCTAAATGTCAAAAACTTTCATTAACGTATTTGTTTCTATAAGCAGGCAGTAAAGTACTTTGTGAAGTACTTATGAAGATAAAATTAATTTTATTTTAACATTCAGACATTAAAATAAAAATCGTGAACAAATTAAAAAATGTTTAAATTAATTCAAGTTTTGTGACGTAAACTGCTACAGACCGGAGGTCTGGGAGGTATAATATACCATCTAGATCTATATAGTAGTTATATATTGAATTTGAACAAATTTCTTTTTATTGAATTTTTAAAGTACATAATATTATAACAAAGAGAGAGAGAGAGAGGTTTATTTATTTTACGATTACAAAATTTTTTTATTTTAATATTACACGCGAATTATTGGACTGCCTATCCTGATTTATTTTCATTTAAGATCAAAACTATTAGAAGTTTAGTAAATTTCAAATTTGCGCTGCGGGTATAATTTTATTACACATTTTGTACTGGCCTGTGGAATATTCCATACCCTCCAGACCCCCGGTGGGTAACAGAGTAACCGGTTTGAATATTTAACTCTTCAATATTTTTACATAAAAAGCAGAATTTATATTAAGAACAGCCAAATCTAGTTTTTCCTATTGTAACGCAGCTCCGATTGGTAAATTTTGTTTACCAACCTAAAAAATTTAAAAGTTATAGAAATTCGAATTCGAAAAAACTGTCAGAACTGGTAGCTGTTACCCTAAAGACAGATGTGCAAAAATGCGAATTTAGGTAGCTTCCTTTTAATTTTTTCAACTTTACGTGTCAAAACATTGTAAGTTACCACTTCAAAACAACAGGAGGTTATGGTTTGATCAGTGCGGCCTTCAGGCCGCACAAACTTGACGCTCTAGTTTTAGAGATAAAAATAAAATATTTCCTTCTTCCATTTTAAGGAGGAATAGTAAGACTTTTCGAGGCGAATATAAGAAGTCTGAAAATCACATACTAGTCACAAAAAGTACATTTATTCCGAATAAAGCATGTTTCACTTGCTCGGGTTATTTGAGGTTAAAAGTTAAAAGGATCAGCGTAGAAGTTTATTAATTTATTAATTTGTTCATTTATTCAATCGATCAGAATTAATTATGGAAACTTAAAATTGTTTGAAAATTAAAACTAAAAATTGCAAAGCTGATACTGCAAAGCAAAATATTCATTAGATAAAACCTAAATTTTAATACCTTTTGAAGTACTTGGAAAACATAAATATAAAATATTATTTAAACCTTAATCTTGGCTAGAATAAAAAAAAGTTTAAAAAATTCGACAAGGGTTTAACAAAGGTAAGTAGTAATGTAAGTCCAAAATTGGAAGTAGTAGTACAGATGCAAATACAGAAAGGAGTGGGGGTGTAATAGCCTTCCACTCCCAACATACGACCGAAGTACTTTATTTTGACCAATTGCAAAATTAATCAAAATTAAATAAGATTTAATTAAAAAAACTAAAATATTATCTAATTTTTTGTTTAGAACGAATTTTCTGGAGGATAAGTAAAATTACGCAATAATTCCTCCCTCCCCCTTTCCTACATGAATAAGGGATTAGAAATTTAAGGTTTAACAAATATAATTAAATAGGAAAACATATAAATAAATTTTTGAAAGTATGAGTCAAAAAGCAATAAAGGAAAAAACAGTTTGCGAAAAAAAAAAAGAAACCATTAATTTTAAACTTTAAATATTTTGCAAATATTAGAAAATAGAGAATCAGGTGCGAATTCAGGATTTCATTTAGGGGTAAGGGGGTAATTTTTGTGTGATTTTAACCATCTTGTAAAAAATTAGAGAAAAATTTTGTCTGTTAATTGATCTTATTTAATTTGGTTAAGTTTGAAATTTGTCAAAATAAAATGCTTCGGTTTTTAGTCAGCGGACCCAAGGAAAGGAGGGGGGGGGAAGAAATTACATCCATTGCTCAAATAAGTAAAAATTTCATTTGATAGAATCCAAATTTTTAAAACCTAAAAATAAGTTATTGTCTAAACCTAAATCAAGGTTTAACTAAGGTTAAAAAATTCGACAAGGGTTTAAGAAATGCATTTGAATTAAAACAAAATTTTGGAGAAACAGTATTGTTTTTAATCAATAGATAAGTGGTTTAAGTAGTGTAACTCGATATTAATCATATCAAATTTTTAGCATAAACTAAAAATGCACAAAACACTTTTTCGAAAACTAAAATGTTTAAGTTATCACAATATATAAATACACTGTATTATCGCAAACGTTTTCGCAAACGTTTCAAATGTTAACAGCAAAGTAGTGAACGTTGCAAATTTGCGACGCTGGCAAATTCGCATTTGCAACGTTACATGTTTTTTTTTATTTCTGTAGAACACTGTATTATCGCAAACGTTTTCACCATACTATGGCATCATCAGGCGATGAACTAGTTCATCCTAGTTCATCGCCTGCCATAGTATGGTGAAAACGTTTGCGATAATACAGTGTATTTATATATTGTGATAACTTAAACATTTTAGTTTTCGAAAAAGTGTTTTGTGCATTTTTAGTTTATGCTAAAAATTTGATATGAGTATTGTTTTTAAATAAATAAATACATTGTTGGAAGGAAACCGGAATTCAAAAGCCTAAAATTCATTTATAAATTCGAAACTTTAATAATTTTTGCATTATTTTGTAAACAAAGTCTAAATCTTGGATAAAATCAACAAATGCAATAAAAAAAAAAAAAATTGTAAAGAAACAATTGTTAGTAGAGCAGGATTTAATAGAAAAAAAAAAGATAAATAAATTTTTACAAGCAGTAATTTAGAAAGGACTAAAAAAAACAATTTGCAAAAAAAACCATACCTTTCATTTTAAATTTTTAGTAATTTGAAAGTATTAAAAAAACAAAGAATCGGGCACGGATACAGAATTTCATATAGAGAAAAGGGGGGGGGGGTAATTTTTGTGTGATTTTAACTATCTTGCAGAAAATTCGTTCTAAACAACAAATTTGAGAAAACATTTAATTAATTAATCTTATTTAATTTTGTTAATTTTGAAATTTGGTCAAAATAAAATGCTTCGGTTGATAGTCAGCGGGGGGGGGGGGGAGAAAAAAATTACATTTATTCAAACTTCTACGCTTTTGATAATAAAAGCCAAAATTTCATTTGATAAAATCTAAATTTTAATAATTTTTGAAGTATTTAGAAAACATGAAAAATAAGATATTGTCTAAACCTAAATTTTGGCTACAATAAAAAATGGTTAAAAAATTGGACAAGGGTTTACCAAAAAAATTGTATGTAAAATAGGATCTAATAAGAAAAAATATAACTGAATTTTTATAAGTAAGAATTCTAAAAAGAATGAAAGAATAAACAATTTCTAAAAAAATAAGAAATCCTTAATTCTTAATTTTAATTATTTTTAAATATTGAGAAAACAAAAAACAAAATTTTTCGATGTGTTATTATTTTTCTGTATCTTTAAAGTTTTTACAGTCCTCATACAAAAGAGCGAAAAATTTATTTAATAAATTTATAATTTTAATAATTCTTTGAATTATTTGGTAAACAAAGATTAACCTAAATCTTAGATAGAATAAAAAAGAGGGTTGGTCAAATGCAATTGAATAGAAAAAAAAATTGGAGAGAAAAAATTGTTGGTTAAGTAGAATTTAATAAGAAAAAAACAAAATAAATTCTTTGTAATAGTAATTCAAAAAGGAATGGAAAGAAAAACAGTTTTCAAAAAAATAACAAACCTTTATTTTTAAATTTTAATAATTTTTAAATATTAGGAAGGCTGAAAACCAAAATTTTTGGATACTTTATTTTTCTGTTTCTTTAATATCTCTGCAGTCCTCATACAAAAAAGTCAAAAATTCATTTAATAAATTTATGATTTTAATAATTTTTTAATTATTTGGTAAAACCTAAATCTAAACCTAAATCTTGGATAGAAAATAAAAAAAATCAACAAGAGTTGATCAAATGCAATTGAATAGAAATAAAATTTGGAAAGAAAAATTTTTGGTAAAGCAGGATTAAATAGAAAAACACAAAATACATTTTTGAAAGTAGTAATTTAAACAGGAATGAAAGGAAAAACAGTTTCCGAAAAAATAAGAAACCATTAATTCTAAATTTTAATTATTTTTGTAATATTAAAAAATCCAAAAACCAGAATTTTTTGATGTATTATTTTTCTGTTTCTTTAAAATTTCTACAGTTCTTATACAAAAAAACGACAAATTCATTTAAAAAATTCATAAATTGAATAATTCATGTATTAGTTGGTAAACAAAGTCTAAAGCTAAATCTTGGATAAAATAAAAAAATGTTAAAAAAATTCGACAAGAGTTTAACAATATAATTGCAATCCAATGGAAAAAAAATTGTAAAGAAAAATTAATGGTAAAGCAAAAATTAATAGAAACAAAAAAGATAAATAAATTTTTTGTAAGAGTAATTCAAAAAGAAATGAAACTAAAAATAATTTTCAAGAAATAAAAGAAATCTTTAATTTTAAAAATTTTAATCAATTTGGAAATATTAAGGAATTCAAAATTTTTTTGTTTCTTTAAAATCTCACAAATTCATTATAAAATTCATAATTTTAATAATTTTTGAATTAAGTCTAAAACTTAAATCTCGGTTAGAATACAAAAATGTTAAAAAAATTGAACAGAGGTTTAAAAATATAATTGCAGTTGAATAGAAAAAAAAAAAAAAAAATTGGAAATAGAAAATTGTTGGTAAAACAGGATTTCATAGGAAAAAAAAATAAATAAATTTTAAAAGTAGAAAATATTTAAAATAAAATGAAAGAAAAAACAATTTCCAGAAAAATAAGGGATCTTAATTCTAAATTTTATATATAATCGAAAAGTTCATCTAATAAATTCTAAATTTTTATAAGTTTTGAATTATTTGGTAAACAAAGTCTAAACTTAAATCTTGGATAGAACAAAAAAGTGTTAAAAAAATTCGTCAAGGATTTAACAAAAAAGTTGTATGTAAAGCAGGATTTAATAGGAAAAAAAAAATAACTGAATTTTTATAAGTAGGAATCCAAAAAGGAATGAAAAGAAAAACAGTTTCTGAAAAAATAAGAAATCCTTAATTCTTAATTTTAATTATTTTTACATATTGAGAAAACAAAAAACCAAAATTTTTCAATGTATTATTTTTCTGTTTCTTTAAAATCTCTGCAGTCATACAAAAATGCATTTAATAAATTTATGATTTTAATAATTTTTGAATTATTTAGTAAGCAAAGTCTAAACCTAAATCTTGGATAGAATAAAAAAAAAATTAAAAAATTCAACAAAGTTTGATCAAATGCAATTGAATAGAAATAAAATTTGGAAAAAAAAAATTTTTGGTAAAGCAGGATTAAATAGGTAAACACAAAATACATTTTTGAATTAAACGGGAATGAAAGGAAAACAGTTTCCAAAAAAATAAGAAACTCTTAATACTAAATTTTAATTATTTTTGTAATATTAAAAAATCCAAAAAACTTAATTTTTCGGTATTATTTTTCTGTTTCTTTAAAATTTCTACATTTCTCATACAAAAAACGACAAATTCATTTAAAAAATTCATAAATTGAGTAATTTATGTATTATTTGGTAGACAAAGTCTAAACCTAAATCTTGGCTAGAATAAAGAAGTATTAAAACAATTCGACAAGAGTTTAACAAAAAAATTGTATGTATAAAGCAGGATTTAATAGAAAAAAAAGATAAATGAATTTTTATAGGAAAGAATTCAAAAAAGAATGAAAGGAAAAAAAATAAGCAGAAATCCTTGATTCTTAATTTTAATTTTTTTTTAAATATTGGGAAAACAAAAAACCAAAATTTTTTGATGTATTATTTTTCTGTCTTTATAATTCCTGCAGTCCTCATTCAAAAAAAGCCAAAAAATCATTCAAAAAATTGAATTTTTTTTTATTATTTGGTAAACAAAGTTTAAACCTAAATCTTGAATAGAATAAAAAAATTTAAAAAAAATTCGACAAGAGTTTAACAATTTCAATTGAATAGAAATAAAAATTGAAAATAAAAAATTGTTGGTAAAACAAGATTTCATAGGAGAAAAAGATATGTAATATTGTAAATTTGAATTTGAATATATTGGGCGCGAAATTTTAAATTTAGTTCATTTTCGTTACTTTAAAATACAACGGTTGTAAAACGGAAGTGTTGGGAGTTTTTCCGTTAGATTTTACCGGTAGGGATGGTAATAAGGTCTTACAATTTTGGACGTCAAGATGGTCGGATGTGTGTGATTTGGTACTTGGAATGTTTTGAGAATATTAAATAATTAAAATTAAAATTATTTCAAAATAATTAGTTATCAGCAGAATTAAAAATACGTAAGTTAAAATATTTGATTTATTTTTCTAAAAGAATTTAATACAGGATTACGTTGAAATTTAGGTAATAATAATATCATGACCACGCGGTTAAGTAATTTTTCATAAGAAGGTTGCATCTAAGTTTTTATTAATTTATCTTCAGTTATAAGATTTAATTACTGTTCGAGATTGTGATTTATAATATTATCATTTAAAACAGGAATGGGATTAAGTGATGGGAGAGATTGATTATTCATATAATGTTTTACCAATGACGTACCATTACTAGGGGTGGTTTCGTTAAGACGTAAGAGGAGTTGTTGAAAGTAATTTAATGAAGGCGGGTGTGTTTGAAGTGGAAAATATATTGTCGTGTTTCAAAATGGTTGCAACCTACCCTGTACATTTTTAATGAAAATTTTGGTTTCTGTGGTTTTAAGTTGTAAGACTGTGAAAGTTGAACAGGTGGGGGCGAGCCGACGTAAAATTTTGCTTTTGCCAACAGGTCGCCGCGCGAGTGACAGCGCTGACTTTTGGCTCGTTAAATTTTAGCCTTTTGCCGACGAGCCGCGCGAGAGTGCGAGCGGGCCGATTTTTGGCTTGTTAATTTTTGACTCAAGTGAGTTATGTTTGAGATTTGTGATTTTTTGAAATTGTGAGTTATTATTTTTGATTTGAATAAATGATTTTGATGCGAATGCATTAATTGCGCAATTTTTGGATGGTTTTGATAAATTTGGAATTGGATATTTTTGGTGAGTTTACTACCGAACGATGGTATTGATTTGATTGAATTCGCTGATTTGGAAAAAGAATGGTTATAAGTTATGATTTGGATTTGGATTGTGTTGAAAATTGAAAAGTTAAAATTATATTTGTTCGAACGAATGGTGCAATTGATAAGCCGACGATTTGGATAAGGCACGAAATCAAACTGTGTTCCTTTCGAATAGAATTAAAATTTTATTTGACATTAAAATTATTTTAGTTTTACATTGAATTTGCGATTATTTTTGGATTAGAAACTTATTAATTATTTTTGAAGAAGAAGTTATTATTTTATTTATGAAGAATACTTTTTATTTTAATTTTGAAAACGCAAGAACCCTTCACCCTTGAAAATTCCCAACTGCTCCCGCAAAGAGTTGACCCGAGTAAATAAAGTGTGTGGAAAATTTTTATAAAAAAAAATAGCATTACAATATTTACCGTGGGATAATTTAATTTAGATAAATTAAACAACGGATTGTGGACGCTTACAATCATAAGATGGCGGTCAAAATATGTCGCAGTATGGCTCGTCACTAAAAAGGCAAACTGTAATGGAACCGGAGGTGACATAGCAAATGCTGTGATGTCGTTCCTTTCTTTTTTCATATATCTAAATGATGTACTACAAAATTATGATATTTCAGGACAGTTATTAATAATTTTAACAATGTTCCTTATGATTATTTGCGACCATTTATAATAGTAAAAATTGAATACAATTAAAATAACGATGATTGACCTAATAAAAGGTAATACCAATTTAAAAACAATATTAAAGAACTGTGTTAACAAAGTTCTTCATGATTATTATTTGCGGCTATAATTATTTACTAGTTTAAGTATGGGGAATTTATTTAGTTAAGTACATACGACTTATTTAGATTTAAGAAAATGACCAATTAGCAATAAAAGACGTACTAATTTTAAGCTGGCGATCTTAGTTTAAGTGACGAGGTATTAGTTATATAAGAGCGGATAATTAAGAATATAAAGGTTATTATTTAAGGTCTTACATAATATAAAACCCAATTGAGTCGAACATCGGTATGCATACATGAACTTCTTACAAATTACTATAGGTTGTGGTTGGTAATATAAATATGAATAATCAATTAGAAAACATTACAATCAGAGGGATTAACTATCGAACAGTTATTAAATCAAATTTCAAACTAAAGTATTCTGAATTACATGATATCAAGGAGATTAACTTTGCTGGTAAATTGGTTGTCGGACTACCTTTTTTTTTTCTCGGTTAAAATATATTCATCGTTAAACCGAATCCTGTGTTTTATTTAAATTGTGTGTACTAATTATTCCTTCAGGTGTCCTAGCAGTGGTTACGCCACTGGAAGTTACTGAAGTTAGTAAGTAAGGTAAACGACGTTAGCATTCAAAGAGCCATCCGCAAATTTAAAAGGACTTGTAAGTGTTACTACGAGGGGAGATCACATCGTGCGAGGTTTGTTTGACGATCACAGCTTTGGTTTGGTTTGTAACTTTGATTTGAGAAGGCGGTAATTCAAATTGAAGAACCAAATATTACAGATAAATAAATTTTTACAAGTAGTAATTGAAAGAAGAATGTAAGGAACAACAATTTGAAAAAAAAATAAGAAATCCTTAATTCTAAATTTTAATAGTTTTTGAGTTATTTGGTACACAAAGTCTAAACTTAAATCTTGGATAGAATAAAAAGGTGTTAAAAAAATTTGACAAGGGTTTAACAAAAAAAATTGTATGTAAAGCAGGATTTAATAGAAAAAAAAGATAAATGAATTTTTATAAGTAGGAATTCAAAAAGGAATAAAAGGAAAAACAGTTTCTGAAAAAATAAGAAATCTTTAATTCTTAATTTTAATTATTTTTAAATATTGGGAAAACAAAAAACCAAAATTTTTCGATGTATTATTTTTCCGTTTCTTTAAAATTTCTGCAGTCCTCGTACAAAAAAGCCAAAAATTCATTTAAAAAATTCATAATTTGAATTTTTTTTTAATTATTTGGTAAACAAAGGTTAAACCTAAATCTTGAATATAATAAAAAAATGTTAAAAAAATTGGACAAGGGTTTAACAATTGCAATTGAATAGAAATAAAAATTGAAAATAAAAAATTGTTAGTAAACCAGGATTTCATAGAAGAAATAGATAAATAAATTTTTACAAGTATAATTAAAAGAGGAATGAAAAAAACAACAATTTCCAAAAAATAAGAAACCCATAATTCTAAATTTTAATAATTTTTGAGTTATTTGGTAAACAAAGTCTAAACTTAAATCTTGGATAGAATAAAAAAGTGTTAAAAAAATTCGACAAGGATTTAACAAAAAAATTGTATGTAAAGCAGGATTTAATAGAAAAAAAAAGATAAATAAATTTTTATAAGTAGGAATTCAAAAAGGAATAAAAGGAAAAACAGTTCTGTTTCTTTAAAATTCCTGCAGTCCTCATACAAAAAAAGCCAAAAATTTATTTAAAAGATTCATAATTTGAATTTTTTTTTAATTATTCGGTAAACAAAGGTTAAACCGAAATCTTGAAGATAATAAAAATATGTTTAAAAAATTTGACAAGAGTTTAACAATTGCAATTGAATAGAAATAAAAAATGAAAATAAAAAATTGTTGGTAAAACAAGATTTCATAGGAGAAAAAGATAAATAAATTTTTACAAGTAGTAATTAAAAGAAGAATGTAAGGAACAACAATTTGCAAAAAAATAAGAAATCCTTAATTCTAAATTTTAATAATTTTTGAGTTATTTGGTACACAAAGTCTAAACTTATTCTTGGCTAGAATAAAAAAGTGTTAAAAAAATTCGACAAGGATTTAACAAAAAAATTATATGTAAAGCTGGATTTAATAGAAAAAAAAAGATAAATGAATTTTTATAAGTAGGAATTCAAAATGGAATAAAAGGAAAAACTGTTTTTGAAAAAATAAGAAATCCTTGATTCTTAATTTTAATTACTTTTAAATATTAGGAAAACAAAAAACCATAATTTTTTGATGTATTATTTTTCCGTTTCTTTAAAATTCCTGCAGTCCTCATACAAAAAAAGCCAAAAATTCATAATTTGAATCTTTTTTAAATTATTTGGTAAACAAAGGTTAAACCTAAATCTTGAATATAATAAAAAAATGTTAAAAAAATTGGACAAGGGTTTAACAATTGCAATTGAATAGAAATAAAAATTGAAAATAAAAAATTGTTAGTAAACCAGGATTTCATAGGAGAAATAGATAAATAAATTTTTACAAGTATAATTAAAAGAGGAATGAAAAAAACAACAATTTCCAAAAAATAAGAAACCCATAATTCTAAATTTTAATAATTTTTGAGTTATCTGATAAACTAAGTCTAAACTTAATCTTGACTAGAACAAAAAAGTGTTAAAAAGTTCGACAAGAATTTAACAAAAAAATTGTAGGTAAAGCAGGATTTAATAAAAAAAAAAAGATAAATAAATTTTTATAAGTAGGAATTCAAAATGGAATAAAAGGAAAAACTGTTTTTGAAAAAATAAGAAATCCTTGATTCTTAATTTTAATTATTTTTAAATATTAGGAAAACCAAAAACCATAAATTTTTGATGTCTTATTTTTCCGTTTCTTTAAAATTCCTGCAGTCCCCATACGAAAAAAGCCAAAAATTCATTTAAAAAATTCATAATTTGAATTTTTTTTTAATTATTTGGTAAACAAAGTTTAAACCTAAATCTTGAAAAGATTAAAAAAAAGTTAAAAATATTGACAAGGGTTTAACAATTGCAATTGAATAGAAATAAAAATTGAAAATAAAAAATTGTTGGTAAAACAAGATTTCATAGGAGAAATAGATAAATAAATTTTTACAAGTATAATTAAAAGAGGAATGAAAAAAACAACAATTTCCAAAAAATAAGAAACTCATAATTCTACATTTTAATAATTTTTGAGTTATTTGATAAACAAAGTCTAAACTTAATCTTGACTAGAACAAAAAAGTGTTAAAAAGTTCGACAAGAATTTAACAAAAAAATTGTAGGTAAAGCAGGATTTAATAGAAAAGAAAAGATAAATAAATTTTTATAATTAGGAATTCAAAAAAGAATAAACGAAAAACAGTTCTAAAAAAGTAAGAAATCCTTGATTCTTAATTTTAATTATTTTTAAATATGGGGAAAACAAAAAACCAACATTTTTCGATGTATTATTTTTATGATTCTTTAAAATTCCTGCAGTTCCCATACAAAAAAGCCAAACTTTCATTTAATAAATTTATGATTTTAATAATTTTTGAATTATTTGGTAAACAAAGTCTAAACCTAAATCTTGAATATAATAAAAAAATGTTAAAATGTTAAAAATGACAAGAGTTTAACAATTGCAATTGAATAGAAATAAAAATTGAAAATAAAAAATTGTTGGTAAAACAAGATTTCATAGGAGAAAAAGATAAATACATTTTTACAAGTAGTAATTGAAAGAAGAATGTAAAGAACAACAATTTTCAAAAGAAAAGGAATCCTTAATTCTAAATTTTAATAATTTTTGAGTTATTTGGTACACAAAGTCTAAACTTAATCTTGACTAGAACAAAAAAGTGTTAAAAAAATTCGACAAGGATTTAACAAAAAAATTGTATGTAAAGCAGGATTTAATAGAAAAAAAAGATAAATGAATTTTTATAAGTAGGAATTCAAAAAGGAATAAAAGGAAAAACAGTTTCTGAAAAAATAAGAAATTTTTAATTCTTAATTTTAATTATTTTTAAATATTGGGAAAAGAAAAAACCATAATTTTTTGATGTATTATTTTTATGATTCTTTAAAATTCCTGCAGTCCTCATACAAAAAAGCCAAAAATTCATTTAATAAATTTATGATTTTAATATTTTTTGAATTATTTGGTAAACAAAGTCTAAACCTAAATCTTGGATAGAACAAAAAAGTGTTAAAAAAATTCGGCAAGGATTTAACAAAAAAAATTGTATGTAAAGCAGGATTTAATAGAAAAAAAAGATAAATGAATTTTTATAAGTAGGAATTCAAAAAGGAATGAAAGAAAAAAAGGTTCTGAAAAAATAAGAAATCCTTGATTCTTAATTTTAATTATTTTTAAATATTGGGAAAACAAAAAACCAAAATTTTTTGATGTATTATTTTTATGATTCTTTAAAATTCCTGCAGTTCCCATACAAAAAAGCCAAACTTTCATTTAATAAATTTATGATTTTAATAATTTTTGAATTATTTGGTAAACAAAGTCTAAACCTAAATATTGAAAAATAAAAACTGAAATAGAAGAAAAAAGTAAATAAATTTTTACAGGTAGTAATTAAAAGAGAAATGAAAGGAACAACAATTTCTAAAAAAGTAAGTTATTTTTGAGTTATTTGGTAAACAAACTCTAAACTTAAATCTTGGCTAGAATGAAAAAGTGTTAAAAAAATTCGACGAGGGTTTAAAAATATAATTGCGATTGAATGGAAAAAAAATTGGATAGAAAAAATGGTTGGTTAAGACAGGATTGAATAGGAAAAGAGATAAATAAATTTTGGAAGTAGTAATTCAAAAAGGAATGAAAGGAAAAACAATTTGCGAAAAAAAAGAAACCCTTAATGTTTAGAATTGGAGTATATAATTTCATTTCTGTAGTTACACCGCCAATATAATTTACGCCGGAACACAAATCCTTATTCTCGAGTACTTATGTTAAGCCTACAAGGCTGAATAAACACGCAAGATCTCTTGGATATCAAGGAGTAAGCCTCTATTGTAGGCGTAGATGTCACTGTTTGAATCGTTTTACCCACAGCAATAAATTTTCCCATTATGTACGTGTACACATTCAAGTACCTACCCCAAACTAAAGCGCACGAAAATTAAGTTTTCTCTCTATCTAACTTATTTTGGAAGTGTGGCGTTAAATAGAAATGTCGTCTACCAACGACTAACTATGAACTTAGTTTCAAAATGATATTTAGATAGACGGATATATATAGATATACGCACACACAACATTGATTAATAGCTTCAGGCAAACGTAAGCAATCTCGTATATAATGGTAATGAGAAGTAGTTACTTAACTTACCAATAAGATGCTGATGAATCTGTGCGTTCGAGAGGAGAAGCTTAATCTAACTATGAATCAATGTGTTTAGTAAAACGGGCTTACCTAAAACAAAAGCACTAAATTAACTCACTCCATATTACAAAACCCCAAATAATTATCTCAATTCTCTGCAGATCAAATTAATTGGCTAATAATATCGCTCACCCTGTATGCATTTCGAACCTGGGTGGTCACGTAAAAATTTTAATTTAATCAAATTACACAATCCGATCGAAAACAGACGCTCGTACGCCCATATCGATAACCGCAAGTGACGTCCAAAAAGTGGGTGGAATGGGTCAGGTTTCGGTAATTCATCTCCCAAATTTATGTCCACGCCGAGGCCCCGAACTGTTGCCAAATTTTACAATTCAATATAAATCTAATACTTGTCTTTTAATGCAAATTTAGATCGGATCGGATTACACTGGAAGCATTCAGGTGTAAAATCCGTGTGAACCTTGCACTGATGTTGATAGATTGATTTAAGATCAGTTTAAGCTGAGTCCGTTAGTTGCACGGGACTCCAAAAAAAGTTTCCTGCAAAATTAACCTTTCAACTATCAATTTAAGAGCCGATAAACACAAAGGTATTAATTAGAATGCGCTATACCATCGAGAAGCCTGCAATTTACAACTCAAAGGACTTTTAAATTCTAATGTGTCAAAAGCAAGCACCGTCATCAAATTTCTCCACTCAAAAGATCGTAAAAAAGAATTAAAAGTAAAATAACGTCGAGTCCTTTACCGATGCCGAAGTGTTAAGTAAAGTTGACAAACAAAAGGAATTTAAAATCGCAATTAAATTAATAAACAATTTTTTTTTAAATAAGTTTCCACGCTTTTGAGCTCTAATAAAAATAAAGGAAAATTATTTTTATTGTTCGAGCTGAGTAATTTTCATACTCCATTTTCACAGTTATTTGATTTAATGAGTCGCTTAAATATTATTTTATTACCTACGGGATGTAAACAGAAACTTCTAAATTTTTTCCAAAAAAATATTCCTCAGCTATCTGTCTCATTAACACCGCAACATGTAGTAGTTCCAAACGTTAAACATCCGAAATGACAAATTTACCTTGGGAAATTTATTATGCGGTGTAATAATAAATTATTGTAAACATAACATAATTTATTACAATTTAAACCCATGAATAATTTCACCTGGACAAAGAAGTAAAATTGATTAAAAATTTATCGATCGACTTGCTTAATTACGTTTGCTTGCCGAAAAAACTCTTTACTTCCAATTTTTGTTAATATAAACCGCCCCCGCCTCCCATACGCACAATTACAAATTATTCAAATCTCCATTGTTTTATATTTATTATATAGATTTAGGATTTACAAATACGTGCTTAAAATTTAATTTAAAAATATTTAGGGCAAACCTAAATTTGTTAAGGAATTAATATCAATTTTCTTAGTGAGGGTAAAGTAAACCGTCCCCAAAACTACCTGCTTCGATATTTTGGAAATCACTGGCCACTGGGACCATGAAAAACATATTCAATTTAACTTGATATAATATTTAATGTGCTACTTAATAATAATTTTGGGATAATATTCGATTTAATTATAATATAAAATTAACAAGTTTATTCTGTACGCTCCTGACGGCATAAGTCACTGCATTATTCATTCAGTTCATAGAGTAAAGTGACTGATTATCTTACAATTTTTCTTACAAACACAATAAATTAGTAGTTTACTGGAGGGTATTCCATACCCCCCAGACCCCCCGGTTTCGAAAACCGAAAATTTTTTCTGTAGTGAATTTCAATATTTTAAGGTTTTATTGTTAATCATTATTCTTCGTAAATTTAAGTGAAGTTTTTGTTTCTGTTGTAAGAGCGCGCAGAGGTTTAAGTTTCAAATTGTAATTTTATTTAAAATTTAAGTGTTCCTTAAATCAGTAAGTGCCACTTACTCCGTTTAATAACGGACACAATTAGCCAGTCGCGCTAATTTAAGCTACTGATTGGTTTTTCCTATATATCAACCTAAAAAAATTAAGCACGTGAACTTCCTAAAATCAGTATTTTTTAATTAACATTTACTAAAATATGTAAATTCACCTATTTTCAGCCATTTAAAATATTAATTTTTGACGTGAGTACGTATGAAAATTTGATAACATCTTTAAAAATAAATCTGCAAACCTTTAAATAATTTCACCTCAAATGCTAGAAGCGCAAATAACAAAAATTTGTGAGATAACCGCTTTTATGAATGCCATGTCAAAAGAGCTAGATAAACCTGTCATTGCTTCCGTAATACACCTCCAACCGACAAATTATTCTTCCCAACTTAAAAATGTGGTTACAAGAACTGTACGGTTTAAAGGACTTAACTAAAAACTAAATAAACAAGCTAAAAGAAATGAAAAGGTTATTACCAATTAAAAAGTTAGTGCGGCCTTGAGGCCGCACATCTTTGGTAATCAAGTTGCACACTAATCGAGTTTTACATTATTTACATACTAGGAGATCTAGTATGCGTATACATATTATCAAACCTTTTGGTTGTAAGAATACCTCCTCAGTGTGAAATGCCCCCCCCCCCCCAGTAATTCTCTAATTTGACTAAATATTCTTTAAGATTTGAAAATCAAAATTTCAATTTTTAAATCATAGCTTGATGATTTGACATTCCATGTTAAAATGTTATATTCTAAACAATACCTAGACTACTGATGTACTCAAGGGTATTTCATACCTCCCAGACACCTCGGTATAGCAGACCGAAGGTTTGATATAATCTGCGATCGATTTTATTATAAGTATATAATTATTATAAGTACTACATAGGGCCGGTTGAGGAGGGGGGAGGAATTCAATTAAAATAGTGGGAGGTATGAAATATCTTTTCTCCCACAATCCCCGAAACGTATTACGGCAATCTATTGTGGTGTTTCAAAAGGATTCGCACCCACCCTGCACATTTTTAAGAGAATTTGTTTTGAATGTTGTAATTTTGAAAGATTGTGAAATTGGAGAGGTGGGGGCGAATCGACGGATATACGAGGCTTTTTGCCGATAGCGACCGCCCGAGCCTGTAGTGCGATTTTGGCTTGAGGCAATTATTGAAATTTTTTGATATAAGTTTAAATTTGTGAGTTATATTCTGATATTGAATAAAGTGAGTTTATGCGAACGCGTTATTGCGTATTTTTTTGGAATTATTTTGATATTTTGGAGTTTGGATATTTTTTTATGAGTGGCTACTGAATAAAAGTAGATTGATTGATTTGGATGATTCATTGGAAGGAAGAATTATTAGTTTCGATTTAAATAATAAAGGTAAAATTGGAAAATAAAATTAAATTTAAAAGAAAGAGTGTACAATTGATAAGCCGACGTTTTGGATTCAAGAGAAATCAAACTTTGTTCCTTCCTAAAATTAGTAAACATTTTACATTGAATTTGAATTGGATCTGATTTTATAATTTTTGATTGTAAATTTTACTTTTGTTTTCAGAACGATAGAACCCAACCTGAGATACAACCGCCTCTACTCCCGCTTTTAAGAGAAAGCTTGGAGCACTTAATAAATGCTTGGGAACATAGCTTTTCGCAAAAAAAACCATTGCACTATAGATGTATTTATTTTCAAACAGTGAAAGCCTCCTATGTAATAAATTTAGTGTGAAAAATCGGGGAATCTCAGTACCCAGTACCCCAGTAACAGTATATAATATTAAATTTTCACTTCGATAGTTTATAATGAGCGGTATTGCATATGCCTCAGTATGAAATGCCTCCCAACACTCCACTAATTGTATAAAACGCTCTATAAAATGTGGAGATCAAAATTGGAATATTTAATAAAATACTCAATAAGTGCATAATAATATAAACAGTAATTTAATGTCAAAACAATATAAAATTGGGAAGTACTCCAATATTTCATACCTCCAGACCTCCCGGACTAGCAGACCAAAGATTTGATATATTCTGAGATTGACTTTATTAATAATAAATAATAATAACACTATACACCATTGGTTTTTTTAAGAGGGGTGGGGGGGGTAAAATACTGGAAAGTATGGAACATCTTCGGTCTCGCAATCCCCGGAACATATTACCACAATTTATAGATATATTTGTTTCAAAAGAGTGAAACCAATTTATGCAATAAATTCGATCAGAGAATATATTAAATCTAAACGCCAGTATCAGTATATTGAGATGAGCTATACAAATCTATTAAAATTTTGATCAATTCTAAAAATTACTCCTTTTCTCGGATTCATCCATTATTTCAACATGAGACTCTTGTAGTTAAAGATAAATTTGTTACCTTTCATGTGGTATGGTCATTGGCTTTGCGTGCGCGCTCCGCATGTGGTATTGCAGCTGGTCTAACAAATTTTGCTGGGACGTAATTCAAGAAATATCCAAATATTATCCCAAATTCTTCAACTTTTCCAATTTATTTAACAATTTGCACTTTACCACAATTAAATTAAACAAAAACATCAACTCAACTTAATTTATTTTATTAATTTTCAAACAATTAACAATTTAAATTTTTATTGCGGGAATGATGTTCGTCCGCTAGTCTACTTGACGTCAAGACGTCAGCCCAAGTGTCTTGTACAACCTTCAAGCCCCACTCTCTTACTTTTTATTTCTCCCACCTTATTTACAGCTAAAATTTAACTATTTTACACAATATGATACAAATAAACAATAAAACAAATTCAAACTTTAAAATTATTTTACAAAACAATAAAATTAATGTTCTTATGACTTTCGAAACACGACAATATATTATATAATTTTTTACCCCCCTCCCCCTAGTATGAATTGCCTCGATTGAGGCATATTGACTTCGATATTCCATAATGGGCAGTATGTAACTCTACTAATTGTATAAAATGCCTTTTAACATGTTTTATTAATTTTATTTTTAATTTTTAGTATTATTAATTACTCAATAAACGCATAATAGTATCAACAGTAATTTAATGTCAAAATATCATATTCTATACAATACTTGGAGTACTGACAAACCCCCGGTTTTGAACGCTGAATGTTTGATATATTCTGTGATCGACTTTATTAAATAGAATGCTTTCACTCTTTCAAAACAAATACATCCATAGTTGGGGGGGGGGGGGGAATATGGACAACCTCCCGTCTTTTCCAGTATTCCTGGTTCGCAATATTGCAATCTAAAGACGAATTTATATTGAACAAATGAAAGCCGATCAAAGAATATATTAAATCTTTCGCGAGCAAAACCGGGGGGTCTGGGGGGTATGGAATACCCCCCAGTACGGAAAGTCTCTTAATACCCCAGTATGGGTCTAAGACTTTTCGACGCAGCTAGTCCGGCGTAAAGACAATTCGGCGTTACCTGTTTCGGCGCAGCCAGTCCGGCGCACAATATTATTTTAGTATATTAATAATATTACTATAATACTACTCATATATTAGTAAAATAACATTTCAAGTTATTTTAGTTATTATTCTGTGAGTAATTTTTTTCGCCAAATCATCTTGGCTCCAAACAGTTTTGTGCCGAAACGGATTACGCCGAATTGATCTTGCGCCGAATTTCTTTGCACCAAATTGTTTTTGCGCCGAACTTGGCTGCGGCAAACCGGCTACGCCAAAAAGGTCTATTCCCCCCCCCCCTGTATAGAATATGAAATTGTGACTTTAATATTCCATAATGAGAGTACCAGTACCGCAATAATTGTATAAAATACTCTCAAAATATTGAGACAAAAATTGCAATTTGTAAATGATCACTAAAGTATAAGCGCAAAAAGTAATATAAACTCTAATTTTTCACTTTGTTTTGACTCAAATGTTAGCTTCCGTTTTTTTAAAAACAAATGCATCTGCAGATCGCGGCATCACACACGGAAAATTGGTATTTTGGTAAAGGGGGTATTTTACAGTGGAAACATTAAAATACCCCGCCCCCTTCCCCCCAGTACTCTACTTACTGAGTGGAATATCTTGTGTACACTAGCCAATAAACTACCGGGAACGAACTGATATGTATGTTCCAGTTCGTCTTATTCTAACAACTGAACTACATTGTCTACAATATTAAATACAATTGCCCCTTCTATTTTCTCTGTTTATATTGCAACAATTACCATGTATTTTAATGTTAATTTATTGATTGGGGGGGGGGGGTTAGAACCCAAAAATTTATATTAATTAAAGAACAGTTTATTGCAGTTAGTTTCAATCACTTGCATCCTTAAACTTATTTACGACTTTAAAAATAAAATTCCTCTAGACCACCACATTTCTGGTGGTAGCCCGCTTATTAACCAAATAAAAAGGTTAGTAAATTTTAATCAAAATCGCATAAATAATAATTAAAAAAATAAATATCAAAAAATATTATTTAAGTGTAATCCCCCTATTTCAGAAAACCTGCACAGACTATATGATGTAATTAATGTATTAAATTAATAATAAATAGATTGTGGAATTTATGCACTAAAAAGTACCCAATATATGCACATACATATGCAGCAATGCAGCAATAAATGCTTAAAATATGCTCGTATATGCTTATGTACTAAAAAACAAATACCTTTAATTTTTTTAATTAATTTTATTGAGATATTTAATTACAATTAACAATGAGATTATACGCCAGCCGCATTTTTGTAATTTTTGTTACTTATTGTGCTGGAAGGTCAGTCCTCGAATACCAATTCTTCAAAGCTGTTGGGACAGATAGCAAGAAATTTTCGAAAAAATTGCTTTTGAAATATTGAAAATGAAACCGTTGAATAAAAAAAGTACAAAAATATCCACCAAATGTTAAAAATATTCAAAATATGTATTTTAAAAAGTATTTTATTGAATTCTGATTTGCCTAATTCGGCTTTATCCGTATGGATTTTGGTGACATATCAATTTTAAGAAATATGCAAATTCATTAAATTGTGTGCTCTAATTATGACTCATAAAATAATCATAAGCTGCATTTCCATTATGATGGCATAATAAACGGCAATATTGATGTATATGTTTAAAGATATTTTTGCAAAGTTTATCTTTTTTTAATTTTATTTTCTTAAAAGTATGAAAATATGCACTCTCAAATTTTGGCTGTAAACTCTAAAGTTATAGAAACGCATAGATACAATTTTTTACGACACTAAAAACAAGCAACAAAAATACGCATTTACATATAATTCCACACTCTAATAATAAACATTTAACCTAACCTAACCTTCACATAACTTTTTTGTTATTCTATTGTTTCTGCAGTTACATTTACAGCAAAGCATTTTGGGTTCCAAAAAGTTAAAGCAAAGGCGACATGATCAAACAAAATTACGTGTATCCATGGCATCTATGGGGGGGGGGATTATTGTATGTAGCTATGATTAGTATTTCAACCTTCAACCGTCGACTCGCCTGAAATTTTTTAATTAATAATAAAAAATTGTAAGAACTAAGCCAACAAAAGTTTCTAATTAATTATAGTTATTATATTACAAAATAAAGCTTCACAATCTAATTGCAATTCGCAAGTTATCTCTTAATTTAAGTTATAAATTAAACAAAATATTCTGACGATGAGAAAAGCATTGAAATAAAAATGAAACTAACAGAATTAATTTTTTAATTTCAAATCCTATACAAAATTCTGTATTTTGTACTGAAAAGCTATAACAAAGTAATTAGTAACTTTTTGAAAATCTGGCATTTGGTTAATTTTTTAACATTAACAAAAAGTTAATTAAAATAATTTTAATAACACAACTAGGGAACTGAATAATATCTGAAAGTAAATTTTTCTGTTACTCTGTTAATTAATTCTAAACAGTCAAGCGTTGTCGCTTCCGCCACAGAGGTCAACTAGTTATTACGATCATTAAGGGCTACACACAAATATTCGTTGTCATTCTCTAATTGACAACTGATTCGTACCCGAGCAGGTATTTTCATGTAATACAGCAATCTCACATAGACAGTGTGAAATTCTAAATTTACCGATGTATTTATAATATATTGATGAAGAGTTGTTCAGAGTTGATGCTGAATATTGTACTATAATTTGACGTCTGCAAAGTTACAGAGACAAAAACTATATTTGAATAATGTAGGGTTCTGGATGAAATTATAACGGACGAGTTACACAATAAATATGATACATCCTTTCATTCGTATTTTATCTTCTAGAACTTAAAAACCTACTGATAAATTTATAAAAGTAGTTTTGAAAATTCCAAATATTGGAAACTATTTAGTAATTTATGAATACGCCGTTAGTTATGTCTCTCGGGGATCTCCCGGAACAAACAATACAATCCTCGTTAATAATTTTTTCTATTGACATTTTTGCGTACACACAAAATAAAACAATGTTCAATATGTTTAAGTATGTAAAATGTTTGTTAAAATGGTTCTCTTTGCTGTGCTCGTAGAAATTTCTATTGAAAAAATTCCCGACGTATAGGAACATCTTGAAAATGCTTTTAAGGATCCTTCGGAGGATAATAAAATAAGAGTTTTCTTTGTATACATAAGTTTTTGTAATTAATTTCCAAAAATTATCAAGCAAAGGTGATTAAATGAATATTGGTTTTTACCTTAAGGGGCTGTGAACTTTTTCCAATTTTTGTTAAATAAGATTTCAAAGGAAATGTAATATGGAAAGGTGTTAACAAATTTCGTTTAACGGCTTATCCTGCTTAGTTGCAAGCACTAAGTTAATCGAAGCAGTGAGCATGGAGATAATCAATAAATAAAATGAAATTGGTTTTTCAATAAATTAGCTGAAAGTTTGCGTTGTTAATTAATTTATCGATGCTTAGCATTCCGTTCATAAATTAGAATTTTGCACTTTCCAATGGGTATTCCATTTACTTTTGTATAAACTTTCAATAATACAAATTGACCTAAATTCAGAAAGTCTTGAAAACTTTTACGGTAGATTTAAATTCAATTCAACGTTTAATCCACTATTCGATAGCAAGAATAGCTTTTCAGTTGTCTGCATTAAACTATGTATGTATAAGAGATAGTTGAAGGTAAATTACAACAGTTGCATACTTAACTAAGTTCCGAAAGTTGTAATTTGGTGACGAAACTGTGTTAATCTCAACTTACTTGACTACCGGATATTGGATAATTTAGTCGAGCTTTGCATTACAATACGCTGGTGCATCTGTAATGAATACTGCCTGGAATGTATATCCTTTCCTACCTAACCCAAAATTGATTTTCTTCCCCGACAAATATTTCCTTCTTATATTTTGGTCAGATTTCCTCGTCCACGCATAAATTTTAAACTAAGCAACATTCAACCTTCCATCGGCCATTAATCAAAAATATTTGATGGAAATTTGACGTGCGGCATGAGATAAGGTGAATAAAAGTCATACTTGCTGCAAATTTTCACTTCCCATGTAAAAGTTTGTATTTTTTGTAGAATTTTTATAACTGCCCGCTCAATTGCCCATCGAATTTGTTTCCAGTTTTACTGATGCAAAGTAGCGCTAATGGACCGGATGTTTTCCCGAAAACCCTTTTTTCAGGAATGATATTTACATTTTTTTAAATCGAAACTGAAAGTTTTATTATAATGATCTCAGATTTTAAATTTCCAATTAGACCACCATATTTCCAAACCAGAGTTTCCCAAAGTGTCCGCCCACTTGAAAATTATCCTTATAAAAAGTTATCGCTAATCTAGGTCAAAATTTTGTAATTTTGGCCAATTTTTGGAATTTATTGCAGTTAGTACAAAGAGGGGAGAGGAGAAAAAGCTGAAATTACTGAAAAATATTCGATGTCCTCCAGACTCCCCGGTTTGTGTGAGTTCCTGTGAAAAACCTACCCACTTTTTCAGAATAAATTTCATATTAATTATATTTTATATTAATAATTTCATAATAGAAATGTCTTTAATGTTGTTTTTTTTCAAAGATTCGTGCCGGAAGAGAGTCTGGGAGGTCTGGACGTCATAAGCACATCGTAAGGTCATCGTAATGCTTTGTTTTAATGCTTAGAACAGTCGGCTTGTGCTAACTAAATTCTTTTACACAACTTTTTACACAAATTTTTTTAACTTTTAGCAATGTTTTCAATGGTTTCTTCTCAAAAGTTCTCGGCGAAGGTGAGTCTGGGAGGTATGAACGTCATAAACACATTATAGGTCATCGCAATAATTAGTTTTACTAAAACTTAATAAAAAAAATCCTTTTGCTAGACATTTATATAAAATTATTGATAAAAAACAATATCTTCAATGTTTTTATTTAAAAATTCGTGCCGGAAGGGAGTCTGGGAGATTTGGACGTCATAAGCACATCGTAGGTCATCGTAATGCTTTGTTTTAATAGAACAGTCGGCTTGTGCTAACTAAATTTTTTTACACAATTTCTTTTAACTTTTGGCAATGTTTTCAATGGTTTCTTCTCAAAAGTTCTCGGCGAAGGTGAGTCTGGGAGGTATGAACGTCATAAACACATTATAGGTCATCGCAATATCTTGTTTTAATAAAACTTAATAAAAAAATTCTTCTTGCTAGACATTTATATAAAATTATTGATAAAAAACAATGTCTTCAATGTTTTTACTCAAAAATCCTTGCCGGAAGGGAGTCTGGGAGGTCTGGACGTCATAAGCACATCGTAGGTCATCGTAATGCTTTGTTTTAATAGAACAGTCGGCTTGTGCTAACTAAATACATTTACACAATTTTTTACACAAATATTTTTAACTTCTGGCAATGTTTTCAATGGTTTCTTCTCAAAAGTTCTCGGCGAAGGTGAGTCTGGGAGGTATGAACGTTATAAACACATTATAGGTCATCGCAATATTTTGTTTTAATAAAACTTAATAAAAAAAATCCTCTTGCTAGGCATTGATATAAAATTATTGATAAAAAACAATGTCTTCAATGTTTTTACTCAAAAATCCTTGCCGGAAGAGAGTCTGGGAGGTCTGGACGTCATAAGCACATCGTAGGTCATCGTAATGCTTTGTTTTAATACTTAGAACAGTCGGCTTGTGCTAACTAAATTCTTTTACACAATTTTTTACACAAATTTTTCCAACATTTTGGCAATATTTCACTGTTTTTTTCTCAAAGGTTCTCGGCGGAAGTGAGTCTGGGAGGTATGAACGTCATAAACACATTATAGGTCATCGCAATATTTTGTTTTAATAAAACTTAATAAAAAAATTCCTCTTGCTAGACATTTATATAAAATTATTGATAAAAAACAATGTCTTCAATGTTTTTACGCAAAGATTCGTGCCGGAAGAGAGTCTGGGAGGTCTGGACGTCATAAGCACATCGTAGGTCATCGTAATGCTTTGTTTTAATAGAACAGTCGGCTTGTGCTAACTAAATACATTTACACAATTTTTTACACAAATATTTTTAACTTCTGGCAATGTTTTCAATGGTTTCTTCTCAAAAGTTCTCGGCGAAGGTGAGTCTGGGAGGTATGAACGTCATAAACACATTATAGGTCATCGCAATATTTGTTTTAATAAAACTTAATAAAAAAGATCCTATTGCTAGACATTTATATAAAATTATTGATAAAAAACAATGTCTTCAATGTTTTTACTCAAAAATTCGTGCCGGAAGAGAGTCTGGGAGGTCTGGACGTCATAAGCACATCGTAGGTCATCGTAATGCTTTGTTTTAATACTTAGAACAGTCGGCTTGTGCTAACTAAATTCTTTTACACAATTTTTTACACAGATTTCTTTAACTTTTGGCAATGTTTTCAATGGTTTCTTCTCAAAAGTTCTCGGCAAAGGTGAGTCTGGGAGGTATGAACGTCATAAACACATCATAGGTCTTCGCAATATTTGTTTTAATAAAACTTAATAAAAAAAATTCTCTTACTAGACATTTATATAAAATTATTGATAAAAAACAATGTCTTCAATGTTTTTACGCAAAGATTCGTGCCGGAAGAGAGTCTGGGAGGTCTGGACGTCATAAGCACATCGTAAAGTCATCGTAATGCTTTGTTTTAATAGAACAGTCGGCTTGTGCTAACTAAATTCTTTTACACAATTTTTTACACAAATTTTTCCAAAATTTAGGCAATATTTCAATGTTTTTTTCTCAAAGGTTCTCGGCGGAGATGAGTCTGGGAGGTATGAGCGTCATAAACACATTATAAGTTATCGCAATATTTTGTTTTAATAAAACTTAATAAAAAAATTCCGCTTGCTCGACATTTATATAAAATTATTGATAAAAAACAATCTTGGCTCCCCTGATAACAAATGCTAACTAAATGTAGCACTTTCAATAATACAGAGCAGCTGCCGGCTACCACAACTGTGCAATTAAAACTTTTCATTTTTCTCTAATTTTAAATCTCATGATAAAAATATTTATACTTTCGAGATAAACCTGTTTGAATTCCCCAAATAAACTATATTTTTTAAAACCTTTGTCTACGTCTAACAAACAGGCCCGGACTACCTGTGGGCAAAAAAGTACACTGCCAAAAAATTGGAAAGTTGATTTAAAGATAAAAGTCAGAGAAACTACGCAAATCAATCATTATATAATAATCAATAACCCCCAGGTTCAATATAATCTATGTAATAGGATTAGTTTGATTAACTCGACTTACTAGGTTCTTTAATTATACGTTAGTTTGCCCCTTCTCATCAGTCTTTTTCCCTGACAAGAGCTTGGCGATAACTTCTTTTATTTTTAGAAGAGTTTTCTTGGTAGATACCTCGAGGGTTTGCCATTGCCTGCCAAATGCAGAAGGTTTTTACTTCGCCCGGCATCGAAGTGGCATCGAAAGCAATTAGCAATAGAGACTAATAAATAAAAAAAAAATAATTGCAGTAGATAATAGTAAAATACCGCTATTTGGGGAAAGGCGGAAAATATTCCATACCCCCAGACCCCCCAGTCTGCAATAGTATAATTTTTCTTTAATTTTAAGTTTGCTTCGAAATAAGTATTTGAAGAAAACACTAAAAATTTGACTCCAGCCGGAGGCTAGTAAAAGTAAAACAAAATAGTAAAAAGAACTTCAATGCCGCCCGTTCCGTCGGCAGCAGTAAAGTAAAACAATTTCGTTTACAAAGAAGTTTGTTTATTAAATGACAGAGAATTAACATTTTTCTATGTTCAGGTCTTTTCGTAGCGAGCTTTTAGAAGCAGGTTTGAAAACGTTCACTTTTAATTGTAATTATTGCCATAATTGAAGGGTATTTCACACCCCCAGACCTCCCAGTCTGCAACAGTATAACTGTTGCATATAATTTTAAATTTGCCTCAAAATAATCATTTGAAGTAAATATTGAAAATGTGACTCCAACCGGACGACACTAATAGTAAAATAAAGTGGTAAAGGACGTCACTGAGATAATTTAGTTCCAATCATTTGTCGCCAGCAGTAAAGTAAAACAACTTCGTTTACATAAAAGTTTGTTTATTAAATGACAGAAAATTAAGGTTTTACTAATGTTCACTAAAAGTTTACTTTTAATTGTAATTATAGCCATTATTTGAGGAATATTCTATACCCCCAGACCCCCCAGTCTACAACAGTATAATTTTTTTTAATCTTACATTTGGTTTAAAATAATCATTTACTGAAAATGGGTTTCCAACCGGGTTCTAATAAAAGTAAACCAAAAGGTAAAAAAAGCCACCATTGAAGTACTTTACTGCCGCCTGTCTGTCAGCAGCAGTAATGTAAAAAAGTTTGTTTATTGAATAATAACGAATTAAGTTTCACCAACGATTAGAACTTTTTATAGTAAGCTTTTAGAAGTGGGTTTGATAAAGTTCACTTTTAGTTATAATTATGGCTATTATTAGAAAGAGATTCCACACCCCCAGACTCCCAGTCTGCAACAGTATAACTGTTTTTTTTTAAATTTAAGTTTGCTACAAAATAAAAATTTAAAGTAAACGTGAAGATGTGACTCAAAGTGGGCATCACTAAAACAATGACAAAAAGATAGAGAGTTCGCCGCCAGCAGTAAAGTAAAACAAATTTCGTTTACAAAAAAGTTTGGTTTTTTAAATAACAGAAAATTAAGTTTTTTTAACGTTTAGGACTTCCCGTAACAAACTTCTAGAAGTGGGTCTATTAAACCGTTAATTGTAATTGTTCACCGTTAATTGTAATTATGGCCATTGTTGCAGGGGCATTTCATACCCCCAGACCTCCCAATGTGCAACAGTATAACTTCTTTTTTAATTTTAAGTTTGCTTCAAAATTATCATTTGCTGTGAACATTGAAAATGTGATTCCAACCGGTACCACTAAAAGTAAACCAACAAGACAGAAGGCACCACTGTAGTATTGCAGTTTTGCAATTTTGTTTACAAAGAAATTTGTTTATTAAATAACAGAGAATTTAACCTTTTCAACGTTTAAGATCATAGCAAACTTTTAAAAGCCGTTTAAAAAATTTTACTTTTTATTATAATTATGGTAATTATTGAAGGGCTATTCCAGACCCCCAAACCTCCCAGCCTACAACAGTATAACCCTTTCTTTTTTTAAGTTTGTTTAAAAATAATCATTTTGAAAACATACTGAAAAGATGATTCTAACCGGGCGCTAGTAAAAGCAAACCAAAACGGTAAAAGGAACTACTAAAGTACTTTACTGCCGCTCGTCCGTCGGCAGCAGTAATATACAACAATTTTGTATACAAGAAAGTTTGTTTATTGAATGGCAAAGAATATTTGTCAGGACTTTTCCTAGCGAGCGTTTAAAGGCAGATCTAAAAAAGTTTACCTTTAATTGTAATTATTGCCATTATTTAAAAAGAATTTTATACCCCCAAACCTCCCAGTCGGCAACAGTATAACTTTCACTTTAATTTTAAGTTTGCTTTAAAATAATTATTATTTGAAGTAAATACTGAAAAGGTGACTCCAACCTGGTTTCACTGAAAGTAAAACAAAAATTTAAAGTAATTTTAATTTCTTTCGTCGGCAGCAGTGAAGTGAAACAATTTTGTTTACAAAAAAGTTTGTTTATTGAATGACAGAAAATGAAAGCTTAGGACTTTCCATGGCGAACTTTTAGAACGGGGTCTGTAAAAATTCACTTTTAATTGTAATTATGGGCATTATTAGAGCGGTATTTCATACCCCCAGACCTCCCAGTCTGCAACAGTATCACTTTTTTTTAATTTTAAGGTTTCTTCATAATAATCATTTAAAATAAATGTGTACTAAAAATGTGACTCCAGTCGGGCGTCACTAACAGTAAAACAAAAAGATAGAGGGCACCACTGAAGTACTTTAATGCCGCCCAACCGTCGCCAGCAGTAAACCAGTATCGTCTCCAAAAAGTTTGTTTGTTGAATGACAGAAAATTATGGTTTTCCATCGTTCAAGATTTTTCGTAGCGGGTCAGAAAAAGTCCCCTTTTGCTCCGAATAAAATACCTTGTTTTGTATCATTATCTTGGTCAACTCATGCCATTTTTTCTTTAAATATAAAATAACTTAAATATGTATTATAGTATGTAAATAATTAATATAATTTTTACTTTTACAATGAACGGAACTAAAACAGTACTTTAATAAGAGTGAGGAGGGTGATAAGAAGGGTAAAGGGGGGGGGGGAATTAAGGAAAATGTGACGTTTGCGTAGTTTATTAATTTTAATTTGTTTTAACAAATTATTTAATAAAGGTTTAGCTTTTGTGACGTTATATTCGTGCGGGGTGGGAGGGGCTTTAAATGCCGCGCAGCGTGACGAAGAGAAAGTAAAAAAAATTATTGTTAAAAAAATTAAGTTTGATTTTGGAGCCGCAAAGGTGTGAAACTTTAAGATTGTGAATTGAGTAACAAATTTTGATATTTTATACTTATTTAATTTTTTTAAGACTGAAAATCAAATTATTACTAGTCCGACCCTGCCGGCAAGTCAACGAATTGTATAAAAGCAGCGCGATTTTACTGCGATATATATTTTATAGAATAATAATCGAACGGCGAAACGTGCGCTGGTTCGGAATAAAATATTTCGCCGTCGCCGTTTCACCGTCGCTGTTTCGCCGTCGGCAATTTCGCCGTCGCCATATTAAATATCTAATATTATTATTTTGCTGACAATTAAAAAAATTTCTTCGAAGAAATTAAAGTTATTTTTTTAGCACCGCCAAAAGTGCAAAACTTAAGATTGTCAATTGAGTAACATATTTTTTATGCTGTAAACCTAGTTAATTTTTCTGAAGACTGAAAATTAAATTATTACTAGTACGGCCCTGCTGAAAGTTACCGAATTGTGTAAAAGCAGCGAGATTTTGCGGCGATAGCCGAACGTCAAACCGTGCGCTGTTCGGAATTTACCGTCGCAGTTTCGCCGTCGGCTATTTCGCCGTCGCCTAACTTAGTACCTACTTGATATTTAAATAGTATTATTTGCAGGAATATCGAAGAAACGAAAATTAAAACAGTTAAACAGTTGAATACACTATCAAACGAGGTATGAGTTACAATAATGTTCAGCTTCCTGACGCCTCGCTCGAGATAATTTGTATTCTATTACGCTGTGTATTTTGTCCAATTCGTAAAAGGAGAAGAGTTATAATTACCCGTTTAGTACTACTACATCGTGGGGGAGTTTTTACAAAATGTTAAAATATAAAACTGTCGAATGAAGTATTGGATTTGCCTACTATACATCGCAGTCTGGTAGGGTGGCTTAGAGAAATTTCGCTGTAGTCAAGATCGACTTTGCCTGTCGTGCACTCTAAAGCAGTCGAGATGTGCAAAAACATGTGGAACTACGAGGGCGTATTTCATAATAATTAACCGCGCGTAGCGGAGCGAAGCTAAAAAACTGAAGCTATAATTTAATGTTCAATAATTAGCACGGCATTTTATTTTAACCAAGAAGCCGTAGAGAGAAAACTTAATGTTTAATTAGCAAAAGCTTACACGACGATCAGACATGAGATTAACAAGAAGTAAAACATCCATTCAAAATTTTACACGCTTTTTGGGCAAAATAGCTTTTAAAGAGATTTACTAAAGATATCGCGGTGCCGAGTTTTCTCGTGGTGTTTTCATGTAACTAACATCGACGCTTATTTCGACGTGAGGATGCTATACAGCATCATTAGGTAATTAATGCTTTGAAAGGCACACAATAGTCGCTCCAACTCTCGACTCGAAGATATTAATGAATTAATAACTTTAATGGGCTCGCATTTCAAAATATCGTCGTCGGCGTAAAATTTTCCGTCGCTCCCGAAGCACGCAGGTATTTTTTAAGATTGTTCTCTTTGATATGAAAATTGATGGTATTCACGATTGAGTTCTATTCTATATTGCTTTTGTGTCAAGTTTGTGTAGGATCGACAAACTCGTCTTTACATGATTTGTATGAAAAGCGATTGAGGTCGGAGTTTTACATCCAGTATTCCGTGGACAAACAAATCAGAGACGAACAAAATAGAAAATAAATGTATCGGGAAAATGGAAGGACAGCCACGCCGAGACGAATGCTCTTTTGATGTCTCTATTGCGTTGTTGAAATTTTTTTCCTCTTCCTCTTAAGACCAGACTCTCTTACACCCAGAGGACTCAAAACGTGCGGTATCCAATGGCAACTTGGCGTAATCTACATAGTCACGAGGAGGTCTCTCCAAGAGTCGCCGAAAGTTACGCGTCGAAATGAGTGGAAAAGAGAAGAACTGTGTTTTCATTTTGAGAGTTTTACTTGAAGGGAAGAGAATTGAAAACACTGTCACGCGGTTGTTTTTTAATTGTTTTTAGGGATTATTTTTTCAAGCCGGCTTGTTAACTTGGAAAGCTCTCTCTTTTAAGTTTATATTATGGATATTTGATAAGCAAATACGTGTGCTCTTGCATTTTAATGATTTTCTTTTTATAAAATAATTAAAATTTTCATCTGTTGTAGTCTCATCACGTTCGGTCCAACGTTTAATTTATTTTCTCGTATTTTTGTTCTATAAACAAATATTTTAATTCTCTTATTACAATATAACTCTCACTGTCTTATTCGATAAAGTTAAGCACTTCGGAGACTCGGCGATGGCGGAATAACAAACTTGGGCTACGCAAAATTCCGACACAATTATTTATATATTTTATTTTCCAATAAACCAGTTTAAAACAAACTAATCAACATAACCGCACTTATTTAATTACCTATTAAAAGTTCACGCAACCGCATACCAGGTGACGCCGGTTGTATCAACTTTCCCGCCTGTTTTAAATTAATTAGATATTTCCATGGTTTTTAAGATCGCCTACTTATTATTATCTACATAATTTAATTAATCCAGATCCAGTTAATTGGTGTGTGGGTTGCAGCGTTGAATACATCATATGAATATAAGATTATTTTGGTACATTATAATGTGCATACCCGATAATTATGTTGAGTGCGTAGGTTCGCATTAATTTGACGGGTATAAGGGTTCTGAATAGTTGTACATAAATTATTATCAAATCATCAATTGTTTCTTTGATTTTTCAAACATTAATTTTTAAACTTTCCCCCTCTGTCAACGTCGATGAAATTAAATATTACAGATATCTAAAAGTAGCATGTAGCGGTCTGTAAGCTATCTACTTTTTAATCACTCGATACAACTTCATTTTCTTTTGACTGTCAAATCGAAGCAAGAAATTGTCTCGTCAAAATGTCAGTCAAAATCACTTTTAGAAATATTTTTATGTAGTATAATACTTGATTTTTCAAGTTGTGCGGCCTGAAGGCCGCACTGCTTCGTCACTTTTTCGTAAGCTTTCAAATTTTGTTTTAAAGTTTTGAGCGACTTTTAAGATTTTAAACTTGTAGAAAATATTCTCATCTGATTTAAAAAAAAAATTTTTTTAATTAAAATAATACAAATTTAAGTATTTCGGTCTAGAACATTTCGCCGTCGCCGTTTCGCCGTCGGAGATTTAGCATTTAATTGGGAAATATTTATTTTGACCGTAAAAAATTAACAGTTATTATTCAATAATACAATTAAAATTTTGCAAAAATACGGCAATAATTTATATTGTAAGCAAAAACCCATTAAAGGCTTTCGAAGGTATTTAAAGTAGTAAAGTGGGCATGGGAAGCAATTTAAAAAACTAAAATGAAAATTAAATTTGAGTTAATATTATGAATTTTTGATTAAAAAAATATGTAATGCAGTGTTCGGCGGTAAATATAATACAAAACAACAATAAATATAGCAAATTAAATTTTATTATGTAGTTAATCCGTTAAACCTCATCTTGACATTAAAAAATTAATAATAAATTTCATTACGCTGCGCAAAGCTCAAGAACCTTGTCAAGCTTAGAACTGAACGCTCTGACCTTAGCTCTTGTAAAATTGGAAAGAACTAAATTACATGCAGGTTGAAAAGCTTTTTTGAAGTTTTTCGAGACTCGAGCTCTTGAAAAGTAGCTAACAACTGTGAGTCTGAATATCCATGCACGGTCCAAGGTCTGAATATTCCTCCCCCTTCTCCGCTTTAAAATATTACCTTTCGTAAAGTTAGAAAAAAGCGTGTTTTCATCACAAAAAACCCTTAATAAAGAAAGGACAACCTCAGGAGAGCATAAAAATTTCCAGCACGGTATCCTAGCAACGTAGTGCATTCCGCCATCTTGAAACCCAAGTTTCAAATTAAGCTACAAAGGTAAGCATCCAAGAGTCAAATATCTCTAATAAATTTTGTACATAGGATTTGGAATTCCTATATTGTACATGAAACTGTCAGAAGATTTAAGAAATATCAGAAAGAAATTCCAGAAATTTGCAAAAAATTCCAGGAATTCGTCAACGAAATTTTCTAAGGAATATCTAAATAAGTATAAATTTAGAAAACTTTTCGAATGTCAATTCAATGATTTACCAGTAATTCCAGAGATTTCTGGAGAATTCCTATAGGAAATTCCAAAGAGTTTCAGTGAATTCCATAAAATTTTAGTAAATTTTAAAATGTTTTAAAGATTAAAAAAAATACAATTCAATGATTTACAAGTAATTCCAGAGATTGTTGGAGAATTCCTCTAGGAAATTCCAAGGAGTTTCAGTGAATTCCAAGAATTTTTAGTAAATTTTAAGATGTTTTAAAGATTTCAAAAATAAAATACAATTCAATGATTTACAAGTAATTCCAGAGATTTCTGAAGAATTCCTCTAGGAAATTCCAAGAAGTTTTAGTAAATTTTATGATGTTTTAAAGATTAAAAAAAATACAATTTAATGATTTACAAGTCTTCCGTGCTTCGGAAGGCACGTAAAGCCGGCGGTCCCTCTGGGTTGATGACTTGCCTTCATCGACAACAAAAACCAGAGTTACTGTCACATCTGAGATAAGCCTAGCAAGCCACCTTGGATGTAAAACAATAAATATGCTCATAGCACTAATAGTAACTTCGGAATATCACCGAGGTTGCTGTTAAGTAAAAACAGGTCGCAGACTTAATTAAAGAAGAAGAAGAAGAAGATTTACAAGTAATTCTAGAGATTTCTGGAGAATTCCTCTAGGAAATTCCAAAGAGTTTCAGTGAATTCCAAGAAATTTTAGTGAATTTAAGATGTTTTAAAGATTTCAAAAAAAAAATACAATTCAATGATTTACAAGTAATTTCAGAGATTTCTGCAGAATTCCTCTAGGAAATTGCAAGGAGTTTCAATGAATTCCAAAAAGTTTTAGTGAATTTTAAGATGTTTTAAAGATTTTCAAAAAAAATACAATAATTTTGTATTTTTTCTGAGGTTTGTTGGGCTGAGGAAGAATTCCAGATTCAGTTTAAAAAAAAACCAAAAAAATCAATTGAACAAAAAAAAATTATCCTGAATAATAAACCTTGATGCAGACGCTGAAACCGTGAGTTTAGAAAAAACAAAAGAGAAACACACAATTTTCAAGTGCGCTAAGTTGGCAAACTTAGAGAGAGAGAAGTCAGGTAGACGCTCATTTCAGATAACCAATAGAATAGAGTAGCTTCCATGTTTGCAAAAATTTCTGTCTTGCAATGCACGAAAATAAGGAGCCATGTCTGTCTGTCTTTCCATTTCGGATAAGTAATCGACCTAAAAAAATTAGAAAGTTAAGGGAAAATGATTAGTCAGTGCGGCCTTTAGGCCGCACAACCTAGTTAATCGAGTATTGTTATATTTTCTGATAATCTGTCCATAACACAAGAAAAACCAAATTATATTTAACTCATTGACGTCATTAGAAGAATAAATACTAATTTCTCTGCAGCAGAAATGGAGATGACAGTTATCCTGTGATGGTTAGAAGTGTTCGTTTAAATTTCGAATGGGGAGAGGTAATAACCGGAATTAGAAATTTTGTCTTTCCATTTCGGATAAGTTATCAACCTAAAAAAATTAGAAAGTTAAGAGAAAATGATTAGTCAGTGCGGCCTTTAGGCCGCACAATCTAGTCAATCGAGTATTGTTATATTTTCTAATAATCTGTTTATGATACAAGAAAACCCAAATTATATTTAAGTCATTGACGTCATTGGAAGAAAACATACTAATTTCTCTGCAGCAGAAATGGAGATGAAAGTTATCCTGTGATGGTTAGAGATGCTCGTTTAAATTTCGGATCGGGAAAGGTAATACCGAAATTAGAAATTGTGTCTTTCCATTTCGGATAAGTTATCAACCTAAAAAAATTAGGAAGTTAAGAGAAAATGATTAGTCAGTGCGGCCTTTAGGCCGCACAACCTAGTCAATCGAGTATTGTTATATTTTCTGATAATCTGTTTATAACACAAGAAAAACCAAATTATATTTAACTCATTGACGTCATTGGAAGAGAAAATACTAATTTCTCTGCAGCAGAAATAGAAATGACAGTTATCCTGTGATGGTTAGGGATGCTCGTTTAAATTTTAGATCGGGAAAGCTAATCTCGGAATTAAAAATTTTTTCTAGAAAAAATGTGCTATTGCAAGCGTCAGATAGCTAACATAGAATGTTAATGTGCTATCGAGGGAAAGACGAAAATCACTCTGGATGAGAGTGTCTTTCAGGAGTCCTTGAGCCTTGGAACATAACATTATAACATGAACATAATATTATACAAACTTTCAGTCAATGAAACCGGAGTGCCTTGGGGGAGGGGATCATTAGTCAGTAATTTTGATCAAATAGAGAACTTTAAAGTTTTAAATCGCAGTGTTGCAATATTTGTGTTTAAAAAAAAATTTCCACTTAAAATTCCCTTTAAATCATGAACTGGAAGAGTAAAGTAGTGATTAAAATAATTAAATACCTGTTAATTGGCACCACGTTGATAAATTTTATAATAATATAAATAAAAACATATTGGCTACGGGCTTATTTACGTAAATAAATGATAGTAGATAAACAAAGGGGGTTCTAACCCACTTTATTTAGTACAAATTGATTGTATCGGCAGCAAAATTACATTATTAATTTTTTTTTAGTTGTGCGATAGATGGCACCTCTTTTGTTATGAGAAATGCTCGTTATCTCTTTTTGCGCCATTAGCTGAATATTTCTGTGCTCAGGATAAAACGATTTATAAAAGATTAAAAGTTAAAGGGTTACACTCGGACATTTCCTGCATTAGCTAAGATGAAATTCAACATGCCGGATAAAATATGTAAAGGCTAATACCCAGGCAAATGAATAAAATAACTTTTTAATTCCCATCTCGACGTTTCCTTAGAAGAAAGAATTAAAAGCTACAAAATGATATAATCTTTCGTTTCTAATTAAAGAAGTCTGAATTAGAAATTAATTTTAATAATGCTTTCTATATTCCAAAATCTCGACGAAATTTCTGGTAGTCTTTTGCGGAAATCCTACTTAATCTGTTCATCCTTCCCTGAAAGATAATACGTCGCACCGGTCTGCTTCAGGTGCCATCCAGCAAATTTCTGGTGCTTGAATTTATTTCGAAAATGATGCCAAATTCGATTGCGGCGATACATCATTTAATATTAACTCTCTTTTTTGCATCAATGTAAATGCTGCATTGTTAAAAAACAGAAATGTATTTTGACGGTTCTATCAGTAAATAAGCAAAACAGTTTAATTGAATTTCACATATTCGCAATACACCTGTTCGCACAATTTGAATTACAATATTGATTTTGTTCGTAATTAGTCCTGGCATTCACAAGACCACATACGGAATTGTATTTATTTTGTAAAACAAGGAAAATAGTGGAAAACTAAAGAAATTAATTAATTTAAATTTAATTTCTACCGAAAGAACTTTTTAATTGTTTAAGCTAACGGTCGGCACCTGGATGTCGGTCGGCGCTCCCGAATTCAGGAAGGAAATTTTTTTTATTTGATTTAAATTTTAGCAAACCGTAAATTTTGTATGTTCGCTAATAAACAACTAAGTTTGTTGGTTTTGAGGGAATCCTTGATAATAAATTTCATATTCTGTTCAGAATCTGTAGGCCTAATCAAATTCAGAATTTCATTGTTGATTATTGCGAGTAAACGAACTATGTATGTGGAAAACAAAACATAACACATGATCAAACGCAGAATATAAAATTGCCGATTACATTTCCACGCGGTGAAAATTATTTTTCCAAATTAAAAATTATTAAAAAGTTAAGGCGGCTTCCCCCGGGTCTAAGAAAACGTTTAATAAAAATTCTCGTATTTTAACGTTAAAATTTGTATTTAATTTAATTTACTGTTAAAACAGAAAGTAATTATGGCGGAAAATATGCAAAACAAAAACAAAAGGAAAAAAGTTACATGAATTATTCATTTACTAAAAAGTTTCCACAACAAAAAATTTGTTGTGTAAAACAATAATTAAAATTAATGAACTATTTTTTGTTTTGCACCTAAAATCGATAGTATTTTTTTGCAAAAAAAGCAACGCGAAGACTTACTTCGTTTTGTGTTAATCTAAAAAGCAAACAACACAGGAACATAAAATTAAATTACTTTTTATTTAATTTAATTGCAAAAGCATTTTGTACCAATTAGCGTGTGAATCCATCAAATGCTGAATGTTCAATAAGATTCATAATTTTCCAAATTTTGCAGGTTAACACCCAACAGCCTGACCTACGCAGATAAAATGTTCTTTATAATAAACAAACACAATGTAGCAATCAAAAATTGCTTGAGGATGTTATTTGCTGAATCGTTGAAAAATTTACCAATAATTATAGTTTTATTTTATTTTTAATAACAGACATTTTTTAAGTTAGTAAGCTACCCCCAGATCCACCGGTTTAAATAAACGAAGGTTTGCGATTACGACTGTGTGTGATTGATTTTATTAAAATCAATGTTAAGGCAGTACGCACCGGAGGTATAAAATACTTCAGAGTACCCTAATAATTCATCTAATATTCTTTAGAATCTAGATTATTATTATTTCCAACTCTAAACAAGAAAAAACAAGGGTATTCTATACCCTTAAAATGAAAGGTATTCCATACCTCCCAGACCCCCCGGTATCGGCATAATTAATGCTTGCAGGATACAGGAGGAAAAGGCCGAAAAGAGATGCCACAGATGTTGGAAGCTGAGGCATACTAAGGCTACCTGCACGGAAAATGATAGAACTAAACATTATCTGAAGTGCGGTCAAGTTGAGCACTTCCCAATGCACTGCACCCAGGAGAGGCCCTTTTGCCTATCCTGCAAACAAAAGAGCCACTGAACGACCAGCTATAGCTGCCCGGCAGCAAAAGAACTTCGACAGAAGGCGAAAAAATTCTCCAGATTAATCTCAATTACGCTAGAGCGGCACATGAACTTCTGCTTCATATCGTCGCCGATAGGGTGATAGGTGTAACACTAATAAGCAAACCCTACAAGCAATTGGGTAAAGGGTGAACCCAAACGGACGACGAAAGAGCGCCATACTAACCGGAGACGGGGTGGCAACCTTGAGTTAGGGGAGTGGGACATGCTACGTATGAATTGAGACCAAAACCATAATAGCCTACACATGCTACCACTCGCCTAGTGATGCTTTGAGAGTATTTGAAAAACAACTATAGGACCTGAAAAACAGTACCAAGAGACAAAACAAGCCAATAATAATCGGGGGGGACTTCAACGCAAAAGCGGTGGAGTGGGGGTCCCCAGCCACGGACGTCAGAGGCCGTCCCATGACTGAAGTGATGGCGGAAATAAATTGCACCGTATGCAACCCTGGAGATACACCAACGTTCGAGCGCTATGTGCATTCATTAATACTGGACCTTACGGCGGTCTCCGCCGAACTAACGAACAAGGTGACGGGATGGTGTGTTGGAAGAAGAAACAACCAGCGACCACCGGTACATCACGTTCAAAATTGGCCTACCATCAAAGGTGGCAGGACCCCAGCCGACCGGCTGGGTGTAGCGCAAGCTAAACATGAACAAATTGAAAAACCTGAAAAACACAGATATTCCAAGAGACATAAAGAACCTGAGGTTGGGGAAGTTCCTCAAAAACCTGTGCGATTCAATCATGCCGAAAAGGGGCTCTCCCTCCCCGGAGAAGAGGCATTTATTGGTAGAGGGACGAGGTTGTCACGGCCAGAGATTGCTAGAAAAACCTATCTAAGATTGCGGAGAACGACCCTGCGCGATTTGTGCGAGGAGGCCCGCCTGACACTGGCACACAGCAGAGCTCTGCTTAGCAAAGCCATAAAAACAGCCAAAAGACTCATTGGGAAAAACTTATAGAAGAGATAAACAACGAAACATGGGGAAGAGCTTACCACATCGTAACCAGGAAGATGGGAAGACCAACGATCGCAGGGCTGACGGAAGAGCGCCTCAAGTCGATCATACACTTCCTCTTCCCGGTATACCCTTAGTATATACAAAACCGAGAACCGGCGAGAGAGTTCCCAAATCTCAGACCGGATGGAGTGCCGGCAATCGTGGTACGAGAACTAGCAGTGGCCCGACCGGAGATGCTTCTGGGTATCTACAACAAATGTCTGGAAAATGACGAACACCCGGTTGAATGGAAGAGGGCGAGGTTGCTGTTGATCAGGAAGGGTAATAAACCACTCCATCTCCTTAGCTCGTATAGGCCGATTTTCCTGCTAGACCATATGGGCAAACTTTTCGAGCGTCTGATCCTACACCGCCTGAAACAGGAGATAGACAAAACAGGAGGCCTCTCGGACAACCAGTTCGGCTTCAGAGGAGATGGAGAGAGGAGAGGAGATGGCAGAGAGGAGATCTACAGTTGACGCGCTAAAGCGCATGATGAAGCAAATCACAACTGCGAGGGGGGGAACGCGCAAAACGAGACGTTACGTGACTCTGGTTACCCTGGATGGGTAGCAAGTGCTCAATCTGGAGAGACGAGAGATGCCACAATATCTCTTAAACATCGTGGCAAGCTACTTTCACCAACAACAACTTAAGGTTGAAGAGCAACTGTGGAGCCACATTCCGCCGGTGACCAGCGGCGTTCCACAAGACTCAGTTCTGGGCCCGCTATTGTAGAATGCCATGTATGACGGAGTTCGCCGACTACCTACCCCACCAGAGTTAACATAACGGGTTTCACGGATGATATAACCATAGTAGCCGATGCCCGCGAGGAGGAGGACTCGGTATCGAAAGTCAACCAAACCATCGAAGACATATTTGCCTGGATGGAGATAAGAGGGCTAGAAATGATACTGGAGAAAACAAAAGCCGTCGTGGTGTCGGGCAAGAGACCCAGGAAGCCGATGCACTTTGCGGTGAATAAACATATCGTCGAACCGAGCAACCAAGTCAGGGTGCTGGGCGTAGACGTAGACAAAGATCTCTGCTTTAAACCTCACCTCACACGAGTGACTAATAACATGAGGGGGCCGGGCGAGGTCAAGAGAAGACTCCTGAGTTCAGTAGCGGATTTAATATTGCTTTACGCGACACCGGTATGAGCCACAGCTTTCCGCAAAAAGTCATACCGACAGATGTTGCAGACGGTTCAGAGGAAGAGCCCCCTGAGAGTTAGTCGCGCATATTGGACAGTCTCCACTGATGCGGTTCTGGTATTGGCGTCTCTCCTGCCAATACATCTAAAAGCGGAGCTAAAAAACGCAAAATTTAGATCGCCAAACGAACTCTTCTACGAAAGCGCAACACTAGAAGCCCATGAAAAGTGGCAGACCAGCTGGGAGACTCGGACAACGGCAGATGGACCTATAGACTTATACCGGACATTGAGCCGTGAGTAAATAGAGGGCACGGCGAGCTCACCTTCGAAATTACACAGGCACTGAGTGAGAATGGATGCTTCCGCGGCTACCTTTATCGGTTCAAGAAAGCCGATATCCCCAACTGCATGTTCTGTGGAGAGTTGGACGACGCAGAACGTACCATCTTTCACCATCATCCCCACTCCCAACGCTTGTAAAAAAAAGACCCCCTGGTTTAAAAAACCGGGAGTTTTTTCACACATTGTTCATCACAAAGTTCATCACACATTGATTTTATTAAATGATAAACTGTCTTTGCTTAAAGATGAATAAATCGATATCACAGCAGTACGCACCGGAGGTATGGAAGACCTCCGAGTACTTTAATATTTTTTGGAATTTTCTTTAGAATCTGAAGATTACATATTAATTATTATTTTCAACTCTAAACAAAAATATTGTGTACAAATGGCCGAAACTGCTCTTAAAAACCAATGTTTCAGTACTGGAGAGTTTTACATACCCCTGGAATAAAGGGTATAATTCTGGATAATATTCTATATTTCCTAGTTTAAAAAACCGAAGGTTTGCTATATGACGAGTAATTAATTATTATTTATAACTCTAAACAAAACAAATGCGAACAAATTGCTCCAGACAATTTTGAAAGTCTATAGTTAAATACTGGACGATATTCTATACTCCGGAAATTGAGGCTATAGTACTGGAGGGTATTCCATACCCCCCAGACCCCCCGGTTTGAACAAACAACGGTTTGCGAGTATAACTGTGTATGATTGATTTTATTAAATGATAAACTGTCTTTACTTAAAAATGAATAATTGTATATCACAACAGTTCCGCAATAGAGGTATGGTAGACCTCGAATAATCCAATAATTTTTAGAGTTTCTGTTAGGATGTGAAGATTAAATAATTATTATTTTCAACTCGAAACAAAAAATTAAATTAAAATTAAAAAATAGAAAGTTGAGAGATTTTTATCTTTGGTTTAAACTTAATAAAGCTATGTCACGGCAGTACGCACATAAAATACCTCAGAATACCCTAATAATGCATGTAATATTCTTTAGGATATGAAGATGAAATTATTATTATTATTTCCAACTTTGAACAAAAAAATTGTGTACAAATAAAACCAGTTGCTTTTGAAAACCGATGATTGGGTACTAGAGGGTATTCCATACCCTCAGAATGGATGTTATAGTACTGGAGGGTATTCCATACCCCCAGACCCCCGGGATTAAAAAACAAAAGTTTTGCGAGTACAAGTGTGAGTGATTGATTTTATTAATGATAAACTGTCTTTTGCTTAAAAATTAATAAATCTATACCACAGCAGTACGCACCGGAGGTATGGAAGACCTCCAAAAACTCTAATAATTTTTGGAGTTTCTTTTAGGATCTGAAGATTAAATATTAATTATGATTTTCAACTCTAACCAAAAAATACGTGTACAAATAGCCTCAGCCGTTTTGAAAACCAATAGTTAAGTACTGAAAAGTATTCCATATCTCTGAAATGGAGAATATAGGCCTCGAGAGTATTCCATATCCTCCAGACCCCTTGGTTTAAAAGAACTAAAGTTTGCGAGCACGACTGTGTGTGATTGATTTTATTAAATGAGAAGCTAATTTTTCTTAAAAATTAATAAATCCATTGTCGTGTTTTGAAACGTTAAAAACATTGCTTTATTATTTTGTAAATTATTTTGAAGTTTATTGTAAATATTTATTTGTAAGCAGACTGTACATAAAATTTTAATTGTAAAAATACAAATTTGGTAACGAAGTAAATAAGTGAGCTGCAGCTAGGTTAGCCTTAGTCAGATGATTCCGATGATTTAATTTTGATTTCAGATTGATTTATTAATAAAGTGATTTTATTTTAGTTAAAGTTGTTTTTATTAAAGTGAAGTGCTAATTGATGAAAAATTTTGAAGAAATTGGATGTTGCTAGATGATTGTGAAAAATTCACAAGCAACTTTGTTTAGCGAGGCGCGAGCAGCTGTGAGACGCACGTGCAAGTAACGATACCATAAGATAACATTATTAACATTGAATTAACCATGTTTTGATGAGAATTAACAATTGAAACAAAATTATAAAACGATACGAAAAATTATAATTTAAAATTAAACTTGAAATTTTGAAGAAAAGTCTTATAGCTCAAATTAAAAATGAATAGGCACCAACGAGGATTTTTTAAGTAGATAAAATTTTACAATCTTTAAATAGCTGAAGACATTGCACTATATTACGGCAGTACGTACCAGAGGTATGCAAGACCTCCTAAAAATGTAATAATATATGGAATTATTTTAAGATGTGAAAATTAAATAATTTTTATTTCCAACTTTAAAAATAAATATGGTGTATTGCAAACTTTTTTCAAAACCCAATGGTTCAGTACCGGAGAGTCTTACATATCCCTGAAATAAAAAATATAATTCTGGATAGTATTCTATACTCCCAGACCCCCACAGTTTAAAAAATCTAAGGTTTGCGATGTGAAGAGTAAATAATTATTACTTCTAAATTTAAATAAAATAAACGTTCACAAATGGCTCTAGCCAATTTTGAAAGCCAAAGGTTAAATACAGAACAATATTTCTTATCCCTGAAATTAAGGCTGTGGTACTGGAGGGTATTCCATACCTCCCAGACCCCCTGGTTTACAAAAACCAAGGTTTGCGAGCACTACTGTATGATTGATTTTATTAAACTAGAAGCTATCTGCTTTAAAATTAATAAATCTATGTTATAGCATTACGCACCGGAGGTATGGGGTACCTCCCAGTACCTTTTAAGATGTGAAAATTAAATAATTATTATTACCAACGCGGAGAAAAATTAACGTGTAAAAAATTTATTTTTGTCTGCTAGCCGAATTATTTCTATAGTAATATGAATTATTAAGAAAATTAAGGGTACCCTTCTTTTTACCCCCCCCCCCCCCCCCCCGATCCCCCGGTTTCAAAGACCTAACATATAAATATGCACATAATTTATCTGTTTAATTTTATTAATAAATAAAAAGCTGTCAGCTTTTCGGCATATAACAATGTCATAGCAGGACGCACCGGGGGGTCTGGGGGACATTGGTAATCTATGAAATACTTTAAGGCTTTCCAAAAATTATTTAATTATAATTAAATAGATAGAATTACACTTTGAACTCATATTTAGTTCCAAGTAATTACGCCGACAGCAAATATGTTGATGGTAAATATGCCGACGGTATTTACGCTGATACAGAACATTACCTCAACAATTAATTATGCCTAGAACAAGTACGCCGATGTATAATTACATCAACACGTAATAATTCCAATTGCAAACACGCCGCCACTTATGTTAAATTATGTTAATATATTTGCTCTTTGTAGCCCCCCCCCCTCGACTCTTTCAGAGACCGCAGGTATAAATATTGTACATGATTTTACTAAATAAAAATTTGTCAGTTATTCAGTATAAATACAATGATATGTCATGGCAAGACACACCGGGGGGTCTGGGGAGTATGAAATACCCTCCAGTACATCAGTAATATACAAAATACTCATATTTGGTTCGGTTTAATTACCCCGACAGCATTTTTACACTGACTGTAAAAATGCTGATAATATTTATGCCGACAGTGAAAATCCCAACGGTAAAAAAATACGTCGACGGTAACACTACAAGAGGAGTCTATTTTTAACCTCTGACACAAGAGCAAAAAGTGTTTTTTGTATTGTTATTTATTAAGTCACACTTTAAACGACAGTTTTACTAAAAAAAATAATTTAAACCTACTCTAATCTCTAGAACAGACCTAGGTTTTCACATGAATCTCCAGGGCATGCCAATCTTTTCGTACAGCTCTATTTTGTAACGACGATTTTACTAAAAAGATAACTTAAACCTACTTAACCTTCAGATTTTTGAAAAAAAAATACTTTACAAAGTTGTAGTATCCGAGTTATCGCTAGATGCCTTAGTCACCGGAGTCGGACTATCAAGGCGAAGAGAAGTCAAGAATTGGTGAAAGTTCATCGGGAGATTATTGCAAAAATATTTTTATAGGAACAGCCTGAAATGAAGAGAAAATGCAAAAAAGAGATAAATCTTAAAGATAAGAATGGATAAAAAAGGAGGCGGTGGGATTACTTTCTCTGTACTTCAGACGGACAATTAAGAATAAATTACAAAGTTATTTGTTTTGAAATAAGCAGTAAGTTAAATTAGTTAATGCTATTGGGAAGTGTCAGGATGGAAAGTTAGACGGACATAAAAAGCTTATGTAAAAATGTATTGTAAATAGTAAACTTTCAGACCCTTTTCAAACTCGGCGCGAAGGTAGACAATGTATTCGTTGTAGTGTAAACACCCTGTATATGTAAATGAGAGTTACACCTCAAATTCACTTTGTTGATGAAAAATAAAACATCAATTCTGATTTGTATCCGACATGAATATTCATATTACATTTCCAGTCTATGACTGGCAAAAAAAGGCAATCACGTAATAAGCGCGCATTTATTAATTTTTGAACATACGCCCGACCGGGGTTGCAAATATGTTACATTAAATAAGACATTACATTATATCTCGAGTACACAATTTCAAGCAAAGTAAATTTCATAAAGCAATTTTCTTTGTAAATACAAGTCGACTTCTCGTATGCATTTGAGCTGGAGAAACTGTCGCTCGTAATAAAGGAATAATGTTCGATTTAACATAATCCCATGTGAAAGACACCTGTTTTATTTGCAAAAAGTTTTTTTTTATTGTATTAGCTACAAATTTGATATTCGGGAGGGCTCTTCGTGAAGAGGCTAATATGAAATAGTAAATGCGAAATTGTCTTATTTTTAGAGAGATTCAATTTTTTTTAATGTACAAACCGGTAGTTTTCAAAGGTTTCAATTTTGTTCAACTGCCTAGTTTTATCTGTAGAAGTGCAATTTTAGACTGGCTACGCCTATCCGACGTGTGCGCCACTAAATTCGAGGGCGCCACTGAATTAGGTGTTTCCGGATCTCGTACGAGCGTCGCATTTTTATCAGCCAATTAGACATCGCAACACTTCGACGTTGACTTCATAATTTTCAGACGAAACCCAACAGTTTGTGGTTTTTTAGCTTCTCTTTGACAATTTTTCTTTGTAACACAAAATCGACATTTTAACTGGAAGATGACCGGACGGATGCGGTATTACAAGAGGTTATCAATTTTATATCAACCTTAAAAGCTGCCATTCATAATTGAACGAGTCTTTTGTAAAATCTCTATATAATTTGTTGCTTAATATTATTACACTCAAGGGAGTTCCCAAGTTTTACGTCCTTTTTAAAATTAATTTATTTCGACTTTTTTTATCTGTATCAGAGACCAACTGAAAGTTTAATGCCAATCTACGCTGCTGATCTGTTTGTTTATAAACTAAGATTTAATTAGTATTCAAAAACTGAAAATCGGCTGAAGAAAGCTATAACTAATCACTGAAAGCAATGTAAAGCAAAATATACGAGATGGCACAACTCGGCGCCGTCGAATTGGCGCTGGCTGACTTGGCGCGAAGCCAACTCGATATCTATGCCAACTCTTTACTTTACATTATACTTAATTTTAATTAACTCTCCCTTAACTTTAATTTTTTTTTTAGAATGTTTAGAAACGAAAAAAACCTCAAGATTATTCCGGTTTCGTCAAGACACTCCTATATCAACTTAAATTTGTGTAGTTCAATGTTTTTCTTTATTGTCTGGCTATTACAAAACCTGTTATATTTTGTGATTATCAACAAATTTATACTTGAGTTAAATAAACCAACTAAGAAAAAAAATAACCCTAGATTTCCTTGATTTGTGCGGCCTGAAGGCCGCACTGATCCGTGGCGTTCCTAGAGCAATAATTTTTTAAACGTAAATTTGTGTAGTTCAATGTTTTTCTTTACAAAAATTGTTATATTTTATGTACATTGAAATTTTTTTTTAAGGTAAACCAATTAAGGGCACAACGAAAACTTAGGATTAAACCGGTTCATACGTTTTAAAGACCCCATTGACCCTTGACGCTTCTATAAATTTATTTTTTTTTAATTAAATGAACCAAATACGAAATAAAAAATCTTAGAATTTCCCCAGTTCTGTTAAATGTGAATTGTTGTCGTTTTTATTGCTTTTTAAATATTATTTTTCTATGTAAGCATGTAATCTTTACTAAATAGTTAAAATTCATTATATTAATAATATGTTTTAGCTTGTTTATTTTAAATTTGTGTAGTTTAATGTTTTTCTTTATTGTCTCGCTATTTCAAAACCTGTTATATTTTATGATTATCAACAAATTTATACTTGAGTTAAGTGAACTAACTAATAAAAGAAAGAACCCTAGATTTCCTTGATTTGTGCGGCCTGAAGGCCGCACTGACCAGTGGCGTTCCTAGAGCAATAATTTTTTAAACGTAAATTTGTGTAGTTCAATGTTTTTTTTTACAAAAATTGCTATATTTTATGTACATTAAATTTTTTTTTAAGGTAAACCAATTAAGGGCACAGCGAAAACTCAGAATTAAACCGGTTCATGCGTTTTGAAGACCCCATTGACCCTTGACGCTTCTATAAATTTTTTTTTTTAATTAAATGAACCAAATACAAAATAAAAAAATTTCAAAATTTTCTCAGTTTGTGCGGCCTTCAGGCCGCACAAAGTTCTGTTAAATGTAAATTGTTGTCGTTTTTATTGTTTTTAAGTATTATTTTTCTACGTAAGTATTTATTCTTTACTAAATAGTTAAAATTCATTATTTTAATAATATGTTTTAGTTTGTTTATTTTAAATTTGTGTAGTTCAATGTTTTTCTTTATTGTCTGGCTATATCAAAACCTGTTATATTTCATGATTATCAACAAATTTATACTTTAGTTAAATGAACCAACTAAGAAATGAAAGAACCCTAGATTTCCTTGATTTGTGCGGCCTGAAGGCCGCACTGATCCGTGGCGTTCCTAGAGCAATAATTTTTTAAACGTAAATTTTTTGTAGTACAATAATTATTATGTTTTAATTTATGTTTAAGTTAATAAGGAAACTAACTAAGAAAAAAAAGCAACTTAGGATTTGCTCGGTTTGGGCGGCTTGAAAGCCGCATTAATTCTTGACTCTTTTATAATAACTTTGGGTATTTCAATGTTTTTTATTATTGCTTACAACAATTATTATATTTTATGTTTACCAAAATTTATTTGTAAGTTAAATGAAAATAGAAATATAACTCAGGATTTCTCCAGTTCGTGCGGCCTTGTGCGGCCTAAAGGCCGCTCTGATTCTTAGACCTCCTATAACCATAATTTTTTTAAACGTAAATTTGTGTACTTGAAAAATTTTTTTTACTACTTTACTATTACAAAAATTATTATATTTTATGTTTCATTTAAATGAACCAACTAAGAAACGAAAACAAACTAATAAAGATTTCCTCGGTTTGTGCGGCCTGAAAGTCGCACTAACCGTTGACTATCCTATAACCACCTTTTTTTAAAGTTAAAGGTCAATATTTTTCATTATTGCTTAGCTATTACAATAATTGTTGTATTTTATGTTCATCAAAATTTATTTTTAAGTTAAATAAACTAATAAAAAATTATTTCATGATTTCCCCGGTTTCTGCGGCCTGAAGGCCGTCCTGTTGACTCTCTCGCTATAACCACAATTTTTTTAAAGTAAATTTGTGTAGTTCATTGTTTTTCTTCATAGCTTGGTTAGTACAATAATTGTTAGTATATCTAATGTTTATCTAAATTTATATTTAAGTTAAATGAAGCAACTAAAAAATAAGAAAACCAAGGATTTCCTCGGTTTGTGCGGCCTGAAGGCCACACTGACTCGTAGCTCTCCTGTAACCACCATATTTTACACGTAAATTTGTGTAGTTCACTATTTTATTTTACAAAAATTGTTATATTTAAATTTATGTTTAACTTAAATGAACCAACTAAAAAAAAAAACAACTTAGGATTTCTCCGGTTTGTGCGGTTTGAAGGCTGCACCAACCCTTGACCTTCTCTCCTATAAGCACCAGTTTTTAAAGTAATAAATTTGTGTATTTTAATGTTTTTTATTATCGCTTGGTTATTACAAAAATTGTTATATTTTATGTTTATCAAAATTTATTTTTAAGTTAAGTGAAGCAATTTCGAAAATAAAAAAGGCCGCACTGACCCTTAACGCTTCTATAACCACTATTTTTTAAACGTAAATGTTTTTCTTTACAAAAATTGTTATATTATTCTTATGTTTATCAAACTTTATTTGTAAGTTAAATGAAACAACAAAAAACAGAAATAAAACTCACGATAACCAACATTTTCTTTTATACGTAAATTTGTGTACTTCAATGATTTTCTCTAATACTTCGCTATTTCAAAAATAGTTTTTTTAGTGTTTTCCAAATTTTATGTTTAACTTAAATGAAGTAACTAAGAGAACAAAGACCATTCAGTAATTACCCTGTTTGTGCGGCCTGAAGGCCGCACTGACTCTTGACGCTCATTTTTTTACAAGTAAACTTACGTACAATTTATTGTTATATTTTATGTTTATCAAAATTTTTATTTTTAAGTTAAATAAATCAACTAGGAAGAGAAGCAAAACCCAAGATTTCCGCAGATTTGTGCGGCCTGAAGGCCGTATAATTAATTATTTTTCTTTATTGTCTGCATGTTAGAATGAATTATAGTTTATATTTATGAAAATTTATTTTTAGGTTACTCTTTGTAGACTGTAGGTTTGTTAGTATGAATTAAGAATCAGTTGTAACCCCTTTGACAGATATAAATTATTCCCATGACATCCTGAAAATTTGTTAAGCAGAGAGCCATGTACCATGTACAAATTATGTGTTTAGTTTTAATTAATTATTGAAGCTGCTATTGATTATTGTTTAGCGGTTTAGATTTTCCTGGTTTTACTTTATTTTATGATATTTTTGTAGTACGGTTTGATTTTATGTTCTGATTGGTCTGCAAGCTCTTTTCTACACTTGGTATAAGCTCTAAAAAAATGTAGGTTAGTTTTTTGTTTACCAACTTTTTTGGAATCTTTTTAAAGCTATAACTCTCTTCTTAAGACTCTATTTTAGCAGCGAGAACCTAGCCCAAGCTCTAAATTCTGCCTACTGAGGCCCATAAATGGTTACCATTAAGGCGACGATGTATGCTACCACCAAAAAGCCTAGACTTCTTAGAATATGCGGAAAGTTTTCAAGAATGAGTATCTATTTAGAATAGAACCCTAGGGGAAACTCCTGTCGTCATTATTTGCTTTATTCTTGTCTTTGCATAATGAAAAAATCAGTTTTAATTGAATTAAAATACAATTTTTAACAGATTAATCAAGCTAAGGTATGATTGATATAAAAAAACTTTGCAAGCTACTCAGCAAGGGAGGATTTACCTGAGAAACCGGCGTACAAGTTTAGAAAAACCTGGAAAACTATTTTATTTATTCTGGAAAATTCAGGGAACTTTAAAGAAATCATAAAAAGGTTTGGAAATTTGTTAAATTCTGATGAAATCCTCAAGAATGCCATTGATGATCTGCAGAAGTTTGCTGTTTAAATAAAGAAATTCAGCAAAATACGAAGACGGGAAATCTTGTATACAAAAATTTATATTTTAATTCCCCCTCCACTTTTTCCCGAGTCAGTTCTATTTGGCAATAACATGAGTTTTCTTCACTCCAATAATTTTTACCTTGGTTTATTATCTTTCAGGATAATGTTATTTATGACTGGACAACCTCAACGAAGAATTAGTTATCATTGCATACTGAAAATATTTTAAACAGTTTTATTTATATCTTTCTATCCTCTTGTTGTGCAATTCCGAACATTCAGCCGCTTTTTCTATTTAAGGAATGTTACAGCATTTAAATACAACTGCCATTTTTAACTAAAATGAGAAATTAAACCGCATATTTCCAATTCCAATTTGAGTTGTTTTTTTATTTTTTCTTCTTTCCATACGTTTTATTTCTGTAAGTTTAATATTTCTTTCTGGCGCTCAAATAGAAAAACCTGACAAATCGGAAACAATTCGACTATAACAGAACAACAACCGTGTCAGCTATAACAAAATTTATGAACTCAATATAGCTTTTTATGGTCAGTTTTATTGCAAAAAATCCCCCCCCCCCTATTATCCCTTTAATTATTCTGTATAATGCTCTAATATTCTGGCATGGAACAGAAACTCTAATATTCTGGAACTCAATAACCAAGGTTGTGCGGCCTAAAGGCCGCACTGACTAGCCACTCTCCAGTAACCACCCGACTTTTTTAGGTTAATAAGTTAAAATAAATCAAGCTCTAAGTAAATCTTCGTCTAGTCTGGAGAGGAGTGTAAAGCTGAGTAAAGATTCAGTTGTCAATGATAGGGAGTATTTCAAACCCCCCAGACAGAAAAAAAATTATCCAAGGGTTGCCACCTCACTCGCCGATTTTTATAAACCGCGTGTCTGCGTGTTTTGTTTTTTAGAAGTGGGATATTCCGGGGTCAAGGTTTACAAACAAAATCGTTTAATAACAATGTACCTCACGGTGTATAACCGCTTTGATTGCAAAGAATCCCCTTTCCCCTCCTGCTATCGCTTTAACCATTTTGTATAATGCTCTAATTTTCAAAATTTCTGTGGTTCTAAATAAACTTTTTTATAAATTTTTTTTATAGATATTAAATAATAATAATGTGGAACTCGCTGGCTCAGGTTGTGCGGCCTAAAGGCCGCACTGACCTATCATCTCCCAGTAACCTTCCTATTCTATTAGGTTTATAAGTTTAAATAAATCAAGCTCCAAGTAAACCTTGGTCTAGTCTGAACAGGAGAACAGGAGAATACTAAGGAGTATTTCAAACTCCCAAGACTATTTTTTTAAGTGCTGCCACCTTAATATTTAATTTTTATAAAGCAAAAGCCTGAGTGTTTTTGCTTTTTGTAAGGTCGTGGGATATACCGGGGTCAATGTTTACAAACAAAATCATTTAATAGCAATGTACTTCACGGTATAACCGCTTTTATTGCAAACCCCCCCCCCCCATTGATTCTATTAACCATTTTGTATGGTGCTTTAATTTTCTAAATTTCTGTAGTCGTAAATAAACTTTTTTATAATAAATAATTTTGTAGATAATAAATAATAATAATGTGGAACTCAATGGCGCAGGTTGTGCGGCCTAAAGGCCGCACTGATTTGCCACTCTCCAGTAACCACCTGACCTTTTTAGGTGGATAACTTAAATTAAATGAAGCTCTTAGTAAATTTTGATCTAGTCTGGAGAGAAGTGCAAAGCTGGGAAAAAATTCAGTTGTCGATGCTAGGGAGTATTTCAAACCCCCCAAGCTAATTCTTAAAGTGCTGCCACTGTAATAGCTGATTTTTATAAAGCGAAAGCCTACGCGTTTTTGCTTTTTTTTAAGGTGGAATATCCCGAGGTCAAGGTTTATTTTGTTTCACAAACAAAATCATTTAATAACAATGTACCTCACGGTATAATCGCTTTTATTGCAAAGAATTCTCCCCTCTCCCCATTATCTACTTAACAATTTTGCCCGATGCATTTTCTAAATTTCTATATACCTAAAAAAAATTTTTTATAATAAATACTTTTATAGATAATAAATAATAATAATGTGGAACTAGATAACACAGGTTGTGCGGCCTAAAGGCCGCACTGACCTATCACTTTCCAGTAACCTTCCTATTCTATTAGGTTGATAAGTTTAAATGAATCAAGCTCCAAGTAAACCTTGGCCTAGTCTGGAGGGCAGTGCGAAACTGAAAAAAGATTCAGTTGTCAATTCCAAAGAGTATTTCAAATCCCCCAGACTACTTTTTTAAGTACTGCCATCTCAATAGCTGATTTTTATAAGGCGAAAGCCTGCGTGTTTTTGCTTTTTTTAAGGTGGGATATCCCGGGGTCAAGGTTTAGAAACAAAATCGTTTAATAGCAATGTACTTCACGGTATAACCGCTTTTATTGCAATAAATCCCCCCCACCCCTATTATTCTATTAACCATTTTGTATGGTGCTTTAATTTTCTAAATTTCTGTATACTTAAATAAACTTTTTTATAATAAATAATTTTATAGATAATAAATAATAATAATGTGGAAATCAATGGCCTTGGTTGTGCGGCCTAAAGGCCGCACTGATTTGCCACTCTCTAGTAACCACCTGACTTTTTTAGGTTGATAACTTAAATTAAATCAAGCTCTTAGTAAATATTGGTCTAGTCTGGAGATGCGTGCAAAGCTGAGAAAAGATTCAGTTATTAATGATAGAGTGTATTTCAAACCTCCCAGACAGCAAAAAAATTATCTAAGTGCTGCCACCTCAATTGCCAATTTTTATAAAGCGTAAGCTTGTGTTTTGATTTTTAAAAGAAGGAATATCTCAAGGTCAAGGTTTACAAACAAAATTGTTTAATAACAATGTACATCACGGTATAACCGCTTTTATTGCAAAGAATCCCCCCCCCCCATTATCCCCTTAACTATTTTGTATGATGCTCTAATTTTCTAAATTTCAGTATATCTAAATAAACATTTTTATAATAAATAATTTTATAGATAATAAATAATTATATTGGCCTAGGTTGTGCGGCCTTTTGGCCGCACTGACCTACTGTTTCTTCAAGAGCTGTCATTTCAATAGCTGATTTTTTGCTTTGCGTGTTTTGCTTTTTTAAAAGTGGGATATCCCAGTGTCAAGGTTTATATATAAAATCGCTTAATATCCATGTACCTCACAGTATAACCGCTTTTAGAGCAAAAAATTCTCCCCCTCTCCCCCCCCGCTAATATCCCTCTATATATTTTGCATAATGCTCTAATTTTCTAAATTTCTTTATACCTAAACAAACTTTTTTATAATAAATAATAATAATGTAGAACTCAATGGCTCAGGTTGTGCGGCCTTTAGGCCGCTTTGACTTATCACTCTCTACTTGATAACTTTAAATAAATCTCGTCTAGAGTGGAGTGCACAGCTGAGAAAAGATTCAGTTATCAATTAAAGGGAAAGCCTGCGTGTTTTTGCTTTTTTAAGGTAGGATAACCCAGAGTCAAGGTTAGCAAACAAAATTGTTTTTAAACAACCGCTTTGAAAACTTTTGTTGTAGTTTTTTTCCTAACTTAAACTTTCCTTTTCCGCCCTATTAAAAACTTTTAGAAAACTACAAAATAATGGAATCTAATCCAAGTTATCGGAAACCAGGCAGAGCCAGGCATAAAAACTAGTATAGCATAGTGTTAATATATTGCAGTTAGTGTACCGGTTTCGACTGTACGTCATCTTCAGTACTTAGCTGTTAAAATCTACAATTTAGCTATCAATGCTGATGAATTGATTCCGGGTGAAGGTTCTGTGCTGAGGATGAAGTGAAGTCGAAACCGATACGTTAGGTGAAATAAAGCTTCTGTGATGTTTTTTATAATTTATTTGTGAAAAACCGGATTCGCCCTAGGGATCTGTTTGTTGGTGTTCAATTCGAGCCGGTAGCAGCGTCAACGATGATGAATTCCAGCTCACGTTCAATTATTTCGGTTGTAAAAAAAATGAGGAAACTTTTTAAAGCCTAATCTGCGTTATTACTGCATAGCTAATCCCTAATAAAATTTTTTTGTTTCTTATAATTATATTCATTTTTTATTGTCCAGAGTGAAAAAAGCATGAATATTTATTAGGCCATTGTCATAAATTCTAGCGAATAAAAATTTCAACACCACCTTAATTTAATGTTATGGTTTTTAAAATTAAAGCTTAAATTTAAAAAAAATAACCCTATTCCACCCTCGGGAGCGTCACTGCTTACATCTCTAATTAACGAAAGCTAATGGGGGAAATGTTGAAAGAATACGAAAGCCATTCAATATTTTTAGGGCCGAGGGTACCTAATGTGAATCATCAAAAGACATCTGAAATTCAGCCCCGTTGTTGTACCAATTATCGCCGGCGGGTGCACTCGAATCAGCGTGCGTTCGCGTAAATTCGGACGACGCCAATAAAAATAATGAAAGTTCTTATAATCTGCTTTTTCGAGTGGCACTTGAACAGCGAACTAAAGTCGAGATTATTATTTGTTTTCCACTTTCGATTGCACTCGATTCCAATTTGGCTTGCGTTTCATAAAGAAATCATAAAAGTATGCCAATAAAAATTTTATTTTATAGCATTACGCGAAAATTTTATTTTCCGGATAAAATAAAATAGCGGTCGTCGATGCCGAAGCGACGACGTTCAATTGTTTTGCAGCTGTCAAACTGCTTAGTGTGAGTGTCAAACTGTCAAACTTACCTTAGATACGATGACAAACGCCGGTATCCATAACAACTTAGCACGGAAGATTAAGCGGAGATTCTGAAACAAAAGAGTTTAAATTAAATAGACGAATAACGTCAGGTGTGAGTGATGTATTTTGGGGGGAAAAAAGTTTTAATATAGACAATCTTGAGGAATAAACGTAAAAATACGAATAAAACATTGTTTACAAAAAAATAAAAAAAAACGCGGTAATTTTTCAAATAAATTTCTTGAGGCAATTTGTCAATGTGTCTCGTGCAAGGTTTTATATGAGCAGAAATGAGAGAAAGTATAAAAATACGAAACTTAGGGTGGTCGGTTCGACTCTAAAAACTCCATATTTAGACAAAATTGTGAAAATTTCAACAGAGAATATAAATCAGTGCGAGAGATTGCCAACCGTGTATCCAACATTGTAAAGTATCCCGGGGGACGTGAAAACGCATTGCTACCAACTTCGCGGATGCAAATCTGCCGTAAAACCACTAATACCTCTTTTCAAGCCTCCGTTAAGGGATGTGTACAAAGTTGCCTGACAGATTTATGATACTCTTCAATACGCACGGGATATGAAAACTGTGACTACTCTCCTTCTGTTCCTTCACTTCGAGCATCTTCTCTTTACCGAGTTTCAAATTTGTTTTTAACTAGTTAAGAAAAGTAATAAATTTATAAAAGGTTTTCCGAGTGCGTTGTATTAAATGTTTATTTACGACCATTTGTAACTTTTTAACTTATCGCTCTCATAACCTCTTTTCGTTCCGCGCCCTTATCGATGCCCCGTGACAAACTACCCTCCTCGAACGACACCTTCTTGGGCGCCTCCAGCGCGCCTATAACTTTTTATAATTTTTATCTGCTAAACTTTAAATAACAGCGGCCTTCATATACAACGCCAAGCGCCATCTGTCTTTCTCGCTCGCAGCTATTTATAAGTAGTGCAACTTTAAACTCCAAATAATATTCAATTTGCAATCATATTGATTCGGAACATCTGCATTGCATTCTTTTAAATTCATGTTAACCCGACGGCTTCGCGGTCGATTATTCTGCACGCTGTCATCTTATATTTCGAAACGTATCATCGGAATTACCATAAAAGTTCCCTTAGAAAAATTTTCAGTTACACTGCATTTAAGAGCATTTTGCACGACATGTCACTTCCTTCCTTTATACATCAGTGTGAATTGTTCACTTCTGTTTAACCATCGGTGACTTTATTTGACACTTTGCTCGGTATAAACATACTTCTGAAAGTACTTTTTAGTATTCTCGATTTGTTGGAACAAAATATTAATAATAAAATCTTTTATTCATAATGGCTTATTTTGAATTTAAAAGTTTAGTTGGCAGGCTTGCTGGAAAAAATTGTAAGAAAAGAAGATTACTTCACTTGTCTGTCTGATAGTAACTGTTACTATCTGTCTGATACTGCTGTTAGGTGTACAAATATACTGCCGTACTGATTTACGCCCCCCCCCTCTGCTACTATACATATACAGTATTGCTAGAACCGATAGTGGGTTTTGACTAAACATATCATTTTATGAAAGATTTTTCAGCTAGATTACCTCGGTTGTTTGCCATTACTTGATGAGAGAAGACTGCTAGAAAAAAATTTCTTCAGCATCAGACCGTAACCGTTCTTCATCAAAACTCTATTAATTTAAAAAAAATATTGTTAAATTAACAGGGTTCTGCGGCTTAAAGGCCGCACCGACTTTAATTATACTTTATTACCATTAATTCTTTTTATTAATTTAAAATGAAGGAATCGGAAGTGATTTAAGAAAAACCAGATATGACAATTAATATTGTCGTGTTTTTAAACGTTAAAAACATTATTTTATTATTTTGTAGTTTATTATAAAGTTTATTTTGTTTTAAATTATTTATTTGAAAACATTATACATACAAAATTTATTTATTGTTGTAAAAATACTACGTTGGCAATGACAATCAGGCTTCGACGAGGTTAGCCTTGGTAAGACGCCGGTGAGCCTCTAAGGCGATGGGAGTGTTCATTCCCCGCTAAGTTATTATTCTGATTTTCGATTGATTTATTAATAAAATATGAAATTAATTTTGAGTTTGAAATTTTTTTTTAATTAAGTGGAAGTGCTAATTGAAGAAGAATTTAGAAAAATTAGAAGTTTTTGGGTGATTGTGAAGTATTCACAAGCAAATTTGTTTAACCGGCGCCGCCAGTTGCAGGACACACGTGCAGTTTCCAACTCCACATAAGGTAATAAGTTTAGCATTACCAAAACATTTATTCAGCACGTTTAAAAATTTAAAAGATAAACATTAAATTGTAACAAAGAAAGATACGAAAAATAACATTTAAAATTAAAATTAAAATTTTGAAAAGTCTCATAGCTTTTCAATTAAAAATAAGTGTACCCCAGCGAGATGGATTTTACTGGAGTAGATATAAATAAAATTTTATTTTCAAATTTTTAATAGCTGGGGGCATTGCAATATGTATAAAAAATTAGATTTTACTGGTTGTGCGGCCTGAAGGCCGCACTGATCATCATTCTTCCGTAATATTACAATTTTTTTAAGTTGACATTTTAAAACAAACTAACCTTAGGTACGTTATGTAATAAAAGACTCAAAAAAAAATTATTTTTATACATAGCACTCGATTGCAAAGATCGTGCGGCGCAAAGGCCGCACTGATCCTTTACTCTCCCGTAACCTTACAATTTTTTGAAGTTGGCTACTTGAAACTACTAAACCTAAGTACGTTTTGTAAGGAAAGATCTAATAAAATATTCATTTTTATACATGGATTGCCGCCCGAAGGCCGCACTGACTTGTAGTTTATTAACTTTAATATTTCTTTTTAATTCAAAATAAAATAATCGCAATTGATTTACAAAAAAAAACAGATATAACTCCTTATTATAATTAAAAAAATTAAATTACCCTGATTGTGCGGCCTGAAGGCCGCACTGACACATCATTCTCACGTAATATTACAATTTTTTTAGATTGGCACCTTGAAGCAAACTAAACAAAGTAAAACTAAGACACTTTGTTGTAATTAAAATTTTTTGTACTTTTAGTACATAGTACTCGATTGTACAGGTCGTACGGCCTAGAGGCCGCACTGACCCGTTACTCTCCAGATATTTTACTTTTTTTTGATGTTGGTTACTAAAAATAATCTAAACCTAGGTAAGTTACATCAGGAAAAACCCGATAAGAAATTAATTTTTATACATAATTACTAATTAATACTAGGTGCGTTACGTAAGAAAAACCCCATAAATAAGTTTTTTTATTCATAGTACTCAATTGTCAAGGTGTGCAGCCTAAAGCTCGTAGTGACCCGTCGCTCTATTGTAACTGCATAATTTTCTGAGATTGGCAACCTACAACAAAGGCAAGGAAAGACTCGATAAGCAATTAGTTTTATTAGTTTGTCTAGTTGTGCGGCCTCTAGGCCGCACTTACCAGTCGCTCTCCTATAACCTTTTAATTATTTGGGGTTGCTAACTTACAATGATTCTATTGAAAGTACGTTACAAAAAAATAAAAACACATGGCTTTTTATTATGCAAAAGAGAAGAAAATAAGAGCAGATTGCCCATGCTGTGCGGCCTGATAGCCGCCTTTAATATAATCCAATCCTAGGTGTGCTACATAAAGAAGGACAAACAGAAATAAATTTTCATATGCAGTTTTTGATAGTTCAAGTGGCGCAGCTTGAGAGTCCCACTGACCACTTACTGCTTGATACATCTCAATTTTGTTAGGTTGGTAACTGAAAATGAACTAACCGAAAGTATATTACGAGCAGAAAAAGAAGTAAGGCTCCTTATTACATAAGAAAGTAAAAAAAAACTAAATTAGTTAGAAGCAAGCCAATCTTCTTTACGTTACCTAAGGAAAGAGACAGAAGTGGGTTTTTTATGTTGCGCTCGATTGTGTAAGTTCCGCGGTCTGAAGGCCGCACTGACCAGTTACTGTCCCGTATCTTTTCAATATTGTTAAGTAGGTAAGTTATGCTGAACAAATAAAAGCACATGTTTTTTTAATTTAAAAAAAAATAATAAAGCAAACTATATTGCTCAACTTGCGCGGCCTAGAAGCCGCAAAACCTGACGACCCATGTGATGGTTACATCATTTACAAATTTTCTTTAAATTTAATAGTTTAATAATCCAAAATTTTAAAAGAGGCCAAGTTTCTCTTGCCGTCTATAACCAACCTAAAAAAATTCAGAAGGTTATGAAATAGTGATGAATCAGTGCGGCCTGAAGACCGATGATAATGGCTGATGAAGGTTGACAATGGGAAATTTCTTCGGAGTAATTAACAGTACAGTAAAATTTTCCAATTCATGTAATGGCTACATCATCTACAAATTTTTTATTTTGTTGTTTATTAGTAAAAATTTTGGAGAAAGGCTAAGCTTTTCTTGTTTTCTATGTTGAATGCAGCTGCTGATGGTCAGTGCGGCCTTTAGGCCGCACAACATGTGCAATCAAGTTGTATAGCAAAGAACCGTTCCTGTCTTTCTTTTTGAAGGTACCAACCTAAAATATTAAGAGATTACGAAACGGTGATTACGAATCAGTGCGGCATGAATGCCGGTGATAATGGCTCATGAAGGTTGACAATGGGAAGTTTCTTCAAAGTCATTTTGAACCGGCGTTCATGTAATGGCTGCATCATCTACAATTTTTTGAATTCAATAATTTTGTAGTGCAAAATTTCAGAGAAAGCCAAGCTTCTATTGCCAGCTACGATGAACGTAGCTAGTGATGGTCAGTGCGGCCTTCAGGCCGCACAACCTGTTTAATCGAGTAAAGTAGAGTATAGTAAAGAACCGCGTCTGTTTTTCTTTTAAAAATTCTCAACCAGAAAAACTTAGAAGGTTACGAAACAGTAACAAATCGGTGCGGCCTGAAGGCCGGTAAAAATTGCCAATGAAGGCTGATAATAAAAAATTTCTTTGGAGTAATTTCAAAATAGTACTTTGCAATCTATGTCATGGTTACATAACTTACAATTTTTTTAAATCTTCTTTTGCAGGCTTCTTTTGCCTGCTATGAAGAATACAATTGGGTACGGTCAGTGCGGCCTTCAGGCTGCATAAACTGTTCAATAAAGTAATATAGTAAAGATCCGTGCCGGTCTTTTCTTTTGAAGTTACCCACCAGAAAAAATTAGGAGATAAAAAAATGACAAAAAAATGACGGATCAGTGCGGCCTTCATGCCGCACAACCTGAGCAATCTAATTATAATGGAATTCCAAAGATGTTGTTATTCTAAAATTCTTTTATTTCTCTAAACCGGTTATCTCTAATCTCAAAATATCTAGATTTAAAGAGTAATGTAGTTTTTTGGTGTGCGGCCTACTGCAGCACAACTGCATCAATTACGTACCAGAAAGTCAATGCGTGCAAGTGAAAGGTTGCACATCCTGTGCGAATTTCAAGAAAATAAATCAAAGAAATAAAGTAGCTCGTAAATCCAGCAATTATTTGGTTTAAAATCAGAAATTAAAGCAAAACCACGAAACGTCATCCGAGCAATATCCGTAAGTCAAATTAGTAAAATTGTACGGAAAATTTATTTTTTACGTCAAAGTGAATGAACTTCGGTGGTAAATAATTGGAATTAAACCATAAATAATTCCCCGATTGAAATTCGCCCCGATAAATTTGTTGGCAACAAAATTTTTGATCTCATTATTTCTTAGCAAATCTAAATTAGAAAATTGCGTTAAATTTTAATTAAATGTACAAGAAATTATTTGTCGAAGATAAGCAGCTCGCGTTTGATTATCGCATCGTAACTGGAGAAATTGCGAATTAGAAAAAGTAATCTTTGCCGAGCAATTTATAAAACAAACTCTCCTAGTAATTGTTGTAATATTTTTCATTACTAAAATTTACTCTGAAAACTTGACGAGAGTTGGATGTAGGAGATGCTCCTGCCCTAACAAATCGGCTTTAAAATTTAGCTCCCTTTTTTTACTAAGTATCCGAATTTTAGTGCTTTCGATCGAAGAAGCCTATAAATTACATTTACGTTTTCGAGGCCTCTGCGACATTCGAAATTGGGAGTTCTTAACATCAGTTGGCTGCTTGGTTGCGCAAATATGATGTATGATCCTCCCGAGTCCTAACAAAATTACTGTCAAAATAATGGAAAGGATTGCTATTAACGTGTTTTAGGTTTGTTTTTGCAGCGAGGGGTAACTTTATGGGCGTTCACGTTTACCGATATTAGATTATCATCCCCCTGGTTATGGAACTATTAATTATGTAACACATTGCAAATTCCCTTACATTATTTGCTTTATATTAACTCCCAACAATAATTACTATTGACGATGAACATAAAAAAATTTTATCGCCGCGCAATTCGCTCGAAATTTTAATTTTGACCCCGAAATTTATTGCAGAGCCCCTAAAAATTGTTTAAATACACAAAGCGAATAGAAAATGAACACAACATCATGTTGCATGACATACAAAGCGAGGGAACGTGACTCAAGGAACTAACATCTCCATTATATTTCAACATGCAACCCCATTTTTAAAAAACCCAAAAAAATGTCGAACGAATAACTTTAATATTTTATACAGCTATGTGGTTTTTAAAAATTGTTATTTGAACGAAGCGGGCATTATACGTTTTTCATTTCAAATATGCAGGAAGTTAAGCAGGATAATAGATTGAGCCAGGGCTGGACTAGCTCCTACATTTTTAAATCAACGAATTTATTTGAAAGTCTTTTCACTAATCCAAAAATTGATGTAAACCAAAAACACCATTAAATATTTTTTAAATTTTTGTTATTTTTATACCGATGGTCTAATCAAGACCATCAACCCTTAATATCTCGAAACCGAGTTTTAAGTCCGCAGTGGTAATATTCCAACTCCTTACTGAAAATCACATTTTTCACTTTCTAACGAAATTTTCTCTAAAAATTTGCATTATAGATTTCTTTTAAACCTTTTAGTCAGTGCCCGTTGGTACCGCTGGACAGGGTCGACATCAGGATAAACTCGGCGCTTTATAATTTTAAGCCAAGGTAGTTTGGTGTGTAAAGAATCCCCCCCTCCCCCCAAAAGAATAATTTAACTTCTAATTATTTTTTCAAACTACCAGAAATGCAGAACCAAATAATACAAAATTGTAATTCAATCTAATTAGGAATTTTTTTATACAAGCAAAATTAATCATATCTGATAAAACACTTTTCCATCCTTGGAGAGAAAAAGTAGTTTTTCGTATGAAGAACTTTAAATTTCATCAGAAAATCTCTTTGTTAATGTTTTAAATTAAAACTAGCAATTTTGTAACGAAATTTTGTCTAAAAATTTTCATTACATATTTCTTTTAATTTCTTTAGTCAATGCTCGTTGGTACCGCTGGACAGGACGATAAAATTTGATTATCTTGAATTTATTCAAGATAAGCAGTCCGGTGGAAGTCAGTCGGTCAGTCAACATCAGGACAAACTTAGCGTTATATAATTTTAAGCCAAGGTAATTTGCTGTGTAAAGAGATTATCCCCCCCCCCCCGAGTATAATTTATTCCAAATTAAACATCTAATTATTTTTTCAAACGACTAGAAAAATTAAGAACTAATTAATCCAAAATTGTAATTTAATGTAAGGATTTTTTTATACAAACAAAATTAATCATATCTGATAAGACACTTTTCCATCCTTGGAGAGAAAAAGTACGTTTTCGTACAAAGAACTTAAAATTTCATCAGAAAATCACATCCTTGTTAATGTTTTAAATTAAAACTAGCAATTTTGTAACGAAATTTCGTCTAAAAATGTTCATTACATATTTTTTTTTTAATTCTTTTAGTCAGTGCTCGTTGGTACCTCTGAACAGGACGAAAAAAATTGAAAGTGTGCGAAGTATTCAAAATAAGCAGTCCGGTGGAAGTCAGTCGGTCAGTCGACATCAGAACAAACTCAGCGCTTTATAATTTTAAGCCAAGGTAATTTGGTGTGTAAAAAAATATCCCCCCCCCCCGAGTATAATTTATTCCAACTTAAACATCTAATTATTTTTTCAAACGACCAGAAAAATAAGAACTAATTAATACAAAATTGTAATTTAAACCAATTAGAGATTATTTTTATAATATAAACAAAAATAATCATATCTGGTGAGACACTTTTCCATCCTTGGAGGGAAAAGTACTTTTTCGTATAAAGAACTTCAAATTTCATCAAAAAATCACATTTTTCTTAACGTTTTTAATTAAAACTGGCTACTTTGTAACGAAATTTTGTCTAAAATTTTGTATTACCGATTTTTTTTAAACTCTTTAGTTAGTGCCCGTTGGTACCGCAGGATAGAACGAAAACATTTGAAAGTGTGCGAAGTATTCAAGATAAGCAGTCCGGTGGAAGTCAGTCGGTCAGTCGACATCAGGACAAACTCAGCGCTTTATAATTTTAAACCAAGGTAATTTGGTGTGTAAAAAAATTATCTCCCCCTCCTCCCGAGTATAATTTATTCCAAATTAAATATCTAATTATTTTTTTAAACTACCAGAAAAATAAAAACTAATTAATACAAAATTGTAATTTAAACCAATTATAGATTTTTTTATATAAACAAAATTAGTCATATCTGGTGAGACACTTTTCCATCCTTGGAGGGAAAAGTACTTTTTCGTATAAAGAACTTCAAATTTTATCAGAAAATCACATCTTTATTAAGGTTTTAAATTAAAACTAGCAATTTTGTAACGAAATTTTGTCTAAAAATTTTTATTACATATTTCTTTTAATCCCTTTAGTCAGTGCTCGTTGGTACCGCTGGACAGGACAAAAAAGTTTGAAAGTGTGCGAAGTATTTAAGATAAGCATCCGGTGGAAGTCAGTCGGTCAATTGACATCAAGACAAACTCAGCGTTTTATAATTTTAAGCCAAGGTAATTTGGTGTGTAAAGAAATTACCCCCCCCCCCCAGAATATACTTTATTCTAAATTAAACATCTAATTGTTTTTTCAAACGACCAGAAACTAATTAATACAAAATTGTAATTTAAACCAATAATTAGGAATTTTTTTATAAGGTAAACAAAATTAATCGTATCTGGTGAGACACTTTTCCATCCTTGGAGGGAAAAGTACTTTTTCGTATGAAAAACTTCAAATTTCATCGGAAAATCACATTTTTCTTAACGTTTTTAATTAAAACTACCTTTTTTGTAAAGAAATTTTGTCTAAAATTTTGTATTACAAATTTTTTTTAATCTTTTTAGTCAGTGCCCGTTAGTACTGCTGGGCAGAGCAAAAACATTTGAAAGTGTGCGAAGAATTCATGAAAAGCAGGCCGATGAATGTCAGTCGACATCAGGCCAAATACAGCGTTTTTTAATTTTAAAACAAGGTAACTTGATGTGTAAGAAATTATCTCTACACCCCCCTTCCGCCCGAGCATAATTTATTTCAAATAAAACATCTAATTCTCTTTTCAAACGACCTAAAATGCAAAACAAATGCAAAAAACTAAATGAATTGATTTTTAATTGAAATTACAAAAAAAATTATATCTGATGAAGCACTTTTCCATCCTTGGAGGGAAAAGTACTTTTTCGTATAAAAAACTTTAAATTTTACAGAAAATCAAATTTTGTTAATGCTTTAAAATAAAACTAGCAATTTTGTAACGAAATTTTGTCTCAAAACTGGCATAATAGGTTTCTTTTAATCCTTTTAGTCAGTGCCCGTTAGTACCGCTAGACAAAACAAAAACATTTGAAAGTATTCGAAGAATTCAAGAAAAGCAGACCGATGAATATCAGTCGACATCCGCCCAAATACAGCATTTTTTAATTTTAACACAAAGAAACTTGATGTTTAAGGAATTACCTCTACCCCCCCCCCCGAGCATAATTTATTTCAAATAAAACATCTAATTCTATTTTCAAACGACCTAACATGCAAAACTAATGAAAAAAACTAAATAAATTGATTTTTAATTGAAATTACAAAAGAAATCATAGCTGATGAAGCACTTTTTCGTCCTTGTAGGGAAAAGTGCTTTTTCTTATGAAGAACTTTAAATTTCACAGAAAATCACATTTTTGTTAATGTCTTAAATTAAAACTAGCAATTTTGTAACGAAATTTTGTCTAAAAATTGACACTACAAATTTCTTTTAATCTTCTTAGTCAGTGCCCGTTGGTACCGCTGGACAGAACGAAAACATTTGAAAGTGTGCGAAGTATTCAAGATGAGCAGTCCGGTGAAAGTCAGTTGACATCAGGTCAAACTCAGCACGTTATAATTTTAAAGCAAGGTAACTTGATGTGTAAGGAATCCCCCCCCCCCCCAAAATAGTTTATTGAAAATAAAACTTATAATTTCTTTCGTAAACGACCAGAGATGCACAACTAATTATAAAATTTTAATTTAATCTACGGAAAACTTGTAAATTACAAAATTTATCAATCTGATGATGAGCCACTTTTCCTTCCTAGGAAAGAAAAGTACTTTTTCTTGTTCTTTAGTCCTGTAGTCTTTAGACTTTAGTCTACTTCTGAATCATTAGCTTTTTTTTCTGTCGAGAAAAGTTTCAGCATTTAGACCCCACGGCTGCTTCAGCCGTATTGGGAAATACCGGTAACCCTGTTTTACATAGTTTATGGTGGAAAATATGTACTCAGGGAGACCACCGGCTTTACGTGCCCTCCGAAGAACAAAAACGATCATAAAAAGTTTAGCCTTTCCCTGAATTCGAACCGGGTACTTTAGTGTCAGCAGTTATTCGGCTAACATACTAAACTGTCTTTAACTAATTTCACTTAGTTTCAAGAAAAACCAAAGAGATTTTTGAAAAAGTGTTTTGTAAAAACAATTATTTTACTTTCCTGAGGCCAGCGACTGACAGTATAGATTATTTTAGTACTGCTCTCAATGACGTAAATTGCATACCACCCAGACACTCGAGAAGCTCTATAATTAAGCTCTACAACTATAATTTTGTATTTTTTATTCTATTCGACGATTAGAGCAGTTTGAGAAATAGAGGTCTAACAGAAATAAAACCAGCTCTCAGCTTTACAATTTTTTTGAAAGTTTTATCTTTTTGAATTATATACACAACAAAGTCGACATCAGAAACTAAAAATTTTGCTGTTTTGGACAAAAATTTAAAAAAGAAATTTTTTAAGAAGAAAAAGTTAAGTTCAATTGTCTTTCAGTATGGTTTTACCAAGTAAGTGAGCCTAGAGACCTATATATTTTTAGATCCGTAATTTTTGAGATCGAGCGGCTTCAGGGATATTTTTATTCGCATTAACTTTTGTTATTTTCTTAAATCTTACATAATAACAAATCTGATTTAATAATATTTCTGAACGTAACAGCTTTGGTAGTAACGTACAAATTGAAAATTTATACCAAAAAATACTTGTATAACATAAAGAAACAACAGCCAATAGAAAAATCGCGTTACATTTTTGGGTCTTTTGCGCTAATGTTTTTGTTCTGGACTACAATTTTGAATTAGAATAAAAACTACTGCTTAACATGGGTTCAGAACCCTATAAAAGGTTTTTTTAGATAAATTACACTTCAGGAAAAAAATTTAGGTTAGGTTACATTTATAATTAAAAATAAAATGTATCCAATTAGTTAGAGGCATTAAAAAAAGAAAATCAAATAATAAACTTTTGTTTTTAAGTAATTTGTTTTAAATATTGACCTAAAATTTTAGGTTAAGGTTCATCGCGATAGGAAACAATTGCCAAACAGTCACCTATGCAACCCAATTAGCATTTGTTTATGATTGTTGCTTTTTTGTTTTCATATTTGAGATTTGGAACTAGGCGGTACTTTAATTTGAAACTTTTAGATTTCCCATTTGTTTTTTCACTTTTTGAGTTTTCATTATTTATTATTCGATTTGTATAATAATTACATGTGTAATCAATTTTGTGTTTACTGTTAAGCTAGAACTTTTTACAAGAAACAGTTTTTTGGTTAAAAAAAAGCAGTTTAAGCTGTAATAGGCACTAGAAAGATGTAAAAAATTCTTAATATTTTAAAACTAAAAAACAAAAATTTCAGGCGGAAAACCCGGTAAAACAAAGTCGACGTTTTGAAATCTACGAATTTCATTTAATTTAAAAACAAAAATTTTTTGTCAAGTACGTGCGACGGCGTTTGGTTATCAAATCATGAATCACGGAGAATTACCGTAAAGTGAGGCTGAATCTACTGTTGGGTTTAGAAGTCCCGGAGGAAGCAAAGAACGATGATGAACTTTGATCTACTCTGCTTGTTACAACATAAAATTTATGTTGAAGCGTTTCACCTGCATTTTTAAGTCTAAATTGCTTTTCAAATATATTTTTAATTAGTATGACAAATTTTTATCCTCAGAACGAAAATTTAAATTTTTCACAATCCTCGTGCGCTTTTTATTCCCTGCGGTTTACGCAGGCAAGCAAATATAATTTTTTTACGGAATTATAATAATAATTTCAACTCTTTAAAATAACGCAAGCGAGAGTATATTTTATTTTAACTACATCTTCTGTCCAGTGGGATCCTGTCAAGATTCACGCAGGATAACCGTGAATGTCCTCCGGGATTGGAGAAGTACACAAAAAAATAGCTCAAAATGCTTGAGTCAAGCAAACATCAGAGATTTGGAAAAATATGAACTGACGTGAAGGGTCGACCCAAATATCTGTAACTCTTTAAGTTGTTAGAGAATGTAGCAGGTTTCCTATATAGCATTCGAACACATTTTATTTATTTTTTTTATTAGCTGTGCCGTTTAATTCCCCATTCTGTGAAATTTTCACGCGCCACGTTTTCGAAAACACAAATAGAAATCAAAATGTTTTATTTGACTTTTTTTATTAACGCTTAAATTTCTGCAAAATGCGAGATTTTTTACAGAAATATTTAAAAAGCTGTTATTTGTTTTTATTTTCAAAATTTAATTTTTTTAAAATGTTTCAAAATATATGTATCTAAAATTTTCTATAAAACTTCAAAAATACAGTAAAAGAAATTAAAACCTAACTGCAACCTATTTTGTCACCCACAAAACACAGAATAACTCAAGTAGAATAGATGGAATGAATTACCTGATCATCCTAGCGAATTAAACTTGTTTTGTTGGATTAACTCCTTCAGGGCATCCCAGATGTTACTTTCCTTTTTTGTTAAACAGTTCCGTATTCAAAGTAGTCTCAACTTTGATTTGATTTTAGCTTTTGAAATTGTAACTTTAGCAGGAATATTATATTGCAAATAATAAAAAAAGATCTGTTAACCTGACAGTTGTATGTCAAGAATGTTGCTAAATAAGAGAGATCTGCAAGCCCAGTTAGTTTATCAGGCTAGAAATTGTTTTTATTAAAATTATAACTGCTAAAAAAATATAGGTGGATGTTTCACACAAAAACCTAATTGAAACACGTAAAATCTTTCTTTTTAAGCAAAATACTTTAATAAAACATGGGGTTCTTAACATTTTATCTTTCAGCCAAATCTGAAAGGCTGCAGATCCGAAATAAATTTATCGAGGTTTTGTTTTAGATTTAACTGCATTGCAAAGTTTAACATTTGCGATTGTTGATGTCGTGTAAATGTCAGCCTTTTGGATGACGTCGCTTATGATATTCACTTTATTAATTATAAATTTTAGTAAACTCTTAGATTGACCTAAATTTTGACGTCGGCGCTGACGAAATACATTTTAACCTTTTTTTTCCACATGAGCAGCATTAACAACGTTTACAATCTATAATTTCCAAAATAACTTTACAAAATCACAGGCCCATAGATTCCATAAGTTGTGCGGCCTAAAGGCCGCACTGACATATAATCTGCCATTTATTTAGATTGGTAAATTAAAATAAACCAATCACTGGTGCATTATATGAATCTAAAAACTCAATCGAATAGTATTTTGCTTAATCTCTGTTTGCAAACGTTCCTCAAAGTAGTAAATTGCACGAAAGTAACAGCAGCGCTTAGATTAAGGTAAATGTTGACGTTCGCGCTGACGAAATACATTTTAACCTCTTCTTTTCCACATCAGGAGTATTATCAACTTTTACAATCTAAAATTTACAAAATAACTACAAAATCACAAGCCTATAGATTACATAATTTGTGCGGCCTGAAGGCCGCACTGACAATTAGTCTGCCGTTTATTTAGATCGGTGAATTAAAGTGAACCAATCACTGGTGAATTATTATGACTTTAAAAACTCGATCGAATAGTATTTCACTTAATTTCTGTTTGTAAACGTTCATCAAAGTAGTAAACTGAACGAAAGCATCGGCGTTTAGATTAAGGTAAATGTTGACGCTTGCGCTGACGAAATAAATTTTAATCCTTCCTTTTCCACATCAGGAGCATAATCAAGGTTTACAACCTATAATTTCCAAAATAACTTAACAAAATCACAGACCCATAGATTACATAAGTTGTGCGGCCTGAAGGCCGCACTGACACTTAATCTATCATATATTTAGGTCGGTAAATTAAAGTGAACCAATCACTGGTGCATTATTATGACTCTAAAAATTCGATTGAGTACAATTTTGTTTAATCTATGTTTGTAAACGTTCATCAAAGTAGTAAATTGCACGGAAGCAGCGCAAGTTTGAGAATTAATCGATTAAACTTCTTTGCGTGCATTGATTAGTTTTAATAAAGATTACACCTTGTAAATCTGCAAATCTTCGCTAATCCTGCAGATTTTAATTTTTCTCTTCTAAAACTTATAAAACTTCCATATTCGACCTAAAGTCGTCGGGTCAACGACTCTAAATGTAAAAAATAATTAAAAAAAGCTAATAATAATAATAATATTGTCTTCAGAAGGCGGTAACTTGTCGCATCCTCCGTATTCAACACCTATAGTCCTCTCTTCTAAACGATAATGTGTTTTGAAAAGATGAAGGATAACCGAATAGCGGAGGTCTGAGGTATAAAATATTTTTCCGTACCTCACTGATAGAATGAGGGTATTCAACCCCCCAGACGAAACTTTTCCCTTCTGAATGAGTAAAAGGCTCTTATTTAATAAAGTTATTCGTAAAATACACACACAAACCTTTGCTTTTTCAAACCGGGGGGTCTGGGGGGTATGGAATACCCCCCAGTACTGAACTAATTACATTTAATAAAATTATTGTTGTAGTTATCATGGTAACTAATCGTCTACTTTGCAGACATTATGAATTAAAAGAATAAAATATTTGCACTTAAAAAAATATTTCATAAAATCCTTGGGATATCTGCGGAGGGGAGGGGGGTATCACATAACCATTTAAGACCAATCGATGACTGATAAGAGGTGATAATAATCGCCGATAATTATAATAATACAACGTTAACTGGTTATCTTTTGTAACCCGAAGCGTTGCTCAGACCGCTAAAATCAGAAACAAAAAACTGCAAACCATAAAAACAAAATTACTTGACCGCTTTAGTTCTTTATTTTCCGTTAAATTTGGTTTTCAGCTCTGATTTTGTTTCTTATTGATTTTGATCTTATTGATGTACCTAGTCTTGGTAAAAAAAGTTTTAAAACAAAAATAGTCATAAGAGACTTAAAATAATTAGATTTATTTTGATTTCTTGCGTTTCGGGAATGTTTTGCATTTTAACTTTTAACAAACATTAATCAAAAATATATAAAATAGCTGGTATTTCGTGTAAGAAAATTGAGATGAGATTTTAAAGTTGTTAATATTTTTGCGACTTTAAAAACAAATTTAAAATGTTAACTTTTAAGAAAGTTCGACTATATTACACTTGAATCAAGCTTCCAAACTTGCACACAACTTTCAAATTGCAATGAAGGCGCTGACAAGTGTAGGTATCCAAAAAAACTACCTTTTCAAATCACAAGTAACTTGACAAATTTTTGCAAAACAATTTAAAAACTTTAATTAAGTCGGAGGGTAGCGAGGACGTTTTCTTAAGCGGATTAAACGGAAGCTTTTGATTTAAACCTACAAAGAGCGCGGTTTTAAATTAATTTTTATGAGCATTTGTTTTTGATATTGTTGAATTTGCTGTTTTGCTTGTACATCTAAATTTAAATACCTTTTTGATCTGTTTATGTTTATGCTATGTGACAAGTGACATTTTTGTATGGAAAACGCTTATCAAAGCTTGTAGTTATATTTTAAAATTCTTCATTACATTTTGTTCTTTAATATTACCTTTTCAAATGAAAATGTTTGAAAAAATGAAAATGTCTAACCTACGTTGAAAAATTAATCGAAGCGTTTTCTGGTATTTGTGTTTTAGCAGAACGATTAGATGAAAAATTAAAGCCATAAAGACTTTTCAGGATTCGAGGTCAGACAAACACAGTAACGGATTTTCATTCATCTCTATTAATTTTATACCTTCAGTTACGTTATCGAGCTTCAGCCTGCGGTGACATAAGTTTGGTCAATTTTTATAGCACTGTAAACTTACTTCAATTCGTTTTCCGTCTCCAAATTGCAGATAAAGTTTGCGTTAAAAATTTTATTTGTTTGGTCAAGTTTTGATGTTAAACTGGGGGAAAAGTTCAAAATAATGTTTCAACTGCAAGCCCGATGAACGGGAAAGAACGCGAAGGGGGAGCGTTTGGTAAAAAATGTACTTTTTCAATTAAGACGAAACTGTAAGTACAAAAATTCTTACGACTACAATTTAACAACTTTGAAAGAACCAAAATATGTAAATCAGCAATTACCATATTCATACTAGAAAATAGCATGAGAGAGTTAAACTTTTCTCTCCAATCTTCATAAAACACTCAACTCGGAAGTATATATTTTATATAACAAAACAAGACCACGAAAATTAATAAAATTTAGATTTATTTCCGTTCTTTTTTTGTTGAAACAATTAACACCCAAATTATAGAGCACCCAAAAAGTACAAGAATTAAACAGGAATCGGAGAAGTCAACAAAGAGAGCAGGAGGTGCAACAGAAAACAACAAACACAAAAATAAATAATTCAAAGAGAAAGCAACTTAAGATGCAATCAAAGTTTCCAACTTGCATAAAACAAAGTTTAAGTTGGCACATAAAAAATTAACAACTGGGACTACCTGAAGAACACAGAGTATACAAAATTAAACAAGGAGTAGAACTAACAAATTGGTTAAGTAGATACACTATCTTAATTAGAGCAAAATTCTGTATCGGGAAAGCACAGAATCGAGAAATGAATAAATCAAATGGAGATCAGTGAATAAAGGACCTGTGCTGTAAGTGCGGTCCGGTTTACAAGGGTCGGTAAATAGACTTATTCATTCAACAATTAATAATTTCTAAATTACTAAATCGACTTTAGTGTTTCTGCATTTTTCTGGAAGCCAAAAAGCGGCCTAGAAAATCTGCATTTGTAATTTTCGCAATAAAAAGCATTTTCATCGATTAAAAACTGAATAACTCACTTGAAAGTTACCCAATTTTAATTTTTAAAAACTTTTTGGAAAGATAATTGTTTAAACTAAAAATTCTATTAGAATAAATTTTTTGTGACACCAATCGTTCACGAGTTATCCATCGATGTAACTTCACTTGAAATATAACCTCTGCTAGATATGCAACCGTCTATACATAAAAAAATCACGTGATGTTATTACTTATTATTTTATAATTATAATATAAAATTTTATGCAGACTTTATTGGCTGCATTCTTGGTAATCCGCACAAATAATGCATCTTATACAGATTTGTTAATATTTCGTTTATTTTAAGAGGCTGTAGAACTTGGATCCTAGTGGTTTGGCCAATAAAAATCATTTATTGTTTTGTGACGTCAAAACATTTCAAGTTATTGAGTTGATATCGAGAATAATAAAGTATATAATCTGAGTAGAGCAATTCGAGTGTTATACAAAGTGCTAAAGTCAATTGTTTCTAAGTGCAAATTTATCATTTCATTACCTTAATTGAATGCTACTGTTATGTCATATGATTATATGATATTGTAGGTAATTAAACTAATGTTAGTTAGTTCTGAATTTGTGGTTAATATTCAAATAATTCAGCTATTACTGCTATTTGATTTCACATTCGACCTTATTAACACAAACATCTGAAGATATGTGATTTATTCGCCGATTATTATTAATTTTAACATTTATTTTTTTAATCGGCTAGAACTAACGGTTTTTTGTTCACTTGACGTTAGATTTTATAGTAAATTCTAAAAATCAGAGCACTGAGAGAAATAAGAGGTTTTAGAAAGATCTTTGAAAACTGCAATTTTACTCAGGTGATTGCTAATTTTTCTGCACAGTAACAAATTAAAAAGAATCACAAAAAAAGTGACTCTCTGAGTTATAACCATCAACAGATTTAAATATTTCCTAATTTTTTATTAACCTATTACAGACCAATCAAGTGTTATAACAAAAGCGAGCTTGTGTAGTTCAATAGTGGCAGCAGTGGGATTAAAATATTAAAATTAGTATTAACAAATTTCAACGTAGACCAACCGAGAAATAAAAGTGGTAATTTTGTTTTGCAACATTTTAGAATGTAAAAAGTCGTCACTCCGGGAGGGGGGGGGGGGTTACCAGATCCCAAGACAATCATTAATCTAATAGTTAAATTGATCGACTACTGATGCTAAGGACCTGAGTCGAGCCTAGAAGAAGTATTTAGATTTTCTTCTTCGTTTTTTCTGACTGCTTTTGTGCTTCGGAGGGTATGCTAAGCTAAGAAAACGGGACTTGAAGCCACTCAAATAGTGCGTTTCTTAACTTAGTCTTCCAATAAACACCGACATGCTGCAGTAATATACACAACATTGTTGCCTGCAGGGTGGATGGTCATGTAAAGTAGCTACTTAAGGCCTGTAATTTTTTACCGCTTCTCCCACATGACTAAAAGTTAGATTCGTTTAATTAATTTTAAGAAATAAACGTGGTAGTTTAAAACTATAATCAAATTAAGTTTGATCAAAGAATTCTAAATCGGGGAAAGCAATGTTGCGTTGCAGACTATACAACATATGAAGCTTAAAACTAATTAAATCTTCTTTAAATAGACAGACGATAGTTTTTCGTTTCTAGAGATACCAATTCATCCACACAAGTCTTTGATAAATTAACAAAAAAAGGAAATCTTTGAAAACTTCGACTGGAGCGAATACAAGCGAGGTATTTTCGACTTGCAGCAGCTCCTCGAACTTTTTGCTGTGGTTAGAACAGCGCTCGCATAGTTTACCAAGTTGGAATAAAAACTATAAAAAAAAAAGAAAAAGTGCAATTTTAATAAAAAGTTAACCAAATACTTAAGTATTTGAGTTATAAGTTAAAAGAACTTTTCGCACCTCCTGTAAAGGACAATGCTGTCGATAGGACGTCTAAGTAAAACTTAGTAAATTTAAGAGTCTGGTTTTAATTATTTCAACTGACTAATCGAAAAGAGACAACACCGCGCGTTAATTTTAGTTAGAAGTGGCACTTTTTGTATCATAAAGGATCCGTCGTCAAGTTTGGTAGACTAAGCGAAAAGTTGCCACTTGATATTTTCCATTGCTTTCACTAATTTTTAAAAGGATGTAACGTCGTACATGTCGCCTATTCACTTAAATTAGAAAGTAAAATAAGTTTACCCAAGAAATATCAGTGACATCAAAAGGATTTTAATATTAAAGGAACCGTACGGAATACTAAGAGAGCTTCCACTAATTTTTCTTCAAAATTAGTCAACAGGCAATATGCAAATACGTAATAATTGCGAGCTTTCCATTTCATTATATTTGAGCAATGTCAAGTTAACTTTGTAAGCACAAACGTAACTTCGCACAAACATCAAGTGCAGTGTAAGAGGAAGAGGACGAAAAAACTTAATTTTATGCGGTAAAGGAAGACTAAAATAATGTTCGTACGATATGTAGGAGGATAATTTCATTATTAACTTTTCTACTTCGAGTAGATGACGAGGATTTTATTACCATCTTAGGAATTAATAAAAAGGAGTTTTGAATGCATAAATAAGGTAAGGTAAGATATACACTGCAAAATTAATCAAGGAAGCTATCCGGGGATATAAAGCACCGAAGTGGAGAACGACGACACTAAACAACTACAGTAGTGACAATGCAGATTTACTCCGCAGCTGTTGTTGCAAACTTCTGTTTCAAAATAATAAGGAAAGTAATTAATAGACAAATTAAGGAAACTACTGCTATACTTTGTTAACAATAAAACTAAATTGGTAATTGCTGACAGCGACGTGCTAATTTTCAAAAACTTTTTGGACTTTTCGTCAAAGTTATAATGAACTCCTATTTACATTTACAAGAATTACAACACTGCGCAAGGGTTAATATAAAAAATTATAATAAAACGTGGCACAGTAAGTGCGGTCTTTACGACGGACCGTAAATGGACTTATTCACTCACCGGTCATTAACTTCCACGGAAGTTAGCCGATTTAAATTTTTTTTGAATTTTTTAAAAATCTCATTTATCAACATAAAAAACATACAAGAAAATTTTTTTGTAGAACTTATATTATCATCCGCATAATTTAAATGTTTCTGTGGGGTTATGCAACCAGTCATACATGAAACAATGTAATCCAGATTTTTGACAGCTATCTGTCAAACATAGCTTCCTAGTTTGAAAATTTCGTAGTATTAATGAAAAACTTTATTAGCGCGTTTCGCTTTTTAGACCTTCCCCTTGTCACTCTGCGTCACATATTATAACGTAATATAATGTCACAAAAGCTAACCCCCCCCATAAAGAATTTGTTAAGATTAATTATAAAAATTACAATAAAATCGATGAATTTATTGTATTTATAAATTTGTTTTCTTTATTCTTTCGAATAAGTTTCTTATATCGTTATTGCTTTATTATTTTCATTTGGCGCTCAGTATCACCACAATTTTTTTATAATTGTAATTTTAATGTACAAGATCAAGGAATTACAAGAACTGTCAAGAAAGAGAGTCTACGCCTTCTCCTCAAGAAAATTAAGCCTGTATACATTTTTAACATGGTTTTCCTATTCTTGATCCAAAAATTTTGTCTTGAAGTATGTGATTTCTTCAGTGACGGACTTCCGATTGGCTCATTTTAAATTACCAACCTAAAAAACGTGGAAGGTTAAGTAGAGTAACTGGCCATTGCGGTCTTCAGGCCGCACAGTCTAGACAATTGAGTTTCCGAATGCTAAGCTCTATAATTTTATAATACTGTGTATATTAATTTTTTCGCTATTGCAAACGTCATCTACATGTTTAGTGCAGGCGGAACTTAAATCCCGCCTACTTCAATCCCGATTTTTTAAACACTGCACTTTTTGGTGCTGAGACTTGAACAGCAGTGTTGCCAATGTGTGCATAACTCTTCAAAGTGTGAATAATCTTAAACTGCGCCAGGAATTTGAATTGTAGACAAAAAAGTTATATCCAAGTGAAAAAAAAATATCAATTTGAATAAATTTGGCAACATTGCTTAGAAATATTTTATCGACAGTAATGACAACACTGCCGAATAGTTAACCCCGGAAAGTAAGTTTATTTTAAATTGGATTTTGTTAATTATAGTCGAATTTTACTTAAAAACAGAGACTCCTGCCTTGCAAGATGTGCTTTATAGGCGGGGCTAATCTTATGCAAACATCCAATAGAGTATCTGCAGTACATTTCTACAGTTTTTGGTTCTTTTTCACCAAAATTTTGGTAATTTACTCTCTCAAGTCACATAACTCTATTACATAATTTGTAATAAATCACTTAATAAAATAATAATAATTTTTATACATCAGTGTTACTCGATAGTCTAGTTAGGCGGCCTAAAGGCCGCACTGATCCATTATTTTGACTAAATTACTTTAAGTAAAATTTCTATTGATTTAAATACCAAATATAAATGTTTATTAATTAAATATAATACAAAACCGCATGTTTTTTGACTGTCATTCTTCGTAGCGCATCTTACATTGGCTTACTTTAAGTTCCTGACTTAATAAATATGGTAAAGCAATTTATGTGTATTTCTCTTTACGTAATGCACCTACAATTGGTTTATTTTAAGTTACCGACGTAAAAACTTGGAAAGTTTCAAACCGTAATGTATCAGTGCGGCCTTCAGGCCGCACAAACTGATCAATCTGAGTTGACTATATTACATAATTTGCTTTTTATTATTTAATACTTTGGATAATTTATAAACTTTGGATAAAACTTTGGATAATATTTTCTTCTTTGCATTAAATTTAGTTGATGCTTTTTCAAGCAAGCAGCTGCTTTATCCGTTAAACTAATGTGATAGTGTAACCATAGCGTAATAAGTAAATACATTGGAACTTGATTAACGTGCAACTTAATTAGTGTTGAACTCGAATGGTATTGAACTCGATTGATTGCCGATGCCAATCACATAATAAAATAATAATAATTTTTATACATAACTGCTACCCGATAGCACAGATTGTGCGGCCTAAAGGCCGCACTGACCAGTTACTTGGACTAAATATTAAAATGTTGAATTACTTTTTGTTTAATAACATTTCTATCGATTGAAATACCAAACATAAATTTATATTAATCAAATATAATATAAAACTCCATGTGTTCTGCTTGTGCTTCCTCGTAGCGAAGCTTTTATTGGATTATTTTAAGTTACTGACCTAACAAATATGATAATGCAATTTATGTATAATCGTCTTTACGTAATGCACCTTCAGTTGGTTTGTTTTAAGGTACCGACATGAAAACTGGGGAGTTTACGTTTTGCAATGTGTCAGTGCGGCCTTCAGGCCGCACAAACTGATTAACCTGCTGTACTATGTTATATATTTTTTATTATTTAATGTTTTGGATAGTTTATTATTTATTCCTTTGCATTAAATATTCTTAAATTTAGTTGATGCTCTTTTAAGCAAGCTGCTGCTTGATCTGTTAAACTGATGTGATAGATAAGTGAATACAGTGCAATTTCATTGGTATGAAATTTGATTATTGTCGGACCCGACTGATTGCCATTGCCAATCACATAATAAAATAATAATTTTCATATATATTTTGGTTGGTTAAAAAATTGACCAATGAAATCTTTCGATACAATCAAAATGCAAACTCAACGTAAACAATCAGAATATTTGCCAGCACATAGCCGTTACCCCGGTTCCTGTGAGCGAATGAGTGAAACCTTATTGCTAATCGAAAATAAAAAAAAACAGATGGTCACCAGCAGACATGATTATAGAAGAAGCGGACCTTTTCCGTCCGCTTCAATTACCTACTTCTCAGAAAATTGTAGTGTAGTGTAGTGGCATACACGAAGAATCAATCAGATTAAACGTTTCATAATACAATTTAAAATTCTAACTCATTTGTAAGAAAATTGACAGTAAAGTTCTATTCGATATCACAGACTGTGCGGTCTGAAGGCCGCACTAGCTCGTCATATTGACTAAATGATAAAAGTTTGAATTACTATCCGCTTAATAATACTTCTATCGATTGAAATACCAAATATAAATTTATACTAATCAAAAAATGTTTTGTTTCTGTCATTATTCCTTGTAGCGCATCTTCCATTGGCTTATTTTAAGTTGCCAACCTAAGAAATATGGACGGCTATGACGGGTATATATTATAAAAAGCAATTTATGTTTATTTTTTTTTACGTTATGCACCATAAATTAGTTTGATTTAATTTACCGATTTAAATTCAAAGAAAGTTACGAATATTAAGATGTCAGTGCGGCCTTCAGGCCGCTCAAACTGATCAACTTATTATACCATAAATATTATAAGTAATTTTTATTATTTAACATTTTTCCTTTGTATTTAATTTTCAACAATTTAATTGATGTTGTGATGATCTAGTGCCAGTCCTGAAGCAGGAATAATTCTGAGACCAGAAGTAAAATTATCGAATTTTCTTACAAAGCATTGCACTTAATTGATCGGCCAAGAAGTTTGACGAAACTTAGACTTGGTCATCTTGGAGTTCCCGAACTCTGACCTCTAAGTTTCATCTCAAAGCGAGATCGAAAGTGCATAAGGTCGGGCTGTACACTCATCTTGTACTCTTAGAAAGTAGGAATTCGAACTGTGCTAAAGGAAAGTTAACTTTCCAAATCTATGACTAAATTACGAACAAAAACTAATGCCAGCTTCATAATTATATAAATGTCAATGGGGTTGAATATCTAAAAATTTAAATAATAATCAATCTTGATTTGTTGTCATGCCAACATGCTATGACGTAGTAAAAACTAATCATTCTAATAGGTTCTGGAAAAAGTTAATTTATTTTCATATAACAAATATTAATTTTATATATCAAAAATTATAAGTATTGGTGGTTGCATATCTTGCAGGATGGGTGCATTTAAAGCCATACAAATGCAGATAACATATTTTTGAGACAAAATTGACCACCGCGAGAGCTGGCGAAATGTGGTAGGATAATTTGGTGCACGTGTTTCATAATGTTTGGCACTCAACAGTGGGTGTAAACGAATGTAACCTGCCGCATTGAATTTTTTGCAGTCGGATGATATCGAAAACAATCTGAAAGTTTCTTTGAAGAAATTGAAATTCGAAACTCGTCTTTTAATATAAAAAAAATAATAAAAAGCGAAAATGTAAAACGTGTAGTAAGTAGCAGAAAATCACCGAGAGCAGCTTCTTTATTTTGCGCGCAAGAATATTTTGGTGTCGATTTTTAATTATAAGTTTAGCAAACTCATGCACAAAATAGATTTTAAAGATTAATTATCAAAAAGCAATTAAGTTTTAGTTAGTAGATCGCGTTAGTCATCAACATTTTGTAATAATCGTTTAAAATAATGAACACCAAAGTACCGACAATGCGTTTATAATTGGAGCATTGTTAAATCGCCTTTTTTCATACAACTTAAACGATCATTAATGTCAAAAGTCGATTATCGAATCTTTCTTCTTACTAACTGTTGATTCTGACGCTTCATCAGTTAATTACGCTAAGTAATCAATTTAATCCTTCCAGCAATTCGCGCTCAAAACCAACCATTTCAAACAGTCAGGTGTCGAGAACAAATATAACTGAAGGAAAATCTGTTCCGAAAAATAACGAATTTGTGAGGTGAATTTTTAAAGTTCTTCACGACAAAATTGTTTTCACGAATTATCCATTTGCTTCTCGAATTTAATCGAAGTAGCATTAGCGATACATTATGTAGGTGCACCCCTTAAATGAAGACAAATTGATTCACCTAAATGTAAATACTAAATTCAAACTCAAATTATATATTGAACAGGAATAAACCTCGGTGTATCAAACAGAACTTTTATTAAATCCAAAAGCTGCTTTTACAAAAAATTTATTTATTGAAGTCCTCGTCAAAGTCAAAAAATTATTAAAAATACCACGAATTATTATTTGACCCACACACTTTTTTCGAATGTAACGAAATAATTAATTTTGGAAACCCAAACTTCTTCGATTCAATTGGAATTCCTCCTCGTATCTCAATCGAACCGCTATCTGCAGATTTCTTTGATTGTTTGTTCTGACGACGATCTGGACACTTTTTTAGACAATTTTCCCTTCTTTCCCGGACCATTTGAAACCAATTCGGGTGTATCCATCAAAAATCAATTACAGTTCGCACTGGACGACAAATTTGAAAAATTACCAAATCAATTTGATTTAAATTTAACGTTCGCATGCACAGCGCAGTCACAATGTTTGCAATTGAAATCATCAAAAGTAAATTTGCATTCGAAGATTTGTTTATAAATGAATTTGTGCACGTAAATAAGTTTTAGTGCATCTCATCTAAGTTATTTCAGTTTTAAACTTTTCTTTTATTAAAATTACTAAAAATAAATTGAAATTTGATTTTTTACTACTCAAATCGAATGTTTCAACTTTAAAATGACGCAAAATTGCGAGCTCTTTCTGGAATGCGATTTTTCTTTATTGGAATTTTATTGTTTATTGCCAATAAATTCCACAGTAATAAACTTTATTCAAATTATTAAAAATTGATAAAACTCATTTTTAATATTACATTTTTTATTGCTACCGTATACATGGAACTCGAGTAAACTTCAACTGAAAATAATTTCCACAAGTGATTTTAAATTTTTCAACAGTTTTTGAATAGTCAATGTTATCCTTTAAACCTACAGGATTGTAGCCGAGATGATTAAGAAACGAATTTGAAAGAATTTTTCTTTCAGAAATTTTTAGGTTTATATTTTCAACCGCAGTTGCCTTCTGGAAGTGGAACAGTTAACATCTTATCAGAATATATTTATTGTAATTTGATTTAGTTTAATAAAATAATTACAGCATTTCTAGTTTCGTGATTTTCGAGTTGGACCGGCTAAAGAAATGTTTTTAATAAGCAGCCAATCAAACAATCGCGGTTACAAAATTTTTAGCGTTTGTATTTGCAATTTACGGCTTCGGCTACCATAATTTTATTAAAAATTTTTTTAAATCTCGATGTCTATCTATTGAACACTGGCGGCTAGTAAAATCAGTGCGATTGAGCGGCACTCTCTCGAATCAGAAAGAAAATTAAATTATAACTACTTAACTATTTGAGTTCATGGTTATTTTGTAAATAATTTTAAAATTTTGTTGTAGTATTGTAGTGTTGTAGTACACCAAGTTATAACAGGGTGTCGCAGACTAATTCATTTAAATAGTTTTTGCACAATTTTATGTAAGTTATGGATTTTAATTATTTTCAATTTCATCTAACATGTAAAAATCAATTTTAATATAAAAATTTATTTATCATGTTGTATAAAATAGTTTGTTAAATTTGCTATATAAAAGAAAGTGGGGAGCGTAGAAAAGTGGGGCTTAAAGACAGTACAGTTGGGCTAAAGCCTTTGAGTCGAGCGGACGAAAAATCATTCCCGCAATAATAATTTTAAATTGTTAATTGTTTGGAAATTATGAAATAAGTTAAATTGAGTTGAGGTTTTTATTTAAATCGATAAAGTGCAGTGCAAATTATAAAATAAAATTGGAAAAGTGAAGAATTAATGAAAAATTTGGTCGATGTGCAAAAGTAGATTGCAACAAATTTGTTTGACCAGACGCCAGCTGGAATACCATGTGCGCTTGCAATACTACATGCAAAGCCATAGATTATAAAACAAAAGTTGAGCATCTTAATTTAAATTTACAATTTCTAAACACTGGGGAGTCTCTTGCTGAGTAAAAAATCTGTGTTACCTCAACTATTCTCACAAGGGGGTGAAAAAGCATGAATTTGCAAAGTTGGGGGCATAGCAATATATAATGTATGTATTTTTTTTTGAAGAGTAACTGGATAACAAAATTAAACACAATTAGAACTGACAGCATAAAATCAACATAATTAAGGGGGGAGGGGAAAATAAATTAAAATAATTCATTAGTTGTGATTCATTCTTTTGTACGGTACTGGAGGGTATTCCATACCCCCCAGACTCCCCGGTTTCAAAACCAAAAGGTTTGCATTCTATTTTTGAATTAATTATTGTGTTAAATAGAAACCTTTTAATTTTTTCGACCCCCCCTCCGGTTATGTACTTTTATACTGGGTAAGCCACGCTCTAGATACCCGTGAAACTTAAGCTCCGTAATGCAGAAGGGAAGCAAAAACCTCTGAGACACAAGAACTTAAAATTACAATCAATAGGTTGTATTATCTGGGAAGTGAGGTGGGGGAATTAGTTGATTTGATTAATTAAAAAAAATTTTTCTTTTAAGATCCACAAGGTATTTTATACCTCCCAGACTCCCCGGTGTTAAAAACTATAGGTTTGTAATTAATTTCATTAAACTAATAACTCTACTAGAACAAATTTATCTCCCCCCCCCTAATATAATAGTAAACAAAAATAAAATATTAATACTGCCTTTTAATGTAAAGAAAATTAAAATCTTTGAATTCGCTTTCGAAAAATGTGCATAAAATTTATTTAATTTGAGAAACCAGAAAAACAAACAAAATTTCGAGTTTTATCATAGTTAGAAATGTTTAGAGAACTCCGCCATTGAGATTACAGCTTTGTATCAGTCTTTGTCTGTCAATCTAATAAAATAATAATCAAAAACAATGGAATCGGCCGTATAGCTTCTGTGGTAAAACAATAAATACGAATATATTCAATTGATATCTAAGAAAATAATTGAATATTGACGAAACAGCACTGATTGGTGTAGTGTTTGAACAGTGCGGCCTTCAGGCCGCACAACCTTAGCAATCTCATGATATAATTATTAAAAACGGATTATTAAATTAATAAATTAACATTATTATTAAATTTACATATTATTAAATTATTAAATTAACATAGTACAGCAGGTTAATCAGTTTGTGCGGCCTTAAGGCCGCACTGACACATTACAATTCGTAAACTCTCTAGTTTTCATGTCGGTAACTTAAGACAAACCAACTAAAAGTGCATTACGTAAGGACGAATACACATAAATTGCATTACCATATTTGTTAGGTCAGTAACTTAAAATAATCTAATAGAAGCTGCGCTACGAAGAGTTTTAAATTTTATTTGATTAATATACATTTATGTTTGGTATTTCAATTGATAGAAATGTTATTAAATAAAAAATAATTCAACATTTTATCATTTAGTCAAAGTGACGGGTCAGTGCGGCCTTCAGGCCGCACAACCTTAGTAATCTCATGATATAATTATTAAATTATTAAAAAGACAAAAAAAATTAACTGTTTGTTTTATTAACCCAAAACCCAGAAGAGAATCATATTGTAGACACTTGTAGTGCATTTAAACCCTAACCTCAATTTAGAAATGAGGGGGGGGTTGAATTACATTATTTTTATATTTATTTATTAAAACCTAACTTTCTTTTCATCAAAACAGTTCTAATTTTATCTTTTTCTATACTCAGTGAACCACTTCCGTTTGACATTCAGTAGATCAAACTCAAATCTTATCCGTTATAAAATTTGTTACAATTTGTTATCCAATATCATCTTTCACCATATGACATCTGACTTCACAATAGTTAGAATTGATGCTTCCGATAAAAATGAAAAGAAAGGAACATTTATGATATCAAGATTTGAAGATTTGAACAGATTTTGGCTGTTTTGACTGTTGATACTGTCGAGATCATAGTTTTCCTTCGTCCGGAATCGAACCGGGTGCACAATACAGTTTTCCAATGTTTCTGTCATTCGCACCTTGCACACTATCTCAAATAACCAGACCTGGTTAAATTTTTTTTTATCGTATAATTACAGTTGTCATGGTTACGATTTTCCAATGTTTCAGAGGAGCGAAGCTATGTCTTCCCTCTGCATCAGTAGCCACATCTCCGTGTTCTTAGCTTTCTGGGTGTCTTAGCAAGGTCTGGTTCAACTATCGCTTCAATGAAAGGCTTCTCAGCGTATATTTGTTATTTTACACGCACCAATAAGGTCACGTCTGGCTTATTTTCATAGAATGAAACATTTGACTGTCGCCGTTTCGTCGTCGACCGTTTCGCCGTCGGAAATTTGGTATTAAACTTTTTAAAGTCAATATGAGCATCCATAAAGATTAAAGTAAACTTGTTAAACATCTTTTAAAAAAATAATTGGTGGTGCGGTCTACCTCTTGCGATTAATTAAACAGTAAAAAGAGCTGCCGTCAGTTTTCACGCCGCTGTAAGCAACATTTAGAATTTTCTTCAGAGTTAGTCTGCTTGTGTAAAAGTGATAGTGTAACCTTAGCTTCTTGATAAGGCGAAACAAGCAGTTTGATTACAATCGCAAGCAAGTAAACCTAATAACGCTTTGACATATTGTATGTCTGTTTCTTCTTACCTAACAGTTCATTTTAAGTCACCAACTTTAAAAAATAAAAAGGTTATGACGGTGTAGTGCGGATTTTAAGCTGCTTTATGTCAAAAGTCATGCTGTCTGTGCATTTACGATTAGTTTAATTTAAGTCACCTACGCAAAACAATTGAGAAGTCACGAAAGAGTAATAAGGCAGTGCGGCCTTTAGGCCGCACAATCAGAGAAATGTTATTTAATATTTTGTGTTAGACATATTAATTCTATTTACTTTTCTTTAAATTTGATTGATGATTTTACCGCCCATTACAAATTCTAAAATGTTCAGAAGCAAGCAACATTCGCTCCACTCTCCCTTAGCGCCGATCTTGTTGCTGTTTATTGTTCGTATCAAAATGTATTCCTCATAATATGTTGAACAACATCGGTGACAGTATACTTCCCTGCCTGGAACGAGTGCCCCGCCCTTTAACAAAGCCCGCCTGTTCTGCAGGGATTTACCGGGATAAATAAAGATTCAATCTGTCATTTATGGTGACTAGCTTAATTTAGCTGCCATCCACTCAGTTGGCCGCTTCATGTTTTCTGGCGTAGAAGTTCAAAACCGATAACCTAAGATTTTAAATGTATAGTTCTAACCTAACAAAATAAATAAAACAATTGATTGTCAACAAAAACAAAAGAGTTATTTTTGATTGTATAGCGAGATTACAACGTACCGGGGTCACCAATTTATTTGACGTAATGGCAATAAATATGTGATTTTGAAAATCATATTTGAAGTGCTTTTGGCATTTAATGAAAGTTATAACTTTCACTTCGACAAAACTCAAACGTAGAAACTTTTCGTTAATTTCGTTAAAATGGATTTAATGTTCTACATAATAGAAACAATTAGGTAAACGAACGCAAATTTACATGCAAATTTTCATCAATTCATTTTGTAAAGAATTCGAGATAATTTGGGAAGGAAGAAAAAAATGCGACTTTTGAAAATTTTCTTATTGTAGTGGAGCCGACGCCGAAGTTTTTCTTTCGGTTTTCCTTCGAGCGCTCGACGGCGGCGTTGTAATAATACAATGTTTTTGGTAATTTCGGTTGTTATCTTTAAGCAAATGTGAGTTTTGTAATGGATGTTCAGAAAACAACATAACTCGTGTTCTGGCAGAATTTTGTTCTCATTTACGCAGAGTAAATAAACAAGTGCGTTACTCGCGCACAAAAATTTAAATTAAAAGAAAACATTACAGTACTTTATGCTCCATTTTTCGTTGCCGTTCCTCATTAGTGATTAGCAATTCTCAAAGGAACATTTTTTTTTAAATTAATAAGTTATTGTTCGTGGCGATTTTCTTTGAGTCGGGATTTTATTCAATCGAAGGAAATTTTCTATAGATCGCAATGAAAAGATCCTTTCGTGGTTTCCAATTAGGCGAAACTTATGTAACTTTTTACGAGACACCGCATTTATCACGAAGAGGTTTCGGGCCGAAAATTTGAGTGCCTGCGGCGCGGGCGATTGCAGGTGGGATGAAGTTTTTAGGTGGCGCAATTTTGGTGTAATAAATGTGAGTTTGTGTTAAACAAACCGTGGGTAAATGTTTATTTTATGCTGTTTATGATACAAACATAGTCACATTTGTTGATGATAGATGTTGGGTTAACCGTGTCAAGAGTCACGAAAGCGATTGGTCAAATGAAATGTCCACAAAGAGAACAAATAATGGGAGTGTGATTTTTGGAAAGCCCTTAACCTGTTGTTGATTAAATTTTTGATTAAAACAAATTTTGTTAAAATTTGATGATACTTGGGGTAGCGGGTAAGTTATACAATTTAAATTTCTAATAAGATTTAAGTTTGAACTTAATTAAAAGTTATAGGCTTCATCTTGTGAAATTGAAAACTTTGAGGTTACTCGAGAATAACTCAATTTGTTATTGTGTATTGTGAGTTCGAACGTGTCAGGATGGCTTAATCCAGCATCATTATCGTATAAAACCTGTGGACAATTTTATATGTGAGGATAATGTAAAGAATTTCAGTAGGAATTAGTAAAATGTCGAGAACTCGTAACCACATACGCATTTCCCTTGTAATGAGGCATCCGAACTTTTATGGTCTAAAATCCTTTGTTCCCTAATTTGTTAAGAGTAGTAGTTGTCGGTAATGGTAAAGCAACAGAAAATTTGAACCATTCCAGACCTTATTTTCACTAAGTATAGAGCTTTACAAGACGCCTTGGCGCAATGCGGTACCCCTCATTCCACGAATAGACTCAATTTATTCGCTACACACGAATTGAGGGCTGTATTTAATTTTTGATCACCGATTTTCAACGAACTTTGTCTATCTTGTCGTTGCTCACCTTTCCATGTATTATCCTGACATATTAACAAAAGAAATACAATTTAAAATGAGTTCATTCGCACTTGGAATATTTATTTTCACCTATTATCGCGCTTTCCTCTCTATACGCACATTTTTTAATATTAATTCAACAAAAAATTTAAATATTTTTCCCAAAAATATATCTCAGCCCACACAAACCGCTAAATAACTTTTTAAATTGAAAGAAACATTTTTAATATCAAGAGGAAATATTAAGGCAGATTCCTTGCATAAATTTAACTGCCTTGTGGTTTGCAGTACACAAATAACTTGATGAACAGCTTCCTTCTATTTTGTGCCAACCACCAATTAAAAGTAGCCAGAACGGCTAAGACATCAAAAATATCCTCGACATGGATTCGAACCAATCGCCACTAACTCTGACCGCCGACGAACAATACCTCAATTTTTACTTTGTTCATAATTCTGTCTTTTTTTATTTTTGTCAGTTCGGGAGACGCCAATGGTTTTCTCAATTATTTTCAGTTAGTGTTACATACCGGCTGTGTCTTATTTAAAAGACACATTGTAGTGTGCACGAGTCTATGGTTCGAAGCCTGCAATTTATTTTTAGTATAAAAAAAGTATATTTTGACAATCTAATCGATTTTGCTATGTTTTTGGTAATTTTTTCCTGTTTTTTGCAAATTTTTGTACGCTAAATTTTTCTTTTATGAGATTTTTGAAAGATTTGAATAGGAAAACAAACTCACTTAAAGTACTCTCAAATCATTTTTTAATTTTTCTTAAGATTTCCTGAAATTTTTTAAAATCTTCTGAATTTTCTAAGACTTCTTAGGATTTTATATTTACTGAGATTTTCCAAAATTTCCCAAGATTTCCTTGAATTCCCTAACATTTTCTACGATTTTTTTACATTTTCCTTTAAATTTTTTAGGCTACCTTCGGATTTCCCACGACTTTCCCAGATTTCCAGGAATTTTCTAGTATATTTTTGAATTTCATAATATTTCTAAGAATTTCTAAATTTCGCAAATTGACTCAGATTTCTCAGAATTACTGAGATTTACTAAAATATTCCAAGTTGACCTAGGATTTTCTAAATTTTTCTTCTATGATTTTCTATTATATTCTCGGAGTTTCTGCTTTCCAAAATTTCCTCAGATTTCTTATGATTTTCCTAACATTTTTTAAGATTTTCTACATTTTTTAGGAATTTTTATTTACTCGGATTTAGTCGGATTTTCTAGCATTTTCTTGCATTTCCTGATATTCTTCGATTTCCTAAGAATCTCTCGAATTTACTAAAGATATCCTGCTAGTTTTTATGATTTTCAAAGACTAATTGAGATTTCTTAATTTTTCTTAGAAATTTTTACTTACTCTTTTCTCGAATTTTCTAAAAATTCCTCGAATTTTTTAATAATTCCTAAGATTTCTTTAAAGATTTTCTTACATTACCTAAGATAATGTAACCTTTTCTAGATATACTCGAAATTTTCTCAGATTTCCTCGGATATCCTAATATTTTCTTGAATTTCACATTTTCTAGGATTTTCAAAATTTCATGAAAATTCTCAATTCCTCAGATTTCCGCGGATTTCTTAGAATTATTTAAGATTCGCTAAAATTTCCTAAAGTATACTGAGTTTAAGATTTCCTAAATATTGCATGGATTTTCTATGATTTTCTACATATTTTCGAAATTTCTGCTTTCCCAGATTTTGTAAAATTTTCTCGAATTTTTTCAGATTTGCTTAAAAAATATCCAAAAATATCCTGCACTTTTTTTGAATTTCTTAAGTGTAGAGTACGTGGAAGGTTTACATGAACGATTGAATGGAATGGTAAGTTTAATTTTATATGTTCTTTGTCAATATGAGCCCGATGAGGTCAATTTCGTTGGGTAATACCACGAATAAGTCCGAAACATGTCGTTCGTTAAGGCGTTTGAATTTAATAATTTTTTTCTTTCTATTTGTTTCATTCGTTATTGATTCCTAATACGGTCCTGACTACCGATGTCCTGCTACAAATTTGTATTTTGAAATTCATCTACTTTGTAGATTATAACGACCTCTATCTCAACTATTTATTTCTTATTCTTAGTTTTTACGGTCGACAATTAGGATTTTTGAAATTTCATTTCATTTACCGTTATTTTTTAGTTTGGTGAGATAACAGACTTGTAAGTTTAGATATCCCTAGTGGACGCTTACTAACTTTCAAAATACATTTTCTTAGTATGGCATTCGGGTAGTGTAGAGCACGTGGAAGGTTTACATGAACGATTGAATGGAATGGTAAGTTTAATTTTATATGTTCTTTGTCAATATGAGCCCGATGAGGTCAATTTCGTTGGGTAATACCACGAATAAGTCCGAAACATGTCGTTCGTTAAGGCGTTTGAATTTAATAATTTTTTTCTTTCTATTTGTTTCATTCGTTATTGATTCCTAATACGGTCCTGACTACCGATGTCCTGCTACAAATTTGTATTTTGAAATTCATCTACTTTGTAGATTATAACGACCTCTATCTCAACTATTTATTTCTTATTCTTTCTTAAGATTTACTAAGATTTTCTGCAGTTTTTTAAGATTTCCTTGAATTTCCTAAGGTTTTTTAAGGTTTTCTACATTTTCTCTTGTTTTCTAAGATAACTTTGGATTTTCTAAGATTTCCTTAAATTTCCTAAGAATACCTCGGATTTTACAAGATTTCCTTGAATTTACTAGGAGTTTTATATTTCCTTGAAATTCCTATTTCTCAAGATTTTCTCGGTATTTCTAAAATTTTCTAGAATTTCCTAATATTTCCTACACTTCCTCGAAATTCCTACCTTCTCAAATTTGATAAGATTTTCTAACATTTTCTTGCATTTCCAAAGATATCCTGCAATTATTTATGATTTTCTAACATTTACTGAGATTTCCTAATAGTATGTTTTAAGATTTTCTTCGATTTTCCAACATCTCCAATGGTTTTCTAAATTTTCGAGAATTTCGATTTTCTCGAACTTTTTCAGATTTGCTTAAAAAATATTCTGCACTTTCTTTGAATTTCCTAAGATTTACTAAGATTTCCTGCAATTTTTTAAGATTTCCTTAAATTTTCTAAGATTTTATAAAGTTTTCTACATTTCCTCTTATTTTCTAAGATATCGTTGGATTTCCTAAGATTTCCTAAAATTTCCTAAGAATATTTCGAATTTTACAAGATTTCCTGAGATTTACTAGGATTTTTATATTTCCTTGAAATTCCTATTTCCCAAGATTTTCTCGCTATTTTTAAAATTTTCTAGAATTTCCTAACATTTCCTACACTTCCTGGGAATTCCTACCTTCTCAAATTTGATAAGATTTTCTAACATTTTCTTGCATTTCCAAAGATATCTTGCAATTATTTATGATTTTCCAACATTTCCTAGGGTTTTCTAAATTTTCTCGAATTTCCTAATATTTTCCTCCATTTTATAGCATTTCCTAGAATTTTCTAATTTACCTGAGAATTCGTAATTTCTCAGATTTTCTCGGATATTCTAAGATTTTCTCAAATTTCTTAGAATTTTCTAAGATTTATTGAAGTTTCCTAAATTATATTTTGTTTACCCAAAACTTCCTAAATTTTTCTTGGATTTCTTAACATTTCCTCCAAATTCCTAACATTTTTTAAGATTTTCTACATTTTCTCGGAATTTCTACTTTCTCAGATTTGGTCGGATTTTCTAACATTTCCTAAATTATCGTGCAATTTTTACGTTTTTCCAACATTTCCTAAAATTTACTGAGATTTTCTGGTATGTACTAAGATTTGCTAAGATTTTATAGAGTTTTCTACATTTCCTCAGATTTTCTAAATTATTTTTTCTTTTCAAATTTTCTCGAATTTCTTAAGATTTTCTATATTTTTCAAAATTTCTGCTTCCTAAGAATTTTCTAGAATTCAATAAGATTTCTTGTGGTTTCCTGGGATATTCTCAGATTTTCCGTCACTTAAGTACAACAGATTTCTGCAGCAATTCTCACTGGCCTCTTTCTCTCCAAATTAAGGAAGCTATTTATCCCCACATTTATCAGCATTTTTAAGTTACAAGACTGCGTCAATTATTAAAAAAATCTAAAAAAAATTTTGGAAAACAAAGGAAATCTTAGGAATACTAAAGATGCGCCTTTTTTCTCTTCTATTTTTTCGAAAGAAAATCTTATGCTAATCCAATAAAAAATCTCACAACGATCATAGCTAAGCTATTCTATGATCTAACCTAAGTCTGAACCCACGTACAAATCTCTCTTTTTAAGCAAATTTCCTTGTATTAAAACACAGACAGTTGTAAACTTAAAATCTAATTGAGACACAAATCTTTCTATTTACGCTAGATATTTTAATAAAAAAATAGTCCCTAACTTATAGCTTTCGTACAGATCTCTTCTTTTTAGCAGAAACTTTTCTATCTCTCCAGCTAAAGTCGTGATTTGGTTGCTTTGTGTACAAAACAAAAAATTCTAAAAAAATTTATAATAAAATTTAAAAACTCTAAATCTAAGCGTAATAATTAGTTAAACTTCATTAAAATTAGTATAAAAGAAGTCAGCATTTCGAAAATTCTAAACATATTGTACCAACAATACGGAGTGGTGTAAAACTACCAGCAATCAGGCAATTTAATTTTATTAGCTCGTTAATAAAATAAAAGCTGTAAATTCAAATGAATCAGTTATATTACTACAAATTGAAATTTATAGATCCTGAGATATCAGGGAGAAACAAACAAACGCATAATTGGGGCTAAATTGAAATTATTGACACCGAAATGAAGCCTGATAATAAAAAGGTAATTAATGAAAGTCGTACACGCAGAACAACGGAGGTTAATTAAAATTTTTAGTTTTGTAGTAAGTAATTTTTGAAAAAAAAAAGTGGTTTTAAATTTATCGGTGTTTTTGTAGCGGTAATTTATTTAAATTGAAGTTTATTTTTAATTTATGTTCACGTTGAAGCGTCGCAACGCTTGAGCGCACCTAATTTTTGCACGCAAGGACCTTACTGAAAACTTCTTTAATTATTTTCTTAGGAAATTGGTGTTTTTATTGGTCGGCGGTGATGAAAAAAACACATTTGAGTTGTCATATTAAATATCGACCCCCCTGAAAAGGATATAACAAAATGTGACGAACTGCTGTGCAGAGTCCGAATCGCGGTCCGGTAAAACTGAAGCTTTTTCCGGGTTTTGTATTATTTACGAGTTGGCTCTGGTAGTCCCGTTATTAAAGAAGTAAATCAAAAACGGGTGCACTCGCCTCAAAAGCTCCATTACCTTTAGTTGGAAAAATAATTATAACTCGACTGAGTTGTTCAAATTATATCCGAAAGTTGGAACAAGTTTTACGCTGCAATGGGCATTCGATATGAAATTGCGCCATGGAAAGGAAAAGATTCGACGCGACGTATGTTGTGTGCTCTTATAAATTATTTATTACCTAGTGGTAGTTGAGCTGTGCCGCGGAAGAAGTGCACGATTGGATTGATAAATCAGCAACTTGGCCTTTGGGAGATTCGGAGGATTTAGCCGCAGAAACCGCGCAATGCAGCTGAAGCTTTACTGCAAAATATGCATACCTACTTCTCTCTTTTCCGCTTACATTATCATTTTCCAGACTCAAATTGTTTAATTTTATTTTCGCCTTAAAACAGCTAATTAAGTCGTTTCTAGAGATTCCTTAGGGTTTCCACGGTTACTTCCTTGAAAATTGAAACTTTTAAATTTTAAAATAACACCAAAATAAATATTTAACACGTTTTTCATTTTAAAATAAATTTTCTTCACCGGAAAATCGATTTTCCTGCAAATTTAAATTTTATTACAGAAATATTAAACAAAGACCCGCTTCGACACTATGAATATTAATTTTCAGGTGTTTTAAATCTAAAACAAAAGAAAAAAACAAAAGAAAAACAAAACAATGACAGTAATGGCAGTTTGGACAGCTTCAATTCATTTCTAACCTAACATTTGGAAACGCTAGAATTTCCCAAGTATTATTTTGAATTTTTCGCTTTCTAGTATCGGAATTTTGCAGACAATACAAACTGAAAAATTAAGGAAAAACTTTTTTTTGATATATCGAAAATAAAATTTATATTGCCAACGTAAAAAAAAACAATAAAATGCAAGCAGACATTAAAGCGCAAACAAGAAAATGAACAATGTCTGGATGTCATAGTCTCGCAATTTTGATAGCAAAAATTTTATTTCTGTCCCACTAAGCAAGTTGGAAATGCTATATTATACCGAAAAGAGACATAGACATAACAGAATAAATAGACAATATAACATAACCTATTACGGAAATTTTAATATGAAATGAAATGATGGACGTATAACAAAAAATAAAACGTTAAACAATCGTCTAAAAAAAAGTAGGCGTATAACTTTACTTCATCGAATCGATATAATCTCAGGAGGGGGGGGGGTAAAAGTATTCGCCTCGTAGGTCTAATCTTTTTACGTCAAGCGCGTATGCAGACTTCCAAAAAATTTAGTTTAATATTATTAAATTTTATATTAAAAAATATAACGTTAAACATTCTAAATTAAGTTTTGAGACGAAATGAGGAGAGGGGGGGGGGGGGGTAATTATCCTTCTAGAAACCGCAATTGGTTTATTTGCAATATTCCCTAAGCAATTCCTAAACTATGCTCGACGAAACCCCAACGGCTTAAAACTTACATTCTTAGAAAATACCCGTTAGCTGCACAAAAGACCAAACTCGATAAATCAATTTTAAGTAATGCACAAATTAATTACTATTTCATTATTAAAGTTAAAATAATATCGTTTTAAAAATAATTCATTTTTGTAGGCTAAGTAGATAGGCAAGGGGAAGACACCCCATTAATTAATATAGATAAATTTTGTCTTCAGTTTTTACTTTACTGATTCTACCATATTGGGATTTTCTCTCGTCAGATTTCGGTTTTCTGCCAAAATTTTTATAGTTGTTTGTAGGAATGAAAATTCTCGCATTTTAATTTTTTTTTATTTCTTTAAAAATATCGTTAATTAGTAGTCAACCAGGGATGCCATGACGCAGACATTTTTGTCGAAACGTAACGTAAACGTACTTTTTCATTCCGACCCCTTTTCTCCTTTTCAACAGTTCAATGATCAAAAAATCCTTCTTATTTTTCTTCACCAAGTTCTGTCACTCCCCCCTCCTCTCCTCTTTGCTATAAAATAACAATAGAGAAGCTTCTACAACTTTATTCGACGCTAAAACGACTGGTAACATTAAAATAATTTTGGCACCACCACTGTACAATTCCACGAGCCGCCTCTGCTTGTACATGATGACTCGTGCGCCGACTGCAAATACCAGCAAATCTAATGAAAACCCCGAGAATTCCCCACTGAGAATCTACAACAAAAATAAGCACGGCAACCTCCAAACACGAATGTCAATGGGGTTGCATATCTAAAGATATTTATAGATTGCAAATCACTTTCTTTTGTTTTTTGTTAGGAATTTCGTTAATCGTATCTGACTGTTAATAGAAAAATTGCATTTTAATGACATTGTTGGATTTTAGGTAATTAACTAAGCAGTCAACTTATGGATGCCATGACACAAAAATTTTTGTCAAAATATAGAGTAAGCAGAAGTTAAGAAGTTTATTAAAAGAACGTCAGCAATTTTTCCAACCTTTTGACTTCGCATTCTTTCTCTCCTATTTAATTATTCAATAATCAAAAATCCCCCTTATTTCTTTAAAATCGAAAATAAAATTCGGGTAATCCTTCTTGATCAACTTGGTTAAGTTTTGTAAATCACCCCCCCCCTCCCCGCCTCTAGTGAGTCAATGTTTACTGCGTTATGAAATGACAAAAGCCGAGTTTTTTCAATAAATTTCAGTCGATGCTAAAATGACTGGCAACATTAAAATAATTTTGACACCACCACTGTACAATCCCACGAGTCGCCTCTGCTTGTACATGGTGACTCGTACACCGCCTGCGAATACCAGCAAATCTAATGAATACCCCGAGAATCTTCTACTGAGAATCCACAACAAAAAATAAGCAAGGCAACCTCCAAACACGAATGTCAGTGGGGTTGCATATCTGAAGATATTTATAGGTTGCAAATCACTTTCTTTTGTTTTTTGTTAGGAACTTCGTTAATCGTATCAATGGCTCTTAAGAGAAAAGTGGAATTTTAATATCAGAGCTTACAATTTTAACTAATTAACTAAGCAGTCAACTAGGGATGACATGTCACAGGAATTTTTGTCAAAATATAGAGTAAGCAGACGCTAAGAAGTTTCATATAAAAGGACGTCTGCAATTTTTCTTTTTCTCCTTTTTAACAGTTCAATGATTAAAAATTCCTCTCATTTCTCTAAAATCCAATTTAAAATTAGTTTAGAATAAAATTTAGATATCCAAATCCCCCCCCCCCTCCCCCGTTAAGTGAAGCTCTGTTTACTACGCTATGAAATGACAAGAGCAAAGTTTTTTAACTTCAGTCGATGCTAAAATGACTGGTAACATTAAAATAATTCTGGTACCACCATCCACCCTCTCACTTTTTCTGGTACGTGGTGACTAGTACGCCGCCTACGAATACCAGCAAATCTAATAAAATCCCCGAGAATCCATAACAAAAAATAAACAAGGCAAACTTCAAACAGGAATGTCAATGGGGTTGCATATCTGAAGATATTTCAAGAAAACAATAATTTTCTTTTGCTTTTTGTTAAGAACTTCGTTAATTGTATCGTTGACTCTTAAGAGAAAAATGGAATTTTAATGGCAGAGCGTAAGATTTTAGGCAATTATAATAAAAAAATGTAAACTGTTGGGCGTTTTTCTGCACTTTAAATGCATTCTAACGGAAAACAAAGAAACTGTGAGGTTTATTATTAATCTCTTGGCGCAGAGTATTTCACTTAAAGCAGTAAATGTGTTCCGTGAAGTGCAGAAAGTCGTAAAAGATTGTATGGTACTTTAAGCATTGCTAATTGCAACTATGCATTTTACATAACAATGAAACTTTAATTAACTGTCTTAATGAGGAGCCAAAAAACAGAAACTCAATTATTTGGCGATCGATAAATACAAAATTAATGGGACGAACGAGGATTTGCACCGCGATGTTGTCAGTTCCCAGATGTGCAGTCTCCGGCATTAGATATTCAAATAGTTCCTATACATCCAGTCCATATTCTAGATTCCAGGTATAGAGAACCACGTTTTGTGTTTTGTAGCTATAGTGTTATGTGCCTGCCTTTATTATGCATGACATTACCACTTCAATGAAATTGCATATTGCTATAGTGCAGTTTAATTCTCACTATGGTAATGTGTGCAAATTTTCCTGATGTGGTCCTATTTCATACACAGTTTAATTAAGATTTTGTGCCGCATATAGCGGAGTTTAGCAAAAATTATGCAGATTAACCGGGAAGAGTTAAATTGTGCTATTTTACAAAAATTACTTGACTTTATATTTAGCCGACCTAATACAAATTACCCACGCAAGAAGGTAATTTCATAGGACGCCTTCTACAATTCATGTTCAAAATTAAATAATACCTACTATTCAAACTTTGTTCCAATGAACAAAGCAACTGCAATATTGTTATTATTATTACAACTGTTCTGTGGTAATACGCTGCTAATTACTCAATAGTAATTGAAATGTCGGCTATAACAAAAGTTTTATTGTCACAAACAAAATTGGTTATTGATGAACACACAGCCAGCTAGCTCTGTTGCGTTTATCAAATTAAAAAATTAGCTTTATTGAACTAAACCAGCATTTCATGTATTTTAAAATTCAACAGTTTTGTAATTATACCAAAATTACCGCATTAAAAACTGTAACAATTAGAACGACACTGTTTTACGTGACCTCCGAAGCATCTCCAGTGACAAAAAATTTTATTAACCTTCTAGAGAAACCGATTAGATTTTTTCTCGAGCGCCACTTTAAATGATAAAAGAATTCAAGCGGACATAAACAATAATATTTAATTGAAAGTTATCACTGGATATTTGGACCAATCAGATCCCGAAAATAAAAGATATCTTGAGATTAAATCGAACTTAAAAGAAGTTTCCCAAAGTGTTAAGTCCAAAATTTAAAAAAATAATTTATTATAAAAATTGTAAATTTTAAAATCAATTCCATTTATTTTTAAAAATAATTTCTTTGGTTTTTGTTCAATCTTTAAATATTATTTATTTACCCTGTAGCAATTTTTTATGTGTTGTCGTGGTTACAAAACGAAAAATTCTAATTTCTATTTATTTTGTAAATTATTTTGAAGTTTGTATTGTATATTGTGTAACATACTGTACATAAAATTTTATACATTATTTGTTTGGGTTACAATGTTGGTAACGGACGAAGTGAAAAGAACGTTTTTATACCGAGTGGCGCAAAGGGAGACGGTCAAATGTTCGGCCGGTTCTCCAATTTGATTAATTTTATTGATTTTGATTATTAAAGTTGATTTTGATTATTAAAGTTGATTTTTTAAGTTAAAAGTTGTTTAATTTGATTAAAATTATTAAACGATTGAAGATTTGGAAGAAATTTGAAGTTTTTTGGTGATTTTGGAAGTGAAACCAAAACGAATTGATAACAAGGCGGTCAGCTGTGAGCAGCCAGGCGCAAGTACAATACCATAAGGTAAATGAAAATTTTAACAAAATTGTAGATCAAATTTTGAAATGAAATTAGCAACGTAAAATTTTATACGACTGAAGATTTTTTAATATTTGAAGTTTTGAAAAGAGTCTCATGCTTTATAATTATTTGCATGTCCACTCGAAACCACGTTTATAAAATACGAAATTAATAAAATCGAATTATTTTGTAAAATTAAAATTTTTTTACAAAAATATTTAAATATTCCTTTCAAAACTGAGGTAACCACATGAATTTTAAATTTTAATTTATTGTATTTAATATTTTATTTTTAACTGAGCATGAAATATTAATAAAGATACATTTTGCTCAATTTTAGTAACAAAATCTTAATAAAATTTTTCATTAAGTATTGTTCCAACCCCCCCTCTCCCCTCCCCTCCCTCTCCTCCGCTTTACAATAATATAACTTTTGCACTTTTTTTAATTTACTTCATAATCATTTTAATAATATATTTACCGGACAGGGCGGTACTGAAAGTTACTGGATGCTTAACTGATAAACAGTGGGCGCCACTAATGTATTTCAGTGCCGCCGGTTGACGGCAGTAAAATAAAACAATTGCATTCACACGTTTCTTTTTTGGGTTGAATTGCCCGCGAATTAAAATATTACCAGTCCGGCCCTGCTTTGACTGGATTACACCAAATAAGAAATAGTGCTTTTATTTTATTTTAGAAATGAAAGTTTCAGAATTTAAACCCTACGAGCTGCTCAAACCGGATTGGGAATGAAAATTTGGATAAACTGACGTTTTACATTTCCTCCGAAGCACCTCTACATATTAACTTGTTATATTTTGTAGATGATTAGTTGTTGGTTATTGTTAAAGTTGTATTTGGCTAAAAAAAATTATACATAGCAACGACACCCAACGTGGGGCTTTGAGATTTGAGAACAAAACCCAACTTTGAGATTTAATAGTTAAAATTTGAAAAAAATTTTAAATTGCTTTATAATATTACAAAATATAATATTTAAAATTTTAAGCAGCTTCCCAAATTTTTAAACTTAAAGTTCACGGCCAAGGAGAATTTTCAGTTTCTTGCTTTATTAAAAAAGTTAGAATAAAACTTTTCTCAATTTTAGTGTTTTTTTTAGAAGATACAAGTAAAATACAAAAGAAAAAAAAACTTTTACAAAAAACCATGAAAAAATGTTGTTTCCAGCTTATTAGATACGAAATAATCGGATTTATGAAATTAAAATTATTATGAATCCTTGAAACATTCCTGATGGTATAAAATAGAAAATAATGATTAGAGCAGGATATTTAGTTAAAAATAATAAATCAGTGTAATGGTATTGGAAATAATCGCTTCGACATCCAATAAAATGCAAAAAATAGAGCAAGTGCAACAACAAATCTTTTACATTCACTAGGATTAAGTCAACATCGAACCGAGCGATGTAATCTCCGACTTACTAATCATTTATTTGCATTCAATTTTGTTTTTTTGAATTTTTCCAACATTGCACGGATTTTTAATCATCCCGTACTAGGAGAGGTATTATGTATAAACCATAGACTATTAATTCGTTTCGGAAACAAATACGGAAGTGACTCAATTATATTAAATATGAAGAAATAAAAGCAATTCCGCTGAATAAAAACCAAATTAAAAAATTTTAGTAAATTTGTTGCGATGTTTCAAAGCATATATAAATTATATTATCTTAATTTAATTTGAAAATATAAATTTTAGAATGGATGGTTTAGGAAAATAAACGTCAAATATTTTATATTAAAATATAAATAAAATATCATTAAAAAATGTAATTCCAACAAATTGCAAAATAATGACAAGTTTGTGTATATTATTTATTTTAATAAAAGTGTTTGCTGATGGCTGCAAATCATGGTAATAAGAAAAAGAACAAAATTGAAAAACAATTTAATTACAAACCTGGTGAATGATCTCACAAACTTTCTTGCTTTTACGCTAATCGAAGCGAAGTAATTAAATTTTTAAGGGGGCAAACAAAGCTTTTGGCCATTTACCTCTTTACTGCATTTAAATACTACAAAAAATAAACTTATTAATTTTCCTTTTAATTGCCGTGTGCATTAATCTAGATTTATAATTTATTCGCTGACGTTGACGCTCACACTGACGGTAACGCTTCAATAATAATACAATAAAACAATAATAACTCAGTAATAATTCGGAGGGGGAGAGAGTAAGTTTAATTTAAAAATTATAGATGGAACTGTTTAATATTAACAGATTAACGCCAGAAAATTTAAAAAAAAAGAAGATATTTATTCCCATCAATATGCCACCGACTCAGCATATTGACGTCAGGACAACTCGGCGCTAATCACGCCTTTTTAAGTCAGCCAGCGCTAAATCAGCAAAACCGAGTTATCTCATCTTTTTAATATTAGTAATAAATCTCCAGATCCATCATAGACCGAGAACCAACACCACCAGACCCAGACGGTATCCTGGCGGTGTTAATTTCAAGCTCTTGAAATAAATTAGTAAAATCTGCAAACTCTTGATTCTTCCCCCTCTGAAGAATGTATAAATTAAAAAAAAAAGATCAACTACATAATTAAATAATTGCCGCCTACAAATACTTTAATCATAATTATCAACCAATCAAATTATCGGTTGTCTGATTGGTTAATTGGTTAATTTGTCTAACACTGGGGTTAGCAACGCGGCAATTTTAAAGTGTCCGCCATTCAAATATCTAAATTCTAGATATTTAATTTAACCGCAAGAAAAATTATGTTGCATTAATATTTTCATGTTTAAATATTACCTCTTCCTTCCCCTTTATCCCACGGTGCCAACGCAATAAATATGCTTCCTTAGTAAAAAAGATTTCCGACCCGATTTCTAACAGATTTGAATCTCAAAGATATTTCGAGTTGAAGAAAGACCAGCCCTGACGTTCTAGTGAGCGAGCTGATTACTCCGGTTGTGCGGCCTGAAGGCCGCACTGACGTTACTTAAATTCTGATCTTTCTAAGGTTGGCAATACAAATTTTCAAACTATAAATCGATCTACGAAAAAATGTCAATATTAAGAAGTAAATTAATACAGCAAATCTCAGGCTGCCCACAAAACTTTTGCATTTCTAAAATATGGCCTCCAAGTAAAAAAAGTTCCCAACCCCTGATCTAACAGATTTGTATCTTAAATATATTTTGAGGTGAAGAAAAACTTCCCAGTGAATGAATACAGGGAAACTCATGCTGTGCACTTCAATAGGTCTGCACTTTGGTTGGTGTGTATTCATAGTTTTTTTAGGTTGGTAAAAAAGTTGACCAATCAAAGCTTTTGTGCGTCACAGAGAGATATTATACTAAGAAGTCAGGCGGTTTGCCGGTTTCCAAGACATTCTAGTGAGTGAGTCAATTACTCCGTTTGTGCGGCCTGAAGGCCGCACTGGAGCTACTTAAATTCTCATTATTTTTAAGTTGCCAATACAAATTTTTGGAATTACCAATCGATCTACGAAAAATGTTAATATTAATAAGTGAATTAATACAGCTGATCTCAAGCTTTATCCCACGGTGCCCACAGAACTTTTGCATTTCTAAAGTATGGCCTCCAAGTAAAAAAGGTTCCACACCCCTGATCTAACAGATTTGTATCTTAAATATATTTCGTGGCGAAGAAAGACTTCCAGTGAGTGAATCCAAAGAACTCACGTTGGGCACTTCGATAGGTCTGTACCACCTTAATTGGTGGGTATTGTATACATTTTTAGCTTGGTAAAAAGGTCGACCAATCAAAGCTCTTGTGCGTCACAGAAAAATATTATACTAAGAAGTCAGGCGGTTTGCCGATTGCAATGACATTCTAGTGAGTAAGTCGATTACTCCATTTGTGGGGCCTAAAGGCCGCACTGATGTTACATAAATTCCCATTTTTTCTAGGTAAGCAATACAATTTTTAAACTACCAATCGATCTACAAAAAAATGTCAATATTAAGAAGTGAATTAATACAGCAGATCTCAGGCTTTATCCCACGGTGCCCACAAAACTTTTACATTTCTGAAATGTGGTCTTCAAGTAAAAAAGGTTCTCGACCCCTGATCTAACAGATTTATATCTCAAAAATATTTCGAGATAAAAAAAAACTTCCAGTGAGTGAATACAGAAGAACTCAGGTTGTGCACTTCGAGAGGTCTGCACCATCTTGATTGGTGTGTATAGTATACATTTTTAGGTTGGTAAAAATGTCGACCAATCAAAGCTTTTGTGCGTCACAAAGAAATATTATGCTAAGAAGTCAAGCGGTTTGCCGATTGCAATGACATTCTAGTGAGTAAGTCGATTACTTCATTTGTGCGGCCTGAAGGCCGCACTGACGCTACATAAATTCCCATTATTTCTAAGTTGGCAATACAAATTTTTGAATTACCAATCATTCTATCAAAAAATTGTTAATATTAATAAGTAAAGTAATGCAGCAGATCTCAGGCTTTGTACAAGAACTCTGGATTACTAGTTATAATAAAGTCCTAACTCTGACTGACCAGACTATGTAAGGTACACATTTTTTTCGTTTCTGCCAATACAATAAACTAGTAAATAATCCATATAACCTAGAAAAATAAGCTATTGTCACAGAGGTCTGTGAAATAGCTGACTTTTTCTTTCAAAAAAACCGAAGAAGTTCTGGTGAATGACAGGAGAAGCTTAACCGGTAGCAAAGTAGAGAATGTATCAAAGGCGCTATTTCTGCGCGATTTTCAGAAACTTGCGCGATTTTCAGAAACTTGCGGGATAAGAACATAAACCAGTATATCTACAATATCATAGCGAGCTACCTAGACGGTTAATGGATAAGAAAATGGACCTGAAAAAGGCGGGACGCGAAATGGAAGAAAGAGGTTTCTTCTTCTATTGGGGTTCCAGAAAAATCGGTGCTGGAGTCAAGGTTGTGGAATGTATCATCATGTATCATGTACGATAAGATTCTCTGAATCTCCCTTCCTTACGGATCAATCTCCGTAGACCTGACGTTCATTATTCAGAACAGGAAAGTTAAAAATGTGGAGACCAAAGCCAACGAGGCCATAGACATCATGCTACGTTGGGTTAAGGAGAGCAGAAAGGCACCAGTTCATACCAAGTCGAAAAAGGAAAGTGCCCGGCATCCGCATCTAAATAAACAGATCTCCAATCCAACCCAGAGATTCCAATAACATTTTTAAAGTTACGTTCGACAGACATATGAATTTTTCCGAGAAAATCCGGGACGCAGTTGTCAGGGCATCAGGACCTCGGCATCAACAATAGCGCACTTTAATTCTAATATAGAAGGGCTAACGACAACCAGACGTAGGTTACTGGCAATGGTGGTATTGGCAGATAATTAACTCCGAACATGTGCGCGAGCAAGACTAGAAGAACATCCTGAACACAAGGCACAGCTGTTGGAGGAACGCGGAGATTAACTTATAGACAAGAAGATTCATCACCGACATTCGCGATTTGGGTCTCCAGACAACATTGTTCGGTGAACTTCCACTTGACACAGGTTTTTAACACATACCTCTATAGGTTTGGCAGAAGAGCAGATCCCAAATGCGAATAATACGAAGAACGCAGAACAGCGGCTGAACTGGGACTAAACACACGGCTTAGCTCTCAGGTTACTACCCTAACTTCAAAGTAATGCTGATAGTCAGATTCTCAAAGCCAAAGAGTATCTATGTTTTACATAAGATTTCCTCCTCCTTGCAGAAAGCAAAATAAAAAGATTTAGGTTAGGTTAGATTCAGATTCGGTTAGGTTAGGTTTAGGTTAAATTTAGGATTACAGAAATAAATGGCATTTAAGTAGTTAAGAACTCTGCGTAAAATTTTTGTTGCCTAAATATTAAGTCAAGAAAAATAGACATAAAAATGAAACTCTCTTTGAGGCCCCGGAATCGGCTGCATCAGACTTTCAAAAGCTTTCTTTAAAAAATCAAAAGAATAACATCCAAGAGGGTAAAAAAATACAGAAAACCGAGCATCATGGTTACCGTGGTTTACCTCTTCTATAAGATACGTAAGAGAAAATAATAATTATTTAAATATTGGATTAGGTTACGTTAGGTTAGGTCCGGAGTTTGTCTGTCTGTCTGTTGATCGTTTAATAGATTTCTCAAATTTTTTTCGATGTCTTTAGAAAGTAATGAAATCACACAATCGAAAATTATAAGAGAGGTATGCGGTAACTATAACTCTGAATTATTTATGTCGTTTGATAGTGATTGTACCAAATTTGATATCAAAACAAAATGTATACAAAAACATTTCAAAGTGTTTACGCTTTGCTTTGGTGGAAAAATTGCGCAAAAATAAGTACAAACAAAAACAGCAATTATATTAGAGAAACAGCAGGAAAAATACGAGACAAACTCGATTTTGTCGTAGTTATTCTTTTGGTTGTTTGCATTTGCCGCCAAAGCAATTATTTACAGTTTCCGTGCCGCATAAATTTTTCGCATTTATTTAAAGTAATCCTCTTCTACCTTATAAAAGCTGACCGCTGAAATTTCAAGGTGGCATTTTTCTGAAACGCTTTTTTTTTGTTTTTCGAAAATTATATTACCGTCGAGAAAAGTCGATAACAAAATTTGTTTTCCTCCGCGCTTTAAAATGGAAAACTTTATCCTAAAATAACAAGACGGAAGTTTTCAAATCAAATTAATATTAAATCATCCTAAGGACTTGTTTATATTATAACGAACTAGTAGTATTTCATTAAAAATTCCATTACACAGCCCAGAAAATTAAAGAAAGTTATGAGTCTTAGCTGCTGAGCTTAAGAGCTCGAATTATGGCGCTCTTAATTTTTTGTTTCGGTTGGAGTAAATTTTTTTGGAGCGGCCTAATCGATTATAAGGTGAAAAAGATGTAAATTTAAATCCCGTTTTGAGTTTTGTGTCGATGATGAACTCCGAACAAAAGCCCTAAGCAATAATATAACTTCAATTTCGCATTGGCTGATGCGCCGGATAGACAAAATTCCATTAGAGAACTTGCATAACCATTCCCGAGGGATGACCCTCCCAAATTCAGAAGTGTAGCCGCCTCGGTTATTAAATAATGAGCTAGGATGATTCTTCATTATACATTCCACGAATTCCTCCTTTTTGCATTTCGCCGGGCGGTTAAAGCCTCTTCCGTAAAAATGGCAACTTCCACAGAAAAACTAGAAATTTGTTATTGCGTAAAGCTATTAAGCTAAGATGATGCCTTGTTACTATTTTATTATTCCCTAGGTTATAATTTATATAGTGAGCCATATTGTTATGCGAACAAGAACTTTCGTGTTAAATTAAATGATAGCAGTAAATGCTACGTCATTCGTTCGGTTCGTTATGTTTTCAGGAGGAACGTTTACTTCCTACCTAGCTTTAAATTAAAATTACTAATTTAAAACAATATCCTCGCCTATGTTCGAAGAACATCAAAACAAAATTAACGACTTACGTCTTCCTGTTTACGTGAGAAGGCTTTGAAAATGAAAATTTTGCATATTACTCGAAAAAAAACGCAACCATTTACATAAACATGGAAGACTCTTCATTTAAATATTACGACCTTAATTACCTTTTATTTCTAAAAACGTACTTAAGAATTAGAACGCTCAGAAGTTAATAAGAAAGAAATTGTTGCACTAATCGGCCTGTGCATGGGGGCAACTAAAATAATTTAATTTACTTAATACTTTTTAATAATTAATTTTTTATGGTAAATTTGTTCCTACGAGGACGTCCACGATCAAAACTTTAAAAGCTTCCATTACGGTGCGTTCCCTAACGTACGAGTTGAACGCTCTCGAGATGACATAAGAGAGAACGCCGTTTTTCTAGAATAACTTACAAACGGTGTAAAATATCAATTATGAATGAAACGAAAACTATTCGTTTTTTTACGCTCAACACTTTTGAGTTATCGGAACAAATGTATCTATTTTTTTATCTTTAAATTAATTTTCAACAGATTTTCTCAGACAAAACCCTCTTCAATGCGGTGTGGTGTGATAACCAATACTTTTATTTAAAAATCTACGATATAAGTATAACTTTACTCTTTCAGTTAATAGTTTAAATTACACCATAAAATGTTCTTTTGATTATAATTATTACTAGTGCACTGGAGGGTATTCCATACCCCCCAGACCTCCCGGTTTGACAATTTAAAGGTTTATATAAAACTTCAATAATTAACGTGGTTAGAAAGAAAACTGCCCTTCTTTAAGAACAAATATATCAGTACATCTTGGTACTACGCATTGAGTGATTGGGGGGGGGGGGGATATTCTCAGTATTCTAGAAATTTGCATTGCAATTGCATTGTTTGATGTAAAATTACACTTTGATCCCACATTTCTGTATGTCTGCAAGTCACAGCTGATATCTACTCTAACCTTTGAACCTTAGATTTAACCTAACCTAACTTTCTACTTTACTTACAATCTAGCTTTGAATAGAACTTTTTGCTGAAACAAACTAAGGTTCAACTAACTGCACCACTAACGGCACTGTAAATCTCTACTACTGATATTCCGTTTTAGAGTGGCAATTTGTTTCGTCTAACAAAAAAATTCCCCAATTGTAACTCTAAAATCGGGATAAGCTTTCATAGATTGAAAGACCACTAAAATTAACCGGTATTTTCAAAGTGCTATGAGCAGCCGTTTCTGAGAAAATAGCCTTTATAGTCTGGATGCAATACTTCAGTTAGTTTGTGCATTTCAAATCTTAAGGTCTTTTAGCTGAGATGACATTATTGAAAGGTTCAAATTTGCTTCCCCGCAGTAATAGTTCTTTTCTGTAGGGAAGATATAAAATTACCGGAAAATTTTTATCACGGCGAGGACATGCGGTATGAACGACGAAACTCTGATGAGGTCGGAGCGTAATCGTATTGAGCCAAGGACAGAATTACAATACAATTTTTTGTATAACAGATTTCCATTTACGAAATTTCATAAAATTTCTGTTTACTTGCACAGCGGACTTCTACCGCCGAAAACTAAACTAGCAAGACAAACTTAACTTTTAAAATAAATCAATAGCATTCCGCAAAATTTCTCTCGGAAATTCTCAAAATTTCGGGATTTTTTTTAATTTCTCAGGATTTCATCAAAATATTCCTACAGATTAGAGAGAAATTCCATTTAGTGGACTCTTATTTGACTGTTTCGCTGTAGAGAAATCAACTGTAGAGCTGTAGAAAAGCAGGATACATTAGAACTGCTGCACCCAGCGTAAGATTGCAAATGCGTAATAATAATTTTGTTACTTAAATTATTTGAACCTAAATTAAAATTCTGATTTACATTGAATACAATAATTAGTAAAATACTGAGATATATTCTATACCTCCCAAACCTCCCAGTGGGTAACACGCTTTAAAAGAATGAAAGATTTCTATGTAATTAAATTAATTGCATTACCCAGGAATGTGTGTGACAAACTTTGCTCTTCGAAACCGGAAGGTCTGGGGGCTGGGAGGTATAGAATACCCCCCAGTATCTTACTAATTATGTTCAATATATTTTTAGGATAGGTTAGGGTAAAAATTAGATTGGATTATAAGATAGGTTAGAGGTAAACCTTAAACAAAACTGCTAACCTAAATTTTAAGCTAACCTCTAATTTGACCTCTACAAATTAAATATTAAATTTTTGATATTATTGTCTGTCTACTCGCAATCGCACTTTTTGTACGCTACTGACGTCATAAGTATTACTTTACTCTGTCAGTTAATAATAAAATTTTTTTTGAACCTTAATAAAATTGCTAGTGCACTGGAGGGTATTCCATACCCCCCAGACCCCCCGGTTTGAAAATCTAAAAGTTTGTATGCTAGTTTAGTTGTGTGATTAACTTTGCTAATTTGAAACTGGCCTTATTTCAAAGCAAATATATTTATATGTCGAGGTAGATCGCACTGAAAAGTCGGGCGGGGGGGTGCTAGGGTATAGAATATCCTTCAATATCCTAAATATTGCAGAGTATGCACATTTGCAATTAATTGCATTGTTTTAGGTAAAAATTTATTTTTATCTTACATTTATGGTTGTCCCCCCCCCTCTATTGTATTTAACTGCAAGCAACAGCTAATTTTCTCGAATTTCGTCAGATTTCCCTTGATTTTCTTTGATTTTTTTTCAGTTGTACACTGGGGTTTGCCTAACGAATTCTCCATCAGAGTGCAAAGTAGAAATATCACTTGGTAATATTTAAATTCGAATTTTTTGGAGCGTAGAAGGCCCTGGTACATTAAAACGGCTGCGCTTAGCGCCAAAATTTTTAATATGTAATAATAATAATTCTAAAAACTTTCTGTATATATTTACCTAAATTACTTGAATCGGTCAAAGTGCTTTTGTCGCTTCTGAACTGTTAACACCCATAAAATTCTGATCTAAATTAAGAAGTAAGGTACCGGAAAGTGGTCCCTACCCCCAGACCTCCCAGACGAATTATATCTGTTTTGAAAGAGTGAAGGATTTTTATGTAATAAAATTAATTGTAATTTATTAGTTTATTATATAGAAATCCTGTAGAACAAAAATTTTCTCTCCCAAACCGGGGGGTCTGGGGGGTATGGAATACCCTCCAGTACCTTACTAATTATGTTACTCGTTTATTGTTCACTAAAAACTTATCACATCTTAAAAAATTTTAAAAATTATTTATAACTAAACATCTAAATTAACCTCTAATTTAATCTATAACCTAACCTCAAACGTAACTGTCTACAGTTAAATGAAAGTTAGAGGGTAGGTTAGAGTTGGGATTTATAAGATAGGTTAGAAGTAAATTTAGAAATTAAGTTGGAAATTGGAAGTTTTTAAACAATGTAATACAATGTTCAATAATAAATACACATTTTTTTTGTAGGTTAGAATCGAGTTTAGATTGCAGGTTACATTAGAAGTAAAGCTAACGATTTGGTTGAAGGTTGGAGTTAGAGGTTAAATTTGATTTCTTTATTTTAAAAATTCATTTACTTGAAATTTTAAATATTCGTAAAATTTTGATCTTTTAACCCTCAGACGCCCTCTCCTCCCTCCTCTCCCCCCAGTGGGTAATATATTTTATCATTTAAGAATTTGTATATTATAAAATTAAATTGTATTAATTAAATTAATTATATTGCACAGAAATTCCGTAGAATAAACTTTTGTTTTTCTTTATCCGGGGGGTCTGGGGGTATGGAATACCCTCCAGTACCACACTAATTATTATTATTATCCGAAAAAGTGTAATTTTTACATCTTATGGTTTTTAATTATTGGTTTATGGTTTATATTATACCATAATTTTTTATACCATTTTATACCATAATTATTTAATTATGGTTTTTAATTATTATATATTTTATTACCCAAAGATTTGTATGTTATTAAATTTAATTGAATTAATAATTATATTGCACAAAAATTCTGTGAAATAATTTTGTGTTTTTCTAAACCGGGAGGCCTGGGGGGTATGGAATACCGTCCAGTACCACACTAATTATTATTATTATCCGAAAAAGTGTAATTTTCACATCTTATGGTTTTTAATTATTGATTTATGGTTTATAAATTATACCATAATTTTTTATACCATTTTATACCATAATTAATTAATTATGGTTTTTAATTATTATATATTTTATTACTCAAAGATTTGTATGTTATAAAATTTAATTGAATTAATAATTATATTGCACAAAAATTCTGTGGAATAAACTTTTGTATTTCTAAACCGGGGGGTTTGGGGGGTATGGAATACCCTCCAATACGTCACTAATTATTATTATCATCCGAAAAAGTGTAATTTTCACATCTTATGGTTTTTTGTTATTGGTGGGATAATTTGAAGTTCAGTCCAGAGTTTGTCAAACTGTGGGTCACAAGTTCATTTTTGATAAATCGCGAGAATATGTTTTATTTAGAAATATGTTCAGCTCGTTATTTAAATATTTTAAAAATTCATTTACTTGAATTACTTAAAACTTTCAATTTTCTTAAAATTCTAATCTTTTAAATCCTCAAACACCCCTCCTCCCCCCAGTGGGTAATATATTTTATTACCCAAGAATTTGTATGTAATAAAATTAAATCGTATAAATTGAATTAATTATATTGTTCAGAAATTCTGTAGAATAAATTTTTGTTTTTCTAAACCAGAGGGTCTAGGAGGGGGGGGGGGTATGGAATACCCTCCAGTACCACACTAATTATTATTATTATCCGAAAAAGTGTAATTTTCACTACTTATGGTTTATAATTATTGGTTTATGGTTTATATTATACCATAATTTTTTATACCATTTTACACCATAATTATTTTTATGGTTTTTATACCATTATTATTTAATTATGGTTTATAATTATTATATATTTTATTACCCAAAGATTTATATGTTATAAAATTTAATTGAATTAATAATTATACTGCACAAAAATTCTGTGGAATAAACTGTTGCTTTTCTAAACCGGGGGGTCTGGGGGTATAGAATACCCTCCAGTACCTCACTAATTATTATTATTATCCGAAAAAGTGTAATTTTTACATCTTATGGTTTTTAATTATTGGTTTATGGTTTATATTATACCATAATTTTGTATACCATTTTATACCATAATTATTTAATTATAGTTTTTAATTAGTATATATTTTATTACCCAAAGATTTATATTTTATAAAATTTAATTGAATTAACAATTATATTGTACAAAAATTCTGTGGATTAATTTTTTATTTTTCCAAACCGGGGGGTCTGGGGGGTATGGAATACCCTCCAGTACCTCATTAATTACTATTATCATCCGAAAAAGTGTAATTTTTACATCTTATGGTTTTTTATTATTGGTGGGACAATTTACAGCCCAACGCAGAGTTTCTAAAACTGTGAGTCACAAGTTCATTTTTATTTAGAAAAATATTTAGCTAGGTAGTTAAATATCTCTGAAAAAATTCAAAGCACCGGGGATGAAATGAATCGCACTAAATTGTTAACTGGGTTAACATCCATTTCCCGTTGCCTGCACCATAGCCCTCAGATCTACCTTTGGCTATAGATTGCCTCTAGAGTATATGTTAAAAGTTAGAATATTCAGACAGTGTATAGATGCGTCTGGTAATTGTCGTCAGCGTAGATATCATCGAGATAGTTGAAATGTTTTTGAAAACTGAATGAGTTATATTGAAGCGGTCACCCATTTAAGAGTTAACCGGCCCTAGGTTTACTTCGTTTGATTGGTTTATTAATTACCAATTCTTCCTTAAGTAATTACTTAAGCAATTAGGTTACAAAACAAAAGTAGTTCGCACGAGTAGAGATGTTTAGGATAACTTGATGTAAGTTACGTGCTTTCTAGAGCACGCTTTATATGCAGTAAAGTAAAACACTCTCGCTCTCCACGGAAGGTTAGACTTTAACGTCGGATTTCAGTTTCCAAAACTAAAATGATTGATTTCCATTTCAGTGAAATTTAATATCCCATCCAATTAATGTTTAATGAGCGTCGACACAAGTAAACGAAACTTTTCTCTTACGGACTTAACTAACCCTTAAATTTGCATCTCTTGTTAATTTCTTAGAAAGTTAGCTGCCTATTCCTTCTCAACCCAAATTATACACCAAATAATAATAATAATAAACACTAAGTTAACGATAAACTAACAACCCAAAACAACATCTTGCCGAATAAGATTTGGCCGGGTTAAGTATTAAGCGATACATAAAGATATAAGATTACTGGCGGAGTAATAAGTAACTTCAAGAAGTTTCAGCGAAACTTTGCGTGATGAGAGAGTCGAGTTTCAGCTTTGGTAAAAATGTAAGTGGAAAGGACGACGATGGACGGACGTAAGATTAACGTAACTTTCGGGTCGGCTTCCCGATAGTCAAAATTTCACTAATTGTTGTTGAAAATACAAACATGGTCGGTTTAGCTTGACAATTTTTCAGAATTTAGGTTAGGAAGTGACAAAGGTAAGCTGCAAGAATTGTAGATAGAGATTTTATGAACGGGTTTATAGCAGATTTATTTAATCCGTGTACATAGAAGTGCCAGATACGCGAAACCCTTTATAATAATATCCAAATCGTTACATAGTTTTGACCCTTCTCTTACACCCTGTCATAATGCCTCGCATAAAATGCTTACGGTATGAAGAGATTATGAAATGCCCAATTTCCTCTATTTCGAATTACCTATGCTCACGAACGAAACGTTCCACGTCAACCAGAACCAAAAAACTCTTGCATTATTAAGCGAAATTTATTTTATTACGATCCTATTTAACTAATGCAAGTTAAATAATTTTATAATTATCTAATCTACACAATCGGAGCTTGATATTCAGAATTCATGGGGTAATTAAACACCCCTTTCGGTTTTGTTGTACATGTTAACTATGTCTCGTTTTATGACTTTAGGTTTCATTTTTTGCTCTAAATTTTCAGTAACTGAGATAAATGTTCGCCAGATATTGCAAGTGCGTGAGGGTAGACACATCGTAAAAAATTTTCGGGGATGTAAATTACATTTTAATGATTAACTTACGGAAAAACACCGAAACCCGTTTTAAACTTCTCGAGCGCCATCTCCCGGCCGACGTCGTAGAACCGCCTAAAAAACGCATTCCTTAATTAATTTACCGCCGTTAATTCCGGCTATAAAGTAAGAAACGAAAATAAAAGTAACAAACGACGTCGTTAGAAATTAAAAACAAACCAAAATGATGCGGAAAAATTTACAATAACGATCGTAACTTGGTCGGAGTGAAAACACAAATTAAAGTCAGCCATAAAAACGTCTAATCTAAATTACCTAAAACCAAAAGTGGTATCAATTTAAAACAACATCGACATAAATCTCCTTTAAAACTCGCTAAATTAAAGTTAACTTATCCTGACGTCCATTACAAGAAATCGCTCCATTAACAATCGGAGCATAACCGGCCTGGTGCGGCCGCTCTCCGGTAAACTCCTCGCGCCGGACCTGCCCAACCAATTATCGAAACGACGAAGTTTAAAAAACCCCGATTTTTCAATAATTCGAAAATTAATTAATTAACCGTCACAGCGCACGCAAACGCAAATTTAAAATGAAATTTTTTTTGGGTCGTCGACATGACTTGCGGACGTGCGGTAGTTGTCTTTAAAAAGAAACTTTTTTAAAACTAACAAACTTGTCGCTGTCAGATAATTTAATTTACTAGAAAAGGTAATTTAATTTAAAATTCGTTGTTTTTTTCAAAGTTATTAAATATTATTTTTGATAAAAAGTCGTTTCAATCAAAAATAACTTTGAGAACTTCTTTTGAGTAATAATTTTTAGATTATGTCGTTTTTTTTAAACGAAAGTTTCAAAACGACGAAATTAATTACGGATGAGCAACAAAATTTTATTTATCAAGCAACGCTTTAATTAAAAGCAGAATTCAATTTCTTTAAATAATTTAATCCTGTATTCAGGAAGCCTGCCGTCTAACTGCGTTTTGTTGTTTAGTTACTTTGAGAATAAATTAATTGTCTTTTAAGTAAACAAAACAACATCATTCGATAAAACATTAATTGAGTTAAAACAAAAGTAGTAGTGAAACTATGCCGCATCTGGATCAATTCTAAATTTCAACTACATTTTTTTTCTTTAAATATGAGTAAAAAACATTTCAATTTCTAAGTCTATGATACTAAAATTTGCCGTTAGAGTTTTAATATTATTACATAATTAACTGTATTATTACAGACAGTCAGTTCACTTTTAAAGGAAAAATTGAAACTTTTCTTATTTTGTACCTGTCACTGATGCTCATGAATGAATTAACAAGATTCCCATACCTTACGACTTTGCGATATAATTTTTTACAAAAGAAAGATTAAATTAATAATTTAGAATTACGTATTATACTCTTTACCACTCTCTCTGATTTTTGATTTCGATAACTTATCTCTGATTGGTTAAGTTTTCAACTAACATAGAAAATATATAAAACCAGTGAAAACTCAAATGACCGCAGTTTCTAGTCTTCCATAAGTTTGCCGTTTCGGTTTAGAAGATAATATTAAAATTGATATTTAACAAATTTTGTTCTCCCGCTGTTCCACTGCTTCGAAGTGACAAGAAATTGACAAGATCTACTTATTCCCCACAATTTGACTGCCGGAAATTGTTCTCTGAAGATAAAACCTAACCTAACTTAACTTCAACCTAACCTAGCCTAATTTACAAAGAAATTTAACATTCTGGCAATTTTACTTCCCAGAACTTAAAACCTAAGCTAAAAAGATAATTAAATTGCGATTCCTAACCCAATTAGACCTAACCTAGCTTAATCTACAAGCACATTCAAAGATATCCAACACATGATATTTTCCTCTTGATATTATCTTTTAAACGCAAAAATAAAACTTAAAAAATATAAGCTGCCTTGAAAAATATCTGCAGTAATTATGTAAGTAGGGAAATTATATGTCACTTTAAATTTTATTCTATTTACTCGATTGCTTAAGTTGTGCGGCCTGAAGGCCGCACTGCTCGTTACTCTTTAGTAACCGCCCAATTTTTTTAGGTTAGCACATTTTAGAAATTTTAAGTTTAATTCATAAGCAATAAATTATCCAATTGATCTTTCTGACAATTTTATATTTGATAATATTCTATAATATAACCTAACCTAACACAACCCAGACCTGTGTAATTTTTTCTTAAAAATCTTTTCCCAAAACTTGAAATTTTGTATCCTTAATTTTTATTCCGTATTATAAAATAATAAAAATTATTCAAAGATACCCGAACGATACAATTTTTATACTACTGTTTAAACGTAAAAATAAATTTCAAAAAATATCAGTTGCCTTGCAAAACAATATCTACAAATTTAAATCAAGTTATTTTGATCTGTCCAAGTAATTAAGAAATTACAAAGTTGTAATTATGATGTTACTTCAGGTTTTGTTCTAACTATAGATTACTCAAGTTGTGCGGGCTGAAGGCCGCACTGGCCGATTATTCTTCCGTAACCTTCAATTTCTTAAAATAATTAAACAAATTTGCATTTAATAACAAACTATGGTATGTATAATAAAAATGTTTGTTAACTGAATTATACATATAATCAAAATTTTACTGTATTTATAAAAATAGAGTCAAGGGTCACCAATGCAGACGATGAGTTAACTTTGGTATTATTAAATTTGAACTAAAAATTTAGTTGTTGACCAGATTCGCATCTAAAAATTAATTAATAACTGATTTTTTATTAATTAATAACTGACAGTGCGACCTTCAGGCCGCACAATATTGGGAATCTCTCATTATATTCTTTATTTTTTAACATATCTCTAATTCGTTCATTCGGTTTTTATAATCTAAAAATTAAATGTCATTTACAACTTGATCTGGCAAGATGACAGGACAGTAGCAGAACAGCATTCTTATTTAACAAAGTTACTACAGTAGATCTATATTACCGCAAAAAATAACAGTTTGCGAAATTTAAATCAAGTTTGATCGGTACAAGTAATTATGAAATGGCAAAGTCGTAATTATGATGTTACTTCAGGTTTTGTTTTAACTATTAGATTGCTCAAGTTGTGCGGCCTGAAGGCCGCACTGGTCAATTACGCTCCCGTAATCTTCCATTTTTTAAAAGAATTAAACAAATTTGCATTAAACAAATATATGTGGTAATTATAATAAAAATATGTTCATTAACTGAATTATACATATAATCAAAATTTTACTGTATTTATAAAAATATTCCGATTTCTGTCAAGAGTCACCAATGCAGACGACGAGTTCACCTTGGTATTATTAAATTTAAACTAAAAATTTTGTGGTTCACCAGATTCGCATCTTAAAATTAATTAATATCTGATTTTTTATTAATTACTAACTGACAGTGCGGCCTTCAGGCCGCACAATATTGGGAATCTCTTATTATATTCTTTATTTTTTAACATATCTCTAATTCGTTGATTCGGTTTTTATAATCTAAAAATTAAATGTTATATACAACTTTATCTGGCAAGATGACAGGACAGTGGCAGAACAGCATTCTTATTTAACGAAGTTGCTGCAGTACCTAAATCTGTAATATCGCAAAAATTAACAGTTGGCGAAATTTAAATAAAGTTATTTTGATCGGTACAAGTAATTATGAAATGGCCAAGTCAGTTTCAGGTCAAGTTCAGGTTTTGTTCTAACTATTAGATTGCTCAAGTTGTGCGGCCTAAAGGCCGCACTGGCCAATTACTCTTCTGTAACTTTCTATTTTTTAAAAGAATTAAACAAATTTGCATTAAACAAAAAACTGTGATAGGTATAATAAAAATATTTATTAACTGAATTATACATGTAATCAAAATTTTACTGTATTTATAAAAATAGACCGATGTTTGTCAAGGGTCACCAATGCAGACGATAAGTTCACCTTGGTATTATTAAATTTGAACTAAAAATTTAGTTGTTCACCAGATTCGTATCTTAAAATTACATAAAACCTGATTTTTTATTAATTAATAACTGATATCAACGCGCGTAATATGACAGTGCGGCCTTCAGGCCGCACAATATTAGAAATCTCTTATTATATTTTTTTTTTTTAACATATATCTAATTTGTTCATGCGGTTTTTATAATCTAAAAATTAAAAGTTATTTACAACTTGATCTGGCAATATGACAGGACAGTAGCAGAACAGCATTTTTATTTTACAAAGTTACTGCAGTAAATCTATAATACCGCAAAAATTTACAGTTTTCGAAGTTTAAATCAAGTTATTTTGATCGGTACAAGTAATTATGAAATGGCAAACTCATAAATATGATGTCACTTCAGGTTTTAATCTAATTATTAGATTGCTCAAGTTGTGCGGCCTGAAGGCCGCACTCATCGATTACTCTCTCGTAACTTCTATTTTTTTAAAGAATTTAAACAAATTTTTATTGCACAAAAAACTGTTATGTATAACAAAAATGTTCATCAAATGAATTTCGAAGTCTAAAATTAACTAAATTTATAAACTTATCCCAATTTTTGTCAACGGTCACCAATGCAGATGATAAGTTTACTTTTTTATTTATTAAATTTGAACTAAAAATTTAGGTGTTCACCAGATTCGTATCGTAAAATTAATTAACAACTGATATCGACGCGCGTAATAAGACAGTGCGGCCTTCAGGCCGCACAATATTGGGAATCTCTTATTATACTCTTTCTTTTTTAACATATCTCTAAATCGTTCATTCTGTTTTTATAATCTAAAAATTAAAGGTTATTTACAACTTTATCTGGCAAGATGACAGAACAGTGGCAGAACAGCATTCTTATTTAACAGTTTATTAACAATTTAACAATTTAACAGTTTGCGAAATTTAAATCAACTTATTTTGATCGGCACAAGTAATTAAGAAATGGCATAGTTGTAATTGTAATGTTACTTCAGGTTTTGTTCTAACTATTAAATTGCTCAAGTTGTGCGGCCTGAAGACCGCACTGGACGATTACTCTCCCGTAACCTTCAATTTTTTTTAAAAATTAAACAGATTTGCATTGACCAAATATATGTGGTAAGTATAATAAAAATATGTTCATTAACTGAATTATACATATAATCAAAATTTTACTGTATTTATAAAAATAGCCAGATGTTTGTCAAGGGCCACCAATGCAAAAGATGTGTTTACTTTGATATTATTAAATTTGAATTAAAAATCTAGTTGTTTACCAGATTCGTATCGTAAAATTAATTAATAACTGATTTTTTATTAATTAATAACTGATATCGACGCACGTAATATAACAGTGCGGCCTTCAGGCCGCACAATATTGGGAATTTCTTATTATATTTTTTCTTTTTTAACATATCTCTAATTTGTTCATTCGGTTTTTATAATCTAAAAATTAAAGGTTATTTACAACTTAATCTGGTAAGATGACAGGACAATAGCAGAACAGCATTCTTATTTAACAAAGTTACTGCAGTAAATCTATAATACAGCAAAAATTAACAGTTTGCGAAATTTAAATCAACTTATTTTGATCGGTACAAGTAATTACGAAATGGCAAAGTCGTAATTATGATGTTACTTCAGGTTTTATTTTAACCATTAGATTGCTCAAGTTGTGCGGCCTGAAGGCCGCACTGGCCGATTACTCTCCCGTAACCTTCAATTTTTTAAATGAATTAAACAAATTTGTATTGAACAAAAAACTGTGGTATGTATAATAAAACTATTTATTAACTGAATTATACATATAATCAGAATTTTACTGTATTTATAAAAATAGCCCGATGTTTGTCAACGGTCACCAATGCAGACGTTGAGTTCACCTTGGTATTATAAAATTTGAACTAAAAATTTATTTGCTCACCAGATTCGTATCTTAAAATTAATTAAAAACCGATTTTTTATTAATTAATAACTAATATCGACGCGCGTAATACGACAGTGCGGCCTTCAGGCCGCACAATATTGAGAATTTCTTATTATAACCAATCTCGAATTCTTTCATTCTGTTGTTATAATCTAAAAATTAAATTTCATTTAGAACTTGATCTGACAAGATGACAGGATAGTGGCAGAACAGCATTTATATTTTATGAAGTTACTATAGTAAATCTGTAAAACAACTAAAGTTAACCGTTTGCAAAGTTTTCAATAACTTTACAACTATCCCACTAGTTTCTGTTAACATGAATCCGTCACTGTGCTACTGTGCCACTTTGTATGCTCATTACTTTTTAAGAAGTGCTTCATGAACTATAATCGTTTCTGCACACGCCACTGCTTTTAATTGTTTAAATGTGAATAGCATAAATCGGGGAGGGGGGAAACTCATCACCAGAACTAATCAGTTCGCATGTATAAAAAAGTACAAAAGCAAAAACATCTCAACAAAAAAAGATGAGAATTTTTTTTAGAAAAAAACTAAAACAAAAGTCAAAAAATTATAAAATACCTCCCCCCCCCCCCCCTCCGGTAACGTATACTATATTGATACATAAATACTGAGTCCGGTAGCGTAAAAGTTTCTATTTAATGGTACCTATTGTATAACATGCACAGAATCTACGGTCTGTAATGCCGGGGGGTCTGGGGGTATGAAATACCCTTCAGTTTAAAATAATAAATTTTAGTATGATATTTAACCAATCACTAATAAAGTAGTTTTTATTTCCAATCTCAGCAAATCAAACATGAAGAGCTAAACCAAAAGTCAAAAAATCAAAAAAAAAACATAAAGAACCCCCCAAACCCCCCGGTATGTATACAATCTTAATATATAAATATTCGTTCTGGTAGCGTAAAGATTCCTATTTAATGGTATCATTTAGCACACACCTAAAACTACGGATGTTTGACCGGGGGGGTCTGGGGGGTATGGAATACCCTTCAGTTTAACGTAAAAACTTTTGATATAGCATTTAACTGATAACTTCACAGCAATAATTGGAGACATTAGACATTAATGCTGTAATGATTTAATATTCTGTCGTGGGAAAGCGGTGCCCCATCGTCCTCCCGGTACCAGCTGCCACTGTTAAAATAATATTTTTTAAAGGTCTCTATTGAAAAGCTCTTAAAAGCCCGGGAGCACTTTGTTAAGAATTTTTAAGTTAAATTGATTTGAATGAATAACTTAATTTGATTTATTGCAGTGGCTGTTCCGCCAGTGGTAGAATAAATATAATGTATTCTTTTCCGCACGAATGTTTAGTTATATTATTAAAATTCAATTGGTCTTTGATTGTTTTATTATCTGAGCACCTGAGGTTTGAATCCTAAAAAAGATGGGTTTTTTAAATTACCACCTAAATTTGAAAAATATTTTTAATAAAATCGCCCCTCGGGAGATACATATTTCAATTTTACCTTGTGTAGTAAAAATTCATTTAACTGTAAAAATTCGATGAACAAATTTAATTTACAAAAATCAATAAATCAATTGGCGATGTACTAATAAATTGAAATCGCAATAGAGTAATGAAAGTTTAACCTCTAACTCTGCATAATGCTGGGTTATTAAAATCCAACATCGAAATGCAATGTACCTAATGGGGGAAATGTAATTTTTGATTTAATCGATAATGTTTTATTTCAAAGTTACAAATTTTACAATGTTGTTTAACATCGAAAACATCATAAAAGTTCAACTCGATTTTCTGGTCGACCTTTTCAGGCAAAAGATGGGGTCGCAATTTCCGCTATCCATTTTCGTTAAATTTCACTTGCAATGTCGGTTTAGTAAAGAAACCAAAATGAAGCATCGTCCCTTTAATTTATCTAAATACAAAATAATCAAATTTTAGGGCGGGCGTTGTTGAAAATTTTTTTTTGTTTTCGGGGGTTTACATCAAAGTTTAGAGTCTTCGCTCACCCGATGATGACCTAAATTGAACGTTTCCTTGACGAGGCGTTGTACATTTTTACCTTCCGGATTATCAAATTCTTGTTTGATAATTAATTTAATCGATTTAATGGAAAATGTGTCAAGACCTTGTTTACGGAAGAGATTACAAGGAGCCTGGTGATGAGACCTGAGTACCATTATACATACAGGAAGACGAGAATGTAATGAATAATTACGGACCACTAAACGTGCCTGGGTAACATATAAATAATTCCACCTCCAGGTTATATTCAAATTTCGAGACATTTTTAATATTAAAAAAAATCGTCCAAAAATGGAAGGGAAAAAACGCCGTGAAATATTAAACCGTGTAACATAAACATAAACAAGTAAACAATTTAAGTGAAATTCGATCGTATCGCTGTTTGTTTAATCGATGAGAGGCCAGTTAATACCGAAATGAATTAATAGCGCTTAGCAAAGACGTTATTATAATTTCATCGTTAAGAGAATAAAACGTTAAAAATATAATGAAAGCAGCATGGAAGTTTTAAAGGGCTTTCACAAATCGTTTGTGAGTAATAATCGTCTTTAAAGAATTTAGAGAAAATAATAAATTAAAACTTTTGAATTTACAACAAAACTAAGTTCAATACAAGAATTATTTTTTTGTTTGGGTCTTTGCTTACAAAGTTCCCGAACAAAGCATCGAAATTGTAAAGGAACTTAAGTGGGAATAAAATTTTATTTGGGGCTGTTTAAATCTCCGCCCCGCGCGTGTAACACCCTGTAGAACAGACATAGTTTAAGATGAGATCACTTCATCTTGTTGCTGTCGAGCTTTGAAAATTTAGATACTCAAGACCTGCATCAAAGTAAAAAAATATGTCCGAAATTTGATTATGATCGACAGGTTGGGATGAAAAGAAAATGTAAACACGCTTTGAAGTTGACCGAAGATCATCCATTGTGTTGGATTATCTTATCTGTTGTCATGCTACCTATATACGACGGGCTATCTAAACAATTGATCTAATTTAAAAAAAAAATCATTTTATTTTTCACAAATTTTATACCCACCAGTCCAATTCACCTACACCGATTAATTAATCCGATTAAATCACGTGCGGATTTTTTATTAAATTTTTCTAAAATTATAGTTTCGTTATCTTTAATTCGATAGCGCAATGAAATCACTCTAAACAGGGTGATTCAATCGGATTTAATTTTTCAAAATTCGGATTTAATTAAACCAAAAAGTTTAATTTAATCGGATTAAAGTCTGTTTTCATTATAGATCTACTTTTTTCAATTTTCTTCAAGCAAAAGATTTTGCTCAGAATAATCTAATTATCTCCAAAAAGAACGGTTCGATCGGATAAAAGGATTCATTCATTATACGGATCAAAATCCGACCTAATTGAACGTCAATTTCAACTTCCTTTAAAAAAAATTTTACAAACAAATCCTTCCGAAAAATGTGATCTAATCGGGTTTAAACTCTGCTGAAACAGTCAACCCGATTGAATTATTCGGCAAATTATAATCCTAAACTGAATCCTGCTAAGAAGCAATTATTAATTGGATTAGTTCGCTTTTAGAAAATTTATTGAAAACTGATATATTTTATTAGCATTTTAATGCTGTTTTAATGAGAAAATTCGAACTTCATTGCTTTTTCTTTTGCAAAATACATTAAAGCATTCAAATAAAATATTTGTATAGCTCGAATAAAGTTGTTTTTTACTAAGCGGATTGAAATGTATTTTAGTTCACTTGATATTTTGAACAGTAATTTCAATAACAAAATATAAAAGCTTTGCAACCTAAGAGAATATTTAAAAAATACAATTTTCAGTAAAAACAATGATATATCCGGACGATATAAAAATCTGTAAGAGGCAGAGACAGAAAACCTGCATACTCGCAAAATTTGTTTTCAAACCCGAAGCAGCATTTCAAAAATACCTCATGTATTTCTTATGAAAAGTGGTCCAAAATCCTCTCAGTTATGCTACTAATTAAAACAAAAAACAAAACCGCATCTAAACATTTCACCAACAAAATATATTTATTAGTAAATCACAGAGTTGTCGCGTACCGATTAGCTAGATCTTGGCCCTTGAGATTTAGTGGAAAAGTCAGTGTGGTCTTTAAACTAAACAGTTTGGAGACCCAAATAACTACTGAGTCTGAGACACCCGGTTCGAATCCGGCCCACTAACTGATAGAAAAATCAATTAGAATAGAAAATATCGCAAACATTTGAAAACCACGTAAAGAGTAAGATTATGCAATTTTTATAATTCTGCGGCTCTGCCAACATCAGAAACGTAAAAGTAACTAGTGTTTTTCCTGATGATCAACCAGGTTAGTCCTAAAACTGATATTGATTTTTAGACAATAATTGCATGGTTAGGGTAATAATTTACCCTACCCTACCCTAAAGTAGAAATTATCTATTACCAAACAGAAAATAAGCGAATCGTGGACGAGATTGAAACTGTAAGACTTTTTGAACATCATTATTTTTATAATTGTGCTAGTGTTTTATTCCGACAAAGACAGAATCCAGTTTTTGCACATTTTCTGAATTTTAGCTTTAACTACAAACCAAGCCCGATGGTTTAAATCGTCAACTGCAGTTGTAGTTCACCAAAAATACCCTAAACCATGTTACGTTGTGCGGCCTGAACGCCGCATTGACCTGTAATAATTTTCTTGATATTTTTTAGGTTGGTAACTTAAAATAAACAAATCCAAAATACGGAAAACCAAAAAAAAAATTTTTTTTTAAGTTTTGAATTACAATAAAACTCTAAAATCAAATAATACAAAAAGCTATGACTATCGGAAATCAAAATGGTACTTCCCGTAGAGTCGAGCCGGAGTGCATAGTATTAACCACCGGCATAGAATATAACCGGCTCTTTATTTAAGTTTTAACGTGGGTTCCAAACCACGGAAGCATAATACTCTTGATTTTGTGAAATATTCTGTTGGAAAGTAGTTAAATTCTATAAAAATTGATAGACAAACGCCTACTCGCACTAGTGATAGTACGGCACTGCGTATTTCGGAAACTTTCAAATAATTGCAATTTTAATCTTTAGGTCCGAAAGTTTTTCCATAAAATTAATTACTGCACTAAGACCCCCGGTGTGCACTGTCGCACATGTAGATAAATTTGATGTATATCACAGAATATGCAGACCAGTATATCTGGGGGCACTGGCGTATCTAGAGCTTTTGCCGTCCGTGGCGGTCTTAAATTTGCCCCCACCCATCCCTTCATATAATTATTACTGAATATAAATATATAAAAAAATTTATTTTATACAAAAAAATTAAAAATTTAAATTTCATAAAAATTGAGTACCAACATTACTAATATTAAAAATAGCATGTTATCATTCACCTAATTTGTTAAACTAAGTCAATGTATTGTCGTGTTTCGAAAACCAAAACAATATTAAATTCATTTATTTTGTAAAATTTATTTATCATTGTACATAGAAATGTTAGTTAAATTTTGCTATATAAATAAAGGTAGGGAGAAGGAAAGTAGAACTAGAAAGAGTGGGGCTTGAAGGTTGTTGTAGAAGACTTGGGCTGATGCCTTTGCGTCGAGCGGACGAAAAATCATTCCCGCAATACAAAATTAAAATTGTTAATTTATTGTTTTTTATAAAAATTAATAAATAAGTTAAATTGAGTTGATTGTTTGTTTTAATTGTGGTGAAGTGCAAGTGTTAAGGAGATTGAAAAATTGAAGAATTAGTGAAAATTTTGTCGATGCATTTGAAGTTGCGTCGCAACAAATTTGTTTGACCAGACGCCAGCTGAAATACCATGTGCGCTTGCAAGACCACAGATAAAAACAGAATTTTGAGCATTTTTAATTTACAAAATTTTAAATATTGAAGAGCTCATAGCTAAAATAATGGATGTACACCCAGCTAAGAGTAATTTTGGAAATAAGCAGTTTTTATAAATTTGCATAGCTCAGGTCATCTCAGTATATTATACAGAGTAAATAGGTTTCTTATATTATTTAATAAAAATGAAAATATTTTTTTATAAAAAAAAAAAAAAATCAAAATGCCGCTTCTAACAATGTTAGGTACCCTAGTGTCTGAGAGATATGGAATAACCCCCCAGTAACCTAAGAATTATATTTAAAGGCAGATGAAAAGCTACTCAAAGTTGACAATAATAATAATTATTATGATTTTAAAATTTAATTAAAAAATTTTTTTGGCAGGCCGGCTCCTTATAACCTTTTCCATATCAGCCGCTACTGAAATCTGAAGAGCTATTCAAACATAGACAAGCTGCAAAAACTACAATTGTTCCAAATAAAGCAATAATTATTAAATTTAATTAACATCAGTAATATTATTTACTTTAGTGCTATCCGCCATTTTTTCTTCTTTAAACATAATTGCATTTACGAAAAGTTACAGTAAAATTAATTACTAGACAAAGCTCCCCCCCCCCCCCAGGGGCGTACTATTGGGCCACCTAGAGATGAATTTGATGAATAAAAGTGAGTGAAAAGTGTTTATTTAATAAAGTTAAGTGCAGATAATGCACACGAGTCGGCAGTTCCAAAACCCGGGGGGTCTGGGAATCCTCCTCCTTCCGTAATCTAGTCATTGTGTTCAAAACCAGCTGAAAAGCTATTCAGAGTTGCCAATAATAATTATGATGGTTTTAAAATTTAAAAATTACATAAAAATCTGTTTTGTGATGACAGCGCTTTATGGTTCTCTCCATACCAGCCGCCGTTAAAATTCTAAGAATATAAACAAGCTACAAAAAATATATTTGATCCGAATAAAACAATAATCATAAAATTTAACATTTTTTATTCTTTTTCTTTAAAAACAATTGCGTTTAAAAAAATTGACGGTGAAATTAATTACCAGAATACGACCCCCCCCCCCGGGTGCGTACTAGCGCGCCACTAACAGATATATTGCTATGCCTCCAACTTTGCAAATTCATGTATTTTTATCCACTTGTGAAAATTGCTGAGGTAACACAGATTATTTTAATAGCTATGAGCCCTTCTTCAATTGTTTTTTTAAATCGTAAATTAAAACGCTCAACTTTTCTTTTACCTTGTAATCTGTGGCCTTGAGAGCGCACTTGGTCTTCCAGCTGGCTTCAGTACGTCTGGTTAAACAAATTTGTTGCGACGCAACTCTAAATGCATCGAACAAATTATCACACTTTCCTCAACTTTTTCCAATTTATTGGCACTTCACTTTATTAATTAAAACAAACAAAACAATTTTTATTTTAAATAAACTTACTTTTATTTTTTTAACAATCAAAATTAAATTATTATTGCGGGAATGATTTTTCATTCGCTCGACTATTCGACGTGAAGGCCTGAGCCCAAGTCTTCTACAAGACTCTTTTTTCACTCTTTTTCACTCACTCTTTTTAGTTCTATTTTCTTTCTCCCTACCTTTATTTACAAGGCAAATAATTTAATCATTTTATAATATGATACAAATAAATAAATACTAAAACAAATTCAAACTTTAAAATTATTTACAAATCAAATGAAATTAATGTTGTTTTTGAAACACGACAATATGTATTGCAAACAAAGTTCCTATTCAATAAAGTCAATCGCATGTTTCTGAAACAGGGAGGTCTGGTGGTAACCTTCCTCCCCCCACCAGTAACTTGGTAATTGAGTTCAAAAGCAGCTGAAAAGCTGCTCAGAATTGTCATTAATAATAATAATTATAATTTTTAAATTTAATAATGAAATAAAAATATTATCGGTAGGCTGGTGACTTATGGCTCTTCTCGTACCAGCCGCCACTAAAATCCGGCAACATAAACAAGCTACAAAAAATACATTTGTTCCGAATAAAACAATAATTATTAAATTTAATTAATATTTAAGTAATATTTACGTTATTGCTACCCTATCATCTTTTTTTTTAAAAGCAAATGGTTTCACAAAAAGTGACAAAAAATGAAATTACTAGCTTCCCCCCCCCCGTCACTGAGCGTACTGTCGCGCTACCTATAGATGAATTTATTATAAAAAAATTGGTAAAAGAATCTTATTTAATAAAGACCATTGCAGATCCTGCACACAAACTTTCGGTTTCTGAAACAATGAGGTTAAAAGATATTCCCCCCTCCCCTCCCCGTAACCTAGCAATTATGTCCGAAGAACAGCTGAAAAGCTGCTCAAAATTGACAATAATAATAATTTTTATATTTTTAAAATTTAATAACATAAAATTTTTTTTTGGTAGGTTGGCGCCTTATGGATTTCTCCGTAACAGCCGCCATTAAAATCCAAGCTTGTAGACAAGCTACAAAAATACATTTGTTCCGAATAAAACAATAATCATTAAATTTAATTCACAGAAGTAATATTTACTTTATTGCTACTCGCTATCCTTTTTTTAACAATGGCATTACGAAAAATAAAAATAAAGTAAAACTAATTACCCCCCCCCCCCCCGGTGCGTACTGTCGTGCCACCTATAAATGAATTTATTGTAAAATAATTAGCGAAAAGTTTTTATTCAATAAAATCAACCGTAGATCATGCCCACAAATTGTTGGTTCCTGAAATCGGAAGATCTGGAAGTATTTACCCCCCCCCCCCGTAACCTAATAATTGTATTAAAAATCAGCTAAAAATTTTGACCATAATAATTATTATGCATTTAAAATTTAATAATGATATCAAAATCATTTTGGTAGGTCGGCATCTTATGGCTCTCCCTCCCCGTACTAACCGCCACAGAAAACTGATAAACAGATAAGCTGCAAAAAATACATTTGTTCCGAATAAAGCAATAATTATTAAATTTAATAAACATAACTAATATTTACTGCATTGCAGTCCCATCATAATTTTCCTTTAAAATCGATTGCATTTACAAAAAGTGCCACTAAAATTAATTACTAGGCTAAACTCCCCCCCCCCCCCCCCGCCCCTCCGGTGCGTACTGTCGTACCACAAATAAATTTGTTGTATAAAAGTGAGTGAAAAGTTTCTATTCAATAAAGTTAATCTCAGATTATGCACACAAGCCGTCGGTCTCAGAAACCGGGGGGTCTGGGGGGTATGGAATACCCTTCAGGAACATAGTAATTGCGTTAAAAAGCAGCTGAAAAACTATTCAGAAGTCTATAATTTCTTCAAACATCCGAAGAAAGCAAAGAAATACCTATTTTTATATTTTTTATATTAGTTTCAAAATCAAATCTAAAAGTATAAAAGATTTCTTAACATTTTTTCATAAAAGTAATTGTTTAAAAGTTATCGTAATATATAAAACTATACAAAATAAGTTCTTAATTGCGGTTAAAAAATAAACGTATTTTCATTTTCGTGAAGAGCTTAATGAGCCAATGAATGGACTGTAGAATTTAAAACAAAGTGAGCCGGTGTGATAACTAAATGTGATTTGAAACTAATTATTTAAATTGAATTTATGATGATAAATTAAACTGGAACTGTTTTAGTTGCATAAAACAGATAATAAATGTATGCAAGTTTGTGATTTTGCTTTTATTTTATACCATAAGTAATGAATATACTACGTTGACCTTTGATAAGCGCCCATCTCGCACAAGAATGTCGAGCGTTGTAATTAACGAAGTTACTTTGTGCCCTGTTAGTTGTAGCTGCTATTAAGAGCCAATTTTTTGTAGTTAAAATGTAATGGTGCCAAAACAACCGAACCGATTGCAACCAATTAACCAGCTGTAAATTTCGTGGTTTCCAAGAGGTTTTAGCTGTCCAGAAATATTATATTCCTAAAATTGTAGGTTATGTCAATGTCAATTTCATTTTTACATTGCGGTCTAAAAAATACATATGTGAAGTAGTAGAAAGTCTTAAAAAAATTTCTAGAAAAGGTAGATGCCAAAATTCGTCAAAATTATTACCTTCCGCCGTAAGGTAAATTTTTTTTTTATTTAGCTAGGGTTCTAAAAATGTAAGTAATCTTGTCTTGTAAATAAATACCGCTGGTCTGTGGGCGATTATCCTATGGAGGTGTTATGGTAATCCAGACAATTGAATTTGTAAATCCTGTTAATTCGAAGGACAACAACTGAAGGGTATGTGGTGTATTTGGGAGGAATACATAAAAATTTGAAGGGAATGTGGGTAATAAATATTTTTTCTGGAGAGCTTAGTTTCGAAAAAAATGTTGACGTTGTTGGTGCTAGGATGTTATTAATGCGCCATAAAAAGGATTAAAGAAAACAGTGCGATGTTACCTTAAAACGGCGGAAGATTATAATGGATGACGTAAGACAAATTAAGATACACTAAAATTTCTCAGTTTATCCTCAGATAGGTAGTTTCTAAGTTGGTACATTTGAATTGTTATACTCACACGAAAACGATTAATTATGATTTTACGAGATTTTGCCATAAACAGAAAGGGTAATTTACTAGTGTGCTTAAAACAGACATTATTTCAGAGTTATGAGCTTGCTAAGCCCGTAATACATTTCAAGAAGTTCTTACATTGCAAGAATTTTTAGGGTTTTCGAATTACTTGCGTTAATTCCTCCTAATAATTTATAAAGCTTATTAAATTCTGTTACATTTCTTGGGAATAGTTATGCCCCCGCATTGTTTTCCAAAAATATTCACGCCAGTAGATAGGCGCATCCTAATTATTGTCGTTTCCTTTGGCGTTGACAAATCTTATAATTAGCTTCCTAGTTCATCAAATCAATAATACATTTTACGTTTTACTATACAGTATTCCGCTTAATTATTCTAAGCAACGCACATCGAATTTGGAACGTTTAACTCTCTTAGTTAATAGATCAATTAGATTCATTATTGCTATTGAGTTACGTGGCTCAGCTGTTCACAATTTTGCTTAAGACGTTTCCTAAATTATTGATGATGCTGCATGACATTTCAATTAAAATAATTTCCATTAACGTAATTACTTTTTAATTTTGTTTTATTAATTATAATTATTTTTCTAATTACTTACGTCGCAATTTCACAATTTACTGCTGCCACCTACATTTTTAATACTTCATTAATTAATTTTCATTTTTTTTTTCAACTCCTATTATAATTTTTATCCATTTATCGCAAATTCGCTTTATTACCAAAACAAATTCGCGCCAGCTACCTCACGGTCGCTCAGACAAGACCGATTAGCTGGGCTTCTCAAGGCCCGTTACTCGTACTCAACACATTTTTATCGCTAACTTCGGACTAGGTCACACTATCATTCAAAAATTTTAGGATTAGAAGCACTTGAGCCTCACTAATCTTTTCCCTATTTATTATTTTTTTTTATTGCAGACAAATTCTTTATTAACAGCATTTATTAATTTATATACTGTATATACAGTTAAGAGTTGGTATTAACGTGCAAAATTGCCAGAAGTTATTTTCTTATAAATAATAATAAAATATTCTACCAATTTTTAAAAATCTAGTCGATTTTTTATTATTTAAAAAAAATTTAATATTTTATTCGTTTTATTAATTAATTTGGCGCCATGTCAGTTACTTAACTGAAATAAGTAATCAAAAAATTAAAATAATTAATTAATTAAAAATTAATAAGTTAAAATCCATTGTATTTTGAATCAATAGAAAAATTAACATAGCAGAAAATTAATTAATATCTTATCAGATTTTTTTTTCAAATAAAAAATATTTTAAATATTTTTATTTTTATTAATTAATTTTGGACAACCATTAATTATATACTAACTACGCCGTTGATACATATAGACTAAGCTGATCTCTAAGCTAATTTACTAATCTCACCTCACCTTTCAGCTAATTTTTATTAAACCTAAAACTTCTAACCTAACCTAATAATTTAAAACAACAAAATCTGAAAATATTGCGTTTTTTACCTTATTTCCAATTGAATATGTGCGGCCTGTAGGCCGCGCCGACTCGTTATACTTTGATAACCTTTCAATTTTGTTTGTTTGGTCTAATATTTCTTCTGTAAGTTTTAGACAACGAAGACTTGTACACAAATTGTGATTTATAAATTTTGATTAAAATAAGTTTTAAGTAAAGGGCGGTTTTTAGGTTTATACTTAATAGATACCTATATTAGGCACGAAAATCCTTTTTACAATTTTATTTTCAATGTAATTTTTGTGACATTTAATTAAACATCTTTTGTAATTTTTAATTTTATCGAAATCCGAGCACTTATTATTACTCGTTTTCTGAGGTTGTGCGGCCTAAAGGCCGCACTGCCCCGAACCGACGTGATTAATCTATGTTACTATTTTTTAAAGGTATTTTTCTACTTTTATTTTTAATGCATTTAAAATTTAACGGCTATTTGATCGTTTTAGGCCCCCTTTCCATCTTAAACCCAATTGCGGCTATGCTGATCCGTCAGTTTTCAATCATCTCCGACTTTTGTTTAAAAAATTTTGTTTTTAAAATCCAATCTCTAACCTAACCCGTAACTTGACATCTAACCTAACATTTAACTATAATAATGTCTTAACCTAACTTCTAAATTTTTATTTAAATTTATTGGTTCTTTTGATACCAATTTTACATCATTTAAGTTAGTGAAAGTAAAGAAAAAAGATAAAAAAAATTAGTTAATAGTCTTAAACTTAAAAAAGTTGTAATTACAATTTAATTGAAATAAAAACAACAATAGCGTCAAGAAATGTGAAGTAGACAACTCTGTGGGCCTGTGCGGTATTCAGGCCGCGCAATCTCTGTTAACAAGTAATAATCATAAATAATACTATAAAATAATAAATAATAATAATAAAATAATAAAAATATTTTTATTTTTATTAATTAATTTTATACGACAATCTATTATAATACTAATCTCACCTTTACGCTAATGTTTATTAAACCTAAAATCTCTAACCTAACCTCTAACTTCTGACCTAACCTATAAAGTAAACGTTTCAAAAACCAACAACAAAATAAAAAAAGAAAATAAATAATTTAAAACAAAAAAATCTGTTAAGACTGCAATTTTGACCTTATTTCCAATTGAATTTGTGCGGCCTACAGGCCGCACTGACTCATTATACTTTGGTAAACTTTCAATTTTGTTTGTTTTCTCTAATATTTTTTCTGTAAGTTTTAGACAACGCAGACTTGTACAAAATTTGCGATCTATAAATGTTGATTAAAATAAGTTTTAAGGGCGGTTTCTAGGTATTTTTTGCATTTTCAGGTATTTTATACTTAATTTATACAAATTTCAGGCACAAAAATCCTTTTTACAATTTTATTTTCAATGGAATTTTTATGGCATTTAATTGAACATTTTTTTTAATTTTTAATATCATCGAAATCCGAGCACTTATTACTACTCGTTTTCCGAGATTGTGCGCCCTGAAGGCCGCACTGCCCCGAACCGACGTGATTAATATATGTTACTATTTTTTAAAGATATTTTTCTATTTTTATTATTAATAGATTTTAAAATTTAACGGCTATTTGATTTTTTTGGACCCCCTCTCCAGGATTGACTAGCCCAGCTGCGGCTCTGCTGATCTGTCACTTTTCAATCATCTCCGACTTTTGTTTAAAAAATTTTGTTTTTAAAATCCAATCTCTAACCTAACATTTAACTATAATAATGACTTAACTTAACTTTTAAATTTTTATATGAATTTATTGGTTCAATTGATGCCAATTTTACATCATTTAAGTTAGTGAAAGTAAAGAAAAAAGGTAAAAAAAATTAATTAATAGTCTGAAACTTAAAAAAGTTGTAATTTGCATTCAGACATGCAGATAAAAATTAACCGAAAAATCCAAAACTGCGGTTTATTACTAGATTGCTGTCATTGTGCGGCCTGAAGGCCGCACTGTTCCTGATAAGTATGTTACTTAATATATGAAGTGCGTTACATACTGAAGGACGCTTAACTTTAGAAAATATTTTGAAACTTGTAGAATTATTTTTTTGATAGGTCCCAGACGATCGCATCTCAAAATGTTGATCTAAATAAAGATCTTTTTTTGTATCGGGGGCAGTAGTATTTTTATGTATTTTAAAATTGTTTTTAAAATTTTACGCAAATTTTAGGGCATTTAAACAAGAATTTTTAGGTATATTTAAAGTAATCGAAATAATAATCGAATAAATTACTCGTTTACAGACATTGTGCGGCCTGAATACCGCACTGGCCGACAGAGTTATAGCTATTTTACTTGATATTTTTTTAAAGACATTTTAGTTTTTATTTCAATTAATTTGTAAATTCAACAGCTTACCACTCGTTTTCACCCTCTCTCCGTCTTAACCCGTCTGTTAACCCGTCAGTTTCCAATTTCTTTAGATTGGAAACCTAAAAACACTTTTAGTTAAGCTAACTAATAAATAAAAAACTTTTAGTTGCGTTTGTTAGTTTGTTAGTTAGCTTATTAGTTAGAAAGTGAAAGAAATAAAATAAAAAATTTGTTATATAAAATCGCTGATTCCAACCTAGCGTCAGAAATTAAAAGTTTTCATGATCGAACTCAGAAATTAAGCAGTTCTTAGTGATCCGGTAAACAAATCAAAGACCGGATTTGTCAAACCTGCCAGACAGAGATGCGTTACAGAGGAAATTCCAGACAAAAATACATTGCTTTTATAACTAGGACTTAATTTTACAAGTTTTGCGGCCTAGAAGCCGCACCGATTTGTCATTCCTTCCTAAGCTTCTAGTTTTTTTTATGTTAGCAAGTGAAAATGTACCTATCAGAAGAGCGGTACGGGAAAGTAGATAGAAAGCTATGAATTAATATTTAAATATTATACCTAATCGCCCTGGTTGTGCGGCCTGAATGCCGCACTATCTTATCACGTTTACGTAATCGTCTAATTTTTTTTTAATTTATCAGTTGGTATTACATAAATAAAAAATACGAAAGCCGACCACTGGTTGGAAAAATATTCTAACTTAACCTTTAACCCAATTCGATAAAATCTGAATTACTTTAAAAAAATTTGCGATAACCCCCTCTTCCCGGTACGTAGTGTTTGCAATTTTATTCTAAAGTATTTAATCAGCTAATGCGCCGTAGATGATTTGAAATTAATTATATGATAACAGCATCTACAATGACAAGGTTATCTCTGGGCTAACCTCTAATGGCTGTCGTTCGTCACGAAACAAAATAATAGAAAATATGATTAGATTTTCAGACAATCATTTGTTTCAATCATCGCTTTTCGTTCAATTAGCGCTGTCGACTTAGGATTTAAGAATTTCTAAAAACGAAAGAGAAGTCAAATTACGGCAATTTTCTAGGCGTCCCCAAAGTAAATTTTACGTAAGATGCACGTCCTTACACTGCAACACTGAATGTAGCCAAAGAAATGAGCTAATAATTCTTTCCGTATTTACAGTCGAACTTGAAGGTTCTGAATAGAAAACGTTAAAAATGGGATTGAAAACCTGGATTGAAAATTAAGAAGTTCTAAATTTCTCAAATTCTTTCAACTGAAATTTCAAAGCTTCTCAGTCATAAACATCTAATAAATTTTAATTAGATTATTATGTTACGAAATCTTCAAGCTAAAAAAATTATTCTAAGAGTTTTTTTTTAAAGATACCTTTGATTGTTTTATGAACAGAGCCAACAGCGATATTGTAAATAATTTTCCAATTAGCAAGTTCTGACTTTTTGCGACAAAAATAAAAAAAAATTCGCAAGTTCCAAGTTGGAGTTAAAATAAAAGAAGTTTAATTTATTATGCGGGATAGCATTTGCTACACGGGGTAAGGCTATTTCAAGATATTACGACTTAATTCTTACGGCTGGTTTCGGCTACGTTTGATGTACTTTGCTTTAATAAATTTTTTCTCAAAGTGAAACCGTACAGTAGCGGCATCACTATTTACATTTGACTTGATATTTCACATAATAATAATAATTTACTTTTGCATTTACCACTTTGTGCTGCTAAATTTACATTTAACCTTTTGATAGCAAGGATATGCTTTTAATAATTCGTAAAACAAATAATGAGCAGTGCAATTCGTATTCACTGTAATTTTCGCAGTCAGTTTCCGTGATTGACTTTTAAATAAATCCCAAAGCATAGCAGCCCTGTTGCAATAACATTGCACTGTAATTCCTTCTCTAACCGAGTTCTCTACCATTTAACAAAATACAAAGTTGTCTAAATGAGATTTAACAAACTTTAAGTAATCAATGTTCCTCATAATAAACATTACTAGTACTAACATATCTGTTAATAATCACCCCCTTCCCTCTCTTGTAGATGCTCATAAATACCGATTTAATCTGAAGTATCACATAAGATCATTTTTACGCCTCTCGCGCGTAAACTATTAAATAATTCAAAACGCTTTTCTGAACTTTTTGTAGAAAATTTAATTCTCTACAAAATTGTTTCTACGTAATTTTGTCGTATTCCTTACCATTTCTTAGCAATTTCAATGTTAAAATAATTATCATTATAAATTTAGATAAATATTTAAATTATTTGGTATGAAAAGCCAGAGAAAAAAACCAGCTTTTGGTAAACTGTAAGAGATATAAACAAACGTAAAAACTTCCACACTTAATTTTTCGAAAACGGCTGCTAATCGTTAGCCTGTCCCAAGTTGAAGTTTTATCTAAAGGTTTCCATCGTATGCTCAGCCGAATTAAAGTTGAATGAATTTTTTTTTTAAACAGGTATACGAAACCACTTAAATGTTGTGGTATACCTGATTTGAACCAAATGGTCAGTTTTTTCAGTTAATTAATTCTAAAAACCAAAATTTTTAAAATTGTTTACAGTATGACCAAGAATAGATTAATCTTAAATTGAGAATCTTGTTAAACCTTTCATGTGCGTCACTCATTAATTTATTAAGATGGCTACAGTTTGAAGCTTTAAAACCTTAAAGCTTAAAGAAAGAAACAAAACGAAATCAATTTAGATAACAAATGACTGATTTTATAATTCTCGCCTTTAAAGTAAGCGGGGGTCGTGGCATTGCGCCGTACCCTCCAAACCTCTGGTTTTAGAGTATGCAGACTTCTGAATAGTTTATAAAAGAACTACGTCTTTTCTTAATTTTTTTGATAGGTTTTTTTCAAAAATTTCAAACAAATTGTAAAAAATTTAAAGCCTCCTTTAATAATTAAATGTATCGTGGAATACCCGATTTGTTGCTAAATCTGTTAAACTAATTAAAATAAAATCTGTATTTAATTTTAATTTTTTTGGCAGCTAAAAACTGTATAAATGTTTAAAGAAATTAAAAATTTAATCGTTAAATAGCAAAGTGGGGGGGGGGGGGAATGACAATTTATTTAGTAGGTTTTTTTCACATTTTCTCAATGAAAACAAACGCCGACTTTGATATTATCTGGCACTTCAAGCAGGATTATACTTAATTTGACCCTAGGAAAATTTAAAAATGGAATTTCGTTAATCCCATCATGCGCTATACTGATTAATTTTTCAAACAAAGTTTTTTTAAATTTAGAGACCTCTTAAGAATTAATATTTTAATTTAATAATTAATTTATTGTAGAATATCTAATTTGTTGCTAAATCTATTAAAATTAGATGAACATAATATCGGCCTTTAATATAAATTACCTTTGGAAGTTAAAAACTGTATAAAACTTTATTCAATTTAAAAAATTCTTTGTTAAATGGCATAGTAGGGGGGGGGGGGGGAGGGGGATTTAAGCCGGATTAAGTTTAAATTGTTTCTCGGGAAATTTTAATAGAGTAATATCAGTTTTTCCAGTTAATTAATCCTAAAGGCCAAAATTTTTAAAATTGTTTACAGTATGACCAAGAATAGATTAAGCTTAAATTGAGAATCTTGTTAAACCTTTCATGTGCGTCACTCATTAATTTATTAAGACAGCTACAGTTTGAAGCTTTAAAACCTTAAAGCTTAAAGAAAGAAACTAAACAAAATCAGTTTAGATAACTAACAGATGACTGATTTTATGATTCTCGCCTTTAAAGTAAGCGAGAGTCGTGGCTTTGCGCCGTACCTTCCAGACTTCCGGTTTTAGAGTACGTAGACTTCTGAATAGTTTATAAAAGAACTATATCTTTTTTTAATAGGTTTTTATCAAAAATTTCAAACAAATTCTAAAAAATTTAAAGCCTCCTTTAATAATTAAATGTATCGTGGAATACCTGCTTTGTTACTAAATCTGTTAAACTTGAATTAAAATAAAATCTGCATTTAATTTTATTTTTTTTTGCAGCTAAAAACTGTATAAATGTTTAAATAAATTAAAAAATTTTTTGTTAAATAGCAGAGGGGGGGGGGAATGACAATTTATTTAGTAGGTTTTTTTCACATTTTCTCAATTGAAACAAACGCCGACTTTAATATTATCTGGCACTTCAAGCAGGATTATACTTAATTTGACCCTAGGAAAATTTAAAAATGGAATCTCGTTAATCCCATCATGCGCTATATTAATTAATTTTTCAAGCCAAGGTTTTTTTAAATTTAGAGATCCTTTAAGAATTAACATTTATTTGTATCGTGGAATACTTGATTTGTTGTTAAATCTATTAAAATTGGATGAATATAATATCAGCCTTTAATATAAATTACCTTTGGAAGTTAAAAACTGTATAAAACTTTATGCAATTTAAAAAATTCTTCGTTAAATGGCAAAGTGGTGGGAGGGGGATTTAAGCCGAATTGAGTTTAAATTGTTTCTAGAGAAATTCGAAAATACATTCTTGTTAATCCTATCATGCGCTTCACAGATTGATTTTTATGTATATACTTATCATATTATAATTTTTGTGCTACTGCTAAGTTTTTCTAATAGATTTTTAAAACAAATTTAAAAAAAAAATTCAAAGACTTCTTTAAATATTAATTAGCTTCGAAAGCTGAAACTGTATAAAAGTTCAAAGAAATTAAATTTTTTTTTTTTAATTGCGGATTAATGAGTGAGCGAGGGGGAGGGGACAGGAACTGATGGTAATTTAATAGGTTTTTCTTATTTTTTCTCAATTAAAACGGAACCGATCTCGACAGCATCCGCTACTTAATACCGGATTAAGCTTAAATGGTCTATAGGTAAATTTAAAAATAAGATCTCGTTAATCCTATCATGCGCTTTACTGATTAATTTTTATATTATCCTGAATAATTTTTGTGTTACTTTTATCGAGATTTTCTAACATATTTTTCAAAAAAATTTTAAAAAATCTAAAGCCTGCTTTAATAATTAATATTTCATTTAATAATTAAATGTATCGTGGAGTACCTGATAAAACGTTGCTAAATCTGCTAAAATTGGATGAACATAAAATCAACCTTTAATATTAATTACCTTTAAATAATTCCTCTATAAAAGTTCATAAAAACTAAAAAACTCATCGATAAATAGCGAACTAACGCCAAAGCGGGGGGGGGGCTATTGATAATTTAATTTTTACATTTTTTCAAATAAAACAAAGTCGATTTCAACACTATCTGCCACTTAAAGTCGGATTAAGCTTAAATCGTCTTTAGGCAAATTTAAAAATACAATCTTGTTAATCCGATCATGCGCTTTAAAGATTACTATTTAAGTATAATATACTAATTAATATAATTTTTGTGCTAATACTACCGAAATTTTCTTCCTTCCCTTGAAAGCGAAAAACTGTACAAAAAGTTAACAAATCAATAAAATTCTTTGTTAAATAGCAAAGCGCGGGGAGAGGGAGGGGGGAAGGTACAATTTTATATGTTCTTTTTAAATTTTTCAATTCAAAAAATTAAATCAAATCAAATCAGAAAATCGGCTTTTTACGTATATTAATTACCTTTGAAAGTTAAAAACTTTATAAAAATTCAAAGAAGCAAAAAAATTCTTTCGATAAATAGCGAAGTGTGTGGGACGAAGAGCGAGAAAGGAGAGAAAATAATAATTTAGTAGTTTCTTACTTTTTCTCAATTAAAACAAAACCGATCTCGACAGCATCCGCCACTTAAAGCCGGATTAAACATAAATTATCTCTATGTCAATTTGAAAGTACAATCTCGTTAATCCCATCATGCGCTTTAATAATTAATTTTTAAGTATACACTCATAATATACTAATTGTTTCGATAATGCTACCGAGATTTTCTAATAAATTTGTCGAACAATGTTCCTCAAACTGCATAAAAGTTCAAAGATATAAAAAAAATTTTGTTAAACATCGAAGTAGGGGGGGGGGGAGGAATTGATTATAATATAATAGATTCTTTCTACTTTTAAACCAATCTCAACGGAATCCCCCACTTTAAAGCCAGATTAAGCTTAAATTGTTCTTAAGAAAATTTTAAAATAGGATCTCGTTAATCCAATCGTGCGCTTTACCGATTAATTTGTCAGTTCACAGAAATGTTTGGCTCTAATAAAAGCTGTATAGCTAATTTATTAATTAAAAAATTGTATTTGCTTTAATCAAAATCTTTTTTCCGGACGGTGCGGTTCGTGGCATTATGCCTCCGTACCGGGCACGGTAAGAATTCAGATTCAGGGAATTTAAATTTTTCTAAATTAATATAAAATAAATATTTAAATAAGTAGAAAAATTATGATGTGTCATCGCCGTCGGTCGCTTAAAGAACTATTTACATAGGCAAACACAAAAAAACCACTATTAAGTTGATAAATTAACACTGAAGATTACAATGTAATAATCTTGTTATAAAAATAATAGCAATTTAATATAGCAATAAATTTACGATAAATTATTGTAAGCTGTCATGTGTAAGTGTAAATTTATGTTGAGTTTTCCCGCCTTTTTATAAAATTAATCAAGCTCTGTGAATTGCAATACAAAATTTTCTTAAACGAACTTTTTTCTTAAATTGAAACTAAACCGGTAGATATCTTAAGCGCCGTGGGCGATTTCGCGCACTGAATCTGCAGTGGTGTGGCTTTTTGATAACTGAAAGAGTTGGCACTTAAATCTTAATGAGAAACATAATGTTCGGTACATTTATTGCTCCCACACCCTCGATTTACGGTCTCGGTCTTTTGATTTGAAACATCAGACATGGAACGACAATTTTAGTTCGGCCCACTATTTATTTTACGTTAGAGCACTTTCGTGATTAGATGATCCCGGAAGTGACATAACGAATGGAAAATTCAAGTAAAGGTAATTTTTTTATAGTTTTCAAATATGTCGGTACACAACAAGCGGAAAATTGTACGAAGATGTACTTACCTGCAACAAAAAGATGAAATAAAATTTACTGCACTGTCTCCGACGTGTGTTTTAGAGTGTCAGTAACCTGCTTACCGGATTATTTCAAGATTTTATTTTGATATGGTGGATTTTTTGTTTGCGTTGTAAAATGGTTTATCCGCAAAGTTACACTTGAACGGCGTAGCAGGTTTTCCTTAAAAGCGAAGATGTAAGTGCACCTGCTAACTTGTGTAAGCAAATTTACTCGCTCTATGAAACTCACGAAACGATCAGGCCTGATGGACCTCCGTGAAGTTGGCCTCCCATCTGAAACATTTTGATATAAAAAAATATGGAATCGTTAGGTCATCGTTAGGTCTTGAAAGGTCACCCGGTTTTATCGTTAGGTCACTTTTAGTTTTATCAAAAAAAATTATTCAAGTTTTGAAAAATTTTCTTGGTAAGTTAGCCTCCCCATTAAACGATTTCGACGAAATAAAAGTGGAAACCGGTAGGAAATGCACTGATAAGGTTTGGTCACGTATATTTATCGTTAGGTCATCTTTTATTTCTTTGAAATTAATTAATTTCAATTCTATGTCCCTATTGCGCATGCGCTAAACAAAAATATAGTTGTGATGAAATTTTTCTTACAAAAGTAAGAAAAATATAACATTTTGATATAAAAAAATATGAAATCGTTAAGTCATCGTTAGGTCTTGAAAGGTCAATTGGTTTTATCGTTAGGTCACTTTTAGTTTTATCAAAAAAAATTATTCAAGTTTTGAAAAATTTTCTTGGTAAGTTAGCCTCCCCATTAAACGATTTCGATGAAATAAAAATGGAAACAGTTAGGAAATGCACTGCTAACGATTGGTCACCTATGTTTATCGTTAGGTCGTAATTAATTTGTTTGTAATAAATTAATTTCAATTTTATATTTCTATTACGCTTGCGCTAAACAAAAATATTAGTGTGTGCAAAATTACATCTTGAGACGCGTTCTTGTCAACTCTTGACTTGGGGTGCGTTCTCGCCAACACTTTTGTACATAACGTGCGCTCTAAATGGTTAGAAAAGTTTCGTAAGCGCGGAACTCGAAAGCAACTATAGAGCGTAATCAAAACGTTTATAGTGCGAAGATCTTCTATTTAAGTAGCGTCTATTATTGATGTACTTGACGGTGATCCACCATTACAATATTATAATTCACTAATGCACGGGGTGTTGAAACAAAACACTTAATCCATACAGCAGCTGCACTGTCCCACATAGATATGTAGTATATGATATGTGATATAGATATGTGGGATATGTAGTATACATTGTAGATACAGTGTATCTTCTTATTAGAAATAATAAAACACTTTATGAGAAATAATGATTTTAGTATTGTAATTCGTTCTTTTTTAACATTAACACTATTTTTAATAATGTTTTCAATAAATTTGCTTTTATTTGAAGCAAATAATTATTTATTGCTAAATTTGAAAAAGTTGCTTCAGTAGGTTTATGGAAAAAATCAAAAGAGTGCATGTTATTATTTTTAATTATTATGAGATCGAGGCAATTGATTCTATTGTTAACTTCTATTTCTTTTGTTAATTAAAATAAAATATGGGTTTTCTCATAATCCTTTTGAAGATAAAATTATTATGTTAAGAAGATGTCCCGGTCCCGGCTTATGCAATTTAAAAAGACCATAAAGCCCAGGAGCTTATGAATTCCTACAACTAATTCTTAATTAAAAAATATTTTTTAATTACAATTTCTTGAGTAGTTACCGAGTTGGTTTTATTTTTTATTATTTTCTAATAATTCCTAAACAGGATGTCCCGGCTTATGCAATTTAAAAAGACCATAAAGCCCAGGAGCTTATGAATTCTTACAACTAATTCCTAATTTAAAAATATTTTTCAATAATTAAAAAAGACTTTATGGTCTTATTAAACTGTTAGCTCTCCCCCTTAAAAAAAGCAATTCTTCAAAAATATCTCTCCCCGCCCCATTTCCTGCATTTTGAACGATAAAAGCAGAATTTTGCTAGCTTTTCTCTCTAGTTCATCTCTTGAAGTGAAAACGTTTGCTATACTTACTGCGAATTTTAATTGTGTTAAGTTAAAAATATTTTAATTCTAAAAAGTGTTTGTATAATATTCAAATCCACCGTAAAATGCTACAAAATACAATATTCTCACACTTCGAACGCATCGTTTGATATATATAAATTTTCTATGCTTTATAGCTGCTTTCAAGTTCCGCGCTTACGAAGCTTTTCTAACCATTTAGAGCGCACGTTATGTACAAAAGTGTTGGCGAGAACGCACCCCAAGTCAAGAGTTGACAAGAACGCGTCCCAAGATGTAATTTTGCACACACTAATATTTTTGTTTAGCGCAAGCGTAATAGAAATATAAAATTGAAATTAATTTATTACAAACAAATTAATTATGACCTAACAATAAAAATACGTGACCAATCGTTATCAGTACATTTCCTACCTGTTTCCACTTTTATTTCCTCAAAATCGTTTAATGGGGAGGCTAACTTACCAAGAAAATTTTTCAAAACTTGAATAATTTTTTTTGATAAAACTAAAGGTGACCTAACGATAAAACCAAATGACCTTTCAAGACCTAACGACAACCTAACGATTCCATATTTTTTTATATCAAAATGTTATATTTTTCTTACTTTTGTAAGAAAAATTTCATCACAACTATATTTTTGTTTAGCGCATGCGCAATAGGGACATAGAATTGAAATTAATTAATTTCAAAGAAATAAAAGATGACCTAACGATAAATATACGTGACCAAACCTTATCAGTGCATTTCCTACCGGTTTCCACTTTTATTTCGTCGAAATCGTTTAATGGGGAGGCTAACTTACCAAGAAAATTTTTCAAAACTTGAATAATTTTTTTTGATAAAACTAAAAGTGACCTAACGATAAAACCGGGTGACCTTTCAAGACCTAACGATGACCTAACGATTCCATATTTTTTTATATCAAAATGTTTCAGATGGGAGGCCAACTTCACGGAGGTGCCTGATGGTTCCTAAATTTTTCCGAAAGTTTCCGCCTTGTGCATAAAATTTTTAACCAAGGTCGCGGTCGTCTGCTTGGCGCAGTCGGTATGACGAAGTGGAATGAAATTCCATCGTTGTCTTTTAAAGATGTAACATTTTAATTAACAATTTTGCAATTAAAAAAATGTGAGTACATAAATTTAATTTCGGACCCAAATTAATCTCACGTGTGTCGGATGGTTTTTATTAAAAAAATTTTGTTTGTGAATTCAGCGAACGTAAACTTGGAAGATGGAAAAATAACACCAACGAAAAATTTATCCGCCGTGTTTGTGTGCTTACAAATGGCCGTAATTAGTAGCATTTTCACCGACATTTAATTTAAAACAGTCAGTGGAAACATGTGCAAATGTGAAAGAGTGCACTTACAAATTTGAAATGTAAATTTGAACGCCTGTAATTAAGGAAATTTAATTAGCGATAATTTGGTCGAATTTTTAAATTAACAGGTTGCCGCATGTGCCGCTGGCTAAGGGTTGTAAGGAAATTCGAAAAAGCTCACCTTCAGCTATTCCTAACATTAATCCACTACATGCTGAGCTTTCAATTTAAGTTTGTAAAATTTGTACACTGCACTGAAAATTCATCAACACCTCAACTTTTGTTAATCGGAAAATTCGGAACAAAAGTTTTTGGTTATTAGAAAATTTGCGGGCGAAATTTCGTGAAATGTTAATTTTCAATGTTTACGTGAATCGTGGAAAGCGTAATTTTCCCGGCATGAAAAGTGCCTATTCACAGTTGCGTCTATCGCAAACTGAGCTGGATTTATCCAGGGGAAACCCGGCAAAAGTTGCGCTCGCGCATACCCGACAAAATATTGGCACGCTGTTCATTACCGTGATAATTTTCCAAGTTAAGAATAATTGCTTTTTTCAAATTCGTTACAATTACAGTTTCCTTTACGGAAAAACTTTTAAAGAGTTTAATTATTTTTTTTGCTCCTAATAAAAGCTCCTCGAGTTTCCGCCGAAACTTAAATCGGTTAATTGAATGAAGAAATTTAGCCGCGCAAACTAAGGGGTTGTAATTTCGCCTTAATTCCTCGCAAGTCGGTGGTGCTGGTCTAATGTGACATATTGAGGATCGGTTTTCATATAACGTAATAATGCAAGGGTTAAAATTGGATTACGCACTCCATTATAAATTATCATCATTGACGACCAACTGGAGATGATTACAGAGTTTCCCGCAATGCAGGTTCATACTGCACTGTTATCGTTGGTTATTACGTGCTAAGTGCAAATGATAACTGCGGAGGGTAGTTTTGCGTTTGAGACTGCAATTTGTCAGCTGTATTAAAATAAGGTCTTAATTTTATTCCAGATAACCTCATGTCATTAAAAATTTAATGTTGTTTTTAAACAATCACGAAAAATTACAGCTTTAAGCTTTAAAGCTCGTGGAATTACATTCACGCAATGTCTCGAACGAAAAGGACGTTCCAAGGACGTTTTTGCTAACTTTAAACTTTCTATGTCCTAGAAATAATAAAAAAATTTAATTATCTGCGATGTTAATTAATTTGCTCCAAGACGATTTGATTGACTCCTGTCAAAATCTCACTAAGATCCTGTAACCTCAGAATGCGACCTTTAACACAATCTATTTTTTTACGCACAAACCCTTAATGTTTAGAGTAGACAAATAAAATTTTAAAAAATCTCAACAACCGACAGTTAGTCTTGCTTCGCACGGATAGATCCTGGAAGCTCCTCAGCTCCGTTAACACCGACGTTAAGGGCTTTGTAGAATCTCAGAACGTCCAGGACTACCAAAAAAATTTTGTTTCACCTATAGATGAACCAAAAAACGCTGTTTGTCCATTAGCGAAGGAATTTTTTCCAAACGAAAAGGATAAACTGCCGTCCAACAAAAAAGTTAAATTGCCTTCAAAAGAACTTGCACCCCCCCCCCCCGCAAATATAATTTATTATTTTTATTATTACAATCATATTATCCTTGAAGAACTCAACTCAAAAGTCTAGGATCTAGAAAGACGGAGATCATTAAGCCTACATACATGGTAAAAACATCCCTGAAGAACAACCAAACTTTAAAAATCACTAATCTAGATACAAAGGCGTTTCTGAGTCGGCGCACTAAGTGAAAACATTTCTGAAAAAAGAATAAACTTTAAAATCACGAATATAGAAAGACAGAAGTCTCTGGTGAAAACATCCCTGAAGAATAAGCAAACTCCAAAAATCACAGTGGTTTCTGACTCTACGAACTGAGTAAAAACATCTTCGAAGAATAACTGAACTTCAAAAATTACAGATTTAGATACAGAGAAATCTCTGAGTCTACACACTGCATAAAAACATATCTGGAAAACAAGCAAACTCAAAAATCTCACATCTAGAAAGATAGAGGTCCCTGAGCCTATTTTCTTGGTAAAAACATCTCTGAACGATGGCCCAACTCAAAAATCACAGATTTAGCATCACTGGTGTTTGTGCCTCCCCCCCCCCCAAGAGGTAGTCCTCCTCCCCTAATAAAAAAAAACTCGAAATTTTAAAATAAAGCCAAAATACTTTATATAAATCAGTTCTGCAACCTCGTCAATATTTTTTTATGGGGTTTTTATTAAAAATTCATCCGCGGTAATATTTCAATTTAATATAATTTTTAGCAAAAACTGTAGCTATAATAAATTGTCACATATTATTTTTTCATCACTTTTTATATTATAGGTAGTAAAATATTTGCATTAAAAATGTCAACTCACAAAAAATTACTGTAATAAAATTGTAATATTATAAATTATTTACATTATTAGCTCATACAAATTAATAAAAAATTTTTAGCAATTAAACGACAGAAAAACTAATATGCATTAATCACAGAATATTGATTTTGTTGTAAAATTGACATTAAACCTTTTAAACAGCATATTTCGCTTTAAAAATAATTAGAAAAATTGCCTGCAGTTTTAATTAAATTTGTACTCTTTTCACATTGTTAGCGATATCTCCTAGTTAATATGCTATAAGTCTTCAGAGAATCTTTGGCTTAACCGCATTTTAGTACTTCAGTTTACCGCTTCAGTTGCGTAATCAGAATCTTCTTCTAATTATACAGAGGTGAGGGTAGAGGTAATATATTATCTAAGAATTTTATATTTTTTTATATTTCTTGTTGTTTTCGAGTAATTACAGAAAAAAATTGTTTTATGCACCTGGTATCTCCCAGACTCCCCGGTTTGTAACAGTTTATTTTCACATTGTAAAGTAGCGGAGAGTTTTTCCACGACTTCCTTATCAGGGTGGCTGTTATTTGTTGTCTTTTTCAAGCAATTGTAGAAAAAAATTTTTTTTGTGTACCTGGAAGGTATTCCATACCCCCCAGACCCCCCGGTTACTAACAGTACACCTTTACACTGCCGTACCTCAGTACCAGAGATTTGTTCCATAGCTTTCATCAAGTTGGCTATCATCTCTCGTCGTTTTCGATTAATTATAGAAAAAATATTGCTTTGTGTCCCTGGGGGGTATTCCATACCCCCCAGACCTCCCGGTTTGTAATAGTATATCCTTACATTGCGGAGTACCAAAAATTGGTTCCACACCTTCTTCATCAGGTTGGCTGTTATCTGTCGTCGTTTTCGAGTAATTATAGAAAAAAATTACTTTGTGTACCGGGAGAAGGGGGGGGGGAATTTAATTGATGCTAAATCTTTTACTGGCTGACTAAAGTTCGTGTGGGCTTTGATGGCGTATTTTAAAGCAGTAACCAAGCTTGTAAATCTTAATTTAAAGCTTTTTAGCGCTTGCTGAGACAATCAAAGTCTGCCCAATTTTTGGTCAGTGTGGTATATAATTTCGCTTCGGGAGGTATAAAAGCGTAAGTCAAAATTAGACGTTTGGTGCATTTTTTGATAGTTTGCTATAAGAACTAAGCTGTTGGTTCATGCGACCACCGCACTTCTTTATGACGCTTTAATTTAGAGACTCCAATAAAATCTCTATTCCAGCGCAATCCTCAAGTGTACTTAAATATGTCGTTTCAAGTGCTGTTCATGCTGAAGATCTCAAGATTTCTCTTCAGAAGTTATCATCATTTCTTTAGAGTAAATAACATGTTGTAATTTTATATAAATCTAAAAGCCAATGGGAGAGTGACGGCCCAGTGCGGCCTTCAGGCCGCACAGCTAAGGCAATCTAGTTACTCTATGAATTTTAAATTATAACAGTAACTTTGTGTTTGATAATAATAATAATAATATTAAGTTTAGTGTTTAAGTGTTTGTCTTCGTTATTTTATATTTTTCGTTGTTTTCGAGTAATTACAGAAAAAAATTGCTTTGTGCACCTGATACCCCCCCGTCCCAGACTCCCCGGTTTGTAACAGTTTATTTTCACACTGTAAAGTAGCGGAGAGATTTTCCACATCTTCCTTATCAGGATGGCTGTTATCTGTCGTCGTTTTCAAGTAATTGTAGAAAAAATAATTTCTTGTGTACCTGGAGGGTATTCCATACCCCCCAGACCCCCCGGTCTGTCATAGTATATTTTTACATTGCGGAGTACTGGAGATTGGTTCCACACATTCTTCATCAGGTTGGCTGTTATCTGTCGTCATTTTCGAGTAATTATAGAAAAAAATTGCTTCAGGTACTAGGGTGAGGGAGGGTGAATTTAATTGATGCTAAATCTTTTACTGACTGACTAAAGTTAGTGTGGGCTTTGCTGACGTATTTTGAAGCAATAACCAAGCTTGTAAATCTTAATTTAGAGCTTTTTAGCGCTTGCTGAGACAACCAAACTCTGCCCAATTTTTGGTCAGTGTGGTATAGAATTTTGCTTCGGGAGCTATAGAGGCGTAAATCAAAACTAGACGTTTTATGCGTTCTTTGATAGTTTGCTATGAAAAGTAAGTTGTTGGTTCATGCAACCACAGCACTCTTAAAGACTCCAATGAAGTCTCTATTCCAGGACAATTTCCAAGTATACTTAAATATGTCGTTTCAAGTGCTGTTCATGCTGAAGATCTCAAGATTTTTCTTCAGAAGTTATCATCATTTCTTTAGAGTAACTAAAATATTTTGTAATTTTATATAAACCTAAAAGCCAATGGGAGAGTGACGATTCAGTGCGGCCTTCAGGCCGCACAACCAGGGCAATCTAGTTACACTATAAATTTTAAATTATAACAGTAACCTTGTGTTTGATAATAATAATAAGTTTAGTGTTTGTCTTCGCTATTTTATATTTTTCGTTGTTTTATGCACCTGATAATTCCCCCCCCCCCCCCCCAGAATCCCCGGTTTGTAACAGTTTATTTTCACACTGTAAAGTAGCGGAGAGTTTTTCCACACCTACCTTATCAGGATAGCCGTTATCTGTCTACGTTTTCAAGTAATTGTAAAAAAATATTTTTTTTCGTGTACCTGGGGGGTCCATACCCCCCAGACCCCCCGGTTACTAACAGTATACCTTCACATTGCCGTACTGCAGTACCAGAGATTTGTTCCATACCTTTCAACAAGTTGGCTATTATCTCTCGATGTTTTCGATTAATTATATAAAAAATATTGCTTTGTGTACCTGGAGGGAATTCCATACCCCCCAGACCTCCCGGTTAATAACAGTATACCTTCACACTGCCATACCGCAGTACTAGAGATTTGTTCCATACCTTTCATCAAGTTGGCTATTATCTTTCGTCGTTTTCGATTAATTATAGAAAAAATATTGCTTTGTATACCTGGAGGGTATTCCATACCCCCCAGACCCCCCGGTTTGTAACAGTATATTTTTACATTGCGGAGTACCGAAGATTGATTCCACATCTTCTTTATCAGATTGGCTGTTATCTGTCGTCGTTTTCGAGTAATTATAGAAAAAAAATTGCTTTGTGTACCGGAAGGAGGGATTTAATTAATGCTAAATTTTTTACTGGCTGACTAAAGTCGTGTAGGCCTTGCTGGTGTATTTTGAAGCAGTAACCAAACTTGAAAATTTTAATTTAGAGCTTTTTAGTTCTTGCTGAGACAATCAAACTCTGCCCAATTTTTAGTCAATGTGGCATAGAATCGGTAGCTATAGAGGTATAAGTCAAAATTAGACGTTTTATGCCTCTTTTGATAGTTTGCTAAAAGAATTAAGCTGTGAGTTTATGCGACCACCGCACTCCTTTATGTCGCGTTAGTTTAAAGACTGCAATAAAATCTCTATTCCAGCACAATTCTTAAGTATACTTAGATATGCCGCTTCAAGTGCTGTTTATACTGAAGATCACAAGATTTCTCTTCAGAAGTTATCATCATTTCTTTAGAGTAAACAAAACTTTGTAATTTTATGAAAACCTAAAAGCCAATGGAAGAGTGACAGACCAGTGCGGCCTTCAGGCCGCACAGCTAAGGCAATCTAGTTACACTGTGAATTTTAAATTATAACAGTAACTTTGTGTTTGATTGATGTGTCTCTTTCTCTGGATTCTGTTGGTCTGTTGTAGAAGTGTACTGACAAGAAACAAAAGATCAGATGACCATCTCAATTTGCGCTTTGAAAATATTAGATTTAAGAGGATGAAGGAAATTTAATTTCACGTTACAATATAATAGTTCACACTATGTCGTTTCAAGTGCTGTTCATGCTGAAGATCACAAGATTTTTCACACTTAACACTTAACACTTTATAATTTTATATAAACCTAAAAGCCAATGAGAGAGTGACGGGCCAGTGCGGCCTTTAGGCCGCACAGCTAAGGCAATCTAGTTACACTATGAATTTTAAATTATAACAGTAACTTTGTGTTTGATTGATGTGTCTTTTTCTTTGGACTCTGTTGGTCTGTTGTGGAAGTGAACTGACAAGAGACAAAAGATCAGATGACCATCTCAATTTGTGCTTTAAAAATATCAGATTTAAGAGGATAAAGGAAATTTTATTTCACATTATAATATAATAGTTCGCACTATCAACTAAAAGGTTTATTGCACAAAAAAAATAGAGGGCGCCACTAGAGTACTTTAATGCCGCCAAAATGAAGCTTGGCAAAAATAATATAAAAAGTTGCTTATTACAGCACTAAAGTAGCAGTTTAATAGTAAAATAATTTTTTTTACAAAATGGGAAAGAGTAATTTTTCAAAATTTATTAAACCTAGTTAATTTTTCTACATTTCTTATTTTAATGTATTTAATAAGTCGAGAACCGTTGGTTTTAGACAATAAAGTGTTATAATCTAATTTGTAGATAATTTCACGCTGTTTGAAATGTATTAAAATTTTTACATCGAAAGTCAATAATTTGGATGCTATGGCCATTTGAAGAGAGAAAACGAAAATTGGTATTGTTTATCGTTGGGTTGGTTTGATTTATCTTATTTTTGAAAGTAAGTGCCAACGTAAAAGAAACAGGTCGTAAAGGAACTAGTGAGACTACTATAAAATATCTGCATAATTTATGTGCCTATATATAAACATTTTTCTGCACACTGCATTTTGCAGTGTTGTATCAGAAGTTTTTAAATATTTAGAGTTTATGGCGTTCCGGTTGGTTTATAGTGGGCTATAAATCAGGTATCAACATTAAATTCGTAAAGACGGCAATAAAAAAACAAAAAATGAAGTTAAAAGTTAAACGAGCGTTATTTATAAAAATTTATGAAGGACTTAGAAGCAATTGTAAAAAACGAAATGTTTACTACTGTTGCATCTTAAAACTCATTATTACTTTCTTTGTTAGACCTTAAAAAGCACGACGGTAGCGAACAAAACAAAGAAAGCTCTTCATAAATACGGTAGAAAATTTTCATTTTTAGCCCTAAAAAAATGAGTCTTATTAAGCGCGTACTTGGATGGAGGATAATATAAACTGCCACATGGCAGCAGACGGCACACAGAAAGACTTTTTCGTTTTATGAAAGATTCTTTCATTTGGCCAAATTAAAAAGCTTCGTTTCGGAAGGACTGAGTGAATTTAAAGAAAAGGTTTTTTATTTCACCAACACACACACGGAAACAAAGCGGATACGTTTTCAAATTGCTCATAATAAACTTTTACAAAATTAATTTGATTAGGTAGGTAGAATCGTCCAATTGTATAAAATTTACGCAAATATCTACACCGACCGAACTTTGCAATTCAACGGAATAATTTTGTTTATTCAGGATCCTCACATAACTAACAAAATTGATCAAATAACTAAAACGACAACAAAGCTGTTAACTAAAACTTGACCAACTATCCGATTCGTCGTTAGCAAAAAACAAATTTACAAATTCGAAAAGTCAAATAAAAAGTAATCAGATTCATTGTTTGCTTTGTTCGTTTCAAAGTAAACACAAACATTCCTAATTAACTTAAATAATTACGAACCATGAGTGTTTATATGCTGGACTTGCTACAAAATAGCGGTTACGCTCAGTATACCAGACAAGAACAGTCGCATAATTTTAAAAATTTATTTTAACATTGAATTTGAATATATTTTTTTATTAAACAACACGGCAATATATAATTATAAAAAATCCAAGTTTCACTCCGTTTAAATATTAGAAGATCATGGCGATCAATAAACTGACCGCCTAATCTGTACATATGAAAGGAAAAAATTGTTTCCCTTTTGACAGGTAGAAAATACTAAAGAATTTTATGGTAAAAAAACATCAAAATCCTGTATTATGATAGTCGGAATCTCGTTAATCAATTCATGCATGTGTGTTTCAATCGAACTTACTTTTATCCTGCTGTCCTGGCGCTAGTTATCGTTTTTCCTCCAATTCCAGCCAAAGGCACTCAACATAGGTTCAAATACTAGCGCAATTTTTTAATAAACACTAATCACTACTATTAAAACCAAGAATTAAACAACAATTGATTCGCGATTATTTAAAGCTTCCATCAAGCTTTTGCACAGAAATTCGTACTCGACACTACACTCCCGACCACGAAAACCAATTTTTGTAAAAATCTTCACACAGGACTGCGGAATAATTGTATGGAACTTCAGTGGTTCCTAATATGGGATACATCAGAATCAAACAGCTAAAACAATGGTTAAGGTAATTATTAAAAACCGTAAAAGTTTCTTACCTTAACAGTTTTAACCGCAATTTACATTTAAAGAAAAATGTAATTTTCACATTAATAATTCACTGCTACATCACTTGAAAAAATTGTTGACTAACCTTTAATTGTTGATAAACCCACGAAGTGGACCCTACCTACAATAATAAGAAAAGAAATATTAGTATTCATATTTTTCCGTTTGTATTTTAAGTCGAACTTACCTTTATCACTGTAGTCCTATCGCAATAGTCGTCGTTTATTGTCCAATTCAAGTCTAGGGCACCAAACATAAGTTCGAACACTAGCACAAATTTTTAACGGCCACGAAAAAATTTTTTTAATAAACACTGATCACTAATAAAACCAAGCATTAAATAAAAATTTATTCGCGATTATTTAAAGCTTCCATCAAGCTTTTCCACAACACTTCGAACTCGGCACTGCACTTCCGACCGCGAAAACTGACCGAAGTAATTACGATCTTTGCGTACGCGAATACGGGTCAACTTACCTGTAATTAAAAAATTAAAGGTCAAAATTAAACAAAGGTTAAAGTAATTATTAAAAAACAAATAAAGGTGACCGCGAAGAAGTAATATAAACTGTGACTTTGAATGCGTCCTACATCTAAACTATTATAGATAAATAAGTGCTCTCAGCGACTTTTTTGTAAAAAATTAAATTTCCTATAAAATTGTTCCTATAAATTTTTATCGTATCTGTTATAGTTGTCTCAGCATTTCGGATATAATCAAAACTGTTCTATTAAAAAAAAAAAAATTTTTTACATTCAAACACTCAAGAGTTAGAGCTCTTTAAATCATTTTTTTTTAGATTTCCGTTATTGCTTTTTTAGTAAAAATAGTTTAGTGCTTTTTTCAAGAGCATAAAATAATCTAGAAACTAGACTTAAACCTTTTATTATCTAAAATTAACAGCTTAAGAGTTATGAGTTAAAGTAAAAAAAGTTAATTCGAGTGTTTTCTGAATTTTTTTCAAAACTGTATCTTTTAAATAAAAAATTTTACAAAAAATCTGATGCCATTCCAGATACAAAAATTTTTACAATAAAAATAAAAATGTGAATTTAATTTGTACTTTGTAGCTGTCTTGTATAATATTTTTTGATTTTCTGTGATTAGACAAAAGTTGTAGTCCGTTAAATTTCCTATCCGGAAGGAGGCGTCAGATATTTTGTAAAATATTTCGTGTAAAAGATACAGAGTTTTGAATAAAACAAAAAAAAGCACTTATTTTTCAACATTTTATTTTTTAATTTATTAGTCGAAAACCGTTGATTTTAGACAATAAAAGGTTTCAATTTAGTTTGTAGATTATTTTGCACTCTTTAAAAAAGTACTAAACAATTTTTCTCGAAAACTCCATATTTTCGGGTCTATGGCCTTGTAAAGATGGAAATTTAAAAAAATGTCTTTTATCACCTAAGATATGTAAAGTAGATCCGGGAAAACCCTGTATATATCAGGTAAAATAAATAATTTTTAATATGTGAAACAGCAACAATAAAATGTAAATATGTAAAATGCAAAATAGTAAATTAGATTAGAAGCCACCATTTTTAATTATTAAAAGAGATATTCCATAAAATTAGTAGAATACGGGGGGGGGGGGTTATTTTATATTTGTAGGGTACTGGAGGGTATTCCATACCCCCCAGACCCCCCGGATTGACATCAATAGAATATGTGCATGTTCTGCTGTGTTTGATTTAATTAAATAAAAACCTTTTTATTTTTTAACATAGATATATCTATCTATAGTTCCAAAGATGCCAATGATGTGAATTAATCAACTTGCATACTAGGAATCGACGCGAAAGTTTAATGATCGGTGATTTAAGAGTCGTCAATACATACATATTTGTTCTAAAAAAGTGAAAAGTTTCTATTTAATAAAATTAATCACAAAATATAGACATAAACTATTGATACCAGACTGGGAGGTTGGGGGGTACTACCCTCCAGTAGTCAGTAACTGTATAGAATACTTTTCTAAGAATAAACCTATTTATTTCTACTCGTCGTTGTTCTTTAATATAGCAAACTACTAACCGTCTGCCATTGACCCCCCCCCCCGATCCCCTGCTACACATTTCCGCGTCATGAGATAAAATGTTGTGTTTCGAAATCATAAAAATCATAATTCATTTATTTTGTAAATTATTTTAAAGTTTAATTTTGTTTTATTATTTAGTTATTTTTCATACTGTGTATAAAAATGTTAGTTAAATTATTTGCTATGTAAATAAGGTGGGGAGAACAAAAAAGTGAAAAAAGAGAGAGGCTGAGGACTTCGCGTCGAATAGACGAACAGATTGAAATTAAAGATAATTAAAGTGAATTTAATTTAATAAAAGTTGTTTTTTTTATGTAATTAATAAAATTGAAGTGCAAAAAAAGATAAAATTGAAAATTGTGATAAGTTTGGTTATTTGTAAAATAATTGAACAAACAAGTTCACAAGACCGGCGTGGCCAGCTGCAATACCATATGCGGAGAGCGCATGTGAAGCCAATGACCGTACTACATGAAAGGTAACAAATTTGAGCAATTTTAATTTACAATTGAATAAAACACTGAAGAGTTTCATGTTAAATAATGGATGAATGCGAGCAAAAAATAATTTTTGGATTGAGAAATTTTTAATAGATTTGTATAGCTCGGATCATCTCAATATATTTATTCGAAAGAAGTAAAAGATTTTTATTAACAAAATCATAGAATACAGACATAAACTATCGGTCTCAAACCGGGGGGTCTGGGGGGTATGGAATACCCTCCAGGCAATTCGGTTCAATATTATCAAATATAATCAAATCAATTTAAAAAATGAAGATTTTTGATTGGAGTACTCTCCAGTACTCCAGTACACATTATGGCTTGGTTTCAGTTTTTGCACTTTAAATCAAAATAACTCTTATAACTTTTTTTGTAACGGTAGTAGATGCTTAAGTGCCGGTGGAGTGTAAAACAAATATTTTCACAAAAACTGAAACTTTAACTTGGCTTATTGAAATGACGAAAATTTGATTTTTGTTCGCATTCGTAGGAAAACAAATGAATTGATGTTTATTTAATCATGCAAATAAAATATTAAAACTTACATTCTTACTGTTTCTTAAGTTTTCTGGAAAACTCCACCTTTCAATTTTTGACATTCTAATGTTCTACGTCACAAAGCCCGAATGAATTTCTGCAAAAAAAAAATTACGTGTAATAACGGGATTGTAATTTCTCCAGTTTACACTATAGAAAAAATTTATTTTTTATACAAATAAATAATAATTTTTAACCTACATTTTCGTCCCTGAAGTTTTCTTGGTAAATTTTCCAGTCGATTTAATGCTGACTAATTTCTTACTTCGATGACGTCACGCCATGTAACAAAATCATAACGGCCGTAAGGAATTCTGCAAAACAAAAGTTTATATTAAATTTTCTAGAAAAATCACGGAAAATGACACTCCGTCATTTTTGTAAAAATCAAGTTTGAAAAATGTCAACAGTGGAAAAATTAACAAACTTTTTTGACCAAACTCACCCGACTTCAAATTACTAATATTCAAACAAATTTAATTTCCACTTTGATGAAGAAAATCAAATTTTGCGATATCCACAACTGACAAAAAACAAAATGCTACCAAATTACCAAAACGTCAACCAAAATCTACAATAATATTGTTTTAGACGTTCATACAAACGAAAACTAAACTTGGAACAAATTTATAAATTTTGATCAACCTACACCATCTTCAGGTTTGATTCTCCAAGAAAATTTCTCAAAAATTTTCACAAAGATGGAAAATAACAACACAATAAGAATAAATTTTAAAGTCGACATACTTCGACAGGGTTCAAAACAAAAGTGAGTGCTAAGTAATCATTTCATTGTTAATGTTAGTTTATAAGTTTTTTTGTTTCCGTAAATGTGCATCACTGATAAAGATTGCACATGTGTAAACCGGAAGTTAAAAAAATGAAAACGATTTGAATTTTCTCGAAGCACATTTAAACGTAACATCTACGAGGTGAAAGTGAAAATACTAAAAAATATGACGATTAAAACCGGCCAAGTACGTTGAGACGCTTAGATAAACAAAATTTTGAGACCCCCCCCCCTGTTTAAAAATAAATGATCGATTAAAGATCATACACATAAACCTGCGGTTTAAAATTGTTACAATCTAGCATTTCAACAAAACTGCCCCCTACGAAGACGTACGAATACCAGACATTGTTTTTACCATAATCAAAGTCCCCCCCCCCCCGACAGAACAAACTGTCAATGTGCATTATCCATTTAATATGGTTCGTATTCTAATATTTTCTAGAAGTGAATGATGTAGTTTCCGATTTCAGTTTCTGGTGGCATAAGTTCCCCCCCCCCCCCATTTAAATCAATCTGCAAAACTATGTTATTTAACAGAAACACAAGACATCTCTCTTTCAAAATTTAAATTTAATATTTTTTTACCTTGAAAAGAATCCTGTATAATTAATAGAGTACTGGAGTGGGGGGGGAGTGATTCTAAATTTGTAGTGGAAGATGAAATAACCTCACATTTACTTAGACCACTACATTGCATCGGGCCCATTGTACTACCTCCGATTGTAGTTCTAACTCCAGCACTGTTATTCTCCGAGCTATCTTACCTGTAGCATAAACTCTAGGCCGGGGGGGGGGGAAGCTATCAAAAATTGCAATATATACTAAATAAGCACATGAAAAAAACAGTGTGGTATAAGACTTGAGTCGACATGTTACGGAGCGGGAAACCACGGTTCGATGCTTCATCGCGTCGACTGCACTGTTGTGATCTAAAGTCCAAGTTTGCTCGGCAAGTGCTGCGTTTTAACTGCCAAAACCTCCTTTAAAAACATTTAATTGAAGAGAAAAAAGAGAGACCTATGTTCAGGAGTAGACGAATAATGGCCGAAGAAGAAGAATCACATGATATGAACCTTAATTAACGTTGGAAAATATTAGGTAAATAGAATAAAGTAAACTTATTTAAAAAAACTAGAAAAAAAAAGTATGATATGGACGAATTTCTATGAATATACAGGATAAATCAAAAATTTAAGTTCGATTCACAGTTGCAATGGTTTTTTAGCAAAAAGCTATGTTCCAAGCATTCCTAAGTGCTTCAAGCTTGCTCTTAAATGCGGGAGTAGAGACGGTCGTGTCTCAAGGTGGGTTCTAATACGTTGAAACAAGTGACGCTCTTTTTAGCAATGGAATTCAAAAAATGCAGGAAAACCAATCCAATTTAAATTCAATGTAAAATATTTAATAATTTTAAAAGGGAACAAAGTTTGATTTCTCTTATCCAAATCGACCGTTTATAGTCTGGTCAATCTAGACATTCGAAGATACACTAATTCCCAAAAAGCTGAAAATTGGTAAAATTGTTCAAAACATCTACAATTTTAGTCTAAACTAATTTTATGATAGAACTTACCGTTTTGCAGAAAATCACGAAAAACCAATTTTTTTGATCTTTGACTTCGAATAACTTTTTTTCCACGTACCGAATCGATGAGGACATTTTAAATTTCATTTATAATTATGTTTTGAACAATTTTACCAATTTTCAGCTTTTTGGGAATTACTGTACCTTCACTCTTACTTTTTGTACTAATTTAACCGGACTACTTATCTTTTCAACCATTTGTTCCTTTAAATGCAATTTTAAATTTTTCTAATTTCAAATATTCCACGTCCAATTTATAATTTCAACTATTTTCTTTCCAAATCAATCAAATCAACCAAACTACCACTCGGTAGCAACTTATCAAAAATTCCAAAAATCGAAAATTTCAAAAAAAATTACACAATAATGCGAACGCATCAAATTTACTTCATTCAAATTAAAAATTACTTACAATTTCAAAAATAAATTTCACAAAGCCAAAAATTAACGAGCCAAAAGTCGCACCGCTTACCACTCTTGCGGCGACTCGTGGTAAAAAGCTTTGTATCTCCGTCGATTCGCTCCCACCTTTCCAATTTCATAATCTTTCAAAATTACAACTATTTAAAACAAATTTTCTCAAAAAGTACAGGGTGGGTACCAATCCTTTTAAAACACCACAATATATAGATGCACTAGATTCTTCAGGTTGTGCGGTCTGAAGACCGCACTGACTCACGTTTTCTCTCAATTTTCTTAAGTTGCTAATGATCTTTTCAAAAAGTTGAGTAGATCTATCGGCCGTTCATGATCTTCTGGTATTTGAATGTTGTGCTACTTGATTGTCCAAGTTGTGCGGCCTAAAGGCCGCACTGACATAAAAACTCTATGGTTAATTGTAAATGAACATTTAAGTAAACTGGTAAAAGAATCTATCACTAGATTGTGACGTCATGCGATGTGCAAATTCAACTTAATGCTACGTCACAATCTTACTTTTAAATAGAAAAAGTCATCGTCATATGCAATATTCGCCTTCAGAATAGGCAGCACTCATAATTTACACCAAATAATTTACAAATTAGCAAGAAACGTTTTAGAAACCATCCGGATTTAAGTCCTACAGCCCCCAAGATTAGTAGGGTAGTAAAAGTAGGTTACAACTTTCGTCCCCTCCCTCCCAATAGGAACATCTCATGGTCACAAATCATAGACTCTTCTGTACATCTCTAAAATCGAATTAACAAGAACAGTTTCAAAAACCTTCCGGATCGAAGTCCTAGAGCCCCTAAAATTAAACGAAATGTTTTTGTTTTACCAAAAACAGAAAGAAGAGACGAAGTAATAAACGTGCTTAAGGGTGGTCCAGAAAAGCCATCCGTAAGATTTTCTGACTCCTCTTCCAACATTGCTAAAGTAGATCGTCATTTTTAGTACTTTTCCTCAGCCTTCTCAAAAAAAATCCAAAAAGTACAAATCAAAGACTCTGCTTACTTTTCTGAAATTGGATCACATTTGGTTTAACTCTTTCTTCTCCATCCCTTGGTGACACTTAGTCTCGTTTTGTTACCCCCCCCCCTTCTAAAGGCATGAGAGTTAGCAATGATTAAATAAATTAATCTAAATGCCAGCAGTACGAACGTACAGCCTACTTCAGCCGTTTTGCTGTGATTTAAAGCCTAATAATTAATTTACCTTAATAATATTATATTCCCTAGTAAGCCATCTTGGCTTCAGCCAAGTTATATTATCCGGATCGAAGTCTTACAGCTTCTAAAATTAAATAAAATGTTGCTGTTTTTTCGAAAAAAAAAAACCAAAAAAGCAAAAATACAAGACACAGGACAGTAATAAACGCACTTAAAGATCCTCCACAAAGGACATTCGCAATATTTTCTAGCGTTTTGATTCCCCCTCTTTCCATTGTCACAGTAAATAACAATAATTAGCCCCCCCTTTGTAAAGCATCCGTTGGTCACGAATCCAAGACTTTCTACACTTTTCCAATATTTTATTAAAAATTGGGATTTTTATAGGAACTCGCATTTGGTTTAATTCTCTCTTCCACCCCAGCCCCGTTATTCGTAAGTATACAGGGTTAACAATAATTAAATTAAATATCAGCAGTATGAGCCGCCTACTTCGGTCGATTCTGCTGTGATTTAAAGCTTAATATTAAAATTACCTTATTAATTATGTTCCCTAGTAAGTCATCTTGACTATAATTTTCTCTGTATAGCATAGCAAAAATTTTGCTAATGGACCAATTGGAAGTCCGCTGCATACGCAAAAACTGATTTTTTTTTTAAAAAATTTAGTAAATCTATCGGCCGTCTTGATCTTCTGGTGTTTGAATGTTGTGATACTCGATTACCCAAATTGTGCGGCCTAAAGGCCGCACTGACAAGAAGATTCTCTGGTTAATTGTAAATGAACATTTAATTTACGTTGTAAATTAGCTGAAATAAGAAAAAACTTACAATATATTACTAAAGGGAGACTAGCTTTTATTCAGTTCCGGGAACCTAAATATCGGAGCTGTTTTACTCTGCTGTTCTTATAACCAACATAACCATGAAAAAACAAACGCAAATAATGTTTATTTGTTTTTCAACCGTAACAATTGAAGACAGAGAGGTAACTTTATTATTACACAAAGAAATGATTAGATAAAGACTCAGACAATGTACGCTCAGCCACCGCCAAGAGTAAATATTAATTATACACATCTGGCGCCCGAGCAGGGACTGATTTTCTTAACATTTTCATGTTGCTATAATATAAGAATATTTACTGTCTAACTAGACATACTATTTTTGTTTAAAAGTTACGTTCAAAAATACTTGTATAAAGTGAAAAACACAACGTGGGCGGAGCAAATCTAATAAAAACAGCCAATCGAATGCACCCATTACAGTAAATAACAATAAAGTCCCCCCCTTAGAAAACATTCCTTGGTCCCAAATCAAAGACATTCTACACTTTTCTAAAATTTAATTAAAAATTGGATTGGAAAAATAGGATTTTTATAAAAACTCACATTTGGTTTAATTCTCTCTTCCTCTCTCCCCCCTTCTTAAAGCATAGGCGTCCATTCGTAAGTATACAGGGTTAACAATAATTAAATTAAATACCAGTAGTATCAGCAGCCTACTTCGGTCGATTCTGCTGTGATTTAAAGCTTAATATTAAAATTACCTGATTAATTATGTTCCCTAGTAAGTCATATTGGCTATATTTTTTCTGTATAGCATAGCAAAAATGTTGCTAATGGACCAATTGGAAGTGCGTTACGTACGCAAAAACATTATTGTTTTTAGGAAATTTAGTGAAACTATCGGCCATCATGATCTTCTGGTGTTTGAATGTTGTGCTACTCGATTATCCAAGTTGTGCGGCCTAAAGGCCGCACTGATATTGAAACTCTCTGGTTAATTGTAAATGAACATTTAATTTACAGGGTAAGTTAGCTGAAATAAGAAAGAACTTACAATATATAAATCACTAAAAAGCGACTAGTTTTTATACAGTTCAGAGAACCTAAATATCGGAGCTGTTTTATTCTAGTGTTCTTCTTAGAGCCAACATAACCATGAAAAAATAAATGCAGATGTTTATTTGGTCTCCAACCGTAATAATTAAAACAATTGAAAACGGAGAGGTTGCTTTATTATTACACAAAGAAATGATTAGATAAAAACTCAGACGATCTACGCTCAACCACCGCCAGGAGTAAATATTAATTAGACACATCTGGCGCCCGAGCAGGGACTGATATTCTTAACATTTTCATGTTGCTATAATATAAGAATATTTACTGTCTAACTAAATTTACCATTCTTGTTTAAAAGTTACGTCCAAAAATACTTGTATAAAATTACCATATTATATACCAAATATCATAATTTGTCAACTTTCGGATTATGTGAGTCAGCTGCAGACTTACAGATAGCTGAATCGGAAGAAGTTCCAATCCCAGGTTTTAGGTAACACACAATTAATTTTTAATAAGTTATTAAAATTAATTGCATGGACCTACTTGCATATACAGAGTGCTTTTTAAATAAATGTTTTTCTGCGCTTTTGAGCGGTAATTATCCAGCGCTATGCAAATATCAGCATGTTTGCTCATCTCTAAGCAACTAAGGAAATGTAAACTAGAGATCAATGTAAATTAACCAACTTAACTAAACTTTTGTACGGATTAAAAATATTATACTTATTTCCCTCTTAATAAAGCAATATACTATTACGTATGTAACATAATATTTTCCATGCGTTCTTGGGGAAAGTAAAAATAGCTTTTCTCTATTTTGACGATAAATCGTAATTTAACGTATATTTTCCACTAAAACTTTAATATTTCAAAATTTGTCAGTGTTATTTTAGAAATATTAATTCGGAGGCTCTTGTGTAAGACGCCTGGTGATAAAAGGAATGATTTTGCTTATTGTTTGCATAATAAGACTTTGAGCACCGCCATTCAAACGAACTTTTGATTCTTTGTGTGGAATAAGTTCAAGGGTTTATTTATTTTGTGAGTAACAAATCAAAGGGAGTGTAAATTAATAAATTTGGGGTAGAAAATTATAGAGTTGCAGATTTTTAATTTCGGTTGGTGTTCTCTAAGACCTAATGAATTGCAAATTATGCGTCGCAATAATCCGTTTAAGTGTTGGATGACCAATCGGCAAATCAGTACTAAATTAAAGCCATCAGGTATTTCGATTGGGCTTCACTTCAAATATGGTTAGGTAGAGCTTAACACCGAAGCTGTAACCAAACAATGGAATTCAAAATGATTGATTTATATTAATTTTAAACATTGAATGGCCGACCACATAGTTACCAGCACGGCAAGGGCTTACAGAAACACAATCGAATAATAAATTTCCATTCATTAAAACATAAAAGTTTATTTTTAATCAAAAGAGAAATTTTATGTATTGGTAGGTTAATGGATCAAAGTGAGAGAAGGTGGTGACCGACCTTAAAAGCGTCCTAGATTAGAAGGGTCGCCGCCACGCCGTCGAGGTGAAACTGAGGGATGTGATTTAGGATGCAGAAGATTATCACCCGTAATCGAAATCCTTTCATCGACATTTTCTCATTTCCACATCTTAAAAAACTCAAATGTTGATAAGGCGGCCGTCTTAGTAGCAAAAAACTCGATTTCCAAATTAAACCCCAACATATCAGCTTCGATTTCCTTCATCTCGCGAAAATGTATGGCATTTTTCATTGCAAAAATAATTAAACGCATATTAATTTAACTTTTCCTGTAAGTTACATGCTTTAAAGTTTTCCAAGTTGTGCGCCTCGTAAGTTTTCCTCAAGACTAAAAGTTTGCGTCTTTGTGAAGGTTTTATTAGTGGCCTCCAGGGGCCAGTCTTTTAGTTAGAATTTTGACAACTTTGTATCGATAAAACTTTATTATGTTTGTAAACTTTGATTTTTAATATTTCAAAAAACACTCATTTTCTTCTAAACAGAGAAAAAGGGTCGAACCTCGGCGGAGGCCGTTAATACCACACATAACATTAGCGGATATTTTTTCTTATTCCACCCAAATGAGTATCCTTTGTTTCATCGCCGCTATTTTTACAAGAAAAGCCAGCAGAATGTTTATATTAAATGTGGATCTCGTTACAATCCCAAGATAATGTACATTAATTTACATTAACGTTGTTTATAGCAGGACATTTCAGCACCACCACATTACAAAATTAGAGTACGTGAGTGCAGTTTGCTGGGTAATGTTTTTGAAAAATTACTTACGTTATTAAAAACTAAACGTCACTAAGAGCAACTTTTTACCACAAAATACTAAACAGAAACGAGATTTGTAGCCTCACTTACATCATAATAAAAACAGAAGTACCCAATATCCTAACTAAGATTTTTACAGTGTATCAATTTATTCAAAAATTTAACTTTTCTACTGCTTTCAATCTTGAAGTTAAATTTTGGTTTTTTCCTTGTTTTATTTATTTTTATTAATGGCACCTGGCGCTCAGATACCATAAAAAAGTTTTTATAAACTATTATTAGATTTCATAAATATTTTTTTATCTGCAAATAAATTTTTTTCACATTTTACCTGCGTCGTTTGATATTTGCCTATGCAATGCTTTGATTTCCAGCAAACATTGACGATAATACTAACTGATATTACCCCAATCCCAATTAATAATTTTCATCACTACAAACTTTTATAAAAATTTTATTAATGTTACATGCTTATAAGGTAACTAATTGGTTTCAAAGTATTATATAACATTTCGAAACGCTCAAGTACTTAAGTTATATAATGAGTTTTTAATGGTCTCAGTTACTAAATTATAAAACCAATACTGCTTAGTTTATAAATATAAGTATTTACTGGGACAAATACAGAACTTATTGCTTTCATAATAAAAACCAGTTACCTTAGTAAATCGAAAGATTTTAGTGTTCATAAACACTGCAATAAAATTTTATAATGTTTCCTTTACAAATTTGTTTTGTACAAATTAAAGTTTTCTCCACGTTTCATTTTAAGTATAGAAAACAGTTAAAGATAAAATAGAAAATACGCATAAGATATATCAGAAATCTATAAAAAGTTATATAATGTAGCAGTAGTCCTCTATAAAACTTTAAGTTGCCAAACAGCTTTTTAAGGGGTATATAGTGGTAACGGAAACGTTGTAGTGAACAACTTATAGAACCCAAGGTTTTATAATTTTTTTTCGCTAATATTTCAACAACCTTATTAAAATCAAAATTATTCACTGGGATATAGTGACAATATAAATACAATATTGCTGCTATATTTTTTATCAATATTGACAAGCAAGCATAAGAATATTAATTTTGAAAAATATATCAGTATACCCGTTTGCAAAACATATTTTGTATTTTGGTTCGAAATTCCTACAGTATTACTAGGCAATGTTAACCGTCAAATTTAGTTAATATTATTGCAATATTCATTAACTATGCGGTAATCACCTGCGACAATGATGGTACAATAAAGTAAGAATATTGGTTCAATTTAGATTAAATATTGACGCAATATTAATTGTGGTCCAATATTTATTAACTGTCTACCGCCTTGACTTTTTTGTCTCTAACTGTTTGAATGGTGTGGAACTCGATTGACCAAGTTGTGCGGCCTAAAGGCCGCACTGATTCACGACTTCTTTGTAATCTCCCAACTTTTTGGTTTGCTACTTGAATTAAACCATAGAACATGGGTACAGACGTCACAAATGCTTTCGACTGTTTAAGTAGAGTAGAACTAAAATTCCCAAATTGTGCGGCCTAAGAGCCGCACTATCCATGCTCTCTCCGAAATCTCTCATTTGTTTTGATTTGCAACTTCAATTAAACAACAGAACGTGCGTACTGGTGTAACAATTGTCACTTTTTGTATAAATGGTGTAGAACTCTATTACTCAGGCTATGCGGCCTGAAGACCGCACCAACCGACTTTTTGTCTTTTTGTAGATTGGCACTTAAATTAAACAATAAAACGTATGTACGGACGCAAAACATGTCTTCTATTATTTCATGATGTAGACTGCATTACCATGATGGTTATGCAGCTTGAAGGCCGCACACTGACTCAAGATCTATCAGTAACCTATCATTTTTTTGGTTTTGCTACTTAAATTAAACAATAGAATGTGCGCACGGACATAACAAATGTCTCCTACTGTTTGAATAGTGAACAACTTAATTGCCAATATTGTGCGGCCTAAAAGCCGCACTGATTCATTTTTTTTCTGTTACCTCTCAGTTTTTTTGGTTTGCAAATTAAATTAAACAAGAAGACGTGCGTATGTGGGGTACAATTGTCACTTCTGTATGAATGGTATAAAACTTTACTGATCAAGTTGTGCAGCCTTAAGGCCGCACTGACCCGCGGCTTTACCGTATCTTATAATTTTTTTTGCAACTTAAATTAAGTAACAGAACTATTTGAATTTACCATTTACCATTGGAATGATGTAGAATGTGATTGACCAAATTGTGCTGCCCGAAGGCCGCACTGATCAATGACTTTTTTGTAACCTTCTAATTTTTTTGTTTTGTAACTTAAATTAAGCAATAAGACGTGCATACGGACATAACAAATATCGTCTACTATTTGAATAAATAATATAATATCTTGATTTCCCAAGTTGTGTAGCTTAAAGACCGCACTGATCCACGACTTCTTTGTAATCTCTCAACCTTTTTTGATTTGTTATTGAAATAAAACAATAAGAAGTGTGCTTTATAGAAGGAATAAATGAAAGTAATAATAATGTGTAACCATATTAGTACAACATTGTGTGGATAAACGAATATTGGTTCAATATTTAAGTATTTTCTTAACCTAATAAATTGAAAGTAAATAAATAAACATAGGTAAACACAAAAAAGTCATCCAAGGTGAATTTACAAATTTAATATCTTGTCAAGACTTTTCCTCAAGAAAGTCAGTGCGGCCTTCAGGCCGCACATCTTAAGCATTCGAGTTGCACATCATTTGTATTCTATCAAGTTAGAGCGACCCACAAGCCGTCTATTTTTAACAAAATAACAATAATGCACCAATAACTTGTAAGAATATTGGTACAATGTAGTGCGAATATTTGTCAAGTATTGTTGCAATTTTGATTATCAATATTATTCATCAAACATAACTCAATATATTATTATGTAGAAACCCAGATTTTTCTGTTTGTCAATCCGTCATAACATAACATAACATAACTCTGATTTGTTAATTTTTAATGCTAATTAAAAAAAACAAAAAATTTCAAATCTGGGAAGGGTCAGTGCGGCTATCAGGCCGCACAATGTAGTTAATCCAGTTGCTCACCATTCATATCGCAGAAATTAGAGCGACCGATAAGCCTTTTAATTTCAACAAAATAACAATTAATACACCAATAACTGTAAAAATATTGGTGCAAAGTAGTACGAATATTTGTCAAGTATTACTGCAATTTTAATTGCCAATATTTTATATCAAGCAAGCCGATATATTATTATATAGAAACTCATATTTTTCTGTTTGTCAATCCGTCTATAACGTATTTCTGATTAATTAATTTTTAAAGTTAATTTAAAAAAAAAAAAATTTTAGATGCGGATGAGTCAGTGCGGCCTTCAGGCCGCACAATGAAAGTAATCCAGTTAAATACCTATTAAATCAGGACGACCAATAAGCTGTCTAATTTCAACAAAATAACAACATTGCTCTAATAACTTGTAAGAATATTGGTACAAAGTAGTACGAATACTTGTCAAGTATTACTGCAATTTTGATTGCCAATATTTTTCATTAAGCAATCCGATATATTATTATATAGAAACCCACGTTTTTATGTTTGTCAATTCGTCTATAACGTATCTCTGATTAATTAATTTTTAAAGCTAATTTAAAAAAAAAAAAAATTCAGATGCGGATGAGTCAGTGCGGCCTTCAGGCCGCACAATGAAAGTAATCCAGTTGAATACCTATTAAATCAGGACGACCAATAAGCTGTCTAATTTCAACAAAATAACAACATTGCTCTAATAACTTGTAAGAATATTGGTACAAAGTAGTACGAATACTTGTCAAGTATTACTGCAATTTTGATTGCCAATATTTTTCATTAAGCAATCCGATATATTATTATATAGAAACCCACGTTTTTATGTTTGTCAATCCGTCTATAACGTATCTCTGATTAATTAATTTTTAAAGCTAATTTAAAAAAAAAAATTTTAGATGCGGATGAGTCAGTGCGGCCTTCAGGCCGCACAATGAAAGTAATCCAGTTGAATACCTATTAAATCAGGACGACCAATAAGCTGTCTAATTTCAACAAAATAACAACATTGCTCTAATAACTTGTAAGAATATTGGTACAAAGTAGTACGAATACTTGTCAAGTATTACTGCAATTTTGATTGCCAATATTTTTCATTAAGCAATCCGATATATTATTATATAGAAACCCACGTTTTTATGTTTGTCAATCCGTCTATAACGTATCTCTGATTAATTAATTTTTAAAGCTAATTTAAAAAAAAAAAAAATTAAGATGCGGATGAGTCAGTGCGGCCTTCAGGCCGCACAATGAAAGTAATCCAGTTGAATACCTATTAAATCAGGACGACCAATAAGCTGTCTAATTTCAACAAAATAACAACATTGCTCTAATAACTTGTAAGAATATTGGTACAAAGTAGTACGAATACTTGTCAAGTATTACTGCAATTTTGATTGCCAATATTTTTCATTAAGCAATCCGATATATTATTATATAGAAACCCACGTTTTTATGTTTGTCAATCCGTCTATAACGTATCTCTGATTAATTAATTTTTAAAGCTAATTTAAAAAAAAAAAAAAAATTCAGATGCGGATGAGTCAGTGCGGCCTTCAGGCCGCACAATGAAAGTAATCCAGTTGAATACCTATTAAATCAGGACGACCAATAAGCTGTCTAATTTCAACAAAATAACAACATTGCTCTAATAACTTGTGAGAATATTGGTACAATGTAGTACGAATATTTATCAAGTATTACTGCCAATATTTTACATCAAGCAAGCCAATATATTAATAAGAAACCCATGTTCTTTTGTTTGTCAGTCTGTCTATAACGTAACTCTGATTAGTTAATTTTTAAAGCTAACTTAAAATAATTAGAAAATTCCGGATGGGGATGGCTCAGTGCGGCCTTCAGGCCGCACAATGTAGGTAATCCAGTTGAACACCATTTATTATGCTATGAAGTCAGGGCGAACGATAAGCTGTCTAATTTTAACAAAATAACAACATTGCTCCAATAACTTATAAGAATATTGGTGCAATGTAGTACAAATATTTGTGAAATATTACTGCTATTTGAATTGTCAATATTTTTCATCAAGCAAGCCAATATATTATTATATAGAAACCCATGTTTTCCTGGTTGTCAATCCTTCTATAGCGTAACTATTATTAGTTAATTTTTAAAGCTAACTTAAAAAAATTAGGAAATTTCGAACGGGAATAGGTCAGTGCGGCCTTCAGGCCGCACAATGCAATCAAATATTATTGCAATTTTGATTGGCAATATTTTTCACCTTTCATAGTCAATTCACTGCTTAAATAAGTAACTCATTGCGGCCAAAGTAAGTGCAGTGAACCCGATTAATGTGCATATCGATTGGTAAGCAATCCGAACAATTTTAAACTCAATCGATTGGTAAAATAACTTGACTAATCAAAGCTTCTTTTATGTCTATTGTTACAATAGAAACAAAAATCTAAGCATGGCGTAATTCGCTATTTTATTAATAGGTTTCGGGGCACTTCTCGATTAGCGTGCAACTCGATTACCTGAACTGTGCGGCCTAAAGGCCGCACTGACGTTTCAATCTCCAGTAACCTCTAAATTTTTGTAGTTTGGTAACTTAGGATAAACCAATTGGAAAAAAGTAACGTAAGAAACGACAGGCTGATCGCACAAATTTTAGACTTTGGATCACAGCATTGTATCCAATATAACCAAGATTTAAACTGCAATTTTTTGCTTCCTAGTCAGCCAGCTTAGACAGTATGAGCATTGAAAAATACTTTCCATAGGCGTGCATTTTAAGGTTCAACCGAGTAAAACCTATCTAATGAAATTAATGGGAGGGGGTATTGTGGCGGCTCTGTTTAAATAGTTTTGTCCTCGTCTTAACTTAAATAGTACCTACAAATATGTTTAAATGCGTGATAAACTGAGGTTATCTATCGGTTAACCAACTTAGCAAACGCAAAATTTTCCGCAAAAACTAATTCTACGTTTTCAATTCTGTTGGAAACCTGAAAGGCATTTAGATGCTTTGTTCTGCCGTTTAATAATTTACAAAGCAGTAATTTTATGTATTGCATCGTAAGTGCTCTATTATTATAGACAGTACGATGACCTTAGTTGACATTAATTATTATTAAACATTCATATAACAATGCTCTATAATTACAAATTCTGCTTTAATAATTAAATTCTTAATTGAAAATTAATGTAATAGCAAACGAGAAAACAAAAATCCAGCAGTCTAAAATTATCTGCGTGCATTTAAATTTTGTTAATTTGTGAGGGATTAAAGCTTCGGCCTCTGGTCAGATCTGAACGAAAAATTTATACATCAGAAGCAACCTAGTGGTTGGTTTTTTATGATTTATCGGCAAGACGGCTTCTTTCGACCCTTCTTGTCAAAATAGTTTACAAATGAACTTACGGCTTATCTTAATCAGGGCCACTTAACAACCGCCTTAGGAACCGATATACTATAAACGATCGTATCGGGTATGATTTAGTGCCAACTACCTGCAATCGCACAACTCACAATTATTCCCCACTTGACGACACCTGTAAATTTTCAAATTATTAATTCGATTGCTTTTTGAATAATAATTAAACAATGCCCACCTTAAGAACCACTTAAGCTCTGATTAATTATTGTTGAAAGGAATCGTTAAAAAGTCACAAATTAAAATCCGGTACGCCCCTGGTGGTCAAAAATAATTACACGTTTCGAAAATTCCTTAGAAGCCCGATTTAGCCTGTTTACTCGATCCATCACTTTTGGGTATTCTCACCGAACCGACCGATTAAATGTTGATTTATCTCAATTTCAATCACATTTTGTTAATTAGCAATCAACAATTTAATTTATACCCATTGCGTTTTAAACCTCGGGCAATTACATAATTAAAAATAATAAATACAAAAATAAATAAAGAGATCGACAAGTTCAATTGGACTGCGCAACAAAAAATTAAATGGTTTGAATTTTAATGAGTTTAATTCAACAAAGATCGAGTTTTTCTTCGGCTGCTCTACAAAATTGATTCATTAGATTTATCTGTCTTGTGGGATACCAAACACTATCGAATCACAAAAGGGTTGGATAACTTCATCGTGTCCGGAGCTGAATTTTAAAACTATTCCCTAATTTAATGGGAATAAATTAAATGTTTTCGTAAATCGTCTGAAAATTAAATAAAATGTTTTTACATTTTTTCTACACCACTCTGTACTTTCGATATTCAAAACTAAGTTGGTATTACTGAAATCTAAGTCACTTTCCTCGGGAAAGATTTAATTCGCTCTTTTAAGATCGCCAACCTGTTATTTAGTGGTACTGTAATTTTCTGTAATTACGGTGATTCTGTAATTTTAAAAATCTGTTTTCAGTAGTAAATTGTTGCTGTTCAATTATTTTGCTTTCATAATTATTTTAGAGACAAACTGTATAATAGTGTTTTGTTTTTTAATCCGCTATTTTAAGAAAAATCAGTGCGAAACAAAACACTTTTTTTATAACTCTGTAATGACGCTCCCATTGGTCAATTCTGTTGACCAACCTAAAAATTATTTAGAATAATCAAACTTAACAAAATGTTAAAATAATCAAAATTTTAACTGCTAAGTAAAGAATACATACTACAAAGAAAACATAATATTTAAAAAACACTAAAAGGACAATAATTCAAATTCAACAGGGTGGAACTTAGAATATTAGAATAAACAAGAAAATAGAATTCTGAAAAAATTATGTTATAGAAATGATAAAAATTCCTTAAAAATAAAAAACAAAAAAAACTCTGTAGCATAATATAAAAGGCCCCTTATTTCACAATTTTTTAAAGTTTGGTTACTTTCTTGCTTTTTTAAAATTTAAAATTTTTTAAATTTTGTTTGGTATATTTACTCTCATTTCTTGTTATTTTTACTGTTATACATGACTGAGGATCGATAATAATTGTGAAATAAGGGGCCTTTATATTATGTTACAGGGTTTGTTTTTTGTTTTTTATTTTTAAGAGTATTTTTATCATTTCTATAACGTAATTTTTTCAGAATTCTATTTTCTTGTTTATTCTAAGTTCAACCCTGTTAAATGTGAATTATTGTCATTTTAGCGAGTTTTATTGTATTAATTGACGGCTGCCTTCCGAATGTTTCTGGGCTTTTTAAATTTTCTTAAATTTTTACAAAATTTTCCTGATTTTCTCATAATTTAATCTCTTTGCATTTCTTCAGATATCTCCAGCGCACTTAACCGATAGTGGGTGGAAACGCCCGCAGTTATCTTTCAGCCTTGCAACTGTTAACATCAAATTATAAATGTATTTTTTAATTATATTAATTATAGCTCAATTTAACTTAACTTAAAAAATTTTTAACAGAAGCTTCTGGGATGTTTTTAATAAGTGAGCTCAGCAATTTGTATTTTTTGAGGTCAGACTTAAATTTTATTGGTTTTCTTTATTTTTTAATTTTTTTTACTAAAACTGTTATTTTAATACGTTTTTAGCCAAAACAGCTTCGGCAGTAACGTAAAAATTACCAAGTCATGCTAAAAAACACTTGCATAACACAAAAATACGCCATGAGCGGAGGTAACTACGCAGGAACCGCCAATGCAGTAGCATCTTTCATTTTTAGTGCTTTCTGGGCCGTTTTTGTACGAATTTTTGAATGATTCATAAATTTTAACAGTGACGAATTTTTAAAATTAAAATCATTATTATAAAAAAAATAAATTTTGATGTTTATATTTGTAATTTTGGCTCTCAAGTACAATAATAATTTTATTATATTAGAAATATTTTAATTTTGGTAAAAGTTGCACTCTTTTCTGCACTTTTCTTCTGATTATCTCTTAGATTCCTCAGTTTTTTTCAATTTTATCTAAATTTTCTCAATTTTCTCAAGAATTCGTTAGTAATTCTTGGAATTTTTTGGAAATTGCTGGAATTCATTTGAGATTAACCTCTAAACATAAAATAATTTTGGAAATTATTTGTAGAACTCGATTGACCAAGTTGTGCAGCCTAAAGGCCGCACTAACCCATGTAATCTTTCCGTTAATTTCTTGACTTTTCCAAATTAATTTGTCCAATATTTATTAACTGTCAACCGCCTTGACCTCTTTGTCACCTACTGTTTGAATGGTGCGAAACTCGATTGATCAAGTTGTGCGGCCTGAAGGCCGCACTGACTCCATGACCTTTCTGTAATTTTCCAACTTTTTGGTTTGCTACTTAAATTTAACCATATAGAACATGCGCACAGACGTAGCAAATGTCTTATACTGTTTGAGCAGTAGGGAACTCAAATTACCAAGCTGTGCGGTCTGAACGCCGCACTGACCAATGACCTTTCCATTAATTTCTTAACCTTTCCAAAATAATTTGGCCTCTTTGTCACCTACTGTTTAAATGGTGCGGGGCTCGATTGACCAACTTGTGCGGCCTGAAGGCCACACTGACTTATGACTTTTCTGTAATTTTCTAACTTTTTGATTTGCTACTTAAATTTAACCATATAAAACATGCGCATAAACGTCACAAATGTCTTCTACCGTTTGAATAGTGTGGTGCTCAATTGACCAAGTTGTGCGTTCTATAGACCGAATTTCGAATTCCATGTAAATAATTTTTGTTGTATTTGGCACTGAAACCGATTTCATCAAGGGGTAAAACTCACTGAAAAGTAGTGTATACGGGACTTGGAATTCAAAGAACTTCCGAAAAATACTAATTGAATTCCAGAAGATTTTGAAAGAATTCTGTTGGTCTACAGACAGTAAAATTTGATTTTCCTTTAACAGGAAGTTTAACGATTTTTTTCTTTAATTTTTGACTTTTTTCTTGCATCTCGAAATTGCTGAAGAGATTCTATGATTCTCAACGAATTTCGGTGAGAATTGCAACTCAATTCGAGAATTCTGATTATCAATAAAATTTCTTTAAATTCCACGGAATTTTAAGACTTCGTTGGTAATTCTTAGATTTTCTAGACAATTCAATGAATTCCTAGTTCAGCGCCTGATGATCTCATAGTATGGTGAAAACGTTTGGGATAATATACATACGGTGTATTTATATATTGTGATAACTTAAACATTTTAGTTTCGAAAAAGTGTTTTGTGCATTTTTTGGTTTATGCTATAAAATTTGATATGATTAATATCGAGTTACACTACTTAAACCACTTATCTATTGATTATCAATGGAATTTGTTCAAATTCTACGGATTTCAAGAATTCGTAGGTAATCCTTGGAATTTTTTGGAAATTTCCAGAATTCATTTAAGATTAACCTCTAAGCATAAAATAATTTTGGGTCAATATTTATTAACTGTTAATCGCCTTGATATATTTCTCACTTACTGTTTGAATGGTGTAGAACTCAATTGACCAAGTTGTGCGGCCTGAAGGCCGCACTAAGTCATATAATATTTCCGTTAGTTTCCTGACTTTTTCAAATTAATTTATATCTAATATTTATTATCTGCCAACCGCCTTGACCTCTTTGTCACCTACTGTTTGAATGATGCGAACCTCAATTGATTAAGTTGTGCGGCCTGAAGACCGCACTGATCCCATGACCTTTCTGTAATTTTCCAACTTTTTAGTTTGCTACTTAAATTTAACCATATAGAACATGCGCACAGACGTAGCAAATATCTTCTACTGTTTGAGCAGTAGGGAACTCAAATACTGACCCATGACCTTTCCATTAATTTCTTAACCTTTCCAAAATAATTTGGCCTCTTTGTCACCTACTGTTTAAATGATGCGGGGCTTGATTGATCAACTTGTGCGGCCTGAAGACTGCACTGACCCATGACCTTTCCGTTAATTTCTTAAGCTTTCTAAAATAATTTTGATCCAATATTTATTAATTGCCAACCGCCTTGACCTCTTTGTCACCTACTGTTTGAATAGTGCGAAACTCGATTGATCAAGTTGTGCGGCCTTTAGGCCGCACTAACCTTATGACCTTTTTGTAATTTTCCAACTTTTTAATGCGCTACTTAAATTTAACCATAGCGAACATACGTACAGACTTCGCAAATGTCTTCTACTGTTTGAATAGTGTAGCACTCAATTAACCAAGTTGTGCGGCCTATAGACTGAATTTCGAATTCCATGTAAAAATTTTTTGTTGTATTTGGCACTGAAACCGATTCCTTTCAAGGGTAAAACTCATTAAAAAGTAGTGTATACGGAACTTGGAATTCCAAAGATGTCCGAAAAATACTAAACGAATTCCAGAAGATTTTGAAAGAATTCTATTGGTCTACAGACAGTAAAATTTGATTTTCCTTTTACAGAAAGTTTGGCAATCTTTTTTTTTGTTTCTCGAAATTGCTGAAGAGATTTATGATTCCCAACAAATTTCAGTGAGAATTGCAACTTAATTCGAGAATTTCAGTTCGAATAATGGAAGCTCAAAAATTTGTTGGTAATCCTTGGAATTTTTTGGCAATCTCCAGAATTCATTAGTGACCCTAGACGTTTTTATAAAACCTTTGAATATTTTATAACTCTAAAATTCATTGGATATCACTAGAATTGTTTGGAGTTACAATTGTTTTCAATTCTGTTGAAATAATTGGAATTCTTTGAAAATCTCTGAAATTCTTTCGAGATAATTAGAATTCCAAATCCTATGTAAATAAATTTTATTGTATTTGGCAACTTAAGTAGGATGATTGCGAGCATCCTTGGAGTTCCAAGAACTTCCTGAAAATACCAAATCAATTCCAAAAGATTTTGAAAGAATTCCATTGGTTTGTAGACAAAAAACTTTGATTTCCTTTAACAGGAAGTTTATTACTTTTTTTCTTGCAACTCAAAATTGCTGAAAGATTCTACGATTTTCAAGGAATTTCAGTGAGAATTCCAACTTTTTTTGGAATATTTACCTCTTGAATTTCTTCATGTCTAATCCTTTTGTTAAAACATACCTCAGACATCTTGTTGGCATCCAAACCGATAACCATAGACGATTGCGGTCATCCTTGGAGTTCCAAGGATTTCCGAAAATATCAAAGTAATTCAAAAAGATTTTGAAAGAATTCCATAGTCCGAAGACAAAAAGAATTTGATTTTACTGAAAAGAAGAGATTCTTCGATTTCCAAGAAACTCTAGTGAGAATTCCAACTTTTTTGGAATATTTACTCCTTGAATTCCTTCGCGTCCTTGCTAAATCATTTCTCAGACATTTCGTTCTCGTCCAAACTAATAATTATTGGTCTGTTTTTTGCCAAGATCGAGGTTAGTATCTTCTCTTCGGCGACAATACATGACTGAGCTAAAAATTCCAATTTAAGTCCGGTGTTGAATATCAATGCAATTTCTTTCTACGAAATTTCAGGAATTCTTTGGCAATCTTTGGAATATTTTGAAAATCCCTAGAATTTATTAGTGATGACTTTTTGGAGTTACACATTTTTAGAATTCCATAGAAAATCATTTGAATTCCATAGAAAATCATTTGAATTCTTTAGAATTTTTTGGAATTCTTTTGAGTTAATTAGAATTCCGAATTTCGTGTAAAAGATTTCATTGGGTTGGCACTTTAGAAAAAACAGTAAAAACAGAAGTAAAACTTCTTGAAAAGTAGTGTATACGGGTTTTGGAGTTCTAAAGATACCAAATAAATTCCAAAAGATTTTGAAAAAATTACATTGGTCTGTAGAGAGAAAAATTTGACTTCCGTTTAACAGGAAGTTTAACGATCTTTTTTTTTCGGTATTTGTGTAGATATTCCAAGATTTCTAAGGAATTCAGTGAGAATTCCAACTTTTTTGAAATATTTGGCAGTTGAACGTTGACGTTCGCGTCACATAAGCATTGGTCTGCTTTCCGCCAAAATCGAGGTTAGTATCTTACGTTAGTATGCTCTCCCTGGTGCCAGTACACAAAGCTATCTTAGATAAAATCTTCCTGCAGGTAAACCAGTTCTTCTCTCATCTGTGCATGGGTTAATTTGTTTTGCAGTGACTGTCTAGACCCTAGATAGTGTCTTCACCTCTCTATTGGTTCCAAACAAACGCAGGGGTTTTGCATCATCATTAATTTAATGCCATTGTCACACAACGCCTAAGCTAAATCCACTATCACTTCTTCCGATCTTTGGCAATTTATCTGATCAAACATCAGCCTGTTAGAAATTTCCTTCTGTCTGTCATCCTCCTATACTCTGGGTAGTCTGTATCCCAGAAAAATAGAGCACGCACTTCATCCACATTTTTGATCCTTAAACTCTCCAAGCTAACGTACACCAGGTCCTGAGTTAGCATGCCGGTCAGGATCTCTCTTGTAATCCCTTTTTTATCCTTTTCCTAATGTAGAAAAAGAATCAATTTTTTTCGAGCACCTTAACTGTCTTCTACTCTCTTATATCTGTCTATAGAGAGTCCGCATTTCTATCATTGCCTAGTATGCATTTTCGTTCTCTACCTTGAAAAGCTTTTTTGTATACCCCATTGCTCATTTCTATTGAAAAGTTCTTACCCCCTTCACCCCACCCACCTTTGTAATTAATTTAAATTAGTTTTAATTTAAATTTAATAATTAGAGTAAATTACTCAAAAACTAAAGGACCGATTTAATTGTAAACTAAAAATTAGACGATTAAGATTGGTTTGATTTTAATAAAATTGCGGGGTCACTAATTTAGCAGGAAATATTATATTACACAATCGACTGCGTCGCGAGGGTTTGGATCAGTCACATTTAGGACCGCTACAGTGGCATAATTTACAAATTTGAAGCTTTTCTCAATATTCCCGCAAATTTAATATTTCATTGTAAGATTAATGACATTCTTGTTTAAATTGTATTCTGTTAAATGAGTGATTGATTGATTATCAATTTTAATTAATTAATCAAAGTTGAAAACACCTGGAAGAATGTACAACTTTTTCGGTCCGAATGTGCTCTTCGGCAATCGATCAAGGAGACTTAATTTTTTTACCATTAGGATTATTCTGCGATGTTATGCTCGAAGGACCACTGCTGGATAGAAAATGTTACTTTTTCCGCGGGGTAATCAATTTAACTGCGGAAGAATAAGTGTAGTAAATTTTATGCAATTTTCTCGTTTTGCTCTTAAGCCAATTAAAGTGGGTGTCTAATTTAGTAGAGCAACATTTACCTAGGAACTCGTTAATAGGTAGTAGTAAACTTTACGAGTGAGATTGGTTGTTAGGAAGAAAAGTGCCAAGAGTGTAAAGCAATTAAATGGGACCCACACTTTCAGTAGCAGCGGTGCAGTATAAATTGCTCCTGATATTTTAAGATTTATCCCCTCACAATTCACTTAAACTACGGTCATGGTCAATAATATGTAACTTTTTTTATTAGCCAGTTTTATGACATTTTTCTGCTACTGAAACTTTCATATAGAAACATAAATATCAAAAATTTTATGTTTCCCCTATACATATCGTGGTAATAAAGCTTACAAGCCAAAATTTCAATTAAACCAATCGAAAGTGTTGTTGATCGTAATTTTTAAGGTTCAGCGCACACGACACGTAAAGATCGCCACTAGAACCCCAATTAAATATTCAAATTTGGCGCTTTCACGAAATTTTGTTTAACGAACCATCGAAACAAATTACGCCCAACCCATCAAAAAATCTTGTCTCGCCCAAGGTGTGACGCAAGCCTCATTCAAACCGGTCCGCTCCTTTAATATCACAACTTACATTTGGAAATATGTCAATCAAATATTTAAAAGATCTCTATCGCTCATGTGGAGCCATCAAAAAAATTATTTTAATTTAAGTGTTCAAAATGTTTAACGCTACATTTAACGTTTATTACAGGTGTAAAAGCGGTGTAATAAAAAGAAGTAGCATCGTCGCCGCTTCTAACGTACAGGATGTTTCTCTTTTTTCTTCTGGTTTATTTTTAAAAATATTTGTGTTCTATAATTAAATTAAATGCAACGAATTCTCTCCCCGACAATTGAATATTAATCATAAATTACGTTTAAATAAATGCCGCGATAAAAATAAAAATAAAAAAACAAATAAATTTTTATCATAATAAGACTTACAACGGATTTCCATTCAATGAATGTAGAATAAAAGTGGTGGTAAAAACAGAACAATTTTTCATCTATTGACATTTTTAGTACATTTCAAAACCTTTCACCAAAAGATTGATGAGTTCACTCGATGCTTGGTAACATTCATTTCAATTACTTAGCTATTCGTAAATGCAAAGAGATCGATTAATGTACAAACCAGAACGCTACATCAAATTTTGCATAAACACCGCAGGTAGCTTTTAAAATTGCAGCTAGCGATTAAAACCCATCGCCAATTTTGACAAGGGTTTTAGGACAAGGGTTATTTATTACTCATATTATTATTTAAACCAAGATTACCCTAAACTAAGTACTACATACCGCTGCCCCCCCCCCCCGCAGTCAAATTTTTAAATAAAATTAATTATTGAACTACTATGTCGACGATGTCAATGCGTCACAATTTTTTTAATATTGGTTTTTCTACGGCCTATATCGGCTTCGTCAGCACCGTCAAATGCCTGTCAAAACAGCCTTCCAATAACAAACATACAGCAACTGTCGCTTAAAAAACAGAAAAAATTTTTTTTGCTAGAGCAGTTAAAAGGCTTCTGGAGTACACAGTTTTTTTTCTCGATAACGGCTGCTCATAGCATTTGCTAAATTTTAGTTTCCTTTCATCCTATGGAAACCTGTCCCGATTTTAGAATTTCGAAACTTTGCAACAAAGTTAGACGTTTACAAAACCATCACCGCATTATTGAGATTGCTAGAAAAACATAGACGTACCAATAACAGTGGCGTAGTTAAGAACTATCAATCATTTTTTCCGAATTTTATATTAATTGCTCTATAATTTATTATTTTTGATCAGCTGCTCGTAGTTTGCTATAACATAAAAAGGATGTTAATTAAACTACCATGTTATGTAAAAGTTATAATTTTAATGATTAATCTAGGTTACTAAGATACCAGATCCCTTATTGGTATGCACTGCTAATATTTGTAAACGTACTTTTTTTATAAGAGTAATAGGTTCTCATGTAATAAACCACTCACAGAATATTCACGCGAAAACTATTGCTTTGTTAACCGGGGGGTCTGGGGGGTATGGAATACCCCCCAGTATGCTATTAACTGTTTTCGAAAAGAAAATTCCTAAAGTCAGTTGTTGTTTAACTGCTAATTTTATTTATACTTAAATAAATTAATCGGTGTCCATCCATTATTTGATAGCTATGAGCTCTTGTAATGTGTGGCCTTGCAAGCGCACGTGCACGCTCCGCATGTGGTATTGCAGCTGGCGTCTGATCAAACAAATTTGCTGCGACGTAATTTTACACATCGACCAAAAATTATCACAAATTCTTCAACTTTTCCTTTTTATTTTATTTGCACTGCACTTTATTAATTACATAAAAAAACAGCTTTTATTAAAATTACATTCACTTTAATTATCATCAATTGCGGGAATAACAAACATCCGTTCGTCTATTCGACGCAAAGGCGTCAGCCCAAGTGTCTTGTACAACCTTGAAGCCCCACTCTCTTCACTTTATGTTTCTCCTACCTTATTTACAGCTAAAATTTAACTATTTTACACAATATGATAAATAAATAAATAATAAAATTAAATTAAACTTTAAAATAATTTACAAAATAAAGCAATTATGATTTTTATGGTTTCAAAACACGACAATATATACGTAAAAAAAAATTCAAATCAAAGCGGTAACCTTCGCTGAAAGTCCAATAATATTAATGTTGTATTTATTGTTTTTAAATACATTGCATACTATATATTTTTTATTATTATATTAATATAATCTAGGTTTATTAATAAATGTATTTATTACATAGATAACGCGGAAGTACGCACCGGGGAGGTTCGAAAGGTTTAGAACTTAATACTTCTCCACACTTCCGTAATAGCCTGACAGAAATACGAGGTATTTCTATTTAATAAATTTATTACCCCCGCCCCCCCTCTCTCCCCCTGGTCTTAACAAGTAAATGTTATTTATTAAATTAAAGAAATCTCAGAATTTGCAGGTAAATCTGTTGTTTTTAAAACCGGGTAGTCTGGGGGGTATGTTTTCCCTCCGTTTTCCGATTTCCGATGTAAATTGGTGCAAGGATTCGATTGGCGCAAGCAGATTTTGCGTAGGTACATTATTTAAGTTTTTATTGGAAGTTTAAAGAAAATATAATCGATTTACCGTAAAAAATATAAAAGTATCGATTTAAAATATACTGTACTCGTTTATTTTGTTACATTCTGTATATTTTCCGATGTTTTCCGATTTACCCTCCAATCTACTAGTATTATATTTAAAAGTAAACCTAGTACAGAACGGTTTGCTATGTATAATAAATTATCAATACTAAATTTCTTTTAAACATAATTACTGAGTGACTGGAGGGTATTCCATACCCCCCAGACCCCCCGGTTTAAAAAATAAAGAGCTTGTGTAAATGTTCTGTCAGTGGTTTTTTTCAAAATCATCATCATCAGCTCTTTAGTTCACTTCTTCAGCTTTTTCAGCAGTTAGACCCATGGTTGCATGCCGGATTGAGGAATGCTTGTAACAATGATTTTAATGGTTGATGGTGGCAATCATCAACTCAAGAGAACCGCCGGCTTTACGTGCCCTTCGAAGCACGTAGATGATTTAGACTTTTCCCGGATTTAAACCGTGCACCTTAGTGTCAGCAATTATTTGTCTAACATACTAAGTAGGTTAATTACCGCTTTAGAATAAATGTATTTATTACACAGAGTTTATTAAATTAAATAAATTCCAGAATTTACAGGTAAAACTTTATATTTTAAAACCGGGGGTCTGGGGGGTCTGAAGAGTATTTCATACCCCCAGACCCCCGGTTTCAAACATCGAAAGTTCACGTAAATGTTCTGTGAGTTGTTTATTATATAGGAACTTTTCATTCCTTTAAATAAATATATTTATTACATAGATAACGCGGTAATAGGCACCGGAGAGGTTCGAGAAGTATGGAAAGTAGCAATACCTTTCCTCGCCCCCCAATCCCATTACCCTATTTTGTATTACTTTGACAAATAAATCTACATAATTGTTGTAAAAGTAAAATAATTTTATTAAACATAAATCACAGAACTTGCACATAAATTTGCAGCATTTCAAACCGGGGGGTCTGGGGGGTATGGAATACTCTCCAGTATACTAGTAATTATGTTGAAAAAATCTCGTATAATCAGTATTTTTTGTTCCAGTATATTTTCAAAAGAAAAATTGTCGGCAGTAATTATTGATGAGATCTTAAATTATAAATTGAAGGTTGCTTGTTAAAATTTTGTTTGGCCTAAGGGGTTGTAGAATTTGAACCCGGGTGATTTGTAAATGTTTTTTAATTCTTAAATTACACGGTTTATAATGTAGTGTAGACAGAGCGGCTTAGAGGGTGCCACACAATGACTTTTAAACAGTCATATTTACTGAGGTACTGGAGGGTATTCCATACCTCCCAGACTCCCCGATGTCAAACATGAAATATTTACGTAAATTAGCAGCACTGCTGATTTCAGAAAGCAAAAGATTTGTGTGCATTTATTATGGTAATTTTATTATACAATAAAATTTATTATAAATAAATTTATTAAGTAGCAATACACCCCATTTTCCTCCAATGATTCGTACTACTTTGACAAATATATGTAATTGTTTAAAAAGTCAAATAATTCTATTAAACAACATAAATCAAACCGGGGGGTCTGGGGGGTATGGAATACCCTCCAGTATACTAGTAATTATCGCAAGGAAAACTCTTATGTTCAAAAGAAAAATTGTCGTCAGTAATTATTAATGAGATTTTCATCTTAAATTATGAGTTGAAGGTTGCTTGTTAAAATTTTGTTTGGCCTAAGGGGTTGTAGAATTTGAACCCGGATAATTTTGAAATGTTTTTTAATTCTTATTACTCGGTTTATCCTAAGATCCAGACAGAGCGGCTCAGAGGGTGGCACAGAATTACTTTTAAATATATTTACTGAGGTACTAGAGAGTATTCCATACCCCCCCCCCCCCCCGACCTCCCCGGTTTTAATAACAAAAAGTTTGTATGCATTTTTTGTGAGTTTATATTTATTATATAGGTCTGCACGGCAGTATACACCGGGATGTCCAAAGAAATAAATAATTCTGACAGTTAACCACCGCGTGATGAGACAAACGTATTGAGAACAGTCCGAAAAGAATCCAGTCAACAGTATTGCGGGGGGAGGGGGGATGCAATAATAAAATATTTTGCGATTAATAATGAGGTATATTTGATACATACTGCAGTGATCCTTTCTAGTTTCTCACATGCACTATAAATGCTTCAAGCTTGCTCTTAAATGCGGGAGATAAGACGGTCGTATCTCAGGTTGGGTTCTATCGTTCTCAAAAATAAAAATAAAATTCTTCTTGCGTTACGGCGACAAATAATAAAATGCAATGTAAAAATTCGCTTTAATGTCCCTGCGCCGTGCGACAAAATTAGTTGCTATAATTTTTAAATAATTACAAATATAATTGTTTTCCAAAAAATTAATATCTAATTCCAAATCCAATTCTAATACCAAAATTTATTTCTTGCAAAAATAAAACCAACTGTTTTCAAAAAAATATTTCCAATTCAAAAAAAATAAGTAAATGCTTTTTTAAAAATTAATTAATCGCATTCAAATTTAAATTTTCAATCGCATATAATTTAAATTCAAAGTAAATGCTTTAATATTGCCTCAAGGGATCGTAGTTTTAATTCTCGCTTATCAAAATTGCCCGCTTATCAATTTAAATTTTCCAATTTTAAATAATTCAAATTTCAAAGTTTATTAATCGAACTATTGTTTTTCTAAAAATTAATCAACCAAATCAATTATAGTTCAGTAGTCACTCATAAAAAATATCCAAAATAATTCCAAATCTCAAAAATATACCTCCAAAAAAAGCGCAATAACGCATTCGCATAAAATTACTTTATTTAATCAAACTCAAGAATTTACTCAAAACTTCAAATCAAAATTTTACAAAGTCAAAATTAACAAACCAAAAGTCGCACCGCTTACTCTTGCGGCGAACCGTGGCAAAAAGCCTCTCTTTATAAATTTTTATACCTTGTCGAGGTTCGAACCTTCGACTTTATTATAGCAGTCCTATGCTTTAGTGCGTTACCTATCGTCCGCACCTCTCTAATTTTTCAATCTTACAACCTCAAATTATTAAAACAAAATTTTTTTTTAAATGTATAGGGTGGGTGCGAATCCCTTTGAAACACGACAATACATACTGAGATGACCCGAGCTATTTAAATTTTAAATTTTCACTAAATCCCAAAATGACTCTTTGCCAGGGTTCATTTATTATTTATTATTTAACATGAGACTCTCGTAAGTATTTTATCGTTTTAAATATTTAGTTTTAAAATTGTAATTAAAATGTTCAAAATGTTTTAAAAGTGGTATTAGACTTGTAACTTGCACGTGCACGTCTACATCTGCCGTCAGCTCGTCGGTCTAACAAATTTGTTTGTGTATTTCATGCACGGACAAAATCTTCAAATTCCAAATTTTTTATCATTTTGCATTTTGCAACAATTAAAACAACTTTAATTAAAATTAAAAACCACTTTTATTATTAAAATCAAATAAATCAAAATTATACCTTTCGTTGCGGGAATAACGATCATCCGCCGGTCAAGTCGACCTAAGTGTCTATCCAAGCCCTCTACACGGATACTAATTCAAATTTTTCAAACTTAAAATCTATGTACAGGGCTTTTTACAAATTTATAAAACTAATAATTTACAATAATTAAAACAAAATTTCAAAATTAATTTACAAAATAATCAAAATATGATTCTTATGGTTTCGAAACACGACAATACGTACAAACCTTCAGTTTAATAAAATCGAGAAGTACGGGGGTTATTCCATACCTCCCACTTTGATAGTATCTTTTTTATATATTTTTTTGCTGTAATTTATTTTTATTTTGTTCAAATTTTGCGTAAAAAACGTTATGAAAGAAAATTTCTTTTAATTCGTCGGATATTGGGAGGTACTTGATACTTCCAGACCCTCCGGTGCGTACTGCAACAATGCAAATATGCAGTTGTTCTGAAAGAGCGAAAAGATTCTGTTTAATTAAATTAACTTACAAATCTTTGGTTTTTTAAATCGGGGAATTTGACCCCTCCCCCCCTCTCCAGTATATCAATAATTATAATTAAAAAATTCTTGCAGAATTTCGGTGTTTTAGTTTAAATCAGTCAGCAAATATTTCAGTGTAAAGCCTAAATTAATTAATCGAAGGTTAACTCATTTTAAATTTTTTTTTGATGTAAGATTTTATTACTGGGTGTCACAGATTAGTTGGCGCTAGTTTAGCTGTGAAGTCTTCCTATTTATCCAACATTAAAAGCTCGTATTGGATTTTGCTATCGGGTGTTTTTATTTTTGGATTTTAAAATATTTCTGGTCCCCCCCCCTGAAAGGGGAATATCCTGTAGTACGCCAGTAATTTTGCTCTAAATAAAAATTTTTGTTGTCGGGAGAAATATTATTCCTAGATAACTATATAAATAATTATGCATTTAAATTTTAATTGGGAAGGGGGGGGGGAATTCTTTTCTATTTATTACTGCGACCTTATGCGCGCCTCTGCAAAATTTCTATCTCTTCTATGGGATACATAGGTTTTCGAATGCGAAAATTGTTACAAGTAAGACAATAAAATAACTGTTGTATATTTTTATTTCCAACTCAAAAATTTTATAAAATAGGAACAAATATTAGCAAAAGCAAAACTCACGCAAATAGCCGACTTCAGCTTTTCTGTTAAAGAAACCAAAGTTATCTTCCTTTGAAAAAAATATTCTTATCTTCAACTCCTTTGAACAGCTTTGTCTGCTCGATTATTTTCTCTTCCCTCTACTGATCTCTGGATATCTTCAATTCAAAAAAAAATCATTTTTACCACCAATTCTTCTTCCACTTTAAACAATATTCTTCACACGAATAAACCTCTATTGAATCTTTTTGTATGCCTCTTGGGCATCAACAAGACTTCTCTCTCAATTCAATTCATAAAAATTCTTCTCAAACTTTCATCGACCGACCGCTCTGCTAATATCATCTAACCCTCTTTTTCTTTATTGATTTTTTTATCCCCTTGGATATTCTTTGCAATGTGTCTTCTTTTCATTGGTTGTACTTTAATGTCCTTTTATTTTCAAATCAAATTTTATTTTCAAACATAAAATATTAAACATACTGAAATCAAAATAAAGAACACACAAAAAAACATACACTGGTAATAAAAATATTAAAATAGTTTTGCTTTGTTTTGTTCTCCTAGTTGCAAATACCGTTATCTTATTGCTAAGTTCGCAACCCATTTTAATCACTTAGTGCGGACACTACATTATATTACATGCGGTTAATTTTAGCTTTCTTTTCTTTTTCGGTGGTTATAAATTTTAAACGAAAGTTTGCTTTTTTAGTATTGACAAGCTTACGGATTAGGGAAACAGTCATGGGTATTGCATTTGATTGCATCACGGATAAGTAATGAAATGTGCAAGAGTGGCAAACTTTTGTTGCAGAAGTCGCTTTAAAAGGTTTCGGCGATAAAATAGAATTTATTTGACTTAATTAATTACGTGCGCGTTTAAAATAATCGCAATTATTGTATAACACTTGCATAAAATTTTTATTATCTCGTAAAGCTTAACTCGGTGTACGCGCTCATATAAAAGCTGAAACAATGGCAGTTTTGTGAAAGCTTCTCTCTCTTATGAGTCGAAAATATATTAAGGTTCAAAAATATTAATGCGGGTTCGATATAAAAATATTTTCTTAAAATTGCTAGTGTGTATTTGATTTCGGAATATTTTTTACAGATGAATACATTTTTGCTGGTCGAAGACCCTTATATAAACGAATTCTATCGGAAAGTAGATCAAGTGATCTGCAACAAACAACCCGGAGTCCGTGCGTGATCACTGGGCTTCTGAAGTGGTCATCACACGGAATATTCCTCCTTATAGCGCAAGATGCAAGGGTTTCGACTTTCGAGAGCAAACGTGGATCGTAATATCAATTTGCCTTGTCTTTTGCAATCAGTCTTTTGTGACTCGTAATAAGGGCGTGTTCACAACGTCTTTGATTAATGTCGCACTAAAAGTACGAACAAATAACACACCTGGTTATTTATTATTCACTCGCGAGGTGGCATTATAATAATAATAATAATTTTATTGCACGGTCTCATCTGCTGCGAGAGTGGATAATGCAAAGAGGAAGTGCTCAATGAGCATCCCGCAGAGTATGAGTCTTATTAAGTTCATATTTTCTTATTTCGATTTGAAAATGGAAAATTTCGAAGTTGATTACATTGTGTATGCAGCCGTACGTTACGAAAATGTTGCAACTTTGTAACAAACTAAACTACCGAATGTGCGATTAAGCACGGACTACCGGTATTTGAATGCATTAATCGCCCGAAACACTAAAATACAGCAAATTTTATAAAAATATATCTGGAACAGATTACGAAGGATTAAACTAAAAAATAATTACAATCAATATGTTTGACTTAAAAAGGACGAGTTTAATCCTCAACAATTTTTGCTCACAAATCCATCTAAAACGTAATGCCGAGCTAACGGTTCGTACACAGGACAATTTCTTTCCTACAACAGTCACAGAATCAGACATAAAATCAATCCGGATAATCTTTGATTCTTTTAATGGTTTCTGGGATTTAGAACAAATTTATTTTGGTTGTTCATGTCACGTAGACCAAAAATTTTTGTTCCTTAAGGTTTGTCATCCAGAAAAGCGGCCATCATCGCAATACAAGACAATAATAATGTGAGTCGGTTTGTTCTACATCCTCTTATTCCTTTTGCATTTCATGCTGAATTTTATATTGACCATCCAAAAAATGGCGAAAGTCAGCCGTAAGGATTAAGTCGTAGCACCTTACAAAACAAAACCAATTTTACAGCCCACGTTGATACGCCAAAATAAGTTATAAGCTGTTTCCTTCGTTCCAAAGTTTGCACTGAACTCTAAAAATTTAAAAAAAAATTAAATATCATGAGAAGAAATTAAATATTAAGGAGATGATCCCGATTAGATTTAGATTAAAAAAAAAATTTTATTTTCTTAATTTAAATTATTTTTATTTAAAATAATAAAACCTAACAAAAATAATTACATACTACAAAGAAACATAATATTTAAAGAAACTTAAATGACAATAATTCACATTTAACAGGGTTGAATAAACAAGAAAATAGAATTCTGAAAAAATTACGCTATATAAATGATAAAAATTACTTAAAAATAAAAACTCTGTAACATAATATAAAGGCTCTTATTTCACGATTATTTTCGATCACCAGTCATGTATAACAGTAAAAATAACAAAAAGTGAGAGCGAGAAAATTTTTAAAAATTAAAAGATCAAGAAATTACAAACTTTAAATGTTGTGCTTACTAAATAACCAAACTAAACGGCGTCATGTGTCTAAATGAAATTTTAGGTTAAGTAAATGAACAGAAGAACTAGAGAAAGCAGGCATGGAGATGGCATCGGGAAAAGCACCTGGCCCTGATCTTATTCCGATTGAGGTGATTAAAGTGGTCACTTCCGAAAGCCCTCAGGCTGTGCTAGGTGTGCTAAACAGCTGTCTGAGGGAAGGCACGTTCCCGGAGATATGGAAGAGATCGACACTGGTGCTGCTAGTAAAAGGGGAGAAACCTCTCAAAAACCCCAATTCATACAGGCCAATCAGCATCATGGACGGCTTGAGTAAACTATACGAAAAAATGATATCGAATAGACTGCGGGAGCACCTGAAGAAAGAAGGGGGACTCTCCGAGAGACAGTATGGGTTTCGGAAGGGACGTTCAACTATAGATGCCCTGAAGAAACTAAAAGATATTGCAATAAAGGCTAAAAGTGGATCGTGGCGCGTGAGGAAACTCTGCGTTCTAATAACCTTGAATGTTAAAAACGCGTTCAATTCGGCGAAATGAACCCATATCGTCGAAGAACTTACGAACAGAAGCACACCAACCTACCTGCTAAACGTCCTGAAGAACTACTTCAACAAACGAACGCTACTAATAGAGGAAGAACAGTTAAAAGAAGAACATACGATTACCAGCGGTGTTCCACAGGGATCTGTGTTGGGTCCCCACCTGTGGAACATAATGTATGACGGAGTCTTGCGGTTGAGCCTTCCAGAGGGGGCAGAAATAATTGGGTTTGCCGACGATCTGACAGTAATCGTCGCGACGAGAACATCAGAAGCCTTGACTACAACAGCAAACGACACCCTTCGCAAAGTTGAGGAATGGATCGACAGCAAGGGGCTCAAGCTAGAACCCCGGAAAACGGAAGCAGTGCTTCTGATCGGAAAAAGAAAGTGCGCAAACCTTGGAATCGAGCTGGGAGGTATTCCAGTCGTGATTGGGAACTCTGCAAAGGTGCTGGGGGTCACAATAGACCGAAGAATTAGTTTAAATACACACATCAAGGAGACCGCGAAAAAAGCAGCCAAAATGGCCGCAGCACTCGCCAGATTGATGCCAAACATCAGCGGGCCGTCCTACACTAAACGACGTGTCTTGGCATCCGTAACATCATCTATAATGCTATACGCGGCCCCGGTGTGGGTCGAGGCAATGAAGGTGGCCGCATACCGTCGGCATTACGAAGTCGTCCATAGGCGAATGGGTTTGAGAATAACATCCGGATACCGAACAATATCCGGAGAAGCGGTGTCTGTGGTGGCCTCCCTGCCTTCAATCGATCTTATGGCAGAAGAAAGGGCCGACAACCACAAAACTAAGGCAGTCACAACGGCGCAGAAGAGGGTAAACCGCTTAAAAATGTTAGGAAAATGGCAAGATCGCTGGTTCAGGGGAGAGAAGAGAGCCTGGACCAGAAGATTAATTCCGGATGTACGGCCGTGGTTGGAGAGAGATTTTGGAAAACTCAACCACGAACTAACACAGGCTCTAACGGAACACGGTTGCTTCAACCACTATTTCCATAGGTTTAAAAGGGTGAACTCACCAGACTGCGTCTACTGCGAGAAGATAGAAGACGACGTTAGCCACACCATCTTCGTGTGCCCGAGATGGGCTGAAGAGAGAAAAAACGGCAGCATAGTAAACATAACTCCAGAAACGTTGGTCGACGAAATGCTTTCCGGCGCCAAACGTTGGGAAGAGATAAGAAAAGCTATAACGATGATACTAAAAGAAAAACATAAAGAAGAAGTCATCAGGCAAAAGGAATAAGTTCTTAAAAATATCAACACGACAGGCTGATGCGAGCGGAAGAAATGCCATTGGTGAATCCCGCGGACATCCGGGAGGGGGTTTTTAGTGGGCTGACCCCACACTACCATTAAGTACGGGCTGGTGGTGTCTTGTTTAAGATTTTCCCCCTTCCGATACGCAACAACAAAACAAAAAAAACAAAAGTTAAGTAAATGAATATGAATCCTAAATCCCCTATATACTGTCGTGTTTTAAAAAACAAAACAACATTAATTTCATTTATTTTGTAAAATTATTTTAAAAGTTTAAATTTGTTTAGTATTTATTTGTATCATATTGTATAAAATAGTTAAAAATTTTGCTTTGTAAAGAAAGTGGGGAAAACGAAAAACTAGAAAAGAGGGTAGACGGTAGACGGGCCGACGAACATCATTCCCGCAATAATAATTTAAAACTGTTAATTGTTTAAAAAATAAAATAAATTAAGTTGAGTTGACGTTTTGTTTTAATTGTGGTAAAGTGCAAATTGTAAAACACAAGTGAATAAAATTAAAAATTGAAAGAATTTGTGATAAAATTCGATGAAATACGTCGCAACAAATTTGTGTAACCAGGCCAGCTGGAATACCACATGCGAAGCGAGCGCACACGTGAAGCCAAAGTCGAATACCACATGCAAGGTAAAAGAATGAGCATTTTAATTTAAGATTAAAAAAAAACTTCAAGAGTCACATGTTAAATAATGAATACCCAGCTAGAATAATTTTTAAAATATACAAATTTTATAGATCTGCATAACTCAGGTCATCTCAATACAATAGAGTTGAAGTAGAGACATACAATGCCATCTATCACTTCGAAAACTAAATTTGAAAAAAAAAAGTTTCAAATTTTACCACGTTTTCGTACCTAAAGCACGTTTAATCACCTAAAGCACGTGCTTTAGGTACAAAACCGTGGTAAAATTTAAAACTTTTTTTCAAATTTGTATGTCTTTATCATCAGTCATGTATAACAGTAAAAATAACAAGAAGTAAGAGCAAATATACCGAACAAAATTAAAAAATTTAAAAATTAAGAAATTAACCAAACTTTAAATGTTGCGCTTACCAAATAACCAAACTAAACCACGCCATGTGTCTAAATAAAACTTTAGGTTAATTAAATGAAAATGGATCCTAAATCTCTGATCGGACCGATGATCGGAAATAATTGTGAAATAAAGGCCTTTATATTATGTTACAGAGTTTTTTAATTTTTATCATTTCTATAGCGTAATTTTTTCAGATTTTTATTTTCTTGTTTATTCAAATATTCTAAGTTCAACCCTGTTAAATGTGAATTATTGTCATTTTGGTTTCTTTAATGTTTCTTTGTAGTATGTAATTATTTACTTAACAGTTAAATTTTATTATTTTAACATCACATACTACCAAATACCACAAAAATACTTAAAAAATTCTAAAAACTTTTTTAAGTTATTTTCTATTTTATTTTAATTTAATTACTGAATTGCTGGACAATAAAAGTATTAGTGTTTGATAATATCTAACAATTTAAATTTAAATCAATAATTTGATTTGAAATAAAGTAAATTATTTAGTAATTTTATAAATAATAAATAGTTTGTAACTGATGATGTTAAGATAGGAAAAACGATTTGAATATTTAATTTGAGTTTAATTAAGAGGTTGTTTTTACTTTTAAAAATTTAAATGATGATGATTTCGAGATGAATTCAATTTTGCATGAGTGGATTTGATTAATTGAATCGAACTAAAAAATATTGGTATGATAAATGAATGGAATTAAAATAATTAGCAAATATTTAAATGATTTAAATAAATAATCTATAAATAAATTAAATTGGAATGAGAATTTACAGGAGGTTTTAATTTGATTTGCTAGAAATATTATTCATTTACTTTAATATATAAATTATTACCTTGTGAAATATATCAAATTAAAACGTTTTTAACAGAACAAGTTAATTAAACATTAATAATATTTAATATTATTGAGCTTTAAACGAAGGTTATTTTATTTATATGTTTAAATAAAATTAGCAGCTAAAATACCGAAATTAGAAGTTTTCATTTTAAACACAATTACTGGCATACTGGAGGGTATTCCATACCCCCCCCCCCCCCCAGACCCCCCGGTCTGAAAAGCGGTAATTTTTGTGTAAATGTTCTATGAGTGGATTATTCTTATTATATATGATAACCTGTCTCGGATTTTTGTATGTACATATGTAAAAAGTTTTTAATTAAATAATTTAATAACTTATATATATATATATATATAGATGACCCTCTTTGTACAAATTTGTAAAATTTCTTTTAATCCAAAAACATTTCGCTTGAGTGTACATTATTAATTATTAACATGAGACTGAGTATTTAATTTTAAATAAAATTTTAAATTTTCGGGGTTACACGTGCGATCCACATATGCTCGCCGGTCTAACAAATTTGTTTGTAAATTTATTTCACGAAACAACCAAAATTATCACAAATTCTTCAAAAACTCTAAATTTTTTATCAATTAACACTTCACCAATTAAAATAAACAACTTTTATACAAATTAAATCACTTTTTTATAATAGAAATCATCAAAACAAAATTATAGTTTAGCGTAGCGGGAATAACAATCCTCCTCTAGCCAACTCGCATCGCATCTCTTGCCTTGAACACCATCTCCCTTCAATACCTTCAGCACGGTTACCATCACAACATTATTCAGTTAAAATTCTATGTACAGCGTACTTACAAATAAATAATCTACAATAACAAAAACAAAACTTAAAAATGATTTACAAAATAATAAATTAATGATTTTAGTGTTTCAAAACACGACAATATATTACAATGACCCGAGCTATACTGATTTATAAAATTTTCTTAATTCTAAAATTATTCTTCTTTGCTCGGTGTACATCCGTTATTTGATAGATATGAGCTCTTCTTGTAATGTGTTGAAATTAAAATTGTAAATTAAAAATGCTTAAATTGGTTACCTTTCATGTGGTATGGTCATTGGCTTCGCGTGCGCACGTGCACGCTCCGCATGTGGTATTGCAGCTGGTCTAACAAATTTGCTGCGACGTATTTCAACAAATAACCAAATATTATCCCAATTTCTTTAACAATTTGCACTTCTTAAAAATTCTTATATTGATGATCAATTGCACTTATTAAAATAAAACAAAAAAAAACACCCTCCCTTCAAATCAACTTACTTTTATTTTATTAACAATCAAAATTAAGAATTATTATTGCGGGTCGTCTATTCGACGCAAAGGCGTCAGCCCAAGTATCTTGTACAACCTTCAAGTCCCACTCTCTTCACTTTATATTTCTCCCACCTTATTTACAGCTAAAATTTAACTAAAATTTTTATACACAATATGATTAATAAATAAATAATATAACATACTTAAACTTTAAAATAATTTTACAAAACAAATAAATTATGATTTTTATGGTTTCGAAACACGACAATATATATATATATATTTTAAAATCATTATAAGCTCGCAATCGGGGGTCTGGGGGGGTATGGAATACCCTCTAGTACTCTAGTAATTATGTTTAAAAGTAATTGGGTGGCTTAATTGCTGATGTACTGGAGGGTATACCCTCAGACCCCCCGGTTAAAAAAACTGAAGATTTATAATTATACAGGTTCTGTGATTTATATCATTTAATAGAATTGCAGCAAATGCTCTGTAATGTCATTGTTTATACAATTTCACATCCTATCGACCTATTAGTCTATAACTGGGATGTTGAAATGTATTTCATACTGTTTGGACTTCCCCAGGGCGTACTGCCACGCCCTCTATATAATAAATAATTTCTTCACAAGTTTTCCGTCTTTCAAACCGGGGGGTCTGGGGGGTATGGAATACCCTCCAGTATATCAGGAATTGAGTGGCGCCCTCTTATTATAACAAACTAAGAGCGGTTCTATCTGTACTACATTATAAATTGAGTAATTTAACCTTCGTATACCCACGTATTGGTCTCTCAGACCGACGATTTACGATTGGCTTATTATTTTTTTAACAAAAAACGTTAGTGCTTTGCCCTCACTGCTAACTGCAATATTTTCTTTAAAACTTTGTTTGATATGTTTTAATAGATTCTCAACTAACCGTAAATTTGATTTTACGATGATATGTTACTAAGAACTATGTGTTACACTATTTGACGCGAGTATACGAAGGTTAAGAATTTACAAAATTTCCAAATCATCCGGGTTTAAATTCTACAACCTCTTAGATCGAACAATTTAAGATAAAAATCTTATCGATAAATTATTGCTCACATTTTTTATTTTGAACATAATTACTAGTACTATACTATACTAGGTATTCCATACCCCCCAGACTCTTCGGTTTGAAAAACTGCAAATTTATGTGCAAGTTCTGTGATTTATGTTGTTTTATAAAATTAATTCACTCTTTCGAAACAATTACATATATTTTCCAAAGTAACCAGGAGAGAAGTTGGGGGGGGGGTGTATTGCTCCTTATAGTATTGCTGTAGATAATTATTACAACAAATGCACACACATTTTTTGGATTTGAAATCAGCAATGCCCAGAAATGTTACTTTTGACTGAATAATATCTTTTATCAGCCTATCAGGCTATTACTAGGCTGTTGAGAAGTATTTAATACTTCTCGGATCTTTTCGGTGCGTACTACCGCGCTATTATTGTAATAAATACTACATTTATTTTAACAGAATAAAAATTTTCTAATAATAAACCACTCGTAGAACATAAACCTTCCATGTTTGAACTTAGGAGGTCTGGGAGGTCTGGGAGAGAGTATGGTTTTAAACGTGGTTTGGTTACATACGGTTTCAATAACTGAAGATTTATGTACAGGTTCTGTGGTTTATGTTATTTAATGAGATTACTTGGAACAATTAAATCAATTTGCCGAAGAAATATAAACCGGGTTATGGGGGATTGGGGGGTATCCCTATTTAATAATTTTAATCACACAACATACAAAAACATTTTTGGTTCTTAACATTAGAGAGTCAAGATTCAAAAACTGGTAATTTCAGCAAATGTCCGGTAATGTCACTTTTGATTGAATTACAAATCTTATCGGCTTATTAGCCTATTACTGGGAGGTTGAGACGTATTTCACACCACTAGGGCTTTCACAGATGATAGGCTGATGGTCCATAAGTTGACTAAAAGGTTGATGATGATTATGAAAAAATGAGAAGTTTCTATACAACAAATCACTCAAAAAACATTTACACAAGCCTTTTATCTTTAAAACCGGGGGGTCTGGGGGGTATGGAATACCCTCCAGTTACTCAGTAATTATGTTCAAAAGAAATTTAGTGTCGATCTCTTATTAAACATAATCACTAGTAGACTGGAAGGGACTTCTTTTTAACATATTTATGCTTAACATTTTTTTTTAACATTTCTATCTTAATAGTATACTAGAAGGTATTCTATACCTCCCAAACCCCCAGTTTGAAAATCTGCAGATTTATGTGTAAATCTGTGATTTATGTTGTTTAATAGAATTATTTCACATTTTTTAAAACAATTACATCGGATCCGTTACTTTGCCCCCCACCCCCCTCAAAATATTTGGCTAAAATGCTAGCTCCCGAATCTGTAGAGCTAGCATCGGCTAGCACTCAAATATTAAAGCTAGCACCATTACAGTTTTTCACAAATTCACATTGAAATTGAAGGGGAGGGTTAAAGTAACGCTAGCCCCCCCTCAGTTAATATTTTGGCTTCCAAATCTAGCTCCGTAATCTATATAGCTAGCACCAGCTAGCACCCAAATATTAGAGCTAGCACCATTACAGTTTTCTTATAAATTAATATTTAATAAATATATAAATGTCTCATTCTACTGCGCATGAACCATGACAGTATTTCACACGCTCCGCCCATTCTTAAGACTTATTGTTAATCTACATAATATGTAATTTAATTAAGAACCAAAATTAAGATAATCAATAGATAAGTGGTTTAAGTGGTTTATTAATGGGACCAACTTGGAACTATACTTGATTTAACGCAAAAAGAATTTTGAAAATCGGTTAATAAATGACGGAGTTCTGAGGTAACAAACATTAGGTTTTAATAGATTACAGAGCTAGATTTTATTTAATATTGGCAAAGCAACCTAATTTAAATATAATTTGAATTAATGTTAAGTAAAATGTATTTATAAGCCAGCAATTTACCGGTTAGGGGGGGGGTTAATTAAAAATTAAAGAACTAGTGATTGGTTAATAGAAAAGAGATAACCCAAATCCAAAATTAAAACATTTTGTGATAGAAAATGCAAAACCGCGTGACTAAATGCTGATACTGTATTGGCTGTTTTCAGGTGGTTAGCCCCGCCCATTGAGTTTCTCTGTACACAGAAACAGTCGCACGCAAGTTGCTAAAGAACAGGACATCAGGAAAGCAGGACCATTCCAGATTAAAGAAACATTGCTGGTGTCGACGATATTTAAAGGCTCAGGTCTAGAATGGCAAAAAGCTCTGTTTTTAAGTAAAACTTGAAGACAATTCTATTTCAAATAAACATCTATGTAATTAAATTTCTTTTCTGTTTTTCTGTTTTTAAGTAAAATTTCTTACTTTTTTTATATTAATTGTAATTTTAGTGTAATTAAATATGTAATTAATTTGATTAATCAAAAACGGCATTTCGCCGTCACCACTTCGCCGTCTCTATATATTTCATGCTTTTGTCTCAATTAAGAAGGTAATTTCGTACAAAAAGCTTTTTTTTAAACAGAGATCTTTTAACATCGAAAGATGCCATTGTTTCAGCACTGAGTTTTTATTCCACTTAGAATGTAAAATTTAAAATATTTCCGAGTTGAAGAAGGCATTAAGAGCCTAACATTTAAATTAATTTAAAATGCAAATTCTCGGATGGCTATGAATAGAAATTATTTCTGTTTTGTTTAACTTTTTTCTTCATTTTGTTATAAATCTGTCGGTGTATATTAAATCTGTTTAAGACGCTTACACTTTAAATATACAAAGCGGTTCACATAAAAAAACAGAACTTGAAAGATAACTGTTTCGGCGGAGTATTCAAAGAATTCTCGTTTTGTAATTTTCTGAAGATGAGTTAATTACAATTCGAAACGGACTGTAAATCCTTAACAAAGCAAGAAAATCGGCGTAATTATTATAATTCCGTGTATCTCAAATTAAAATTTAATGTACAAACTTGGTGGAATAAAAAAGTAAACAAGCGAGATAATGAAATTTAATTAAAAACATAAGAATTAAATTGCTCGCAGTATTGTTCTAGAATATGTAAATCATATCTTAATGTGATATTTGCCTAGGGAAAAAGGGCGATAATGTCTGAACTTGTAGAATACAATTACGGTGAGAAGTACTTACCACTCCGTACAATTAGCCACTTGATAGACATATTCTGTAAATTTACCTGCAGGCTTTCCGTTTGTAATTTGAAACTTTGTACAAACTACAAGTTTCCACATTGTGTCTACAGTTGACAGGCGATGCCGTGATTTGTTCTAATTCAAGAAAACAGAAAATGCCTTATTATTTATCAAATAATGTAGCTGCTTTCCCTTCCTTATATGCACTTCTACAGCTTTTCTAACAAACTTACGATCGAAGTTTATTATGCCACTTTAACGATAAAAGGGAATCGAGATGGTTAAACCACTAGTAGTACGGCTAGGGGGATTCTGGATTGCAGTATCCACATCGTCTCGATTGTAACCGCCTTCGAATACCAGCAAAACTAATTTGCTTCGCGGGTTGCCTAACCGAACATTTGATTTTAATTCAGAGAAATCGTCAAACAATTTTTTTTTGGTAAAACTAACTTAAACTTGAAAGACGAACTGCAGCTTGACAATGCTAAGTAGGATAACTCCTAGCATATTTTTTGAATAACTCAAGTGGCACTTGAAAATTCTGCGTATGTAACGCTCAAATGAAGTTATGTTAAAGAACTTTGCAATTTATTTTAATGATTTTGTTTCTACACTGTTAAAATGTATAATATTTTAATTGCATGACTCACAAATTACGAAACAAAAAATTAAACTTGACTTAAACAAAAGAAGTCCTGTGTGTAATTTTTCGGGAAGAATTGTAAATTGCAAACGCGGAAAGTTGGAAAGTAAACTTGGGGTTTTGTAGTGTAGAACAACGGGATTCGTTTATTTATAAACCTATTCGTTGGGATTTAGATGTTTTTCCTATTCTCTATTAGAGTTCACTAACAAATTCTCTAATGACAAGTAGTTGCAATTTGTGCAGGTTGTTTTGCAACAAATTTGTACAATATGGGATATATTCACAATTTACAAAGTTACAAAAAATCGTTACGTGTGCACCGTGCATGGCTGCTTATTTCGTTTTTTAACTTGAAAATTTATTATTCGTGCTTTATTGTTTGGAAGTTTCAATTATTGCAGTTTAATTGCGCTAATTGTAACGAATGCTCACGTTTAACGTCGAAAAAAGCTAAACTGCACCGCGTCCACGACGAAGTATCCTGAGCCAATCAATAGAGTGGACTTCTTCCTCATTTCCCGTTTTCTAAATACACCGAAATAAATTCAAATTAAGAATTATTCCCTCTACTCGCTTGGCGGGGCGGACTGACCCAGCGGGTGACCAGTCCCGAATTATTAATCACAAAAAGTAATTATAACGTTTAACATCTGCGAAAACAAACAATTTTTTAGCAATTAACTTTTTATTCACCAATAAACTTTTTTCTACTGTTTCCAATGAGAAAATTACATTCGTTTATTAAAAACTCAGCATTGATTCGCAAAAAACTGCCTTTCGCTGGTTTTATGAACCCCCAGTAGACAAAAAATATAAAATTATTTAAATTTGCTAATTTTTACGGCTGTAAAAAAATAAACATGCTTTATTCTGCAAAAATGTCATTTTTGTGACCTCTGTAATTTTCAGACTCCCACCGCTTCCACCACAGTGCTACGAGAAGTTCAATATTTACTCCGAATAATATAATGAGTGTTTTAAAAGGGGGGAGGAGTAAAAATCATAAGATTTTTAAAATTCCAAGTCTTGTATAATTTTATCCTTTAGTACTGGCCAATTTAGTGTCATATCGGGGGGGGAATAGTGCCTTACGTTAGTTTAACTACAGAACCAACGTTATAAATTACATTGACCGCATTAAACCATTCAAGTTGTCTGGTTGACTGGTGGTTTGGGAGTATGGAATGACAATTCTCTACTACAGAATAATTTATTGTCGTTCTAACCTAGTGGAGAGTGGGTAAATCTTTAAAAAGATACCACCCAGATGTTATGGGTAGTAGTGTCAGATTTCTACTACTTGAAATCCCACTTCATAGATAGCACAAAATTTGCCTAAAATTTGTCGAACTTCTCCTTTTGTTTTAAAAACTTCTGCCGTTTCACGACTTTCCTTTTTGTATTTTGTCCTGAGTAGTGTAGTAATCTCACTTTTGGTTTGACTTAACGTTTTCTCGCTGGTCAGCATTTTACTCACTATGTCTGGGCTTAAGTCTTCCATGTCTTGTGTGTTTGTCTCTCTTTGACCTATTTTGGCACACAAAGATAGCATATTGCGTTATCTACTGCCCCCTTGCAATAAGTGCAGTCAGGTGAATCAGCTCTTCCAATCCCTGTGGAGAGAGTGCTTGAAACAACCGTGGCTCGTCAAGGCGTTTATAAGCTCGTGGTTGAGATCGCCGTGTCCTCTCTCAACCCACTGTATCAAAGATGGTATAAGTTTTTTGGTCCAGGTACTTTTCGACCTCCTGAACAATCGATCATCTCCTTCTCCGTCCGAGTTCTGGCCTTTACTTCATAAATCTTGACCGCTATCAGGTCGATCGGGGGAATCAGCGCTACTACCGCTACCACCACACTGGAAATTGTGCGATAATCTGAAGTGATCCTAAGGTTCGTCCGCCTCTGCACGCTGTTAAAATGCTGCTGATAAGCAGCAGACCTACACCTGTGCACCGTATAGTAATTTGGAATGTGCCACAGATGCCAAGACTTGTAGTTTGGTGGCCCTCCAATTTTTGGTATCAGCTTAGTGAGTGCAGCAGTTATCTTGGATGCCTTCTTGGCCGTTTCCCTGATGTGGGTGTCAAAAGACATACGGTGGTCAATGATCACCCCTAGAATCTTAACATTTCTTTCCAGCACAATCCGACAACCCCTCAACTCGATCGCGAGATCCCCACTTTTTCTTTTGTTTAACATCAGCACCGCTTCTGTCTTCTTGCGCACTAATGTTAGGCTTTGGTAGCTCCAATCTCAAGACTCCGTCGTACATCAGATTTTACAGGATAGAGCCTAAAACTCCGTTTGTGTTCTGGTGCTTCCACCAGCATCTCTTCGTTGACTTAAGTAGCTCTTCAAGATGTTGCGTAGATACGTTGGAGTGTTCCTATTGCGTAGTGACTCGACTGTATAGACCCATTTCCCATTTCGCCAAGTTAAAAGCATTTTTTACATCTAGGGTGATCGGTTTCGGTTAATACTTTCAGAATCCGTACTGTCTATCTGAGAGACCCCCCCCTCAATTTCGAATTGTTTTAAAAGTCTGCACATGATCATTTTCTCGTACAGACTAACAATTTTTTTTTGGTGCGCGTTGGAAGTGGGAAAATCTTCAAAAGACACCACCCAGATGTTGTTGGATGGTAGTGTCGGATTTCTACCGACTAAAACCCCACTCCTTGGAGGTGCCGGGAATCGCTAAAGCAAGTTTTTTGTTCACTCTTCTGCCTCTTCTTGTTCTTCTTCCCTTTTAGGACTTTTCTCTGGTTGGTATCTTTGTTCTTCCTTGGCCTTGGTTGACAAGATGTCCACTAGCATGTCTTCAATTGTTTGCTACTTGTCCGTGATTCCCAACATCAGTCTGACGATGTTTTCTGGGTTGAAATCTATCTCCAGATGTGTTTGGGCTTTTTTTTTCTTTGTAGACTATTTTGTGCAATGGAAGATTGTAACTTCACATTGTCTAGTTTCCAGCAGTAATAACAGTTGGAGGTGTCCGCTCTTTCAAACCGATAAAAGTAGCTGCGGAAACAGCCGTGCAAGTGCCTGTGTGGTCTCGAATTTGATTTTGCCATGGCTTCTTGCGACCTATGGGAGAGATGTCCAGGATCATGGGATGGGTTCATCTGCCTTTTTCTGACGCGTTCCAAAGAGTTTTGCCATTTGTTGTTGATTGTCGTCATACTTGTCTCTAGCTCTGTACTTAGCATCTCTCATCTCTGCCTTAAGGTTGTATTGGAAGAAGAGATGTAAGCACTAGAACCGCTTCTGTGAATATGGTTCTATACGCCTTACATATCTTCAAAGCGTTCTTTCTTTGTATTGCTGATGGATCCTTCTGTACAAAGCTATCTCCATGGTTTTTATCTATATGGGGGCGGCATAGAAGACGATGGAGTTGGCGACCGAGCTCAAGAGCTTCCTCCTAACTTTACTTAGTCCCGTCATGTTGAATATCAATTTATGCAGGGTCTCAGTTAGTTTAGCTGCTTTTAAGACTAGCCTAAACCAGGTCATTTCCACTACCCTACAGTAGATTAACAAAAAAGAGCTCCAGCTGGTCCCTGAGAAATCCAAAGCCGTCATGGCCAGCGGAAAGAGAAGAATGCTCAACATCTACATCTATATGAACAAATCGCCCATCGAAATCAGAGATTCCGTTCTGGTGCTGGGAGTAAGACTGGACAAACATCTCAACTTTGCTCAGCACATCAGGGAGATGGCGGCAAAAGCAAAGGCGTTGGTATCCACCATTGCACGTCTCATGCTCAACGTGGGAGGGCAAAAGACAGCCAAGCGGAGAGTGCTTGCAACGGTGGTGCATTCCATCATGCTGTACGCTGCATCCGTTTGGCACGACGTCCTCTGCATAGGAAGGAACAAAAACCGCGTACAAAAAGTACAACGCCAAGCTGCTCTACGCGTGATAAGTTCATACAGGGCCAAACCGCGCTGGTGTTAGCTTCAATACCGCCGGCATATCTATAGACCGGAGAAAGAGTGAGAACTCACTCCAGAGAAGTGAACACCAACCACACGACGATAGACCTCTGGCAAATCAGATAGGACAAAGCCGAGGTGAGACGGTGGACAAGGCGACTCATACCCAACATCAAAAATTGGGTTGCCAGAAGTCACGGTGAGGTAAACTACCACCTCACGCAAGCCTTCACCGTCCATGGATGCTTCAACGCATACCTTTACAGTTTCGCCAGAAGAGCGGCGCCCAAATGCCACTACTACGATGCGAAAGGCACTGCCGAGAACACTTTCTTCAAATGCGCAAGATGTCACCGCAGAACTGAGCACAGACTCGCAACTGACGCTCGACAACGTAGTGGCCACCATGCTGAGAAGCCCGGGCCCAGACGAACAACGAAGACTAAAAAACAAAAGCGTAATAACAGGAAAGTAACATCAAACACACGGCGACAGATGTAACAGCAGCTGGAAGAATAACAACCTTCGCCCGATCAAAAGTAATGCCTAACGGTGGTAGGAGGGAGATTTTCACCATCATAGATGATGATGGTGTGTCTTGTACGAGATTTCTTCCTCCCTGCGCAAGCTAAAAAAAGACTAACTTAACCTAACCTAACCTCTCTAACCTCTAACATCTAACTTTTTTGCATCTTAAATTACTTTGCCATAATTGTAAGCGGCTTTTAGATAAACTGTAAATGGTGTTCTGCCACTGTCCTGTTATTATGTTGCCAATCTATTTTTATGAACGAAGAAGCCTTAGGACGACTCTTCCTTAGGAACCACGAGTTCCATCCTCAGTCCGGACTGGAAATTTAGCTGGTCTGTTCTCCATCGTGGTTCGGATTCCACGTTAAGTTGTAGGTTCCGTTGACGTTACACGCACTGTGTGTAATTAGCTTCCGACTGTTTAAAATATGTTCAAACCAAAACAAAAAATTTGATACTGAAAATAGCAGAGTGATAGGTATTATTTTACAAATTATAATAATATATTCAGATTACCTAGATTAAGCGGCCTGAAAGCCAAATTATTATGCAGATTAGTAGTTTTTATGTTGGTATTTGATTTTATTAAGTCTATTTTAGCCTGATATTGGTATTGGTTAATTTAGTTTCTTTGTAGACTGTAGGAAGTTTAATTTATTTGCATTTAAATTCAATTAATTTAATAATCTCTCGAGTTCGCACTTAGTGCGTACCGAGTGCACATTTATAAAGTAAGTATAAGTAGTGTGCGTACTCCATACTTAGTTTTTTCAATATTTTTTTTTAATGAAAGAAATTATTTTCATTTAAAACAAGCATTAAGTTATGCTGTTGTAAACAGAGAAGCTTGGGAGTATGGAAGTGTGATATATATATCCTCTCCAGTTTAAATCTAAAATTTCTAAACTATTCTGTTATTAAAAATTTGTGATATAAAAATAATCTTTATCACAAAGCAAATAAATCTTTACCTTATTTGTAATTGTTCCTTTCTTGATTGCATCGGCTTTGACTAAAGATCCTCAGACCTCTTAGTTTTAATTGCGTGTTTTCTGTGATTTTTGCTTTATCTTACAGCTGAACTTTTTTTTTAAATCCCATTCATCTTTGGATTTTTATTATTAGTAAATTTTGAATATATAATAAAGCAACGAGTCTGGGGGTATGGGGGTATAATTAATCTAGTAGAATTATACCTCTTCTTCCGTTCAAATCTCAAATTTGTAAATTAATCTGTTATCAATAATTTGTGGTGACAAACAAGCAAATATATAAAAATTATCTTTATCACAAAACAAATAAATGTCTACCTTATTTAAAGTTGCTGTAGATGAGAGACCCTCAGACCTCCCAGTGTGTATCAGTTTTAATTGCTTGCTAGCTCTGACTTTTGTTTTATCCTTAGATCACTGATATAAGTAAATTGTTAAGATAAATGAAAGATTTTCCGAGGAAATCCAGTATACAAGTAAAAGGAAATCTAAGAAAATCCTGAAATTCTGACGAAATTCTATGAAATTCAGAAAAATGCTATTGAATTATTTTAGAAGTCAAGGAGGTTTTTATTTTTTTGCGGAAGAAGTTTTGTGTACAAGTAGTAAAAAGAAATTCGAAAAAATCAAAAAAAAATCTGGCAATTAAAGCGTAGAAAATCTTGAAAATCGGGGAAAAACTCGGAAAAAATGTATTTTCGAAGTCAATCAGCTTTTATTATTAAATAATTTATAATTTTTTCAGAAATTTAGTTTACAAATACTAAAGAAAAACCCAGGAAAATCCTGGAAATTTAAGAAAATCTTTTTAATGTTCCTATTTCAAAAAGTAATTTCAAAAACAAAGACTAAAGTGAACATTTTTTTACCCTCTAAGTAAATTAACTGAATTTTGTATCTTAATTTTCTTTCCCTTGACTATTAATTTTAAATAGAACATTTCGCCGTCGCCGTTTCGCAGGCAGCCTTTTCACCATCCGAAATTTAATACTTAATTATTATTTAATGTCGACATTAACTTTTCAAAAGGTTAGAATTAAATCTAACGGCTAATTAAATAGAAAAAAGCTAAGTCAAAGCAGCAACAACACAATTAATTGCGGTCTAGAACATCTCGCTGTCACCATTTCGCCGTCGCCATTTCGCCGTCGCCACATATTATATTGTCATGAAGGGTAGCTGTTTTTAATTTAGGTGCGATAAAAATCAAACCACCCCCCATGCAATCGTAGAAAAAATTTTATCGAACGTGAGACTCCTCTTCGTTTTTTTAAATTGTTAATTTAAAACTGCTTAAATTTACTTTTTGTGTGTGGTATTGTAGCGCACGTGTATTTAGCAGCTGGCCTCACAAATTTGTTGTTATGCAATTTTGCATCGACTAAAATTGTCATAAATTCTTCCTATTTTCCAATTTGGCACTTCACTTTAATTATTAAACTAAAAAAAACAACAATTCAAATTAGCTTAATTTATTTTTATTAAATTCGTTTTATTAATTTTTCAAAATTTAATTGTTATTGCGCGTCGTCTATTCGACGTCAAGGCCGTAGCCCAAGTCTCCTACTACGTACATCAACCTACTCCCTCTACGCTTTTCCCACTCTTGTTTACAACTAACATTTTTATACAATGTGATTATAAATAAATAAACAAAATTTAAACTTTTAAAATTACTTTACAAAATAAATGAAATTGTGGTTTATAGCATTTCGAAACGCGACATTTTATTTGTGCCTTAATTAAGAAGATTGCAACTCTGCACAAAATAAAATTTTGAATGCTAAAATTTTTTTTTAAAATTAATTTGTATTTTATTAAACTATGAAATTTGAAGCGTCTGGAATATTAATCATAAGAATTATTGTATTGTAAATATTTTAAATTTAGTGCCCTTACGGCTAACCTAACCTAACCTCTCTAACCTCTAACATCTAACCTCCTTACATCTTAAATTACATTGCCATAATTGTAGGCGACTTTTAGATGAACTCTAAGTGGTGTTCTGCCACTGTTCTGTTATTATATTTTTATGGGCGAAGATTTCGAAAACAAAGACTAAAGTGAATATTTTTTTACTCTCTAAATAAATTAACTGAATTTGATATCTTAATTTTCTTTCCCTGTACTATTAATTTTGAATAAAACATTTCGCCGTCGCCGTTTCGCAGGCTGCCTTTTCACCATCCGAAATTTAATACTTAATTATTATTTAATGTCAACATTAATTTTTTAAAAGGTTAGAATTAAACCTAACGGATAATTAAATAAAAAAGAGCTAAGTCAAAGCGGCAACAACACAATTAATTGCGGTCTAGAACATCTCGCCGTCGTCACTTCGCCGTCGCCACATATTATATACTTCTACCGCAATTAAAAAGATTACAACTCTGAACAAAATAAAATTTTGAATACTAGAATACTTCGAATACTAAAATTTTTTTAAAAAATTAATTTGTTTTTGATTATACTATGAAATTTGAAGCGTCTGGAATATTAATCATAAGAATTATTGTATTGTAAATATTTTAAATTTGGTGCCCTCACGGCTAACCTAACCTAACCTCTCTAACCTCTAACATCTAACCTCTTTACATCTTAAATTACATTGCCATAATTGTAGGCGACTTTTAGATGAACTATAAATGGTGTTCTGGCACTGTCCTGTTATTATGTTGCCAATCAATTTTTATGGACGAAGATTTCGAAAACAAAGACTAAAGTGAACATTTTTTTACTCTCTAAATAAATTAACTAAATTTTGTATCTTAATTTTCTTTCCCTGGACTATTAATTTTGAATGAAACATTTCGCCGTCGCCGTTTCGCAGGCAACTTTTAATACTTAATTATTATTTAATGCCGACAATAACTTTTTAAAAGGTTAGAATTAAACCTAACGGATAATTAAATAAAAAGGAGCTAAGTCAAAGCGGCAACAACACAATTAATTGCGGTCTAGAACATCTCGCCGTCGCCACTTCGCCGTCGCTACACATTATATATTTGTACCTTAATTAAAAAGATTACAACTCTGCACAAAATAAAATTTTTAATACCGGAATAATACTTGGGATACTAAAATTTTTAAAAAATTTTGTTTTTGAAACTATGAAGTTTGAAGCGTCTGGAATATTAATCATAAGAATTATTGCATTGCAAATATTTTAAACTTGATGTCCTCAGAAACATCAACATAATATAGTCTAAGTAATTTTACATAAAATTAAAAATTTAATTTTTTAATAAGAGCGAAGTCTGGTAGTGCGCCGATGTAAATGCAAAGCCATATCTTTTAAAATTTCACTTACATCTGTTTACACAATCTAAAACTCGATTACAATTAAAAGTAATTATTTTTAAATTGCCAGGACCGTTTAAACTCCAACATCCTTTTGTTTAAGCGCGAATAATTTGCATAAGCCCTTGGAACATAACCTAAAAAATTCCAATTTAGATTAAAACTTTATTCTAAAACAGTGGCGAAAACAACACAAAAACTTTAGCAATTAGTCAAAAAGCGTTCGGAAAGATACAAATCTGCAAGCAGGGTAGGAAGAGAAGACGAACTAAAATAAGTAGTCGATATATTGATATAGGAAAATTTGTAGTTATTTGCATAAAATTTCAATCAAATGAGAATTTTCTTGTTGTAATTCAATTTTTGTAACGATATTGTTTTTGGTAATGGACTTTTTAAAAATACGCGAGCAATTTAGATTTCCTTTTCCCTCTCCTCGGCGAAAAACATGTTGAAAACGCTTGATTACATCTTTTACATTTTCTTACATTATTTTGTCGCATCAGAGGCGAGATTTTCATTGCCTTAAAAATTTTACAGATTTTCATCATAAATATCGCATTTTTAGCTCCGACCTGTGACGACACGAAAATAATACATTTGTATCACTTTGTAGTAGTATTATGTTCAACCTCCTCTTGAGTATATGAAATAATAAGCAACTAATTGAAGGATATCATTATAAAATAACAAACAAGAATCCTCGAACATAAAAAGCAGACCAATCGTTAGCTGTATTCAATGAAGTAAATTAAAGATCAATTTTCTCTATTTGAATCTCAATTTATATCATATTCATAGTTTCCTGTTTTTCAGAGGCAAAAAATTATATTATTTTATTCTTTTCAATACGACGTCTTTCATTAGACAACTTCCTCGTTATTTTTAAATTTAACGATGCAAGTAAATTAGTAGCAATGACCTACCGGTGTGGAACATTCGAACAAATCAGATACAAAGTGGTTTATTAATTTTCATGTAAAAAATTTGCAATTGGTTAATGCACTCTAACTTAAACGTGCGATAATCGATTTTTCTTTTTATCCTTTAACGAGCTTCAATATCACAAAACCTCGAGATTGACTCTCACAGTAAAAAAAACCTAGAGAACATCATATATCAGCTATAATGTAATTTAAATTTACTTTTGCGAAATAGATTGCTTCATTAGTTCAAACAACCAAATAAGCTATTCATGCTTCTCAACAGCAAGATTACTGTATATATAAAATTTGTTAAAAACGTATATTTTTGTAAAAAATAAAAAAAGATCATAGCAATATATATAATAATTTTTACGATAATAAATTTTACGCTTATAAATTATGAATTTTAAACACATAGGTATTAATATTAAAAATATATATTATTTTCAATCATAAATAAAATTTAATATACACTCCTGACGTCATAAGTTATTACTTTACCTTTTCAATTGCACTGGGAGGTATGGAATACCCCCCAGACTATCGTTTAGAAGTCTAAAATTTTATTTGTATTTTCTGCAGCTAATTTTATTAAACACAAATAAATACATCTGTTTGTTTTTGCAATACGCTTGGGAGGGGGGGGGAAGAATTAGAGAATCTGGAAATAGCATCAACTATATTATTATTTATAAATTTTATAAATAAAACTTTTTTTTATTTTAATCAAATTTCACATTGAAATTTTGTGCTTGCGGTGATATGACTTGGTTAAAAGTAATTTTCTGTCTGGTTGCCGATACGACGCGGCAAATACGGCACCAAAAATACGGCTCAAATTTTCCGAATATGCTTAATAATATTAATACTTGACTATCAATCCTGTACCCTAGTCGATTTTCAGAGAGGAGAGAGGATAATTCCGTATTCTTGGCATAAAATTTTATTTTACTGTTTTCATTATTTATTTGACGTATTTTATCATCATAAAATAAAATTCTTGCATCGTAACTTATTTGCGCCGAATTGGTCGGACCGAAACGATAGAGACCGGTTTTATTAACATTCATCCCTAAAATTTCGAACTGGAATTTGGAATTCCAGAAAAATTTAGAATTCCACTGAAAATATTTGAAATTTTTCTTTAAATTGAACTTTTCTTGCGGAATTTATGGTAAATTACTGGAATTGTTTGGAAATCTCTAGAATTCTTTCAGAATTAATAAAATTTCATGAATATGAAAATTGATTAAAATTCTTTTAAATTACACTTGTTTAAAAATTTCTGGAATTATTTGGATATCCCTAAAATTTCGGGAATTCTTTGGAAATTTCTGCAAGACACTAGAATTTTTTTTTATCATTTAAATCATCAAAAATTATTGAAATTCTTTCGGAATCTTTAGAATTCCTTGGAATTCTATTGGAAATTACTGTAATTGTTTGACAATTCCTATAATTCCATGAATGCTGAAATTGATCAAAATCCTTCAAAATTACACTTGTTTAAAAATTTCAGGAATTATTTGGACATCCCTAAAATTTTCGGAAATTCTTTGGAAATTTCTGGAAAATACTGGAATTTCTTTTTATCATTTTCAATCATAAAAAATTATTGAAATTCTTTCAAAATCTTTAGAATTCCTTGGAATTCTATAGGAAAAATCTGTAATTGTTTGACAATTCCTATAATTCTATGAATGCTGAAATTGATCAAAATCCTTCAAAATTGCACTTGTTTAAAAATTTCTGGAATTATTTGGATATCCCTAAAAATTTCGGAAATTCTTTGGAAATTTCTGGAAAACGCTGGACTTTCTTTTTATCATTTTAATTCATAAAAAATCATTAAAATTATTTCTCAATCTTTAGAATCCCTTGGAATTTTATTAGAAACTTCTGGAATTGTTTGGAAATTCCTATAATTCCATGAATGCCGAAATTAATCAAAATCCTTCAAAATTGCACTTGTTTAAAAATTTCTGGAATTATTTGGATATCCCTAAAAATTTCGGAAATTCTTTGGAAATTTCTGGAAAGCACTGGACTTTCTTTTTCTCATTTTAAATCATAAAAAATCATTGAAATTATTTCGGAATCTTTAGAATTTCTTGGAATTCTATTAGAAATTTTTGGAATTGTTTGGAAATTCCAATAATTCCATGAATGCGGAAATTAATCAAAATCCATCAAAATTGCACTTATTTAAAAAATTTTGAAATTATTTGAATATTTCTGAAAATCTCTGTAATACTTTGAAAACTTCTGGAGTTACTTTAAATATTTTTTATTCATTAGAAATCATTGAAATTCTTTCAGATTTTTTGAAAAATCTTTAGAATTTCTTAGATTTGTATTAAAATTCATTGGATTTTTTTTAATTGGACTTGAGAGAAATTCTTTTAAAATTTATTAAAAATTACTAGAATTGTTCGAAAATTCCTATAATTTCTTTAAAATTCATGTAATTCTCTGAATAACTGAAATTGGCCGAATTTCTTTTAAAATTGCATTTGTTTAAAAATTCCTGAAATTTTTTTAGTTTATTTGAAATCTTCAAAACTTCTTAAAAGTCTTTGGAATTTTTTTATTAATCCTGAAATGTTTTGGAAATTCTTAGATTTTATTGGAAATTTATAAAATTCCTTAAATTTCTTGTAGATTTCACTTGCTAGAAATTATTTTGGAATCATCTGCAATTGTTCGGAAATTTCTGTAATTTTTTCAAAATTTATAGAAATCGATAAAAACAGAAATTCACTGAAATTGTTTAAAATAAACTTTGGATGTCCCTGAAAATTTCTGAAATTTGTTTGAAATCTCTGAAAATCACTGGAATTCATTCAAAATCATTTTAAATGTAATTATTTTAAATTTCACTAGTTAAAGATTTTTTAAAAATTTCCAAAACTTTAAAAATCTGGAAGATTTTGTTAATTCTTGGAATTTATTGGAAATTTTAAAAATTTTTTTCAAATCTTTAAAATTCACTAGGAACCACTGAAATTTTTCTAAATTCCATTTGATAGATATTATTTTGAAATTTACGAGAATTGTTCGGATATCCTTGTAATTTTTTCAAAAATAATAGAATTCGATAAAAATAGAAAATTCTGAAATTCCTTAAAATTCTTGTAAATTTCACTTGCTAGAAATTATTTTAAAATCATCTGGAATTGTTCGGAAATTTCTGTAATTTTTTCAAAATTTATAGAAATCGATAAAAACAAAAATTCACTAAAATTATGTGAAATAAACTTTGAATGTCCCTGAAAATTTCTGAAATATGTTTGAAATCTCTGAAAATCACTGAAATTCATTCAAAATCATTTTAAATGTAATTATTTTAAATTTCACTAGTTAAAGATTTTTTGAAAATTTCAAAAACTTTAAAAATCTGGAAGATTTCGTTAATTCTTGGAATTTATTGGAGATTTTTTAAATTTGTTGCAAATCTTTAAAATTCTCTAGAAATCACTGACATTCTTCCAAATTCAATTTAATAGAAATTATTTTGAAATTTACGAGAATTGTTCGGATATCCTTGTAATTATTTCAAAATTCATAGAATTCGATAAAAATAGAAAATTCTGAAATTCCTTAAAATTCTTGAAAATTTCACTTGCTAGAAATTATTTTAGAATCATCTGGAATTGTTTGGAAATTTCTGTAATTTTTTCAAAATTTATAGAAAACGATAAAAACAGAAATTCACTGAAATTGTTTAAAATAAACTTTGGATGTCCCTGAAAATTTCTGAAATTTGTTTGAAATCTCTGAAAATCACTGGAATTCATTCAAAATCATTTTAAATGTAATTATTTTAAATTTCACTAGTTAAAGATTTTTTAAAAATTTCCAAAACTTTAAAAATCTGGAAGATTTTGTTAATTCTTGGAATTTATTGGAGATTTTTAAAATTTTTTGCAAATCTTTAAAATTCACTAGAAATCACTGAAATTCTTCCAAATTCAATTTAATAGAAATTATTTTGAAATTTACGAGAATTGTTCGGATATCCTTGTAATTATTTCAAAATTCATAGAATTCGATAAAAATAGAAAATTCTGAAATTTCTTAAAATTCTTGTAAATTTCACTTGCTAGAAATTATTTTAAAATCATCTGGAATTGTTGGAAAATTTCTGTAATTCTTTCAAAATTTATAGAAATCGATAAAAAAAGAAATTCACTGAATGTGTAAAATAAACTTTGGATGTCCCTGAAAATTTCTGAAATATGTTTAAAATTCATTCAAAATCATTTTAAATGTAATTATTTCAAATATCACTAGTTAAAGATTTTTTTGAAAATTTCTAAAACTTTAAAAATTCTTGGAAGATTTTGATAATCCTTGGAATTTATTGGAGATTTTTAAAATTTTTTGCAAATCTTTAAAATTTACTAGAAACCACTGAAATTCTTCAATTCCATTAGATAGATATTATTTTGAAATTAACGAGAATTGTTCGGATATCCTTGTAATTTTTTCAAAATTCCTAGAATTCATTAAAAATAGAAATTGGTTGTAGTTCTTTAAAATAGCATTTGTTTAAAAATCTTTAAAATTTTTTGGAGATCTCTGGAAATGACTAGAATTCTTTTACAATTTCTCTTAGTTAAAATTCTTTAGAAATTTCTGTAATTTTTTGAAATTCTTGTAATTCCCCATAAATCTTTAAAATTTATTAAAAATTATTGAAATTTTATCACTAGAATTTTTCTGAAATCATTGGAAAGCTTTGAAAGCTTCAGAAATCATTGGAATTATTTGGAAATTTAAATCATTCTTTTGAAATTCATGAAATTCCGTGAAAATAGAAATTCATTGAAAAACAGTGAAATATTATAAAATTCCACTTGGAATATTTTGAAAATCTCTGAACTAATTTGGAAATTCGAGGAGTAAATATTCCAAAAAAAATGTGTACACAGGATTGGAATTTTTTGAAAAACATTGAAATTCTTTAGAAAGCCTGCAATTTCTTTTAAATAATCTGAAAGTCATTGAGAGAACAACAAAAGTTCTTCGATTCCAAGAGCATGGAAGATTTGTTTAAAATGAATAAACACGAAAGCGAAAATAAAATTTTCAGATTTTGAAAATTTTTGAAATTATTAGAAAATCTCTAAAATTCATTAAAAAGTATTGAAATTGGGTCACTAAAAATTTCTGAAATTCTTTAAATATCACTGAAATTTAGTGAAAATTATTGAAATTCTCTCAAGTCAACTGGTAAAATTTTTTTAGAAATTTTTGAAAATTGATGAAACCTCCTGAAAATTATAACTGTTAAGTAAAGAAATACATACTACAAAAGAAAACGTAGTATTTAAAGAGCACTAAAATGAATTAATTAATTATTAAAATTATTAAAATTAATTTTAAAATTTTTCAATTTTATTTGGTATATTTGTTCTCATTTCTTGTTATTTTTACTGTTATACATGCCTGATGATCGAAAATAATCGTGAAATAAGAGCCTTTATATTATGTCACTGAGTTTTTTGTTTTTAAATAATTTTTATCATTTCTATAGCGTAATTTTTTCATAATTCTATTTTCTTATTTATTCAAATATTCTAAGTCCAACCCTGTTAAATGTGAATTATTGTCATTTTAGTGTTCTTTAAATACTATGTTTTCTTTTGTAGTATGTATTTCTTTACTTAACAGTTAAAATTTTATTACTTTAACATTTTTTTAGGTTTGATTATTTTAACATCACATACTACTAAATACCACAAAAATACTTAAAAAATTCTTAAACTTTTTTAAGTTATTTTCTACTTTTGAAAATTATTGGAATTTCTGTGAAACTATTGGAATTATTTAGAAATTTCAGTAATTTCTTAAAAATTCTTTAAAATTGCACTTTGCTTGAAAATTCCTAGATTTCCTGAACTTTTATGAAAGCATTAGAATTCGGAGTTCTGTGCACAAAATTTTTTCAAGAAATTTCTAAATGCATTTGTTCTAAAATGGTAAAAATCTCTGTTTAATAAAGTAAATTTCGTAATATACTGCTATGCCCCCAACTTTGCAAATTCATGCATTTTCACCCTCTAGTGAAATTTGCTGAGGTAACACAGATTATTATAGCTATGAACTCTTGTAGTTGAAGTTTTTTAAATCGTAAATTTAAAAATTAAAATATGCTCAACTTTTCCTTGCAATCTGTGGCCTTGCAAGCGCACATGATGTTCCAGCTGGCGTCTGGTCAAATATGTCTGCGACGTATTTCATGCGCTGAACGACCAAATTTTCATTAATTCTTCAATTTTTCTAATTTATTATAATTTTCACTTCACCACCATTAAAATAAAAAAAAATATCAACTTAACTTAATTTATTTTATTAATTTTCAAACAATCAACAATTTTAAATTATTATTGCGGGAATGATATTCGTCCGCTCGACTATTCGACTTTCTTTACTTTATCTTTCTCCCACGTTATTTTCATAGCAAATTTAACAAACATTTTTATATACAATGATAAATAAATAAATACTAAAACAAATTCAAACTTTAAAATTATTTACAAAATAAATAAAATTGTGTTGTTTTGGTTTTCGAAACACGACAATACACTCGAACTTTTAGTATTGATAATCCGGGGGGTCTGGGGGGTATGGAATACCCTCCAGTACTTCACTATTTATGTGAAGTTCTGAAGCAACTTGAAAATAAAATTATGTAAAATTCGACCTCGTACAAGAACATTTCGTCATTGCCGTTCGCCGTCGTCTTCTCGCCGTCGTCAAATATAATATTTAATTTTTTATTGTCAACAGAATTCATGGGATTTTTTCAAAATGTGGGAACCAAATTAAATATTTTAATAATATAAATAAATAAATAAATAAAAGATTTCCGGAAGATTCGTTTTTTTAATCGTATTGTTCGGTCGGTCAAATTATTTGATTGTATCTTTATTGTGCTTTTGAAGGCTCCTGCCATCTATTGAAAGAAATAGGAGGCTGGCACATTCTTAAACAGTATAATCACGCGCTATTAAAAACCGGTACGTTGCAAATTTTGGAAACTGATTTGAGTGATGTTATTTGGACTGACACAATAATTATAATAATTTATTAGGTCCGGTAGATTACCTGCGTACCCGCAACCCGTGTTTTTGTTACCGTTTTAACATTTCACCAAAATGTTTTTCTTTTTTATTACCTACTTTACTTTGCTCGCTTTAAAGTAGATTAGTCATTTTCATTTTAAATTAAAAAATGTAGCAACAAACGAAATTTTCTGTTTAAAATGCCTACTTTTACATTTTCAAATATACGCACACCGCGTTAACCTTTTCTAGAATTCCTCTCAAAATAAAATTTCAATTTAGTTAAGTAAAAACCACTTCAATTAATCATCAATGTGAAAACGCACCGTACGCTTTCAACAATTTTACAATTTAATTCAAAATTTATTTTATTCCCAGATTAATTAAACGAAACTAAAGCTGACCTACACCCGGGCACTTAAGTACTCCGCTACACTAAAAAAAATTGCAATAAAAAACTTAACTCGTTTTCTTTCCTCTGACATCTTTGCATTTGTGAATTGAATTTTAAATCTCTAACGTCTTTAAATAACCTTTGTATATTTTTAAATTTAAAATGAAAATAGTAAAATCCCTCGACAATTTTCCAAGTAAGCAGTGGAAAGTCGTGAATTATTTTTGACTTTTTAACTTTCGAAGCTGTAAAATTTCTAGATGGATTTTCGCTATTTTATTTATCAAAAATTTGCAGCTTCCACGTCACCTAATTGGCTGGCTTTGTTTATTTATAGAAAATTATATGTTTACTTCTCTTATGCCTAATTAAGGACCATCGAAAATGTAGCTCAAAGACGTGCGTGTTAAAATTTCCGAAAGTCGAATTATTTTTTGTTCTGTTAAATTAGTGTCTGAGTTTCTTTGTTCTCTTTTATTGTTGCTTTATATTTATTTGCCTATTTAGTGCTATTAATGAGAACCTATAAATTTTTTTCGTGTCTAATTAACATTCTCGACCGAAATTTACACCGATAAAAAACAATTCCAGTTTGTTAACCACCAGCAAGCAATCATTCTCACTTCGGTGAAAACTACGTTTTATCAGGGTCGAACTGACATTATAATTTAAATGCACAATATGCCATCAGAAAAATTAAAAATGTATAATATAAAATCTTGAAAACCGCTTCTAATAGAGCCACAGGCGATCTAATATTTGGAAAGTTTTACAATGAATTTTGATTGCATGTTAGATCCACTTGGATAATTCAAGCTTAAACTACTTTTCTTGAATTTTGTTTCCAAAATATTTCTAAAATTTACGAATGAAATAAAAGTTTATTAATTTTTTGAAAATAATTAGCATTCTGACTTTTAAAATAATAAATCAATGGCATTTCCTCTGCACGAGGCGGAATTCGCACCATAAATTTTTGTACACCAGATTTTTTGGATTTCCCTGGATTTCTTCAGATTTTTGGATAGAACAAGTAAATTCAGATTTTCTAATATTTCTTAGAATTTTCTAAATTTTCGTATAATTACCTAAGATTTTCCAAGCAAAATAAAGCTGAATATAAATCTGTAGTGTTTCTGGGAATTTTCTTTGAATTTTCCCCGGTTTCCTCAGATTTGATTTTCCCCCTTTGAATTTCCTTCATTTGTATACCGGATTTTTCCAATAAATTCCGTTTAATAAAAGTATAAAAGTGTGCCCTTCATCGACTTCGTCACCATGTAGTAGAAACGCTACTGACTATCTGTCAAAACTGTTTCTAACAGAAGTAGGGAACTGAATATAATCTAAAAGTAAGTTTTCTTTAATTAAACAAAGAGTTTTAAGTTTGTTTGTTTTTCTTCCCAACATTTTTAAATGATCTATAAAATTTTGTTTATACTTTTTTTTGTATTTCACATTATAAAATTGGCTCCTGACTGCATAAGTTGCTAGTTTATTCCTTTATTTTATAGTATAAAGTGGAAAGTTTCTTATTACCATGATGAAATTTCTTTTATGAACACAATTACTAACAAACTGGAAAGTATTCCTGACACCCGGGTTTGTATCACAAAAGATATACTCAAACATTTTGTCTGCGAAATTGGGGGGGGGGGGGTAAATAAAATTTTTAATTTTAAGCTTTCGCTTCCGAAATGGGGGTCTACAGAGTCTGAATAATCTGTACAGTATTCTTCTAACATTGTAAAAATATGTGCACTGGAGGGTATTCCATACCCCCCAGACCCCCCGGTTTGAAAATCCTAAAAGTTTGTGTGTCTGTTTAGTATTATATTTTTTTTACACAAACCTTTGATCTTTAAAAACGGGGTTTGGACATCAGAACATCCTGATGATGTTTTTTTGTTTTTTTTAAATTGAATACAGCTAAATACTGTCAGTCGGCTGTGGCCTTCAAGTGTGTAGAAGTTGTAAATTGTGTAAACAATGCGGCCTGTAGGCAGCAAAACTGTAAAATCTAGTGTCAATTAAAATAATCCAAGTCTGTTCTTTTATGTCAGATTAATAAATTTTTTTACCAACCTAAAACAATTGGCAAAAATACAAAAAAGTGACGAATCAGACCGCACACCCTGAGCGATCGAATTGTACGCCAATTAAATCCTAAACCATTCAAACAATAAGAGATCACGAAGGTCACCTGACCTAGCATGATAATGAAAAGTAATTTCTATCTGTCTTTTTTAATTTACTCATTTTAAGTTATCAATTTAAAGAATTATAAAGTTGTGACGGGTCTGTGCGGCCGTTAGGCCACACATTCTGTGCAATTCTAAGTCTATTATTTAGTTTATTTTCTCTCTTTCTGTTTCTAGTCACATCCTCATGACTGAGGAATCGTGATCCAATTAAAAAAATTTTTAACAGATACCTCAGTGGTTTACCAGTGCCTGCCGAGGAAAGACGGTCAGAATAAAGTTTTAACTCCACCTGAGATCAAACCGAAGATTTCGACTTAGCAGTCACCGTACTTAAGCATCAGACCGTGACCATCTTCGATTTAGCTTTATTTAGCTTTAAAAAAGATAAAAAATCTGAATGATCAATGCGGCCTTCAGGCCGCGCAATCTGTGCATTTGAGTATTGCATATTAAAATCTAAGTTTATTATTTAGTTTTCTCCCTCACTCTATCTCTCTCTCTCTCCCTTTCTAATCGAATTCTCAGAACTGAATAATTGTGTTTCAATTAAGAATTCTCTTGGCAGGTAACTCAGTGGTTTACCATTCTCTGCCAAAGGAAGACGATTAGAATAAATTTTTTACTCTGCGAGAGATCGAACCGAGGATCTCGACTTAGCCAGTCAACATACATAAGCATAAAGCTGTAACCGCCTTCAATTTTGCTTTGTTTAGTTTTAGAAAAGATAAAGAAAACTGAAGGATCAGTGCGGCCTTTAGCTGAGTAATCGAGTTGCACACTAATTGAGCTCTAAACCATAAAACAGGTCGTGAAGTCTACTTGACACCATAATACTATGATGAAAAATCATTTCTATCTGTTTTTTAAGAAAAAGAAAAACTGAGAAGTTCAGACTAATCAGTGCAGCCTTTAGGCCGCACAAACCATGCAATCCTTCACACACTGACGCACCTCCGATTAATATACTTTTCTTGTCAGCCTGTAGTAATGACAAGTTTCGGGAGGTTACAAAAAAGCGGATGATCAGTGCGGCCTTCAGGTCGCACAACCTGAGCTATGGAGTTGCACACTAATAGAAATTCAAACTATTTAAACATTAAGAGGTTACTAAGATCTCTTAACCTCCTAGCACTATAATGAAATGTGATTTCGATCTGTGTTTTTATACGCAATCGATTTTAAGTTACCAATCTGAAAAATACTGGGTTTTGACGGTTCAGTGCGGCCTTCATGCAGCACAACCTGTGCAATCGAGTATCATATAAAAAATTTAAATCTGTCATTTGTTCCGTCACGTTCAATTGATAAGCTTTTTTTGCTAACTTAAAATAATTAGGATTTTACAAACGTTCAGAAAATGTAAAGGCTCAGTGCGGCCTTTAGGCCGCACAATCTAAGCAATTGAGTTTTCACTCTAATTTAGTTTCAAACCATTCAAACACTAAGAGATTAAAAAGGCCGTTTGACTTCCTAGTATTTTAATAAAAACTGATTTTAAGCTATCAATATCAAACTGACGAAGGTTTTGATTAATCAGTGCGGCCTTCAGGCCGCACATCTTGTAGAATCTAGTATCATATATAAAAATTTACGTTTTATCGCATGATAAAATTTTCTTGCTAACCTGAAATAATTAGGAGTTAAGGAAGGTGAATAATCAGTGCGGTCTACAAACCAAACAGCCTGAATAATCGCGTTGCACACTAATTATGTTTTGAACTATTCAACCACTATGAGATTACGAATGCCGCCTGGCTTTCTAGTCCCGTAATAAAAATTTGTTTAGATTTGTTTTTTCTTACTTTACTCATTTTAAGTTATCAGTCTAAAAAAATAAAAAGTTCTGACAAGTCAGTGCGGCCTTTAGGCCGCACAACCTGTGCAATCGAGTATTATATTATATGAAAATCTGACCATTTTCAAGTAATAAAATTTACTTGCTAACCTATAACAATTAGGAGTTTCGGGAGGTTATGAAAAAGTGGCGAATCAGATTGCACAATAATTAACTGAAAACCTTTCAAATACTAGAAAGTCAAGAAGGCCACCTGATTTCCTAGCGCTCTACTGAAAAGTGTTTTTTATTCGCCTTTCTTTACGTAATCCATTTTAAGTTACCAATCCAATAATTTGAGAGACTTTGCTGAGGCCGTGCGGCCTTCAGGCCGCACAACTTGTGCAATCTATTATCATATATTAAAATCAAGTTAATCATTTTTTCAACTTAAAACAATTGGGAGTTTTGGAAGGTTACAAAAAAATGAAAGATCATTGCGGTCTTCAAGTTGTACAACCTGAGCAATCGAGTTACACACTAACGGTGCAAATATTAATTTTTTCTTGCCAACCTAAAATAATTGAAAGTTTCGGAAGGTTATAAAAAAATGAGTAAGAGTAAAAATGAGTAAGTCAGTAAGATTTTCATGCCGCACAACCTGGACAGTCGAATTGCGCACTGATTTAGTTCCAAACGATTTAAACATTAGTAAGTGAAAATTAGGAAGTTTTGACGAATCAGTGCGGACTTATTGGCTTCCTGTCCTTCTGTTTTTGTTTTTTTTTTAATTATCAACCTAAAAAGTGAGTAGAAAAATAACTTAAAAAATTATTATTATTTATAATTAGGAACTGACGACAAATCAACCAATTACAGTATAATTGCCCAGGTTGTGCGGACTAAAGCCCGCACTGATCCTTCCTGACCGGACCTTATAAAAAATTATTATTATTTATAATTTTTTATTTATAAGAAATGAGAGGTTACGAGAGAGGGAAGGATCAGTGCGGGCTTTAGCCCGCACAACCTGGGCAATTATACTGTAATTGGTTGATTTGTCGTCAGTTCCTAACAGCGTTGAACTGTCCGTTGCAACTTGATTTAGATGCACAAAGCAATTGAAATCAAATTTCTTTCTAGCAGAACGAAAAGTGTTAAATTTGAAAGTTAAGTACTAAACCACGACTCTTGCTTACCGCCAAAGCATATTCATTGAATGGCAGTTTAATTTGCGTTTCTTTGTTAACAAGGAGGCTTTCTCAACGTTTTTATTATTTTTAACTTCGTTTTGACCTAAAAATATCCAACATTCCACTTTTACAGTAGAACTGGAATATTTCAACCGGCTTTCGCTAATAATCTCATGAATCTTAGATTATTTTATTTACTTAAAAAATGCAGATTTGTTTTTTTGTTAATTTTTCTTATCTTTTGTTAGTTAATTATTTGTGAAATTTTTATCGATCGGATTATATTGCTGGCACATGCAACTTGGAGGGTAAAATTAAATTTTGAAAAATAAATAAATATAGGTAATCAGTCCGAGCAAATGAGTTTTTATAAATTTTTTAAACACAAATTTCAGGTTTTCTTTTTACATGAAAGTAATAAATCGATTTAATGGGAAGTATAAATTTTAGAAAATTGCTCGTAAGTGATTACAGCTTATTTAACACTCAAACGGTAGTTTTTCATCACAAAAAAGTCAATAATGGCGTGACAAACAACTATCACACATTCTATGTAACATCAACAGCCATGCACTAAAGTGAATTATATTTTTAATATAAAAAATTAATTTTTTGCCAAAGACGTAAGTGAATAATATTTTAATATTATTAATTGCTTCCCTATCGATGAATGACACATAAAACAATATTTATTTAATTAAGTCCCCTTTGCGTGCTGCATTACAAAATTAGTTACATGAAAAATATACCAGCGGTATCAATTTAGCGATAGCATGCTCGTACTCAAAGAGTGCTTTGTTGTGATACCGCTAATTAATTAAATAATTCACTTAAAGACCAGTAGTGCTATGTTGAATATTAAGTAATTAAAAGTTGGGTCGATAATTAAACAAAAAAATTGCAAAAACCAAAATTTTGTAAAATTTTGGCGGGCTTTTCGAAATAAACTTCTAGTGATTTTCGACATCTTCACACGAATTTCGCTTCTGTTTTAAATTATTAATTTACATTTAAGATAAGTTAAAATTAATGGCGAGTAGCTTTAAATTTTAAAATATACCGAGACATCGTTTTTGATATAGACGTAATTACTCAGGCTATTTTTCATATTTCATATACTACCAACCACCATAAATTATATAATAATCTAAGGCATACACCGTACCACTTTAAATCATTAAATTTATTTACATAACTCCACGCTAAACCGAAACAAATAAATCACGGTTTACTGCTACAATCAAGATTTTTTTTAATTGAGTTTTTATTGCAATTAAGTATATGTAAAATGGAAGATGTGGTAAAAGAATGCTCAAAGCAGATACGGTTTAATCATACTTTGCACAAAAGATTGTAATTTTCTTGTATCGCACCTGCTCGTGAAGAATGCAGTTTATGCTTTCAATTTTGCTTTATAAAGAAGCTTACATAGATAAATAAAAATCTTGCAATTTTAAATCCTTCTTCGGGTGCACTCTAACGCGGAACGAATGTCTTCTACACGTGACCGATTATCGTCGCGATGAATAGCAACGAAAATTTTAATTCTACTCGAAAGCCCTACAGAAGTCTCGACAAAATAAAAATAAAAATATTTTATTTGCAGTGTCCATAATAACGCTCGCAATCGCCAATTAAAGCTCGAAAATGCTATCGGTGCGTAGCGTAGCGGTCGCTCTTCGTAAACCAAACCAAAAATAAAAAACATCCCTGCTTGGAAATAACTAGAAAATAAATTTTTCTGAATACCACAAGTTTTGTACAACAAACTCAAACCGGAACATCAAAAAATTTAATAACAAAGTCTTAAAAATCATAAAATTTTAAATTTGTTGCTTCCTGTATATTTTTTACCTTATCAGAATTTAAGTAGATAAAATTTTACGTAAAAGCATAAAAAAATTATTGCTGTAGTTCGTTTAGTTTTCGAGATATTGCCGTTTATACCAGCCTGATTTTTATTAATTTTTACCTGAAAAAACTTCGTTTTCAGTTTTCAGTGTAGAAATTTTTTTGTGAACGTCTGACGGAAAAGTGGTCTATAGATAAGTGAAACTAGACTCAATTACCTCTAATTCTATGTATGAGTTAACTTTGTAGCTGTCATAGGGGCTGAGTTATGGGCTTACAAAATTTTTAATTTTTAATAATTAGAGAGCTTACAGCTGCGGCTCTATTAGATCTGCAAAGTTGCTCTATAATATATAGATTTACAGATAATCTGGTTTAGTTTCACTTGGCTGTACAGAAATAAAATTCTACATCCAAAAATAAAAACTAAGTTTTTTTTACTAAATATCGATAAAAGTAAGAGTGCTGTGAAAGACTAGATCTCGGAAACCAGATAGACTGGAACAATAATTTTTTGATACTTTTCCGTAAAATTATATCTACTTTAATTTTGCTAAGACATATTTTGGGTATAGGATGTACAGGAAACGGTCAATTTAAGATTTTTGGATCTTTTCTGACAAATTCATCCCTGTTCCGGATTGAATATGTTGTAAAAAAACTTAAGGCTGTTTTATTTTTATAATTATATTATTTTTAAATTATTTCTAAACTCAAACTTAAAATAAACCACTTTTAATAAAATTAGTTCTTTCTTGGTTTGTTGTATTACTTTTACCTGGCGCCCAGTATCACCAACAATATTTTTTCTAAAAAAGATATTTCAAAAAAATACTAAATAAAACTGATGATTGTCAGTGATGTTCTGAACAATAATTAACCAAAAAAAAATTGAAAGAAAGAAGAGGAAACGAAAAAAAAATAAAAATTTAACCAAGAATTTTAAAAAGAAAAGAACAGGAAAAGAATAAAATATGAAAGATAGAATGAAAAAAATTTATTTTTTTATTAACACAGTTATTAAAGGTACTGGATGGTACACTACGCGCAGTAAAAACCCTCGCACCTGTGTTTTTTTCGGTTTAAGGTATTTTAAACTATTAAAATAGAATAAAATAGCCATACTTACGTTTTCTAATTTAAAGCCAGTCATCAGACTGACTGTACATAATACAGTTAACCCCTTCATTGTAATAATTTTAAAGTACACCCTTAATTATCTAAAAATTACCTGTATTTGGGTTTTACTACAGGTAATAAACTTAAGTAATAAAGCATTTACAAAATATTTTTATTAATGAAAACCAAAGGAAACAGTTAAAAATATTGTAAAAATGCATAAATGAACTGAATTTTATTTAAAAAAAATTTTTTTTGTTACAAACACTAGTTCAATATCTTGTAGCACCCCCTTTGGAGCGTATTATTGCAGCAATCCTATTGGGCATTGATTGGTACAAATTTTCTAAGACATTTTGATCAATTTCGTTATTCCAAACATCCAAAATCATATTTTTTAATTTTTCAACAGTTGTTGGCTTTTTGGCAACGATTTTTTTCCCCATAATTGCCCACACATGTTCTATTATATTGAGATCGGGACTGTTTCCGGGCCAAGAAAGAGTTGTAATGCCGAGTTGCTCTTTATGAACCGACACCTTTTTGAAAAAAATAAACACTTTAATTAGAAAACTCTAAAAAAATCTTAAATTATTAGATGATTACTTACAGAACGAGCTCGATGACATGGCGCAGAATCATCTTGAAAAATGGGGTTTTCAAACTCAGCGCTTACACGATTCCAAGTAGGGAGAAGTCCATTATTTAAAATTTCTATATATTTTTCAGCATTTACGCTACCATCGACAAACTGAATATTACCAACCCCTATGCTTGTAATGGCTCCCCACACCATAACATAAGGGGAATGTTTAACCGTAGGTAGAAGACATTCGTCGCTAAATCGTTCGTTTTTTCGTCGCCTTACTCTGAGAGTTCTGTCAGGACCTATGAGGTTGAATTTAGATTCATCAGAAAATATAACTTTTCTCCAATCTTCAACTGTCCAATTTCGATGAATTTTGCACCAATTTAAGCGATTTGCCTTCATTTTCTTCGTCAAAAACGGTTTCCGTGCAGGGGTTCTTGATTTCAAACCTAACTCATTCAGCCGTTTTTGTACTGTTCTAACAGAACAAGTTATGCTCTCTGCTTTTAACCATTCAGAGCGAAGTTGGGAAGCTGTATGAAAACGATTCTGCAAACACAACCTCTTCAAATGACTATCCTGTCTTGCAGTCGATACTCGTTTTCTCCCGGTTCCTTTTTTTCGCTCCAAAGAGCCTGTTTCTTTATATTTTTTTAAAAATGACCTTACAGTCCACTCACTACACCCTATTCGTCGACTTATTTCGCGATTTGAAAATTCAGCTTCATGCCAAGCAATAATTTTAGATTTTTTTACAATAGAAAGTTGTTTGTATTGTGGCATTTTGTAAAACGAACTGCATTCACACTGTTACAAAACTAAAATACAAACTAAAATTGCTCTTAAAAACATAAGCTAGTACCAAAAGGGCCATAAACAATGTTCCTTAGGTGAAAACGATTAAAGATTTCCGGTAGCAGGTAAAAGTTCAAGTGCGAGGGTTTTAAATGCGCGTAGTGTATTTTATACTCCCTGACCCCCCGGTTTAAAAAATTAACAGTTTGATTGCATTTTGTTGTTTGAACTTATTAAAAAAAGAAGAAGAAACAATTGCTTAAATAAAAATTTAAGCAATTTAAAAAAAAATTATTAAAAAAAAATCTATTCACTCTTTAAGAGCAAATATAATATCCATTATTCTGCTGCAGTGCGCTCTGGGGAGGGGGGGGAGTAAGAAAAGAAAAGAAAGAAAAAAAAATACAATTTTAAGCAATAATTTGAAAAATGTAAGAACAAGAAAATATTAAAATATGAAACCTTGAATCAAAAGAATTTATTTTTTCTTATTAACACAATTACTAGGATACTGGAGGGTATTTCATACCCCCCACACCCCCCGGTTTACAAAATTAACAATTTCATTGCATTTTCTTATTTTAACTTATTAAAAAAAAGAAGAAGAACCAAAAGAAAGAAAATTTAACCAATAATTTGAATAATGTAAGAACAGGAAAATATTAAAATATAAAAGCTTGAATCAAAAGAATAAATGTTTTTTATTAACACAATTACTAGGGTACTGGAGGGTATTCCATACCCCCCAGACCCCCCGGTTTAAAACATTAACAGTTTTAATGCGTGATTTTTGTTTGAATTTATTTAAAAAAAAATCTATAAGAAGAAAGAAGAGAAAATAAAAATTTAAGCAATAATTTGAAAAATGTAAGAACAGCAAAATATTAAAATATGAAACCTTGAATCAAAAGAATTTATTATTTTTGTATTAACACAATTACTAGGATACTGGCTGGTATTCCATACCCCCCAGACCCCCCGGTTTAAAACATTAACAGTTTGATTGCGTGTTTTTTGTTTGAATTTATTTAAAAAAAAATCTATTCACTCTTTCAGACAAATATAATATCCATTATTCTGCTGCAGTGCGCTATGAGGGAGGGGGGAAGAAGGAAAGAAAAAAAGGAAGAAGAAGAAAAACTAAAAGAAAATAAAAATTTAAACAATAATTTGAAAATTGTAAGAACAGGAACAGGTAAAATATGAAACCTTGAATCAAAAGGATTTTTTTTTATTAACACAATTACTAAGATACTGGAGGGTATTCTATACTCCCCAGACCCCCTAGACCCCCCGGCTTAAAATATTAACAGTTTGATTGCGTGTTTTTTGTTTGAATTTATTTAAAAAAAATCTATTCACTCTTTCAGAGCAAATATAATATCCATTATTCTGCTGCAGTGCGCTCTGGGGGGGGGGGGGGGGAGAGAAGGAGAGAAAAGAAGAAAGAAGAAGAAACAAAAGAAAATAAAAATTTAAGCAATAATTTGTAAAATGCAAGAACAGGAAAATATTAAAATATGAATCCTTGAATCAAAAGAATTTATTTTTTTTTTATTAACGCAATTACTAGGATACTGGAGGGTATTCCATACCCCCCAGACCTCCCGGTTTAAAACATTAACAGTTTGATTGCGTGTTTTTTGTTTGAATTTATTTAAAAAAAATCTATTCACTTTTTCAGAGCAAATATAATATCTATTATTCTGCTGCAGTGCGCTCTGGGGGAGAGGGGTAAGAAAGAAAAAGAAAGAAGAAAAAGAAGAAACAAAAGAAAATAAAAATTTAAGCTATCATTTGAAAAATGTAAGAACAAGAAAATATTAAAATATGAAACCTTGAATCAAAAAAAATTATTTTTTTTATTATCACAATTACTAGGATACTGGAGGGTATTCCATACCCCTCAGACCCCTCGGTTTATAAAATTAACAATTTCATTTCATTTTTTTATTTGAACTTATTAAAAAAAAGAAGAAGAACCAAAAGAAAGAAAAATTTAACCAATAATTTGAATAATGCAAGAACAGGAAAATATTAAAATATAAAAGCTTGAATCAAAAGAATTAATTTTTTTTTATTAACACAATTACTAGGGTACCGGAATACCCCCATACCCCCCCAGACCCCCCCCCCCCGTTTAAAACATTAACAGTTTGAATGCGTGTTTTTTGTTTGAATTTATTTAAAAAAAATCTATTCACTCTTTCAGAGCAAATATAATATCTATTATGCTACTGTAGTGCCCCCCCCCCAGGAGGGGGGGGGGTCTGAGGAGTATAGAAATTAAAATTACAATTTTTTAACAGATAATTTTATATTTTAAAAAGTTGTAATTTAAATTTATTATTTAAACTTTTTTGAATTATTAACTCTTATTGGTCAGACTTCACAAGAAGGCCGTCGCCACTTCCACATCGCTGTTTCGCCGTCAACCGTTTCGCCATTGCCATTAATGAGCAAACTCAATTTTATTTAAAACAATATTATAATATTAAAATTTAAATGAGATGGAACTCGGATGACCGCAGTTTTTAACCTTCTATACAGCTACTCTTCTGGTTTAACCTGAAAAATTTTAAATACTGAAAAGTTGAAAATAAAGCCGGCATTATAGTAAGAATACCAGTTTTGAAAATAATTAAAAAATTATTTCTACTATTTAAGTAAAATACTAATTTTATTATTTTTAAATGTGCAGGTTAAATGAAACAAAGCGAAAAAATACACTTTTTTAACATAAGTTTTCAGCAATGACATTTTGGTATTTTTAGATGTTTTTTAATTATTTTAATCATTTTAAAATTCATAATCAATATTATTGCATAGCTTATTAATTTAGAGCCATCCATAAAACACAATTGTAAAGAGAGGGGGGGGAGAAGGGGTATTGCTTAACGTAACGATATGTGGGGGTTTGGGGGGTTCGGGGGTTTATCAATTTATTTTATATTAAATTTTTTTTTTGACAATTTGTTTATAAGAACGGTCCAGAATTCCGTGACGTTATATTTATGGGGAGGGGGGGGTCAGAAATAGTAACGTAGAGTAAAAAGAAGGGAGATCAAAAAAAGCAAACTTTTGCATGATGTATTTTACGAACGGCTCTTTTATATATTTTTATATAAGATGAAGTAAAATAGATTCTTATATACAATTAATTAATGAAGATAAAGTAGATCGAGGTAGCTGAAACTTTTTCATCATATTTATATTGTAGTGTACTTTTTGTCCTGTAAATTTTAATATAATTTCTTAAAAATTATAATAATTTTAAATAAAATCATTCGAGCAGTTTAATCCTATTATCTGAATTTTACCTGCTTTATTTATTGTTGTTTTGTATTATATTTACCGACAAACTAGAAAAAACATTTACTCCTTACATTGTATATTTTTGTGTAAATAAAAGAATTATTATTTTACAAATCTATGCGGTAAAATTGTTCAAAGTTGAAACAATTGGACTTAATTTTAAGATTTACGATTTAAACTTTATTTCTAACAGGTTCAAAACTTGTTTAAACAAGTAAAAAACTTCTTAATTTAGAGACTTTTTAAATGAAAATATTTTGTTAAAAATTACAGACAATAATAAGCTGGCGGTAAATATAATACAAAACAACTATAACCAGAAGCTATAAAAAACTAATTCTTAGTTAAATATTAAAGTTTTTACGACGAAGTGGCAGACGGTAAAACAGTGACCCTAAATTGTCAATTATATTTTATTTTAAATTAAATAACTTTTTGGAACCATAAAATATTTTTACAATGTTCTTGCGGTGCCCACCAGGGGATTTGGAAGATATATTAGATTCCAGCATCCAGTAATTATATGGAATTTTGTGAAGATTTAAGAATTAATAATTCAATTTTTAAATAAACACCTGAGTTTTTTTAATACAATTACTAAACTATTACCAGACTGGGGGGTGTGGGATACCTCCCAAACTCTTCAGTTTCAGAAACTACTATAGTTTTTATTTATGTGTATTAAATAGAACCATTTCACTTTCAATAAAAAAAAAATTATGTTGTTCAGTATGCACCGGGGGAGAGGGGAGGGAGGTAATTATTGTCTGAAATATCTTTCAAGCTGTAAGAATTAAAATTACAATTTTTTAAAATTAGTACACATTTAAATACATAATATAAACACTTTTTTAAATCGATTACTACCATTCCCCCCCCCCCCCTCACACACGCTTTTAAACTATGTCGTTTAGCAAGTTTAATTAAAATATTCCTAATTTTTATAAATTAAAACAAAAAAAAATAAATTTAGGACTATTATTATATAAACCAATATCTTAATCCAAGGGTAGGCCCTGATAGCTGTAATCTTTTGCGAAAACTCCAGCGCCTAACTGCAGCGTTTCCAGGTTGCGTATATTGTTGTGTTTTGAAACGTTAGAAACTTTGTTTATTTATTTTGTAAATTATTTTGAATTTTTGTTTTATTTTTATTATTGTACATTATTTATATTTGTAAGTAGACTGTACATAAAGTTTTAATTGTAAATAACAAGGTTGGCAATAGAAATAAGTGAGAGAGAATGTGTTTAGCGAGGTTAGCCTTGGTCAGACGCCCTGTTCGTTGGCTAACGGTGGGAGTGTTATTCCACTATGATAAGTTTAATTTTTGATAATTTTTAATATTTAAAAAAAATTAAAGTGATTTAATTTGAATAGAGGGTTGTTTTTATTTTAATTAGTGCAAGTGTTAAAAGAAATGATAAAAAATTTGGAGTTTTGGAAATTTGTTTAACCGGCGAGAGCAGCTGTGGCTCGCACGTGCAAGCCCGATATCATAAGGTAATATAAATTTTTATAAAAACTAGCGTTTGAAAATTAAAAATGAAAACAAAATTAAAACGATACAAAATTATTTAAAATAAGAAATTTTGAAGTCTCTTGCTACAATTAATAATGGATGCTAACCCAGTAAATATTTCTGGATTGAGAAAATTTTACAAATTTAAATAGCTGGGACATGGCAATAGATAGGAAACTCCCACGGTAGACAAACAGCCTAAACAAGAAGAAAAGAGTGACGAGTGAAGGTAAACGGACACTGTTAACAGTTGATCGCACTAGCTACTAGGCCCAATGACCGCCTAAAAATAAATAATCCTTAAAAAAAAAATTTTGTATTGTGCGTTTTTGAAGCTGCTACATTTTTTGCATTTGAATAATTTTGTGCTCGTGGTGGCAGGTTTATGTTTATAGTCTGTTGACAATTTTTGTCAACATTTTGTTTGTTTAAATTGAATTACTGCTAAATACCGTCAGTCGGATGCGGCCTTCAAGTGTGCAGAAGTTGTAAATTGTGTAAACAATGCGGCCTGTAGGCCGCACAACTGTAAAATCTAGTGTCATATAAAAAATCCAAGTCTGTCCTTCTTATGTCAGATTAATAAATTTTTTTACCAACCTAAAACAATTGGCAAAAATACAAAAAAGTGACGAATCAGACCGCACACCCTGAGCAATCGAATTGTACACCAATTAAATTTTAAACCATTCAAACAATAGAAGATTACAAAGGTCACCTGACCTAGCACGATAATGAAAAGTAATTTTTATCTGCTTTTTCTTATTTTACTCATTTATGTTATAAATTTAAAGAATTACAAAATTGTGACAACTCAGTGCGGTCGCTAGGCCGCACATTCTGCGCAATTCAGTATCGTATATTAAGATCTAAGTCTATCGTTCAGTTTCTTTTTTCTCTCTCTCGGTTTCTATTCGCATCCTCATGACTGAGGAATCGTGATCCAATTAAAAATACTCTTAAGAGATACCTCAGTGGTTTGCAATTGCTTGCCGAGAACAGACGGTCAGAATAAAGTTTTAACTCTACTCGAGATCAAACCGAAGATCTCGACTTAGCAGTCACCACACATAAGCATCAGACCGTGACCATCTTCGATTTTGCTCTATTTTTAATTTTAGAAAGAACAAAAAAAGCTGAAAGATCAATGCGGCCTTCAGGCCGCGCAATTTGTGCAATTGAGTGTTGCATATTAAAATCTAAGTTTATCATTTGGTTTTCTCTTTCTCGCTCTTTTTAATCAAATTCTCAGGACTGAGGAATTATGATCCAAATAAGGATTATCTTGGAAAGTATACCTCAGTGGTTCCCCTACCGAAGGAAGACGGCCAGAATAAAGTTTTAACTCCGCCCTGGATCAAACCGAGAATCTCGACTTACCAGTCAACGCACATAAGCATCAGACTGTAACCGTCTGGAATTTTGCTTTGTTTAGTTTTAGAAAAGATAAAGAAAACTGAAGGATCAGTGCGGCCTTTAGGTCGCACTAGCTGAGTAATCGAGTTGCACACTAATTGAGCTCTAAACCATAAAACAGGTCGTGAAGTCTACTTGGCACCATAATACTATGATGAAAAATCATTTCTATCTGTTCTTTAAGAAAAAGAAAACGAAAACTAATCAGTGCAGTCTTTAGGCCGCACATACCATGTAATCCTTCACACACTGGCGCATCTCCGATTAATATATTTTTCTTGTCGGCCTGTAGTAATGGCGAGTTTCGGGAGGTTACAAAAAAGCAGATGATCAGTGCGGCCTTCAGGTCGCACAACCTGAGCAATGGAGTTGCACACTAATAGAAATTCAAACCATTTAAACATTAAGAGGTTACTAAGATCTCTTGACCTCCTAGCACTATAATGAAATCTAATTTCGATCTGTGTTTTTATACGCAATCAATTTTAAGTTACCAATCTGAAAAGTACTGGGCTATGACGGTTCAGTGCGGTCGTTATGCCGCACAATCTGTGCAATCCAGTATCATATTGTCGTGTTTTGAAACGCCAAAAAAACATTATTTATTTATTTTGTAAATTATTTTGAAGTTTTGTTTGTAAATGTTGTCTACTTATTTGTAAGTATACTGTACAAAAAGTTAAGTTAGAAAAATTAAGGTTGGCAACGTGAAGGTAGAGTAAGCGTAGTTGCAGACCCCCCGGTTTAAAAAATTAACAGTTTGATTGCATTTTTTTGTTTGAATTTGTTAAAAAAAAAGAAGAAACACCTTTTCTTTAAACAATTAGTGCTACTCCCCCCCCCCCCCGGTTTTAAACTATGTTGTACAGTATTCCAGCTGAGATTTATACAGCAATTAACAACAGCAAGTTTAATTATAATATTTCTAATTTTCTTAAATTAAAACTAAAAATAAGATAAATTTAGGACCAATATTATATAAACCAATGTCTTAATCCAAAGGTAAGTCCTTATAGCTGTAATCTTTTCGGAGAAGCTCCAACGCCTAACTGGCGCGTCCTCACGGTGGACAAACAGCCTAAACAAGAAGAAAAGAAGACGAGTAAAGGTTAACTGACACTGTTAACAGTTGATTGCGCTAGCTACTAGGCCAATGACAGCCTAAAAATAAATAATCATGAAAAAAAAAAATTAGTGTCGTGCGATCTTGAAGCTGTGTCGACAGCACTGATAACTACATTTTTTGCATTTGAATAATTTTGTGATCATGGTGGCAGATTTATGTTTTAGTCTGTTGACAATTTTTATTGGAAAAAATTTAAAATTTTGTGATTTTTGAGACCTTTTCTGACAAATTCGCCTCTGTACCACATTGAATATGTTACACAAAAACTTAAGGCTGTTTTATTTTTATAATAAATTATATTATTTTTAAATTATTTCGAAACTCGAATGTAAAATAAACAACTTTCAATAAAATTAATTTTTTCTTTCTTGGTTTCTTGTATTACTTTTACCTGGCGCCCAGTATCACCAACATTATTTCTTCCAAGAAAGATATTCTAAAGAAATATCGAATAAAACTGATGATTATCAGTGATGTTCTGAACAATAATTAACCAAAAAAAATTGAAAGTAAGAAGAAGAAACGAAAGAAAATTAAAGTTTAACCAAGAATTTTAAAAATAAAAGAACAGGAAAAGAATAAAATATGAAAGCTAGAATGAAAAGAATTTATTTTTTTATTAACACAACTACTATAGGGTACTGGAGAGTTTTCCATACCCCCCAGACCCCCCGGTTTAAAAATTAACAGTTTGATTACACGTTTTTGTTTAAACTTATTAAAAAAGAGAAGAAGAAACAAAAGAAAAGAAAATTTAACCAAGAATTTTAAAAATGTAAGAACAGGAAAATATTAAAATATGAAACTTTGAATCAAAAGAATTTATTTTTTTATTGACACAATTACTATAGGGTACTGGAAGGTATTCTATACCTCCCATACCCCCCCGGTTTAAAAAATTAACAGTATAATTGCATTTTTTTGTTTGAATTTATTTAAAAAAAAAGAAACAAACAAAAGAAAATAAAAATTTAAGCAATAATTTAAAAAATGTAAGAACAGGAAAATATTAAAATATGAAAGCTTGAATCAAAAGAATTTATTTTTTTTATTAACAAAATTACTAGAATACTGGAGGGTATTCCATACCCCCCAGACCCCCCGGTTTAAAACATTAACAGTTTGATTGCGTGTTTTTTGTTTGAATTTATTTAAAAAAAAATTTATTCATTCTTTCACAGCAAATATAATATCTATTATGCTACTGCTGTGCCCCCCCCCCTAGGGGGGGGGGAGGTCTGAGAAGTATAAAAATTAAAATTACAATTTTTTAACAGATAATTTTATATTTTAAAAAGTTGTAAATTAAATCTAATATTCAAACTTATTGAATTTTTGCGCAAACAGATACTTAACTCTTATTGGTCAGATCTTACAAGAAGGCCGTCGCCACTTCCACATTGCTGTTTCGCCGTCAACCGTTTCGCCATTGCCATTAATGAGCAAACTCAATTTTATTTGAAACAAAATTATAATATTAAAATTTAAATGAGATGGAACTCGGATGACCGCAGTTTTTAACCTTCTATACAGCTACTCTTCTTTTATTATTTTTAAATGTGCATTATTATGTCGTTTAGTATGCACCGGGGGGGAGGGGAGTTAATTATTGTATGAAGTATTTTTCAAGCTGTAAGAATTAAAATTACAATTTTTAAATACACATTAAAGTACATAATATAAACACTTTTTTTTAAACAATTAGTTCTACTTCCCCCCCCCCCCACTCACCGGCTTCAAATCATGTTGTACAGTATTCTAGCTTAGCTCAGACCATAATTATATAAACCAATGTCTTTCTTCAAAGGTAGGTCCTGATAGCTGAAATATTTCTGGAAAAGCTCCAGCGTTAACTGACACTGTTAACAGTTGATCACGCTAGCTACTAGGCCAATGACCGTCTAAAAATAAGTAATTATTTAAAAAAAAAATTTTGTATTGTGTGATTTTGAAGCTGTGTTCTTAGTTTGTTGACAATTTTTATTGGAGAAATCCTACTTTTTTCCTCGGATTAGTTTTCAGATCCAAACGATAATTGAGCTAGTTTATTATTTTTCACCTGAGTGCACTCCTTTGAGTTCCAGAAGTCCGCTCTCGACCGTGGCGTGGTGACCCAAAAAAGGTTTTGCGTGCTGGAAATCCACTTCAGTCATGTGTTAATACAATCATGTAATACAAATTTATGTATTTCTTGTTAGGAAAAAACAGTTAGATCTCGTTAATCTACCGTTTTGGTTTTTGTGCCTTATGCGAAAAAAAATTAGTTATACCTTCGCAATAAATTATATTTATCCCTATATCCATTTTGTAATTTTCTTCGCATGTTTGTTTATGGTTTACGCCTATATCCGTATCACAGGCGATGAAAGATAATCGTTAGTTAAATTTTATTTCATTTTTCTCTTTAATTGTTATTGTAATATGGCGTCCCGAATTTGAATGGGGAACCACTGAAAAGAGCCGTTTTAGACGAAAACCGCCAATTAACGCATTTAAATTAGAAACGCGCAAAAGAGAAGGTTACTGTAAATTAATCTTGATTTTGGGTTTTTAATAATTAAAAATAAGTCGAAGAAATTAGATGGAATCGCGTGGCCTAAAGCCATAAAGGAGTCGCATGTTGTGGACTGCCGTGCTCTGAGGATCTTATTAAAGCTCCTTTGACACTTTAATAACAGTTATTTTAAAACTTATCGTATCTCGTTGTGAACACAGCGAGCTGGTATCAAATCCCGATTTTGGGGTTAAGCAAACGAACAGTCCCGCAACTTGTTTGAGTTTCGTTGAAAAGTTGCTGTTGTTCACGTCAAACTTTTTCAATTTAACATTTGACTTAGACACTTTATCGAAACTGGCGCTCAAGATGGTCGATTTTGTCCAATTTATACTAAAAAATGAATTAATCACAAAAATTGTTTTCCTTTAAATTTAAATGATAGCGCGCGAAGGGCGCATCTTCCAGAAGGGAGAAAGAATAAATTACGTGATCGAATTTCGTTTTAGCGGGTTTCAACTTTTACCTACTCCAAAACTTTTGATAAAATGCGTTTAAAAAACACATTTTAATATAAAAGAAAAGTTACCACGTTTGGAAGAGATGTGACGACCTTTGGATTGCAAAACTTTAAATCTAGTAAAAAAATTTAAATGAAGTATTGCGTTTAGGTAAAAAGCAAAAGACGGCCCACGTAGAAAAAATTTCAAATTTAATTTTTCGCAGTATTTTAGATAATTCCCTCTCTTTGCGAGATACAGCAAAAATAATCTCATACCAACTTAAAACTAATTTTTTTCTACGGTTCATACTTTCAGACGGCCGCTTGAAGTTGCATACGGAATTATTAGTTATTTTTGAAAATTTCAATTGTTTTTGATAAATCCGATTTTTTAATAATTTTTTTTCAATTTACCCATCGACACAAATCAATTTAAAGTCCTCTGAAAAGAGCAGCACTTCAATTATTGAATTCGGTTACCCGAACCAATTTTATTTAATTAATTATTTTACGCAGCAACAGTTTATTCGAAGATTTTGCTGTGTTATTTTAAACCAAATAAATTGAGAATTATTTTTATTGATTTTAAATAACAGCGTCTTTCCCCCCCCCCCTTCCTCCCTGCCCCTCCTTCCCCCTTTCCCCGTCTTGGTACTAGGTAATAAAAAACTTAAAGTTTGTTTACAATAATCTAATAATCTAAGTTTGGATGTCAGATTCAATGGCAGGACAGTAGACAGAACTCCCAGACTGTGAAAACGTATTGCAATTGTTTTTATTGTGATAGCAAAGCTGAAAGCTGAAAAAATAAACCTGTATCACTAAGCAAAAAATTTTACTTTAATAGAGAAATATTTTAAAAGTATTTAAATAACTGTCAAAAATATGTTAGAAATTCTTACATTTCTTCAGCACAGTTAAGTTTGTGTAATTAGGACACAGAATCGAGAGCCCGGAACAAATATAACACAGGTCTACAAAAACAAAAATTTTATTTAGTGCCTAGGATTTTGCAACTGATTTTAGCTATATTTGGGTCGCTGAATCTAAATATCAAAAGAGTTTTTTTTCTATCAGCTTTACTTTTTTAGATAAATGTTTTTTTTACTGCTTTGCTTGCTTCATTTTGTGCAGTTCTAAATCACATTATAATACAAGGATTGGTTGCTGTATAATAATTAATATCTGCCTTATTGTTAGTTTGCCGGTCCGTTACATGAAAAATAGTGGTTGCATCGACGACTTTTTTCTCTAACTTGGTATATTTTATATAATACTATAGTACATAATATAATATAAAATGAACAAACTAAACAAAATGTTAAAATAATTAATTTTAAGTGAAAAGTAAAGAATATAGAAAAATAATACTATTTAAAAATTGATAAAAAATCTTTAATAAATTAAAATAAATAATAAATATAAAAAATATTAATTTTTTATTTAAGTATGTACTCTTTACTTAACAGTTAAAATTTATTATTTTAACATTTTGTTTAATTTGTTCATTTTAACCTACTAATTACCACACTATCCACTTTAAAAATTCATTTTTTAAAATGTTATATCATTGAAATTTGAGCTGATAGGCAAAAACTAATGCTATATTTGAATTCAGGGCAACAAATTTATATAAAATCATCTCCAAATACCCCGGCACCAAAACGAGCAAAAACAGCTGTTGGCCAGTGTAATTTATAAGTAGAAAATAACTTAAAAAAATTTAGAATTTGTATTTGAATTTATGTGATGTATAATAATTAAACCTATCAAAATGTTAAAAAAATAAAATTTTTAACTGTTATACATGACTGAGGATCGATAATAATCGTGAAATAGAGGCCTTTATATTATGTTACAGAGTTTTTTTAATTTTTAGCGTAATTTTTTCAGAATTCTATTTTCCTGTTAAATGTGAATGATTGTCATTTTAGCGTTTTTTAAATATTATGTTTTCTTTGTAGTGTGTATTATTTACTTAACAGTTAAAATTTTATTATTTTAACATTTTGTTAAGTTTGATTATTTTAAATATAATTTATGTGTAATTGATCAGCTAAATGTAAAAGAAACATATTGCTTAAGCTGAGCATCAACAACAAATAGCAATGCAATAATTTCATTATAAAAAAAGTGGGGGGGGGGTAATCAAGCAAAACGTTTTTACTCCGCTTTAGCCGAGTCTCACATTTTTATCTCGAAAAGATGACTCAATGGCATTTAGCTACTTTATTAGGAGTCTGTTTTGCTAGCGAATACAAGGCCGGTTTAAGCTGAAAAATTGTTCTTAAAAAACTTTTTCTTGAAATGAGAACCTCGTTAATCCGTCAATCTTAGTATGCACGTCATTAATTAATTAATTAATTATTTGTTATTCGTAAAAATATACAAAACTAAACATAAACTATAACATTATAGTACTTTTTGAAATATTATTTATTATATATATAAATAAAATATTATATTTTACTTTAATCAAAGTCCCCCCCCCCCTCCGAATAAAATGTCGATGTGCATTATCCATTTATTATTTTATTATTATTTATATTCATTATTATATTATATTTTATTATTTCTTTTTCAAAAAACTTTTTCTTGGAATGAGAATCTCGTTAATCCGTCAATCTTAGAATGCGCGTCATTAATTATTTATTAATTTGTTATTTTTGAAAATATACAGAACTAAACATAAACTATTATATTATAGTACTCTTCGTGATATTATTTATTATTTATATAAATAAAGCATTATATTTTACTTTAATCAAAGTCTCCCCCTTCCGGATAAAATGTCGATGTGTATTATCTATTTATTATTGTCATCATTCTGTTTTTCTGGATGTGAATAGTGAAGATTTCAATTTCAGTTTTTGGTGGCAAAACTTTTTACCCTTTCTTCCCCCTCCCCCTTCAAATTTCTATCATGTGCAAATTGTGAATACAGGACCGGTTTAAGCTAAAAAATTGTTTTTTAACAAAGATTTTCTTAAAATAAGAATCTCGTAACATACTGCTTAAGCTGAACCTCAACAACCAATAGCAAAGCAATAAATTTATTCTAAAAAACAAGTGGGGGTAATTAGAAAAACTTTCTTACTCGGCTTTAGCCGAGCCACACATTTTTATCTCGAAAAGATGACTCAATTGCATTTAGCTACCTTATTCGGAGTCGGTTTTGCTAGTGAATACAGGGCCGGTTTAAGCTGAAAATTTTTTTTTTAATTTTTTTCTTAACATAGAAATCTCGTTAATCCGTCAACTTTAGAATGCGCGTCATTAATTAATTAATTAATTTGTTATTTGTGAAAATATACAGAACTAAACATAAACTATAATATTATATAGTACTTTTTGTAATATTATTTATTATTTATATATATATTGAAATGTCCCGAGCTATGCAAAACTTTTAAATTTGCTTTTTTTCCAAAAATTACACTTTTAGCTGGGTTTCATCCATTAATTTTTAACAATGAGACTCCTTTAATTGTTTTTAAATTGTCAATTGTAAATTAAAAATGCTCACTTTTGTTACTCTTGAATGTGGTGTTGAAGCGCACATGTACTTCGCAGCTGGCCTAACAAATATGTTGGACTGCACCTTTTGCACATTGACTAAAATTTTCCTAATATTCTTTATCTTTTCCAAGTTATTTAGCACTTCACTTTGTCAATTAAATAAAAAAACAACAAATCGAATCAACTGAATTTATTAACTTTTAAAAACAATTAACAATTTTAATTATTGCGGAATGATGTTTCATCCACTTGACCACTCGACGTCAAGGCCGTAGCTCAAGTGTCCTTGCATCAACCTACTAGCCGTACTCCCTCTAGTCTTTTCTTTTTTGCTCTTCCCACTCTTTTATTTTTACATAGCAAAACTTAACAACTATTTATTACAATGTGATAAATAAATAAATAATAAAATTAAATTTTAAAATTATTTACAAAATAAATTAATTAATGGTTTTGAAACATGACAATATAAAACATTATATTTTACTTTAATCAAAGTCCCCCCCCCCTGCAGATAATATGTCGACGTGCATTATCCATTTATTATTTTATTATTATTTATATTCATTATTATATTATATTTTATTATTTCTTTTTCAAAAAACTTTTCCTTAAAATAAGAATTTTGTTAATCCGTCAATCTTAGAATGCGCGTCATTAATTATTTATTAATTTGTTATTTGTGAAAATATACAGAACTAAACATAAACTATTATATTATAGCACTTTTCGTGATATTATTTATTATTTATATAAATAAAGCATTATATTTTACTTTAATTAAAGTCCCCCCCCCCCTCCTGATAAAATGTCGATGTGCATTATCCATTTATTACTGTCATAATTCTGTTTGTCTGGATGTGAATAGTGTGGATTTCAATTTTAGTTTCCGGTGGCAAAACTTTTTACCCTTTCTTCCCCCCCCCCCTTCAAATTTCTATCATGTGCAAATTGTGAATACAGGACCGGTTTAAGCTAAAAAATTGTTTTTTAACAAAGATTTTCTTAAAATAAGAATCTCGTAACATACTGCTTAAGCTGAACCTCAACAACCAATAGCAAGGCAATAAATTCATTCTAAAAAACAAGTGGGGGTAATTAGGAAAAACTTTCTTACTCGGCTTTAGCCGAGCCACACATTTTTATCTCGAAAAGATGACTCAATTGCATTTAGCTACTTTATTCGGAGTCGGTTTTGCTAGTGAATACAGGGCCGGTTTAAGCTGAAAATTTTTTTTTTAATTTTTTTCTTAAGGGGGAGGGGTATACAAAAGACTGACGTTGTGTAGATTTAATTATAAACTAACAAAATTACCATAACCCTCTTACTATAGAAAACCACTAGCCGCCGCTGATTACTTTTTATACATGTAATTCAGTAGAAAGCCGGCTATAGTTAAATCCACCTTAATCAACTTCAAGTGCGCAAAAATGAAAAGTTTGAATACAATAAAGTAAAATTATAAAAAAAAGAAAAATATGGTATAAGGTAAATCAAAAATTCAAGCTTAAATAATTTTATTTATTTTTATTAGGCTTAGACATACTCTAAACAGCCAGAAGCTAAATACATAATGTGTGACTTAACGTGGAATCCGAACCACAACGGAAAACAGACCAACTACATTTTCAGCCTAAACTGAGGATAAAACTCGCGATTCCCAAGCAAGAGACGTCCTAGAGGCTTACTTAACTAATTTTCTCTGCTATCATAGCAGCATGTAGAAATATTGAATTAACCAGAGTGTGCGGCCTGAAGGCCGCACTGACTCACATATCGTTTCAATGAACCAATCAAAAGTGCGTTACGTGTTTGAATAATGTACAGCTCAATTGCCCAAGTTGTGCGGCCTAAAGGCCGCACTGACTTGAAACTCAATGAACAGTTAAGTAATCTTATAGTTTATTAAATAGAAGAAGCCAGCGCTAAAAGTAATATAGGTTAAAATTAAAAACGATCTTATAACTACCAACACCTACCATAACAAGCAAACTTCGTAATTTATAACGAATAATTTAAAAATTAACAAGAAATATTTTAGAAACCACCCGGGTCTAGGTTCTACAGCCCTTAAAATTAAACAAAATTTGATAACAAACATGCTTAGAGATCATCAATAAAAAACGCCGTAATTTTTTTAAGACAGTTTAACTAGCAAAATTTTTGTTTCAATTTTTGGTTCCCCCCCCCTCGAGAATGTCGCTTACTTCTCTAAAATCTCATTAAAACTGGATTTAAAATTAGTCTTTTACACATTAGACACAACATTTTTTGGTAAGATAGTTAAGTCGAGCTCATAGCAGTACATACAAAAGCCAGATTACCCAGCTAGTGCGGCCTGTAGGCCGCAATGACTTACGTAACCTTTCAATTTTGTTAGGTTGTTAGCTTAAGGCCATCTAAAACCAAGCTTTTTTCTAATAAATCAAGTGGATCTATTGGATGTTATGCGTTTTACGACTACATAGATTGTGCGGCCTAAAAGCCGCACTGTAGTTTGAATTGTTAAATAATCTGATAGATGACTCTGGTATTACATTTTTAACGCATAGCATAACACTGGATTGTGGTATTGTGGAGTGTGCAAACTTATCTTAAAGTTATATCGCAATCTCAGCAATAAGTAAGGGAAACCGGCGCCAAAAGTTACACCGGTCGAAAGTAACAACACTTTTACCTCTGTCTTTTGACGCTTTCGTAAGCGAAAGTTACGAACTTTCGTAATTTACAACAAATAATTTAATAATTACCCGGATTGAAGTTCTACAGCCCCTAAGATTAAACAAAATGTTTTTATGTTTTAAGAAAAGAAAAGAAGAAACGAAGTAATAAACATCTTTACAGATCGTCTAGACAATACGTCTGCAATATTTTCTGACTCTTCTTCCTGCATTGTCACAGTAGAGCATAATTTTTGGTCCCCTCCCCTCCCCTTTTTTCAAAAACAGCCAATGGTCACAAATCAAAGACTTTCCTCTATTTTCTAAAATCTGATTTTTATAAGAACATAAAATTTGGCTTAACTTTTCCCTTCCTTTAACCCCTGATCACACTTAGTTACGTTTTGTTAATCCTCTCTCCCTCAAGGCATAAAAGTTAACAACGATTAGATTAATTAAATTAAATGCCAGCAGAATAATGTAGAGCCTACTTCAAGCGATTTTGCTGTGATTTAACGCTTAATATTAAAATTATCTTATTAATTATGTTCCCTAGTAAGTCATCTTGACTTCGACCAAGTAAAACCATCCACTTCGAAGTCCTACAGTCCCTAAGATTAAACGGAATGTTTTAGTTAAAAAAAACGAAAAAAATACTTATGGTTCCTCCAGAAAGGACATCCGCAATATTTTCTAATTTTTTGACTTCCCCTCCGTTCATTGTCACAGTAGATCACAATATTTAGTCACCCCCTCCCTCTAGAAATATCCGATTTTCAAAAACAAACTTTAAAATTGGATAAAAAATTAATCTAAAATGGAATTTTAGACAAGGATGTTGCATTTGGCTTAACTCTTTTCTCATCCCACCGCTGCTTGCACTTAGTCACATTTTTTTCACTCTCTCTCCTTCAAGGCATAAGGCTTAAAAATAATTAAATAAAATACCAGCAGTATGGCGTACAGCTTACTGTACAAGTTTTTGTATTTTTTAAATATTTTTGTGGTATTTAGTAGTATGTGATATATAATAATTAAACCTAACAAAATGTTAAAAAAATAAAATTTTGTACTGTTATACATGACTGAGGATCGATAATAATCGTGAAATAAGAGGCCTTTATATTATGTTACAGAGTTTTTTTATTTTTTAGCGTAATTTTTTCAGAATTCTATTTTCTTGTTAAATGTGAATGATTGTCATTTTAGCGTTTTTTAAATATTATGTTTTCTTTGTAGTATTGTATTCTGTACTTAACAGTTAAAAATTTTATTTTTTTAACATTTTGTTAGGTTTAATTATTATACTTCAATTGAATTTGCTGTGATTTAAAGCTTATATTATTAAAATTACCTTATTAATTATGTTCCTTAGTAAGTCATCTTGGCTTCGCCCAAGTTATACCAACCGAGATTCTGAGATTAAACAAGAAGAAACTAAGAATAAACGGAATTAAAAGTTCTCTAGAAAGAACATCCGCAATATTTTCTAACTGTTTGACTCTCCCTCATTCCATTGCCATAGTAGCTCACAATCTTTGGTCCCCCCCCTCTTCGGAAACATCCAATGATAACAAATCAAAAACTTTCATCATTTTTCTAAAATCTGATTAAAAATTAATCTAAAATGAGATTTTTACAAGAGACGTCACATTTGGCTTAACTCTCTCTCCCCCCTCCCCCCTCCCTCAAAAGCATAAGAGTTAGCAATGATTAAATTAAATTAATGAAGTTAATTAATTAATAATTAATCAACCTTATAGACCTTGGGAGTAGTAATGGACAAACGGCCGAATACCGCCAAAAGACGAATACTGGCGGCGGTAGTTCAATCGGTCGTGCTCTACGCTGCGCCTATATCGGTGGATGCCATGAAGGTTGAAAAGTATAGAAACCATTTACTAAAGGTTCAAAGGAAAACGGCACTACGAGTTTGCTGCGCATACAGGACGGTGTCGGGGGCGGCGCTACTCGTTCTGGCAGGATTGCCGCCAATCGATCTCCTGGCGATAGAGCGGGGAAAAAACTACGCTTTCAAAAACAACAAGAAGGCGCATAGAGAAGAGCTCATGGTGAAGTGGCAGTCTCGATGGTCGCTATCCACTAAGGGCACCTGGACGAGAAAGCTAATCCCCTCCATTGATAGATGGACGCAGAGGAAACACGGCGAGCTGTCATTCCACCTGACACAGGCAATGTCCGGGCACGGGTGCTACAATAGCTACTTGTACAAAATTGGCAAAGCACCATCACCAGTATGTAGCTACTGCCCGGAAGAAGATACGCCAGAAAACTCCATCTTTCAATGCCCGCAGTGGGTACAGGAGAGAGCCGAAGTGGAGGACACATTAACGCCCGACAATTTTGTGGAAAAACTAATGTGCTCTGATGAAACATGGAAAACCATCTCAATGATGATGGAGAAAATCCTGAGAAGAAAGGAGGCTGACGAGCGAACGAGCCGATCATAAACGGCTGAACATCGGCGACAATTGTCGCAACCTGGTATCGGCTGAAGCTGGTTGAAGAGCTGAACCAAGGAAAACCCCAGTTGGCAAGGAGATATTAATGCGTAAGCGGAACACTTGCCAACTGGCCAAGCGGCGTCCATTCATCTTCAAAACCTGCTGCCGACACTCTATGGCACAGGTTAGGAGTGGGGTTTTAGTCAGTAAAAATCTGACACTACCACCCACAACATCAGGGTGGTGTCTATTGAAGATTTCCCCACTCCCAACGCACCAAAAAAAAAATGGAATGGAATGGCGTATAGCTGTACTTTAAAGCCTAATATTAAAATTACCAATAATTATGTTTCCTAGTAAGTCATCTTGGCTTCAGCCAAATTATGCGTCAGAGCATACTAGCACAAGCTTATACCTGTTCATGGTTGAAATAATGTTTTACTTTTAGAAAAAAAATATTTGCAGTTGTCTGTATCGAAGAAAAGTTTTGACTACATGGTAATTTTTGATCATCTACCGTTACGATGGTTGATGATTTTAAAGACGCCGACTGCACAGCTCGCTCGATGGGAGTTTACTTTACAAGTTACAATTCCTGCAACTGAGGTTCGAATCACGGCACCGTTGTAAATTTTTTATGGCACTTAAAAAGTTAACGAATAATATTAACTCTTCGGAAAAATTTGGAGAGTTGATATGAATTTTAACGTAGAACAAATGTGATTCGAGTAATATGCTTTTAATTTTGGTCGTGGTTATTTAAAATTTCCATTAGCGTAAAGTTTGTAACAAATGTGACAATTTTTGTTAAAACGTTCTCGAGGATTTTAGTATACCCTACACGGTGTAAGCCATATCACATTTTACTTATATTTATGAATTTTAAAATTTCAGTAGTTTCTTACTTATTGCTTCGTTGTTTACTTTAAAATTACAGTTACCAAGTCGAGAACTTATTCACGCTTTAAAAGCGAGCAAGTGAAAGATTTTAAATTTCAATTTATTCTGTCGGAAAAGACGTGTTTGAAAAATGGATACCCATCACAATGTTTATGGTCCTAATTGTTGCCTGCACCTAATGATTAATAATCTCGAATACAATTATCAGTTTTTTCTCTTCACTCTTCAAGATGCGAACAATGTTAATTAATGAAAGTTTATTAATAGCTTCAACAATTTGCTAATACCAAATGGAATTTATTAATGCGTTCTACATTTTCACATAGTTTAGTTGCTTATGTCTTCATTTGAATTTCTTCATCAAAAGGAGCGTCTTAATTGGGTAGCATCGATACGGAGAGCAACAAAAACCCGATGTTGTATATACAATGCGGTTAATAAGTATGTGGTCACGCTTGCATTTTTCAACACAGGAAGTGACAGATTGTCGCCTTTTTTTAATTCTAAAATTACCTCCCGACTCTGATAACATTGAAATACAAATTATTGGAAAGCCGGTTACTAATTAGCAGTCAAGTGCGTGTTTTTCATTATCCGGAATGGCAGCGAATGTTAAACGCGATTTTAAAAAACATCGACCCTTGTTTTCTTTTTATTTATAATAAAAATGCTTTTGGTTAAATTAACCTTTATTGAATAACAAATTTTTGAAAGGAACCACTTAGGCTTAAAATCTAAACTTAAAGTAAAGCTCGACTTGCAAAATCAACATGATATGAAATTTTTGTTCTTTCAGCCGTGAAATACAACTTCTACCCTCCTTCCTATTTGGCCAGTATGTATGCATGTATAGCCAATCCCCAGCCAGCTTAACGGACCGCAGAGTATCTAAAGCTACAAGATACGCTCTTTGATTCTTACACTTTTCTTTCAAACTTTCTCTACGAACAATTTTGTATTATAAACACACCACCATCCTTTTACAACTGCGTGAAGTTAACTACAAGAGGAACATATCGAAAAAATTATGCTCTTGTCCAACGGCGATATGGGGTCGTCTGGGAGAACAATCAATACTGCAGATCGCAAGACGTGCATTGAAAACTAAAAGTACATTTTCAATTAAAAAATTATTTTTAATGATGTTTTTTTCACAGACGAAATTGACTTGGCTTTCAATTTTTTTACTAAATTATTAAAAGACGTTTTCTTCCTAAAATTAAACAAACACGCAAATACTGCGGCGCTTCTTTGCTATTCCGTTTTCTTTTTGCGGTATTTGCATTTCATTATTTATATTTTGGCACTGCTCAAAGTTACAATTTTCAATTGTGTCTATTTGTCTTTTAAATTTTCTCAATTATGAGTAAAGAAACCACAGCCTAAAATTTTTAATTTTAAATGTCTTTTTCAAGTCCATGTTCAGAATTATCAATAATATATTTTATTTACCATATTAAATTAAATAATGTAATATTCTCCGGCACTGGTAAGCCCTTTTCGCTTCGGCGCCTATGTGTGAATTCCAATTTATGAATGAATCGGTTATGTTTAAAACCTGTGACAATACAGCAACAAGGTAAGCTAGGGTCCCCAGTAAACACGACAGCCCCAACAGTGCTAACACCTGAGCTCGCACGGTTGAGATCGGCAGTTCACTCGTAGTTTTCAAATATACAGAGTATATTTTAGTAATAAAATATTTTTTTTATTTGTATAAGACGGCGGGATTCATTCAATAAAATGAAATTGGATACCACTGGTTTAGATCTAAAAGTTTCTTCATTGATTCTGTAGTACTTCTCGTATAAGTAAATAATATAGCAAACACATGTAAAATAATAAAATTCAATCGTCGAGTTCAAATCCAGATCAAATAACATATTTTCTAAGATTTACGTATCAACTTCGACGGTAAAAATTCATGATTTATACGGACCGTAAACTATCAGTTTATGCATATTCCATTTTGAAAAGTCGGAAGTTATATTTTTTAACATGAAATATACTCGACGTTAATTTTTTATAGAAATTTCGTTCGTAAAACAATGCAATTGCATTTTTAGCAATAAAAAAAAAAGACTCAAAACTGATGACAATGGAGAGCTAAGTCAAACTAGAAAGAGAGGTGGTGGGCATAGTGAGTCTACTTCGCTACCAGCGTCTTTAGTTATACAATTTTTTTATTTCAAATTAAAACTGATAAAATTATTTCACCCTCAGTACCCGAAATTCATGACAGACTTAAAACTTTCCTATATCTCAAACTGAATCTTATTTATATTTATAAATTATTTTCGAGCTCGTTAAGAACAACTCGAGCTGGAGGGTATTCCATACCCCCCAAACCCACCGGTCTATAACAGTTTAAATTAATTTTAAAGAACAAAACAAAAAATTTTTAATAAAATTATGCTAGGTTATGATTTAAATTACAAATATAACCATTAAAATTTATAGATCAACTTTAAAACAGTTCAATATTCAATCTCGATTTCTCTTGATTAGACCACAGCTGAGCCGAGATTCCCGGATCAAAATCGGTTTTGAATATCAATGGAATTTGTTGGAAATTCCTGGAATTCATTTGAGATTAACCTTTAAGCATAAAATAATTTTGGTATAATATTTATTAACTGTCAACCGCCTTGATCTATTTGTCACTTACTATTTAAATGGCGTCGAACTTAATTTACCAAGTTGTGCGGCCTAAAGGCCGCACTAAGTCATATAATCTTTCCGTTAATTTCTTGACTTTTTCAAATTAATTTATTCTTTTTCTTCATGTGCCATATCCGGTTCGCCGGACGTTCGCTACCTCTCTCCTATGTTTGTGTTGTGCGTTTGAAATATTATCACACACATAGGGGACCTACTGCTTAACGCGGGCTCCGAACCGCGGGAAGTGTATACACTTCATCTCCAGAGAGAATGTACCAGGCATATTACACCTCGGTGGTTTGCCATTACCTTCCGAGGGGAGACGGTCAGAATAAAGTTTTACTGAGCCCGGAGTCGAACCAGCCATTCGGCATTAGCAGCAACGCACTTAACCGCTTTAGCTAACGACCGTCTCTAAAACAGTTTTAGATTTATGTCTAACATTTATTAACTACCAGCCGCCTTGACCTCTTTGTCACTTACTGTTTGAATGGTGCGGAACTTGATTGATCAAGTTGTGCGGCCTGAAGGCCGCACTGACCCCATGACCTTTCTGTAATTTTCCAACTTTTTGTTTTGCTACTTAAATTTAACAATATAGAACATGCGCACAGACGTCGCAAATGTCTTCTACTGTTTGAGTAGCGGGGAACTCAAATAACCAAGCTGTGCGGCTTGGAAGCCGCACTGACTCATGATCTTTCCAAAATAATTTTGGTCTAATATTTATTAACTACCAACTGTTTTGATCTCTTCGTCACCGACTGTTTCAATAGTGCGGGGCCCGTTTGACTAAGTTGTGCGGCCTAAAGGCCGCACTGACTTATGACTTTTTCGTAATTTTCCAACTTTTTAGTTTGCTACTTAAATTTAATCATATAAAACATGCGCACAGACGTCGCAAATGTCTTCTACTGTTTGAGTAGCGGGGAACTCAAATGATCAAGCTGTGCGGCTTGCAGGCCGCACTGACTCATGACCTTTCCATTTATTTCTTTACCTTTCCATTAAATTATTGACCTTTTCAAAATAATTTTGTTCCAATATTTATTAACTGCCAACCGTTTTGATCTTTTCGATACCAACTGACTGTTTAAATAGTGCGGGGCTCGATTGACTAAGTTGTGCGGCCTGAAGGCCGCACTAAGTCATGACTTTTACGTAATTTTCCAACTTTTTGGTTTGCTACTTAAATTTAATCATATAAAACATACGCACAGACGTCGCAAATGTCTTCTGCTGTTTGAATAGTATAGAACTCAAATGACCAAGCTGTGCGGCTTGAAGGCCGCACTGACTCATGACCTTTTTATTAATTTCTTTACCTTTCCATTAATTTATTGACCTTTCCAAAATAATTTTGGTCCAATATTTATTAACTACCAACCGTTTTGATCTCTTCGTCACCGACTGTTTAAATAGTGCGGGGTCCGATTGACTAAGTTGTGCGACCTAAAGACCGCACTGACCCATGACTTTTACGTAATTTTCCAACTTTTTGGTTTGTTACTTAAATTTAATCAAATAAAACATGCGCACAGACGTCGCAAATGTCTTCTTCTGTTTGAATAGTGTGGAATCCAATTGACCAAGTTGTACGGCCTTTAGGCCGAATTCCGAATTCCATGTAAAAAATTTTCGTTGTATTTGGCATTGAAACCGATTCTATCAAGGGGTAAAACTTACTGATATGTAGTGTATACGAAACTTGGAATTCTAAGAATTTTCGAAAAATACCAAATGAATACCAAAAGATTTTGAAAGAATTCCATTGGTCTACAGACAGAAAAATTTGATTTCCTTTAACAGGAAGTTTAGCGATTTTTTTCTTGGCTTTTGAATTTTTTCTCGCTTTTCAAAATTGCTGAAGAAATTCTATGATTCCCAACGAATTTCAATGAAAATTGCAACTCAATTTGAGAATTCCAGTTCATTCATTAGTGACCTTAGACATTTTTATGAAACTTTTGAATATTTTGTAAGTCGGGAATTCATTAGATATCACTAGGATTGTTTAGAGGTACAATTGTTTTTAAATCTGCTAAACACCCAGGTAGGGGCTCTCTATAAAATACATTCGAAGACAGGGGGAAGGGAGGGTTACTTAACGTCATAATATGTGACAAAGCAGAACTCGAAAATTACTCATCTAGAAATACCCAGATATCTAAGCATATCATAAAAATTTTTTGTAAATTTACTGAGCTATTTTAATTACGGAAGATTTAAAAATTCATGGGATACCCAGAAATCGAAAATTACGGGCTTACAAAAATACAGATTTCGGAATATATCAAAATAAAAATTTTTAATTCTCTGAAATACCCAGAACTAAAAAATTACGGGTCTAGGGATACTCAGATCACTGAATACATTAATAAATTTAAAAAAATACCTGAAACACTCAGAACTGAACAAATTATGGGTCTGAAAGAGCTCAGATCTTTGAGTACGTCAAAAACTTAAAAAAATTTCCTAAACTGCCAGAACTTCAACATTACAGACTTAGAAAAGTACGGATCTCCGATTACGTTAAAACATTTAAAAAAAATTCCCTGAGAATCCCAAAATTCAAAAATTACATTTCTAGAGATATCCAGATCTCCGAGTTCATCAAAAATTAAAAAAAATTTTGAGATTCCCAGAATTTAGAAAAACCCAAGATCTCTGGACATCTCAAAAAGATTTAAAAAATTCCTTGAAATACCCAGAAAACGAAAATTAGTTGTCTAAAGATACCCAGATTTCTGAGTAAATCAAAATATTTAAAAAACATTTTCTGAGCTACTCAGAACTTGAAAACCATGATTCTATCAATATCCGGATCTCTGAGTACAATTTTGTGCAAGTATTTTTGCAATTAAGATTATATTTTTGAGTTACCGCAAAAATAATGAAATTTTGTGAAAAAATTGTTTTTATTTAATTAAAATAATTATTTTTTTGAGTGATTTTCGGAGTGCGATATTCAGAGAAAATTTCGATTTTTATAAACTCTGTTTAATGGTTGAAAATAATTTGTTAAAGAAGCGACAAATTTTGATTACAGGTTGACTTCTGGGGGGGAGGGGGGCGTTATCGCGGATAAAATTTTGTTTATACCATTTTAAAAGTTTTGTTTACTACGATATTTTTAATAAGTTTAAACTTATTCATATTTTAATTTTAAACTCTCTTGTAAAAAACTGTTTTTAAATAAAATTTTTTAATTTTAAAATTTGAATTAAAATCACAAATCTTAAGCAAATGTACAGTTATGTACAAATGTACAAAATATAAAACAATTTATGGATTTAGAATGCCCACTCTAATTTATTGCGGAAGTGTTATTTTAAGCTATGCTGCCCATGATGGTCACAAAATTTATGATCCCTTTAAAATTTTTATCATAATAGTAAGAATTAAGATAAAATACCTATTTCATTTATTTCAATATAATTATTTTTCAAAAAATCGAAAATTAATGAATAGGAGTAATAACTAACAATTAATTAAGTGGTCGTAGACTTTTACACAGTACTGTAAATATTTAGGGCATTTTTATATTCTTCATCTTCGGTTTTTATATTTTTGCAATTTAGTAGTAAGTGTATTCAATCCAGTGTCGCCAATCGCCGGATTATAATACGAATTTCCAATTTTTTAATTTAGGATTTAATTTATTACAAATATCTCTTTAGTTTTAATTTTTATTTATAAAAATTGTAAAAATTGCTTTAGTTTTTTCTGATTTTTTTACGATTGCAGTCGAACTTTTAGTACTTTATTAATTGATAAATAATTTTGGGGGGAGGGAGTGTAACCCCCCCCCCTCCTTAAGAAGGGGGCCTCCCAACCTAAAGGCTGTATTTAAGAATACGGCCCTGTTCAGAACACAAAAAATTTCAAACCAATCTTTGATTACGTAAAAAAAATTCCCTGATATGCTAAAAACTTGAAAATTACGGTCTAAAAAAGGTACAAATCTGTAAGTACATCAAAAACAAATTTTTAAAATCCCTAGGATATCCAGAACTAGAAAATTACAAGTCTAGAGATACTCAAATCTCCAAGTGCCTCAAAAAATTAAAAAAATTCTCTGGGATAACCAAAACTCACAAAATTACGGACCAAGAAGAGCATAGATTTCAGTACATGAAAGAATTAAAAAAATTCCCCGAGATACCCAGAACTTGAAAATTACAGCTCTAAAATTGTATACATCTCTGAGTACCTCAAAATATAAAAAAAGATCTCCTAAAAAATTTAATGTCTGCAAAAGCGCAGAATTTTGTTTTTAAATTAAATTCGATTATAATAAATTAACAAAACATAATTAAAAATAAATTTATTAAATGATGATAGCAGCTGCATAGCCAAAAATCAACTGAAGCTGACTTCACCTATTAAAATACACTGAAAAAAATCGAAATTATAAAATTGATTATTTTCTAAATTATTTTATATTTGAAGTTCGTTTCTAGTTTATTATTTATCTAGTTTATTCTAGTTATTTATTTAAATTTTTTCAATTTTGTTTGGTATATTTGCTCTCACTTGTTATTTTTACTGCTAAACATGACTGAGGACCGATAATAATCGTAAAATAGGGGTCTTTATATTATTTTACAGGTTTTTTTGTTTTTTGTTTTTTATTTTTAAGCAATTTTTACCGGTTCTATAGCGTAATTTTTTCAGAAATCTATATTTTTTTGTTTATTTAAATATTCTAAGTTCAACACTGTTAAATGTGAATTTTTGTCATTTTTGCTTCGTTAAATATTATGTTTTCTTCGTAGTATGTATTATTTACTTAATAGTTAAAGTTTTATTATTTTAACATTTTGTTAAGTTTGATTATTTTATACGAAGGAGATTGACAGTTTGCTTTTCACCATCTGCTTTAAGTGCTGTCATACTTTTACCATTAGAAAAAAAAGAACTCAGAACTCTCAATTTCAAAGTCCGATATTCTTCCTGCTATGTAGACCACCAGATAGTCTTCAGAGAGTTACAGTTTTATCTGTTTAATTGTTTAAATTTGTTTAATGTTTTTTTCTTATGACAGCGATCGGTTGAGTATTTCAAGGGAGTAAAAATAAAATAATTTTACCTGCAAATTTAAAATTGATATTTATCGCTGTGAGCATAATAACACTCTTGCATTAAAGATATGAAAACTTGAGCTTTGCTGCAAGTTAGATAATTGTAGGGTTGTCATTCTCGTATTGTTTGATAGGAGTGCTGATTTGAACAGGATACGCCTGAGATGTGCGACGTCGGACAGCATCTGACGGTGTAGAATAATTGGAGGTGGCAATTAACACCCTTTAAACCATTAGCACACTTCACGAAGCAGATATTCATTGATATTCTCATACTAGATTGTTAGAATGACAGCTTTAATTACATTAGTACCTATCCGGATTATCGATTAGAAATTATAAGGAGTGTAATCCCGGCGCCTTGATGTGATACTCAAACGAGTCGCTGATTTTTGTACCTAATACTCATTCGTTTCTTGCAAAACATCAAACGACTGACGCTTTTTAGTTAAATTAACTTAATATCTTGGAATTATTGTACATTCGTGCGAAATGTCGAAAAGCAACTTCACTAAACACAGCCTTTTGAAAAATCAGAAGTTGCGATTATTGTGCATTAGCCGGAATAAAAATTTAATTTTTGAAATGGCCTCGCAACTTTTAACGATGGCATCTGATTAAGCGTTAAAGTAAATAAAAATCAAAGTGTATATAGAAAATCAATATCGCACCTGATTAAACGATGCCCACCGCTGCCTGTATTGCTATTGTTTTGCACGCCATTACTAATGATGAGAATATGTGATTTGGCTCGTCAGGATTACAATTTGTATTCTTGCTTTGTCGGCTTTGCGCTTTCATTCCATTGCGTAATTAAGTTGAACGACTTTCGATCCAATTCCGCCATTATTAGCAGGTTGCACTTCCGATTAATAATAATATTACAAAAGCAGTTTTGTCAAAGAAGAAGAAGAAGTAAAAAAGAAAGACTTCAGACTGGAAATTGTCTTCCCATCACGCGAGGTAATGAAATATGTGAAGTATCGCTAAGTTAAAGTGATTGATTGATCTAAATAAAAACGAAAAGGTTAAGCATTAACAAAAAATTGGAACATATACGCTGCTGAAGCGAAACAAATCTAAGTGAATCTAAAATACATTTACATAATTGATAAGCGTGCGGCGGCTTATGATTTATCACGGTATATTACAGGAAATATTGGAAATCTGTTGTATTATTTATAAAACGTAGAAGCTGTACTCCCGCGAGGTTTGTTTGATTTTTTCGATATGTCTGCGACATTTGAAAATTTTTATAATTCATATCCATTATTTGTATAAATGTGTACAGCATACAAAGTGTAAAAAGTACAAAACGGGTTTTTCTGCTTAAATATTGACGATGGAATTAACCTGATTCGCTATATTCTAAAAGCTAAAATTTTCTTATTTTCAAAAAAAGTTTCCACACTCTACTTCTAAATTATGTCTTCTTTCCTCTTCTTAATGTTCAAGGGGGGATTATGTCATGATTTAAATTAACCTTTTGTTTTCAGCTCCTCCCATTTTAGAAACAAATGAAAAAAATGAAAATATTAATTATTTTGCGAAAACATGCGAATAAATCCGAAATTAAAACATTTTATAAGAAAATTATAAAAATATATTTTTTCAGTTTACAGGCGGTGTCCAGCTGAGTACACTAACCTACTTAGCTGGGTTGGTGATTAAACTTTTTTATCTGAAGTTGACAAGGTAATCACAAAGTGGACAAAAGACACTGGAAAAATAGATTAGGTTGTGATTAGAAATAAAACAATTAAAATGAAGAGTCATAGTCGTCCCCCCCCCCTACCACACTTTCACCTTTGTATACACCCTTCAGCGGAAAGTTAAAAATTGCCAAATTGAACAAAGCCTTAACAAAAATTCGTATCATTTAATTAAAATTCAAAAATTCTATCGAAAGTTTGTTTTTATTGCTTGTTTTCAATTTGTCTTAGATCACAATTAAAAAATTTTCACAATTTTTTTAGCAAAAACCAAAAGTAAGTATTCGATTGGCTATCTTTTTTCATCTTATGCAAGTATTTTTGGATTTAAATTGCACTTGAAAATGGAAGATCCAGAAAGACACAGATCTCCAAACATCTCAAAAAAATTTTAAAAATCTCTGGAATACCCAGGACTAGAAAATTACAGATTTAGAAAACTAGGTACATCAAAAAATTAAAAAAAACCCTACAGCGCAACTGAACTCAAAAATTACAAATCGAGAAGATAAATTAAAAATTGAAAAATGCTCCTATTTAAATGCCATTTAAATAAATCCGAACTCTTCACTCTGAGACCTCTGCCTACGCATTAGCTGTAAAAAGCGGAAGCTTATGGCAAAATGACCGTTTTTACAGCAATTCCATCAATTTTCCAACTTTTCTTCTCTTTTACAGTTACATTATTAAATTAAAATTTCTGATTTTTAATTAAAAAGACTTCGGAATCGAAGACACAGATCTCCGAACACCGCAAAAATTTTCAAAAAAATCTCTGGAATACCTAGAACTCGAAAATTACAGATCTCGGAATACAACAAAAATCCCTAGAGCGCAACAATTCAAAAATTACAAATTGAGAAGATACATCAAAAAATTAAAAGACAGGATTTTAAATCCCGTATTGAACAACATAAATACAGAGACCTTGATATTGTTTTTTTTAATCTGTTTATTTTAATATTTTGCTATATATTGTCGTGTTTTGAAACGCTATTGAAAAACTGCTTTGTTATTTTTCTAAATTATTTTAAAATTTATTTTGTTTAGATTTAAAAGTATCGCATACTGTATATTTAAAAATTGTGAGAATTATTTTGTCGTTACGAGGTTGGAAAGCAAATAAACAATAGGGTGAGAAGCGGAGCCTTACACAACATATTTTGTTCCCCGATCTATAAATTTGATAATTTTGATTGATTTTGGAAATTAAAAGTGATTTTAATTAAAATAAAGAAGAAGTGTTGAAAAATAAAAAATTTGAAGATTTTGGTATTTTTGGAAACCACACTACGACGAAGTTATTTGATAAGCCAGACAGCTGCGCAACGACACGCACACAATAGCGATACTACGTGAGGTAAAATATTTTAACACAACAAAATTTTATATGACCATATTTAATTAAATTAAAATTTTTGAAACAAAAATTAAACGATAAGAAAATTATTTAATAACAAAAATTATATTCGAAATAAAAGAAGAGTCTCATCCTCTAAATATTTGCATGTTACCTCTAACCCACCAAATAAATTGTAATTTTATAAAAACAAACATAATTTAAAATTGTTACCGGGGATACATCGCAATTTATTAAAAAAAAGAAATGGTTTGCTTCTCATTTTTGGAAAAAATTCTATGCTCATTAAATACTAAATGGTTGACGGCGAAACGGTGGCGGCGAAATTTATATTAACTTGTCAGCACTTACTACCGTTTTGCCCGACGCTAGAATTAGCCTGATTTGCTATATTTTAAAAGCTGAAATTTTCTTATTTTCAAAAAGAGTTTTCCATTGATGACTTCTTTCCTCTTCTTAATGTTCAAAGGGGATTAAATCATGACATAAATTATGTTTATTTTAGCAAGATTTCCGTTCTGTCAATACTTAGCATTTTTGTTTTTAGCTCCGCCCATTTTAGAAATAAATGAAAAAATTATAAATTAATTTTGCGAAAACATACGAAATACCCGGAATTGAAACATTTTCTAAGAAAATTAAGGGCGTAAACTACAAAAATCGTAAAATATATTGCAAATATTGTATTGGCTGATTTGATATAGTTTGCTCCGCCCATGAATTATTTTAGGCAGTGTCAAATAGCTTACTTAGCTGGGTTGGAAGTTAACCTTTTTTGGCATTTTTAATATATCAGCTGAAGTTGACAAGATAATGACAAAGTTGGCAACAGACACTGGAAAAATAACGTAGACTATCTACTGTGATTAAAAGTGAAGAGATTATAATTTTTAGTTTTTGAAGAGTCATGAAGGTTACTCGCTACCCTTTCCACCTCCCCCCGTTATATACGGCAATGACCCTAGCTATACAAATTTATTAAAATTTGCTTAATTCCAAAATATTCTTGCTCGGATTCATTCATTATTTATTAACAAGAGACTCTTGTAGTTGAAATTGAATTGTTCATTTACTTTTGTTGCTAAGTTTAAAATTTGTTACCTTTCACGTGGTATCGCTCCGCCAGTTGTTCATACCTGGACGCCTGGTCAAATAAATATTGTAGCGACACAATTTCAATTCTTTTAACTACTCAAAATTTATAAAAAAACTTCACAAATTCTTCTTTTATAAACACTTCACATCAATAAAAAGTACAATTTTCATTAAAATAAAATTCACTTTTATTATTTTTACCATAAATTTTCAAATTTTTCATTATAATTCATGTTGCAGGGAAATACACTCCCATCGGCTTGCTTGCCACAAGACCCTCTGGTATCTAGCTTTAATACTCTCTTTTCCCCACCTTATTTACACCCATAAATAATCAACCCATCAATAATAAAAACAAAACTTTAAAATTATTTTACAAAATAAATAATTAACGTTTATAGCATTACGAAACACGACATTTTACCCCCTTAATTTTTTTTTGTAAGCACAAAGTGTTTACAATTAAAAATTACCAAGTTGTCGTGCTTCGACAAATAAAAATTTTAAATACTTTCTAACATAAATAATAATTACACAAATAAAATCAAATCTTCTTCATAATCATTAATCAAATGTTTTCTAATTAACTCTCAAATCAAACTTTCAAATTAAATCAAATAATTTTTTAAAAATAAAAATCATCCAATCAAAATTTTAAATAAAATGAAATAATCAAATTTTTTCAAATCAAAATCAAGTTAAATAAAATATTTAAAATTAAATTATTCAGGTACTTTCTCAATTCATCATATCAAATCAAATTTTCAATTTAAATTAAATAAATAAATTCAATAAAATTTTTTTTTATAAATCATTTTTCTGAATTTTTGTTTTTCTTCATTCTTTTTTTTCCTGTACTTCCATAAATAAATCCTCCTCTTTGGAGTCCACATTTCCGGCTTTAACTTCAACCACCCCCTACTTTTCCACTTCTTTACACTCTTCTTCGGTCTATTGAATTTTGTCTTCCTTGTTCTTGTTGAATTTTTCTTTTCGTTTGTAACTTTGATTTGTCCAATTTCAACATTTTTATGTTTTTCTTCTCGTTTAATTGCAAAATTTCAATTTTCTGTTCAAGTTTTGTTTTTCCTGTTGTAACCATTAATTTTCCAACTTTTAATTTCCAAATTTTTCCTTTTATTTTCTTAATCTCGTTTCCGTTCTTAATGCATCGTTTTAAATTTTTCCTCATTTTCAATATTTTGTGTGAAGCAAACAACTTAATAATTTTAAATTTCTTTCTTCTTATTAATCATTTTATTCATTTTCATTTTCTTAACCCTATTCTTCTTTTTCAATACTTTTCATCATTTGCGATTTCTCCATCGTCCATCATTGAATTTAACTTTGTTATTTTACTACCTGCATTTATCTCTTCTTCTACTTTTTTATTTATTTGACACATTCCCACGTTATTTTCTATTATTGTGTCTATTTTGTTTATTAATTTTTCCTGACTTGTGTCCAATTTTTCGTTTATTCGACTCATTGAATTTCTCCATTTGTTCAGGTTTTCTTTCATTTGTGTAATCATTTCTATTATGCTTGTTGCTTCAGTTTCATTTTTACGTTTTTGTTTTTACATTTTTGTTCTTAACAATTTTATTATTTGTAATCTCAGATTTCTCAGGGTCAAACAGTAAGTTGCTTTTTTCGAGTTCCACGTTGTCTGCGCCATTTAATGCAATGACCCGAGCTGTACAAATCTATAAAATTTTGCTCAATCAAAAAATACTTCTTTGCTCGGATTCATCCATTATTAATTAACAAGAGACTCTTCAAATTGTAATTTTTATTTGTGTCGTTTAATTTGGTTAAGTTTAAATTTGTTACCTTATGTGGTATGGTCGTTGCCTTCACATGTGGTATTGCAGCTGGCGTCAGCCCGTCTAACAAATTCGTTGAGAATTTATTTCAACAAATAACCAAATATTCAAATTTTTAATTTATTCTCACTCGCACTTCAATAAAACAAAAGCAACCATCACATCAAATTAACTTAATTTTATTTTTTTTTTATTAACAATCAAAATTTTAATTTAATATTGCGGGAATAATGTTCTTCCGCTGGTCTTATTGACGCCACCGAGTCTCTCCTACCTCTACGACTTCCGTGTTCTCGACAATCTTCCAGCCCTACTCTCTTTACGCTCTCCACTACGAAACTGCTGAACCAAACGTAACCTAAAAAAATTCGAATCATTTAATTAAAATTCTGACGGGAATTCTGATTTGTCTTAGTTTCTATTCTAATTAAAAATTGTGAAAACCAAAAATTCTGACTTAGGATAGTGCTGATAGTGAACTTTCTGACCAGTCCATATCAAAATTGCTAAAAAGGCCAAAAACAGAGAGTGAGCATTCGATTGGCCTTTCCATAAAATTAGCCCCGCCCATGACGTTCTTTTATTTTATACAAAAATTTTTGGGCAAAAATTGCACTTGAAAATGGCAGATGCAGAAAACCACAAATCTCCATGCACTTAAAAAACTTAAAAAAACTCTAAAATACACAAAAATTAAAAAAATCCCTAAAGCGCGACCGAACTGAAAAATTGCAATTCGAAAAATACATAAAAAAATTTAAAATGCCTCTTTTGATATGTCATTTAGTAAAAACCGAACTCTCCACTCTGAGACCTTTGCTTAAGCATTAGCTGTAAAAAAAACTTCGGCTTTAGCTTATTTGAAAAATCTAACAGTTTTCTTACTTTTGTTCTTTTTTAAAGTTATTTTATTGAATTAAAATTTCGGATTTTTGATTAAAAAGACTTTGGAAGCGGTAGATTTTAAATTCCGGAATGTACAACATAAATGCAGAGAGATGCTCGGTAATAATAAAAAGTAATTCAAATTATATTGTTTTTTTAATCTGTTTATTTTTATATTTTGTATATTTAAAAAAAAATTTTGTTTGCTTCTCACCTCTTGAACAAAATTCTATGGATGCGCATTAAATACTAAATAGTTGACGGCGAAACGGCGACGGCGAAATTCATATTAATTTGTATGCTTTTAAAACCAGTGGTGTCTCGTCAGCACTGCCTTCTTTTTTTTTCCCACCTCAGACTGGTGGTGGACAGCGTGCTGTGCTTAGTTTCCTCAACTTTTTCTTCTGTTAGTGACAGTCGAAACCTAACCTAACCTAACGAAAAAATAAAAAGAAAAAAACACTCGGGTTGTCTGTAAAGTCGGTTTACGGACGATAATTTTACGTGATAATGTCATAAGAAAACATTGATGAAAAATTGTATACTTTTATGAATTGAATTGAATTATGTATATGTAACAGATAATACGAATTAAAACTATGTTATTATATTAACCCTCAATAGGCTAGTGCGTTATGTGCTTGAAACATAATTGCATCATTTGGTGATCGCAAGATCGAACCTCATGTCGGACAACTTTTTTTTAATGACATTTCATAATTCAAATGAAGTCTATGTATGATGCAAAGCCGATCGTGCCTTTCTTTCGCTTGCACGCATGGCTCAGACGGAACGTGACAATGAGTCATGTTTTTTATCAAATTATAAGACGTTATCAAGTCAAAATAATAATAATAATAAAAAGTTAACTGAGAGTCACTTAACCTAATTTGGGTTTGAATAATTAAACTTAACAAAATGTTAAAATAATAAAAATTTTAACTGCTAAGTAAAGAATACATACTACAAAGAAAACATAATATTTAAAAAACACTAAAATGACAATAATTCAAATTTAACAGGCTTGAGCTTAGAATATTAGAACAAACAATATTTCATAAAGTTTAGGGGAAAAAAAAGATTCATATTCATTTACTTAACCTAAAATTTCATTTAGACACGTGAATTCATTTAGTTTGATTAATTTCTTGCTTTTTTAAAATTTTAAATTTTTTCAATTTTGTTTGGTATATTTGCTCTTACTTCTTGTTATTTTTACTGTTATACATGACTGAGGATCGATAATAATCGTGAAATAAGAAGCCTTTATATTATGTTACAGAGTTTTCGTTTTTTTTTTTATTTTTATGTAATTTTTATCATTTCTATGGCGTAATTTTTTCAGAATTCTATTTTCTTGTTTATTCTAATATTCTAAGTTCAACCCTGCTAAATTTGAATTATTGTCATTTTAGTTAACGCTACGGTTAAACATATACAGAATGTCACACTTTTCTACGACAACTTTTTAAAAATCAATTTTTAATTTTAAATTAAAAAAAATTGTTAAAAATCTCAATATGATTTATTAGCATTTGTTTTAAAGTCAAAGCAAATTGTGGCTTTTGACGTTTGAGCGACATTTTTATAAAGCGCATTAGTTTATTCTTAATTAATATTGTTTATTTATGTAATTTATATAATTAGTTTATTTATTTATTTTTTATATGCATCTTGTTCATTATTTTCAAAATTTCTGTGAAAACGGTTGGTTTTCCAAAAAAATGTATTTGACCAAAGTTACAGCCCGTTAAATTCTCTATCCGGTTGGAGTTGTTAACTTTTCTTAAGACGGTTTGTTTAAGAGATACAGGGTTCAAAAGAAAAGTAAAAAAAAATAAAACTTGAATCTTTTTAACATTTTTTCTCTTAATTTAATTGATAACTCGAAATTCGTTGATTCTATACGATAAAAAGTTATAACCTAATTTGTAGATAAGTAAATGATCTTTAAAAAAGTTCTAATGCATTAAGCTCAAAAAATCAATAATATCGGAGCTATGGCCGTCTGAAATCAGAAATTTAAAATATTGCTTTAATTTCATTGTAAATAATTACTTAATCCTAATCCCACTTCGACTCTGTGATTGCATCCAGACATTTAAACATTATTTTAATTTTTATTTTTTTTTAATTAATTTTTTCAGCTTTACATGTGTGCAACAGGTGTGCAAACTCGAGCCACTCGAGCTCGAACCAAGGATCTTAGTTTACGATAAAACACCAGCAGATGCTAACCAAGTTTAGGAACCAGCGGAAACAAATACTACTAATAAATCCATACAATATTAGAAGCAGGGGGTAGATACTCAGCCGTTCCCGAGAAATTAAGGGAACAAAATTTTATCCTGTTTTGTGGCTATAAAAAAAATTTAATTAAGCTAATCGAAATACAAATATGGAGGAATTGGTATCTCTATTGAACAGAAACCGCATTAACTAGTCTAGTTGGTCCGGTTTCCTCAAATTACAAATTCATTCCATTATTAATGCAGGTTCAAATTAACAATAATTAATTTCTTTCGGAATGGAATCGATTGACGTGAATTAAACGAACGCCGGAAATGGGAAGAGTGATTTGAAAGCGTTCGGTCAATCAAAAAGTATTTCCGACTATTACTCTTATTTTTCAATGGTCAAACGTACGAGATTAAAAATTCCTGCTAGTAACGATGAATAATTGAGTGTTTTTGCTTTTGGGATCTTGCAAAATGCAATTATTGCTGCTTGAGTGCGCTCATTTCGAAAAGTTGAATTATTAGTAGTTGGAACGAAAAGTTTTGTTTTAATTGCGTAGGATAGGTAATTCGCGTTGTAGGTATTTATTTGTTCGATGGGGTAACAATAGGAAATTAATTCAATTATTCGTATGGTAAATTTACCCCAGGGCGCAATTACCGGTGAACTAAACGTAATAGTGTAGTGGACAAACCCTTGCAGATACCTACATGCGTATAATATTTATAATATCACAATGAGATGAAATGAGAAAGGTGGAGGCAGAGAAGGGCGGTAAGCTAGGGTCAAAGGTTGCATATGGTGTAAAGTGCGGCGAACCTCCTGCAAAGGTTTCAATCTACTGGTGTATTGCAAAACCCGCTACTACCCTGTGTATTATCGACTACCCTATTAATGCTGTCAGAAACATTTATATTGGAACATGGAGCTGAAATTTTGTTATTGCTTTCTCTTAGTTATCGACACATTGTGGTGTATTATGTTCCTGTTCACTTTATATGCCTTTAGGAGCATATAAATAACACGCAATAAGTTTTAGGTAAATAACATCTTTTGTCATAATGCAGTCCTACCTACCCTCCTTCCTACTAATAGTTAGTTACATTAATTAAATTCTCAAACAAATTAATATTTATGTTTCTATACCAAAGTGGTACTAATAATGCTAGCATTAATATAAATCAACACACACACACATACAGCATTTATGCCCTAACTGAATAAATATATTACAATGTGGTCGTAATCATTATAAATATTATAGATTACCTTCCTTGCTCCATTACAGCGCGACAGTTAATTTAAATAATTGAAAGTTAGAGTTAGCTTAAACCCGCGCTTCAATAACCGAACACTTTGTGTTACATTATCGTTAAAATTGATTTATTTTATACTGAAAATTCTAAAACCGATACAACACCCCCTCCCTCTTTTTATACTTTGAATTACCTTTCATTTGAGACGTCACGAAAAGTTTAGTGCTATCTAAACTAAGATCTATCGCAACGCAGAATACGCAGTCCAGTCTCTTAAAATGTAATACGTACGTTTTTTCAACGACTGCTGTATCTAAGGTATCTGGTTTAAATTCGGGAAGAGTCTTAAAACGTTTCCGTGCTTCGGGGGACATGTAAAGCAAATACAATAAACTTATAATACGTACAACTTCGTGAAAAAATAGGAATCCGACCTCTAGCGACTTGAAGTGTAGGTAACGTGTAAACGATACCTACGTTATTGCATTTGATCTAAAGCTTATTTAGTTATGTTGGTTATTGTTGTTTTCATGTGTTGACATCTTTGTGTTTTATCAAAGTTTTATCTATTTATATAATTTAAATAATAAAATTATATTTATATATAATAATTTATATAAAATATAAATATATTTTGTAAATATAAATATAAATGTAAATATAAATATAAAAATACAAAATTAAAAAAAATATCTCACAATTAAAACGGCATTTTTAATAAATATCTTGAACATCTTTTCTTTACCTGTCCTAATCTGAAAACTATTTTTAAATATTAGTTTAAATGCGCATTAGCTAATTGGTGCAAAATTTTATACTTCATAATACTAGATGGCGCCAAAAATCGATGTCCGAAAAATTGTATGAAAACCCGTGAAGTTGTACGTATTATAAGTCTATAGTATTTGTGTAAAGTCAGCGATCTCACTGGTTTATTATTAAAAACATAGTTGCAAAACTTCTCCGATCCGGTTTAAGCAGCCGCGAGGTCTACCTATCCCAAAAAACAAAAAAGTTGATAGTCAAACTTCATACTCTGCTTATTTATATTTAATAACAAATTTTATAAATTAATCTCCCCCCCCCCCCGGTATATTCTTATTCTAGATTATTTACAAGAACATAAGTTTTTTTGTAAAAATAATTACTGGTATTCCCCCCCCCCTCCCCCGCTTTCCTGGTAGTATTCCAGAGTTTTTTGTTTCCTACGTTATAAAAATCTAAATGAAATAAAACATAAATCAGAAATTTTATTATCATCACCTTTTATATTTTTAATATTTTCTTTTTTAATTATTTTTATATTTTATTGATACATATTAGATTAAATCATTTGTATTTTCACGGATAAAGCAGTAAGTTATGAATTGATTTTTTTGGTTGATGGAGTAAAACTGATGGTTATTTACCATAAGAAAATTTTAAAAAAAATTACTTGTATTCTGAGGGGTACCCATACCCCCAGACTCCCCGGTTTAAAAAATTTAAGATTTGTATGTATCCTCCTGTGTAGTACGGAATATAGCATTTTTTGTTTCTTAGTACAAAACTCAAAAATTTAAACAAAATAAAAAATAAATCTGATATTTCAAATTATCATATTTTATTTTTTTAATATTTTTTTAAAATTATCATTATTATCGCTAAATAAGCAGTAAGTTTCTAGTAATTCTTTCAGTTTATGGTATAAATTATGCTTTTATGTATGTTACACGGTGTTTTTTGTATTCTATCTTATAAAATTTAAACAAAACAAAAAAATTTTAATATTGTCCCCTTTCCCCTGCCCCAGTATATTCTTGGTCAACATTTACTACACTTTCGTCTTCCGAGTTGATTATAGGCTTTTTTTTTTATTTAACTCTCGGTTCATAGTGTAAAATGGTTGATTATTTACAATAATAAAAGTTTTTTTGTAAAAATAATTACTGGTATACTGAGGGGTATTCCATACCCCCCAGACCCCCCGGTTTGAAAAATTTAAGATTTGTATGTACTCTTCTGTGTATGAGATATAGCATTTTTTGTTTCTTAGTGTAAAACGAAAAAATTTAAACAAAATAGAAAGTAAATCTGATATTTCAGGATTACCATATTTTATTTTTGTAATATTTTTTTAAATTATCATTATTATCGCTAATTAAGCAGTAAGTTTCTTCTTAATTCTTTCAGTTTATCGTATAAATTATACTTCTATGTATGTTACACGGTGTTTTGTGTTTTCTATGTTATAAAATTTAAAACAAAAAAAAATTTAATATTGCTCCCCCCTCCCCCCCAGTATATTCTTGGTCAAAATTTACTACACTTGCGTTCTCCGAGTTGATTATTGGCATTTCTTTTTATTTAACTCTCGGTTCATAGTGTAAAATGGTTGATTATTTACAATAATAAGAGTTTTTTTGTAAAAATAATGACTGGTAATTTCTAATTACGCCTCCCTCTCCCCCCGCTACTCACTGGTACTACTTCAGCATTTTGTTTCTTACGTTATAAAAATCTGAAAGATATAAAGCATAAATCAGAGATTTTATTATCGTCACATTTTATATTTTTAATATTTTCTTTATTTAATTATTTTTATATTTTATTAATATTAGATTAAATTATTAGTATTTTCACGGATAACGCAGTAAGTTATTAATTGATTCTTTCGGTTCATGAACTAAAATCAATGTTTATCAACCATAAGAAAAATTTTTTTGTAAAAATTATTGCTGGTGTACTGAGGGGTATTTCATACCTCCCAGACCTCTCGGTTTAAAAAGTTTAAGATTTGTATGTACCCTCCTGTGTATGGAATACAGCATTTTTTGTTTCTTAGTATAAAACAAAAAAATTTAAACAAAATAAAAAATAAATCTGATATTTCAGTATTATCATAATTATCTTATTTTTTTGATATTTTTTTAAATTATCGCTAATTAAGCAGTAAGTTTCTACATAATTTTGTCAGTTTATGGTATAAATAGAATGGTTATCTACTATAGCAGAAATTTTTTTGTAAAAATTATTGCTGGTGTACTGAGGGATATTCCATACCTCCCAGACCCCCGGTTAAATAAACTAAAGATTTGTATATATGCTCCTATGTATAGTACACAATGTTTTTTGTTTTCTATGTTATAAAATTTAAACAAAAAAAAATTTTAATATTGTTTCCTCCCCCCCCCCCCCCGTATATTCTTGGTCAACATTTACTTCACTTGCGTTCTCCAAGTTGATTATTGGCATTTTTTTATTTAACTTTCGGTTCACAAAGTAAAATGGTTGATTAATTACAATAAAAAGCGCATTTTGTAAAAATAATTACTGGTAATACCCCCCTCCGTACTCTACGGTAGTATTCCAGCGATTTTTTTTGTTATAAAAATCTTAAGAAAATAAAACATAAATCAGAGATTTTATTCTCATCACATTTTATATTTTTAATATTTTTTTTATTTATTATTTTTATATTTTATTGATATTTTTAGATTAAATTATTAGAATTTTCACGGATAAAGCAGTAAGTTATTAATTGATTCTTTCGGTTCATGAAGTAAATTCGAAGTTTATCAACCATAAGAAAAATTATTGTTAATGTACTGAATGGTATTCCATATTCCCCAGACCCCCCAGTTTAAAAAATTTAAGATTTGTATGTACCACTTTGTGTATGTAATACAGCGTTTCTTATTTTTGTTATACAACAAAATAATTTAAACAAAATAAAAATAAATCAGATATTTCAGTTTTATCATTATTTTATTTTTTTATTATTATTTTAAATTATCATTATTATCGCTATTTAAACAGTAAGTTTCTATTTAATTCTTTCAGTTTATGGTATAAATGATGCTTCTATGTATGTTACAGGGTGTTGTTTGTTTTCTATGTTATAAAATTAAAACAAAAAAAAATTTTATATTGTTCCCCCCCCCCCAAGTATATTCTTAGTCAACATTTACTACACTTGCGTTCTTCGAGTTGATTATTGGCATTTTTTTTTATTTAACTCTCGGTTATATAACATAAATCAGAGATTTTATTCTCATCACATTTTATATTTTTAATATTTTTTTTATTTATTATTTTTATATTTTATTGATATTAGATTAAATTATTAGAATTTTTATGGATAAAGCAGAAAGTTATTAATTGATTCTTTCGGTTCATGGAGTAAAATCAATGGTTATCAACCAAAAGAAAAAATTTTTTATGTACCCTCCATTTCATTTTTTGTTTCTTAGTATAAAACGAAAAAATTTAAACAAAATAAAAAAAATCTGATATTTTAGTATTATCATATTTAATTTTTTTATTTATATTTTGTTATTATTATATTAAATTATGACTATTATCGCCAACTAAGCATGAAATTAATACTTAATTCTTTCAGTTTGTGGTGTAAAATGGATGGTTATCTACCATAAGAAAAATTTTTTTGTAAAAACAATTACTGGTATTCTGAGGGGTATTCCATACCCCCCAGACCCCCCGGTTTAAAACATTGAAAATTTGTATGTATCCTCCATTTTATTTTCTGTTTGTTAGTATAAAACAAAAAAATTTAAACAAAATAAAAAAAATCTGATATTTTAGTATTATCATATTTAATTTTTTTATTTATATTTTTTTAATATTATATTAAATTATGACTATTACCGCCAACTAAGCAGTAAATTAATACTTAATTCTTTCAGTTTGTGGTATAAAAGGAATGGTTATCTACCATAACAAGAGGTTTTTGTAAAACTTATTGCTGATGTACTGAGGGGTATTCTATACCCCCAGACTCCCGGTTTGCAAAACTGAAGATTTCTATGTATGCTCCTGTGTATGGTACACAACGTTTTCGGTTTCTTATGTTATGAAAACTTGATACAAAAAAAATTAAATTAGATCATATTTTATATTCTTTTATTTTATTACTATTATTATTATTATTATATTAAATTATTATTATTATTGAAATTAAGCAGTAACTCTTCTCGTTTCTTGGTGTAAAATGAATGATTATCTACCATAACAAGAGTTTTCTTGGAAAAATAATTATTGGTATACTAAAGAGTATTTTATACCCCCCAGACCCTCCGGTTTGAAAAATTAAAGATTTGTATGTACCTTCCTGTGTATGGAATACAGCGTTTTTTGTTTCTTATTATAAAACAAAATAATTTAAACGAAATAAAAAATAATTCAGATATTTCATTATTATTATATTTTAATAATTTTATATAGTAGTTTTTTATTATTATTTTAAATTATTATTATTATCATCAATTAAGCAGAAAGTTACTACTTAACTCTTTTGTTTTTTGGTGTAAAATAAATGATTATCTACCATAACAAGAGTGTTTTTAGAAAAATAATTAATGGTATACCGAAAGATATTTCATACCTCCAAACCCCCCGGTTTAAAAAGCTGTAAATTTGTATGTAACCTTCTGTGTTTAGTACGCAGCGGTTTTGGTTTCTTATATTATAAAAACTTTAACAAAATATTGAATTAGATATTTTATTAATATCATATTTAATATTTTTTTAATATAATATATTAAATTATTATTATTATCACTAATTAAGCAATAATTTACTACTCAATTATTTTGACTCGGGGTATAAAGTGGATGGTTAACTACTATAATATAAGAGATTTTTTGTAAAAATTATTGCAGGTATACTGAGGGATATTCCATACCTCCCAGACTCTCCGCTTTAAAAAACTGAAGATTTGTATGTGTAGGTATTATGCTCCTATGTATCAAAAACAGCGTTTTTATTTCCTGTTATAAAAATTTAAACAAAACAAAAAATACATCAAATATTTTATTATCATCATATTTAGTTTATATATTCTTGTTTATTTTCTTATTTTATTATTATTATATTAAAATATTATTATCGTCAGTTAATCAGTAAGTTTCTTCTAAACTCTTTTGGTTTGTTGGTGTGAAATAAATAGTTATATACCATAAAAAAAGTTTTTTTGGAAAAAAAATATCTGGTATACTAAAGGTTACTTCATACCCCCCAGAGCACCGGTCTAAAAAACTGAAGTTTTGTATATATTTTCTTGTGTATGGTACACAGTGTTTATTTTTTCTTAAAATTAAATTAAATATTTCATTATTATTATATTTTATATTAAATTAATATTATTACTAATTTTACTACTTTACTCTTTCGTTTTTTGGTGTAAAATGAATAATTATTATCTACTATAACAAAGATTTTGTTTTGTAAAAATAATTGCTGGAGTACTGACGGGTATTCCATACCCCCCCAGACCTCCCGGTTTAAAAACCTGAAGGTTTGTATGTATGCTATGGTCCTGTCTATGGTACCCAGCGTTTTTAGTTTATGTTAGATATTATTTCATTAATATCATATTTTTATATTATTTTATTTTATTATTTTTATATTAAATTATTACTATTACCGCCAATCAAGCACAAAGTTCCTACCTAATTCTTTCGGTTTGTGATGTAAAATGCATGGTAATCTTCCATAACATCAGTTTTTGCAAAAAAAATTATTAGTATACTGTGGGATTTACCCCCCCCCCCCAGGTTTCAAAAACTAAAGATTTTTATGTATTTTATGTTATTAGTTTATTTTTAGTTAAATCGAACGCTTTCGCTGTTTTAGTGCAAATACATATATCGCTTCATTATGCACCGGGGGGTCTGGAGGTATAGAATACCTCCCAATAATGCACAAATTGTGTATACCACAGCTTTTTTTGTTTATTTGAACAATAAAATTTTATTTTTACATAAAAATGTACATTTTTTATATTTTTTGTTTTATTATTTTCTCATTTTATTATTACTATATTAAATTATTATTATTATTATCATCACCAATTAAGCAGCAGTAAAATTGCTGGTTAACTACCACAACAATTTTCCTCAGATCCATGGGTTTGAAGAACTGAAAATTTGGATGTATGCTACTAATTCATTTAAACTCTTTCTTTTTTCCAGACAAATACATTTAAATCTGACTGTAGTACGCACCGGGAGGTCTGGAGGTATGACACTGTGTTTTTTGGTTTTTGTGTTATAAAAACTAATGTAATATTTTTTTAAATTAAAAATTAAAAAAAACAAAAATCAGAGAAAAATTAAACAAAAAAAATACTATTAAACTGGGGGGGGGGGGGGGGAAATAACCCCCAGACTTTTCAATTTCAGAAACTGAAGGTTTGTATGTATGTTTGTAATTTATTTTCTACAAAACGTAACTAATTTCTAAAATATACCCCATCATTAATCGTCAAATGTTTTATTATTCCCCCCCCCCAATAATTTTGGCTAGATTCGTTCTTGAACTGACTTCATTACGATTGTCTCTGAACTCAGATGTTAATTACTAGCATTATTTATTTTAGTGAATAAGTATATATCGGGTTTGCTCTGTAGTCCTGCGGAAAATTAAGAAAATCTAAAAGAAAGTCGAACGGTCAAAATGGGCGTGGCCGTGGCTTAAAAATATAAAAATCGTCAAAAACCCAAATTTATTATTTGGGTTACAAATTTTTTTGATGATGTACTTCAAAATATTTTTCCCTTTTTATAGAAAACAAAGGTTAGGTTAGGTTAGGTTAAAGCATAGAGAGAAAATACGCTGGTTTCGCTGGGCGCCAAGTAAAATTACTAAAACTATACAAGACAAAGAAAGCAACTGCAGTAGCATATTTTTAAATTTTAAAATATGACAAAAATACAAAATGTTTAACATAAAGGAAGTAAAGTAAGCCATCTAAGCTGACAGTCCAATTCAGCAGTTTCTAAAACAGAATGTTATAATCTGTCAATCTAAGAAAAGAAAATTTTACAAATGACTCTTAATTTCAAACTTGGATACGAGTACAGAGTAAAATAATTTTTTTTTAATACGGTTACACTAACTTACACATAAAATGCAATTATTATTGGAAGTGGAAAATGCGGATTACCCTAACGCACGCCGCTGCATTTGTATTAGTACATCTGTAAACAGCTTTACACAATTAAAAGTTGAAAAAGTTCCAAGCATATTATTCGAAACCTTTTATATTTCAATTTAATAATAACAATCTTCACGCCTGTCAAAAAAGGCGTGACGCAAGTCCCAAATAATAGATTTTATAAATTTATCAATAACAAATGTCGGGACCACGGACAAAAAAATGTTTGTAAATGGAAACTACAGAATATTTAAAATAAACTTATTGTTTAGATTTTTTATTTTATTTTAATACCCAACTATTAGATACATTAATTATAAGTTTAAAATGCTCGACCCTTTCAGCGACAACAAAGGCTCGGACAATACAAGAAGAGTTCCATTTACCCGCCTATGAAATTACGAAATAAAAGAAAAATTTTTGAATAGCGATCAATCATCGTCGCAACACAAATATCTGATAGATACGCTGACGTATTTGTTTTCATTTTATATTTAAATGTTGTTTATATTTTGTATTATTTTTTTAGATGCAAATGTACCGAATAAATTTACAACTTTTACCTTATCATCGTTTTTCAATTTATCATTAAAATAAAAAATGTTTTTTGCGTTGAATTAAATTTCTTTGCGGAAAATAAAATTTTATAAGATTTTCCCTCGGGTCATTCTATCGAGACACAATGCCAAGCAATAAGGGTGGACTGGCGCCATTTCATAAAGACTTCTATTGGAAAATACTGAAAAAAAATTTAAGTTTATGAAAAATTAATTCACTTAAAGAAGCCTAAAATATTATTGTGAATTGCATTTAAACAAATTTATTCTTAATGCATTTTTAAAGACAATTAAAGAATTTTTAACTCGAATATTACACGCGAATTATTCGATTTTGGGGTAACTCAAAACCCTCGGTTTTAACTGATAGTTGTGGCCGTTCCTGGGGGGTATTCCATACCCCCCAGACCCCCCGGTTTAAAAAAGACAAAAAATTGTCTTCGTATTCATTTAAAAAAATTATTGAGAAAGCTACTCTGACAACCCATCGCCGGCAGTAAAGTAAAACAATTGCTTTCACAAAAAAATTAATCTTAGAAAGCTTCAACTGACAAAAGCGGCAAAAAGCTTACAATATTTATTTATTAATAATTTGATCGTTTTTTTTGAGAAAGAAGGTAGTGGTTTTATGGCTCGGGAACGGAAATTAATTATCCGATTGGTTTATTTTAAATTACCTACCTAATGCAAACAAATACTGTAGTGCGGTGTTTAGGCCGCACAAAATAAGCAACCAAGCTGCATACTAATTCAGTTGCATTGTATTCACTAATTGGAAAATCAGGTGAAGACTACCGTTTACACGCTGCTGGTTCACAGTGCATTTTTTTAACAATGTTTTTTTTTGGTATTAAGAAAATTTTATTTAATTATTTCAATTTATATAAATATTAATTAAATTTATTTTGATGACTGAACCGCCACTGTTTTTTCATCTTGTCTTATTATAATTTGACCCCCCCCCCTCCCTCGGAGTATAATGTATTTTAAAAGAATAAATGATTAAACACTGAATACTTATATACAAAATCTCGTTTTGTTTTAAACCAGGGGGTCTGGGGGGTATGGAATACCCCTCAGTACGTTACTAAATTATGTTTGATAGAAACTCCATCCCCCATACCCCCTATACCCCCCATAGCCCCTATACCTCCCAGACCCACCGGGCTAAAACAGTTTAATTTATGTACCCTTTAGTCTTAAATTTTCTTTGTAATCATTTGAAATATTTATTAATAATTCTATTCTAATTGGTTTAAAAAACAAGTAAATATTTATTTAATTATGACTTACAAGTTTTTTTAAGAGAAAAAGTAGTAGAGCTTTTACTACTCGGAAACAAAAATTCTTGAACCATCAGAATTAATTATCCGATTGTTTACCGAAGATACCAAGAAACTTCTAGGTCGGTGCGGTATTTAGGCCGCGCAACGTAAACAAACAACATTAACCCTAATCAAGTTCTACTGTGTCTACACAGAGAAGGTCAGGACTAAAAACTTAATATAAAAAATTAAAATATTAATTGAATTTAATTATTTTAAATTATATATTAATTTAATTTATTTTAATGGCTGAACCGCCACTGTACTGTCATCTTGTCAGATTATAACTTGAACCTTAGGGCCGTTTATAAAATACGTGACTCAAAATTTTTTTTACCCCTCACCGCTTTCTTCGAAAAAAAAAATTCTTTTCTTAAGAACCCCAAAACATTTGTTTATTTTGATTATTTTCATAACTCAAAAATGCGGAACTTCCCAAGTTCGACCAAATAATTCTTTTATATTTAAGTTCTCCGAAGAATTTGTTTATTTTGATTATTTTCTTGGAATCGTCAAAAATGCGGAACTTTCCAAGTTCCACGAAAAAATTCTTTTTTATTTAAGTTCTCCGAAGAATTTGTTTATTTTGATTATTTTCTTGGAATCGTCAAAAATGCGGAACTTTCCAAGTTCCACAAAAAAATTCTTTTTTATTTAAGTTCTCCGAAAAATTTGTTTATTTTGATTATTTTCTTAGAATCGTCAAAAATGCGGAACTTCCCAAGTTCCACCAAAAAATTCTTTTTTATTTAAGTTCTCCGAAAAATTTGTTTATTTTGATTATTTTCTTAGAATCGTCAAAAATGCGGAACTTTCCAAGTTCCACGAAAAAATTCTGTTTTATTTATTAAGTTCTCCGAAAAATTTGTTTATTTTGATTAGTTTCTTAGAATCGTCAAAAATGCGGAACTTCCCAAGTTCCACGAAAAAATTCTTTTATATTTAAGTTTTCCGAAAAATTTGTTTATTTTGATTATTTTCTTAGAATCGTCAAAAATGCCGAACTCTCCAAGTTCTACGAAAAATTTTTTTTATATTTAAGTTCTCCGAAGAACTTGTTTATTTTGATTATTTTCTTAGAATCGTCAAAAATGCGGAACTTTCCAAGTTCCACGAAAAAATTCTGTTTTATTTACTAAGTTCTCCGAAAAATTTGTTTATTTTGATTAGTTTCTTAGAATCGTCAAAAATGCGGAACTTCCCAAGTTCCACGAAAAAATTCTTTTATATTTAAGTTCTCCGAAGAATTTGTTTATTTTGATTATTTTCTTGGAATCGTCAAAAATGCGGAACTTTCCAAGAATTCTTATGAAATCTTTGAAATTCCTATAGAATTTTCGAGAAATTAATGGAATTTCTTACATTCTATTAAAATTTTGGAAATTTGTTTGGAATTTTTTGCATATTAAGTTAACGATTAATATCATTAAAAAGACCAGCGCGGATTTCAGGCCGCACAACTTAGGCAATCAGATTATATATAAAATTTCATGTTTTTACGTATGTAACTCCACTTAAATTGGTTTATTTTAAGTTACCTCTCCACCACCACAGTATAATCAGTGCGGCCTTCAGGCCGCACAGCTTTAGACAATTTGCTTAAAATGTCGTGTTTCGAAACCCTAAAGCCATTAATTCATTTATTTTGTAAATTATTTTAAAGTTTAATTTTGTTTTATTATTTATTTATTTATTATATTGTGTATAAAAAATGTTTGTTAAAATTATTTGCTATGTAAATAAGGTGGGGAGAACGAAAAATATAAAGTGAAGAGAGTGGGACTTGAAAGTTGGAAGTAAAAGACTTGGGCTGACGCCTTCACGTCGAGTAGACTAGCCGACGAACATCATTCCCGCAATAAAAATTGTTAATTGTTTTTTTGAAAATTATTAAAATAAGTTAAGCTGAGTTGATGTTTTTGTTTAAATTAATTGTGGTAAAGTGCAAATTGTTAAATAAACAAGGAAAAGTTGAAGAATTTGTCACAGATTTAGTCGATGCGTAAAAATTAAATCGCAACAAATTTGTTTGTCCAGTCGTTGGCAGATGTGAAACTCATGTGCGCTTGCAAGGCCACAGATTACACAGATAAGAAAAGTTTAGCATTTTTAATTTTTAATTTACGATTTAAAAAAACAACTTAAAAAAAGCTCATAGCTATAAAATAATCTGTGTTACCTCAGCAATTTTCACAAGAGGGTGAAAATGCATAAATTTGTCCAGTTGGGGGCAAAGCAATATATTGCGAAGCCTCCCTGTATAATTTTTGTAAAAAAGTTTTAATTAACAAATATTCCAATTTTTATCATTTTCTCGTGAGTTCGAGTGGAGGGCATACAAATATTTGTGAGCATGAGACTCTTAATTTCAAATGTTAATTTAATTTTGTATTGTTTAAAATTTAGTTATTTTCAAATTCTAAATGTGCAATAAATTTTCTTGTATTGTTAAAATGTTAGTTACCTTATATGGTATTGTAATTACTTGACTGCTCACAGCTGGCCGCCCCGTCAAACAAATTCGTTGTAAAATAACTTCACAAACAACCAAAAACTTCCAAATCTTCCAAATTTTTATCTCTTAATACTTCACTTCAATTAATAAAAAATCCCTTCAGTTTAAATCAAATTACTTTTTTATTAAAATCATCCAAATAATTAAGTTAATTTTGCAGTAAACATAAATTTTGCGACTGGCCGTGTCGGCCATTTTGGCATGAAGTCCCTTTTTTCTTACTTACATCCAGCACGATTGCCAACATAATCTTATTTACAAAAATTTTTATCTACAGTATGTTACAAATTTAAACATAAAATATAAAGCAAACTTCAAAATAATTTACAAAATAAATAAAACAAAGATTTTAAAATATATCTTTACATACGTATCTCAGCTCTAATTGGTTTATTTAAGTTAACACCTTCTCTTTGAATAAGATCAGTGCGGCCTTCAGGCCGCACAACTTAGTTTACCTAGATTTTATCTATATTACTTAAATTTTTGGCACAAAGCCTCTCTTTTCTTACTTACATCCAGCACGGTTGCCAACATAATCTTATTTACGAAAATTTTTATCTACAGTATGTTAGAAAATTAAAATTGAAATAAAACAAACTTTAAAATAATTTCCAAAATAAATAAAGCAAGAATTTTAACGTTTCAGAACACAACAATATAAAAAATATGTCTTTACGTACGTAACTTAGCTCTAATTGGTTTATTTTAAGTTAACACCTTCCCCTTAAATAAGATCAGTGCGGCCTTCAGGCCGCACAACCTAGATAATCTAGATTTTATCTATATTACTTAAATTTTTGGCATGAAGCTACTCTTTTCTTACTTACATCCAACACGGTTGCCAACATAATCTTATTTACAAAAATTTTTATCTACAGTATGTTGAAAATTAAAATTAAAATAAAACAAACTTCAAAATAATTTTCAAAATAATTAAAACAAGGATTTTAACGTTTCAGAACACAACAATATAAAAGATATGTCTTTACGTACGTAACTTAGCTCTAATTGGTTTATTTTAAGTTAACACCTTCCCTTTAAATAAGATCAGTGCGGCCCTCAGGCCGCACAACCTAGTTATTCTAGATTTTAACTATATTATTTAAATATGTATCAGTGCTACTTTTTCTCAGCAGGTGCCGTGGTATGGATTCCGCGTTAATAATAATAGGGCCATTTAATGTGAACTTTTTTTTTATTTTGGCTTGACCGACTCTAAACAGCTCGGAAGCTAATTACAGAGAGTGTGTGTAACGTAACATCGAGATGACGAGAGTGCTTCAAGAAGCAACGGGACCTACAGCTAACGTGGAAGCCAAACCACGACGGATGCGTTTTGTGCAACTCTGCAAGAACGCCACTTAATCGACCGGCAGCAAACTATCGAGGTCACACAGGTCTACACGCGGACACTGCTTCGTTTATGTGTCGGAAGAGTTCTTGCAGACCAACTAAATTTCAGCCTGGACTAAGGATCGAACTCATGCTTCTCAAGCAAGAGTCGTCCTTGGGGCTTACTGTCTCCGTTCTATTGAGGACTTCTATCTAACAGATAGAAAATTAAGACCCGGTTTTCGACCGGTCGACCGGAATGGTTTGTTACTTTTATTTTAAATTGCATTTTGTTAATTATAACCTTGATGAAGACTTGGTGACGGCTTCTTTTAGATACCTCGATGGTTTGCCATTGCCTGCTAAGGGAAAACGTTCACAATAAAATTTTTACTCTGGACGGGATCGAACCGAGAGTTTCGGCTTAGCAGTTGACGCACATAAGCATGAGGCTATGACCGTCTTTGAATTACAACCTAATTTTACTTAAAATCAGAGATTTATACTTTTTTAAACCTGATTTAAACGTAACAATTACCCCGAATAAGCTGTGTAAGCGTGTCTTTCTGTTTAGAGATGATATTATTCACTTTAACCCGATAATTGACTCGATGACTATGGCGCAGAATATTACCTATAACTTAACGTGGAATGCGAACCACGGAGGAAGTAGCACAGACAAATTTTCCTGCTTTTGACAAGCTAACGCTTTTGGTGTTAATGTCCAGGGATCTAGAAATCAAATAACAGATGACCGCTTATAACAGAAGATTTAGCTAAAATTTATGAGGGGGGGGGGGTCATAATTAAATATTTATTATATTGTCGTATTTCGAAACGTAAGAATCAATATTTTATTTGTTTTGTAAATTATTTTGAAGTTTGTTTTGTTTTTATTGTAAGTATTTATTTGTAAGTAGGCTGGACATAAAATTTTAATTGTAAATAATTAGGTTAGCAATAGAAATAAGTAGGAGAGTGTTCAGCAAAGTTAGCCTTGGTAAGACACCCTGTGCGTTGGCTAACGGTGGGAGTGTTATTCTCCGCTATGATAAGTTTAATTTTGATAAATTTTAATATTAATAAAAATAAAAGTGAATTAATTTAAATGGAGAGTTTTTTTTTAAGTTGTTTGTTGAAATTTTACCACGACAGAATTTGTTTCACGGGCGCGAGCAGCTGTGGGTCGTACGTGCAAGCCCGATACATAAAGTAACAAAAAATTTTATGCAATCCAACGTTTAAGAATTGAAAATTGAAATAAAGTTATAACAATACGAAAATTTATATTTAAAATACTAATGAAGAGTCTCATTGCTCAAATTAAAGATGTATGCCAACCCAGGGAAAATATTTCTGAATTGAGAAAATTTGACAAATTTTAATAGCTGGGGGCATAGTTCATTTTAAAATTTTCAGCAATTTAATGTATTTTACAGGTGGTTTTAACGTTTGAAGAGTCAGGAGAGGAGTAAATTACCGAGTATCTAAATAGGCGGGGCTAACAATAGAAACCAGCCAATACCGTGTTAGTATTACATTTTTACGGCTTTTTAGTCCTTTTTAGCAAAATTGCAAATAATTTATACAATTTTACGTTTTCAACTGGCATAATTTCATTAAAATATTTCAAATGCTGGTCCGAGTTTATCGTACTCTTCCCTTATAAAAATATTATAATTTTCCTCTTTGACGGAGGAAGAAAAGCAAAAAATTGCCAGTAAATATTGCGAAGTTGAAATTGAATATGGAAAATGTCGGATTCAAAAATCAAAATTGAATAAACGTGTAAAATTAAAATTGTGCGAACGATTATCTCGCGATTTTCTGAAAAAACATTGATAAACGATACGAAGCTTTTGCTTTACTTTGAAATTTGATATAAAAGAAAATAACGATTACGTCTCGTCAGACGATGCTTTTCATCCACTACAGAATAAATTTGTATATGAATTGGTATTCAGAATTAAGACTCTAAATATTGGCGCATTTTCACAATGAAATGCAGATTAACTTGATATTTAAGCATTTACATAGGTTGATTAATTTTGTTAACAAATTTATCAAGCGAATTCAAAATCCGTGCCAAGTAAGATAAAGTTACCTCATCTCGAGCTATTTACAGATTTTCGTTAAAGCTCTTGAGTGGCTTTAAATAAAAGCCAAGCCTCATCCTTTGAAAATCTTTGGAAGGGAACAAAATTGCATAGGGAGAAACTGAAATTATAGTTCGTTTATACAATTTCCTGAATTATTTCATGCAACAATCGACATAATTGTACCGCAACCTGCAACATTGAACAGAAGTTTTGACCGACTGCGAACTTTTTAACTGGAGAGCAACAACATCCAAGTTAATAAGGAGTAAGTCAAGATTACCGGAAACTTTTATAGCGCTTTAGAAGCAAACTAGAAAGTTTTACTTGTTTAGCTTTTATCATTATCTATTACAATGAACTTTTATACATTGTTAACTTTACAATTTACCGGCGGACTCGTAGAAGAATAAAATTATGAAACCTGTCCAATAAAAGTAATGAGAAATGGTTAACATTTTATAAGTCGCTTCCTATTATTCCACTCCAATAATTTCTTGTAAATATACAAGCGTGCAGCTTTATGATATCATATCTTTTCAGCTATTGCTGGTATTCGAGGGCGGCTACAATCAATCACAGTGAGATGAGCTTCCAGTTAACCTAATCTTGTCTCTTACCTTAGTGCGGTATGACCTCATCCTCATTTTATTTTTTAAAGTGATCTTCTAAGCTTTCTTGGTAATTTAAGATTAATACCCCCCCCCCTAACGTACACACACGCTCAAAACTAAACGTAATCAGATTTGTGTTGAGTTTTAAAGAGTAACAGATTATTTAGCTAATAAACGTCGGAGAACCCCCCCCCCCTCTATGTAATATTTTTAAAAGAATAAAGAATTCTTGTTTCTGCACAGAAGTCTTTGCTTATTGAAATCTGAAGTCTGAGAAATCAAACAATTTATATCCCAAATTTTAAATTAGTTTAATACTTCAGGAAAGATGATATTTCATAACTCCCCCCCCACCCGGCCTTCGGTGCGTGATATGTTTGAAAGAATAAAAGATTTCTATATACTAAAATCAATCTCAGATATCTAAACAACCTTAGCTCTCCGAAACCGAAGGTCTGTGGGTATGTAATACCGCTCAGTAGCTCACAAAAGCTCAGTAGCTTTTTAAAATATCCAAATTTTTCAATCATTTTTCAATAAACTTATTTTGTTTCATTTAAATAAAATAAATCAAAAACAATCGAACGCACGATTTAGCGCTACTGTTTCGTCATCTTGTCCGATTTTAACTTGACATACATACATACTATAAGCACATCTGATAGGTTAATTAACAAACTAACAACGATTTTTATTATAATTCATAAGTTTACTAATTTGAGTGGCTGTTCTGCCACTGGCCATTGTTTTATAGAACTTTAATCTGAAAATTTAAATTAACTAACCGACCAATAAGCAGCAGTAAATTATTTTGAATCAGAGCGGTATTATTCATTACGTCAAACTAAGCGAGTGTTTGCGCGAGATCTCTCAGAGAGTAAGAAGAACTACCTCAATTTTTTATAAACCGGAGATGCGTTACAAAAGAAATAACAGATAAACATAGCTTAAACATGCTGATATCACCTTCAAGTATTTTTAGGTTGGCAGTAAAAATTTACCAATCGGAATTTTGCAGTCGGAACTAACAAAGTGGCTGTTGAAATCCAGTACCATAGCCAGGTTTTGCTTTTGGGGGGGAAGGAGACCTTTTTTTTGACAAATACAGCTGTTCCTCCTCATCATAATAGAGAATTGTTTACTGTATAATCAGTGGAATTTTATACCCCCCAAGCCCCCCCGGTGTGTAATGTTTTTTAAAAGAATGAAAGATTCTTGTATATTAAAAATTAAAAAATGAATATACATAAAAACACCGATTTGTCTCAATCCGGGGGGTCTGGGGGTATGGAATACCCCCCAGCACACTACTAAATTGTGTTCAATAGGAACTTACCACTTATACTTCCAGACCTCCCAGTGTGTACTGCCGCTAGATACAAATACAATTGGAATTTGTATTCTATTTGGAAATACTAAAAAAAATTCAAAAAACGAACTTTACAGTACTCGTATATGATGTGTAACATCTGACATATCACCTTGGTAGTAAGCAACATTATTATTTGAAATAATTAATAATTATAAATCATTTAAAATCGCGAAATAGGTGGAACAGCATTACGTTACCAGTAACCGTAACCCCAATCTGTAACAGATAATACGAATTAAAACAATATTATTAGATGAACCCTCACAGCGTATTGCATTATGTGCTGGTAACATAATTACATCATCCCCTATAAGCGAGTGAAAAGATGTTACACATCAAAAAATTTAAAGTTTGTAAAAAATTACTTCAGTGAGTTTATTTAAGAAGGCCTAAAAAAGAGAGAAAATGTTCAGCCTCGGCATAATAATTCGTTATTATAGATCGGATTTAAATATATTTATTCTTAATACTTTTTTATAGGCGATTAAAAAATTTTTTAACTCGAATATTACACGCAAATTTTTCAATTGTTTGGGTTGTAGGTATTTCAGAGTAACCCAAAACCACCGGTCCGTAACAGTTGAATGATTAAAAAATTTTGCTTTTCAACTGATAGTTGTGACCATTCCTGAGGGGTATTCCATACCCCCCAGACCCCCCGGTCTAGAAGAAGTTTAGTTTATGCGCCTTTTAGTCTTAAATTTTCCTTGTAATCATTTGAAGAAACTATTGAAAATGCTACTCTGACCACCAACCGCCGCCGGCAGTAAAGTGAAACAATTGCTTTAGTTAGTGGCCAAAAACTTACGATATTTATTTATTAATGATTTGAACGTTTTTTTGAGAAAAATAGTAGTAGAGGTTTTATTGCTTGGAAACTGATTGGTTTATTTAAAATTACCTACCTAATACAAACAAATACTGTAGGGCGGTATTTAGGCCGCACAAAATGAGCAACCAAGTTGCATACCAATTCAGTTGCTTTGTATTCACTAATTGAATAATTAGGGTGGCGACCGCACTTCTTAGTTAACATATAAAGAATACTAAGTGAAGACTACCGTTTCTACGCTGGTTTACAATGCATTTTTTTAACAATGGTTTCTTTTTTGGTATTAAGAAAATTTTATTTAATTATTTTAATTTATATAAATATTAATTAAATTTATTTTGATGACTGAACCGCCACTGTTTTGTCATCTTGTCTCATTATAATTTGACTCCCCCCCCCCACGGAGTGTACATAAAAGATTAAATACTGAATACTTATATACAAAATCCCATTTTGATTTAAACCGGGGGGTCTGGGGGGTATGGAATACCCCTCAGTACGTTATTAAATTGTGTTTGATAGAAACTCCATCCCCCATACTCCCAGACCTCCCAGTATGTACTGCCTCTAAATGAGACAAATGCATTTGTTCCGAAACATTAAAAACAATCAAATCAATCACAAATCAGTACATAAACTTTGTGTTTCTGAAAAAAGAGGCTTGAGAACATACCTCTCCTCCTCTGCCCTTCCCTAACTGTTTTGCTTTGTTTGTTTTAAACCGGGGAGTCTGGGGGGTATGGAATACCCCTCAGTACGTTATTAAATTATGTTTAATAGAAACTCTATCTTCTATACTCCCAGACCTCCCAGTATGTACTGCCTGTAAATAAAGCAAATGCATTTGTTCTGAAACATTAAAAACAATAAAATCAATCACAAATCAGCACACAAACTTTGTGTTTCTGAAACAAGAAGCTTAGAAACATACCCCCCCCCTAACAGTGTTTCCAAGCAGCTGAGAGAGTCATTTGGCAAATAATAATAATAATTATTATGTATTAAAATTATAAATAAATTTAATTCTTTTTTTTGGAAGTGCGAAGCCTTATTGTACTTCCAGTACCAACCGCCACCGCTGATAAAATATTTGCTTTACACCGAATTCCATTTAAAAGACATTAAAACTTCTATCAAGGTAATACCTTGATCCTAATGACGTAAAATGATTTTTTAGTGATACTCAAAGCAACTACACCGTGAATTAAAAAAAATCTTAATGCTAAATATTTATTTACTAATGGTATGCTTGAAATGTAAGCCTCGTTCAAACCGCTACAGTCAAAAATAAGATTTGAAAAACCGATTAAAAAATTTGGCGGAGGGGGATGGAACAAAAAATATATTGTGGTGTTTTGAAAACCATAAAACTGTTAATTATTTATGTTGTAAATTAAATGAAAAAATTGATAAAAACACGAGTGATATAAAACAAGATATCCAACATTTGAACAAAAATATAAATGACAAAATAGATAAAAATACGAATCAATTAGAAAAAATTGAGAAAAACTACAAAAATTTTTAAAAGATTATTTGAAAAATTATTTGATTTAATTTGAAAGTTTATTTTGAAAACATTATTTAACGAAAAAACAAATTTATTTTGATTAACAATTGTATTGTGAAGAAAATTTGATTTATTTATGTAATTATTGATTATTTTAGAAAGTATTTAAAATTTTATTTGTCGAAGCACAACAACTTGGTAATGTTTAATTGCAAACACTTTGCGTTTACAACAAAAATTAAGGGGGTAAAATGTCGTGTTTCGAAAACCATAAAAACGTTAATTATTTATGTTGTAAATTATTTTAAAGTTTAAATTTGTTTTATTATTTGTTTGTATCATATTATGTAAAATAGTTAAATTATTTGCTGTATAAACAAGGTGGGATCGTAAAAATAAGGTGGCGAAAAGAGGGTGTTGAAGCTAGATACCAGAGAGCTTGCGGCAAGCAAGCCGATGAGAGTGTTATTTCCCAGCAACGTAAATTTTTTAATTATAAATTTGATTTTTGATGATAAAAATAATAATAAAAGTAATTTTAAATTTGATTAAAGTTGTTTTAATGGTGGTGAAGTGCAAGTTGTTAAAGAATTTGGAAATTTGGAAGAAATTGTGATAATTTTGGTTATTTGTCAAAATAAATGGACAAACGAATTTGTTAGGCGGATTGCCCCCAGCTGCAATACCACATGCAAAGACAACGACCATACCACATTGCAAGGTAACAAATTTTACAACAAAAATTTACAATTTAACATCAACTACGAGAGTCTTTTGTTATTAAATAATGGATGTATCCTGGCGAAATATTTTGGATTAAGAAAAATTTAATAAATTTGTAAAGACGGGGTCACTCAATATAAAATACCTAGTTGGGGCACTGCACCTGATGCATCCAATGCAGAAAGTCTAAAATCAATTGTGTAACCGTTAAATTATTTTTAACGAGGGGGGGGGAGGTTTGTATTCAAATAAATCATTCCATATAATTTTTTAGAGCGATTGGTAGTTTACTCAGAAGCCATTCCTAAAAAATTAGTAATGCTAAATTTTGCTTTTTGGATCTCCCCTTTCCCCTTGTCACGCTGCGTCACATTCTCTAGACCTTTCCTATAAATATAACATCCCTATAAAACATTTATTAATAAAATATTAAAATAAAATCGATGAACTGCACAATGGTTACGTTTCTTTAAACTCTCCTCCCCTTTGTAACATTAAGCAGTACACTCTTGCTCTCGTTTGCAAACGTATTTTATGGGTGGCTACTTATATAATTTTTTTTAAATAAAATAATATTTTTTAAGAAAGTAGACTGATACTATCGAAAGCCGGATGTACACCATAGCTTTTGCAACAAAATCGAGTTAGTTTCTACGAAGATCAAGAGTTGCACACAAATATAACCCAAGTAATAGCTGCTAACATGTTAATTGTCCGTCAGTCAACGATCTGGGTGGCTGATAACTAGCTGTAATTTAAGTTGACTGTTTGGATTGAAACCATGACTTACACCCTAGCTTCCGCAACAAAATAGAGTTAGATCATACAAAGATTAAGGATTACATACAAATGTAATCCAATATCAGCCGCTAACCTGTTAATAGTCTGTCAGTCAACAATCTGGGTACCTGATAATTAGCTATAATTTAAGTAAGCTAATTCTAGCAAAACCACAACTTACACCCTAGTTTCCGCAACAAAATCTAGTTAGTTTATACAAAGATCAAGAGTTATACACAATAATATAATCCAACTATTAGCTGCTAATTGTTAATTGTTAACCAATCAACAATCTGAGTGGCTGATAACTAGCTGTAATTTAAGTAGATTGTTTGTGTTAAAACTATGGTTTACACCTAAGCTTCCACAACAAAATCGAGTTAGTTCATACGAAGATCAAGAATTACACACAAAATGACCCAAGTATTGGGTGCTAACCTGTTAATTGTCTCTCAGTTAACTATTTGAGTGGCTGATAACTAGCTATAATTTAAGTAGACTGTCTGGATTGAAACCATGACACACTCTAGTTTCCGCAACAAATTGAGTTAGTTTATACGAAGATCAAGAGTTATACACAATAATATAGTCGCTATTAGCTGCTAACCTGTTAATTGTTAACCAATCAACAATCTGAGTGGCCGATAACTAGCTGTAATTTAAGTAGAATGTATTGGAACCATGACTTATACTTAAGCTTCCACGACAAAATTGAGTTAGTTCATACGAAGATCAAAAGTTACACACAAAATAACACAAGTATTGGCTGCTAACCTGTTAATTGTCTCTCAGTTAATTATTTGGGTGGCCGATAACTAGCTATAATTTAAGTAGACTGTCTATTTTGGAACCATGACACACTCTAGTTTCTGCAACAATTATTCGAATATCAAGAGTTATACACAAGTTATAACCCAAGTATTAGCTGTTAATCCGTTAATTGTCTGTTAGTCAACGATCTGGGTGTCTGATAACTAGCTGCACTTTAAGTAGACTGTTTCTATTTGAACCATGACTTACAACCCTAGCTTCCGCAATAAAATTGAGTTAGTTAATACGAAGATCAGGAGTTACACACGTATAACCCAAGTATTAGTTGCTAATTGGCTGACAGTGAACGATCTGTGTGACTGAAAGCTAGCTGTAATTTAGCTTTGAATAGCTGTTTGCTAGTTAACTTTTGTTTCAGTGCTTGTCGAATTTAGTTTATACTGATTACGGTTTCAACATTTTGATTATCACATAATTTACGACAAATTGTAATTTTATTGAACAACTTTTCAACACAAACAAAAATATTGAAGTTTAAATTTGTAAACTTGAAAGGAATAAGGAAAAAATAAATTTTTCTACCCCACTGTTTATAAAAAGCATTCACATGGGACACACGGTTTACATCGACAGTTTTTCTCGCTTTCCAGACATTTTCTTAAACTTTTCGGTTTCAACCCAATACTTTATCAATTGAATTGCTTTTAAGAAATAATCTTAAAGATCGATTTATAAACAATTTCCTTTATTTTATTTCGACTTTTTTGTGATTTCTTGATTAAAATGGATTAAATTGTACTCTTTCAAATTAAATTCCAATTACTTTTTAAAAAGACGTGTCGCACGGAAAGTCATTTTTATTGCACTTTAGTTTGCTTTAAAATGCTGTCAACTTTATTATATTTCTAACGTCTAATCCTAACTCCGATTGTATAGTGACAATACTAGCAATTTACTACCCCATTAGCTAATTGACTGCTGACTTTGCCTTGTCCATTACAAATTTTGCTATCTCACTGTTAGTTTCTCGAGCGACATTTCAAGCACCAAAATAATTTCTGAATTACTTACCAGCTCATTTAATTACATTTTTAATTTTCAAATTACCCCGGATACAACATTTTTTAAATTACGTTTTTTAAGAAAAATTTACTGCTGGACATCAAAGAACAGCACTCAAAGAGATTCTCGGCAGGGAATCGTAATTTTTATGCACCTGCAGTGCCAGCCGCCACTTTAGGAAAGGAAAAAAAATTAATTCCTTTTACATATTATTTTCTACACATAAAACAGCATTTTTATTGTACGAACATTTTTTTAACTAAAAATAAAATTATTTTTTGATTAAGTTGTTGACGATTCGAAAACCTGTTTGAATTTAAATATTAATTATCTCCATGTTCACCGCAAGTTCTGTACCACGTACCACCCAGGGTTATTACACGATCAATAAAATGGAAAATTTAAAAGGCTTCCGGTATTTTTTAACAACTTGTCCATTAGGAACCACAAGAATCGTAATGTACATTCCGAGTGCTCGTCTAATTAAAAAAAATTATTTCTTTGTCTTGCTACCGGACTAGCAACCTACACAATTGGCAAAATCTCACATCTGAAACATTTTATTTAAATTTTCTTTGTAACACACATAATTGCTTGTTATTTCCTTTTTAAAGAGCGGTGAAATAATTTTTTTACGTTCAGTAACTTTTTAAATAAATATTACGGTCAAATATTTGAATTTTATTTTCCCTAAAACAGCATACGCCATCTATACTGCATTTATTGAAGTACACTTGTAAAAGCTTGAAAAGTAAATAAACAAATGCGGGAGACATAGCAATGAAGGTAACTACCCCCCCCCCTTGCCCCAATGATTTCAAAGATGATAATAATAAATACCAACAATTCCTATAAATTTTTTTAAAAATTTATCGTTTTTGATCGAAAAATATTTAATTAACTTCCCCCCCTCCCCCTCTCCTATAAACTTTGCTTCGATCAGTGGCGCAACAAGAAAACTAGAGACCGGATTTAATTTTTTAAACAACAAATTTTCATTTTCAAAAATTTACAGATTATTGCCTACGAACAAATCTCTCCTCTTAAGCAAATTTTTTAATAACAAAATAATATTGTTAGCATACTTTCTGTTAACGGTTTACCCCCCCCCCCACCTTCCCTCAAGAAACAAAACAAAAAACTGTAAAAAGCACTTAATTTAGTTAAATTTAAAAAATTTAATTTTTATAAATTAAAATGTTCAATTACCCCCCCCCCCCCACACCCATAAGAACTTTAACTGAATCCGCTCTGGCTTATTACTGTCAATGTAATAACATGAAAGTCTTTTAAGCACCTAACGTGAGATTGAAATTTTTTTTTAGAGCTTCTATCTTACCACGGCTCGCCCACACCGCAAACCTTGCAGAACTGCTGGTTATACCAGTGGTAATTATATTTATAAAATATAAATTTTATTTCAATTAACATTAACAATCTAATTTCAATTTTTTGATTTTTTAGATAGGTAAGCACGGTTTAAAACAGTGGTGGTAAACCTTTAACCAACGGATCAAACTCTGACCTACAAAGGCTTTTTCAATAACCCACACTTTGATTTGTTCTAATGTCGAATTTATAAAAAAAAAATATTTCCAAATGAGCGTTAAATACGAGTTTTAAACAAAAAACATGTGTCCCGAAGTACACAAACTGATTGCAATTAAAGTGATATTTAATTGGTGATGAGTGGCTTCACGCTTGGTACATTTTAAGAAAAACAGGTTTTTTTCAGAGCCCCAAAACTTCAAGAGGGATTTTATTTAATTTAGACAAACACAAAAATTTGTTTTGAGTGGATCCGAGATTGCCGTGGTTGCACTTGTCAAATTCGATCTTTTGCACCACCATACGCTCCGGTTCCCTCCGCTCCGGCCGCTCCAGCTCCGGCATTGTGACAAACGCTGTACAATTAAAAATTGTATTTTGTAATTGACCGGGAAGCTTAACAAGTCGATTACCGTTAAGTCGACCGGGTTAACTGCCATGTCGAGTTTGTCCCTTGAATTGCAAATTGCATAGAAAAAAGTTTCGTTTTGAAAAGGTTTGTCATCACTGGTCTAGAGCATCTCGCCTTCAATTTACCATTGTGTGGGTTAGGTTAGATTAACCTTTTTGTATAACAGATTATGAGGTGCTAACCTAAAACAAAAGAGAAGTTACGAGAAATTGACGATGCAGTGCGGCCTTCAGGCCGCACAGTCTGTTCAATCAAATTTTACATAATTTAGTTTAAACAGATAGAAGTTTTAGCAACAAATGCGTGTGCACTAATGCTGTGTTTTTTTAAAAACTAATGCCTAATCCTACAAAATTTTTGTTTTAATATGTTTAGAAAAGTGCCCTCTTTCCAATAGTGCATAAGAAAAAGTTCAAATCGTAGTGAGGATTAACTGATTGTAACCACTTCTAAAAAATGTTCGTCATCACTGATCTAGAACATTTCGCCGTCGACGTTTTGCCGTCGCCAATTCACCATTGTGTGGGTTAGGTTAGATTAACCTTTTTTTATAACAGATTATAAGGTGTTAACCTACAAGAAAAGAGAAGTTACAATAAATTGACGGATCAGTGCGGCCTTCAGGCCGGACAATCTGTTTAATTAAATTTTGCATAATTTATATTAAATTATGTTTAGTGTTCTCTTTCTAATGGTGCATAGAAAAAAGTTCAAATCGTGGTGAGGATTAACTGAGCCTAACCAAATAAAAAACAAAATTTGACCCACTTCTCAAAAATGTTCGTCATCACTGATCTAGAACATTTCGCTGTCACCGTTTTGCCGTCGCCAATTCAGCATTGTGTGGGTTAGGTTAGATTAACTTTTTTCTATAACAGATAATAAGGTGTTAACTTAAAACAAAAGAAAAGTTACAATAAATTAACGGATCAGTGCGGCCTTCAGGCCGCACAATCTGTTCACTCAAATTTCACATAATTTATTTTAAATTATGTTTTGTGTTCTCTTTCCAATGACACATAGGAAAAAGTTTAAATTGTGAAGAGAATTAACTGACCGTAACCAAACAAAAAACAAAATTTGACGCACTCCTCAAAAAGGTTTGTCATCACTGGTCTAGAACATTTCGCCGTCGCCGTTTTGCCGTCGCCAATTCACCATTGCGTGGGTTAGGTTAGATTAACTTTTTCTATAGCAGATTATAAGGTGTTAACCTGAAACAAAAGAGAAGTTACGAGAAATTTACGCGGCAGTGCGGCCTTCAGGCCGCACAACCTGTTTAATCAAATTTCACATCATTCACATCATTTAGCAACAAGCGTGTGTACACTAATGCCGTGTATCCGGTTGGGCTCCGCACAAAGTAAGAACTTTGTTTCTAACCTTCTTCCTTCGGAAAGCAATGGCAAACCACCGAAGATTAATTTAGTGTAATCTTAAAAGAAGATTTTCTTAAAATAAAGATGTTTGCGTCGCTTTCCTGTGATTCCGGTGCTTTAGAAGCGACTGATGGAATTTAAACAAGATATAAAAATTTTTCTAGCAGACAATAACGAAATTCCAAGTTTGCAAATTCTAGGTTTTAAACCAGATTTAACCATTAATTAAAACGTTTTGTCTAAATTTGTGCTATTGCGCCCAGTCCCATTTAAATCAATGCCTTTAGTTTAAATTTTATGGCAAACAAATCATAAACAACATTGAAACATGTCATTCGACATTTTTAATTTCGTAAATTTTACACACGCTGGTAACGGTTGACATAAGGTCTACACTCTAAAGCTTTCCTCTCAGAAAAAGAAGCTTATCCACTACCTGGATGTTTTCTGGAGATTTCAAGTTTTTCGGTTAATTTTCTTCAACTTCAGATGTGTTAAATTTTATAGAATCAAACTATTATTATAAATAAAAAAATAACTTAAAAAATGAATATACCACAATAAATACTTAAAAATTTCATTTTTTTATTATTTTCAAATTTAATTTTCGAATTAATTAGATGGCGCAGTGCGTCTCCACTTTACATCTTATAGTATAGGTTAAAGATTCATTTTTATTTATTTAACTTAAAAATTTCAGTCAGACACGTGACATGTTTAGTGTTTGGTTATTTGGTAAGCACACACATTCATTTTTAAGGTAAAATAAATTTCTCGATTTTTTATTTGTTAATTTTTTCAATTTTGTTAAGTATATTTTCTCTTGTTTCGCATTATTTTTACGTTTTTCTTATGTAAGTACCACTGATGATCAATAATAATTGTGAAATAAGGGCCTTTATATCGTATTACAAACTTTTTATTATTTCTATAGTAACGTAATTTTTCAGATTTCTATTTCATGTTTATTCAAATATTCTAGGTCCTAACCTGTTAAATGTGAATTATTGTCATTTTTTAGTGTATTTTAAATATTATGCTTCTATGTAAGTATGTATTCTTTACTAAACAGTTAAAATTTTTTATATTAACATTTGTTTGGTTTGATTATTTATTTTATTATTATTATTATTATTATTACAAAACCTTGATGAAAATTGCATTTTGCTTCTGGATATTTCGCTTCCGGATAATTCGCTTCCGAAAATTTCGCTAATAAGATGTTTTGCTGCAATTTTTGATTTCTTATTCAACAAATTTTTAAAACGAAAAAGTGAAATTTTCTTCTTTTTCATGTGCCATATCCGGTTCCCCTGACTTTGGCGACCTCTCTCCTAAGTGTGTGTTGTGCGTTTGAAGTATTATCACACACATAGGGGACCTACTGCTTAACGCGGGCTCCAAACCGCGGAAAGTGTATACACTTCATCTCCAGAGAGGATGTACCAGGCATATTACATCTCGGTGGTTTGCCATTGTCTTCCGAGAGGAGACGGTCAGAACAAAGTTTTTACTGAGCCCGGAGTCGAACCAGGCATTCGGCATTAGCAGCAACGCACTTAACCGCTTTAGCTAACGACAGACCGTGAAATTTTAAAAGCGAAAAATCCAGAGCGAATTATACTGAAGCGAAACGCTCCGTAGCGAATTGTACGTTCACCCGCTGTGACTAAAATTTACTATAACAGATTTTAATACAATTTTTTTTAAGAAATACAATAAATTTCATGGCAAAAAAATCGTGAACGATATTGGAACAAGTCATTCGACATTTTTAATTTTCTAAATTATTTTCAGATTAAATTGTTGAAGTTTAAGATCGAAAGTTAAAGAGAGCACATAAGTTCAAACTGTTATGTTAGTTATTTTAAATTAATTTGAAAAAACACAAATCTGTTATTTACAAGGTAAGTAACAATAAGGGTCGATAATAATTAAATTAAACTAAATGTAGCATTGAAATTTAATGAGGAAATTAAATCAAAATATAAATTTCATAAATATTTTTAATGGGCTGTTAAAATTTAATGGAGCTTTATACGTTAATCTGTCTGGCCATTACATATCGGCCCATTAAACATTTAATGTTGAATTAAAGTTAACTAAAAAATATGACATAATTTAAAAGAAAATGATAATAAATAATCTAGATTATGTTATTATTTATTTTGTTTATTAAATTAAAAATTAGATTTAATTTTGATTTTTTCGTTTTTAACTTAAAGGGGTTAAATAAGATATTATTGGGGTTAAAATGGCTTTTTGAATGTTTTGATTTTGAACTATTGGTCAGCTAAAATTCGAATATGCCCCACTGTGCGGCGGTCGAAGGATAGCGGTTATAAAGGAAAGAAAAATGTCCTCACGTGAAGACTTCCTGCTTGTAAAATATGATATCTTACGGAAATAATTTTAATTTTCAAGTCTTATTTTTTATTACTGCATTATTCTATTATTCTGTTCAAATAAGACGTAAAAGCGACCAACTTTATTAATACTGCAGCAAACTTTAATAATAAATATTATCAACACATAATTAATTTTGCAATTTTTAATTCCTTTGAAATCCATGATTCAAATTTCGAAAATTTTAAATCGGGCTTTGATGGGAAAAATCAATGTTTATAAATTTTTTACAGTGTATCGACTACACATTGTATGAATATAAAAACAATTTAAAAGTTATTGTGGGAACGAAGAAGGGAAGCTGTTAATATCTTGCAGAGCAGGTTGGCAGGTGCAACCGAACAAGGTAGATTTATCCTGAGGCGGAATAGTCGACCTGATAAGTTTCATATTAAAACGGAATCATTTGAATAAAATGAGGCCTCGCGGTATTGACAATTTTTGTCTCGACGAGAAAACCGAAGAACGAAAGAAATTATAATTATTAAATTTTTTTAGCATTCGGTAGTGTAGAATTCCTCTCGATTTCGATATCGTTTTTGATGGGTTAATATCCTAAAATTGAGATGAACCGCAGTTCTAGCGGTTCAGAAATTATTCAAAAAAATCTTAATTAGATTTCAAATTGCTACTTTGTAATACGAGTAGAAATATTAAATTCTTCACATAATTTAAAAAGGAGTAGTGAAATTATCTTGTATTCTTTGTATGATTTATTACTCCACCACTGATTTGACAAACTAAAATGAGCAATAAGCAAGGTAATGAAGCTTCGTTTACTGTAAATTTTCATTAAATTTTTTCTTCTTCTCCTATTATAACGACATTATAATTCTGCACCTGACAACAACTCCATTTATTTTTTTTAATTCTGCGATAGTTCGTTTCACATCATCAGTGGGATCTAATAGGTTCCATAGTTTTTTTTGGGTTTTTATACGGATTATTTAATTTCCTGTAGAGAAGGGAATCAACAAACCACAATTTTTGTAAACAAAAATTGACAACCCTCTTGTTATACACAAAACGCTGGATATTCTGCACACGAAACTAATTAGATCATTTGGTGTGTAGCCAAAAGGGTAGTTTATGACAAAAGTTGCTATCTTAATTTTTAATCAAAGTCAATTAAAATTGTAAGCTTCTTTTTTTGATAATATAGGTTGATCTTCCTATTATTTTGCTAGTCCGCCCGCTGGTTAATAAAAAATTAATAGTATTGTACATAATTTTGCCGGTTCACCCTATTTTGTCCCTAATTTTTCTCAAAAGTGGGTTAGAATTCCATCAACCCTTCTACTAATATAGAATACCAACAAAAACATAGATAGTTCAAAGGCTACGCTATAATTCTGATTTAAAATACAATAAAATAATTTAAAAAAATTAGCTCAGAATCAGATTAAAATGCGGATTTTCCTTTCGTTAAAAATCAGTGAAAATTTACTCAAAGTTGATAATCATTTATGAAATATTGTTAAAACGTGGCCTAGAATTCTCTTAGCCCCTCTACTGACACAGAACATCCGCGAAAACACAAAATGTTTAAAAACGCTGCTAAAATTCCAACTTGAAACAATCTGGTGTACAAGCAAAAGGAAATCCGAGGAAAACTTAAAAACCCCAAAAAATCTTAAACAAACCAAGAAAATCTCCCGAGGATTTCATAAATAGAAAGCTTGTGTAATTCTCTCTTTAATTCCGACTTTTAAACCGAAAATTTAAAATTCCGACGTTTAAAAACTTTTTTTAAATTCCGGTGTATTTTATAATATAGAAAATTTTTTATTTTGCCAGTTCGCCTTATTGCTTTAACAAATACGCTGGTATTTTTGTAAATGTAAATAAAAAATTAATAGTACAAGAATCTCATGAGAAGCAGATTAAAATGCGGATTTTTCATTGGTCATAATTCAGTGAAAGTTTACTCTAAGTTAATAATCATTTATGAAATTTTATTCAAAGTGTCCTAAAACGCCCTTAGCCCCTCTACTAACACAGAACACCGACAGTAACACAGAAGTTTCAATAGCTACGCTAAAATTCCATTTTACAATACGAAATTTTAAAATTCTGAATTACAGCTCGGAAAATCTGAGGAAAATTTGGAAATTTTAAAAGATATTAAAAAACCAAGAAAATCTCCGGGGATCTCGAACATGGAAATCTGAATGAAAATTCGATTCCGATTTATAAGTCGGATATTTAAAATTCCTACTTTTATTTTTTTAAATTCCGGTTTATTTTATATGTCAATGTTTTTTAGAAGTTATACTTTTTCCAGAGCTTCGTAGTTTTCCCGCTCAATTTCGTGGTACAAAAGAGGTAAAACTCCTGGATTTGTTTCATTCTTAAATTTGCAAACAGCCATAGACGGAAATCCAGATTAATTTGGAGGGAGGGGGAAGTTAATATGCTAAAGCCATCTACAAAATACCTTCGCAAACAAGAGTCAGCGGGGGGGGGGGTATTGATAAACTACCGATACGTAACCAGGAGATATGGAAGGGGGGGTAAGTAAATGTGAAGTTCATCGTTTTTATTTAAATTTTTTTCTTAACAAATTGTTTGGGGAGGAGAGATTCTAGCTTTTGTGGCATTATATTTGTGGGCGGGGAAATTTCAGAAAATGTAATGCAGCGTAACGAAAGGGGAAAGGGGGAATTTTACCTGACATATTTTATGAATCTAAATTAACAATGTAAAAATTAAGAAATTTATTGAAAAAAATTTCAGAAATTTTCAAGAAATTCCAATAATTTCCAACGAATTCCAGAAATTGCCAAGAATTTCCAATAAAATTCCAACTGGATGTTTGCATAATTTTCAAGATATTTCCCCCTAGTTTAAACGGTTTGAAAATTTACCTTTTTCATTTTCCTGGGGGGGTATTCCATACCCCCCAGACCCCCCGGTCAATAACAATATAACTTTTTATCTTTTGTTTAGTTGTACATTTACATCATAATTATTTGGAGAAAATACTGAGAATGTGGTTCCAACTGAGCGCCACTAAAAGTTATATCGTGTATAGCCGCTAAGTTGAGTGTTAAATGTTAGGTTAGTAGTCAATGCACACCAAGTTGACATTTGACCAATACCAACTTAAAATTTCATTAACCAAAAATATTAAGCGCACCATTAAAGTACTTCAGTGCCGCTCGTCGCCGGCAGTGAAATAAAACAATTTTATTTTTTATGAGAGTATTCCATACCCCCAGACCTCCCAATCACAGCAATATATTTTTTTTGCTTTAATTTAATTTTAAATTAACATCATAAATTATTGGAAAAAAATACTAAGATTGTGGGTCCGGCCGAGCGGCACTAAAGTTATAGCGTTTATAGTTGCCAAGTTAGTGCGCACTCAGTGCATATCAAGTTTGCATTTAACTAATATCAATTATTAAATTAATAAAACAAAAAATTAAGTGTACTTTTAATATACTTCAGTGCCGCTCGTCGCAGGCAGTGAAGTACAACAATTTTATTTTTTCAATGTGTACATTCCATACCCCCAAACCCCCCAATCAATAACAGTATAATTTTTTTGCTTTTATTTAGTTTTAAATTTACATCATAAATTACTTGAAGAAAATACTGAGATTGTGGATCCGGCCGAGCGGCACTAAAGTTATAGCGTTTATAGTTGCCAAGTTAGTGCGCACTCAGTGCATAACAAGTTTACATTTAACCACTAAACTGCTTTAAAATCACATTGAACAAAAAATTAAGTGTACTGCTAAAATACTTTAGTGCCGCTCGTCGTCGGCTGTAAAGTAAAACAATTGAAAAACAATATTAATAGATAACTAGAAATACTGCATCAGTCATTTCGCCGTCGCCGTTTTGCCATATCAAAAAATTAGAATTCAATTTTTAATATTAAAATTTTAATTAAGAAATTGAAGTTGCTAATTTTTTATACGCAAAAATACGCAGCACAACAAATTTTGAGTTTGTTGAAAACAATCTTTTGGATTCCACTGATGAGATTAAATAGACGACGGCGAAGTGGCGACGGCGAAGTGACTACGTCTGTATACCATAGAGTAACACCAATCAGAGAAGAACAAGATTTTTTTTTTGATAGAGGCGCCAGACACATCGCAAAAACTGCTGGAAGGCTGCAGATGCGGCAAAAATTATATCAATAACAAAAAAAATATTTTATTAATAACTGCCAATAAAATCAAAAAAAAGCGCTGGAGAAATATGCACAGATCTATAGAAAGCAAAGAAAGCCAATATCCTAGTTATCTCCTCCTCCTCGGTCCTGATTTTTTATTTTTATAGAAAGGTTCTCTTGGCAGAAACCTCGGTGGTTTGCCATTGCCCGCCAAGAGAAGACAGTCAAAATAAAATTTTTTACTCCGCCTACGATCGAACCGAGAGTCTTGGCTTAGCAGTCGAAGCATTAGACGGTGACTAATTCCTAATTATCTAGAATTACCAAAATTTGGTAAAAAGTTATTTTTCCAACAAAAGCTTATGTTATGTTAGAAAGTATAGAGCTACCTATACTACCATCAGTGAACATAAAAAAAAATTAAACTGTTGAATATCTTTAAACTTAGATTCTCGCTAAGTTCAGATTTTTTATGCAAGAAACGCCTAATTGTTTAAAGTGGGCGGCACTTATCTCCATTCTGTTGACAGTTTGTGCAATTTACAGAACTACTTCAATCCCACTTTTTTAAAGGCTATACCAGGAGTCCCACAGAGGTTTATCTTCACTCCGACTCTCTTCAACATCTTCATGAGTGACATTCCAACTCCACTCAACCGGATAAGTAGATGACACTGCCATCTACACCTCCTCGAAGATGGAGGTCTAACCTCATTCGCAAATGGTTTGAAACTTGGCGCATCGAGGTAAATTCAAGCAAAATCGCATCTTTAAAGCAATCATTAAGCCGAGCATAACCTATGCAGCCCCAGTCTGAGGGACGGCGTTCTCCAATCTCATCAAGTCGTTCAAAACAGATACCTCCGACACGCTGACACAAACAGACGCCTTTATGTCGACGTAAAATTAGAAACCATCGACGAAAACTCTACTACTCTACTCAATTCTCCAAAAACCCCTTCATTGTCTAACACAGGACATAACCGTTTTAAGAATATCCTAACCCCACCCGACACTCCGCCAACAGCTAAGCCGATATAGGTCAAATCTAAAATTAATTACAGCCAAATTTTACTTAAAATCAGAGACTGTCATCTTTCTAGTTGCCTGTTGCATTACAGAAAAGTAGACTAATTTCCGATTTTAAACCTAACAACAACCGTAGTGACGTACAAACTGAGAACGTACGGTCTTAGTCGTGTAATCTGGATACGAATACCACGGCGCTACTGAGATCGTACTTTGTTTGTTGTCTTGTGGCTGACCGCTTACTGAACTTCCGGTTCTGGTTACTCAATGAGAACTTATGCAAGCTGGTACTTCTATTTAAAAATATATTGGATGACCCGAGCTTTTCAAATTTATAAAAATTTTTATTCCAAAAATTACTATTTACTTGGTGTACATCCATTATTTTGAGCTCTTCTTGTAATGTGTGGCCTTGCAAGTGCACGTGCACGCTCCGCATGTGGTATTGCAGCTGGTCTGCATCGACCAAAAATTATCCCAATTTCTTCCACTTTTCAAATTTTTATGTTCTGAACACCCACTTAACCTTATTAATAAAACAAACAAAGCAACTTTCATTAAAATTAAATTTAATTTTTTTAATTAATATCATCAATTGCGGGAATAACAAACATCCGTTCGTCTATTCGACGCGAAGGCCTCAGACCAAGTGTCTTGTACAACCTTTCAAGCTCCACTCTCTTACTTTTTATTTCTCCCACCTTATTTACAGCTAAAATTTAACTATTTTACACAATATAATACAAATAAACAATAAAACAAATTCAAACTTTAAAATTATTTTACAAAACAAATGAATTATGATTTTTATGGTTTGCATTATATTTTTACGGTTTTCGACATCTGGAGTGAGAAAATCGGCACTGGCGGCTTTCCATTTGTGGTGGGTGTGACAATTAGATATCTGTTAAAATGTACAGGTGACACAATTAAAAAAATTATAACAATAAAAAAACAAAGCGTGAATAGGGGAATTCCTTACACATATGTGTAACCTCTTGGCTCTTGGTTTCACAAGTCGTAAAATCTTAAATGCATTAAAGTTATATGTAAAAACTTGTACTGCAAGCAGCCTTAAGTCTTACTTACACACACAAAGCAAGCGTTGCATGTTAAATTTCTTGTAGTATTAAAGCATTACATCCTTAAATCTTCATTCCGTCGTGAAAATAAAAGCGCAAGACTAAAACGTCGGGAAACAGCGGAGATGCTGTTCGCATTCCATTTCTCCGATTTGGACGAAAGACATTGAAATAGAAAAAATGAATCGCAGTCCTGCCGGCGTCTGGCTTACTGTGACAAAGGTCTACAAATTACATTAGTTGCAATAATTACACGATTAAAGAAAGCAGTGGTAATCAACAGTAATGATGAATTCGTTTTCATCACGCACAAACTTGTGCAATCAAATATAAAATAATTCACTTGCAGAAATGTTAATCAAAGTTGGTCATAAATATTTACAATTTACTGAGCATAATAAGGAATTCTTAAAGGCCATAAAAATGTATAATTATTTATGAAAATTGCTTACTATTTAGCTATACATAAATATAAATTCATTATCCTGTCACAACTTTACAAATTCATAAATTATTATATGGTGAAAATCGACAATAACAAAGTTTTCTCTTCTTGAAAGGATGTAATTTTATTACGCTTGTGTGAATATTTTGTTCGGATTCAAAAGATTCGTGTCATTAAAAAGTTGTTAAGTTCTGTAGGGTTGGATTCCACCACGCGAGAGCGAAGACGATCAAACCTGATTTCGGGTGAATCCCAATTGGGATCCAATTTTTATTCGACTTTTGTTGCCAAAAAAACTAAAAGAACTTCCGAGTTCCAACCTTCAATTAATTAACAAGAATGGGCGATGATGGTCAATGCATTAAACCAGTCTCGGTAGCCACAGACGACCTTTCGACCTGACTACGTGATTGGAAACCGTTTCAATGATCTATCACTCAGTTACACTTCCACAGGCGGACTGGCCCTCAAGTTTCTCCAATTGTAAGTTCTCAAACATTGATTTTGTGGCTTAGGCCATTATTGCTCTCAGCTGTGGTTAGGATTCCACGTTAAACTATTTATTCTTTAATAAATCTTTAATGATGCTTATTACGTCACGGACGAGCTAGGTCATTAGAAGTTGTATTGTAAACTCAGTTACTTAATAAATCAAGTTTTTAATAAATAACATGTCGAAGATTTATAACTACAGCAATTACCAGTACAAAGAGCCCAAATTAAGATGAGGTAATTATTGTAGAAGCTGCAGCAGTTACTCTCCAATATAAAAGCCGCGATGTAACGCAAGGTAAACATACCTATTCTCTTCCTATCAAGGATATCAAGTATTCCAACTGGGAAGTAGATAAACTACCTGCGTAATGCCTCACCTTTGAATAAAACTTTTCTCCATGTTATATTTATCAAATATTCGACACGAGGGTTTCATGGAGTGAAGTGAACAAAGAACTCTTAGTTTTCCTGGTAAATTCAAGTATCTTCTGTTATTCTTCCGGTTGGTTTGTTTCGACAATCCCACAAATAACACTTCAAGATTTTTTTTAAGCCCAAATAACCACTTGGTAGCTTTGATCATTTTTTTAATTATTCCTGACATATTAATGTATACGTAAAAAAAATTTCGTCTAGATTGATTGGTAACTAAGAAAGATCCGACCTATTTTTTACCTGAAGACTTTCATAATACGATAAAAATCGCAATAATCCGTAAACTTAAAGAGGCTGTAAAATCTAAACCGTTAGAGATAGAACAAAAAATTTTGGTATGATTACTTACATCAATAAATACAACATCCATGCCAAGTTTCATCAAGATCTGAGATGGTGGGTGTCATTGCATGGTCAAACTGACACGAAGTGACCTCAATCAAAATTTTTGATTTTAAAGTTAGGAAAAATAATAAAAGAGTAAAAAAATTCATTAATTTTTCTATTTCATGCGATAGAGCATATTTCTTAGAACAAAAGCAAACCAAAAATTTTATGATTATTCTTTTCCCTTTAGAAGATATTCTATTCATCGTAGAACTTTGAATTTTGTTTCGAAAATCTTACAAATGATACATTCTGATTTTTTTCTGGTTCTAAGTAAAAACTTGGTAGCTTTGTTAATTTTTTTAATTATTCCTGACATATTGATGTATACGTAAAAAAATTTTCATCTAGATTGATTGGTAAATAAAAAAGATCTAATTTAGTTTTTATCGGAAGACTTTTATAAAATCCGCAATAATCCATAAACTGGATGAAGCTGTAAAATCTAAACCGTTCGAGATACAGCAAAAAATTTCGGTATGATTACTTACATCAATAAATATAACCTCCATGCCAAGTTTCATCAAAATCTGAGATGGTCGATGTCCTAGTGTGGTTGAACTGACAAAATTTTCGTTTTGCAGGAAGAAAAAATAATAAAAAAATAAAAAATTCACTAAGTTTTCTATTTCATGTAAAAGACCATATCTCTTAAAACAAAAAAAGCTAAAAATATTAAGACTATCCTTTTCTATTTAGGAGATACTCCTTTTAGCGTAAAACTCTGAATTTTGCTTCGAAAATCCTATAAATTATATTTTTAGATTTTTTTTTGGTCTTAAATAAACACTTGGTAGCTTTGTTAATTTTTTTTTATTATTCTTGACATATTCATGTATATATAAAAAAAATTTCATCTAAATTGGTTGGTAACTAAGAAAGATCTGATCTATTTTTCATCGGAAGACAAATATACTTTTCTGCTGCACAAATAATCCATAAAGTTTAAGAGGCTGTAAAATCTAAACCGTTAGAGCTAGAACAAAAAAAATTGGTATGGATACTTACATCAATGTATAAAACTAACATGCCGAGTTTCATCAAAATCTGAGATGGTGGTTGTCATGGTGATCTGAACTTCGATTTAAAAGTATGTAAAAAATTTTATTGCCAAAAATAAAGATAAAGAGAGAAACAATGCTGGAAGATTTCCACCAAAAAAACTAAATCCTGAAATGATTGGGTAAGATGAGAAGAGTACGAAGATTTATCTAGACTTGGAAGCTTCATATTAGATTAAAAATATCTATAGAATACCCAGGCCAACAAAATGAATGGTACTTAACAACGTAAATTACAAAATAAACAAAATTTTGAGGATCATTCAAAAAATTTGATTGAAAAGAAGCCAAAACCTGTAAAAATTTAATGCGAAAACTGCACTGGCTGTTTTCATATGTGTAGCTCCGCCCATAAAAAGAATTTATATATAAGAGTGAGTAAATGCAAAGCCCAAAATATTTAAAACCAGCAGATCAGTGCCGTCCAGTGACCGGTAAACCGGTAAAAATGTAATTCGGATACTCTTTTTGCTGTTTTCGTATATTTAGCTCCGCCCATTAAGAGTGACTAAATGCAAATCCAGGCCCACGATATTTGAAACTAATGTATCAATGCTGTCCACGCATTTATCAAACAAGATCCACCAAAACCAGAGGTTAAAGCAGGTAAAATTGCAATAAAAATACTCTACTGGCTGTTTTCATATGTTTAGCTGCGCCCATTAAGAAAATTTATTTATATAGGAATGACTAATACAATTTTTTTTTAAATTCATAATGTGACATGCAGAGCACTAATATTTGAAACTAACAGATCAGTGCTGTCCGCTCACTTGTTAAAAAAATCCACAGAAAACCAACAGTTCTATAAAAAATAACAAAATTTAAAGACAATAAATCAAAAAATCATTCAATTGGTTAAAAATATACTTAGAAATAGCAGATCTTTAAGGCGCACGAGTCTAAAAAGACAGGAATGTTGTTGTTAAAAAAATTCCTCAAAACAACAAATTTTTGTAAAGCATCCGATGTTAACTATTTGAATAGTAGTACCCATTTTCAACGTTTAAAACAGTGGAATATTGAAGTAAGTGTCCAATCTGCACGTACAGTCAATAGAGTGTAATTAATCGATATTTGTTATCTGAATTTAATTTTCAAATACTTTACTAAATCTTGACAAAACCTTTCGCATTATTTACTTGGAAAAACAATAATATACTAGTTTTATTGTTTTCTCAGTACAACACATTTCGCCATCGCCATTTCGCCGTCGACTATTTTACCATCAGAGATATTGCATTAATTTTATTAATATCAGCATGAGCACTCATAAGATTATTTTTAACAAATACTAGATTTTTTAAGTGTTAATAAAAAAATTTAAAACCTTTTACCGGCTTTATTTCTTCTTTTTATGTATTAAATTTACCGCCAAAATGGAATTAGCGTTTATTCTTTACACTAACTACATTTCTATAAATTTTTTTTATGAATCAAACATAATTAAAAAATTGAATTCAAAATATTTGACGCCGAAGTAGCGCAAACTAAACTACATTGGTCCTCCTGAAGAAAAGCAATAAACTTTTTCTAACCCTAAAATTGGAAAAACTATAAGATAAACTGCTGCTGCTATAAACTGCTGCTATAAACGGCGAAAAATTTTCGGCTAAACTTCAGTTTCTAAAACCGGGGGGTCTGGCAGGCTGGCAGCTTTCCAAGCAAATGGAAGACGGCCAGACTTGTTTTATTAAGGAAAGGCGAGAAGCCGCTGGAAGAGCCCAGCTCGTACAGACCGATATGCCTGATGGACAATCTGGCCAAGCTGTACGAGCGCATACTACTGAGTAGAATAACAAAGGAACTGAGCGAGAAAGAAGACCTGAGCCCAAATCAATTCGGTTTTTGTAAGGACCGCTCGACGGTAGACGCCATCCGGAGGATCGTCGAGGTGGCCAGCGCGGCAAGAGCCGGCACCTGGTGCACAAGAAAAATGGTTGCATTAATCACCCTGGATGTCAGAGGCCGGGTGGAGTCACACAGTGAAAGAACTGGAAAATAGAAAAATATCGGCGTACCTGATCAATGTCATCAAGAATTATTTTACCGACAGGACGCTCTTGATTGAAGAGAGAATCCTTCAAACCCAACTGAAGACCACCAGCGGAGTTCCACTAGGCTCCGTAATCGGCCCGAAATTGTGGAACATTCAGTACGACGAAGTACTGCGGCTACCGCTCCCGGAGGGCGTCACGCTGATCGGGTTTGCCGACGACCTCAACATGCTGGTGGAGGCTAAGACGGAGGCCGAGCTGGTCGAAAAAGCTAACGTATCGATGCGGCACGTGAAAGACTGGATGGCGGAAAAAGATCTGGAGCTGGTACCCAGCAAGACTGAGTTAGTACTGCTGACGAGCCGAAGAAAAATTTCCAACGTCCAGTTTTGCCTTGGCGCCCACACCATCGAGCCCCGACAGACGGTGAAGACCTTGGGCGTAGTGCTGGACAAGCGACTAAGCTACGCACATCACATCTCCGCAGTAGCAGCAAGTGCCGAAAAAACGTATACGGCTCTCAGCAAGCTGATGCCCAACGAGGGCGGGCCGAACACCGCCCAAAGACGTGTACTGTCGGCGGTGGTCCAGTCGGTCATGCTCTATGCCGCTCCGATATAGGCGGATGCCATGAAGGTGGAGAAGTACCGCAATCAACTAATGAAGGTCCAAAGGAGGACGGCATTAAGGGTGTGCTGCGCCTACAGGACGGTGTCGGGAGCGGCGCTGCTCGTCCTGGCGGGGCTGCCGCCAATTTACTTCCTGGCGATAAAGCGAAAAAAAAAATTCTTAACGAAAAATAACAAGAAGGCCCACAGAGAGGAGCTGATGTTGGATTGGCAAGCTCGATGGTCGCAATCCGCAAAGGGCAAATGGACCAAGAGATTAATCCCCTCCATAGCTACTTGGACGGAGCGGGGGCACGGAGAACTGTCGTTCCACCTCACGCAGGCAATGTCCGGGCACCGATGCTTCAACAGCTATCTTTTCAAGATCCGCAAGGCTGCATCACCATCATGTAGCTACTGCCAGGACGAAGATACTCCGGAACTCAATATTCAGATGCCCACAGTGGGAACCGGAGAGAACGGAAGCGGGCACGTTGACACCGGACAACTTTGTAGAAAAGTTGTTGAGCTTGGAGGAAAACTGGTCCGCATATATATGCACCGAAACACCAGAAACCCAGCCCAGACCCCATAGGCACGGGTTAGGAGTGGGGTTTTAGTCAGTAAGAATCTGACACTACCACCCAAAACATCTGGGTGGTGTCTTTTGAAGATTTCCCCACTCCCAGCGCACACACAAAAAAAAAACTCATTAATTATTTTCCAAAAATATACTCTTACCACAGTAAATAACCGTCGATTTGTCGGAAAAAGAACTGAAGAGTCAGGTAGTACCATATTGTGCCGTTAATTCCGTAATATTACGGTAATATTAATTTTTGCATTTTTTTACCGCGTGTCAGTGCCCTCCCGATACTAACTACCACTGTTTCTTAATGAGAAAAGCTCAAAGTAATGAAATTTCATGTTTTTTGTTACTTAATAAAAATTAATTCCGAAAAATTCAAATTAGTAGTCACAGCGGATGACCGTAGATTTTGCTACGGACGTTTCGCTTCCGGACAATTCGCTTTTAAAATTTTATTTTTTAATTTTTATAATATCTTTTGTGACAATTCAAAAATCGCAGCAAAATATTTTAATAGCGAAATTTCTAGGAGCGAATTATCCGGAAGCGAATTATCCGGAAGCGAAATATCCAGAAGCGAAATATTCAGAAGCGAAATATCTTAAAACCGTCAAAACAGCATTGCCGTCAATTTTCATCAAGGTTTTATTGGTAGGACGATTAGACTCTTTTTCTGAGAGGAAAGTTCCAGCGTGTAAATTTCAGCTTTAAAATTCTAGGAGCGAATTATCCGGAAGCGAATTATCCGGAAGCGAAATATCCAGAAGCGAAATATCCCAAAACCGTCAAAACAACATTTCCGTCAATGTTCATCAAGGTTTTATTGGTAGAGCGATTAGCCTCTTTTTCTGAGAGGAAAGTGCCAGCGTGTAAACCCCACGGCTACTTAAACTAAATTGGGAAATGCCAATATAACACTTTTCTGAATCATATCTGATAGTGGCAATAATCGAAAACCCAGAGAAGTACGTTGACGTTTTTAAAAAACTTCCCGGATGCGAACCGGGTACTTTAGCACCAGCGGTTGCCCAGCTAATTAACTAAGCTATTGGCTATTACAATACTCCCCCCCCCCCCGGAGATTCCCATTTATGATACATTACCTGAGAAAAACCAACCAGCTGTTTTACATCTAAAAGAAAATTTACTTGTTAATTTACACAGAAGAGGTTTAAAATTAAATGATGAACTGGCAAAATTATACTACTAGGTAAATTTACTCTTTAAATTAGTGGCAATACAGTGGCCACAGGATTTTTACAATGTTGGGTTAGCCTAGATCAGAGAACGTCCTTCTGATACTAACGACGAAGTATTACAGGAGCAGCTACGGGATGCGAATTTCACCATCAATAAATGAGCTGATCTGTGGATCATCTTACAGGCTCATCTGCTCCCTCGATCAAGCGGTGAAGTTCCTGGAGAAGATAATCCTCGAAGGGCTCGACAAAAGCATTAAGAGCATTGGCGGACTCTTTCTCAACCAATGTGGATTTAGAAAAGGCTGATCCACCCTAGACACTCTGACAGCCATTAAAACGACTGCACAGGAAGCAAAGCATCGACTCTGCGTGTGAAGACACAGACCAGAACATTTTTACCAGCATAGTGAGGTACCTGGATGGATTCGACTGGAGATAGGAAAGAACGCAGATGGAAATGAAGCCACTAGTAGGATTCTGTAAAGATTTGTGCTAGGACCAGCATTGTAAAAGTTTGTATACCGATCAGATGCTCCGAATCTTCCCCCCCCCCCCCCCCGGAAGAACCCTTGTAATATTGCCTGACGACCTGACGCTTTTCATTTTAGACAAGAGTATCAGAAATGGCATTGACGTCATTCTATGCTAGATTGAAGAAAGAGAATTAATGTTAATCCCAGATAAATTGAAAGCGGTTGTAGTCTCCAGGAGACGAAAAGTGTCCGGGATTCGAATTCAGAGATTACGATAAACACTTGAATTTCGCTAAACATATTTTAAACACGGTCGCAAAACCGAAAGATGCCCTTTGATGCCAAAGTAAGATGGCCAAAGTCAGCCAGTGGTCACCGAATCGATTATGCTATACTCAACATCAAGAAGAACAATAAAAGACTTTTTAGGAACTCTTAAGACTTTGAGGAAGAGTAGATTTACAGAACCGGAGAAAGAGTGATAAGATAGGACACTCTAGACAAATGGTAGAGCAAATGAGAAAACTCAGCCTATAGACAAGATTGAATGCCGAGAAGCGGATCCTTGAATCCAAGGAGGAGGGGGTAGATTTTAGTCAGTATAAGTGTGACACTAACTCCATAGATGGTAGCGGTGTCTCATACGAGATTTCCTCTTCTTTGCGAAACGCTAAAACAAAACAAAAAAATTTAGGTTAGATTAGGTTTTTTTTATTTTTCTGCTTTTAAACTTACTTTAAAAACTTACTTTTTAATTAATTACGTAATGAATTTTATAAATAATGCAATCAAAGATGTTAAATAACAAAAGACATCCTTTGGATGTCCTCGGACGAAAGTGTTTGTTAACTTGAACTTAGCTGACCTTAAAACTTCAAAAAGTTTTTTTTTGGTTGAAACAAATTGCTATGTCTGACTTCTTAATGTAGAATAAGAGACAAGGTCGTTTAAAATGTTGAATGAATGACGGAACAGAATAATGACTCTCAGCATAATTTTAAAATTTAGGTATCAGATGAAAAATTTAAAATAAAAAATAACCTGGTCTAATTGTAAGTGCGATAGGTTCATCTCGATGCACCTGACTGCAGCTTTCAGCTCTAGCATAGTGGAAGTAAAATACCTGAAGCACACTTGCCACCTGACGAGTTTAAAAAACCGTGACTGCCTGTTAAAATTTATTTGCGGGTTTAGTAATTTCAGGTGATCCAACTGTTGAATCACAACACTGATTACAGTTCCATATTGTCTTGCTTGATGGAACGTAACGGGGCTATTTATTTTGTAAACCGCCTACTTGATCCTAATTATTTCCCTTCTTAGATCATTAATCACTCTGAAAATTGTCGCCAACGCTTACCGCCGCAGCCACAAAAACATCCTATATAATCACTAAGCTATTCGATTATGTTCTTATGCTACCGTGGGAGATTTAGTGAATTTCCCAACCGATCCTTACATCATCATCATCGTCGTCGAAATTTTAATTTTGAATTTGCTCTACGTTTCAGCACTAAAACATAAAAATGAACTAATAATTGGAAGCAATTAAGGCGGACGTAGACTGAAACGAAGAAATAAAATTTTCTTTTAGATATTTTTAAGAGGAAGAAGATTTTTACAAAGTAATGCAGCACAATAACGTTTGTTGGACTTAGAGCAGTCCATCTTTGTAAAGTGCAGATTCATTTGCCTAGAGCATTTTCCTTTGTCAGTTATTCTCTTTGTCGCATTGTTTCCTATATGATGTCGGTTTTTGTGTTATAGCACACAGTTGGCATTTATATTGAGATATTTAACCTACTTGCTTTGTTTTAATATGGAAAACCATTTAAAATGTAAAAAAGTGCAAAAATTAAAAAATTTAGATCGTCTGCTACGATTTCGGCTTTAAGTTTCCCTTTCATCTCGAAATACAAACTATAATTTGTTGCTTCGTGCTCTTTGTGGAGATTATTTCCTAGAGACTTCTAAATTAATTAATTTACTGCGTCAAAGGTAAATCGTAGAGATACAAAACACATGAAACTAAAATACCCAAGCTAAGTACCAATATTTAGCAACAATAACTTTATTATTATAACCAAATTATTCTCTCGATATGGAATAAGCGCGAGAGTGGTAATAGAGTTACAATTTTGGTTATTTCTAATAAATTACTAAATTACTCCGTATCTTCGTTTGTCTGCCGAAGGTTGTGAAAGCATTTTTAAGTAACCGAATTAATTAAGCCTCTGCTGTTGCTACTTTTAAGAACGAAACCACATCCAGTCCTGAGGGATGAAATTAAAAGCATAGACCATTAAAATGTGTTTAACATAGGTTAAAAGCGCCTTTACTTTCGTAGCACTCGTCACCCAAAGTGGGCCCTCTGAAAAAAATTTCTTTCTTAATAAAAATTTAAAAAAATCAAAATTGGATTTCCACAGGAAATCGTGAACCAGCATTTGGAGCTTCCTGGTCTATTTCGTCTTTATAACGAGCATAATTTCAATTAAACCGTTATATTTTATTACTTTCCATTAAATTTTTTATTTTATCACAAAACGAAATTGCCCAGTAACTTTAATTTTAATCGCTTTTACATGTTTGCATCTTAACGTTTTTATTTCTACCTTCTTCCTGTTTTTAAAAATAATTTTTTTAGTGTTATATCAGAATACAACTTTTATACCACCCGGAATCGAAACGGGAGGCTTAGCAGTCGACAACATAAGCGCCGGGCAGTGAACTCTCTTCTGGGAGAATCTCATCTCTTTACACTAACTAAAACGTTAAACCCTATCACTCCTTGACTATAAGGAACCACCGGTAAATTATAGCCATAGTAAATAGTAAATTACCACAAATCAATTGTCAAATAAATTATCACAATTTTTTACTACGCTCAAAACTAGTGCGTTTGCTCCACAGTTTCTTTCAATTTGATTTGAAAACGGATCGGAAAAAATCGATACTTGTTACTCAAAAATTTATTATCTTGACAAGTACCTGAAAGTTAAAATATTTATTACAACAAAATAAATGTACTACCTCGACTTTATCTGTCGAGGATGGATGGATTTTAATTAATTAATTAATAATTTATAATTTAATTAATTTAATAAATCTTAAAATGGATTTTAAAGCCATTTTAACTAAACTGAAATGTAGGTTATTAGCAAAATTATTATTGTCGTGTTTTAAAACCATAAAAAACATTAATTTATTATTTTGTAAATCTTTTTGAAGTTTTGTTTTTATTATTGTAAATTATTTATTTGTAAGTACTCTGTACATAGGATTTTAAGTATAAATAATGTTGTGTTGTCAATCCTTCCGATTGACTTCTTTCCTTCCGATTCCGGTTGTTCCGATCTTATAAATTCAATATTTGATTAATTTTAATAATAAAAGTGAGTTTAATTTTAATTAAAGCTGTTTTAATTAAGGTGCAATTGCTCAACATTTTTCTTGAAGAAAATAGAAGATTTTGTGATAATTTTGGCAGTGGAACGTTCACGTGCAAGCCCAATACTACATGTAAGGTAACAAAAAATTTACAATTTTAATTTTAAAAATTCAATTAAAAACCTTGAAGAGTCTCATTGGTTTAATTTAATAATGGATGTAACCCAAGCTAGATGATTTTTTCTGGATAGTAAAATGTTACTAATTTGAATAGCTAGGAACATTGCAGTATGTAAACCAACAAAATTGAATGAAACCTACCTCAGACAAAATACTGTCATTGCAGCAAATATTAGCACATAATTCCAAGAATAGCATCAAAATTATACTTTCCATTGTGTTTTTTTTTTATTAGAAGTGTATAGAAATCTTTCTGAAGATGTATTGTGCGAAATTTCCACAAAAGTGCAATTGTATATTAATCTAGCTATATTTTAATAATGCGTAACAAATAGAATTGAAATTTGTAATATTCTTGAAAAATAAACACAGAAAAAGTAAGATAAAGTTTCCCCTTCCGACGCAAAACAAAAAGAAAGGTCTGCAAAATTTATGGCTGCTTCTGGACCTACTAGAAGGGACTATAGAGCAAACGAAGCGCTCAGTAAAATCGACAAGTGGATCAGCAGCAGAAGCCTAACATTAGTACCGAGAAGACGCAAGCAGTGCTACTGATAGACAAAAGAAAGTGTGGGAATCTCGCGATCGATTTGGGGATTGTCAGATTATGTCGGGAAGAAATGCTGAGGTTCTAGGGGTGATCATCTACCACCGTATGTGCTTCGACACCCACATCAAAGAAACGGCTAAGAAAGTAGCCAAAATGGCTGCCGCACTCACCAGGCTGATGTCAAACACGTGGCACATTTTACATTACTATTCGGTGCACCGGTGTGGATTGGCGCTATAAAGATGGCGTCCTACCGGCATCGCTTTGAAAGCTGTAGAGGCGGATGAGCCTCAAGATCACTTTAGGCTATCACACAATTTTCAGTGAGGCGGTAGCGGCGGCGGCGGCGATCTTTCCGATTGACCTCATAAATATCGAGAAAATCAAGAATTATAAAGCAAAGGACAGAACACCGTCGAAAAAGGAGATAAAAATGTCAACGATCGAAGCATGGCAGGATCAATGGTCCAGGAAATCGAAAGGTGCTTGGACTAGAAAACTGAAACCATCTCTGGTACAGTAGGTTGAGAAAGAACACGGCTATCTCAACCATGAGCTTTATGAAGGTTTTGAAAAGCCACGGTTGTTTCAACTCCTATCTTCTCGGGTTTTAAAGAGCTGATTCACGTGACTGCACTTACTGCGAAGAGATAGTGAAAGACGTGCAACCTACTATCTTTGTGTGCCGAGATGAACTGAAATGCTGGCTAGAGAAGAAAGATTGAGTCAAATCAAGGGTGGGTTTACCACCCTACTTAGAACGAAACACGAAGAGAAACTCTTCGGAAACGGAAAAGGAGAAGTTCGGCAGATGCTAACTGACAAAATGTCATTCGACTAATTCTGTTGTTATCTATAGAGTGGGATTTTAGTCAGTAGAAATCTGACACTACCACCCATAACATCTGAGTTAAAGAAAAAAGTTTGCAAAGTTTATCTGTGATACTTCTTCTTATTTGATCTATTCCAGGTTATTCAGCATCTCTGATGCATGACAGCTACGATGTTGTTCGGTGTTAGTTTGGTGCTTAACCCTAACTGAGCTGTGACACTGTATTAATTAATCTTCAGCCATGTCTTTGGCTACACAGTGATATATCGTCTTTCGAGGGCAGATGGGGGTCGACGAACGGTCTCCCATCCCGGGAGGCATCCCCGGCCTCATGTTTCTTGGTGAAACTAGAAGCTCAAAGAGCTACGGGTTAAGATTTAGATACCCTAAATCTGGAGAATGTCTTTGCCACCTTAATAAAGCCTTTCCAGAACAAAATTACGGAGGCTTAGCTCGTGAACTGAGAATGATTCGTTAGTGCGAAAAACAACCAAGCCCTTTAGCTTCCTACCGCTCCATCTGCCTCTTACCGATAACAGCAAAGATGTATAAGCGCGTTATGGTTGAAAGACTTAGTTCTTTACTCGGAGATGAAGACGCCTGGCACCAAGTAACATCGTACTTTGAAGACGTTTCTGAAAAATACGAACTTAGTCTACTTATAGACTTGAAGAACGACTTCGATAGATTACTCTGGTCTAAAAGAATAGACAAGGTCACTGAACTTTGATGCTCTGAGCTAAGGCTTTGGTAACCAACGGGAGGTAGGGCGAAAACGCCTTCGTCGGTGCTCTATAGTGGGACCATTTGCTTTTATCCTGCTAATGAATAAATTACTGAACATCCAAACAGCGAATGAGGCTCTCGTGGTTGCTTATGCGGATGACCTCCTCATTATAGAGAAAGGCAACAGCCACGTAACGATAGACTCTTTCGATAAACTGTTCTTGGAAATCGAAATCGACTGTGCGCGTCTAAATTTGGAGTTTTATTTTATTTTATTATTTTATTAGGCTTAGACACACTCTAAACTGCCAGAAGCTAATTACATAGTGTGTGTAACGTAAAGAGAGATTGGCAAGGAGTTTTGCACAAGTGAGACTCTTCAAAAAGATATACAACTTAACGGGGAATCCGAACCACGACGGAAAACAAACCAATTAAATTTTCAGCCCGGAATGAGGATAGAACTCGCGGTTCCCGAGTAAGAGTCGTCCTAAGGGCTTACTGAGCTAGCTTCTTCCGCTTATGCAGTAAGGGGATAGGTTCTAACTTGGGATTTTATGTGGCTTTAGAAACCAGGCCGGCTAGCATCTCAAAAGAACACTTAACACCTTGGCCCATGCGTAGGAGACATGGCTGAAGACCGCCACACGCACGTACACATATATTTACATCGCACGTAGGCGTGCGATCACACATCCAGCATGGTTTCCAATAGATCTTGCATCAGAACAAGGACTTATGCGTGCTCTGGATTCCAGTGCCAAGTTTAAGACGGAGAGAGAAATGGTAAAGGTGCCACCCAAGCTGAGCAAAATCATGTTCAAGCAATAGGCAAAGGTCTCGTTTATAGTACGTGAATAAACTTCCCTCCCCCCCTCCCAAAGAGGGTTTTGTCTTGCCGACACATAAGCTACGAGGGTTTTTACATGGCCGAGAAAGGAATTGGAGTCGGTGCACCGGCTTCGGCGTCAGCCTTTGGCATCACAGACGAATGCAGGTCACAGAAGGTAAAAATAATGTTAAGCGCAATCAACTACGGCGCCAAACTCGATAATTTGTTTGAAACATAATAGCTTGTTATATAATATTGGATAATACCGGATAGTAAATTGCATATGTTGTGCGGCCTTCAGGCCGCACTGATCTGGTATAACCTATCAATATTTTTAGATTGGTAACTAACTTGTTGTCTGAGGTAAGACTGCCACCATCAACTATTAAAATATTTCCCAATCCAGGTTAAGCAACCGTGAGGTCTGAATGCTGAAACTTAATTACGGCTAATAAATAAATAAAATTAAGCCGAATTAAGAATTAATATAATTCCTCACTAGCCTGAATATTGGTGTTTATAAATAGTATTTATTTGAAAATTAATATCTTCGAAACTAATAATAAATCGAAATCGAAATTTGTAGAACGTGTAGATTAAGTACCCCCCAAAATATATAAAAAAAATTTTTTAATTCTTGGGTTTTTGGAGAATATGGTAATGACTTTCAGTTTTTTCAGAAAACTTGTAATATTTTTGGTCACAATAAAACTTTCTTAGATTTTTATATTTTTAAAAATCGGGTACTATAGTTCACGTAAGACGGATAAAAATAAATCCAAAAGCTTCAAATTTAGCGAATTCGCAGCGAAATTTTTATGCTACATAATATGCCAAACTTTTGAAAATAATATTATTTATTTCGAAATCTATTGAGTCTATTGAAATTTTTTGAGGTGAAAAAATAAATATGAGACAAATTATGGACCATAAGCACTGCCAGCCTACATGATTTCAAATATATTCAGTCAGGTAATTCAGTGGCGCAGCCAAGGGGGGGCTAGATGGCTGTAGCCCCCCCCTCCCAGACACTCTTTCTTTTTTTAATGACTATAGCCGCTTTTTTACCGGTGCAAAAAAAATAAGAAAAAAATGATTGAGTTCAACTGTTCGATGTGATTGTAGTTAGGTACTGTTTTTAGTGTAGCACTTGTTGCTTGTTGGTAGCTAATCAGCCAAGTCAGTTAATTTAGGTCTGGCGTCTTCGGGCCCCCAAGGGCAGATTTACCAAATTGTTGTCTATGGGCACTACTTTGAGATGCCGCCCCTGTTATACTTAAGGGCTAACAGGAGTAGTCCGGCGCAAAAGGGGGGGGGTGCAGGTAGGGGCGTGGTCAACGGATTTCTAGTGTTTACTGAAATTTCAAATACAAAATAACTTTAATATGGATAATTAACAATTTTTTTTTTTATTCCTTTTATTTATCTACAATCTGTACATTGTAGATTCAGTAAGTTTTGTGGCTGTTTATGACATGAGAAGCAAACCATCCAATGACGGTAGCCAAAGACTATAATTTGCAATATATCACAAGTATTACACTGTCAGTTCTCAAATCTTCGCGGTAAGTCCAGAAAATCTGCTCTTTTGAGCCTCTTTAGGTGGTGGGGATTGTTTGGCAGGTTTCTGGCAAGGTCGTTTAGATGTTCCGCTAGCCTATGGTAGTATCTGGCGCTGCTGTTTCGAATTTCTTCTTTTACTGTGTTTAGCGTCGTTTGTGATGTACCGTGGGGCGTTACTTATTTTTCGAAGAGTTTTTGATTGAAATCTTTGTAAGATTTCGATGTTCGAGTTGCTGGCAGATCCCCACAGCTGGATACCGTATGACCAAATGGGTTTGATGATGGTTTTATATAACAGTACTTTGTTTTCTATAGTTAGCTATGATTTCGGACCAATTAGCCAGTTCATCTTGGATAGTTTGATGCCGAGCTGTTTACGTTTAGACCATATGTGTTTTGTCCTTGTTAGCCTTCGGTCCAGATGCATACCCAGATATTTAGTATCTTCTGCTTGGAGAAGAGCCTTGATTCGCCACGTTTTCATCCATTTTTGGACACTGTTCAAGTTTGCCTGTAGCATATCTGAGGCGATGGATGGGCTTGCGTGTGATGCCAAAGGTAGCCACCATAACATTAGTAGAGACTGGGAAGTCTGCAGTAAATAGGAGGTATAGAATTGGCCCCAGAACGCTACCCTGCGGAACTCCTGAGTTAATAGGAACTAGTGCTGAATATTCATTTTCGACCTTTACCTGGAACATTCTTTCGGTTAGATAGGATTTTATTAGATGATAGTAAGCAGTAGGCAATTGTTGTTTTAATTTGTACAGGAGACCATCATGCCAAACCTTGTCAAATGCTTGCGTCACGTCGATAAAGGCGGCCGAGCAGAACTTTTTTTCCTCTAAGTTTTTTTAATTGGATTAGCTACTCTATGGATTTGTTCAGTTGTGGCGTGTTGGTTTCGGAAACCAAACTGATGATCCGGAATAAGGTGTTTTTCTATTAGTACCGGTGTGAGTCGTTTAAGCAGCAGTTTTTCAAATAGCTTAGAGAGAATGGGCAGTAAGCTTATAGGCCTATAAGATGCAGCTTCTTCTGACGGTTTACCAGGTTTAGCGATTAGTACTATCTGAGCTACCTTCCATAGAAGGGGAAAATATTGCAGACGCAGTATTACATTATAAATGTAAGTAATCAGTTTTACTGCTTTGAGTGGTAGTTGAGCAAGTACTGTTCCGGTGATAAGGTCGTGTCCTGGCGCTTTTTTAGATTTTGCTGTTTGTTGAATGGCAAGTGCGACTTCATTAGCCGTGATTGGTTTAATTGGAGTGGTCGCTTGAGCAATTATATTGGGAAAATTCAGTATTTGTTCCTCGTCTTCTGTGCTTATTTCACTCGGAAACGGTTGAAAGACGTTGGCAAGATGTTCCGCAAATACTACTGCATTTTCTTCGCTATTTCTAGCCCATGTGGAGTCTGTTTTACGGATGGGTGGGATTGGTTGTTGTGGTCGTTTTATTCGCCGAGTGGCCTTCCATAGCGAATAATCGGTGGCTTCCGTTGGAGAGAGTTTCTCGAGGTAGTTGCTAAAGGTTTGATTTTTGTAGCAATTCAACATATTTGTGAGATCTTTTGATGCTTTGTTGAGTTCGGTTTTGTTGGTTCGGGGTGCGGAGGGGCTCATGATGTATTGGTACGGTAATATTATTTTCAATTAAGTTGTTTCCCGTTTGAGTTTGATTTACCTGAAGTTAATGCTTTGGACGTAGCGGTGGGTATTTTTTGTTCCGAATTTCTTTGTTATTAATTAACAATCAGTTTTAATTCTTAATCTTAATGACTGCTATTTATTTAAAATAAGGATAGGTATTGCAATGGTATTTTAGCAAAAAACTATGTTCCCAAGCATTCCTAAGTGATCCAAGCTTGTTCTTGAAGACGGGAGTAGAGACGGTCGTATCTCAGGTTGGGTTCTTTTGTTGATTTGAATTGCTCTTGTTCAAATGAATTTGTTTACCAAATATAATTAAATAAAAAAAAATTTCTTTTTGTCAAAAAAACTTAATAAACCGTATTTCAACAAAATATTTCTAATAAAAAAAATGCTTCTCCATAAATAATTATCAATCCAAAAGCCAATGCAAAGCAAATGTTAACTAAAATTTCAATAATCTTCGAAGGGAACGAAGTTTCGTTGTTAGCGTTATCCAAATCGCCTGCTTATCAATAGCACCATTCGTTCCTACGAATGCAATAATTTTTAATTTTCCAATTTCTAATAATTCAAACTCAATTTTTATTTTCACTGTTCTCTTTCCAATTCCATCAAACCAATCAAATCAACTATTGTTCAGTAGCCACTCATAAAAAAATTTTCAAAATTCAAAATTCAAATATCAGAATATTATATATCATACGCATAAAATCACTTTATTTAAATATTTAAATTATTGCTTACAAATTCAAAAATCACAAATCTCAAAAATAAATCACAGAGCCAAAATCATCGACCAGCTCGGTCGGCCATCTTGGCGAAAACGCCCCTCTCGTCCTCTCTTGTTTCCCCACCTTGAACTCTTTCAAAACTACCAAATCAAAATCATAATTTACAAAATTTTACTAAAAGAGTACAGGGGGGGGGCAAACACGACAGTATATTACAATAAAAAGATTGGCAACAAAAATTAAGGATAAATCTTTCGCACTGAGTTATTTCGGAAATGCCGTACTTTAATTCTCACTTTAATTTAAGGTAGGTAACAGTGGTAACACAATAATTATACTCGAAAATAAGATGACCACGCCTCTTTTTCCGAAAAATTTTTGCCTGCGGCGCATGCCTTCGGCACAGCTCGCTTCGCTCGCATCTTTTAGCCCCCCCCCCCATAACAAAATCCTGGCTGCGCTACTAAGGTAATTAATTATCAAATTTCAAGTGTTAATATCTCCGAAACTATTAATAAATCGAAATCAAAATTTGCAGTGCGTGTAGATTAAGTATCTCTAAAAATGTACAAAAAATTATAGAAAAAAAAGTTGGGTTTTTTGAGAAAATTATAATGATATTCGGTATTTTCATAAAAATTAGATAAAAATATTTTTAAAAATCGGGTACGATGGCCCACGTAAGATAATATTATTTATTTCGAAAAAAAACGGAGATGGGATAACGGTTGACGGATAGGGGTGAAGTGTAACGGTTAACGGATGACGCATACGAACTAACGGATACGGAATTAAGGATATGTAGGTAACGGATATTATTTAACTGATAATGGGAATAAATCACAAAATTAGTTGAGAAATTTTTGAAATTGTTAAGATCCGCGCACAAATTATCCTAGGCTGCATTGTTAGAAATATTTTATGTATCGCTTACATTGGTTAGTTATTAAGAGTTGTATGAAATAACAATTGAATTCTGGTGTACAAATGTGGAAAACTAATTTTTTGTATTCCATTGTGCTTTGAAAATTCGACATTACATTAAATGGAAGTTTTAATATAAAAATAGATTATTAGATTGGTAAGTTGATACGCATTTGAAATGGACAATAGTAGTGCATTGTATGATTCAATTTTTGTTGTGGGTGGTCCTGATATTGGCAGTTCCTAATTAGGATTTAGGAATGTGATCTGATTATCAAGTGAAGCGATCATGCGAAATAATATCCCGGTCCCCAAGAAATCACTTTTATTATTTTTCACAGACCAACTATAATTTTTGAATTTCGATTGTCAGTCACGAGAATATCCGATTTTTTCTAGCTGCAGGTAATTTAAATTTTATGTTATTAATAATTAAGAAAGCTAATAAGTGGATGTAATTTTCGTTATAATAAGAAGCTCTAATTGCTTTAAGCTTAAATGGCTTAATCTTTAATTACGTAATAAACCCGCTAATTCTTGGTTCTATTACACGATGTTATTTTATCAGAAAGTCATGCTTACATTGCAGAAATAGACATTAACATTCACCGTACCAGATTAACTCTTCTATTTTACGTTCCTATTGTAATTTTATTTCTTACGAGGGACTCTCGAAAATATTTGACTTATGTATATTTTCGTCGGGATGGCAGCAGCGTAAGAAAATTGATCTCGAGTTTTTGCTCCTAATTAATAAGCTAGGAAATTAAATTCTCATCTACTTTGTAATGACGAGTATCATTTAATGGATTTCAGAGATTCTGATGAACTTATTAAATTGCTACCTGCGGTCTGTTTTAACTTTTGTGAAATGCTTATCGACGTAATTATACTTTAATACGCAGGTTGCTTCTAAAGATTACACGAAATAAATTGACTTTTTTTATTATTAAAACAAAAATACAAATAGTTTCCGTTTAACCTCACCTGGATCATACAGAAAGATTTCAAATAGAACCAAGAAAATATATAATAATAATAACTTATTAAAAAATATTTGAAGATATTTAATATTTTCCGGCACAACTTTTTAAATCGGATAGATTCAACACATGTGACAAAACTACAACCATAACAATAGACAATAAAGGCAACCCCCATAAACGCAGGTCAATGGGGTTGCATAAGTCACTAAACGATTTTCCACTTTTATTTTCGAGCACTCTCACTCAGGATTTGTGGTAAAATCATTTCCAAATTATTCTGCTGCTGCACTAAATCGTGATTTAAAAAAAATTTCTTACATTAATCTTGTAGATTATTGCGGGTACGCAGTATAATTTTAAGGTAAATAAAACATTTTTGTGTCACAAAAACATTTGTTTTTGCTTTATTTTTTTTTAAGTTTGGAAATATTCTGGAAAACATCGCTAAGACGCCCGTGAATGGATTAACGAGATTCCATATATTTCAAAAATTTCGGAAGGATTAAACAATTCTAAGGAGGATTCAAATTTTTCGAGCTTTAGTGTTGAGCTATATTAAAGAATTGCATTTTTAACTGGAGATTAGAGTATTCTGACCTATACATTATGTATTGCTATGACTTCTAGCCTCACAAAATTTTGCATTTTCACTTTCTTGTGAAATTTGCTGAGGTAACACAGATTATTTAATAACTATATAGTTATTATATATTTGATCAAAAATATTACAATTTTTTTGAAAAAAACCGAATACCATTGCAATATTCTCAAAAAACCCAACTTTTTTTTTCTAAACTTTTTTATACATTTTGGGGGATACTTAATCTACACGTACTGCAAATTTTGATTTCGATTTATTATTAGTTTCGGAGATATTAATTCTTAAAGTTTGATAATTAATTACCTGACTGAATATATTTCAAATCACGTAGGCTGGCGGTGCTCATGCTCCATAATTCGTTTTCGCTGAAATATGTTATTGTTTATAAAAATAAAGAGTCCTATATTTTTTTTTTCATCCCAAAAAATTCCTGACGTCCGATAGCACCATTTTTAGATTTCGAAATAAAATAATATGAAAATAATCAAACCTAACAAACGTTAAAATAATAAAAATTTTAACTGTCAAGTAAAGAATACATACTACACAGAAAACATAATATATAAATAACGCTAAAATGACAATAATTCACATTTAACAGGGTTTAACATTGTTTATTTGAATAAACAAGAAATAGAATTCTGAAAAAATTACGCTATAGAAATGATAAAAATTACTTTAAAAATAAAAAACTCTGTAGCATTTTTTTTATTTTTTATTTTTAAAGTAATTTTTATCATTTCTATAGCGTAATTTTTTCAGAATTCTATTTCTTGTTTATTCAAATATTCTAAGTTCAACCCTGTTAAATGTGAATTATTGTCATTTTAGTGTTATTTATATTGTGGTGTTTCAAAATGTTTTGCACCCACCCTATACATTTTGTTAGAAAATTATATTTTAATAATTTGAAGTTGTAGGATTGTGAAACTGGAGAGGTGGGGGCGAATGGGAGGAGATACGAGGCTCTTTGCCACGGGTCGCCGCAAGAGTCAGCGGTGCAATTTTTGGCTCGTTAATTTTGACTTTGTGAAATTTATTTTTGAAGTTGGGAGTGAATTTTTGAGTTTGATTAAATAAAGTAATTTTATGCGAATGCATTATTGCGCTTTTTTGGAGGTATATTTTTGAAATTTGGAATATTTGGATTTTTTTGATAAGTTGCTACCGAGCGGTAGTTGATTGATTGGTTGATTGATTTGGAAAAACAACAGTTCGATTAGTTAAAAATTAAATTTAAATTATTTAAAATTGGAAAATTTAAATTGCATTTGAAAGAAAGAACGTGCGAGATAGATAAGCCGACGTTTTGGATAAGGGAAATTGAACTTCGTTCCCTATGAAGTGAAATTTTATTTTAACATTGAATTTAAATTGTATTGGATTTAATAATTTCTAATGTTTTGAAGTTTTATAATTAATTAGCTGATTTAGTGCATTAATTTAAAATTGCACTAAAAATTTCCTTTTCTTTTAGTCGCCACAACCATTTTAAATTAAACCAGGCATTTTTAAGATCAATTTTGACGTAACTTCTCCCCCCCCCCTCCCATAAAAACCAGCAAAAAATAAATCTAACGGGAAAATCAGTGGTTCTCAGAAAATTGACTGCTTTAATAATACAAAAAAAACATTAAATCATTCAAATATCAACAAATGAATTAAATCTATTATATTTCGGAATTGTTCATTGTATTTATGAATTTGTTCATTGGATTTAAGAAAATTTCGTAAGTTTATTAGTTTTAGTGTATTTCAAGAAATTTATAATTAAGATTAATATTGCTCGAAATTGAAAATATAAAATTTTAATAGTAAACCAGATTGCCTAAATTGTGGGGCCTGAAGGCCGCACTGAAACATCACTTCTCTCACAAAAGATGTAAAAATTTTACTTCACTTTCTTGTAAAATCTGTGATTTCTTCATAAATGCGCACTGATGCATTTCTTGCCAACTTAAAAAATTGGCAATTTTGGGCGGTTATGAACAGTTTTTAATAATAAAACAATAATTTTGTTATACTTTTACGCAAAATAACGAAACAGCCAATTTAAGATTTCTGTGATTTTTGGGACTTTTTCGACAATTTTTTTTTAATATTTTGTGAAATAAAACATTGGAAAGTGCTGACGAAAAATCTAATCTAATCAACTTGAGATTCACTTCTATTATTATTATTTGATCATCCTGTACATAACTATTTAGTAACCGCCAAACGTCAGTGTCAGTTGTTTGAAAACAATTCTAACCTCACTTTGTTTGTAAACTATGGAACACATTTCTACGTCGCAGCTTTCGAAATACGAAGAAATTTTAGCAAAAATCGACGAAGAGTATAAAAAGAACGAAACGTTAAAGAAGGAAGTCGAAAATGAAATAAATAAACTGATGGTAGTTCGAGTGGCTCTCGAAGAAGACTTCACCAGAGAAAACGTTTTCCGAGTGCTCGTTAAAGTGTTCCGTTCGATTTTCGATCTGTTTTACATTTACAGCGAACAAATACCGAAAAGTGAGTTTGAATCATTGAAAGGAATCGAGAACTGTAAGTTTTACTTAGTTGAAATTTGTGTCTCGAAGTTGTTCGGTGCAAAAATTTTTACACAAAAGTGGTTGTTGAATCTTTGCATAAAAAACAGTAAAACCTGCGTGAATAAAAATGTCATAATAAGTAGAGGAAGTGACCGAATTTTTGTTATTGTTCCTTTTGATGAGTCTACCGAACCCAGCCGCGTGACCTGTAAGTTGTTTATGCCTCTCGGTAGCATTTGGGGTGTGATTCAAATATCAGAAGTTGACGTGGACTTGTCCTACCACTTTAATTTACCTGAAAATGTAGCAACAAAAGATTCGCTGTTTAATTGTGCGGTTTTACCACAAATCGAGTACTCATTTAAGTGTGCATGCAAAACGAAACACTTTTTCGAAACCGTAGTTAAAAATTGCTACCACAATTTAAATTCTCGCGTCTTTGCTGCCTTTTCGTCTAGTGACGCCAGTGAAGTACCGCTAAAATTTATTGTTGACGACGACACTTGCAACAACACTCAAATAACTTTAAAAAGGTTGGAAAATCGTCTCAATCTGGTGTCGAACTCAAGTGATCTTCACGCCTTGAAAATGTACATAACAAAAGAAATGCGGTGTCAAAATTTTGTCCTGGACAAAATGTGGTTTGTTGCGCTCAAGGTGAGTTCAAAATTTGATATCGGAAATCAAAATCCTATAGTTTTTTTGATTTCAGAATTTAAAAAATTATTTGCAAATGGAATTGGGACAGGACGAGTGGAACGTGGAAAATTTCAAAATTTTTCACGAAGAATTTAGAAAATTAATGTTCGAATTATTTATTTAAGGAAAATAAAAAAAATTAAGTTTATTATTTTGAAGCAATTTTTGATTTATCTCCAGTGGCGTAACTACTAAACTTCCAAAGTGGGGGGAAGGAGATAATCAGTTTTATGTCATTTCAGAATATTAGTGTACATATGTGCGGAATTTTTTGCAGTCTATTGGAATTTTAGTGCAAAAAAATTTTAAATGTTTTTAATTGCCAACTTAATTTAAAAATTTTCGAAACGCTATTAATTTTTTCATTATTTTGACCTGTGCAAATTTTAGCTGGCGAAAAGGGGGACAAATTTTCAAAAGTATTGGTTTTTTGGTTTCTTATTTCTTAAACTGGTCGTAGCGACCAAAGGGTTAACGCCTGGAAGTTAGGCTAAGAATGCCACGAGTTTGATACGAAAATTTTCGAAAAGCTATAAACTTTCTTATTTTTAAAATTTTCATAAAATTTACCTGCCGACGTCAAATTACAAATATAACATTTGTTTCTTACTTATTAAACTGGTCGTAGCGACCAAACGGTTAACGCTTTGAAGTTGGACTAAGAATTTTAGAAAAGCAACTGTTTTTTATGTTGATTTTATTATTTTAAATTTTACGAAGCTGTACGGGGACAAAGTTACTACAAAATCGGTTTTAAAAATGAGTATGTTTTAAGAATGTCGTCGTGACTAAACCACATACTCTTGAAAGTGCAATAAAGATTTTTAACATAATATAATTTTTTTCAATAAATTGAATAGTGAAATTTATCTCATTATTTTGACTTATTTAGTTTTAAACTGGCGTGGAAGAAAACAAAATTATACAAAAATTAGTTGTTTAGTTTTTAAACTGGTCGAGCGACCAAATGGTTAACGCCTTAAATTTGAGCTAAGAATTTTCGCAAAGCAACTGATTTTATTTTTTATTTTTGCGGGGGCTGTAGGAGGATGGGCAAAGTTACATGAAAATCAGTTAAAAAAATGCGTATGTTTAAAAATGGTCGCGGCGAATAAACCATGTACTACTATATTAATTTTACTAATAATTTGAATAGTGCTATTTTTGAAGGCGATGCGGGGGAGGGAGTAAAATTACGCAAACGTAAAATTTTAATTTTAAATTTTTGAACATTCTCAAATTTGATTCAAAAAATTTCGAAACGTAATTAAATTTTTCATTATTTTGACTTCTTTAATTTTAAACTGGCGGAAAGATGGATAAAGTTATACAAAAATCAGGTTTTTAATAGTTTCTTATTTTTTAAACTGGTCGTAGCGACCAAACATTGAATGCCTCGAAGTTGAAATAAATTTTTTTAGAAAGCAACTCATTTTTTTTTAATTTTTGCGGGGGTTAGGCGGGAGGGGGAAACGGAGTTATATCAAAATCTGTTTTAAAAATGCGTATGTTTTAAAATAGTCGTGGCGACCAAAACCGTATACTCCTCGAAGGTGCGACAAAGATTTTTGAAAAAATATTAATTTTTTTCAATAATTTCACTTGTGCAATATTTTGAGGCGGTATGGGGGGGGGGGGTAAAGTTAAAAGGGTTAAAGGAAATAAAGGGGTAAAGTTACCCAAAGATAAAATTTAAATTTAAAATTTTTGAATTGATTGTAACGACCAAACCGTAACAATCACGAAGTTAATTAAAAAAATTTCAAAACGCCGTTAATTTTTTCATTGTTTTGACCTGTATAATTTTTAGCTGGCATTAGAGGCGGGGCGAAGTTACCAGAAAATCAGGTTTTTGGTTGGTTTTTTCTTAAACTGGTCGTAGCGACCAAACAGTGAAAGCTTTGAAATTGGGATAAAAATGATTTTTGATTTTTGATGACTGATTTTCCAATTGGGTTTTTCCAATAATATGAATTGTGCCATTTTTTGAGGCGGTGCGGAAAGGGGGCGTAAAGTTACGCAAAAGTAAAATTTTTGAATTGATCCTAACGACCGAACCGTAACAGCTTCGAATTTGATTTAAAAAATTTCAAAAAGCTATTTAATTTTTTATTATTTTGACTTGTTCAATTTCGACTGGCGGGGAGCGGAGTTAAGTTATACAAAAATCGGTTTTTTTATTTTTTAATTTTTTAAACTGGTCGTAGCGACCAAATATTGAAAACCTCGAAATTAGAATAAAAATTTTTATAAGGCAACTGATTTTTCTGTTGATTTTATGTTTTTTTAATTTTTTGTGGGGCTATAGGGGGGGGGGATTACATCGAAATTGATTTCAAAAATGCATGTTTTAAAATGATCGTGGCGACTAAACCGTATACTCCTCGAAGGTGCGATCAAGATTTTTGAAAAAAATGTTAATTTTTTTGCAATAATTTGAATGGTGCAATTTTTGAGGCGGTGCGAGGGAGGGAGTAAAGTTACGCAAAGGTAAATAAATTCATTAATTTTAAATTAATTAGTTATTTTTAGATTTTCGGAACGCCGCTAATTTTTTCGTTTTTTCTCATCGTTTTTTTTTTTTTGTTTCTTATTTCTTAAACTGGTCGTAGCGACCAACCGGTAAAAGTTTTAAAATTGGGTTAAACTTTTCTAAAAGCGACTAATTTTCCAATTGGTTTTTTTCAATAATATAAATTGGGCAATTTTTTGAGGCGGTGAAGAGGGGGGGGGAGGTAAAATTACGCTAAGGTAAAATTTGAATTTTAAATTTTTGAATTGATTCTAACGACCAAACCGTAACATCTACGAAATTAATTAAAAAATATTTCGAAAAGCCATTAATTTTTTCATTATTTTGACTTTTTTAATTTTAAAGTGGCGGAGAGTGGGTAAAGTTATACAAAAATCAGGTTTTTAGTTTTTTATTTCTTAAACTGGTCGTAGCGACCAAATATTGAAAGCTTCGAAATTGGAGTAAAAATTTTTAGAAAGCTACTGATTTTACTGTTAAGTTTTTTTTTTCGCGGGAAGGGGGAGGGGAAGTTGCATCAAAACAGGTTTTAAAAATTCATATGCTTTCAAATGATTGTGGCGACTAAACCGTATACTCCTCGAAGGTGCGATAAAAATTTTTGAAAAAATATTAAGTTTTTTTCAATAATTTAATTTGTGCAATATTTTGTAAAGTTAAAGGGGTTAAAGGAAATAAAGGGGTAAAGTTACCCAAAGATAAAATTTAAATTTAAAATTTTTGAATTGATTGTAACGACCAAACCGTAATAATCACGAAGTTAATTTAAAAAATTTCAAAACATGTTAATTTTTTCATTGTTTTGACCTGTATAATTTTTAACTGGCATTAGAGGGGGGGGGGCGAAGTTACCAGAAAATCAGGTTTTTGGTTGGTTTTTTCTTAAACTGGTCGTAGCGACCAAACAGTGAAAGCTTTGAAATTGGGATAAAAATGATTTTTGATTTTTGATGACTGATTTTCCAATTGGGTTTTTCCAATAATACGAATTGTGCAATTTTTTGAGGCGGTGCGGAGAGGGGGCGTAAAGTTACGCAAAGATAACATTTTAATTTTAAATTTTTGAATGGATCCTAACGACCGAACCGTAACAGCTACGAATTTGATTTAAAAAATTTCGAAAAAATTTTTCATTATTTTGACTTGTTCAATTTTGAACTGGCGGGGAGCGGACTCAAGTTATACAAAAATCAGTGTTTTAGTTTTTTATTTCGTAATAATTTGGTCGCGTAGCGACCAAGCATTGAAAACCTCGAAATTAGAATAAAAATTTTTATAAGGCAACTGATTTTTCTGTTGATTTTGTTTTTTTAATTTTTTGTGAGGCTATAGGGGAGGGAGGGGGAGGTTACATCGAAATTGATTTCAAAAATGCATGTTTTAAAATGATCGTGGCGACTAAACCGTATACTCCTCGAAGGTGCGATCAAGATTTTTGAAAAAAATGTTAATTTTTTTCAATAATTGGAATGGTGTTATTAATTAGTTATTTTTAGATTTTCGGAATGCCGCTAATTTTTTCGTTTTTTTTTCTCATCGTTTTTTTTTTGGTTTCTTATTTCTTAAACTGGTCGTAGCGACCAAACGGTAAAAGCATTAAAATTGGGTTAAACTTTTCTAAAAGCGACTGATTTTCCTGTTGGTTTTTTCCAATAATATAAATTGGGCAATTTTTTGAGGCGGTGAAGAGGTGGGGGGAAGTAAAATTACGCAAAAGGTAAAATTTTAATTTTAAATTTTTGAATTGATTGAAAGCCATTAATTTTTTTATTATTTTGACTTTTTTAATTTTAAAGTGACGGAGAGGGGGTAAAGTTATACAAAAATCAGGTTTTTAGTTTTTTATTTCTTAAACTGGTCGTAGCGACCAAACATTAAAAGCTTCGAAATAAGAGTAAAAATTATTGGAATTTTTTTTTAATTTTTCGGTGGCTATATAGGGGAGGGAGAAGTTGCTTTAAAATAGGTATCAAAATGCATATGCTTTAAAATGATCGTGGCGACTAAACCGTATACTCGTCGAAGGTGCAATAAAGATTTTTGAAAAAAAATATTAATTTTTTTACGTTTCAATTACGCAAAGGTAACTAAATTCATTAATTTTAAATTAAATAGTTTTCTCAATGTTTTCATCTGTCTAATTTTTAGTTACAAAGGAATCGGTTTTTTATGGTTTCTTATTTCTTAAACTGGTCGTAGCGACCAAACGGTAAAAGTTTCAAAATTAAGCTAAAAAATTTCGGAAAGTTACTGATTTTTCTGTTAGTTTGGTTTCTTTATTTTTGCGATGACTGTACGAGGTCCAAAGATACAAACTTAAAAAAATATATATTGCCATGATTTTTCTCTAAATTTGGGGTATTACTTCAAATGTAATAATATTAAATTTTGGTTCATAAATAATTTTTTTTAAATTGTTTGCAATATTTTGCATAAATTGAATTTATTTGTTTATATTATTCAACCAGTTAGAATTGCATTTGGCTCAAAAAAGCGGTATATTGTCGTGTTTTGAAACCAAAAATTGTTTTAAAGTTTAAATTTGTTTTATTATTTATTTATTTATAATATTGTATATAAAAATGTCTGTTAAATTATTAGCTGTAAATAAGGTGGAAAGAAAATAAAACTAGAAAAGAGAAGGGCTTGGATAGACAGACTTGAGCTAAAGCCTTCACGTCGAATAGACGGGCAGACGAACATCATTCCCGCAATAATAATTTCATTTTGATTGTTAATAAAACAAAAGTAAGTTTATTTAAAAAGGAAAATTGTTTTGTTTGTTTTAATTGTGGTGAAGTGGGTGTTGAGAACATAAAAATTGGAAGACCATTTGTTTGACCAGACGCCAGCTGGAATACCATATGCGAAGCGAGCGCGCACGTGAAGCAAAAGTAACAAAAGAATGAGCAATTTTAATTTACAATTTAAAAAAAAAACTACAAGAGATCATAGCTATTAAATAATCTGTGTACCTCAGCAATTTTCGCAAGAGGGTGAAAATGCATAAATCTGCATAGCTATGGTCATAGCAATATATTACCATGTATTCTTTCAAATTTGGGGTTTTCTCAAAAAATTTATATATATTTTTTCTTTTTTTTAATTTTAACATTATATTAATTTTAATATAATGTAAATACAAATTTTAGTTTGTTGACTGAAATTTCATAGATTCAATGTCTGATTGTAATATTAAAGCAGGCAAAAAAGCATTCCAACCTAAAAAAAAAGCAATATATTGCCATGTTTTTTTTAAATTCTAGTTTTACTTAAAATTTCGCGCTTTTATTGTTTTTCCTTGAACCAATCAGAGATGTATTGCCTAAAAAAATACATATATTGCCATGTTTTTTTTTAATTTAGGGTAATATTAAATTTTTTAATTTTGCGCTGCTGATTGGATGTCTTTGAACCAATCAGAGATAAATTGTTAAAAATCGATATATATTGCTATGTTATTCTTCTAAATTATAATATGAGAGTTTTAAGCATAAACAAATAATTTCATTTTGTATAGGGGGTTTAAAATAAAAGGATACGGGTTTAAAGTGCAGTTTTATTTATAAATTGTATACGTAATGAAATAGTGAAGTACATTTTCGTGTATTCAATTTTCATTTTAATGGTTGTTCTTGATGCTCGAGGAAGTGGAAATTTTCGGTTATTATTGTCCTTTATGAATCGTAGAAGATGTCGGTCGGTATTTCAATTAACAAGACTTAGTGTAAACGTAAACGTTAGACCATATACATGAAGCATTGTCATAGTAAATTGACAAATTAGGAACATTTATGCTAAACAAACATATAAATGTACCTGGAGCGTGACAGCATTAGTGTATATTGTTATGTGTGCTTGTTTAGTTCTATAATCTAGTGTCTCACCGCACTGCAATGTAATTGTATGAAGGTCCCAAGAGTCTTGCATATTCCAAAACAGATATGCACGTCTTTGTTATTGCAACTACTTCCTCTCTTAAGCTTAATACTATCAGGTGCAGTAGTCGACCGAAACTTAGTAATCCCAACCTTTGAGCACATTTACATACGACAAAATATTCTTACATTTTCAAAATCCAATTTAAATTTTTAACAAGAAAAATAACCACTTTACTTAATTTCACACATAAATTTCACCCCCGATTCGTGGTTTGCCTTCTCAAGTTGCATTATATTTTTACTTACAGAAACCATCGTCGAACGCTACATCCTCCCCCCCCCCTCCCGACAATATCGTACAATCTTATGAAGTGTGTCAGCCTGCAGGTATTACATTAATGGTGGTTAAGACATTTATGTGGGCGGGAATGATTTAATTGTGTAATGCACAAATGGAAATCAAAGCAAATATTACTCCATGTGCGGTGCATTATGCAGACATTGCATTTGCATTATTCACTTCGATTGTGATTAATGATCACGTTTTTTGTGTTTTGCAAATAGAAGAATAATGGTGTAGTTGCAGGCCATTGAGGTTTATTATATAAATTTTATGTTAATTCAGACGAAAAAAAGTTGATTGATACGGCATCCGCGAGGCCGCTTAAAACGTAATAAATTTTTTCTTTGTAGCGTCGGCTCGGCGCCGCCGGTGCGAAATGAGAGTACTTAAATTATTTGTTTAATTAATTAGTTTCAGTTTTCTTGATAATATATTAAAAGGTTAAAAAGTTCCAGGCGATGGTATTTAAAAATAATTCATTTTTTTTGCGTTTGATCAGCTGTAACTCGAAAACCGACGGTTTGAAAGTAAAAATTAATCAGGTATATTTCTTTGTGTAGTTAATTCTCCTTCCAAAGAGCGCGAAAAAATTAAGATCGGTTAACTCTTCTCGAAGTTATTTGCATTTACGCTATTTAATATGCATAATTTAAAAATAAATTTTTTTCGCTCTTTTTTTATATTTTGGCTAAAAATCACACCAACTATTAGCATGATAGAATCAAGATAAAATATGTACGCAATCAAAATGGAATACAAATTCAAGCGTACAGTTTGCCAATTTAATTAGAAAATTATGGTGATCACTCAACCGTTTAATTGGAAAACAATTGTAACTGCCCATTGAAATAAAATAGGATCGCGGTAATATTGATAAAATATTTTTTGTCAAAAAAGTTGGTCCATTAATTAATTTAATTAATTTTAATTTACACGGTACCGCAATTTTTATTCGAAATTAAAGCGAAATTCTGAATAAATCGGATTTCCGGTACGATTTCATCCTGCCGGGTAGGCAACTTTATCTGCAAATCGATGCTGTCTTAAGATTTACTAGCTACTTCAAAAACTTGGATTTATTTTTAAATTACAAAAAAATTTGGAAACACTTGGAATTTCAAGTAGGATTCAAGTTGTATTATAGTATCACAACTAGGGGGATTTGAATCAATATTTAATTAAATCAAAAAATATTTAAAGTTTTGGTTATAAATCCCTCCCTCCCCCCACTCCCCAAAGTCAGAAAAATTGCTTAAAAAAAAACCCGTTACTTTTCATTTATCCCATTTTTAAAACCAAATCAATTTCTAATTTAAACGCTGTCGTTTTATTGATTAATTAATGTGTTTTACTTTTATAGCGTTTGTTGTGGTCTGTACTTGAATGGGTGACCCCACAAAAGGCTCTGGTCGCTGGTCTAGCAATAGATGATAATTTCTAGACCAACAATATTATACTATTAAAAGTATGCTGCTTTGATTACGCGGCCTTGAGGCCGCAATGACTGACTGACCTTATAGCGCCATAGCATTGTGGGTAACTAAACAGCACCGTTATAGGCGTTTAGGTTACGGATGCTGGTGTAACCGGAAAAAGTCTATAAGTGCTAGAGCACTAGAACTAAATAAATTTGTGAGAGCTTTTCTAGTGCGCCAGCTGTTTAAGCTGCCCCCAACCCGAACTTTTTTAAGTATAGAAATAGAAAATTTTGAGTTACCGACGTACAAATATTGGCAAGAAGTAATAGGTCTGTGCAGCTTACAGGCCGCACAATCTAACCGATGTATACTACATTATATAAAAAGATATTAGTTTTATTTGAGTGGCGTGGAAAAAAAACGTAAAGTAACACTGAAAAAATTATTCGCCGTATTTACGACAAAATCATAGTTGAATAAACAAAATTCATTATATTGATTATATGATTTTTTCAATAATATAATCAACTGTTTTTTCAGTGTATTTAGAAACTAGATTTTAATCCTCTATTGTCTAAAATCAAGATTTATAATTTATTTAAAACTGGAAATTAAAGTGAGGTGTAAATACGTCGTCGGAATATGGGATCACTGACCGGGGGGTCTGGGGGGTATAGAATACCCCCCAGGCATTTGGCTTAGAACAATAAGCTTAAAACTACACTAAATATGTTTTTATCATATTATGAATAAAATTATAATTTTTCAAATTAATTTGATTATATTTAATTATATTGAATTGCCTGGGGGGTATTCCATACCCCCCAGACCCCTCGGTCAAGCATTCCATATTTTAATGAAGTATTTACACCCTGCTTTAATTTCCAGTTTTACATAAATTTATTATAAATCCTGATTATTTTTTTAATTTGAAAAATAACTCAAAAATTTTCCATTTTAGACAACAGGGAGAGGTCGGTGCGGCTTTCAGGCCGCGCAACCTGATCGATGTGTACTATAACAAACAAATATGATATTTTGTTTAAGTGACGTAGAACAAAATGCGTGAACTACACTGAAAAATTATTCATCATATTTACGACGAAATCAACATTTTTGCGTGAAACAAAAAGTGTAAAATTACACTGCAAAAATTGTTTATCATATTTAAGATAAAATCATCATTTTTTAAATTAATTAGAATATAATTTGATTATATTTAATCATATTGAATCAAATTGACTGGGGGTATTACCATACCTCCCAGACCCCCGGTCAACGATTTCATTTTCAAATAAATTAAATTATAAATTATAAATCCACATTACTTTTTTTAATGTAATTTAAAATACAACTGAAAAGTTTTGCATTTTTGACAACAGGGAGAGATCAGTGCGGCTTTCAAGCCGCACAACCTGATTGATCTATACTACGTGTAAAAAGATATTGTTTTAGTTTGAGTAATTCGATTTAATAATAATAAACATTAAACCTACAATAAATTAATAAGCACATTTTGAATTCTGTGATTTTTCTTTTAACGGCGTAGAACAAAATGCGTGAAATTACACTGAAAAATTGTTGATTTTATTGTATTTCAGATAAAATCATCATTTTTAAATTAATTTGATTATGTTTAATAATATTGAATCATATTGTCTGGGAGGTATTCCATACCTCCCAGACCCCCCGGTCTACATTATTGATTCTAGTTTCAGATAAATTATATATCTACATAACTTATTTTTAATATAATTTAAAATATAAATCAAAAGTTTTTCTTTTTAGACAATAAGAAGAGGTCAGTGCGGCTTTCAGGCCGCACAACCTCATCGATGTATATTATTCATAATATATAAAATAATATAATTTTTGTTTGGGTGAAGTAGAACAGCAAATATGCAAGTACACTGAAAAAATTCTTCATCGTATTTACGACAAAATCATCATTGAATAAACAACATTCAATATTATTAATAAACTCATAAATTCAATGATTTTTTTATTAAAAAATAAAAATAATTTTTAGTGTATCTAAAAACTAGATTTTAACCCTCTATTATCTAAAATCAAGATCTATAATTTATTTGAAATATGGGATCTCTGACCGGGGGGGTCTGGGGGGGTATGGAATACCTCCCAGGCAATCCGATTCAATATTATTAAGTATTTAACCAACAATAAATATTAATAAGAACATTTTAAACTTTGATTTTTGATTTTTGTTTTAATGGCGTCGAACAAAAAGCGTGAAATTACACTGCAAAAATTGTTTATCATATTCAAGATAAAGTCATTTTTTTTCAAATTAATTAGATTGTAATTTGATTATATTTAATAATATTGAATAATTTTGCCTGGAGGGGATTTTATACCTCCCAGACCCCCCGGTTAAAATTCCATATTCTAACGAAGTATTTTCACTCTGCTTTAATTTCTAGTTTGACATAAATTATAAATCCAGATTACTTTTTTTTAAATTAATTTAAAATATAACTCATAAGTTTTCCATTTTAGACAACAGAGAGAGCTCGATGCGGCTTTCAGGCCGCGCAACAAATATGATTTGGTTGCTGGAAATTAAACATGGATAAATTAGTCAACGAAATTTGGCATACCTGACCGGGGGGTCTGGGGGGTATGGAATACCCCCCAGGCAATTTAATTCAATAAAATTAAATATGAAATTGTAAAGATTTAAACAAGAAAAAATCTGGTGTACAAGTAAAGGGGAGGTTGAGAAAATTTAGAAATTTTTAATGTTTTAGGAAATCTGAGTAATTCAAAGAAAAACTAAAAAATTCCGACAAAATTGCAACAAATTCAAAGAAATTTGAAGAAATTGGAAATCAGTAAAAATTACACGGTAATAAGTCTTCATTTCGCCGTCGCCACTTCGCTGTCGATTATTTTGTCGTTAAAAATTTAGTATTTAATTTTCTAATCTCACCAAAAATCTATAGAATTTTTTCAAAAATTTCAATTTTTTCAGTTATACAATATAGGTACGTAATTAGTAGTATAATGTAATAATTAGTTAAACAATAAAATTGTTTACGACGGCGAAACGGCGATGACGAAATGGCTCATTTAATTTTTATTTAAATTAAAAAAATTTTTTAAACTTGGATTAAAATATAATTATGCAAAAAAAATGTGACCCCTCCTCCTGCACCGACCTTTTAAAAATTCATTTCTAAATACGCCACTGCTTACGACCTCACAGAAAGCAACAAAAGATTTCTTTGTTTCTGTTTTTCTCTTTCACCGAGAGATGGTACGGCAAACATCAGAAACTTAGAGTTATCACCAGATATATTTACTTACGTAAATATGAGGTTATGGAATTTCTAAGTACAATTCGTCGTCCACCAGCAAAGTAGTGCTTTATTATTGATTGTAGAGTGATTTTAAAACAGAAGTTTACTTCGATAATGGTAAGATTTAAATGTAATTATTTATTTACTCACAAAAATTGTAGATGATCTCTGGACAACTAAAACATACGAAGATCAGTAAATCAAAAAAATGCCTATTTGATCAAATTATAGTCGGAGATGTTTTTTGTTTTATGTTTGATTTCTCAAAAGTCATTTTATAGTATATTAAAATCAAGTACCCTAAGTGCAATCGACCAGTCGAGGATACTGCTTGCAAACGGAGACGAAGAGTGCAAGAGCCAATAAAATATAATCGTAACTATTTTAGTAATAAAATTCTTCTCTTTTTTATACATCGGCCAACTTGTACAGTTCTGTCTGATTATCACTCTACGAACCTGCTTATAATAAATTCTCAGTTATCATAAACAAAATAAATGGATTTTTTAAGGTACGTAATAATCAGATATGACTTTCGTTCAACGAGAATAACACACGAGACTGTAAAAATCAAGATCGTAGATATCGGATATATAAAAAAGAGAGGAAAAACTGAAATAAAGGCTATCGAAAAGTTATTCTGACTCTTATACTCGGTGACTATAAACTCACTTGGGATCGTAGATAAATTACCCTATATATCGTGGATATAATGAAACACACAAAATAGTAGAGCAGGTGATTTGTAATTGGCCGGCTTCGACATCAATAAGAGATGTCGATATCTAGATCGAAATGCTGATTCAACATTTTATTTATTCCATAATAATTATGTTCCTGTTTTACGGTTATCGGGCAAGGTAGTATCAGATACGTCAACCTTATGGGAGTGCATGAAACAGATGGCATTATTCAATTTTTTCCACACATTTTTCTCACTTCACCTGTTTCTTAAAACTGATGCACTTTTTTTAATTTTTAAAAATAGTGAGCAGCTCTAAGTCTCAATTTTAAAGCACTAAATACGAGATTTGGTTAAAAAAATCGAAACTTTTTTTTCCGGCAAGGTTACATTGGGGAGGGCGGTTATTTTATAATTTTTTATAATTATGCATATTTTGTTATAGTTTAATTTTACTTAAAATTTGAAAAAATCGTAAAATTTCCAAGTTCCTAACTATAATTTGGAAAGTTTCTTGTCCCCCAGACCTCCCGATCTCTCATGGCGACAGTATTCAAAAAAGGCCTGGGATATTTTTGATTTTTTTATTTACACACAAACCTTCTGTTTATAAGACCGGGGGGTCTGGGGGGTATGGAATACCCTCCAGTACATCAGCAATTATTAGGTTATCCTAGTGATTATATATACAAAAATATAATATAAAATACTACTTTTTTTTAATTTTTTTGAAATGGTGATTTTCAGCTTCTAGGATACCAAACGTCTAAATTTCACCAAAACCTTTACTATTTTTACATGATTATAATTAGGGGGGGGGGGGGGTACTTTAACTATTTAATTGGGATTGCTCTAACTATGCATATTTTGTTGCCCTCTAAACTCCTGTACTCTCGTCGTGACGTTATTCACCGGAAGTCTGTTTTTTCGTACATAATCAAATAATTACAAATGAGATCGGGGGTCTGGGGGGTATGGAATACCGTCCAGTACATTTGGTAATTATTAGGTTATCTTTGTAATTCTACACAAAAAATATTTCAGGCTCCGTGGCGTATTTTATTTGTTTTAAACTTTTAATATTAAAAAAATTTTAAAATGAGGTTAGAACAAATCTGTTACCTTGGGAGGTAGAGCGCGCACATAATTTGACTATAAACATTTTTTTTAAATGACGATTTTCAGCTTCTAGGATTCCAAAACGTTTAAATTCACTTATACTATTATAAATCTATACTATTTTTGCACGATTATAATTGGGGGGGGGGGGGGGGGGGTGATTACTCTAACTCTAACTATCTGCATATTTTGTTCGGGTTTTGTTTTATTTGAAAGTTTGGTAAATTTCTAAAATATTAAAAAAAAATTTACGAGTTACTAACTAAAATTTGGAAAGTTTCTTGTGGGAGGTTGGCCCCCTAGACTCCCGAACTCCTATCGTGACGGTCTTCACTGGAAGCCTGGTTTTTTTTCTTTTGTTTTTTTACTTACCGGGATCTGCTCGTTTTCTTTTCGTTTTTTGTACAAAAGCAGATAATTACACACAAACTTTCAGTCTTTGAGACTGGGGGGTATGGAAGACTCTCCAGTACACTGGTAAATATTAAGTTATTGATATACATGGTATATTAATAATTATTATACAAAACAAATACACCCCTCCTCACCGATGAACTTCGCTCTTAATCACCATTTTGAATGAAGCTTTTTAATTTATTTTTTTTATTTCATGCAGACTTAAGAGATCTCAGCTTGTTGATTTTTAATATTGGGGGGGGGTCTCTTGACCCCTCTAGAACTTCTTCAAGTGTAACCCTAGGATCAGGAAGCACTAAAATTAAGCAAACACTTTTTTTTTAATGCTAGAGCAACGGAGTACAAAAGTGTGGATTGCAAGGTCCCAGGTTTGATTTCTATAGCTATTTTAGTACTTTAAAAAAAATAAGGGGTTGCTTAATTTTAGTGCTCTTTCAACCTACCAAAGCTTGTCTGGATTCTAGAGTTACGCTTGAAGGTCTCTCCTCGTTAGCATAACTAACGATAGATTTATTACAGGACACTCCATGTCATTCAAATGGCTACTCTCAAATTAAGACTGAAGAACATAATATGGAATTCAAGTTGGAAGATTTGCATCATTCTATTGACATTAAGGAAGAAACTTCGATTGTCGATCCTCGACTGTATACGGAATGCCAGCCGGAAACCAACGGGAAAATTTTTAAATGTGAAATTTGTGACTACAAATGTAAACAAAAAGCGTATTTAAAAATACACTTCAGAAGACATACTGGCGAGAAACCGTTTACTTGTCATATGTGTGCCTTTAAATCTGCACGTAAAGGAGATTTAAAAATTCATTTAAGAACTCATACCGGTGAAAAACCGTTTATGTGTCATATTTGTGACTATACGTCGGCTCAGAGAGTAAGTTTACAACTCCATTTAAGGACTCATACAGGCGAGAAGCCGTATAGGTGTAAATTTTGTGATTACACATCTACGCATAAAGAAAACTTAAAACGTCATTTAAGAACTCACACTGGCGAAAAACCATTTACGTGCAAAATTTGTGACTGTAAATTTGCACGTAATGGAGATTTAAAAATTCATGTAAGAACTCATACTGGTGAGAAACCATTTGTGTGTGATATTTGTGATTATACTTCATCGCAGAGATCAAATTTGGAACTTCATCTAACCAGTCATACTGGTGAGAAACCGTTTACATGTCAAATTTGTGACTACAAATGTGCACGGAGGACTGGTTTAAAAATTCATTTAAGAACTCATACTGGCGAGAAACCATTTAAATGTAAGTTCTGTGATCGGAAATTTAGACAGCGTGGACAACTCAAAACTCATTTAAGAACTCATACTGGTGAGAAACCGTTCGGGTGTGGATTTTGTGACTATACATCGGCACAGAAGGCAAACTTAGAACTTCACGTAAGAACTCATACTGGTGAGAAGCCGTTTGCGTGTACAATTTGTGATTATACATCAGTGCAAAAGGCACATTTAGAACTTCATTTAAGAACTCATACTGGCACGAAACCGTTTGCTTGTGAAATTTGTGGCTATAGATCGACGCAAAAAGGAAATTTAGGTCTTCACTTAAAAACTCATATTATCGCGAAACCGCTTACGTATAAAATTTAATTATTATATGTGGTCGCAGGTATTTTTGCCGTGGTGATGGTGGTTTTTGAGGTGGTGATGCAGGACACTTTACTAAGATAAATTTTCAAGTAAAATTTTTGTCCAAGTCCCAACCCTTGGGGGGTTCCCCCTTTTGAAGCAATTTTTGGAATTTCTGATTTCAAACGGCCATAGCTCTGATATTATTGATTTTTTAGGTTTAATGGATTAGAACTTTTTTAAAGATCATTCGCTTATCTACAAATTAGGTAATAACCCTTTATTGTCTAAAATCAACGGATTTCGAGTTATAAAATAAATTAAGGAAAAAAATGTAAAAAAGTTAGGAATTATTTTTTTTACTTTTCTTGCGAACCCCGTATATCTTAAACGAAACGTCTTGGAAAAAAACTGATAGGCCAAACCGGATAGGGAATTTAACGGGCTACAACTTTGGTTAACTAATTTTTTTTAGGAAACGAACCGTTTTCAAAGAAAATCTGAAAATAATGAACAAGGTGTAGGTAAAAAAGTAAAACCCGACGTTTTTAATATTTTTTTCTTTAATTTCATTTATAACTCGAAATCCATTGATTCTAGACGATAAAGGGTTATAACCTAATTTGTAGATAAGCGAATTATCTTTAAAAAAGTTCTAATTCATTAAGCTAATAAACTCAATAATATCGAATCTATGGTCGTTTTATACCAAAAATTAAAAAATTGCTTTAAAGGAAAGGTCACGTAGACACCCTGTATAAGATTTTTTAATAAATTTTATTTTAATATTTTTTTATTTTTAATTGTGACGAATGTAATTTAACTCGGTGCAAATGTTGAGTCGAGTATACAAAATATATCTACTTAAAGCACATCAATCAAACACAAAGTTCTTAAAATTTATAATTAACATCACAATTTGTTATATATTTTATATCAATGTTGGCTAATAAAATTTTAGATGAAGATTTTTGGTAATAATTAAATTTTAATTTTAAATTTTATTTAATAAATCTGTTAATTTCGAGTAAATTATGTCGGCGAAATGGGTGACTCCACGAACAGATCTGTTTGAACAACGTAAGTCACTGCTTTCCTGCTAATCCGTACTGGTAGCTTCAACAGTGTCTGATGACTTTTAGACCGACGATATTATACTGTTGACAACACATTGCCTTGATTGCGCGGCCTTGAGGCCGCACGGACTCGTCAGTAATTGTGGGAATCTCCACATTATCGCTACAGACGTTTAGGTCAGCTGTTTAATCCCACTTCTTTAAGTATAAAAATAAATGTAAATCAGATAATTTAGTTCCGCCCAAAGTAAAATTCTAGTTACGTAACGGACTGAAATATTGAGAAATTGTGGTGGGTCAGTGCGGCTTTCAGGCCGCACAACCTGATCGATGTATACTATAATAAAAAATATGATTTTTGTTTGAGTGACGTAGAACAAAAAGCGTGAAATACACTGAAAAAAATTATATAGCAATAGTACGAAGTTTTTCATCGAAATAATGAATTTTGTTCATGAGTACAAAAATTATTATTTTTTCATCAATATTACTATTATATAACTATTTTTTCAGTGTATCTATAAACTAGATTTTAACTCTCTATTGTCTTAAGTCAAGAACTTTTGAGTAATTTTAAATTGAATTAAAAAAATGTGTGTTGATTTATAATTTATTTAAACTTGGAAATTAAAACTGGGTATATATACTTCGTCGGAATATGTGAGCTCTGACCGGAGGGTCTGGGGGGTATGGAATACCCTCCAGGCAATTCGATTCGGTAATATTAAATATTAAAAACTACGATAAATTAATAAGCACATTTTGATTTTTGTGATTTTTGTTTAAATGGCGTGGAAGAAAAAGGTCGAAATTACACTGAAAAATAGTATATCATATTTAGAATAAAATCATCATTTTTCAGATTAAATTGATTATATTTAATAATATTGAATCGAATTGCCTGGGGGTTATTCTATACCTCCCAGACCCCCCGTTTAAAATTCCATATTCTAACGAAGTATTTACACCGTACTTTAATATCCAGTTTGACATAAATTATAAATCCAGATTACTTTTTTTTTAATTAATTTAAAACATAACTCAAAAGTTTTCTATTTTAGACAACAGAGAAGTCGGTGCGGTTTTCAGGCCGCGCAACCTGGTCAATGTATACTATAACAAACAAATATGTACACTAGATTTTTTCTTGTTTAAATCTTTACAATTTCATATTTAATATTAATGAATTAAATTGCCTGGGAGGTATTTCATACCCCCCAGACCTCCCAGTCAAGTATCCCATATTCTAACAAAGTATTTACATCCTGCTTTAATTTCCAGTTTTAGATAAATTATAAATCCACATTACTTTTTTTAAAACTAGAGTTAACTCAAAAGTTTTTCATTCTAAACAGCAGAGAGAGGTCAGTGTGGTTTTCAGGCTGCAAAACCTGATGGATGTATGTATACTATACGAATATGTAAAAATATATGATTTTTGTTTGAGTGGCATGTAACAATAAGCCTGAACTACACTGAAACAATTATTATTCATCGTATTTCCGAAAAAATCATAATTTTTGCGTCTATGATTTTTTTCATTGATGCTACGTAATTTTTCATCGATATAATAAATTTTATTTATCATTACAAATATTATGATTTTAACATTAATACGATGAACCATTTTTTTAGTGTATCTATAAACTAGATTTTAACTCTCTGTTGTCTAAAGTCAAGAACTTTTTAGTAATATTTTAAATTAAATAAAAAAAGTTGTGTTGATTTATAGTTATTTAAACTTGGTAATTAAAGCAGAGTGTAAATACCTCGTCTGAATATGTGAGCTCTGACCGGGGGGTCTGGGGGGTATGGAATACCCTCCAGGCAATTCGATTCGGTAATATTAACTATTAAAACTAATAAATTAATAAGCATATTTTGATTTTAGTGATTGGCGTCGAACAAAAAGGACGAAATTACACTAAAAAAATTGTTTGACATTTAGAATAAAATCATCAGTTTTCAAAATAAATTGATTATATTTAATAATATTGAATCGAATTGCCTGGGGGGTATTCCATACCCCCCAGACCCCCCGGTCAAGTATCCCATATTCTAACTAAGTATTTACATCCTGCTTTAATTTCCAGTTTTAGATAAATAAATTATAAATTCACATTACTTTTCTGCTCTAGACAGCAAAGAGATGTCGGTGCGGCTTTAAGGCTGCACAACCTGATTGATGTATGTGTGCTATAATCTATATTATGCCAAATATATGATTTTTGTTTGAGTGGCGTGGAACAAAAAGCGTGAACTACACTGAAACAATAATTTATCATATTTACATTTTATCATTTTTTCATCAATATGATGAATAATTTTTTTAGTGTATCTATAAACTAAATTTGAACCCTCTATTATTTAAAATCAAAAATTTGAGGGCTATGTATTAAATTAATGAAAACAAAGAGTGTAGATTTATAATTTATTTGAAACAAGGGGCAAAGCAAAGAAATATGAGATCCTTGACCGGGGGGTCTGGGGGGTATGCGGGCAATTTGATTCAATAATGTTACATATTTTAAGAAAATTCGACGAAATCGTAGAGAATTTAAAGAAATGGGAAATCCTAAGTAATTAAAAAATTTCAATAAAACCAAGAAAATCTTAAAATATTGAGAAAATATAAGAAAACTGTGAGCTCCAGTCTAGCCTAAATTCTTCTGATTTATCTTAAGAAACCAACAGATTCGATCAGGCTGAAATCGACATGCTACGCAACGGGAGACCGCTGTTCGATGCTTAATCGCGCCGACTGCACTGTAGTGATCTAAAGTCCAATTTCGATTAATGGGCTATAAACTTGCCAACACCATCGGCAAGCGCGACGGTTTCATTGCCAGAATCTCCTTTAAAAACCCTTAATGAAAGGGAGAGGCAGGAGTCTTATGTTCAGAAGTGGGCGAATAACGGCTAAAGGGTAAGAAAACCTTCAAGTTTTACAATTTTAGTTTTTTTATTATTTTAACGGCTGATTTTATAATCAATTTTAATTTTAAGACAAAGCAAACCAGTAAATATTACACGGTTATAAGTCTTCATTTCGCCGTCGCCACTTCGCCCTCGAATTTTTTATTGTTGAAAATTTAGTTTTTAATTTTTTAATCTCAATACAAATCCATTGAATTTTTTTTTAATTAAATGTCGTGTTTTGAAAACCATAAAAATCATAATTCATTTATTTTGTAAATTATTTTAAAGTTTAATTTTGTTTTAGTACTATTTATTTATTTATAATATTGTATATAAAAATGTTAGTTAAATATTTGCCTTGTAAATAAGGTGGGGAGAAAGAAAAATATAAAGTGAAGAGTGTAGGACTTGAAAGTTAGAAGTAGAGACTTGGGCTGACGCCTTCGCGTCGAGTAGACTAGCGGACGAACATCATTCCCGCAATAAAAATTTAAATTGTTAATTGTTTTTTTTTTTTTTAATTAATAAAATAAATTAAGTTGAGTTGATGTTTTTGTTTAAATTAATTGTAAAATTGCGTAAAATTAAATCGCAACAAATTTGTTTAACCAGGCGTGGCCAGATGCAAAAGACCATGTGCGCTTGCAAGGCCACAGATTACAAAGAAAAGTTGAGTATTTTTAATTTTTAATTGACGATTTTAAAAAAACTACAAGAGCTCATAGCTATAAATAATGGATGTACACCGAGCTAAGAAGATTAATTTTAAAAATAAGAAAATTTTATAAATTTGAATAGCTCGGGTCATAGCAATACGTATTAAAATGTAAAAAATTAATTGAACAATAAAATTGACAAAGTAACGACGATGGAATGTCTCATTTAATTTAAATTTATTTTGAATTTGGAATAAACTAATATAATATATAATTATGCAAAATAAAAATTAGCCCCTCTCTCTTCCGACCCGTTAAAAATTAACTTCTAGATACGCTACTGCTTACGTCCGCCAATGACGAACGCACAGGAAACTACAAAGGTTTTCTTTATTTCTCTCTCACACGGAGAGAGGGAGCGGCAAATGTCAGAAACTTACAGTTGTAGTTGTCAAATTTGTATGTGCAATTTGTCGTTTACCAGCAGAGCAGTGCTTTGTTATTGATTAAAGAGTGATTTTAAAATAGAAGTTGGCCCCAATAATGGTAAGATTTAAATGTAATTATTTTATTCCGCTCAAAAATGGTAGATGATCTCTGGACAGCTAAATATTAAAGAGATCGGTAGGCCAAAGAAAATATTTGTTCAAATATATAGTCGGAGCTATTTTTTTGTTTTATGTTTGTTTTCTCGACAGTGATTATAGTATACTAAAATTAAGTATCCTGAGTCGAGAATACTGCTTTGCAAACCGAGACGAAGAGTGCGAGAGCCAATGAAATGTAATCGTAACTATTTTTCTAATAAAATTCTTCCTTTTTTCATTCATCGGCTAACTTTAGAGTTGTGTTTGATTATCACGGAGCCACTTTTAATGTATTTCCTTTTAGAGGCAATGTGAAAGTTGATACTTACCAGGCTCTATGAACCTGCTATAACATTTTCTCAGTTATCGTAAACAAAATAAATTGGTTTTTTAAGGTTCGTAGTAATCAGGCATGACTTTCGTTCAAGGAGAATAACACACGAGGCTGTCAAAATCAACATCATAGATATCGGATATACAGGGTGTCACTGTGACCGTGGAGAACCTTCAAGGTGGTGATAAAGGACACTTTTCTAAGATAAATTTTCAAATAAAATTTTTGTCCAAGTCCAAACCCTTGGGGGGTACCTCTCTTTGAAGCAATTTTTTGAATTTCTGATTTCAAACGGCCATAGCTCCGGTAATATTGATTTTTTTGGCTTAATAGATTATAACTTTTTTAAAGATCATTCGCTTATCTACAAAATAAGTTATAACCCTTTATCGTCTAGAATCAACGGATTTCGAGTTATAAATTAAAATAAGCGAATAAATGTTCAAAAAATGCAGGTTTTATTTTTTTTTATTTTTCTTGCGAACCCCGTATCTCTTAAACGAAACGTCTTAGAAAAAACTGGCGGCTCAAACCGGATAGGAAATTTAACGGTCTACAACTTTGGTTAAAAAAATTTTTTTGGGAAACCAACCGTTTTCACACAAATTCTGAAAATAATGAACATGGTGTGGGTAAAAAAAATAAGTAACGAACTAATTAACAATATTAACAATAATAAATTAACAATGTCATTCAAACGTCAAACGCTGTTTTGACATTAAAACAAATGCTATAAATCAAGTTGAGATTTTTAGCAATTTTTTTTTTACCTACACCTTGTTTATTATTTTCAGAATTTCTGTGAAAACGAGTGGTTCCCCAAAAAAATTTATTTGACCAAAGTTGTAGCCCGTTAAATTCCCTATCCGGTTTGAGCCGTCAGTATTTTTCTAAAACGTTTCGTTTGAGAGATACGGGGTTCGCAAGAAAAGTAACAAAAATAAAACCTGAATTTTTTTACATTTTTTCCTTTAATTTAATTTATAACTCGAAATCCGTTGATTCTAGACAATAAAGGGTTATAACCTAATTTGTAGATAAGCGAATGATCTTTAAAAGAGTTCTAATCAGTGGCGGCCCGTCAGGGGAGTCTTTGAGACTGTGTCTCCCCAGAAAAAATCAGCCACCAAAAATAAAAAAAATGTTTTATTAAATATCATAATTTTTAATAAAATTTTATTTTAATTTCTTAATTATATTTTTACATAATTATTAACTAAAGAAAAACATTTGAAATCAACACCTGCAGTTGAAATTTAATAGTGATGCTGAATTGCTATACGATAAGATAACGACGGCTGCCAGTTGTAAGAGACGTTCTTAAGAAAAACTTGATCATACTTAAAATGCACTTATGCTAAATGCTATCGATACATAACGTAGACGAGCGTAAAGAAGTGGGAAAATTGCATACAGCTAATATTCCAACGTTGAGTCTAGTCTCTTCAAATATAATTTATCGGTTTTGCTATTACAAGTTTTAAGTTTTTGTGCATTTATTGCTTTATTATTTATAAAATTAAGTTTATAAAAAATATTATCACATGTTAATAACCTTAACCATATTATTTATTGCTTTATTATACTTTTTAAATTATTTTCATCAATGGAAATAAACTATAAATTAAAAACTAATACACCAACAACTTTTCTTTCAGCCTTTCATTGGAATATAAAGAAGGTAAATTTAATAGAAAATTTCAGTGCAGTTGGTATACTGAATTTTTGTGGCTTACTGGTTGCGATAAGCGAAATAAAATGTTTTGTTTTACTTACGTAATTTTTGGCGGAGAAAAAGAATGTTGATGAATTATCAACAATAAAAAATTTTTATAAGAAAAGCAGAAAAACATTCTATTTCCAAAATAATTTGATAAATCAAGAAAAATGTAATGCCATGTTCATTTCATGAAAAATTTTTGTGTGTAACTTCAGTTTTAAACTCAAGAATTATTATGTACCTACATTATTTACATACATATTATGTACATACTACATAATACATAATGTACATAGTTAAAAAGTAAATACTGTTATTAGTACTTTTTAATACTTCAGACTTCCAGTCTCCCCAAATTGCTTACTCACGGACCGCCACTGGTTCTAATCTATTAAGCCTAAAAAATCAATGATATCGGAGCTATGGCTCTTTAAAATCAGAAATTCCAAAAATGGCTTCAAAGGAGGTACCCTCCAAGGGTTTGGACTTGGACAAAAATTTTATTTGAAAATTTATCTTAGAAAAGCGTCTTTTATCAACACCTCAAAGGTTCTCCGCGGTCACGGGGACACCCATATATCGTTTTAATTTAAATTTTTAATTTTAGTAAATAAATAAAAGAATAGATTGGCTGTAAGTCTCAATTTTAAAGTATTAAATACGAAAACTTACGAGAACCCCTAAAATGTAACTCTGGGATCGAAACAAGTTTTGGTAGGTTGAAAGAGCACTAAAATTAAACGACGTCTGTTTTTTTAAGCGTCAGAGCAACTGATTTTAAAAGTGTGGATTGTAATGTCACAGGTTCGATTCCGAATGCTATTTTAGCACTTAAAAAACGAGCGAACGAGCCTTACAGTACTCGTATATGATGTGTAACATCTGACATCTCACCTTAGTAGTAAGCAACATTATTATTTGAAATAATTAATAATTATAAATCAGTTAAAAATTACAAAGTACCCCAACCCGTCACAGATAACACGATTAAAACAATTTTATTAGATTAACCCTCTATAGCTAAGTGCAGTGTGTGCTTGAAACATAATTACATCAAAGTTTTTTTAATGGTATTTTTTATATGTATTCCGATAAAATAATTTTTGCGTTTATTAGTCAAATCAAATAGCGCGCGCTTTTCTGGCTTCCTGGCACATTTCACGAATTCCTTCCACAGATTGCAAGCAAGCGAGCGGAAAGATGTCACACATCAAAAAATTAGGGTTTGTTTAATTTTAGTGCTCTTTCAATCTACCAAAGCTTATCCCGATCCTGGAATTACGTTTGAGGGTTTCTCCTTGTTAGCATAACTCTAACGATAGATTTATTACAGGACACTCCGGGTCACTCAAATGACTACTCCCAAATTAAGACTGAAGACGATAGTATGGAATTCAAGTTGGAAGATTTGCATCATTCTATTGACATTAAAGAAGAGACTTCAATTGTTGAGTCCGGACTGGATACGGAATGCCGGCCAGAAACAAGCGGGAAAGTTTTTAAATGTGAAATTTGTGACTACAAGTGTAAACAAAAAGAAAATTTAAAAATTCACTGCAGAAAACATACTGGCGAGAAACCGTTTACTTGTAATATGTGTGCCTTTAAATCTGCACGTGAAAGATGTTTAAAGATTCATTTAAGAACCCATACCGGCGAGAAACCATTTATCTGTAATATTTGTGACTATAGGTCGGCTCAGAGAGTAAGTTTGCAACTTCATTTAAGGATTCATACTGGCGAAAAGCCCTTCAAGTGTAAATTTTGTGATTACACATCTACGCATAAACAGAACTTAAAACGTCATTTAAGAACTCATACTGGCGAAAAACCGTTTACATGCAAAATTTGTGACTGTAAATTTGCACGTAATGGAGATTTAAAAATTCATTTAAGAACTCATACTGGTGAGAAACCATTTGTATGTGATATTTGTGATTATACTTCATCGCATAGAACAAATTTAGAACTTCATCTAACCAGTCACACTGGTGAGAAACCGTTTATTTGTCAAATTTGCGACTACAAGTGTGCACAGAGAAGTGGTTTAAAAATTCATTTAAGAACTCATACTGGCGAGAAACCATTTAAATGTGAGTTGTGTGATCGGAAATTTACACAACGTGGACAACTTAAAACTCATTTAAAGACTCATACTGGTGTGAAACCGTTCGGGTGTAAATTTTGTGACTACACATCGGCACAGAAGGCAAACTTAGAACTTCACGTAAGAACTCATACTGGGGAGAAACCGTTTGCGTGTACAATTTGTGATTATACATCAGTGCAAAGGGCACATTTAGAACTTCATTTAAGAACTCATACTGGCAAGAAACCGTTCGCTTGTGATATTTGTGGCTATACATCGACGCAAAAAGGAAATTTAGGTGCTCACTTAAAAACTCATAATCCAGAAACCGCTTACGTCTAAAATTTAATTATTATGTGTGCCCGGAAGTATTTTTGCCATTTGTTTTTTATATCATATTTTTTAATAAGTGTTGTTTTAATATTTTTTTATTTTTAACTGTCACGAATGTAATATAACTCAGTGCCATTGTTGAGCTAAGATACAAAATATATCTACTTAAAATACATCAATCAAACACAAAGTTCTTAAAATTTATAAAATAAAATTATAAAATTTCTACATTCATTGTACATTTAATTTTAGATTATTAGTTATTTTTGGAAAACAATTTGTTTATTTTTTGGACTAGGAATTATTATAATTATTTTAGAAACGCTAGAACCCTTGCCCTAAAATTGTACCAACTTACCCGCAATCCAGGGCTACCCGAAACAAACAAAGGTGTTTAGAAAAATTTCTACATTTATAACACAGTAATATTTTATATCCATATTGGTTAATAAAATTTTAGATAAAGATATTTAGTAATTAAATTTTAAATTTTATTTAATTAATATTTTAATTTTTAGTAAATCATGTCGGCGAAGCAGTGACGCTAAAGTGACGATGGACTGACTGTTAAAATTCAAACAACGCTGCTTTAGCAATTTATTTTAAATAATGTCTTATTTTTATAGCGTTTGTTGTGGTCCGCACTTGGATGGGTGACCCCACGGAAAGCTTTTAGTGAACAACGTAAATCGCTGCTTTTCTGCTAATCTCCACTGTATCGGCAGATCAAATATTATGTTTCTTTGTAGTATGTAATTATTTACTTAACAGTTAAAATTGATTATTTTAACATTACATACTACTAAATACCACAAAAATACTTAAAAAATTCTAAAAACTTTTTTAAGTTATTTTCTATTTTATAGATCTGGCAGTGTCTGATGGCTCTTAGACCGACGATATTATACTATTGAAAGCATATTGCTTTAATTACGCGGCCTTGAGGCTGCACGGACTCGTCAGTATTTGTGGGAATCTCAATGTTATCGCTATAGACGTTTAGGTCAGCTGGTTAATCCCACTCCCCACTTCTTCAAGTATAAAAATAAATGTAAATCATGTAATTTAGCCCCGCCCATTTCTAGTTACGTAACGAACGAAAAATATTGAGTAATTCTGATGGGTCAGTGCGATTTTCAGGCCGCACAATCTTTAACAAAAATATGATTTTTGTTTCAATGACGTGGAACAAAAAGCGTGAAATACACTGAAAAAATTATTCATCGTATTTACGACAAAATCTTCATTTTTTTGTCGATATAGCAATAGTATGAAGTTTTTCATCGATATAATGTATTTTGTTCATGAGTACAAAAATTATTATTTTTTCATCAATATAGTAAACCATTTTTTCAGTATATCCCTAAACTAGATTTTAACCCTCTGTTGTCTAAAGTCAAGAACATTTAGGTGATTTTTTAAATGAAATAAAAAAAACGTTGTGTTGATTTATAATTTATCTAAAACTGGAAATTAAAGCAGGGTGTAAATACCTCGTCGGAATATGGGAGCTCTGACCGGGGGGTCTGGGGGGTATGGAATACCCCCCAGGTAATTCGATTCAATAATATTAAAAGTACAATAAATTAATAAGCACAGTTTGATTTTTGTGAATTTTGTTTAAATGCCTTAAAACAATAAGCTTGAAATTACACTGAAAAATTTTTTTATCATTTAGAATAAAATTATAATTTTTTAAATTAATTTGATTACTTTTAATTATATTGAATTGCCTGGGGGGTATTCCATACCCCCCAGACCCCCCGGTCAAGCATTCCATATTCTAATGAAGTATTTACATCCTGATTTAATTTTCAGTTTTACATAAATTTATTATAAATCATGATTATTTTTTTTAATTTGAAAAATATTTCAAAAGTTTTCCATTTTAGACAACAGAGAGAGGTAAGTGCGGCTTTCAGGCCGCGCAACCTTGTTGATGAATAGTATAACAAACAAATATGATTTTTTGTTTAAATGTAGTTTAAGTAACTACACTAAAAAATTATTCATCATATTTACGACGGAATCAACATTTTTGCGACGATGAACAAAATTTACTATATTGATAAATTCAATGATTTTTTTTATGAACTATGAAATTTTTCATCGATATTATGAACTTTGTTCATAAGTACAAAAATTATTATTTTTTCATCAATATGATGAATCATATTTTTAGTGTATCTATAAACTAAATTTTAACCCTGTATTGTCTAAAATCAAGAACTTTAGAGTTATGTATTAAATTAAGTAAAAAAGGAGTAGATTTATAATTTTTTGGAAGGAGTAAATTAGTCACCAAAACAATTCGATTGGGTAATATTAAATATTCAACCTACGATAAATTAAAAGCACATTTTGATTTTTGTTTAAATGCCGTGGAACAAAAAGCATGAAATTACACTGAAATAATTGTTTATAATATTTAGAATAAAATCATTATTTCTCAAATTAATTTGATTATATTTAATAATATTGAATCGAATTGCATGGGGGGTATTCTATACCTCCCAGACTCCCCGTTTAAAATTCCATATTCTAACGAAGTATTTACATCCTACTTTAATTTCTAGTTTGACATAAATTATTATAAATCCAGATTATTTTTTTTTAATTAATTTAAAACATAACTCAAAAGTTTTTTATTTTAGACAACAGAGAGAAGTTGATGCGGCTTTCAGGCCGCGCAACCTGATTGATGTATACTATAACAAACAAATATGATTTTTTGATTAAGTGGCGTGGGTTTTATCATATTTAGAATAAAATCAAAATTTTTCAAATTAAACTGATTATATTGAATTAAATTAAATTGAATGCCCGGTCAAGCATTCCATATTCTAATGAAGTATTTACATCTTGCTTTAATTTCCAGTTTTACATATATTTATTATAAATCCAGATTATTTTTTTTAATTTGAAAAATAACTCAATATTTTAGACAACAGAGAGAGATCAGTGCGGCTTTCAGGCCGCGCAACCTGACCGATGTATACTATAACAAACAAATATGGTTTTTTGTTTAAGTGGCGTGGAACAAAATGCCTGAACTACACTGAAAAAATTATTCATCGTATTTACGATGAAATCAACATTTTTGCGCCAATAAACAAAATTTATTATATTGATAAATTCAATGATTTTTTTATTAACTCTATGAAATTTTTTATCTATATTATGAATTTTGTTCATAAGTACAAAAATTGTCATTTTTTCATCAATATGTAGACCATTTTTTTAGTTTATAAACTAAATTTTAATCCTGTATTGTCTAAAATCAAGAACTTTAGAATTATGTATTAAATTAATTAAAAAAAGAGTAGATTTATAATTTATTGGAAGGAATAAATTAGTCACCAAAATACGGGATCCTCGACCGGAAAGTCGGTGGGGCAAAATTAATTTGATTATATTTAATAATATTGAATCGAATTGCATGGGGGGTATTCTATAGCTCCCAGACTCCCCGTTTAAAATTCCATATTCTAACGAAGTATTTACATCCTACTTTAATTTCCAGTTTGACATGAATTATAAATCTAGATCACTTTTTTTTTTAATTAATTTAAAACATAACTCAAAAGTTTTTTATTTTAGACAACAGAAAGAAGTCGATGCGGCTTTCAGGCCGCGCAACCTGATCGATGTATACTATAACAAACAAATACGATTTTTTGATTAAGTGGCGTTGGATTTATCATATTTAGAATAATATCATAATTTTTCAAATTAATCTGATTATATTGAATTGCATGGGGGGTATTCTATAGCCCCCAGACCCCCCGGTTAAGCATTCCATATTCTAATGAAGTTCCAGTTTTACATAAATTTATTATAAATTCAGATTACTTTTTTTAATTTGAAAAATATCTCAAAAGTTTTCCATTTTAGACAACAGGGAGAGGTCAGTGCGGCTTTCAGGCCGCGCAACCTGATCGATGTATTTGTTTAAATGGCGTGGAACAAAAAGCATAAAATTACACTGAAAAAATTGTTTATCATGTTTAGAATAAAATCACCATTTTATAAATTAATTTGATTATAATTTGATTATATTAAATAATATTGAATCGAATCCATACCTCCCAGACCCCTTGTTTAAAATTCCATATTCTAACGAAGTATTTACGCTCTACTTTAATTTTCAGTTTGACATAAATTATAACTCCAGATTCCTTTTCTTTAATTAATTTAAAACATAACTCAAAAGTTTTTTATTTTAGACAACAGAGAGAAGTCGGTGCGGCTTTCAGGCCGCGTAACCAGGTCCATGTATACTATAACAAACAAATATGATGTTTTGTTTAAGTGGCGTGGAACATAAAGCGTGAATTACACTGAAAAAATTATTCATCATATTTACGACAAATTCATCATTTTTGCGTTGATAAACAAAATTATTATTTTTTCATCAATACGATGAATATAATTTTTTTAGTGTATCTATCAACTAAATTTTAACTCTATTGTTTAAAATTAAGAACTTGAGAGCTAGACACTAAATTAAGTAAAAAAATAGTGTAGATTTATAATTTATTTGAAGCAATAGGTTAAATTAATCAATGAAATGTGAGATTTCTGACCGGGGGGTCTGGGGGGTATGAAATACCCTCCAGGCAATTTGATTCAATAATGTTAAATATTCTAAGAAAATCCTACGAAATCGTAGAGAATTCAAAGAAATCTAAAGAAATGGGAAATCCTAGGTAATTAAAATATTTCAATAAAACCGAGAAACTCTTAAGAAAAGCTAGGAAAACTGTAGATAAAGAAGCTCCAGCCTATCCAAAATTTCTCTGATTTATCTAAAGAAACTAACAGTGTATATCAGGTTGGAATCGACATGGTACGCAACGGGTGACCGCTGTTCGATGCTTGATTGCGCCGACTGCAGTGTTGTGATCTAAAGTCTAATTTTGATCTATGGGCTTGCATGCGCGGTGGTTTAATTGCCAGAACATCCTTTAAAAACTCTTAATGAAGAGAAAAAAAAGGGGACGCATACGTTCAGGAGTAGACGAATAACGGCTGAAAGATAAGAACCTTAAAGTTTCACAATTATATTTAGCTTAAATTTTTTTTTTTATTTTAATGGCTGATTTTGTAATGAATTTTATTTGAACCTTTAATTTTAAGACAAATTCATTTCGCCCTCGTTGAAAATTTAGTTTTTAATTCTTTAAGATATTTTTAAATATACCTTGCAATATAATTTACGTATTAAAATGTAAAAATTAATAAATTACAGCGATGGAATGTCTCCTTTAATTGTGATATTGTGATTTAAATTTATATTGAATTTGGACTAAACTAACATATAATTATGCAGAATAAAAATTAACACCCCCCCCCCCTTTCCAGGCACGTTAAAAATTAATTTCTAGTTACGCCACTGCTTATGTCGATTGCACAGAAAACTACAAATGATTTCTTACTCTTTTATTTCTTTCACCGAGAGAGGGAGCGGCAAATGTCAGAAACGTACAAGTTGTCAAGTTGAAGTTTCCTGGCTATTATGTAAATATGAGGTTAGAAAACTTGTGCAATAATTGCAATTTGTGCAGTTCGTCGTCGACCAGTAGAGCAGTGCTTTGTTATTGATTAAAGAGAGATTTTAAAATAGAAATTGGCTCCGATAATGGTAAGATTTAATTGTAATTATTTTATTCCGCTCAAAAATTGTAGATGATCTCTGGAAAACTGAAAATTAAAGGGATCAGTAGGCCAAAACCTATTTGTTCAAATTATAGTCGACGATATTTATTTGTTTTATGTTTGAATTCTCGAAAGTGATTTTATAGTATATTAAAATCAAGTATCATGAGTCGAGAATACTGCTTTGCAAACCGAGACGAAGAGTATGAGAGCCAATGAAATGTAATCGTAACTATTTTTGTAATAAAATTCTTCTCTTTTTTATACATCGGTTAACTTTTAGAGTTGTGTCCGATTATCACGTAATCACTTTTAATGAATTTTCTTTTAGAGGCAATGTGAAATTTGATACCTACCAGGCTCTACGAACCTGCTTATAACATATTCTCAGTTATTGTAAACAAAATAAATTGGTTTTTTAAGGTACGTAGTAATCAGACATTACTTTCGTTTAAAGAGAATAACACACGAGGCTGTCAAAATCAACATCGTAGATATCGGATATATAGGGTGTCTCTGTGACTGTGGAGAACCTTTGAGATGGTGATAAAGCACACTTTTCTAAAACAAATTTTCAAATAAAATTTTTGTCCAAGTCCAAATCCTTGGGAGGTACCACCCTTTAAACCAATTTTTTGAATTTCTGATTTCAAACGACCATAGCACCGATATTATTGATTTTTTAGGCTCTAAAGATTAGAACTTTTTTAAAGATCATTCGCTTATCTACAAATTAGGTTATAACCCTTTAATGTCTACAATCAACGGATTTCGAGTTATAAATTAAATTAAGGGAAAAAATGTAAAAAAAATTAGGTTTTATTTTTTTATTTTTCTTGCCAACCCCGTATATCTTAAACGAAACGTCTTGGAAAAAAACTGATGGCTCAAACCGGATAGGGAATTTAACGGGCTACAACTTTGGTCAAATAAATTTTTTTGTGAAACCAACCGTTTTCAAAGAAAATCTGAAAATAATGAACAAGGTGTAGGTAAAAAACATAAAACCTGACTTTTTTAACATTTTTTTCTTTAATTTAATTTATAACTCGAAATTCGTTGATTCTAGACCATAAGGGGTTATAACCTAATTTGTAGATAAGCGAATGATCTTTAAAACGGTTCTAAACCATTAAGCTTAAAAAATCAATAATATCGGAGCTTTGGCTCTTTGAAATCAGAAATTCAAAAAATTGCTTTAAAGGGAGGTTTGAACTTGGACAAAAATTTTATTTGAAAATTTGTGTTTTTTATCATTTAGTGCTGTTTCAACCTACCAAAGTTTGTCCTGATATTCCTGTCCTGATTGTCTCCTCGTCAGCATAAATCTAACGATTTATTTATTACAGGCCACTCCGGGTCACTCGAATAACTACTTCCAAATTAAGACTGAAGAACATAATATGGAATTCAAGTTGGAAGATTTGCATCATTCTATTGACATTAAAGAAGAGACTTCGATTGTTGAATCTCAGTTGGACACGGAATGCCAGCCGGAAACCAGCGAGAAAGTTTTTAAATGTGAAATATGTGACTTTAGATGTAAAAAAAAAGCGTATTTAAAAATTCACTGCAGAAGACATACTGGCGAAAAACCGTTCACGTGTAATATGTGTGATTTTAAAACTGCACATGAAGGACAGTTAAAAATTCATTTAAAAACTCATACCGGCGAAAAACCATTTATGTGTGAAATTTGTGACTATACCACATTTCGGAAAGTAAATTTGCAACTTCATTTAAGGACTCATACAGGCGAGAAGCCGTTCATGTGTAAATTTTGTGATTACACGTCTACGCATAAAGAAAACGTAAAACGTCATTTAAGAACCCATACTGGCGAAAAACTGTTTACGTGTGAAATTTGTGACTTTAAATTTGCAAGTAAACATGGTTTAAATATTCACCTAAGAACTCATACCGGCGAAAAACCATTTGCGTGTGAAATTTGTGAATTTAAATCTTCATGTAAAGGAAATTTAAAAAATCATTTAAAATGGCATGCCGATGGAAAAATGTTCACTTGTAAAAGTTGTGACTTTAAGACCGTAAGTAAAGAATGTCACAAGATTCATGTAATAGCACATATCACTGAAAAACCTTGTAAGTACTAATTTTGGGATTATACATTATGGGACAGCATTTAACGAGAAAACATTTTTTTGGTGCAGTTGTACGTAAACAAAGTAGAGAAATCCATATAATAACTCATACAGGCGAAAAATCATTTTTGTGTCTTTGTGCCTATATTCGTGCACTGGCAAGAAATAAATTAAAATCTTAAATTTGCTTGAATTTATTTTGTTATTTGATTTACACCTTCAAAGTGGTTCAATGTTTATTTTTGACTAATTTTTTTTAGACTTCTAGCTTCAAACGGACATATCACCGAAAGTATTCATTTTTGTGTGTTAATGGATTAGTGACTTTTTAAAGAGTATTCGCTGATCTACAAACTAGATTATAACCCTTTATGTTCTAGGATCAACGGTTTTGAAGTTATGAATTAAATTAAGAAAGGAAATGCTTAAAAATTGTTGTTTTTTTTCTTAGGAGCCTTGTAACTTGTTAACGAAACGTCTGATAAAAAAACTATCGGCGCAATTCGGACAGCAAATTTAACGGGCTACAACTTATGTCTAGTGAAAATTTTTGGAAAACCATCCGTTTTCACAGAAAATCACAGAAAGCGGAAGGGTAAATAGAAATCAATATTGGCTACACCAAACTGATCAGAGAGGGCGCTGTCGGACAGTAGTGGGCGTTCCCAATTTGGTGTTCCTAAGCTGATATATTTTATTAATTTGAATTTGAGGTTAGCCCATTTATAAATACAATTCATCGCTGTGCATTTTCCAGCAGGAATTCATTTGTTTTACTGAGAGTGAGTTTTTTAACCGGACTTTTACCCAAAATATGGTAAGACTTAATTGTATTTATTAAAGCTACTCTCGATAGATCAGTAGGAAAAAGTAATGACCTACTTTTTTTTACAATATATTGAACTACCGACTGGGTATGCTAAAATAAAAAATATATATATTGCTATGATCAACCCATATAATTTATGTCAAAAATTCCAACTTTTAATACTTAAATTTTTTTTTATTTTGATTCGAGGATGGAAAATTACCTTTGTTGCAATTTTTTTTTATTATTTTAATTTTTATTTATTTTTGGATTTAAAAATTTTTAATTTTTTTTTACAATTGGCGATTTGTAATATTTTATCAGTCTAAAAAAAATAAAAAAATAAATTTTAAATAAAGCAGAGGCTGTACAGATTCAAAATAGGTCAAATTGAATTATTAATTTCATTTTTTCCATTTTTAATTAATACTTTTAATTTTCAAATATTTTTCATTTTTATTTTTAAATTGAAATTTTCTTTAACTCCAATTTTTATTTAATTTGCAATTATATTTATTTCTCATTCAATTTTTTTAATTTTTTTTTTATAAATCACTAAAATACTAGTAAAATACTAGTAAAAGTTTAGTAATTTATTAAATAATACTAAAAATTTTTTTTAATAAATTTCCGTTAACAGAATAATTATTTAAAATTGTTTGCGCACACGTGATGACGTAAAGTTTAAATCGGTTTAAATAATGCTTACATTTCTCTAAATTCCTCTCGAATATACACAAAAACTTGAATATTTTTAGTAATTTCAAGAATTTCTCAAATTACAGTGGTAACAAATTTTTTTCAGTTTTACTCTTGCGTGGCGGATAACGCACAATCAATTTTTTTTAACTTTCATAAATTTTAAAATTTGAATGATTTTTTTCATGTTCACATCTGAATTGTAAAAAAATTTATTTGCACTTAAAATATAAAATTTTTAGTGTTTTAGTGAATATGAGTCAAAATTGAGCCGAATGGCCATTATTTAAATTTGACGTCATCGCATGTGCGCAAAGTTTTATGACGCTTTTGTTACAGGAAACTCCAAACCACTTCCAAATTAAGATTGAAGAATGTACGGAATTCAAACTGGAAGAATTGCATCATTCCATTGATATTAAGGAAGAGACTTCGAATCTTAAATGTGAGTTGGAGTTAGAATGGCAACGAAAAACCAGCGAAACTTCTTTCACATGTGAAATTTGTGGCTACAAATCTGCGAGTAATTCGAGCTTAAAAATTCATTTAAGGTCTCATACTGGCGAGAAACCGTTTACTTGCGAAATTTGTAACTATAAATCTGCTTGTAAAAGAGGTTTGAAAATTCATTTAAGAACTCATACTGGGGAGAAGCCGTTTAAGTGCGAATTCTGCGACTACACCACGGCGCATAAAATAAGTTTAAAACTTCATTTAAGAACTCATACCGGCGAGAAACCGTTTAAATGTGATATATGTGATTATAAATCCGCAACCAAACCAAGTTTGCAAATTCATTTAAGTTCTCATACCGGCGAGAAACCATTTAATTGTAAATTTTGTGACTATAAATCTGCAAGTAAACAAAATTTGCAAATTCACTTAAGATCTCACACCGGGGAGAAGCCGTTTAGGTGTAAACTTTGTGACTACACATCGGCGCAGAAAGTAAACTTAGAGCTTCACTTAAGAACTCATACTGGAGACAAACCATTCGAGTGTAAAATATGTGACTACAAAACTACACGTAAAGGAAGTTTAAAAGTTCACTTAAGAACTCACAGTGGCGAAAAACCATTTAAGTGCGTAATTTGTGACTATGCGTCGGCGCATAAAGTAAGCTTGGAACTGCATTCAAGAAGTCATACGGGTGAAAAACCATACGAGTGCAAAATTTGTGACTATAAATCTGCAGATAAGTCATATTTAAAAATGCATTTAAGAACTCATACTGGCGAGACCCCGTTTACGTGTAAAATTTGTGACACTAAATTTTCACAAAACAGACAACTTAAAAATCATTTAAAAACTCATACTGCAAAATAATAAATTACTTGTCAAATTTAGAACACTGGAAGTATTTAGTGTTTTATTTGATTTTCTCCTTCAAAGTAATGCAATTATTTTAATGAAAGATTTCTTCAAATTTCTCTTGAATCTTTCAAGAAATAAGGCGGAACAATTAGTTGAATGTGGTTTTTACAATAAATGCTGTGGTTATGCCATATTCTGGAATTTAAAATGTATACCAACCCACTTTTTATTTAATCTTTTGCTGGAGTAATAAAACAGTTGTTTGTCTGACATTGTTTTATTAATTACGTCTGGTGCTCAAACAACCTCTGCAAGATTGAATTTTTTTTAAACAAAAATAAGTTTGAAAACTTCTGAGGAATTTCTCAAACTACTGTTGAAGTAGATTTTCTTCACTTTCTTTGCTCGATATTGATTTTCCGCTTCCGGCGGAAAATGAGTCTCTCGAGAGGGTCAACCGTCTTTTATTTCGAAGTTTATTTGCTTTTTCATAACTAATTGGTCGTCTGAAAGGTTTTAAACAAATTATCTGCATCTTCGTGGTCTAAATTTCCAGTTATCGATTTTACCTTAAATTTATAAAAAGTGGACAGCTTAAACGTGGCGAATAAGATTAATATTATAGAAAAACATTGTATTTTGCCAGTCTACCCCGCCGATTTGATTTTAACGTGTTAGCTAGCGTTTTAGATTAAACCCAACAGTTTTGGAGAGCTGGGTCTTTGTAATTCTCATTAAAATGATAAGTATATTTTTGTTGAAAAAAATAAAAACTTATTTAAGAATCTCCGCTTTAGCTGCGATGGCTTATGGATAGCAGTATTAGGGAGGGGCTAAAAATGTTGTAACAATTAAATAGAAGGGGCGAATGAACAAAAATAATTTTTTTAAAATTTAAAAACAATTTTTTTTTTGACGTTTTTTAAGAGGAATAAGATATTTTACCGTCGACCTACTTTGAATTTAAGTTTTTAATGTCAAAATGAGCACCCAAAATATTTTTTCAAAAAGTGGGAAACCAACTACATTTTTAATATTTTTTTATCTTTTAGTTACTTAATTTTATCAAAATTTAAAAACAATTTTTTTACGTTTTTTAAGAGAGATGGGACATTTCGCCGTCGACGTTTCGCCGCCAGGAGTTTATTATTTAATTTTTTAATTTCAGCATCCAAGATATTTTTTTCCAAAAGCGGGAAACTAACTACATTTTTAATATTTTATTAATTTTTTTACATTTTCTAAGACGGATGGGACATTTCGCCGTTGTCGTTTCGCACCCAGGAGTACAGTATTAAATTTTTAAATGTCAAAATTAGCATCCAAGGTATTTTTTTCCAACAGCAGGAAACTAACTACATTTTTAATTTTTTTTTTGTTTTTTACGACGGATGGAACATTTCGCCGTCGTTGTTTCGCCCCCAGGAGTTCAGTATTTAATTTTTGAATGTCATTATTAGCATCCAAGGTATTTTATCCAAAAGCTGGAAACTAACTAAATTTTTTTTTATTTTTGATTTTCTAAGAAGGATGGGACATTTCGCCGTCGTTGTTTCGCCCCCAGGAGTTCAGTATTTAATTTTTTAATGTCAAAATTAGCATCCAAGGTATTTTTTTCCAACAGCAGAAAACTAACTACATTTTTAATTTTTTTTTTGTTTTTTATGACGGATGGAACTTTCGCCGTCGTTGTTTCGCCCCCAGGAGTTCAGTATTTAATTTTGTAATGTCATTATTAGCATCCAAGGTATTTTATCCAAAAGCTGGAAACTAACTACATTTTTTTTTATTTTTTGATTTTCTAAGAAGGATGGGACATTTCGCCGTCGTTGTTTCGCCCTCAGGAGTTCAGTATTTAATTTTTTAATGTCAAAATTAGCATCCAAGGTATTTTTTTCCAACAACAGAAAACTAACAAAATTTTAATTTTTTTTTGTTTTTTATGACGGATGGAACTTTTGCCGTCGTTGTTTCGCCCCCAGGAGTTCAGTATTTAATTTTGTAATGTCATTATTGGCATCCAAGGTATTTTATCCAAAAGCTGGAAACTAACTACATTTTTTTTTATTTTTTGATTTTCTAAGAAGGATGGGACATTTCGCCGTCGTTGTTTCGCCCTCAGGAGTTCAGTATTTAATTTTTTAATGTCAAAATTACCATCCAAGGTATTTTTTCCCAAAGCGGGAAATTAACTACATTTTTAATATATTTTTTTATTTTTTACGTTTTCTAAGACGGATGGGACATTTTGCCAACGTGGTTTTGCCGCCAAGAGTTCAGTATTTAATTTTTTAATGACAAAATTAGTATCCAAGATATTTTTTTCTAACAGCGGAAAACTAACTATATTTTTAATATATTTTTTTTTTGATTTTCTAAGACGGATAGGACATTTCGCCGTCGTTGTTTCGCCCCCAGGAGTACAGTATTTAATTTTTTAATGTCATTATTAGCATCCAAGGTATTTTATCCAAAAGTTGGAAACTAACTACATTTTTTTTTTTGATTTTCTAAGACGGATAGGACATTTCGCCGTCGTCGTTTCGCTCCCAGGCGTTCAGTATATAATATTTTAATGTCAATATTAGCATCCAAGGTATTTTTTCCAACAGCGAGAAACTAACCACATTTTTAATATTTTTTTTATTTTTTACGTTTTTTAAGACGGATGGGATATTTCGCCGTTGTGGTTTCGCCCCCAGGAGTACAGTATTTAATTTTTGAATGTCAAAATTAGTAACCAAGGTATTTTTTTCCAACAGCGGAAAACTAACTACATTTTTAATATTTTTTTTATTTTTTACGTTTTCGAAGACGGATGGGATATTTCGCCGTCGTCGTTTAGCTCCCAGGCGTTCAGTATATAATATTTTAATGTCAATATTAGCATCCAAGGTATTTTTTTCCAACAGCGAGAAACTAACTACATTTTTAATATTTTTTTTATTTTTTACGTTTTCTAAGACGGATGGGATATTTCGCCGTTGTGGTTTCGCCCCCAGGAGTACAATATTTAATTTTTGAATGTCAAAATTAGTATCCAAGGTATTTTTTTCCAACAGCGGGAAACTAACTATATTTTTAATATATTTTTTTTTTTTGATTTTCTAAGACGGATGAGACATTTCGCCGTCGTTGTTTCGCCCCCAGGAGTACAGTATTTAATTTTTGAATGTCAAAATTAGTATCCAAGGTATTTTTTTCCAACAGCGGGAAACTAACTACATTTTTAATATTTTTTTTATTTTTTACGTTTTCTAAGACGGATGGGATATTTCGCCGTTGTGGTTTGGCCCCCAGGAGTACAGTATTTAATTTTTGAATGTAAAAATTAGTATCCAAGGTATTTTTTTCCAAAAGCGCGAAACCAACTACATTTTTAATATTTTTTTATTACTTACGTTTTTTAAGACGGATTGGACATTTCTCCGACGTGGTTTTGCCGCCAAGAGTTCAGTATTTAATTTTTTAATGTCAAAATTAGCATCCAAGGTATTTTTTTTGAAAAACGGGAAACTGGCGACATTTTTTTTAATATGTAATATATTTTTAATATTTTCTAAAATTTTATAAAAATTTAAAATTAATATTTTTTTACGTTTTCTAACAGAAATAGGGAAATAAGTTTTGTTTTATTTACTCAAGTTTTGTATTACATTTACCGCCGAAATAAAACTAATCTTTATTTTTTTTTATAATATTAATATGTAAATTAAAATATAAATTCATAATATTAATTTTAAATTTAAACATCCCGCTTAAATTTTGAATTCCTTAATTTTGGTATTTTTGTAAAATTTACAGATTTATAAAACACCGAAATGAACAATAGCAAGATAAAGTTTTTTTTATCACTATTGCATACTACAGAATGTTTAAACAAACCTTGTTTGTCATATGTCTACTACTGACGCGCACGAATGTATTAACGAGAAATATGTTAATGAAAAAATCATTTAGTAATAAATGTAACCTACCAACCCCATCGAACTTAAATCTGAGAATATTTAAAATATTTTCTTGTTAATCCATTCATGCGCGTCAGATTTAAATTTTCGTTTGTGCGTCATAAGCGAACTTATTCTGGGTACAACAATCAAAATATTTAGAATTTTATTGTTTAATTATTCATGTTTTTTAAAGCACTCGAAAATTTTACTCACCACGACCGATTTTTTATTGTTTGGGAACCTCTGCACCGAAATGAATGTAACCACGATAACCTCACGAATTATGACATATTAAAGAGCCGGACACACATTAGTTGAAATTGGCAGTTTGGTACGGTTTTACAGTTGGTATTTGCTTCACTGATAATATTTTATTGTATTTATCTAATTATAGGATCACGGATAACTTACATGGTAACAACGTTAAAAATAAGAAAATGAAAAATGGATAATAATAACTCGGCAGATCAATTCACCAAACTGAATGTTTACCCACCCCAGCAATTTGACTTTTCGAAACCGCTTTCGTGGCCGTTATGGAGGAAAAGGTTTGAAAGATACATTCGGGTATCTGGCTTAAGCAAATCATCGGAGGAAATACAAATAGATGCGTTTTTGTACATCGTTGGGGAAAAAGCTGAAGAAATTCTTCAACAGTTCGGAAGTTCTCCCACTACATTGAAGGAATGGTTGGACTTCTTCGGAAAACATTGCAACCCTCCGAAGAGTATTATATTCCAACGGGTTCAGTTTAACAAGCGGTGCCAGAAACCAGGAGAACCAATTGATGACTTTGTAGCCGATTTATATTTTTTGGCAGAAATGTGTCGTTACGGAGCGTCGAAGGAAGAACTAATAAGAGACCGACTGATCGTGGGCATGTTGGATACTGACGCAAGTTATCAAATGCAGTTGCGGAAGAAACTAACCTTAAAGCACGCAATATTTATTGCACGACAAGTTGAAAATCAAAAGCAACGATCTCGAGAAATGCAGAGCGAGAACAAAGTTGTGACGATTGCAAACCAAGAAATTATCGAACAACAAAACGAAGAAAATGGAAGTGAAGTTTATGGCAACTGCGAGGGCGAGAGTCATGAAGAAATAATATCTCCAACTCAAAACTCAACGTGTCGGTCGAGCTCACTGATGGACGACCAGAATAAAGTCAATGAAGGCTATTTAGTAAGTAAATTGCATTGATAATTGCTTGGGCAACGGAGTATAAGTTCAGCTAACAATCTACGTTTGTTTTAGGAAAATCCAGTTCATTCAATTAGTTATTTGCAGATTAAGACGGAAGAAGATTTAGAATTTAAATCGGAAGACTTGCCTCATTCTATTGATCTCAAAGAAGAGACTTCAATTTTGGAGTCCCAACTGGATAGAGAATACACATCAAGAGCAAGCAAAACACCATTCACGTGCAGTATTTGTGATTTCAAATGTGCATCGAACGGAGTATTAAAAATTCATTTTAGAATCCATACTGGCGAGAAACCCTTTACATGTGAACTTTGTGACTATGCTTGCGTACAAAGAGAACAGCTGAAGAGTCATTCAAAAACTCATACTGGCGAGAAACCGTTTAGGTGTGAACTTTGTAATTATTCATCGGCTCATAAGGTAAATTTACAAAGACACTCACGAACTCATTCAGGCGAAAAATTGTTTACGTGTGAAATATGTGATTATAAGTGGGCACATAAAGAAAGCCTAAAAAGACATTTCTTACTACATCATCCTGATAGAAAGGATTTACTCGTGAGATACTTGGCATTACATCGCCACGTAAATAAAATTTGTGGATACAAATTTACACGAAACGGACAACTTCAAAGTCATTTAAGAACCCATACTGGTGAGAAACCCTTTCTAAGTGAAATATGAAATTTTAAAAGTGCAAGGAAAAGTAACTTAAAAAGACATATTATAAGTCATACTGGCTAGCGACAGTTTACGTGTAAAATTTGTGATCATAAATTTACTCAAAATGAGAACCTTAAAAATCATTTAAAAACTCATACTACCAAGAAATAGCTTGCCAGTAGATTTATTTTAGGGTAATTTTTACATAAATCATTTAACTGATATTAATATTTAATCGTGCACTCATCATTTTTTTAAGATAAATAACACTATGACTTATATTTTAACCTCAAGCACGAGGAATTTTATTAGATCGGATTAATTATAATTAGAACAACGGAAGGAACGGAAGTAATTTACCCATACATTTCGTCTATATAATTAAATAGAGCGAAATTTTTATTTCAAAATAATCTATTGTAAAAGCATAGCCAAAAATAATTTTATATATTAAATAATATTTAATAATAATTAGTAACTATTGACTACCGATTCCTGAAATCGAAATCGGAAAATATTCATAACTACCATAGCACTTAATCACAAAAGTTCTCGACCACTTCGTACCTTTCGAAGCGTTTTTTTGTTGTAAAAATCGGTTTTACGGCGATACCCAACCCACATTTTTTGTGGCAAATTTCATTCTCTTTGTTTTTGTTTATATAAATTTTTCTATTTTGTCGTACCGTTTTTAAGTTACAGTGTTTTAAAAGAGACTCGGTAGAAATTGTAATAAAATTCTGTAATTCATTTTAGTTATATAAAAATCGCTTTTACGCGAATACTTATCGGACATTTTTTGTTGTAAATTTTTTTCCCTTTATTTTTGTTTATATAAATTTTTCTATTTGGCCGTACCGTTTCCGAGTTACAGTGTTTCAAAAAAGACTCGGTAAAAATTTAATAAAATTCTATAATTCATTTTTGTCATATAAAAATCGCCTTTACCGCAATATTTGTTAAATATATTTTGTAGTAAATTACATTCTCTTTATTTTTGTTAGCAAATTTTATTTCCTTAATTTTTGTTTCTATAATTTTTCTATTTGGCCGCACCGTTTCCGAGTTACAGTGTCTTAAAATAGACTCAATAATTTTTTAATAAAATTCTGCAACTCATTTTTGTCATATAAAAATCGCTTTTACCGCAATACTTATCTGACATTTTTTGTTGGAAATTTTATTCCCTTTATTTTTGTTTATATAAATTTTTTTTTTGGCCGTACCGTTTTCGAGTTACAGTGTTTCAAAAAAGACTCGATAAAAATTTTAATAAAATTCTGTAATTCATTTTTGTCATATAAAAATCGCTTTTACCGCAATATTTGTTAAACATATTTATTTTCAAATTTCAACATTGATTATTTATTATTTTCTGAGATATTGTGATTTCGCATAGTAGTGCGAGGGCTTTCGAAGGGTTGACCTGGGCTCGAGTACTGACGCTGACGATAAATCTAGAAAGCGGATAATATTGTGATGATACGTGACTCTTATTTATGAAAATCTCACGGATCTGCAGTTTCTTCGAATAAATGGTTACAATTAAGGCAATCAAAGAATTGACGATATAAATATTAACTTTTATTTGCAGCCTGATAATTAACAACAATAATACAAAAGCAGGACTCACACGATTTGTCGACCAGCTAATATCGTCGAACATAAACAATTCTTCTTCACAACTTAAATCTTCTTCTTCTTTTTTACTTAGCACCTACTTCAACTAGGAACTATTTCCAATTGCTCGTACACCTCCTTCTTATTCTTTGTATCCAACACATGCAGTCGAACTCTTATACAGCCGCGTGCCGATATTAATTTCCACACACGGAAAAACTATGGCCTCAAGCCCTTTGGGTAAACTTCCCAAACAAATCTATCAATCTTCACTAACTATCGACACGCTCTGAATTATTTTTAATTCACACGACCGCTTTGGATTGCTCTCCAATATAGACTCTCCGTTGACCGTTGTTTATTATACTTCATCACTAAGTTTTGTATTACTTGTAATGTTTTCATTGATTCTTAATTTTTTGATTTTAATCAAGGTTCTTACTGTTTTTAAAATTTAGATCAAATGTGACCTGCTGGTTTTAATTTGCGTGTGTGCCCAAATTCAAATAAATAACATAATAAAAATACACAAAAACTTACAAATGATAACAATTAAACAAATTAAACTAACAAAATCTTAACATAACGAAACACAATATTAGTAGCGCGTCACGGGTTAACATACGAGGAATATAAATAAAAGAATCCTGCTTTATATATTTTTATCAGGTTGCATCGTCAATTTTTCACGAAAAGGGTGAAAGAGTAAGAGTCGGGTATCAGAAGATGACCACACAGGACAAAGTATACCATATGCATGGGATAAGAGCGATAACATTCTGAAGATGAAGAATGATCAAGCACAAACTTCAAAAAACTGACACAGTTGGAAGCAGGAGTATCTGAAATTTCCTAAACAGATGCTCCAAAAAGCTACTACGGGGAAAATACACAGATAGGACATGAAACTGGAATAAACGAGATAAAACAAACGGTTAAGCAAATACATAGAAAGGAAAACAAAAAGCATGTTAAAGAAAATAAAATAGTAAGAGTGACGACGTGGAATGTAAGAACCCTGTTGAGACCTGGAAAAATGAAGGAAGCAGGCTATGCTGCTTAGCAGCCTCCCTCGACATGATTATCAGTAGTACCAAATTTGAGCATAAGAAACTGCACAAGATTACATGGATGTCTCCTCTGAGTGTTTGTAACCTTGGCGTGGTGAGGGGGCTAGCGTGCTTTCAGTGAAGCTGCAGGCATGTACTCAAGGGACGAACTGTGGGGAGACCCCCCACAGGGCGGACGGGTGGCGGTCGGGGCCGACCGGGACTTAAAAACTCTTTGTGCCCGGTTCTTGGCGTCTTCTTAAAGGTTAGGATGGCTGTAGCGGAGAGAGTCAGACTAATTGGCAAACACAAGAATCAAATCGTAAACCGCCTGTGGGCTGCAACGACTCCCATAGTAGATAGCAGTGACAGGGGGCACAAGGGCATTGGTTTAATCGCCAGGACTGCGTGAATGAGGTACCACTATAAAACCCCCCCAATTCCCACGGTACTGCGACGCCAAAGGGATGCAAGGCCGGAGTGAAGTTCGGTCTCTAGTCGCAGAAACCTCGGGGCACCAGGCGCACCCCGTTGAATTAATGCCTTCTATTGTGCATGGGGCTCTGTGCGATGGTGACATTCTTACCCCAATACTCGTGGGGACAATATGGAACCACAAAATTTTAACTCAAACACGGGAGGCGCTTCCGGAGGAAGGAACCACCCAGACCTTCGGGGGCTGCAAGGAAGCGCTACAACCGACTCCAAACAGCAAAAAGGGTGAAGGAGGCAGGGACGGTAACGAAACCTACTCCTGAACCAACACCAGGCGCCTCGACCGGGGGGCAAAGCGTAACCGGTCAGATGCGAGCACACCTGCAAGCGCGGGTAGACCTAGGAAGAGAGGCAAGGGAGCAAACCCTGCCATCTCTTACAAGTCTGTTTTGACAGACATTAGTGTGGCCATCATACCAGAGGGCTACCCTATAAACTACCTTAGTGGGGAGCAGCTGGAGCTGGTGAAGGAGATGCTGCTCAGTGCCCTTTACAATATCAAGGAAGAGGGGAAGGGGCCCAAATTTACAGAGGTAAAACCCAAGGCGGGACTTCTGGTAGCCTCTTGCGTTGACCAGGCCACTAAGGACTGGTTGGTGCAGGTGGTAGCTGGCGGAAAACCCTGGGAGGGAGCAAAACTTGGCGTCATTGACGCTAAGGACGTCCCAAAGCATGTAATGGTCATGACGTGGGTTCCGGGACCCTCAGTGGAACCGGAACTCATCTTTAACAGACTGAAGGCCCAGAACCAGGGGCTCAGAACTGAGACCTGGTCTGTGCTGGACAGAAAGTCTGACACTAAGGGCCAGCAACTTATATTGCTGGTCGATGAACCTTCCTGAATCCAGGAAATTGATTACAAGCTTTACCTAAACTTCTCCAGGATCACCTTCAAGGAACTAGGGAAGAGGAAGGAGCAGGAGCGGGGAGAGGCTATGGAGGAGGGCGGGGGGACCTAGAGTTACCCCTGCTATTTGCTCCACCCGACGAGCCTGTGCCTGCGGCTGAAGACGCACCTTCAGCTGATGGTAACGAGGACGGGGCTGCGAGAGAAGCCACTCTCCCAACCGGATCGCAGGTGCGATGATCCGGTCAGTACAGGTAAACCTTCACCATTGCAGGGCTGCTTAGGCAGCTCTGCAAAGGTTTATAATTAAACACGACATTGACGTGGCCCTGATCCAGGAACCCTGAATAACGGGGGGCCGGATCAGGGGGCTCACTTCTTTAGGAGACCGGGAGCTGATTAGCCCGGGAGATAATCATCTTAGAGTATGCATCATTGTAAAAAAGAGACTTTGCCTTTTTCCGCTATGGGGCTCTGTACAAGAAACCAAATAGCAGCCAAATTTAAAATATCTATGGAAGGGAGCTTAATAGACCTCGTGGTAGCGTCTGCATACCTTCCATATGACCAACCGGGACCACCTCCTCCAAAGGAGTTAGAAAATCTGGTACTGGACTGCGAAAGCAGCAAAACACAACTGGTGATCGGCTGTGACTCCAATGCACACCACATAATATGTGGGAGCAAGGATACGAACAGCAGAGGCGTATTCATACTTGAATTTGTCTTCAGTAATAAGCTGGAGATAATGAACAAGGGAGAGGAGCCTACATTTGTCACTGTGGCAAGAGAGGAGGTAATTGACATAACGATAGGGACTTCCCTCGTTAGTCAGGTGATCATAGTGGCACGTCTCTCGGGAGGAGTTACTCTCTGATCACAAATACATTAGGTTTGACATAGAAACCCTACCTAAGGTGGAGGCCTCGTACAGGAACCCCAGAACCTGTGATTGGGCTCTCTTTAAAAAGAGTCTAGAACAGGGGGTGGGGGAATGTCTGTCGAGGGTTACTAACACAGCGGAGCTGGAAGTGATGCCATAACGTCACCCATCATCACAGCCTTCCTGTTCCAAAGGGAACAAAGATTAAGATCTATAAGACATTGATACGACCAGTGATCACATACGCGGCCGAGGTCATTTGCTTAACTAAACGAGACGAGAATGAACTGCGAGTGTTTGAAAGAAAGGTTCTAAGAACGATAGTGGGTTACAAGAAAATAGACGGACAATACCGAAGCAAAACAAATGCAGAACTACTTGAAAAAATGTATGGTGAGGACATAGTTAAATTTATCAAGGCTCAAAGACTGAGATGGCTAGGGCATATAATGAGAGCAGACAACGAAGAAATTGGAAAGTCCACAATGTCATGGAAGCCTGAAGGAGAGCGAGCCAGGGGTAGGCCAAGGTTGAGATGGTATGATGGAGTGATGAGCGACCTGAAAAAGATGGGTGTAAGAGAATGGACACAAAAGGTGAAGAATCGTTTGGAATGGGCTGAAATTATACGTGAAGCCAAAACACGTCAGGACCTATAATGTTATGTAAATATGAGGATTAATCCACCTCGCCAAAGGGATTTTGTAAGTCCTAAAGGAGAGCTATATTCTAATGTATAATGTGATGCTAAAAATAATAATAATATTGTGATTTTTTAAGTTTTCAAGTTGAAAGTTGCCTCAGAATATCCCAAAATAAATTTTAAAAAATATGTGTTCGGTAGAGTCTATACGCTACAGAAGTGAATTTTCTTGCATATTAAAATGAAATAATTTTATTATTAATATAGTGTAGCAATACATTAATTATTAAGGCAACAACCATACCACATTGAATATAATCGTTTTCATCGATCACAGAAGTCAGCGAATGTTGGGCGCGTTTAGTACTTGGTTGGGTGACCGCATGCTTTTGTCTGACTTTTATTAATGAGAAACTACCCCGATTGAATTTGGGTAATATTTGATCAAAAATATTTTTTTAATATGTTTGGTAACCATGGCAACCCTTTAACCTCAGAAAAAAATTTTAAGCGAACTTGTTCTGGGTGCAACAATAAAAAATATTTAGAATTTTATTGTTTAATTATTCATGTTTTTTAAAGCACTCGAAAATTTGATTCTACATGACCGATTTTTATTTGTTTGGGGACCTCTGCACCGAACACAATGTAACCACGGTAACCTCACGAATTATGACATATTAGTTGTCATTATGCTGATATAACCTACAAAATTCACATAACTGATATTTTTTTTAACATAACGTAATTATTATATTAGTGTAGAGATGACAGGATTATACCTGGAGCATCCCGTGAAGATGAGCTAAGTTTATTCGTCTAGTAAGTACCAGATCTTGGATAATGGGCAGACAGAAATATGCTTTGAACGGCCGGGCACACCTTAGTTGAAATTGGCAGTTTGGTACGGTTTTACCGTCCGTATTTGCTTCACTATATATTATTTTATTGTATTTAATTATAGGATCACGAATAACTTACATGGTGACAGCGTCAAAAATGAGACGATGAAAAATGGATAATAATAACTCAGCAGTTCAATTCACCAAACTGAATGTTTACCCACCACAACAATTCGACTTTTCGGAACCGCTATCGTGGCCGTTATGGAGGAAAAGGTTTGAAAGATACATTCGGGTATCCGGCTTAAGCAAATCGTCGGAAGAAAAACAAATAGATGCGTTTTTGTACATCGTTGGGGAAAAAGCTGAAGAAATTCTTCAACAATTTGGAAGTTCTCCCACTACATTGAAGGAATGGTTGGACTTGTTCGGAAAACATTGCAACCCTCCAAAGAGTATTATATTCCAACGGGTTCAGTTTAACAAGCGATGTCAGAAACCAGGAGAACCAATCGATGAATTTATAGCCGATTTATATTTATTGGCAGATATGTGTGGTTACGGAGCGTCGAAGGAAGAACTAATGAGAGACCGACTGATCGTGGGCATGACGGATACTGACGCCAGTTATCAAATGCAGTTGCAGGAGAAACTAACCTTAAAGGACGCAATATTAATTGCACGACAAGTTGAAAATCAAAAGCAACGAGAGAACAAAGTTGTGACGATTGCAAACCAAGAAATAATCGAACAACAAAATGAAGAAAATGGAAGTGAAGTTTACGACAACTGCGACGGTGAGAGTCACGAACAAAAAATATCTACAACTCTAAACTCAACGTGTCGGTCGAGCTCACCGAGAGACAACCAGAATAAAGTCAATGAAGGTTTTTTAGTAAGTAAATTACATTGGTAATTGCTTGGGCAACGGAGTATAAGTTCAGCTAACAATCTACGTTTGTTTTAGGAAAATCCAGTTCATTCAATTAGTTACTTGCAGATTAAGACGGAAGAAGATTTAGAATTTAAATCGGAAGACTTGCATCATTCCATTGACCTCAAAGAAGAAACTTCACTTTTGGAGTCTCAACTGGTTAGAGAATACAAACCGAAAGCAAGCGAAACACCATTTACGTGCAGTATTTGTGATTTGAAATGTACATCGAACGCAGTATTAAAAATTCATTTTAGAATCCATACTGGCGAGAAACCCTTTACATGTGAACTGTGTGACTATGCTTGCGTACGAAGAGAACAACTTAAGAGTCATTCAAAAACTCATACTGGCGAGAAACCGTTTAGGTGTGAACTTTGTAATTATTCATCGGCTCATAAGGTAAATTTAAAAAGACACTCGCAAACTCATTCAGGCGAAAAATTGTTTACGTGTGAAATATGTGATTATAAGTGTGCACATAAAGCAAACCTAAAAAGACATTACTTACGAAATCATTCTGACGAGAAAGGATTCACTCGTGAGATACTTGACATTATATCGCCACGTAAAGGAAGTTTAAATCGGATCAATATTGAAGTGAAAGCGTTTACGTGTGAAATTTGTGGATACAAATTTACACGAAACGGACAACTTCAAAGTCATTTAAGAACCCACACTGGTGAGAAACCCTTTATATGTGAAATATGTAACTTTAAATGTGCAAGGAAAAGTAGCTTAAAAAGACATATTATAAGTCATACTGGCGAGCGACAGTTTACGTGCAAAATTTGTGACCATAAATTTACACAAAATGGGAACCTTAAAAATCATTTAAAAACTCATACTACCAAGAAATAGCTTGCCAGTAGATTTATTCTAGAATTATACAGATATGGATCCGATCACCAGTGTCCGGGGGATAAGGGTAATTTTTACATAAATCATTTAACTGATATTAATATTTCATCATGCACTCATCATTTTTTTAAGATAAATAACACTATGATTTATATTTTAACCTCAAGCGCTAAGAATTTTATTAGATCGGATTAATTATAATTAGAGCCACGGGGAAAACAGACCTAATTTACCCATAAATTTCGTCTAAAATGTCGTGTTTCGAAATGCTATAAACATTTTATTTATTTGTAAAATTTATTTTAAAGTTTTGTTCAAGTTTATAACACTGTAAATAACAATTTTAATTGTAAAGAAGGGGGGGAGCGTAAAAAGAGAGTATAATAAGAGAGAGTATAATAAATAATAAAAAGAAGAAGAATAAATTAATTGAATATTTGGTTATTTGTTAAAATAAATTCGCAACAAATTTGTTTGACTAGACGTACTGACGCCAGCTGCAATACCATATGCGAAGCCAATGACCACTCCACATTGCAAGGTAACAAATTTTACAACAAATATAGAAAATTTAACTTCAACTACGAGAGTCTCATGTAAAAATAAAATAATGTATGTACACCGAGCAAAGAAGAATAATTTTGGAATTGAGCAAATTTTTAATAAATTTTATAGCTCGGGACATCTCAATATAATTAAATGTAGCGAAATTTCTGTTTCGAAATAATCTATTGTAAAAGCATAGCCAAAAATAATTTTATATATTAAATAATATTTAATAACAATTAGTAAATATTGGCTACCGATCCCTGCTAAAATCGCTTTTATAGCAATACCCAACCGACATTTTTTGTGGCAAATTTCATTCCCTTTATTTTTGTTTATATACATTTTTCTATTTTGTCGCACCGTTTTTGAGTTACAGTGTTTTTTAAAAAAGACTCGGTAGAAATTTTAATAAAATTTTGTAATTCATTTTAGTCATATAAAAATCGCTTTTACCGCAATACTTATTGGACATTTTTTGTTGGAAATTTTATTCCCTTTATTTTTGTTTATATAAATTTTTCTATTTGGCCGCACCGTTTCGGAGTTGTAGAGTTTTAAAAATGACTCGGTAAAAATTTTAATAAAAATCTGTAATTCATTTTTGTCATATAAATAGTACATTATGCAACAAGGGGATAAAGTGACCAATTTTTGACCTGATGGTATAGGTTTGTTTGCACGAGGCTTTAGCCGAGGCAGGAATTACCCTCAGATCAAAAGTCACTTTATCCTTGAGGTTGTAATTTTAATTTATTTTTAAATTAAAAATTAAAAACACCACGAGGTGTTGCCACCTGAACATCCTCAGGTACGAGGTAAAAATATAACAGCTTTTTTTTCATTTTTGTCCGCTGTGACTACCTTTTTGCTCTATGACAAAAAAATGCCATTTTACACCCGCAAATCGGGGTCGAAAGTGACTACTTCAGCCCCGCAATTGCAAAGAATCGCTTTTACCGCAAATATTTATTATGGTCGTAGTACACCATCATATTTTACATGTAAATGTACATGTAGATCTTGAATGTAGCGTATACTACACTAAAATTGCACTTGTATTTATACATGTATTTCTACATGCAAAAATTGACGGAATAAAACAGGTCCTATTTTTGAAGGTCATACACGTGTATTTCTGGTGACTATTGGGGATTTTACACTTAGGAGTTGGCGTTTCACTTGTTGCACTTAAAATAAAATGGAAACGCAACTGAAATAAGAAATTGGTGACAGTTCTTTTAGTGATATTTTATTTTTCCAACTATAGCCAACATTACTATTTTAAAAACTATATCATTTTTAAGATGTAAATATGACAGTGTACTACAAGTACAGCGTACATGTAAATTTACATGTATTTTATCATATATTTTTACATGTATAAATATAATGGTGTACAACCGCTTTTAGACATTTTTTGTAGCAAATATCATTCTTTATTTTTGTTTATATAAATTTTTTCATTAGGCCTCACCGTTTCTGAGTTCCAGTATTTTGAAGAGAACTCGATAAAAATTTTAATAAAATTTTATAATTGTTTTTTGTTATATAAAAATCGCGACGGAAGTGAAATTTCTTGCATATTAAAATGAAATAATTTTATTATTTATATAGCGTAGCAATAAATTAATTATTAAGACAACGACCATACCACATTGAATATAATCGTTTTCGTCGATCACGGAAATCAAGATGGTAGGCGCGGTTAGTACTTGGTTGGGTTACCGCATGCTTTTGTCTGAATTTTATTAATAATAAATAAAAAATGAAAAAATAGTTAAAAATAGAATAAAAAAATTTTAAATAAATAAGAAAAAATAAATAAAATTCTTTGTTTAATTTTCTGTGAACCGATTTTAACCAAACTCGAATCTGTTTAATGAGCTTTAAGTTTCATTATTAAAATACTAAATTCGAAGTTTGGTTAGAAAATTTTCAATTGTTTTTCAGGTACATAACACACATTTCAGGTTCTGGAACCCCAAAACGTCTAAATTCATCAAAATTTCAACTTTTTTTCTGCACGATTACGATACTTTTTCGTATTAATGATCAAGTAAAATCGCTAAACGTTAAAATATACTTAAAGTTAATCATTTTTGATTATCCATAATCAGGTAAGTCAAAATAAAGATTGTGTACAGACCTTCGAAGGAAAACCCATATGCTCCCCGTTGATGAATTTGATTAACGCTGCTTTTTTTGTCTGCATGTAATTTAAAATCATTTGAAAAAAAATGTTTCCGATAATTTGTCATAAATTTAAAAATTGAAAAAGATCAGCTGGGAAACATCTTGGTTTTTCCTGATTGTTGTAAACTTTTTTTTGCCATTTTAGATTTTTTAATTCCATTTTTAAAGTTTATTATTAATAGTATTGAATTTGGGCAATATTAGGTAAGGTCAATATGTCGACCTTTAAGCCATAAAAAACTATTATCAATAATTGTTAAACAAAATTAAGGGAAAGTAATAATCATAGCACTGCAGATAAAGTTAACTCAAACACAATTTGGAAAGATAAGGCGGAAGACACTCAAAGTTTAGAAGATTATTTAATCACTATCAATTAAATTACTAATCATTATCAACATAATTTTTACATAAAAGGGCGCATTTTGATTTTTATCAAGTTAGTCGCCAATAGTCAGTCGTCACCCGCCAGTCGCCATTAGTTTGGTTCATCCAGATTAATCATCAGTCAGCAGAATCAGTTGTAATCATTATTTTTCAGCAATTATAATACTTTATTTTTATTGTGCAACCCAGCTAACGGTATTGAGTTTTCTCTCAGTGCATCTTAATTTTGATTTAAATTTTGTGTGAAATTGTTAACGTTCAACCAGGACGAATAATTAGGTAATATATTGTAATGACCCGGACTATGCAAATTTTATTAAATTTTGTTTAATCCATAAATTAATTAATTAATCCAATAACTCGGCATCCATTTTTTTTTGTATAGCAAGAGACTCTTCAATGTTTTAAAATTGTAAATTTATAAATTGAATGCTCACTTTTGTTTGTTTGCGTGTGTGGTATTGGAGCCCACCTGGCATCCCAGCTGTCCTCAGAAATTCGTTGCTATGCAGTTCTTTTGCATCGACTAAAATTTCACTTTCTTCCAATTTCCAATTTTTTGCACTTCACTTTATTTAAAATAATTAAAACAAAAATAATTCAAACTAACTTAATTTATTTATTAAAAATAAAAGCAATTTTCATCCGCCAGGCACCACGGCCTTTGCCTAATTGTCCTTGCATCGACCTACTAGCCGTACTCCCTCTTACTTCTCCCACCTTTTATTTACACAGCAAATTTTACAAACTATTCCATACAATGTACAATGTTTTAAATGAATAAATTATAAAATTGTATTTTTAAAAATTATTTACAAAATAAATCAATTAATGTTTTTTTTGTGTTTCGAAACACGACAATATATTACGATTTTATTTTATTTTGTCTTTATTTTATGCCGTGTATTTCAATCATTTTATTTTTGTGTGAGTTAGGCAATTAATTCTTTTTTTTTTGTTGTATTTTATTATTTACAACAATATTAGCAATTGAATTGAGTACTTTTTTTTTGTGTTACGAAAGCGAGTATTTGTTCTACTTAATTTCCTACGTCTTCCAAACGCTCAGGCTACAACCCAAAAGTTTTGTTATTTTCTTTAAAAAAGTAACTGGTGGCAGTCTACTCCAGGTTTTATAATTCATCACCAAATGGGGGTGTTACGGAACCTTCGTCACCGTCTGATACGCCCCTGATCTAAATTTTAAAATAGTACTTGTAAACCTGTCCTTACGGGTGGTTACCGAACTATAGTTCGCAAGTCGAGTAAACATCGTGCCAAGTGCTAATTAGTGACATTTTTTCAAGTTTTCAATTTTTCTTTTTTAAATATCGCAACAGGACCACGGTCGATCAGCATTCCGAAACCAATCGGAATAACGAAAACCAAATTCAGGATTTCTGGAACAAACGAAGCCTTCCAAAAAAGGCTGAACACCATTCTGGAAAAAGTAAATTTGCCAACCTGCAGCACTAATCCAGAAGAAGACAACGGAGGGTACGTCATGACTACACTCAAGCGTACAGGAAAAACCAAGAAGAGGCAGCAACCTCTACAATGGAGACATCCGAAACAACAGATGTACCAAACCTAGACGTCTTCAACCGGTATGGGATACTGGCCACTATTCCGGAAAATGACAGGCCCTGGACGGAGGTCCGCAAACCGCCTCCTATCATACTAACCCATCCCGTCAACAACCCCACTACATTTCAGGCGCAGTGCAGGACTGTAACCAAAAATCCCATCACGTACCAGGCGGTCAGAGGACACACATGGATCTATACTACTACATTAGAAGACTACCACCTACTCAAGGAGGATTTCTTCAAAGGAGAAGCCCCCAGGGTACACTTTCACCACACAAGAGGAAAGGAGCCAGAAAATGGTTCTGAAAGGATCGCCATATCTGGACGAAAAAATGATCCGTTCAGCATTTACCCAATACAACCTCACCCCATCCCTAGTCCTAAACCTCAAAACCAAATTTGGTACCAACTCAGGTTCTTTTCTGTTGCAGTTCCCCCCCGGACACCGCGGTTCAGCAAATAATCCAACTCCGAGAAGTCCATGGCTCAATTGTTTGATAGCGAGAGTTCTCCAAAAAAACAACCCGTACGCAGTGCCACCGCTGCCAAAACTATGGCCATGGATCCAGCAATTGTAACATGGCGCCCAGATGTGTCAAATGTCTGGAAAACGTCAAATGTTGCAACTGTGGAGGTAACCACGCCGCTAATTATAGCCAGTGCCCAGCCTACCAACATTACAATCAAAGGGTAAGTACCAAAATCCAGCAATTTGGTAGAGTAAGCCCTCAGCAACCACGTGTAAGCAGCTTTAACCTACAAGCGCAAAACTACCCTACCCTACTAACGTACACACAAGCTCCTCCCCCAACCGTATCCGCATGGGCAGCAATCACCAACCTACCAATTACCAGCTCACAAACCTATTCGCGTAACTTAACCCCTCCCGAACAACGCACGCACGTTCAACCCACCGGAACCAACCCTATTCCCGCAGCCGCGAACGCGAGCGACCTTAAAACCCTCATGGACGAAATTCGCGAATTAAATAACATCTTTAACATCGGGCACATGATCGCGATCGTGCGCGAACTCAAAGTCAGACTTGCGGGGGCAACCGACATGCTTTCCAAAATCCAAATCTTATCGGAAATCGCGTTAAAGTACGACTCATAAACAGTCACCGATTAAAAATCAGATCAACATTATCTCTTGGAACGCAAACGGGCTTTTCAACAGATTTAATGAACTCCACCTCCTAGTTTCCCAATCCCAACCCGACGCCATCCTTATCCAGGAGACAAAGCTCAACAAAAGAGCCTCTCCTAAAATCCCACTCAAGCCATACAAATTCATAACCTCACACTCGTTAACTTTTATAACTCTCCCTCCCTTCCCATCGACCCTACCGAACTCGACTAACTAATTCACCTCGGAAACGCAGTCGTCATCGCAGGCGACTTCAACGCGAAACACCCGGACTGGAACAACGCAACATCAAACAGAAACGGAAACACTCTACACCGCTACACCAACGCGAACCCGGTCTTAATATCATACCTCACCAACGAACACACACATCACCCGTCAAACGCCCGACACAACCCCTCGACCATCGATCTTGCCCTCTCTTCTAACGTGGCCATCCGCGAGGTCTCTGCGTTGCACAAACTCAGCTCCGACCACCTACCGGTTCAAATAGCAATTGGAAGTCTTCAACTTCCAATATTTCCGCCGCGACCCAAACTCACCACCAATTGGATGCAATTCGGACGCGACGCGCTCAAACTACAATTAAACACAAGCATCCAATCAAACCGCGACATTGACACGGCAATTCAAAATTTCACCGAACAAATAACACTAACACACGCGAGCAATACCAAGGAAACTGCGATAAACACCCCGCAATTAAAACTCAAATTAACCGGTTAACTAACGCAATAAACACCGCGATTAATAAAATCAAATCTGACATGTGGGACAAAACCCTTACCGACATTACTCCGCAAAACTCAACAAAACTATGGTCCATAGCCAGATCCCTTAAAACCAAAAAATCCCGCACCCAAATTCCTCCGCTTCAGACTCCTCTCGGCATTAAAAACACCAACTGTTACGGAAACTTCGTCACCTCCTAATACGCCCCTGATCTAAATTTTAAAATAGTACTTATGAACCTGTCCTTACGGGTTGTTACCGAACTATAGTTCGCAAACTGCATATAAAAGGGCGCACTCAAGCAGTAAAGTCAGTTTAAAGTGCAAACCGGTAAAGGCAGGAATTGTAAGTACTATTTTATTTATTTCTTTTATATTTAGTTTATTATTTTTAATATTTTTTATTATTGTTTATTTATTATTATTATTTAACTTATAGAAATTTTCAACTCGTCCTTCGACTCACAATCGAAAGAATTAACAATAAAGTATTAGCTATCAGCCGTAACTTGTTTAATTTGAATAATTTGTGAAAGAGTTCGAAATATCTCTGCCTTCCGACGCCGCATTTTGTAACACCAACCTTGATAAATCCAACGCAATCGCCGATGCGTACCTCCTAAACCATAGCCTCATCCTTCACCTTTCCGACCCCCAAACCCGAAGCATGGTACACCAATCCAACCAAACCTTTCTAAACGAATCTTATCTTACTTTTATTTTATTAACAATCAAAATTAAGAATTATTATTGCGGGTCGTCTATTCGACGCGAAGGCGTCAGCCCAAGTCTTGTACAACCTTCAAGCCCTACTTTCTTTACTTTATATTTCTCCCACCTTATTTACAGCTAATAATTTAACAAACATTTTTATACACATTATGATAAATAAATAAATAATAAAACAAAATTAAACTTTAAAATAAACTAATTATGATTTTTATGGTTTCGAAACACGACAATATAGCCTTGAAAATGGGACAGTAAAGATCCCGAAACGTCGAACTTAAATTAAATTGTTTCTTTTGACCGCAATTCTCAACCATTTTCTCAATATTTATCTTAGTTTTTCCTTGATTGTTTTAAACTTTTTTTTTCCATTTTAGATTTTTAAATTTTATTATTAATAGTATTAAATTTGGGCAATATTTGATCAAAAATATTTTTTAATATGTTTGGTAACCATGGTTTTTGAAAAATTTGATTCAGCATGACCGATTTTTTTTGTTTGGGGACCTCTGCACCGACTCAATGTAACCACGGTAACCTCACGAATTATGACATATTATTTGTCATTGTGCGGATATAACCTATAAAATTCACATTTTACTGATATTTTTTTATCATAACGTAATTATTATATTAGTGTAGAGGTGACAGGATTATACCTGGAGCACCCCGTGAAGATGAGCTAAGTTTATTCGTCTAGTAAGTACCAGATCTTGGAAAATGGGCAGACAGAAATGTACTTTGAAAAGCCGGGCGCATCTTAGTTGAAATTGGCAGTTTGGTACGGTTTTACCGGCCGTATTTCCTTTACTAAATATTATTTTATTGTATTTATTTAATTATAGGATCACGGATAACTTACATGGTGACAGCGTCAAAAATGAGACGAAAAATGGATAATAATAACTCGGCAGTTCAATTCACCAAACTGAATGTTTACCCACCCCAACAATTTGACTTTTCGAAACCGCTATTGTGGCCGTTATGGAGGAAAAGGTTTGAAAGATACATTTGGGTATCCGGTTTAAGAAAATCGAAGGAAGAAATACAAATAGATGCGTTTTTGTGCATCGTTGGGGAAAAAGCCGAAGAAATTCTTCAACAATTTGGAAGTTCTCCCACTACATTGAAGGAATGGTTGGACTTGTTCGGAAAACATTGCAACCCTCCGAAGAGTATTATATTCCAACGGGTTCAGTTTAACAAGCGGTGCCAGAAACCAGGAGAACCAATTGATGAATTTATAGCCGATTTATATTTGTTGGCAGAAATGTGTGGTTACGCAGCCTCGAAGGAAGAACTAATAAGAGACCGACTGATCGTGGGCATGACGGATACTGACGCAAGCTATCAAATGCAGTTGCGGGAGGAACTAACATTAAAGGACGCAATATTTATTGCACGACAAGTTGAAAATCAAAAAAAAATGCAGAACGAGAACAAAGTTGTGACGATTGCAAACCAAGACATTATTGAACAACATAATGAAGAAAATGGGAGTGAAGTTTATGACAACTGCGAGGGTGAGAGTCACGAACAAATAATATCTCCAACTCAAAACCCAACGTGTAGGTCCAGCTCACCGAGAGACAACCAGAATAAAGTCAATGAAGGTTCTTTAGTAAGTAAATTACATTGGTAATTGATTGGGCAACGAAGTATAAGTTTGGCTAACTTTCTACGTTTGTTTTAGGAAAACCTTGGCTACTTGCAGATTAAGACGGAAGAAGATTTAGAATTTAAATCGGAAGACTTGCATCATTCCATTGACCTCAAAGAAGAAACTTTAATTTTGGAGTCCCAACTGATTAGAGAATACAAACCAAAAGCAAGAGAAACACCATTCACGTGCAGTATTTGTCATTTGAAATGTACATCGAACGCAGTATTAAAAATTCATTTTAGAATCCATACTGGCGAGAAACCCTTTACATGTGAACTTTGTGACTATGCTTGCGTACGAAGAGAACAACTGAAGAGTCATTTGAAAACTCATACTGGCGATAAACCGTTTAGGTGTGAACTTTGTAATTATTCATCGGCTCATAAGGTAAATTTAAAAAGACACTCACGAACTCATTCAGGCGAAAAATTGTTTACATGTGAAATATGTGATTATAAGTGTTCGCAAAAAGCAAATTTAAAGAGACATTACTTACGAAATCATTCTGACGAGAAAGGATTTACTCGTGAGATACTTGACATTACATCGCCACGTAAAGGAAGTTTAAATCGGATCAATATTGAAGTGAAAGCGTTTACGTGTGAAATTTGTGGATACAAAGTTACAGGAAACGGACAACTTCAAAGTCATTTAAGAACCCATACTGGTGAGAAACCCTTTATATGTGCAATATGTAACTTTAAATGTGCATGGAAAAGTAGCTTAAAAAGACATATTATAAGTCATACTGGCGAGGGACAGTTTACGTGCTAAATTTGTGACCATAGATTTACACAAAATAGGAACCTTAAAAATCATTTAAAAACTCATACTAGCAAGAAATAGTTTGCCAGTAGATTTATTTTAGAATTATACAAATATGGATCGGATCACCGGATCAAGGATAATTTTTATATAAATCGTTTAACTGATATTAATATTTAATTGTGCACTCATCATTTTTTTAAGATAAATAACACTATGATTTATATTTTAACCTCAAGCACAAGGAATTTTATTAGATCGGATTAATTATAATTAGAACAACGGAAGTAATTTACCCATAAATGTAGTGAAATTTCTATTTCAAAATAAACTATTATAAAAGCGTAGAAAGAAATAATTGTTTATATTAAATGATATTTTATAATAATTAGTAAGTTTTGCCCAACCGATCCCTGCTATCAATATCGGAAAATATTCCTAACCACATAGCACTTAATCACAAAAGTTCTCGGACACTTTGTATCTTTCGCAGCCTTCGTTGTTGTAAAAATCTCTTTTACGGGAATACCCAACCGACATATTTTGTGGAAAATTTTATTCTCTTTGTTTTTGTTTATATAAATTTTTCTATTTGGCCGCACCGTTTCCGAGTTACGGTAATTTAAAAAAGATTCGGTAAAAATTTTAATCTAATTCTATAATTAATTTTTGTCATATAAAAATAGCTTCTACCGCAATACTTATCGGTCATTTTTTATTGGAAATTTTATTTCTTTTATTTTTGTTTATATAAATTTTTCAATTTGGTCTCACCGTTTTCGAGTTAGAATGTTTTGAAAAAGACTCGATAAAAATTTTAATAAAATTCAATAATTGTTTTTTGCTATATAAAAATCGCTTGTACCGCAATACTTACCGGACATTTTTTGTAGCAAATATCATTCCCTTAATTTTTGTTTATATAAATTTTTTATTTTGTCGCACCGTTTCCGAGATACCGCGCCTTAAATAGACTGTAAAAATATCAATATAAGTATTTATAAGAGTCAGTGCGGCCTTTAGGCCGCACAATGTAGGCAATCGGATTGTGCACTAATTAAAGCCATTATGTATCCACCAAAATAATCTATAAAAAAATAAAACTTATGCCGAAGTCATGACCCAAAAATTGCAATTTTCTTAACCTACAAATCCTCCAAATTTAAATATCGATTTATTATTACTTTCAGAGATATTAATTTTTGGAATTTTATAATTATTTAGCTGACTGAATCCATATTTTACATATTAAAAATATAAAATTCCATAACCATAAAACCATAAAAATCATAGTTTTATTATTGTGTATAAAATTGTTGGTTAAAAATTTTTGCTATGTAAATAAGGTGGGGAGAACGAAAAAGATAAAGTGAAGATAGAGGGGCTTGAATAGAGACTTGGGCCAACGCCTTCGCGTCGAGTGGACGAACGGATGTTCGTCATTCCCAAAATGATAAGTTTAATTTTGATTATTAATTATTAAAAGTGATTAAATTTGGATTGGTGATTGTTTTATTCTATAATTAATTAATGCAAGTGAATAAAATTAAAAAGTGGAAGAATTTGAGATAATATTTGGTTATTTGTTGAAATACGTCGCAGCAAATTTGTTAAACCAGCTGAAATACCACATGCGGAGCGAGCGCGCACGTAAAGCCAAAGTCCAATACCACATGAAAGGTAACAAATTTGAGGATTTTAATTTAAATTTAATTTAATTACGATTTAAAAAACAATTTGAAGATCTCATAGCTAAATAAAATAATCTGTATTACCTCAGCAAATTTCACAAGAGGGTGAAAATACATAAATTTGTAAAAGTTGGGAGCATAGCAATATATTCTGCAAATTTCGATATTGATTATTTATTATTTTCTGAAATATTGTGATTTTTTAAGTTTTGAAGTTGAAAGTTGCCTCAGAATATTGCAAAATAAATTTAAAAAAATATGTGTGCGGTGGAGTTCACACGCGACGGAAGTGAAATTTCTTGCATGTTAAAATGAAATAATTTTATTATTTATATAGCGTAGCAATAGATTAATTATTAAGACAACGACCATACCACATTGAATATAATCGTTTTCGTCGTTCGTGAAAGTCAAGATGGTAGGCGCGGTTAGTACTTGGTTGGGTTACCGCATGCTTTTGTCTGAATTTTATTAATGATAAATAAAAAATGAAAAAATAGTTAAAAATAGAATAAAAGAAATTTAAATAAATAAAATTCTTTGTTTAATTTTCTGTGAACCGATTTTAACCAAACTCGAATCTGTTTAATGAGCTTTAAGTTTCATTATTAAAATACTAAATTCGAAGTTTGATAAGAAAATTTTCATTAGTTTTTCAAGTACATAACACACATTTCAGGTTCTGTAACCCCAAAACGTCTAAATTCATCATTCTAATATCAACTTTATTTCTGCACGGTTTATGATACTTTTTCGTATTAATGATCAAGTAAAATGGCTAAACGTTAAAAAATACTCAAAGTTATTCATTTTTAATTATCCATAATCAGGTAAGTCAAAATAAAGATTGTGTACAGACCTTCGGATGAAAACCCATATGCTCTCCATTGATGAATTTGATTAACGCTGCTTTTTTGGTCTGCATGTAATTTAAAATAATTTGAAAAAAAATGTTTCCGATAATTTGTCATAAATTTAAAAATTGAAAAAGATCACCTTGGAGACATCTTAGTTTTTCCTTGATTGTTTTAAACTTTTTTTTGCCATTTAAAATTTATTATTAATAGTAATTAAATTTGGGCAATATTTGATCAAAAATATTTTTTTAATATGTTTGGTAACCATGGCAACCCTTTAACCTCGGAAAAAAGTTTTCACCGGAAAGCAAAAGTAGTAAAAAAATTTACCATGTTATTTGCCTCTTGGTATTTAAATACTTTAAAATTATTTAAATGTTTACAACATTTTTTTGAGTTATTCAAATTATTGGAAAAGTATTGAAATTAGTTTTTTTCTTTTGTGGTATCTTATTCTGTTCCCCTTGCATCGGCGAACTTATTATTTTTTTTACATCTGCAAGTTAACGTGGTTTGCAAACCACGGAAGTAGCTTTTCAAATTATTTACTCATCATGGTTATTTAAACAAAAAATATGTAGTGGCCATCCACATTGCTTTAGCACACATTTAGATAAAAAATATAAGGGGGGGGGGGGTTCAAGTATTACGTAAGCGTTATTAGGGGGTATGGGTTTAATTATTTTCTTATTTTTGCTGGCGACAAGAGCGAGGGGACATTATAATATTACAAAATATTATCACGACTTTGTGTTTTATTTTATACATTTAAAATAATTAATAATAATTAAACGTAATACTTGAGCCCCCCCCCCCTAATATGATTTAAAATTTATAAAAAATAAAACAATATTTTTTAAGTTTCCGTGAATATCAGCTCTAAGTCTGAATATTACAGCTTAATATATTTCAATAATCGGGTAAGTCAAATTAACGATTTTGTACAGACCTTCGAACGAAAACCCGTAAGCTCCCACTGATGAATTTGTCTTTGTTGTAATTTAATTAATTTGATAATCTTTTATGATATGTCATAAATTTAAAAATCGAATCACCTTGGAAACAATTTTTATCGTTTTAAATAATTTTAGTTCGTACGCTTTTTAAAATTTTTTTTTATTATTTGGTAACCATGGCAACCCTTCAATCGCGGAAATCGTAAAAAAAAATTTAGTTTGAGTGTGAGATTGGCCACTTGGCATTTAAATACTTTAAAATTATTTAAATGTTTACAAGAGTATTTTAAATATTATTTTATTCTTTTAGTTTTTCTCTTATTTTATTAAAAAAAAACAATTCGATAATGAATTATAGATATTCTAAAAAAATTAAAACTTTTCAAGTGCAAGGAAAATTATTGTCAGTATGATAAGGATATAATAATAATAAATAAATAACAAATGTCGAGTGGAATTGAAATAATTTATTTTATTTATTTTAATGAAATTTTAATTCCACTCAACATTGTAGGTAAATTTTAGGAATTGTCATGTATTTTTTTTAATTAATTAAATTTATTAGATTCAAGTTGTTTGAGAGGCTGAGGAACTTATCTTGTGTATGAAGGGGGTAAACCTCCCTAATTATTGCGACATAAAAATTTTAGTTTTTTAAAATTGGCGATGAAGTAGTAGCACACATTTACAGGGCTATAATCTCTAATTTACACTTAATTAATCGTAAGTACTTAAATATTGATTGCCCATTATATTACGTAAATTTATCTCGTCCTTGGGGTTTATCTTATTATTACGTAAAAGATAAAGTTAAATTACTTAATTTGTTTTTCTAAAGTACATTGTTGTTTCAATGAACAAGCAGAAAATTTGTATAATTTTATTTGTTCTAATTTACATTATTTAAAATAGTTAGTTGTGCTGTAAGTGCTACAATTTCAATATGGCAGCTTTGAAGATGATAATTGGATACTAAATTCTTTGTTCAACTCTAACGATAATTTTTCTAACGTTAAAACTGTGTTGTCGTTATTGTACTTCACGGCAACGGCTTCGTGATCGGCAACTCTTGTAATTTCTTGCGGTGGGTTTATAACTACAACTTTGTCTATGACACCTCCGGGCACATAACCATCATGAACTACATATAATTGCAATGTGTTATTCGCTAAATATGTGAAATCAACCTGTAAATATGCTTTGTTGTTTCTGTACTCAAAACTTGATTGGTCGTCTTCGTAGAGGGATCCATGCGCCACATTTTCTTGGTTCAAAGACACGTAAAGAGTGTAATTATCGTTTTTCATAGCCACAGTTGTTAATCTGGGTGTATCTTTTCTTGTGATGATACTACCTCCTCTGTAAAACACTGGAACAGTATTTATGCTAACCGGTAAGTTTACAAAACCAATTCCAGTGAACTTGGTGTAACTATCGTCTTCGGCGATTTTAAACCAAGTTTCATTTGCACCGCCCGGAAGATAAATACTTCGTTGTGATACACCTTGTTCCAAAACTGGGGCCACCAAAATGTCTCTCCCGAGAAGAATGGTATCGTCAATCGCTGCCGCTTGGTCTTCGTTTGGATATTCGTAGATGATCGGTCGGATAACCGGCTCGCCGGTAAGTTCGTGGTGCCTGAAAGCGGTGTACCAAGCTGGAAGATGAGCGTAACGCTGTTGCAAAGCAGATCGAATGACTTTCTTCACCTCTTCTGTATTATTATAGGGTTCTCGTCCTTCTTGCTGATTATCCGAATGACCTCTGTAGAACGGAAGCCAAGCTCCTGCTTGATACCATCTCTGATTGAGTTCGGGCGACGGCGTTTCAGCGAAACCACCTACATCGGCTCCACAGAAGCTTACGCCCGCCAACGCTTCGGTTAGACACATTGGGAAACTGATTTTCAAATAATCCCAGGTGGCCACATTATCGCCAGTCCACATGGCGGCATAGCGTTGAATTCCAGCAAAATGCGACCTTGTTAATATAAACGGCCGACCTTTGGCGGGTAGATTCATCATTGCATCCCAAGTTCCTTTAACTTGGAAGAATCCATATATGTTATGCACATCTCTGTGGTTCACCGTTCCACTAAGATGTTTGGCGTTGTACGCCATTGTGTTCTCGTTGGCGTCGTAGTCATTGAATATCGCTGGCTCGTTCATGTCGTTCCAAAAATGTACAATCTCTCCTGTAAAGTTTTCGTTGCTGTACAACGAAGTATAGTAACTTCTAGCTTTCAGGTTTAAGAAATCTATGTAGGCGCTATCACCAGGCCAACACTCGGCGATGTAATCTGAAGAGTTGTCGGGTGTTCGGATGAAGTACTTATCCTGACCGTTGGCGTATACGTAGTAACTTTCATCTGCTTTAAAGTGAGGGTCGATTATCGTGACCAATTTTCTTTGTCTTCTTTGTAAACTGTTTTGCAACTCTAGGGGTTTGGGGAACCTAGTCGGGTGCCAAGTGAAGTATTTGATATCTTCTGTGTAGTCAATATCCAGCCACATCACGTCCATAGGTAAATCATTGCCGTCGAAGCCGTCGACAACCTCGAGGACTATTTCGCTAGTCATATAGCTGTAACGACTTTGGTGGTAGCCCAAGGTGAAATATTGGGGCAACGGAGCCGTGCCTGTCAATTGGGCATACTGCTTTACAGACTGTGCAAGGGTCGGACCTGTCAGAACGTATAATTCAATTGTTCCGCCTTCGCTCATGAAGAATACGTCGGTTTTATTTTTTGCTGATGTATCTACGTCTATCCAGGTCTGCGCTCCGTTATACCAAAACACTCCGGAGGTATGTTTGGGTGCACGAGCGTAAAGAACCCCAATGGCCCCATAGAGTGCTTCTGTCGACTCTACTTTGTATCTACCGTAATCTAAGTTAAAATGACGATACGGATCGTTATCTGGTGTATGACGCAAAGCCATATGATCTGCATGCTCGGGAATACCGTAAGCGTGTGTTGCTTCCGGAAAAGATACGTCTAACGCCACCGGTGTCCTTGTCTTCTCGTAGACCAAGCGGTTCTTATCATTGATAACAGACACCAAGCGATTGTTATGATAAAATTGGATTTTAAAGGATTTCTGATGAATTTCCGCTCTGCCATTACCATTGACCAACACTATTTTGTTAAGAGTTTTATTGTAACCGGACAGGTTCTTCGTGACGATTGGCTGTAATATTTCATCATTGCGATACCGGTCCGAATTTTTTTCTTTTATTATTAACCTAAACATATCATTTTCCAGAGCCGTCACTGAGAGCTGCAATAAATTCGTATTTGTGTCGTTACTTTTTAACTCGATTAGTACTCCATCTTTTTCTTCGGTTACTCCATCAAAATTTAAATTATATCGTGGGAAGTTTTCGGGACTCTTGCGAACGTCCTTACAAAATGTCTGCTCGCAGGTCCTCCATGCTGTAACACAATTTACAACAATTAACGGTGATAAAAATATTATCACAATATTTGGTTTAACCATCGCACTAAAGTTTTAAATTAACTAATAAATTATTTGTGATAGCACTGAATTTATATATATCTCACCCGGATACAACGCTCTTGAAAGTATTGATTATAGATATCAAACACTATCGAAACACATGTACTGTTATCTAAACATTAAATATTTAAACAAATAAGTTTATTATTTTTGTTTGCAGAAAAACACTCATTACGTAACTAGTTGCATAAATAGCTATTTTTACATATGAATATTAATGTTGCAGTTTTATTGTAAAAAAGCTCTTTCGAGTGATGACGCAACGGATTAAATTAAAAATTAATTACGAAAATAAAACTTACAAGCACCAGGAAAATTATCAGTGCGATAAGAACATAAATAATCAAGGGCAAAATTAAATGAAAATAATTTAAATTATTTTTAAGCTCAGTTCATTCATATATTTTATTTTATTATTTAATTTAATACAACAAAAAAATTTATTTAATTTATTTTTTTTACTTTATTATTTAATTTTTTTTAAATAAAATAAAATTTTTTTTTTTTAATTTATATTAAATGTTTATTCTTTCAGAATGTCGGAAGTTAAAAGGGTTAAATAGGGGAGGGGGGGCAAAACGATTCGACAAATTTGAAGGGTTTTTAATGATTTTAAGGCATCAATATTGCCAATATAACCACTAATATTCATGGATCATTAGATTACCAAATTTTTTATTAATTTTAAAATTTTATTATTTTTTTATTTTATTATTTAATTTATTTAAAATAAAAAATTTATTTAATTAATTTATTATTTTTTTTTTAATAAATTATTTTTACTTTATTATTTGATTTATTTAAAATTTATAATAAATGTTTCTTTTTTTAGAATTTCGGAGTTAAAGAGTTGAATAGGTAGGAGGGAGGGGGGAGGGGCAAATGATCCGATGAATTTAAATGGTTTCTAATGCAATTATGATAGTTTAGAGCGTCAATTGCCAATATAACCACTAATATTTGTGTATCATTCAAAAATTCGAGAAAAAAGAGACCGAAAACATAATACGATTATTATATAAGTTTACCAAATTTTTTATTATTTTTGGTAAAAACATTTATTCTGAACGACAGATGTAAGAAAATTTTATTATTTTTTTATTTTATTATTTAATTTATTTAAAATAAAAAATTTATTTAATTAATTTATTATTTTTTTTTAATAAATTATTTTTACTTTATTATTTGATTTATTTAAAATTTATATTAAATGTTTCTTCTTTTAGAATTTCGGAGTTAAGAGTTGAATGGGTAGGAGGGGGGCAAATGATTCGATGAATTTAAATGGTTTCCAATGCAATTATGATAGTTAAGGGTGTCAATTACTAATAAAATCACTAATATTTGTTTATCATTCAAAAATTCGAGAGAAAAAGGCCAAAAACATAATACGATTATTCTATAAGTTTACCAAATTTTTTATTTTATTTGTTGAAAACATTTGTTCTAAACGACGGATGTAAGAAAATTTAATTTTTTTAATTTTATTATTTTATTTATTTAAAAAAAAATTAAATTAAATTTATTTATTATTTTTTTTTTAATAAATTATTTTTACTTTATTATTTAATTTATTTAAAATTTATATTAAATGTTTATTCCTTATTTCGGAGTTTATTATTTATTTATTTATTATTATTTATTTCGGAGTAAAAACGGTTGAATGAGGAGGGGGGCAAAACGATTTGACAAATTTAAATGGTTTCTAATACTCTAATATGGTAGTTTAGGGCGTCAATTGCCAATATAACTACTAATTATCATTCAAAAATTCGAGAAAAAAAAGGCCAAAAACATAATACGATTATTTTATTAGATTACCAATTTTTTTATTATTTTTGGTGAAAACATTCGTTCTAAACGACAGATGTAGGAAAAAGTTTTTTTTTTATTTAATTTATTTAAAATAAAAAATTGATTTTATTAATTTATTATTTTTTAAAATTTATATAAAAGGGTTGAATGAGGGGGAGGGGGGGGGCAAAATGACTCGACGAATTAAAATGGTTTGTAATGCAATTATGGTATTTTACGACGTCAATTGCCAATATAACCACAAATATTTGTGCATTATTCAAAAATTCGAAAAAAAAAGAGACCGAAAACATAATACGATTATTCTATAAGTTTACCAAACATTCGTTCTGAACGACAGATGTAAGAAAATTTTATTTTATTATTTAATTTAGTTAAAATAAAGTAATAAATTTTTTAAAATTTATATTAAATGTTTATTCTTTTAGAATTTTGGAGTAAAAAGGGTTGAATAGAGGGGGGGGTCAAAACAATTCGACAAATTTAAATGGTTTCTAATGCATTTATGGTAGTTTAGGACATCAATTGCCAATATAACCAATAATATTTATGGATCATTTAAAATTCGAGAAAGAAAAGGCCAAAAACATAATACGATTATTCTATTAGATTACCAAATTTTTTATAATTTTTGGTGAAAACATTCCTTCTGAACGACAGATGTAAGAAAATTTTATTATTTAATTTATTTAAATTAAAAAAATTATTTTAATTCTTTTTTGAATAAATAATTTTTTTAATTTTATTATTTATTTTATTTATTATTTTTCAGGATAAATAATTATTTTTATTATTATTATTATTTATCATGACGCAACTAGTTATATAAATAGCTATTTTAAAATAATAATGATAACAGTTTTAATTACTTTTGCTTTAGCATTATTATATATTACATTATATTATATCCCCTTTCGAGTGATGACGTAAGCGATTAAATTAAAACTTACAAGCACCAAGAAAATTATAAGTGCGATAAAAACATTACAATGCTAATAATAATCAAGTGCAAAATTGAATGAAAATAATCTATAGTATTTTTAAAGTAAATTCATTCATGATATTATATTTTATTATTTAATTTAATAAAATAAAAAAATTATTTTAATTTATTTTTTTTAATAAATTATTTTTCCTTTATTATTTAAATTTATTTAAAACAAAATAAAATTTCTTTTTTAAATTTATATTAAATGTTTATTCTTTTAGAATTTCGGAGTTAAAGTGTTGAATGAGGGAGCAAAGTGATTCGACGAATTAAAATGGTTTGCAATGCAATTGTGGTAGTTTAGGACGTCAATTACCAATATAACTACTAATATTTGTAGATTATTCAAAAATTCGAGCAAAAATGGGCCAAAAACATAATACAATTATTCTGTTAGATTACCAAATTTTTTGATTATTTTTGGTGAAAACATTCGTTTGGAATGACAGATGCAAGAAAATTTTATTTTTTTTATTTTATTATTTAATTTATTTAAAATAAAAAATTAATTTATTTATTATTTTTTTTAATAAAATATTTTAACTTTATTTTTTATATTATTAAATTATTTAATTAATATTAAATGTTTATTCTTTTAGAATTTCGTAGTAAATAAGCTTGAATGGGAGGGGGGGGCAAAATGATTCGACGAATTAAAATGGTTTCTAATGCAATTATGATAGTTTAGGGCGTCAATTGCTAATATAACCACTAATATTTGTGGATCTTTCAAAAATTCAGCAAAAAAAGGCCAAAAACATAATACGATTATTCTATAAGTTTACCAGTTTTTTATTATTTTTGGTGAAAACATTCGTTCTGAACGACAGATGCAAGAAAATTTTATTATTTTTTATTTTATTATTTAATTTATTTAATATCAAATAAGTTTAAAACCGAAAAAGTTAAATAAACGTTAAAATATAAATTATTTATTTTATGAGCTTTTATTTCTTTTTAAATAAAAAATTTTAACTTTATTTTTTAATTTATTAAATTATTTAATTTATATTAAATGCAGGAAAATTTTATTTTTTTATTTTATTATTTAATTTATTTAAAGTAAAATATGTATTTAATTAATTTATTACTTTATTAAATTTATATAAAATGTTTATTCTTTTAGAATTTCGGAGTAAACAGGCTTGAAACAGGGGGGTCGAAATCGAAACGATTCGACGACTTTAAATGGTTTCTAATGCAATTAAGGTAATTTAGGGCGTCAATAGCCAATATAACCACTAATATTTGTGTATCATTCAAAAATTCAGCAAAAAAAGGCCAAAAACATAATACGATTATTCTATAAGCTTACCAAATTTTTTATTATTTTTGGTGAAAACATTCGTTCTGAACGACAGATGTAAGAAAATTTTATTTCTTTTATTTTATTATTTAATTGATTTAAAATAAAAAATTAATTTTATTTATTTATTATTTTTTTTAATAAATTATTTGAACTTTATTTTTTAATTTATTTAAAATAAAATAAATAATAAATTAAATTAATTTATATTAAATGTTTAGTTTTTTTAGAATTTCGGAGTAAAAAGGCTCAAATAGGGGGGGGGTCCAAACGATTCGACGAATTAAAATGGTTTCTAATGCAATTATGATAGTTTAGGGCGTCAATTGCCAACATAACCACTAATATTTATGGATCATTCAAAAATTCAAGTTTAAAGAAGGCAAAAACATAATACGATTATTCTATTAGATTACTAAATTTTTTATTATTTTAGGTGAAATAATAATTCGTTATAATATTCGTTCTAAACGACAAATGTAAGAAACTTTTTTTTTTTTTATTTTATTTTAATAAAAAATTATTTTTACTTTATTATTTAATTTATTTAAAATAAAATAAATAATTTTTTTTCATTTATATTAAAATGTTTATTTTTTTAGAATTTCGGAGTAAAAATGGTTATATAACAGTTGCACAATTAAACGACAACTGCGGCCTTATGTCGAGTATACGTACAGTCAGCAGAATGGAACAACTATGTATTTCTTATAGAAATCATCGAAACTTTAAAGTCAGAAAGCGACGGCGCTTGGTTTAGCCTTGCCGGTTGTGAGCTTTGGATATATCGAATATGGAGGTATCCAGGTTCGAATCCCGATCGGGACCACTTTCGGCGGGTGCCGCAGTTCGGATTTCGTGTTAGGAAAGATAGGGTCAAGTACTGAGTAATAGTAGAATTGTTATCAGGAAAAAAATATATGGGCGTCTTTTGTTCGTGGAGATGTAATGGAGAACATAACCTAAAAAATTCTTAAAAGTAAAACTATCGGAAATTCATGAAATAACGAAAAAACTATAACTACAATCGGAAAAAGCTAAAGAGGAAAGTTGTAGGTTTTAAAAATACCTAGTCAATACGATTAGAATCATTCAAATCGGTCGATTACTTTTTGAGCAAAATAAAAAAACGAGTTTTTTTTTATTTTGTTTTGTTTTTGTCTATAGCTAAAATTTTAGCCACAAAAGCTTCTTTTTGTAAATTTTGAAAATATTGATTTTCTTCTGATATATGGCGATTTTTGGAAAAAAAAACGATGTTTTCGAAAATTAGCTTGTCTTGCCCGATGGATGGTCGTAGAGTAACCATCGAAAGCTCATTTTTTTCTTCGTTGATTATACTAGAAAGTTAATTAACAATTGAATCGATTTTATCAATTTTTGGCATCAAAAAATGCGTTTAAAAATATTGTCATTTTTGAGGTTAAATTTTTCGAGATAGTAGCTTTCCTACTTTTCAATTTTTTAAACATGAAGAAAAAATATGGGGGTGTAAACGAAAAAATTCTAAGAAAGTTATTGTTTTTTTATCGGAAAAATCTAATAGCAAACTTAACCTAAAAAAAACGAATTTTTGGGAAATTACAAAAAAGCTGCTACTCCAATCGGAAAAAGTTATAAGAAAAAATTGTAGGTATTCAAAATACCTAACTAATGCAATCAGAATCATTCGAATTGGTCGATGAGTTTTTGAGAAAACTTTAAAAAACCGTTAAAAATCAAGTTAGTTTGTTTTTATCAGATCTTTTACAAATTAAAAGTTAAATGATTGTAATTCACTGAAAGTATTGAGAAAAGCAAGCTAAACAAGGATTTTTTTGTAAATTTTCAAAATATTTACTTTATTTTGAGATATGGCGATTTTTCGAAAGAAAAAGACATTTTAGAAAATAGGGTTTTTTCCGATGGATGGTCATATAATAACCATCAAGGGCTCTTATTTTTCTTTCTGGGTTGTTCTACTAAGTTAATTAACAATAAAATTTATTTTATCAATTTTTAGTATGGAAAGATGCGTTTAAAAATATTATTATTTTTGAGGTTAAGTTTTTTCGCGATAACTTTTCTAATTTTCAATTTTTTAATAAGGAAAAAATACGGGCGTGTAAACAAAAAATTTCTACTAAATATAACCTTTTTTTTCGGAAACTGTAATTCCCCTTTTATCTTTAAATACATACATTGCAATTTATGATTTCTTACTATTTATTCGAGATTTAGCAATAAAAGTTTAATAAAAAAATATTGAAAATAAAGTAGATTATATTAATAAAACATTGATTATTTATTGCATCGAAGAACAAAATTCATTGTATTGATGAACAAATTCATAAATTCAATTATTTTTTCATTAATAATATTAAATTTGTTCATGGCTAAAATAATTTAATTAGTTAGTTTCGCCGTCACCATTTCACCGTCAGAAATTTTTTAATAATTAAAAATAATTAAGGGATTAATTGAACAATAAAACCCAGAATAAGTTTAAAATTAAAAATTTACACCTTTCTCTAGTTTTTGAATTTTAGTTTTTTTTAAATGAAAATTTTTACGTAAAATTTACAGATTTTAAACTACCAACATAAAAAATTTTATTATTTTTATTTTGCCTCCATAGGCAATGCAGACACTGGAATATTAATTGTTTATAGCTGTCATTTTAAAGGCGGATGCGAATAACTGAGTGATTTTGTTGTAACAATAAAATTGTGTAGAAGGCTAGAAGTTGCTTGGATAAATATGAATAAGCCGGCATTTTTGGAAGTATTGGAAAATGTCGGCAGAGAAATAAAAACAGAAGACTTGAATATTAAGCTGGAAGATTTGCATCATTCCATTGATATTAAAGAAGAGATTTCCATTACCGAATGTCGAATGGATCAAGATTGCAAAAAACTAGAATGTCGGGTATGTAACCTAAAATTTACAAGCAATTTGCAGCTTCGGAAGCATACAAAAATTCATTCCGAAGGGAAACAATTTAAGTGTAAAATATGCGGCTATGAATGCTCTCGAAAAGCACGATTGGAAGGTCACATCCGAACTCATACCGGCGAGAAACCTTACGAATGTAACATTTGCGATTTTAAATGTTCCCATAAGCATAGCTTGAAAGATCACTTAATAATTCATAGCGGCGAGAAACCATTTGAGTGTACCATCTGCGATTATAAATCCGGACGAAGAGGAGATTTGAAGGATCATGTACGAAGTCATACCGGCGAGAAACCGTTTGGGTGTCATATTTGTAACTTTAAATGTTCCCGAAGGGGAAATTTGAGTAAGCACATTCGAACTCATACCGGCGAGAAACCCCACGAGTGTACGATTTGCGATTATAAATGCGTGCAAAGTGGACAATTGAATGCTCATTTACGAACTCATACTGGCGACAAACCGTTTGAATGCAATATTTGTGATTTTAAGTATACTCATAAAGGAAATTTAAAAATTCATTTACGAACTCATACCGGTGAAAAACCATTTGAGTGTAAAATTTGCCACCTTAAGTGCTCTCAAAAGAAAACTTTGAAAAGTCACTTACTAACCCATACTGGCGAGAAATCTTTCCTGTGTAAACTATGTGATTATAAGTCCGCTCGGAAGGGAAGTTTAAAAAGACATTTGTTAATTCATTCGGGCGAAAAAACTTTTGAATGCAATTTTTGTGATTATAAATCTTCTCGGAAGGGAAATTTAAATGATCATTTACGAACCCATACCGGCGAGAAACCCTTTGAATGTAGCATTTGTGATTTTAAGTGTAATCGAAGTGGAAATTTGAAGAAACATCTACAAGCTCATAGCGGTGAGACACCGCCCGAGTGTAGCAGTTGCGGTTATAAATCCTTTCTAAACGGAAGGTTACAAACTTCTACCGGTAGCAACCTTTTGGAGTGTAAAGTTTGTAATTGTGAGTATTCTTCAAAAAAATTTGAAAAATAGTTTACGAACAAAATATTTTCATGATCGTTTGCTTCTCGGAGACCATGTAAAATTATTTAGATGCAATCATAGACAGAATGTATATATTATATAAATGTATATTTCCTCAGTAAAATTAAACTTAAAGAATTGTTTAGATCCACCAGGTATGTACTTCATGATTTTTTTACTACGATAAAAAGTGAAAATATCGAAATTTTAGACTATAGAATGGTAAAAACGCACACATAGTCTGACTATTTTCCCATACCTAGTTTATGAGCTACGTTAAAGCAAAATAAAAAAAATTTTTTTACCTTTTACATTATTTTCAGATTGTCTGTCTAACCGGTTCGTTTTCCAAAAAAAAATTTTATATGAAAGTTATAGCCCGTTAAATTTTCTATCCGAAGTGGTTCGTTTGTTTTTTGTAAGACGTTTCGTTTAAAAGATACAAGGTTCACAAAATAAAACTGATGTTTTTTGATTTTCTCTTAATTTAATTCGTAACTTGAAAACTGTTGATTCTAGACGATAAAGGGTTATAATCTAGTTTGTAGCTAAGCGAACGCTCTTCAAAAAATCACTGGTGTATTAACACCGAAAAATCGATAGTTTCGATGCTATGGTGGTTTGAACTCACTTTAACGGTGCTACCTCCCAAGGCTATTTTCTGTGAAATCGGCTCACATCTGAAAAGTTTTTTTTTAGACGAAAGTTATAGTCTGTTAAATTTTCTATCCGAAGTAGTCTGTTATTTTTTTTAAGAAGTTTCGTTTTAGAGCTGCAGGGTTCGCTAAATAAAATTTTGATGTTTTTCAAATATCCCCTAATTTAATTCATAATTTAAAAACCGTTGATTCTAGACGATAAAGGGTTATAATGTACTTTGTAGCAAAGATAATGCTATTTAAAAAATCACTGATATATTAACACTGGAAAATTGATCGTTTCGATGCTATGGCGGTTAGATCTCCCTTTAACGGTGCTACCTCCCAAGGCTATTTTCTGTGAAATCGGCTCACATCTGAAAAGTTTTTTTTAGACGAAAGTTATAGTTTGTTAAATTTTCTATCCGAAGTAGTCTGTTATTTTTTTAAAGAAGTTTCGTTTAAGAGCTGCAGGGTTCGCTAAATAAAATTTTGATGTTTTTCAAATATCCCCTAATTTAATTCATAATTTAAAAACCGTTGATTCTAGACGATAAAGGGTTATAATCTATTTTGAAGCTAAGCAAATTTTCTTTAAAAAATCACTAATGCATTAACTCGGAAAAATCAATAGTTTCGGGGTTATGGCCGTTTGAAGGCGTAAAACAACTTATCTTGGAAGAGACGTCGCTAGATGGCGCCACAATCCCAAGACGCTCATTACAGTTGTGTCGTTTTGTATAACAGTAAATAAATCGTCGGCGTAATTTGTTCAATATGAATGAGATGATTTTTTCAGAAAACAAGAAAGAAATAGAAGACGGAAAAGTTAAACTGGAAGATTTACATCATTCCATTGATATTAAAGAAGAAACTCAACTGGATGAAGATTGCAAAACACGATTATTATGCAAACAGTTTGAATGTCGGGTATGTAACTTAATATTTACCAATAAATTGCAGCTTGGAAAGCATGTGAAAATTCATAGAGGCGAGAAACCATTCAAGTGTAACATTTGCGACTATGAAAGTTCTCGTAAATCTCGCTTGAAGGCACATATACGAAGTCATACCGGCGAGAAACCTTTCGAGTGTATGATCTGCGACTTGAAATATTCTCATAAGCGATCTATGAAAGATCATTTAAAACTTCACACCGGCGAGAAACCATTCGAGTGCAACATTTGCTACTTTAAATGTTCCCTAAAGAAAACTTTGAAAGCCCATTTACTAACCCATACCGAAGAGAAACCATTTGAGTGTACCTTTTGTGATTATAAAAGTTCTCGAAAAGTGGGTTTGAAAATGCACATTTTAATTCATACCGGCGAGAAACCATTCGAGTGTAACATTTGCCATTATAAATGTGCTCGAAAAGGAAATTTGAATGAACATTTACAAATTCATACCGGAGTGAAACCATTTGAGTGCAAAATTTGCGGTTATAAATGTTCTCGAAGTGGAAATTTAAAAAAGCATATACGAACTCATCGCGCCGAAAAAACGGTTTGAATATAATAACCGCGCTTATTATATAATTTTTCCCAATTTTTTTTTTTTTTTTGAAAATATTTATTTTAGTAAATTAGTTGGTTTCTAGACATTGGTATTCCTGGGTTTGTAAACAATATTGTAAAATCTTAGATTAATGTGGAGTTTTTGATTAATTGGCATGTTTTAAATTTTACGGAAAAAATGTAAAATATTCTAGTAAATTTAAATTTACAATATATTAATTTTTTTGATATTTTTTTTAAATATTTAAAGTGAGTTTTAATTATTTATTATTTTTATTTAATAAATAATTTTTATTTTTAAATAGTTTAATACTGTAAATTTAATATTTTTAAATCGATAAATTAAAGCTAGAAAATAATTTTGTTTAACTATAATTTATTATATATTAATTTTTTTATTATTTCATTATTTAATATTTCAGGGATAAGTTTTAAAATTTTACAAATAAAAAAATTTTTTTTTAATTTTTTTTGCTATTGTATTACTGATAAAAATTATCAAGGTTAACATACGAATTAAAACTTATAAAAAAGTTGGTACCTTTAAATTTAAAATTTTTAAATATTAAAAATTGAATTAAAGTTTAAAATTTTTTAGTTAAATTTTTAATTATAAAATAAAAACTTAAATTATTAAATAAAAGTAAAAATTTAAATTATTAAATAAAAATAATATATTTAATTCAAAAATTAATAAGCCGTGAAACTTAGCCTAAATTTTATTTTTTATAAATAAATTTCAGTTTAATTAATTTTAAAATTTAAATATTATAGATTTTATTATTTAATATTTCGGTGATAACTTTTATATTTTATAAACAAAATTTTATTAATTTTGATAATTTAGTTTGACTAAAATACTAACATAAAAATTATTTTTAAATATTAAAAAATTAATTAAGATTTAAAATTTTTTAGTGCTTTCAAAATTAAATTTTTAATTTTAATTTGAAAAATAAAAATTGAAAATATTAAATAAAAATAATATATTTAATTCAAACATTAATAAACCCAAATAAAACTTAGTCTAAATTATATTTTTTTAAATAATATTCTGTTTATTTATTTTTAAAATTTAAATATAGATTTTCTTATTTAATATTTTGGGGATAAGTTTTATATATTTTAAATAAAAATTTATTTATTTAAATAATTTAGTTTAAAATACTATTATATAAAAGCTTTTTTTTTTAATTTTTAAATATAAATATTTAAATTATTAAATAAAAGTAATATATTTAATTCATAAATAATAAACCGAAATGAAACTTAGCTTAATTATATATTTTTTAAATAAATTTCAGTTTAATTAATTTTAAAATTTAAATAGCATAGATTTTATTATTTAATATCTCGGGGATAAGTTTTATAATTTGTCAATAAAAATTTATTTAATTAAATAATTCAGTTTAACTAAAATACTAATATATAAAAATTATTTTTTTTAAATTTTTAAATGTTAATAATTGAACTAAAATTTCAAAATTAAATTTTTAATTTTAATTTGAAAAATCAAAAATTAATAAACCGAAATAAAACTTTGCTTATGTCCTGAAGATGGATCAATAAATGGCCCGAAACGTCGACCATTACAATATTGTAGTTTTATTTTCTCCACAATCCCAAGAACTCCATATATTTCTACATATAAAAATTATTATTTTTTAATTTTTAAATGTTTAAAATTGAACTAAAACCTAAAATTTTTTAGTTCTTTTAAAATCAATTTTTTAATTTTAATTTATAAAATAAAAATTGAAAATATTAAATAAAAATAACATATTTAATTCAAACATCAATAAACCGAAATAAAACTTATAGTCTAAATTGTATTTTTTAAATAAATTATTTTAATATTATTTTAATATAATATGTTATTATTTAATATTTTGGGGATAAGTTTAATACTTTATAAATAAAAATTTATTTAATTAAATGATTTAGTTTGACCTAAAATACCTAAAAAAATCTATTAAAGCTATTTTTTTTAAATTTTTTAATATTAAAAATTGAATTAAAATTATTATATAAAATAAATATATAATTAATAAGCTGAAATAAAACTTGGTCTAAATTATATTTTTTTAAATAATATTCTGTTTATTTAATTTTAAAATTTAAATATAGATTTTCTTATTTAATATTTCGGGGATAAGTTTTATATTTTATAAATCAAAATTTATTTATTTAAATAATTTAGTTAAAAATACTATTATATAAAAGTTATTTTTTTTTAATTTTTAAATATTAAAAATTTTTTAGTGCTTTCAAAATTAATTTTTAATTTTAAATATAAATATTTAAATTATTAAATAAAAATAGTATATTTAATTCAAACATTAATAAACCTAAATAAAACTTAGTTTAAATTATATTTTTTTAAATAATACTGTTTATTCATTTTTAAAATTTAAATATAGATTTTCTTATTTAATATTTCGGGGATAAGTTTTATATTTTATTTAATAAATAAAAATTTATTTATTTAAATAATTTAGTTTAAAATACTATTAAATAAAAGTTATTTTTTTTTTAATTTTTAAATATTAAAAATTGTATTAAAATTTAAAACTTTTTAGTGCTTTCAAAATTAATTTTTAATTTTAAATATAAATATTTGAATTATTAAATAAAAATAATATATTTAATTCATAAATAATAAGCCGAAATAAATTATATATTTTTTAAATAAATTTTAGTTTAATTAATTTTAAAATTTAAATATCATAGATTTGATTATTTAATATCTCGGGGATAAGTTTTATAATTTGTTAATAAAAATTTATTTAATTAAATAATTTAGTTTAACTAAAATACTAATATATAAAAATTATTTTTTTAAAATTTTTAAATGTTAATAATTGAACTAAAATTTAAAATTTTTTAGTGCTTTCAAAATAAAATTTTTAACTTTAATTTGAAAAATAAAAATTGAAAATATTAAATAAAAATAATATGTTTAATTCAAAAATTAATAAGCCGAAATAATATTTTTTTAAATAAATTTCAGTTTTTAATTTTAAAATTAAATATTTTAGATTTTATTAATAATAATAATAATAATAATAATAAAATATTTTGGTGATAACTTTTATATTATTTTATAAACAAAATTTTATTTATTTTTTTTAATAATTTAGTTTGATTAAAATACTAATATATAAAAATTATTTTTTTTTAATATTTAAATGTTAATAATTGAACTAAAATTAAAATTTTTTTCAAAATTAAATTTTTAATTTTAATTTAAAAAATAAATTCTGAAGGTGGAGCAATAAATGGTCCGAAACGTCGACTAGCACAATATTGTAGTTTTATTTTCTCCACAATCCCAAGAACTCCAGCTATTTCTACATTTAAAAATTATTATTTTTTAATTTTTAAATGATTAAATTTGAACTAAAACTTAAAATTTTTTAGTACTTTCAAAAACAATTTTTTAATTTGTACTTAAAAAATAAAAATTGAATATATTAAATAAAAATAATATATTTAATTCAAACATTAATAAATTGAAATAAAACTTAGTATAAATTGTATTTTTTTAAATAAATTATTTTAATATTATAGATTTTATTATTTAATATTTCGGGAATAAGTTTTATATTTTATAAATAAAAATTTATTTATTTAAATAATTTAGTTTAAAATACTATTATATAAAAGCTATTTTTTTTTAATTTTTATATTTTTAAGAATTGTATTAAAATTTAAAAGTTTTTAGTGCTTTCAAAATTAATTTTTAATTTTAAATTATTATATAAAAATAATATATTTAATTCATAAATAATAAGCCAAAATAAAACTTCTAAATTATACTTTTTTAAATAAATTTCAGTTCAATAAATTTTAAAATTTAAATATAGATTTTATTATTTAATATGTCGGGGATAAGTTTTATATTTTATAAATAAAAATTTATTTATTTATATAACTTAGTTTCACTAAAGTTTTATTACAATAAAAGTTATTTTATTTAAAAATTAAATTAAATTTTTAATTTTAAAAATAAAAATTTAAATTATTAAATAAAAGATTTATTCAAAAATTAATAAGCCGAAATATAACTTAATCTAAATAATAATTTTCAATTAAATTTTAGTTCAATTAATTTTAAAATACTTAAAACTTAAAAAATAAAAGAAAACAGTTCATATCTAACAAATTTAAAATTAATATTATAATAAGATTTACATTAGTAGTGAAACTAAATTATTAATAAAAAATATATTTTAAATTTAAAAATGTAAAGCCAAAAAAAAATTAAGTGATATTTTATTATTATTAAGTTTTAATATTTTATAAAATTTAAATTAATTTAGATATATAAATTTGATGATTTAGGTTTAAATTTTATAATTAAAAATTTATTTCAATTTTATTTATACTTTATAGTTTGTATATAACAATAAATTGTAATGTACTGTATATTAAAAAATTTACAGTTACTTCTCACGTCGTAAAAATTGAATAATTAATTTCCGACGGCGAAATAGCCGAGGGCGAAACAGTTCTTAATAAACTGCCGTCATTACAGCACAGATGTCGCCACCGACAATGTTTTAGACGCTCGTCTTCAGATTAGTTCATCTGAAGTGCCACACCTTAATTGTCGATGTTTATGTTATTTTGACAAAGAAATTAAGACATGGATGTAAATGCAGAAGTAGAAAATGGCAGCAAACACATTAAAATTGAGATGGAAGATGTGGATATCCAGCTGGAATCCTTGCACCATTCCATCGATATTAAAGAAGAGACTTCGTTGGATGACTCCCAATTGGATCTGGAATTGCAACTTGGAGTTTATACTAAAACTCATACCGGTAGAGGCAAAAAACCGTTTGAGTGTACAATTTGCAATTATAGATGTTCTCAAAAGGGGCATTTGAGAGAGCATTTACGAATTCATACCGGCGAAAAGCCATTCAAGTGCACAGTTTGCGATTACAAATGTTCCCAAAAAGGAAATTTGCGAAAACATTTACAAACTCATACCAGCGAAAAACCTTTCGAGTGCGCAGTTTGCGATTATAGATGTTCCCAAAGACATAATTTGAAAACTCATTTACGAACTCATACCGACGAGAAACCGTACGAGTGTCCTGTTTGCGAGTATAAATGTTTTCGAAAACCGGATCTGAGGAGACATATACGAATTCATACCGGCGAAAAACCATTCGCGTGTCCTATTTGCGATTATAAATGTTCTCAAAATGGGACTTTGAGAGAGCATTTGCGAACTCATACCGGCGAGAAACCATTTCACTGCACAGTTTGCGATTATAAATTTTCTCGAAAACGAGATTTGAGAGAGCATATTACTCGAGCTCATTCCGACAAGATTGTTAAAAAACATAAATTTAAACTAAAAATACTAAAATCGGGCGATTAATAAGAAAGTTGAAAATACCGGCTCCCCTCGTAAGACGAAAATAAGAGCACCGACGGTTCCGGCTGTGAATTTGATGAATCAGTGAGTCGGGCCAAGTGCACATAAATATACAAAATATTAACAAATTTTTATACAGTATTATAAAGTTAAGGGGATCTCCTATTGTGAGCAACCTTAAAACAGTGTGAACTTTTATGAAGTTTTTGGAAAACTACATATGGGATTTTTTTTTTATTTTTGGGTATAAACTCACCTGTATAGTTTTTTTGAAATTAATTTTTAAAATTCACACTGTTTTAAAGTTGATCCAGTAGGGTAACCCCTTAAGCACTTTGTTGGTTATTTAATATACACATGTACAATAGTTATAATTTTTGTTTTGTAAATAAATTGAATTGAATTACGGCATAAAAAATTTTAAAAACAAAAAACTCCAAAAAAATTTGCAAGGTGCAAATTAATTTGTTTTATTTAATTTTTAATTAAATAAAAAATAAGCTTCAGATTTACTTAAAGCAATTGATTTTTTTGGATATTTCAATTTAGGTGATGAAATTTTCTAAAAACTGAATTAATTTTTTGTAAATAAGGATAATATTGTTGAACGACTGGATTAGAGGTTGGCACAGCAGGGTAACCCCTTAAGCAATTTGTTGGTTATTATAATATAAACAATAGTTATAATTTTTGTTTGGTAAATAAATTTAATTGAATTACGGGATAAAAATTTGCAACTTGAAAAATCTCAAAATCTAAAAATCAAAAAAAATTTCTAAAATAATTTTTTTTTTATTAATTTTTAATTAAATATTTTTTTTATTTAATACAAATTAAATAACAAATAAGCTTCGGGTTTAATTAAGACAAATTAATTTTTTAAATATTTTAATTTAACAGTTGGATTTTCCAAAAATTAAATAAATAATTTTTTTTTTTTTTTTAAGAAAACTACAGTAAAATTTAAATAACGGTAATTTTATAACTCTTTTTTTAAATGATCGTACGACCGGATTGTAGGTTGATCCGGTAGGGTAACCCCTTAAGAACTCTGTTGTTTATTTAATATACATAATTATAATAATTATAATTTTTGTTTTGTAAATAAAATTAATTAAAAATTACGGGATAAAAATTTTCAAAAACCAAAAACCCCCAAAAAAATTATTTCAGGGGCAAATATTTTTTTTTATTAATTAATTTTTTAATGCGATTTAAATAATTAAAAAATTAATATAAATTTTAAAAAAATGCATTTTTTGACATTTTGTGCTTGCTATATCTCTGCTTGTAGTAAAATTTACAACTCGAAAAAGGGGGTACATGGGTAAATTGGTTACTTAAAGCAATTGATTTTTTTGTATATTTTAATTTAAGTCATGAAATTTTCTAAAAACCTGATAATATTTTGTTTTACAGAAAAACTCAAATTTTGAAATGGTTGAGCGACTGGATTAGAGGTTGGCACAGAAGGGTAAACCCTTAACCACTTTATTGGTTATAATAATATAAACATTAGTTATAATTTTTGTTTGGTAAATAAATTGAACTGAATTACGGGATGAAAATTTTCAACTTCAAAAATTTCAAAATTTAAAAATCAAAAAAAATTTTTAAAATGATTTTTTTTTTATTTATTTTTAATTAAATAATTTTTTTATTTAATACAAATTAAATAACAAATCAGCTTCGGGTTTAATTAAGACAAATTAATTTTTTGAATATTTTAATTTAACAGTTGGAATTTCTAAAAATTAAATAAATTATTTTTTTTTGATAAAACTACAGTAAAGTTTAAATAAAGGTAATTTTATAACTCTAACATTTTTTTAATGATTGTGCGACCGGATTGTAGTTATCCAATAGGGTAACCCCTTAAGAATTCTGTTGGTTATTTAATATACATAAGTATAATAATTATAATTTTTTTTTTTTTTAATAAAATTAATTAAAGCACGGGATAAAAATTTTCAATACCAAAAACTCGGAAAAAAATTATTTCAAGAACGCAAATATTTTTTTAAATTAATTAATTTTTTTATTAGTTTAAGTTTAAAAAAGTGCATTTTTTGACATTTTGTGATTGCTATATCTCTGCTTGTAGTCAAATCTACAACTTGAAAAATGGGGTGCATGTTACCACCACATAGTACTATTACTAGCTAAAATTTTAGATTTGTATCTGGTACCCCTTCAGCGCAATTCAACATTGAAAAATGTCATTTCGTTAAATTTCCAGACTTTGAGAATTTTTAGAAAAAAAGTGGTGTACACCTTGAGGTTGAAATTTAAAATACCAATACAACTAAGTCCAATCTTTTTGTAAAAAAAATATTAAATAGTAGGGACTTCCCCTTTCAGTAAAACCTTGCTCGTAAATATGCCACTTTTTTACAAGAAGAAGTAAACATTTAGAGTGAATTTTCACCCTTTAAGACTGTATTTTCTTTCTAAACAAATTGCTTTTAACCACGTTGATAGAAAAAATAGGGCTAAGATATTTCAATTTGCGCAAAATTTTTCAAATATAGAAAATATCGACTAAATACGGCAACCACATAAAAACAAACCGCGGTAAAATTTAAATAAGTCATTAAAAATAAACCTTTTCATTTCAATAATATTCCTTTTCTTAAATTACAATTTAGGCGGTTTAGTTGAAATTTAAATTAATTCCGCAGCGCCATCTAAAGTATCTCGGATGAACTAAATAGAAGCCTTGAAATTACCGACTGTATGACTGGAACAAAGAATATCGATTTAATTAATTGATTTTTAAATTCGAAGTTGCTGAATGTAAATTTATTGTGATTAATTTTGCATACTTGTATTCTTTATATTAATTGTATGCGCTTTGCAGAATTTGTAATTTGAACTTCAACATAACCTCACAATTTATTCTACAAGTTGATGAAGTTCTGCTTCCAGCATGGATAACGAAATTTCGGGAGAGTTTATTAAATTTGAAGAAGATATCAGTGGTTTGCAAGCTACCAGTAGTGGATATAACGATGACCAAATGGGGGAGGTAAAAGTCAAGTTGGAAAATTTGTACCATTCTGTTGATGTTAAAGAAGATATTCCAAGTTTAGATTATGAACAGGATGGTAGCGAGGTAAACTATACTTGGTATTTAATGTAAAATGTTGATGCAGTGGAAGCTCGAGAAAGTTACATTCAAATATTCACACCTCATATTGCGGTTTAAATGTCTGCTTGTAAATGTAAATCTTGACGAGAAGGTAACTAAGGTAACCATATTAGATTTTAATATTTCCGAATGTAGTGTTTCTTTCTCCGGAACGGTGTAGTTTGCCATTGTGATCGAAATTTCAAACCTTTCATTTTTAAGATAAAATTTCCTGACGTTCCTGTGAGTCAGATATTTCGGACTAGCACATTTGCAGCGGAAATTAAGTAGCACTGCACTAAGCAGTGATCGCATATATCTGACACATTTCGTGGTGTGACTACCAAATTAAGTCAAAAAGAGAGAATGAAAGGTCGAAATTGATATTATTGAAGTATAATTATGGCTTCGATATTATTATTGTCAAAGAAGGCTTCACGACCGTTACTCGTGTAAATTGCCAAAATCATAACTACCGGGGCAAATATTAGTAATGAAACTTTTTCTGAAGCTCTCAATTTTGTAGGTAATGCTATTATCGGTTCTTCCGAAGTTCCCTCGGAATTAGTCGGTGTTACTAAGAAATGTTGGCTGGACATTAGATGAGACTTCGCTGATGCTATCGAAACATTGTTCTCATGTGTTGAACTGATATCCCATCATTTAAAGTAGGGACTGATTTTTTTGTTGGCCACGAAGCAATTAATTCGAACATAAATCTACCGTTTGCCGATCTGATAAATTTTACATTTATCGTGGACCAAGAAGTACCCGTGCCTAAAACTTTGCATTCTTCTCGAGTTCAGGATCACACAAATTTTAAATATATATGCATAATTGTGGCGGAATTAACACCAATCTTGATGAACTCGGTAACAATGTTAACTGTTGTTTTTACGATGTAATAATTATTATCGAGATCTTTCTCACTGACAGGCTGAATCAAGCCAGAAAACCAGTGGTGGAGGTATGCCGGTCACGGTTTTGCAAAAATCTAAACAGCATCCAATCGGAAACTTTTTCTCACAATCTTTTGGTGGTTTTCAAAAAAATTAATCGACGGCTCCGGCCAAGATTGTATTAATTTATTACGAAGCAGTTTTCTAAGAAATCTCATTGAGCGAAGGTTTCGATGTAATTTTTGAATTACCTGACGGATGAAATTGTGGTTCCGATGGAGTTGCAGCATTTTTTATAAAGAGATGCCAACATGCGTTGTCGACTCCAATTTTTATATGTTTGATTATTGTTATCCAGTGGTTGTCTGTTGAATATTTGTAGGAAGTCACATTACCGCTATCTTTAAAAAAGGTAAACGAGCTGATATCGGTAACTATAGGGGAATTTCTATCTAAGCGGAAATCAATTACCCGTTTATTATCATTTGTAACATATATGTTTGAGTCAAGCCGATGCTGTGTACATTGATTTCTCCAATGCCTACGATTGTGTTGCCCTACTGTTCAAACTTGTTGCCTTTGGTTTTGAAACCAATACTCTTAAATGATTGGCTAGCGGAAACGGAATGTACAGATTTAAAATTTCTTCTCCGAGGACATAATGGTTTAGTCCGGGAGTCTTTCAGGGTTCGCACTGTGGACCCATTTTGTTTTTACTCTTTATTAATAATCAACAATTTGTTTTTGTTATTTGCCGATGACTTTAAAATTTACCGGACCATCAGATCGGATGTAGACAGTTCAGTTCCATAGCATTGAACTAAATCGGATAGCTGAAATTAATGATCTGGGAGTTCGACTGGACTTCGGCTTAACTTTCAAAAGTCACGTTGAGTTTCATTCGACAGCGAAGGAGATATTTTTCTGCTAACATAATTAAATGTCGTATCAACAATTCAAAGGGAATATTATGTCGAATTTTCTTGTGTCAATTGGTAATCCCGTTAAATAATTAAAATAGCTTCGGGATGCAAATAGGTACTTCTAGTAATTAAATATAATAATTTTTATTAATTGAAAATATTTATTAACATTGCTCGATAAAATTAGAATTAAAGTCGAAATTTTGGAAGTCAGGGAATTTATTTTGAAAAATAAACGAGAACACTGTCGAAGGTTTTCTAAATTTAAATTTTAAAATCTAAAGTAGAAAATACCTTGACTAAAAAAATGGTTTTTAAACAGGTTCGGAGATCTTTCGATGCAATTTAACCGAATGTTGTCTACGGCTTTTGTCCGATTACCTTTGGAAACCACAGTAAAATTTCTTTCATTGTCGGGTTTTTCTCAATTTTTATTGTTGTATTTCTTTTGTTCTTTATCTTGCTGCCGTTCTTTCTCAAATAGGAAATATCTGTTTGTTACGATGATATTGGTATACGGATTTTCCATTTTAATTATAAATTTATATATGCAGATGTTGAAAATACGACATCGTACAAAGTTATATAGTGTGCAAATTACATTTTCTTAGTTTGGTACTATAAATCTGGCAGGAAGTTCTTAGTACTACGCATAATCCTTTGACCGAGCCGCTATTGGCCAAATTAAACGCAAATTTTAAAAATGGTAAGAAAATAAGATTTTGAAGAAACAAAATTGATTCAAATTAAATTGCAAAAAGTATAGGACCGATCGGTTCTGCGGGAATAGAATTTAAATAAACCGAAAGGCTTAAGTATATTATTTGTTAGTTGTAGTGAAGTTTTGTTTTGCAATGCTTTAAAATCAATTTTTAATAAATCCGTGTGTAAAAGTAAAATTTAATTTAATTTAAAGCCGCAGTTTATTAAAATGTTTTTATTTTGCTTACTCGGAAAGAAATAATTCAAGATATCTGTTAAACAGGGTTCTCACTCGTTTGGAAAAGTCATAGAATTTAAGATTTTCTTAATTTTGTCAGGGAAGTTTTTATTTTTAGCTTTAAGTCGGGGAAAAACTTTAATTTTTAAATTAAAATTTTTTTTTTTAAGTTTATCATTTTTTTTAAAAGTTGGTTTTATGCTCAATATGCAATACTGGTAACTTGTGACCACGTAATGTTACCATTTTATCTTCCGATCGATCAAAAAGTCAGGGAAAATTTTAATTTTTGGTCAGGGAAAACCTGGAAAAGTCAGGGAATTTGTTTTAGAAAATTCAATGGGAATCCTGTATAAAAAACCCGTAAAATATCGTTGAGAAGGTCCACAGATTGCCAAACGAATTACACCGTATTTTTTCTCCGTTGCCATTAAACCAGATTTGTTAGAAACACTTTTTTATTTGGTTTTCAAGATATTTCTCGCTAGAAGTTTTCAAATGAACACCCGGTGTTGCATTGAAGACACATTCAAAATTTTGGTTTTCATTTTTTTTACTGTTTCCAAAAAATTCTAAGACAATAATTATAACAAAATTTTGTAACTGAAAAAATAAAAGTCTAGACTTATATTCTAAAAAATTAATTTTTAAGTATTTACTGTGGTAGCTAGTAGTTTTGGTTTTATTTGGTAAGTCACATTGAATTTAAAGTAAAAAACTTTAAATTCCTTGATTTTTTTAATTTAAATTTTTTCAATTTTTGTTTGGTATATTTTTTTGCTTCTCATTAATTTTACGTTTTTTTTATGTTATATACGACTGATTAATAATAATTCTGAAATAAGGGCCTTTATTATTTATTACATAGTTTTTATTTTAAATTTTTATCATTTTTTAACATAATTTTTTCAACATTCATTTTCTGGTTTATTCAAATATTCTAAGTTCAAACCTGTTATATGTTAATTATTGTAATTTTTATTGTTTTTTAAATATTATTTTTCTATGTAAGTATGTATTCTTTACTTAACAGTTAAAATTCAATATTTTAATATTTGTTTTGTTTGTTTATTTTACAACTTTAACCTAAAATCGCACTTGAAACTGTTTTAAAATTTTTTCAAGGCCCTAATTGTGGCTGGAAAATTATGAAAAAATTTACACAAACTCATTTTATTCTTTATAACCTTCACGATTTTATTTATAATTTTCTATCGGCTAGTAAAAAAGTTAAAAACTTTTAAAAAAATATAATGGCTCGGAACCGAAAACTACATTTCATTTTTCCACACCGATCGAGTGGCTTTTTCTTTTTTTCTAATTTTTTGTGTTATCTTTTAGTTTGTTTTTTAATTTTAATCTCCACTTTCATATTTCTGCATATTTGGTGCGAGGACCTCGCGGACAGTTTCCGTAAGCTTACATATCCGTTGCTTAATTCTTATTAATGTACCCGGTATTAGTTTAATAAATAACAAATTAGGGCTGTAGTCAAGTTTTATTTTGCTATGCATTAAAATCAATTTTTAATAAACCGGTGTATAGAAGTAAAATTTAATTTAAAAATTAAATAAATTTAATACCGCAGTTTATAAAAATGTGTTTATTTTTTTTACTCGAAAAGTCCGGTCAGATAAAGAAAAATTTTTAACTAATTCGATTCTCTTTTCATGCAGAATCTGAATCTGCTAAAAAATGTAAGGCGCCTATTAAAATATCCTTGAAAAGATCTACTGATTACAAAACGAATTACACCGTATTTTTCCTCCGTTGCCATTAAACTAAATACTTGCCCGAAACTCTTTTTCGTTTGGTTTTCAAGATATTTTTTGTTAGAAGTTTTCAAATGAACATCAGGTCTTACAAGGAATGTACAAATAAATTCAAAATTTTGGTTTTCATTTTTTTATTATTTTTAAAAAATCTCAGAAAATTCTGAGACAATAATTATAACAAAATTTTGTAACTGTGAGAAAATAAAAGTGTAGACCTTACAACTTTTGTAGAACTTACAACATAAAATCGAACTTGAAAATGTTTTAAATTTTTTTAAAGCCCTAATTGTAGCTGGAAAATTATGAAAAAATTTACACCAACTCATTTTATTATTTATAACCTTCACGATTTTTTTCATAATTTTCTATCGACTAGTAAAAAAGTTAAGAACTTTAAAAAAATATATAATGACTCGGAACCGAAAACTACATTTCATTTTTTCACACCGATCGAGTGGCTTTTTCTTTTTTTCTAATTTTTTATGTCATCTTTTAGTTTGTTTTTTAATTTTAATCTTCGCTTTGATATTTCTGCATGTTTGGTTCAAGGACCTCGGGGACAGTTTTCGTAAGCTTACATTTCCGTTGCTTAATTCTTATTAATTTACCCAATGTTAGTTTAATAAATAACAAATTAGGGCTGTAGTCAAGTTTTGTTTTGCCATGCATTAAAATCAATTTTTAATAAACCGGTGTATAAAAGTAAAATTTAATTTAAAAACTAAATAATTTAATACTGCAGTTTATTAAAATGTGTTTATTTTGTTTACTCGGAAAGCTAAGTCAGTAATACCCCTGAGAAGATCCACTGCTAGTAAAACGAATTACACTGTATTTTTCCTTCGTTGCCGTTAAACCAGTTTTGCCCGAAACTCTTTTTCATTTGATTTTCAAGATATTTTTCACTAAAAGTTTTCAAACGAACGCTCGGTTTTACAAAGAATGTACATATAAATGAAATTGAAGACACAGACAAATTATGAAAAAATTCACATCAATTCATTTTATTATTTATAATCTTCACGATTTTTGTCATAATTTTCTATCGGCTAGTAAAAAAATTAAAAATTAAAAAAGAATATAATGACTTTTCGGGCAGCGAAAAATATATTCCATTCTTGCTATATTCTTGCTCATTTTTTGTGTCATTTAGTTCGTTTTTCCGCATGTTTGGTGCGAAGACCTCGGGGACAGTTTCCGTAAACTTACATTTCCGTTGCTTAATTCTTATTAATTTAATATTTTTCAAATGTAATATAAACAGCACTTACTGATGCTACGTTTGTTACAGAAAAATTTCTTTCCAATTAAGACGGAAGAAGTGGAAATCAATTTGGAAGATTTGCACCATTCCATCGACATTAAGGAAGAAATATCGGTGAATGAATCTCAAGTGGATCAAGATTGTAAAATCCCTTTACTAATTCATCCTGACGAAAAACCTTTTCAGTGTAACATTTGCGATTATAAATCTTTTTATAGGGGAAGTTTAAATCGTCATTTACTAACTCATACGGGTGAGAAACCGTATAAGTGTAACTTCTGCGGTTTTAAAAGTTCTTACAAAAGATCTCTGAATATCCATTCAATAATTCATACGGACGAAAAACCACCCCAGACCATACCAAAAACCATAGAGTGTGACATTTGCGATTTTAAATGCACTCGCAAAGGAGGTCTGAAAATCCATTTATATACTCATTCGAAAGAGATACCATACAAGTGTAACATTTGCGATTATAAAAGTTCTAACAAAGAATCTATGAAAGTTCACTCACGTATTCATACGGGAGAAAAACCGTACAAGTGTAACATTTGCGATTATAGATGTTCATACAAAGGATCTCTGAAAATCCATTCGGTAATCCACACAGGCGAGAAACCGTACGAGTGTTTCATTTGCAACTATAAATGTTCTCACAAGGAATCTCTGAAAATCCATTTACGGATTCATACAGGCGAGAAACCGTTCGAGTGTAACTTTTGCGGTTACAAATGTTCTCGCAAAGGAGCTCTAAAAATCCATTTATTTACACATACAGGAGAGATACCGTATAAATGTAACGTTTGCGATTACAGTTGTTCGGTTAAGGCACGGTTACAACGGCATTTACTAACTCACACCGGCGAGAAACCATTTGAGTGTAGCATTTGCTTTTATAGATGTTCTCGGAGAGAAAATTTGAAAGCTCATTTGCTAACCCACGCAGCCGAGAAACCATTCAAGTGTAGCATTTGCGATTTTAAATGTTCTCACAAAGGATACATGAAACACCATTTAAAAACTCATACCAGCGAGAAACCGTTTGCTTGCAGCATCTGCAATTATAAATGTTCACAGAAGAGATTTTTAAAAGAACATTTTCGAATTCATACGGGTGAGAAACCCTTTGAGTGTAACATTTGCGATTATAAAAGTGCTCGAAGCAGAACTTTAAAAAAACATATTCTAACTCATACGGTAAAAACACTCAAGTTCGAGTGTGATATTTGCCAGTTCAAATGTGCTCTTAAGCGAACCTTGGGAAAGCATTTACGTACCCACACTGCCGAGAGACAGAGTTTTACCGTAGTTTAATCTTTCCGATCCTGTTAAATTTTTAATGTGACTGCACGAAAGTATTACTAAAAATTATTAAAAGCCGAACAAAATAAGACAAATATAGTAATTTAACCGAAAATGCACTTGTGCTAGTTTTTAACCCCATCGGCAGCTCTCTTTCCATCCGATATGCTCTCGATCTGTTCTGATTTTAACTGTAATATTTTATGTTTTTAATTAATGTTATAAATAACTAACAAAATTGATAAATTATTTTAGCAGTTGTCGAATGGACGAATTTTAGCGAAAAACCGTCCAAGTGTTCAATTTACTTTGTCTTTTATTGTGGACAGGTTTTATAAATAATAACAATACCATAGAAGTTTTAATTGTTTATATTGTACACCTAATATATATTTGCAAAATACTTGTTTGTTTTAAATAATAAATTTTAGATGTTCACCCCCTGCGAACCACTTCGCTTTCAAGATCGTAAGATTTTAAACGTCACATGTAGTCTTAAACTGGAATAGGAAGAAATGCGCCAACAGTGGAAAAAAATGAACTACAGCTTTTTTGTATAGAATTTGATTCTCTTTAATTTTTGTAACCACTATTTTTTCTGTAAAGTTAAAAAGTAATGAGTTATATGCAAAAAACCGTTTTAAGATAAGGGACTTCCCCTACCTTGAATTTTTCAGGTCTGTTTGAAAAACATGCACTTCCGGGATATTTTCGCCTTTTTTTTGTTTCAAGAAAAGTTCCAAATTAGCGACCGGCGCGGCGCTGGTTTGCGTACCCCAGGAGAAAACTGTAGTGCCGCCACTGGATTTTGATAGAAGAGTCCATCTTTAGCTTCTTCACTTTCATCATCGAATTCATTCAATTTCGCTGGCGTTATTTTTTACCAATGTTAGGGTAATTCCTTATATTTGTATTATTTATATTAATTGTATGCATTTTGCAGAATTTGTAGCTGAAACTTCGACCTAACCTCAAAATTTATTCTACCAGTTAAAGTATGTAGTTCTGCTTTCAGTATGGACGGGGTATTTTTAGGAGAGTTTAACAAAATCGAAGAAGGTATCGGTGGTTTGCAAGCTTCCAGCAGTGGAAGTAAGGATGACATAGAAAACATGGAAGTCGAATTAAAAAATCTGCACGATTCCACTGATATTAAAAAAGACACTCCGATTTTAGAATATCAACATGATAGTAACGAGGTAAACTATAATTTAGTGTAATTATGTTCGTAAATTCACACCACGTAAAGCAGTTTAATTCTCGGGTTGTAAATATTTTTATTTTTTTAATTCAATTAATTCATTCGAAAACAAAATTTAAGCTATATTTTCTTCTCGTGGTCGAGTAAGTTAAGTACCTCGGCTACAAAATAATATACAGTGTGTTGCAAAATATATAGCAATACGTAACAAACCAAAGTTTACGAGCAGTTGATATTTGTTCATTTTTTTAAGTATAAAATAGAAGGAACGGTGCAAAATTATATTAAAAATTTTTAATCGGAGTGAGCAGTGAAAATAAATTTAATGTTCAGGTGTCGGAAGATTCTGATTTCTTGAAAACCTTTGGCTCCCGGGAACTTAGTTGTGATCAATTTGTTGTATTTAGGCTTAACTTTTTACATGAGCGACTTATAATTTCGGGACCCATGTGTATTTTATTCGGAACAATCCACTGTAATCCAGAATTCTCGAAAAGTTGCCAATAATCGGAAACTTTCCAAGTGTCACTTGTCGGAGATAAGCAATTACTGTAAAAATGTGCAATTAAAAAAATTCATATTTCTGAATGGGTCAGTTTTAAGGGTGAACCATAAACGATATTCTAAAAAATGTAGAACCCGGGAGTGGGTTTTAGAGAGTACAGTAAAATAAGAGCATCCTCTAATTTTCAGACCGATTTATTTTTAGTTCATCCCTTAAAACCGAACCTCTTTCAAGAGTTTAACTTAAAAATCAAAGGTCTGCGTTTTTCTAGATCCGTAATTTTCCAGTTGGAGCCGCTTCAGGGATGTTTTTAATTTTTTTAGCTAAACTCAGAGATCTGCAATTTTCGAGTGCAGTTTATACCCAAAAATATTTTTATAAGTTAAAACCACGCCATGGGAGGGGCCAACCTTATGGAAACAGCCAATTCAGTTGTAACCGCTTTTTTTGGGTCGGTTTTTGGACAATTTACGCCATAAACTACTAAAATTTTATTATAAAATTTTTAATTTCATGGTTATATTTTGGCATCTATTCCTAATGTTAACAACTGCACGACTAGCAGTCAACTGCGGCCGACTCTTCCCCTTAGCTAAGCTAAGCTGATTTATGATTCGGAACAGCTAAGTTGAGATGCGACAGAATGATGACTAGATGGCCTGTGAAATTTCAGTGGCGTTTCGTTGTTGGGCTTCTCGGCAAAAATTGCATTTTGAGTTATCATTGGTTCTTTGATCTGAACTGTAAAGGATGGCACTGTCCCAATTTGAAGTTCCAAGGAGGTAGCTTAGACGCGAGTATCTCTAGATCGGGTTCGATCCCTGGCCATGTCGGAAAATTTATTCGTGCGTACAGCGCTATCTCTAGTATGAACAGATCGGGGTGCAGGCGAACCCGCCGTGTAATTCGCATTCCAGCGTCCTGAGTCGCACTGCCTCCTCCGTGGTTCGGAACCCACGTAAATCGGTAGTTTCCGTTCTTATTGTTTCGATCGTTTGATGGATGCCCTTTAACCACCACTTTTAGGGGTTTATCCGTTTGTAGTTGGTGCAAGTGACCTTAGAGCAGCGGTTCCCAAGCAGGGTTCCGCAAAAAGGATTTCAAAATGGCGTAAAAATAAATTTTGCCGCTTAAGTATTTTTTGAGTACCCTGTATGCTTATATAATCCGTTGAATAAAATGGATTATATTATTAAATTTGTATCTCTCACCGGGGTTGAGGGGGGGGGGGAGGAGAGTGCATACACAAGCAACTTTTAAATGCTGAACTTGATAATTTTTTTTTCTTACCTAATATATTGCAGTGATCCTTTAAAAAAAAGTTAGTTTCTCACATGCACTATAAGTGCTCCAAGCTTGCTCCTAAATGCGGGAGATGAGACGGTCGTATCTCAGGTTGGGTTCTATCGTTCTCAAAAATAAAAATAAAATTCTTCTTACGTTAAGGCGACAAATAATAGAATGCAATGTAAAAATTCGCTTTAATGTCCCTGCGCCCGTGCGACAAAAAAGATGCTCTAATGTTAACTTCCAAATATAATTACCAATTAACAAATATAATTGTTTTCCAAAAAATTAATATCCAATTCTAATACCAAAATTAAAAAAAAAAGTAATTAAAATTACTTAAGAGTCTCATTCTAAAATAAAATAATCTGTGTAACCTCAACAATTTTTACAAGAGGGTGAAAATTTATAAATTTGTAAAGTTGGGGGCATAGCAATAGAAACCCGCGGGTGCGGAGAGCGGAGCTGTTTATCTTCTTCTGCTTCTTTTCTTCTTTCTTTTTCATCCTTGTGCGCGTTCGTCTTGGTGGTTTATGATTGCTCCCGGGTGGCAAGAGGCGTGGCTTCGGGACGCGAGCGAGGAGGAGTTCCTTGGGCCGGCGGTGTCCAATGTTGAAGCCGGGATCGTATTGGCCGAGTTGAGCGTTTGGCGGATTTCGTAGATTTGTATAGGTTCTCAGCCTGTTTCTTGATAAATTCGTCGATGTTTGCATTGCGCATTGACGTGAAGTCGTCGGTTGGTGATGTAGTACGGGCAGTCGAAAGCCTGACGGAGGCATCTATTCTGGATCACTTGCAATTTTCTGATGTGCGTGGCGGTTGCGTTTCCCCAGACTGGAGACTCGTACGTCATCGTGAGCCTGATGGAGACCTCTTTACCCCGATTTGCGACTGCTTCTATGTGCTGTTTCCATTTGAGGCGGTAATCTAGCGTGACTCCTAGGTATTTCGCCGTAGTTGTCCATGAGTTGTCCTCAAATTTGAAACTAAAGCGTCGGTCCTTTAGTTAAGAAGCAACCAGATGGACGAGTGCTGGTTGAAAGTTTTGCCTTTGAGCATCTTGAATTGGAGACCTTGCCGAAGGCTTTTGAGTGGTAGTACCACCCCGGTGTATTCCTTCTTGTTGTATCCGAGGGTAATGTGCTCGACCAGGCGGAGAACTTGCTGCACTGTGCTGTGGCCCGGGCGGAAACCAAATTGTTCATTTTGAAGGATTTCGTTATCGAAGATGGCTTGATTGAGTCGATTACCGATTATGCGTTCTGCAATTTTCCCCAGAGACCGGAGGAGACTAATCGGACGATAATTTTCGGGCTTCCTGTCGTCTTGACCTGGTTTGGGGATGACCACTACGTCGGCTAATTTCCATTCTTGCGGGAAGTGCCGGAGACTAAAGTGAGGCGTTGATGATGTCTGTGATTGCCGAGACTGCCTTGATGGAACGGTTTGAAATTCCATCTTGTTCTGTCCACAATGTCGAGATTTGATTGGATGTAGTTTTCTACCATTCCAATGTGGTCCTGATCTAGTCGTTCGTTTCGAAGGTGTCGGCCTTTTCCTGATTGCATTTGGCGGGAGATGGCGGATGTGCATCGGTTTTTGGGCTTGAGGAAGGCATTGGCCATCTTCCAAGCGGAATGGTCCTTGAAATTCATGGATTCGATTTTCTCCGTCCATTCTTGGTCGTGGTGGGCTTTGACTTCGGTTGAGACTTGTTCTTTCGGCCGATTATATTTTCTTTTGTTGCCCTGGTGAAAAGTTCGTTGGGCGAGCTTCCTGGATGAGCGCCTTCAATTTCGGAGGATGGCGATCTCTGATATCAGCAATGTCGACGGTTTTCGTTGCATGTTGGATGTCCAAGTCCAATTCCGTGGATGTTGTGATGATCGGGATCTTTGTCCATGTTTTCCAACAAGTGATCGTGGAAAGTTGGCCAGGAAACTTTTGATTGGGTTATCGTCCTTATGTTATCTCCCAGGAGAAGAAGTACTGGGAAATGGTCCGAGGTGAGTTCCTGTGCAGTCATTAGATGAGCCTGTAGATGGATGTCCTTTAGTAGCGCTATGTCCAAAAACTTGGGGTACCGGTATTCGAGTAGTACGTTGAGCTATCCGGGTCGAAGAACAAGATGTCGAACTCCAATTCCGCGGCGAAGGTGCAGGGGTGCTCGAGGAGATCTGGAGCCATCCGTATTGTTTGGTGCGGATGTTGATCGTGGTGGCTTCCAGAAGTTGCAGATTCATATCCGGGAGTTCGTGGTGCTCGATGGTGGTCTTGATGTACTAGATGGCGGTGCCACCTCCTCGAGCGTATTCGGGATCGGTCCGGTACAGGGTGTACCCGGGGATCTTTGCATTATCTCCTTTCTCAGATGGGTTTCGTTACCCAGTAGAGCGTGTAATGAGAAGTTTTTCGATCGCTCGGATTGCGAAACTCCTCACCACACCTGAAATTGATCTTTTCCAGTAATATGTGTGATGGAACCCAGATGAAAACAACCAGCTCTTATTAATTTCGGAGGCCCAGAGCGCGGATCCTGAAAAAGAATTTGCTTCCACTTTATCAAAATAAAAACACCCGTAATTAATAGGGTATAATGAGAATATCAATAAATACAATCTGCAAAGTGCGCCTCGATCCTGCGCGAATAATTCCCATGGGCGAGCGGTGCGACCGATAATCTGAGATCGCGGAAAACAATATGCAATAAATTTTTGCAAGTGTCCAAATTGTGTGAGTGGGCGAAATCGAGCAGCAGGAACTTTTTAGCCAGAAGACCGTTGCCGTTCCAGAATGCCATCTACAGCGAAGTAGATTGTTTTGCGGTGTCAATACATCGGCGTCTATGCATTTCTCTGTTACGTAGTCGGCTGCGTTTTGCAGTTTGTTGACGATGTCGTTGCTGACCTTCGGGACTCCGGCGAATGCTGCAATTAACTCGTTCGCTAGTGATTTGTTTAGGTCCGAGATGTCTTTTCGCGTGTTTATTCTCTCTTCTTCTACTTCTTTTCTTAGTGTTCCGAGGCTTCTAGACTTGGGGTAGGCGGTGCATCACTTGTAGTTTGCCGGGTGGGGGCCTCGGAAATTTGCGCACTTGTCTGGTTCCTCTCGGGGCTTCTGACACTCCGCCGTTTGGTGTTCCATATCGCATTTGACGCACTTGGCCTGTGCGCGGCAGCATCATTGCTATTATGAGTCGAACGATGAACTTCTTGGCGTTATGGAGTGCCACGGTGCCACGGTTTGTATTCCTCATTTTTGCGCTAGGCTTGGTCGGGCTGGGGTTTTAGGTCCTTGAGGGGGGGGGGGGGTTGGTGACGATGGTGTGAACGTAGTCCGTTACGAATGAATGAGTGACGTAGTTTCCTTAGGCTTCGCGTAGGTCCGGGAGTGTCGGGATCCAAGTGTTCGATGAACTTGGTCCTTGTGGTTGGTCCTTGACTTTCTTGGGGGCGTGGCTTCGAGTTGAGCAGGGTGGCGCTTGAAGGTACTTTGGCTGTCCGGCGATGCGGGTGCCGAAGTGTTCGATGAACTTGGTCCCTTGGAATCGATGGGGCGGGGCGACCGATTGGCGCGATTGCGGGCGTCTTTACGTAGTTTATGGCCACCGGGTGTTTAATGAACCCGGTGCCTGGTGGGAACCTAAAACAGATAAGCAGAGAGATTAATTACACCCCGGTTGTCGGGGGGAAAAGGATGCCTTTTGGCCGGCTGTATCCCAAACTGGAGCGGCCTAGGTCATGGTCGGCCGGATGATGGCCTTGAAAATGCGCAGTTTGTTCGCGGGGGACATCTTGATTATGAGTCCTGAATTCGATTTTTCTCATAAAATTCGGTGACTATCTCATTCTGTTGACGGTACGTGTGCTCGACGTAATTAAATGTAACAATGCTATTATGTGGGCGGAGCCGACCGCAGTTCACTTCTAGCCGTGCAATTGCTAACATTTATTTTAAATTAAAATTCGTTAATTATAGCGGAATTTAGCGGCCGCTTCGGGGTCTTTTAATTTTTTGAGCTACCCGAGGGTACTGCGTCTTTCTAGATTTGCCATTTTTAGTACAATTTATACCTAGTTGTACAAATTTTACATGCTGAATTTGCTTAATATTCGTATAATTTTAAATTTACCGAAATGAATTTGTTACAGAAAACCCATAGTTTCTTCAAAATTAAGAAGGAAGAAGAAGCAACGGAAATTAATTTAGAAGATTTGCATCATTCCATCGACATTAAAGAAGAGCCTTCGCTGAACGAATTTCAAGATTGTAAAATCCCATTACTAATTCATACTAGCAAAAAACCTTTTGAGTGTAACATTTGCGATTATAAATGTTCTCATAAGGGATCTCTGAAAATCCATTTATTAACTCATACCGGCGAGAAGCCGTACAAGTGTAAGATTTGCAATTATAAATGTTCCCGTCGAGGAAGTTTAAATCGTCATTTAGTGACCCATACGGGTGAAAAACCGTACAAGTGTAACATTTGCGATTATAAATGTTCTCACCAAGGAAGTCTTAATCATCATCGACTAACTCATACAGGCGAGAAACCGTATAAGTGCAACATCTGCGATTATAAATGTTACCACAAAGGAAGTTTAAATCATCACTTATTAACTCATACTGGCGAGAAACCATATGAGTGCAACATTTGCGATTTTAAATGTTCACAAAAAGGAAATTTAAAAATTCATTTACTTACTCATACAGGCGAGAAATCCTTCGAGTGTGGCTTTTGCAATTACGAATGTTCGCATAAAGGAAATTTAAAACGTCATCTGTTGACTCACACGGGCGAGAAACCGTACGAGTGTAATATTTGCGACTATAAATGTTCACAAAAAGGAAATCTGAAGCTTCATTTACGAACTCATAGGGACGAGAAATTATTTGAATGCAACCTCTGTGATTATAAATGTTTTCGGAAACGAAAATTAAAAATTCATTTGCTCACTCATACAGGCGAAAAATTATTTGGGTGTCATATTTGCGATTATAAATGCTCGCATAAAGGATATTTACAACAACATTTATTGCTATCTCACAAGGGCGAGAAACCATTTGAGTGCAACATTTGCGAATATAAAAGTTCACGTAAATTATGTTTAAATCGTCATTTGCTGACTCACACGGGTGAGAAACCGTACGAATGTAATATTTGCGATTATAAATGCTCTCGGAAGGGAAATTTAAATCGTCATTTACTCACTCATACGGGCGAGAAACTCTACGGGTGTAATATTTGTGATTATAAATGTTCTCACGGAGGATCCCTGAAAGTTCATTTACTTACCCATACGGGGGAGAAACCGCATGAGTGTAACATTTGCGATTATAAATGCTCTCAGAAAAGATCTCTGAAAATTCATTTACTGACTCACACTGGCGAGAAACCATTCGAGTGTAACATTTGCGATTATAAATGCTACCACAAAGGAAGTTTAAAGCACCATCTATTCACCCATACGGGCGAGAAACCGTATGGGTGTAGCATTTGCGATTATAAATGTTTCCGAAAAGGAAATTTGAAAATTCATCTACTTACTCACACAGGCGAGAAATCTTTTGAGTGCAGCATTTGCGATTACAAATGTTCGCTAAAAGGAAATTTAAAACACCACTTACTAACCCACACGGGCGAACGACCGTTTAAGTGTAACAGTTGCGATTATAAATGTTCTCGTAAGGGAAGTTTAAATCGTCATTTAATAACTCATACTGGTGAAAAATTGTTTACGTGTGAAATTTGCGAGTACAAAAGTGCGCGAGAGGATGATTTAAAAGTTCATTCTAGGATTCATACCGGGGAAAAACCGTTCTCCTGTGAAATTTGTGATTTTAAATGTTCCCGTAAGGATAATTTAAAAATGCATCTAAGAACTCATAGTACCGAGAAGCCGTTTGCATGTGAAATTTGTGAATATAAAAGCGCTCGGCAAGCTGATTTAAAAATACATTTAAGAACTCACTCGGGCGACAAGTTATTTACCTGTGAAATTTGTGATTATAAATGCACCCGTAACGGAAATTTAAAAATTCATCTGAGAACTCATACTGGTGGAAAACCGTTTATGTGTGAAATTTGTGGTTGCAAATATACCCAAAAAAGGAGGTTAATGAAACATTTAAAAACTCATACTGGGGGTAAATAATAAAATGTACTAATTAAATTATTAATCAAAAATCATCCGTTCCCCCTAGTATCGGAGGAACATAGTTGCGGTACCATTTTTTCAAATCGTTGATGGTCGATGTGTAGACGGTGGCCTCATGGAGTGAAGAAATTGAACATCGAGAGGGAATATAGCGATTAAAATAGTATGAATTATATTTTTACAATAACACACATACAGTCAACAGAATGCATCCGGAGAGACTAATTTTCATTAACAGTGAAACAGGGTCATTTTGAAAATGTACTTAAAAAACAAAACTTTTAATTTTACATTTTTTAACTTAATTGATTTGTCGATGATTATGTTAGAATAATAAAAAAAATTAAACACCTCGATAGTTTCGATGTTGACCGTTTGAAGGTACAAATTACATTATCGTTTTAAAAACTTGATTATTAGGTTGTTGGATTGCACCGTAGACAAATATTGAATGTTACCGAAAAGGATTTGGTGAAAATGTATTTTTGCTCAAGACGGAAGATTGAAAGTTTGATTTTAGCTTTTATGTATTTAATACGAAATATTTAGTTCGGTAAGTTTTTTAATTATATTTCCTCCTGCTGGCGCCCATGCAACAAAGTGAAAAATTTTTATTACCGTATAATTGTTACCCGTTATTGATTTTCATTTCCATGTGCGGCTTTTTGCGTCGGAAGTATTTTCAGGGAGCAGTCGAAATAATAGGCGCCACTCGGACTAAAGTCGCAACGAATCTTACCTTGAGTTAGGTCAGGCCCGAGAAGGAATCCTCAACTAGATAGGTTGGCAAAAATAAGGTCGATCGAAAACAAATAATTTGGTATGAATAACCTGTAGACAAAAGAAAGTATTGTTAGATTAAAACAATTGAGATCTGATAATAATTTTGGTTCACCTTGTGAATAAATGGTGATGGATGATCTTAAAATTAGAACACATATAAATCAGCAATATCAGATAAATTTAAATTATCGCTTAATAGGCGAATTATTCACACTTGATTGAATGATAAAATCACAACATGTAAATTTGTTGTCTGTAGGTTAGACAACCCAAATAACATCAAAGATAATGTAATTGTTTAAAAGTTAACAAATTTATGAATTTATATCATATTGCAAACTATAAACAAAATGTTTCTATATTCTTACTCGTAGGACCAAAAACATGAATGGTGGACTAAATTACTCGTAACAACCATCCTACGAATCAAGGATAATAGAAGTCGCGTTGGTTAGTAAATCTTAAAATTAAATAATAAAATACATAATACATAAAACTTTAATACGGAATAAGTAAAAATGAATGGTCGTCGAAAATTACAAGTACAAAAAAATATATCACTCGGATAGCACTAGAACGGTAGTTGAAAGTTAAACGTAATTTAATTATTAAAAATTTAATTCGCCAAAAAAAAAAACGAGAAATAGGTTCCAAAGTTTAGGTAATTAACGAAATGTTTTCAACGCGCAATCGAGAACTTATTAATGGCTAAAAATGCAAGCAAACGAGTAGAAATCCTTTGTTTGCACAAGGTTACCATGACGTCACCATATAAAATCGGAAGACAAAGAAGAATTTTTCATCGGGGAACATCCACTAGTTGATTACAGATTTTTCATAAATATTGATGTATCTTGAAAGTTGATGATGGTAGCAGCAATAGGGAACGACGCTTTTGTTTGATTCGAAGCGATGTTAACATTTTTCTTCAGATTCCTACAATTTAATACGATTTGATATGAAAAATCCATATGGATAAAGCTGAATTAGGCAAATCAGAATCCAATAAAATATTTTTTAAAATGCATATTTTTAACACTAGGTGAATATTTTGGTAGGTTGTGCGTATTGGTACATCTTTGTACTTTTTTAAGTAGGTACCTTATATTTTTTTCTCGATTTACTCTAATTTTTAAAGTAACCGCAAAAAATGTTCAATGGTTTCATTTTCAATATTCAAAGTTGATTTTCTCGAAACTTTCTTGCCATCTGGCCCAATGACTATGGGGAATTGTTATTCGAGGGCTGACATTCCAGCACAATAAGTAGCAAAAATTACAAAAATGGGGTTGGTGTATAATCAATCTCCTTGTTAATTGTAATAAAATATCTCGATAAAATTAATTTAAAAATAACACGCGACGTTGTCACGTTTCCGTTAAGTATCTTACATTGCATATCATCATTTTTTATTACTTTTAAAATGAAAGTAATGTTAATTTCATACTTGCTTTTTAAAGTTTGAACAAAAATAAACTTACCATGAAACGTTTGCCATCTGTATGTCAGAAATGGTACGACGAAATAGAAAAATGTCAGAACATCTTTTGTTGTAAATTTCAGTCTCTTCATTTTTGTTTATATAAATTTTTCTATTATGTCTCACCGTTTCTAAGATACAGCGACTTAAACAGTCTCTGTCCCATACAATAACAATTGCCATCTGTATGTCAGAAATGGTACAACGAAATAGAAAAATGTTCAAACATTTTTTGTTGCAAATTTCAGTCTCTTTATTTTTGTTTATATAAATTTTTCAATTTTGTCGCACCGTTTCTGAGATACGGTGACTTAAACAGTCTTTGTCCCATACAATAGCAATTGCCATCTGTATGTCAGAATTGGTACGACGAAATAGAAAAATGTTCCAATATTTTTTGTTGTAAATTTCAGTCCCTTCATTTTTATTTATATACATTTTTCAATTATGTCTCACCGTTTCTAAGATACAGCGACTTAAACAGTCTCTGTCCCATACAATAACAATTGCCATCTGTATGTCAGAAATGGTACAACGAAATAGAAAAATGTTCAAACATTTTTTGTTTCAAATTTCAGTCCCTTCATTTTTGTTTATATACATTTTTCTATTTTGTCGCACCGTTTCTGAGATACGGTGACTTAAACAGTCTTTGCCCCATACAATAACAGTTGCCATCTATATGTCAGAAATGGTACCACGAAATAAAAAAATGTCAGAACATTTTTTGTTATAAATTTCAGTCCCTTCATTTTTGTTTATATACATTTTTCTATTTTGTCGCACCGTTTCTGAGATACAGTGACTTAAAGTCTTTGTCTCGTGCAATAACAATTGCCATCTGTATGTCAGAATTGGTACGACGAAATAGAAAAATGTTTGAACAGTTTTTGTTGTAAATTTCAGTCCCTTCATTTTTGTTTATATACATTTTTCAATTTTGTCGCACCGTTTCTGAGATACAGTGACTTAAACAGTCTTTGTCCCATACAATAACAATTGCCATCTGTATGTCAGAAATGGTACGACGAAATAGAAAGTTGTTCGAACCTTTTTTGTTGTAAATTTCAGTCTCTTCATTTTTGTTCATATAAATTTTTCAATTTTGTCGCACCGTTTCTGAGATACGGTGACTTAAACAGTCTTTGCCCCATACAATAACAGTTGCCATCTATATGTCAGAAATGGTACGACGAAATAGAAAAATGTCAGAACATTTTTTGTTGTAAATTTCAGTCCCTTCATTTTTGTTTATATACATTTTTCTATTTTGTCGCACCGTTTCTGAGATACAGTGACTTAAAATTATTTCGAAAGAAAATTGAAGAAGTCACCGTATCTCAGAAACGGTGCGACAAAATAGAAATATGCTTATAAACTAAAATAAAGATAATAAAATTTGCAACAAAAAATGTCTGATAAGTATTGCTGTAAAATTGATTTTTTTACGACAAAAGGTACAATTTACATTGTTAACATAGGAGCGTCCGAATATTTCTGTGAGTAACTGTATATCGAAAACTGTTTTTCATCAACATATTCATAAAATTGTGGTTTATTCAAATTCATAAAGAAAAATAAAAATTGCAGTTTTAAAAAAATTACAATGATATCCTAGCTCAAAAACTTGAATTATTAGGTCAACCAATCTGACTTTTACGAATCTGTATTTTAGAAAAAATAATATAGAAGTTGAAATTTTTCAAAATTGAAAAAAAAATTTAAATAAAGTGCTACGAATATTTTTACTTACATGCAACAAGATGATTTGATAAAATGTAAGTAGTTTTTTCCAGAACCACATTTTTCAAAGTAGTTGACATAATACCTCAAGTTCTATTTTCCTGTTTAACTTAAAGTTTGGTGTGTACCTTCAGAATATGTTGATGTATAGCCCATATCTTGGAAATTGCTAAATTATTATTCAAGATTCTGGCGTCTGCCTGAAAAAAAATTAATTTTTCGTGTTTCCTTTTCAGATTTTTAATTTAAAAAAATAGTAATAATGATAATTTAACAATTTTCATGTACTGAAAGTCCACATCAAATTTTAAGTGAATCGGTCCAATAGAATTTGAGTTATTAGGTCAACCACTTTGAAAAATGTAGTTTAAAACAAAACGCGATTTTCGAGTCCACCCTTTAAAAAAATACTGTACGTCAGAAAAAATATCGATATTTTGAAATTTCTCTAAACTAAATAAAGTGCTACAAGTATTTTACTTACTTGGAACAGGACGATTTGGTATTTTGACGATTGTCTGAATAAAAATTAATGTTTCATAATTTTTTTTAAAGAACTGGCTTAAGCAACATGTACTGAAGGTACACAACAAATTTAAAGTTAATCGGTCCGATAGAATTTGAGATATTATGTCAACCAACTTGAAATATGTAGTATTGAAAATAAACAAGCTTTTCGCAAATTTCTAAAAATTTAATAAAGTGCTACGAATATTTTACTTACTTACAACAAGAAGATTTGGTAAAATTCTAAAATGATATACATTTTTGGAGGACGATGGCCGGTGATTGATGGTACTGAGAGGAACGCGAGCTTGGGGGGCATCCTATTTCTGGTTTTACTCTAGATTAGTTGAAGTTAAATAAGTTTACGATTATTCACCTTCTCTATCTTTATTTTATCAGTAAGAATCTCGTGCGTACAATTTCACCGACTGAGCAAAACCTACACTATGGTAAGTAATTAATTTTGATTGTAAATTCCTTCTTTAAATTTATTACGGCTAGAAAATTACACTTCAACATTTACAACCTACAATAATACCAATAATACATTGCAGTAATTTTTTAATTTATTCACAATTTTCACCGATGTGATTTTTGGAATGCAATTTTAAACATGATTTGTATGCGGTCTTAAATTCGCAAAGTTTACAAGAAAAAAGTTTCTCGCTGTTGTGAGTTTTCAAATGAGCTGTTAAATTGGACTTCGTTGCACATTTATAGTCACACATTTCACAGGAAAACGGTTTGTTACCGGAGTGAGTTTTGAGATGACTTTGTAGATTTGCTTTTTGGAAACATTTATGATCACAAATTTGGCATTTAAACGGTTTCTCGCCGGTGTGAATTTTTAAATGTAATTTCAAACTTGATTTATATGCAGTTTTAAATTCGCAAAGTTTACAGAAAAATGGTTTTTCACTGTGGTGGGTTTTTAAATGCACCGTCAAATGCGATTTGATCATACATTTATATTCACAAATATCACAAGAAAATGGTTTGAGGCCGGTGTGGGTTTTTATGTGAATTTCTAAATACGATTTTCGTGCACACTTGTAGTCGCATATCTGACAATAAAACGGTTTCTCGCCAGTGTGAGTTCTCAAATGGAATCTTAAACTTACCTTGTGTGCAGTCTTGAAGTCGCAAATTTCACAAGAAAACGGTTTATCGTCAGAGTGAACTTTTAAATGAGATTTCAAATTTACTTTCTGTGCAAATTTATACCCGCAAACTTCACAGGAAAATGGTTTTTCGCCAGTGTGAGTTTTCGAGTGTAATTTTAAACAAGATCTGTATGCGGTTTTAAAATCGCAATTTTGACAAGAAAATGGTTTATCACCGGAGTGAGTTTTCAAATGAACGGTTAAACTTGTTTTGTGTGCAGTTTTATAGTTACACATTTTACAAAAATACGGTTTCTCGCTGTTGTGAGTTTTCAAATGAGTTGCTAAACTGGATTTGGTGCCACATTTATACTCACAAATTTCACAAGAAAACGGTTTGTCACCAGTGTGAATTTTTAGGTGGGAACCTAAATTTGATTTTCGCGCAAATTTAAAGTCGCAAATTGGACACGAAAATGGTTTCTCGCCGGTATGAGTATTTAAATGGAATCCTAAACTTGATTTGTATGCAGATTTAAAATCACACATGTCACAAGCGAACGGCTTGTCGCCGGAGTGAATTTTAAAATGAATTTCTAAATATGACTTTCGTGCAAATCGACAATCACAAATTTTGCAACGGAACTGTTTTTCAGCGGTGTGAATTTTTAGGTGCTTTTTTAAATATCCTTTTGCACATTTATAAACACAAGTTCCACAAGACAACTGTTTTTCGCCTGTATGAGTTCTTAAATGCTGGTTTTTTCTTCCACGTTCGATTAAATTTGAAGCCGATTGCTCCTTTACTGATTCTTCGGTATCACTTTCTTCTTTAATGTCGATGGAATGATGTAAATCTTCTAAATTAAACTTCTCGTCTTCCAACTTTTCTTTTTTAATTTCGTCGTTGCTACTTAAACCACATGGAGTCTTCAAACCGTGACTGATGCGTTCCATAATTTGTAAGTCTTTCGACGGTAGCACTTGATCCATACCTACAACAAATTACATCATGAATAGATTCTTTGGTGCCTGGTTATAAGACTAATAAATTTTTAAAAAACTACTTTTCGGAATAAAAAACCGAAAGCCCTGTTCAACAAAAATGTTCGTTCGTGACTGCGTTACAATTATTAAAATAATTTTTGAGTATCAATTAAAACTCGTAAATATGACTTATATTAGATTAATATAGAAAAATATTTTAAAATAAAATTAATAAAGTTTTTTCGAAAAAACTTCACCTTAAATTTGGCAATATTTGTAAACGCATTTTTCGATACTAAAAATTGATAAAATCGATGCAATTGTTAATTACTTTTGTAGTGCAACTCATGAAGAACAAAATTAGCCCTCGATTATTAATCTACGACCAACTACCGAGCCACTTGTCAAGAACGCATTTTTTTCGAAAATTCGCTATATCTTCATAAAAATCAATATTTTCAAAATTTACAAAAAAGATGTTTTTTCCGGTTTCTTTCGGCTGTACTTTCAGCGAATGGTAAACATTTACATGTTGATTTGTGAAAGATATAGTAAAAACAAAAACAACTCGATTTTAAAAGCTTTTTCGATTTTTCTCGAAAACTAGTGGACCGATTTGAATGATTCTAGTCGTATTCGTTAGGTATCTTTAAAACCTACATCTTTTCTATTTAAGTTTTTCCGATTGGAGTTGTAGTTTTTTTTTAATTCACAAAAAACCATTTTTTAGGTTAAGTTCGTCATTGCATCTCCAGGAGCAAAACGCCCGCTTAGAAATTTTTCAAAGAAAAATTCGAAAAATTATTGTTGCACCCAGAATATATTTACTTATGTTCTACAATCAAAAATTTACATATCTTTTAAAGCCTACTTAACTTTATTTATTGTGGTTTTGCATTATATTTACAGCCGAACTGGAACAATTGTACTAATTCTGGGGTGCAACAATAACAATAAAATAAAATATCCTGATTTTTGATATTGTAAGTAAAAATTTGCTGTTTTTCTTTGAATTTCTCTCAATGTTAAGCGGCCACACATCTGACAGTATGGGCTGGAGGAAAAAACTTTAAATACCTTTTTTGTAGAGAATTTTATCTGCTTTAAGTTTGTATATAACTACTTTTGCCGTATCTCAAAAATAAAAAAAGTTATTGCCAAAAAACAGTTTTCAGGCCTCCCAAATTTGGTTAGGAATATTTAAAAAAATTAAAATTTAATTTATAACTACTTTTGCCGTATTTCAAAAATAGTAAAAGTTATTGCCAAAAAACAGTTCTCAGGCCTTCCAGATTTTATTTCGGAATTTTAAAATTTCTTAAAAATTTTCAAATTTTAATTATTTAATTTTGTTTTCCATAAAATTATTTGTTGGGTCAAAATGTGTTACGGGGGGGGGGGGTATTTTTAAACTCAAACAAAATTTAAAAATCGGAATATTTACAATAAAAATTATTCAAATTTGCAAAATCAGCTATAAACTGTTGAGACAAATTTCTCAGCTCTGAAGGAAAAAATTTTAAAAATATTAAAAATAAAGTTTTAGGATAAATTTTCATAGATCATAGTTTAAAAAAACGTTCGAATATTTATTGACAAATTTTTATGCCCTACAGTCTGCCTATAAATGAAAATCTTCAACACCAATAGTCAAAGGCCTACGGGGATGAATTCGACTATCCAAATTGCAAAGGTAGATCATTGCATTATATTAGTTGATTTATTCGGAGCAGACCAAAGTTTTATTGCATGCTTTTGATAATTTTAATTTCGTTTCAGATTTATACCCGACACCAATAAATTATGAAAAATAGTTTTATCGAAACTTTTTTGGACCGTAGACATAAAAAAGAATAAATCGGTAATAGTCAATATAATATTATTGTAGTTTTAATATATCACACATCGATCGGTCAATGGGGACAGTAAATACATCCGACGTTAGAAAAATATTTCAAATAATTCTTTCGGAAGTTCATCATCGTAGACATTGCAAAACGTAATCGGGTCCAATAAAAAGCAAAACTGTGCAAGATTAAATGTAATCTTCTAACCACGACACAATATAATACAGCTGTATAATCCGACCGGTCTCCCGTTCGCAGACTACAATTAATGAGCCTACGCCATTAGACTTTCTGCATTGACCGATGCAATTTTCGACTGATTTAAACAAAAATTGCTTAAAAATAATTTAAACAGGCAGGTAGCTAGAGATAGGTTCATTACAACCAGCAAAATAATTTTTGAAAATTCAAACATCACAGTATTAATTATCGTAGATTTACACAATTACATCACTGTTACCTTGTTTTTACTTAGATTGCACGTTATTTTTTTAGAAAACCACAAGTATTCGCACAACACAAATTTATAACAACATATTTGACGTTAAAATTTCGAAGTGCAATGCCATCTAGTGTTGAAAAATAAAATTAAAATCTATAGGTGCGTTCCATTAACCGATTTTTTCATTTCGGGCGTAAATTATGCCGAAAATAAAAATTTTATACAATAAATGAATTTTTATTACTTCTACAATATAAGTAATGTTAATTTAATAATTACTTTTTAGGTTTGAAAAAATAAATTAACCAAGAAATGTCAGAATTGGTACGAACAATTTTTGTTGCAAATTTCAGTCCCTTCACTTTTGATTATATAATTTTTTTTATTTTGTCGCACCGTTTCTGAGATAAAGCAACTTAAAAATTTTTCGAACGAAAACTCAAGAAGTCACTATATCTCAGTAACGGTGCGACAAAATAGAAAAATGTATATAAACAAAAATAAAGATAATAAAATTTTGCAATGCACTGCAAGTCTACATAAAATTTCAAGTTAATCGGTCAGATAGAATTTGAGCTATTAAGTCACCCAATTTGAAAAATGTAGTTTTAAAAAACGTGCGTTTTTCAACTTTTAAGAGTTGAAATGCTGTACGTCAGAAAAAAATAAGCATATCCTAAAATTAAATAAAGTGCTACGAGTATTTTACTTACTTGGAACAGGAAGATTTGATAAAATGTAGTTTTCTGTTTCGTTTAAACCCGAATAAACTTTTAAATATCATACTTACGAGAAATCTGCAAGCACCATTCGAATTTTCTCATTAAAATACATAAGAATCCACGGAAAACCATTAAGATTTCTAATTTTCGATTTTTGGGGCAAAAAAAAATTCAAAACCTTCCGTTTTTCTCGAAAAACTTAAAAATATTCAATGGCGTTTTTATTGCATTTATCGACGCCTTTCAATACGTAGAGATCGAAAAACACACTTGGGACTGGCGCAAGCGAATCAAACAGTGTAAAAAATGCAAAACCAACAGAGAGCAGGCAAAATGGAATTTCTTCTGTTTAAACCCGAATAAAATTTAAAATGTCATACTTACGAGAAATCTGCAAGCACCATTCGTATTTTCTCATCAAAATACATAAGAATCCGTGGAAAAACATTAAGATTTCTAATTTTAGATTTTTGGAGTAAAAAAATTCAAAGGGGTTAAACCTTCAATTTTGTTCTCGAAAATCGTAAAAATATTCAAGGTCGTTTTTATTGCATTTATCGACGCCTTTCAATGCGTAGAGTTCAAAAAACACACTTGGGACTGGCGCAAGCGAATAAAACGGTATAAAAATGCAAAACCAGCAGAGAGCAGGCGAAAATAAATTTCTTCTGTTTAAAACCGAATAAAATTTTAAATGTCATACTTACGAGAAATCTGCAAGCACAACTCGAATTTTTTCCTCAAAATACATAAGAATCCATGGAAAAACATTAAGATTTCTAATTTTCGATTTTTGGGACAAAAAAAATTCAAAACCTTCCGTTTTTCTCGAAAAACTTAAAAATATTCAATGGCGTTTTTATTGCATTTATCGACGCCTTTCAATACGTAGAGATCGAAAAACACACTTGGGACTGGCGCAAGCGAATCAAACAGTGTAAAAATGCAAAACCAACAGAGAGCAGGCGAAACGGAATTTCTTCTGTTTAAACCCGAATAAAATTTTAAATGTCATACTTCCGAGAAATCTGCAAGCACCATTCGTATTTTCTCATCAAAATACATAAGAATCCGTGGAAAAATATTAAGATTTCTAATTTTAGATTTTTGGAGTAAAAAAATTCAAAGGGGTTAAACCTTCAATTTTGTTCTCGAAAATCGTAAAAATATTCAAGGTCGTTTTTATTGCATTTATCGACGCCTTTCAATGCGTAGAGTTCAAAAAACACACTTGGGACTGGCGCAAGCGAATAAAACGGTGTAAAAATGCAAAACCAGCAGAGAGCAGGCGAAAAGAAATTTCTTCTGTTTAAAACCGAAAAAAATTTTAAATGTCATACGAGAAATCTGCAAGCACTAATATAATTTTCTCGTCAAAATACATAATAATCCGTCGAAAAACATTAAGATTTCAAATTTTTGTTTTTTGGGGCAAAAAAATTCAAAGGGGTTAAACCTTCCGTTTTTCTCGAAACACGTAAAAATATTCAATAGCGTTTTTATTGCATTTATCGACGCCTTTCAATGCGTGGAGTTCGAAAAACACACTTGGGACCGGCGCAAGCGAATAAAACGGTGTAAAAATGCAAAACCAGCAGAGAGCAGGCGAAAAGGAATTTCTTCTGTTTAAAACCGAATAAAATTTTAAATGTCATACTTCCGAGAAATCTGCAAGCACCATTCGAATTTTCTCGTTAAAATACATAAGAATCTGTTGAAAAACATTAAGATTTCTAATTTTAGATTTTTGGTGCAAAAAAATTCAAAGTGATTAACCTTCCGTTTTTCTCGAAAAACGTAAAAATATTCAATGGCGTTTTTATTGCATTTATCGACGCCTTTCGATGCGTGGAGTTCGAAAAACACACTTGGGACCGGCGCAAGCGAATAAAACGGTGTAAAAATGCAAAACCAGCAGAGAGCAGGCGAAAAGGAATTTCTTCTGTTTTAAACCGAATAAAATTTTAAATGTCATACTTCCGAGAAATCTGCAAGCACCATTCGAATTTTCTCGTCAAAATACTTAAGAATCCGTGGAAAAATATTAAGATTTCTAATTTTCGAGTTTTGGTGCAAAAAAAATTCAAAGTGACCTTCCGTTTTTCTCGAAAAACGTAAAAATATTCAATGGCGTTTTTATTGCATTTATCGACGCCTTTCAATGCGTGGAGTTCGAAAAACACACTTGAGACTGGCGCAAGCGAATAAAACGGTGTAAAAATGCAAAACCAGCAGAGAGCAGGTAAAAAGGAATTTCTTCTGTTTAAAACCGAATAAAATTTTAAATGTCATACTTTCGAAAAATCTGCAAGCACCATTCGAATTTTCTCGTTAAAATACATAAGAATCTGTTGAAAAACAGTAAGATTTCTAATTTTAGATTTTTGGTGCAAAAAAAAATTCAAAGGAATTTAAAGGGAAAAATATTCAAATAATTCAAAATTCAACCTTCCGTTTTCTCGAAAAACTTAAAAATATTCCATGGCAAATTTTCTCATCAAAATACATAAGAATGCATCTAATAGATTTTGAGATATTAAATATTACGTAGTATAAAAAACGAGTATTTAGCATATTTCTAAAAGTTCAATCAAGTGCTACAAATATTTTACTTACTTGCAACAGGAAGATTTGCTAAAATTTTAAAATGATATATAGGAAATGTCAACGTTGCGATTGCGTTCGTATGAGAAGAAAATTTTTAGTGGACGAAGGCCGGTGATCGATAGTGCTGAGAGGAACACCAGCTTGGAAGGCATCCTATCTCTGGTTTTACTCTAGATTAGTTCAAGTTAAATAAGTTGGCGATTATTCGCCTTCTTGGTAAAAGTGTATTGAAATTTGTATTTTATATATTTTTAATTGTATAATTACAATTCATGCTTTTCCAAGAGTTATCATTTAAATAAGCAATTTGATCTTTATTTTATTTCAGTAAGAACCTCGTGCGCACAATTTCACCGACTCAGCTAAGCGAAACATAATATGGTAAGTAATTAATTTTGAAATAAACTAAACAAAATATTAAAATAATGAATTTTAACTGTTAAACACTAGTAAAAAAGACACTTTTCTAAGACAAATTTTCAAATAAAATTTTTGTCCAAGTCCAAACCCTTGGGGGGTACCTCCGTTTAAAGCAATTTTTTAAATTTAAGATTTCAAGCCGCCATAGCTTCGATATTATTGATTTTTTAGGCTTAATGAATTAAATATTTTTTAAAGATCTTTCGCTTATCTACAAATTAGATTATAACCCCTTATCGTCTAGAATCAACGGATTTCGAGTTATAAATTAAATTAGGGAAAAAAATGCTAAAAGTTCAGGTTTTATTTTTTTTACTTTTCTTGCCATCCCCGTATCTCTTAACCGAAACGCCTTAATAAAAATCGACGGCCCAAACCGGATAGGGAATTTCACTAGCTACAACTTTGGTCAAATAAATTTTTTTGGGAAACCGACCGTTTTTACAGAAATTCTGAAAATAATGAACAATATGTAGGTAAAACAGAAGATGTAGGTTAAAAATGCAACTTTTGAATACACAGTTCTTTGTATTGTAATAAAAAATATAATATAATATAATATAATTGTATCCTAAACCAAACAAACCGTCTCCCTTCCCTTTTTAACTTTTAAAACACGCCGGAACTATGAAATAATATATAGGCAACCCAACAAGCATCGAAATTAAATATTGTCATTTTTTAATTTAATCACAATTTTCATTGACGTGAATTTTGGAATGATATTTTAAATATGACTTGTATGCGGTCTTAAATTCACAAAATTGACAAGAAAAAGGTTTCTCATTGTTGTGAGTTATCAAATGAGCTGTTAAATTGGACTTTGTTGCACTTTTAAAGTTGCATATTTTACAGGAAAACGGTTTCTCGCCGGTGTGAATTTTTAAATGCAATTTTAGACTTGATTTATACGCACTCTTAAATGCGCAAAGTTTACACGAAAATGGCTTTTCGCTGTTGTGGGTTTTTAAATGCACCGTCAAATACCATTTGATCACACATTTATATCCACAAATATCACACGAATATGGTTTTTCGCCGGTGTGAGTTTTTAGGTGATTTTCTAAATACGATTTTAGTGCGCACTTATAGTCGCATAAATGGCAATAAAATGGTTTCTCGCCAGTGTGAGTTTTCAAATGGAATTTTAAACTTGCCTGGTGTGCAGTCTTGAAGTCGCAAATTTCACAAGAAAACGGTTTATCGCCAGAGTGAACTTTTAGATGATATTTTAAATGTGCTTTTTGTGTAAATTTATAGTCGCAAATTTGACAAGAAAATGGTTTTTCGCCGGTGTGAGTTCTAGAATGGAATCTCAAACTTGGCTTGTGTGCAGTCTTGTAGTCGCAAACTTCACAAGAAAACGGCTTATCGTCAGAGTGAGTTTTCAGATGAGATTTTAAATTTCGCTTTTGTGAAGATTTATAGTCGCAAATTTGACACGAAAATGATTTTTCGCCTATGTGAGTTCCCACATGGAATCTTAAACTTGCTTTATGAGCAGTCTTGAAGTCGCAAATAGCACAACAAAATGGTTTATCATCAGAGTGAGTTTTGAGATGACATTTTAAAGTTGATTTTTGTATAAATTTAGAGCCGCAAATTAGACAAGAAAATGGCTTTTCACCGGTGTGAGTTTTTAGGTGTTTTTCTAAATACGATTTTCGGTCACACTTATAATTACAGGTTCCACAAGAAAACAGTTTTTTGCCTGTACGAGTTTTTAAATGCTGGTTTAATCTGTTTTTTCTGCCAGGTTCGATTAAATTTGAAGCCGATGGCTCGTTTACCGCTTGTTCGGTATTGCTTTCTTCTTTAATGTCGATGGAATGATGTAAATCTTCTAGATTAAACTTCTCGTCATCCAACTTTTCTTTTTTAATTTCGTCGTTGCTACTTAAACCACACGGAGTCATCAAACCTTGACCGGTGTGTTCCATAATTTGTAACTCTTCCGAGGGTAGCACTTTATCCATACCTACAACAAATTACATTATAAGTAGATTCTTTTCTGCCTGGTAATTAGGGTAATAAATTCAAAAAAACTACTTATCGGAATAAAAAACCGAAAGTCTTGTTCGTTAGTTCGTTCGTGACTGCGTTACAATTATTAAAATTATTATCGTAAATTCGATCCAATTGTTAATTACTTTTGTAGTACAACTCATGAAGAAAAAAATGAGACCTCAATTGTTACTCTACGACTAACTCCCGGGCAAGAGGAGCCGATTTTCGAAACCGCATTTTTTTCGAAAAATTGCGATATCTCGAAAAAAATCAATATTTTCAAAATTTACAAAAGGATAATTTTTAAGGTTGCTCTGTGTTGTACTTTGAGAAAATGGTAAGCATTTACATGTTAATTTGTAAAAGATATGGTAAAAACAAAAGCAACTAGATTTTTAAAATCTTTTTCGATTTTACTCTAAAACTAATGGACCGATTTGAATGATTCTGGTCGCATTCGTTAGGAATTTTTAAAACCAACAACTTTTCTATTTAACTTTTTTCGATTGGGGTTGTAGTTTTTTTTTAATTCACAAAAAACCGTTATTTCATTTATGATTTTTTAGGTTAAGATCGGTCAAAAAACTCTCAGAAATTTTTCAAAGAAAAATTCGAAATATTATTGCTGCACTCAGAATAGGTTCTGGGTACAACCCAGAACTAAAGAGCCTTTCACCTACTTTATTTATTGTAGTTTTGTATTATATTCACAGCCGAACGGGGTGTAACAATAACAATAAAATAAAATTTCTTTATTTTCAATATTGTAAGTAAAACTAGCTGTTTTTCTTTAAATTTCTCTCAATTTTAGAGCTCACAGATCTCACAATATGGACTGGAAAAAAAAAACTTTAAATGCCTTTTCTGTAGAGAATTTTATTTGCTTTAAGTTTGTACAGTGCCACATGCCAAGGGGTAAAAAAAAGAGCTAAAAAAGCCCTGGAGCGCAAGCCTTTTGGTTTTGGGGGGGGGGGGGCAATTTTTATTTTGATCTTTTTTAGCCCTAAAAAAATAAAAAATTATTTACGATCTTTTTGGGACAGAGCAAATTAAATGATGAGTTTGGTTTTTGTTCACTCTAAAGTTTATTTCTGTTTATACAGGGTAATAGAGAATACTTTTCTAAGAAACATATTTAACAAAATTTTTTTTCTAAATTCAAGCCTTCGCGAGTTAGGCCTCTTTAAAGTATTTTTTTAATTCACACTTTCACGTGGCCATAGCTCAGAAAATATTAAGTTTTGGGTAAAAATGGATTAGTGCTTTTTTAAAGAGCGTGAAATAATCTACAAACTAGATTTAAACCTTTTGTTGTCTAAAATTAACGGCTTTCGAGTTATAAATTAAAGTACAAAAAATGTTGAAAAATTCGAGATTTTTTTTATTTTAACTGTCTTAAATTTTACAAAAATTCTGACGCCCCATTCCGGATAGGAAATTTAACGGACTACGACTTCTGTCTAGTAAAACTTCTTGAAAAACCAATCCCTTTCACAGAAAATCAGAAAATAGTAAACAAGGCAGCTATACAAAACAAAAAATTAAATTAATTAATTTAATTTAATTTATTGAGTTTTTAGAAATTTGCAATTTAGAATTTTTACACCGTTTTATTCGCTTGCGCCAGTCCCAAGTGTGTTTTTCGAACTCGACGCATTGAAAGACGTCGATAAATGGAATAAAAACGCCATTGAATATTTTTACGTTTTTCGAGAACATAATTGAAGGTTAACCCCTTTTAATTTTTTTTGCGCCAAAAATCGAAAATTAGAAATCTTAATATTTTTCCACGGATTCTTATGTATTTTGACACGAAAATTCGAATGGTGCTTTCAGATTTCTCGTAAGTATGATATTTAAAATTTTATTCGGGTTTAAACAAAAAAGAAAACTACATTTTATCAAATCTTCCTGTTCCAAGTAAGTAAAATACTCGTAGCACTTGTATTTAATTTAAGAAAATTTCGATTTTTTTCCGACGTAGTACAGCATTTTTTTAAACAAAGACTCTTAAAAGTTGAAAAACAGACTTTTTTTGAAACTACATTTTCCATATTGTGTGACCTAATAACTCAAATTATATTTGACCGACAACTTGAAATTTGATGTGGACTTGCAGTACATTGCAAATTTTATTATCTTTATTTTTGCAGCTACAAAATAAAAAATTAAATTAATTAATTTTTTTTTAAGTTTTTCAAAAACTAGTCCGTTAAATTTCCTAACCGAAATGTTTCGTTTAAAAAATACAAGATTTTGAAAAATAAACAATAAAAAAAGCTCCAATTTTGCAACATTTTTTTACCTACATTTATTCATAACTCAAAAGCCGTTGATTTTAAACGAAAAATGGTTAAATCTAGTTTGTAGATTACTTCACGCTCTTTAAAAACGCACTAATTAATTTTTACTAAAAAATCGAATTATTGGGGGGGGGGGGGGGTATTTTTAAACTCAAACAAAATTTAAAAACCTGAATATTTACAATAAAAATTATTCAAATATGCAAAATCAGCTATAAATTGTTGAGACTAATTTCTCAACTGACGAAAAAAATTGGAAAAATATTAAAAATAAATTTTAAGACAAATTTGAATATTTATTGACATATTTTGCATATTTTTATGCCCTACCGTCTGCCTATGAATTAAAACGTTCGAAACAAACAGTCGAACGCCTACGGAGATAAATTTAACTATCCGAATTGCAAAGGTAGATCATTGCAGTTTATTAGTTAATTTATTCGGAGCAGACCAAAGTTTTACCGCAGGCTTTTGATAATTTTAATTTTACCGGATAAAAACAAATTCTGAAAAATAATTTTATCGAAACTTTTTTCCACCGTAAACATAAAAAAGAATCACCTGGTATTGGTTAACATATTATTATTGCAGTTTGATTGATCGGTCAATACGGACAGTAAATACATCAGACGTTAGAAAAAAATTTCAAATAATTCTTTCGAAAGTTCATCATCGCAGACATCACAAAACGTAATCGGAACAATAAAAAGCAGTAACCGAGCAAGTTTAAATGCAATCGTCTAACCACGACAGCATATAACATGCAGCTGTATAATCCGTTCGGTCTTCCATTCGTAATGAGCTTACAGCATTTTCACTTTCTGCATTGACCGATGCAATTTTCGAGTGATTTAAACAAAAATTTCTTAAAAATAATTCAAGCAGGCAGGTAGCTACAGACAGGTTCATTACAACCAGTAAAATAAATTTTTGAAAATTGAAACATCCCAGTATTAATTATCGTAGATTTACACAATTACATCACTGTTACCTTGCTTTTGGTTAGATTACACGTAATTTTTCTAGAAAATCACAAGTATTCACACAACACAAAATATAATAAGACATTTGAGGTTAAAATTTTGTATGTAGTGCCATCTAGTGTCGTAAAAATAATACTATACCGATGGATGCATTCCATTAACGAACTTTTTCTTTCGGGTGTGGTGTGTACAGTACATCGGAGCTTTAAAAAATTTTCTAATAAAATTATAGTAGCCAAGAGCGTAGATTACAAATATACCTATTAAATTTTGAAGTTAGTTCAAAATTATGCGGAATAAAGGCCAAAAACTGAATGCGAGTATTCGATTGGCTGTTTCCATATGGGCGTGTTTTGATGTATTTTTGGGTATAAATTTACGGCTACAATTAACAGTTGTCTTCTAGGAGTGCAACTGCGGCCAGCCAATTTCATTAACATTACAGAACGCCGAGTGGATATCAAGCTGCCGATGACGCATTAGCTGTGCCAGAATGGCTGCGATGACTTCTGGTGTGATCGTATTGGTGTCCCGTGAGAGATTTCCTCAATGGTGATCACGAGAGTAGCTATCGTAAACTAATTGCCAGAGTTAATTGGCGTCTTACCCTCCTTTCGATCATCGCGACTTCTTCGATAACGTCAAAATCTTCAACTTTTTCGATTTCGGTCTCGTTTGCAGTTTCATCGACAAGGATTTCGTCCCTTTCATCAGCCTCGGTTGGTTTGATGGATAGAAATTTGTCGATGCCGTCTTTCCATTGAAGTTTGTTTTCAAACTTGACTTCGTGGTTCACTTTATTTATTTTCTTAAATTCTAATGAATTTGTGTAGCCCAGTAAGTTTATTAATAACAGCGGATCTAAACCAAAAAAGAACATTTATTAAAAAAATGATATACAAGATTGAATTACATTAATCTCTTCTTCCGGAACTAACGTTTAATCCGAAACTTTAATTTTCCGCAAATCAGAAAACAAAGCATGCTTACGACTTAATTATGTTAATTCCGGAAGATTAAGATTACTCGCTTTGAAGCACCGTTTCCTATTTCTAACATACTACGGAACTTAGCCTCCAAGCTGTTGCTTGTCGGTGTGGGTTCGTAAATAATGATCTTTTAAATATAAATAACGAGAACATTTATAATCGCAGATTTTGCACTCGAAAGGTTTCTGGCCGGTATGAATTTGTAAATGCCTTTTCAAGTTCGCCTTCTGGGAGCTCCTGTAAGAGCAAATGTGGCACCCAAACGGTTTTTCGCCGGTATGAGTTAGCAAATGATCTTTCAGCGTTCTCTTGTGATAGCATTTATATTCGCATTGTTTACACTCCAACAGTGTCTCTCCGGTATGACTTCGTAGGTGTGCATTAAAACGCGATTTTTCAAAGCAGCTAAAATCACAATTAGGGCAGTCCATTGATTTCTCACCGACATGAGTTAGTAAATGTCCTTTCAAACTATGCTTATGGGAACACTTAAAACCGCAGATATTACACTCGAACGGCTTCTCGCCGGTATGAGTTCGAACATGAGTATTCAAGCGGCCCCTCTCGAGACATCTATAATCACAAATATTACACTGAAATGGCTTATTGCCTGTGTGAACTATTAAATGACGTTTCAGACTGTGCTTATAAGAACATTTAAAATCACAAATCTTGCACTCGAACGGTTTTGCTCCGGTATGAGTCAAAAAGTGATCTTTCAATCTTTGCTTCCGAGAACATTTAAAACCGCAAACGTTGCACTCAAACGGTTTCTCTCCCGTGTGTTTCATAAAATGTTCCTTCAGTCTATGTTTATGAGTACATTTAAGTCCACAAACGTTGCACTCGAACGGTTTCTCGTCAGTATGAGTCAGTAAATGACATTTCAAGCGCCCTTTTAGTTTACATTTATAATCGCAAATGTTACACTCAAAAGGTTTCTCGTTGATATGAATTTTTGCATGCTTTTGAAGCAGCAATTTATTAGTAAATACTACATCGCACACCCGACATGCAAATCGATCCGGCCGATTGCTCTCAACCGAAGCTTCTTCTTTGATGTCGATCGAATGATGTAGGTCTTCTAATTTGACATTATCATATTTCGCATTTACATTTTCTTTGCTACCATGTTCCGATTCTTCTGGTAATAAACCTTCGATAATAGAAGCATCTTCTTTGATGGCAATGAAATTGGGGAAGTTTTCTAGCTCCATGTTTTCAGTTTTAATAACTTTGTTAGCTTTTTCTAAAATATCTTGTGAAGAAATCGTCTTATTCATACTGATTGTCTTTATTTACAATAATTTATTTATTGTTGCACGCAATCGGTAATTATTAACAATGGAAATGTCAAATGTTTAGGAGAAATTTGGTAATATCTAGAAATTACCAAAATTATTCTAATGGTAGCGTTCAGTAATATTATTGGTATTGTAGTGACGGCTAAGCGCTTAATATTTATCTAAATGCTGAAACGTAAATAATTACGTCCGCGGATATATTTAGATAATCTTATTACCTCAAATAATAAAAACCAAAAATTAGAATCAAACTTAAAACAAAAGAAGGACGTCGGCATGAAATACCATGTAATTGACATAAAATTTAAGATTTCTAATACATAATCAGATAGTAATCGACACATCAGTGACTTTTGAAAAGTGGGCAAGCCGTCGCAAACACTTTAATCCGTCTCAAAATGCGAAGTATTCATCATACTTACGAGGAATCTGTCTGCGCCAATCGAATTTTCTGCTCAAAATATACAAGAAAATATCGAAAAAGCATCAGATATGAGACTTTCACTTTTTGGGGTCAAAAAAATTCAAAGGGGTTAACCTTAGGTTTTTTTCAAAAATCGTGAAAAATTTGGGTGCTCTTTTTATTGCATAAATCGACTAATTTCGATGCGTAGAGTTCGAAAAACGCTCAGGATCCTGGCGCAAACACTTTACTCCTTCTCAAAATGCGAAGCAAAGGAGCGTCAAATTGGCATGGCATTTGCTTACTTTAAAGCCAGATAAAATTTAAAATATCATACTTACGAGGAATCTGTCTGCGCCAATCGAATTTTCTGCTCAAAATATACAAGAAAATATCGAAAAAGCATCAGATATGAGACTTTCACTTTTTGGGGTCAAAAAAATTCAAAGGGGTTAACCTTAGGTTTTTTTCAAAAATCGTGAAAAATTTGGGTGCTCTTTTTATTGCATAAATCGACTAATTTCGATGCGTAGAGTTCGAAAAACGCTCAGGATCCTGGCGCAAACACTTTACTCCTTCTCAAAATGCGAAGCAAAGGAGCGTCAAATTGGCATGGCACTTGCTTACTTTAAAGCCAGATAAAATTTAAAATATCATACTTACGAGGAATCTGTCTGCGCCAATCGAATTTTCTGCTCAAAATATACAAGAAAATATCGAAAAAGCATCAGATATGAGACTTTCACTTTTTGGGGTCAAAAAAATTCAAAGGGGTTAACCTTAGGTTTTTTTCAAAAATCGTGAAAAATTTGGGTGCTCTTTTTATTGCATAAATCGACTAATTTCGATGCGTAGAGTTCGAAAAACGCTCAGGATCCTGGCGCAAACACTTTACTCCTTCTCAAAATGCGAAGCAAAGGAGCGTCAAATTGGCATGGCATTTGCTTACTTTAAAGCCAGATAAAATTTAAAATATCATACTTACGAGGAATCTGTCTGCGCCAATCGAATTTTCTGCTCAAAATATACAAGAAAATATCGAAAAAGCATCAGATATGAGACTTTCACTTTTTGGGGTCAAAAAAATTCAAAGGGGTTAACCTTAGGTTTTTTTCAAAAATCGTGAAAAATTTGGGTGCTCTTTTTATTGCATAAATCGACTAATTTCGATGCGTAGAGTTCGAAAAACGCTCAGGATCCTGGCGCAAACACTTTACTCCTTCTCAAAATGCGAAGCAAAGGAGCGTCAAATTGGCATGGCATTTGCTTACTTTAAAGCCAGATAAAATTTAAAATATCATACTTACGAGGAATCTGTCTGCGCCAATCGAATTTTCTGCTCAAAATATACAAGAAAATATCGAAAAAGCATCAGATATGAGACTTTCACTTTTTGGGGTCAAAAAAATTCAAAGGGGTTAACCTTAGGTTTTTTTCAAAAATCGTGAAAAATTTGGGTGCTCTTTTTATTGCATAAATCGACTAATTTCGATGCGTAGAGTTCGAAAAACGCTCAGGATCCTGGCGCAAACACTTTACTCCTTCTCAAAATGCGAAGCAAAGGAGCGTCAAATTGGCATGGCATTTGCTTACTTTAAAGCCAGATAAAATTTAAAATATCATACTTACGAGGAATCTGTCTGCGCCAATCGAATTTTCTGCTCAAAATATACAAGAAAATATCGAAAAAGCATCAGATATGAGACTTTCACTTTTTGGGGTCAAAAAAATTCAAAGGGGTTAACCTTAGGTTTTTTTCAAAAATCGTGAAAAATTTGGGTGCTCTTTTTATTGCATAAATCGACTAATTTCGATGCGTAGAGTTCGAAAAACGCTCAGGATCCTGGCGCAAACACTTTACTCCTTCTCAAAATGCGAAGCAAAGGAGCGTCAAATTGGCATGGCATTTGCTTACTTTAAAGCCAGATAAAATTTAAAATATCATACTTACGAGGAATCTGTCTGCGCCAATCGAATTTTCTGCTCAAAATATACAAGAAAATATCGAAAAAGCATCAGATATGAGACTTTCACTTTTTGGGGTCAAAAAAATTCAAAGGGGTTAACCTTAGGTTTTTTTCAAAAATCGTGAAAAATTTGGGTGCTCTTTTTATTGCATAAATCGACTAATTTCGATCCGTAGAGTTCGAAAAACGCTCAGGATCCTGGCGCAAACACTTTACTCCTTCTCAAAATGCGAAGCAAAGGAGCGTCAAATTGGCATGGCATTTGCTTACTTTAAAGCCAGATAAAATTTAAAATATCATACTTACGAGGAATCTGTCTGCGCCAATCGAATTTTCTGCTCAAAATATACAAGAAAATATCGAAAAAGCATCAGATATGAGACTTTCACTTTTTGGGGTTAAAAAAATTCAAAGGGGTTAACCTTAGGTTTTTTTCAAAAATCGTGAAAAATTTGGGTGCTCTTTTTATTGCATAAATCGACTAATTTCGATGCGTAGAGTTCGAAAAACGCTCAGGATCCTGGCGCAAACACTTTACTCCTTCTCAAAATGCGAAGCAAAGGAGCGTCAAATTGGCATGGCATTTGCTTACTTTAAAGCCAGATAAAATTTAAAATATCATACTTACGAGGAATCTGTCTGCGCCAATCGAATTTTCTGCTCAAAATATACAAGAAAATATCGAAAAAGCATCAGATATGAGACTTTCACTTTTTGGGGTTAAAAAAATTCAAAGGGGTTAACCTTAGGTTTTTTTCAAAAATCGTGAAAAATTTGGGTGCTCTTTTTATTGCATAAATCGACTAATTTCGATGCGTAGAGTTCGAAAAACGCTCAGGATCCTGGCGCAAACACTTTACTCCTTCTCAAAATGCGAAGCAAAGGAGCGTCAAATTGGCATGGCATTTGCTTACTTTAAAGCCAGATAAAATTTAAAATATCATACTTACGAGGAATCTGTCTGCGCCAATCGAATTTTCTGCTCAAAATATACAAGAAAATATCGAAAAAGCATCAGATATGAGACTTTCACTTTTTGGGGTCAAAAAAATTCAAAGGGGTTAACCTTAGGTTTTTTTCAAAAATCGTGAAAAATTTGGGTGGTCTTTTTATTGCATAAATCGACTAATTTCGATGCGTAGAGTTCGAAAAACGCTCAGGATCCTGGCGCAAACACTTTACTCCTTCTCAAAATGCGAAGCAAAGGAGCGTCAAATTGGCATGGCATTTGCTTACTTTAAAGCCAGATAAAATCTAAAATATCATACTTACGAGGAATCTGTCTGCGCCAATCGAATTTTCTGCTCAAAATATACAAGAAAATATCGAAAAAGCATCAGATATGAGACTTTCACTTTTTGGGGTCAAAAAAATTCAAAGGGGTTAACCTTAGGTTTTTTTCAAAAATCGTGAAAAATTTGGGTGCTCTTTTTATTGCACAAATCGACTAATTTCGATGCGTAGAGTTCGAAAAACGCTCAGGATCCTGGCGCAAACACTTTACTCCTTCTCAAAATGCGAAGCAAAGGAGCGTCAAATTGGCATGGCATTTGCTTACTTTAAAGCCAGATAAAATTTAAAATATCATACTTACGAGGAATCTGTCTGCGCCAATCGAATTTTCTGCTCAAAATATACAAGAAAATATCGAAAAAGCATCAGATATGAGACTTTCACTTTTTGGGGTCAAAAAAATTCAAAGGGGTTAACCTTAGGTTTTTTTCAAAAATCGTGAAAAATTTGGGTGCTCTTTTTATTGCATAAATCGACTAATTTCGATGCGTAGAGTTCGAAAAACGATCAGGATCCTGGCGCAAACACTTTACTCCTTCTCAAAATGCGAAGCAAAGGAGCGTCAAATTGGCATGGCATTTGCTTACTTTAAAGCCAGATAAAATTTAAAATATCATACTTACAAGGAATCTGTCTGCGCCAATCGAATTTTCTGCTCAAAATATACAAGAAAATATCGAAAAAGCATCAGATATGAGACTTTCACTTTTTGGGGTCAAAAAAATTCAAAGGGGTTAACCTTAGGTTTTTTTCAAAAATCGTGAAAAATTTGGGTGGTCTTTTTATTGCATAAATCGACTAATTTCGATGCGTAGAGTTCGAAAAACGCTCAGGATCCTGGCGCAAACACTTTACTCCTTCTCAAAATGCGAAGCAAAGGAGCGTCAAATTGGCATGGCATTTGCTTACTTTAAAGCCAGATAAAATTTAAAATATCATACTTACGAGGAATCTGTCTGCGCCAATCGAATTTTCTGCTCAAAATATACAAGAATATATCGAAAAAGCATCAGATATGAGACTTTCACTTTTTGGGGTCAAAAAAATTCAAAGTTAACCTTAGGTTTTTTTCAAAAATTGTGAAAAATTTGGGTGCTCTTTTTATTGCATAAATCGACTAATTTCGATGCGTAGAGTTCGAAAAACGCTCAGGATCCTGGCGCAAACACTTTACTCCTTCTCAAAATGCGAAGCAAAGGAGCGTCAAATTGGCATGGCATTTGCTTACTTTAAAGCCAGATAAAATTTAAAATATCATACTTACGAGGAATCTGTCTGCGCCAATCGAATTTTCTGCTCAAAATATACAAGAAAATATCGAAAAAGCATCAGATATGAGACTTTCACTTTTTGGGGTCAAAAAAATTCAAAGGGGTTAACCTTAGGTTTTTTTCAAAAATCGTGAAAAATTTGGGTGCTCTTTTTATTGCATAAATCGACTAATTTCGATGCGTAGAGTTCGAAAAACGCTCAGGATCCTGGCGCAAACACTTTACTCCTACTCAAAATGCGAAGCAAAGGAGCGTCAAATTGGCATGGCATTTGCTTACTTTAAAGCCAGATAAAATTTAAAATATCATACTTACGAGGAATCTGTCTGCGCCAATCGAATTTTCTGCTCAAAATATACAAGAAAATATCGAAAAAGCATCAGATATGAGACTTTCACTTTTTGGGGTCAAAAAAATTCAAAGGGGTTAACCTTAGGTTTTTTTCAAAAATCGTGAAAAATTTGGGTGCTCCTTTTATTGCATAAATCGACTAATTTCGATGCGTAGAGTTCGAAAAACGCTCAGGATCCTGGCGCAAACACTTTACTCCTTCTCAAAATGCGAAGCAAAGGAGCGTCAAATTGGCATGGCATTTGCTTACTTTAAAGCCAGATAAAATTTAAAATATCATACTTACGAGGAATCTGTCTGCGCCAATCGAATTTTCTGCTCAAAATATACAAGAAAATATCGAAAAAGCATCAGATATGAAACTTTCACTTTTTGGGGTCAAAAAAATTCAAAGGGGTTAACCTTAGGTTTTTTTCAAAAATCGTGAAAAATTTGGGTGGTCTTTTTATTGCATAAATCGACTAATTTCGATGCGTAGAGTTCGAAAAACGCTCAGGATCCTGGCGCAAACACTTTACTCCTTCTCAAAATGCGAAGCAAAGGAGCGTCAAATTGGCATGGCATTTGCTTACTTTAAAGCCAGATAAAATTTAAAATATCATACTTACGAGGAATCTGTCTGCGCCAATCGAATTTTCTGCTCAAAATATACAAGAAAATATCGAAAAAGCATCAGATATGAAATTTTCACTTTTTGGGGTCAAAAAAATTCAAAGGGGTTAACCTTAGGTTTTTTTCAAAAATCGTGAAAAATTTGGGTGGTCTTTTTATTGCATAAATCGACTAATTTCGATGCGTAGAGTTCGAAAAACGCTCAGGATCCTGGCGCAAACACTTTACTCCTTCTCAAAATGCGAAGCAAAGGAGCGTCAAATTGGCATGGCATTTGCTTACTTTAAAGCCAGATAAAATTTAAAATATCATACTTACGAGGAATCTGTCTGCGCCAATCGAATTTTCTGCTCAAAATATACAAGAAAATATCGAAAAAGCATCAGATATGAGACTTTCACTTTTTGGGGTCAAAAAAATTCAAAGGGGTTAACCTTAGGTTTTTTTCAAAAATCGTGAAAAATTTGGGTGGTCTTTTTATTGCATAAATCGACTAATTTCGATGCGTAGAGTTCGAAAAACGCTCAGGATCCTGGCGCAAACACTTTACTCCTTCTCAAAATGCGAAGCAAAGGAGCGTCAAATTGGCATGGCATTTGCTTACTTTAAAGCCAGATAAAATTTAAAATATCATACTTACGAGGAATCTGTCTGCGCCAATCGAATTTTCTGCTCAAAATATACAAGAAAATATCGAAAAAGCATCAGATATGAGACTTTCACTTTTTGGGGTCAAAAAAATTCAAAGGGGTTAACCTTAGGTTTTTTTCAAAAATCGTGAAAAATTTGGGTGCTCTTTTTATTGCATAAATCGACTAATTTCGAAGCGTAGAGTTCGAAAAACGCTCAGGATCCTGGCGCAAACACTTTACTCCTTCTCAAAATGCGAAGCAAAGGAGCGTCAAATTGGCATGGCATTTGCTTACTTTAAAGCCAGATAAAATTTAAAATATCATACTTACGAGGAATCTGTCTGCGCCAATCGAATTTTCTGCTCAAAATATACAAGAAAATATCGAAAAAGCATCAGATATGAGACTTTCACTTTTTGGGGTCAAAAAAATTCAAAGGGGTTAACCTTAGGTTTTTTTCAAAAATCGTGAAAAATTTGGGTGGTCTTTTTATTGCATAAATCGACTAATTTCGATGCGTAGAGTTCGAAAAACGCTCAGGATCCTGGCGCAAACACTTTACTCCTTCTCAAAATGCGAAGCAAAGGAGCGTCAAATTGGCATGGCATTTGCTTACTTTAAAGCCAGATAAAATTTAAAATATCATACTTACGAGGAATCTGTCTGCGCCAATCGAATTTTCTGCTCAAAATATACAAGAAAATATCGAAAAAGCATCAGATATGAAACTTTCACTTTTTGGGGTCAAAAAAATTCAAAGGGGTTAACCTTAGGTTTTTTTCAAAAATCGTGAAAAATTTGGGTGGTCTTTTTATTGCATAAATCGACTAATTTCGATGCGTAGAGTTCGAAAAACGCTCAGGATCCTGGCGCAAACACTTTACTCCTTCTCAAAATGCGAAGCAAAGGAGCGTCAAATTGGCATGGCATTTGCTTACTTTAAAGCCAGATAAAATTTAAAATATCATACTTACGAGGAATCTGTCTGCGCCAATCGAATTTTCTGCTCAAAATATACAAGAAAATATCGAAAAAGCATCAGATATGAAATTTTCACTTTTTGGGGTCAAAAAAATTCAAAGGGGTTAACCTTAGGTTTTTTTCAAAAATCGTGAAAAATTTGGGTGGTCTT